>OX940978.1:8953342-11928688 GCA_954871275.1 Leptopterna dolabrata
GTATTGTGAGTTTCGCAAGCGTCAGAAAGATTAAGATTCACTTGCGCATATTGTAAAATAAACTGCGCAAAACTTGTCCATTCGAGGGCAACTTGCTACCAATTATTTGATGAGACATGTAGCCAATAAGGTAGATGTAGTCATCTCCTCTTGTAGTCCTTTTTGTGGACGACGAAGCAATCAATGATCGGTCCATTATCACTCAAACTTCACAAGAAAAAAATCTCACAAGAAAAATTGTGGAATGTTACTCCTTGCACTTCGAATGAGAACTGATTTCCTTAAAACTAGATAATTCGACACGAGTAGCCAATATGGTGAAGGTGAATCACCATCGATGATTCACAGTAATAGAGATAACAGATAACAGCGAATACAAAGCTAAAGGTCACACTTCCTTACCTTTCACCGGTCTAAATACCCTTCATTACCTAGATCCCCCACCCCCCCCCCCCCCCCCCCCCTTATTACAGCCTCAACCTTTACATTTATTCCTGAAACATACTCATTTTCAATAAACCAGAGTGATAAAGAAGTGTCAAATCGCCTGGAGGTCGATTTCATTGACTGGAGTGTGGTTTTTAGGGGTATGCGTAAAAAGGCACATTTGTTGAAACGGACCACGTTTTGAGATGGGAAAAGCTGAATAACATAAAATCTACAGGATGTAGCGAAAAAATTATGGAAGTAAAAGTTGAAGAAGATAACATTTTAAATAAAATGAGACCAATTGCAAGTCTCTGGGACAAATGGTTACTATGTTATGAGGAAAAAAAAGAGTATTTTTATGAAACAAAGTGAGTTTTTCTGATCTTCAACCTCAATGCGGCACGGGTTAACGTTATACGATCGACCTAAAACTTTGCGAATCTCATTTTTCTAGTCAAATGGCACCTTTTAGGGGGTTGCCAGAAGTGATTTTCTAAAAAAAATGGTAAATGAGGAAGATGCGACAAAAACAAGTTCTCTTCATAGAAGTGATGAAGTACTTCACAGGGACATAGGTTTAGGATCTTGTATACATATACGAGTTTGCCCTACAAGTGCAATGACCGAAACATTTCTTTTCTATAAAGAGATTTTTCGTGATTGAAGCTCACTTTTCCAGGTCAGGTTGTAGATAAGAAAACGTTCAAGTAAAATGAGCCTGCGATCATCGATGAAAAACGTCTGCCAATTCGAGTAGGCAGTATAGCTTCACTTGAAGCTATACTGCATGCGCAGACATAACGATTTCCCTGATTTTGAAACGGGACCATCTGCGATCCAACCCGCGTGTACCCCTCAAAATTTCAGCTCTGTACGACTATTTTTCGCGTAGTTACAAGCGTTACAAGAAAATGGTCAAAATTTCATGTTCGCGCATGCGCAGACGGAAGTTACATTACGATTCCAGTTGAATTCATTTGGGAACGATCTACGTATTATTCCTGATCGACCCTCCAAGTTTGAACCATTTCAGCGGTATGTAGGGCAGTTATGGGCGTTCAATGTATTTCACGTTAGCGCATGCGCAGACGAAAGTTACAGTACTTTTTCAATGATTTCGGTATGGGACCCTCTGTGACCCAACTCGCACCTACCCTCCAAATTTCAGCCCATTTCAACCATTATTTCGGGTAGTTATGGGCATTACAAAGAATTACCACAGGCAGACACGGAACCAAAAATGTTCCTCGATGTCTGAAACTCAAAATGGTTGTGGAAAGTTTCATTTTGGAGGACAAATTTTTTTTACTCAATCACGAATCCAAGGCTTCCCCACTTTCGGTAGTGAGGAAGCAAAACTGACTTTCCATTGTGGCAGGTTCTACCTTCTCCCGCCTCTTGGGCTGGATCATAGTTTAATTCAATTTCATAATTTCTATAGATTGTTTTTAGCAGTACTCCAGCACTTTCCTCAAAAACAAAACCCCGTTGTCGATAAATCATCACTCTCACTTTCGCTGCTTATAAAAATGAAATTATTGTATTTTCCGTTGCGCCTCTCGTTTCGGCGTTGAGTGTTCGCGGTTGGCCCAGCGAAACATCACGAAATTCATCTCGAAATTAATATCCGCCCGTTGTTCTCCTTCCGTCGTATCATGGAAGAAGAAAATAACGAATTCTTGGTTTTCGGTCCAAACTTCCTATTCAATTACTTCTTACAACTTCACTTTTCTCGGCCTCCGGACATACCTCATTTCTCACGATATTGGTCAATGGAGGGTGAAGGGGGAGAAAAAAGTTCACAAAGCCTTATCTCGGGAGAGCGCCGAGGTGGAGACAATTCAAAGGCCCCGTGCAGCCAAACAAGAAAAGTGAGAAGTGAGATTTAAGAAGGGAAATTTTTTCCCGTTGGATGGTGCTCAAACGAAGACAGAGCCGAATGAACTTTTTCCTCCTCTGTCTTTTAGCTCGAAACTGACCTTTAACCGAAAGAAGAAGCTAAGGTTCTCTTTGAGAGATGAAAACTTTGTTTCTGTTGTGGTCGATGGGGGGGGGGGGGGGGGGGGGTACCTACACGCGGAAACAAAAAGTTTTCGAGAATTTAAAACAAGGGAGGTAACCGAGGATTAGAGAAAACGAATTGCGTGTAATGAAACATCGTGAAACAAGAAATTTTTGCAAGATTTTTTCGACAAACTTCGAAAGGCTGGTGGATCCAAAATTATGGATATCAGTGTTCTTCGCTAGCGTCTATTCAAAAATGTTTATTTATATGGGGCTATTTCTAGGTTCGATATCTAATAATTAATGGAGATATCTACTAATTAAGTTGAGGTGATAAGTTTTATTTACAATAATTACAAACCACCACTGTAGGTATAACTAATTAACTACGCTCTTGAATCATTACTCAGCTGATTTGGCTCCTAAATTCGCTACACAGATGTCTTGGCTCGTTGGGCTCGTCACCTTATTAGGCTACTTGCGGTGGGAACTTTGAAATCTCAGCTTATATCTGGCTAAGTGCTACTTAGCTATTCGTTTCCTCGTTTGATTCCTTAATTTACATCAGACCTTTCCTTAATTCACCACGTAGCTGACTTGACTCCTTCGATTGAATCACCTGCGATTTGGCTTGTTCTTCTGCGTCACATTTCGGTTCTCCGCGGATTAGGATAGGTACTTAACTGTTACGACACCTCTGCCAACACCAACACCAGTGCTGATTTCGCTACTTTAGTTAGAACAGCTCACTTGTACTGGGAAAATGGTGGGGGGGGGGGGGGGGGGTGCAAATTATTACACAACGTTTGACATTGTTTTCTGTGGTCAATTACCCTCGTGCTTCCCACAAGAGAGCCCTAAATCGAGTGCTCGAGCAGCCCGTGCCATCACATTTCACAAATATGCGGTGGATTTAAGAATTCTGTCATTAATAAATTATTTGTTGTTATTCATGAAATATAGCGTTAATTCAAATTGAGAAGTTATCTATCAGCTGAATTCAAAATGTCAATCATTCTTCAAATCAAATAATTTCTCGGAACAGCCAACTCGATTTCATACAACCATGCGTGATTATAATCAGGTGTTCGCTAGCAATGATATCTGGGCTGGGTTTATACCGTTTCATTCACGATCATGTTGACGATGCTTTTCGGTGCAACTTCAGGGCCTCATTGTGAACGAACGGCTGGACGTGCAATGCTCCGGGTGGTCTCAAAAAATGCTCAAGTTCGAGATCACTTTAAAAACTTTAAATACCCTTCTATTCAGTTCTCGAGCTACGGGAATTTCAACCCCTATTTTTACCCCCTAGAGATGACTGACACCGACTAGATCCCAAATGGGACCTACAAACCAAATTTAATTGATTTTGGTTCACTGTAACCGAGGAAAGACGGACAGAAATTTTTTATTCCATTTTCGGATTTGACGCACCTTGAAACGGACGGAAACCATCAAGTTTTGAGTGGGTGGGGTTACAATTTTGGTTTTCATGCTCGATTCCAAAGTTTCATTATTGAAATAATTAAACCAAAATATCACTTCGTCCCATGCTCATTTTCACTTCATTCCTGCCTTGACCCAAAGCGTCGTATTTGACAAACTCGTAATATTTGAGTGGACTTGAGTAGTACTTGGAAGTGCTGCATGTGGACTTGAGACATGGTTGAGGACAGCTCGGCCAAGTTGAGCTCTATTGAGTTATTTTTAGTAGCAGAAAAACGTCACAACTTTGCCCCGACTCTTTCGTTCCTCTTGTTATGGTAGTGGTCTTGTTATGTAAAATGGGCAATTATCATGAATTCTCTTTGCATTTTCTCTCAGTAATTTGCTACGTAAAACAGACAATAATTGAACTGAACCGGAAAAAAGGCCGCCTTCATATTTTGACAGACTTTCAAACTTTGAGATTTCAAAAAGAAGCGGGGGGAAGGTGCCCTGCTGTTGCTGTTGGTTCTGATTGGCTGGCCGGTGGCAGCAGACGGAAGGTGGCCAGTCGACGCTTATAGCCGTGTGACGCCAAGCTGCTTTTTTGGGTCGCCTTTTTCTTTCAAGTGTTTTTCTTCATCATAAAGTAACGTTTCCCTCAACTTTTCAAGTTTTTCTAAAGCGTATAGGAAGTTGATAATAAAATCAGTACCAAAAGTGTTCTTTGTGGATACGTGATACATGATTGCCATTGTTAGGTCGAGCGAAAATAACTTGGGACTTCGAAAATTGGCCTAGGAGTGATTTTGAGGTGAGAAACGCAGCAAACAGTCTTCTAATCGACTGTTGCACCAGTTCTAATTTTTGATAGCAGTTTGAATTGAGAATAATGTTATAAAGCAAACCATTGAGGGGTAATTATGCAGTTACCTAACTCCCTGTTTGCATATAATATGTTGCTGGCTGGGGCAGTACCTTGGTTTTCTCAGATTTTGTTACGATATGAATAATATTTATAATCGTGATGACGAAGTGAAATATTGGTGACCAGATGACAGACTTTTAATCGGATAAAATAATACTTCCAGCAGTGGAGTTTTCAGGTTTCCGTGCAATGAATTATTTTTCGAGATAACCGAAATACTTGTGACAAGATTACAGCTCTTCTTCGGAAACGTGTCTAACGTTGATTTGTAGGCGGTTTTTGTGGGGTTGTTCGGCCTAACGCTTGGAGGAGGGGGCGCAATTACTAAGGGACCCCTTCGCATGTGATAATGATATAATTTTCAGGAGTGGCAGCTCTCGCGTGTTCTGGGCGAGTGCCACGTGCGTTACGATCTGCCCTTTGTGAATTAACAGAAAACGGGTAGTCGCAGCGGGCTGCTTTGTCTTTCTCCCTAAGAGACGAAACGGAAACTTTGAAAACTACAACCCGGAAGTGGCACTCATCGCTGGACCGGCACCCAGCGCTGGTCGCAGGTTGAAGAAGTGGCTGTTGAGAGACAACGATCCAAACGCCACCACCATCACCATCACCACTACTCACCACTCTACCTAAAATCCCCATCCACATTACCGACATACTTATGCTATAAACATGTGCCCCACATTCGCCAAAATTGGCAAAGTTGTGTAAATAAAATATTGATTAATTTTTTAAAAACTTTTGAACTCACAACGGAAACAGTTGAATAATATTGTTGAAACCGAAAGAAATTCTAGATCAGCGAAAAAGCGAGAGCAGATGAGCAAAATCTCACCACGGTTGGTCCCCGCATCTTGGGTACGGTTTCATCTTCTGGTAATTTCGTCAAAGAGATAATAACTTGATAATTAATCACGAATTTCATTATAGAATAATTTGGCGTAGGTGCGCATACTACCTTTTTTCAGTCACTGCTTCTTCCTTCACGACAGACATTGCTATGTATTGAACGGTAACTATCGGTTTTTGATATAATTATTGATCCATTCGATGATGGGACGAGCGTTGTAGCTTTCTTGCCTTGTCGACTTGTTGATATCAGTAAATTCATTTTTCTGTTCTCGGTACTCGGAGAATTTATTGGAAATAAATTGGAGGATTTAATATAAATTTATATTGTTATACTTTAACTACTGAACAAAATATTTACCCACTCATTCATTGAATTTCTAAACAATTATACATACTTGGTAACATCTGTAAAAACTTCTTTTGCAGATATTACATCATAGTACCTACAATTGAAATCTAATTGATTTAATTACTAACTCAGTAGATGTATAATATAGCATCAGAGCCCGTATTGTTTGACAGCGTTGGCATAGCCTTATTTGTCAATATTATTTATTTTACTTATTTTATAAAAGCTTTGTAATAGAAATAAATCAATCGCAATAAATTACATTTTAAAAAATATCTCGAATCGTGTTGAGAAAACGTCGGTTTATTCTGTGAGTAATACACCTGTGTATTCGGTCAACAAACAGTTTTTGGTACACCTCCCTCAAAATTTTTTCTTTCATGTTTCAAGGGTGTAGAATCTAAAAGCGCAATGTCGGTACGCCATATCATCCATATCTACCTTTCTTTTCGGTCTAAAAATTTGTTCTTTCGCACACAGGCTCCATTTGGGCCCTAGTTGTGTCCCGCAACTTTGCAGCCCCATCGGAATATACCCAGAGTTGTCATAGGTGAAAAATATAGTTTTGGTGTTCTAATAACATGAGCTTTCGTGGTATCGTTTTTCATGTTTTTTAGGGCGAGGAGACCGAATATGAATCGCTTTTGACGAAAGAGTGGAAAATTGAGGTTCTAACGAAGTTTCAGATAAATTCATTTTTTATGAGTCAAAAACCAGGGAAATTGTCTGGATTCGCCATAAATCTGTGTAGTACCACTAGAAGTACCCAGTAATAACTGGTGAATCAAGTCAATTGAATGACACTATCAATGATCAATGATAATTGGTCAAAAATATGTCCTAATTTGAGTTTTTGATCACCAGAGTTGGTGGATACCATCAAAAAAATACATCAACAATAAATGAACAGTCAGCATTTCTCTAGGTATTTGTCCAGTAGAATAAATTATAAACCCATGTGACAAGGACTTTGCAACGTTTTTGGCTGTAAAACGAGGTTTTTCCTCCTTTCTGTTATTTCTCATCATTTCGAAGTTTGGCAATTGTGTGTTGTTGGTGAAACTTGGTGTAAAAATAGTGTTTTTTGGGATTTGAATGAAGATGAGCTTTTGAAGTACTGTTTTCCATGTTTTGTAGAGCGAGGAGACCGAATATGAAGTCGCTTTTGACCAAACAGGTTCTAAAGAATTGTCAGTTCCTAAAATTAAATTTGTATGAGTCAAAAACATGGGAAATTCTTTGAAATCGCCATAAATTTGTGTAATAACACTGGAATAGTATGAACAGATGAATCAAGACAATTAAATGACACTATCAATGGTCAACGATGAATTTTTCAAAAATAGGTCCTGAGTTTTTGGGGGTACATCAAAAATAGCTTTATTTCATTTATTGTACATGAAATTAACAATTAACGAACAGCCATCATTTCTGTCTGTATGTCCAGTAGAATAATGAACCCATGTATGTGACAAGGACTTTGCAGGGTTTTTGACTGTAAAACGAGGTTTTCTCATCATTTCGAAAGTTTGGTAATTGTGTGTTAAGGTTGAAAAATATGTGTAAAAATAGGGTTTTTCCATGTTTTGTAGGGCGAGGAGACCGAATATGAAGTAGCTTTTGACCAAACAGGTTCTGACGATGTTTCAGTTTCTAAAATTCATTTTTTATAAGTCAAAAACATGGGAAATTGTCTGAAATCCCCATAAGTTTATATAATAACACTAGAAGTAGTATGAACAGTTGAATCAAGGCAATTTAATGGTAATATTGAGTTTTTGGGAGCCAAATTTAGTGGAAATCATCAAAACTAGCTGTTTCAATGTACATGAAAGTAGCAGTTGTTAATGAACAGCCATCATTTCTGTCTGTATGTCCAGTAGAATAATAAACACATGTGACGAGGGCTTTGCAGCGTTTTTGACTAGAAAACGAGGTTTTTTAATGGAAGTACGATTTGATGCTTCCACAAAGTTATTATTCTTCGCTTGACGACAAAATTCCACTCACATGACTTCAGAGTTTTCCCAAAAATATATTGAATTGATGTTCGGAATTTACTGCGTGTACTCTGTGAATATTATATTTATGAGATTTTTCCTACTTTTTATTTCTTATTATTTCGAAAGGTTGGTAATCACTAATCAGTAGTCGTTCCAAAGTGAAACGATACTTTGTGGAAGAGAAAATAAAACGAAAATTGGTTCCTTCACCAAACTGTGTGGTATTGTTCCTTATTTGGCGTTCAATTCTGTGTTGAGATGATCTTGAGAGCCTTTATGCGTTTGCTTTTGTTATGAGGAGCACCTAATACATTCTCTGTCGTTCCAGAGCGTTTTGTTCGCGGTAAGTAGCGCTCGCGAAGGATCGCATTAGTGAAGGTGCACGCGAGACCGATAAGCCGAACATGGGGGGAGTGGAAAAAAACTCGCGAGCATTGTGCCAAAGTGCATGCGAAGAAAGCGTCTGGATTTCGATACGAAACGCGGAACAATACGCGTATAAATCAAGTGAAAGGTTACGCCGCTCCGTATCAGATCTCTTGTGTGTCTTTTTCTACAAGATGTTTTCCCCTGCCGGGAGCGGCCTATCTCCGGCGTTTCTTTCACTCGGTGTGGTCGAGAGGGGTGTGGAGGCCACCCTCAGAGATGCATAACGAGGAAGATCCAATCTGTCGTTACCGACCCCTCGTTTTACCCGTCTAATTCCAGAAGGCGAAGGCTCTGAACCCCGACCAACTGGTAAAGGTAAACGAGGGTGTCGCTGCTGCCTCTCCCGTGGCTCCTTCACCTTCCACAGCCTCGAAGGAAAGCTGTCCCCGGGGGTAACCATAATCTCGACGTCGTACATAAATAACGTTTTCTTCGCGTGTAGCGCGCACGCATCGGATGTGAAAACCGCGTTTAGCTCCGGCAGGCAACGTGTTTGTGAGTTCCTTTCCACGAAACGTCGTCTCCCTTTTAAAAGGATCCTATTCACCAATAAATCAGGTAAGGACTCGGCAACCTACCGCTGCTACAAGAACATTCCGACGGAACAGATAACACAGATGCTTCACGCTGGTTTTGTTCCTTTTCCGCTCCAGCGGCCTCCTGTAGATTCCTTTCGCGTTTCACACTATTTGCTGAAGAAATTTCATTTATTCACACTCACGTACCTAGCATATATCGTACTGTCGGCAAAGATCTTTACAACACCCAATCCAACCTAACATACAGAAACAATTTCCGCAATTTTGGAATTCATATTTGAGAAGTGGGGATTACTTCATATTTGTTTATTATTTTCAATAATGAACTTCAGAATCGAGCTTAACCCCCCTCAAAATTTGATGGTTTCCGTTTCAAGGTATGTAGAATCCGAAAATGGAATTAAAAGATTTCTGTCCGTCCTCCGTACTTCGCACTTTTGCTTCCTCACTACCGAAGGTAGGGAGGGAAGCCTTGGATTCGTGATTGAGTTAAAAAAAATGTATGTCTTCCAAAATAAAAGTTTCCACTTCCATTTTGCGTTTCAGACATCGAGGAACATTTTTGGTTCCGTGTCTGTCTGTGGTAATTCCTTGTAACGCCCATACCTACCCGAAATAATGGTCGAAATGGGCTGGAATTTGGAGGGTATGTGCGGGTTGGGTCACAGACGGTTCCGTACCAAAATCATTGAAAAAGTACGGTAACTTTCGGCTGCGCATGCGCAAACGTAAGATACTTGAAAAGCTCATAACTACCCTAAATATCGTTGAAATGAGTTCAAACTTATATGGTCGATCGGAAATAACACTTTGATAGTTCCAAATGAATTTCATTGGAATCTACTGTAACTTTCATCTGCGCACGCGCGAACATGAAATGACCATTTCCTTGTAACGCTTCTGACTACGCGAAAAACAGTCGTACAGTGCTGAAATTTTGAGGGTACACGCGGGTTGGATCGCAAATGGTCCCGTTTCAAAATCATGGAAAGCGTTTCCTCTGCGCATGCGCAAACGTGAAATACTTGAAACGCCCGTTACTACTTTAAATATCGTTGAAATGAGCTCAGATTTGGAGGGTCGATCAAGAATAATTCTTTGATAGTTCAATAAGAATTTCATTCGTCTGAGCATGCGCGAACATGAAATGTTGCCCGTTTCCTTGTAACGCTTCTAACTACGCGAAAAAAAAGCTGAAATTTTGGGGGTGTACACGTGGGTCGGATCGCAGATGGTCCCGTATCAAAATGAACCTACCCAACTATTTTATACGTTCTTGTGATCCAAGTGAGGAAGCTATACTGCATACTCGAATTGGCAGACGTTTTTTAGTTACCATGAACCAAAATTAGTGAAATCTGATTTGTAGGTCCCATTCGGGGTCCCCGAAGCTTGGCGTTACTGTAAATGGTGCGGTGTAATTTACTTCCAAAGCTCTACTAATCATCCTTACAGTGATCGATAAATATTTAGTCGTAAAACTTTACGAAAAACTGTTATTGAGCGTGTTACATAGTCAGAATCTTGGCCTATTTTCAAATTGTGTGAGGCACCTGGTCAGCGGGCCCACTAGTCTACTCTCCGCTAGCCATACGAAATAAATACTATCACTTCGGCATTTTTACCTTCAATCAAGCCGTATCTGTTATGAGGGCCTTATCTATTGTATATAACTATCATATGAATGCAGGCATATGCAGCTCGTTTGAAACATTAATTTATTATGTTATATTCCATGTAATTTGTCAACCCTACTTCACGAAGAGCCAAAAAATTAATTGACTGATGTAAAAACTCTACCGAAAGTTTTTCTGCCCCTGTTGAAACTTGAGAGGAAACTATGAAATGGGCCAGCACATAGGAACATGTGGCCTCGCCCCGACACTCTGAGCTCTGGTTACCATAAATCAGACAAAAATGCATTAAACCATTCAAGTTCTGACAACCTCTTCTGACTAATTTATGGACTTCTCGGGCTTTCGGCCTCGTTTAAACGGGTTTTTCTTTACTTGTGCTCTAGTTTTCTTCCCCAAATTCTAGAGGACTATTTTGGGAATAGTTTGTGATGTGTTAAGGACATGACAAACCTCTTCACTCTCATCCATTACCCCTTGCTATTGTTATTATCAATTCCTAATTGTTGTATATTTTCTTTGGTTACAGGAGTTACGAGTCATAATTAAACAGTAAAGCTGACAGCAGTCGTTTTAAAGGTAAGAAGAAATTGATGTACTTATTCGTTTCTAGTATTATACTTCTTTGGTTTGGCATATTTCCAACTGATTCAACACTTGAAACGAGAATCACGCGATGATAGTTGTGATTAGCTATAAAATGTTTTTCTACTTAAAAAAAAACGGGTGTTTTTGCAGCATGTTTTAACAATTTTGCGCTTCAGCGTGTTTTCTAACCAAATACACGATAGTTAGAGCTGACGTATCATGGATTTGGTTAGAAAACACGTTAGATGGAACGCAAAATTGTTAAAACATGCTGCCAAAACACATGGTATTAGGTTTTTTCCACCTGGAACTACGAAATTCTAGGTGATGGGCTCACTGCGAATTGGGTCCAGTTGGGAATTGGGCCTGTCGTGGTACCCCTCAAAATTGTACATTTACCACTCATACAATGGGTATAGATTTAACGAAATAAACAGGGGGAACAACGAGCTGATCGGCGCCCTGTGGAAAGTAGGAGAACGGTCCCCTCCATCAGCAGCCCTGCTAGCTTAGCTCCTCGTCCGACCGACCAACCCTCAACGTGCGACTTCTCTCTCAAACCTCCCGCTCCGACCTCTCCTTGCGCCTGCTGTGGTGCTAACCGCGGGGTATTTCATTCTCGCTGTGGTGGTAACGGTTCGGTGCCTCCCTCTCTTTCATCTAGCACCTGCTGTGGTGGTAACCGCGGGGTATTTCATACTCGCTGCGGTGGCAACGGTTCGGTGCCTCCCTCTCTTTCATCTAGCACCTGCTGTGGTGGTAACCGCGGGGGTATGCTTTACTTGCTATGGTGGTAATCGTGGGGTGCTGTCGAAAGATTCCCAAGGAGCACCTAATACCTGCTGTGGTGATAACTGCGTGTTATTAATTCTAGATGCCTAACCAAACCTGTCCTCCATAAGGAACAACCTCACATCTAACCATTCACCACAATCCTGTTGTAAGGCCACAACACGCCATCACGACAGGGCCATTGGTGGTTCAGTACACTGCTAGTTCCTTGTAAGTTGCTAGGAGGTGATCACGTTGATTGGTATATACCAGATGTTTGCGTCCTGTTTTTATTTATTGAATGGGGTTTTTAAAAGTTTAGTTTTCATTTGGGGAATAATTTTCATTTACCACATCACTTACATAATATAGTTTTTTCCCAAGAATAAATTTTATTTTATTCCTTTCATCTTCCATTCATTGGCTCGATTTGTGGTGGGGGGGCGGCAGAAACCGCATCGCACGTCAGTAATATCGTCTGGATTTATCAAGATGAATTGCGTCAAAGGCTCAGGGGCCCTGAATGTCATCGCCTGTCGCGGCCGCCTACCCTTATTTTGATAATAATATAAAAGGCTGTGGAAGGGGTATGAAGGAGCGCTTGCGTTCCTTTCCCTTCTCTTGTCCCCCGCCCCCTTATTATCGCGAAAGGACAACAATAGTGACGTAAATGGTAGAGATAATGCCGCACTGCTAGTAGACTTAACAAAAGGTCGTGCCTTCTGGGGGAAATTTAATATTAGGCTTTTAGTTAGGTGTGCCTCAGGGATCATTTTCCGTCGGAGATCGTTGTATTGGGTTCGTTATGCTGGTATGAGAATTCATACCGTTGACAAAGAACGCCTGTCAGGAAGGAATGTCTCGGAGGGGACCTTGAATCCGTTTCTTTTAGTGGCACTGCATCGATAACACAGTATCATTAGGTAAATCTTGGACAAATAAATGAGGTCATGCCTTTATTATTGACATTTTCATGAGTTTACCTTGTTATTTACCTTTGAGAAATCTCGAATTGCCATTGCCCAGTTAATACTGTCCCACTGATAGTAACTACAGAAATTTATGGTATAGAAATTTCAGCGACCTATGAATTTGCGAAAAGGCGGCTACAGGTGTAAAGATGTTTTTTGTTTAATTATTTACAAAAATGAACCTTTGGAATCGAGCATGAAACCATTCCCCCCCCCCCCCCCCCCCCTAATATGATTAGTTGTGTTTCAAGGTGTAAGTGCGTAGAATCCGAAAATGAAATAAGTAAATTTCTGCCCGTCCGCCGTACGTCGCACTTCGTCAGTTACCGTGAACCAAAATTAATGAAACTGAAATTAGATGAAAAAATTAAATGAATGAAAATGAAATTTATTCCTCTAAAACCCAAGATACATAGTGTCGTGATCCCGTCATTCAAATCAGTCCTGTAATATTTGTAGACTTAACCAAAGGACACCGAGGGAAAGTAGGCGAGGGGACCCTTCCAGACAAACAACTGTCAACCACCAAAACGGTCGCAACGGTCAATTGTGGATTGGAGACGGGTGGAAATGTCCCCATAAAACTAGCCCTTCTGGCCCAGTTTCCATTCAACCAGTCTCAGTCATACCCTCGACTTCTCTCTCTTACTCGACTCACGCTCTCTCTCCCTTCCTTATGCCTGCTGTTGGTGAAAACCGCGGGGCGTTCCTTCCCAGTATGTGCTGTTGGTGAAAACCGCGGGATACTACCTTCTCCCCTGATACCTGCTGTTTGTGAAAACCGCAGGTATCAGCGGGGTATTAGCATCCCTCCTTCCTAGTGTCTGCTGTTGGTGAAAACCGCGGGGCACTCCCTTTCTTTGTTACCTGCTGTTGGTGAAAACTGCGGGGTACCATCCTAGACTCCTGCTGTTGGTGAAAACCGCGGGGAGTCACTCCTGTTAACTCCTGCTGTTGGTGAAAATCGCAGGGAGCTATCGCTCCTTCCAATTAACTCGTGCTGTTGGTGAAAACCGCGGGGAGTTAGTCAAAAGACTCCGCAGGAGCACATCCTTCCAACCACATCGATCTCCATCCTCTTATCCTCTGTATATAAATGAACAAGAAATACGGTATAAACTACAGAGTCCACTTGATAACTGGAACTACCCCACAACAAAGAACACAGTTCCGAGCTGGGTGGAGGAGTCAACTCCCAAGTACCTACATAAACTTCATACTGTGCGGACTACAATATTATTATAATAATTATGTAGGTATATTATTAGATTATTGGCATTTACCTACTTACTACACTGCTACTACACAAATCACTACACTACATAGGAACTCGTGAATAAATTGAATCTTTTGACGCCTAGAATCACTATCTCACGGATTTCGCTAACTTGTTACTTTCTACTGTAAGTTTCTCATTGTCCGGATATAACCAGAAACAGATAGGTACTTACCGTAAATGTGAATAAGGAAACTTGGCAATGTCGGATGCTTGTGACTCATTCTGTAAAGTGAGGTCAACTCTCCTGAGGCACATAAAACAGCCTCAGAAAAGCCACTCATTCAACCTCCAGGCCTCCACTGACTTTCACTGCTGCACTCTTGAAAGCCATTAATCAAAATCGGTTCGAGACCCGCGAATCTGGGACGCGTTGGTTCATGTACGTTATGACAGGGGTTGGCGGTATTTACGACGCCGATCCTGGCGGGGAAGGGCTCAAGAATGTTATTTATCTGTTGTCTTAACGATGGGGGGGCTCTCGTGATGCAATGCAACCTCCGAAAGATCTTTTAGAAAGTGATGCAATCCTCAGACCGGACCTGGACCAATGTTTAGTCACGGAGCTTGACTACTGTCGATGGTGCGATTAAGGTCGCCTGTTTGGTTCGAGTGCAAGTCGCTGCTGCAATGCAGTTAACTTACCGCACATTCTTTTAGGAATGCGTGTTATAATTAGAGTTCGGATTTTGCATATCACGTATTTTCAATAGAAAATGTCATACTTATCCGAATTAAGGTATTTGGAGATGTTTTGGAAATTTAAAATTGCATATTCGTCCATATTTTGCTGTTTTTTTTTGCATATTATCTGCATCTGCATATGTTACAGAGTTTTGCATATAAATGGCATATTTCTATGAAATATCTGCGTACCTACACTGACATTTCCGATCTCCGGTCATGTGAAAGGTCTTATACGTGTCTTTGTATGACTGCCCTTTCGATCTCTCCGGGATATCTCACTCCTGGAGAAATTGCCAAGTTAAAATTCCTTCCTGTTGTCAGCTGCGACGTTGAATGATCCTTTTCCGCACTGAAAATGACGGAGGAATTTCACAGTCGAAAACCTCGAAAAAGTGTTGATAGTCCAGGGAAATTAATCTGTGCCTACAACTAAGTACACATTGAAATTCTAATGATTGTAAATTTTATTTAATATTGTACAGTTTTATTGTCTGTCATTTTATAAAATATAGATGAATGATTAAGAGTTTGGGGTTACATTGCTCATTCCCGTATTAGACTTCTCAATAAAAACTTGAAAACCGAAATAATTGGACCAAAATTTCAACTTGCATAGTATTTTGATTTTTTTTTGCGTATTTTTGCATATTTTGCTAACTTTTGTTGTATATTTCAGCTATTTTTTTGCATATCGATCCGAACTCTAGTTATAATATTATCGTTTGCTAAATGTGTTTGTTTGCACGAACACAAGATCGGAAGTAAGTAATTTGAAATTCAGACATGTTTATACATGTTTTAGTCCATTGAATAAGGTATCTATTATTGCGTTGCACTATAAAAGAGGTTTTTGGTGAATCCAACGACTAAGTGGGATGTAGGGCCGATGAGCTGAGGGTTATCTGAAATATTGTGTTCGGCGCACACTAACGTGGTAAAATTGAAAGTGTGGCGTTTGTATTTGGATTTGGTTGCTTAGAATGGTACGAACCCATTTCAAATAAAAACGGGTTATTAAATAACGTTATTTACATTTAACACAGTATATCTTGTTCATGGTGGAAATAGATAACGTTTCATTGTTACGTTTTATTGTTACTCAGTTTTTATGTTGTTAGAATGAGTTAGTAGGGTGTGCAGCCTCAATCCTTTGAAGCTGTACATGTTTGATTCTGTTCTGCGAGTACTGTGATGAATTCCGGATGGAGTGTGGGCATCATATTGATTGGTGAGAATTACCTACTTACGTATAATAAGTGTACAGCTGTAATCAGCTAAGAGAGCCCTGATAACATCATTACGTTTTAGTGTACCTTTCTGAATTTTGAAGTGGCCATACTACCGTGAAACGAGCTGTTCTGGGCTATAGATAAATTAAACACAAAACACGTTATTTTGGGTTTTGGACTCTGAACCGTGGCACTAATAATGTCCTTAGTAAGGTAAAATAAGTCTAAACTCTGTACGAAAGCCCTCCCAAAATTGGTTATGAGGCGCTAGAGACAGTAAGATAAAATAATTTTAAACTTTGTAAGAAAGCCCTGTCAAAATTGGTTATGAGGGGCTAGACAGTAAGGTAAAATAATCTTAAACTCTGTAGGAAAGCCCTATCAAAATTCGTTATGATGCGCTAGGGAGACAGTAAGGTAAAATAATTTTAAACTCAGTACGAAACACCCATCAGAATTGGTTATGAGGCGCTAGAGAGAGAGACTGTAGGGAAAAATAGTTTACAACTCTGTACGCAAGCCCTATCATAATTATTGGTTATGAGGCGCTAGAGGCAGTAAGGTAAAATAATTTTAAAATCTGTACTGAAGCAAAATTGGTTATGGCGCGCTAGAGAGACAGTAGGAAAAATAATTTTAAACTGCACGAATGCGCCATCAAAATTGGTTATGAGGCGCTAGAGAGACGCTAAGGAAAAATAAGTTTAAACTCTGCACGAATGCGCCAACAAAATTGGTTTTGAGGCGCTAGAGACAATCGTCATTCTCGTATATTCAAACAAAGCACATGATGAGTATTGTAAAATGTACGGATTTCACGATGGCGGACAGACTGAACTTGATGATGTTGATTTCCCAAGCTACTATCAACACTAAACTTCCTCTTGTTTTTTGCCAGGAACGAATGAGAGGATTTTATGATCCATCGGTGGGTTCTAAGAATTCTGATGTTCCCTTCTCTGGCTGCCACAATTCTTCACGTGGAAGTCGAATGTGACGACAATATTAGCTCTCGACACATTAGTCTTTCCTCACTCATTGAAATATTTTATGCAGCGCTTTCATGAAAAACTAATAACATAAATCAGAAGGTCGATCGTGTCCCGTGGAAGCGCCATTAACGTGGGCGGCCATTGCTTTAGCCTGTCTGGATCCGAGTGAATCACTGTCCTCATTTCATAATCTTGATGGCTCGTTGTCCGTTGAAGAATGGCAGGGTTGACGGTAATTTATGGGTAATGACATGTAGCTGCACCGTCCTTATCTAGGCGAGTTTCGAGATCCATGATTCAGCTGGACGTGGGAGCTGTAGCTGATATTGTAGAAAACTCAATGCACGAACCTTACATGGAACCTGTTGTGAAATTAATCCCATTTTGTTCCATTTGTTACCCAATCACACTACCCGGTTATGGGAACGCGTTCTTATGTGGAAAGGGGTTTAGTACACATAAAATGTGTGGTTCTTAAAAAGGAATCAATTTCGATTTCACCTTTGGTCGACGTCTAAAATAAGGTGGTTTCTGTTTTGAACTTTATGTGAAAAAAAAAAGAAATAAATTAAAAAAACAAATAAACTCCGTCTGTAGGGAGTATAGGGTCTAAAATGAACGAAGAGAGCAATGCTAGGATCGTGTGAGTAGAGACCTGTTTTGTTGCCCATTTTGAGCCTGTTTCAATAGAAGATTGATTGACTGACTGCTAAGTAGCAACGTTGTGATCCAATTATACGATTGAAATCTTCGCCTCTCATACTGCTGAAAACTAGTAATCTCGAATTAATTTAAATACACTGCCAAGAATATGGAACAGAAGCTTCCTCGTGGCCTTCACACTGTCACCATTAAATTTTCATACATAAAGATTCAGATCAATTAACGGATTAATTAGCATAAAGATTCAGATTAATTAACGGAATTTTTTATCTGTTATTTGATAATAAGGGTACCTAATTCGAAGTTAGTGAAGTTAGTATTTAGCTAGAATTTAGCACATCAGCTGAGCAGTGTGCGGAGCCCGTCATTTCATTCGTCAACGCAGGAATGCTCAACGTTTGGAATGTACGCGGTGCCAGTGCCACGTGACACTACCACCGCTGACTCGATCATGATGAATGTCGTATGGGACCTCAAGGGAGCTTACCCTCATCATCCCTGAAAATCTGACCAAAATCCGCTCAAAATTGGTGGAGTTATGACCGTAACAAGAAAATCTCGTTAGCGCCTGCGCAGAGGCTACCGTTGATTCGATCATGATGAAACTAAAACTAAAACCACACAATTTCTGAAAATTTTATTGAAATCGGATCAAAATTGTGGAAGTTATGGCTGTGGCAAGGAAATATGGAAAGACATACGGACGGACAGACTGACACGAAACCAAATTTATTCAGGAGGCCCTGAAACGCAAAATGGAAGTGAAAATTTTGATTTTGGGGCACACAAAAAATTTTCATTTTGAAAGTGAAAACAGAGCTTCCGCTGCCTTGCAGACTTGAAAGCAATAAAAATAAATAAACAAATAAACTCCGTCTGTAGGGAGTATAGGGTCTAAAATTAACGAAGAGAGCAATGCTGGGTCGTGTGAGTAGAGACCTGTTTTGTTGCCCATTTTGAGCCTGTTTCAATAGAAGATCGATTGACTGACTGCTAAGTAGCAACATGGCGATCCAATTATACGATTGAAATCGTCACCTCTCATACTGCTGAAAACTAGTAATCTCGAATTAATGAACGCTTTAAAATAGGCGATGCGCAGCAATAGTCGGTGTTGTTGAGTGAACGAAAAGAGTAAAACGGGAATCGTTTGCATTTAAGATTGATCGCTGTTGTATAGGCTAATAATTTTTAAGGGAAATCCTATCTCACGCTCTCTACGTTATTTTTCGTCTTGATTCCCGTCGATCTTGTTATTTAGTAGGCATGTTGTTTTATTTCGGTAGAAAAACAATCAACAACCGTCTGCAAAAAATAACAGGAGTTTTTTGTAGAATAAAGTAGATCGAGGATGCTGAAATAAATGTTCCAATTACACGGAATGGTTTTCTGATTCTGCCGCAGAGTATTTTTAAAAAACCATGTTTTCTACCGGTATCCTGAGTGCTTGTCCATGGAACGAGAAGGTTTTTTTGGTGAGTGTATGTGTAGGAGGTGGGAGAGACCACTTAATTATTTTTTTTAGGTGGTCCTCCTAAATGACTAGTTGTTTCACAACTGAGGGGTTTCAGTTGAATGGGTTATTGATGGGTCAACGCCCCTGGTTTAATTTGAGTGAAAGGGTCCGATAAATGGTTGATTAACCGAGCTTAATGATCGGGTAATGGGAGAATCGGCACTCTCTAATTAACGTGGATATTCATAAGGTGTGGGAATTTAATATTAGTTCAGGGCGGTTATTTGCTGTGTTAATGTTACCATACCTTCCGGGGGAGTCCGTCGTCGCTAGCTGGTTGAGTAGTGTAGGGATGTGAGAACATCATCGTCTGATGATACTCTCGACGGCCTGATGATGATGTCCTTACATCGAAATTGCTCGCTTCCAGTACCAGCTAGTGAAGGCGGACTCGCCCGGAAGGTGTGGTGATATTACCTCTTACACTAGCGGAAATAACTGTGTATATTTAATCTGCTGTGTTGGTTCAGCAAGTGTTGTTGAACACTGCATTTTGGTGTATAATTATTATTTTCAATAATGAACTTCAGGAATCGAGCATGAAAAATTTTTTTTAACCTCCCCTCAAAATTTGATGGTTTCCGTTTCAAGGTATGTAGAATCCGGAAATGCAATAAAAAAAATTCTGTCCGTCCGCCGTACTTTGCACTTTCCTTAGTCACCATGAACCAAAATTGATGAAATTCGGTTTGTATGTTCCATTTGGGGTCTAGTTGGTCCGCGAAGCTCGCGTTAATGTCAGTCATCCCTGGGGGGGTTGAAATCTCCAGGACGCCGTTACCTCGAATTTTCTTACGGTTTAAAACAGTTCATGAACTCGGGAGCATTTTGAACCCACCCGGAGCACTGTAGGTCCAGCCGTTGGTTCACAGTACGTCCCCGAAGTTTGCACCGACAGGCTTCATCAACAGGAGGGTGAATCAAATTGCATACATTCAGCCCGATTATCATCGCTAGGGATCCACCTGATTATAGTTACGGATGGCTGTATGAAGTCGAGTTGGTTGTTCTGTGATGGTATTCCATTTGAAAAATGGTTCATTATTGAAAATAATAAACCAAAATGATGGCTGTTTTGGATTTTGTTGATAGGTACTTCTGTAACTTGAACAATCGTTGAAGTATTAACCAACGTCCGATTATCCAACAATTCGATTATCCATCGCAAAATCGGCATTCGATTAACCACACATTTTCGTATGCAATCGTTCCTTTCGATCGATTAACCAACCGTTGTGTACCTTACTCTTTGGGCTCGATATGTAAACAATATGAAAACACTTTCGCGTTATATCCACAATCCTCTGTTTAGTCTCACTCGTCATTCGGTGCAGTCCACACACAAGTCTCTAGTGCCGCTGTATTTGTTTTTCACGATGTCTCAACCCGCAAAAAAAAAAAAGAAAAACGCGTTGTTATTGAGGAAATGGAGGGATGTCGCTGCGCTGGGAAGACTTTCCTCTCAAACCCAGAAAAAAATCTCTAATTTTTTCACAAACGAAAATCCCTGACCCCTGACTTTGTCCATGACTTCGGTTATGTACATATTTTTTGGTATCTTTTTTACATACATAAACTAATCTATCGATTATCCAACTTTTTCGATTATCCAACATACCTTGAGCCCCGACCATGATGTTTAATCGAAAGTTTACTGTATTTGGGAAATTATTACACAACGGTAAATTGTTACACAGCGGTTACACAACAGTAAATTGTTACACAACGTTTGTGATACTATCTACGCAGAAGAGGCATCTATGCAGGTAAATTATTACACAACGGTTTATTATTTAGCTTATGCTTCATGAATAACTACGAATAATTAATTATTTAATTATTGGATCCCGCGCGTTTGTATGGAACTTTAATTCCCGGGCCGTCTCCAGTACTCCATTCAGGGCTTTCCTGGAGGGAGCTCGAGGGTAGTGACCGCACAAACAGTGATCTACGCAGAAGGGGCATCTATACAGGTAAATAATAAACCGTTGTGTAATACTTTGCAGCGTTTTTATATTCCTTGCTGCAGCGCAGTCATTTAAACTATGTATTGGCTAACTTGAAATTATTCAAACTACTCGACATCGTTTATCAAACGGTTACTGTCAACAGGAATAATTGAATGACAAGGTGCATTTCGATAGCGGGGATTACAATTTCTCTGTAGGTACAGGTAGTATTAATAGTCGAGATCTGGTAATCGATCGAAACTTTGAAACAACCTTAAGCGCATAACACCCTACGTAACATGACGGGCGGTCGTCGCGAGGGCCATTATTAATGTATATAATTATTTTGGCCTCCACCTCATTTCATCAATCTTGAACCTCACAGTTTTAAATTATTCTTACAAGTTTTTGCCAACTTGTAGGATAGTTTTTAAGAACATCGAAAAATCGAGTCTTGGAGTTGAAAAACTTAAAAACTTGGAAGTAAGTACTAAAAATTGAAAGAAATATGATGTACATTCATCTTCAATCCTTGGTTTGCTACTTCCATCTTTCGATATTCTGAAGGAACTGAAATTCCTGGGTTGAGCAATAGTTGTCCTCCATCGGTGATTTCAAAACAATTCTGAACATAGGATTTTTTTCTTTTCAGAGTGAGCTATTTTCGTACACGTTTGGGCATGAAGTGTATATAAGTTATTCGAAGAAAACACAAAACAGGTTGATTTTAACGTTATATACCCTCAATATCTGAACTTTATTTATTCTTTTGTAGTAGGTGTAGTCGAATAAAGTAGGAGCATTCCAAGGGTATAGAAAATAATGCGTTTTTAATATTGACATTATTTCATTTTTCAAAACAATAGTCCTTTGGCGTTATTTAAATAGGTAGCTGCTCAATTTTTCATTACAAAATTTGATTGGTTTTTGCAACCATCAACATTTGATGGAATTCCCCTTAGTTTTTCGAGTTTTGCGAGCAAAGCGCTATTGTTCTTTTCGTTAAATACGTAAGTCCCGCATGCCCAAGTGTTGACCTCAGTTTTTTACAAAACGACATGGTTGATATCTTCTTTCTGCGCAAATCCAAACAAGGAATCATGATCAATAACACATTGTAAGTAATTAACAGACGTCTTGGACTCGGGGAAAAGAACGATTTATTCTATAGCGTCAAGGCTGGGACTGTACTTAGCAGCGCAGGTCTGAATAATTGTTAGTAATTGCAGAGGGAGAAATATTTGATTTTTCATAAATTGTAATATTCTCCCTCTTTTCACTTTCCTCGGGGAATCTTGATTGGGAATCACCAATTAATTCTTTTTTTAAATGGAATAATTCGAAATGTGACTCCGTCCCTCGTTAAAATATTATTGATCGTTGTTCACAAAAAGGGCTGTTAAAATTCTTTAAGAAATATGTTCTGTCACGAAACGAAGGAAAATCACTATCATTACCTACTACCACTCAGTGGTATTGATCACAGAATACTTTTCTAATTGGTGTGCATACTTAAGTTTTTGCAGAGTATTCCCGATTTATGGTCAGTTGCACTCGTGTGATTTTGAGGAGCCAAACCGCCATTGCTTTTTTGGTTTATTATTTTCAGTAATGAACCTTCGGAATCGAGCATGAAAAAAAATAAAATTTAACCCCCCCAAATTTGATGGTTTACGTTTCAAGGTAAGAAGATTCCAAAAACGCAATAAAAAAATTTCTAACCGTACGCCGTAGTTAGTACTTTTCTTAGTTACCACGAAACAAAGACCAAATTCGGGTTATAGCGTTATAGGTTCCGTTCGGGGTCCAGCTGGTCGTCGAAGCTCGGTATTACTGTAAGGGGTTAAAAATAGGGGTTGTAACTTTCAGAACGCCGTAGCTCAAGAACTCTGAATAAAAGGGTATGGTTTCTTTAACTTTGAAGAATTTTTTTGAGACCACCCGGAAGATTGTACGACCAGCCGTTCGTCTGCAGCAAAAAGCTTCGTCAAGACGATCGTGAATATAACGGTATAAGTCCTGCCCAGATATCATCGCTAGGGAGCACCTGATTATAATCAAGGATGGCTGGATGAAGTAGAGTTGTTTGTTCTCCGATATTATTTCATTTGAAAAGTGATGGATGTATTGGATTTTGAAACATGAACAAACGTTGAAGTATTATTGATGGGCAAATTATTACACAATGGTTCATTATACTAGAATTCATTAGTTCATACTAGAGTTCATTATACTTAGAAGGGGCAGGTTTTTGTTGATAGGTACTTTTGCAACTTGAACAACCGTTGAAGTATTATTGATGGGCAAATTATTACAAAGTGTTAAATTATTACACAATGGTTCATTATACTATCTACGTAGAAGGGGCACCTATACAGGTAAATTATTACACAACGGTTTTCACTCCACATCAATAATTTCCCTTCAGAACTTCATTATTTTCGTTTCTTTTTGCCATTTTAGTTACTGTTTGTCATCGACAGAATTATTTTAGCAACATTTAACTCGTGATTTAGGTAGGTACCTAGTAACGAGTACGGGGTTAGGTACTAACCTACGGAGGGTCTGCGATCTACATAAAACGTGTAGAATAGTACATATATATTATATAGACGGGTTATCTATACGGAGAGCTGTGATCTGTAACAGAAGGGTATTCTGTACAAAATAATACACCGTTGTGCAGGGATTTGCAACGTTTTTTTCAGTGGAAGTGAATGTAATACGTTGACTGTTGTGTTGAATCACAATATGTTACCTACCTAGCCAATCGGATCACTCCATGGCTAATCAAACTCACATTCTTACACTGATTTACGCGAAGAATTTTAAAGAACTGTCGGAGAAACATTACCATACTATTTTACAGGAGTATTTTTGTGATTTTATCGTTTATCACTTTTCCATTCTGTCCGGTCAACGGCATCAACCAAATGTCCGTTGAACCTGCAATGGAATCAGAACAGTACACCTCTGGGAAAACGGACAATCGCACGTTTCTGTCGTGGAATTATCCGATTGTCCATTTTCCGACAGGTGTACTGTTCTGATTACATGGCAGGTTCAATGGACTTTTGATGCCGTTCACCTGACAAATTCTCGCTTCAACGTTTGGTCAAATGCATCTGTCAGGCTATAAGAAAACTGGTATCGAAATGAAATTTTGAATCATCTTTTCATGGTGGAATAACAGTCTCCATTGACCCCACATTGTCTTATTGAATTTGCGTGGGAACCTCAGTTGCCAGCATTTGTCATTAGAATTACAAATTCTATACAAATTAAATTCTTGCGATAATATGGATGTGTTTAGTGAAGGTTGGACACAACGCGCTTGTTCTAGAACTGCTAGAGAAAATTATAACGGTGTTCCGAATTCTAGCCGTTGCCAAATGACTTGATTTCTGACCGTTTCATGTTCACGGGGTGGGGCTACGAATCTTGTTACGGGAACTAAATGGGTAGTTCAAATCCACGTTAGACGGTCGTCAGTTGCACAGAAGGAGCCGTCACTAATGACTAAGGTAGAGGGACGTCCATTGTCAGTCTAACAGCGGTAGTGTATGCTAAGAACACGTGCCCGACATCCCGTCTGCACCATAACATTGCTGGGTATAATAGAGGCACCGTCCAACGCTCCATGCGGAGGCGGAAGCTGCCGCGATCCCCTTTCCTCAGCTCATCCAGAAGGTATAGTCCTATTGTGTGTCCCTTCTCGATGTTTCTCGGCAATATCCGGAGGGGACGTTTAAGACCTCTCCGGTAATATCGTCCTCCACTATACGCAGCATCTGGGGGGTGTTGAAAGGTTTTACTGCCAGGGTGTCTATGCCTTGTTACAACGTACCTGGATGGAATGTCTAGCTAGATGAAACCTGCACAAAAGTGAAATGACGAAATTCTTAGTAATAATCCTTTTATATTGCACTCCTGCAGGGAAACAAGGGGCTAACCTCTGTATAAGAAAGAATTTTGTTGCCCCTCCACTCCATTCTGCTTCTACCGTCAGCTACTTTTGCATAAGAAAGATAAGTCGTTATGTGACCCCCACATAAAAACGCTGCAAATTATTTCACAACGGTTGATTATTGCTCCCTCACTACCGAAGGTAGGGAATCTTTATATTCATGCACGAGTCGAAAAAATGTATGAAAATTTCCACTCGTATTTTACTTTTCAGAAATCAAGGAATAATTTTGGCCCCCAAAAACTCGAATTACGCTCCTATTTTTGACAAATTATCTTTGATCATCGATAGTGCCATTTAGTTGTCTTTATTAACCTGTTGATACGACTTACAGTGGTATTATACAAATTTATCGTGATTTCAATCAATTTTAGGAGCGAAACCTCCGTTAGAACCTCAACGTTCCACTCTTAGGTGAAGATCAATATTTGGTCTTCTCGCCCTAAAAAACATAGAAAACTGTACCTCACAAGCTCATGTTCACTAAAACCTCAAAAAAAACCCTCGGAAACCCCTATTTTTACACCCCCCCCCCCCCCCCTTACCCCCCCGGGTGTATTTCGATAGTACAATTTGGACCCAAGTTTGTTCCCAAATGGGTATACAAAGTTGTGTGCGGAAGAACGACGATTTTAGACCACAATTTAACGTAAATTTAAGGCTCAAGCTTTGTTAGAACCTCAATCCTTTGCTCGTCATCAAAATCGACTTCATATTCGGTCTCCTCGTCCTAAAAAATATGGAAAACGACACTCCACAAGCTCATGTTACTAAAACACCGAAAAACCCTATTTTTACACCCATGTCACTCATAAGAGCCTTCGGTATATTCCGATCGGGCTGCAAAGTTTGGGGACACAACTAGGGCCCAAATGGAGCCGGTTTGCGAAAGAACGATTTTTTAAGACCGAAAGTAAAGTAAATATGGATCGGACGGCGGACGGACATTGCATTTTGGAATCGACGCACCTTGAAACGCCAAAAAAAGATGAGGGGTTGTTATAAAAATTATTTGCTGAGCATAGGTGTATTATTAACAGAATAGTAAACCAAAAAACGCTGCAAATTATTACACGAAGGTTTATTATTTACCTGTATGGATGCCCCTTCTGCGTAGATCACTGTTTCCGGTGGTCAGTTACCTCGAGCTCCCCCCCAGGAAAGCCCTAAATCGGAGCCGGCCCCGGAATTAAATTTCCTACAAATGCGTGGGACTCAATAATTCAGTCATTAATTATTTGTAGTTATTCGTGAATCATAAGGCAAATAATAAACCGTAGTGTAATAATTTACCTGTATAGGTGCCCCCTCCTACGTAAATAGTAGAATGAACTGTTGTGTGATAATTTACCGTTGTGTAATAATTTGCCCAATAATAATACTTCAACGGTTGGTCAAGTTGCAAAAGTACCGATCAACAAAATCCAGCCCCGATGAACCGTTGTGTAATAATTTACCGTTCTGTAATAATTTACCGTTATGTATTAATTTACCGTTTTGTAATAAATTACCGTTATGTAATAATTTACAATTGTGTAATAATGTACCCATCAGTAATACTTCAACTTTTGTTCAAGCTTCAAAAGTACCTGTCAACAAAATCCAAATGATCCTTAATTTTTCTAATGAAATAATATCACTGAACAACCACCGCGAGTTCATACAGCCATCCCCTGATTATAATCAGGTGCTCCCTAGTGATGATTATCTGAGCCGGACTTATACCGTTTGATTCACGATCGTGTTGACGAAGCTTTTCGGTGCACACGAACGGCTGGACGTACAATGCTCCGGGTGGTCTCAAAAAATTATTTAGCTCAAGACAAATTTAATGTCGTAAAGAAAACCATACCCTTCTATTTAAAGTTTTCGAGCTACGGCGTTCTGAAAATGTCAACCCCTATTTTGAACCCCTTAGAGATTACTTACAGTAACGCCGAGTTTTGAGGACCAAGTAGACCCCGAATGGGACCTACGTACCAAATTTCATCAATTGTGGTTTCATGGTAACTAAGAAAAGTGCTAAGTACGGCGTACAGCGGACAGACAGAAATTTTAACATGTTTAATGTTTTAGGGCTGGGGGTCATTCTGTGAATTCCGACACGCAAATATGCAACGTTTTTCATTGGTTACTACACAGTTACTACCTTCTGTTGTAGCAACCATAAAGAATATCGCACTCGAAAGAAACAAGAGTCAATAGCTACGTTTTTCATTGGTTACTACACAGTTACTACCTTCTGTTGTAGCAACCATATGTTGATGGCGAGTTCTATAATAAGTACAGTAAATGCAACATTATACTTGTAGAGTTCAGTGAAATTGTGGCTTTCATTTTTTCTTGACATTAAAAAACTATATCTAATTTCTCCCTTGCGAGGGAAAAACATTAAACATGATGTAATGTTTTTCCCTCTCAAGGGAGAAATTTAAACTGAGATCAATCCATCGGTTATACTACGTGGAGGTCATTTACCTGTATAGTTTTGATATTTTATTGCAATTTCGGATTCTACATACCTTGAAACGTAAACCATCAAATTTTGAGGGGGGTTTAAAATTTTTTTCTTTTTTTCATGCTTGATTCCAAAGGTTCATTATTGAAAATAATAAACCAACACAGTGAGGCGACGAGAGAACATCGAAAAACGTTTTATCATACTCCGTTGTTGGCTGGACGGCAGTGTGTTGAAGTCCTCAAATTAAATCCATCCACCCCCGCCAACAAGGACGGACACTTCAATGGCATCGTTGAATGGGAAATGGGCGACGCTACACAATGGTTCATCAGCAGGAGGGAAAAACCTCCTGAATAGGTTTTAGACTTTATCAGGTTAGATTGATGGGTCGGGCACATGGGGGTCGCCCTTTAACCGAGAGGAGGTTGAAAGATATTTAAATAAGATTCCATTTCAGAGCTCATTACGGAAGGTAAGTCGGGAGAGACTTTGGGGACACGACTCCGGAGGGGTATCTTTGTAATCATTTTCCCCCCCTCCGCTCCTCCTTCGCTTCTATAAAATACCCTTTCTCCCTGACATTGTCCCATTAATGTTGTCATTGTTTGATTGTTTGCGGGAGATTGACTGATGACGGGTTTTCCACAAAAAGAAGTTGAGGTTTCTTTGAAGGGGCTGGAGCCTCGTGTATTTAAAATCTCATTAAGCACCGGTTGTCGGAGAGTTTACACACTATTACCAGTGACGGGAGTTTCTGCGCTCTTATCAATTAATTGATCTCGTTCCTTCAATTGGCATCAAGATATGGGGACGTCGATCAACCTGAATCTTTAAAATTCATGAAACTAAAATAACAAAAATAATATTATCTATCGCTATCATTGTATATGTTATTAGCGAATTTTCGGAGAAAAGGGAGCTATTGTTCTCGGTCCAAAATTTTTAAAACTCGAATTTCCGAAAGATTTTTATACCAAAATCCGTTTCAGACCATCCTGAATTCACTGCCGAAATACACCAAAAAATTATATTATATATATATATATATATATATACGTATTGCCTGGCCACAGGCACCCGGCTGCTAGAGGCTACCGGCAGTTTTTTAGATGGGCAAGGTGTAGACTATTCAGCTACTCGTTCCTGTCTTACAGGTTAGTATGGTGCTTGGAAGCCTCTGGCCCTGGGGATTATTATTTATTTTATTGTCAATTCGCAAAGTACCTAATTACTCACAAATTTTGTTGTAAAACAATATTAGTAAGTAAAAACGCTGCTAAGTCCTTGTCACATGGTTTTTTTTATTCTACTGGACTTACCTACAGAAATGTTAGCTGTTCATTTATTGTTTCTTTCATGTAAAATAATTGAAATAGCTATCTGTGATGGTTTCAACCAATTCCCCCCCCCCCCCCCCCCCACCAACACGAATTAGGTAGGTACTAAGCTCCATTTTTTTTTCAAATATTATCTCTGATCATTAGTGGTGCCATTTAATTATCTTGATTCACCTGTTCACATTTTTTCCAGTGTTATTATACAAATTGATGGTGATTTCAGACAATTTCCAGGTTTGTGACTCATAAAAAATCAATTTTGTGAGCTGAACTTTTGGTAAAACCTCAATTTTCACCTTTTTGGTCAAAACCGACTCCACATTCGGTCTTCTCGTCCCAAAAAACATGCAAAACGATACCTCAAAAGCTCATGTTAATGCTATTAACATGAGCTATTAAAAGTACCTATTTTTATACACATTTTCACTCATATTATCCCTGGGTATATTACGATCGGGCTGAAACGTTTCGGGACACAACTAGGGCCCAAATGGAGCATGTGTGCGAAAGAACGACTTTTTTAGACCGAAAATAAAGCCTGTACACGTGATACGGCGGATGGCGGACGGACATTGCATTTTTGGAATCTACGGACCTTGAATGGAAAAAATTCCAAAAATGCAAAAAATCATATTAAAATGCTCTCTAGCTCTCATAACCACTTGTGCCCTTGAGAAGGGCGGTCAGAGTGGTGGGGGAATGTACAATTTTAATATGGCTATTTGAGCTCCCGGAGTGGTGGAAAAAATTTCAAAAAATCATAGAAATCATATTAAAATGTTCTCCTGCTCTCATAATCAAAAAGAGCTCTAAGTGAGTCTTATATAGCTGGGAGTGGTTCCCAGCTCTGCGGACTAGTGGCCTGGAGTTTCTATGTTATTACTCGTGTTTTGAGGGTCTGATCAATCGCTTTTAGCCTGGAGATGACTGATGGAGTCCGAATTAGTCTTGTAATGCTGTGACAAGGACTTTGCAGCGTTTTTGATCCCGTTTCGGCTCAACCATAGCCCCATATTCCGGGGTTTCAAGATTCGCTACCTACCTAGTCGGGAATTTTGGAAAATAATTTTTAAAGCAAACCTATTCAGAATGTGACCGGGGCTCTCGCAGTTAGTCAGGCCGTCCCTTTTTGAACACGTTTCGGTTCAATCATAGCCCCATATTCAGGATTTCAAGATTCGCTACCTACCTAGTCGAGAATTTAGGAAAATAATTTTTGGAAGCAAACCTATTCAGAAAGTGACCGGGGCTCTCGTAGTTAGTCAGGCCATCCCTTTTTGAACACGTTTCGGCTCAACCATAGCCCCATATTCAGGATTTCAAGATTCGGTACCTACCTAGTCGAGAATTTTGGAAAATAATTGTTGGAAGCAAACCTATTTAGAATGTGACCAGGGCTCTCGTAGTTAGTCAGGCCATCCCTTTTTGAACACATTTCGGCTCAACCATAGCCCCATATTCAGGATTTCAAGATTCGGTACCTACCTAGTCGAGAATTTTGGAAAATAATTGTTGGAAGCAAACCTATTTAGAATGTGACCGGGGCTCTCGTAGTTAGTCAGGCCATCCCTTTTTGAACACATTTCGGCTCAACCATAGCCCCATATTCAGGATTTCAAGATTCGCTACCTACCTAGTCGAGAATTTTGGAAAATAATTTTTGGAAGCAAACCTATTAAGAAAGTGACCGGGGCTCTCGTAGTTAGTCAGGCCATCCCTTTTTGAACACATTTCGGCTCAACCATAGCCCCATATTCAGGTTTTCAAGATTCGGTACCTACCTAGTCGAGAATTTTGGAAAATAATTGTTGGAAGCAAACCTATTTAGAATGTGACCGGGGCTCTCGTAGTTAGTCAGGCCATCTCTTTTTGAACACATTTCGGCTCAACCATAGCCCCATATTCAGGATTTCAAGATTCGGTACCTACCTAGTCGAGAATTTTGGAAAATAATTTTTGGAAGCAAACCTATTTAGAATGTGACCGGGGCTCTCGTAGTTAGTCAGGCCATCCCTTTTTGAAGACGTTTCGGCTCAACCATAGCCCCATATTCAGGATTTCAAGATTCGGTACCTACCTAGTCGAGAATTTTGGAAAATAATTTTTGGAAGCAAACCTATTTAGAATGTGACCGGGGCTCTCGTAGTTAGTCAGGCCATCCCTTTTTGAACACGTTTCGGCTCAACCATAGCCCCATATTCTGGATTTCAAGATTCGCTACCTACCTAGTCGAGAATTTGGTAAATAATTTTTGGAAGCAAACGTGATGTACTCTTGTAGGAGAACTTGCGTTTCAAGTTATCGTTGCATCCTATTCCGTATTGTAATGTGGTAGGTAAGTAAGTTGAAGACGTTTCGGCTCAACCATAGCCCCATATTCAGGATTTCAAGATTCGCTACCTACCTAGTCGAGAATTTTGGAAAATAATTTTTGGAAGCAAACCTATTTAGAATGTGACCGGGGCTCTCGCAGTTAGTCAGGCCATCCCTTTTTGAAGACGTTTCGGCTCAACCATAGCCCCATATTCAGGATTTCAAGATTCGCTACCTACCTACCTAGTCGAGAATTTTGGAAAATAATTTTTGGAAGCAAACCTATTCAGAAAGTGACCGGGGCTCTCGTAGTTAGTCAGGCCATCCCTTTTTGAAGACGTTTCGGCTCAACCATAGCCCCATATTCAGGATTTCAAGATTCGGTACCTACCTGGTCGAGAATTTTGGAAAATAATTTTTGGAAGCAAACCTATTTAGAATGTGACCGGGGCTCTCGTAGTTAGTCAGGCCATCCCTTTTTGAAGACGTTTCGGCTCAACCATAGCCCCATATTCAGGATTTCAAGATTCGGTACCTACCTAGTCGAGAATTTTGGAAAATAATTTTTGGAAGCAAACCTATTTAGAATGTGACCGGGGCTCTCGTAGTTAGTCAGGCCACCCCTTTTTGAACACGTTTCGGCTCAACCATAGCCCCATATTCTGGATTTCAAGATTCGCTACCTACCTAGTCGAGAATTTGGTAAATAATTTTTGGAAGCAAACGTGATGTACTCTTGTAGGAGAACTTGCGTTTCAAGTTATCGTTGCATCCTATTCCGTATTGTAATGTGGTAGGTAAGTAAGTTGAAGACGTTTCGGCTCAACCATAGCCCCATATTCAGGATTTCAAGATTCGCTACCTACCTAGTCGAGAATTTTGGAAAATAATTTTTGGAAGCAAACCTATTCAGAAAGTGACCGGGGCTCTCGTAGTTAGTCAGGCCATCCCTTTTTGAAGACGTTTCGGCTCAACCATAGCCCCATATTCAGGATTTCAAGATTCGGTACCTACCTGGTCGAGAATTTTGGAAAATAATTTTTGGAAGCAAACCTATTTAGAATGTGACCGGTGCTCTCGCAGTTAGTCAGGCCATCCCTTTTTGAAGACGTTTCGGCTCAACCATAGCCCCATATTCAGGATTTCAAGATTCGGTACCTACCTAGTCGAGAATTTTGGAAAATAATTTTTGGAAGTAAACCTATTTAGAATGTGACCGGGGCTCTCGCAGTTAGTCAGGCCATCCCTTTTTGAAGACGTTTCGGCTCAACCATAGCCCCATATTCAGGATTTCAAGATTCGGTAGGTACCTACCTGGTCGAGAATTTTGGAAAATAATTTTTGGAAGCAAACCTATTTAGAATGTGACCGGGGCTCTCGTAGTTAGTCAGGCCATCCCTTTTTGAAGACGTTTCGGCTCAACCATAGCCCCATATTCAGGATTTCAAGATTCGGTACCTACCTAGTCGAGAATTTTGGAAAATAATTTTTGGAAGCAAACCTATTTAGAATGTGACCGGTGCTCTCGCAGTTAGTCAGGCCATCCCTTTTTGAACACGTTTCGGGTCAACCATAGCCCCATATTCAGGATTTCAAGATTCGCTACCTACCTAGTCGAGAATTTGGTAAATAATTTTTGGAAGCAAACGTGATGTACTCTTGTAGGAGAACTTGCGTTTCAAGTTATCGTTGCATCCTATTCCGTATTGTAATGTGGTAGGTAAGTAGGTACCGTCCTGTTTTATCCATTCATCAAGTTGTGTTTCATTCATAAAGTGTAATTATTACAATAATTAGTCACTAGTTTTATCTACATTATTTGATGAGATTTTACTGTTTAATCACAACGTTCTACACTTGAAAAGTTGGTAATGTTGTTACCCCTCACGTGATTAATTTCAAAGTGGTGACACAGAAAGTGTCTCGAGGTTTGTATAAGGTGTGAATTGGTTAGGTAATTGACAATTCTATTATTAACTTGTGGCTTCAAACGATCAATTCTTTTATGATAGTTTTCCCTGTGTGACTCGACCGAAACCAAATTTTGAAATAGGTACCTAGTGATTTTTAACAAATTTGGAAATAGGTAGGTACCTAGTGATTTTCACCAACTTTGGAAATAGGTAGGTACCTAGTCATTTTTTGTCATTTCGAGAGATAGGAAAGCGAAGACCATACCAATTTGTACAGGTACATACAAATATGCACCTATTTGGCCCAAACGACGACAGTAGTACCTAGCAACATAATAATCAGGTTGACATGTTCGTTGAAAAAATACAGAATCAGAACATACGTGAAAATTATACAGACATGTACCTATTTGTTGTACCTACAGGTGCCATTACGGCCAGTTAAGACGCCATACATTGGCACTTGTACCTAACTAGGTAGGTAGGTACCATTTTCCCAGATTTTATACAGTTTGAATCAGATAATTAATACCTACAATGAAAAACGACGAAAACATGAAAATGAGTCAGAAAATGTCCTTTTTCAAGGCCCTTTTCACTTGAAATTACAAGTAAATTTTCTTTCTCCTCCACGAAACAATATTGTAGTAAACCCGTATTACATCTTATTTAGTTTAGAAGTATTTAAATAGTTGTTAGACGGATATACCTTGGTATCTCAGGTCCAGATCGCTCCACGGATATATACCTATCTTGTTCTCTCAGTGGCGGGTGCTCGACGAGGGTTTATGTTGAGCGCCCGGAGCAAAGAGGAAAATCCTACACACGACCACATCGAGAAATAGAGTCAGAATTCTATTTTTTAAGGCCATTATGACTTGACATGAAATTAAATTAGTAATAGGGAAAACTAATTTCCCCATCTGCATAGAAATCCGCATCACATCTTTATTACCGTTGAATTTATACTGTTGGAATGGGGTAATAGGTGCAATTACCCGAACTCTTGTAAAGTCATTTTGTCGGATTTTATAAAGTAACATATCGGTAATTCGTATGGCTGTGTTCCAACTACCACCAGTAACTCATTTACATGACGTAACGTTTGCAAAACAAAATCTTATTTTTCCAAAATTTTCTAATGTTTTAATTAGATTCGTTTTTACCCCCACCCTTGTCCAAAAACCACCTGTAACTCATTTAGACTACGAAAGTTGAAAACCGCATGATTTTTCCTCGATGATACCTTTTTTCCAGATTTTATACTGTTCGAATTCGATTACTGGTATAATTGCCCCCACCCTAGTCCAACCACCACCTGAAACTCAATTAGATTGTGAAAATTGAAAACTGCGTGATTTTGTCACAGAGGTACCTTTTTTCAGATTTTATACTGTTAGAATTCGATTATTGGTATAATTACCCCCACCCTAGTCCAACCACCACCTGAAACTCAATTAGATTATGAAAATTGAAAACTGCGTGATTTTGGCACAGAGGTACCTTTTTTCAGATTTTATACTGTTAGAATTCGATTATTGGTATAATTACCCCCACCCTAGTCCAACCACCACCTGAAACTCAATTAGATTATGAAAATTGAAAACCACGTGATTTTTACACAATTTTACCTTATTTCCAGTTTTATACTGTACAATTCGATTATTGGTATAATTACCCCCACCCTAGTCCAACCGCCGCCTGTAACTCAATTAGACTATGAAAATTGAAAACTGCGTGATTTTGGCACAGAGGTACCTTTTTTCAGATTTTATACTGTTAGAATTCGATTATTGGTATAATTACCCCCACCCTCGTCCAACCACCGCCTGTACCTCAATTAGACTATGGAAATGGAAAACAGCACGATTTTTCGTCGATTTCACCCTTTTTTCCTATTTTATACTGTTGGAATTCGATTATTGGTATAATTACCCCCTCCCCAGTCCATCCACCACCTGTAACTCAATTAGACTATGAAAATTGAAAACCGCATGATTTTTCGACAATTTCACCTTTTTTTCAGATTTTATACTGTTAGAATTCGATTATTGGTATAATTACCCCCACCCTAGTCCAACCACAAACTGAAACTCAATTAGATTATGAAAATTGAAAACCACGTGATTTTTACACAATTTTACCTTTTTTTCCGATTTTATACTGTTGCAATTGGATAGTTCGTATAATTACCCCCACCCTCGTCCAACCGCCACCTGTAACTCAATTAGACTATGAAAATTGAAAACCGCATGATTTTTCGACAATTTCACCTTTTTTTCAGATTTTATACTGTTAGAATTCGATTATTGGTATAATTACCCCCACTCTAGTCCAACCACCACCTGAAACTCAATTATATTACAAAAATTGAAAACCGCGTGATTTTTCCACAATGATACCTTTTTCCAGATTTTATACTGTTAGAATTCGATTATTGGTATAATTACCCCCCTCCCTAGTCCAACCACAAACTGAAACTCAATTAGATTATTAAAATTGAAAACCACGTGATTTTTACACAATTTTACCTTTTTTTCCGATTTTATACTGTTGCAATTGGATAGTTCGTATAATTACCCCCACCCTCGTCCAACCACCACCTGTAACTCAATTAGATTATGAAAATTGAAAACCACGTGATTTTGACACAGAGGTACCTTTTTTCAGATTTTATACTGTTAGAATTCGATTATTGGTATAATTACCCCCACTCTAGTCCAACCACCACCTGAAACTCAATGGCCCGGTTTTTCAAACCTCAGTTAACTTTGACGATCGTTAACGCCGCGAAATGTCGTTTTTCAAACCATGGGTACGAGTTGACGCTCCGTCAGTTTGACGTAACCACAACCGCGCGTGGAAGTAAGGTTAACTACGCCGTCAACTGTCAACCACTGTCTTCGGTAGACAAACAGGACATGAAAGTCGAAATTATCATTCAACACATGACTGTCTTTAATCATATTTACCATGGAAGAAGGGATTTCCCTTCTTCCATGCATATTTACCTACCTACCTTCATCATTCAACTGTCTTTATTTATTTATCATACTTCCCTACCTTTATTTAATCATATTTACTTACCTGATCATAATTATTTATTTAATTACTTACCTATCAACTGTGTTGTCTACTGATTTTATCTACATTAATATCGGACATGACTCTTCTGCTGCTCCTTCCTTGATTCCTTGATTTTATAGCTCAGGGGCTTCAGCGGGAACGCCGGTTGGTTCCCCGATACGAACATTTCAGCCAGTGGAGTGACGACGAATTTGCCACAGTTTTCAATTTTTCTTCTGCCTCGTATAATTAGTATAGGTAATCGGTTTTGTAATTGAAACTAGGAGTTGAAATATATTTTTTGAACCCTGCATTTCCTCGGTTGTGTAATATAACTTCTCCTAATGTCCTCTGGACCTGGTGGTTCAATGTAGAGTAGGTACAATACCTCTTGGTACCATGGTGTACCTCATTATTCAAATTACCATTCACACACGTTAAAACTTGTGGGTTACAATGAATAGGGCAATAATTCGGTAAACTGGGTTAAATAAAATTGAAAAAAAATCATTTGAATTATAGCCCAATCAAATTGTCACTAAAATCGGCCCCGACCAAACACTAAATATGCTATTTTATTTTATTGTTTTAAATGGTCCATTGGGGTCCTAATAAGAGTAATCTATGGTTTCCCACCAAAATATTTGATGGGGCAAATCTGGGCAGCCCAGAAACTACGAAATTTTCGGAGTTTTTGGTTTATTATTCTGTGAATAATACACCTATGTATTCGCTCAGCAAAAAATTTTTATAACACCCCCTCAAAATTTTTTCTTTTCCGTTTCAAGGTGCGTAGATTCCAAAAATGCAATGTCCGTCCGCCGTCCGCCGTACGCCGTATCACGTGTACAGGCTTCATTTTCGGTCTAAAAAAGTCGTTCTTTCGCACACATGCTCCATTTGGGCACTAGTTGTGTCCCGAAACATTTCAGCCCGATCGGAATATACCCAGGGGTGTTATGAGTAAAAATGTGTATAAAAATAGGTACTTTTTGCGTTTTAACAACATGTTAGTAACATGAGCTTTTGAGGTATCTTTTTCCATGTTTTTGAGGACGAGAAGACCAAATATGAAGTCGATTTTGACCAAAGACGCGGAAATTGAGGTTTTACCAAAGGTTCAGCTCCCAAAATTGGTTTTTTTATGAGTCAAAAACCTGGAAAACTGTCTGAAATCACCATCAATGTGTACAATAACATTGGAAAAAGTGTAAACAGGTGAATCAAGACCATTAAATGCCACTACCAATGATCAAAGATGATCTTTAAAAAAAAAGAAAAAAAAGAGTACCTATTTCATGTTTTGGGGGCCAAAATTGGTGGAAATCATCAGAAATAGCTATTTCAATCATTCCACATGAAAGAAACAATACATTTAACAGCCAACAAAAATCTCTAGAACTCCAATAGAATAATAAACCCATGTGACAAGGACTTTGCAGCGTTTTTCGTTTTGGTTTATTATTCTGTGAATAATACACCTATGTAATCGCTCAGCAAAAAATTTTTATAACACCCCCTCAAACTATTTTCTTTTCCGTTTCAAGGTGTGTAGATTCCAAAAATGCAATGTCCGTCCGCCGTCCGCCGTATCACGTGTACCGGCTTCATTTTCGATCTAAAAAAGTCGTTCTTTCGCACACATGCTCCATTTGGGCCCTAGTTGTGTCCCGAAACTTTTCAGCCCGATCGGAATATACCCAGGGGTGTTATGATTGAAAATGTGTGTGAAAATAGGTACTTTTTGCGTTTTAGCAACATTTTGGTAACATGAGCTTTTGAGGTATCGTTTTCCATGTTTTTGGGGACGAGAAGATCGAATATGAAGTCGATTTTGGCCAAGGAGTGGAAAATTGAGGTTGTACCAGATGTTCAGCTCCCAAAATTGATTTTTTATGAGTCAAATACCTGCGAAATCACCATCAATTTGTAGAATAACACTAGAAAAAGTGTCAACACGTGGATCAAGACGATTAAATGATGGCACTACCAATTGATCAAAGATAATTTGAAAAAAAAAAAAAAAAGATCGTGCCTACCTAATTTGTGTTTTGGGGGCCAAAATTGGTGGAAACCATCAGAAATAGCTATTTCAATTATTTCACATGAAACAAACAATAAATGTACAGCCAACATTTCTGTAGAATAATAAACCCCATGTGACAAGGACTTGGCAGCGTTTTTCGATATATCTCAGAAACGAATGATCATGTGCATTTTTTCACTATAATATATTACTTGTTTAAAGAGCATTAGATTCTCTACAGCTTGCTTTCCCTAAAGTTGTTTCTAACTCTGATAGCAAACGAGCTAGAGCTCATCAAAAATTGACAGTTTTTTCCAACTTCTGGAAAAATCACAAAATCTCACAATCATCTCCTTTTTGCTTCCCTATAACTCGTCCAAAGTGTTATTAGAACGTAGTAGACATGACTGTATGATAACCACATTCAATGACGATGTAGTAATTTATTGAAATGACAGATTAAGCTTTATTAATTAAGAGATGGAGCCAGTTCATTTAGAAGTGGTTGGTTGATGATGATGATGACGGTCCCGGAAGACCGTGCAAAGGCAGAGGAAGGGTATGCCAAGAGTAGCCACCTCTACCTACAAGATATGCAGAAGCTGGAATTGACAATGGATCCTTCTGCATATTACAGGTTCACTGCCAAGGGGCATTTCACAATACGGCGAACAGATAAGCATTGGTCTGGGGTTTGGTCAGAAATAACCAAACACAACTCGAGATTGAAGGCAAAAACAAACGTAAATTGAAATCAAAATCAAATCACAACAACTACCAAACAACAAACACTGAAACATGAAACTTTCATGATCGGAAAAGTAGGAAACACGAAGGCGGAAGAGGCTAAAAACCCGCAATGATTGCCAGAATATCATCTGGGGAAACTATTTGAATGCTGTGAGAGAACAGGCGAGGTTAACGGCGTCGTTAGCTAACAACGCCTTGACTACGATTCTGTGGACCCGTCAAGTTGACGCTCGTCAAAAGTAATTTGACGGTCGCTACCTGACGGCGTGATCTATGAAAATGGAAAACAGCATGATTTTTCGTCGATTTCGCCCTTTTTTCCGATTTTATACTGTTGGAATTCGATTATTGGTATAATTACCCCCACCCTAGTCCAACCACCACATGAAACTCAATTAGACTATGAAAATTGAAAACCGCATGATTTTTCGACAATTTCACCTTTTTTTCAGATTTTATACTGTTGCAATTCGATAGTTCGTTTAATTACCCCCACCCTCGTCCAACCACCACCTGTAACTCAATTAGACTATGAAAATTGAAAACCGCATGATTTTTCGACAATTTCACCTTTTTTTCAGATTTTATACTGTTGCAATTCGATAGTTCGTATAATTACCCCCACCCTCGTCCAACCACCACCTGTAACTCAATTCGACTATGAAAATTAAAAACCGCATGATTTTTCGACAATTTCAGCTTTTTTTCAGATTTTATACTATTAGAATTCGATTATTGGTATAATTACCCCCACCCTAGTCCAACCACCACATGAAACTCAATTAGACTATGAAAATTGAAAACCACGTGATTTTTACACAATTTGACCTTTTTTTCCGATTTTATACTGTTGCAATTCGATAGTTCGTATAATTACTCCCACCCTCGTCCAACCACCACCTGTAACTCAATTAGACTATGAAAATTGAAAACCGCATGATTTTTCGACAATTTCAGCTTTTTTTCAGATTTTATACTATTAGAATTCGATTATTGGTATAATTACCCCCACCCTAGTCCAACCACCACATGAAACTCAATTAGACTATGAAAATTGAAAACCACGTGATTTTTACACAATTTGACCTTTTTTTCCGATTTTATACTGTTGCAATTCGATAGTTCGTATAATTACTCCCACCCTCGTCCAACCACCACCTGTAACTCAATTAGACTATGAAAATTGAAAACCGCATGATTTTTCGACAATTTCACCTTTTTTTCAGATTTTATACTGTTGCAATTCGATAATTCGTATAATTACCCCCACCCTCGTCCAACCACCACCTGTAACTCAATTCGACTATGAAAATTGAAAACCGCATGATTTTTCGACAATTTCAGTTTTTTTTTCAGATTTTATACTATTAGAATTCGATTATTGGTATAATTACCCCCACCCTAGTCCAACCACCACCCTGAAACTCTATTAGATTCTGAAAATTGAAAACCGGATGATTTTTCGACAATTTCACCTTTTTTCAGATTTTATACTGTTAGAATTCGATTATTGGTATAATTACCCCCACCCTCGTCCAACCACCTGTAACTCAATTAGACTATGAAAATTGAAAAGCGCATGATTTTTCGACAATTTCACCTTTTTTCCGATTTTATACTGTTACAATTTGATTATTGCTATAATTACCCCCACCCTAGTCCAACCACCACATGAAACTCAATTAGACTATGAAAATTGAAAACCACGTGATTTTTACACAATTTGACCTTTTTTTCCGATTTTATACTGTTGCAATTCGATAGTTCGTATAATTACTCCCACCCTCGTCCAACCACCACCTGTAACTCTATTAGATTATGAAAATTGAAAACCGCATGATTTTTACACAATTTCACCTTTTTTCCGATTTTATACTGTTACAATTCGATTATTGGTATAATTACCCCCACCCTAGTCCAACCACCACCCTGAAACTCTATTAGATTATGAAAATTGAAAACCACGTGATTTTTACACAATTTGACCTTTTTTTCCGATTTTATACTGTTAGAATTCGATTATTGGTATAATTACCCCCACCCTAGTCCACCCACCACCCTGAAACTCTATTAGATTATGAAAATTGAAAACCGCATGATTTTTCGAAAATTTCACCTTTTTTTCAGATTTTATACTGTTAGAATTCGATTATTGGTATAATTACCCCCACCCTCGTCCAACCACCACCCTGAAACTCTATTAGATTATGAAAATTGAAAACCGCATGATTTTTACACAATTTCACCTTTTTTCCGATTTTATACTGTTAGTATTCGATTATTGGTATAATTACCCCCACCCTCGTCCAACCACCACCTGTAACTCAATTAGACTATGAAAATTGAAAACCGCATGATTTTTCGACAATTTCACCTTTTTTCAGATTTTATACTGTTAGAATTCGATTATTGGTATAATTACCCCCACCCTCGTCCAACCACTACCTGTAACTCAATATTTTAGACTATGAAAATTGAAAAGAGCATGATTTTTCGTCGATTTCACCCTTTTTTCCGATTTTATACTGTTAGAATTCGATTTTCGGTATAATTACCCCCACTCTAGTCCAACCACAAACTGAAACTCAATTAGATTATGTAAATTGAAAACCGCGTGATTCTGGCACAACGATCATTAGAGCGTAAGTTGTGGTTATGCTAAAGTTATGCTAAATTTCAGCACACTGGTGAGTTGAGGTGATTGCACACTTCAAGGCGCTGCAAAATGACTGAAGTTGTGCCCCTTCAATCCAGTGGGAGCACCCTCCAGAGGCTCCCAGCTCGGGAGCCTCTGCAGCGAGGATACATCTAAATGTATTGTGCACGCTACCGGTAGAGGCGCCCGCAGCGGGCGCCAGTGGCCCGTCAATACGTTTTTAAAAGGCGCCTCTAGCAGGGCTTTACTACAATATATATATATATATATATATATATATATATATATATATCATTCCAGGCGATAACTCTCGACAGAATTGAGATAAAAAGTTCAAATTTGTACGAAAAATCTTGTCTTGGCAATCGACAGGCTAAGTTCGTAGATGGGCAGAATCGGGTCACTCTAAGGGGGAGTTTTAGGGGGGGGAAAATTACCCATAAATTCCCAAAATGAAACAGTCTGACAAGAGTGACACCTCATTTTAAAGGTTTTTGTACGCTGAACACGATGGTGAAATCAGAATTGCGATATCTCATTCCGTTCTCAAACTGGAGCACTTTGAAGATGAAGGAACGTGGTTATTTCTTGAGATAGAACAGTTTTACATAAAATCAGTTATTTCTTCGAAAATTCGCTCTTATAGCCATGCTGCATGACTGTGGTTTTTTTCCGTATAGGTTGGTGGCCCTACGTCAAGACCACTGTTCAGTCTCTATAGACTAAAATGACAATAATTGATCATCGACAGTGCCGTTCAGCCGTCTTGATTTACCTGCTAATACTACTTTTAGTGTTATCATACAAATTTGTGGTGATTTCTGACAATTTCCCAAGTTTTTGATTCATAAAAAATGAATTTCGGGAGCTGAAACGTTGGAACCTCAATTCTTCACTCTTTGGTCGAAATTTCATATTCGGTCTCCTCGCAATAAAAAACCAAGAAAACGACGAAAAACGGTGACGACAAGCTCGTGTTACTGAAACACCAAAAAACCCTATTTTTACACCCATTTTGGCTTATTATTATGCGAATAATACACCTATGTATTCGCTCAGCAAAACATTTTTACAACAGCCCATCAAAATTTTTTCTTTTACGTTTCAAGGTACTTAGATTCAGAAAATGCCGTATCATGCATACCGGCTTCATTTTAGGTCTAAAAAATTCGTTCTTTCGCACACATGCTCCATTTGGGCCCTAGTTGTGTCCCCAAACTTTGCAGCCCGATCGGAATATACCCAGGGGTGCAATGAGTGAAAAATTGGTATAAAAGTAGGTATTTTTGGTGTTTTAGTAACATGACCTTTTGAGGTATCGTTTTCCATGTTTTTGAGGAAGAGAAGACCGAATAAGAAGTCAGTTTTGACCAATACATGGGAAATTGAGGTTCTAACGAAGTTTCAGCCGTCGTTCTTCCGCACACAGTTTGGGTTCCCATTTGGGAACACATTTGGGTCCTATTTGTGATCCAAAGCTCGGCAGCCCGATCAGAATACACCCAGGGGTGTTACGGGTGAACAGTGGGTGTAAAAGTAGGGGGTGTCGAGGTTTTTTTGAGGTTTAATGAACTCGAGCTTGTGGTGTATCGTTTTCCATGTTTTTTAGGGCGAGAAGACCGAATATGAAGTTGATTTTGACCAAAGAGTGAAGAATTGAGGTTGTGACGAAGGTTAAGCTTCCGAAATTCATTTTTATGAGTCAAAAACCTTCGATTGTCTGAAATTACCATTTATTTGTATAATAACACTAGAAGAAGTATTAGTATTAGCAGGTGAACTAAATGGCTCAAACAACGTTCAAAGATAATCTGTATAAAAAAAATCCAAAAATCTAAAATAACTATATCAATTACTGCGCATGAAAGGAACAATAAATGAGCAGCAACATTTCTGTAGGTATGTCCAATAGAATAAAAAAACCCAAGTGACAAGGACTTTGCAGCGTTTTTCAATCATAACACCCTGGATATATTCCGATCAGGCTCCAAATTTTCGGGACACAACTAGGGCCCAAATGGCCTGTATGCCATAGACCGAATTTTACGGTGGACGGACATTGCATTTTTCGAATTTACGCACTCTGAAACGTAAAAGAAAAAAATTTGGTGTTGTCTGTGTAGGTGGGGGGTGGGGGGGTATAAACATTGTTTGCTGAGCGAATACATAGGTGTATTATTCACAGAATAATAAACCAAAAGGACAGATTGCACTAGACTCGACTTACCGCACATTTATCTAGACCACCGATCTCGAAAAAACCTACAAATAAATATCCGATATTACCTCCTTCCCGGGAGCACCAAAACCATATCAGATCGGGAAACTTGTTGTAACGGATGAGTGAAATGAATCAGCAATTTTCAACGGTGAACTGGCTATCAATCCAAATTTCGCATAATCATAGTCTTCAGTCAACTAGTGGTAACTCAGCTCGTAACAACTGGCTTTTACACGGTCCAATATTTTTATTTTATTTTGAATTAATTAAAACTCTGGTTTGGCATCAGCGATTCGTGTTCACGTTTCTGATTATGCTCAGATTGTTTATGTAACTACAACATCAACAAGCACCCTTTTGCTTGTGTGTTCGGTTGTTTTGTGTTGACTATTTTCTTCATCTTGAAGTATTCTGAATTACTTAATGTATTATTTACATGGAATGTAAGCAGGATTGTCCGATCATCGAATCTTTCGTCGACTGGTGCGTTCGTTCATTGGCCTGTGCTCGTACCTGCTACAAAGTATTTGTACCAAGTTGCTCCTAAGACTCGGAAAACTCCAGGTTTTGAATCCTTCAGCCCCAGTGCAGTACCAGTAGAATAGGAAGTAAAGCCGCAGGACCCTCCGAAAATAGCATCTCCGTCTATGGGACCACTAAGCGACCCCTAATTGGCTGAAAGCACTTCAGCGAAGAGGTTGTGTACAAAGCACAATGTTCCAACAAGACGTAATGGGATGATGGCGTCTGTGATGGGATGAAAGAAACCGAGGAAAATGGGCACATCAAAATGGTACTAAAGAGAACAGCGAGATGAAGCACGTGGTCGGCATTAAGCAATAAAAGTGTTCCATTTGTCAGAAATGCGTCCGTACGGAGGTAATCACAGTGTTGATAGCAGACCTCACATTCCGCCCTTAACCTCGGAACTACCCCCTTCCCCCTCTTCCTGTTCCAACCATTACCACTGCCAATAACTAAGGACAGAACGACAGAAGGGTCGAAGATTGGGGAAGGGTCGGAAGGAAAAGTACCAGTCATGCAGCATGACTATGTCAGGGAATTTTCCAGCTCGTATGTACACACCTACTTGAAGCCTCGAACGTTTTCCGACATTTTGTCCCCCCACCCACCACCACACAGTGTATTTTCCCCGCCTTCCAAGTTTGTTAATTTCACCAATTTTGTAAAAATGTGGCCATTTTTCTAATTAAAAAAAAAAAAATAATAACGCTGCAAAGTCCTTGTCACATGGGTTTATTATTCTATTGGACATACCTACAGAATTGTGGGTTGTTCATTTATTGTTTCTTTCATGTGCAGTAATTGAAATAGCTATTTCTGATGGTTTCCACCAATTTTGGCCCCCAGTTCACGAATTATGTAGGTACCCTCTTTTTTTTCAAATTATCTTTGATCATTGTTAGTAGCTACCATTTAATCGGCTTAATCCACGTGTTGACATTTTTTCCAGTGTTACTATAAAAATTGATGGTGATTTCTGACGATTTCCCAGGTTTTTGACTCATAAAAAATCAATTTTGGGAGCTGAACATTGGTAGAACCTCAATTTTCCACTCTTTGGTCAAAATCGACTTCATATTCCGTCTTCTCGTCCCTAAAACATGGAAAACGATACCTCAAAAGCTCATGTTACTAAAACACAAAAAGTACACATATTCACTCATAACTCCCCTGGGTATATTCCGATTGGGCTGCAAAGTTTCGGGACACAATTAGGGCCCAAATGGAGCAGCATGTCTGCGAAAGAACGACTTTTTTAGACCGAAAATGAAGCCGGTATGCGTGATACTGCGGACAGCCGACGGACATTGCTTTTTTGGAATCTACGCACTTTAATGCGGAAGAGAAACATTTTTGAGGGGTGGTACAAAAAATTCTTGCTGAGCGAATACATAGGTGTATTATTCACAAAATAATAAACCAAAACCATCTCCTTAGAGGAATAATATTTGGCTCATTGAGATGAGCGATCATTTTAATGAATTTGTAGCATGTTATTGACAACGGGAAATTTTCAGCGGTTAGAAATTCTCCGTTATTCGGCCAAATTCTGTTCAATATCGAAAATTAACTCTTATTGACACATAACGATGTGTTAATGTCGGAAAAGCGTAGGCAGAAAACAATTGTCAAATGTTACATAGGTAAATTGCCAAATTGTTCAACTGAATCCTGAACTAGTTCCTAAAAATGTTGGCAATAATTCCCCATTATCTTAATTATCTTTTTTGGACTCAAGAAACTCGAACTTGGCTCTCTTTTTGTTTCTTGAAAACACCCATCGAATTCTTCCTTTTTTACGCAAAAGCAAAAATTTGTATTTGAAATTTTGAATTTGTTCTCCCCCCCCCCCCCCCCCTTCCCTCAGTCACGGGATAAAGCGATAACAGTATCTCATTTGTCAGATACAATTCCGTATTGGAATTAATTGTAGCAGATAGTAAAAGCGACAAACTACATTTCGCCGTATTCGGCGCTGCCAGTAGAATGAGCAAATATTTATGAATTAGGCTCGAATTCCTGTTTTTTCCCGCATTGTTTGCTGTTTAAATGTCCAACTTTTTTGGACTCTTCAGACCTCACCTCGAAATGGTCTGAAAGGCACTTTCCTAGGGTTATTAGACATACTCTTTTGGTTTATTATTTTCAATAATGAACCTTTGGAATTGAGCATGGGAAAAAAAATTGTTAACCCCCCTCAAAATTTGATGGTTTCCGTTTCGAGGTATGTAGAATCCGAAAGTTCAATAAACAAATTTCTGTCCGTCCGTCGTACGCCGTACTGAGCACTTTTCTTAGTTACCATGGAGCAAAATTGACGAAATTCGGTTTATAGGTCCCATTTGGGGTCTAGTTGGTCCTCGACGCTCGGCGTTAATGTCAGTCATCCCTAAGGGGTGAAAAATAGGGGTTGAAGTCTCCAGGTCGCCGTTTTCTCGAAATTTTTTACGGATTGAAATATTACTTGAACTTGGGAGTTTTTTAAGACCTTCCGGAGCATTGTACGTCCAGCCGTTCGTTCACAGTAGGCCCGGAAGTTTGCACCGACAGGCATTTTCAACAGCAGGGTGAATGGAATCGTATTCATTCAGCCCAAATATCATCGCTAGGGACGCGCTAACAATCGGGAATTGGCCCGAGATCATCATCGCTAGGGAGCACGTGATTATAATCACGGAGTATCAAGTCGAGTTGGTTGTTCTGTGATATTATTTCTTTTGAAGTTTGTTGGTAGGTAGTGAACGTTGTGTAAACTATTACACAACGGTTCATTATACCATCTACGCACAAGGGGCTGGAGTTTGTTGGTAGGTACTTTTGCAACTTTTTTCACTCCACATTAACAATTTCCCTTCAGAACTTCATTATTTGCGTTTCTTTTTGCCATTTTAGTTACTGTTTGTCATCGACAGAACTATTTTAGCAACATTTAACTCGTGACTTACGTAGGTACCTAGTAAAGAGTACGGGGTTAGGTACTAACCTACGGAGGATCTGCGATCTACATAATATGTATAGAATAGTACATATTATATTATATAGACAGGTTATCTATACAGAGAGATGTGATCTGTAACAGAAGGGTTTTCTGTACAAAATAATAAACCGTTGTGCAGGTGTGCAGGGATTTGCACCGTTTTACAGTATCTAGAGGTCCTTTCCTCTATACTCTTCTCTTTCTTCTTACCAGAGCCTAACATACTCTTTTTTTTCAGTAGACAGAGAAGATAACTTGAAAAAAGTAATGGAGTGCTTATCACCTACATTTCTGCTGAATACCTTGATCCAACCTAAAATCGCCTCCTTTTCTTTCTACACCACCACCTTACACCCGGTGGCCTTACACTCTCCACAGCCAACAGCCGTAAGATTAGAAGAATGAGAAGTTGGAAGTTGCTCTTGCTATCAATTTTTTTTTGGCTCACAATCTTGTCTCTTTGTCCTCGTCCTCGCATCTCGCTCCCAGGTGATTCTAGTCAAACGATGGGGACAACGCCACCAAGAGGGAAATGCAAATTTATTGTCGCGATTTGAAGACTGGTTTGTGTAGGTACTAGTTAACATCAATGTTAATATCGGTGCAAGACGTTTCGTCAAATGCGTTGACGTAAAGTCTAGGTCAGGCGAAGGCCGTTCGTCAAAGGATGAGGGGCGTTTTGCATAGTGTTTGGACAAAAGGTTAAATACTTTTCGTCAATTCATATCACCGATGATGATAAAGGTGTAGTGATTCTCCAGCAGAACTTAACTATTGTTCACGTTTGATCATATGTAATTCCGTGATTTCACATGTTCTTAATTTTCCTCATTCATAAAGCAAGTTTTGAGTTGAATAAAACCTTCATCCCAAAAGGTTTTCTCATCACAAACGGTTTAGAGGCAAAGTCACAGGTGTTCGGCTGTTACGATGAGCTCTGTTCGTTCAGTATCGATCGATTGTTGAACCCATGATACGGGTTATGACTTTCAATTTCATTTTTGTTAATCCAGAGTTTTTTGCCCATACGACTTGTTTCCCTTTGCCCAAATGACTACCTTTTTTTTACCAAACGATTTGTTTTCGGCTGCCGTTTGACCCAATATCAGTACTGATGAAACCAATATTTCCCGAAGTCACTTGTAAAATGGAATTGGAATAAAAAGGGATACCTCATACTACTGAAGAAAGCAGTACCTAAGTGATTGTTGTACCTACCTGCCTTTTTTATTTTTTTATTTTTGTTTTTGAAGGTGACTTGCCTGAAAATAAGTTCCATGTAGAAAACAACCAATATTGGCGTGTATTCTGACATTCGGATCGTTATGCTATTTTGGTTTACTATTTTCAATAATGAACCATTGGAATCGAGCATGAAAAGAAAAATTCTTACCCCCCCCTCAAAATTTGATGATTTACGTTTCAAGGTATGTTGAATCCAAAACTGCAATAAAAATATTTCTGTCTGTCCGCCGTACGCCGTACGGGCCACTTTTCTTAGTTACCATGAAAGAAAATTGATGAAATTCGGGTTATAGGTTCCGTTCGGGGTCTAGTTGGTCCTCGAAGCTCGACGTTACTGTCAGTCATCTCTTAGGGGTTCAAAATAGGGGTTGAAAATTTCAGAACGCCTATACCTTTTTTTTACGTGAATTTTTTTACGGTTTTAAATAGTTCTCGAACTTGGGAGTTTTTTAAGACAACCCGGAGCACCGTACGTCCAGCCGTTCGTTCACATCAGACCAAATCTCGTCACCAGGGACGCGCCGACAATAGGAAATTGGCCGGAGATAAAATCATTGCTAGGGATCACCTGATTTTATAGGCGGAGTATGAAGTCGAGTTGGTTGTTCTGTGATATTATTTCATTCGAAAAATGATGGCTCTTTTGGAGTTTGTTGATAGGTAGTGAAACTTGAACAAACGTTGAAGTATTATTGATGGGTAAATTATTACTACACGATGGTAAATCATTACTCAACGGTAAATTATTACACAACGGTTCATTATACCATCTACGTAGAAGGGGCTGGAGTTTGGTGGTAGGTACTTTCGCAACTTTTTTCACTTCTCATCAACAATTTCTTTTCAGAACTTCGTTATGTGTGTTTCTTTTTGTTAGGTACTGTTTGTCATCGGCAGAATCATTTTAGCAACATTTAACTCGTGATTTGGTAGGTACCTAGTAACGAGTACGGGGTTTGGTATTAACCTACGGAGGGTGTGCGATCTATATCATATGTATAGAATAGTACATATATTATATAAAGGGTTATCTATACGGAGGGCTGTGATATGTAAGAATGTAAATTATTACACAACGGCAAATTATTACACAACGGTAAATTATTACACAACAGCAAATTATTACACAACGGCAAATTATTACACAACGGTAAATTATTACACAACGGTAAACAATTGAAGACCCCCCCCCCCCCCCCGACAATATTGGATACAATATCCTTTATTATAATCGAATTGTCTAAATTGGCGTGGTGCCCATTGGCATGGTCCGCATTAATTCAATCAATCGATTTCTTTTGTTTTTTCAATAAATTCATTATGACTGGCCTAGGCCTTTCCAATCAAATGGGATTTCGCGTTGTGGCGCCGGCTTTTGTTTCTGTCCCAACCTCATCCGCCATTTCCAGTGTATTTTCACTCCACACCAACAGTTTCCCTTCATCACTCCATTATTTGCGTTTATTTTTGCCATTTTAGTTACTGTTTGTCATCGACAGAATTATTTTAGCATCATTGAACTCGTGATTTGGTAGGTACCTCCTAACCTACGGAGGGTCTGCGATCTACATGATATGTATACAATAGTACCAATATTATATAAAGGGTTATCTATACGGAGAGCTCTGGTCTGTAACAGAAGGGTATTCTGTACAAAATAATAAACCGTTGTGCAGGGATTTGCAGCGTTTTGACATGGATGTGCCTCTAGGGTTGGGGTTCATTCTAAAATCTGTGTGACGGAAAAAATGCAGCGTTTTTTGAAACACTTCCGGGGGTGCTAGAATGTTTTGAAATTTTATATGAAGGCTCCGTATGGAATCTAGTTGGCTGAAGATCCTCGCCTTCAAGATCGGACCACTATTAAGGGTAGTTTAGAGGGAGGGTGAAATACGAAAAAATGTTTAACTTGGTTGCTGGTCGACTTAACGACTTGAAATTTGAACCATAGCTTCCTCAGGATTGTCTCATACGAATTTTAGAATACGAATGTTATGTGCTCGTCAGATCAGCTGATTGCCCTGTACAGATAATTTTGTTGCTGTTCGACCTATCGCTTGAAGTGTGAACCACAGCTTCCTTAGGATGGCCTCATACGAATATAGCTTTCCTAATAGGTATTGTTACTTTTCAATATAAAGTATACCTACAGTAAATCATAATCGTTGCCATAATACAGTTGCCAGGAAGCATTATTTGCTAATGATTTTCACTTACATCCGAGCCGTTGCTAAGGAATAGTTAACTCCGTCAGTTTTCATCCCACAGAAATCGTTCACCACTTTTCGGAAACCTCTGATTTTTTAGAACACTTTTATGTTAACCATACCGCTGTACCTGTACCGGAAACAGAGCTGTGCAATTAGGTACGTACCTACCTAATTAAGGGGAAAAAAATTGCGACCCCCTTTCTGTTAAATAAATGTATAAAATAATATTCTGTGCATTCACATCTCTCCCATACAATTAGACATATCCATGAGCCGACGTGTCCGCGTTTTCCGAGGGAGATCTGGTAACCCTACACCTTCCCACTTGAAATAAGTTATTATTTCTCAAGTTTGGAGTATCTGGGTTCTTTTACCAGCAGTCCGAAAATTTCCAGAACTCCTTCATTTAATGGGTGTTCACCGAATCTGATACCGCATCTCAATGTTTCAGACGGATACGTATGTAATTACAGTTGATTGCAATCCTCACAATCCCGCCCTTAGGAGGAGGGCAGCCTGAACTGTACCCCCCTCCCCCTCTCTTGGCCCTTTACCGCTGCCAATAAGGGCAGAAGGGTCGAGTCAGTTTGTTCGATCATCCCAACCCAACCGAGTTGCTGTTACGCGGAAATTAAACAGCCGTAACGCGGGAGGTCCAAGTGGCTGCTCAGATAAGCGCCGGTGAGCACATCGGAGTTGGGACGGGGCTGGTGATAAATTACCCCCTCCCCTCCCCTCACCACCACTCCCCTCCTCACTCCTGCCAATTCCCGACCCCGTCAATGACCAACAAACCATAAAGTTCGCCGCTTTCGCTCCCGATCGGCTGTTGAACCGCAATTTAAATCGGAGATCCGCCGCAGTCGGTTGAAATGCAAACACCGGCAGCGCCTGACCTCCTTCGCGGGTTTGAGTTTTTAAACACCCCCCCCCCCCCCTCTCCGGGTCTTTGTGATCCAACTTTCTTCCAAGACTGATTTCCAAGAACCAAATAAATTGAAGAAGTTACAAAGCCTGTGTCCTGAAAACCGGAATCCCTTTATAACCCCAATCAAGACTTCTAACCACTTCCGAAGGCAGCTTTGTTCTATTCTTTAAAAAAATATTGTTATTTAATTTCTGAGTTTTTGCTTCCTCACTACCGGAAGGTAGGGAAGCCTTGGATTCGTGGTTGGGCAAAAAAAAAAATGCGTTGCCGTAGTGGTCTAGCCGCCAGTGGTTTATATTCATGACGGTCATTTATTGTCGAATGAAATCTGGGGGACACCCCCAGACCCACGGATTATAACAGTTTAGATCAAGGATCAAAGCAAGGAAACATGGAACATGTTTTTCGAATAGGTACATGATAACAGAGGATATGGAGATAATTATGTAGAAAAACGTCTGCCAATTCGAGTAGGCACTATAGCTCCCTCACTTGAATCACATGAACGTATAGACTAGTTGGGTAGGTTCGTTATGATACGGGACCATCTGCGATCCAACCCGCGTGTACCCTCAAAATTTCCGCTCTCTACGACTATTTTTCGCGTAGTTAGAAGCGTTTCATGTTTGCGCATGCGCAGAGGGAAAATACAGTAAGACTCCAATGAAGTTCATATGGAACCATCAAAGTATTATACTGATCGACCCTCCAAATGTGAACTCATTTCAACGACAATATTAAGGTAGTTATGGGCACTCCAAGTATTTCACGTTTGCGCATGCGCAGACTAAACGATTTTCATGATTTTGAAACGGGACCATCTGCGATCCAACCCGCGTATACTCTCAGAATTTCAGCTCTCTGCGACTATTTATCGCGTAGTTAGAACCGTTAGAAGGAAATGGTCAAAATTTCATGTTCGCGCATGCGTAGATCAAAGTTGCATTACGATTCCAATGAAACTGATTTGGAACTATCGAAGTATTATTCCTGACCGACCCTCATTTCAACGATATTTGGGGTAGTTATAGGTGTTCCAATTATTTCACGTTTGCGCATGCGCAGACGAAAGTTACGGTACTTTATCAATGATTCAATGAATGATGATATCAATGATTGATGAGGAGTATGCTAGTGAGGAAGCAAAAACTCAGAAATTGAATAACAATTCCTTTTCCAAGCCTCGGACCAGCGACCTAACGCAATGTCATGTAGTACACGTCCTCAGCTGCTTTTGGCGTTTTGCGGGTGGGTAGAACCCCCTCGGCAGTTTTCGGCGGAGTGGGGTCTCGCCATGCTCTCCACGTAGTTGGGTGGCAGGATTGGGGTAGAGGGAGAACTGTGCGGGCGATGGGGAGGGGAGCCCAGTTCACCTGGACTGGACACGGACGTTTTCGAGCCTGGTTTACTCCCGTAAAAACATGATCCATGTTTAAAAAATATGTCTTCAAAATCAAAATTTCCACTACCATTTTGCGTTTCAGACATCAAGGAACATTTTTGGTTCCGTGTCTGACCGTATGTGGTCAATTCCTTGTAACACCCACAAATACCCGAAATAATGGTCGAATTGGGTTGAAATGTGGTGGGTAGGTGGGGGCTGGGTCGCAGATGGACCTCTACCAAAATCATTGAAACTATTCGACCGATCTCGCTCTTACCCACGACTTCTCTGTCTTACTCGACCTACACCTTCTGTCTCTCCTACCCTTCCCTGCGCCTGCTGTGCTCCCTTCCTTAATACTGGCATGGTGATAACCGCGGGGTATTCGCCTTCTTCTTCGTGGCGTCTGCTGTAGTGATAGCTGCAAGGCACCTCTCTCTCCTCTAGCACCTGCATGCGCAAACGTAAAATACTTGAAACGCCCACAACTACTTAAAATCGTTGAAATGAGTTCAAACTTGGAGGGTCGATCAGGAGTAATACTTTGATATTTCCATCTGAATTTCATTGGAATCGTAGTGTAAGTTTCGTCTGCGCATGCGCGAACATGAAATGTTGTTGCCAATTTTTTTGTAACGCTTCTATCTGCCCTAAAAGTAGTCGTGGAGTGCTGACATTTTGAAGGGTACGCGCGGCGTAGTTCGCAGACAGTCCCCGACGGCTCATACAACTGATGATTAAACAACGGTTTATTATTTATCTGCCCTCGTGCTCCTCACAGGAAAGCCCTAAATCGAGTACTGGATCCGGCCCGGGAATTACGGTTTCATAATAATGCGCGGGATTCAATCATTCTGTCATAATTTATTTGTTGTTATTCTTGAAGCATAATGTTTGTTCAAGTTACAGAAGTACCTATCCACAAAATCCAAAAGAGCCAGCATTATTCGAATGAAATAATATCACAGAACAACTAACTCGACTTCATACAGCCATCCGTGATTATAATAGGTGTTCCCTATGATAAATATCTTGCCGGAGTTATACCGTTTCATTCACAATCATGTTGACGAGGCTTTTCGGTGCAAACGAACGGCTGGTCGTACAATGTCTCTAAAAATTCTTTAGTTCAAGATCAAAACTTTATATAAACCATACCCTTTCTATTGAGTGTTCGAGCTACGGCGTTCTGAAAATTTCAACCCCTATTTTTCACCCCTTAGATATGACTGAAACTAACGCCGAGCTTTGAGGACCAACTAGAGCCCGAACGGAACCTACAAACCAAATTTCATTAATTTTGGTTCATGGTAACTAAGAAAAGTGCGACGAATGGTGTACGGCGGACAGACAGACATTTTTTTATTGCATTTTGGGATTCTACATACCTTGAAACGTAAGCCATCAAATTTTGAGGGGGGGGGGGGGGGGGGGTAAGAATTATTTTTTTTCATGCTCGATTCCAGAGGTTCGTCATTAATGAACCAAAATCCCCGGTGGTCTGGTGATCGATGACGTTGGTGCCTGAAGCCACTCGTCTCCGGCGGCCCGAGTTCGAATCCCGGCGGGGAGACGAAATTTTCTTAGGGAGAGGGTTAAGTATTTGCTAGTTAAGTCGTAAATATTGAGAATTGAGATACCTTAAGGCAAACTCACCAACAAATTCAATATTTATGAATACAACAAGGAAAAAAACCGTATCAATTTAAATCGAAATAAATCAATTATCATTTGCGAGATTATGCTCGTACAATAGGAACAATATTACGCGGTTATAATGAGGTAATGAAACAGCAATTAAATTAAGGTCATTTATCAAAAGAATCAACGAGCTCCTTTCCTGGTATCTTAAAGAGGCCATTTCATCTTTTCGAGATGCTCCGCTGTTCCGAAGAATTGGATTTATGTGGATGTAGAGAAATTCAGGGCGATAGAATGTGAATAATATCTTTTATTGTCTGGAAACCTGAAATTCAACCGTCGTAAACCCGAGTTATGTAATGGTATTATTCAAGTTGAACAATGGTTGGTGTTGATATTTATCAAAACGAGAAAATTTGTTATCGGTACATAATTCTGAAACCTGCTTTCTTTGATAATACAATGTTATAATTGTTGTTTTCTCTTCGCAAATGGCATAAAGATCTTGTAGGAAACGTTTCGAATCCCTCCATAAAGCACTGAAGCACTATTAATTGTCTTCTTCACGTATTGTATATTCATATAACATTAAACTGTGTTCTTGAGTAGGTCGGTCGGACACGGTCGCAGTTTAAATATAAGCGGCCAAGAAACCTGAAACCTCCCATATAACATTACCTTGTGCTGTAGCATACCTTTCGTTGTATATATCACTGCTCTGTCTATCAGCATTTTTGTTTCCCAGCCATTTCACTCTTCCTCCCTGTTTGACGGATTTGCAAAATAACAGGTCGTGACTGAATAGCTTGTAGGAACGGAGTTTCAGTGAATAGACTGCGCTATCAATCATGTTCGAAATCCTCTCTAATAATATTTCTTAGTGTCAGCCATTGTCGTGAATTTCCCTAAAAACGACCTCGAGCGAACAAAGTTGCGCTAACGACTTGGATCTTCTTTTATCTAATAGCCCGCCCAAGCTCGGTTAAGAGGGCATTGCTGTTGGTATAACACACCCGGTAATCCACAAACTCCCTCTGGATCCTCCGAGCTCTAAACTTGGTCCATTATCGCGCTTTGTATTGTCTTTGAAGAGCCCGGTTATAACGGCTCCCTAACGTCCGATCATTCTCTGTTCGTAGCACCTACTTTCTCTCTAATTCGTATTTATATTCTCCTGGTTGCCTATAAGCTAAGGGGTTAACTGCCCCATATACTGCGAAGCTTTTATTGGTCTCGAAGAATTAAACTTGGTTCTCAGAACTGTCATAATCGAAAATATAATAGATACACTTGATGGCTGTGTGAGTAATTCATATAAAATCATGTATACGTAAATGCGCGGTGTCTCAGTGACGTTGAATTTTATAGTGCTGGTTTGTAAAATGCACTGAGCTTTGTCGATGGTAATCTCCCAACAACAAATAACAGTGGTCGAAGTTAATTTTATAGACCAGTAGTAGTCCATTGGAATTACATACCTTCTGAAAGTCGCGTCGTCATTAGCAAATAATCGAGTTCTGGAGGCGAGCTTAGGGGCGGAGAAGTGATAGGCTGGTGAAGGGCAAGAATGTGAAGCTTGTTTTGGAAAGGCTTTTTTTTTTCATATCTGTCGTTTCCTTGTTAGGGGTTGTGCAATAAATTATAACCAGTCTTATTATAATATTTGGATATCTTTCGTGGTATGTTGTTTGACAGCAAGTTCGAAAGATATCATTAAAAAAAGAAAATAAAGAAAAATAGTAGTAATACTTCATTACCTTTTGCAACTTTTGGTTTATTATTTTCAATAATGAACCATTGAAATCGAGTATGAAAAAAAAAATCTAACCCCCTCAAAATTTAATGGTTTACGTTTCAAGGTATGTAGAATCCGAAAATGCAATAAAAAAATTTCTGTCTGTCGCCGTACGCCGTACGGGACACTTTTCTTAGTTACCATGAAACAAAATTGATGAAATTCGGGTTATAGGTTCCGTTCGGGGTCTAGTTGGTCCTCGAAGCTCGACGTTACTGTCAGTCATCTCTAGGGGGTTCAAAATAGGGGTTGAAATTTTCAGAACGCCGTAGCTCGAAAACATTCGATAGAAGGGTATAGTTTTAATGTTATTACATTCGTCTTGAGCTAACAATTTTTTGAGACCACCCGGAGCATTGTACGTCCAGCCGTTCGTGTGCACCAAAAACCTTCGTCAACACGATCGTGAATCAAACGGTATAAATCCGACCCGGATATCATCACTAGGGAGCACCTGATTATAATCAAGGATGGCTGTATGAAGTCGAGTTGGTTGTTCTGCGATATTATTTCATTTGATAAGTGATGGACTATTGGATGTTGTTGGTAGGTACTTGTGAAACTTGAACAGACGTTGAAGTATTGTTGATGAGTAAATTATTACACAACGGCAAATTATTACGCAACTGTAAATTATTACGCAACGGTTCATCTCCCAAGAAGGGGCTGGATTTTGTTGGTAGGTACTTTTGCAACTTGTATTATTTATGGGCAAGTTATTGCACAATGGTTCATTATACTTGACCACGAAGGTAGGTATTGACCACTGAAAACAGTGATCTATGCAGAAGGGCATCTATTTCACTCCACATCAACAATTTTCCTTCAGAACTTCATTATTTGTGTTTCTTTTTGCCGTTTTAGTTACTGTTTGTCATCGACAGAATTATTTTAGCAACGTTGAACTCGTGATTTAGATAGGTACCTAGTAACGAGTACGGGGTTAGGTACTGACCTACGAAGGGTCTGCGATCTACATAATATGTATAGACTAGTGCATATTATATTATATAGACGGGTTATCTATACAGAGAGCTGTGATCTGTAACAGAAGGGTATTCTGTGCAAAATAATAAACCGTTATGCAGGGATTTGCAGCGTTTTTTATAGGTATAGGAAGGTATGTTTGAGTAGGTCATTGGCAACGCTGTTATGTTGATGATGAATATTGTTGTTACGTGTTATAATCTTCGCATCTAATCAGCTTCAGTGACAGCGTCTCAACACCCACTAATCCTATTTGTGCGGTCAAAAGTAAATTTTGAGGACAAGCAAATTTTATTGGACGGATCTCTGCTTGTTCTTTTCGACGATGCATCGAATGGTGAATTCCAGTTGGATGTTCCGTGTCCATCTTCCCGCAGCGCCATCTAATAATTGACAGTGCAACAAAAGGGTGATGATAATGTATTACCCGCCTGGATGTGATCTATGTTCCCGATCGCCGAGCGTATTATGCTAATTGCGTGCCTTCGAGAGTAAAACAGGCGAAGGCAAAGGTGATTGAGTTAAGAGCGTTGGTTCACGGATATTCAAAAGGGTGGAAGATCGTAAAATGGGGAGGTTTATGCCTGGACGTTTGAGGAAGGGCCAAGTGTTAATAAGGGCTCGGCAGCGGCTTTCGCGTGTCTGGTGGTATTAGAGAATGGAACGGACAGACAGACAGACGTGTATTCCACGGTAATGAAGGCCTCAGACTTGTCTTTGTTTGCGGTCTTTGATGGGCATCGCCCGGGAGGAGGATTGATGGTGGTAGGGGCTCCCCTCGGCTCAGTGCTCTCCTGGAACCTTTCTTCACAGCGTAGGGATCAACCCTTTTTCCAGACGCAAAGGAAACAGGATGATGAAGAAGGCCATTGAAACCATCCGTCCCGGTCGGAAACCCAATCTCATAATAGCGGATCGGCATTGATTTAATAGATATATTAAAACGCTGCAAATTATTACACAAAGGTTTATTATTTCCCTGTATACATGTCCCTTCTGCGTAGATCACTGTTTTCTGTGGTCAGTACCCTCGAGCGCCCCCCAGGAAAGCCCTGAATGGAGTACTGGAGCCGGCCCGGGAATTAAAGTTTCAAGAAAATGCGTGGTTCAATAATTCAATCATTAATTAATTATTTGTAGTTATTCATGAGGCATAAGGTAAACAATAAACCCTTATGTAATCATTTACCCAATAATCAATAACTTCAACGTTTGTTAAAGTTGCACAAGTACTTGTCAACAAAATCCAAAAGAGCCATCATTTCTCAAATGAAATAATATCACTGCATCATACAGCTGCTGCTACATCCGTGATGGTAATTATAATCAAGTGATCCCTAGCAATATCTGGGCCGGAATCATACCGTTTCATTCACAATCATGTTGAAATATAGGTCCCATTTGGTGTCTAGTTGGTCCTCGAAGCTCGGCGTTAATGTAAGTCATCCCTAAGGGGTGAAAAATACGGGTTGAAGTCTCCAGGACGCCGTTTTCTCGAATTTTTTTACGGTTTTAAATAGTTCTCGAACTTGGGAGTTGTTTAAGACCACCGGAGCATTGCCCGTCCAGCCGTTCGTTCACAGTAAGGCCCAGAAGTTTGCAAGTTTGAAATTGTACTGATAGGAAACGACAGTCTTTTCTGATAGATCAACACAATCATAATTGATAGATGGAGGTACATCTATCAAAAAATGGACACAACCCTATCAAAATACCCTATCAAAACCCAAGAAATACCGTCCCAAACCGAGCCCGCAACTTGATAGATGGGACACCATCTTCAGGAACCAATAGAGTACTGATAGTGTTTATCTATCATTTTGGGCCGAATTTAGGCCAAGACACACTATCGGTACTCTATTGGTTCCTGTTGATCCATCTATCAGTTTTGATAGAAAACACCCCCCTTTTTTTCTTTGTGTAGGGCTCACCTGATTATAATCACGGAGTATGAAGTCGAGTTGGTTGTTCTGCGATATTATATCATTTGAAAAATGATGGCTGTTTTGTAGTTTGTTGGTAGGTAGTGAAACTTGAACAAACGTTGAAGTATTATTAATGGGTAAATTATTACACAACAGTTCATTATACCATCTACGTAGAAAGGGGTGGAGTTTGTTGATAGGTACTTGTGCAACTTTTTTCACTCCACATCAACAATTTCCCTTCAGAACATCATTATTTGCGTTTCTTTTTGCCATTTTAGTTACTGTTTGTCATCGACAGAATTATTTTAGCAACATTATAACTCGTGATTTAGGTAGGTACCTAGTAACGAGTACGGGGTTAGGGACTAACCTACGGAGGATCTGCGATCTACATAATATGTATTGTGAACAGAGTGTAACAGTGGTGGTGAACCCTCGAGGTTCCCCCTTCTAGGCCAGCGAGATTATCACCGGTTAAGAAGGGATATCGATTAGGCTTCCCCAAACCGATCCCGTCTCCGCCGGAAGGAAAAATTTATCGACAACAGCCCACAATGTTACACTCCTACCCACATGACATACTTCTGGGTAGCAGAAGTATGAGAGGGAAAAGGGGGAATGAAAAGTTGTATGAAATTCTGTTTCAGGAAAAGACATCTGAACAACTTCAAGGTCACTAACCTCCATCATAATGGTACTACCTCACTAATGTTTTACTGGTGGAGAACAAAGCTCCTACATACGGGTATTGGCGGATAATGTTGTCAGAGGTTGTTGTCCAGTGAATTGTGCTCATCTGGGCAACCTCTAGGTAGGTGATCAACCTCCATCGTTAGGATGGAACAACTATTGGTACTTGACAATTGGGTCATGGCTTTTATCACCTTCTAATGAGCTCAGTATATTTTAATTATACTGACACTGTAAAGGCGGGAAAGGGGGTGGGGAAGCCAATAGATGTATGTATTTTCAAAGGGACAGGTTGTTAGTAAAGGAATACTTCTGGGAAACCTTTGGGCTTGTCCTTCTGGTAAGCCCACAAAAAGTGGATGGAGTATGGTGAGTTGTTTTGTTCAGCGCATACTACCAGACCATGCTCTGCTACCATGTGGCAGAGTGTGACAGTGGGGGTGGACCCTCGAGCTTCCCTCTCCTAGACCAGCGAGATTATCACCGGTTAAGAAGGGGTATCGATTAGGCTTCCGCTCACCGATCCCGTCTCCACCGGAAGAAAAAATGTATCGAGAACAGCCACACTGTTACAGTATAGAATAGTAAATGTTGTATTTTATAGACGGGTTATCAATACAGAGAGGTGTGATCTGTAACAGAAGGGCATTCTGTACAAAATAATAAACCGTTGTGCAGGAATTTGCAGTGGTTTTGGTTTATTATTCTGTGAATAATACACCTATGTATTCGCTCAGCAAAAAATTTTTATAACACCCCCTCAAAATTTTTTCTTTTCCGTTTCAAGGTGCGTAGATTCCAAAAATGCAATGTCCGTCCGCCGTACGCCGTATCACGTGTACAGGCTTCATTTTCGGTCTAAAAAAGTCGTTCTTTCGCACACATGCTCCATTTGGGCCCTAGTTGTGTCCCGAAACTTTTCAGCCCGATCGGAATATACCCAGGGGTATATAAAACCCCGGATCCTGCGACTTTAGCTTCATTCGACACTTCCTCTAACCAGCTCTCTCTTCTCTCCTCCTTCCTTGCTCTCTCCCTCCTCTCAAAAGATCCTAGATGTCGGTGGTGATCCGCTCATAACCGCCTAGGCAAATTCACCCAAAACCTCTTCCAAAAAGATCCCAGACGTCGGTGGTGATTCGCTCATAACCGCCTGGGCAATTTCCCTCACACCACCGTGATGCCAATTTTAAATTCATCACAATAGTTGTTCCTTGAAACCACTTATTTTCATGTTTTGGGCCATTTATTTGTTTTTCTATTGAAAGGACAGTCAGGCCACTTTTGCTCATGTAATTACTTACTGCCCAACTGTGGTTCACAAAAGGCCCTGAAGTTTGAACCGAAAAGCTTCGTCAACATGATTGTGAATCATGCGGTATACGTAACGCCAGCACATAATAATAATGACGTTGAACTATCTCTTAGAATTTACGGAATAGCCCTGTCATGGATACTACAAAGCTCTCTTCTGCCAAAAGAGAGAGTTCGGCCGAAAAGAGATATATGTATCTCTCTCGCTTAGTGAATAGGCCCCCTGCAATAAACATTTAAGGGGAGTCGATGCAGTACTGATTTTCTCACAATTAGTACCGGTAATAATAAATCAGCCGCATTCTTCCCACCATTTTGAACCTTTCGGCACATCGTGTTTCAACTTAGCCCGCCTCGTTGAACCCGATTCCGCCCAGTTCGTCGTGCGGATAAGACTTATCGACTTACGAAAATAACCTCTCGTTGTTCGGATGGCCTCATCCTTCTTCCGAGTTTTCCTTTTCTTCAAGTCTCCGCACAAGGGGGGCAGCCGTTAGCGTCAATGATGGAGTGGCGCGGGTACCCTATCTTTCCTTGCCGTTAGTGATAAGTAATAGCTGACGTGATTCCGGATGGCTTACTCGCGTGTTTAGGTCATCTTTGTCGACTCCGAGGGGGTTTGAGCCCTGACAAAAGCAATATTCTCAAATCCTCCGACCGCTTCTTGCCCGTACCCGCTAGAATCCCGTTCCCCACCACAAATCGTCTGTTCGTTTAGCTTATCGTACCACTTTCATCTGAAATAAAAGCTTCTTTTTTTTTGTATGAAGCTATAGCTACGGTATAACCCCTTTCCGTCGTTTGTACGTCCCAGTATATGGTCGTGTTGTAGGTTATTTCGAACACCTCCTACAGTATAAAGCTCCTGAATGGGTTCGTGCCAAGGTCTTTGTACGGCAGAAAGTCGAGACTCTTGCCATGAAAAAATGCTTTTTATTCCACCTAAATCCGTTCGCTATTTCGACAGTAAGTTATGGTAAATTGAATGCACGATGGGCAAATAATGTGAAAATAATGCCTTTTATACCTACCTACTGTGTTGTAGTTGACACGTTTCTCCTCAAAAGAATTTCTTTTACAGAAGGTGAGTTGTGTGAAAGTAAAACGTATCACAGGCGAGTTGAGGTATTTCGCCTTCACAGGCATAAGAAAAAAGTTAATGTGAAATTTTAAAAGTGGGATCAATCTATTGAAAAAAAAAAAATCGATTTTATGGGGTTTTCATTGATTCGTTGAGTGAATCAAAGCCCTATCGATGTTTTGTTCCTGAAAAAGAATGGGGTCGCTAGGGTGTAGTGGAGGGAACCTAAACCACGGTTTATATCATGAAAAATTTTTAGGAAAGTTTGCCAAAAGTTTGATTTCGGACTTGAGTCGTTCTTCCAGAGCAGTAAATCTCCAGGTCATGCTGGTTTATTATTTTCAATAATGAACCTTTCGAATCGAGCATGGAAAAAAAAAAATCAGTCATGCAGCATGACTTAATGAGCGAATTTTCAAAGAAATATTCGAATTAATGGCTATGGTTTTGAATAAAGGAAAACTTCGGTCTAAAATTTGGTTTTCTATGTATATTCTCTTCGTATTTATTTTAATTTGTACGTTTTGTCCATCCTGATTCTACCGTTTGTTTATTACGTAATTGTACTAAGTGCTTATTTATTTGATCGCTGTGGGTAAATTCAAGGAGTTGTACTAATCGTTTGCCTCCCCCTTTTTTGCTTCGAACTCTCGTCTTCAATTAATACTTCTCACATTTTTCAATCTGACCACTCTAAGGGGGTGGGGGTAAGAGTTTAAAGATTATCCTAGTTTTGGGTAATTTTTGCGCACTTTAAATGCTCTAATTTAAGAACGGATTTAGATATCTAAAATCCGATTTCACTATCGTGTTCAGCGTGCAAAAACCTTTAAAATGAGGGGTCACTTGTTAGAAAATAACATTTTGGGGATTTTTGGGTAATTTTTGCGCACTTTAAATGCTCTAATTTGAGAACGGATCAAGATATCTAAAATCCGATTCCACCATCGTGTTCAGCGTGCAAAAACCTTTAAAATGAGGGGTCACTTGTTGGAAAATAACATTTTGGGGATTTTTGGGTAATTTTTGCGCACTTTAAATGCTCTAATTTGAGAACGGATCAAGATATCTAAAATCCGATTCCACCATCGTGTTCAGCGTGCAAAAACCTTTAAAATGAGGGGTCACTTGTTGGAAAATAACATTTTGGGGATTTTTGGGTAATTTTTGCGCACTTTAAATGCGCCAAAACCCTCCTTAGAGTAGGCCAATTTCGCCCATCTTCGAACTTAGCCTTTCGATTGCCAAGATAGATTTTTTGTGCAAATTTGAGCTGTTTATCTCAATTCTATCGAGAGTTATCGTCTGGAGTGACACATATATAAATAAATATATATATATATATATATATATATATACATATAAAAAAGTGTTAAATTTCAGGAATCGTTTTAGAATGGTCTGAAACGGATTTCTATGAAGAAAATTTCCAAAAATTTATATTATTTAAATTTCGAAGCCATTGCAATAGCTTCATTTTCTTTGAAAATTCGCTAAAAATCAACCCCCCTCAAAATTTGATGATTTACGTTGTTTACGTTTCAAGGAACGTAGAATCCGAAAATGCAATAAAAACGCTGCAAATCCCTGCACAACGGTTTATTATTTTGTATAGAATACCCTTCTGTTACAGATCACAGCTCTATGTATAGATAACCCGTCTATATAATATGATATGTACTATTCTATTATATACATATTATGTAGGTCGCAGACCCTCCGTAGGTTAGTACCTAACCCCGTACTCGTTACTAGGTACCTACCTAAATCACGAGTTAAATGTTGCTAAAATAATTCTGCCGATGACAAACAGTACCTAACAAAAAGAAACACACATAATGAAGTTCTGAAAAGAAATTGTTGATGAGGAGTGAAAAAAGTTGCAAAAGTACCTATCAACAAACTCCAGCCCCTTCTACGTAGATGGTATAATGAACCGTTGTGTAATAATTTACCGTTGAGTAATGATTTACCGTAGTAATAATTTACCCATCAATAATACTTCAACGTTTGTTCAAGTTTCATTACCTACCAACAAACTCCAAAAGAGACATCATTTTTCAAATGAAATAATATCACAGAACAACCAACTCGACTTCATACTCCGCCAATATAATCAGGTGATCCCTAGCAATGATTTCATCTCCGCCAAATTTCCTATTGTGGGCGCGTCTCTGGTTACGAGATTTGGTTTGAATTGTATACAATTTCATTCACACTGGAGTCGAAAATGCCTGTCGGTGCAAACTTCGGGGCCTTACTGTGAACGAACGGCTGGACGTACGACGCTCCGGATGGTCTTACAAAACTCGCAAGTTCAAGAACTATTTAAAACCGTAAAAATATTTACGTAAAAAAATGGTATAGGCGTTTTGAAAATTTCAACCCCTATTTTGAACCCCTTAGAGATGACTGACAGTAACGTCGAGCTTCGAGGACCAACTAGACGCCGAACGGAACCTATAACCCGAATTTCATCAATTTTTTTTCATGGTAACTAAGAAAAGTGGCCCGTACGGCGTACGGCGTACGGTGTACGGCGTACGGCGGACAGACAGAAATATTTTTATTGCAGTTTTGGATTCTACATACCTTGAAACGTAAACCATCAAATTTTGAGGGGGGTTAAGAATTTTTTTTTTCATGCTCGATTCCAATGGTTCATTATTGAAAATAATAAACCAAAATTTCTGTAGCCGTAGCTCTAAAACTTTCAATAGAAGGGTATGGTTTTTTTTAAACGTTTTTAAATTGATCTTGAACTGAAGAATTTTTTGGAGACCACCCGGAGCATTGTACGGCCAGCCGCTCGTTTGCACCGATAAGCTTCGTCAACACGATCGTGAATGAAACGGTAAGAATCCGGCCCATATATCATCGCTAGGGATGGCTGTATGAAGTCGGGTTGGTTGTTCTGTTATATTATTTCATTTGAAAAATGATGGATCTTTTGGATTTTGTTGATAGGTACTTTTGCAACTTGAACAAAAAACGTTGACGTATTATTGGGTAAATTATTACACAACGGTTTATTATAGTAGATAGTATAATAAACCGTTGTGTAATAATTTACCATTGCAAAAGTGCTATTAACAAAATCTAAAACTTACGCAGAAGTTTAAATTATTACACAACGGTTTATTATTTACCTTATTCTCCATGAATAAATACAAATAATTGATCACTGAATTATAGAATCCCGCGCATTTGTATGAAACTTTAATTCCCGGGCCGGCTCCAGTACTCGATGTAGGGCTTTCCTGGGGGGAGCTCGAGGGTATTGACCACAGAATACAGCGATCTACGCAGAAGGGGTATCTATACAGGCAAATAGTAAACCGTTGTGTAATAATTTGCAGCGTTTTTTGCTGTACAAAAGCATTTTATGTTTCTATTATTGCAGTCAGTATTTTCGATTGGCACTAATACCTGCGTAATTATTTTGTAAGATACGAGTATAATAACAATTTTTTACTGAGCTTTTTTCAAATTGAATATGCTGCTTACAGATCTTAATTTTTTATTTCAATTTGTTTCAGGTATGTGATTTGATTTCTGTCCGTCTGCATAGTATCGTAAGTTTCTATCAATTTTGGTTTATAATTTTCAATAATGAACATCCATGCTATCCTGTGTATGGCCAGTAAGTAATTGATATTTTTTTTTACTGAAAATTGCATAGTTGAAAATGATTTGAGTAAACTTCAAGCTTGTGTTCCACGGCGCTCCTGTGTGAGGCGTTTGGAACATTCACTCGCTTTCGTCTTGATGTAGATAATATATGCAGCTTCAAGATCATGAATTGCATTGGGTGAAACAATATATATCAATTCAGAGGGGGCAAAATTTGATGATTATTCATGTTCAAATGCCAAAGACAATCGGAGCGGTGTGAGAACTAGGAGAAAACAACAACCAACGAACCAATTGCGAACGAGTGTATCGCCACACAGCACAGATTATGGTGCTTGGGTTAAATTGGATCAGAGGTATGCTTATTACCTTTAGGCCTTGACTTCTTCGTGGAGTCTGATTGTTGGTAGCTACTGTATCATTGAATGTGTAGCTTAGAAAACCGTAATGGCAATCAATTATATTGAACTAAGGTACTGATCAACTGTGTGATCTGATGCGGGGATAGGGGCATTTTTATATTCGATTTTCAGCTGGACACTTGGATCGAATTTCAAACTGTTCATTCAAAATGCTGGTTACTTGGATCGAATTGAATCGATGATTTTTTAAACAAACTATACGCCACTTTTTGGCAATGTAGCTTTTTCACGGATTTCGATTGTGCATCCCAAGACTCACCTTTTGAGATATGAAACAACCGCCTTAACGTGTTAGGAGAGGGTTGCAATGAGCCTTGAAACTCCTGATGAGGTCTCAAACAACCTTCGTGCTGGATATTGGTTGTTTCTGCTCTGTCAAATGAGAAATGCCGAACCTTGTACTTTGAACCATTGTTTACTTTTCTGTAATCCGTTTTTAGTTTGCTATCCCTTGTTCAGTAGCCTTTCAACGTGGCTTGGGTCTAGTACCGGTGTTCTTTTAAAGTAGTTATCTTCCTAATTTAGAATCATAATTTTTTTAAAATTTTAAAAATTTACATAAAAGAAGTGTCAAAGCTCCATGCATTTTCACTGAGTTGGTAAAAAAACAAAGATTTAAGAAAGTTTGACTATAAGACGACATTTCATAATAATTTTTTCTGTAAGGTGGTTACCTCTAATGGTTATTAAACTGTTTCTTTATTTTCCAAGAATTTATATTGACAGTGTTGATTCAATAAAGTCTCCCTTAACAGTACAATGTTTCTATTTCTTAATTTTCTTTTCAGTAACTCAGTTATTGCTGCTAAAAAATCTTTGATTTTTGAAACAACCGAAATCCAAAAATTTAAAAATTCAAAACTCATAAAAAAAATTGCACAAATGAGTGAGTCCATTTTTGTGCTTATTATTAAGTACCTATGTAATGCAGTTCCAAGTAAAAAAAAGTAAAACTTCCAAAACGTTTAGAACAACAGACAAGAAATCGTTTTTAACATGGAATATGTTTTTACGAAAATAAACCAGGCTGGAAAACGTCCGTGTCCAGTCCAGGTGAACTCGGTTCCCCTCCCCGTCGCCCGCGCAGTTCTCCCTCTACCCCACTCCTGCCACCCAACTCCGTGGAGAGCATGGCGAGACCCCCACTCCACCGAAAACTGCCGAGGGGGTTCTATCTACCCGAAAAACGCCAAAAGCAGCTGAGGACGTGTATTACATGACATTGCGTTAGGTCGCTGAACCCAGGCTTGAAAATCCCAGGACGTTTTTTTGCTTCCTCACTACCGAAGCCTTGGATTCCTGGTTGTGTAAAAAAAAGTTCATGTCCTCCAAAATGAAAATTTCCAATACCATTTTCCGTTTCAGACATCGAGGAACATATTTGGTTCCGTGTCTGTCTGTCTGTGGTAATTCCTTGCAACACCCACAAATACCCGAAATAATGGTCGAAGTGGGCTGAAATTTCGAGGGTAGGTGCGGGTTGAGTCACAGATGGCCCCCATACCAAAATAATTGAAAAAGTACCGTAACTTTCATCTGCGCATGCGCAAACGTGAAATAACTGGAACACCCATAACTACCCTAAATATCGTTGAAATCAATTCAAACTTCGAGGGTCGGTCAGGAATAATACTTTGGTAGTTCCAAATCAATTTCATTGGAATGGTAATGTAACTTTGATCTACGCATGCGCGAACATGAAATGTTGACCATTTCCTTGTAACGTTTCTAACTACGTGATACATAGTCGTAGAGAGCTGAAATTCTGAGGGTATACGCGGGTTGGATCGCAGATGGTCCCGTTTCAAAATCATGAAAATCGTTTAGTCTGCGCATGCGCAAACGTGAAACACTTGGAGTGCCCATAACTACCTTAATTGTCGTTGAAATGAGTTCACATTTGGAGGGTCGATCAGTATAATACTTCGATGGTTCCATATGAACTTCATTGGAGTCTTACTGTAATATCCCTCTGCGCATGCGCAAACATGAAATGTTGACCGTTTCCTTATAACGCTTCTAACTACGCGAAAAATAGTCGTAGAGAGCTGAAATTTTGAGGGTACACGCGGGTTGGATCGCAGATGGTCCTGTATCATAACGAACCTACCCAACTAGTCTATACGTTCATGTGATTCAAGTGAGGAAGCTATGGTTCCTACTCGAATTGGCAGTCGTTTTTCTACATACCTCCATATCCTCTGTTATCATGTACGTATTCGAAAAACATGTTCCATGTTTCCTTGCTTTGATCCTTGATCTAAACTGTTATAATCCGGGGGTCTGGGGGTGTCCCCCAGATTTGATTCGACAATAAACGTACCGTCATGAACACAAACCACTGGCGGCTAGACGCCCCCTACGGCAACGCATTTTTTTAATTTTTTTGCTCTCCTGTAAAATTTGTTAAATGGCGTATAGGTAGTTTGTTTCAAAAATCCTCGATTCAATTTCAGACGGTTCGTTCAAAAATGCTGGTCCTATTCTTTGTTCAAATCTCGGCTGTGTTGGGCGAGATGTTCTGTTCTTTGGTATAGTTAGTAGGTGTCGAGTGATATGAGACTTGAAACTAGTCAGTAATCTCATTTGAATACCTTTAAATAATCCTGAAAGGAAACAGTAGATGCACATTAGTTCTTCATTCCGACCACCTAATACGCCCGACAAATAAAAAATAAGGTGGGAAGAGGAAGTGTCATGAAAATGTTAATTCCGCCCAGCGATATGTTTGTAAGGTGATGCGCATGTGTGGCAGCTCACACGGGCTCGACAGGGGTGGGCCCCGTTCACGTAGGACCACTAATTCACGGTCCTCACTCCTTACCCGCCTCACAAGCTGTGTCACATAGTTTTCTGTCCTAATGAGACGACCGCTGGGATCCGTTCGAAGAGGTAAATTAACCTTGACTTCCTGCTTCTTCAACGGAGGAGCCGTGCGGGGATGGACCCTTCCCCAGTCCCTGCAGGGCGGTGTGGAGCAGGATCTCTGTCAGACCCCAACCGCGTTCTCAGATTTCTCTAGTTCGTGTCACCTGGGGGCCTATTGACGTAAGGAGATAGTGAAAAGAGATGATCTCTTTTGAAAATCCCCCGAGGGAGTCTTCCGAGGGAGACGGTCTCTTCCAGATGTCTCCTGGGTTCGTATATTTTACTGAATAGCTCTCCCATGTACAAAAGTATTTTTAATGAACAGTTGACTTCCCTATATGAGATGAAATGCCGGCTGTTATTTATTGTGTTTTATTTTTTTTTTTTTTTTCATGTGCAATAATTGAAATTTCATGTGCTATTTCTGATGGTTTTCACAAATTTTGGCCCCCAAAAACACGACTTCCACTATTTTTGTTTCTTCTTCTTCTTTTTTTCCAAATTATCTTTGATCATTGATAGTGCCATTTAATTGTCTTGATTCACCTCTTGACACTCTTTTTCAAGTGTTATTATACAAATTGATAGTGATTTCAGACAATTTCCCAGGTTTTTGACTCATAAAAAATGAGTGTTGGGCGCTGAACCTTCGTTACAACCTCAATTCCTCACTCTGGTCAAAATCGACTTAATATTCGGTCTTCTCGCCCTAAAAAACATGGAGAAAGATATCTCAAACGCTCATTTTATTAAAATACCAAAAACCCATTTTTTACTCCCATTTTTCATCCATAACACCCCTGGATATATTCTGATCGGGCTGCAATGCTTTCGGGACACAACTAGGGCCCAAATGGAACATCTGTGCGAAAGAACGAATTTTTTAGACCGAAAATGAAATAGTTATGCATGGTAAGGCGTACGGCAGACGGTCGTTGCATTTTTGGTTTATTATTTTCAATAATGAACCATTGGAATCGAGCATGAAAAAAAAAATTCTTACCCCCCCTCAAAATTTGATGGTTTACGTTTCAAGGTATGTAGAATCCAAAACTGCAATAAAAATATTTCTGTCTGTCCGCCGTACGCCGTACGCCGTACGGGCCACTTTTCTTAGTTACCATGAAAAAAAATTGATGAAATTCGGGTTATAGGTTCCGTTCGGCGTCTAGTTGGTCCTCGAAGCTCGACGTTACTGTGAGTCATCTCTAAGGGGTTCAAAATAGGGGTTGAAATTTTCAAAACGCCTATACAATTTTTTTACGTAAATATTTTTACGGTTTTAAATAATTCTTGAACTTGCGAGTTTTTTAAGACCATCCGGAGCATCGTACCTCCAGCCGTTCGTTCACAGTAAGGCCCCGAAGTTTGCACCGACAGGCATTTTCGACTCCAGTGTGAATGAAATTGTATACAATTCAAACCAATTCTCGTAACCAGAGACGCGCCCACAATAGGAATTTGTGAATACGGCCAATCATTGGTAGGGATCACCTGATTATATTGGCGGAGTATGAAGTCGAGTTGGTTGTTCTGTGATATTATTTAATTTGAAAAATGATGGCTCTTTTGGAGTTTGTTGGTAGGTAGTGAAACTTGAACAAACGTTGAAGTATTATTGATGGGTAAATTATTACTACGGTAAATCATTACTCAACGGTAAATTATTACACAACGGTTCATTATACCATCTACGTAGAAGGGGCTGGAGTTTGGTGGTAGGTACTTTTGCAACTTTTTTCACTCCTCATCAACAATTTCTTTTCAGAACTTCATTATGTGTGTTTCTTTTTGTTAGGTACTCTTTGTCATCGGCAGAATTATTTTAGCAACATTTAACTCGTGATTTAGGTAGGTACCTAGTAACGAGTACGGGGTTAGGTACTAACCTACGGAGGGTCTGCGGTCTACATAATTATGCATAGAATAGTACATATTATATTATATAGACGGGTTATCTATACATAGAGCTGTGATCTGTAACAGAAGGGTATTCTATACAAAATAATAAACCGTTGTGCAGGGATTTGCAGCGTTTTTGAATCTACGCACCATGAAACGTAAAAGAAAAATTTTTGTGGGGGTGTTATACAAAATTTTTGCTGAGTGAATACATAGGTGTATTATTCACAGAATAATAAACCAAAAAGGTGCCCGATCAAAATGAACGGTGACTGATCAAAACGACCGATGTAGTAACGGATGAACGAAGTATGATACACGATATCAGTATCAAACAAACGAGAAATGAGAAAGACTATCTCTTTCAAGAAAATACACCTAGTTAGGTGTGTCTCTTGAAGGAAATATGACATGCCAACATGGCCGCAAACTATCTCTTTTTAGAAGTTACTTAATAACCCTGTCATGGATACTATAAAAATTAATTTTGCCGAAAGAGGTAGTTGGACGTAAAATATATTATCTCCTCAATTATGATTATTAATAATTATTTGAAAAAGTAATATCAGTTACTTAAAACCATTACATTATTTGTAGTATTCAGTTACAACTTCAGTGTAATAATAATAATTATTGTTCTTTGAAACCACTTATTTTTATGTTTTGGGCCATTTATCTGTTTTCCTGTTGAAAGTATAGTCAGTCCACTTGCTCATGTAATTACTTACTGCCCAACTGTGGTTCACATTAAGGTCCTGAAGTTTGAACCGAAAAGCTTCGTCAACATGAGTGTGAATCGTGCGGTGTACGTAACGCCAGCACAGATGTCGTTGGAAGGGAACAGCTGATTATAATTCCGCGTGGGTTACCTTGGGTAACCGTGTAAAATCGAGTTGGTTGTTCCGTGATTTATTTCATTTGAAGAAATATACTTAGGTATTTCGGATTTGGTTGATAGGTTTGTTGTTCACGGACTAACGAATCATCCAGATTAGGTGAAAATATGGAATATGTCGTGGGTCCACTCAGGTTCAACGACCATCAGAATTTCAAAAATTACCTGGTGGGGAGTTCGTGGGCCCGAAGTGGCGTGTTACAAGAGTGGAAAAATTCATATTTATGTCACTGTATTTGCCTGTAATTATCATTTGAGATTTTGGTTTATTATTCTGTGAATAATATACCTATGTAATCGCTTAGCAAAAAAATTTTATAACACCCCCTCAAAATCTTTTTTTTTCCGTTTCAAGGTGCGCAGATTCCAAAAATGCAATGTCCGTCCGCTGTCCATCGTACGCCGTATCACGCATAACTACTTCATTTTCGGTCTAAAAAATTTGTTCTTTGGCACACATGCTCCATTTGGCCCCTAGTTGTGTCCCGAAATTTTGCAGCCCGATCGGAGTATACCCAGAGGTGTTATGGGAGAAAAGTGGGTGTAAAATAGGGGTTTTCGATGGTTTTTTTCTTGAGGTTTTAGTGAACACGAGCTTGTGATGTATCGTTGTCCATGTTTTTTAGGGCGAGAAGGCCGAATATGAAGTTGATTTCGACCAAAGAGTGAAGAGTTGAGGTTGTAACGAAGGTTAAGCTCCCGAAATTCGTTTTGGTTTATTATTCTGTGAATAATACACCTATGTATTCGCTCAGCAAAAAATTTTTATAACACCCCCTCAAACTTTTTTCTTTTCCGTTTCAAGGTGCGTAGATTCCAAAAATGCAATGTCCGTCCGCCGTACGCCGTATCACGTGTTCAGGCTTCATTTTAGATCTAAAAAGTCGTTCTTTCGCACACAAGCTCCATTTGGGCCCTAGTTGTGTCCCGAAACTTTTCAGCCCGATCGGAATATACCCAGGGGTGTTATGAGTGAAAATGTGTGTAAAAATAGGTACTTTTTGCGTTTTAGCAACATGTTAGTAAAATGAGCTTTTGAGGTATCGTTTTCCATGTTTTTGGGGACGAGAATACCGAATATGAAGTCGATTTTGACCAAAGACGCGGAAATTGAGGTTTTACCATTGGTTCAGCTCCCAAAATCGTTTTTTTTAGTCAAAAACCTGGAAACCTGTCTGAAATCATTATCAATGTGTATACTAACATTAGAAAAAGTGTAAACAGCTGAATCAAGACCATTAAATCGCACTACCAATGATCAAAGATGATCTCGGGGGGGGAAAAAGTGTACCTATTTCATGTTTTGGGGGCCAAAATTGGTGGAAATCATCAGGAATAGCTAATTCAATCATTCCACATGAAAGAAACAATAAATTAAACTGCCAACAAGAATCTCTAGAACTCCAATAGAATAATAAACCCATGTGACAAGGACTTTGCAGCGTTTTTTATGAGTCAAAAACCTGGTAAATTGTCTGAAATTACCCATAAATTTGTATAGTAACACTAGAAGTACAATTAGCAGGTGAATAAAGACAACTAAATGGCACTATCAAATTTTCAAAGATAACCTGTAAAAGAAAGAAAAGAAGAAAACGCTGCAAAGTCCTTGTCACATGGGTTTATTATTCTATTATCCTATTGGTCTACAGAAATGCTGGCTGATTATTTATTGTTTCTTTCATGTAAAATAATTGAAATAGCTATTTCTGGTGGTTTCCACAAATTTTGGCTCCCAAAACTTGAATTAGGTAGGTACTACGCCCCTTTTTTTTCAAATTACCTTTGATTATTGATTGTACCATTTAATCGTCTTGATCCACGTGTTGACACTTTTTCTAGTGTTATTATACAAATTGATGGTGATTTCAGACGATTTCGCAGGTTTTTGACTCATAAAAAATCAATTCTGGGAGCTGAACATCTGGTACAACCTCAATTTTCCACTCCTTGGTCCAAATCGACTTCATATTCGGTCTTCTCGTCCCCAAAAAAACATGGAAAACGATACCTCAAAAGCTCATTTTACTACTATGTTACTAAAACACAAAAAGTACCTATTTTTACACACATTTTCACTCATAAAACCCCTGGGTATATTCCGATCGGGCTGAAAATTTTCGGGACACAACTAGGGCCCAAATGGGGCATGTGTGCGAAAGAACGATTTTTTTTAGACCGAAAATGAAGTAGTTATGCGTGATACGGCGTACGATGGACAGCGGACGGACATTGCATTTTTGGAATCTACGCACCTTGAAACGGAAAAGAAAAAATTTTGAGGGGGTGTAATAAAAATTTTTTGCTGAGCGAATACATAGGTGTATTATTCACAGAATAATAAACCAAAAGGAAAAGAGATCGTGTTGTTGGGGGGCCAAAATTGGTGGAAACCATCAAAAATAACTTTCAATTATCGCACATGAATGAAACAAGAAATGAATAGCAACATTTCTGTAGGTCTGTCCGACAGAATAATAAACCCATGTGACAAGGACTTTGCAGCGTTTTTGTGACAACTACCGTCACAAGTTGTCACATTTTACGCAATAATGGGATTCGTTGTCGCGCTGTCTGTGACGGGGTACTTGCTGTACGTTGCAGATAGAGATTGGAAAGGTCATCATTGCTGCTCGTCAGTTTTCCGTTTCACCCCCATTATCTGGGTATTCCTTACCCTGGCTAACCACGGCGATCTCGTGTGTCCGGAGCGAGGAAATCTCACCCGCTCCGTTCGTTAGTAAGCCAACACTTGGACTCAGTTCCTCGCCTACTCAGCATTCCGCCCTTTATGTTACACTATATGTTTCCAACTATCTACTAGAATTACTGCTGTTTGATACCCGACTGCGCCGCTTGGGAATTACAGGACTGAGTTGTAATGGCGAGGGAATGTTCAGTCTCAGCGCATAGCAATTTGCTCATCATCACCTTCGTTGCCTCAGTTGTAGTTCTCCATTACCCGTCCACGTCTGTGAATTACGACTGAGAAGATTCTGCTTGGGCGATTTCGCAGCTGAGGTTTAACCGTTTGACTGCTGTGGTCCGCCGTAAATCAGTGATCCTACTATAACATAATCGCTACACAAGCGATCTGAAACCGCTGTCGCTGAATCAGGAGCGATTACCTCACTGAGTACGTTGAAATGTGACTGAATGACAGGCGAGAGAATTCCACCATTCTGAGAGCTGTCCCTATTTGAAGGGTTGTTGTACGTATGGACTCCGTTGAATTTCCTGGATTAATAATAATTCTTCTGGCCTTGTCCTTATTCTCTTAAAAGAATTCAGTGCAGTTTTTAGGGGCTTCGTTCGAATTACTTGGTGGACATTTTACTTGTTCATTATGATGTGTGCAGTCTCTTACAATGATTTAGCGGTGGGCATAAGCTGAAATCTCGTGTATGGTTATTCATTTTCTTTCAGAAAGTTAATAATTATGTTTGGAGTTCGATTTATCACACATAGGCCGGTATGTATGTATTTTAAGGTAGGTACAGTTTTATCTACATCGAGATCTTTCACGCCTTATATTTTCATTATTAGGACAGTCCCGTTCATTAGTCATGTTTATGGTTTATTATTCCGTGAATAATACACCTACGTATTCGCTCAGCAAAAAAATTTTATAACACCCCCTCATCATTTTTGGTTTATTATTCTGTGAATAATACACCTATGTATTCGCTCAGCAAAAAATTTTTATAACACCCCCTCAAAATTTTTTCTTTTCCGTTTCAAGGTGCGTAGATTCCAAAAATGCAATGTCCCTCCGCCGTCCGCCGTACGCCGTCCGCCGTATCACGTGTACAGGCTTCATTTTCGGTCTAAAAAAGTCGTTCTTTCGCACACATGCTCCATTTGGGCCCTAGTTGTGTCCCGAAACTTTTCAGCCCGATCGGAATATACCCAGGGGTGTTATGAGTGAAAATGTGTATAAAAATAGGTACTTTTTGCGTTTTAACAACATGTTAGTAACATGAGCTTTGAGGTATCTTTTTCCATGTTTTTGAGGACGAGAAGACCGAATATGAAGTCGATTTTGACCAAAGACGCGGAAATTGAGGTTTTACCAAAGGTTCAGCTCCCAAAATTGGTTTTTTATGAGTCAAAAACCTGGAAAACTGTCTGAAATCACCATCAATGTGTACAATAACATTGGAAAAAGTGTAAACAGGTGAATCAAGACCATTAAATGCCACTACCAATGATCAAAGATGATCTTAAAAAAAAGAAGAAAAAAGCGTACCTATTTCATGTTTTGGGGGCCAAAATTGGTGGAAATCATCAGAAATTTCAATCATTCCACATGAAAGAAACAATACATTTAACAGCCAACAAAAATCTCTAGAGCTCCAATAGAATAATAAACCCATGTGACAAGGACTTTGCAGCGTTTTTTTTTTGCGTTTCAACGTTCGTAGATTCCAAAAATGCAATGTCCGTCCGCCGTATCATCCAAATCTGCTTTAATTTCGGACTAAAAAATTCGTTCTTTCGCACACATGCTCCATTTGGGCCCTAGTTGTGTCCCGAAACTTTGCAGCCCGATCGGAATATACCGAAGGGTGTTACGGGGGGAAAAATGGGGAGTAAAAATGGTGTTTTTTGGTGTTCCAGTAACATGAGCTTTTTGGACGAGGAAACCGAATATGAAGTCGATTTTGACCAAAGAGGGGAAAATTGAGGTTGTAACGAAGTTGTCTAAAATCGTCGTTCTTCCGCACACAATTTGGGTTCCCGTTTGGAAACTCATTTGGGTCCTTAGTTGTGCTCTGAAGCTCGACAGCCCGATCGGAATGCACCCAGGGGTGTTATGGGTGAAAAATGGATGTAAAAATAGGGTGAACATGAACATGAGCTTCTGAGTTATCGTTTGTCACGTTCTATAGGGCGATAAGACGGAATATTACGTAAGTTGATTTCGACCCAGGAGTGAAGGACTGAGATTGTAAAGAAGGTTCAGCTCCCAGAATTCATTTTTTATGAGTGAAAAACCTGGGAAATTGTCTGAAATCATCATAAATCGTGTATTAACACCAGAATTAGTATCAACAGGTGAATCAAGACAGTTAAATGGCATTAGAAATAATGAAAGGTAATTTTTCGAAAAAAGGAGCCTAAGTAATTCGTGGTTTTGGGGTCCAAAATTGGTGGAAACCATTAAAAATAGCTATTTTAATTATTGCACATGAAAGAAACAATAAATGTGTTTCCAGAATTTCTGTAGGTACGTCATATAGAATAATAAACCCACGTGACAAGGACTTTGCAGCGTTTTTGGTTGTTTGGGCTATGTATTATAACCCATCAGTCATCGTCATCTGTGTGATTGTCAGGATATAAAATTGCAGCTGTTAATATTATGTGTGGGCACGTGCTACATGTAATAATTCCAACTTGTTGTAAGCTTATCTACCTGCTGAAACTTGAAATCCTATTCGATCACTGAAACATACTATAATAGGTAGTTGAAACGTGTTTATTTACAATTTTTACTTATTTTTTATTAATCAATTAATTTTCTGGTTGTTGATACACCTGCTAATTGTAAGAACAATAGGTACAACTGATAGTGCGAGGTAACTCATCAATTAACAGAAGTGTTTGTATTGGTATACTCATACGTATACAACTACCGACCTATTAATACAAAATAATACAATAGTTGTATCTGATGGGGAGCAAACTAAGTAATTCATTCTCACACAATACGCGCATTACTGAACGAGAAAGCTTGGAGTTGAAGCATTGTGGTGCACCTCGTGGATGGAAGTGTTTGTACAAAAGACGTTATTCGTTTAGATCTCATTAGAGTGTACCCCAATGTTAGGAGCTTAGTGCTAACGCCGCCCCCCTTTAGAATCACAGTTATTTTCAAGACCACCTAGAGAGTTTCTCACCGTGAAACCGTCTCTATTCACTATGATTTGTTCTCATTCACTACACGCCTTCGTCGATAGTGGGTTCTCTTCGTTTCTTTTTATAGCATTTTTTCATTCCTGCCTTTTACTGTTTGGGGGTCGTAATGCCCCATTTCATCTGCAAGATTGCTGTTTATAGGTCTTGAGGTTAATTGAGGAAATCGAGTTTTATCCTCGATGGTCACTGCCACCGAAATATCGATCCTCATTCAGAATAAACTGGATAATTCGTCCGGACAAAAATTATAAAATACAGAAAATACTCTCTGGAATCGCAAACTACTACTTATCAAATGGACAAGGACTTATCTTATGGTGGATGGAAGTGTGGATCCCACCATTTGGTGCAGATCGATATTTCTCCCCCATACTGCTCCACTAACCAATATTTACCATCGTAGGGTACATTATGTAAGCTTTCTTGGGTACTAATCTTTGTAGGGTGGATCTAATCTTTATTGGCCTTTTGTAACTCACTTTAAAATGGATTATGTTGGAATTTCACGTTATTGACGATCATAAGCAATCGCTAGATGCTGGAGCTTGAAAAAATTCGTGTTTTATAAGGAGCAAACTCATAGAACAAGAAAGTTCGATGGCGAACGCTTCGGAAATTCAATGGACTTGTCAGTGTAACCACTATAAATATCTATAATAGCACCTGGCTGTTCTCTTGAACTATATCCCTCAATCCCAGCTTTCTCGAGAGTACTCTTACTGGAATGTAGAGGATTAAATGGAGTTCGAGTTCAAATGTAAAATAAACCGTGGACTTTTGTACGAAAGTCTAGGGTTGGAGCTGTATTGCAGAGGTCGCCTAAATTTACATAGAAATGGGCGAGTGTCAATGTCGTTCTGTTATTTTTGGCTTCACATGCACCCACAACGGAGTAGATCCCCTGGTGTCGTACTGGACAAGATCCTGGGAGTGTCCACGGAAGGGTTTCCGCTGTATGAAAGTTTCAATAGATGGTCTTACCGTACATCTCAGAGCTCGGGTTTCTGAAGGCAAAACGTTAAAGTTGCATTCCCCTTCGGCTCCTTGAGCTTCGGGTGCTGGAAAGGGTTGTACCCACTCGAGTGGACCCTTCACCTCCTGCAACCTCCTTCTAGAAAATGCTGAAGGGGGTAGGTAACTACTTGTATTCACTGCCGCTCCCGCGTGAGTACACCGACTCAGCATTAACAAGCCCACTGCACGCGGCCACTCGAGACTTCATTGTGTCTTCATATCTTAAAGGTCCCCTCCTTACTAACTATGATAAAACTGGTCTTCGCCTTCTTCCCTCTACTCTGTCCATACTCATGATGTTGTCCCTGCGAGCCCTTTCATCTCATATAGTATAAAAAGCCTAAAGAAAAGCCTTGGACGCTGCTTTGTATCCTCCTCCAGTGCCATTCAATACCTATGCTGCTCCGTATGTTATATTCATGTGGATCAGTTTGTCTTGAGATTGGCTTTCATTCCTTTCACAAATAAATTACCTACCCTGTTACCTAGGTTGAGAAATAGTAAATGAATGTATACCTAGCATATCTTTGGGATGCATACAGGGTGTCCCAGTTCCTTCTGGAGAAACTCAGGGAATCAATTCTACTCTTCATTTTGAACCCAAAATGCTCAATAGAAATTTTTCGAAAAGTTCCTCGTTTTAAAAATATCCGACATTTGTGTTTTTCCAGCTTTTCATTACCGTACCACATAAAAACGCTAATAAATTCGAAAAATTAACAACAAATCCAATAACACCGTTTGAAAGAGAACGTTCCCTGTAAGGTTCTTCTGTTTTCAATGGTCAGAGTTTACTTAAAATGTTGGCCAATATCAGTTGGAACATTTGAAAATTACAAAATTTAAAATTTTGAAAAAGATTGTACGTTCTACTGAGGTTACAAAAAAATACCCACAACTTGTCAAATTTCACAAAACCTTCCTCATCTAATAGGCTTTCCACTGACTTAGATTTAAAAATAACGTTGTAGTAGAGTTGAAAAATGATAATTGAACGTTTGAAAACGTGAGCAGAGGTGAATGGGGGGGGGGGGGGTAATTAGACCTCGTAAAATAAAACTAACGCTTCTTTGACTGGTTGAATAACAATAATGCTGGAATATGAAGGGGAGATATCGAAGAATGATTATAATTTGTTAACTCTACTACAACGTTATTTTTAAATCTAAGTATATCAATGTAAAGCCTATTAGATGAAGAGGGTTTTTCTGAAATTTGACAAGTTGTAGGTATTTTTTTTTTTGTAATTTAAGTAGAACGTACAATCTTTTTCACAATTTTAAATTTTCAGTTTTTCAAATGTTCCAACTGGTACTGGCCAACATTTTAAGTAACTCTGACCATTGAAAACAGAAGAATCTTACAGGAAATTTAACGTTATTTCACACGGTGTAATTGTATTTGTTTTACTCTCAATATTTTCGAATTTATTAGCGTTTTTATGTGGTAAGGTAATGAAAAGTTGGAAAAACAAGAATTGTCGGATATCTTTAAAACGAAGAACTTTTCGAAAAATTTCTACTGACATTTTTTATACCAAATGAAGAGTAGAATCGATTCCCTGAGTTCCTCCAGAAGGAACTGGGGAACTGTATATAGAATAGGTAGATTCAATTTCATTCTTCTATTAAACTAGCAATTTCTAACTAGTTTTAGTTTTACTCAAATCAGCTGGCGAGGTCATCGAATTATACTGCTGTTGTATAATTCATTGGGCGAGGTCTACAGCGGTCACTGTAATAACAGCGAGCACCTTTTAAGCTCAATACATTTATTATAAGGTTATAAAACCCTTCGAGCTCTCTGCCGTTCCATATACCTGGGCGAACAGTGATATTTTGGTCACAGGGGTCTGAAGGAGGCCCAGTGATCTTTCCCTGAAGACACCTGCTCTGGCTGAGTGTTACCAGCGAACACATCAGGTGCTTCATATTTCGTCGGTGGGTCTTAAAGAACGTATTTTGAAAGGTCACTTAATACGGTAATGGATTCGATAATGATTCGAGTAGATGTTCAAAAGTAGAGCTCAATTTGCAAACGACGAAATTTCGTGATTTGGAATCTTCTAAATAATTGGATTCACCTAGTAAGTGTTCTTAAACCCCCTGCAAGTACGTGTGTACAGAAGAGCCTAATTTATGAATTTTCAGTATTTCCAATTGTTCCAATGCATCCAGTTTCGAACCTTTATTACAAAGATGAACGATCTCAACTGATGAATTGTTCCTATCAATACTGAAGTTAAATCCATGACTCTCCTCCCTTAAATGATTAGCAAAAGCCGAATTACCAGAACCATCCCTAAACCATCGTTCGTGTTCCCTTAATCTTTCCCTGAATTTACGTCCCGTATGACCACAATACATTTCAAAAGGTAAACTCCACTTCTATCCCCTACCGGAATTTTATCTTTTACATTACCCAGAATTTTCTTTAGAGAATTTTGAGAATAAAACCCCACCCTAAACCACCCCCTCTTTTCAATGATATATTTCCTAGTTTCTGTGATATCCCTCCATAATATGGCAAACTAACCCATTTTTCATTGATTTCCTCATTACCTCCTACTAAATTTGAAACAGACCCTTGAAATTTCCTATTTTACTAACTTTTCGCCATATTCTGCCAATTGACTGTTTTTTGTAACCATTAGACTCCGCTATTGCATACATGATCTCTTTCTCTTTTTGAAAGTCTCCATCGTTCATAGGGACAGACAAATGCTTTATGAATCATGCTATAAAAAGAAGCAAATTTGTGAGATGGCGGATGATGTGAACTATTATGAATAACAACATCAGTATATGTGGTTTTTCTAAATACAGATAATTTATGCGCACCCCCCTCCAATTTGATAGTTATATCAAGAACATTTAATTCAGAACCCCCATGTTCTTTAGTGAATTTAATTTTACTACTGACGGAGTTTAGATAATTAAAAAAAATTGAGATAATTGTCTATCCGTGCCTTGAAGAGGGCAATAACGTCATCCACATACATGTACCAATAAATTACATGCCCATCAAATTTAGTTTTAATTGTGCTTTCTAAATAATCCATGTAAATATCTGCAAGCAACGGAGATAATGGCGACCCCATACAAACCCCAGGTTGAGTATAACAATCCCCATTAAATTTGAAATAATTTTGATCAATACAAAGTGACCTCTAATTAAAAATGTTACGAGCATTTGATGGGTTAAGGCCCCCATCCACGGTCAAACAATTTGCGCAAATTCGTTATTTGTGCAAATCCCTGTTTGCACCAACGTGAGCCCATCCACGTTGCAACCCGTTGTGCAAACATCGGGCCGTTTTCAACATCCTGTGAGCATGTCAGACACGGACGATTGCTGTGCCGCGATTATCCTTGCACTGGGGACAGAAAATCGTGCTAAAAAAAGAAGAAAGCCAAACATATGGGTGAAGAGTTGGCTTCTGAAGAGGAACAAATTTGGTCATGACTGCTTGGTCACAGAGCTCAGGTTTACCTCAGCTGCGGACTACAGAAACTACCTTCGAATGGATGCAGCTACGTTCAGCGAGTTGCTCGAAATGGTTACTCCCAAATGATTACTGAAAAAAAAAAAAAAATCAAAAATAACTTTCTACTCGACCATTAACATAATACGTTGAATTGAAACACCATGGAACTTGGAACAGGCCAAAAACGAAAATGAAACAAAAAGAATAATTTTAAAAAAACTTACCGAATCCGAGGAAGAGGCGAAAAGGCGTCTGTTCACGAAGGGGAAAAGGCGTAGACTGATCCGAAGTTTGCACAATACTACCATCCACGGTCAAACAGGTAGTCAAACAAGGGTCGTTTGCGAAAAAGATTTCGATCCAGACCGATTTTACTCAAACCATCAAACAGCCCCATCGACGATAAAATTATTTGCACAAACACCGAATTTGCGCAAATTGTTTGACCGTGGATGGGGGGCCATTAGTGCAAGTGCGAAAATGGAATCGTCTGTAAATAGCGGGGAAGCTGTGCTGACGTACAGTTCTGGAAGTCTCAACAGTCCATTGAGTTTGGACCACGACTTGGTTCTTCGCAATCACCGCCACTTTGTTTTGGAGTCCCACAGCGGTCGTTTAGGGAAATGGCGGCTTGTTCGCTGCGTAATAAGTCACTCAGTTCTGTACGAGACGAGACTCTAATCTCAGGATGGTTTACCGTTGGAGGGTCAGGAAGCTAATCGTCCATCTGCCGGTAAAAAGGGGGAAGAGGGTCTACAGAAATTCCGGTTCGGGTATCTGAAGATCCATCGTAGGCCTCCGAGGCCGTTCCCTGCACCCGTTGGGTCGCTAGGGGCATCGGCACGAGGCCGTAAGGTTCGCCGTTGAAGTGAAAGTGATCGATGGACTTGAAGCCGATCTCTTGTTTCACTCAAAGGCGAACAACCTGACTCCAACGCCCGCCCTCTCGTATTTGTCTTGAGGCCACAACATGGGAATCTTGCAATCTTGATTTCTTAGGCAACCGCGTCAAATTCCAAAGGTCGTTGTATGCTTTTGACGTTTCATTTTCGAGCCACTGAACTCCACCCTGGTTGAGCTGATACGAACTAAATCGCTCGCGCAGAAATCGTGGAAACCCATTTCAAAGAAAAACGGAGTTATCGAAAAATTGTCAGTTTCCACTAATACATGTTGTTGTGGTTCCTCACAAATCTCTACATAAACCACTCCTATGAAATAGTAAGCGATTTAACCAAATAAACGACGGGAACGTTGAGTAGGGCAGCGCCAAGGGAAAAGTAACCAAAGGGGTTTTTCTCAACCGCCATCGCTCCTCAACAGGCATAACGGCCTTTTGTGGACGAGGGACGGGTGGAAAAGTCCGTATAAAAACGCTGCAAAGTCCTTGTCACATGGGTTTATTATTCTACTGGACATACCTACAGAAATGTTGGCTGTTCATTTATTGTTTCTTTCACGTGAAATAATTGAAATAGCTATTTCTGATGGTTTCCACCAATTTTGGCCCCCAAAACACAAGGTTCGCTCCTTTTTTTTTTTTAAATTATCTTTGATCATTGTTAGTGCCATTTAATCGTCTTAATCGACGTGTTGACGCTTTTGGTTTATTATTCTGTGAATAATACACCTATGTATTCGCTCAGCAAAAAATTTTTATAACACCCCCTCAAACTTTTTTCTTTTACGTTTCAAGGTGCATAGATTCCAAAAATGCAATGTCCGTCCGCCGTACGCCGTCCGCCGTACGCCGTATCACGTGTACAGGCTTCATTTTCGGTCTAAAAAAATCGTTCTTTCGCACACATGCTCCATTTGGGCCCTAGTTGTGTCCCGAAACTTTTCAGCCCGATCGGAATATACCCAGGGGTGTTATGAGTGAAAATGTGTGTAAAAATAGGTACTTTTTACGTTTTAGCAACATATTGGTAACATGACCTTCTGAGAAATCGTTTTCTATGTTTTTGGGGACGAGAAGACCGAATATGAAGTCGATTTTGACCAAAGAGTGGAAAATTGAGTTCTACCAGATGTTCAGCTCCCAGAATTGATTTTTTATGAGCGAAAAACCTGGGAAATCGTCTGAAATCACCATCAGTTTGTATAATAACACTGGAAAAAGTGTCAAGACGTGGTTCAGGACGATTAAATGGCACTACCAATGATCAAAGATAGTTAAAAAAAAAAGAAAAAAAAGAGCGTACCTAATTTGTGTTTTGGGGGCCAAAATTAATGGAAACCATCAGAAGTAGCTATTTCGATTATTACGCATGAAAGAAACAATTAATGAACAGCCAACATTTCTGTAGGTATGTCCAATAAAATAATAAACCCATGTGACAAGGACTTTGCAGCGTTTTTCTATTGTTGTTATACAAATTGATGGTGATTTCAGACGATTTCCCAGGTTTTTGCCTCATAAAAAATCAATTTTGGCAGCTGAACCTCTGGTAGAACCTCAATTTTCCACACTGGTCAAATCGACTTCATATTCGGTCTTCTCGTCCCCAAAAACATGGAAAAAGATACCTCAAAAGCTCATGTTACTAAAACACAAAATCAATTTGTCAATTTGAGTTAGTTTGGACCATTGGGTTGTGAGCTATGTGGGTTCGACGTTTGTCACATTTGCTCATGCGCAGTGTCTACTACTGATCCGCATGCAACAAGTTCATATGGGACCACGCTGGCCTAAAACGGAACTACCATCAAGATTTGAGTCGATTCGGACCATCAAGTCATGAGTATGGCGGTTCGCATAAATGCGTACACCCACGCACATTATACTCTGGAGCTGAGATTTCAGCAACAGCTAAATTTCGAAGGACTCCTGGTCGACAAGAAATCCGCTTTTCCTCCCTCAAAGTAATGAAAATTGTTTGTAAAGTGTAAACACGAAAACAAGGTTTCGGCCACTTCTGACGGGCCGAGCCTAATAACTTTGGATGAAAGTCAAGCTGTTCTGAGGATCTACTCACTAATATCTCTATTTTGAAAATCTCCTGGGAGAGAGTCTCCCTCTGGAGATAGTCTCTTCCAATGTCTCCCGGGTTTGTCTGTTTTACTGAATAGCTCTTAGACTTAGATGTTTTATCCATGAATCGATAATATGCATATATTTTTCATGAAATATCGACTTACCTGTATGAGAAGAAAAATTTACACGATCAAAATGACAGATGTTAATGAAGGATGATACACGATGTCACTATCGCACATACGAGAAATGAGAAATACTATCTCTTTCAAGAAAAGACACCTGATTAGGTGTCTCTTTTGAAAGATATGAAAAATACCAAGATGGCCGCAAACTGTCTTCTGGTTTATTATTCTGTGAATAATACACCTATGTATTGGCTCAGCAAAAAATTTTTATAACACCCCCTCAAAATTTTTTCTTTTCCGTTTCAAGGTGCGTAGATTCCAAAAATGCAATGTCCGTCCGCCGTACGCCGTATCTCGTGTACAGGCTTCATTTTCGGTCTAAAAAAATCGTTCTTTCGCACACATGCTCCACATTTGGGCCCTAGTTGTGTCCCGAAACTTTTCAGCCCGATCGGAATATATCCAGGGGAGTTATGAGTGAAAATGTGTATAAAAATAGGCACTTGTCGTGAGTCCCTCCCGGGAACACTCCTCTAGTAAACTTAAGTTCGCACCAATATTCAAACACAAAAGTTAGTTCCGTCAATAAACGAAACGAGTGGGGAGACAAGCCACAGAACCCAGGGTACACAGCCTGGAGCCCCACCACCAACCCCTAACAGGGGGTTGGAGGGAGAGGCCTCCTTTTCCTATAAAACCCTGGATCCTGTGACTTTAGCTTCATTCGACACTTCCTCTAACCAGCTCTCTCTTCTCTCCTCTACCTTGCTCTCTCCTCCTCTCTTAAAAGATCCTAGATGTCGGTGGTGGTCAGCCCATAACCGCCTAGGCAAAACCTCCTCTTCCAAAAGATTCCAGATGTCGGTGGTGATTCGCTCATAACCGCCTGGACACCTCTCCTCTAAAAGATCCCAGATGTCGGTGGTGATTCGCTCATAACCGCCTGGGCAATTTCCCTCACACCACCGTGATGCAATTTTAAATTCATCACAGTACTTTTTGTGTTTTAGTAACATAGTAGTAAAATGAGCTTTTGAGGTATCGTTCTCCATGTTTTCGGGGACGAGAAGACCGAATATGAAGTCGATTTTGACCAAGGAGTGGAAAATTGAAGTTGAACCAGATGTTCAGCTCCCAAAATTGATTTTTTATGAGTCAAAAACCTGCGAAATCGTCTGAATTCACCATCAATTTGTATAACAACACTAGAAAAAGTGTCAACACGTGGATCAAGACGATTAAGTGGTACAATTAATGATCAAAGGTAATTTGAAAAAAAAGGATCGTAGTACCTAATTCAAGTTTTGGGGGCCAAAATTTGTGGAAACCACCAGAAATAGCTATTTAAATTATTTTACATGAAAGAAACTATAAATAATCAGCCAGCATTTCTGTAGACCAATAAAATAATAGAATAATAAACCCATGTGACAAGGACTTTGCAGGGTTTTTTTTAGAAGTTACGAAATAACCCTGTCATGGATACTATAAAAATCTCGTCTGCCATAAGAGAGAGTCGGACCGAAAAGAGATATCTCTTTGGCTTAGTGAGTAGGTTTCAAAGGTTCCATCCACAAGGTTCCATCCACGTCACCTAATTTTGGAAATGTTCTACATTGTACGGATCCAGCTTGTGCGTACAGTGTACATCCTGCATCATTAACCTGCCTACTTTGTACCGGTGCAGTAAACCTGTAGGTACTCATGGAACCCTGTGATGAATTTGAATTTATCATCACGGTGGCGTGAAGGAGTGAATAGAGGAGAGCGAGGGAATTTCACCTAGGCGGCGGTAATCCACCGATGTAGGTGAGAGGAAGGAAGTTCACCTAGGCGGCGGTAATCCACCGATGTAGGTGAGTGGAAGGAATCTCGTCTAGGCGGCGGTAATCCACCGATGTAGGCGAGAGGAAGGAAATTCACCTAGGCGGCGGTAATCCACCGATGTAGGTGAAGGAAGGTGCTTGTCTAGGCGGCGGATATCAACCGATGTAGACAAGGGGAAAAGGTAGGAGGTGAATTCCCAGAGCGGCGGATACCACCAGGCATCTGGGAGGAGGAAGGTAGAGAGAGAAGAGAGAGCTGGTTAGAGGAAGTGTCGAATGAAGCTAAAGCTCCAGGATCCGGGGTTATATAGGACTTGGAGTCCTCTCCCTCCAGCTCCCTGTTGGGAGCTGGTAGTGGGGCTCCAGGTTGTGTCCCCCGGATTCTGTTGCCTGTCTCCCCACTCAGATGTTTATTAGCGGAAGGTAAGTTTTACATAGGAATATTGGTGAGAGCTTTAAGGTTGCTAGTGGAGTGTTCCCGGGAGGGACTCACGACAGAGGTCCCCCCAGTTCGAACCAATGTTTGAGGTAGCTGAAGGCTCAAGGTGACAGGGGCTGAGGGCTGCGGAAACAAGAGGGGAGCTGAAGGCGCAAGTATACAGAAGCTGAAGGCTGAAACAAACAATTGCAGTGCTGAAGGCAGAAGCGTGACCGGTGGTGCCTTAAATCTAGGGTTTATATACAGGTAGCGTGACATAGAGTAGTATAAGTAGACATAAGTAGACATAAGTAGACATAAGATAGTATGACAAAAATTGATGATGGGAGCAATATGTACAATGGCGATGAGGATAACGATGGTGATGAGTAAAAAGTTGATGAAGTGACAATTATTGGAGGAATATGTACAATGGTGATGAGGCTGATGATGATGATGAGTGGAGTAATATGTACAAACATTTATAAGGTAGTTAGATTGGTATTTACAAGGTATGTACATTGGTATTTACAATTTGTATTTACAGTTGTAGGGGAGACAGAGTGGAGCGGGGTTATGAGATCCGCCGTTCCCTGGGTGTGGGTTGTGTGTGGTGAAGTGGAGTGAGTGTGTGGGAGGAGTGAAGTGTTAAATTGGAGTGTGTGGTAATGTGTGGATGGTGCCCGCTGCGACGAGGTGGCCACGGCGGGGCTGTGAGGTTCGGTACAGTGTCTGTGGGAAAATGAAACACAAACACTGTCCCGAAATCTCAAGGCCCCGCCGTGATTTCTCAGAGCGGGGCGGGGAATTGGCCGCCGGGACGCGGGGAGAGGGACGCTCCCGTCGTCTGTTTCGCCGCCCGGACCGTTTCGTCCCGGCGGAATCTATTTTGGATATCCCCGGCGGTGGTGGGGGAAGAGGGGGTGTTGTGGGTTTGGTGGGTTGGGGTGTTGGTGGGGAAGAATTTAAAATTGGGGGGTCGAAAATCGAAAATGGGGGGGGAGCAAGCGGGGGTTGAAATTTGGGGGGCGGGGGTTCGTTGAAGACGGGGGTATTGATGTTTGGAGGGGGCGGTGGGGGTGGCATTAGCAGGGTTTGGCGAAATTCGTGGAGGAGCGGGGCCATGAGAGGGTCGATCGGGGTGTAGGGAGGGTGTACCCCGGTGGCTTGCGCTGTGCGAAATTCGCGCAGTATGCGCCACTGGGGGTACTTCCACCGCCGGGGCCGGGGAGGTAATCCGGAAATCCGTCGCGGAAAAAATAGAAGCGATGCTGTTGGTCCGGGCGAAGGGGGTAGGGGGGAGAGCGGGTCCGGGACGTAAACGTCCCGGAGTATGGCCGCCATTTCCGGATCCGAATCGAAATCCGGAAACGGCGACGGGGGAGAGAGTTGAGGTGAAGAGCGATGTTGCATGGCTAACAGACGGCGGGAGACTGATAGCTGATGTTGTTTGAGGGAGAACAGGGGCGGGTTTGCAGCGGGCGAAAGGGACGGTGTGGGGTTTCCCGTCCATTAGCAGGGTCGCGGTGGTTGGTGTTGTGCGGATGACTTGAAAGGGCCCGGCATAAAGGGGCTGAAAGGTTTTATGCATGCCGGGCTCTTTCAAGTACATGTGCGTGGAAGTGTAAAAGCGTTTGGGGTAAGTGGTGTCGTTTGTCGGTGTTGAGGTGTGTAACGGTTCCCTGTTAATGGACGGGGTGTTGTGTGGAGGGAAAATGTCGGCCGGTAAACGAATGGGGTCTCGGAAAGCGTGTTGTGCGGGACTTGTGTTGTCTGAAGGACGGGCGGAAGTGCGGAGGCTAAGCAAAACGTAGGGGAGGGTTTTGGTCCATGAGGGGGAAGTGGCTGATGTGGAGATGGCTTGCTTGAGGACCGAGTGCCACCGCTCTATTTTCCCGTTGGATTGAGGGTGATAAGGAGTGGTGCGGATTTTCTGAATCCCGAGGGAACGGAGCAGGTCGGCAAAGTGGGCTGATTCAAACTGCCTCCCCTGATCGACCGTGAGTGTCCGCGGACAGCCGTAGCGGCTGATCCATTGATTGAGGAAGGCCGCGGCGACGGCGTCCGCGGTAATGTGGGCGAGTGGGATACACTCTACCCAATTGGTCGCACGGTCGATCATGGTGAGGCAGTACCTCTTCCCCTCGGAGGGGGGAAGAGGGCCGACCAGATCCAAGTGGACATGTTCCCACGGGAGGGAATCGGGGATGGGTTGAGGAGGTACATGGGGGTGAGCCGAGACCTTGAATTGCTGGCACTTCTGGCACCCTAGAACCCAGGTACGGATATCCGTGTTCATATGGGGCCAGAAGTACCGCGTCTTGATGAGGTCCCGGCTCGCCCGAATGCCGGGATGATGGAGGGAGTGGTAATGGAGGAACAACTGCCTCCTCAGCTCCGGTGGGACGTACGGGCGCGGCGAATCGGCCGATACGTCGCACCAGAGATCGAGGGGAGGCAGCTGTTCCAATTTTGAGGCGGAGATGAGGTTGGAAAGTGCGGGATCGGAAGTAGGATTTTGGTGGTGTTTGAGGGTTTGCGGGGAAGGGAAGGGCAGTAACTCCGCCACCGGCGCAGGGGTGGGGCGGGAGAGGGCGTCGGCGACGCAGTTGTCGGCCCCCGGCAAATAACGAATATCGGACGTGAACTGTCCGATAAATTCGAGTTGCCGGAGGCGACGGGGGGAGGCTGATTTACGGTTTTGGAGGAGGGCGTGGGTGAGGGGCTTATGGTCGGTGACGACAGAGAACTGCCTGCCCTCCACGAAGTCACGGAAGTGTTTGATGGCTTCGTGGATGGCGAGGAGTTCTCTGTCAAAGGTGGAGTAATTTTTTTGTGTTGGGGACAGAGTTTTAGAGAAAAAGCCGAGGGGTTGGGGGGTGGCGCCAGTGTGTTGGTGGAGGACTGCCCCGATGGCCCAGTCGGACGCATCCGTGGTGATGGAGAGGGGGGCATGGGGATCGGGATGGGCCAATAGAGCGGCGTCTACTAGGTCCTGTTTGCATTGTTGAAAGGCGGTTGTGAGGGTGGGGGTCCAGGAAATGGGGCGTTTATCGTTTTTCTTGGCCGGTTGTGGGATAGCGTGTATGAGTGGTTGTTGATGTTGTGCTGCGTGTTTGATGTGTCTACGATAAAAGTTCAACATACCCAGGAAACGGCGGAGTTCTGAGACAGTGCGGGGTTGTGGGAAGTCGGTGAGGGTGTGCACTTTGTCAGGTAGGGGTTTTATCCCTTCGGACGAAACCTGGTGGCCGAGGCAGCGGACGGAGGGTTGGGCGAGAACACATTTCGGAGAGTTGATGGTGAGGCCCTCGGCGGCGAAGATGTCGAGTACCTGTTTCAGGTGTGCTAGGTGTTCCTTCGGGTCCCGGGAAGCGATCAGTACGTCGTCCAAAAAACAGAATACGAAGGGTAGGCCTCGTAGAATGTTGTCCATGTAACGCTGCCATGTCTGGGCAGCGTTACGGAGGCCGAAACCCATCTTAATATATTCGAACAGGCCGAAAGGGGTGATGATGGCTGTTTTAGGTACGTCAGGAGGGTAGATGTGAATGTGATGGAAGGCTCTAGAGATGTCGAGTGTTGAAAAGATGGTTGTGTTGTGGAGGTGGGAAGAGAAGTCACGGAGATGCGGGACGTTGTAGAGATCTGGGGTTGTTCGGGCATTGAGGCGGCGGTAGTCGCCGCAGGGGCGGATATCCCCGTTAGGCTTCTGCACAATATGTAGTGGAGAAGCCCACGGGGATTTGGAGGGGCGGATAATGCCTTCTTTGATGAGGTTATCGAAGTGTTTGCGGGCCTGTGATAGCTGGAGGGGGTGGAGGCGGCGTGCTTTTGCGGATATTGGGGGGCCAGAGGTTTCGATATAGTGCTGGGTCTGTGTGCCGAGGGGCGGCGCTGGGGTTTGTACTGTAGGAGGAGTTGTTCAAATTGGGATGGGGGGCGATCTACAGCATGAATAAACCCGGGGATGGGTTTCTGGGTGGAGGGGTCGAGCAGGCGCGCGTTACGGACGTCCACCTGGAGGCCGAAATATGCGAGGAAGTCGGCCCCCAGGATAGCTTTCTCTACGTCCGCCACGGTAAATTCCCACTCGTACGCGAGCCCGCTCATATGGATTGATGAGCGGTACGTCCCGTACGAGGGGATGGTGGTACCGTTGGCGGCGTAGAGGAGTTGCCGGTAACAACGCGCCTGTCGCCGGAGAATATTATTTGGGAAGATGGAGAGCGCCGCCCCTGTGTCGACGAGGAACGGGACGTGTGTTTTTGAACATTTGAGGAACAGGCGTTGGTGAGCTGGGGCGGAGTGCGGTAAAATGGCTGAGGTGTTGGGGTCTGTCGGATGGGAGGGGCTTGTTTCGTCCGAGGTGATGGGCGGGTGCGATGGTGGTGGCTGGTCCTCCGCGAAGGAGACACGGGGTGATTTTTTGCCGTTCCGGGGAGGGGGAACGGTAGTGGCGGCGCGAGTGGCGGCCGGAGGGGTGGTTGCCTTGGGGGCGGGGTTGGAGGGGCCGTTCCGTGGTGGGGGAACGGTAGCGGCGGCGTTAGTGGCGGCCGGAAGGGTGGCTGCCCTGGAGGCGGGCTTGGAGGGGCCGTTCCGGGGTGGGGGAACGGTAGCGGCGGCGCTAGTGGCGGCCGGAAGGGTGGCTGCCCTGGAGGCGGGCTTGGAGGGGCCGTTCCGGGGTGGGGAAACGGTAGCGGCGGCGCTAGTGGCGGCCGGAAGGTTGGCTGCCGTGGAGGCGGGCTTGGAGGGGCTGACTCGGGGTGGGGTGTCAGTTGATGGAGAGGTGGCGTGTTTTGCGGCGTCGGCAGATGCGGGCGGGAGGTTGGCAGCCGTGGCGGCGGCGTAGGAGGGGTAGCGAGGCTTGGTAGTGGTGGTGTGAATGCGGGCGGGGAGGGGTTGGTGGTGGTCCCCCCCCGTGTTGGCGAGGAGGGGGGCCCGCCGGACTTACCGGCGGGCGTCCGCGTTTCCCTGCTTGGAGGAGTAGGAGCAGGGGGGCTGGCATTTGCGGGCCTCCCCACCGAAGTTAACATGGTAGAAACATCGGTGGGGGGGGTCCGCTGGGAGGTGGGTCCTGGTGGGGCGCGCGGAGGAGGAGGGGGCTGTCGTGTCCGGGGACCTCCCTCTTCGTTGCTGCGTGGGGGAGACGGTGCGGCGGTCGGACGAGCGCTGGCGTCGGTGGTCGGTGGAGGGGGTTGGCCGGCGATCGATGGAGAGGGAGCGGCGCCGGTGGAGGGAGGGGGGCCGGCGGCGCTCTTGAGACGGTGATCGGTCCCTGCGCGGGGTGGGGGTGCGGGGTGCGGCGACTTCCGTGACGCTGGCGGCCGCGGCGAGGTCGTGTACTGTGTCGGCGAGACGGAGTAGCGGCTCGTCCGGGCCGTCGAGGTGGCTGGCGAGCGCCATCTGGATGGGGTGGGGGAGGGCTCGCAGCCAGAAAGTCCGTGCGATGTCGGCCGTCACGACGTCGTGTAGCTGATGACGTAGGCGACGGTATAGGTGGGAGGGCTTCAAATCGCCGAGATGTTGGGGCTGGGAGAGCGCTGCGACACGTGCGATCTTTGAAGGTTGGTATAAATTGATGAGGCGGACGCGGAGGTCGTCGTAGGCGGCCGTGGCGTCGGGGGAGATGTCCGATGTCTGCAGGAGGATCTCATATGGGAGTAGAGAGATGATGCGGGAGTAGCGGGTACGCTGGCTGCGGATGTTGGCGGCAGAAAACGCAGCGTCGACCTGGAAGAACCAGAGTGCGGGGTCGTGCGTGTAGAAAGGGGGTAGCGACAGCGGGAACGACGCCGAGGCCGTCGTGACGTCGGCGGCGGCGTGTGCGGCAGCTGCAGCGGCGGCGGCAGCGGTGGCAGCGGATGCGGTAGAGCCGGGTGGTGAGAGGCTGGTGAAGGGGTTGTCGGTTGCGTCAGAAGTCGCAGTGGTCGGCGGCTGCAGCAGGGACGGCCGGAGGAGCGGCGGTGACGGCGAGTTCGGGTCCATGGTTGAGGCGTCTGTAAACAAAATTCAATTTGAGTGTTTGAATTTGAAAATTCGCAATTTGTGGCAGCGGATGTGTTTGCGGCGGAGATTTGAGAGCTGTGTGAGCGGTTGCGGGTGGGCCAAAAAATTGCGAATTTATACTGACTATTTTAAATGTGAATTTAAAATTCGGGACACCGAACTAGACTGGGGCGACACATGAGGTGGTAAGAGGATAGAAGGTTGGATGAACGTCGGGTTCACCACTGTGATGAATTTGAATTTATCATCACGGTGGCGTGAAGGAGTGAATAGAGGAGAGCGAGGGAATTTCACCTAGGCGGCGGTAATCCACCGATGTAGGTGAGAGGAAGGAAGTTCACCTAGGCGGCGGTAATCCACCGATGTAGGTGAGTGGAAGGAATCTCGTCTAGGCGGCGGTAATCCACCGATGTAGGCGAGAGGAAGGAAATTCACCTAGGCGGCGGTAATCCACCGATGTAGGTGAAGGAAGGTGCTTGTCTAGGCGGCGGATATCCACCGATGTAGACAAGGGGAAAAGGTAGGAGGTGAATTCCCAGAGCGGCGGATACCACCAGGCATCTGGGAGGAGGAAGGTAGAGAGAGAAGAGAGAGCTGGTTAGAGGAAGTGTCGAATGAAGCTAAAGCTCCAGGATCCGGGGTTATATAGGACTTGGAGTCCTCTCCCTCCAGCTCCCTGTTGGGAGCTGGTAGTGGGGCTCCAGGTTGTGTCCCCCGGATTCTGTTGCCTGTCTCCCCACTCAGATGTTTATTAGCGGAAAGTAAGTTTTACATAGGAATATTGGTGAGAGCTTTAAGGTTGCTAGTGGAGTGTTCCCGGGAGGGACTCACGACAAACCCGTTTATATTTTGGGGGGAAATGTATGGATTGCTTTGGGTGGGGGGGGGGGGGGGTTCAATCTACGTGTTTTCATGGCGATCATCGTGTTGAGGGATATTGAAGATAAGAACGTGTAGCAGGTAATGTGGATCGATAAGCACTTGAGTTGTTTCTATTGTTGCATGTTGCGCTGACGTGTATTGAACGCATTGAACAAACTGGGGGTTGTTCGAAATGCGCTTCGCATTCGTCAAGTTGCTGCTATTCAACGTCGAGTTTTTCTATTCATCGGATTCACCTGGATCGATAGTGAAGCTGGCTGAAAGAGGCTCATCTAATAGGATCGATTCCACCCTTCGAAAACTGGGGTCTGTTTAGAAACACAGGGACTGAACTCCTTCGTGAGGCCCAAACAACGCTGTGCGCGTAGGCTCGTCACGGGGCGTGAATGGTTAAAGAGAGGCCAAACTGTCGAAAAATTTCTGAGAAGGGCAGATGTTGGTCGTGCGAGCACGTGTTTTTGTTAGAGCGGGTGGAGGAAGGAGCAGTGGGTCCGTAAACATTTCCCAGGGTTCTTGGATGGGGGACAGAAAACGGCACCAGGACGAACGGAGAGGTCTCTTTACTGCAACTTGTAACCCAATATTCTGGTAGATCTTCGCAATGTAAGGAGTTTCAGGTCTCAATGTGTAGTTGTTGTCTTTGTCTCTTTAGGTAGGCTTCCTTGGAGTTTTTACATCACCATCTGGAACTTCCCATAGCTTCTTTACCAGTTAGAAAACACCCACCCTTCTACTTGAAATGATGCAGGCTAATTCAACTCCCATTGCTTCCAGCTTGTTGAAATCGACGTCATATTGATAGTTATCATTTGGACAACATCCGTATCCTGGGACATTGATAATATAAAATCTTGTTGGAAAAAGGTCAAAACTGGAGCGTGGTTGATGCCAACATTGGAGCATGGTGGGTTCGTTATTGAAAATTCCAAGATTTTTATTTGTAGCAACCTTCATAATAGACAATACAAACGTCGACTAAATGATTTGGAACCTAGGTAAAATAATATACATCCAGGGTATAATAAACATGTCAAGAGTATTATAGATGCAATAAAATGTGTAAAACCAAATACACTGCCAAGGACACGGCACAGAAGCTTCCTCGTGGCCTTCACAGTATGTCACCATTAAATTTTCAGAAAACTAGAAATGACCCATGCTCATGAAAAATCGTTATTTTTGGGCAGTACAAAGCACGGGGGCAAAAGAGATTTAAACCCGCTATTTACCACTGCCACTGCCACCGCTGATTCAATCATGATGAATGTTGTATGGCACCTCAAGGGACCTTACCCGCACCATGCCTGAAAATCTGACCAAAATCCGTTCAAAGTTGATGGAGTTATGACCGTAACAAGGAAATCTCGTTAGCGCCTGCGCAGAGGCTACGGTTGATTCGATCATGATGAAACTGAGAGAGAACCATCTAGCGCTAAACCCTCACAATTCCTGAAAATTTTATTGAAATCGGATCAAAATTGTGGAAGTTACGGCTGAGCAGGGAAATGTGGACAGACAGACGAACAGACAGACACGACCACCAGATTTGTTCAGGAGGCCCTGAAACGCAAAATGCAAGTGGAAATTTTGATTTTGGAGCACACAAAAATTTTTCATTAGAATAAATATAGAATGGATAGTACTTATATTATTGGCGACATGCATATTTTATAAAAATGCTCAACAATAACTTATGACAGTAACAGGAAATATTTTAAAATTCATCGAAAAGTAAAGTTCAGCTTGGAGTAGGCGTACTTTAATGGTTCTGGAAAATATTTTGCCATTCAAATTCCTGACTTCTGTTAGGGCGTTGAAAAGCCTGGAACCCAACGGGTGCGGATCACATTGAAGAGAAACTGTGAGTCGTGAATATGGAATAACACGTTCCTGCAGGATCTCTTAGCATACCCATGGGTATCCGGCACAGTGGGGAGGTAGGGCAAAAACAGTTTTATCAAATTCAGGGCATTTAGAATGGAAATGCTAGTAACCATCAATCAAGGATTCACACGCGGGAGTGGACTCAGAAATCCTCTTAGAAGAAAGGGTGTTTTCTAATTTCGACTGCCGCAATTTACAATTGCTCGGGACACTTTCTTTCCTCGCAAGATGAAGGGAGGAAATGTTGACGGCATCCCCCAGCTCGTGGTATTCTCATTCGGCCACTTGCTTCCTCAGGCGCTCCGGGATATTTTCCAGGACTTCAAAGGGCTTGAAGTCTTCTTACTCTCAGGTATTAGCCTGCTCTCATACTTCGCTTCTTTCTGGCAGGGTGAAACCCCTTTAGTCCCCTCTTTGGCCACCGGTTTATTAAAAAGCTCTTGGAAAGTGGATGCGCGTGGAGTGCGCGGCGGTAGGTGGGTATTGAAGACTTCCTTGAATTCCTTTCTCCGTCACTCTCAGAACATTTTCCCGAAGCTTCCCAACAGTTGAGCTTTTTTCGCGTTTTAGCGTGATAAAAATGTCGCTCTTAGCGTAATATATTCATGCTGTGTACCACGTTGCGCGTTCTTTCGTGGGATGTATCTGCGGGTTGAGGCAGGCTACAGACAGGCCAACTGCGTTATTAAAATGAAGAATGAAGAACAATTGATCAAATCAGACGTCACCATAATTTTACCGTGATCTGTTGATCCTAATACCTCAAATTCTTTTCTTTTTGGGTGATCTGTAACCTAGTGGTGAACCCCCCCCGAGTATCGTTGCCATAACTGTCAACATAGCTCATTATCTGCGATTATGAGACGCCTGCTGCCCATCGAGGGAGAGGTTTAATACTCGTACAATGACTTAGGGTTATGACTCTGTCAGCTACTTCCGTAATTAAGTAATGTTGATGTGGTTTTAAATTGAAGGATAATTATGTTGGTCTCAAAACATGAATACAGCCTCTTTCAGGCTTCCTTTTATAGCTCACTATATTTTCCTCTTCTGTTATGTTCTCTTCCTCAACTTTAGCTATTATAGGCGTACAAAGCCGAAAGGGCAAATGGGTGTAAAAATAGGGTTTTTCGAGGTTTTAGTGAACATGAGGTTGTGAAATATCGTTTTCCATGTTTTTTAGAGCAAGGAGACCGAATATGAAGTAGAGTTTGACCAGCGAATGAAGAATTGATGTTGTAACGGAGGTTCAGCTCCCAAAATTCATTTTTTATGAGTCAAAAACCTGGGAAAAAATGAAAATCTGAAATCACCATAAATTTGTATAATAACACTAGAAGTACTATTAACAGAAGAATCGAGACAATTAAATGGCACTATCCATGATCAAAGATAATTTGTCTAAAATAGGAGCCTAATTCGTGTTTTGTGGGTGGGGGGGGGGGGGGGGCAAATTGGTGGAAACCATCAAAAATAGCTATTTCAATTATTGCACATGAAAGAAGCAGTAAATGAAGAGTATTTCTGTAGGTATTTCCTGTAGAATAATAAACCCGTGTGATAAGGGCTTCGCAACGTTTTTCATTTTATTTCCAAATTTACGTATTGTTAAATATTTATAAGGAGCTGAGTTCTCCACCAGTAAATAATTCGCAGTAGTTCCATTACTATCATCTATCAGCTTTGGAGTTTTTCAGGTGAACCGTTCCTGAATCAGAACTCCTACTACTTCAAGACCGTGTAAATTAACTTCAGACACTGATCCTGCAAATAAGTATGTTTTTAAGGGGAGGAGTGTGACGGTGTATATAATTCACGTCCAAATTTATATAGGAATTCTGGCTCTTTCCCGATCTTTTTGACACGCGGCTGGTGGTTCGGTCAGTTCGCGAAAACGAATCGTCAATTCCTGTAAGCATTGCTTAATAATCAAACCATTTTCCTTCCAGGGGCAGCTGTCACGCTGCCTCTACCTCCCTTGAGTGGAGAGAGGGAAACTACTCTGTTTGGGCGGCTAGTTGTACCTCCTTATTCATTACAGTTCAGGTGAACTCCCATCCAGTGGGAATACCATTGAAAATAGCTACAAATGTTAACATATCACACCGTGCTGAATGTTCTTCTTTACCTTTGCATCAGCTCAGATAAGGGTAATTTTCACGCTTGAAATCTAGGATACATGTTCACGTAACAGAAAACATAAACCGCCCTTTCCCGTGGATATACTTGAATGGGTTCAAAAGCCTTGAGGTTTCTTGATAATCGGTACTTCATGTTTTTCCTTCGCGTTTTAGATAGTTCGTGGAATCAGCAGCTGATCACTTCCATTGTTTCTCTTGTGAGCTTCTCTGCATTGATGAACTTTGACGTGGACCTGATTACAGCGCATCGTGCACATTTGATGACACTATTCAGTTTCAGTTACCCTTAAAATGTCTTTGTTTCTGTGTTGTACTTCAATATTTTAATTACTGCGTCCACCTGTTAGGCTTCTGTTATGTATGAAAATAGGCCTGAGGAAAAGATAATTACGCATATAGGATTTCACCACACTAATTCCACAACTGGGTCTCCTAGCTCTTTCATTATTTATTACAATAATTTTTAGCTTGATGAACTCGGAGATACGATGAGGGGCACCGCGTCAAGGCCAATAATTTATGCAAAACCAGCATCAACGATGACTGTGGGAACTGCCCACTATACACTGCACCGTCTTCTTGCGGGAATTCGGATGAACAGTCAGTCATCTTCCCGTTCCTATTCATCCTGTGATTTTGATGCAATAATTTGTCCAGCTTAGGTATTCTACAGTGGGATTTTAATAACGAGAATATCAGATGTTCCCCGATGCTCTTCCAATTATATTCGGTCCAACGTCGACTTCGAAAAGAATTTCTTCTTTCGTTCATCACGAGGTTTTTTTTCTCCACCCTGAACAATTTCCTCGGATGTAATTCCGCTTCCTGGAGGGTTGATTTTTTCGATCAATCTCTACCGGAAGTTTTCGACGAAGTTTGGTTTCCTTCCCGTCGCTCCCTTCTCGTACACTTCTGCAACGCCCCTTCCTCTTATTCTAGTTTGAATGATTTTGTCAGTTCTCCTTAAGAGGTCAATTTGTTCCTTATAATATCGTCTAATTGACGTCCCGCTGCCTTCTTATCTTCCGTTAATATTCAGCTCTCCTTTCTACTCGTAGCTTAGCGGGCCCCTTCTTGAAACGTTTTGTTATTTCTGACGCGTTGTTGATAAATTTCTCGAGGATGATTGATAATTCGAAGTTTTGACGGAATGAGTTTATTATAATCCTCTTACATCCTCCCCGTGCCCTGAATTTATTCTTATCGGTGATCCTTTCTGCAATTTTTTTATTTTCTACACGTTTCTGAAAGCTTTGTAGTTAGGTACTTCATTTACACCACAATCTCTAAATTTTTAGTTCATCTCCATCAGAGTTGTATCCATTCGTTATTTTATATTATGTTATTTTATATTTTATATTATACACTATCCATGGTGCTGGAAGTCGTCTGTCCAATGAATACAGCATATTTTTTTATCATTATGTTATAAAGTGTATTGTAGTTTACATAATAATAAAGTATATTTGGGCCGTTGTCATTCCAAATTGTATTTTGAACTTCGGTGTATTGTACGTTACAGCACGATGATACGGGTATGTCTGTGGTAAAATCCATTTCGCTCATTTAAAACGTTGTTTACGTAAATAGCCGATAATTCCTACTGATTTCGATGGTGTCTGGGATTTCTACTCCTTAATATTATAACGTCATAGGTACTTCCATTTTCCAATCTGTTATTCATGTACCTGTAGATAGGTAAAACCTTTTATTGTAGAAGGTAGAAGCTATGGATTACTAGGAAGTTCATTCTAGTTTTGACAGTTAAAAACTGTGATTAAATACAAATACCTATTACAAAACAGAGTAAATTAACACTTTCCTTTATAAAATAAACTAGTGTGTGCACCTATGTGCTTGAATAAATAGACTGTCAATAAGTAGAACACCCACGGACCGTGAAAACCAGTTCGACTTATCTATTATTCGACTTATCGAACAATTTCGGAAATTTTGAATCTACCTATGTGATAATCAGGCGAAAAACAAATTTATGTTCTTATTTTCTTGAAAATGACTTTATTGCCTCTGCCTCAACCGAATCCCTCCACATTTACATGTTAACACACCAATGCGCATTTGCATGTATATTTACATTTCATTTGGATTGATGTTTGAAAATTCATTCATTTTGGTTTGTTTGGCTCTTGTCCTCAAATTTGTAAATGACAGCAGATAATTTTTAATTTTCATGGAGCCATATTTCTCGTCTAATACACGTGTGAATCGATCGCATAGTGAATCGTGTTCGACGAGTTTATCCTCAGAACAAACTTCCAGGTGAACCCAGCAGTAAAAATTCATCATATTGTACCAAAATATTTCGGACTCATAGAGGTGGAGACTCCGGGAGTTCGACTCATTTACTACATAAAGTGAGAGTCTAATAAAATGGTTTGGACTCATTGAGGCGAAAATACATTCGAGTTAGATGTTAGATGAATCGGGACCAGAGAAACTGTTCGACTTCGACTTATCGATGTTCGAGAGTCTACTGTTGTAATACCACAAGGGAAAAACGAGGTAACTCAATTTTTCCCAAATGTTCATGAGAGCAAAGTTTACCTCAGAATCTTTCCATACTTTTTACTCGACCTAAGTGAAAAAAAGGTTAAAAAACACTTCTATAGATTTTCTATGTAATTTAGAATGCGGTGAATTTTTTAATTTAAAAATATTAATGTTAAATAAGACCATAAAATGGCATTGCAGTGTCAGTGGCCCAGCTGAGCAGGGGAAAAACGAGGTATGTAGGGGTTTTGTAGGTCGACGATTAGTATCCTTTAATATTAATTGCTCAAATAAAATTAAATATATTACTTTGAACGACTATGTATTCAAATGAAAGGCGTAAAAGAGGTTTATATATATTTTTCGCATCAGTGGTTATGGTTAACATCATGAAAACCTTTGTAAAATTGTGAACTTGAATAAAATCTCTCAATAAAATGAATTGATGAAATTTGTATGTAAAACAAGAATCCTCGTCGCTAGGCAACTTATCCGTAACGGTCTATTAACGGGGAATCAGAAAACGGCAAAAAAGTAAGCAAACACAACAAAAGCACAGGTACCGCACTCGATTGCGGAAATCAATTTCTGTAAACCACAAGAAATAAAGGAAACCTGTGAATCACAGGTGTGGTGGTGGGGATAGAAAGGGGTCGAAATGGGAGGGGAAAGGCTTTCTGTGAACTACAGTAGAACACTGTGGATCACAGTGTGAAAATGAAGAGGGGAGTGACGAGGGGCTCTGCGCCCGATGCAGGGAAGCGCCAAGCTGCCTGGTTTTTCCCCAGCACCGCTCCGATAAACTAGTTTTTCCCCTGTACGCATATTCTTCATTAGCGGTTTTAAGCCGTTTTTCTCCTGTTTTGACTACACCATTGTGTTTGCCATCAATAAACTATCAGAAACAGTTGTTACTTTTTTTTCGGAAAAAGTTAGTTAAGCTCGTTTTTCCCCTGTAGTCTTCTTATGAATTATCTTCTTTTGATCGTGGATGGTTTGCAATGAAACTCCGATTAGAAACCATCTTCGTTAGACGTCGCACCGTGTGAATCCTTTGGATAATCGACAACTACAACTGTACTATTACAGTTTCTCGGTGTTACACTTCGTTCCCATGCCATTTCCGTTAACTCTCATCGCATCTGTTAAATCATGTCCCTTGATGAAATTACTCAAACTAGAACTCTTGTCTTGTCCTACTTGAGCTAGGTATATTAACTAGCTTGGCGACTTCATAGCCGTTTGCGTAACATTGAAGGTGAGCCGGTTTGAATTGAACTTTTGCTCCCCAGAGAAATCAATTGAGGAAACGAGAAAACACAGGAGACTAGAGAACAAAATTGTATGATTTTTTTCCCCTCCCGTTTTTTAAATGTGCGTCATCATCACTGAATGCAGGGTTGAAGAGGAAAATTATTTTCTGTGTCTCCACTTGCATAAAACTATCACACAACAATCACCTACTGATTGTTGTTGAAAATTTGAAAATGAAAATCGTATAATTTCCCTCTTCAGCATTCTCGTGGAACACTGTGACATGGAAATAAAGATGAAATGAAATGAATAAAATGGTGTCCAACTAACAAAAAGATGTCTCTTGTGTCGATTGCACACAAAGCACCTTATTTGCGTCAGAGTAGAATATTTGGATGGAAAGTACAGAATGGCCTAGAAGAATCAGGCACTTGCCGAACTTGTGAGGAAGAAGTCTTCCAAGTGCAAGGAAGACTGTGTTTAGTAAATTTACGTAGATTTAGACTGGATTTTATGTGTTACAAACTAGTCGCTCATTATGTTCCTGCAATGAGTCCTGCAACATCCTGCAATGCATTTTTTAATGCATTTCTTATCATACATTACACACACATATATATATTATATAATTTCTCAAAATCCAAAGATTTTGTTGCAAACCAGAAGGCTGAGTGTCAACTTTGTGCTGCGTAAGTTGAACAAGCAAATTATGCCACTGTTCTTCTATAACTTATATTCCCTGAAGATGAACGAATAAACGTTCGAAACGACGGGGAAATAATTTTTTTCACTCGACCGCACCTCAGTAACCCTCAAAAAATCTTTGGATTTTGAGAAATTATTATAACTACACGGTCAACAACAACAACAAATCTGTATATATAATTATATACCTGTGTATCATGTTTTAATAGTTGTGTCATTCTCAACGTATCTTAGTTCGCTCCACAATATCGTCGATATTTCTGATGACCTGGAATTTGATCGTGAAATCGGACTTTGAAAAATCTAGTGGAACTTACTGGGAGACGAGGAGCGCCGACTCCAGCTCTCTCGGCCATAAATCTAATTTATTGTGATGTCTTTCTTCCGGAATATTTTTTCATCCTTTTCCCCGTTTAGAATTTATATCGCTTCCCCGATGGGATTTATTTCTCGAAATCCGAAGCAATTTTTTTTCATTGTGCATAGCAGGGCGAAGGGAACGTTGCGCGCCTACGCCGAAAGCGTAGGATTTCGTCGTAACGAAGGCGATGATGAACGGGCGCAAAGAGAGTGGATTACAACTGATTGCATGTTCGGAGCGCGAGCCCGGTTATGATAAACGTTCCGAATTCGCTGGACGGGACCGATGTACTCGTGAACGATCGGATAGTGTAATTGATTATTGGTGGAAGGTTTGCGGAGATTAATAGTGTGTTTGCTCATTCGCAATTGATGTCAAACAATGGTAGACGATACCAAACAATGGTAGTTTGCAATTTCTGGCTATTAGCTAGAAAAATAAATCGCCCGCCAGCTTGATGTGGTTGCGCGCATGATGAATATTAACGTACCAAAGCATGCTGATAAGTTTGAAACTTGGTAAAATCTGTAGATTGTGCTTCATTATCGTGTGGGAATAACGTCTGTGCTGATGTACAACTTCCACTATGAAAGAGTGGGAATCGTTCGAGTTACAGGGATTTCACGTTTGCGCATGAGCAGATTTTATCAGTGGAATATTTTTTAAGAACTCCATAGGTATAAAACTTAGGTGATACGCAGGGAGCTAATAAAGTTACGGATTTTTTAAAATATTTATGTTTAAGAACCAAAAATTGCAACCATGTATCATGTTATTAACTCGAAAAGTGAAGGCTAGGTAGAAATCTACTACTTGAAACGTATGTGCTCGTTTCTTCTGACGATGTCTTGTCTACATTTCTTGAGCACCACAGATGATACAATGTTAAAACGTGACAACCAAACAAGCGTCATTGTTTACTATCCATTTATAACATTCATTTATATAGTTATAGTATGAAACTAGGAAATAAATACCAAGAACAAATACGAAATAAATTCGTGATAAATCAAGAGCTTTCCAACGAATGGAAAACGATTTTTGTCCGATGAAAATGAAAGAAGTTTCATTTCCCTAGCAACTACTCGGTTGTACGTGAAAACCACTATGCATTGTGCGCGAAAAAAATTTGACGCTTAAAATTGACGCTCAAATTTGACGCTCAAAATTGACGCGCAAAATCGACTCGCAAAAAATGCTAGTACCCCAGGGCTAAAACATGATACATGTTAACAACAAACATACATTGTCAGTTGAAAATGTTGAAAATTGCAATAATCATACAGGTGTGCATAGATATATTAACAGTGATAGGTTTTTCATGACAGAACACTGTGCTCATATTGTACCAGAATGAAATTTATAATTATGTGACCATCCAGTGATAAATCTGCCCTACTCCACATCTCAATTCAGTTTTTAAAACGCTGCAAATTAGTACACTAAGGTTTATTGTTTACCTGTATAGATGCCCCTCCTGTGTAGATCAGTAGGTTCGCCATTTCCTTAGTTACCGTGAACCAAAGATTGAAATTCCAGTCATCTCAAAGGTGAGAAAAATAGGGGTTGAAATTTCCAGAGCGCCGTAGCTCGAAAACTTTCAATAGTATGGTTTTTTGCGTTTTTAAATGATTGGTATCGAAGTAAAGAATGTTCTGCGACCCCACCCGGGCCATTGAACATCCAGCCGTTCGAGTGCACCGTAAACCTTCGTCAACATGATCGTGAATGAAATGGTATACATCCAGCCCAGATATCATTGCTAGGGAACACCTGGTAATAATCACGCGTAATTGAATGAAATCGAGTTGGTTATTCCGTGATATATTTCATTTGAAGAATTATGGTAATTTCGGATTTATTTGATAGGTACTTTTGTAACTTGAACGAACGTTATGATTCATGAATAACCACAGATAATTAATTATAGAATATTTGTATCCACCGAATATTTTTATGGGGGGGGGGGGGGGGGTCTTACGACTGACACCCAAGGCGGAAAAATCGTTACGATTGACACCCGACCACTTTCAAAAATGGATGGTACGACTGACACCCATGATTTCTATTGACACCCGGCTACATTCAGAAATGCGTGTTACGGATCACACCCGTCATTGAGATACCACAAATTTTCCTTCCCACTTCTACAGACTTAGGACTGTTTCCACGCATAGACGTGCAGGTGTGGTTAAAAATGTGTGTTTTTTATTCAAGCTAAGAAGCCTTTTGTCAAAACAATAAATATAAAAAAAATCAAACTAAAAATTAATAGAATTAAAATTGAGTTCATGCTGAGAAGCCTTTCGTCACCCTAGTCAGTTGTAATTGGAATTAAATTATTCCTCGTCAAATGAGACCGGAGTTTGTTCGACAGTTTTTCAACATATTTGTACACCGGCAGGAGACCTTCTTGCTGCTTGCGTACATGCTTTACAATAATCTTGTGCCTCACAGTCTGTAAAAATAAGGAATGAAGTTGGTACCTGTAGTGAATGGTAGGTAGCGTGCATTGACTACTGGAGGTGTGAGGTTATGCCCAGCTTGGTTCCAACACTCGAGGATGTCACCATGATATCTGGGATCTTTTCGGGTATGTGTCTGGCTGGTTCTAACACTGGAGGCTGTCACCAATTCTGGGATGTTTTCGGGCTCGTTTGCCTGGTTGGTTCCAACACTCAAGGATGTCACCAAATCCAGGATCGTTTAGGTTAAGGAGAGAGAGAGAGGAGGAGCGAGGTGAGAGAGTAGTCAGCGACTAGAGGAGAGCATAGAATGGCTAGAAATGCGAAGGAGGCGAGTTTTTATAGCCCTGAGGGCTATCTCCCTCCATCCTCCATCTAGTGGAGGATGGTGGGGATCCCCTACGTCATTCCTTCCCACTTCCAGGTTTATTTGCGAGATCTAAAGTTTACAGGGAGTGGTTCTGGGAGGATACCAGGACAGTACCTACTACCTATGAACTACCTGCTACCTATAAACGACCCAGAGGAACCTTTACAAGTTGCTTACCTTTCTCAGAGGAGTTGCAATATCGTCGGAAGTTTCACTTTTTCTATGTCATTCAAATCAGCGTTTGCTACATGGGAATGACTATCACTCGCAAAAATACGATTTCGCCTTCAAGCGTTTTTAGTTAGGCTTTGCACTTAAATTTCCTCATACTCGCACACAACCATCGTTCTCCTACCGAAAGCGGCTTTTGGTATACAAACTCGAATTGGTTGAAAAATCTTACATTTCCTCGACGCTCAGAACCACCAGCAACAGTTATCATACTCACGATTACAGCAATACTGAAGGACGAGCGCAGCCAGATTTGCCACCAACTGATGTTGAGTTTCGGGTGTCAGAGGTAAAAGATTGACGGCCAGATTGACTTTCACTTTCGCCCTGCTCGATTTTGACTCTACGGGTGTCAGTCATCAGTCGTCATACCCCCATTTTTATGAATCTGTAATTCCCGGGCCGGCTCCAGTACTCGATTTAGGGCTTCCCTGGTGGGAGCACGAGGGTATTGACCACAGAAAACAGAGATCTACGCAGAAGGGGCATCTATACAGGTAAAATAAATAAACCTTGAAACGGAAACCATCAAATTTTGAGGGAGGTTTAAAAATTTGTTGAATACACCAAAAGGCACATTCAGTACTCTTAAACTTATAGTATGCTAAAGCGTAGTCCTAACTCCTAGTTTACGAGAATAAGTTTTCCTGCGGTTTGGGGGCTTTACTGAATGTATGCCTAGATAGGCGAAACTTGCAACATTTATTAGGTATTATGTGTACTTCATTCTCTCGTATAGGTGAGTCTTGTGCGCGGCTGATAGCCTTCGGAAACGATCGATGAATGAATTTTATGTTTTCTCATGCGTAGATAGTATACCTACACGTATTATGTATTATCGTTTATGAAATTATTGTCTTCTTCTGTACTTGCACAAACTTGAAATTATTATAAGGATTAAGGTTCGTCTGGAGTTGGTTCCGTGTTGTCGATAAAATTTATACTATAAGGCTTTTGTAACTTTGCGAATCTCATTTAAAAAAATCTTGGACAGCCGGAGTTGTATTGTTGTATCAACGCTTGAAGAGTTTGTACGCTTTGCAGAAGAAGGTAATAATTTCTAATGAAGTTCGGCAAGAATAATTTGGGACGAACCCTCACATACCCTGGCTGCTCACTACGGCCACACGTTCATACAGGTATTCAGTGACTATGTTGACTACTGTAAATCATACAACTTGAAACCTATAGTTTTCTACGACGGAATATAATATTCAAAGTCTCGTGAAATGATTTGCCTATTACCCACATAATTATATGTTCTTTTAGAGGTTCCCTCTTAGATTTACGACGTCTATCGACAGCTCTCCGACGTGTGATTGACATTTTTATAACTTATAACATTGTCAGTCACACTTCGGAGGGCTGTCAGTCGAACTTTAATTTATAATTAAAGGAGAATATACATAAAATATTGTTTTTTAGATACTTGCCATTAATTATCTGTTATGATGTGCGCTGATAGAAATGTACTCAACAGGCGTTTCTCTAATCATTGTAGGTAGAGCAGGGATGAATGCGCATTGTAATGTTTACATCGCTTGTTATTGCTATTGAGATTCAATATTGGTTCGGTATTGTTAAACCCCACTCATGGGTTTGGAGATCGCTTCGCATGGCCGTCGGAATCCAATCAGATACCTCCTACCTCATGGGGAACCCCCAATGAAAAGGGCTGAATGCCCCTGTGCTTATTACCAGCTATTTCTCGTTGTTTTGCTCCCGTGTAAACACTCTTGGCGAATTGAATCGAAACTCTCTCTAGGTTCTCCAGTACGGATATACAGAGTAAACAAAGTATAATACAAAGACGGAAGTTTCACCCGGTGATTGGCGGTTTCGTGTCTGTTAACTTGGCGTAACCGAGGGGAAGTAATAAATTCGAAATTAGTTGGCTGTTGAGAGTGAAAGAGCTAAACACGGATATAATAATCAAGTTGAAATAGCTGTTGGATTGTTTCAAAGAAGTTTGTTGGGGTGGGTTATAGTAGGAAGTTTTCGTGTCTCGCTTGCTTGGTGTGTGAAGTGGTGACGCGAAGACAGTCTCGTATGGTATTCATCACGCTACCGAATCGTATATCACGACATCGCAAGGATTACCATATTGACCGTTATATTATAACCGTCCTTCATAATATTTTACCTTTACAGATGCGTTATTGTAAATAGATCAACATACCGACAATATAACTGCCCTTCATTATGTTATATTAGCAAACATACTCGCTCTTCGGGCGGAGGATGCAAGCGGAATTAACTTAGCACCGCCAGCAACGTAAATACCTCACACCAAAAAAGAAAGCCTTCAGTTTACAAGACTCAGCCGCAAAACAAAATTCTGAACGTTGCTAACAATATTATTAGCATGCTAACAATGTAAACACAAACAAAAACGCTGCAAATCCCTGCACAACGGTTTATTATTTTGTACAGAATACCCTTCTGTTACAGATAACAGCTCTATGTATAGATAACCCTTCTATATAATATATGTACTATTCTATACATATTATGTAGATCGCAGACCCTCCGTAGGTTAGTACCTAACCCCGTACTCGTTACTAGGTACTAAATCACGTGTTAAATGTTGCTAAAATAATTCTGTCGATGACAGCAGTAACTAAAATGGCAAAAAGTAAAGCAAATAATGAAGTTCCGAAGGGAAATTGTTGATGTGGAGTGAAAAAAGTTGCAAACGTACCTACCAACAAACGCCACCCCTTTCTACGTAGATGGTGTGGTGTAATGAACTGTTGTGTAATAATTTACCGTTTTGTAATGATTTACCATTGTGTAACAATAAATTTACCCATCAATAATAATACTGCAACGTTTGTTCAAGTTTCACTAACTATCAACAAACTCCAAAAGAGCCATCATTTTTCAAATGAAATAATATCACAGAACAACCAACTCGACTTCATACTCCGTGAATCAGGTGCTCCCTAGCAGTGATTATCTCCGGCCAATTCCCGATTGTTATCGCGCCCCTAGTGATGATATTTGGGCTAAATGTATACAATTTCATTCGCCCTGCTGTTGAAAAAGCCTGTCGATGTAAACTGCTGGGCCTTACTGTGAACGAACGGCTGGACATACAATGCTCCGGTTGGTCTTAAAAAACTCCCAAGTTCGAGAGCTATTTAAAACTGTAAAAAATTCGAGATAACGGCGGTCCTTGAGATTTCAACCCCTATTTTTCACCCCTCAGGGATGACTTACATTAACGCCGATCTTCTAGGACCAACTAGACCCCAAGTGCTATCACCTACTATAAACCGAATTTCGTCAATTTTGGCTCATGGTAACTAAGAAAAGTGCGAAGTACGGCGGACGGACAGAAATTTTTTTATTACATTTACGGATTCTACATACCATGAAACTTAACTATCAAATTTTCCAGGGTGGCGGCGGCGGTGGGGGGTTAATTTTTTTAATATTTTTTTCTTATTTTTTTTTCTTGCTCGATTCCAAAGATTCATTATTGAAAATAATAAACCTGAATAACCCCGGACGTCACTAGGGATGGCCGACTTGACGATTGAGGAGGAATTCAGGACGGAATGGAATGGCCGTAAACCTTCCCTGGGCAGTTCCAGTCATTTAAAAAAAAAATTGCACTAAAATCCGTTCCAATTTTGAAGCGTCGTGAGAATTATTCAGTAGTATAGGGAATGCGAATGTATGTTTTGGTAAAGGAGCCCATGGTGGGGGTGGGAGGTGGTGGAGAGAAGGTGCCATTTAGAATATTGGGGGATGAGAATTTAGGAATTTCAGCCTGAAGAAGGCCCAAGGCATTTCTGAAACCGCAGCGTGTGGTCCAATTTCTGCTCAAGTATCTACCTACATGCGCCAATCATTAGCCGTGTTCTTAACGAAGCTCGTGCTTCCATATTTGGAGAAAACATACCATCGCAATAAGGTTTCATACATAGCAGAAACACAATGAAGTTCCAGATGCAAGCGTTAGAACTTAGAAGCTTGTCATTATTCTTTAACTGATAGTGGAATTCAGTGTACCTACCCCTCTTAATGCAGTCTTCTTCTGATTTCATTTATTTCAGTTCTATGAAGAATATGAACGAACGTTTTGGGACAGGTTTCGAATGAAGCCGCTCCTCCCACGTTAGAGCTATACCGATACGTTCGACTGTAGTCATTGCCTAAATAATTGTGCTTTTGCAACATTCGACCTGCAAATTGAGGCTATTAGTACTTCTACACTATAAGTTCCTGAAACTGTACATCCACTGATCAGAATACGCCCGATTCATCCAAGTTTTGTGAAGCTCTGCTTTATTCAGGATTGGACTTATAATCATGTTAGCAGAGCTTGTGCGGACCTGGGATTTTCCATACTTCGTACTAATCAATTGTTTCTCATTTACAGGTGTGTATGCGTTCCTAGAACCTCCATTCTTCACCCTGCGTAAGTAGAACCTTGTCTTACTGAAAGAGGAGGGGAGGGGCTGTAGTTGAATAATACATTGCTTTGCTCCATTGCTGGAGTTGAAAAACATTGCTTTTAACCATGAATGGATAAACAGGGTGGCCCTCAGTTTGGAAAACCGGGAAAATTCTGGGAATTCGTAGCGTTGGCGTCTAGAAAATTCAGGGAATTTTTGAACGTCCGCGTACTTTTAAATTGTGGCGGGAAGGTAAGAACCGCCACTGTGAGGCGTTTTCGATCGGAAATCTGATCATCGATTCCTGACTTCTTCCAAAACTGTTTGCGGACACTTTTGTGTATTTGTTACCAATAAAAAAGTTGGAAAATTCGATTTTATATTCATTCAGTTGTATCAATTCTGAAAAATTATGCGAATTTGTATTCATTGAAAAATATTCATTGAATTTGTATTCATTGAAACGAATAAAAATTGTATTAATGGAATACAAATTGTATTCACTGAATACAAATTTATTGTATTCATTGAATTTGTATTCATTGAAAAATTATGAATTTGCATTCGTTCAATTGTATTAATTCTGAAAAATCATTCGATTTTGTATCCATTCAGTTGTATTAATTCTGAAAAATTATACGTTCAAAATGTGAAAAATTATGTGTATCAATAATTTTATGTGAGGAGCCACTGGCTCGGGGAAGTTCTCATTCATTAAGGGAAAAGTCGGGAAATTTTAAAATTTAAGTTTGGGGACCACCCCGATTAATTTAAGCCCCAAATCGGATATCTCAGTTTGAATAGGTACCCACTGTTAATATTATACATCAGAGAATCCAGTTGATCACGGTCGGCGATCATCGTTTGTACAGCAATCTCCTTTCTCGCGTAGCAGACGTGAGCGGTCTTTTTTTCCCCGGACATTCTGGCGTCTCAAGAGTCACGTAGACAGAAGGTTGAAATGAAACTCCGTAAACTGTTAATATTATCCTAATCGTTTTTGAAATTATAATTTAATCCAATCCGCGCTATCTGCTTTGAGCCGAGCGCTACTCCGTTTCCTGCTAGCTCTTTTTTCTTCCGCACGTTATCAACTGGCCATATTTCTTCTTTCCCTAACGGAATCGTTCCGTGGTCCCGTCTCAGATTAGGCTGCTATTTGTTGTGCGTGATCTTAGTAGCTAACTCGAGGTCTTGATGGATAGACGGTGGCCGGCAATTCCCGCGATTGCTCTGTGGGTCCTTCATCGTTTTTCATGAGCTCACTTCATTAGTTTTCTCTTCTTTCAGGGGAAAACCCTTCTTCATTCGTAGAACGTGCCCACACGTACATTTTAGACCTTCAGAATCACTTCGGATACATCATAATACTGTACAATGTTATCTTCTTTATGCTCGGCTTTATTTCATTTGTGATATTTATTTACTGTCTACTACTCTTCCGGCTGAGGGACCTTACCTACTGTATTGTTTATTTGGTTGCGTTGTTCATTTTCAAAAAAAGAAAAAAACAAAAAACAAAAAGGTTCATGATTACTTGTATAATAATCTGAAATTCTGAGAGTATACGCGGGTTGGATCGCAGATGGTCCCGTTTCAAAATCATGAAAATCGTTTAGTCTGCGCATGCGCAAACGTGAAATACTCGGAGTGCCCATAACTACCTTAATTATCGTTGAAATGAGTTCACATTTGGGGGGTCGATCAGTATAATACTTTGATGGTTCTATATGAACTTCATTGGAGTCTTACTGTAATTTCACTCTGCGCATGCGCAAACATGAAATGTTGACCGTTTCCTTATAACGCTTCGAACTACGCCAAAAATAGTCGTAGACAGATTAAATTTTGAGGGTATTCGCGGGTTGGATCGCAGATGGTCCCGTATCATAACGAACCAACCCAACTAGTCTATACGTTCATGTGATTCAAGTGAGGAAGCTATATTGCCTACTCGAATTGGCAGACGTTTTTCTACATATCTCCATATCCTCTGTTATCATGTACCTATTCGAAAAACATGTTCCATGTTTCCTTGCTTCGATCCTTGATCTAAACTGGTATAATCCGGGGGTCTGGGGGTGTCCCCCAGATTTCATTCGACAATAAGTGTACCGTCATGAACACAAAGCACTGGCGGCTAGACGCCCCCTAGGGCAGCGCTTTTTTTTCTCTTGTATTAAACCTGAAGGGTTATTTCCGCTAGTATAAGAAGTAATATTACCATAATATGGTAATATTTTTTTCTCTTGTTCGATTCCAGAGGTTCATTATTGAAAATAATAAACCAAAAAGCGAAAAAATGAATACGTACTACTGGTAGTAACCACCACGAGCTAATAGCAGCTGCCTGAAACGTTGAATTCCACCTGCCATGATCCACCTCTCACTCTACCGCCAATCAACGGGTTGAACACCGCTGTGCCTCTGGCCGGTCGAATCGGCTGGCCGCCCTCGCGTTTTAATGAGCGGGGATTTTTTGTTGTGTGTGTAATGGACGCAACTTTGGTATCAGTGAACCATTTCGGTTCCAACTCAATTGGGTTATCGGTTCTGAGATTCTGTTACAGAGTTGAAATGTAATTACTCCGACGGAGGTTGAGGAATGAAACATTCACTCGGGTTTCCCCTCAGTGAACATGTTGGAATCCACCGCTTGAATGCAATGCTCTCATACCGCGGCTGAATTTATTTGGATGTATTCTAATAAATTAATAATAAATACGTCGATGCTTGTAGATCGGAATGTTTGATGGTATGTGTCATGGTATCCTCCCAGAACCACAACTCCTGTAAATAAACTTAGAAATGGGGACAGAAGACGCAGGAGAGCCGAGGGCAAGCCTGGAGATCCCCACCATCCTCTACTAGCTAGAGGATGGAGGGAGACAGCTTCCAAGCCTATTTATATACTCGCCTCCTTCTCCTTTCTAGCCATTCTACGCTCTCCTCTAGTCGCTGACTACTCTCTCTCCTCCTTACCTCGTCTCTCTCCTTACCTAAAAGATCTTGGGCATGGTGGTGATTCGCTCATAACCAAACCAAGCAAATTCACCCTAAAAGATCTCGGGCATGGTGGTGGTCCGCCCATAACCAAACCGAGAACACATACAAAAAGATCCTGGGAATGGTGGTGGTCCGCCCATAACCAAACCAGGCAACGCTCCCGAAAAGATTCTTCGCATGGTGGTGGTACGCTCATAACCAAATTGACACATCCAAAAAGATCCTGGGCATGGTGGTGGTCCGCCCATAACCAAAATGGACACATCCAAAAAGATCCTGGGCATGGTGGTGGTCCGCCCATAACCAAACCGGGCACATCCTCCCTCACACCGCTCGTGGTGGATGCGCCAAATTTTAATCCATCACAGTATGTTTCCATTCATATTGATTGAGTGCACTGCAAATTCGCTCGTGAGTCTGTGATACGTATGTACATTTGCGGATCTTAAATCAGCAATTGAACGGTACCTACATGTAATTAGTTCACTATTTGCAAACATTCAAAACTATTATAATGGTTAGAATCGTGAAATTATTAGAGTTCTGTGGTCAAGACACCGAAGACAAACACACAAGGTGGGGCTAATCTTATTTTCTTCGCAAAGGATCTGCGTCCTTAGACAATTTAACATTAATTTCACTAACAACTTGAAGTATAAAGCCATAGTACGTGATTACGGCTGCTCGCAAGGTACTTTAATTGATCAATTCAATCTATGTGAAAAGCGTGGCGATGGGGAAGTTCACAGGAAGCATATTTTATGTTTGCCGGTGACTTAGCGCTGGTAAACACAGGAAATTTAGTTCAATTCATTCAATACCATTACACATGCATTCAGTACACTCATTCATTTAATTACATAATTTGGCGAGATCTTCAAAATTTCCCTCAACAATATCAAACAGATATGCAATTTAAAGAACTACATCTGGGCACAATGCATCAAATTTATCTATCGCAGGCACATAGGAAAATTTTCCTATGCAGAACTATCCTTACAAAATTCATTAAAAAATAAATAAATGCATTTTTTGGGACGTTCTTGAACAAAAAATGAATCTTAACAAAACAAAAAAAATGAATTACTGGGAATCTTAACAAAACAAAAAAAATGAATTACTGGCTAAAATTACCCTAAGTCTGAAGAATAAATTCTCACAAATGACTTCCGTGTATAAGCGAATGCAAATACTAAACATAGAATTTGAAAAAAAAAAGAATGATACATTAGGGATAAATTCTGAAAATGTTTTTGAAATACAGATAGGCTGGTACACGATAAAAACTAGGAATATTTTGTTGTATAGCTAAATTATGTTTTGTAACTTATGTACATTAATCTATTGGTGCCTGCTATAATGTGAAAACAAGAAAGATTCTTACTGGTGAAATGACTAAATATCTTATAAATCTTGAATAAATAAATAAATAAATAATATCTTGAATAATATCACGAATATATAAATAGTATCTTGAATCTTGAAGATTCGATGTAAATTCTATCTTGAATCTTATATAAATAATATCTTGAATAAATAAATAGAAAAATAAATGAATATATTTAAATATCTTATGTGTCATAAGATATTCATAAGTCTTAAAAATTAGTTTAAAAAATTGCTGACACAGACAAAATAGACTAATGGCGAACATTTAACTATCTACAAGCGGCTCCCCGGGTGTAAGAGGTTTTAGTGGTCAGATACAATCCGTGCTGGGCCACAGTAAGCCAACTTTCCAGCACAGACATTGATATCTTTGTGTATAACATTATTTTCCCAATATTTCAAATGACCAAGTCAATTCAAGTAATAATTAATCATTATTTTGAATGTATTTTTTTATTTAATTTAATTATTGGTATTATTGGTAATTTGGTACATAAAAATTGTTTCGTAAATAATATATATGACTGATTATGGGACTGACTGACTGACTAAGATTGATTGATTGATTGATTGATGAAAGCTTTGTTTTACTTTGGTACAACTTTTCTTAAGTAGGTACCTAGTGGCTGAGAGGGTTGTTGCGAGTAGCTATACTTGATTCAATTTGACATGTAGACGGTGGGCATTTTGAGAAATCCTTCATATTTTGGAAGGCTGCATTATTTCGAACGTTGTGGTGGTCAACTGTTGCCTAAACACTTGCGGTGTGATGTTGGCAGTGCGTAACTTGAACTGTGCACTGACTTACTGTCCTGGTGTATCTTCAGTTATGTCGTTCGTGCTTTCTCAAAAAGACTGTTCGTCATTGTTTAAACATCCGCTCGTATTTGCGGCACGTCTGTTAACTTGCATCACGTTCCCGATGCCAAACTGAATACCTAACTTGATTGGCGGTTTGACGTCACTGTTATGTGCTGCGGTTATTTTCCTTTCAATAAAGTGCATTCGGCTCTTGGGGGAAAAATAAGAGAAGCAGGGATGACAAGAAACACGAAACACTACAAGCTTCTCTTCGAGACAAAAAACACTCATTGGGATATAAACGCAGAAGACTGGTTTTTTACGGCAATTTACTCGACAATTAGCGGACATGCTCGGCAATTGTCGGCGCTTTTACGGGTCTGGATGCCAAGGAAGGTTTGACGGTGCGTGAGGTCCCATCCGAGAAAGGAGATAAGCATCTTCGTGAGAGGAAACCACCTTATTTAATGCGATAACCATCGGCTAAGACGACGGTTTGTGCACGGACGTCAGTGAATATGAGATTGACGTGGTTTTATCTTCAATGTTGTGGATATCATAAGAGCGTGTTATCAAGTTTGTTGTAGAAGCCACATTGTATTGAGTACCTACCTGCCGAGAACATTACTATTTACTACATGTGGGAAGAAACAAACAAAAACTCTGCAAATCCCTGCACAACGGTTTATTATTTTGTACAGAATACCCTTCTGTTACAGATCACAGCTCTCTATACAGATAATCCTTCTATATAATATAATATGTCGAGGGTCTCACGGCAACTCCCCACATCGTCATTTCGGCGACTTTTCAGGGGAGCCGAAAAACCATTTTCCAATGATTTTCTACTTTCCTGCGAAACTTGCACCCGTACCCCTGTGCTTTTTACAACCAGACTGCCTATTTTGATCGAATAATGAGGACATTTTATAAAAAAATGTATTTTTCCCGAAAAACATGACGACGTGGGGTGTTGATCATCAGAGCTGTGACGATAGGGGGTGTTGGTCACCATTTTTTAAGATTCATCTTAATAAAGACTCATTCAGTATAATTGCAGAATAAATCGACAGCTTCGTTTTCCGAACCTATTAGCATCCTGAATACTAAGAAATAAGTAAATAAATTAGGTACCTACCTAGGTAGAATTATAATAGGATATTACAATCTGATTTGCTCAGCACCTACCTACTGCTAGCATACCTAGAAGCAGAAAAGAAAATTAACAGAAGTGGGATTGATTGGGATCCACAAAGTTTCAACAACAGTTTCTTTTTTCACTCAAACAACTGTTTTATTATTGACTGGTTGGTAACATCACGTAAACTTCAAACTATGTATTCTCTAAAATTATTAAAAGGAGAAGACATCTTTAACTAGTTGAATTACATAATCTTAGATCACATTATTAGGAACTCTTTTAAACAATTTAAAATCAGTAAGTTGGACAACGCACATAATAAAATTCTTTCAGGTACTCATTAGTCTTTCAGGTACTTATCAGTCTTTCAACTATGAACACAGTCTTAATTTAGTTTCTCTTTTTTTTAGATTCCATTTTGGATTTTTCTCCACTGTCTTCCTTTTTTTGTTTTCTTTTAATTTCCTTTTGGCTCCTGTCGTCATGTGGTAGTTTATCATAGAAATCATGTGTGTCCCGCGGTAACATCGGTTTCAGCGATTGCAAATCTCTATATTTATCTAACGTTATGAGGAGAGGTTTGTTCAAGAGAGTGGGAAACGTAATAACGGGAGCTACTTGTCGAGGACGTTGTGGCAATGTGGTCAGCTCGTCGGAATAATACAGTTTATACTTGATCACACCATTGGGATTGTATTGAATCACCCTTAAGTCAGTGACTGTTGGGTCTCCAGCTGTTTTTCCTGGGCGAATAGATGTATAAATCATCGAGTGGTTGAAATCTTTTACGAAGTTGTGCGTGATTTTTTGAGCTCGATAGGGGAACGGTTTCTTACGTGCATTTTTTGTATGTTCCACGAATTGGCTTGGCAAATGAATGTCAATGTTTTCGAACGACGCTTCGATGTGTGCGTGGACCGAATCTCCCTCAGAGTAAGTGTGGCCCACTTCAAGAAACTTCTGAGTGATGACGACTCCAAAACGGATGCTCAAATGCAAAAGCGCGTTTGCCAAAGTTGCGTTCCTGTGCTGGTAAGCGCAACCGTCGGAGATGATGACGACAGGTTTTGTAGACAACTGGAGAAGCCCAGTTATGTAGTCCACAAGAAAACTCGCAAAAGTTGTGGCACTCAGATTAGCATCCGTCTCGTCAAACCAGTACGCCATGACGTCACTATTCCCAAGGTTGTAAATTGTAAAATTATGTATGGCCAACTTTAACTTGTAGTAGGCAGCACTGGCACGTATGAGGGGCACGCATTGCACCTTCATGAGGTCACACACGATGGCATGTATTTCTCCAGCTTGAGCTCTTTCTTTGTCTTGGCTTTTTTCCAGCTGCGCATCTTCTTTTTTTTTAATGTGAGCCTCATATTCCTCGTCCGTAAGATTCCCATTTTTGTGGGCGCAGCAGGTATCACATTGGTCTTTACGGGGTGTAAATATTCCAATATTGTTTTCTTTCACCTCAATACAAAACTGGGTGATACCTTGGTATCCTACCTTTTCAGTTTCACATTGCCTGACATAGTTCTCATACAGTTCGGCCATTGAACGGATATCGGTCTGCAAGTATAGCTTTTTCGAGTCCTTCCTCGAGTAGTGAGCGGGCAGTTTAGGAAGTTTGTCCAACCAGTTCTTCAAGTGTTGTTTTCTGAAAAGCCTAGCCCGCCTAGACTGCCCATAGGTGTGGCCGTTCTTCTTTTCTTCTTCATTTTTTGATTGATCGTCGTCTTGCTCATTTCCTAATTCACCACCTTCAACGTTGGCGGGATCATCTTCATCGATGCTTTCTTCATGGCGTTCACCTTGCTCTCTGCATTTATTGATCTGACTGCAGGTGCTCAACCAGTAGCGAACCTCATCGACGGTACACCCCAATGTTGAGAGGAACATATTTTTACAAACTGGGTAGTTTATTCCGTCAACTTTTAAGTTGTAAAAATAAGATACTTTCTTTTCTGACTTGGAGGTTTTGGCTCGTTTACGTTTAGGTTCGGCATGGTCTACTACCGCACGGACGTATGCCTTCTTCGTCTCCCATCCCCATTCCCAAAATTCTTTGAATAGTTGGTTTCTGCTTTCTTCAGAAACTGAAGAGCATTTCCTTGTCTTTTTATATTTTTCACATGCCTTGGAAGAACATGCAGGTCCCATTTTCCGAGGCCCTCTCGGAACATCTTGAATGACTATGAACTTTTTCTTCTGTGTTGGGCTTGACGAACGTGACGATTTTGATCTCCGGAACCCGACGTAACTTTGAGCATGCATCCTTTTCAACTTAGCTGACATCCTCTTATTTTCTTTTTTTCCAGAGGCCACTTCCTCACTGTCGCCTTCCACGATGTCATTCGGGTTTTTTTGCAGAACTGCGAAGTTTGAGTCACCCTCTTTCACTGCGTTTTCCAGCAGAATGATGTTGTTAATTTGATCTTGGAGAGGGGTGTCGAAATCCTCATTTTGTTGACCGGAGGCCACTTCCTCACTGTCGCCTTCCACGATGTCATTCGGGTTTTTTTGCAGAACTGCGAAGTTTGAGTCACCCTCTTTCACTGCGTTTTCCAGCAGAATGATGTTGTTAATTTGATCTTGGAGAGGGGTGTCGAAATCCTCATTTTGTTGACCGGAGGCCACTTCCTCACTATTGCCTTCCAGGATGTCATTCGGTTTTTTTTGCAGAACTGCGAAGTTTGAGTCACCCTCTTTCTCTGCGTTTTCCAGCAGAATGATGTAGTTAATTTGATCTTGAAGAGGGGTGTCGAACTCCTCGTTTTGTTGTAGAGTCATGTAGGTAGAGAGTTCCTGAAGAGTCGAGGTCGTGACAGTCTTCTCGCTGCCAGAGGTAACTCTGTGTAGTTGTGAAGTATCTAGAGTCAAGTCTTTTTGTGTCCCAGGAAGGTGAGCAATGTCACCACAGTCTATATTGGGAGAATGAGTAGAACCAGATCCAGTTTCTCCGAGGAAGGGATCGTTGGAAGATTCTCTCAATCCTAGTTGTAATCCTGGGGTAATAGCATAGCTGCCAAACGCTGTGGCAGCATTTTCAACGATAACATCTGAGCTAAGGTACCTGTTTACAATTGTTGACTTCTTACTAGGACGAAGGCGAAATTCTTCCAAGTTTTCGACCGCATTTATAAGTTCTTCTTCCAGTAAAACCTCTCTAGAGCTACTGGAGCTACTCTCAAAGCTGTCTTCGTCCCCCGATGGGTTGTATTCACTCCCACTGTCCATCTTGCTACCACCCTATAAGACGATAAAGGTGAATCGTTAAAACAAGTAGTTCAATCATCAACAAGTAGGATTAAAAATAGGGTCAACAAGCAGTATCAATCAGTTCTGTAATAGAGAGAATTTGGTGCACACCGCGCCCATAGATGTAGGTTTTTTTTTTTTTTGAAAGGCTGAGTCGTTCGGAATGTAAATAGTTGGAGTATGATATTCACGAAGCTGAAAGAAGGAAACACCAAATTTTCCCATCACAAAACCAACCCCAAATCACCCGATTTTTCAGCTCACGACTCACAATAAATCATTTCCACACCTCCGCCCAGACCCAGACATCATCATAAACATTCAGAAATTCCCTGTGAGAAATACTTTATAGGCACGAAAATTCGACTCACTTTTATCATAGTTTCGGTAACAATTCAGACAAAAGGAGCCCAGAATCCCTCAAGCAATACTCCTCATCAGCGTAGATGTTGCAGTGCAACACCCCACTTCGTCAATTCGCTCTTCCCCCATCGAAAATGTTTCGAAAAACGGAGAAGTTTTTCTAATGAGGAGTCTTTATGTCTGAGAAAACTACCCATGTACAAGGGGAAACAATTAAAACGCCAAAAATAACATGAAAAACTGTGGAAAACTTACTTTTCCTTCCTGGCGCCGCTGGAGCCCGTGAGTAGCAGCTAAATCACCAACTGGACTGGCGATGTGGTGTGTTACTGATGCCATGACGATAAGGGGTGTTTACCTTGACGACGATGCACGCTACCTCTAGAAATTTCTATTAGAACTACTTAGTTAGACCGATCCGCCGTGAGAAGACGCGTCTAATGATATGCAGAACTCATTTTGCCCAAAATGACGATGTGGGGAGTTGCCGTGAGACCCTCGATGTACTATTCTTTGCGTATTATGTAGATCACAGAACCTCCATAGGTTAGTACCTAACCCCGTAGTCGTTACTAGGTACCTACCTAAATCACGAGTTAAATGTTGCTCAAATAATTCTGTCGGTGACAAACAGTACCTAAAATGGCAAAAAGAAACGCAAATAATGAAGTTCTGAAGGAAAATTATTGTTGATGTGGAGTGAAATAGATGCCCCTTCTGCGTAGATCACTGTTTTCTGTAGTCAGTGCCTACCCTCATGGTCAAGTCTAATGAACCATTGTGTAATAACTTGCCCATCAATAATACTTCAACGGTTGTTCAAGTTACAAAAGTACCGATCAACAAAATCCATCCCCTTCTTGGTAGATGAACCGTTGTGTAATATTTTACCGTTGTGTTATAACTTACCGTTGTGTAATAATTTACCGTTGTGTAATAATTTGCCGTTTTGTAATAATTTACCATTGTGTAATAATTTACCCATCAATAATGCTTCAACGTTTGTTCACGTTTCAGAAGTACCTACCCACAAAATCCAATAGTCCATCACTTATCAAATGAAATAATATCGCAGAACAACCAACTCGACTTCACACAGCCATCCTTGATTATAATCAGGTGCTCCCTAGTGATGATATCCGGGCCGGATTTATACCGTTTGATTCACGATCGTGTTGGCGTAGCTTTTTGGTGCACACGAATGCTCCGGGTGGTCTCAAAAAATTGTTTACCTCAAGACAAATTTAATAACCTTAAAAAAACCATACCCTTCTATCGAAAGTTTTCGAGCTACGGCTTTCTGAAAATTTCAACCCCTATTTTGAACCCCTTAGAAATGACTGACAGTAACGTCGAGCTTCGAGGACCAACTAGACCCCGAACGGAACCTATAACCCGAATTTCATCAATTTTTGTTTCATGGCGACTAAGAAAAGTGGTCAGTACGGCGGACAGACAGAAATGTTTTTATTGCATTTTCGGATTCTACATAGGTACCTACCTTGTAACGTAAACCATCAAATTTTGAGGGTGGTGGGGGGGGGGGGTTAGACTTGTTTTTCATGCTCGATTCCAAAGGTTCATTATTGAAAATAATAAACCAAAACCGTGACGATGCCGCTTTAAATTTCTTGTAAAAACTGTTCATTAAGTCTAATTTTTAGATCATCGTTATCAATAATGAACCTTAATGAATCGATCATGATGAACAATTATTGTTCAACGTTTAACCCCTCAAAATTTGCTGTTTTACGTTTCAAGGTAGGAACGGACCATCCTTTGGGAATTCATGAACCCGTCATTGGGCCCTCCACATCTGGCGAAAATAAAACAGGTTCCTCAGGGAACCTGTGGGAAACCTCGCATGCAGACGAATCAACGGAATTTTTAGCGTAACCTTCTGAGTATTACGTTTCAGACATTTCAAAGCTAACAGAACAGTTAGAGGCCTAGGTAGAGGCAAATAGTAATATAATCGTTGAGGAAAATTTTGCAGCGGTTTTTTTGTCTTTATTTATTTATTTTATTTTATTTTTATTTTTGCGCTTGTTGTATTTTAAAAACGCTCCACAAATATTCCGAGTATTGACAACGTAAGTAGCAAGAATATTAGTAGAATTTCTGGGATTCCATTATTGATTGGTTTGGCGAGGTCGGAACGTTTGTGGTCATTGCGTTCATACATCGGTTCATTCAACTGATCATGCCGGGCTAATAGGGAATGAAAGGCAGGAACATAAAGTTGACATTCGAGAATCGCAAATTAACTCGCTGCTCGACTCGACAAATTCCGCCCAGCCGCAAGAGTATGTTTCCGGGCCAAAACCCTACTTCTCCATTAACAGAGAGCGTGCCGTCCTTCGCAAACTGCCGCGGTAAACGCACAACTTTGGGGAAAGCAACAGAGGGGATATTTCATCCTCTGAATCCCCCATACCAGCTCTACTTCGCCACTCAAGTCGACACAACCGCATATATGAAGACCATTCAGCTCGCCCAACTGTAATCCGAGCTCTTCTTCCCGCATAATGTAGGTATTGAGATGAATGCCTTCTCTACCCTACGGGGATTTCCTCGCCTAAGGGTGCATGTCTAACCTTCCACGACCGAGCCCTTGTTTTAACTTGCAAAGTAGCCATTTCTTCAACTTTTGACTGCCTCAACTACCCCCCAAAACTTGTGACGGCAGAAGGCGTACTTTGCGTAACATGGCATGAAACGAGTATTTACGAGTTCTCTTTTCAAGATTATGAGAAAATATCCATCAGCTGCAATGCATTTCTTCGACTTGATTTGTTTAAAGCAATCTTGAGGTAGTTGGATGGGTACTTGCAGAGCAGTAAGTTCGGTCCACGCTTCTTCATTTCAGTACCTACGTACCTAAAAATCACCTACAGCAGTGGTTGCCAACCCAATTTTATTGCGCTCTCCTAAGCTAGAATTTAATATCATCGAATGCCTCCTCACTTATGGATAATTATTGTCGAGGTATCCTCCCAGAACCACAACCTTACTCTGTGAAATTAAGATCTCGCAAAATAAACCTAGAAGTGGGGACGGAGGACGCAGGAGAGCCGGGGGACAGCCTGGGGATCCCCACCATCCTCCACTAGCTGGAGGATGGAGGGAGACGGCTTCCAGGCCTATAAAAACTCGCCTTTCTAGCCATTCTACGCTCTCCTCTAGTCGCTAACTATACTCTCTCTCTCTCTCTCTCCTAGCTCCTCATCTCTCTCCTAACCTAAAAGATCCTGGGAATGGTGGTGGTCCGCCCATAACCAAACCAGGCAACGCTCCCGAAAAGATTCTTCGCATGGTGGTGGTCCGCCTATAACCAAACCGGGCACCTCCCTCACACCTCTCGTGGTGGATGTGCACTCCTATACATCCATCACAATTATATTATGGTTTTGACCAATACAGAACACTGTTGATATTGATTCTGCCTTCTCCCCGAATTTACCAGGAATGGGCATAGAAAATCATGAACAGCAACTGTTTAATGTTGGTTTGTCTTGGATATCACGATTATAATAAAGAACCGAGTTCCGTCCCTCTTGTCAGTATTGCGATTCAACCTCAAACAAAAAAAAAGAAAAAAAAGCTGCAAATTATTACACAGCGGTTTGTTATTCACCTGTTGTGGTCAGTACCTCTCGTGCTCCCCTAGGAAAACCGTAAATCGAGTAATCAGCAATATCCAAAATAACCATCATTCTTCATATTTATGAAATAATATCACGGAACAGCGAACTCGATTTTATACAGCCATGCGTGATTATAATCAGGTGATCCCTAGCTCTGATATCTGGGCTAGTTGTACGGATACCGTTTCACTCATGTTGGCGAAGCTTTTCGGTGCAACTTCAGGGCCTCACTGTGAACGAAGGCTGGGTTGCTCCGGGTGGTCCCTAACGATTCTTAAGTTCGAGAACTATTTAAAAACTTGAAAAAATTTAGATAACGGAGGCCTGGAAATATCATCACCAATTTTTCACTTCTTAGAGATGACTGACACAAAACAAATTTCATTCATTTTCGTTCATGGTGACTAAGGGAAGTGCGAAATACGGCGGACGACGTGCGGATAGAATTTTTTTAATTCCATTGTCGCATTCTACGTTACGTACATTGAAACGGAAACCATCAAATTTGTGGGGGGGGGGGGGGATGTCATGCGCGATTCCAAAGGTTCTCACCGCTGTAATGAAAAACTGTTGAAGTTGGTAGCCCTTCTATTGGTCAAATGGGCATTCATTTGTCTGATTTGGTTGAGCAGACCATACTGTTGGTATATAATTAAGTTTTCAGTGGTATGCAGGCGCACCCGTGTAGAATTTTGAACATGTCGTCCGGGTTGAATGCTTCGGAATAGTGGCGGATCATGGACTCGAATTTTCCCCAAAAGCTGTTTCCGGTTCCCTTGTGGCCCCAAAAAGTTGACACCACTTTTTGGTTTATTATTCTGTGAATAATACACCTATGTATTCGCTCAGCAAAAAATTTTTATAACACCCCCTCAAAATTTTTTCTCTTCCGTTTCAAGGTGCGTAGATTCCAAAAATGCAATGTCCGTCCGCCGTACGCCGTATCACGTGTACAGGCTTCATTTTCGGTCTAAAAAAGTCGTTCTTTCGCACACATGCTCCATTTGGGCCCTAGTTGTGTCCCGAAACTTTTCAGCCCGATCGGAATATACCCAGGGGTGTTATGAGTGAAAATGTGTATAAAAATAGGTACTTTTTGCGTTTTAACAACATGTTAGTAACATGAGCTTTTGAGGTATCTTTTTCCATGTTTTTGAGGACGAGAAGACCGAATATGAAGTCGATTTTGACCAAAGACGCGGAAATTGAGGTTTTACCAAAGGTTCAGCTCCCAAAATTGGTTTTTTATGAGTCAAAAACCTGGAAAACTGTCTGAAATCACCATCAATGTGTACAATAACATTGGAAAAGTGTAAACAGGTGAATCAAGACCATTAAATGCCACTACCAATGATCAAAGATGATTTAGAAAAAAAAGCGTACCTATTTCATGTTTTGGGGGCCAAAATTGGTGGAAATCATCAGAAATAGCTATTTCAATCATTCCACATTAAAGAAACAATACATTTAACAGCCAACAAAAATCTCTAGAACTCCAATAGAATAATAAACCCATGTGACAAGGACTTTGCAGCGTTTTTTTTTTACTCTTCGTAAAAGAGCGCGTGTTTACATTGACTCACCCTCGGTGCCAATATTGGCTAGGTAGGTACGTGATATTCTGGGACCTTGCAGACATTCCGTCCGCGGAAACTCGACTGAAGAAATCGCCCTTCGCAAAAAAGTCGTCGATTCGTTTTCGAGCAAAGTCGTTTTATATCTCAAGTGGTCTCGGAGTGAGGCAGGGAAGAGCCTCGCCGAAATCAAATATTTGTCGTGCTCTCTCCATTCTTTACCTTTAATATTCGTTTTTCTCCTCGGGATTTTGAATTCAGACCCTATTAAGATTCAACACGAAGATGGCTCCGGGTTTTCGAAGGGTTGCGAAAAAGCCCTCACGGTCGATTCCGAGACCAAAGGGCCTAAACTCCGCGAGCACGTTCTTCCGTGACCCTGCGTCTCTTTCTACTGTTTTCCCCCTCCAACCTTTTCTCCTATAAAATAAACTTTCCTAGGAATCACTTCTTTTTCCCCCTTCCCGAATCCGAGTTTTTTTTCTCCCCAGTTTCCTTTTTCAGAAGGCACCGGTCAATTTAATATCCCCTTGCCCACGGACATGCCGTAAATCCTTCGCTAACTTTATCCTTTCTTTTCAGTCTGTACATCTACAATACGTTTCCTAACTCCTGGGCCTCGTGTTCCGAAAATACATTCAATGGAATACATACTATAATATTAGGTATATGGTATCACAAGCTTGTGACAGATGGCTGTTTTGGTTTGTAACTTCCAACAGTATAATGCTGCTACTGATATATTGTATCATACAAGTAGGTACATACTGAAGCATTTATATTCAGTCCTGGTGGCATTCAAACTTATTTTACGGGTATAACTCCTACATGTAAGGAACAAAGTCAATGAATCAATGTTTAAGTGTTGACTATAGCTTCTTGTAAGTCATAAATTTGGATCTGGCATGAAAAATTGCTCTTGGCAACAGAGGGTTGACTGGTTTGAAACACCATTGAAGAAGAATAATAAGAAGAAGTTGTGACTGAGTGTGACAGTGGTGGTGGGCCCTCGAGTTAAGGAGGGACACCGATTAGGCTTCCGCTCACCGATCCCGTCTCCACCTGACCAAAAAACGACTCGAGAACAGCCGCACTGTTACAAAGTGCTTTATACAAAAATAAAAACAATATTACACTTTTTACTTAAGTAAGCTCATAGAGCATTGATGCAAACGTTTGTTGGGAGTTCGCCAAGTCGCAGAAGATAATAAAAATGCTAAAATAGAAAATTGCGGCTAGATAAACGCAAGAGGGTCCTGGGTATTAACCATTTGCCTGGTAAGTAGAACAAAGCACAGTTACCCAGGTGCGTTTGTAATAGCACTGGCCTTATGGACTCAAAGCCCCTGCCGGTGGGTGTTTGAGAGTGACCTACAATGCGCAGAACAACGATTTGACAATTTTCATTTTGGAGGGTTTTTTCGCACATCCGACCACTGTGCGACGTAGCGATTACATCCTGGTAAGCTCGTGAGCTGTAACGCCGACTCCCGGTTGTTTGGACCGATATCAAACCGTTTGGTAATCACCTGGCCGGAGTAGGCGGCAGGTTCTCAAAAATCCGCCCAACACCGGACCTCACGGAACCGGTTCGGCCGCATCACGCTCCGTTTGTTCTTGGACTTCATCGCTGCCGTCGACCTCTCTTAGCTTCCCCGGGCAATTAGTCCTCAAGATGGTCGTTTCTTCCCGATTCCTCTCGACCTGTGGCCTTCCACAGTCGAACTGCGGTGCTTGTTTACCTCCCATTTAAACAGTGGAAGGGTCCGTCGCGTGTTGAGATTTCTCACGTAGTTTCTTTCGTTTGGTCTGCTATTATGACATTCATCCTCCAATGTTGTCATTAGTCTACCATAAAATAAACTGCCTTCAAACAACCGGCTACTGAGTGATAGCCTGTAGACTGGTCAGCCCAACCAGTTTCTTCTTTGTTTCTCACACGTTATTGCAACACCTGCCTACTCACTACTACTTACTGGACTACAGAAAATACTGTTCATAATGTTCTGTAATGATAGCCCTTCTGTATATAATTGTCATTACCTGCGGAGGGATAGACATTACCTCTCACTTTGTTCTGCAGCGTCTGTTACGAGTATTACTTCTGGAGGCATTGTGAAAATGTTATTCTTCTGACGAATAGAAAGATTGTGTGGTGTCTCCATTTTGTTTTCCACTTTGGTCAAAATCTACTTCATATTGGGTCTCCTCGCCCTAAAAAACGTGGAAAACCACGACAAACACGGTGACGACAAGCTCGTGTTACTAAAACACCCAAAAACTCTATACACTCATAACACCTTTGGGGTATATTCCGTTCGGGCTCCGAAGTTTCGGGGCAACTAGGGCCCAAATGGAGCCTGTATGCCAAATAGCGAATTTTTTAGACCGAAAATAAAGTAGATATGAATGATAAGGCGGACTGACATTGTATTTTCGGAATCTACGCACCTTGAAAAGCAAAAGAAAAAATGTTGAGGGGGTGTCATAAAAATTTGTTGCTGAGGGAATACATAGGTGTATTATTCACAGAATAATAAACCAGTAGGGAATGCGTCAGACTAAACACAGCTTTTGGTGGATTTTCATAACACCCCCTCAAAAATTTATCTTCTACGTCTCAAGGTGCGTATATTCCAAAAATGCGATGTCGGTGTGCCGTATCATCCGTGTCTACTTTATTTTCGGTCTAAAAAATTCGTTCTTTTGCACACATGCTTCATTTGGGGTCTAGTTGTGTCCTGAAACTTTGCATCCCGATCGGAATATACCCAGGGGTGTTATGAGTGAAAAACGGGTGTAAAAATTGGGGTTTTTTTTTGTTTTAGTAACATGAGCATGTGAGGTATCGTTTTCCATATTTTTTACTCGTAGGGCGAGAAGACCGAATTACGAAGTCCATTTCGACCAAAGAGTGGAAATTTGAAGTTCTAACGAAGTTTCAACCTTGAATTTACGTTGAAATTTGATCTAAAATCGTCTTTATTCCGCATGCAGTTTGGGTCCCCCATTGGGGAAAACATTCAGGTCCTAGTTGTGCTCCGAAGCTCGGCAGCCCGACCGGAATACACCCAGAGGTGTTAAGGGGGGAAAATGAGTGTGAAAAATAGGTTTTTGGGGTTTTTTTCTGAGGTTTTAGTGAATATGAGCTTGTGATGTATTGTTTTCCATGTTCTTTCGGGCGAGAAGACCGAATATGAAGTTGATTTTTACCAAAGAGTGAAGAATTGAGGTGGTAACGAAGGTTCAGCTCCCAAAATTAATTTTGTAAGAGTCAAAAACCTGGGAACTTGTCTGAAATCAGTAGTATCAACAGGTGAAACAAGACATTAAATGGCTCTTCACGGTCAAAGATAATTTTTTTGTTAAAAAAATAGCAGCCGAATTGGGCTCCTACGATGGTGGTTTTGGAGGCCAAAATTGGTGGAAACCATCTGAAATAGCTATTTCAATTATTGCACATGAAAGTAACAATAAATGAACAACCAACATTTCTGTAGGTATTTCCAATAGAATAAACCCATGTGACAAGGACTTCGGAGCGTTATAAATGTAGAGGTTCGGGGCAGGTGTCTATAAACCAGTTGCCCTGAATCTGAATACTTATAATAAATGCCCCAATATTGACATTTTCGTCCAATCACCAACCGTTGTTCGGAATAAATTGCGGACGTTGTGCGCCTTGCATTTTCGTTGTTTTTAATGTACCGTTATGCAGCCACGTTTTTCTGTTTTTTTGTTTGTTTTTTTCTAATAATATTATTCTCCTGTTTCCGCGTTTTGTATTGGGCTTGCCCGTATTGTAAATGAATAAATAAATAAATAAACAATGCGACAGAGACTAAACAGCTATTGCTGAGCATCGAGTAGGTACAGTCACATTTAGTAGGTGGGGTTGTGCGAGTTTTTGGCTCAATCCATACTCGAAAGAGAGGAACACATTGACCAGGATGTGGCTTATATCCCCATGTAATAATGTATATTCCGTATATCCAACTGCGAATGCAGTTTAATACGTTTCAACAGCACGTTCTGTGAATTGTACGAATCCTGTGTTGTAGGCTTCCAATAAGTATTGTTACAAATTAGATCAAGTTCGCTGTATTGAACCGACCTGTTGTGGCCCTCCTTACAAATTAATTTCCCCTTGAGGTTATTTACGTCCTCACGCTCTCCGCGTTAAGCCCCCCCCCCCCCTTCCCCTTACCAATGTAAACTCCGGATATGCCAGGGGTCTGTGGGCTCAGATGATGATCTTCTCCCCTTCAACTTGAAGCAGAAGCTGCCAGTTTCCTTCTGCCACCCAGTGCTCGGCACTGATAACTCAAAGCGATGGGCCATGTCTCGATCCCAACCTCCTCCGCCAGCCCGAAGACGGCTATCGCATGCATAATCAACGGTTCCTCGCCCTTCTCCCCTGATACCTTCGACCTTTCATGCAAATTCTTGGGCCCCTGGATACCCCCCCTTCCACGTCACCGGCTTCATTTTCATGATGTTATTGCCAAGGTTACGTTTCGAAGGGGATTTTGCCGGTATCAGAGGGTCAAGAATGCATTTGCCTCACAACCCTTGGGGACCGCTACATCATTCATATTGATTTGATTTTACACGGTTCTTCATTCATTTTTATATATGTAGATACACGTAGGCTTTCATGTAAGATCCTTTTGCAGTGTAGAACTGAATATTTGAACAATATTTGGTGCAAGCGTCAACAACAGTCTTTAAACCCAGCCTAGTAAGCAGTATAACAGCTTCCTCTCACCGTTATTTCAAATATGTAATAATTAACTAGTGCATCCAAAATTGTTGCTACAGTTACTAAAATCGGAAACAAATTCCGAAAATATACGCTGCGAGTCTCCTGTTAATCCTATCAGAAATTAATTCAGCGGCGATTCGGACCCCATCTGTATGACCGCTGAAAATGTCATTGAAAATAAGGTTAAAACGCTTCAAATTATTACACAAAGGTTTATTATTTACTTGTATAGATCACTGTTTTCTGTGGTCAATACCTACCCTCGTGCTTCCCCCCCAGGAGAGCCCTAAATCGAGTACTGGAGCCGGCTCCGGAATTGAAGTTTCCTACAAATGCGCGGGATTCAATAATCCCGTCATTAATTTATTATTTTGTAGTTATTCTTGAAGCATAAGGCAAATAATAAACCGTTGTGTAATAATTTACCTGTATAGGTGCCCCTTCTGCGTAGATAGTATAATGAACCATTGTGTAATAATTTACCGTTCTGTAATAATTTACCATTGTGTAATAATTTACCGTTCTGTAATAATTTACCATTGTGTAATAACTTATCCATCAATAATACTTCAACGTTTGTTCAAGTTTCACTATCAACAAAATCCAAAAGAGCCATCATTTTTCAAATGAAATAATATCACAGAACAACCAACTCGACTTCATACTCCGTGAATATAATCAGGTGGTCCCTAGCAATGATTATCTCGGGCCAGTTCCCGATTGTTGCCGCGTCCCTAGTGATGATATCTGGGCTGAATGTATACAATTTCATTCACTACCCACCTGTTGAAGAAGTCTGTAGGTGCAAAATTCTGGGAGTTAGTGTGAACGAACGGCTGGAAGTACAATGCTTCGGGTAGTCTCAAAAAACTTCCAACTTTGTGAACTATTTAAAACTTTAAAAAAATTCGAAATAACGGCGTCCTGGAGATTTCAACCCCTATTTTTCCACCCCTTAGGGATGACTGACATTAACGCCGAGCTTCGAGGACCAACTAGACCCCAAATGGGACCTACAAACCGAATTTCGTCAATTTTGGTTCATGGTAACTAAGAAAAGTGCTAAGTACGGCGTACAGACAGAAATCCATCAAATTTTGAGGGGGGGTTAAAATTATTTTTTTCATGGTCGATTCTAAAGGTTCATTATTGAAAATAATAAACCAAAATTGAGGTGGACACTAATTTATTTGAAAGGATTAAGTATTTCTCTCTACAGTCTTAGCCATTGAAATTTTTATCTACCTACACGTTTTACGTTACCGGCAAAGTTTATAATCATACGTCGTCTTTTCTTCACTAGTACGTTCTCTAGGCAATAAAATTTGCTCAACCATTTCCTTAATAGGTACTACCTGCACGTAAGTCCTTGTTAGGGCGACCAGTGCGGTTGGGAGTCGAAGTGACTTTAGCGTCCAGCGTCCAAGGTGTACCACGAAGAAGGAATGGGGAAGTTATAATTGTCCCCCCCCCCCTCCCCTGTATGCACGTATAATATAATAAAAGATGTCGAGATATATTTTTCTATCCAAAGAGGTTTGTCAGATCACAAACAAGGTTTTAAAATTTCACAGTGGTGATACCTTCTACGTACACCTTGGAGAAATGGCCCCTAAATAAGTCCCCTGCAAGGTACGTTAGTTCAAAAAGTTAAAAAACTCCCTGTTTCAATGCCCCGGGTTGAAAGCGCTACTGCATTCAGTGCTTTGTAATGTCACGCTTTTCATACCGGTGACTTATTCGCTCTTTAAATGCGTTTGTGTGATTCGTTAGGGAACACCCATCTATTCTTGGGGTGATATATACCAAACTAAATAAAAATAACCATAATCAATGTCTCGGGAATGCGGCTCTGAAACAGTAGAAATTTCCCTCCGGAGACCCATCGCTCTCCATTGCCGCCCTTTAACTCGTAATCCGCTCAATAATAAAGCTTGAGGAGAGAGCCCGACCTTTTAAAACGCGGAAAAGCCTTCATCGGTAAATATTACAGTTAAATCATCGTAACCTCCACGCCCCGCCAGGTTGTGGAGTTGCAAAAGCGTTAAAAAGATATATTCCCGACAAGGGGGGGACCCTTCTGATTGTTTTCGGAATAGGTTACCCCTCTCATTTCAACCACCTCAACATTCACTGTCTGGGCTGTATTCTCACCGCTAAAAGATTTTTCAAGCCCCTTTCTCACTTTTCCCGTGTTTCGCAATATTGGGACTTTCTGCTGAATCGTAACTTTCATCCGATTTCCATTCATCTTTATCAGCTTTACTCAGGATTTATCATCCAGGCAGACGCTATTAAGGGGGGTTTGAAGCTCTTATTGTATTTGCAGATACCCTTCAAGCGAATAATGGATCAACTCTTGAAGGGCTTTGCTTTTAAAATTCAATCCAGAAATCCTATTTTCATGAAAGGTCATATTTTTTATACATTTCGGGACGATATTCCACCGCCAGGTGCTCTGGGCTCTGCAGAAAGCTTAGGAGTACAGTTGAATAATTATACGGTAATTCGTTCAGTAATGACGTGCAACAGCGAACTCTGAGTACTGGGCCAAAAGAGGGCCTAAATATTTACATTTTTGGCCAAGTTTATGCAATCGAGGATTGACTTGATGATGAATTTAGAGTTTAGACGCCTCTAGTGGGACTAGATTTTGAATACTGAGCTGGCTTATGTTGACGTGATGTCTCAGAGATGGGTTCTCTCAAGTTTGACACCTTCAGTATTCCTACCTATCGTGCAACACCATATTTACTGATGTTCCGTGGTAAAACTAGTTGAAATTTCGACCAGGAAATAACGATTGGGTCAGAAACGACAACACTCACCTCACAACAGTCTTATCACTTCTGTCGAATTGAAATGTGAACTGCTGAAGTTGTGTAGTTTCCTCCGGTAGTTCTGTGATTTCTCGTTTGTGATAAGAGCTCCAACAGAGGGAGACGTCGCTCGCCTTCCTTGCTGTGAGTTCTTTATAGTCACGCCAGTTATTTACCAACGTCTCTGTGCGGTTGAAAACAAATTTTGTTTTATGGATTTTGTAACACTATAAATTGATATTTCTCAAGTGTTTAAATATTTTGTTCACTTGGAATGTAGGATTTTAAAGACGTACTCATCAGTATTCTATGATGGACGGCTCAGCGTTTTTAATAAATAGGTAGGTACCAATCAACTTTCAGGTACTGCATATTAGATTCATCGTCAGCCATTCAAATAATGACGCAGAGAGGTTCGCTATTGGGTTGGTTTGAAAATAATAAATCCATTAATTCATACGACAAATGAGTATCTTGTTCTCTGACTGGCTCAGTCAATGATTGTATGCTACTGATCCCCTGTTGATTTTGCTTCAAATTCGTTGTTTTATCGTTTACTTCTTCGCATATCGTCTGTACAATGAAATAATGCCTCGGCCAGCCCCTCGATTGCTGATTGATTCAAATATTTATCACTTCTATTCTGAACAAGCTACTCAACTGTGTATGTGACGTATGTTGAACCAGCAATGCACATGTTCAGAAAAGCGTATTTCCGACAAAATTGATAATTAAGAATACAACTGGTACGTTTATGCAAATCGTTGATGAAAGAGGGTCCGGTCAATTAGTTATGAATTCACTCAAGCCTCATGTTTTGCTTCCCCTCCGCCTTTTTTATGGTCATAAATTATGATTACCTCTCATCCTGGGGTGCCCCTAAGAAGATGAAGGAAGCTCCTCATTATGAATAATAGACGGAGAGGGGTGCTTGCTATAGGTCCCGGATCTACTTGCTGGAGGGCACTGCTCTTGATATTATATTATTCAAAATTTGGTAGCTTGCATTTACCAGCATGTTTTTTCAACTTACGGTTAACTGAATGAAGATATTGGAGTTTACTATCCATTTTTTCAGGTAAAAAGTAAGAATATATAAATAACTGGATGTGAAGTTCCCCCTCCCCCGCACCATTACTGTCTATGTACTCATGGTGGGTTGTGTTGATACAAGCTTAAAACGCTGCAAATCCCTGCACAACGGTTTATTATTTTGTACAGAATACCCTTCTGTTACAGATCACAGCTCTCTGTATAGATAACCCGTCTATATAATATAATAATATGTACTGTTCTATACATATTATGTAGATCGCAGATCCTCCGTAGGTTAGTACCTAACCGCGTACTCGTTACTAGGTACCTACCTAAATCACGATTTAAATGTTGCTAAAATAATTCTGTCGATGACAAGCAGTACCAAAAATGGCAAAAAGACACGCAAATAATGAAGTTCTGAAAGAAAATTGTTGATGTGGAGTGAAATAGATGCCCCTTCTGCGTAGATCACTGTTTTCTGTGGTCAGTACCTACCCTCTGGTCAAGTATAATGAACCGTTGTGTAATAACTTGCCCATCAACTTCAACGGTTGTTCAAGTTGCAAAAGTACCGATCAACAAAATCCAGCCCTTCTAGGTAGATGAACCGTTGTGTAATAATTTGCCCATCAATAATACTTCAACGTTTGTTCAAGTTTCAGAAGTACCTACCAACAAAATCCAATAGTCCATCACTTATCAATTGAAATTATATCGTTTACATCGGATTTACATCGTTTGAAACGATCATGTTGACGAAGCTTTTTGGCGCACACGAACGGCTGGACGTACAATGCTCCGGGTGGTCTCAAAAAATTGTTTAGCTCAAGACAAATTTAATAACGTTAAAAAAAACCATACCCTTCTATCGAAAGTTTTCGAGCTATGGCGTTTTGAAAATTTCAACCCCTATTTGTAACCCCTTAGAAATGGCTGACAGTAACGTCGAGCTTCGAGGACCAACTAGACCCCGAACGGAACCTATAACCCGAATTTCATCAATTTTTTTTTCATGGTAACTAAGAAAAGTGGCCCGTACGGCGTACGGCGGACAGACAGAAATATTTTTATTGCATTTTCGGATTCTACATACCTTGAAACGTAAACCATCAAATTTAGAGGGGGGTTAGAATTTTTTTTTTGGTTCATTACCTATTGAAAATAATAAACCAAAGCAGCTGTAATATTACATAAATGTGATATACTGAGATCTTCATTCGAGTGTTTTGAGATAATAAAAAACAGTTTTTATTGATTTAATAGTAATGGTAGGTAATAGATAAACATCGTTTGTGCGTTTTCCATTTCTGTAATAAAATTGATGTTTATTCGTTCAATTTTATTCATTTGCAAGAAAGAAAAATGTAATCATTGGCATGAAGTCCGAATACTTGTAGTGACTGTCCTTGAGCTTTATTGATGGTCATAGCTAATGCGAGTCTTACTGGAAACTGCAGTCTGTTAAACTCAAAATCCACAGCTGTCGGAATCATAGGAATTCGAGGCGATTCCTATTGTCGACTCGGGGTGCTTAGCTGATCGGCTCACTCAGTCGAACCCAGCTAATTCGTACCCAGCAGTCTCAGAGAGCCTTCATTTCAAATTTCAGCATGATAGGTTAAATAGGAACGAAATTAGCCTCAGGGCTCACTCAGCTGATCGGCTCATTGAGTCGAGATCTAAGTAATTCTTACCCAGCAGTCTCAGAGAGGCTTCATTTCAAATTTCAGCATCGTAGGTTAAATAGGAACGAAATTAGCCTCAGGGCTCACTCAGATGATCGGGGAAGCTGATTCGACCATAGCCTATAATCGCCCCCGGAACTTGCCGATCACAATTGAAGAACTCTGTCAAAATCGGTTCAGCGATTTGGATAAGAAACATACATACTATGGTGAATTTATGTGTGTTTAAAATTCACCATGAGAGGTGGAGGTAGTTTGGATGTTGGAATTTGATGTTGGATAATTTGGATGTTGTAAAATTGGAGTTAAATTGTCATGCGTGTTTTGGTGTGGTGCGGTTAAGGGCGGACCTCCACCGATCTTTTAGTGAATTTCGCCAGTTCTGGTTAAGGGCGAAACCTCCACCATGTTCTGATGAAATTTGAGTATGTGAATTTGTGAGGAATATGTGTGTGCGGTTAAGGGCGGACCTCCACCGATCTTTTAGTGTATTTCACCAGTTCTGGTTAAGGGCGAAACCTCCACCATGTTCTGATGAAATTTGTGTGTGTGAATTTGAGATGAATAAGGGAAATGTGAGTTGTGCGGTTAAGGGCGAACCTCCACCGATCTTTTAGTGTTGAATAGGAGAGAGAGGAGGTGAGGAATGAGAGAGAATAGTCATCGACTAGAGGATAGCGTAGAATGGCGAAAATGGCGCAGGATCCGGGGTTATATATAGACTCAGAAGCCACCACCAGGGTGGTGGGGTTCCAGGTTGTGTACCGGATCCTGCGTCCCTTGCCCCTCTCGTACTGTTTATTTGCCGGTATCTTATTTTAGCATCTTAATATTAGCGAGAACTTATTCTTGGTGGTTGTAGTTCCGGGAGGGACTCACAACACAAACGTACATGCACACATACACACATTCATTTTTATTTATATAGATTATCGAATGGGTTAGTCCAGTTCCACTCGTTGCAAGTGAATATCGGTTCCATGGGCCCAAGAGAACCCGTGAGGCATTGTCACTGTTCCTGATGGTCACATTATAGTGTTGTACGTTAGTTTAAGACATCTGGTACGTTGAGTGTCTTGGTGTCCTTAGTGTTATGATGTACGATCAAAAGCCTTTTTACGTTACGGCTGCAAAAGTAGGTACTCCAATCAGTAGGACTCGCCTGATTGAAAATCTCCGGTTTTACTGTTATCAACCACCTGGGGTATAATTTGCCATTTGCCAGGTGTGTAATTTCCTGTCATCATGAATCCTGTTACGTTGCGTGATGTGGTAGACTATTAGATTCAGAATATTACGAGTATTTCAGAGACCATGGTTACCGTTGTCTCACCTCTTGCTCACTTAATGCTGTCCTTTACGGTTTCAGAATCGGATCTTGGGTCATAGTAAGAGGTTGGTTTTTGCCTCTCACAGCTATCACCTGCAAGTAGAACCTGTAACCTTGAGTGGTTTGCGGATCAGTTAATTACTCTTGCTGATATCTGGTCCGGTGGTGCATCGTGTAACTCACAGGAGACTGACCGCCATAAACAGCCATCGAAAGCATTAGTTAGCTCGGCGTTAGCGTCACTCAACTGTGTAACAGTTCCTAATGCATGATCACGCAGAACCGCTACCCAGGAACGGTGCCACCCGTCCCAATAGTAGGAAGAAGAACAATCAATCCGTTTCCTGCCCTCAACAAGGATCTCACCTCCCTCATTTTTATTTATACCACTCGATATTTAAACAACTTCATCCTTTTAACAATTCTGCGGTTGCCCGATAGGTCGTCCCTTGAAATTGTCACCCTTCGAGAAATATATAAATCCACCCCCCTTGGGTAAATTTAGCTTCCCCTTGATTTTCGACTAGGGGTCCCAATCCGCACGGATTTTCAGTCCTGCAGGATCCGCACCTCGAACTTGCCAATCCTGCAGGATCCTGCGCAGGATCCTGCATCTGCCCAACCGCGCAAATTAATTATACATTGAATTACCTAATTAACTGCTAATTTATAATGGTACGTCATGATAAAATACCTAATAGGTATGTAGGTTAAATTAAAAGATTTAGGTCGTCAATAAGAGTATATAATGACAGAATATAATTATTATGATTTTTACAAACGCTATGAATTGAAAACTGGATGTTTTTACTTAGTAAGAACGACCGAAGCATGCACAACGCGTTCAGAGTGTCACTGTTGAGTCCACGTGATTTGCATACTTCATTACCATATATGGACCTTATGGTAGTTGCGGAAGAGGGAAGCTTAAATACACATTTCACAAAAAACAATTTCGAGTCATCAGAAGTAACAAAGCTTTGAAAAGAAATACCATCCTTGGCAGTCATACGAGCGAGAACGGCCACCAGACTGGTATCCGACGAAGAACCACTGCTGAAGTAAGTAGTAATTTTGCCTTTCTTCTGCGCTGGTTCAGAGTCATCTTTTTCTGGAGAGGAAGGCGGAATCGTGAATCGATGGACGGCATTCAGATGGGCACGAAGACCTTTTATTGATCTATTGCTTAACTTCAAGGTCTTTTCGCAAATATTACATGTAGCACTCACCCCATCTTTAGATTTCGAGAAATGATCCCAAAAGGCCGTGTAATCCATAGCTTTAAATCAGCTCACAAGTTAATAATACCATCATGTTGCAAAAAGATAATAAATGAAAATGGTAAAAGACTGCGCTGGCGCCTAAATGGGGGGAAACTGTGAATCATAGAAGGAAATTTTGATTCACGCAGAAGATCTTAGAAGGAGGTGGCTGGAGGGGTGGGGAATGCGTTCCCTCCATTTTTGGCTCCCCCCAAGAGTGGAAACTGTTATTCACATTTTTGCAGGATTGCAGGATCCACGCACGAATCCTGCAGGATCCGCACCTCCCAAAAAGCGGCAGGATCCTGCAGGATCGTGCAATTGCAGGATTCAAGATTGGGATCCCTATTTTCGACCCTTAAACAATCTTCTTGGAGCTTTATTCCTCAATTACCCAATAGAAAGCTATCGAGTCAGAGCATTAACCGTTGTCTACTTAATATCTTCCCTTTTCCTATAATAGCACCTAATTTAAAAGAAATTATTTTATTAGTGCAATTTAGGCGAGTGACCCAATCCGAGCAGAGTTGAGGTAAAAATAATATTGCCCACTCTGTTACAACTCCGTCATTACTGGGGAAATACATAGCTTGAAATAGAGTTACGAGTGAAAAGTCCCACTTTCGGCTCTCACCGATATGAAGCTTGGTTTCCCGATCTAAACGTGAATTCTACTCAGCAAGATTTTTTGATCAATAGGTAGGTACACTATGATGATTTCTGGAATTTTGATGTTTCTTATTACATTGATTCTGTTTACTAAACCGATTTCCGGTTTGATTGATGAAAAAACGCTTTAGTGTTTTTCAAAGGCGTAACTTATAGACTCAGGTCGTGACGTTATTGATGGAAACCTTGACTAGTTGCGGTATGACGGATCCATTTTTAAATAGACAGGTCTGGGAAGTGGAATTTTTTTTTCCAAGCGCTGGATCTGACATTCAGAAAATGGGAGTTCATTATTCATTCTTCCGACCCGATATCCTGTACCACGGCGGTCGCCCATTAGACGAGCCCGAGTTGTGAGATGTTCTGTAGCGCCGTATGTCTTCCCTTCAACTCATCGGCGATATTAAATATTAGATGGAGGGGCTTCGTCCGATTCCTCTATCCCTTTCTTCCTCCGTCTCTCGGAGTTTTAGAACCGAAAAAAGCAATTATTTATCCCTCGGTAATCCGTCTTTGAGTTTCACCTGATGCTGTCCCTTACGAGGCTTTCAGTCGATCCTCGTCCGAGGACAGAGATCCATTAGGAAACCTTTAGGGCGATTAATTTTCTCTTGGGATTCGTCTGTTTTTGTGAGTGTAACTTCGTTGACGCCATTACTTCCAGCCGTAATCCTTTCGTGAGTGCTTCTAATCGTGGTATGCCGTTATTGAAGGTGTATAGCCATTATCTTACGTAATCGTTGAATCTGGTCTGTCCTGGGAATTGGTGGGGTGGGCTGCCTTAAAATCTACATGAGCTTATAGGGAAAGTGGCTGCAGATTCCTCTTCTTTCAATATTAGGTTCCCAGATGGGCGTCCCATGACCGCCTCCGAAATCTCATATGCAGCATTTACCGCAGGCCCGTGAATGATTGTTGGATAGGTTTAAGTTGTGTATAATTGTTTATCCGCCTGATCTGGGCAATTAAGCGGTTGCGGATAAGAATAATTTGGTAGGAATTCGTTGGAAAACACAAGCCTATCAATCACCTGGTAAATACGGACGAAGGTACATTCCGTTATAACTCGCTCAGTCAGAAGAGCTTTATTGGAAATTTTTGTTCCACTCACAGGTGGTCCGCAAGCTCGATACTGTAACTCCGTCAATCATTCAGTGAAATGTTACGTGGTTGGACGTGTATATCACTGGGTTTTACGTTTCGTAGAGGCAGCTTAGTTGGATAGCTCCCTGTAGTTAGTTATCGTGGCACTGGTGTTGTGTGTGAACGAATGTTGTTGTGACAGCTGTACTGTTACACTATCCACCGTTGCAGCTATGCACCATTTATTCGCTTTGGTTCCTTTATTTTGAATAATGAACCGTTGGAATCGAACATGAAAAAAAAAAGTTAAACCCACCCCCGTCAAAATTTTATGGCTTACGTCTCATGTAGAACCCGAAAATGCAACAACAAAATTTCTGTCTGTCCGCCATACGCCGTACTTCGCACTTTTCTTAGTTACCGTGAACCAAAATTAACGAAATTTGGTTTGTAGGTCCCGTTTGGGGTCTAGTTGGTCCGCGGAGCTCGGCGTTACTGTCAGTCGTCTCCAAGGGGCGAAAAATAGGGGTTGAAATTTTCAGAACGCCGTAGCTCAAAAACTTCCAATGGAAGGGTATGGTTTTTTTAACGTTTTTAAATTGTTAGTGAACTAAAAAAAAATTTTGAGACCACCTGGAGCATTGTACGACCAGCTGTTCGTTAGCACTGAAAAGCTTCGTCATCATGATCGTGAATCAAATGGTATTAAATTCGGCCCAGATATCATTGCTAGGGAGCACCTGATTATAATCACGAATGGCTGTATAAAGTCGAGTTGGTTGTTCTGTGGTATTACTTCGTTTGAAAAATTATGGATCTTTCGGATTTTGTTGATGGGTACTTTTGCAGCTGTAACAAACGTTGATGTATTATTGGGCGAATTATTACACACCGGTAAATTTTTACATAACGGTTTATTATACTATCTACGTAGAAGGGGCACTATATAGGTAAATTATTATACAGCGGTTTATCAATTGTCTTTTGCTTCATAAATAACTACAAATAATTAATAATATTGAATCCCGTGCATTTGTATGAAACTAATTCCGGGGCCGGCTCCAGTACTCGATTTAGGGCTTTCCTGGGAGGAACTCGAGGGTATTGACCACAGAAAACCGTGATCTACGCAGAAGGGGCATGTATACAGGTAAATAATAAGCCTTTGTGTAATAATTTGCAGCATTTCATTTATTCAGCAATTATTATTATTGTCTGGCCTTGTGGAAATCCTGCTGGACCAGTCTCACTATCCGTAGATAACCAAACTCTTCATTGATCATCAAACAGCTATTTGGTATTGCATTACAGCTTCATTCAGCTCGAGTATCCCACCTTCCAGATGCATTGATGGTAGGTTGTTACACTCCTCAAATTACGCTGTAACTTCGTCAACTATTTCTTCGTCTAATGAATAGGAGGTATGAAAAGAATCTCAACAAGGAAAGCCGAGAGTTCTCGAGCTGTTACTTCTCTCGCCTCGGGAGGATTCCTGAATGATTTCCCCCCCTTCCACGGCACTACACAGTTGGAACGTATCAATCCCCGGTAATGAAAGTGAATCTAATTGCATCATTAGTCAACAAGTTGCAGGGCGTAGGGGGAAAGGAATGAGTTCTGGTAACCCTCCCGCCTTTTCACTCAATGCATTTGATTGATCAATTTGTCGTGCCCTGTAATGCAATTCCTTCATTACTTCACCTCCGCCTTGTGTATTCAGCATTGCTTTCATACCGTGCGTAGCGGTAAATTTGCAACTTCTGTAATTTACTCTATCCATGCAGGTTGGTCGACCCTTTTATCCGGAAAGGGTCGTCAACATGAGTGTGAATCACACCGTGTACTGATAGGGACCAGCTGATTATAATCACGCGCATGATGAAATGCGAAGGAATGAAACTGAGTTTGTTGTTCCATGATGATATTTCATTCGAAGAAAGATGGTTATTTTGGAGTTTGTCGATAGGTACAAGTTTGTTGTTCGCGGCCAAACGAATCATTCGGATTGGGTGGAGTATTTGGGGATAATGTCGAGGATGACCGGTAGGAAGGAAAATGCCTATTTATTCAACTTGCCGAACGTTAGAGAGCTTATACTTCGACTCTGGTGGCATTTTTGTCGTGGTTGAGATTGTATGTGCGTGCGTGGGTACCTACCCATCGCAAAAAATCCTACTAATTCAGGGTCTTATCCTAATAGGAATTCACTGATTAATTTGCCGATTTTTAATTGTTTATAAATTATGTACAGTGTTGGTATACGTAGAAACGTGCAAAAAAAATGAGCAACTGAGTGCAAAATACAAAAGCCGAGGCGGCATGACGCTGGTATACTTTCATACCGAATCATTACCATTTCGACATAATTGAATAGAAACTATAGAATTTCATCACGTAGTACCAGAAAGCCCTTCTACTTATGGGGTGTATTACCTACCTCTTACCACCAACCACGTTGTATAGAATAGTCTGTTGTAATAAAGAAGCTTCTTCCATCTAGTGAGTTTTTCATTGATATCAACTGTATTAATTTGATATACAGACCTGTGTTTATAAATTGATTAGTAGGTCGTCACTTACAGTTTAATCTGCTACATATTTGGCCCCCACAGATGCTGTGCTTCATTGCCTTGGATATCCAGAAAAAATAAAAATAATCACGGTATGTTTTCGTTAATCTGCTGTAGTAGGTATAATTTCATCAAAGAGCACAGTTGTTCTGGGCAAGTCACCAGGTTAAAAAAAAAAAGTTATCGGAATGGTTGTCTCAGATTTGGCATCTGATCAACGCATAAAATCTGGTGTACTAATATTATATCTGATAGTTATAATATACGAGGTAGATAGATTTTTTAAAATCTCATAATAATTATTGTTAATTTTTGTTGCAGGTAAGACACTCTCCGAATCTCCGCTTGAATCTCAGAGGTATCAGTTAACATTCATACTATATGCAGATTAACTAATAATGTAAACAAAATTATTTATAGAACTAATTTGGAAAAAAAGTTAATTTCTCAATAATCATGGTTTCTATATTTGCAAATCTGATTTTCTAATTGAATTTATCAGCTAGAGCAGTAATACGCCGCCGCCCGTTTCAAGAGTGTGTTGACGAGCTCAACGTTTGCTCAAAGTTTATGATAAATTGATTTGTCATGTACCATCATAATAATAATCATCTTCACATTTTCTATTCCTTTCTTGTAGAAAATACGTAGTTGGTTGTTCATGTATAATCATCAGTCGTACATATTCTGGCCAGTAAAATTATTGTTATCTGAAGGTTCTCTGTGGTGGGTTGTTTCTAGCTTTCTGTAAACGCTGTGATCTCCAAGGATGTAGCAGAGCTTTTCACGGGGTCTAAACAACCCCACTTCACTCGCCCATCTCTCATTTTTAATATTTTATCTTCAACATTTACTTTTTCAATGGCTCATACGACGGTTGACGTTTCACGAGTTCTGTCAGCTTATGAAGTTTTACAGTTAATTATTGGTTTTTCATGCCACCGCAGTCTGTTTTCTCCGGATTTGATCTTCTTTCTTTTTGAAAATCGAACATAGAATATTCATGAAATTTCATCCTGTTTACCTACCAAATTGCATGTAAAACCATCTGCAACATTCCGAAGCAGTTGGGAGCGTTTCCTCCGTTATTTATACGTCTATTGTGATTCCAAGTCCACCGCCTACAACTTACATTGTTTGGTGAACGAAATTCAAAGCAGCCCAAGATAACCATCTATGGAACAGACGTTTATTTCTAGAATTGAATGGGCTGAGAAAAAAAGTAGTTTTGTGACTCCCAACTCTGTATGTCCATTATCATTGCATTGTCGTCGAATAATATCCTCCAGGACACATCTCCGTAAATATGTGAGAAGCCTCCCAATATTTGAATACGATTATGTTTATTTTTTTAATTTTTTTAAACTATTTTTTCGTCTTCCAAGAGCTGTTACTGCGTGGGTTTATGTAGACTACCCGCAGCATAGGGCTCCCCGCAGCGCCGTTCTTCTTCAACCTTTCTCGGACCAGTACTCAAACCCAGGAAAACGCCCTCATAAATCTCATGCTGCCTCTTCGAAATGGAAAAGACGGACATAATATTCTTTTCATTGATTCACTTTCCGTATCAAGAAGAGCACACACACACACACACACACACACAAAATCAATGGAACCCTTTGTACGCGGCAGGACGTCCCTGTCATCTGGGGGAAAAACGAGGGTGCACCCTGATTGATTCAAATTGATCTGTTTTTCTCCCGTTCAATTGCCTCTCATCATGCGATTTAATTGATGGTGGCTCCGATCCGTCGTAGGGGCCTTCTGCAACCCGATCGTCAATAAAAATTCCAACCACGAACATTCATCGCTCTTACTCGACTTTTATTTTAATTTCTTAATTTAATATCTTAATTTTTTCGAGACGGAACCCTTGAAATATTTCAGCCGGACCCGTTTTATCGCGTTTTACCCTTCACGACATCGAAAAATACTGCACGTGATCTTCTTGAGGATAATGGCGCCGTCACGAATAATAAACATGCCACCCTGCTCCTCGACAGATGCGCCTGTCTGATGCATATTAAACTTACCTCTGATTTATCTCGCGAATGCTCCTCTTCGCTGGACTATTTATTAAATGCACTGCTGCACTCGGGCTCTATTACTAGTAGAAAAACATCCTGTGCAGCTTTGTGCCACATCCATCCAAATTGTCATTCCAACTTTACCTTAAGAATTACCATTCGTTCATTTGTACGTGTGATGGATTATGAATGCTCTGAGACGGATTTGTTTCGGGAAATGTTTCAAAAATTCTCATGTAGTAGAAGAAATACTGAATCCGTTTTTTCTCTAAAATTTGTGTAAATATACTTACCTGCCCTGTTCAATAAAATTATCAATTATTTGCTGTTAAAACTAATGGCTGCATGTTAATCCTTGCCTAAAGTAAATACAGTACCTGTCTATTGACACTGAATGGGAAATCCACCCTTTTTTGAGGTTTCAAGTTGGCTTTGTAAGAAAACACCACCATGCTTCGGACCAAAGTGACAAAGCACTGTTTCAAGTCAATCAAAGACCACGGGGGAAACACGAAGTATGAAACTGTATTTTTTTCCAAAAATGAATAACAACTGTTTCTGATAGATTTTTGGATGTCGAACACGGTTGTAATGACAAAACAGGAGAAAAACGAGTTTAAAAGGCTGAAAAACGCTGTTGAAGAATATGCGTTTAGGTGAAAAACGAGGTAACGTGGCTTCCCTGCATCGACCGTCGAGCCCAAGAAGCACCCTCTTTATTTTCCTATTGTTCACATTGTGATCTACAGCTTTCCTGTAGTTCACAGAAAGCGCTCCTTCCTCATCGACCTCTTCGTATCCCCACCATCACACCTGTAATTCACAGCTTTCCCTGATTTTGTGTGTTTTACAGAAACTGTGTTGAACAGCGAGATAGTGCGGTTAAAATGCGTTCACCATCATCTTTACCATTGTTAATCAATAGAAAAATTATTTCAACAGTTAGTAAGTACATAGGATACCTAATCGCAGACCCGCAAAATACCAAGATCCCCCGTTTCTCTTGCTCAACTGGACCTTTGAAACTTTCTAAAGTTTTGATTATTTTATGCCATTATTTTATGATTTTTTTAAATGTGGACAATTCATCATCACATTCTACATTTCACAAAGAATTTATACCTACCGGTTCCTAAATTGTTTCATCTTGGCTCATGTAAAGAGTGCTGGAAGGCTCTCCTGAACATTTTGGGGAAAGGGAGACACCCTCAATTTTCCTCTGTGGTCTAATAATTTAATGTCACTGAAAATAATAAAAACAGGGCCTGGGGTTCAAACAGATGAATGATTTATATTGAATAATGAATGTTCGATTGCAACCTATCAATTCCATCCATTCGCCTTCATCCGTACCAAACTTCTTCACTTCTTCTGAGCTTGAAACTTCGTGAAACGATTATTTTTATATATAGAAGTTGAAAATTTATGAATCTGGAAACAAACAAGACTTTAAAAGAAGTCTTTAAAAGGTCGCAGTTCATGGGTATGGCCCTGAGGCGATGGGAGAATTAACTTGAGACGAAACGCTGCTGATAGCGTTGTACTTCTCCCAAAGGTCTTGTTTTCCAGCTGAACAGATTCGAGTCCCGTTGTAGTCCATGTTCATTGTAATCTCTCAACATTTTCAAACAAGTATCTTTGCCATTATTAACAGGGGCTCCTTGAAATTTAATTAGAAGTGGAGCCGAACCCCATCTTTTGCTAATGTTTGTTGTGTATAACGGCCCGAGGCCTTAGGAAAACATTCGCTCGAATATAAGGTAACCCACCGAAGTTGAGGATGTTGCTACAGCATCTGCTTTATTGAAAGCCCTTTGCTTCCACAAAATATAGGCATCGTAAATATCTGTATTATTGCTGGAATGAGTTATATTGTTTTTACCCCGCAAATTGTTAGGGAATACGAAACGCACGCGTGCATTTTTTAGAACACTTTCCATAAAAATCCGTTTGAGAGAATTCCGAATTAACCCCTAAATTTTACAAAATTCTTGCATACCTATAAGTAAGTACATATTTCACTTAGACAATATCTGACCTGGGCTACGAGATACGCCAAAATTTTTGTAATGGCAAACTGAAGGATTAATTTATTGGTATATGAAATTTTCGGAAAATAAGAAGTGGGTCAAATTTGAGTTGTTGTTGATCAGAAACTCCCCATCAAACAAATTTGTGCATTCTATCAAATCAAGGAAACATACCTACCTGCGCTTTTCTGAAGTCATAGAGGTAGGTACTAATAATTCTGACAGAAATAATTGGAAATTGGTAGTATTGTAATAAAATTTTGCAAATCCCGAACATGATTACTCAGATTGGTGTAACTGTATTGGGCAATAAGCTGAAAAACAACTCATCAAACTCCTAAAGCAAACATACCAAGCTACGACCCCCCTTCAAAACTGTTGGCCCCTGTTTGGGTCAACAGTTTTGAATGTACATCAAAGATGTTGAATATTGGTTGTGATGACGGTATAGTATTAAAATTGATCTTTTAGCAAGTACCGACCTCTAAACAATATAATATACAAATATAACTGTATAAAATTCATTGTTAAATGAATTTGGAAAAAATATGAGGGCATTGTGAAATACATTTTAATTACATCCGCATCCCCGTAAATTACGGTATACCTACGTCTAAAAAACAGAAATAATGAAAATCTCTACAGACATCACAAGAACTATTATTTTTACCTATTAATAATTCTAATAACTCAGGGCTCTCTCATGATCTTCGTTAATCAATCAAGTCATTACACAGAAATTATAATCATCATCTGCAAGGCAATCAGTTATGGATTATTGGAGTGCAATTATTGTATACCAATCTTCTTGTTCAGACCTCCGAGTTCTTCAAATGTCCATTATGTAGCTGGTAAGTGCATAAGTTGTAGGTTTGCCAAACGCATAATAATATTCTATCGTAGCCCTTACAATCGGTGGCAAACTAACGCCAGCTACTATTTACTGGGGACTCAGTCTGAACTCAGAAGTTTAATAATACATTATAAACCTTTTCCTGTAATGCAGCATGCGCTACTACTTGGTACAATGGGGTCAAGTCCACCTACGAGTTCCTTAGAACATTCCTAACTGCGGTCGTGAGCCTTCGTTTCCATCCAGCATAGCTTGGGACGGATTAATTTTTTTACCTCTGTCATTATCATATAACAACATTCTCTCCTCATTCCGTTCGACCTGGGTGGTTTTTTGTGCACTTGCCCTTTCCTTAGCCACGATTGAACTTTTCAAATACCTTGAATTATATCACTGGTTCACTTTATGCTGTAAATCATCTTGAATAATAATTTATTATTGTTGCTGGACAGTTGATAAGAGTTCTATAGCACGTTTATTGTTGAACATTTTTTGTAATAGTTTTATACATCTTTTTTTGAAGGCGGTTTTGGTTTTTTATTTTCAGTAATGAACTTTTGGAATCGAGCATGAATTCCCCCCCCCCCCCCTCCTTGTTTCAGTTTCAAGGTATGTATGTAGAATCCGAAAAGGGAATAAAACATTTCGGTCCGTACGCCGTACTTCGCACTTTTCTTAGAGTTACCATGAACCAAACTTAATGAAATTTGGTTAGCAGGCCCGTTTGGGGTCTAGTTGGTCAGCGAAACTCGGCTTTACTGTCAGTCATCTCTAAGGGCTGAAAAATAGGGGTTGAAATTTTAAGAACGTTGTCGTGGTATCCTCCCAGAACCACAACTTTACTATGTGAAATTAAGATCTCGCTAAATAAACCTAGAAGTGGGGACGGAAGACGCAGGAGAGCCGAGGGACAGCCTGGGGATTTGTAACATGAGCAAACGTTGTGCTTCATGAATAACAACAAATAATCAATATAGAATTCTTGAATCTACCGCATATTTATGAGACAGTAATTTTCCGGCCGGCTCCGTTTTCCTGGGGGGGGGGGGGGGGGGGGGGGGATTGTGGGTGGGTATTGACCACAGGAAAGAATGATCTACGCAGAAGGGGCATCTGTACAGGTAAATAATAAATAAGCCGTTGTGTAATAATTTGCAGCGTCCCCCCCCCCCTCTCCTACAGATCGACAACTTTTAAGAAGGGGTTATCGCATTGTTACGCAAATCCTTCAAATCGGTTCCTTGAAACAGACTTGACGGATCCACTTTGTAAGGCATCAAGTCTACTCATTATAATTATGTGGTGTTGGGATTTCCCAATAAGAAGCTCAGTCATTAGCGTGGCGAATCTGCCATTCATAAGCAGAGGGAGATGTGTAGCGCGGCTCGAAATTAATAAGAGCCTCATTGTGACTGGCACCTAGCGATAGAAAATTCCTTTCTGATGACCGGAACCCGCTCGGCAGGCTTCAGCGTCAAGGACTTCGCGTGGCACCCCGCAGCTAAACCGCCCATTGTTGTCTGTCATCGGCTCTCTTTCTTTTTCCTTCCCCTCCAGAACCATCTTTTTAAACCCATCAACCTTCGCCGCTCCTTGAAGAAAAGCAATATCTTGGACGGAGCGTCTCTTCTGTGTGTATAAGCGATGAAAAGGTCGCGATGGGAAGGCGGGGGTTCCCCGACGGGACCTCATCTTTCCAGTTGGAGCGATTCCCCTTTTGGGTGAACTCCTCCGGCCGCTAGGTGGCCTTATCTGATGGCCACTTTGTCGCCAATAACTCGGACATGCATCTTTCTTCATCGCCCCGTTGCCTTTTGGGGATAAGCGAATTACAAATTGGCCCGTACCCCCATTTCAGAGGACTCCAAAACGGGTCTGACAGACACTTGGTGGTTTTATGTAGTACTGGAACGTTTATCCATGTAATGTCGCTATTTTGATAGCGATCGGAGAAGAAAAACGCTGCAAATTATTACACAGTTTATTATTTACCTGTATAGATGCCCCTTCTGCGTAGGCCACTGTTATAGGAAAGCCCTAAATGGATTACTGGAGTCGGCCCGGAAATTAAAGTTTCATACAAATGCGCGGGATTCAATAATTCAATCATTAATTATTATTTGTAGTTATTCATGAAAAATACGGTAAATAATAAACCGTTGTGTAATAATGTACCTGTATAGATGCCCCTTCTGCGTAGATAGTATAATGAATCCTTGTGTAATAATTTACCCAATGATACTTGAACGTTTGTTCAAGTTGCAAAAGTAACTTTCAACAAAATCCAAAACAGCCATAATTTTTCCAATGGAATAATATATTATCACAGCCAACTCGACTTCATACAGCCATCCGTGATTATAATCAGGATTACTGTGAACGAACGGCTGGACGTACAATGCTCCGGGCGGTCTAAAAAAAACTCACAAGTTCAAAGATTATTTAAAAACTTTTGGTTTATTATTTTCAATAATGAACCATTGGAATCGAGCATGAAAAAAAAAATTCTTACCCCCCCCCCCCCCCCCCCCCCCCTTAAAATTTGATGGTTTACGTTTCAAGGTATGTAGAATCCAAAACTGCAATAAAAAATTTCTGTCTGTCCGCCGTACGCCGTACGGGCCACTTTTCTTAGTTACCATGAAAAAAAATTGATGAAATTCGGGTTATAGGTTCCGTTCGGCGTCTAGTTGGTCCTCGAAGCTCGACGTTACTGTGAGTCATCTCTAATGGGTTCAAAAAATAGGGGTTGAAATTTTCAAAACGCCTATACCATTTTTTTACGTAAATATTTTTACGGTTTTAAATAGTTCTTGAACTTGCGAGTTTTTTAAGACCATCCGGAGCATCGTACGTCCAGCCGTTCGTTCACAGTAAGGCCCCGAAGTTTGCACCGACAGGCATTTTCGACTCCAGTGTGAATGAAATTGTATACAATTCAAACCAAATCTCGTAACCAGAGACGCGCCCACAATAGGAATTTGTGAATACGGCCAATCATTGGTAGGGATCACCTGATTATATTGGCGGAGTATGAAGTCGAGTTGGTTGTTCAGTGATATTATTTCGCTTGAAAAATGATGGCTCTTTTGGAGTTTGTTGGTAGGTAGTGAAACTTGAACAAACGTTGAAGTATTATTGATGGGTAAATTATTACTACGGTAAATCATTACTCAACGGTAAATTATTACACAACGGTTCATTATACCATCTACGTAGAAGGGGCTGGAGTTTGTTGGTAGGTACTTTTGCAACTTTTTTCACTCCTCATCAACAATTTCTTTTCAGAACTTCATTATGTGTGTTTCTTTTTGTTAGGTACTGTTTGTCATCGGCAGAATTATTATGTATAATATGTATATATGTAGTATATGCAGAATAATATGTATATAATAGAATAGTACATATCATATTATATAGAAGGGTTATCTATACATAGAGCTGTGATCTGTAACAGGAGGGTATTCTATACAAAATAATAAACCGTTGTGCAGGGATTTGCAGCGTTTTTTTTAAATCGAGGTAACGGCTTTCTGAAAATTTCAGCCTCTATTTTTCACCCCTTGCAGATGACTGACATCAACGCCGAGTTTCGCGGACCAACCAGACCCCAAATGGGACCTACAAACCAAATTTCAATATTTGGTCCATGGTAACTGAGGAAAGTGCGTAGAACGGGGTACGGCGGACAGACAGACATTTTTTTTGCATTTTCGGATTCTACATACCTTGAAACGAAAACCGTCAAATTTTGAGGGGGGTTAACTTTTTTTTTCTTTTTTTTTTCATGCTCGATTCCGAAGGTTCATTATTGAAAATAGTGAACCAAAAAACGCTCCAAATTATTACACAACGGTTTATTATTTACCTGTATAGATGCCCCTTCTGCGTGGGTCACCGTTTTCTGTGGTCAATACCTACCCTCGAGCTCCCCCCAGGAAAGCCCTGCATCGAGTACTGGAGCCGGCGGGGCAATTGCAATATCATAATTATGCGATGAATTCAGTAATTCAGTCATTAATTATTTTGTTCATATTCATGAAGCATGATTGTAAAGCTACAAAAGGAGGTAGCTACAAAAGTTTACAAATCGATTTGTGTGATGTAATATGGGTAGTGGTTACCAATACATACCCCTGTTTGAACCTTATGCTAGGTAATTGTCATTATTTATTACTATTTCAGTTCGTTAACATTATTGCCGCATTTAGGTAATATCATTATTTTCACTATCATTATTTATTGCTCACAACTCAGCTTCGTTTCAATAAATTACTGTTATATACAAGACCGTACTAATGCCCATTTGGACATATGACATACAGCTGTTGGGTTGCAAACGTTCCAAAACAAGGTGCTAAGGAACAGACCATCATTCTTCAGATGAAATAATATCTACGTACTCGACTTCGTACTTCTAGCTCTGATATCTGGGCTGGATGTATACAGTTTCATTCTCGATGATGTAGACGGAAGTTTTCGGTGCAAACGTCAGGGCCTTACTGCGAACGAACGGCTGGACTAGAGTACAAAAATTTACTTGAATATACAAATATTTCAAAAACTCATGTTCTGAAAATTCTGGACCCTTTGCAATAGATCGTTCTTTGAAAATTCGCTAAAATTACGTAAAATCCCCCTTACGAAGTATTTGACTTTTCCAATGTAGAAAGGTAACTTGGGGTCAGGCCTATCCAAAAACGTCTGTCAATTCGAGTAGTCAGTATTGCTTCCTCACTTGAATCACATGAACGTATATAATAGTTGGGTAGGTTCGTCTCGATACGAGACCATCTGCGATCAAACCCGCGTGTACCCTCAAAATGTCAGCTCTCTACGACTATTTTTCGCGTAGTTAGAAGTGTTACAAGGAAATGGTCAACATTTCTTTTTCGCGCATGCGCAGACGAATGAAAATCATATACAGTTATCAAAGTGTTATTCCTGAACGACCCTATAAATCTGAACTCATTTCAACTATATTTAAGGTAGTTACGGGCGTCTAAAATATTTCACGTTTGCGCATGCGCAGATGGGACGATTTCCATGATTTTGAAAGTGACCATTTGCTTTCAAACCCGCGTCTACCCTAAAAATGTCAGCTCTCTACGACTATTTTTCGCTTAGTTGGAAGCGTTACAAGGAAATGGTCAACATTTCATGTTCGCGCATGCGCAGACGAAAGTTGCATTACGATTCCAATGAAATTCATTCGGAACTCTCAAAGTATTATTCCTGATGGACCCTCCAAGTGTGAACTCATTTCAACGATATTTAGGGTTGTCATGGACGTTTAAGGTATTTCACGTTTGCGCATGCGCGAACGAAAGTTACAGTACTTTTCAATGATTTTTGTACCAGACCATCTTTGACACATCCCGCACCTACCCTCCAAATTTCAGCCCATTTCGACCATTAGTTCGGGTAGTTATGGGCGTTACAAGGAATTTCCACAGACAGACAGACGCGGAACCAAAAACATTCCTCGATGTCTGAAACGCAAAATGGTGGTGGAAATTTTCATTTTGGAGGACTTACTTTTTTTTACAAATACTCAATCACGAATCCAAGGCTTCCCTACCTTCGGTAGTGAGGAAGCAAAAGATGTGAAACGGCAAAAAATAAATTTTTAGCAGGTCCTTGGATTTCTGTTTTAATGGTACGCTTGTCTCAAATTGCCCCCGTTGACGGTGTAGGAAAATAATAAACCCTTGTGTAATAATTTGCTGCGGTTTTTTTTCAAGTTTCTTTCAACGTGCGAGCATGAAAGTGGATTCCTAAAAACAAACCGGAACACTGCGGTTTGCGGAGGGATCAGAAACATAAATATCCGGCGAGAAATGAAGTTGGCCAAGTTAAGAAGAGGCGGTTACTGGGTTAGAGGCCAACTCTGTAATTACGTTGCGTTAAGCCCCCGGAGAGGGGTCGACGTTGGCGGCCGGGAGGCGGCAGTTTGAGACGGTAGGTTAGAAAGAGGCTGCCCTGGCGGAGGCGGAAATGGAAGATGAAATTAACATAAAGACCCAGCCAAGCTCGAAACGATGCTTGCGGGCTGCCGTTGACAAGTTTTATTTGCCGGTATATCCCTTAACCTTAGGCCTACCGTAACTGGAAACTAAAACCCAGCGTTGTCATAACCGCAGCCGCATCCCGTTTCGCGTGGTAGGGAATATTTTTTTTCCGTTCTCTCCACACTTTTTCGCTTCCTGTGGGATATATTTTTTTTCCACCCCTCGGCCGTCTGGAGCAACGTAATTGTCCCTGTCAACCGGTCTGTAGCAGGTGATCGTCAAAAGCATACGTCGGATACCTCAAACGTCGGCTGCCATTCAAACCAAACCGTTTTGAAAATTAACTCTCAAGGTTGGCCGTTCGTCAATCATCGAGGCACCGGCGAGTTTGCCGTAAAAGGGAAAGTCAAGTCCACACAGACGTGAGTTGAAGTTATTAAAAAGATAATTCGAAAATTGGCTGCATAGTTCAAAACTGCAGAATTGCGATACCGTGAGCCCCCTTCAATTGCGTAGAAATTCCATGTTCAGTGAGACTTCACGTTAACGGAGAGCCAAGGGTAACGACGATTTGCACTTCGGAGAAAAGTGTCCGCTAACGAGAAGTATGATGGAGAAAACAACCGTTTTTTGGTTTATTATTTTCAGTAATGAAAAAAAAAAATTGCAACACCCCCTCAACATTTGATGGTTTCCGTTGCAAGGTGGATAGAATCCGAAAACACAATAAAACTCGGCGCTGCGCGCCTCGCCAGGGGGCAAGCCCCCTGGACCCCCGGATGCTTACTGCTTAGAGCCTACGGCTAAAATTCAAGAAACATGGAACATGCTTTAGCCGCGTAGTTTACTACAACCAAGTGACAACCAAACAAGCGTCATTGTTTACTATCCATTTACAACATTCATTTATATAGTTATATTATGAAACTAGGATATAAATACCAAGAACAAATACGAAATACATTCGTGATAAATCAAGAGCTTTCCAACGAATGGAAAACGATTTTTGTCCGATGAAAATGAAAGAAGTTTCATTTCCCTAGCAACTACTCGGTTGTAAGTGAAAATCATTGTTAAAATTTCGTTCCACTTCCTTGTCACCCATCCCGTGTAACGTTTTTCGGCTAGTTAGTCCAAGGCTAAAGTAAAGCATGTTCCATGCTAAAAATTTTCTTCGTACTGTTCTTAGTTACCACGAACCAAAATTAATGAAATTTGGTTTGTAGTCCCGTTCGGGGTCTAGTTGGTCCTCGAAGCTCGGCGTTACCGTCAGTCATCTCTAAGGGTGAAAAATAGGGGTTGCAATTTTCAGAACGCGATAATTTTTTTCAAATCTTCAAATTGATCTTGAACTAAAGAATTTTTTGAAACCATACGGAGCGCTGTACGACCAGCCGTTCGTTTGCACAGAAAAGCTTTGTCAACATGATCGTGAATCAAACGGTATAAATCCGGCCCAGATATCATCGCTAGGGCCTTATTATAATCATGGATGGCTGTATGAAGTCGAGTTGGTTGTTCTCTGATATTATTTCATTCATAAAATTATTGATCTTTTGGTTTATTATTTTCAATAATGAACCATTGGAATCGAGCATGAAAAAAAAAATTCTTACCCCCCCTCAAAATTTGATGGTTTACGTTTCAAGGTATGTAGAATCCAAAACTGCAATAAAATATTTCTGTCTGTCCACCGTACGCCGTACGGGCCACTTTTCTTAGTTACCATGAAAAAAAATTGATGAAATTCGGGTTATAGGTTCCGTTCGGCGTCTAGTTGGTCCTCGAAGCTCGACGTTACTGTGAGTCATCTCTAAGGGGTTCAAAATAGGGGTTGAAATTTTCAAAACGCCTATACCATTTTTTTACGTAAATATTTTTACGGTTATAAATAGTTCTTGAACTTGCGAGTTTTTTAAGACCATCCGGAGCATCGTACGTCCAGCCGTTCGTTCACAGTAAGGCCCCGAAGTTTGCACCGACAGGCATTTTCGACTCCAGTGTGAATGAAATTGTATACAATTCAAACCAAATCTCGTAACCAGAGACGCGCCCACAATAGGAATTTGTGAATACGGCCATCATTGGTAGGGATCACCTGATTATATTGGCGGAGTATGAAGTCGAGTTGGTTGTTCTGTGATATTATTTAATTTGAAAAATGATGGCTCTTTTGAAGTTTGTTGGTAGGTAGTGAAACTTGGACAAACGTTGAAGTGTTATTGATGGGTAAATTATTACTACGGTAAATTATTACTCAACGGTAAATTATTACACAACGGTTCATTATACCATCTACGTAGAAGGGGCTGGAGTTTGTTGGTAGGTACTTTTGCAACTTTTTTCACTCCTCATCAGCAATTTCTTTTCAGAACTTCATTATGTTTGTTTCTTTTTGTTAGGTACTGTTTGTCATCGGCAGAATTATTTTAGCAACATTTAACTCGTGATTTAGGTAGGTACCTAGTAACGAGTACGGGGTTAGGTACTAACCTACTATAATGTTATGGTTTTAGAATCTCCCCATCCACTACTGGATGTTATCATCCACAGTCAGCAACGCACTAAATTAATAATATTAATTATGATTTCATAACCTTTATTCGGCTGCTCTCGTATAAGTGATGGGATTGATGGCAGTTTCTCGGTCTTCGTGGCCGTTCTGTCTCGCGTCTTCGCGTGATGTTGTCTTGACAGAGTTGAGTCCTGTAAGTAGTATTCTTGATTCTCTCTTCTTTGTCTCGTTTTCCACTCTTCTTTACGATAGTCGGAAAGCTGTCCCGTTTTCTCTAAAACTCACCTCCTTTTTCCTCGGGCCACGATCTCCTTTTCCATTGGCCCTCCTCCCCAGCTGCCAATTATGGTGTTGGAATGTCAATGCCGTGTGGAGCGTGGATTTATGGTGTTGTGTACTGCTAACTTTTGTGAAGCACTTGACAATCATAATATTATATTATCACAAGCGCACCAGTGACAGCAGATACATAAATCCAGAATGAATCCGAAGATTCATTCGACCATAACATCACAAAAGCCCTCCCTTCAATTGCAGGATTTTCCTTATCGTAGGATGGTGATTCCGTCAGATAAGGAAAATCGTGAAACTCGGACGACAACATGTTTAACCCTGATTCACCATCACACAATGTCTCAACATTCGAATCCAACGATCCAAGGAATCACAAATTAAACTCAGGAACGGAAAAAAATAAAACTATTTTAATTTATTGCGGTTGCTGGGAATTGAAACGATATAAAATTTATCCTACTCTCATTTAAATTAATTTACTAACTAATTAGGTATTTACAAATCCAAATTTCTTGTCTTGCACAAAACTCACTTGAGAAGCTCATGGAGAGGAGTTACATATTTAATCAAATCATTGGCGTGGTAGGTGCATTTTTTCAACGTCTCATTTGATTCAGCAAGTTGTAACTCGAATACCGCTTGTCCCACTTGTCTGCTAATCATGAAAGGACCCTCTCGGATTGGGAGGAATTTCCCATATATCTTCCGTTCCTTATCGCTTTGCCTCCACGCTTCTATTAGCACTAAGTCTCCAACATGATGGCTACAAGTTTTCCGGGATTTGTTGAGCTTCTGGTTCTGCTTCTCTCTTGCTATTTTTATTTTCTCGCCTAACTTTTTCCTGACTTCTTCTAGTTCTTGGTTGTTAACGGTTTTCGGTAGGGTAGGAATATGATCTTCCCATAGGCGTTTCGGATATTCACCATGTTGTATGTAAAATGGTACGGCACCTATCGTGGAGTGGTTTGTTCCATTTATCGTGTCTTCGATATTCTGGAGGTGTTTGACCCACTGGTTATGGTTTCTGCCTAGAACACATCTGAATTGATTACCCAAATCGCGATTTGTCCTCTCCGCCAGGTTGCATTCGGGATGTCGTATCGGAATCAGCATTGATTTGATACCATGTCTTGATGTAAACTCTTGAAATCTTTTAGAAGTAAACTGTGTGGCGTTGTCGCTCAATAGTGTTCTTGGTTTTGCAATTTTTTTAAAATAGTCCTCAAGAGCAGAGATTACGCCACCAGTGGTGGCTCGCTTCATGGGGTATAACTTGACAAATTTTGAAACGTTGTCAACTACAACGAGTATGTATCGGTTGTTGAACTGACCCGCTGGGAGGGGCCCATAGAAATCCATAGAGACAAGATCATTGGGTTGCTTAGCAGTAATCGTTTGAATAGGAGTCAACCGTCGTGAATTTGGATGCTTGCATGTCTGACATAAATGGCATGATTTTAAGAGAGCTTTAATTTTTGATCTCATTTTGTTGAAGAAAAATTGTTCCTCCAGTAATTTGTGTGTTTTGTGTATGCCAATGTGATTGTAGGCTACGTGTACTAGGCAAATTAATTCATCTTGGAATTTTTCCGGTATGCATAAGCGTTTGTTGAGTGCTCGATCATTTTCTTCAGTGTACAAAATATCATTGACAATAGCGTAAGAAATATGTTTCGAGTGTATGTTTTCAATATTCTCGATAATATTTTTCAACTGGGGGTCTTGATGCTGGTGTAGACTGATTTCCGTCAGAAATTCCAGTTTTTTACTGATCTCAGCAATATCTGTACTAAGGACATGGAATATGTGCGTTCCACGTCTTGATGTGTCGTTTTCTGGTATTGTCCTACTTAGGGCATCGGCAACTACGTTTTCTGTCCCTTTGCAGTACCTGACATCGAAATCGAAATTTTGTAGGTATAATTGCCATCTAACGATCCGAGGATTAGACGGTTTGCACCTTTGAATAAAGGTTAGCCCTTTATGGTCGGTGATAACGTGAAACTTCGTGGCTGCTAGATAAGTGAAAAATTTCTTTATACTCCAGACAATCGATAGGAGTTCTCGTTCTGTTGTTGAGTAGGAAATTTCGGAATACTTCAACACTCTACTTGCGAACGATATGACTCTAACTTCCCCATCTATGATTTGGAAAAGCTGAGAGCCAATAGCATAGTTTGAGGCGTCACATTGAAGGTAGAAAGGTTTGTCAAAATCTGGGAATTTTAGGAGAATTTTTTCTCGAAATAACAATTTAATATTTTCGAAAGCAGTTTGTTCTATTGATGTCCATTTGAATTTTACACCTTTTTTCACAAGTCTGTTTAAGATTGTTGAGAACTGTGAAAAATCTTTGGTAAATCGGGCATAAAAATTTATGAACCCTAAGAATCGTTGTAACTTCTTGACGTTTCGTGGGACAGGGAAATTCTTGATGGCTGCTAATTTGTCCTCAGATGTTTCAATTCCCGCGCTAGAAATTGTGAACCCCAAGAATTCAATTTTCTTCCGAAAAAATTGCGATTTTTTAGGGTTTACGGTAACATTTGCGTTCCTGAACGCATCGAGCAGTTTCTTCAGGATCTCCACGTGCTCCTCAAACGTCTGACTAACCACCAGTAAGTCGTCGACGTACCACAATACATTAGGTTGAATTTCCTCAGGAATAACAGAGCTTAGAGCTCTTACTAATCCAGCTAATGACGTTTTTAGGCCAAACGGGACCACCTTGAATTGGTAAGTCAGGCCCTTGAAATTGAACCCTGTATATTTTCGGTGACGATAGTCTAAGGGTACTTGCCAGAAAGCGGAGGATAAATCAAGGGTACTCAGATACTTTACATTTTTACATTTACATAGAAGTTCATCAATCGCGATTGGTTTTTCGTAGTCTGGTTCTAAGCGGTCATTAAGTGTTCGGGCGTCCAAACATAGTCTCACTTTTCCATCTTTCTTTCTAACTACCACCAAAGGATTAACGTAACTGGAGTTGCTCCGCTCAATTACATCTAATTTGGCCATACGATTTATTTCCTCTGTCACAGCTATCTCTATATGTACTGGTATGGGGTAAGCTTTCTTGTAAAATGGATCAGTATTCTTCAGTTTAAGTGGGTGTGTATAATGTTTCATCAACCCTGGCTCTTCTTTGAACACATCCTCATATGTGCGTAAAAAGAGGGTGAATATCTTGCTTTGCTGTGGGTCGATTCCCATCTCGTCAGTATTAAACTTGTTCGTGTGTTCTTCGGTGATATGGGATACATACATCGTTTTGCACCTGGGGAATTCTCTTATATTCACCGAGCTTTCTTCGTCCAAAAACTGTATTGTTGTAAATTTTCCGTTGTTGTTGTTTGTGCAAATTTGTCTTGCGGGAAAATCAATTGTTATGTTTGAGAAGTTAAAAAAATCTGCACCAATAATAACGTTTTTCGCCAAGCCAGGAATTATAAGAAATGGGAAATCATATTCGAGGGCATCTAGTTTGAATGTCAATAACACTTGTTTTTTTATTTGTCCTGTAGCCTTTCCTACTGCTGTTTTCACTACAACGTTTTTTACTGGGAGGTAGGAAAAATTCTGAAATATGTGTTGATTACTCTCGATGAACTGTTCGCTGATACAAGATACTTCGCTGCCACTGTCTAATAGTGCTGGGGTTTTCCATTTATTAATTTCTATAAGGATATTTGGGCACCTTGAATTTATTTTTTGAGTTTGGGGATCATCGTCGGAGTCCGTGTTGTTTTCCATCATTGTATTAACGAAACAGGATCTTTCGATCTGATGGGTTGGCTTTATGATGATCCCCTCCCCTCGTTTTTTTGGTTGCTATCTAAAAGTGATGATGTGTCATTGATCTGATGGTTTTGATGTGATGAAGTGAATTCGGGGATATAACCAACTGCCCCTTCCTCCTGGTTTGCTTCTGAAGTAATGTAGTTTGTGTGGAACGCATGTTCCTTGTTTGTTCCTTGTTGTCTGTTCATGCCGTAACTCGGTTTCTGTGTCACTTGTGTGCGCCAGTTAGTATTGGGTGTGTACTTGATGTTTTGGCAGGGTCGTTGCACGTTATCATTACCTTGCTGAGGTAGTGATTGTTGTTTGGATACGTTATGATCGTATCCGGATTTTTGAGGTATATAGCTGAAGGGTTGTTGATCGAATTTCCGCGAATTGTTATTGAAGCCATTTCTGTATATAAAGTTGGACTTGAATTGGTCACCCTCGAGTAGCTGTTCTAAGAAATCATTAGTCGACTCAATGTGTCGGACCGACACAGCTTCGACCATTTTATCACCAAAATGCTTACTGATAGCGAGGAGGAGGCTGTGTTCGTTTGAGTAGGATCCGAGATGTTTCCCAAGAAGATAATAGTACGAGAAATATTTCTCCTTTGATCCGTAACTTTTATCATAAAAGCCAGTCTTTAGGTTAATATCGAGGCGTTGTTTTCTGGTCTCACCCCAAAATCTGTCCAAGAACGTTCGTTTGAAATCACAGTAATTTGAGCATTGAGTTTTTATTACTTCCCACCAGTCAAATACCTCCCCCTTCAGGCTGTAGCCTATGATTCTTCTAAAGTCTGTGCGTTCCCTCAGGTTGTCCACGTTTGTCTCTAAATTGTGAATGAACTGGGGTGCTATATCGAAGGTGCAATTGCTGAATGTGATATTCTCCCTGACGTACTTTAGACAGTCCTTGTCGTCCCTTTGGTTGACCACGGTCGGGTGTCCACCAAATGATGAGCTCATCTCTAGCGATTTGATTTTTTCATTTATTTTGTTGAACTTAGCGTCGCAGGTTTCTTGAAGGGTTGTCAATTTTTGGACAGTTTCCTCCATTGCGCCGTTGAAGAATTCCTGGTTGTTTGCAAGATTGTTTAGCCTAAAGTCTGTTTGTTTTTTGAAATTTGTATGCTCATCCTCCCATAAATCGTTAAAGTGGTAGTCAGTCGTTGATATTTTTAACTCGACATTATCAATTTTTTGTTTTAGGTGAAGGTATTGAGATTGAAATTCAAGTTCTAGTTTTTCTAAAGTGGATGTTATTGTTGCTATTGCAGCATTGAATACATCAAATGTAACATAGTTCGAAATTTGGTTTTGGTTTTGACTATGCATCGAAGAGAAACTGTCGGATTTGCTATCGTCTTTAATTGAGTTACCTGAGTTGTGAATACCTTGAATGTTGGCCAAATCATGCGACATCCTACCATGACTTGACGAATCAGAGTCAGAATGGGCCGATCTGCACTCCTGGAGCTTCTTAGACCTGCTTCTGGTCATCGGATGCATTTTAGGTGAATTCGACCTGTAAAACACTCTGACTATGTAGGGTTTTATTTAACGTTGGGCGCCAATATAATGTTATGGTTTTAGAATCTCCCCATCCACTACTGGATGTTATCATCCACAGTCAGCAACGCACTAAATTAATAATATTAATTATGATTTCATAACCTTTATTCGGCTGCTCTCGTATAAGTGATGGGATTGATGGCAGTTTCTCGGTCTTCGTGGCCGTTCTGTCTCGCGTCTTCGCGTGATGTTGTCTTGACAGAGTTGAGTCCTGTAAGTAGTATTCTTGATTCTCTCTTCTTTGTCTCGTTTTCCACTCTTCTTTACGATAGTCGGAAAGCTGTCCCGTTTTCTCTAAAACTCACCTCCTTTTTCCTCGGGCCACGATCTCCTTTTCCATTGGCCCTCCTCCCCAGCTGCCAATTATGGTGTTGGAATGTCAATGCCGTGTGGAGCGTGGATTTATGGTGTTGTGTACTGCTAACTTTTGTGAAGCACTTGACAATCATAATATTATATTATCACAAGCGCACCAGTGACAGCAGATACATAAATCCAGAATGAATCCGAAGATTCATTCGACCATAACATCACACTACGGAGGGTCTGCGATCTACATAATATGTATATAATAGAATAGTACATATCATATTATATAGACGGGTTATCTATACATAGAGCTGTGATCTGTAACAGAAGGGTATTCTATACAAAATAATAAACCGTTGTGCAGGGATTTGCAGCGTTTTTGATTTTGTTGATAGGTACTTTTTCAACTTGAACAAACGCTGAAGTGTTATTGGGTAAATTATTACACAACGGGTTATTATATACTATCTACGCAGAATGGGCGTCTATACAGGTAAATAATAAACCGTTGTGTAAAAATTTGCAGTTTTTTTTTAAATGTTTCGATTTACGTACAAGGAGTGAGTTACAAATTTCGTGAGTTACAAGTTTCGTGATTTACAAATTAGTTACTTCGGCCTCCTCAAAAACACCCCAAACCACACCCTGTTCTTGGAGACCGGAATCCAGCCCAACACACGCTGTCTCTAAATGCACGCTATGATTAAAGCACCAGAGCACAGGTGGAACCGAACTGTAGCCCGACTGTGCTGCGTGCAGGAGGATGTTGACTGAGCAGCAGGATGGAACCAGCTGACCTCTGACTTCAATGAAGAATTTACCTACGCCGCTCCCGCCTCCTTGCCCAAAATGGCAAGTGCGATACAAATGAAGGCCACACAAGCAGAAAACGCGTTGTTGAGAGAAGAAAGAAAAAAACCAGTTTGGCACAGAATCTCCTCCTATTCAAGCAGCTAGAAAAGGATGTAACGTAACCTACCAACACAAACACTGAACTCCAATGCTCCAAACGCTCCACAGATATTAAGATCATCATGATGCGCCTTAGAGAAACAAATGCTACTAAATGAGTTCAATCTCAATTTGTAAATTTTTTAGTGCTCACTTTGTCAAAAGTTCACTGAACAAATGCCAAATATTACAACAGTAAAATAATGACAACCTTAACTAAATAAGCAGTCTTAGTAATCCCAACTAAATCTCATGTTTGATGTAATAGGTATACATTTTTGCGACCTACTCCCCCTAGACGGCTACACTAAAGCCGTGGGGTACAGTGTAATATAGTAATAAACTATGTGCGGTATCCCAAAAATATCAAACTAACATGCAAAAAATTACATGTATTCATATGATAAAACCTTTATAAAATATGTTTGATTGTTATTTATTGCTATAATATAATGTATAAATTTTACCATCTCAACTGTACATATTTCCAATCTTATCGTAAATAAATGCACTTTCTCTATCTACTTACCTGTCTCTGACTTTTCTTTCAAAATTGCCCCGTTAACAGGCTTTGGAATTAAAAAATTTCCACTTCTTCGTTGCCCTCCAAATGCAAAACAACGGTTTATTATTTTGTATAGAATACCCTTCTGTTACAGATCACAGCTCTATGTATAGATAACCCGTCTATATAATATGATATGTACTATTCTATTATATGCATATTATGTAGATCGCAGACCCTCCGTAGGTTAGTACCTAACCCCGTACTCGTTACTAGGTACCTACCTAAATCACGAGTTAAATGTTGCTAAAATAATTCTGCCGATGACAAACAGTACCTAACAAAAAGAAACACACATAATGAAGTTCTGAAAAGAAATTGTTGATGAGGAGTGAAAACAGTTGCAAAAGTACCTACCAACAAACTCCAGCCCCTTCTACGTAGATGGTATAATGAACCGTTGTGCAATAATTTACCGTTGAGTAATGATTTACCGTAGTAATAATTTACCCATCAATAATACTTCAACGTTTGTTCAAGTTTCACTACCTACCAACAAACTCCAATAGAGCCATCATTTTGGTTTATTATTTTCAATAATGAACCATTGGAATCGAGCATGAAAAAAAAAATTCTTACCCCCCCTCAAAATTTGATGGTTTACGTTTCAAGGTATGTAGAATCCAAAACTGCAATAAAAATATTTCTGTCTGTCCGCCGTACGCCGTACGCCGTACGGGCCACTTTTCTTAGTTACCATGAAAAAAAATTGATGAAATTCGGGTTATAGGTTCCGTTCGGCGTCTAGTTGGTCCTCGAAGCTCGACGTTACTGTGAGTCATCTCTAAGGGGTTCAAAATAGGGGTTGAAATTTTCAAAACGCCTATACCATTTTTTTACGTAAATATTTTTACGGTTTTAAATAGTTCTTGAACTTGCGAGTTTTTTAAGACCATCCGGAGCATCGTACGTCCAGCCGTTCGTTCACAGTAAGGCCCCGAAGTTTGCACCGACAGGCATTTTCGACTCCAGTGTGAATGAAATTGTATACAATTCAAACCAAATCTCGTAACCAGAGACGCGCCCACAATAGGAATTTGTGAATACGGCCAATCATTGGTAGGGATCACCTGATTATATTGGCGGAGTATGAAGTCGAGTTGGTTGTTCTGTGATATTATTTAATTTGAAAAATGCTGGCTCTTTTGGAGTTTGTTGGTAGGTAGTGAAACTTGGACAAACGTTGAAGTGTTATTGATGGGTAAATTATTACTACGGTAAATTATTACTCAACGGTAAATTATTACACAACGGTTCATTATACCATCTACGTAGAAGGGGCTGGAGTTTGTTGGTAGGTACTTTTGCAACTTTTTTCACTCCTAATCAACAATTTCTTTTCAGAACTTCATTATGTTTGTTTCTTTTTGTTAGGTACTGTTTGTCATCGGCAGAATTATTTTAGCAACATTTAACTCGTGATTTAGGTAGGTACCTAGTAACGAGTACGGGGTTAGGTACTAACCTACGGAGGGTCTGCGATCTACATAAATATGCATAGAATAGTACATATTATATTATATAGACGGGTTATCTATACATAGAGCTGTGATCTGTAACAGAAGGGTATTCTATACAAAATAATAAACCGTTGTGCAGGGATTTGCAGCGTTTTCAAATTAAATAATATCACAGAACAACCAACTCGACTTCATACTCCGCCAATATAATCAGGTGATCCCTACCAATGATTGGCCGTATTCACAAATTCCTATTGTGGGCGCGTCTCTGGTTACGAGATTTGGTTTGGATTGTATACAATTTCATTCACACTGGAGTCGAAAATGCCTGTCGGTGCAAACTTCGGGGCCTTACTGTGAACGAACGGCTGGACGTACGATGCTCCGGATGGTCTTAAAAAACTCGCAAGTTCAAGAACTATTTAAAACCGTAAAAATATTTACGTAAAAAAATGGTATAGGCGTTTTGAAAATTTCAACCCCTATTTTGAACCCCTTAGAGATGACTCACAGTAACGTCGAGCTTCGAGGACCAACTAGACGCCGAACGGAACCTATAACCCGAATTTCATCAATTTTTTTTCATGGTAACTAAGAAAAGTGGCTTGTACGGCGTACGGTGGACAGACAGAAATATTTTGGTTTATTATTTTCAATAATGAACCATTGGAATCGAGCATGAAAAAAAAAATTCTTACCCCCCCTCAAAATTTGATGGTTTACGTTTCAAGGTATGTAGAATCCAAAACTGCAATAAAAATATTTCTGTCTGTCCGCCGTACGCCGTACGCCGTACGGGCCACTTTTCTTAGTTACCATGAAAAAAAATTGATGAAATTCGGGTTATAGGTTCCGTTCAGCGTCTAGTTGGTCCTCGAAGCTCGACGTTACTGTGAGTCATCTCTAAGGGGTTCAAAATAGGGGTTGAAATTTTCAAAACGCCTATACCATTTTTTTACGTAAATATTTTTACGGTTTTAAATAATTCTTGAACTTGCGAGTTTTTTAAGACCATCCGGAGCATCGTACGTCCAGCCGTTCGTTCACAGTAAGGCCCCGAAGTTTGCACCGACAGGCATTTTCGACTCCAGTGTGAATGAAATTGTATGCAATTCAAACCAAATCTCGTAACCAGAGACGCGCCCACAATAGGAATTTGTGAATACGGCCAATCATTGGTAGGGATCACCTGATTATATTGGCGGAGTATGAAGTCGAATTGGTTGTTCTGTGATATTATTTAATTTGAAAAATGATGGCTCTTTTGGAGTTTGTTGGTAGGTAGTGAAACTTGAACAAACGTTGAAGTATTATTGATGGGTAAATTATTACTACGGTAAATCATTACTCAACGGTAAATTATTACACAACGGTTCATTATACCATCTACGTAGAAGGGGCTGGAGTTTGTTGGTAGGTACTTTTGCAACTTTTGGTTTATTATTTTCAATAATGAACCATTGGAATCGAGCATGAAAAAAAAAATTCTTACCCCCCCTCAAAATTTGATGGTTTACGTTTCAAGGTATGTAGAATCCAAAACTGCAATAAAAATATTTCTGTCTGTCCGCCGTACGCCGTACGCCGTACGGGCCACTTTTCTTAGTTACCATGAAAGAAAATTGATGAAATTCGGGTTATAGGTTCCGTTCGCTGTCTAGTTGGTCCTCGAAGCTCGACGTTACTGTGAGTCATCTCTAAGGGGTTCAAAATAGGGGTTGAAATTTTCAAAACGCCTATACCATTTTCTTACGTGAACATTTTTACGGTTTTAAATAGTTCTTGAACTTGCGAGTTTTTTAAGACCATCCGGAGCGTCGTACGTCCACCCATTCGTTCACAGTAAGGCCCCGAAGTTTGCACCGACAGGCATTTTCGACTCCAGTGTGAATGAAATTGTATACAATTCAAACCAAATCTCGTAACCAGAGACGCGCCCACAATAGGAATTTGTGAATACGGCCAATCATTGGTAGGGATCACCTGATTATATTGGCGGAGTATGAAGTCGAGTTGGTTGTTCTGTGATATTATTTCATTTGAAAAATGATGGCTCTTTTGGAGTTTGTTGGTAGGTAGTGAAACTTGAACAAACGTTGAAGTATTATTGATGGGTAAATTATTACTAAGGTAAATCATTACTCAACGGTAAATTATTACACAACGGTTCATTATACCATCGATGTAGAAGGGGCTGGAGTTTGTTGGTAGGTACTTTTGCAACTTTTTTCACTCCTCATCAACAATTTCTTTTCAGAACTTCATTGTGTGTGTTTCTTTTTGTTAGGTACTGTTTGTCATCGGCAGAATTATTTTAGCAACATTTAACTCGTGATTTAGGTAGGTACCTAGTAACGTGTACGGGGTTAGGTACTAACCTACGGAGGGTCTGCGATCTACATTATATGTATAGAGTAGTACATATCATAAATTATATAGACGGATTATCTATACATAGAGCTGTGATCTGTAACGGAAGGGTATTCTATACAAAATAATAAACCGTTGTGCAGGGATTTGCAGCGTTTTATTGCAGTTTTGGATTCTACATACCTTGAAACGTAAACCATCAAATTTTGAGGGGGGGTAAGAATTTTTTTTTCATGCTCGATTCCAATGGTTCATTATTGAAAATAATAAACCAAAATGAGAATAAAACAAATGAAATTTTAAAAAATCAAGTTCGCTAACTAAGTGGCGGTTTTGTTGGAGAAGCTTGTTGGAGAAAAGAAGAGGTTTATGAATAAATTGTAAACATAATAGCGTAACCGTTGTCATAAAAAGTAACGCCATTGGAAGGTAATTCATGCGTAAGAGTGATATTATTATTTATTAGTAAGTGTTCTTGGTGGTTTACTGTGTGGTCATTCGTTACTCGTAAATACCTTATTTCTTAGCTCTTCTGGCTTATTATTGTCAATAAATTTTAAACTTTGGGATCAATCGTTTAAACAAATTATAACCCCCCCCCCCCCCCCCCCCAGTTTGGTTTGTAGAAAATTAATGAAATTTGTTTGGTATGTCCCATTTGGGGTCTAGTTGGTCCTCGAAGCTCGGCGTTACCGTCAGTCATCGCTAAGGGGTGAAATATAGGGGTTGAAATATTCAGAACGCCGTAGCTCGAAATATTTGAATACAAGGGTCTGATTTTTTAACGTTTTTAAATTGATCTTGAACTAAAGAAAATGAGACCACTCGGAGCATTGTACGACCAGCCGTTCATTTGCACCGAAATGCTTCGTCAACACGATCGTGAATCAAACGGTATAAATCCGGCCCAGATATCATCGCTAGGGAGCACCTGATTATAATCATGGATGGCTTTATGAAGTCGAGTTGGTTGTTCAGTGATATTGACCAAAGAAAATAGTGATTTACTCAGAAGGGGGGCATCTATACAGGTAAATTATAAACTGTTGTGCAATAATTTTCACCGTTTTTCAAACCCAGTATCTATTTAGAAAAAATCCTGTGTTATAGTCCGATGAGGTTTATATTATAAAAATCCCTACCCTACTAGAAGTCCTTTAAAATAAAAGTTCCCCTGGGGAAATTTTTTATTCGAACGCTAAGACACAACCAGTAAGTATAGCAGCCAATACTTACACTTAATACTACTGGTGTTACTTCTGTATGCAGTGGACACTACTGGCTTGCCGCTTGTTATTTAACCTTTAGTCAGTGTTTATTCAACCTTCACATGATTCTGTGAGAGGTGAAGAGCTAATTTACACATTGCATCTTACTAATCCCCCCACCCTCCCACTGGGCTATACCGCAAATCAATGACTCAATTTCGAGTTTACATGACTTTTCAGTCTTTCCATAATATTCAAGCGCTCAAACTTCCCCTCCATTTCACCTACTGAATGCCATGAGTGAATATTCGATGTTAAAACGTGCGGCGCGGCAGAAAATGGAACGCAAGTTTTATCTACGTCCAAAATACGTTTAATTGACTCCAGCTCGTTAACCTTCATATTAACTAACAATTATTACAATACCCGGTGATGTTGGTTTTGTGATGAAATGGCCTGTCAGCTGGAGTCAGAGCGGTCTGAATATTGTTCCACAATATGGCACAACCTAGACGGGCATTTGGTATTGATAGCGATCTGCCAGCTGCTTCTAGTTTGTTCCTATTAGCTCTCGTGTTTGTTTCTGCCTCGACCCGATTAATTGGCTCCAGAATTCCAGCAGCTGTTGATTTCCTATATTAATCACACAATTCATCTACATCTGCATATGAGTAATATCGTTTTAGCGTGATTCTTGGCAGCTGTACTTTAAATTGGTTGTTGGTTTTGTGTTTTCTCACTGATGTTGTTAAGATAATGCGGTGATGGGGGCAGCTAAGGAGGCCTACTGATCACTTTTTACTTTCTCCATCGCTGATGCAACAACCGAAAAAATGGTAAAATGCCACATATTCTGGTATCCTCGAAGTCGAATAAGTGTGAAAGAAAGGGGTGTTTGGAAAATGGTAAGGCGGGTTCTTATGAAAATAATAACAACTCCTTACTTCCCACTTGTGTTCAACCACGCGAGGGGTGTACCCTTGGGCTTTACCCCCAGAACCTTCACGAAGGATGAATGATGATTCGCCCCAATATTTCACCCAAGACGATAAAGGGGAAGACTGGAAGTGGAGGGATGGCAATATCAATCATCTTCCCCTTTTAATGTTAATGCCGTCACGGATAGGACGGTGGCTCCGGGAGCGCTGTGGCAGGAGACCTGCGGCATCTCTTCTCGGTGGATGGAGACGAGTGTGGTGGGAAGGGGAAACCACCACCGTAGGTCTGCTATCCCTTCGCCGTGCTTACAAAAACAATCCCTCCCATCTCGTCTTTGTGATGCCGGCTCCGTCTCCTCTTCCTTTTCAGCACTCGTAAAAAATAATAATAGCAATAATCCTCGCTGTAGCGGCCGCTAAGAAGTCCGAACCCGAAGACCACAGACGAAAACATCGAGGGCATTGCGCTTGGTAAACCAAACCTGTGTTGGAAGGATCTGAGACACAACTTGAGCTCACGTCTTGTTGCTTTCTGGGACTTCGTTAAATTCCTGTAGATACGTTTGGTTTATTATTCATAATAAACCTACGTATTCGCTCAGCAAAAAATTGTTGTACCCCCCCTCAAATATATTCCGATAGGAATATACCCAAGGGTGTTATGGGTGAAAAATAGGAGTAAAAATAGGTTTTTTTTGTATTTTAGTAACATGAGCTTGTGAGATACCGTTTTCCATTTTTTTTAGAGCGAGGAGACCGAATATGAGGTCGATTTTGACCTATGAGTATAAAATTGAGTTTCTAACGAAGTTTCAGCTCCCAAAATTCATTTTTTGTGAGTCAAAACCCTGGGAAATTGTCTGAAATCACCATAAATTTTTATAACAACACCAGAAGTAGTATCCACGGGTCAATCAAGACATTTAAATGACACTCAATGATCAAAGATGATTTGTCAAAATTTCGAGCCTAATTCGAGTTTTTCGGGGCCAAAATTGGTGGAAACCATCAAAAATAGCTATTTCAATTGTTGCACATGTAAGAAACAATAAATGAACAGCCATCGTTTTTGTAGGCATGTCCAGTAGAGCACTAAACCCATGTGACAAGGACTTTGCAGATTTTTTCGTTTACAACTTTTGTGAATGCCGATGTTGATCGATTGCTGTCCAACGTACCTCGTATCAGATCTTTCGATTGATTCGAACAAGTGGAGAAAGAGCGAAATAAAAGTTTAGAAGCTTTCCTTCTGTCGACATTTTTTATCTCCATCAAGGTTTTATAGTTGGAGAGAGTCAGACCTCAATTCAGTGTTTCAGCCTAGGCCGCACAAAGCAGGAATTTCTACATTTCCAACCAACGAGGACCTTTCCCCGAGAGACTACTATCAAAATTCGAGCCAATTTGGACCATTGGATCGTTAGTTTTAACGTTTGTGCATGCGCAGTCTCTGATACTGATTCGAATGCGACGAAATTCGTAGGGTACCATAGGACTTAATACCGAACTACCCTCAGAATTTGAGCCAATTTGAACTATTGTCCCCTGAGTTATGGGGGTTTGCAGAAATATATACACACATACTCAACTACCTGAAGGAGCTGAAATTTCTGTTTTTGTTTCGATTTATTCGTGTTCAGCGTCGTCGAAAATGAGGATATCTGATTTTGCCCCTCTCAGAATAATGAAAATGTTCTAAAATGTGTAAAAACATGAGGCCTCGGCCACTCCTGATGGGCCGAGCCTAACAATGGACACCAGTTAAAATAGTCGTCAGTTCGTCTGTCTGTTAAAAGCTAAGAACAGCTTCGGTTGCCCTGAGCTCGTAAAATGTTTCAACTTGGATGGGCCTCTAATTTAACTCAACTTGAAACATTCAATAAAGTATTCGGAGTTGGCTAAAACAGCTCAGTTTTTTTGTTTTTGTTTTGTTTTTTGTTTATTAGGAATTGTTTGAGACCGTTTACAATAAACATACCTCAATGATAATAGGCAAAACACAGTCATTGTAAAACTTAATTACATTGTTCTTTCATGGAAGAAGCACTTGAAAGTCGTAAATTTTAAAATTGATTGAATTGATTGTTGGCGAATTTTCGAAGAAAAGGAAGAAGCTATTGTTCTAGGTCCAAAAGTTTTAAAACTCGAATTTCCGAAAGATTTGTATACCAAAATCCGTTTCAGACCATCCTGAATTCACTGCCGAAAGACACCAAAAATTACATGTATATATACATATATATTTATATATATATTTATATATGTGTGTCATTCCAGACGATAACTCTCGAAAGAATTGAGATAAAAAGTTCAAAGTTGCACGAAAAATCTGTCTTGGCAATCGACAGGCTAAGTTCGTAGATGGGCAGAATCGGGTCACTCTAAGGGGGAGTTTTGGGGAGTTTTAGGGGGGAAAAATTACCCATAAATTCCCAAAATGAAACAGTCTGACAAGTGACACCTCATTTTAAAGGTTTTTGTACGCTGAACACGATGGTGAAATCAGAATTGCGATATCTCATTCCGTTCTCAAACTGGAGCACTTTCAAGATGAAGGAACGTGGTTATTTCTTGAGATAAAACAGTTTTACATAAAATCAGTTATTTCTTCGAAAATTCGCTCTTATAGCCATGCTGCATGACTGTGGTTTTTTTTTTTAAATTGTTGATTTTTAAGATTGAGTGGAAAATTCGAGTAAAAGTTGAGTAAAATTGATGTTGATGGTCCTGATGTATTCATACCACTTTTTCACTTTATTGTAAATCACTACGCTATGAATTCCATGATGTGTCTAAGTCGCAATAGTCGTCGGACTTCCGGTCTTGTGAAGACGTCGTTGAGAAGTGGGTTGAAATTGTCTTGATTCCGTTGCACAAAGTTGGTTAGGTGTTGGGTCAGAATCTGCGTGGGAGTGTCCAGCTCAAAGTCATATCGTCTCATTCCTGACAAATGGTGGCGTCCATATGATTCGGCGTTGGAGTATGGAGTTTTGCTGTTGCTCCAGCCTCTTGAATTGCGAGCGCGAACAGGTAGGTGCCCCACACATTTATGGCGTAGGTCCATATTGGTCGAATAAGCGTCTTGTAAATTATGATTTTATTATTGAGTGAGACATGGCGACTGTGAAGCAGGGATCTCAAGCATGTGACCCGGCTGCGCACTCTACCTATGAGTTCAGAAACACGTTCGTTAAATGTGAGCCTCTTGTCTAAAAAGACTCCCAAGTATTTATGGCCTCTGGCTTTCGGTATAGGTTGGCCTTGGTAGTATAGACTAGTGGTGGTTCGACATATTTCAGGTTGTATGTGTATGTAACGACACAAGACTTCCACTTTAGTGCACATGGAAAAAGCCTGTAGGAGCCCTTCGATTTTTGCCTTAAGCGGTTATCAGCCCACCAAACTGTATGCAGATACCAAAGTTGATCGAAAACGCCCTCTGCTATACATTGGGAGGTGTGTACATGGGTATGAATGCCTGCCTACTTATCTGTTGAACGCCTCATAATATATTATAGTAGTTACAGTACCTACGACACCTATTCTTATTATTTACAATCTTTCTATCTCTTGATGATGGCCATAAAGTAAGCCTGTAACGCAATAAAGTCACTTAAGATTATATACTTGAGTTTCAGGATATTATAACCTACAAAGCACTTCAGGAGACGTACTGGTGTCTCGCTCATTTTGCTTCCGAGTCTGCAAGGCAGCGGAAGCTTTGTTTTCACTTTCGAAATGAAAATTTTTTTGTGCTCCAAAATCAAAATTTCCACTTGCATTTTGCGTTTCAGGGCCTCCTGAACAAATTTGGTTTCGTGTCTGTCTGTCCGTCTGCCTGTCTGTCCATTGTCTGTCTGTCTGTCCACATTTCCTTGCCACAGCCATACAATTTTGATCAGATTTCAGTCAAATTTCAGTCAAATTTTCAGGAATTGTGTGGGTTTAGCGCTAGATGGTCACCTATCAGTTTCATCATGATCGAATCAACGGTAGCCTATGCGCAGGCGCTAACGAGATTTTTTTGTTCCGGTCATAACTCCTTCAATTTCGAACGTATTTTGGTCAGATTTTCAGGGATGATGCGGGTAAGGTCCCTTGAGGTCCCATACGACATTCATCATGATTGAATCAGCGGTGGCAGTGGCACGTGGCACTGGCACCGCGTACATTCCAAACGTCGAGCATTCCAGACCATAGAACTATAAACCTGGAAGGGCCTCTGCGTTGACGAATGAAATGACGGGCTCCGCACCCTGCTCAGCTGATGTTCGAAATTCTCTCCTGTTCACCTAGGAAGTTGAAATTTGATAGGGGCTCTGCGTTCTCAGTTCTATACGTGGGCTAATTACTTTATCTTAAAGCATGAATACTAACTTCGAATTAGGTACCCTTATTATTAAATAACAGTTAAATAATTCCGTTAATTATTCTGAATCTTTATGTATGAAAATTTAATGGTGACATACTGTGAAGGCCGCGAGGAAGCTTCTGTACCATGTCCTTGGCAGTGTATTTTACAGATAGCTATGGTTGTCGGAGGATGGTTTTGAGGATTGAGATATGAGCTCCTTTGAAAGGGGTTTCTTGATCTTGAAGCCGAATCTTAACGGGAATCATATACGACTTTTATTGTGACCTCCGATTTCTACCTTCTCTTCAAACTGTCCTACTCAAAAAGCCAACCGGGGAGGGAAATTGCCGAGAGCACGAATCCGAAAGGAATGGATGTTCAGAAACGTATAGCCGTTTCGTCCCTCGAACAGAGAGCCTTAATTCCTTTGGAAACCGCTGTCGGGATGAAAGCCATAAAAATAAATTGGCCCGGCGTTTAGACCTCGTCCGCGTGGTTCGCTATCGGTTACATCTCGGTCGTTTGGACAGTCTTCTTCAAGGAGGATGGTGAAGAAGGGTATTTTCCGCGGGGAGAGGCAAACCTTGATTATGACCCTTCCCACGGACCACGAAAGGGTAAGGGCCAGGTTTCACCCAAACGAAACTATCCGTCTGTGCAGGCCACAGAAACCTCAGCTAGACAATCCAAAGTAGGTAACATGTGCGCAGGTCAAGTGCACGTCTCAAGTCCATTTTACTCATTTTGAGAAAAACGAGTTCTAGTTAAATCATTGGTGATTGGTGACTCGAGTTCTTGGCCGCGATACTGTCATGTGCAACGTACGTATAATAATAAGACAGGTTGAGGGTCTTGAGGTTTGGTCTGTTAATACGTTTCGATGAGTTTGTTCGTGTTTTTCAAGGCTATATTTACAGAAAAAGGTACATTGTGGACTTATCAATACGGAAGGTACAATATGGACCTAACATAATACTGTACAGCACACCTTGACAGGTATCGTACATGAAAATTGCCTTAAAGCTAGGAACTGAAACGTAAGGATTTACTACATAAATTGGGGGGGGGGGCTCTCACATAAATGTTTCTTGGACTGTGTAGTTTTGTAATTTCGCCCATTGGTGGGAGTGTGGAAATATACTTAACATTTGGAAGTTTTAAGTTCAAACTGATGGAAACTGCAATAATATAAATAAGTGGTATTTGTCTAGTTGTTATCGGAGATAAGGATAATAACATGGTGGTGGTGGATTCAAATTGATGTTGTTGTTTCTAACACATACCTACAAAAAATAAGATAAAAATTTTTTGATCCTTGTCTAATATCCACTAATTTATGAATGGGAATCTTATTTAGTCCGAATCTTACAGTGAAGTAATTTAATAAAGATCTGCTGCAAAATAATATTATTGCTCAATGTGGTGGTATGGGAAGGTAACACAGGTAGGTAGTTATTAGTGGGTGCACTGAGAGAAATTTTAGCCAAAAAGACGGTCAAATCCAACCGTATCACACGGCTAAACATTAGCAACCGTGTGTATACGGTTAACGTTGACCGTCTCGAAAAAGACGGTTACTGCATTTGCCGCCCCCCAAATGATGGTTAATGCATAACCGCCCCCAATGACGCTACGGTTACTGCTGAAGACGGTTGTTGCATTGAGACGGTTAAAAATTAGCAACCGCCTTTTAGTCGGTTAAAGCACATGATCCAACAGTATCGGAGACGGCTACTGCAACCGCCTCTGATACTGCTAAAGCATGGTTTGACAGTGTGTGGGGCGGTTGCAGTAACCGTTTTGAGGCGGTTGCAGTGACCGCCTACGATATTTAAGTAACCGTTTGGAGGCGGTTGCAGTGACCGCCTACGATATTTAAGTAACCGTTTGGAGGCGGTTGCAGTGACCGCCTCCGATACTGTTAAACGGTTGAAGTAACCGTCTAGAGTCGGTTGCATTGACCGCCTACCACACTGTCAAACCTAGCTTGATACGGTTGAAGTAACCGTCTAGAGTCGGTTGCATTGACCGCCTACCATAGCTTGATACGGTTGAAGTAACTGTTTGGAGGCGGTTGCATTGACCGCCTACCATAGCTTGATACGGTTGAAGTAACCGTCTAGAGTCGGTTGCATTGACCGCCTACCATACTGTCAAACCTAGCTTGATACGGTTGAAGTAACCGTCTAGAGTCGGTTGCATTGACCGCCTACCATAGCTTGATACGGTTGAAGTAACTGTTTGGAGGCGGTTGCATTGACCGCCTACCATAGCTTGATACGGTTGAAGTAACCGTCTAGAGTCGGTTGCATTGACCGCCTACCATACTGTCAAACCTAGCTTGATACGGTTGAAGTAACCGTCTAGAGTCAGTTGCATTGACCGCCTACCATAGCTTGATACGGTTGAAGTAACTGTTTGGAGGCGGTTGCATTGACCGCCTACCATAGCTTGATACAGTTGAAGTAACCGTCTAGAGTCGGTTGCATTGACCGCCTACCATACTGTCAAACCTAGCTTGATACGGTTGAAGTAACCGTCTAGAGTCGGTTGCATTGACCGCCTACCATAGCTTGATACGGTTGAAGTAACTGTTTGGAGGCGGTTGCATTGACCGCCTACCATAGCTTGATACGGTTGAAGTAACCGTCTAGAGTCGGTTGCATTGACCGCCTACCACACTGTCAAACCTAGCTTGATACGGTTGAAGTAACCGTCTAGAGTCCGTTGCATTGACCGCCTACCATAGCTTGATACGGTTGAAGTAACTGTTCGGAGGCGGTTGCATTGACCGCCTACCATAGCTTGATACGGTTGATGTAACCGTCTAGAGTCGGTTGCATTGACCGCCTACCATACTGTCAAACCTAGCTTGATACGGTTGAAGTAACTGTTTGGAGGCGGTTGCATTGACCGCCTACCATAGCTTGATACGGTTGAAGTAACTGTTTGGAGGCGGTTGCATTGACCGCCTACCATAGCTTGATACGGTTGAAGTAACCGTCTAGAGTCGGTTGCATTGACCGCCTACCATACTGTCAAACCTAGCTTGATACGGTTGAAGTAACCGTCTAGAGTCGGTTGCATTGACCGCCTACCATAGCTTGATACGGTTGAAGTAACTGTTTGGAGGCGGTTGCATTGACCGCCTACCATAGCTTGATACAGTTGAAGTAACCGTCTAGAGTCGGTTGCATTGACCGCCTACCATACTGTCAAACCTAGCTTGATACGGTTGAAGTAACCGTCTAGAGTCGGTTGCATTGACCGCCTACCATAGCTTGATACGGTTGAAGTAACCGTCTAGAGTCGGTTGCATTGACCGCCTACCATAGCTTGATACGGTTGAAGTAACCGTCTAGAGTCGGTTGCATTGACCGCCTACCATAGCTTGATACGGTTGAAGTAACCGTCTAGAGTCGGTTGCATTGACCGCCTACCATACTGTCAAACCTAGCTTGATACGGTTGAAGTAACCGTCTAGAGTCGGTTGCATTGACCGCCTACCATAGCTTGATACGGTTGAAGTAACCGTCTAGAGTCGGTTGCATTGACCGCCTACCATAGCTTGATACGGTTGAAGTAACTGTTTGGAGGCGGTTGCATTGACCGCCTACCATAGCTTGATACGGTTGAAGTAACCGTCTAGAGTCGGTTGCATTGACCGCCTACCATACTGTCAAACCTAGCTTGATACGGTTGAAGTAACCGTCTAGAGTCGGTTGCATTGACCGCCTACCATAGCTTGATACGGTTGAAGTAACTGTTTGGAGGCGGTTGCATTGACCGCCTACCATAGCTTGATACGGTTGAAGTAACTGTTTGGAGGCGGTTGCATTGACCGCCTACCATAGCTTGATACAGTTGAAGTAACCGTCTAGAGTCGGTTGCATTGACCGCCTACCATACTGTCAAACCTAGCTTGATACGGTTGAAGTAACCGTCTAGAGTCGGTTGCATTGACCGCCTACCATAGCTTGATACGGTTGAAGTAACCGTCTAGAGTCGGTTGCATTGACCGCCTACCATAGCTTGATACGGTTGAAGTAACCGTCTAGAGTCGGTTGCATTGACCGCCTACCATAGCTTGATACGGTTGAAGTAACCGTCTAGAGTCGGTTGCATTGACCGCCTACCATACTGTCAAACCTAGCTTGATACGGTTGAAGTAACCGTCTAGAGTCGGTTGCATTGACCGCCTACCATAGCTTGATACGGTTGAAGTAACTGTTTGGAGGCGGATGCATTGACCGCCTACCATAGCTTGATACGGTTGAAGTAACCGTCTAGAGTCAGTTGCATTGACCGCCTACCATACTGTCAAACCTACCTTGATACTGTAAAAGTAACCGTTTGGAGGCGGTTGCAGTGACCGCCTAGCAGTATTCATCGACCTTATGAAGTCGGTTAAAATGTGCTCCAACAGTATTGGAGGCGGTTGCAGTAAGCGGTTACAGTAACCGCCTCCGATGCTGCTAAAACATACCTACATTAGCAATAACGGAGGCGGTTATTGCAGATGTTGGAAGTGGTTGCTGCCTCCAACATCTGCAATAACCGCCTCAGCTACTGCTAAAGTATGCTTTAGCAGTAACGGAGGCGGTTACTGCTACATACTGCATACCCCTGCATACTGTGAAACCACACTTCAACTGACCTCAATAGGGTCAATCAATTTTGCTAGGGCAGGATGTAGCAGTATCCGTGGCTTTTAAATTGCTTGCTTGAGGGAGAGAAGCCCTTCCCTTCTCAAGCCCTACCTGGAAGTGCGTAGCATAGGGATTAAGTTGGTGAAGTGTTGACTTCACTACACCAAATCACTCGTTGTTTCACAAATTTACACGGCGGTTAATGGAAATACATTGACAGTGTTAGGTAGGCGGTTGGAACATACATCGACCGCCAAACAATGCAATGTAGGCTGTACGGTAGCTGCAACCGATTCCAACACTGCTGTTTCAAATGGTACAAGACGGTTAATGAAATTAATTTGACAGTGTTAGGTAGGCGGTTGGAACATTCATTGACCGTCGTAAACAACTAATGTTTCTTTGACCGATACGAAGACTGTTATTTCAAATTTACTCGACGGTTAATGGAAATACATTGACAGTGTTAGGTAGGCGGTTGGAACATACATCGACCGCCAAACAATGCAATACTGGGGGCCTATTCACCAAGCCAAAGAGACATCTCTTTCAGGTCCGACTCTCTCTTTTGGCAAAATAGATTTTTATAGTATCCATGACAGGGTTATTCAGTAACTTTTCAAAGAGAGAGTTGGCGGCCATCTTGGCATTTTCGATCTCTTTCAGAGAGACAGCTAATTAGGTGTCTTTCCTCGAAAGAGAGAGTCTATTTCTCGTTTGTTTCACAGTGATCGTGTAATATCCTCGTTCATCCCCAACCATATCGGGTAATTTTGATCGTGTATTTTTTTCATTTCATAAAGATTAAATTTTTCATTTCAATTTTAATTAAGAATATATACATAATTATTGATTCATGAATAAAAACGTCCAAGTACGGGTTGAGGTAGGTACCTACCTACCTAAGAGTATCCGTTCATTAGGTGTAGATATAATACAAGCATTAAGCCCCCTAATTCGACTTTTCTGTTTATAATTCAGACTTTTTTCAATTTCATTTAAACTTTTATCCGATTCGTGAGTAAAAACGTCCAAGTATTGATTGAGGTAAGTAGGTACCCATTGAATAGGTATTACTAAGAAATGCGTTCATTATTAAGGAATTGAATTCCCAGGGGCACAAACATCTCGCACTTCATGGATACTATGGTATTTTCGTGTATTAGGATCCACATCTCTTTCTCAAGGTGTCTGGAGCTGTTCAGTAAAATAGACGAACCCAGGAGACATTCGAAGAGACTGTCTCCCAGGGGAGACTATCTCTCGCGGGAGATTTTCAAAATAGATAATCTCTTTCCACTATCTATTTTAGTGAATAGGCCCCCTGTTCATGTAGGCTGTACGGTAGCTGCAACCGACTCCAACACTGCTGTTTCAAATGGTACAAGACGGTTAATGAAATTAATTTGACAGTGTTAGGTAGGCGGTTGGAACATTCATTGACCGTCGTAAACAACTAATGTTTCTTTGACCGATACGAAGACTGTTATTTAAAATTTACAAGACGGTTAATGAAATTACTTTGACAGTGTCAGTTAGGCGGTTGCAACAACTATCGACCGACAAAAACGGTTACAACGGAATTCGTTACTGGTAGTAACCGTCATGGACGGTTAAAGGCGCCGCCAACCGCCTTCACTAGACTGTCAATGCAGGCTCATCAACCGTATTACACTGCCTGAACCAACCGTGTACTATACTGCTACAGATTTTCAGATGCACTAACCGTACTGGTATACGGTTAAATACCATATTTCCGTTATAAGACGGTTAGGTTGCTGAACAACCGACTATAAAACGAGTAAAAATTCCTAACCTATACGCTAAACCATTTTGTCGGTAAAGATTTCATCAATGACCGTCTCCAAAAACACGGTTAATGCATTTACCGACTCATCCAACCGTATTTAACGGTCAACCCAACCGTATTGAACGGTCAAACCAGTGCCGGGGGCTGCATTTTAGACGTTAGCCGTCTCGTTCTGTTAACGTATATACGGTTACTACACGAAATCTGACCGTTTTTTTGCACTAACCGTTCAAATTCTGAAACTTTAACCGACGTTTTTTCTCAGTGTGGTAACTAGTTAAAGCAATAAGGAAACCACATCCCTGAATATCATTCATTTCTTAGGGCCGGTTTATCAATCACATTTGCAAGCCTGATTAAAGTCTGACTAAGTCAAATCTCTGATTATCTCTCGCATACCCGTTTATCAATTCAATTTAGCAGCTGACTATCGCTGTGACTATCTTTAACTGGAGATCGAAGCTCTAGTTAAAAATTTAACTGCCCAGTCAAAGTCCGATTAGCGGGCAGCCAAATTACATTTTCGTTTTTGGGTGCCTATTTGTGCCAAAACTTATCGAGTAGCGAGTGTTTTCATTCGTTTTTTCATGGATTGTTACATAGAAATGGATGATTAGGATTTCTCCGGTGGAGAAATGAACTTGGACCTACCTTGAATGGGTACGAAATACTTGGTTCGGCAGGGGAAATACCGTATTTTGAGACAGGATGATGTGGATTTCCACTCCAGGTTCCGCTATCCAAAGAAACTACAATTTTTGTTCTTTAATACTATTTATTTTGCTCGTTATCGGAAACTATCAACACTTAACATTTGAAGGAATATTTTTTCGTGCACCATTGCAATTTGAAAAACAAAAAGACCCGCCTTTGATTCCTCCAAACATAAAAATAATACTTCATGGGTTTCCCATTGATTAGGCACAGTGAAATCTTATACTGAAATCCTATCAAAAAGAATATTTCATGGGTACACTTCATTGATTGGGTACACTGAAATCAAGTAGGTAACAACCTTTGCATCATGTCAAACCCACGTACGAATAGCTGTATATTTATCACTACAGGAGCTGAATTTGTCTACGTTCGATGGAAATACTGCATAAAATAGAGATCAAATACGTACTGGAATGCTGAGACATTTTATTGTTGTTCTCGGGAAAGCACATAACTACGAAAATACAGAAATACGACGGAACTCGCGAAAATACAGAACCGAGCGCGAATGATGCTGATTCCACACGATCACATAAGTCAAGAGAAAATAAGCCGAAGTCGGTGAGGGACAGCAGAAGCCCTCGCGGAACCAAAAAGAAAATACATTGGTACATTCGTACAAATAAAAATGTATTACAAATATACAGAGGACTAGAGAAGCACAATTATAATGTGGCCTCGTTTGGCGAGGGATGTGACGATAAAGAAAACATTACCATGAAAACGCCGTCCAACTCGCAATGTTGCCCCTTACTTTTACGGGATTTTCACGTTATTGTAGTGGTGGCGTTGTTTTCTCTCGTTAAAACTCTGTCCAGCTAACTAGCTGTTATTCAGTATCAATGCAGTCATTGATAAAAGCATCCTCAGCTCTGATCAGTGACTAGCTAATCAGAGTTTTAACTAGAGAATTGATAAACCGGCCCTTAGTATTTTGACTAACGTATTACCGGAAGATAAAATGTTGTGGGGGGGGGGGGGGGGGGTTGGTAGGTAGGGAAACCTCACCATCATTGCATTATATACAAATCGATCGACTGATAAGCTAATATTGAATGATAACTAGTAAATTTTCTTCAATTAATAGTATCGATAAAACATGAAACAATAAGATAAACGGGTTTGTATTGAAACATACCAACACTCAGGAACCTCCATCTGTTTTATAAAATCAAAAAAGTAGTAAATAAAACTCGAATCTGATAATAATAATAAGAGTACCTACCTAGTAGTAATGTAGAAGATGTATTATGTTGAAAGATCTCATGTTGTTTTACGTTTGTTACAGGTAAGAATCTTGCTTCGATTCTCCACTGGAATCTCAGGTATAATTATAAATTATCATTCCAAAGATTGATAAAATAATAAATCTTGTTCACATTGGCTTACTTGATTCACTTATTGCGTTATCAGAGCAACCAGTAGTTAAAAAAACCAGTCATGCAGCATGACTTAATGAGCGAATTTTCAAAGAAATATTCGAATTAATGGCTATGGTTTTGAATAAAGGAAAACTTCGGTCTAAAATTTGGGTTTCTATGTATATTCTCTTCGTATTTATTTTAATTTGTACGTTTTGTCCATCCTGATTCTACCGTTTGTTTATTACGTAATTGTACTAAGTGCTTATTTATTTGATCGCTGTGGGTTCATATTAGGTAGGATAGGGTAGTTAGGACTTTTGACTTACCTACTCAAGAGAGTGCAGTAGGTAAAGGAGTTGTTATAGAAAATCATGAGTGCTTCAAGTGCAGGTTGTTTTTCATGCAGGCTCAATCTTGAAATAAACTATGAAGGAAGGATGTGGTTTCTGGAAGGATCACTTGGAAGAACATGTGGGTGCTACGTTGAAATATTGTTCTATTCTAGTATTCAACATTGAGTGGACCTGAAACTGCTTGAGAATTATTGGAATCGAAAGTTGCCTGTACGGATACATCGCAACTTTCCATTCCACGTTATGGTTCACGATGTAAACAGGACCAATGGTGCAGTATACCTAAGCACCTCTCATGTGATTTCCATATCTGACCACTCTAAGGTGGTGGGGGGGGGGGGGGGTAAGAGTTTAAAGATTATCCTAGTTTTGGGTAATTTTTGCGCACTTTAAATGCTCTAATTTAAGAACGGATTTAGATATCTAAAATCCGATTTCACCATCGTGTTCAGCGTGCAAAAACCTTTAAAATGAGGGGTCACTTGTTAGAAAATAACATTTTGGGGATTTTTGGGTAATTTTTGCGCACTTTAAATGCTCTAATTTGAGAACGGATCAAGATATCTAAAATCCGATTCCACCATCGTGTTCAGCGTGCAAAAACCTTTAAAATGAGGGGTCACTTGTTGGAAAATAACATTTTGGGGATTTTTGGGTAATTTTTGCGCACTTTAAATGCGCCAAAACCCTCCTTAGAGTAGGCCAATTTCGCCCATCTTTGAACTTAGCCTTTCGATTGCCAAGATAGATTTTTTGTGCAAATTTGAGCTGTTTATCTCAATTCTATCGAGAGTTATCGTCTGGAGTGACATATATATATATATATATATATATATATATATAACATATAAAAAAGTGTTAAATTTCAGGAATCGTTTTAGAATGGTCTGAAACGGATTTCTATGAAGAAAATTTCCAAAAATTTATATTATTTAAATTTCGAAGCCATTGCAATAGCTTCATTTTCTTTGAAAATTCGCTAAAACAAAGCTCGTTTGAAAAGTGCCCGCAAGGATAACAACTCTCCGACAAGTTACTAATTATGTAGATAATTATAAAAAATAGTTGAAATGGAAGGTACATTGGTGGAGGTGGCTGCCTAATTGTAAGGGGAGGGATGCCTGTATTATATAGGTACGTAGTAGGCAACCTTGATGGGCCGATTTGAGAGTGTCTTGATCAGGCTTGAAATCGAAATAGAATATCATCAGAATTGTGACATTCGCATCATTTTTCGTTTTATTGATCTTATGGTAGGAGACTCAACATGGATGTTATCTAATTCGTACAGCTATATATTATTATTTGTTTGATGCGAGTTGAATAAAGAGTTAGTCAAGAATATATCAATTGTTTTTTTAAATTTCAACTCGAGTTCAACTGGGATTTTAGATACGAGAGTGCGAAGACAGTTTCAGTGCCTATACGTTCTTTCGTCGTCATTCGTCGAGTGTTTAATCATTTAGGTTAGGTGGATTTTACAATAAAAATGATTCCCGTAATATAATCATTTCGGAGTGCCCTCATTTGATTTATACCTCGGGAGGATTGGCCCGAACAGATGGAGCGAGCATAATAAACGGAACACCGCTGTATAAAAAGTTGTGAGGTTGTGTGTTTTCCCAGTGTTGCAATATTTATATTTTCAAAAAGGCAGTTCGTTATTGCCATAATTGAAAAACACGGAATGAGGTGTTTTCTTTTAATTTTCGTTTCCGTTTAAACAACTTTCTTTTTCCATCAAGCGAATCGTATTTTTGTTCTTCCCTCGCTTGACATCAAAAAGGAAGCTACCCAAGCTGGAAATCAATTATAAAATGCAAATCAACGCTGGTGAACATACGGGGTCTGATGGAAACAAAATTTGACGACATTCCTAGTAGGTCATTTTGAGGTTTCCCATCAGAGTTATTGTCGAATAATCGAGGAGACACTACTTGGGCAACTGGAATGATTATGCGAGTTATTTTTGTAGTATTTCAATATCTCCCATTTGGAACGTTTAAACACCCACGAATTTTACCCCATTCTATGAGAATCAAAACTGAAATTTACCTGATAGAAGTTTGTTGGTAAAATATTTCATCAGCGCCCGATCTTGATAAAATATGCAGGTTGATGTTGTGAAAATAACTGGATGACGGTATTGAAATACCTCCTAAGCCACAGATTTCTACTTTGGGATCTCGTAAAAAAAAAAAAAAAGATTCTTACTATTATCTGGAGTGCGCTGTTTGGTTGATTTGTATGGATAATTATTGAGCTGATGTGCTTGTGACGTCTGAAGAAAAAACACCGCAAATCCCTACACAACGGTTTATTATTTTGTATATAACATCACCCTTCTGTTACAGGTCACAGCCTCTCCATAGTTTAGTACCTTTTCACACTGCAAATTAGTATCATGCGTTGAATGTTCAAGCAGCAGCTAAAATGGCAAAAAGAAACACAAATGTAGTTCTGAGGGGAAATTGTTGACGTGAAGTGAAAAATATTCGGTCCCGGAACCGGGATTCAACCTCTGATTTCAAGTGTAAGAGCCTGACGCCTAGACCACTCCGCTACGGCGGCCACCTTGCCGAGAGACGAATGACGTGCGCTCTCAACCCACCTTGATGCCTGCACACACGCTGCTTTTAGGGCAAATTTTATGGCGACATCGTAGAATGCTCCAGATGGTCTCAAAAATTCAGAAAAATCAAACGATTTAAAACTGCTAGAAAACCCACCTCAAAAAAACAATTTTCCGAGATTACTCTGGATATTTCAACCCCTATTTTGAGCCGAGCTTCGAGGACCAGGCCAGCTAGAGTCCAAACGGGATCCATATACCGAATTTCGTCAATTTTGGTTCGTGGGACTAAGGAAAAAGCCGTGGATGGCGTACGGCGGACTATCCTATTATAAAATTCTTGCGTGCGTTAGTGCGTGAGCGCGCTTGCTCGTGTCGGCATCTCGGCCAAACGGCTGAACGGATTTTCTTGAGGGTGGTCTCATTGTGATCAGCGAGTTCCGGACCAGGTTTGTAATGGATGAGGGGTTTAACAACGCCGCCCATACAGCGTAGTTTCCCCCTCTCCATCCTCAAGAAAGGTAGGGAGGCAGTGTGACAGCTGCCCCCGGAGACAATGGTTTGATTATAACGCTTATAGGCTATCGCTCCACGCCTAATCTTTGATAGTATTCCTGGCCGTCACTGACAGCGTCCGAGTATACGTGCTTTTGCTTTCTACGGTCGAGTCCATGTCGCGGATCCCTTTCGACCCCAAACTGTCGGAAAGAAGTTTTCACGGCGGTTTCAACCGTACTAAAACTATTTTTGTGGGACATGCCGCACAGGATTTATTCGACACTCGCGATTTGATCGTCAGAATAATCGCGTGGATCATAGGTGGGTGCCCTCATGCCCTCTTACCGTCCCATGTGGTTTGTAATAAGATGATGAAAATCTTTTGTCAAATCTTGAGAATGCAGTGGCTGGGGTGATGCTTTGTTAGAAGCGGAGTTGAAGATTTCACGACGGGTTCCTGATGGGTAGAGATGATATCCGTCGTCTGTCTAATCGCTGTGAGTGTTAGGCGACCCACAGTTTTCATTATTTTTCCAATGAACATAAAATATGACATAAGACACAGACAGAGACATTTGCAGCAGGTTAGTATATTCGAGAAATCTGTGAAACTGCCATCCTTCGGGTGCGAATTTCGTGGCTTCTGTTCGACGCATACCACTTCAGGGCCCGTTGTATTTAGTACGACGGGTTATCGTGGGCTTATAATTAGATTCCTGTCATCACGTTCTTCCCCATGTGTGCCGCTATTCACAGTGTACATAGTTTGAAATTGGTTCAGCTGTTAGAGCGTGATCAAGCCGCTCATAGTGTCAGTTATTATTAAAGCCTTTTAGTGTTCCCATTCAGAATCCGACGAGCAAATTTAACTAACCAGTAACTGAGTTCGTATCACGGAAAGCTCGACCGCAATACTGAGCATTCACCAACAGTTTTAACTGTCGAAAGCTTCGGAGGTTTTGAGTTTGAACTATCAAGGACCCACGGCTCCCCGCACTTATCAGTCCGATAACTTGTTATCAGCCCCTCCGCGACCTTTCCTAATGAGTTTCGGTAGCCCTCCAGGGGGTTAGTTAAGGGTCGTTACAAAACTTCCTTATGAACCAACAAACCGTTGTTTATGGTCGGCACCGTTTCTGGAAGATATTTCTACCGTGCGCCGCGCTTCCTTAGTCGAGGGACATTCTCAGCCTCGAAAACCAGTAAGAGGTGTCTCACAAATGGTTCCGTTTCGAAATGTGTTCTTCCATCTGGAAAGGTTCGTTAGATCCTCTGGTTTTCTTACATTCCGGTGTGAAATTACGGACAACATTTCAAGCTGGTAGTTACTTCAACTTTGACTGAAAGTAAAGAGAATGTATAAAGCCGCTGTTCTTGATATGGATAAATAGGATCTTAGCAGTGCAACCCTGTGTGTCCACTCTACTGATTCATACCATTGGCACTTACTATAGTGTCTAGACCCAAGGGAAGACACTCAAGTTCTAACCAATGACCAGATGTGATGCTGACTAGGAATGATGGTAAATAAATCGGAACAGTTCTGCCAATTTATTGAAATTGGTTATCAGCTGAGCCCGTCATGTTATGGCCTTTATTTATACGAAATATGTCATGTTTTTACGTTGCTTGAAATCGTAAAATATGTTGTTTATTTATGTCGCTTATTTTGAAATGCCAAGGCAAAATTTAAACAATAGGTGAAAATACAATTAATACAATTAAATTAAATACAATTAATAAAAACGCTGCAAATCCCTGCACAACGGTTTATTATTTTGTACAGAATACCCTACTGTTACAGATCACAGGTCTCCGTATAGATAACCCTTCTATATAACATATATGTGCTATGTAGGTTAGTACCTAACCCCGTACTCGTTACTAGGTACCTACCTAAACTGTTGTGTAATAATTTACCTGTATAGGTTCCCCTTCTACGGAGTTAGAATAATGAACCGTTGTGTAATAATTTGCCCATCAATAATACTTCAACGTTTGTTCAAGTTGCAAAAGTACCTATCAACAAAATCCAGCCCCTTCTGGGTAGATGAGCCGTTGTGTAATAATTTACCGTTGTGTAATAATTTGCCATTGTGTAATAATTTACCCACCAATACAATCCGTTGTAAGTTAGTTTACCATCGTGTAGTAATAATTTACCCATCAATAATACTTCAACGTTTGTTCAAATTTCACTACCTATCAACAAACTCCAAAAGAGCCATCATTTTTCAAATGAAATAATATCACAGAACAACCAACTCGACCTCATACTCCGCCTATAAAATCAGGTGATCCGTAGCAATGATTTTATCTCCGGCCAATTTCTTATTGTCGGCGCGTCCCTGGTGACGAGATTTTTTGGTCTGGTGTATACAGTTTCATTCACCCTGGTGTCGAAAATGCCTGTCGGTGCAAACTTCGGGGCCTTACTTACTGTGAACGAACGGCTGGACGTACGGTGCTCCGGGTGGTCTTAAAAAACTCCCAAGTTTGAGAACTATTTAAAACCGTAAAAAAATTCACGTAAAAAAAAAAGGTATAGGCGTTCTGAAAATTTGAACCCCTATTTTGAACCCCTTAGAGATGACTGACAGTAACGTCGAGCTTCGAGGACCAACTAGACCCCGAAGGGAACCTATAACCCGAATTTCATTAATTTTGATTCATGGTAACTAAGAAAAGTGGCCCGTACGGCGGACAGACAGAAATACTTTTATTGCAGTTTTGGATTCTACATACCTACCTTGAAACGTAAACCATCAAATTTTGAGGGGGGGTAAGAATTTTTTTTTTCATGCTCGATTCCAATGGTTCATCATTGAAAATAATAAACCAAAATTACTGATTAAAAAAAAGTAGTCATTTAACACTTCACATTTTCAACATTTAACCCTAACCTAAGATCACTTAATAGGTAATTTAGTTTAGAAAAACTTCTTTCGACGTCCGCCGACGTTCCTGGGGCGTACTTGGCTCAAATTTTTCCACCGTTGACGTCAATGGTATATCCGCTTTCTGTAGTTCTGCTATAGTTTGCGATACACCCGCAAAATAGGACCGAATAAAGGGGCTTTGCTAGGGTCGTGTCTTGTAACAGTGTCTTTGTTGTTTTGATGCAAGCCGCATCATCTTCCAATGTGAGAACGACTTTTTTTAACCCCTCGAGGTTCTCGGGGTAATACATTGCAGCATCCAGCCATGTTCCCCACCTTGTTACTACTGGTTCGGGAGGGAGGCGAACCCGAGGTAAGACTTGATTAAACTTGTCAATTCTCGGGAGGAATATTTTTTTCCCATTGGAAATAAGTTTGCTTACGAGAGGATTTTCCTCTCGTACTGCCTCCGCAACACGATGGAGGCCGTGAGACAAACACGTACAGTGGACTGATTTCGGATGAACCATTTTTAGTGTCTTGCCAGCCTTCAACATATTGCAACGCTGTCAGTCACGAGGATCAAAGTCTTTGCTTATTCTTTGCAGATCCTTCCTTCCAAAGAATTTCTACAGCTTCTTGAGCAGTTTGTACGATTGTAGACTCGTTGGTTTTCTCCAGTTCTGCTCTATGAAGCAGGAGTCCTTTGCCTGCAACGTCGCCTGACCCTGGTTCAATGCACAAGGACTACAAATATGTACCTTTGAAGCTCCCAGTCACACCCGTTCACTTTTCTGTTCCATCTATTCTGAATCTGGAGACAATCATGTCTTTTTATGTCATTTATTCGCTAATTATATGTTATTTATCAGGGAAATTGCCGATTTATGTCATTTATGTCATGAACGACAAGTGGTCAGATAATTGGTCAGCTCATGAAATGCCTAAATCCAAATAATGTCATTACGTCATTTAACGGGGACTGGTTATCAGTATTGTAAATTTTCACTTTGGTATAAATTGGAATGTGGCCTCTGCTTATATGTATACTCAAGTATCAATGTGTCCAATTATAGTGAAGCTAGCCAGGGGCTGTGCCTGTAGGAAATGCGAAGAAGGTGGTAGGTACTACGAAGAGAGATGAAAAGAAGCCCAATAGTAGAAAACATGGCTCGATGAAAGTAAGGCCTCCCCCACAAACTACCAGTGTCCTGGGCTGAAGAAATCAACATGCAGGTGGGGCATTGCCAGCTGTGATGTTCCAGAGCTGACGTGGCTGGAATTCGAGTATCACATAACAGGATTTTTAAAGAACTGAGTCACTCGTCATTCGTCCTCTTTCAACCTTTGTTAAACTATGAACAAACTCTGTTGTAGTAGTAAAGAAGAACAAAATATTTTGATAAATAATGGAAACGTTGACTGTTACTACAACGCGTTGCTCCTCTATTTATTACTGATGAAGTAAACGAGGGATGAAAATCTTCCTTCAAGCTTAAAAGAAAAACGCATATAAATATTCAAAATGCCGCTAAATTTCAGATTCATGCGAAAATTAATGAATTTGCAGTGAAGTTTCCCTTCGAAGTAGAAAATGAACAATGGGAAAAAGGAGACATAATGGACCATTGGTGGTTAAATGTAAATCCGCGATTTAAATTTCAAATGGGGGCGTTGAGGTCTTGACGATGGGCCTTGAAGCTATTTTCCTCCCCTCGTTTTAGAGCGTATTTTTCTTTTTCTCGCTTTACATTTTTCCGTAACCAGCCAATTTTCATCCATATTTTGCCATCTTGGGGTTTTTTCTGAAGATTATATCAACAGGGAGTGTTGATTAGATGTTGACACGCCCAGACTACTATTCACGCTAGACTTGAAAGAAACCGAAGTTACCATGAACTCGAGTTATTTAGTACGTAGTGAGTCCGCTGTGTAGGATCCTTATAATATACCCAGAATGAACTACCAATACCGTAATATGATACAGTGTGACGTATTGTATGGCAAACAATTTGACGTATTACATTATATGACAAACAAGCATTTTCAGGTCTGTTATGAGGTATGCAAGGTTCGTGCATCTTCCAAATTACAATTCGTTAGCGGGGTTTGGTTTATTTCGCTCCCTCACTAACCAAGTTAGGGAAAGCTTTGTATTTTCAATAATGAACCTTTGTAATCGAGCATGGGAAAAATTGGTTTACTCGCCCATCCTCAAAGTTTGATGGTTTGCGTTTCAAGGTACGTAGAATCCGAAATGGAATAAATAAATTCTGAGACCACCTGGAGCATTGCGCAGGTCAGCCATTCGTTCACCGAAAAGGTTCGTCAACATGAGTACCCCTCCCTTTCAAGTTGTCCCTTCCTACGAATTATTAACACAGGGATTTCAGAGTTATAGCATTCTGTCACTCTCGGCTCTTTATTCCTGCAATGGGTACCTGCTCATTTTCCCTTCGTGTTCTCTTAAAGATTTTAATTTGGCTCTCTTTTAGTTAGTTTCCAGTCTTTTTCTGAAGTTGAAAACCCACTTTGTCGGGTTAAAAAGTAGGATTGAAAACTTGCAGCCATCCATTTTCAGGTGAGATAATCGATGTTAAGTGTGTATAAAAATCAAAATTGAAGGAAAATGGCAATGAATACAACCTATTTTCGAATCTGTGAGGGAGGTTGGATCTTGGGACCAATGTACTTGGAATTCATATTAGTGATCATGATGTTTAGTTAGGTAGTATGCATCATGTTACATGTTACATGTTACATGTATGGTGGTAGGAGGGGGGGGGGGTATAATATTCTGAAACCAACTCTCTTTTAAACAAATTTGTATGGATCCGCTTCTCATGTAACGAATTTCATGTATCGTTTTAGCTTCATGACTAAGTAATTAATAATGTTTCATGCTATTTATTGTGCTGGATTTAAGACATCTGTCCTACCTCTGCTCCTACTTCACACTGTGACATAATAATGCCACACGACTCTGGGTATAAGCCTCTCGAACATTCAGCAACTATCCTTTGCAACGCTCTTGTCATCCAGCCATAATTATGTGTTATAGCTGTATTAAGTATAGTTATTATAGTAATTATTATATTTTACAATAAGTGGCGCACGTTATAATATACTGGAATCTAACTTGAATTATTATACGTTTTACTTCTACCTCACTCGAATTCTAGCCCGTTCCCAGTCTCGCCTCATCCATCTCCGTCCCAATCCATTTTAGCCCTGGACACAATGGGAACATGCAAAGTGTCCCTTGGGAGCTCCGAGGCCCCACGGAAATTATAAAAAACAGCCCAAAGGATCGGTCTACCGGTAGTTTCGGTGGAAAGGATTCGAGCTTCGTCGGTAACATAAATTTACATTGATTTACCTTGGATATTTCAAAGGTCTCTTTTTTCCCGGCCCGAATCCAAGTCCCACCGGTGTTTATTTCAAGGTAAATACTCTACGAGAGGCGTAATATATAGTAAGGTTCCCGTCGTTTGTACCTCTCCATCGGCTCTTTGTGCCTTTTTTCCGGTCCCGTGGAAAATAAAATCGACCACCTACATTTGCCCTAGATAATATTTTTTCCCGGTTTACACACCTGGAAATCCTGGAAAAGTCATCGGGTTTGTAAATGTGGAAAATTCAAAGGATTTAGGTCGACAACGTGGAATTCCCCTCGAACCTCCATTTTTCTATAGTAGATTTACCCATTGTTACTAGCTATATAATAATGTATACGCATTCTGTTCAGGTTTTGTATGATAATTAATTGATAAAAAAAAGAGCACCGTTTTTTAAATTATTGTGTTTTTTCTAACTCTTTTTTTAAGAAAAATAGAAGGGGGTGGGGGGGGGGGTCTCGTGGGACACCCTGTATACGAGTATATGGCATGAAGCGTAAATTATTTAGACTGGTAATGCAAGTAAAGTCCATTTTTCTGGGGACCATTTTGACCAAGTGCTACCGAGCATAAATAATCTCAAGAAACATCAGCAGCTGAAAATCATTCATCCTTATCTTGTTGACTAAGTAAGCATTCCGTTTCATATGGAAACGACTGGGAGGCAGAAAAGGACGTTGTCGTCCAAAACCAATATTCCGTTTGTGCTCCCAGAATTTTCGTGCATATTTGATTAGCCTCGTCAAATGAAAGTCCCTGGAAAATCCTCCAAATTCCCCTTCGCCCGGTCGTTTCTAAAAGGAAGATGACATTTATTATGTAGAAATAAGGCAGCTCCTTTTGAAATTACCCGCTCTGGAAACCGCTTCTGACCCGCAACCCGGCGGGACCGTCCGCTTCCTCATGTAAATTTACTCGTTAGCTGTTCCAGGGAGAAGGGATTTTCACAACTGGAAATCTCGCGCGGCCTTTCTAAACCATAATAATACATAGAAGTATACTAGCGGCTGCCGCGCAGTTATGACGAATTCTATAACAAGACGTGATCGTACATTTCGTAATAATATCTTACTAATAAACACGGAAATATTTAGAATCATCTTCATTTATTCAAATTGCTCTTGAGAATTGGGCTACCCTGGAATTTCAGGTGAGCCTCATCCAGAAAGCAGAAGTCTCCGGCTGTGGATTACACATCGGGACGCAGATATGTCGAGAGAGTGGTCCGAATTGGATTGCTCAAAAACGAAAAATGGATGGCAAAGTACAGCACAACCTCTTACATCTTAATCCAGTACCGGGGACTTGAGAGGAGATAAGTCCACTCCCGAGATCAGCTTCCTGAGTTTTGGTGGAGAGGTAGGTTGGTAGGTGAAAGGTACCTTCCACAGTGGATATCATGGAGTTGAAGGTGGAAATGCCAACGCCAAACATTCTCCCAGTTCAGCTGCGAAAACGTATTTGTGAAAACTGCTGCCCCCCCCTGCTGCTGATGATGATGTTGAACTGCTGATGCTGATAATGTTGTTGCTGCTGATGATATTGAACTGCTGCTGATGCTGTTGTTGATGATGTAGTTGCTGATGCTGATGATGTTGCTGATGATGATGTTGAAATGCTGCTGTTGAACTGATGATGATTGTTGAACTGCTGCCCCCTTGCTGCCAAAGTCTAGCCACAAAACATAATTTATTATCCATTGGTCAGTGTTTTTCCGTGATTTGGAAAATCAGTTTGTATTATATAAGGGGGAACTCATAGGTCGACCAGTGGCGAATAAGACGCGAAATTAAAACGCTGCAAATTATTAAACAAGTTAATTATTTTCCTGTATCGATCCCTTCTGCATAGGTAACTGAATCCTTTTAGCGTAAGACAATGAATTTATTAGTAGGATCGCTTTTGCGGTGGACACCTATGCACGCACGCACGGATAAAACGCCACTGCAGTCGAAGGGTGGACATCCAGTGGACGTTCAATCCTCTGTTCAAACACGGGGATTCATGTTCCGCAATAAAATATTACAGTTACTTAAACATACATTTTCCTCCGCCCCCATCTCATGTAACGCGTCGTTTCGGCCCCAAGAACCCTTCAGCCGGTCACTTAAGAAATTCTTCTCATCACAATTTTTTAACCTAATTTCTGAACCGAACTAGGACCGTCGACGTATTCGAACATTTTCACCTAATGTGGATGATTCGTTTGGCCGTGAACAACAAAATTTTATCTGCCACAAGTAGATAAAAAATTCGTATCATCAAAACCCAAAGTAGTACAAACTTGTTCCGTAATGGTTGAAACTAAAGAGTTTTTTTTAAATTCCATTTTCGGATTCCTCGTACCTTGAACGCAAAATATCAAATTTTAAGGGAGGGGATTAAAATTTAATTCGTTAAAACTATATTGTATCTGTACCAATACTCGTTAACAGAGAAATTTTATAGAAAGTTTCTATATTTGTTTGCAAATATTTGTCCAGTTATTTTATGAAGTTTTCAGTATTTTGAATTTTATTTTGTTTTGAGCATATTTATATAAGTTGAGGTTTTTTGTATTTTCCGCGAAACGAGTTGTCAACTGGGCTTTGAAATGTAATGAGACTGGTTGCCACGCTGCCGCTGGTTTAGTTATCGTCGAATAATTTTTCTCTGCCATACGTCATCCTGTGGTTGCTCGGCTGCTTAACACCAATTACTGGGTTTCAAACCTTGACGTTTAAGTACGTCTTTTAGCTTTGAAGGGTTGCAGTAAATGTCAGTCTGAAACATTGCACTAATTAGAAGGTGAGCAGGCGCACTTAACCTTTGCGAGTCTCTTATTACGTTTAGAAAATTCTCCCAGAAGCCCCCCACCCAACCGTTTTTCATTTTAAAATTATACCCGAGACTGTTGCAACTCGATATGCAACAATAAAAAGATACCCGGTGGAGTGAAGAATCAAAGGTGGCTACAATCTCAAATGATTCATTATTAACACGCGTGTATAGGAGCACGCGTAATCCGGTGTTTGTGGAGTCTTTTGTTTTTCGTGGGACAGGTTTAAAACTAGAGGTAATAATTATGTAACAAGAACAAGGGAGGATATGGGCTTCATTAACTGAATATTTGAATAAATGAGGCGAGGCTGATAGTAACAACATCCAATTAAGCTAAGTGCAACGAGACCTCTATCATGGCGGGATGGAATATCAAGAGGTGGGAAAAATAATTTTATCGTATCTTCATAGATTTCATCCCCTAGAGCGAGCTTGGGTCCCAGTGGACATTTGTGCATTGTGCACAAGATAGGTAACTGCTCATTACGTAGTGGGTTGTGCACATTGTAGCAAGCCATAGGTATTTTTGATGACGTCTCTTCATCTTTTGGTTGATCTTCCTATATGTTAATATTAACATGACCCAACGTATTACAAATACATGTGTTCGATTCAATCATTCGTATGGCTCATGAAGTCTGCGAACCGTCGGCCAATCGTAGGTTTGTTTCATAGTTTTCCCTTGAACGTGTCTATGATCATCATTGGTTCAGAAGACTCATTATCACTCCAACGCCTTGGAAATATAATTTCTTTATCGTTCGTTCCTATATTAATCTTCGGGTGAAAGGTAAAAATTATCAGAGTCCGATAGTAAAATTATAGTGAAACTCAGAACTCCCAACTTTTGTCGTGGTAGAGTGACCTATACTTGAGCGAACGAAGCTTACACTTACTTGAAAATTACGTGTACCTATATCCAAAATACTAGTAAAAAATCTTTTTTCTAAAAAAAAAAGGGTGTCAAATATGGGTTGATCAAAATCGCTGTGATTCAGAAATCGGTCGTTAGTCATGCTGAAAACTAGAACTCTTTGTGATTTGTTCAGGCAATTAAAACTCACAGTTGCCTCGTTTTTGGTTTATTATTTTCAATACCTAATGAACCTTTGGAATCAAGCATGAAAAAAAATGTAAACCCCCTTAAAATTTAATGGTTTCCGTTTCAAGGTACGTAAATCCAAAAATGGGATTAAAAAAATGTCTGTCGCACTTTCCTTAGTTACCATGAACCAAAATTGCGTCGGATTTGAATACGTTTGTTGAGCATATTTTTTACTTTCTAGGTTTATGCACGTTTTTTGAAGTCGCTTTTTTTGTTGAACAGTTTTTTCGTGTCACATTTCTGTTGGACGCTTGACGAGGTTTCTGTCGACCTGTATTATGAATTCCACTTGTGTTTCGCCCTCCTTTTCGTTGGGCGGGTATCCTCAGCTCCGAATCGAGCAGGATATCGCAATGAATCGACTGGATCTCGCCGCCTCGATATTGGCACCCTGATTGAATCTCGCGGCTCTCATAAAACTATCGTTAAGAAACAAAGCTCGCTTTGTTCGGGCTCGAAAAATGGTTTTGATTGATGGATCTAAGGAGGGGTTCCGGGATGGAAAGGTAATGCAACGGCCGGGGGAAGGGGAAGGCCACATGCGGCGAATGGGCAACTGAAATGAAAAGCTTGTTGGCGGTACAGTTAACTGCTTCAGGCCACACCTCGAGAACGCATCATCTCTAATGATAGCGTAGAGTTGGAGGTCTCGTAAAAAAAAATGCCCGCCTCCTCTTGTTCCGTCGGAGTAATTAGGTTAGGCTACTCCTGGAGTTCCGTTCACCTGATCTGCCCTTTGTTGAACGTCCTTTTTCATATCAACCCTTCGGAGATTTCCTAAATTCTATGAGAGGAAGTGGTATCGGTATTTTTTTGTTGGTCGTCCATTTCTTCTCCTAATCGCTTCAGCAAACAAAAGAAGCGAGAAAGAATCAGCAGGACAATGGTGAGACAGGGAGGTGGTTCTGCCGGTAACGAGGTGTCCGTGTCCAACTGGTACCCGCTCCCAGCCTTCACAATGCTCCTTGTTACTACGGCGGGTAAGGAGACGGCTGGGTGGTCCCTTTTCCCTTCTTCGGCCTCCCGTAGTGTCCTACCGGTGTGTTTGGGCTGACGAGTCTCCCGGTACAATCGGTACGATCTGCCGCAACTTCTGCGACCGTAGAAACTGAATCTGCTTCCATCGCCATCTGCGTGGTGGAGTGAAGATTCCTCCAATAGGCCTTCGTACACCACAACGTTGTTCTTATGTCTGACAAAGGACGAAATCTAAAAGCATGCGCAATGTGGAATTTTCGTGATTTTGGTTTATTATTTTCAATAATGAACCATTGGAATCGAGCATGAAAAAAATGCTAACCCCCCCTCACAATTTGATGGTTTAAATTTCAAGGTATGTAGAATCCAAAATTACAATAAAAAAATTTCTTTCTGTCCGCCGTACACCGTACGGGCCACTTTTCTTAGTTACCATGAAAAAAAATTGATGAAATTCGGGTTATAGGTTCCGTTCGTTGGTCCTCGAAGCTCGACGTTACTGTCAGTCATCTCTAAGGGGTTCAAAATAGGGGTTAAAATTTTCAGAGCGCCGTAGCTCGAAAACTTCCGATAGAAGGGTATGGTTTTTTTACGTTATTAAATTTGCCTTGAGCTAAACAATTTTTTGAGACCACCCGGAGCATTGTACGTCCAGCCGTTCGTGTGCACCAAAAAGCTTCGTCGACACGATCGTGAATCGAACGGTATAAATCCGGCCGGGATATCATCACTAAGGAGCACCTGATTATAATCAACGATGGCTGTATGAAGACGAGTTGGTTGTTCTGCGATATTATTTCATTTGTTAAGTGATGGACTATTGGATTTAGTTGGTAGGTACTTCTGAAACTTGAACAAACGTTGAAGTATTATTGATGGGTAAATTATTACACAGTGGTAAATTATTACACAACGGCAAATTATTACACAATGGTAAATTATTACACAACGGTAAATTATTTACAATTTTATAATGATTACACAGCGGTTCATCTACCAAGAAGAGGCTGGATTTTATTGATCGGTACTTTTGTAACTTGAACAAACGTTGAAGTAGGTATTGTTGATGGGTAAATTATTACACAATGGTAAATTATTACACAACGGCAAATTATTACAGAGAACGGTAAATTATTACATAACTGTAAATGATTACACAACGGTTCATCAACCAAGAAGGGGCTGGATTTTGTTGATCGGACTGAATAACCGTTGAAGTATTATTGATGGGCAAGTTATTACACAACGGTTCATTATATTTGACCACGAAGGTAGGCATTGACCACAGAAAACAGTGATCTACGCAGAAGGGGCATCAATTTCACTCCACATCAACAATTTCCCTACAGAACTCAATTATTTGCGTTTCTTTCTGCCATTTTAGTTACTGTTTGTCATCCACAGAATTATTTTAGCAACATTCAACTCGTGATTTAGGTAGGTACCTACTAGGGATGGGCGTTTCTGCTACTTTCACCCAACGAAACGAACTGCTAATTCCTCAACGTTAGCTGCTAATTTTAACTGCTACTATTAGCATGCGCACGTCTCAAGTCTCAACGGTTCCTAGTTGTTAAAGTGATCTCCCAGAAAAAGCAGGTACCTGATAACTTCCTACAAGGCCGTTACAAGACGCTAACTGTTGATTAGCAGGGAAAGTTTCAATGTTCAATATTTCTAAAAATACAGACGAAACGCGAAAACGAGTCGCCACCAGCAGGGTCAATGCAACAAAAAAAAGCACTGTTAACTGTTGTTCAGTAGCCAAGAGAAAACTGAGGGCGAAATGCGAAATGGATCTGCTAACTGCTATTTCAGACTTGACGTTGACTCATGCTGCTAAAATAAGACTGCCAATTACTTCGGTGGTGAAGGGGTACCTGCTACCTGGCCACCTACCAAAATAACTGTCATTGTCAATATTGTCAACCGCCCGGGGAGTTGAAGTTCATTGAACCTCACGGAGTACGGAACAGCCAAAAGTGGACCTCTCCGAACGAATTTACAGTACGCGAGTCGAGGACGAAGATTAGCAGTGTTAACTGCTAATTCGTATTTTGAATAGCAGCTTCGTTCGTTTTTTTTAGTTAGCAGCTATTTTTAACAGCTAAGCTAATTAGCACCCATCCCTAGTACCTACTAACGAGTACGGGGTTAGGTACTGACCTACGGAGGGTCTGCGCTGTACATAAGATGTATAGAATAGTACATGTTATATTATATAGAAGGGTTGCCTATGCGGAGAGCTGTGATCTGCAACAGAAGGGTATTCGTACAAAATAATGAACCGTTGTGCACGAATTTGCAGCGTTTTTTTGCTTTTTTGCTTCTTCACTACCGAAGGTCAGAAGCTTTGTATTCGTGATTGAGTAAAGAAAAAAGAAAAAAAGTCCTCCGAAATGAACATTTCCACTCGCATTTTACGTTTCAGACATCAAGGAATATTTTTGTTTCCGTGTCTGTCTGTGGTTAATTCCTTGAAACAGCCATAACTACCCGAAATAATGGTCGAAATGGGCTGAAATTTGCAGGGTAGGTGCGGGTTGGGTCACAGATGGTCCCATAGCAAAACTCCCATTGAAAAACTCGTTTCAAATATCGTTGAACTTGGAGGGTCGATCAGGAATAATACTTTGATAGTTTTGCACATGAATTTCATTGGAATCGTACGGTAACTTTCGTCTGCGCATGCGCGAACATGAAATGTTGACCATTTCCTTGTATCACTTCTAACTACACGAAGAATAGTCTTAGAGAGCTGAAATTTTGAGGGTACACGCGGGTTGGATCGCTATCCAACTATTCTTTACGTTCACTATACCTTTAGATCACTATAACAGACCAATTCCCTCTGTGTTAACATACAGCCGATCGGGACCTGACTGTTTCTATCCTTATCTACTATACTTACTCCTTTAACTGCCTTTCTACAAAGCGACTTCTACTGTATATTTTATTCTATTTTAAATATAATTAATTATGTATAGCTTTATTGTAGTTATTGTCATTAGCTCAGTTTCGGAAATGTTGTCAGTAGTGTGTACGAGATAGGGACTCGAAGCTCGACGACACGGGCAGGTCGGGCTGCATACGGTAACCTTTTTCCCTAACACTTCTTGTATTCAATTGACACTTGTTGCATGTAAGTATAACAGAAAATTGAATAAACATTCTATTCTGTTCTATTCTAATTTTGGGTTTATTATTTTCAGTAATAAACCTTTGGAATTGACCATGAACAAAAATAATGTTAAACCCCCCCCCCCCCCCCCTTAAAATGTCAATGGTTTACGTTTCAAGGAACGTAGAATACGAATATCGAATTTTTTTTTTTTTAAATTCCGGCCGTCCACCGTACGACGTCCGCAGCTTTTTCCTAGTTCCTGTGAACCATAATTCATGAAATTTGGTGTATGGGTCTCGTTTGGGCTCTAGTTGGTCATCGGAGCTCGGCGTTACTGTCAGTCATCTCTAAGGGGTGAAAAATAGGGGGGTTTAAATATCCGGAGTATCCCTATCTCGGAAAATTGTATTTTGAGGTGTGAGTTTTCTCGCATTTTTAAATATTTTTATTTTTATTTTTTTTTGAATTTTTGAGACCATCCGGAGCATTTTACGGTGTTGCCGTAAAATTTGCTGTACAATTTGCCGTGAAGAGCAGGGTGGGTGCAGGCATCAAATTGTGTTGAGAGCGCACATCACCGATCTCGGCTAGCTGGGCGGTAGAGCACAGTAGTCTAACTGACGGACTGATAGCCAAATTTCCCGAGATCGAAACCCTACGGGGACTGAATATTTTTTCACTCCACATCAACAATTTTCCTTCAGAACTTCATTATTTGTGTTTCTTTTCGCCATTTTAGCTACCGTTTGTCATCGACAGAATTATTCTAGCATCATTTAACACGTGATTTTAGGTAGGTACCTAGTAACGAGTACGGGGTTAGGTACTAAGCTATGGAGGGTCTGCGATCTACCTAAATATGTATGGAATAGTACATAATTATATTAAGTATATAGAAGTCTGTAACAGAAGGGTGTTCTGTACAAAGTAATAAACCGTTGTGTACGGATTTGCAGCGTTTTTTGGACAGATCTGTACCAAATGCGCGGTAGGATGTTTAAGTAGGTATTGCGTTATTTCGAAAATTCACTTACGGTCATACTGCATGATTGTAACTTACGCTTCTGTATTAGATGGATTTCATAATTGGTTTGGCAAAGTCTATACAGAAGCTTCAACCTCGCGTACCTTCTGTTCCAAGATCTCTTATTCATGAGGCAGCGACGGTCGTTTAGTCAATCGCGTTATGCTGATATCGCCTTTTACGTGCCATCACCGGGATATATACATTCCATGAATCGTCATGACGCCATGACGATGATAATGCGCTTTCTTTATTGATGATGTCCGTTACCGATAGTCATTATCATTACCGTCGGGCGAAGGCGAGAACAACGAGACAAAATGACCAACCCAGGATCGTATGTACAGATATCTCCGGATCAGTATTTATCATAATTATCGCATTGAGGGCTCAGCGGCGACGGCCGTAGACATTTTGATTTCCTTCTCACATTTTTCATTCCCCGGAGTGACGGCGAAAATGGAAATCACTCGCCTTTGCGTATTCCACAGCAACTTCAGTCGGAAACCTGTCCCGCAGTTAGCCCTCGACGTTAGAATCTTCTGCGACTTCTTCCCCATACAAATCGCAATCTGACGATCCTTCTTTTTCATTCATTTCGAGACTGCTGACCCGTGACACGTATTCACCTCACATGGGCTCGCTTGAGCATTCAAACAGTTCTCTCCCGTCTTGGACGAGCTAAACCTTGAAGCCCCGAGGCGGACTTTATGGTAGTCGCTTTCAGGGTTATATTGTGGGCACTTAGGAATTTACTGCCTCCTTTTTTTCCTTCTAACCGTCCATTTTCTTTTGTCGACAAGAGCGCTTTTTTTATGAGGAGGCCGTATCATGCATGGAAAAGGCCAGCAGTGATAAGCCAGCCGTTCGACGCTTGTAACAAGGGTCTGAGTCAGTTTCGAGGTGTAATGAAGAATAAAGCTGTATTTTCTGCGCGGTATGTTAAGCGACCTGACTTTGCAGGTTTATGAACCGCTTTTACTCCGGTCTACGTTTTTCGCGTTCGCCAAACTTCATTTCTAGTGGTACGTGAACTTATTGGTAAAATGACGTCACAACGTGAGCAGTCATTTTTCGTAACGTGACGCTTAGGTTCAAGATGTCTCGTAAATCGAGCGTCAGTCGGGTATTGACATTTTTGATGCCGTTAACAACTGTACTTTATGCAAATGCACAATGGTTGCTTTAAAAAAAATCACGTTCTCTGGAGGACACTGATCGCTGCACTCTGAATAAATTTTTGACCAAAACGAGGAACTCTGTTTTACCGTTAATGAAAAAGAATGCCGTTTATTGGTAAAGCTGGCGCAAAGTATGTTGGCCTAAAGGCCTAAACGATAGAACGGTACTTAAATAGGAGAGTCTCCTACTGCGGGTAGTGTAAGATCCCAATTTGGCACAAGGGTTCTTACACTGATTACCAAAAGATAAGAGTAAAATTCAAGAGGAAGAAGCTACGGAAAAATCGCATAAAACCCGATAGAACAATACGATCGAGGTCAGTCGTATAAAATCCGCGGATTTCGACCTCGATCGTATTGTTCTATCGGGTTTTATGCGATTTTTCCGTAGCTTCTTCCTCTTGAATTTTACTCTTATCTTTTGGTAATCAGTGTAAGAATCCTAGTGCCAAATTGGGATCTTACAGTAGTTCATTCCTGCCGGCTCATTCTGCGCCAACCCAGCACAGTTCTTTACTTTATGCGGGTTGAAGCAAATAAAGCGTCATAGAGCGTGGAAAGGTCATTCCTGTGACGACATGTAGTCAATCTGAACTTGTGACCTGTTGAACCTTTTGTCCTCGCGGAAGATTCGTCACAGTTCTACAATACGAGCACCTTCAACAAAATTATTATTATTATTTTTTTTAAATCATAAACCTACATTGCTCAACAAGCCTCAGTAAGTTCTTCACACAGCACAACAACAACAAGGTGTATGTTACTGTTAAGTAACAGTGCAGGTACTGTTAACTTTTACTCCTCGTTGAAGAGAAGAATATACCAACATCAATACGATATAAAAAACCACAGTCATGCAGCATGGCTATAAGAGCGAATTTTCGAAGTTTTCGGCATCTTCCTCCTTCGCCTAAAATTTTCTGAAAATTAATTTTCGGCCAATGTTTTCCCAACTTGATACCATACAAAATTAAAACAGGAGTAGTTTTACGCAAAGTAAAATTTGGGGTGGAAGGAGGGGGAGGGGGAAATCAAAAATGTTTTGAATACCAGAAGAGTAGGTATTGGATACGTAACAAATTTTTTGTTCCATTTTTTTCCGAGTAACACCTCGGTTTGTAGATTTTCCAACGCTGAACACGATGGTGAAGTCAGAATTGCGATATCCCATTCCGTTATCAGATTAGAGCAGACGAACCAGGAAGAACATCTCAAGAAATAACCACGTTCCTTCATCTTCAAAGTGCTCCAGTTTGAGAATGGAATGAGATATCGCAATTCTGATTTCACCATCGTGTTCAGCGTACAAAAACCTTTAAAATGAGGTGTCACTTGTCAGACCTTTTCATTTTGGGAATTTATGGGTAATTTTCCCCCCCTAAAACTCCCCAAAACTCCCCCTTAGAGTGACCCGATTCTGCCCATTTTCGAACTTAGCCTGTCGATTGCCAAGACAGATTTTTCGTGCAAATTTGAACTTTTTATCTCAATTCTTTCGAGAGTTATCGTCTGGAATGACACATACATATATAAATATATAAATATATATATAAATATATAAATATATATATAAATATATAAATATATATATATATATATACATATAATTTTTGGTGTCTTTCGGCAGTGAATTCAGGATGGCCTGAAACGGATTTTGGTATAAAAATCTTTCGGAAATTCGAGTTTTAAAAATTTTGGACCGAGAACAATAGCTTCCTTTTCTTCGAAAATTCGCTAACAATGAAAAACTCAACCGCCTTAGCAGAACATTCATTGAATGATAACCATAAATTTAATTTTGAACAAGTAAAAATAATTGGTACAGAACATAATTGGAAAAAAAGAAAAATTTTAGAAGCCCTTCACATAAATCAGAACGCTACAGTAAATTTCAAAACAGATGTTGGCAACACTGTTGCCATTTATCAAAACATCCTCAACAGTTGTTCTTGATAAGATATCTTGCCCTACAACGTATTTCTGGTGAGTTTTTACTTATTTCCCTTCACTTTTTTGTCTGACATCATTATAGTTTTGATTGATAGTTTGTAACATCTTTTTATTCATTGTCTAATAGGTTTAAACCTAAAGCTTGTGTTATCATTAAATAACTATCTCAAAACACCTAGATCCCAATTGTCCTTCAAACTCCCACCAACCAGTACTGAGAAAGAAGATCCTGACAACATCAATATAAACGTTACTGTAATTTTATGTTAACTACTTACATAAATATACATTCAATTAAATTGGTTCTTCTCGGGACAATTACGTTCCCACATTGTGTAGCGCTGCTTATAGGTAGTAAGTAGGTACTTGGGCGTATACGTGTTCACCAGCATAAAGTAGGTACATTAATCCTCACGTGGAAACTCTCACACCGTGATACTTTGCTGAAGGGAATTCTTCAAAATTCGATACATCTGATCGATTCGATATCCGTCGTCCATGGTTCAACCTCAAAGTGTCTTTCGCCAGTCAAAATCAAGTTTTCAAAGACTGTTTCAGTGACTTATTTTTTCAGTGGAAATTATTAATAGTCTAATTTTGAACGTGAATGGTAAAGCAAGAAATAAACTGGAATTCGTATACCTACAAAGGAGCCGTGGCCTCTCAGATTCGAATTTAGGGCAGGAATAGCCGATCAGCCAAGTTGTGAATGTCGGTTGGCGTATAACAACCTGAAACGAAAGTTTTCGCTCAGTTTCTATACTATAATAAATATTGGAATTCACTTTAAATTCCAATTATCTCAAACGACCATCCAGTGGGGATAACAACTTGTATGAGGCGCAAGGAGCATTAGCATTTTAGTATATCCATAGCAATGCAGCATGATTCCTCAGTGAAGACTCGTAGTCACCGAGTCTTCCGGCGTTCAAGCTGTAGCGATGTAAATTACAACGTGAGTCGTATAACGATCTGTAACGATCTATCCGTAAGGTTCTTGTAAGGAGTTTAGTATGTATCAACAAGTTTCGCTTCGTCACCATTCCCATCTTCCTCGGGCGTCCCATTTCCAACCTGTTTATCAGCGTATATAAATGTAAATTGCCACTCACGAGAACCTTAGCGAAACGGGCGAGATGGAAAAGGTTTTATTCTGTTAGTTCTGGAATTCATAGGGGACCCTTTAGGAACATTACCTGCAAGGTTCCTGAAAATTTGCTCAAATTGGTTCATTAGAACCGGAATTACAGGAGCACGTCCTGTGAACCATCCCGCACATACCTCCCAATTTCAGCTCATTTGAGTTGTTTTTTCGACAAGATTGTGGTGACAAGAAATGGGGCTCCAAACCCTAACGAGCTGTCCGCTTGGGGCGCCACGGAGGTCAGTACCGAGCTCAAGACACTGTTACCTCGCCACCCGATATCACATCATTTTCAAGAGGTTGTTTAATTTTTTACTAATTTTCAATCAAGCCTGTTTGTTTTCTTTATAAATGCAAAATTTGAAACGAATCCCGGTTCCCGCTCGGGATGAAGAGATGAGGGTAAAGCGGATAATGGCAGTTCATCGCGAGAAACAGTTCGTAGTGATATTGTGATGAATGTGTTTTAGCGTACATCCACCCCGAGCGGTGTGAGGGGGGATGTGCCCGGAATTTGGTTATGAGCGAATCACCACCATGATCCGGGATCTTTTCGGATGTGCCAGTTGGTTATGGGCGGACCACCACCATTCACTGGTTCTTTTAGGTTCGTTGCCTGGTTTGGTTATGGGCGGACCACCACCATGCCCAGGATCTTTTTGGAAGGTGCTCGGTTTGGTTATGGGCGGACCACCACCATGCCCAGGATCTTTTTGGAAGGTGCTCGGTTTGGTTATGGGTGGACCGCCACCATGCCCGAGATCTTTTAGGAAGCTTTTCCATTGGTTATGGGCACCACCATTCACGGATTCTTTTGGGTGTAGGAGATAGAGGCGAGGTAAGGAGGAGAGAGAATAGTCAGCGACTAGAGGAGAGCGTAGAATGAGGAAAAAGGTGCAGAAGCCGAGTTTTTATAGGCTCAGGATCTGTCTCCCTCCATCGTCTAGCTAGTAGAGGATGGTGGGGACCTCCAGGCTGGCCCTCGACTCTCTTGCGTCCTCTGTCCCCAATTCTCGGTTTATTTGGTGAAATCTTATTATGTACAAAAGTTGTGAATCTGGGAGGATGCCACGACAGATATCATGGAACATTGTTGTTGTTGTTGGTTTTGTTTTACCCCTATCACGGGTATTTGGCCCATATTGGGGAGCAATTTCCCTTGCTGAAGTATTTGTACCTAAGTATGTTATACTCATGCAGAAGAATGGAAGTTATTATTGATTGTTCTATACATGTAGTACCTATTATTTTAAACTTAAAAATGGAAATAAATTAATTGAATTAAAATTGTTCGTTGGAGCCATTTCCGCCAAGACGACGTATTACTTTGCAGGAGTATTATTATACAGCTATTGGCGTTTTTTCAACAAAAACAAGAAGTGATGTAAGTAGGTAGGTTTTGTCGGAAGTTACTGCTCGGCAGATAAACAAAGTTCCTGGTGTTCGGAGTTTTCCTGCTTCACCGGAATGTTTTCAATAAAAAGGACAGGTAAAGATAAGAAACACGCTACGTAGGACTTGCTTGTTGGAAGAAAATGTTAACGAAATAAAACTCAGGTGTTCTTCCTACAGCTCCTTCCTGCAGTTCCCCTTTCAGCTCTTTCACCTACAGTAAATAAAAATTTTTTAAATTAAAAGCAGCGAAGTCCTTGTCACATGGGTTTATTATTCTATTGGACATACCTACCTACAGAAATGCTGGAAATACGTTTATTGTTTCTTTCATGTTCAATTATTGAAATAGCTATTGTTGACGGTTTCCACCAATTTCGGCCGCCAAAACACGACATAAGCTCCTATTTTTGACAAATTATCATTGATCGTTGATAGAGTCATCTAATTGTCTTGATTCGCCTGTTGAAACTACTTCGAGGGTTAATATACAAGTTTATGGCTATTGCAGACAATTTCCCGGATTTTTGGCTCATAAAAAATGAATTTTGGGAGCTTAACCTTCGGTAAAACCTCATTTCTTCACTCTTTGGTGAAAATCAGCTTCTTGTTCGGCCTACAAAACATGGAAAACGATACTTGACAAGCTCTTGTTCACTAAAACCTCAAAAACCCTCGAAAAACCATATTTTTACACCCATTTTTCACCCATTACACCCTGGGTGTATTCCGATCGGGCTGCGGCGCTTCGGAGGCCAACAAGGCCGCGAATGTGTTGACAAGTGGGGACCCAAACTGTGAGCGGAAAAACGACGATTTTTATACCAATTTTTAACGTAAATTTAATGCTGCAACTTCGTTAGAACCTTAATTTTCCACTCTTTGGTCAAATTGATTCATATTCGGTCTCCTCCTTCTAGAAAACATGGAAAACGATGCCTCACAAGCTCATGTTACTAAAACACCAAAAAGCCCTATTTTTACGCCAATGTTTCACTCATAACACCCCTGGGTATATTCAGATCGGGCTGCAAAGTTTCGGGACACAACTAGGGCCCAAATGGAGCCTGTATGCGAAAGAACGAATTTTTTAAACCGAAATTAAAGTAAATATGGATGATACGGCGTGCGGCGGACGGACACTGCATTTTCTGAATCTACGCACCTTGAAACGTAAAAGAAAAACCATCAAATTTTGAGGGGGGGGGTAAGAATTTTTTTTCTTCATGCTCGATTCCAATGGTTCATTATTGAAAATAATAATCCAAAATGTTGAGTGGGTGTTATAAAAATTTTTTGCTGAGCGATTACATAGGTGTTTTATTGATAGAATAATAAACCAAAATGAAAAGATACCATAAAAAACATAGGGCACAAACACAAATTAGCCTTCCGTTCTCATGACGTCATTGATGTATCAGCAGGGTTCGGTGCTGCGCTCTGTCTCGAGCTCCTCAAATGCTGAGCCCCATTGCGTACATAAAACCAGGCAGACCGACAGGCGCGGAACCAGATTTATTCGTTGATGACAGAAGCGTAAAATGCGATTGGAAATTTTAATTTTCTTCGATATTATGGAAGCAAAGAAGTTCCAGTCGTGCAGAATGGCCATCTTAGAGAATTTTCGAAGCAACTTAGAGCGTACGAACAAGGTGAAAGCCTCGGCCTGAATTGAATGGTGATAAGTAGGATACAGACTCAGGGGTCCTCGAAAACAATTTTATTATTTTATTTATCATTTTGGTTTATTATTCTGTGAATAATACACCTATGTATTCGCTCAGCAAAAAAATTTTATAACACCCCCTCAAAATGTTTTCTTTCACGTTTCGTGGTGCGTAGGTTCTAAAAATGCAATGTCCGTCCGCCGTACGCCGGCGCGGTCGCCGTATCATGCATATCTACTTCGGTTTCGGTCAAAAAAATTCGTTCTTTCGCGCACAGCCTCCATTTGGGCCCTAGTTTTGTCCCGAAACTTTGCAGCCCGATCGAAATTAGGGTGTTATGGGTGAAAAATTGGGGTAAAAATGGGGTTTTTTGGTGTTTTAGTAACATGAGCTTTTGAGGTATAGTTTTCCATGTTTTTTAGGACGGGGAGACAGAATATGAAGTCGATTTTGGTGAAAGAATGGAAAATTGAGGTTATAACGAAGTTTCAGCCTTAAATGTACGTTAAAATTTGGTCTAAAATCGTCGTTCTTCCGCACAAAGTTTCGGTCCCCATTTGGAAAAACATTTGGGTCCTAGTTGTGCACCGAAGCTCGGCAGGCCGGTCAAAATACCCGAGGGGTGTTGCGGGTGAAAAATGGGTGTAAAAATAGAGTTTTTCGAGGTTTTTTTGAGGTTTTAGTGAGCTTTTGAGGTGTCGTTTTCCATGTTTTTTAGGGCGAGAAGACCGAATATGAAGTCGATTTTGATCGGAGTGAAGAACTGAGGTTGTAACGAAGGTTCAGCTCCCAAAATTCATTTTTTATTATTCAAAAACCTGGGAAATTGTCTGAAATCACCATAAACTTGTGTAATAACACTAAAAATAGTATCAACAGGTGAATCATGACAGTTAAATGGCGCTATCAATAATCAAAGGTAATTTGTCAAAAATATGAGCTTATTTCGTGTTTCTGGGGGCCAAAATTGGTGGAAACCATAAAAAATTGCTATTTCAACTATTGCACATGAAAGAAACAGTAAATGTTTTTCCAGCATTTCTGTAGTAAGTATGTCTAGTAGAATAATAAACCCATGTGACAAGACTTTGCAACTTTTTTCATCGTAGATTCACCATTTAATACCATGTGCCAGTTTGTCAATATTTGTCAATTAGTTGCAGTTTTTAGTGGTTTTAGACGCCCAAACTCATATTCGACCCTCTTTTTATTATTGAAATGACTCATTTTTAAACTCATCCTTTCATAGGCCATTATACTAAAATTCAGGCGAAATTTGCAAATTTTCATCCCTTTGTCTAGGTAAGTACCTACCATCCGGAAGTACACGTACATGGGTACTTACTGTATAAAAAGTTGGGTTTGCCCCGAAAGGAATTATGATGGGAGGGGAAGGGAGAGGTGATGAGTTCAGTAGGTTTATCGCACTGTTCGGCAGTATTCTCTGAATATTGGTCGAAATATCTCAATCCGCGACACAGACCTTTCACTCAGTCAACATTAAATTCACCCGGGATATGAAATAAACCGGTACCGGAGGTCACGCCGTGAGAGGAGTTCGAAACACGTTTCGACCCCTTTTCCCCCGCTTTATTAGGTTCCGGTACCGACTGAGGGCCGTTCAGAGGAATTGGTCCAATTCGCTCATCCCGAGAATAAAAGAAAGCCGTGGATTCCCTCCTGGGTTTTCACGTAGAAGCGGGATTTGATTTCGGAGAGGTTTCTTCCAAGCCCAGGAGAACCACGAAACAGCTCACATCGCGTGACGAGTGTCTTTTTTCCCGGGAGCAGATGGGAAGTCAAAGGCCACCCCCGAGCGTAGGAGGAAGTGCGCTCTGAGGAGGCGGATGTCACGCCGTTCGGAACTCTGAAACACCTTTAATCGTGTGTACGTGTGCGTCCTGCCTCCCTTCAACTACCAGGACTCTGGAAAACAAGGGTCGGAGGAAAACTTCCTGGAAAGCCCGTTAAAAAGGAGGAACAAAAAAGGAAAAAAACGGATCTCATCAGAGGACTGTAAAAGAGGCAATCAACGCCTTGTTAGTGACGTCACGCCTATCCAGCCCATTGTCTTTCCATCCTCCTGCCCAAAATCCTAGCCTCAGAGTGGTATAAGAGTCAAAGTGCCTTCAACTGCCTGTTTGTGGATCCAGAAGGCGGCCCATGTGTTGAGTTCCGAAGCCCGCACAGTGGACAATTTTATAGATGTGACCGATCTAGGTGGTCCAAATTTACGACATGGTTTCACAAAAATCTTAAATTGTTATTAGTAATTTTAGTAGCTTTTAGCTTAAGTGTAAGCATTTGCCTACTTCCGGGAGCCGTTTTTGAGAGTTGACTAAAATTATAAACCAATTATTTTGTATTATTTACAAAGCAAAAGTTCCGTCACAACTAAGAATGTGATCATCTGTCCCAAACAATTTAATTCTGTCCCGTCTTGTCAAATAATGCATTATTGTTACAACGTAAATTACCTAATTTTTGCTATAATTACTACTATACTACTATAGTTACTACTAATATAATTCATTATTGTTCCAACGTAAATTACCTAGTTACTACTATAGTCACAATATTTTGCAAGTTTCATCAGGAAATAATTTATTGTGGAGGGGGGTAAACATCTTGTGGGGGGGAGGGGGGTTAATAGTCAAGAGCAGTCAACGTTCCGAAAACAGATCTCAAATCTTCAGAATCTCTGGTTTCTGAATTTTTCTGATATTTTGTACAGATTTTATGCGTAATAATGTGAAATAGTGGAATAATGCTCAAAAAACCTCTGCAGGAATTCTTTATTAGTAGGCTGAACTTCCTTTAGTACTACGACTGTGAACTGTGTAATATGAGGGCTCCAGAAGACACTCAACAGTACCTGGCAAGGTGCCCAGTACTGGCAGAATTCAGAACAAGGTACCTGAATGCGCGGTGTACTGACGAGGAGCTGATTGAGGTCCTCGTCAGTAATGGCGTAAATGGCAAAAGCTGGCGCCAGTTCATATTGTGAAATCTTAACGCTATAAGGGTTATTAAGAATTATTGGAATTATTAAGGGAGTTCAATTACTTTTATCTGCGGGGCTCCCCATTCACACAGCTATCTATATTAAGTTTCCTATAAATACTCGGCAAAAGTGAAGTGTATTTTTTTTTAAACTAGGGATACCTATATCCATTCACTGCCTAGGTGGTATTGTGACCTTTTTTCTAAATTTGCTTTGAACCAACAATCTAGTGTGATGTATAATAATTGTGTACTTACAAAGGGCCAACTAGACAGGATCCATTGTCGAACAAATTATTTTTTTTTGGTAGGTAAGTACCTACTGTTGTGGTTTTGTTATAATAAAAATTCATTCTTCTTCTTCTCCTTTAGTACTAAACCTTTATTAGTAGGCTGAACTTGCAACATGGGCTTCAGGAAATTTGGAAGTACAGAAATAGTATTAATGAGAAAACGACAAGTATATGTACAATAACAAACGCTGCAAATCCCTGCACAACGGTTTATTATTTTGTATAGAATACCCTTCTGTTACAGATCACAGCTCTCTGTATAGATAACCTGTCTATATAATATAATATGTACTATTCTATACATATTATGTGGATCGCAGATCCTCCGTACGTTAGTACCTAACCCCATACTCGTTACTAGGAACGTACCTAAATCACGAGTTAAATGTTGCTAAAATAATTCTGACGATGACAAACAGTAACTAAAACGGCAAAAAGAAACGCAAATAATGAAGTTCTGAAGGAAAATTGTTGATTTGGAGTGAAATAGATGCCCCTTCTGCGTAGATCACTGTTTTCTGTGGTCAGTACCTACCCTCTGGTAAAGTATAATGAACCGTTGTGTAATAACTTGGCCATCAATAATACTTCAACGGTTGTTCAAGTTTCACTACCTATCAACAAACTCCAAAAGAGCCATCATTTTTCGAATGAAATAATATCACAGAACAACCAACTCGACTTCATACTCCGTGGTTATAATCAGGTGCTCCCTAACAATGATTTTATCTCGAGCCAATTCCCAATTGTTAGCGCGTCCCTATTGATGATATTTGGGCTGAATGTATACAATTTCATTCACCCTTCTGTCGAAAATGCCTGTCGGTGCAAACTTCGGGGCCTTACTGTGAACGAACGGCTGGACGTACGATGCTCTGGGTGTTCTTAAAAAACTCGTAAGTTCGAGAACTATTTAAAACCGTAAAAAGATTCACGTAAAAAAAAAGGTATAGGCGTTCGGAAAATTTCAACCCCTATTTTGAACCCCTTAGATCAGCGGTTCCCAACCTTTTTTCACTGCCGTACCCCTTGAGATAAATTTATTTCAAATTGTACCCCCAAGAAAAAAAGTTGCAAGAACATTTATCATGGAAAGTAAATATTTACGCAAGAGTTTTATTTTTATTTTTTTTATTTGACAATAAAGTTATTGCTCCAAAATTAGGCCTATATGTGTTTCTAGTAAACTTAGTAAATTCTAAATACCATGAACTGTAAAAAAATAATAACAAAGTAAATACAATGTTTCTTATCACGAAAACATAGGTACTAGAATTAGCAAATAAGTTTATCGAAAAAAAAAATAAATCAAAATTATTCTTAAAACAAGTCAAAACTGTTTTGGTGTGACCTTTGGGCCTGTTTTGTTAAAAATTCCCGTACAAACAGGCCTTCCGTACAAAAACCTCTACATTTCCGTGCAAAACAGATATATATCCGTAGGTACGGGTTGGCAACACTGCTGCGGGGGAGCTTCGGAGTGAAGGAAAATACTGACAGCGCTCCAAGCGGGATAGTGATGAGACGGGCCAAAGACCGACCTTGACGAGCGAGCGTGAGTCAGGCCATCGCAGCGTGAGTGAGACCAGGCGCAAAAACATGAAGTCCGCCATTACCAAATATTTTCGGCGTACCCCAACCAGGTCGTTGCGTACCCCCAAGGGGTACGCGTACCCCAGGTTGGGAACCTATGCCTTAGATGACTGACTGTAACGTCGAGCTTCGCCAACTAGACCCCGAACGGAACCTATAACCCGAATTTCATCAATTTTGTTTCATGGTAACTAAGAAAGTGGCCAGTACGGCGTACGGCGGACAGACAGAAATATTTTTATTGCATTTTCGGATTCTACATACCTTGAAGCGTATACCATCAAATTTTGAGCGGGGTTAGAAGCTGTATTTTTTCATGCTCGATTCCAGTGGTTCATTATTGAAAATAATAAACCAAAAGGTAGACTGGTGTGTATACTCTGCAAATGGTAACAACATGTTTGTAGATAGGTCGGTAGGTGCCTACGTATTTCTTAGCGACCTTGAATAAGTGCCTGGGCACTTGAATTCAGATGACCGGCGAGAGTAAAAAATAACGATCAATATGACTCACAATAATTATACAGCGTGAAGATAGCTTAAGAAATGAAAAGGGAAGATAGATTCGATTTTATATTGCTTCCATCAGGTCGATCAGTTGTCGAGAAATATCACACTGAGTGACAACACTTCACTGAGAGGCTTGATAAGTTTAGGATAACGCGGAATATTTTACTGAAAACACCTGTTAGCACGGGTTCCCAACACGCACGAATCGTTCGGACTGGACAGGAAGGTCATCAATCGGACAGCACGACGACGTCAAATCAAACATCTGACAGTTCCGTTGAGTTACACGAAACCTTCGTTTTGACGGCATCGATTAGGCCTAGCTCGGATTAGAACAGTATGTACGTGTCGGATCGGACACCTTCGAATAGAACATTTTTTATGAGTCAAAAACCTGGGAAATCGTCTGAAATCACCATCAATTCGTAGAATAACACTGGAAAAAGTGTCAACAGGTGGATCAAGACGATTAAATGGCACTATCAATGATCAAAGATAATTTATTTAAAAAAAAAAAAAAAGAAGAAGGAGCGTACCTTATTCGTGTTTTGGGGGCCAAAATTGGTGGAAATCACCAGAGATAGCTATTTCAATAATTTTATATGAAAGAAACAATAAATAAACAGCCAGCATTTCTGCAGGTATGTCCAATAGAATAATAAACCCATGTGACAAGGACTTTGCAGCGTTTTTGGAATATACGCACCTTGAGACGTAGAAGATAAATTTTTGAGGGGGTGTTATGAAAATCCACCAAAAGCTGTGTTTAGTCTGACGCATTCCCTACTGGTTTATTATTCTGTGAATCACCTATGTATTGCCCCAGCAACAAATTTTTACAACATCCCCTCAACATTTTTTATTTTGCTTTTCAAGGTGCGTAGATTCCGAAAATACAATGTCAGTCCGCCTTATCATTCATATCTACTTTATTTTCGGTCTAAAAAATTCGCTAAAAATCGCCATTTGGGCCCTAGTTGCCCCGAAACTTCGGAACCCGAACGGAATATACCCCAAAGGTGTTTGGGTGTAGGTATAGAGTTTTTGGGTGTTTTAGTAACACGAGCTTGTCGTCACCGTGTTTGTCGTGGTTTTCCACGTTTTTTAGGGCGAGGAGATCAAATATGAAGTCGATTTTGACCAAAGAGTGGACGATATTTCACATATGAACATGCATGGCATTTCCCTTACATATTTTTGACAATACCACATACATGAATAAATAGGATTTTTGACTTCACTCGATTATCCTACTTTTTCGATCGACCGACATACCTACTCCCCCGGCCATATCGGTTAATCGAGGTTTGTACTGTATAAGTAATACAATGTAGTTTTTTACAACGATGTAAAAATTATAGGGAAATAATGTAACAGATTGAATCGAAAAATCAAGGACACTGTATATTGTTAAAGCTGGACACACAATCCACGGGTATCAAAGAGTGCCATATTAATTAATAAAAATGCGTTACCGACAGGCTACGTATGTTCAGCAGCCTCGCTGGTCTTGTTGCAAATCCATTTAATTTAGACGTTTTATTGGCTGAAGGAAGCCATTATTTTCAGATTTTGCAGTGACATTCATCGCAAAATTTAAGTCACTAGCTACCTTTTAAGAAGTTTATAATCTTGTTTTTCTAAACTATATTGTAATAATACGTGTATAATACTGTGTATTGTATAATATGGTAAAACACTGGCTGTAAGGTTTCATGCTGATGCCAAAATAAATATATTTAAAAAAAAATGCTCAAGTGAAAGTTTTGTCCAGTTTTTAGCAGATTGCATTACTCACGTAACGTGGATTCAACCGTCATCCCAAACATATCCAGCTCAGTAGCATCAGCAGCAATAACTGGTTGAACTATGCAGTCCACCCGCATAGTTCAGCTCGATCTTTTGTAATGAATCCGACCTGCCTCCACAGTACCTGTTTCCTTTGCATACAGTATGTTACAAAAAGCTTTAAACGACGGCACAAGTACTTTACATGTCCATTGTGCAACAGCTCGCATATGAAAATCAATAAGGAACTCGACATTTAAATTAAACTATTCAAATGAGAGTTGAAAGCGGAGTAAAAGCTAGTCCCGTTCTATTGAAGGTGTTGGCAAGAGGGTTAAAATCCATTTGATCTCGATTCTACAAGGCGCTGACACCTCAGGCCCCATTGTGTCTTAACAACAATTAACAAGAGGACGGTCGGCGGAGTTGGAACGCGAGTTTTACCACCGCCGTACCACCGATACCCTTCGCGGTTAGTCAACTCGGCCCTTTGATTTAGGTTTCCATTCTATGTTAAATAGGGTTTCAAGGGGACGGCTTTGCATTGGAGCACGACTCGTATCCGAAGTCGCCAGTCGGAGCGAAAAATCTTAATTTCAACCTCCGGGGGAAAACTGTGTTTCTGGAGTTGACTCGAGGAAACTTGCTGTAAGGTTTTTTTTCCCCCCTCTTCTCTTCTAGCGACGTGCGAGGTCGGGGAAAGGGAGCGAGGTAGAATCGCATTATCCAATTAATTAAGGTAATTACTCGTCAGGTAAACGGTTTTTGCCTTCCGAGATCCTTTAAGAGGCGAGAGTTCCTTGGTGAACTCCTAGCTCGGTGAGGGCTTGGCAGAACATTACGGTTTTCCCTGTAATAGAACAAGCAGCTAGGTTTGATAATTGTCCACAGTTCTGAATTCTTTCAAGTATGATGTAATTTATATGAATTTCTGCATGAAAAACCACGTCAACGCCTCATTTTTTCACCAAAACCACGATCTTCATTTTTCATATTTTAGTATATTTTTCATTTTAATATGATTATAAATTACAGACTACACTGTGAATAATTTATTGGAAATGTTACTGGGTAGTTACGATCACGTGTTCACGATGAGTGTTGATGTGAGAAGACAAGAAAATCCAAAAAATGTGGTTCCGTATTGTGAAAAATCCAAAATATAGTCCTTGTTTACATGGTGTTATTCTTACAATATTTTCATAATTTAAATTTCATCAATATCCTGCTTGGTGCTGTTTTGTATAATGCAATGGTTTTCCTTGAAAAACGTACTATTAACCAGATTTAAGAGGGTACTTGGGGGAATAGCTCTGCGATGATTCATTATCGCATCAATTGTTCTACGAAATCCCGGGCTATAATAATAGATTGGTCACGATCCCCTTTGTCTGCTGGCCGAAGAAACAATAGCCTCGAAGCATAGGGAAGAAACTAGCCTCAGGACTCACTCAGTTGGTCGGCTCTCAACCAAGATCATCCTGGCCCTTCCTTGTTATCCGATCTTTGCAGGTACTAACGTCGCAGAAGTTCGTCAAGTGGTTACGCAAAACTCAGGTCGTAAATTGTGTGTATCCAGCCCGAAAGCAGAATATTTATCCATGTCCACATTCGTCTTCTGAATGTTTTCAGGGCTCGGTGCAACTCCTGTGAATGTATTATTTAATTTATGTCATATCAAGTGAACGTGACGCATTCAAACGACCGTTAAATAAATTCAGTGACTCGATAACTGTGAATTTATCGAATTGACTCCCTCCAACCATAGATACAGAATTCTGGGGGAATCGCGTTTTGAGGTCGTTCTTCATCGCGTCTCGTGGCTGGAGCGAGATCGAATGTTTGGGACCATTTTTTCATATTATACATGTAAGTACTGATCGACGCACTGTGTTGATAATAATTATGTCAGATATTGGGAACAGGGTCAGAACTGAGAAAGGAATTTCCGTCATCAGAGCTTGAAGGCAGTTATTTGTACAGAGAATGCACCAAGCACATACCATCAGAACTACGTGCTGGAGCGAAGTTTTATTTATTTATCATTTAATTTTCATGAATTTATTGTAGTATTTCGGGGTCACACGAGAATATAATAATGAATATATCTATAGTTATACGTTTATACTGTGTTTGTTGTATATTATAATTCTGTTGACTGTAAATATATAATTAGGTAAAATTTAATAATAAATGTGATGACTTGGTTTAAAATAGTGGATTATTATATTGTGAAGATATTCATGTAAATATTTATCATAATAAAGCATGTTTTTCTTCTTCTTCTTCCATCAGAACTACGATAGGAACCTCAAGAAGGAAAGGATTAAAAATTTGTCTTCAAATAATAGCATCAGGCAGTCAAGAACAGTCAGCCAAACGTAATGAAAACTTCAAAAATATTAAAAATTTTTCTAAAATTGCCCAAAATTTGGCAGGAACAGGCTTCGCGGTAAAATAACTTGTATAAAATACTTGTGATTTTTGGATCCTTTCCTTTTTCTTGTTCCTCTCGTAGTTCTGATGGGGGATTTGCTTGATGCACTCTGTATAAATTACAGCCTTCAAGCCCTGACGATGGAAATATATTTTCCGAAAGCTCGGAGGTAGAGGTGTGTTCCTCAGTTCTGACCCTGTTCCCAATATTTGACATATTGTTTCATAGTTTGGCTAGGGGCGCAATTAAATTACATATATCTCCATTATTGTAACTGTTCGAACGTCAATTCACAAGTTGGGAAAAAAATATCAATCTATTAATTACTTCGAACCAGGATTAGACCAAAGTGGTGCCTATTCAAGATCGAAAGGGGAAAAGTGAAGGGAAGAGAAAGGCGAGCGAGTCGCAGGGAGACAAAGGAAGTGAAGCCAAGTGATTGTTTGTGAAGGAGTTTTTCCTTGGAAAGGTGCCGACGACTAAACCTGTTACGATTGGATTTCTTAAGAGATAAACGTAGAAACTCAAATAAACATTCTCGATTTGAAGCTACAATATATATACAATTTGACTTCGCTACAATATATTCAATTTTACTTTGCTAGTTTATTCATTAGATGACAGCTGGCTTAATTTCCTCGTTCGTAGAGCTTATACCTAATGTTTTAGTTCCTAGGTATTTTTCACCTCTCTTGGTGTCAAAATCTCCGCCGTAGCTTCCTCACAGTATCATCTTGATACACTGTCCAGTAAGAGTTGTCACTCCGCCGCTTTATGTACAATTTATAATTAATTTCCCGCTCGCTCGAACAGCTCGAACCACGTCCGCTGTATACACGAGCTTTGCGTTCCGTTTTCTTGTTATTTCATATTCGCAACTCGTTCGGACAGCATAATTAAATCTCGTTCGTTACGAATTTGTTATGGCAGAGCGGATGAAGAATTGAGACTAGCAGAGGTTTGTGTCGCTTCGACGACAAATGTTTTACGAGCACATATTCCACGATTTCATCCAGCTGACTCCAATTCAACTTGGACGTGGTAGAAATTAGGAGAATAAAAACAAGAAATGAGATTATACCAGTGGGTCCGCTGGCTATATGACTCCATTTTGAAAATAGGTTCAAATTCTGCAAATGTACCTCGCTCAAAGTAGGGTGATTAGAGCTACGAAAGTTACTCCATTCGATTCACCTTGCTGGAAAACACAATTTTCCGACAGATGGTACCGGTGCAGTTCCCTGCCATGGTGGCACCGAAAACTACACAGGAAATACTACAGGGTATACTTTCAAATTTCAAGTCAAAATACCCAAAATTGCGGCTTGTAGCGCGATACACACATATACATAAATGCGGTACGTACATACACGCGGTACATACATTTAGTATATACATAAATACATGAGTAGTTATATAGTCACCCGCAAATCTCGCTTGACTCTAAGTAAGACCCTAACTGACGTTCGGCAATTATGAACATGCCCTGCCAAAGTTTAGGTCGATGAAAGTACCAATTAGTGAGAATGTGGTGTTCCGCATCGTTTATTTTGAATAGGTTGAGCACTGAACGACGATAGGAAGTGGGTTCCTATTTGCAACTGGATTCCCTTACGAAAACAATGACTTTTTGAAAAAGGTCCATGTTGTAGGCATAATTTGGGCTTGGGCTGTTTTCTTATTTTTCCCTCAGCGATATGTTATGAGAAGGTGAAGATCCTTATAAATGGAGAGTAATCGTCAACGGTGGAGTTTCCTTTTGGATTACTGCTTTTAATAAAAAACCTTTAGAATCGAGCATGGGAAACCCCCCCCCCCCTCCCTCAAAATTTGATGGTTTCCGTTTCAAGGTATTGAGAATCCGAAAATGCAATAAAAAAAATTCTGTCCGTCCGCCGTACTTAGCATTTTTCTTAGTTACCATGAACCAAAATTAACAAAATAAATTATATTAAAAATTATATATTAACAAAATTTGGTTTGTAGGTCCCGTTGTGTGTCTAGTTGGTCCTCGAAGCTCGGCGTTACTCAGTCATCTCTAAGGGGTGAAAAGTAGGGCTTGAAATATTCAGTTCGCCGTAACTCGAAAGCTTTCAATAGAAGGCTATGGTTTTTTTTTTAACGTTTTTAAATTTATCTTGAACTAAAGGATTTTTTGAGACCACCCGGAGCATTGTACGATCAGCCGTTCGTTTGCACCGAAAAGCTTCGTCAACATGATCGTGAATCAAACGGTATAAATCCGACCCAGATATCATCGCTAGGGACCACCTGATTATAATCACGGTTGGCTGCATGAATTCGAGTTGGTTGTTCCGTGATATCATTTCATTTGAAAAATGATGGATCTTTTGGATTTTGTTAATAGGTACTTTTGCAACTTGAACAAAGTTGAAGTATTATTTATCGGCAAATTACTACACAACGGTTCATCATACTCTCTACTTAGAAGGGCACCTATACAGGTAAATTATTACACCACGATAAATAATAAACCTTTGTGTAATAATTTGCAGCGTTTTTTAACATGTTGAAAACCCTAGAGAAAATAATTGTGAAAGTTACCCACATGAAGACTTCGGGTAAGTATATCCAAAAACTCTCACGATTCAAGTCAGTGCTCTCATTTTACTTTAATCGGAACGCAAACAACTATAATGCAGTTTTTGCAATGAAGTTTTCGTATTAAAAATAAAAAATAAAAAAATAAAAAATTAATGATAATACTACTACTACTAATAATAATAATAAGAAGAAGAAGAAGAAGAAGAAGAAATACCTATTTAGTGAGCTTTAGGCGTACATTTACACGTGAATGAACTAAATACTTCGTTAAAGTAGTTCCTACCTTACTGCTAGCCATTAAAGCGACTGTGGGGCCCTCAAAACGTCATTACTGAATTATAAAGAAGGATGCTGATGGAATCCGACAAATAACCTTCGCAAATAATAAAAACGCGATTTCGTTGCTAACGAAATAATGCGAAACTCGGCAAGATACTTATCGAAGACACGTAAGTGGAAAGTTCTAATGTGAAATCGATGACCCCTCCTGGAGGTTAGCGTCCTTGTTTTCACATTTTCCAGGGTAATAATTTTTCCGGCGGCGGCGGCGGCTTTCGCGTTGCGTGCGGGAAGGAACAAACGCTGTGGCGGACACCTGTTGCTGTATTAATATGCCACTAGGCCGAAAGAGCACCGAGAAGGGATGGAAGTAATTGATCTATAAAGAAGGTTCTCAGAGGTGGAAGGTTTCGTTCTGGAGGCGGCAGGACGTCGAGGGGGTGAGGTAATTTGGTTATTAAATAAATCTTATCGCTTCTCGAAAAGTGGTCTCGGAGAAAAATGAGTGTAGATCATAATCCTCACTAACAACTTTAATGGCCTTCCGCGATTAGATTAACAGACAGGTCGAAGCTGAATTAGGTATTCGTCAGTTGCTAAAGCCGTTGGAGGGCAGGAGTAGGACTTATGGTTTATTATTCTGTGAATAATACACCTATGCATTCGCTCAGTAAAAAATTTTTATAACACCCCCTCAAAATTTTTTCATTTACGTTTCATGGTGCTTAGATTCCAAAATTGCAATGTCCGTACGCCGTCCGCCGTGTCACGCATGCCGGCTTCATTTTCGGTCTAAAAAATTCGTTCTTTCGCACACATGCTCCATTTGGGCCCTAGTTGTGTCACGAAACTTTGCAGCCCAGTCGGAATATACCAAGAGGTGTTATGAGTGAATATGTGTATAAAAATAGGCATGTTTTGTGTTTCAGTAACATGGGCTTTTAAGGTATCGGTTTCCGAGTTTTTTGGGACGAGAAGACCGAATATGAGGTCGATTTTGACAAAAGAGTGGGAAATTGAGGTTCTACCAAATATTCAGCTCCGGAAATTGATTTTTTTTATGAGTCAAAAACCTGGGAAATCGTCTGAAATCACCATAAATTTGTAGAATAACACTAGAAAAACGCTGCAAAGTCCTTGTCACATGGGTTTATTATTCTATTGGACATAGCTACAGAAATGTTGGCTGTTCATTTATTGCTTCTTTCATGCGTAATAATAATCGAAATAGCTATTTCTGATGGTTTCCATTAATTTTGGCCCCTAAAACACAAATTAGGTACTTTTTTTTTTTTTTTTTTTTTTTAACTATCTTTGATCATTGGTAGTGCCATTTAATCGTCTTGATCCACGTGTTGACACTTTTTCCAGGGTTATTATACAAACTGATGGTGATTTCAGACGATTTCCCAGGTTTTTCACCCATAAAAAATCAATTTTGGGAGCTGAACATTTGGTAGAACTCCCCTCTTCCCCTCTTTCCCCTCTTTGGTCAAAATCGACTTCATATTCGGTCTTCTCGTCCAAAAAAACATGGAAACCGATACCTCAAAAGCTCATGTTACCAACATGTTGCTAAAACGCAAAACGCTGCAAAGTCCTTGTCACATGGGTTTATTATTCTATTGGAGTTCTAGAGATTCTTGTTGGCTGTTAAATTTATTGTTTCTTTCATGTGGAATGATTGAAATAGCTATTTCTGATGATTTCCACCAATTTTGGCCCCCAAAACATGAAATAGGTACGCTTTTTTTTCTTTTTTTTTAGATCATCTTTGATCATTGGTAGTGGCATTTAATGGTCTTGATTCACCTGTTTACACTTTTTCCAATGTTATTATACACATTGATGGTGATTTCAGACAGTTTTCAAGGTTTTTGACTCATAAAAAACCAATTTTGGGAGCTGAACCTTTGGTAAAACCTCAATTTCCGCGTCTTTGGTCAAAATCGACATCATATTCGGTCTTCTCGTCCCCAAAAACATGGAAAAAGATACCTCAAAAGCTCATTTTACTAACATGTTGCTAAAACGCAAAAAGTACCTATTTTTACACAAATTTCACTCATAACATCCCTGGGTATATTCCGATCGGGCTGAAAAGTTTCGGGACACAACTAGGGCCCAAATGGAGCATGTGTGCGAAAGAACGATTTTTTTAGATCGAAAATGAAGCCGGTACACGTGATACGGCGTACGGCGGACGGCGTACGGCGGACGGCGGATGGACATTGCATTTTTGGAATCTACGCACCTTGAAACGGAAAAGAAAAAATTTTGAGGGGGTGTTATAAAAATTTTTTGCTGAGCGAATACATAGGTGTATTATTCACAGAATAATAAACCAAAAGTACCTATTTTTACACACATTTTCACTCATAACACACCTGGGTATATTCCGATCGGGCTGAAAAGTTTCGGGACACAACTAGGGCCCAAATGGAGCATGTGTGCGAAAGAACGACTTTTTTAGACCGAAAATGAAGCCGGTACACGTGATACGGCGTACGGCGTACGGTGTACGGCGTACGGTGTACGGCGTACGGCGGACGGCGGACGGACATTGCATTTTTTGAATCTACTCACCTTGAAACGGAAAACAAAAAATTTTGAGGGGGTGTTATAAAAATTTTTTGCTGACCGAATACATAGGTGTATTATTCACAGAATAATAAACCAAAAGTGTCAACAGGTGGATCAGGTGGATCAAGACGATTAAATGGCACTACCAATGATCAAAGACAATTTGAAAAAAAAAAATTAAAGAAGGAGCGTACCTAATTTGTGTTTTGGGGCCAAAATTGGTGGAAACCATCAGAAATAACTATTTCAATTATTCCACATGAAAGAAACAATAAATGAACAGCCAACATTTCTGTAGGTATGTCCAGTAGAATAATAAACCTATGTGACAAGGACTTCGCAGCGTTTTTTGTGTTTTAGTAACATGGGATTTTGAGGTATCGGTTTTCATGTTTTTTGGGACGAGAAGACCGAATATGAAGTGTAGATTTCGACCAGAGTGGAAAATTGAGGTACTAGCAAAGGTTCTGCTTCCATAATTGATTTTTTATGATTCAAAAACGTGGGAAATAGTCTGAAATCACCATCAATTTGTATAACAACACTAAACAGCCAAGAGGTGAACAGGTGAATCAAGAAAATAATTAAACGGCACTACCAATGATTAAAAATAATTTGGAAAAAAATGGAGCGTAGGTACCTGATTCGTGTTTTGGGGGCCAAAATTGGTGGAAACAATCAGAAATAGCTATTTTATTTATTATTTCACATGAAAGATATTTCCTATGTGACAAGGACTTTGCAGCGTTTCTTTCCGCATTTTCATTTGTGTTAACATAGTTCTTTCTTTATTTGTTTGGTGAATTTTTGATTCCGAGTCTGTCAGGGTAGCGGAAGCCTTGTGATGGTTTGTCCTCCAAAATCAAAAGGTTTACTTGCGTTTTTGATATTTCTGGATAAAGTTTGTTCTGGGTCTGTCTGTACGCATATCCTATCATCTGGGAAAGAATGGTTGTAATGTGCTGAAATGTGCAGGGTGGATGTGGGATGGTCACATAATTGTGATGGTCATCAGAGCTGGATCCCGCTTTCCCTCTTTTGCGCACGCAGTTGATGAAACCATTACCGCTCGCATAACTTCGGTTCTGATCAACAGACTGTGATGAAATTCACAAGGTTTTATAGCGGTGATACCTGATAATATGGATTTTATCAAGAATGGGCTATCATTTCCGCTGCCCATTTCGTTTCGGCCGGAAGAAAAATTGGTGTAAAAGTAGGGGTTTTCAATTTTTTTTTTTTTTGAGGTTTTAGTGAACACGAGCGGGTGGTACTTATCGTTTTCCATGTTTTTTACGGCGAGAAGACCGAATATGAAGTTGATTTTGACCAAAGACTGAAGAATTGAGGTTGTAACGAAGCTTAAGCTCCCGAAATTCATGTTGGTTTATTATTTTCAATAATGAACCATTGGAATCGAGCATGAAAAAAAAAATCTTACCCCCCCTCAAAATTTGATGGTTTACGTTTCAAGGTATGTAGAATCCAAAACTGCAATAAAAATATTTCTGTCTGTCCGCCGTACGCCGTACGCCGTACGGGCCACTTTTCTTAGTTACCATGAAAAAAAATTGATGAAATTCGGGTTATAGGTTCCGTTCGGCGTCTAGTTGGTCCTCGAAGCTCGACGTTACTGTGAGTCATCTCTAAGGGGTTCAAAATAGGGGTTGAAATTTTCAAAACGCCTATACCATTTTTTTACGTAAATATTTTTACGGTTTTAAATAGTTCTTGAACTTGCGAGTTTTTTAAGACCATCCGGAGCATCGTACGTCCAGCCGTTCGTTCACAGTAAGGCCCCGAAGTTTGCACCGACAGGCATTTTCGACTCCAGTGTGAATGAAATTGTATACAATTCAAACCAAATCTCGTAACCAGAGACGCGCCCACAATAGGAATTTGTGAATACGGCCAATCATTGGTAGGGATCACCTGATTATATTGGCGGAGTATGAAGTCGAGTTGGTTGTTCTGTGATATTATTTAATTTGAAAAATGATGGCTCTTTTGGAGTTTGTTGGTAGGTAGTGAAACTTGAACAAACGTTGAAGTATTATTGATGGGTAAATTATTACTACGGTAAATCATTACTCAACGGTAAATTATTACACAACGGTTCATTATACCATCTACGTAGAAGGGGCTGGAGTTTGTTGGTAGGTAATTTTGCAACTTTTTTCACTCCTCATCAACAATTTCTTTTCAGAAGTTCATTATGTGTGTTTCTTTTTGTTAGGTACTGTTTGTCATCGGCAGAATTATTTTAGCAACATTTAACTCGTGATTTAGGTAGGTACCTAGTAACGAGTACGGGGTTAGGTACTAACCTACGGAGGGTCTGCGATCTACATAATATGCATAGAATAGTACATATTATATTATATAGACGGGTTATCTATACATAGAGCTGAGTACATTTTGCAGCGTTAGTGAAATGTACTCACCTTGAAACACAATTACAATTTTGAGAGGGTGTTACAGAAATTTTTTGCTGAGCGAATACATAGGTGTATTATTCGCAGAATAATAAACCAAAATAGGTAGTACATTACCAGTGGGGTGTTAAAGCAGTCTCTCGGCAGTGCCAGTGCAGTCGTTCTATTCGGTAAAGCTCTCAGAAAACCACTGAATACGGTTTTCAACTTGATTGGGAATTAATTGAAGTCCGCTTTTAAAATGTCGCGACCCCTTTCGAAAGGGCGGGATGCGAGCGGCGCATACAGATCGGTCGGTTACAACTCCCAAGTTCACAACTCGAGCACGCCCGGAATTAAACGCCCCCTCGTTAGGAGTAAGCGAGAAAGGTGAGCAGTTGGATAATACGAGGCCCGTGCAGAGCAGATGCCGCGAAACTGAGGAATGGATTGTTCGTAGCGGCAGTGAAATGAGACGCGTCGTTTTAAATGGGGAAAACTCAATGAGAATTAGCATGAATGTGCCTGCCGTGTATGCTTGATGTCAAAGACATTCGTATTATGATGAAGCCTTTTAGAAAATTCCGTCGAGGTATCTTCCCACGAAAAGCCAGGTGTTTGAATAGGATTTCAGTCTTGTTCTTTGTCACTACCTGCGCGCAGTGCAAAAGGGAAAAATTTGCCCCAATGTGGTACCTAATAGGACCCCCCCCCCCCACCCAGTGCAATGGTACCTAATAGGAAATTTGCCTCCCACCCCTCCTCCGATGAATAGTACCTAATAGGAAATTTGCCTCCCACCCCTCCCTCCCATGAATGGTACCTAATAGGAAATTTGCCTCCCACCCCTCCTCCCATGAATGGTACCTAATAGGAAATTTGCCTCCCACCCCTCCTCCGATGAATATTACCTAATAGGAAATTTGCCTCCCACCCCTCCTCCCATGAATGGTACCTAATAGGAAATTTGCCTCCCACCCCTCCTCCCATGAATGGTACCTAATAGGAAATTTGCCTCCCACCCCTCCTCCCATGAATGGTACCTAATAGGAAATTTGCCTCCCACCCCTCCTCCCATGAATGGTACCTAATAGGAAATTTGCCTCCCACCCCTCCTCCGATGAATGGTACCTAATAGGAAATTTGCCTCCCACCCCTCCTCCGATGAATGGTACCTAATAGGAAATTTGCCTCCCACCCCTCCTCCCATGAATGGTACCTAATAGGAAATTTGCCTCCCACCCCTCCTCCGATGAATGGTACCTAATGGGAAATTTGCCTCCCACCCCTCCTCCCATGAATGGTACCTAATAGGAAATTTGCCTCCCACCCCTCCTCCGATGAATGGTACCTAATGGGAAATTTGCCTCCCACCCCTCCTCCCATGAATGGTATCTAATAGGAAATTTGCCTCCCACCCCTCCTCCGATGAATGGTACCTAATAGGAAATTTGCCTCCCACCCCTCCTCCCATGAATGGTACCTAATAGGAAATTTGCCTCCCACCCCTCCTCCGATGAATGGTACCTAATAGGAAATTTGCCTCCCACCCCTCCTCCGATGAATGGTACCTAATAGGAAATTTGCCTCCCACCCCTCCTCCGATGAATGGTACCTAATAGGAAATTTGCCTCCCACCCCTCCTCCCATGAATGGTACCTAATAGGAAATTTGCCTCCCACCCCTCCTCCCATGAATGGTACCTAATAGGAAATTTGCCTCCCACCCCTCCTCCGATGAATGGTACCTAATGGGAAATTTGCCTCCCACCCCTCCTCCCATGAATGGTACCTAATAGGAAATTTGCCTCCCACCCCTCCTCCGATGAATGGTACCTAATGGGAAATTTGCCTCCCACCCCTCCTCCCATGAATGGTATCTAATAGGAAATTTGCCTCCCACCCCTCCTCCGATGAATGGTACCTAATGGGAAATTTGCCTCCCACCCCTCCTCCCATGAATGGTACCTAATAGGAAATTTGCCTCCCACCCCTCCTCCGATGAATGGTACCTAATAGGAAATTTGCCTCCCACCCCTCCTCCGATGAATGGTACCTAATAGGAAATTTGCCTCCCACCCCTCCTCCCATGAATGGTACCTAATAGGAAATTTGCCTCCCACCCCTCCTCCCATGAATGGTACCTAATAGGAAATTTGCCTCCCACCCCGCCTCCGATGAATGGTACCTAATAGGAAATTTGCCTCCCACCCCTCCTCCCATGAATGGTACCTAATAGGAAATTTGCCTCCCACCCCTCCTCCCATGAATGGTACCTAATAGGAAATTTGCCTCCCACCCCTCCTCCGATGAATGGTACCTAATAGGAAATTTGCCTCCCACCCCTCCTCCGATGAATGGTACCTAATAGGAAATTTGCCTCCCACCCCTCCTCCCATGAATGGTACCTAATAGGAAATTTGCCTCCCACCCCGCCTCCGATGAATGGTACCTAATAGGAAATTTGCCTCCCACCCCTCCTCCCATGAATGGTACCTAATAGGAAATTTGCCTCCCACCCCTCCTCCCATGAATGGTACCTAATAGGAAATTTGCCTCCCACCCCTCCTCCGATGAATGGTACCTAATAGGAAATTTGCCTCCCACCCCTCCTCCGATGAATGGTACCTAATAGGAAATTTGCCTCCCACCCCTCCTCCGATGAATGGTACCTAATAGGAAATTTGCCTCCCACCCCTCCTCCCATGAATGGTACCTAATAGGAAATTTGCCTCCCACCCCTCCTCCGATGAATGGTACCTAATAGGAAATTTGCCTCCCACCCCTCCTCCCATGAATGGTACCTAATAGGAAATTTGCCTCCCACCCCTCCTCCGATGAATGGTACCTAATAGGAAATTTGCCTCCCACCCCTCCTCCGATGAATGGTACCTAATAGGAAATTTGCCTCCCACCCCTCCTCCGATGAATGGTACCTAATGGGAAATTTGCCTCCCACCCCTCCTCCCATGAATGGTACCTAATAGGAAATTTGCCTCCCACCCCTCCTCCCATGAATGGTACCTAATAGGAAATTTGCCTCCCACCCCTCCTCCGATGAATGGTACCTAATAGGAAATTTGCCTCCCACCCCTCCTCCGATGAATGGTACCTAATTGCCCCCCATGCACGGTACCTAATTGGAAATGTTGTGCCCCCCCTACCCCAGCTTTATGGCACGTACCTAATAAGAAATCCCCCCCCCCCCCCCCCCCCCCGATTATTTATTATTTTGTTCTTATGCATGTTATTTTGTTCAAGTACAAAGTTCCTACCCATCAACAATATCCAAAATAGCCATTATTCTTCAAATGAAATAATATCACAGAACAACCAACTCGACTTCATACAGCCATGCGTAATTATAATCAAGTGTTTCCTAACAACGATAATTATTATTAGTGCTGGATGTATTTATGCAGTTTCTTTTGCGATCGTGTTGACGAAGCTTTACGGTGCAACTTCAGGGCCTCACTTTGTACGTACGGTTGGACGGCTGCGGGTGGTCTCAAAAAATGTTGAAGTTCGAGAACTAGGTATTTAAAAAGTTTTAAAACAATTGAGATAACGACGTCCTGGAAATTTAAACCCATATCTTTGACCCCTTAGAAGGTGACTTCACTAACGCCGAGCTTCGGGGACCAGCGACCACAAATGGGACCCACAGACCAAATTTCATTGAATTTCGTTCAGTGTAACAAAGGAAAGGGCGAAGAACTGGTTACGGACAGATTCCATTTTCGGATTATACTTAATGGTTATTATTTTCAATAATGAACCTTAAAAAATCGAGCATGGAAAAAAAAAGTTAATCCCCCTCTCAAAATTTGGTGGTTTACGTTTCAAGGTACGGAGAATCCGAAAATGGAATTAAAAAAAAATAATGAAGGGGGTAGAACGAGGGTAGGTATTGACCACAGAAAACAGTGATCTACACAGAAGGGGTTTAGGTAAAAAATGACCCGTTGTTCAAACAGAAACCATTAATTGGTGGGGGGAGGGGTTTTTAACTCATGCTCGATTCCAAAGGTTCATCAGTGAAAATAATAAACCAATAGAGCAAAAAATCACTGCCCTGAAGTTAGCTGCATATTCAAAATCGAAAACATTAAACGTTTGCCACGGCTCGTCAGGTCAAAATTTTTGAATTTTGATCATGGGAATGAATTCAGCTACTCAAATGCTAGGAGGTATACCTTTTAGAATTTCGAAATTTTAATCCAAAATTTTAAAATTTTGCCCAACTTTAAACGTTTGCCCTGACCTTATCAATGACATATTTGATGTTCTGATTTCAAATTCTGTTAGTATATATTCTCCTCTCGATGGTATATCTTCCGGATTTTCGAAATTCGACCTTGAAATGGTGATATTCATGCCCTGAAGTTAGCTGCATATTCAAAAAGTTTAAACGTTTGCCACGGCTCGTCAGGTCAAAATTTTGAATTTTGATCATGGGAATGAATTCAGCTACCCAAATGCTAGGAGGTATACGTTTTAGAATTTCGAAATTTTGATCCAAAATTTTAAAATTTTGCCCAACTTTAAACATTTACCCTGACCTTATCGATGACATATTTGATGTTCTGATTTCAAATTCTGTTAGTATATATTCTCCTCTCGATGGTATATCTTCCGGATTTTCGAAATTCGACCTTGAAATGGTAATATTCATGCCCTGAAGTTAGCTGCATATTCAAAAAGTTTAAACGTTTGCCACGGCTCGTCAGGTCAAAATTTTTGAATTTTGATCACGGGAATGAATTTAGCTACTAAAATGCTAGGATGTATACCGTTTAGAATTTCGAAATTTTGATCCAAAATTTTAAAATTTTGCCCAACTTTAAACGTTTGCCCTGACCTTATCAATGACATATTTGATGTTCTGATTTCAAATTCTGAAAGCTTATACCTTCCTCTAGATGGTATATCTTCCGGATTTTCGAAATTCAACCTAGAAATAGTCAGCTGCAACAACTGAGGCAAACATGATACACGGAAAATGGCTGTGTGCTGACTTTAAACGCTTGCCCTGACCTTATCAGTGACATATTTGATGTTCTGATTTCAAATTCTGAAAGCTTATACCTTCCTCTAGATGGTATATCTTCCGGATTTTTGAAATTCGACCTAGAAATAGTCAGCTGCAACAACTGAGGCAAACATGATACACGGAAAATGGCCGTATGCTGACTTTAAACGCTTGCCCCAACCTTATCAGTAACATGTTTGATGTTCTGATTTCCAATTCTGAAAGCTTATACCTTCCTCTAGATGGTATATCTTCCGGATTTTTGAAATTCGACCTAGAAATAGTCAGCTGCAACAACTGAGGCAAACATGACACACGGAAAATGGCCGTATGCTGACTTTAAACGCTTGCCCCAACCTTATCAGTGACATATTTGATGTTCCGATTTCAAATTCTGAAAGCTTATACCTTTCTCTAGATGGTATATCTTCCGGATTTTTGAAATTTGACCTTGAAATGGTAATATTCATGCCCTGAAATTAGCTGCATATTCAAAAAGTTTAAACGTTTGCCACGGCTCGTCAGGTCAAAATTTTTGAATTTTGATCACGGGAATGAATTTAGCTACTAATATGCTAGGAGGTATACCGTTTAGAATTTCGAAATTTTGATCCAAAATTTTAAAATTTTGCCCAACTTTAAACGTTTGCCCTGACCTTATCAACGACATATTTGATGTTCTGATTTCAAATTCTGAAAGCTTATACCTTCCTCTAGATGGTATATCTTCCGGATTTTCGAAATTCGACCTAGAAATAGTCAGCTGCAACAACTGAGGCAAACATGATACACGGAAAATGGCCGTATGCTGACTTTAAACGCTTGCCCTGACCTTATCGATGACATATTTGATGTTCTGATTTCAAATTCTGTTAGTATATATTCTCCTCTCGATGGTATATCTTCCGGATTTTCGAAATTCGACCTTGAAATGGTAATATTCATGCCCTGAAGTTAGCTGCATATTCAAAAAGTTTAAACGTTTGCCACGGCTCGTCAGGTCAAAATTTTTGAATTTTGATCACGGGAATGAATTTAGCTACTAAAATGCTAGGATGTATACCGTTTAGAATTTCGAAATTTTGATCCAAAATTTTAAAATTTTGCCCAACTTTAAACGTTTGCCCTGACCTTATCAATGACATATTTGATGTTCTGATTTCAAATTCTGAAAGCTTATACCTTCCTCTAGATGGTATATCTTCCGGATTTTTGAAATTCGACCTAGAAATAGTCAGCTGCAACAACTGAGGCAAACATGATACACGGAAAATGGCCGTATGCTGACTTTAAACGCTTGCCCCAACCTTATCAGTAACATGTTTGATGTTCTGATTTCCAATTCTGAAAGCTTATACCTTCCTCTAGATGGTATATCTTCCGGATTTTTGAAATTCGACCTAGAAATAGTCAGCTGCAACAACTGAGGCAAACATGATACACGGAAAATGGCCGTATGCTGACTTTAAACGCTTGCCCCAACCTTATCAGTGACATATTTGATGTTCTGATTTCAAATTCTGAAAGCTTATACCTTCCTCTAGATGGTATATCTTCCGGATTTTTGAAATTCGACCTAGAAATAGTCAGCTGCAACAACTGAGGCAAACATGATACACGGAAAATGGCCGTATGCTGACTTTAAACGCTTGCCCCAACCTTATCAGTAACATGTTTGATGTTCTGATTTCCAATTCTGAAAGCTTATACCTTCCTCTAGATGGTATATCTTCCGGATTTTTGAAATTCGACCTAGAAATAGTCAGCTGCAACAACTGAGGCAAACATGATACACGGAAAATGGCCGTATGCTGACTTTAAACGCTTGCCCCAACCTTATCAATGACATATTTGATGTTCTGATTTCAAATTCTGAAAGCATATACCTTCCTCTAGATGGTATATCTTCCGGATTTTTGAAATTCGACCTAGAAATAGTCAGCTGCAACAACTGAGGCAAACATGATACACGGAAAATGGCCGCATGCTGACTTTAAACGCTTGCCCCAACCTTATCAGTGACATATTTGATGTTCTGATTTCAAATTCTGAAAGCTTATACCTTTCTCTAGATGGTATATCTTCCGGATTTTTGAAATTTGACCTAGAAATAGTCAGCTGCAACAACTGAGGCAAACATGACACACGGAAAATGGCCGTATGCTGACTTTAAACGCTTGCCCCAACCTTATCAGTGACATATTTGATGTTCTGATTTCAAATTCTGAAAGCTTATACCTTTCTCTAGATGGTATATCTTCCGGATTTTTGAAATTTGACCTTGAAATGGTAATATTCATGCCCTGAAGTTAGCTGCATATTCAAAAAGTTTAAACGTTTGCCACGGCTCGTCAGGTCAAAATTTTTGAATTTTGATCACGGGAATGAATTTAGCTACTAAAATGCTAGGATGTATACCGTTTAGAATTTCGAAATTTTGATCCAAAATTTTAAAATTTTGCCCAACTTTAAACGTTTGCCCTGACCTTATCAACGACATATTTGATGTTCTGATTTCAAATTCTGAAAGCTTATACCTTCCTCTAGATGGTATATCTTCCGGATTTTCGAAATTCGACCTAGAAATAGTCAGCTGCAACAACTGAGGCAAACATGATACACGGAAAATGGCCGTATGCTGACTTTAAACGCTTGCCCTGACCTTATCGATGACATATTTGATGTTCTGATTTCAAATTCTGTTAGTATATATTCTCCTCTCGATGGTATATCTTCCGGATTTTCGAAATTCGACCTTGAAATGGTAATATTCATGCCCTGAAGTTAGCTGCATATTCAAAAAGTTTAAACGTTTGCCACGGCTCGTCAGGTCAAAATTTTTGAATTATGATCACGGGAATGAATTTAGCTACTAAAATGCTAGGATGTATACCGTTTAGAATTTCGAAATTTTGATCCAAAATTTTAAAATTTTGCCCAACTTTAAACGTTTGCCCTGACCTTATCAATGACATATTTGATGTTCTGATTTCAAATTCTGAAAGCTTATACCTTCCTCTAGATGGTATATCTTCCGGATTTTTGAAATTCGACCTAGAAATAGTCAGCTGCAACAACTGAGGCAAACATGATACACGGAAAATGGCCGTATGCTGACTTTAAACGCTTGCCCCAACCTTATCAGTAACATGTTTGATGTTCTGATTTCCAATTCTGAAAGCTTATACCTTCCTCTAGATGGTATATCTTCCGGATTTTTGAAATTCGACCTAGAAATAGTCAGCTGCAACAACTGAGGCAAACATGATACACGGAAAATGGCCGTATGCTGACTTTAAACGCTTGCCCCAACCTTATCAGTGACATATTTGATGTTCTGATTTCAAATTCTGAAAGCTTATACCTTCCTCTAGATGGTATATCTTCCGGATTTTTGAAATTCGACCTAGAAATAGTCAGCTGCAACAACTGAGGCAAACATGATACACGGAAAATGGCCGTATGCTGACTTTAAACGCTTGCCCCAACCTTATCAGTAACATGTTTGATGTTCTGATTTCCAATTCTGAAAGCTTATACCTTCCTCTAGATGGTATATCTTCCGGATTTTTGAAATTCGACCTAGAAATAGTCAGCTGCAACAACTGAGGCAAACATGATACACGGAAAATGGCCGTATGCTGACTTTAAACGCTTGCCCCAACCTTATCAATGACATATTTGATGTTCTGATTTCAAATTCTGAAAGCATATACCTTCCTCTAGATGGTATATCTTCCGGATTTTTGAAATTCGACCTAGAAATAGTCAGCTGCAACAACTGAGGCAAACATGATACACGGAAAATGGCCGCATGCTGACTTTAAACGCTTGCCCCAACCTTATCAGTGACATATTTGATGTTCTGATTTCAAATTCTGAAAGCTTATACCTTTCTCTAGATGGTATATCTTCCGGATTTTTGAAATTTGACCTAGAAATAGTCAGCTGCAACAACTGAGGCAAACATGACACACGGAAAATGGCCGTATGCTGACTTTAAACGCTTGCCCCAACCTTATCAGTGACATATTTGATGTTCTGATTTCAAATTCTGAAAGCTTATACCTTTCTCTAGATGGTATATCTTCCGGATTTTTGAAATTTGACCTTGAAATGGTAATATTCATGCCCTGAAGTTAGCTGCATATTCAAAAAGTTTAAACGTTTGCCACGGCTCGTCAGGTCAAAATTTTTGAATTTTGATCACGGGAATGAATTTAGCTACTAAAATGCTAGGATGTATACCGTTTAGAATTTCGAAATTTTGATCCAAAATTTTAAAATTTTGCCCAACTTTAAACGTTTGCCCTGACCTTATCAATGACATATTTGATGTTCTGATTTCAAATTCTGAAAGCTTATACCTTCCTCTAGATGGTATATCTTCCGGATTTTCGAAATTCAACCTAGAAATAGTCAGCTGCAACAACTGAGGCAAACATGATACACGGAAAATGGCTGTATGCTGACTTTAAACGCTTGCCCTGACCTTATCAGTGACATATTTGATGTTCTGATTTCAAATTCTGAAAGCTTATACCTTCCTCTAGATGGTATATCTTCCGGATTTTTGAAATTCGACCTAGAAATAGTCAGCTGCAACAACTGAGGCAAACATGATACACGGAAAATGGCCGTATGCTGACTTTAAACGCTTGCCCCAACCTTATCAGTAACATGTTTGATGTTCTGATTTCCAATTCTGAAAGCTTATACCTTCCTCTAGATGGTATATCTTCCGGATTTTTGAAATTCGACCTAGAAATAGTCAGCTGCAACAACTGAGGCAAACATGATACACGGAAAATGGCCGTATGCTGACTTTAAACGCTTGCCCCAACCTTATCAGTGACATATTTGATGTTCTGATTTCAAATTCTGAAAGCTTATACCTTCCTCTAGATGGTATATCTTCCGGATTTTTGAAATTCGACCTAGAAATAGTCAGCTGCAACAACTGAGGCAAACATGATACACGGAAAATGGCCGTATGCTGACTTTAAACGCTTGCCCCAACCTTATCAGTAACATGTTTGATGTTCTGATTTCCAATTCTGAAAGCTTATACCTTCCTCTAGATGGTATATCTTCCGGATTTTTGAAATTCGACCTAGAAATAGTCAGCTGCAACAACTGAGGCAAACATGATACACGGAAAATGGCAGTATGCTGACTTTAAACGCTTGCCCCAACCTTATCAGTGACATATTTGATGTTCTGATTTCAAATTCTGAAAGCATATACCTTCCTCTAGATGGTATATCTTCCGGATTTTTGAAATTCGACCTAGAAATAGTCAGCTGCAACAACTGAGGCAAACATGATACACGGAAAATGGCCGCATGCTGACTTTAAACGCTTGCCCCAACCTTATCAGTGACATATTTGATGTTCTGATTTCAAATTCTGAAAGCTTATACCTTTCTCTAGATGGTATATCTTCCGGATTTTTGAAATTTGACCTAGAAATAGTCAGCTGCAACAACTGAGGCAAACATGACACACGGAAAATGGCCGTATGCTGACTTTAAACGCTTGCCCCAACCTTATCAGTGACATATTTGATGTTCTGATTTCAAATTCTGAAAGCTTATACCTTTCTCTAGATGGTATATCTTCCGGATTTTTGAAATTTGACCTTGAAATGGTAATATTCATGCCCTGAAGTTAGCTGCATATTCAAAAAGTTTAAACGTTTGCCACGGCTCGTCAGGTCAAAATTTTTGAATTTTGATCACGGGAATGAATTTAGCTACTAAAATGCTAGGATGTATACCGTTTAGAATTTCGAAATTTTGATCCAAAATTTTAAAATTTTGCCCAACTTTAAACGTTTGCCCTGACCTTATCAATGACATATTTGATGTTCTGATTTCAAATTCTGAAAGCTTATACCTTCCTCTAGATGGTATATCTTCCGGATTTTCGAAATTCAACCTAGAAATAGTCAGCTGCAACAACTGAGGCAAACATGATACACGGAAAATGGCTGTATGCTGACTTTAAACGCTTGCCCTGACCTTATCAGTGACATATTTGATGTTCTGATTTCAAATTCTGAAAGCTTATACCTTCCTCTAGATGGTATATCTTCCGGATTTTTGAAATTCGACCTAGAAATAGTCAGCTGCAACAACTGAGGCAAACATGATACACGGAAAATGGCCGTATGCTGACTTTAAACGCTTGCCCCAACCTTATCAGTAACATGTTTGATGTTCTGATTTCCAATTCTGAAAGCTTATACCTTCCTCTAGATGGTATATCTTCCGGATTTTTGAAATTCGACCTAGAAATAGTCAGCTGCAACAACTGAGGCAAACATGATACACGGAAAATGGCCGTATGCTGACTTTAAACGCTTGCCCCAACCTTATCAGTGACATATTTGATGTTCTGATTTCAAATTCTGAAAGCTTATACCTTCCTCTAGATGGTATATCTTCCGGATTTTTGAAATTCGACCTAGAAATAGTCAGCTGCAACAACTGAGGCAAACATGATACACGGAAAATGGCCGTATGCTGACTTTAAACGCTTGCCCCAACCTTATCAGTAACATGTTTGATGTTCTGATTTCCAATTCTGAAAGCTTATACCTTCCTCTAGATGGTATATCTTCCGGATTTTTGAAATTCGACCTAGAAATAGTCAGCTGCAACAACTGAGGCAAACATGATACACGGAAAATGGCCGTATGCTGACTTTAAACGCTTGCCCCAACCTTATCAGTGACATATTTGATGTTCTGATTTCAAATTCTGAAAGCATATACCTTCCTCTAGATGGTATATCTTCCGGATTTTGAAATTCGACCTAGAAATAGTCAGCTGCAACAACTGAGGCAAACATGATACACGGAAAATGGCCGCATGCTGACTTTAAACGCTTGCCCCAACCTTATCAGTGACATATTTGATGTTCTGATTTCAAATTCTGAAAGCTTATACCTTTCTCTAGATGGTATATCTTCCGGATTTTTGAAATTTGACCTAGAAATAGTCAGCTGCAACAACTGAGGCAAACATGACACACGGAAAATGGCCGTATGCTGACTTTAAACGCTTGCCCCAACCTTATCAGTGACATATTTGATGTTCTGATTTCAAATTCTGAAAGCTTATACCTTTCTCTAGATGGTATATCTTCCGGATTTTTGAAATTTGACCTTGAAATGGTAATATTCATGCCCTGAAGTTAGCTGCATATTCAAAAAGTTTAAACGTTTGCCACGGCTCGTCAGGTCAAAATTTTTGAATTTTGATCACGGGAATGAATTTAGCTACTAAAATGCTAGGAGGTATACCGTTTAGAATTTCGAAATTTTGATCCAAAATTTTAAAATTTTGCCCAACTTTAAACGTTTGCCCTGACCTTATCAACGACATATTTGATGTTCTGATTTCAAATTCTGAAAGCTTATACCTTCCTCTAGATGGTATATCTTCCGGATTTTCGAAATTCGACCTAGAAATAGTCAGCTGCAACAACTGAGGCAAACATGATACACGGAAAATGGCCGTATGCTGACTTTAAACGCTTGCCCTGACCTTATCGATGACATATTTGATGTTCTGATTTCAAATTCTGTTAGTATATATTCTCCTCTCGATGGTATATCTTCCGGATTTTCGAAATTCGACCTTGAAATGGTAATATTCATGCCCTGAAGTTAGCTGCATATTCAAAAAGTTTAAACGTTTGCCACGGCTCGTCAGGTCAAAATTTTTGAATTTTGATCACGGGAATGAATTTAGCTACTAAAATGCTAGGATGTATACCGTTTAGAATTTCGAAATTTTGATCCAAAATTTTAAAATTTTGCCCAACTTTAAACGTTTGCCCTGACCTTATCAATGACATATTTGATGTTCTGATTTCAAATTCTGAAAGCTTATACCTTCCTCTAGATGGTATATCTTCCGGATTTTCGAAATTCAACCTAGAAATAGTCAGCTGCAACAACTGAGGCAAACATGATACACGGAAAATGGCTGTGTGCTGACTTTAAACGCTTGCCCTGACCTTATCAGTGACATATTTGATGTTCTGATTTCAAATTCTGAAAGCTTATACCTTCCTCTAGATGGTATATCTTCCGGATTTTTGAAATTCGACCTAGAAATAGTCAGCTGCAACAACTGAGGCAAACATGATACACGGAAAATGGTATATAATATGTACTTAATGTAATTTTTTGTGAATAAATCTTCTCTCCTACGTTGTCATTCTTACCGAAGAGGTCCCATTGAGAGTGCATTTCACATCTGTGAGTCGTAGTTGAAGACAAAGAAAGTTTTAGGAAAGAAATCAGTTTCAGGGGATTACCTTATCATAGTGGGATTGATCATCACAATGGAACAACTCCTGGTAAAAACATAATTATATGTACTGTTGAAAAACAGTACTACTTCATTATGATTAAATGCTCCACTTTAGATGACATTACTACGTAATGCTACAATTTACATATTATGGTAATGAGGTACAACGAATAAATCTTTGTTGCTTTTCTCAAGCATCAAATAAAAGATGTATTGTTTTTTTTCGTTCTCATACTTTGCTGATTAAGATACTGTTCTCAATTCATGAGTTACAAACAGTGAATGGAAATACTAGAAAGTGTTCAAGTTGAGTGAAGTAAGTAGGCAATCAGAGGAACTGAAAGACTGTTCACTGATTTGAGTGAAACACAGATAACAAGGTTTCATAACCTTGTAAAAATACAGCAACGGATAAATAACATGAAGTAATGAATATGCTGTTGGATCCTTACGTCAAACGTTGATTACCAACATGGCTGTAATGTGTATCTAGTTGATTTTATTAAAATGGGAGTACCTACTTATTATGTTTCTTGCATACTCAACTGTGTGGTTGTGGCCATAGCTACTAGGTTTTCTCTCTACAAATCGGCTTCTGCCATTGTGCACCTATTTTGACAAATACTGAACATTAACTGATTATTTCAGTTTCAAGCTGAGCTAAATGTATGTTTTATGGTATCCATCTCAAAGCAGTTATTATAGTTCTTACCTAACTAATTTAATTTTATTTATTTTTATTATTTTTATTTATTTCATTATCATCTTAGATCAAACTTTGTGTTTTAACATCTTACAGCACAAATAGCTACCATTGGATTTAGTCCTTGGATTCACTACTCTCCAACTGATTTCCACTAACAAGGATGCCCATGTTACAAAATTATAACTCAACAATTTCTGAAAATGATAGTAGGATACCCCATGAGCAATGAAAATCCATATTATCATCATTGTGAATACTTACAAATACCATGTTAGAAAAAACATATTGATACATGCTATCCTTTGGTTGAGGGGCGTGATTGAATAAAACTGCATACATTTGATTTTTATATTTTTTATTTGTTTGATTGCGTCTTCCTGAAAATAAAATAAAAAAGCTCTTGTTATAAATACATCATACTACTAACAAATTACAATAGAATTGAAAAAAGGCGAGTTCATAAGAGAAACTATCTACTCTACAAGCAGGTACCTTGGGTGAGGGCTGCGGCAATCTGAAAAACACAATAAAGAGACTATAAGTATTTCTTCGAGTTGAAATGACAACTTTTTTCACGTTAGGTTGCATACATTGATTTTTGGTTTATTATTTTCAATAATGAACCATTGGAATCGAGCATGAAAAAAAAAATTCTTACCCCCCCTCAAAATTTGATGGTTTACGTTTCAAGATATGTAGAATCCAAAACTGCAATAAAAATATTTCTGTCTGTCCGCCGTACGCCGTACGGGCCACTTTTCTTAGTTACCATGAAAAAAAATTGATGAAATTCGGGTTATAGGTTCCGTTCGGCGTCTAGTTGGTCCTCGAAGCTCGACGTTACTGTGAGTCATCTCTAAGGGGTTCAAAATAGGGGTTGAAATTTTCAAAACGCCTATACCATTTTTTTACGTAAATATTTTTACGGTTTTAAATAGTTCTTGAACTTGCGAGTTTTTTAAGACCATCCGGAGCATCGTACGTCCAGCCGTTCGTTCACAGTAAGGCCCCGAAGTTTGCACCGACAGGCATTTTCGACTCCAGTGTGAATGAAATTGTATACAATCCAAACCAAATCTCGTAACCAGAGATGCGCCCACAATAGGAATTTGTGAATACGGCCAATCATTGGTAGGGATCACCTGATTATATTGGCGGAGTATGAAGTCGAGTTGGTTGTTCTGTGATATTATTTAATTTGAAAAATGATGGCTCTATTGGAGTTTGTTGGTAGGTAGTGAAACTTGAACAAACGTTGAAGTATTATTGATGGGTAAATTATTACTACGGTAAATCATTACTCAACGGTAAATTATTACACAACGGTAAATTATACCATCTACGTAGAAGGGGCTGGAGTTTGTTGGTAGGTAATTTTGCAACTTTTTTCACTCCTCATCAACAATTTCTTTTCAGAACTTCATTATGTGCGTTTCTTTTTGTTAGGTACTGTTTGTCATCGGCAGAATTATTTTAGCAACATTTAACTCGTGATTTAGGTAGGTACCTAGTAACGAGTACGGGGTTAGGTACTAACCTACGGAGTGTCTGCGATCTACATAATATGCATATAATAGAATAGTACATATCATATTATATAGACGGGTTATCTATACATAGAGCTGTGATCTGTAACAGAAGGGTATTCTATACAAAATAATAAACCGTTGTGCAGGGATTTGCAGCGTTTGTTATCTTCATATGCTAAATTTGATGTATTTATCTACCTAATGAAAAGTTAAATGTTTATCATACCATCTCCCTCCGCGTCTTCCACCTCGACGCCATCTCCTCTGTACCCAAGGTACCTCCCTCACAGTGTACCCCCCTCCCGGGTGAAATGTTGTTATTCTTATTGCTGCAACAAACAATCACAACAGTCAATTGTTGGTTAAAATTGTAACAAATAATACAAGTTCTGGTCATTGCTAGAGCTAAGTTACAGACAGTAAGTCATTAGAAGACAAATAATGGTATACTCACTTCGTTGGCGTACGTGCTGAGGAGGACGCCGACGTCTTATTTGCCGCCAAGGTTGAGCTGGCTGCCGAGGTTGAGCCACCTCTGGTGGAGGTGGCCCAGCTTCATCCGGTGGAGGTGGGCCAGCTTCATCCAGTGGAGGACGCTCATCTTCCACTGGATGTGGCCCATCATCCTCTGGTTGAGGTTGCTGGGCCACCTCCGCCCTTTGTTCTTCACCTTCTTGGTCCTCTGCCATTTCTGTAAAATGTAATTTATGTGTTTCAAGACATAACTGAAATTGTAGGTGTCACATATAGGGTAGATGGGATGTGTTGCGCTGGCGAAAAGTGAATTTCACAGTTGAAAAGTGAACTTGAACCACTACCAGATCCAATGAAAAGCTCCTAGAATGGTCGCATGCATGTCTCCGCACACTGTGTTTTCTTATTCGTATACAAAACACCTTTTGTGTGAGAAAACGCAAATTTACATCATAAGAAGTCAAGAAAAACCTACATCGTTCCGTAAATATGTATCAATATCTTTTACGCATGCAATCAAACAGGTATACCTAAGCTACAAAATGGCGGATTATAGGTGGTGCGTTCACGCTTTCCACATGAATTTCGCTGAAAATGAAGGTACAGTTCCCAAATTACGCAATCCAAGCGACAATAAAAAGTGAATTTACTACTAAAAGAATTACTGAAGCTAAATTGAACACAATTGGAAGAAAAAAGAGCAAAAATGAACAAAATACCTCTAAACTCTGAGGTGAAACTTAAACGACTCTCTTCTTGACTCGTCTCGTACAAAACACAATTTAAGTATAAATTCAATAAAACACAGGTCTCAACTTTGAGGACAATTGCCTCCTGACGCATACAAATTAATAGAATGTAAGAAAATAGAAGATTATCCCTCATGCGGGCGCGCAGGCGGTAATCTACCGCCCTCGTCATAAAAACATGATCAGCTAAGGCCTACAGATGCCCAGAGGGGCGGGGCCTGCGTGTATTCCTCTGTTACAATACATGACACTAGTTGGGGTCGATGCCATTTCTAGGATAAGAAGGTGTCGCTTGTCAGTCGGCTTCAAACATTCGCATATGTTAGTAGACGGTAGTTCACCGCCCTGCGCCCAGGAGTGAAATTTTATTTCGCCGACCCTCGAAACAAAATGTGAGTATCAATTTCTTGTTTTATGTAATTTTATTGGATGAATGAGTAATATTAATAATGAACTTACGTTTTTATGTGCTCTTCGCCATACTATCATGTAATAGAATCATAATAATGTAATAAGGGATAAACTCCATGAAAATCTATGGAGTGAATAATCCATTGGAATCTTTCAGAAGGCGGCAATATATTTATGAGTTGGCAATGGAACTAATGGAAGATAACCTGAGGCATCGAGCTAAAGTGAATTCACTTCCCAAAGATTTGAGAACTTTTCTGAGCCAGTATCGAGAAGAAGAAATCACCAGCAATGGAGTTGTGGATCCTAACAGACGATGTTTCTGTTACATCCGTGGTTCGAAAAAAAATAACATAACTAAATTACGTTGTAATATTTGTAAGAACAGCGTTTGTAAAAAACATTCAGTACCAACATGCGAAAATTGCCAAAATATTAGTTCGTCCGCCTCAGACGGCGATTCAGATGATGATGTGTAATAACAACCTTGCCACAGTATTCTTTTTTTTTCAATTTATTTTGAATTTTGCGTACATGTACATATTTATGTTTAGATTTTATACTGACAATTTGTGATTTTGTGATGTGTATTTTTGATATGGTACTTCAGATTACCCAAGTATTGTGAGACTGTGATTGTTCGTAATGTTTTCACGCATATGTGTAGGTATACATATGAGTAGGTAATATATAGTTCAAGAAATGGGCAGAAATCGTTCATGGTCTACCTATCCCTCAAAGACTGTTTTTTATTTCTTTTGATCTCGTACTTCTTCATGTTCAGTATTTTGTCAAATAAGACATTTCCTTTTTTCAATGTGAATATTTTTGATACCTACATACCAACTTGAGCAAGTAGGAAACTGTTTTGCGTCTCACGATTTGAGATGATTTTTGCGATCTGTTTTGCGATGATTTCATATTTCTAGTTCCTACTAGGCATTCGTTTTTTGTGCTGTGAAATATGAAGGGTTTATATTATACTGTTGTTGAATATTATACTCTATCTATTATCGTTCAAGTTTTAATAAACCTTCCCATTCTTGTGTGTTAAACGTTTCTATTAAAAATAACCCTATTTCAAAAGTTTAGGATAAGATGTCGGGTGAAAAACACGCGAAAACGAGGTGGCGGTAGACTACCGCCCTGCGCCCATGAGTGGTACAAGAAAAGCGCGCCCGCATGAGGGTTAAAGTGAAAAGAAAAGAGCTTGTGACTGGTCGTCCTAATCCACACTGGTGCAAATTTAAAGTGAACATAAACTGCAAAAATACTTGGCATACAGGTTTTACGTTACCCTTTTGACGGTGTGGAGAAGTTCTGTGCGTCACATCAAGTTACATCAAATGCGTAGTTGGGAGGCTTTGGGGGGGGGAGAGTCAGGTGTCAGGTTCCCCCTTGAGGGGTTACCGGCTCAATCCTGCCCACAGCCTCCCCGATCGCTGGCGCCAACTCCGTCGCCGGCAGCATGGATGCTATCTGTTGGTATTCCACAATAACTTCGCTGTTGCAGTGGAGATCTGACTCGGTGGGATCCTGGTAAAATACGTCGGTGGTTGGAGGCGTGGATGAAGAGGTTGACGGGCGGATGGTGAAGATACGAATTGAGGCGGGGGGGGCTTACAATTTTATCACTCACCTTCGGTGAACCTTCGTTTTAGGCTCTCGGTTGTAGAAATTGGGTTGTAGTAGTTCGCCAGAGAAACGAATGCGTTGGTTTAAGAGGGAACAAATTGTTATCCAGAAATTGTTGTCCAGAAATGTCTCAAACCTTCTAAGCCCTTTCATAAACCCCCTTCACACCCAGCAGCGCCATTGTTCCGAACAATGGCGCTGTCCTACAGACAACACTGCTAGTACCTACTACTCCTTTTTTTTCTATGACTGTCCGCCTTTTGATGCGTTCACAACCCAATCTAGGTATGGGTATCAATATAAATCAAATAAATCGAACGACTTCGATATTATAGTTTTTTCTCAAGGCAAATGAACTCCTATCCTTATCCTACTTCCACACAACAGTCCTGGATGTTGATGTTACCGGCTTCATGATGATGACACAAGGTTTGCAAAAATGTCTCTTTTCCTTTTCCACACTCCTTCACCTTCTTCCTCATCGCTACATCAATGCCCCTCCATAGTCGACTATCCATGCATCTTCATCTATTCCAAGCTTCCATTTGCCTTCTTCACTGACTCATCTACTCTCTATCCATGCTCCTCTGCATTCCTCTATGATAAAGTTGCAATTAACCTGTTTGCCTCAGTTGTTGCAGCTGACTATTTCTAGGTCGAATTTCAAAAATCCGGAAGATATACCATCTAGAGGAAGGTATAAGCTTTCAGAATTTGAAATCAGAACATCAAATATGTCACTGATAAGGTTGGGGCAAACGTTTAAAGTTGGGCAAAATTTTAAAATTTTGGATCAAAATTTCGAAATTCTAAACGGTATACATCCTAGCATTTTAGTAGCTAAATTCATTCCCGTGATCAAAATTCAAAAATTTTGACCTGACGAGCCGTGGCAAACGTTTAAACTTTTTGAATATGCAGCTAACTTCAGGGCATGAATATTACCATTTCATGGTCAAATTTCAAAAATCCGGAAGATATACCATCTAGAGAAAGGTATAAGCTTTCAGAATTTGAAATCAGAACATCAAACATGTCACTGATAAGGTCAGGGCAAGCGTTTAAAGTCAGCATACAGCCATTTTCCGTGTATCATGTTTGCCTCAGTTGTTGCAGCTGACTATTTCTAGGTCAAATTTCAAAAATCCGGAAGATATACCATCTAGAGAAAGGTATAAGCTTTCTGAATTTGAAATCAGAACATCAAATATGTCACTGATAAGGTTGGGGAAAGCGTTTAAAGTCAGCATACGGCCATTTTCCGTGTATCATGTTTGCCTCAGTTGTTGCAGCTGACTATTTCTAGGTCGAATTTAAAAAATCCGGAAGATATACCATCTAGAGGAAGGTATAAGCTTTCAGAATTTGAAACCAGAACATCAAATATGTCACTGATAAGGTCAGGGCAAGCGTTTAAAGTCAGCATACAGCCATTTTCCGTGTATCATGTTTGCCTCAGTTGTTGCAGCTGACTATTTCTAGGTCGAATTTCGAAAATCCGGAAGATATACCATCTAGAGGAAGGTATAAGCTTTCAGAATTTGAAATCAGAACATCAAATATGTCACTGATAAGGTCAGGGCAAGCGTTTAAAGTCAGCATACGGCCATTTTCCGTGTATCATGTTTGCCTCAGTTGTTGCAGCTGACTATTTCTAGGTCGAATTTAAAAAATCCGGAAGATATACCATCTAGAGGAAGGTATAAGCTTTCAGAATTTGAAATCAGAACATCAAATATGTCACTGATAAGGTCAGGGCAAGCGTTTAAAGTCAGCATACGGCCATTTTCCGTGTATCATGTTTGCCTCAGTTGTTGCAGCTGACTATTTCTAGGTCAAATTTCAAAAATCCGGAAGATATACCATCTAGAGAAAGGTATAAGCTTTCAGAATTTGAAATCATAACATCAAACATGTCACTGATAAGGTTGGGGCAAGCGTTTAAAGTCAGCATACGGCCATTTTCCGTGTATCATGTTTGCCTCAGTTGTTGCAGCTGACTATTTCTAGGTCGAATTTAAAAAATCCGGAAGATATACCATCTAGAGGAAGGTATAAGCTTTCAGAATTTGAAATCAGAACATCAAATATGTCACTGATAAGGTCAGGGCAAGCGTTTAAAGTCAGCATACAGCCATTTTCCGTGTATCATGTTTGCCTCAGTTGTTGCAGCTGACTATTTCTAGGTCGAATTTCGAAAATCCGGAAGATATACCATCTAGAGGAAGGTATAAGCTTTCAGAATTTGAAATCAGAACATCAAATATGTCACTGATAAGGTCAGGGCAAGCGTTTAAAGTCAGCATACAGCCATTTTCCGTGTATCATGTTTGCCTCAGTTGTTGCAGCTGACTATTTCAAGGTCGAATTTCGAAAATCCGGAAGATATACCATCGAGAGGAGAATATATACTAACAGAATTTGAAATCAGAACATCAAATATGTCATCGATAAGGTCAGGGCAAATGTTTAAAGTTGGGCAAAATTTTAAAATTTTGGATCAAAATTTCGAAATTCTAAAACGTATACCTCCTAGCATTTGGGTAGCTGAATTCATTCCCATGATCAAAATTCAAAAATTTTGACCTGACGAGCCGTGGCAAACGTTTAAACTTTTTGAATATGCAGCTAACTTCAGGGCATGAATATTACCATTTCAAGGTCGAATTTCGAAATTCCGGAAGATATACCATCGAGAGGAGAATATATACTAACAGAATTTGAAATCAGAACATCAAATATGTCATTGATAAGGTCAGGGCAAACGTTTAAATTTGGGCAAAATTTTAAAATTTTGGATCAAAATTTCGAAATTCTAAAAGGTATACCTCCTAGCATTTGAGTAGCTGAATTCATTCCCATGATCAAAATTCAAAAATTTTGACCTGACGAGCCGTGGCAAACGTTTAAAGTTTTCGATTTTGAATATGCAGCTAACTTCAGGGCAGTAAAAAATCGTGGTTACGTAGCGTGAGAGCTCGAGTTGATCCCATTCGGCGCAGCTGTCTGGCGAACTGTCTGTTTGGTAATAAGAGTAAGTTGCTTCATTTCCTGGTTATTAATTCCCGATAAAGAGATCCGTTTTAACGTACCACCACCAATCTACAGCCCGTTTTATATTATGATAGGATTCATTTGCTGGTCCTATAGTTAAAACTAGGATTTCTGTTACGGGTAGTGGTATGGGAAGTTATTGAGAATTCTGGGTTTTCCAAGGGAAAACAGGGTATTTCAAGGAAGCTTTGCTGCAGCCAACAAGGGCGAGGCGCCATCTGCTTGGGGGTTCGGTGGGAACGGCGAAGGGGGAAAGCGGTTATCGCGGAAAAGCCAGGGGTTGGAACCCGAGTAAAGGTACGAGGAAGTTGGGAAAGGTAAAGGGGAAAAGGGGATCCGTTTCAATTCAACTAATTCACCATTTGCCTCGAGGCGCGTCAGTCCCTCGGCCGACAGGGCCGTTCCTCATCCTCCTGCATCCACAGCAGGAACTCGGCTTAGCCCAGGGACTCGAAGGGCGAGGGATGGAGTGGTAAGGGGATAGGGTTGGGTCACTGGACGACCTCTATCTCATTAGATAACCACTGACTTTACGGTATCCAGTTACATTCAGTTTCCCTCTCTTCGACTCTCCACCTCCGCCTCACTATTTCTGCTATTGTTACCGACCCCTCCCACTCGAGCATAAACTGACTTGAAATCCCCAACATTTGCTTTGGAGTTTCCCCTCTTTCACCGGTAGCGTTGTTGCGTTTGATCTCCCGCAAGTCCGTTTTACGTCCATTTGTGACTCGTTGCGCGGAAGGCTTTGAACAGGATCGAAACGCGCTTGTCATTTTCATACAACAATGTGGAGAAATCTGCCACACGCGAGTTCCCCGACTACCGCGAAGGTAATTTTATCGAAAGTGCGTAGCACATTCAACGAACTGTTGATCGCGCAACAACTCAACCGCTGGTATTCTACGTTGGGTCCCAGATTTATTAGAGCGTTTTCGCGAAAGTTTGGCCACTAGGTCGTTGATGGACTAAGGATCTAAAGGGAAAAAAACGCTGCAAAGTCCTTGTCACATGGGTTTATTATTCTATTGGACATACCTACAGAAATGCTGGCTGTTTATTCATTGTTTCATTCATATAAAATAAATTAAAAAGCTATTTCTGGTGGTTTCCACCAATTTTGGCCCCCAAAACACGAATTAGGTAGGTACGCTCCTTTTTTTTCAAATTATCTTCGATCATTGATAGTACCATTTAATCGTCTTGATCCACCTGTTGACACTTTTTCTAGTGTTATTCTACAAATTGGTGGTGATTTCAGACAATTTCCCAGGTTTTTGACTCATAAAAAATCAATTTCGGGAGCTGAACATCTGGTAGAACCTCAGTTTTCCACTCTGGTCAAAATTGACTTCATATTCGGTCTTCTCGTCCCCAAAAACATGAAAAACGATACCTCAGAAGCTCATTTTACTAACATGTTACTAAAACACAAAAAGTACCTATTTTTATACACATTTTCACTCATAACACCCCTGGGGCCCAAATGGAGCATGTGTGCGAAAGAACGACTTTTTTAGACCGAAAATGACGGCACGTGATACGGCGGACGGACATTGCATTTTTGGAATCTACGCACCTTGAAACGGAAAAGAAAAATTTTGAGGGGGTGTTATAACGATTTTTTGCTGAGCGAATACATAGGCGTATTATTCACAGAATAATAAACCAAAACCGGATGCTAACCTCTTAGATCGTGAAAGTTAGGTCGTTGAATGACCTAAGCTGATTCGATGGGTGACACTAACGTTAACGTTGAACTGTTCTCATCATATTCTCATCACTTGAAGATTTCAGTTTAAAAAGCCGTTTTTAGTTTTCATCTTCGCTAGTTCAATTATATGGTTGTTCATAGGCTAGCCAGGCACAATTAATTAAGATTTTCCAGTCTCAAATGATCACAGAAACATTTCCTATTACTATTTTCAAATGGAAAATAATAGGTTTGTTCCATCCGCGTCAGTGCGAGTTCATCAGTGCGACACCCGCCAGTACGGAACCGAATGGGGTGGGGGTAGGTGCAGATACGAGTGCGAGTGACTGCGAGTTCGAAAATATGACGGTAGGAACGCAAATTTGGTTCTCAGTCTTCTTTGGCTCTCAGAATTGAATTGGAGCACAAGTCACGGTAACGGCGGTCACGACACGGCACCAACAGAACAAATGAATTTTGGGGAGGTTACAGACTGTTACCTCTTGGGTTCACTTCAAAAACTCGATCGCCGTGAGTGCGGAAAAGTGTCGCACTCAGTACGGGACTGTTCTGCACTTGACGCGGAAGGAACACGGTTCGGTACAGTCGATGTAGAAAGTAGAAGTTTGGGTTCATGGAACCGATACGGTAGGAACACAGTTTTATGCGCGGATCGATCTGCGCATAATACGTTCTACTGAACTCGCTCGGATGGAACAAACCTAATGTAGGGTTGTCCATAGGCACGAGATTCATTAGCCAAAAAACTAAAGGTTTGGCTAATTAAAGTTATTTTGCAAAAATTAGTGGCTAATAGGTAGACATTATTAGCAACAAAAAAAAACTGTAAGGTTGTCCATAGACATAGAGAAATTAGCCAGGTAGTTACAATTTATTGACATTTTCCAGTCTTCAAGGGTCACAGAAATATTTCCTAATACTGTTTAAAAAAAATAGAAATGTAGGGTTTTTATTTGTTTATTTGTTTTAAATATTGTAATAATTTGTTTTAATTTTGTTTATTTGTGTTTATTGGTTATTTGTTATTTGTATTTGTTATTTGGTTATGTGTTGCTAGGTCGTTTACGTAGACCGGTGGCATCCAACGTTGACGAGCTAAGTTAGGTCGTTCCCACCCAAACGTACGCATGCGCAGTTCGCACTTTTCTTTCGGAAATAGGCCTTAGCCCGTCAACGGGCTAGTAGCCAAACCTTTGCGAAAACTCTCTATTATGTCACAAGTTAGGGCCAACCCCCAACGCACTTTAAACCTCGTATCAATAAATCCTGGATTCAAATTCGATCCGCGGTTCAGAGCTTCGACAGTTTCTGTTGGAGATTGACTCCAGTGGACGGTCACCTGTTTTGCTTTGTTGCTGACTATCCAACAGAGTCACCGTTTATTCATTCGCGTTCTAATCTTCACAGAGAAGGTTTAAAAATATTATTGTTTCAAATAAAGTGTTCTTTTCAAAAACGCCACTACCGTGATCACTCTCTAAGAGGTTATGGGCCTGCACTCTCCAGTCTTTAAAATGGTCTCTCTTAGATTATTGATGGGTCTAGCAGCTGAACAAAATCTAACATTGAGCCAGTTGGACGTGACCACAGCATATTTAAACGGTACTCTTGACGAAGAGATATTCATGAAACTACCGAAGGGACTGGAGGAATACCTGACAAAAATTCTGAAAGATGAAAGAAAAAATTATGATAAAACAGTCTAAATGAAAACGAAGAAAATGCTTGAAGACCTACAACAAGGAAGGACTGCTAACAAAGTAAGCAGCCTGAAGAAAGCCCTCTACGGACTGAAGCAAGCTGGCCGACAACGGGTCAAGAAATTGGATTCAAGGCTGAAAGAATTGAAATTCGAACCCTCAGTCGCAGATCCGTGTCTCTACATGTGCGGCGAAGGGGGAGAGAAAGTAATTATCGCTGTATATGTAGATGATTTGATAATTATTGCATCGTCAAACGCAAAACGCTGCAAATTATTACACAGCGGTTTATTATTTACCTGTATAGACCTGCGTAGATCACTGTTTTCTGTGGTCAACCCATCGAGCTCCCCCCAGGAAAGCCCTAAAATGGAGTACTAGAACCGGCCCGGGAGTTGAAGTTTCATACAAATGCGCGGGATTCAATAATTCAATCACTAACAATTTGTAGTTATTCATGAAGCATAAGGTAAATAATAAACCGTTGTGTAATAATTTACCTGTATAGATGCCCCTTCTGCATGTGTCCGTGGAGTCCTGTCACTCCTTTTTCTTCTTCAAATGTACAATTTATCTGTCAACGAAGTGTCTTAATATGGAGTAGACGTTAGGTAGGTGCACCTTTTATTTTCTTTGTATTTTGCGTAAATTTGGCGCATCATAGAACACATTTCCGATCTTCGGAGGTAATTTTCGGGTTACTCACATTCCAAACTTTAAAAAATGGCATTAAAAATGTTTCCGAAATTTTCATCATTTTTAGTCATTCTCATCTAGTAAGAAGGAATTAATGGCTGAACAACCATACAGGAGATTAGTAGGAAAACTAATGTACTTAGCACAAGCTACCAGGCCAGATTTGGCATTTGTGGTGTCCAAACTAGGACAGTTTTGCCGCAAATCCGGGCCGAAATCATTGGGCAGCAGGGAAGGGAGTCCTCAGATACTTAAAAGGTACTATAGACCAAGAGCTAATAATAAGTAAAGGCGGTGAGGAAATTTTAGCGTTATCGGATTCTGATTGGGCTGGTTCAGTAGACGGCAGAAGGTCGACAACAGGGTTTTTCATTCAACTTGGAGGAACACCAACCATTTGGAAATGCAATAAACAAAATTCAGCGGCGCTCTCAACCATGGAGGCGGAGTTTGTGGCCGTATTCTCCTGTTGCGTTGAGATGATTTGGTTAAATTATATTTTGAAGGAACTGGAATACCCAGTGGAAGGCGAACCTGTTATCCGATGCACTAACCAATCCGCTATAAATTTCGCACAGGGGAATAGCGAATACCATTTTGTTCGCGATTTGATCAAATTTCAAAATTTCAAATTGGAGTATAGGTATATACCTATACTGCCGTTTGAAACAAAAACGCCTTATCTCCAATGTTGACAAAAATGATATTTTTACGTACCCCCCCTATTTTTGATATGCTCTTTTCGATGGTGAAGTCCAAATTTTAAAATTTCATTAAGAAGTGGGGGTAATTCCTACCCTCGAAATAAAAAAAATCGTTGAATTTGAAGGTAAAACGCCTTATCTAACTGTTTTTTTAAGGTGAAACGCCTCAACTCTGTTCAAAAACGCCTCAAACTTATGTTGATTCGTGAATATTTTTGATGGTGAAACGCCTTAACTCAGCGAAAATTGGGATAAGGCGTTTTACCTTCAAAAGTTTACATTCTTTTGGCTTCAGATTTAGGATCAGACGAATCTTCTAAAATTGCGAGGCGTTTTTCCTTCAAATGTTTGCTCAGCTGGTTTAGCGATGAGGTCTTTTTCCACATATGGTTACTCAGCTCATTTATCGATGAGCTCTTTTTCTCATCATTTTGTGTTCCTGCTGTGTTTCCGTGTAGTGTCTGTCTAAAAAATGGACAATTAAATTTGTTCTGTCTCCGCTTCAGTTACCTACGACAGAGGAAGATCCAACCCCATGACTCCCTGACGCGCGTGTTCTGTCCATTTGGACAGCTGAATTCAGCTGAATTCAGCTGTCCAAATGGACAGAACACGCGCGTCAGGGAGTCATGGGGTTGGATCTTCCTCTGTCGTAGGTAACTGAAGCGGAGACAGAACAAAATTATTATTTGAATTATTATAATTTTTTAAAATTTAATTATGTACCTAGTAATTTATTAATTTTATTGTTTTGGTTTTTTTATCTTGAAAAATATAATTAGGTTATCCTGACTTGTAGAGTTGATGTGTTTTACCTTAAAAAACAAGAGGTCGGTATAACACTCTTGTTTTTGAAGGTGAATCGCCTTACATGATAGTTTAAACGGCTCACCTACAAAAACATGGCAAAAAAACGCTGCAAATCCCTGCACAACGGTTTATTATTTTGTATAGAATACCCTTCTGTTACAGATCACAGCTCTCTGTATAGATAACCCGTCTATATAATATGATATGTACTATTCTATGCATAATTATTTAGATCGCAGACCCTCCGTAGGTTAGTACCTAACCCCGTACTCGTTACTAGGTACCTACCTAAATCACGAGTTAAATGTTGCTAAAATAATTCTGCCGATGACAAACAGTACCTAACAAAAAGAAACACACATAATGAAGTTCTGAAAAGAAATTGTTGATGAGGAGTGAAAAAAGTTGCAAAAGTACCTACCAACAAACTCCAGCCCCTTCTACGTAGATGGTATAATGAACCGTTGTGTAATAATTTACCGTTGAGTAATGATTTACCGTAGTAATAATTTACCCATCAATAATACTTCAACGTTTGTTCAAGTTTCACTACCTACCAACAAACTCCAAAAGAGCCATCATTTTTCAAATTAAATAATATCACAGAACATCCAACTCGACTTCATACTCCGCCAATATAATCAGGTGATCCCTACCAATGATTGGCCGTATTCACAAATTCCTATTGTGGGCGCGTCTCTGGTTACGAGATTTGGTTTGAATTGTATACAATTTCATTCACACTGGAGTCGAAAATGCCTGTCGGTGCAAACTTCGGGGCCTTACTGTGAACGAACGGCTGGACGTACGATGCTCCGGATGGTCTTAAAAAACTCGCAAGTTCAAGAACTATTTAAAACCATAAAAATATTTACGTAAAAAAATGGTATAGGCGTTTTGAAAATTTCAACCCCTATTTTGAACCCCTTAGAGATGACTCACAGTAACGTCGAGCTTCGAGGACCAACTAGACGCCGAACGGAACCTATAACCCGAATTTCATCAATTTTTTTTCATGGTAACTAAGAAAAGTGGCCCGTACGGCGTACGGCGGACAGACAGAAATATTTTTATTGCAGTTTTGGATTCTACATACCTTGAAACGTAAACCATCAAATTTTGAGGGGGGTAAGAATTTTTTTTTTCATGCTCGATTCCAATGGTTCATTATTGAAAATAATAAACCAAAATCAATTCGATTTGATTTCCCCGCCTTAAGTAGAGTTTTGGTTTATTATTTTCAATAATGAACCATTGGAATCGAGCATGAAAAAAAAAATTCTTACCCCCCCTCAAAATTTGATGGTTTACGTTTCAAGATATGTAGAATCCAAAACTGCAATAAAAATATTTCTGTCTGTCCGCCGTACGCCGTACACCGTACGCCGTACGCCGTACGCCGTACGCCGTACGGGCCACTTTTCTTAGTTACCACGGAAAAAAATTGATGAAATTCGGGTTATAGGTTCCGTTCGGCGTCTAGTTGGTCCTCGAAGCTCGACGTTACTGTGAGTCCTCTCTAAGGGGTTCAAAATAGGGGTTGAAATTTTCAAAACGCCTATACCATTTTTTTACGTAAATATTTTTACGGTTTTAAATAGTTCTTGAACTTGCGAGTTTTTTAAGACCATCCGGAGCATCGTACGTCCAGCCGTTCGTTCACAGTAAGGCCCCGAAGTTTGCACCGACAGGCATTTTCGACTCCAGTGTGAATGAAATTGTATACAATCCAAACCAAATCTCGTAACCAGAGACGCGCCCACAATAGGAATTTGTGAATACGGCCAATCATTGGTAGGGATCACCTGATTATATTGGCGGAGTATGAAGTCGAGTTGGTTGTTCTGTGATATTATTTAATTTGAAAAGTGATGGCTCTATTGGAGTTTGTTGGTAGGTAGTGAAACTTGAACAAACGTTGAAGTATTATTGATGGGTAAATTATTACTACGGTAAATCATTACTCAACGGTAAATTATTACAGAACGGTAAATTATACCATCTACGTAGAAGGGGCTGGAGTTTGTTGGTAGGTACTTTTGCAACTTTTTTCACTCCTCATCAACAATTTCTTTTCAGAACTTCATTATGTGTGTTTCTTTTTGTTAGGTACTGTTTGTCATCGGCAGAATTATTTTAGCAACATTTAACTCGTGATTTAGGTAGGTACCTAGTAACGAGTACGGGGTTAGGTACTAACCTACGGAGTGTCTGCGATCTACATAATATGCATATAATAGAATAGTACATATCATATTATATAGACGGGTTATCTATACATAGAGCTGTGATCTGTAACAGAAGGGTATTCTATACAAAATAATAAACCTTTGTGCAGGGATTTGCAGCGTTTTTGGTTTCAAAATCTTTTTTTTTCGATTTTTGGTTTATTATTTTCAATAATGAACCATTGGAATCGAGCATGAAAAAAAAAATTCTTACCCCCCCTCAAAATTTGATGGTTTACGTTTCAAGGTATGTAGAATCCAAAACTGCAATAAAAATATTTCTGTCTGTCCGCCGTACGCCGTACGCCGTACGGGCCACTTTTCTTAGTTACCATGAAAAAAAATTGATGAAATTCGGGTTATAGGTTCCGTTCGGCGTCTAGTTGGTCCTCGAAGCTCGACGTTACTGTGAGTCATCTCTAAGGGGTTCAAAATAGGGGTTGAAATTTTCAAAACGCCTATACCATTTTTTTACGTAAATATTTTTACGGTTTTAAATAGTTCTTGAACTTGCGAGTTTTTTAAGACCATCCGGAGCATCGTACGTCCAGCCGTTCGTTCACAGTAAGGCCCCGAAGTTTGCACCGACAGGCATTTTCGACTCCAGTGTGAATGAAATTGTATACAATTCAAACCAAATCTCGTAACCAGAGACGCGCCCACAATAGGAATTTGTGAATACGGCCAATCATTGGTAGGGATCACCTGATTATATTGGCGGAGTATGAAGTCGAGTTGGTTGTTCTGTGATATTATTTAATTTGAAAAATGATGGCTCTATTGGAGTTTGTTGGTAGGTAGTGAAACTTGAACAAACGTTGAAGTATTATTGATGGGTAAATTATTACTACGGTAAATCATTACTCAACGGTTAATTATTACTCAACGGTTCATTATACCATCTACGTAGAAGGGGCTGGAGTTTGTTGGTAGGTACTTTTGCAACTTTTTTCACTCCTCATCAACAATTTCTTTTCAGAACTTCATTATGTGTGTTTCTTTTTGTTAGGTACTGTTTGTCATCGGCAGAATTATTTTAGCAACATTTAACTCGTGATTTAGGTAGGTACCTAGTAACGAGTACGGGGTTAGATACTAACCTACGGAGGGTCTGCGATCTACATAATATGTGTAGAATAGTACATATCATATTATATAGACGGATTATCTATACATAGAGCTGTGATCTGTAACAGAAGGGTATTCTATACAAAATAATAAACCGTTGTGCAGGGATTTGCAGCGTTTTTTCGATAATTTTGTCAATTCAAGCATTATCGATGTGTCTCTAAAAAATGGGTTCGATAGCACAAACTGGATTGGAACTACAGCCTGATTTATATAGAAAACTTTTAAAAAAACCACAGTCATGCAGCATGGCTATAAGAGCGAATTTTCGAAGTTTTCGGCATCTTCCTCCTCCGCCTAAAATTTTCTGAAAATTAATTTTCGGCCAATGTTTTCCCAACTTGATACCATACAAAATTAAAACAGGAGTAGTTTTACGCAAAGTAAAATTTGGGGTGGAAGGAGGGGAGGGGGAAATCAAAAAGGTTTTGAATACCAGAAGAGTAGGTATTGGGTACGTAACAAATTTTGTGTTCCATTTTTTGCCGAGTAACACCTCGGTTTGTAGATTTTCCAACGCTGAACACGATCGTGAAGTCAGAATTGCGATATCCCATTCCGTTATCAGATTAGAGCAGACGAACCAGGAAGAACATCTCAAGAAATAACCACGTTCCTTCATCTTCAAAGTGCTCCAGTTTGAGAATGGAATGAGATATCGCAATTCTGATTTCACCATCGTGTTCAGCGTACAAAAACCTTTAAAATGAGGTGTCACTTGTCAGACTTTTTCATTTTGGGAATTTATGGGTAATTTTCCCCCCCTAAAACTCCCCAAAACTCCCCCTTAGGGTGACCCGATTCTGCCCATCTTCGAACTTAGCCTGTCGATTGCCAAGACAGATTTTTCGTGCAAATTTGAACTTTTTATCTCAATTCTTTCGAGAGTTATCGTCTGGAATGACACATACATATATAAATATATAAATATATAAATATATATATATATAAATATACATATAATTTTTGGTGTCTTTCGGCAGGGAATTCAGGATGGTCTGAAACGGATTTTGGTATAAAAATCTTTCGGAAATTCGAGTTTTAAAAATTTTGTACCGAGAACAATAGCTTCCTTTTCTTCGAACATTCGCTAATATATAAATATATATATATATATATATACATATAATTTTTGGTGTCTTTCGGCAGTGAATTCAGGATGGTCTGAAACGGATTTTGGTATAAAAATCTTTCAGAAATTCGAGTTTTAAAAATTTTGGACCGAGAACAATAGCTTCCTTTTCTTCGAAAATTCGCTAAAAGCGATTTCCGAAATAGGTTCTTCAGTTCTGAAATAGGAGATAAGGCGTTTTTGCTTCAAACGGCAGTACAGTGGACAACGCAGCGGATCTTCTGACGAAGGCATTACACGGCAGAAGAATGAATTCTTCAAGAATGTTTTATTGGTGGAGAGGAAAGGCGAAGAAAAGGGAGAAGAAGGCAGAGCCTGATACACTCCACATGAAGATCATGAGTGATGAGGTAGTATCCACGGATGGATATTGTTGTTTATGTCAAATGTTCATTATAACTTGTGATATCGTTGAATTGTGTTTATCCTCAGGTAAAATTTCCAAAATTTTAGGTGTTTTCAAGCTAATTTGTTCATATTATTTTCAATAACCAGCTAGGTATAATATGGCAAGCTCAGAAATGTGTGCGGTTGTCAACAAACTATAGGCAGACGCAACATTTTTCTATAATTATTGGCGCATTATGACACTGTTTTCGCGATCCTTTCCTATTCAGCCTTCGAAGCTGAAATTTGCGTGGCGATAAAAGGAAGAGAGAATCATCTGCATAAACTTCATCTTTTGTGAACAACAAAATACCCACAAAGATATTTACAACTGATCGGGGCTGCCCTGACATTCTTAGCCTTTAGTCCCCCATCGATGCTTCATTTGGAACTTAAGCGTGGTTGAGTGAACAAAATAGAAAATTGTATTTGGGATCTTTCAGCTGATTCGTGGGGCCCCCCCACTTATTTTCGCTGATTCTCGAGTTCTCAAATTCGAATTTCAACGTAGTAGCGTTCAAGCAGGAAAGAAGGTAATAAGGCGCGCGAAGGTACGCAGCAGTACCCTACCAATAAAATTCGTCCACAATAACACTCAGATATCCTTGATTGCCTCAAGCTCAACTAAAAATGCGTTTCATTCACCATAATGTGCGAATAATGTAATAACGAATAATATGACGTCAATAATACACGGTGATGATCCAATCAGCGTAACTCTTTCAGTCCACTGCTCTTGACGTTTCAGGTTAGGCCTTCTTTCGTGATAAATTTAATTCGAGAAAATAAAAACCCGACATGAATAATTATTGTTGCGAAAGATGATATTGCGATGGTGAATAAAAACTTGATTTAATCACTTCGTAGTTATCGAATATAGCGAAGAGGCGTAACTCGAGTCAACTTTTCTAATTCCAGAGTTCGGAACATTCCGCTTCAAGAAGTAGGAGGTAGGTAGTGGAACGTCGAATGGAAGTTTCTGAACATTTTCAAACTACCGATATTAGAGCAAGGGCATACGAAAATAATATATCTAGTTTTAATTCAGGGGAACGATCACCTTACTTCGTTCCACATTTTTTAAATTTAATTAAAACCATTAGTTTAAATAATAATGTTTTATCTGTTGTTCGGGTGATAGGTAAGAAATTATATGGGCGTTGATAATAATAATTGCTTCTGTGACAAGTTATGGCTTAACTCACGACATTATGTTGCAGGTATGCGCTTTCCTCCAAGCCTTGGGTGTGGTAGAACGCTGAAGGTAGCTGTAAGTTTCTCACATTAATTATCTACATAATTATGCGGTGGGTAATAAAACTCTTTTTTCTCGCCTGACACTCGTCATCAGTGCATAACTCGCTTGTACCTCGAAGTTTTAGTTGCGGTCAAAGACGGTTTCTCCGCCGGTACCGACTCGAATTATTTCTAAAACCGTCGAGAGAAATCGTTACAATCATGCAGTTATCCGGATTTTTATTTTATGACGATAAAATAAGGCTCTCGCAAGAACGGTTTGGAATCCAGGTTAAGGACTGAAACCAGATAATAATCATTAAAATTATATAGGAAATAAGCTTGTAAATTGGTCAGTTTTCTGATCTCATCGACCTTCCCAAAACACTCCCATTTTCTGACATGAATTTCGAAATCCTCGAAGTTATTTGCACAACTGGGTCTCAGAGTGAGTCAGTTTGAACGATCGATTCGTCTATTACGACAGAGGTTTGTTGTAGGGATGGAGCTTGTACCTCACATGATGAAACATGTTCATATCAACGCCTATAACCGGAGGATTTCATTCTGTAATATTCAAAGTTTTCAATTCTTTGCACTGAATCATTAGTTGCAGGTGAATTAGAACAACACTTAGAGATACTGGTCTGTAATATATGTACAAGAATATTGTAACATACACAGACCGCTATATTGAATCATTACCTAGTTATTATTAAATCTGTTTATTTCCCTCACTTAATAAATTAATAAATACAAATGAAAAATTTATTTTTGAAAAATATTTCCCTATATGGGGGAGCCCCTGGCAGTGAATCAGCGGTGCGAGAACTAAATCAAGATTTTTAAGCATAGAGAGAAACATTAAATTCCTAATTCATTTTTTAAAATCAAAACATTAAATAATAACACTTCCGAACCAGATTAAAAAAATTAAAAAAAACATCTTTAATATAATACACAATACATAAATATAATGTATATATATAAATGTTGTATCGTTTTATCTTGCTAAACACAATTTATCGAATGAATCATTTTGATGGGAGGCGAATGTGCAACCGGTCACCTACGTGATGACATGACAACTGATTGGAAAGTTAACCTCATCATATTCATCTGAATAAAATCCTACGTTGGTTTTTCTGTATTCAAATTATGTTCACATTTCGATGTTGAATGAGTGCTTACATTCAAAATGGTCGTTTATGAAAGTGAGAGGACACGTTAGGTGATGAATTGTGGCTAAGGTTTTAGCAAGCTGTGATTTATCTTTTGGTTCCTTGTAGTTGATAACGGTAATAGTCAACTAAATGGCAGTTAATTAAACTAGTATATAACAGTTGTGGTAAACGGTGCTAACTTTTTGTTTTGATTTTTAGTTCAGGGACCTGAAGATGCCCATAAGCCGGGTGATATTTATGTAGTCGGGGAAACTGAACTTCTCCACGATTACCTGCTCTTTTGGTTTATTATTCTGTGAATAGTAGACCTATGTATTCGCTCAGCAAAAAATTGTTAGGTATGACACCACCGCAAAATTTGTTCTTTTGCATTTCAAGGTGCGTATATTCAAAAACGCAATGCCCGTTCACCGTACGCCGTATCATCCGTATCTACTCCAATTTCGGTCTAAAAAATTCGTTCTTTCGCACGCAGGCTCCACTTGGGCCCTAGTTGTGTACCGAAACTTTGCAGCCCGATCGGAATATACCCAGGGGTCTTATGAGTGAAAATGAGTATAAAAACGCTGCAAATCCCTGCACAACGGTTTATTATTTTGTATAGAATACCCTTCTGTTACAGATCACTGCTCTATGTATAGATAACCCGTCTATATAATATGATATGTACTATTATATACATATTATGTAGGTCGCAGACCCTCCGCAGGTTAGTACCTAACCCCGTACTCGTTACTAGGTACCTACCTAAATCACGAGTTAAATGTTGCTGAAATAATTCTGCCGATGACAAACAGTACCTAACAAAAAGAAACACACATAATGAAGTTCTGAAAAGAAATTGTTGATGAGGAGTGAAAAAAGTTGCAAAAGTACCTACCAACAAACTCCAGCCCCTTCTACGTAGATGGTATAATGAACCGTTGTGTAATAATTTACCGTTGAGTAATGATTTACCGTAGTAATAATTTACCCATCAATTAAACTTCAACGTTTGTTCAAGTTTCACTACCTACCAACAAACTCCAAAAGAGCCATCATTTTTCAAATTAAATAATATCACAGAACAACCAACTCGACTTCATACTCCGCCAATATAATCAGGTGATCCCTACCAATGATTGGCCGTATTCACAAATTCCTATTGTGGGCGCGTCTCTGGTTACGAGTTTTGGTTTGAATTGTATACAATTTCATTCACACTGGAGTCGAAAATGCCTGTCGGTGCAAACTTCGGGGCCTTACTGTGAACGAACGGCTGGACGTACGATGCTCCGGATGGGCTTAAAAAACTCGCAAGTTCAAGAACTATTTAAAACCGTAAAAATATTTACGTAAAAAAATGGTATAGGCGTTTTGAAAATTTCAACCCCTATTTTGAACCCCTTAGAGATGACTCACAGTAACGTCGAGCTTCGAGGACCAACTAGACGCCGAACGGAACCTATAACCCGAATTTCATCAATTTTTTTTCATGGTAACTAAGAAAAGTGGCCCGTACGGCGTACGGCGTACGGCGTACGGTGTACGGCGTACGGCGTACGGCGGACAGACAGAAATATTTTTATTGCAGTTTTGGATTCTACATACCTTGAAACGTAAACCATCAAATTTTGAGGGGGGGTAAGAATTTTTTTTTTCATGCTCGATTCCAATGGTTCATTATTGAAAATAATAAACCAAAATAAGTATTTTTTTGTGTTTTAGTAAAATGAGCTTTTGAGGTATCGTTTTCCGTGTTTTTTTAGGGCGAGAAGACCAAGGAAGTTGATTTTGATCAGTGAGTGAAGAATTGAGGTTGTAGCGTAGGTTAAACTCCCACAATTCATTTTTTATAAGTCAAAAACATGGGATATTGTGTGAAATCACCATAAATTTGTACAGCAACACTAGAAGTAGTTTCAACAGTTGAATCAAGACAATTAAATGGCACTATCAATAATCAAAGAAAATCTAGGGAAAAACGCCTAGATCTTGGTTTTGGGGGCCAAAATTGGTGGAATCCATCTAAAATAACTATTTGAATTATTGCACATGAAAGAAACAATAAATGAACTGCCAACATTTCTGTAGGTAGTAAGTCCGATATACTCCCGAAATTCATTTTTTATAAGTCAAAAACATGGGAAATTGTGTGAAATCACCATAAATTTGTTGTACAGCAACACTAAAATTAGTTTCAACAGGTGAATCAAGGCAGTTAATGGCACTATCAATAATCAAAGAAAATCTTGGGGGAAAAGCCTAGATCTGGGTTTTGGGGGCCAAAATTGGTGGAAACCATCTAAAATAACTATTTAAATTATTGCACATGAAAGAAACAATAAATGAACTGCCAACATTTCTGTAGGTAAGTCCGATATAATAATAAACCCAAGTGACAAGGATTTTGCAGCGTTTTTCACTCGGCATCCTGCGAACCTCGAAATTATAAGGAACTACAGAAATTGGAAAGGGCATAACATTGCATAATGAGCAGAGCCCTTCACAATATGGCACTTATTTTTGTGAAATAGGGCCCTAAAAAATATGGCAATATGGCACTTATTTTGGCCCAAATATGGCACTTATTTTTCAACCCTCTCCGACCACCCCAGCTATCTGAGACGATAATATCACAACATACAAGTTGTTTATGCTAAATAATTTATTTTATTTACAAAGCTTTATACAAATAATTTATTATTATTATTATCATTATTATTATTAAATAACAACATCAGGTGTGCTGCAACGCTTTCTATTGAAAATCCCAGCCGTCGATCACTCAGAAGGTATTTCATTTTTGGGAAAGTCCTCTCCACATCAGCTGATGTTGCCGGGGCGTATTTCATAGAGAGGACATCAGCAGGTTCCCAGCCTTCCTTCAGAGTGGCTTCCTCACCAGACAGAGTGGCGACCCCTGGAAGCACCCCATTCCAAAAGGGTTAGAGGCATTAGAAATCCCTCTACACTAATGGCCTCAGGGTTCGAGAAACCTCATGTTATTCAGAAATATTCACTTCAAAATTTTTTTAAAATTTTTTTGAAGGAGTTTGGTGAAAAAAAGGCAAAACACGGCACAAACATGGCATTTCCCCCAAAATCGGCCGAATATGGCATTTTACAAAAAAATAGGCAGAATATGGCATTTTTGTATGGCGCCATGGCAATATGGCATTTGAAGGGCTCTGATAATGAGACAACATTTGCATAATGAGACAACGATTCGAAGCTCCCCAAACGGCCGTAATTTGGCGGTTATGAATCGCCTTTCATTTTCATGAGGGCCTTGCAGGGGCAGGGGTATTGATAGTCTGTAATGAAGATTCATTGTGGAGGATGCGAGAGGGGTTTTTTTTTCTTGCGAAAAAACTCTCCGCTAATTTATTTTACACGAAGCTTCAGTTCCCCCTCCACCTCCAGTTCTTTTCCTTTCCATCTACGGACAGATTGATGGCGGTTGGGCGGCCAACACGCGTCAAAGGGCCGCAACTGCGGAGGCGATGGCTCGGAAATGATGGGGTTTCATCCAAAAAACAATTTCCACCCTCCAACCGGTGACGGATGGGGAGGCGACGAGGTTTCACTAGAAACGAATCAATTTCCGTCAAAACACCTCGTGGAACCGAATTATTTAGAATTCCGTTTCATATTCGACTCCAACTATCAATTTATCGTGTCTTCAGAAAGAGGAGTCGAGCAGTAGCCAAAAAAACGTTTTGGGCATTGTGCCAAAATCGCGAAGTGCGCAAATATTCAGATTTTGCCTCGCTATTATTCAAAAACCTTTCAATTTTTCTACAAAAAAGTGGGTCAAATCCATAAGGCTAAAATCGCCAGAATCACCAAAGGTCATATAGAATGAAGACCTGTAGAAACAAAAAGCTGAAAATTATTGCTCAACGGTTATTATTAACCTGTATAGATGATTCTGCGCAGATACCCTCGAGCTTCCCCCAGAAAAGTCCTAAATCGAGTACAGGAGCTGGTCCGAGAATTGCAGTTTCATAAAAATGTCGCGGGATTTAATAATTGAATCGTTGATAGTTATTTTGGTTTATTATTCTGTGAATCTACCTATGTATTCGCTCAGCGAAAAATTTTTATAACACCCCCTCAAAATTTTTTCTTTTCCGTTTCAAGGTGCGTAGATTCCAAAAATGCAATGTCCGTCCGCCGTCCGCCGTACGCCGTATCACGTGTACAGGCTTCATTTTCGATCTAAAAAAATCGTTCTTTCGCACACATGCTCCATTTGGGCCCTAGTTGTGTCCCGTAACTTTTCAGCCCGATCGGAATATACCCAGGGATGTTATGAGTGAAAATGTGTGTAAAAATAGGTACTTTTTGCGTTTTAGCAACATGTTAGTAAAATGAGCTTTTGAGGTATCTTTTTCCATGTTTTTGGGGACGAGAAGACCGAATATGATGTCGATTTTGACCAAAGACGCGGAAATTGAGGTTTTACCAAAGGTTCAGCTCCCAAAATTGGTTTTTTATGAGTCAAAAACCTTGAAAACTGTCTGTAATCACCATCAATGTGTATAATAACATTGGAAAAAGTGTAAACAGGTGAATCAAGACCATTAAATGCCACTACCAATGATCGAAGATGTTCTAACAAAAAAAGAAAAAAAAGCGTACCTATTTCATGTTTTGGGGGCCAAAATTGGTGGAAATCATCATAAATAGCTATTTCAATCATTCCACATGAAAGAAACAATAAATTTAACAGCCAACAAGAATCTCTAGAACTCCAATAGAATAATAAACCCATGTGACAAGGACTTCGCAGAGTTTTTTGTTATTCACGAAGCGTAACGTTTGTTTATGTTACTTTTATAGTACTGTCTACAAAATCCAGAAGAGCTATCATTCATACAGCCATGCGTGATTATAATCAGGTGTTCCCTAGCAGTGATAATCTGGGCTGGAGTTATGCCGTTTAATCGATCATGTTGACGAAGCTTTTCGGTGCAAACGAACGGCTGATCGTACAATGCTCCGGGTGGTCTAAAAAAATCCTCTACTACTCCCCACTATCCTACTACAACGTTATTTTTAAATCTAAGTCAGTGTAAAGCCTATTAGATAAAGAAGTTTTTGTGATATTTGACAAGTTGTAGGTATTTTAAATTTTGAAATGTTCAAATGTTCCAACTGATATTGGCTAATATTTTAAGTAACCCTGACCATTGAAAACAGAAGAACCTTACAGGAAGTTTAACGTTCTTTAAACGGTGTAATTGAATTTGTTGTAGTCTCAATATTTTCGAATTTATTAGCGTTTTTATGCGGTAAGGTAATGAAAAGTTTGAAAAACACAAATTGTCGGATATCTTTAAAACGAAGAACTTTTCGAAAAACTTCTACTGAGTAGGTATTTTTTGTTCCAAATGAAGAGTAAAATCGATTCCCTGAGTTTCTCCAGAAGGAATTGGGACACCCTGTATATAAATTCTCCCAAAGTGATATATAATGTAAACTCGATGTAAAAAGAATATTTCAATAGTAAGTTTACATTCTCCAAACAAGAAAATTTTTTGGGGGTCAAAAATCGGTTTAATTGGCAAGGGCAAGTCGCCAGCTTCGAAAATTCGCTCGTATGGCCATGCTACGTGAGTGCAACTTGTTCCTCTAGCGCTGTTCAGTTTTGTAAGTGAGCTTACTACAGCAGATATAGTTACAGTGCGAGGTCCACGTTATTCCAACGAAGAGGATCCTGCGGGAACTGGCGAGCACGAAACGTGATGATTCGACCACGTAAATCACCCGGAGCGCCGTGACGATGGCTCATAAAAGAAAATAGCCCCCTGGGACGGTCCCTCGGAGCTCTGTTTGAAGGGCAGCCGAGCTCTCGTCCTCTCGTCGGTTATGACTGCTCCGAGTGGGATCCTCAGCGGATACGAGGATTCCGCGAGGGCTTCCTTGGTTCTGCCCACCGCGGGAATCAGTCGTTTGTCGACACATTACGCGCGATGAACCTCAAAAAAAATTTCGAACACTTGAAAAATGGATTTCCGTCCGCCTCGTCATTCATTTAGGTACATCCAGGTTGTTTGGGGGAAAAAAACGCTGCAAATTATTACACAAAGGTTCATTATTTACCTGTATGGATGCCCCTTCTGCGTAGATCACTGTTTTCTGTGGTCAGTACCCTCGAGCTCCCCCCAGGAAAGCCCTAAATCGAGTACTGGAGCCGGCCCGGGAATTAAAGTTTCATAAAAATGCGCGGTACAATAATATTCAGTCACTAATTATTTGCAGTTATTCATGAAGTATAAGGTAAACAATAAACCGTTGTGTAATAATTTACCTGTACAGGTGCCCCTTCTTCGCAGATAGTATAATAATCCGTTGTGTAATCATGTACCCAATAAATACTTCAACGTTTGTTCGAGTTGCAAAAGTACCTATCAACAAAATCCAAAAGATTTATCGTTTTTCAAGTGAAATTCAAAGTTCGATGTACAAATGCGCGGTATTTAATAATTCGGTCATCGGTTATTTCGTGGAGCATAAGGCAAATAATAAACCGTTGTGTAATAATTTACCTGTATAGGTGCCCCTTCTACGTAGATGTTGTAATAATCCGTTGTGTAATAATTTACCCAATAATACTTCAACGTTTGTTCAAGTTGTAAAAGTACCTGTCAGTAAAATTCAAAAGATCCATCATTTTTCAAGTGAAATAATATTATCACTGAACAGCCAACCCTCCAGATCTCAGCGCATTACGACAGTTTCTAGGGTAGTTAGGGGCTCTACTAGGATTTCACGATAGCGCGTGCGCAGTCGAAAGTTACTGTGCTTTATCAGTGACTTTAATGTGCCCACCTGGGCCTGGTCTTTGGACCACCTACACTCCAAACCTCATCGCTTCACGACGATTTCTAGAGTAGTTGTCGGCTGTAGATGGATTTCACGTTGGCGCATGCGCATCCGAATGTTAAAGTCCGAATTTGATGAAATCGATGTGGACCCATCAGGGTACCATTCTGCATCTAACTTTCAGCTCTTTCGACGTTTTCTATGGTATTTATGAGCTTCACAATGATTTCAGCGCATGCGCAGAAGAAAGTTGCAGTACTTTTTTAATGAATTTGATATGGGACCATCTGAACCAAACGAATTTCAACTCGTGACGACCATTATTTCCTTTGGTTTTGCCCGGTAATTGGCCGCAGACAGACGCGGAACCAAATATTATGTTCCTTCATGTCTAAAACGTAAAATGCGATTGGGCATTTTCTATTTGGAGTACATAAATTGTCGACTCTTGCACGAATACAAAGCTTCTCTATCTTTGGTATTGATGAAGGGGGGAAAATATAATCAGTTATGCAGCATGACCATAATAAGATGATCAAATTTTCAAACCTGGTCCAAGTTCTAGCGATTTTTGACCCCGAAAACTCAAATATTTGACCCAATTTTTTTACAGTAGTAGGTAATAGTATTTGCGACTATTGAAACAGTCCTTACATGTAGCAAGTCACCATTATTCGCAACTTCTGGTGAATTTATATCAATAGTAATTGTTGGTGATTTTAGCCAATTTTACCAGTTTTGTCTACCCCCCCCCCCCCCCCCCCCCCCCAAGAATTTGCGCTGTCTATCGAATTGGCCTTAAATCGAAATAACTCCCAGAATACATCAATCCAAATTTTGAATGTTATCAAAGTTGCTTACCCGTAATAAACTTGATAACTTGGTTTAACAGTCTTGAAAACAAAACAGAAACTGTTCCGATTATTCAATTCCGAATACTCATTTAAACTCATTTAAAGGTATGTGTATATGTATAATGTGGATTTCACCCTAAGGATAATTGTGCGCAGAGTCATTACCGAAACTAGTTATCGAATATTTTGAACTTTGAGTCAAAAAATAGTTTTCCAGAAGATTCTGTTGTTATGGGAAAACATTTTGGGTTCGTATGTCGTTTTGTCCCATTCAGTACTTCGGAATACCTGGTGGTTGATTGAAATCGGTTGATCTTTTTGAAACAACCACCATTCATCAGTGGTCTAATGTCAGACCAGGGGGGTCGCAAAAATTGGCCATTTATAATAATATTATCAGCAATATGATTCGATGATGTTGTGCACGTTTTTTGGTTTCATCAAGAATGCATTGATTTGAGCTAGTGATTGCATCTGCGGTTGGGAAAATGAGATGTCTTGCAGGCTTTGTCTCTTGTGGTAGTAGTGTTGAATTGTCATAGTGCGCTCAGTTGTTGAGGTCGACGATTAGGGACTTCTCCTTCGGCTCATCTCTGTGATATTGTGGTTCGGCGAGCACATTAACAAGTTTACGGATCCGTGTTGTGAGTAGGCGTTTGCTGGGCCACAGGCAAAGGAGACTGCGAGCTTTACACCGAAGATCCCTCCCCGATTCAATTAGGGGTTTAAGTTTGAAGGGCGGTTGGTCGGAAGGGTCAACATTATTGGGCCCGCGGGGATGTGATTGGTTGGACGTAGATGATACGAAACTCGTCCCCATGTACTCAGCCGCAGCTACTCAAGGGACGAAACTGATTCAATCAGGGGACGCCACGGCGTTTCCAGTTACTGATTTCATCATTACCAACGTCTCTGCCTATCAATCAGTGACGCCTCCGACGAATTCGAGTACAATAAATATTAATAAACTTCCGATCTACCGCCAAGTTAACACCAACCTTCATATTTGGCCATACAAGTCAAAACTAACTTCCAAATACACTGCCAAGGTGATGGCACAGGAGCTTCCTCGTCACAATCAGAGTGACCCATTATAAAATAGAACAGACTCGGAAGCAAAATAACATAACATTACATTACATTACATTACATTACATAACATTACATAACGTTAAATATACATATTACATAACATTAAATTACATAACATAACATTACATAACATTACATGAAATATACATATTATACATAATATGACTTCCATAATACATTACGTCCATTATACATAACTAGCCTGACCGCTCGCTTCGCTCGCTATCCGAGATTCGCTGTACGCAGTATCGTGGAACCAACAAACGACGGAAAAATCCCATACCCTACCGGGTATTTGTGCCCAATTTTATCAAAATCCGTCAAGCCATTCAGGAGTTGACCATGGTCGACCATATTTCCGCTATGGTCAGGGAATTAAAAATGCGCCTACGTTCAACTTGGGAGGCTACCGGATATTGGTGCCAAATTTGGTCGATATCCGTTGAGCAATTCGGGATTCGACCATGGAGAGGCCCATGATGCGCTAAGGTCGACCGCGGGGGTAGTCCGAAGGGTCGATCGTAGATAGAATTTCACGTAGATTACGAATACGCGATAAAAAATAGGGGTTACCATTTCAATTAACGAAGTTGACCATGGTCGACCATAGTTCCGCTATGGTCAGGGAATTAAAAATGCGACGTTGCACAACTTGGGAGCCTACTGGATATTCGTGCCAAATTTGGTCGATATCCGTCAAGCCATTCAGGAGTTGACCATGGTCGACCATAGTTCCGCTATGGTCAGGGAATTAAAAATACGACGTTGCACAACTTGGGAGCCTACTGGATATTCGTGCCAAATTTGGTCGATATCCGTTGAGCAATTCGGGATTCGACCATGGAGGGGCCCATGGATGCGCTATGGTCGACCGCGGGGGTAGTCCGGAGGGTCGATCGTAGATAGAATTTCACGTAGATTACGAATACCTGATAAAAAATAGGGGTTACCATTTCAATTAACGAAGTTGACCATGGTCGACCATAGTTCCGCTATGGTCAGGGAATTAAAAATGCGACGTTGCACAACTTGGGAGCCTACTGGATATTCGTGCCAGATTTGGTCGATATCCGTCAAGCCATTCAGGAGTTGACCATGGTCGACCATAGTTCCGCTATGGTCAGGGAATTGAAAATGCGACGTTGCACAACTTGGGAGCCTACTGGATATTCGTGCCAAATTTGGTCGATATCCGTCGAGCCGTTTGGCCGTGCATAGAAGGACAGACAGACAGACAGAGCGCATGCGCAGGGCGAACCGCTGGCTCTATCATGTTGAAATTTATATGGGACCTCAATTTTGGGCCCTACCCGCTTAATCCCTGAGAATTACATTGAAATTGGGTGAAATCTTTGGTTACTACGGGTGTAACAAGGAAATTGAATCTATTTCACGCCAGCGCATGCGCAGAGCGCACCGAGGGTCCGATCATGCTGAAATTCATACTGGAACTCACTAGGCCTTGTCCAAACAACCCTTGAAAATTTGAGCGAAATTGAATCAAAATTGTGAAAGTTATGCGTGTTTGTTGAATTTCACGTTAGCGCATGCGCAGGGCGTACCGCTGGATCAATCATGTTGAAATTTGTATGGGACCTCAAGGGGCCTTATCCGCACCATCCCTCAAAATTTGAGCTGAATCAATTCAAAATCGTGGAAGTTATGGCTGTAACAAGGAAATGCGGACAGACTCACAGACTCACAGACCGACAGACACGGAACCAAATTTGTTCAGTAGGCTTTGAAACGCAAAATGCAAGTGGAAATTTTGATTTCTGAAGACAAAAATTTTTTGGCTCACGAAAGTGAACACAAGGCTTCCGCTGCTTCGCAGACTCGGAAGCAATATCTTACAGAATCCTACGCTAATAAGCATTATTATTGATTCGGTACCAATCAATGATCGAAATTTCCACGAATTTTCCTATCAAATTTAGGATCTGCCAATTCGATTAGGCAGTGTAGCGTCCTCACTTGAATCACATGAACTTATAGAGTAGTTGGGTAGGCTCGTGCATCTGTGATCCAACCCGTACAGATATAGGCTTTTCAAGTATTTCACGTTTGCGCATGCGCAGACGGAACGATTTCCAAGAGTTTGAAACGGGACCATCTGCGATCTAACCCGCGTGCACCCTCAACATTTCAGCTCTCTACGACTATGTTTTGCGTAGTTAGAAGGTAACAATGTAATGTTCAACATATCATGTTCGCGCATGCGCAGATGACAGTTGCAGTACGATTCTAATGAAATTCATACGGAACTATCAAAGTGTTATTGCTGATCGACCCTCAAGTTCGAACTCATTTCAACGATATTTGAGGTAGTTATGGGCGTTTCAAGTATTTCACGTTTGCGCATGCGCAGATTAAAGTTACAATACTTTTTTGATGATTTTGGTATGGGACCATCTGTGACCCAACCCGCACCTGTCCTCCAAATTTCAGCCGATATCGACCATTATTTCGGGTAGTGGGCGTTACAAGGAATTACCACAGACAGACAGACACGGAACCAAAAATGTTACTTGAAGTCTGAAACGCAAAATGGTAGTGAAATTTAAATTTTGGAGGAAGGACATAAATTTTTGTTTACTCAGTCACGAATCCAAGGCTTCCCTAACTTCGGTAGTGAGGAATCAAAAAATTACTGCAGATTCATCCACATTGATTCAACATTCTTTGAACCTCTCGTTTTAATAATTTAAAAAATAAATAAATAATCAACTTTAACTTTATTTTATTTTAAATAAATTATAAATATAAATAATCAACTTTATTTTTATTTTGTTTAAATGAACTATAAATTTATTATCAAATCAATGAGTATACAGATCAGATTCTATGTGCATTTCTCTTGGCATGGCCTCTACCAAACAAAAGCACCTACTTATTATTGATCCCAATGGAATGTCCAGAATCGTACGAAATATTTGGCGCTTGACTTTTGAAGCCTCCTTTCCAAAAGAAAGGAGATCTATAGAAAATGCTCTTGTTGCATAGGTACATTATGAACAATACAGAGATTTAAAAAAAATTAAATAAATCAAAAGAATGCCATAACTTATTCGGTACATTATGAGGAGAAAACAGGTTGTAAAATAGGTATGTGCATACATTGCACATCATACGTTATGCTGTTAATCATACCTTATACAGTCATTCATGCATAAGTCATTCACGCTCATTATTTTTACTGTTATCTGAAGCATGTTCAAGGTTTGGCCACAGCCTTGTGTTCGTTGTGCCATAACTTTTTCCCCCTATTATTTCTTCTGTCTATAAAATTTTTCTGTACGTCCAAGGGGAGGTAGTGTAAAGACGCAGTTTTGGCCACATATTTGGTTTGTTACAAATTTCTTTCAGCTCGAGCTCAGGTATTACAGAAACCCCAAAATAGTTGTACCTAAACTCTCAGCACTGGGCAGCGACTGATAAAATGGCTGGTATCTTGCAGATTACAGATTGAGCGCAAGTTACGCGATCTGTCGATGCAAGGTTTATAATTATTCAAGTTCAAGAGCTCCCCTCGCACTTTCAGCACCCGTATTTTGGTTTATTATTTTCACTAATGAACCTTTGGAATCGAGTATAAAACAAGAATATTTGCCCCAAATTTCGTTTGCGCATGCGCAGTGGTCATACCAATGAGCCGAACGTTTTGAAATTCATAAGGGACTATCTAGAAGCTACACTCAACCTACCCAACGAATTTAAGCACGATCGGGCAATTTATTCGTGAGAAATTGAGTAGGTACTTGGGATTCGCGATTGCGCATGCGCAGTGGTCGTACTAGCGATCCGATCGTTCTGTAATTCATAGGACCCCAACTGCCTACCGAACTTGAACGAAATCGGGCCATTGATTCGCGGAAAATTTAGTTCCTCTGATTCGCGTCTCCGCATGCGCTGTGGCCTTACCATTCTGTAATTCACAAGAGAGCTTCAGGGTATTCGTCCTGTTTCTCATGTGTCGGCACTTGGGATGCTATGGTTGAGATTTTGATAAAGCAGATAATTCTGAGCCTCCGCCGTCGTCTTCAGAATCGTACGAAATGTTTGACTCCTCGGCGTTTGAAGCCTCCTTTCTTAGAGGAAACTTCGAATGGGTGTGACGTATTCAGTAAAACTCCAAAAGCGGCAGAAGGCCAAGAAAAGGTACAAGTGAATGTGCCACTTCGCGGGTTGGGGAGGTTATGAACCTTTCCATGTCAGAAATCCATTCGGCGTCAAACGGCAAGATTTATTGCCTCGTAACTGGGGAACCCGAGACTTTTTTTTCCTCTCTCTCTCTCTCTCTACATCCTGAACAAAAAAGAGCAAGGCAGCGCAGTAGGTAATTGAAAACTACCTATTTTTTTCCTCCTTTTTAACGAAATCCAGCAGATATACCAACTCTCACGGCTGTAAAAACTAAGCCATAAAAAGCGTGTTGTCCCGAGGGGGAAAAGTCCCATTTTGAGGTTCTCAAAGAATATGCTAAGGCACGTTCAATTTTTTAGATGAAGTGGATTCATAGAAATTCCGGGTTGCTGATGCCTGACTGGCTATTTGGTAGTAACTGTGAAAGAAGAGGTGAGTGTTTCGGATTATGTTAGTTAACACTAACACAAGTCATGAGAGAGTTGAAGTCCTTGAATAACAAAAGTTCCGGTGTGGAGATTACCACGCAGTACCCATGTTCCCATATTCTTTGTATTAGTTTGGACACAAGTTTGACGGCAGGTGCCGCCCATCTCATTCTGACAAGCCGATCATGAGAATATACTATACTGAGTATGGAAATATACTTGCATAAAAATCTCTTTCAACCACTTCCTGACCAACGTCATTTAGCTACTAAATCTATAAAATGTCGGACCCATTGACAAAGGACCCCGCACTTTTTCAATGTAGAAGTGGTTTCACTAGATCGAGCCAGAATTTGGCACGGGGCTTCCTTTCAGTCTCCTGAACAAAAGTCTCAATGGGCACAAAAAAATCTACCGTCAGGATTTTGAGCTATGGCCAGATTAAGCGCTTCAAGTTCGACTTTTTAAACACCTTCAATTGCTTATATATCTCTAGGGATGCATTTTAGAGAAAAAAGTGCGAGAGTAAAGTCGTCTTAAAATCGTCCAAACAACTCGATGCCATATTTGTTTCAAGTCAAAAAAAGTTTCTTCATTTTTGGTCAATAAGTCCCCGTGTGCTTATGTATAAGAAAATATAAGAAACGTTAAGAAACATTTTTTGACTTAAAACAAGTATGGCATCGAGTTGTTTGGACGATTTTAAGACGATTTTACTCTTGCACTTTTTTCTCTAAAATGCATCCCTAGAGAGATATTTAGCAATTGAAGGTGTTTAAAAAGTCGAACTTGAAGCGCTTAATCTGGCCATAGCTCAAAATCCTGACGGTAGATTTTTTTGTACCCATTGAGACTTTTCTTCAGGAGACTGAAAGGAAGCCCCGTGCCAAATTCTGGCTCGATCTAGTGAAACCACTTCTACATTGAAAAAGTGCGGGGTCCTTTCTGCTGTCAGTTAGCCAGATCAAATGCGATCGAGCTCAGAATGAATAGGCATGGTCTAGACATCCTAACGAATATTTTTGTACCAACCGCACCAATTTTGGTTCATTTTTACGGCCATTGAAAATTTATTAACTGCCTTATTTTTCCTAGAAAGCTCGTTATCATCATCAGTTGAAGCGTTTTACGAGCTGGACAACCCCCCGCTGCCCCCATACTGAAAATAGGTACCTTATTTTGAGGAAGTTATGGCCATTTGAAATTCCAACGTACCTACATGAGTTACGGACGGACGTCAAGAGGAAGACCGTCTAGAAGCTCGTTTTGTGCACTTCTGAAGAAGATTCCATGGTTTCCTACCACTGTGAAAACAATAGAATATGCTACGATTTTTCTGGTGTGAATATTGCTTAAGTTCTGCAATCGTTTTACTATTAATATTTCAAATAATAATTATTGAACTGTGAGCCCTCCAAAATGCTACAAACGGGAAGGGTATTCCAATGTACATACATAGAATAGTACTTGAACAGATCGATTGAGAGAATGAAACGTGGAGTGTTGTGGGTAGACCGGGATATTTTCGGTAATTTCAGAAAAGCTTTTCAAGTTTTAAAGGAATTCGCAATACCTACCTGCCTGACGCCAGGATCCTGACAACAAACGCGAAAAATGAACTGGGTCGTTAACTTGGGGGTCACTTCTATTCATTTCAAATAATCTCCACCTCACCTGGCAGATATTTTCACGCCAGTCATTCTTTGCTGCCTTTATGTTCAAAAGGAAGCATTGTACTGCGATTCCTCTCGTTCTGCGCTTCCCAGGTAGAATGAAGAGCCTTCTACTCGAGCCTCAAGTTTCCAAACATGTTGGAGGCCAAGTCAACAAAAAGGTCATCGATCATTCACAAACGTCCCAATGCGTGGTGACTCCTCTCATCACAAAGATTCGTCTAGATTGAGCCATTTTTAAGCAGGCAGATTAATTTTGAGTTTCGTCTTTCGAACAGAGAACATCCCATCTTGCAGAATATTTTCAAAAATGTACAAGCTGGATCTTTAAAATTTATCGTACCTAGGTTTGCTGCGATGGGGTTTTATTTATATAGATCATAAATATATAAATTGATTCCCATCACACTTTATCCAGGGTTTGGACTGGCTAAACGGCAAAAGTAATCTTTCGGCATTTAGGCGTGCTTAAAATCAAAAAGATCTTCAATTTTTTTTTTCTACTCAACCTAAAAGTTCTTTTCGTCTCAAATAGTTGAGCTGTGACTCGGGCTACAACCCAAAACGCGCCAATCCCTCTAATTAAATGTTCGAAAAGCGCCAAATGGGTTCTTGGCATAGTCCTGTGGTGGATTTTATGGGTAGAACCAAAAGCGCCAGTTTGCAGGGCTCAGTTTGCTTCTTCGACAAATTTTGAAACAAAATATAATCTATGGGGTCCGTGATTTTAACCAGCTCTTGGTGCAAGGGCCAGTTCTGACAGTGTAGCCCAGGAATTTATACCCCTCACACAATAGTTGAGCATTCTCGTCAAATCATGACTTTTACAGTGAATTTCGCAAATATTCACGTCAATTCTTTATTCAACAACATATTTAGTAGGTAGATAATGAAGAATGTAAGTACAGAAGCATGAGAAAAACCAAGTTCATAAATGAGAAAATATCGCAAAGGTTTTCTTTAATCTTTGTCAGCGTTTGAAAATAATTCCATTCCTCTCACCTGGTTTATTCCTAAGTAGAAAACAAGCTTGGTTTGGTAATATTGTTCCAGGAGATAGTAACACTGGCTTCCTAAGGGAACGTTAATAGTGTCCTCTCGGATTTAGACATAAACGTCAAGATTCCAGAGAAATACAGCAAATATTAGCTTTTGTTCCGAAGAATTATGGCCAAGTTGGGTCGAATGGTTAAGCTAGAAACTTCACAAAATAGCCAGACGAGTTTTTGGGATTTTCAGCTGGCAGGCTTGTTGGGGAGGAATACTGGCATTATTTGCTCGACTTTTGAACCCGATGGGGCTTTCGTCCCTGCTTTTACTGGCGCAGTTGGGCCCTTCAGTTTGCCCTTTCTTCCTCTTTTAGAAGGCGATTTCGTCGTGACTTGTGGGGCAGGTTGTCACTATAAAGGCCTCCACACACGGTCGGATTTTCCTCAACGCCTGGGTGGAACAGTCCAGGCCTCGAGGAAAATCCGATCGTGTGTGGGGTCGGTCGGCCTTGAGGCCATTCTGAACTGAACAGTTTTCGGAATCCGGATCGAAAAACCTTTAGGATTTCCTCAAGGGGCTGCACAGGCCGATCGCAACGTGTGGAGCGCACTCGGGTCGGCCTTGAGGATTTGTTGAGGGAGTTGTGGACGGCATGTTTTTCGTGTGAAGAAATGGCTTCCCTCATCACAGTGTCTCGTTTGGCTATCAGACAGTGATAACAGGTGTAGGTGTGTATGTACGTGTCTTGGTCCATTCTCAAATAACTCTGTGAAAATCTTTCGAGAATCCTTACAATTATGATAAAAGAATAGTGTGGGGAAAAACAAAACCCGTATACTTCTCCTGGACTTCTTCCTTTCTGGTGGCTCCAGACAGTCCGCAGCGACTATGCACCCAATTGCTGCCAAAATGTCATCAGATGTTGCCATCGTCACAACTAGCTAAAAACTGACGTAAAGCCATGACGATTTCCTCTGGATCGATATACTCTGGAAAGAGTTCAGAATTAATGTCTGCGCTACATCGTTGGGCATCCCTTCGAGTGAGATTAGCTACGTTCTCCTTTATGGAAATCTGTCGTATCCAGCCTTTGGAAAGAAGACGCAATCTAGCTGATCTAGTGTTCCTCCATAAACTGTTGAACGACGATATCGATTGCCCATCTCTGCTTGCCAGGATCCAGCTGTCAGTCCCTCGTCCGACCAGTCGCCATCCCATGACATTTCATGTCCCATTTTCACCCACAAATTACTTAATTAACTCCCCTCAACCGAATCCCCCGTTCAGCTAATCTTTTTCTTAATCTCCATCTTGATTTTGATTTTTTTAAATAGTTCTTTATCCTCCCTCAAATCAATAATTCTTTCCTCCCTCTCTTCATTCTGAAAAAATGTTCTCCCTGTATTTTATTTTCTAACTCACATTTCTTGTGTTTTGACCTCTGTTATCATTATTTTATTTTTTTCTTGGCTCTCTCAGAAGTGATGTATTTATTTTTCCCTCTTTCTGTTTCTTCTCTGTATTTATTGTTTCAACTTGTAAATTGGGCTTGTCCGTATAAAAAAATTTCCTGTGCAGTGTGTGGGCGGCGGTTCAGTTCAGAAAAATCCTCAACAAAATCCTCGGGGAAGACGAAGTTCTCCTTGAAGATTATCCGTACGTGTGTGGCCGCCTTAATAGTAGCCGCCACCAAGTTAGAGCTATGAGCCGGCCAAGCAGAATTCTTACTAGAAGGCGCTAAGCCGCCGTGGGTAATGAGTTCGATCCCAGGGCCGGTTAGTATAATTGTTAGCCCCCCTCTTTCGTGGTACCAATGCAGTTGTTCGATTTCGTGACTCAAGACGAACGAAAAATCATAAGAAAAAGTCCCAGTCGTGTAGCATGACCTTATGAGCGAATTTGAATATATAACAACGATTTTTAAAAGTGATTTTTAACTTTTAAGATTCGAACAATTTTTTGGGGTGTCTATATTTTTAAAACAGTATTTATTCTAATAATGTTCAAATTAATAACAGCATTCAAATTTTTGTCCACAAAAATAAAATATAGTGCCGTCCTTCGAACTCATCCTTTCTTATGTGGTTATTGACAGGTACGCTTGCAGTTTTCAAGCAAGTTAAACCCTTAACACTCCAGCAGTGCAGATGTGGCTGTATTTTCGTGTCGGCTACTGTAGGACGATTTTCTAGACTGGGCGCATTTACACAGAGTTCTCAGTGGGGGCGATTTTCGTAAATCCCAATGATAACGCTGCCAAAAATGCTGGCTTCAGTCCACTGAAGTAACATTGTAACAAAAATTCACGGCAATTTGAACTATTGTACTTAGGTATAACAGTATTTCCGTCCGTGATATCAACAGTCACCGGATATTATGGGATACTGATACTGCACTTCCACCTTCAAGACACGCCTTTGCGAAAACTCACTCCTGACTGAGCTTAATTTTCCTCGCGAGTTTAACATCGACCGCATTACACGCTAATTTCCGCCCCGACAGTTTCATTAATCCGCCGCTCCTTCATCGCGTATGCGTATTATTTACAGCTTATCAGTCTTCCGTTCGGAGGTGCACTTATTAAAGCTGAAAGACCCAACGCTGAAATCCCGCTTCGCATGCCTCACGCCACGGTGTTCTCGACTTTAAAATGACGGCAGAACCGCAGGGTCAAACAAGGTAAATTCCGGGGGGCGAATATGAAACCGCGACTTGTGTAAACGTGATAAAGTTTATCTAATAAAGCGACCAACTAACCTATTTTGCTGCTGCCCCCCCCCCCCCCCCCAACCACTCGCTTTGAAATGAAGGCAATTTTTCATCATTAGCTGCTTATAAAAATGTTTTCACTCCCATATCATAACTCATAACGTTATTATTATTAAAACCATTTTCGTCTACTGTGATAGCGCCGAAAAGTGGTTGGAGCCATAAACCTGGAAGACACTATCAGAGGAAAATTCAGGAACAACTTTTCCCACTGTTTTCTGCATAGGTACGACATGAAAAGAAGGACCACTGGAACTGTACCTAGATGAGAACGTTATAAATGCCGTTCAAGATGTTCCTTATTCTGCTCGTCGGTTTAAGCTGGTGGATATTGGACGTTACATATCAAGAAAATTCCAGCCCTGAAGCATGGCTATAACAACGAATTTTCAAATGCATATTCGTGCTGTTGTGTAAGAAGATGATAATAGCGAGCAACCGTACCACTTTAAAAAAAAAAAATCAATTTTTCGTGATTTTAGTAATTTTTACCGATCTTTTTCCCTTTTAAATAAAGCCTTTTTGAGAAAAATATTTTTGTCATCGAAATTGGAGCCCCTCTTTTTATCGTTAATCACTATCCCACACAACGTCAGGTGGCGTAATATTGGTTTTAGCCCTTATTACAAATTTTTGACCCCAAGAAGTCCAAATTTGACCCCTATTCTGTATGAAAAACACTGAAATGTTATTTTTCTGTCATAACTCACCCTACACACCACTTTAATGGCTTTATCAGTTGTTCGCGTTTTACTGATTTTTGACCCCCTAAAAACTCAAAATTGACCGCCTTAGAATTTTTAAAAATAGCTGATCTTCAAACTCTTCATTTTGTTTGGCAATACGAACATTTTTGCGAGATTTGGAATTTTTATCGTGTATGTAAGGTCAGATATCGTCTGGAGTGACACGTAAATAAATATAAATACAATGTGTGATGAATTTAAAATTGGCATCACGGTGGTGTGAGGGAAAATGCCCAGGCGGTTATGAGCGAATCACCACCGACATCTGAGATCTTTTTGAGGAGGTTTGCCTAGGCGGTTATGGGCTGACCACCACCTTCATCTAGGATCTTTTAGAGGTGTAGGAGAGAGCAAGGCAGGAGAAGAGAGAGAGAGAGAGAGCTGGTTAGAGGAAGTGTCGAATGAAGAAAAAAACCAGTCATGCAGCATGACTTAATGAGCGAATTTTCAAAGAAATATTCGAATTAATGGCTATGGTTTTGAATAAAGGAAAACTTCTTCCTCCTACTGTTAGTACCTAAATTGAATAATTTGAAATAGATTTTTTCTTTCGTCTTCCTTCTAGTAATACGTGGGCCGGTACTTGTCTATCTATGAAGGTATCATAACAATTATATGTCAAATGGGAAATTCAAGGAGTTGTACTAATCGTTTGCCTCCCCCTTTTTTGCTTCGAACTCTCGTCTTCAATTAATACTTCTCACATTTTTCAATCTGACCACTCTAAGGGGGTGGGGGGGGGGGGGGGGGTAAGAGTTTAAAGATTATCCTAGTTTTGGGTAATTTTTGCGCACTTTAAATGCTCTAATTTAAGAACGGATTTAGATATCTAAAATCCGATTTCACCATCGTGTTCAGCGTGCAAAAACCTTTAAAATGAGGGGTCACTTGTTAGAAAATAACATTTTGGGGATTTTTGGGTAATTTTTGCGCACTTTAAATGCTCTAATTTGAGAACGGATCAAGATATCTAAAATCCGATTCCACCATCGTGTTCAGCGTGCAAAAACCTTTAAAATGAGGGGTCACTTGTTGGAAAATAACATTTTGGGGATTTTTGGGTAATTTTTGCGCACTTTAAATGCGCCAAAACCCTCCTTAGAGTAGGCCAATTTCGCCCATCTTCGAACTTAGCCTTTCGATTGCCAAGATAGATTTTTTGTGCAAATTTGAGCTGTTTATCTCAATTCTATCGAGAGTTATCGTCTGGAGTGACACATATATAAATATATATATACATATAAAAAAGTGTTAAATTTCAGGAATCGTTTTAGAATGGTCTGAAACGGATTTCTATGAAGAAAATTTCCAAAAATTTATATTATTTAAATTTCGAAGCCATTGCAATAGCTTCATTTTCTTTGAAAATTCGCTAAAAGGCGCAGGATCCGGGGTTTTATAGGAAAGTGAGTCCTCTCCCTCCAACCCCCTGTTAGGGGTTGGTGGTGGGGCTCCAGGTTGTGTACCCTGGATCCTGTGGCTTGTCTCCCCACTCGTACCGTTTATTAATAGGAACTATCTTTCGTGGTTGAATATGCTTCAGCACGTTTCCACTGCACCTTCAAATTTTCCAGCATATTTACGGGCACTATCTTCGTATTGGGAATTTCCCAAATGGCGATCATCGACTACTGCTAGTTTCAACTTACATCGCTCCACAAACGTCTAGATGAAAGATCTCAAAGCGTTCCTTTTCACAAATCTCTTGATGTACACCCCTCGAATGACCGAAATTTATCGAGAATTTGACGAAGACAGCGGAAACGATTTAGTCGCGTATTCTAAGATTCCTATAATTTTCAGCGGAGACTTCAATCTCGACTTGCAAAAACCAGAGAATTCTGACTTTCTCGACTTCATGCGAAATTGGTTCGACATGGATCTGAAGAGTTACTCCCGTCTTCCAACAACTCGAAATCACACCACCATCGACTTGATCTTCACCCGATACATAGATTCGCTGCCGTGTTTCAACTAAGAACGTTTCGCACTTCAGCCATCATCGACCCATTTTGACTCGGTTTTCCGACGCGGATTGAACATTTTTCGCGAAATAAATATTTAAAAAAATTGTTTGAGGAAAAAAATGGCGTAAAATTAATCGTTATTAAATGATCTGACTGTAGAACCGTAGGTCTACCGTTTTTTTCTTTTCATTTAAAAATAATGTAAACCGCTTTTGTTACCCACGGCACATACCCAGTTGTTACGGACATCTTCATGGTATTCCAACAGAACGGATCTAACCATGGAAGTGCAGTTCTTGGAGAAAACAGCGAACAGTTGTGGACGAATTTGCAGCGTTTTACAATATTAACCCGTCGTACCAGTTACCTACTCGGAATTTCGACCTGCAAGAACTTGAAATAAGCGGCCAAGAAATGGGGAACATCATTAGCTTACACAACTTTGTGGAGGCGTTAAGAAATTACTATACTCGAGCGTAGACCCTGAAGACCATAATGACGATCATTAAGGTACACAAAAATATCCTCCTAGTTCCCTTGATCCTCGTCATATTCACTTTAGTCTCGCTACATTTGAATGTCTATTTATTTCTCGTCACTAGCCCTTTTCTTGTCGGTAGAACCGGGAAGAGAGAAAAAACCCGTCTCCATTATCCCACGGTCGGGGCCACGTCGTCTTCTGCTGTATAATGACTCACGTAAAACCGAACCTACCTAAATCATTTGTACCCATCACAATTATAATGTCACCAACGGGTTAGGTCAAGTCTTCCTACTCAAGTGGTTTCGTAGGAGCCGACATGCACCGCAATGTATATATATTTGTTTTGCATTTATTTACATTTATGTACCTACATCATTAATGACACAGAATGGTGTCTAGTCCAATGCAAATAAAAAAATTAAAAAAATTGAAATTGAATTGAAAAAATTTCTTAATAAAATCGGGGACATTTAGCCTTAAACTATAAGCAGCAATACCTCATCCCTTAGAATAAATGTTTAGGTTTATAAGGGATGAGGTATTGCTGCTTATAGTTTAAGGCTAAATGTCCCCGATTTTATTAAGAAATTTTTTCAAGAGATGGCAGCACTATCGGGGCAAATTTGGAATAGGTTTTGTGCCCGGACGGCTGAACCGATTTTCGTTCTGGATTTTTTTTTGGAAACCATAAGTAAGTAGAATTGATATGACACTCGTTTTTTCCATTTCCGTTTTTAGGCGCGCTAGGAATATTTATTTGGAGTTCAAATCAGGTTGAAAATTGAAAATCGGATGAATAGCAAGAAAATAGTATTGTTATTACGATTGGGGGGGGGGGGGGGGGGATTATGAACGGAGGCGTCAGCGCCTGCAATGAGAAGGGGGCAGCCGACCACGTTGGGTGGACCAAGGTTATTCCTCTGTGTCCTGCTTCTCATGAAATTATTTTGACTGATGATATATCTCAACATTCTGCTTAGTGGAAACCAAGATATTTATTTATTAGAGATACTGAGGGATATTATTAGGATTAGGGGTGGGAGATACCTACTAACTCATCTAAATCAGAAATTTGATTTAAAAAAAGTTTAGGTGGGTAAGTTTACTTATATTTGTGATGAATTTTAAATTGGTGTATTTCATCATGAGCGGTGTGAGGATATGCCCAGGGGGGTTATGAGCGAATCACCACCTCAACACCTGGGATCTTTTTGGATTGGTGTGGGTGGGGGTTATGAGCGAATCACCACCTCAACACAGCATCTTTTTTGGATATGCCCAGGGGGGTTATGAGCGAATCACCACCTCAACACCTGGGATCTTTTAGGTTGGTTTGGCTGGGGGTTGTGAGCGAATCACCACCTCAACACAGCATCTTTTAGGTGAGGAGAGAGGGATGAGGTAAGGAGGAGAGAGAGTAGTCAGCGACTAGAGGAGAATGTAGAATGGAGAAAAAGAGGCAGGCGCCGGGGTTTTATAGACCCCAGTGGCTGTCTCCCTCCATCCCCTAGTTTGTAGGGGATGGTGGGGAATCAGGCTGGGCCTCTACCTCCTGCGTCTTTCGTCCCCACTCTTACAGTTTATTGGCCAGAACTAAAGTTGGTTTGTACAAGGTTTGCGAGAACTTAAGTATGCTAGTGTTGTAGTTCTGGGAGGAACTCAGGACAATATTTATATTAGGTTTAACAGCTATTACCGATTGATTTTCCGATCGACTTTCGAACATGCTGTCAATGCCTCTGACTTTCGGACGTGCTGTCAATGCCCTGAACTAGAAACTCAAGAGCAGAAAGTGGGGATGCTTATCACGACAATATTTATATTAATTTAAATGTTAACTCACGACAATATTAACTATTGTCGTGACAGTATTAATTATTAGTTAATGCTAACTCACGACCATATTTATATTAGGTTTAACAGCTATTACCGATTGATTTTCCGATCGACTTTCGAACGTGCTGTCAATGCCCTGACTTTCGGACGTGCTGTCAATGCCCTGAACTAGAAACTCAAGAGCAGAAAGTGGGGATGCTTATCCAAAGAAAACCACCCTTTCCAATGTGGACATCGAAACTGAGCAGCACGTAATCCGATAACAGAAGATTATTATTTTATTATCACCTTTTTTCAACACACCTCAACAGAGGTATTTGTTAGGGACCAGTACATACAGGACCTTATAAATCATAAATAATAGGAACCGGGAAACGGGTGACGAATGTCATCCGTGGAAGGATCTCCGGGAGTCTGCTTTCCTTTTCCGGTGACCTCCCCCACCAGGAACACCGTGACACTGCTGGGGAGAAGACTTTAGAAGAAAAAGGACCTGAAGTTCAAACCTGCTAAAGGAAACCACTGCACGACAAAACCCGGGAGCACCTGCCTCCGCAGCCCAGCTTGCCCATCTGCCTCGGGACACAGATGGTAAAGCACAAAAAAGGGGGACATTTTTCCCTGAAGAAGAAGAGCAGATCCTCTTCTCGAGGTTCGACGGATCAAGTTCGAGGCGTGCGTGCTCTTCGGGAACGCGTGTTTCGAATTTATTTCAATCCCCATGATCCTGTCGAGCTTGATCTTCTGATGGTTTCAAGACCCTGCCGGCAGGAGTGGACTTCGGTTGTATGTAAACACCAAAGGGAGTTTTCGTCTTACACACACATACTGATCGTTATTACCCAAAATGTACCGGCTAGATCCCACCAATGCAGAGCTGATTTATAAAGGTGACCTCAGCAAATATGTTAAAACGGAATATCATAATATTTTGACATTACAGAACGTCAGTGTCAAAATGTCATAATATGCACATCAGAATAATTCGAGTGCTTTAACAAAGAAATAACAATATTATTGTTATTGTTATAATCAATCGTAAACGGGCTTGAAGAGATTTGGGGGGGGGGGGGTCAGTAACAACTATGAATGGTACCCTGCAAATACAAGAAGTAATAACACCCCCCCCCCCCCTCCAAAAACAAAGTTTAAAAATTTACCCGCCAAAAAGACCTCAGCCGCAAAACGGATTGATATCCATTTTGCCCGCCAAAGTAGCATGCTCGGTGAACCTCGCTCTTGGATGTGCATAAGTATATAGGTTTTCCGAATCAAATTACAGTTTTTCCGAACAAAACTTTTCCAAACCAAATTATAATTTTGGTGGAAACACTGCGATCTGCAGTGTTTCTCCGTTCGCCTGTCTTTCTTTCTCACGCAGCAGTCCGCTGTTTTGACTACCTACAGGAATTCGCGGTTTATGTTTGGATAGCGATCCGACTCGATACGTTTAGGTTGTAGCGGTTGTCGTAGATGGGTGTCACAACAAGCTATCCGTCTTCTCGTATCTCTTTGGACTTTACCCATCTTGAGTCCCTTCCTGCTCATAATCGGTACCATCATCCACAAGGTGGTGAAACAGGAGTCAACATGTTCCGTTTGGTGTTCCGGGGGGGGGGGGGTCTGTTTGCTAAAGTGAAGAAGTGGGGGGGTAAACCTAGACAAAATACACCTTCTGTTACACCCAAATCTGCTTTTCACCAACAGGCGGTGTTCCTGGTTGATTAGGGAAAATCCGAATTTGAAATGAAAAATTTCTAATTTGTAAATGGAAAATTCTTAATTTGGTTTGGAGAGTCTGAATTTGTTTAGGAAAAAATCCTAAATTGAAAATTCCTCATTGGAAAATAGAAAATTCCTGGTTTGGAAAATTCCTAATTTGGTTTGAAAAATTCCTGATTTGGTTCGGAAAATTCCTAATGTGGTTTGGAAAATTCCTAATTTGGTTTGGAAACTTCTTAATTTGGTTATGGTTGGGAAGGTCTGAATTTGTTTAGAAAAATCCTAATTTGGTTGGGAAAAGTTTGAACTTGGAAAACCTGTAGAATCCCATTCCTCCCCCCTACTGTTGGTTACGTGTATACAGGAACCTGTTCTTCCCCCTCAAACCTTGAAATATCTTTCAACCCTGTTTGGCGGGGACTTCTCGCCTTGGGGGCTGTTTTGGTGTGTTGCTCTCTGAATAATACACCTTGCAATTTATGGGTCAAAAACCCGTGAAAATGGCTGTAATCACCAGAAATTTGTATAATAACACAGGAGATAGTATTAACACGTGAATCAAGACAATTCCGTGACAGTTCAACTGATGAAAATAATTTGTCAGAAATAGCAACCTAATATTAGAGTTTAAAACCGTCAGAGCTTTGTGGTTCTGTTCACTGTGGTCCCATTCGTGCCGTATTCAGTCGAGAGTAATAAACCCTTATGACAAGGACGTTGCGGCGTTTTTAGCCTGTCGAATAAGTAAAAATTACGGAATAATTATTGTAGTATTATCATGACCGGAGTGTGCTTAAGGATAAAGAGTTGAAAAGGGTCAGTAAAATTATCCAGACAAACTGCTCCGGTTTCCCTCTTATCAGCCCGGACCTTATCCGTTTTGCCCCGAAAATGAAACGCGATAAGCCCTTTGAAAAATGTAAGGCCAAGGAAGATTTCACGAAGAAACAAGAAGAAAAATCAGAAGAGAAATGAACGGCATAAAGAGAAGAGAGAAAAAAAAAATCAAATCTAATAGGTTGAGTTCAGTAGAAACGGCCGAAAAGGCATCTGTAAAAGAATCATGAAAAGATCTTGAAGGAGTGTTCTGGTGGGGGGTCTGTAGACCTGATGTGAAAGGTTTTCGGTTTTGTCTGGGCCAATGCGATAGCGGAAGGTTGAATCCAATATCGCTTTGTATCTCTGGGGGGCAATGCACCCCGAGCCTATCTCTTCCCCTCTTTATTTTTCTCTTCTTTTAACAAAAAACACCGTCCTATACCCTTTTTTTTTGCTTCTATTTTTCGAAAACATCCGGTTCATTTTAATAAAGAGTCGAGATTTTCTTCGTCGAATGCATTCGAGTCGAGCGCGGTTTTCTTCAGAGATTTTTATTTTATATATATATATTTTTTTTTTTTTCAATAAAGGCAGCCGCACGGACCTTGTGAAGGCGCTCATGCATAATTATTTCCGCATAAACATGGGCGTGTAACAGAAGTTTTTCAATTTGCCAACCGTACAAGCAGCAGAACATCAGCAGATCTATCAAATATCGTCGAATATTCAATAAAAAACGGTGAAAATTATTGCACAACGGTTTACTATTTACCTGTATAGATACCCCTTCTGCGTAGATCACTATGCTCTGTGGTCAGTAACTACCCTCGAGCTTCACCCAGGAAAGCCCTAAATCGAGTACTGGAGCCGCCGGCCAGGGAAATACCGTTTCATAAGGATGCAGTGGTTTCAAGAATTATATTTGTCGTGATTCCCTCGCAGTAACCACTCCTATAATATATTGTTATAAGATTTAAGCAAATAAACGACGGGAACGTTGAGCCAGGCAGCGCCAAGGGGAAAGTAGCCGAAGTGGTTTGTCTATCAACCGCCATCGCTCCTCAGCGGTAATAACAGGCCGATTGTGGACTGGGGACGGGTAGAAACGGGCCTTTATAAACAGCCCTTCTGGCCCAGCTTCTCATTCGACCGACCAACCCTCGACTTACTGCTTCTCTCTCGACCCTCCTTCTCGACCTCTCTCTCCTTCCTTATCTTGAACTCGCTGTGGTGAAAACCGCGGGGTGCTCACTCTTTCCTGGTATCAGCTATGGTGAAAACCGTGGGATACCTCCTTCTCATCCGACACCTGCTGTGGTGGAAACCGCGGGGTGTTAGCCTCCATCTGCCAGGTGTCTGCTGTGGTGAAAACCGGGGGGAGCTAACCTTCCCTCCAACTAACACCTGCTGTGGTTAAAATCGCGGGGAGTTAGTGCAAAAGACTGGCCTTAAATTATTTGTTGTTATTCATGAAGCATAGCATATCATAGCAAAGCATAGCATAGCGTTTGTTCAAGATGACAAACCCTGCTAATATTACAAAGGGGTTTATTATTTACATGCATAGATTCTCCTTCCGTGTAGGTCGCTGTTCTCTGTGGTGAATCATCGTGCTTCCCCCAGCAAGTAGTAGCCACCTCTAAACTTTAAATATGAAAAACAAGGATTTAGCGCCTCTTTAGATATTTGAAACTGGTGCCATTTGTAACATTGTGGGCTGTTCTCGGTTTGGGGAAGCCTAATCGATGTCCCTGCTTAACCGGTGATAATCTCGCTGGTCGAGAAGCGTTACACTCTGTCACATGGTAGCAGAGCGTGGTTCGGTAGTATGCGCTGAGCACTTCACCATACTCCATCCACTTTTTGTGGGCTTACCAGAAGGATAAGCCCAAAGGTTTACCAAAAGGATTCCTTTACTAACAACCTGTCCCTTTGATAATGCATACATCTATTGGCTTCCCCACCCGCTTTCCCCCCTTTAGAGTGTCAGTATAACTTGATTATACTGAGCTCATTAGAAGGCGATTGATTCCATGTCCCAATTGACAAGTCCCAATAGTTGTTCCATCCCAACGATGGAGATTGATCACCTAGAGGCTGCCCAGATGAGCGCAATTCACTGGACAACAACCTCTGACAACATTATCCGCCAATACTCGTGTGTAGGAGCTTTGTTCTCCACTAGTACAGTATCAGTGATGCAGTACCATTGCGATGGAGGTTAGTCACCTTGACGTTGTTCAGAAGTCTTTTCCTGAACCAGAACTTCATACTAATCTTCATTCCCCCTTTTCTCTCTCATACTTCTTGTGATGAATTTAGAATTTTCATCACGGCGGTGTGGAAATAAGGAGAGTGAGTGAATTTAGGTGAGGAAGGAAAAGTCGCAGGCGGCTGTAGTCAACCGAACATCTACGACTTTAGGAGGAGAGAGAGGTGGATGAGGGAATTTCACCTAGGCGGCTGTAGTCAACCGTTCATCTAGGTGAAGGAGAGGAAAGGAGAGGTCCCTTGTCTAGGCGGCTGTATTCAACCGATCATCTAGACAAGGAGGAAGAGGAGAGGAGGTGAAATTCCCAGGCGGCTGTAGTCAACCGATCATCTGGGAGGTAAGGTAAGAGAGAGAAGAGAGAGCTGGTTAGAGGAAGTGTCGAATGAAGCTTGAGCGCCAGGATCCGGGGTTTTATAGTACTTGGGGGCCTCTCCCTCCAGCTCCTTGCAGGGAGCTGGTAGTGGGGCCCCAGGTTGAGTAACCCTGGGTTCTGTCGCCTGTCCCCACTCATATCTTTATTTACGGAGCTTTAGTTTGGCGTTTGAATGTTGGTGAGAACTTAATAATATAGGAGTGTTCCCGGGAGGGACTCACGACAGAGGTCCCCCCAGTTTGAACCAAGATTTATGGAGCTGAAGGCGCAAGGTGACAGGAGCTGAGGGCTACGGCAAACAACAGGTGGAGCTGAAGGCGCAAGGTGACAGGAGCTGAGGGCGACGGCAAACAAAGGTGGTGCTGAAGGCGCAAGGTGACAGGGGCTGAAGGCCGATGCAAACAGGTGGTTGGGCTGAAGGCCAGTCTTAAAAGCTAGGAGACTTAAGCGTATGTAAGTAGATGGTAAGGGTAGCATATCTAACATAAGTACATGGGAAGAAAAACATAGAGTAAGTAGATGGTAAGTAGAATATAAGATAGAGTACGTACATAAGGCAGATTAAGTAGAGTATAAGATAGAGTAAGTACATAAGGCATAATGATTGGGTGATGATGATTCGACAGATATAAACATTTCGCATTTATAAATGTGATCAATGTGTGGTTTCGTATTTACAATGATGAGGATGGAGTATGTACAGAGGATGAATGAGTATTTACAGTTGGTGGATGAGTATTTACAGATGATGGATGAGTATGTACAAAAGATGAAGTAGTATATACAGAAGACACAGAGGTATGTACAAAAATTTGGTCACTTCGTGGGAGGCGGTTGCGAGAATCCGCCGGTTCCTGGGTGTGGTTAGTGTGTGGCGAGTGGTTGTGTGTGTGTGTGTGTGAGTGTAGTGTGTTGGGGGCAGTCGCCGGCGGCCGACGTGTTGAGGCGGCCACGGGGGGGCCTCGAGTCCCGGTACAGTGCGAGTGGGTTGATGAGACACCAGCACTGTCCCGGAATCTCAAGGCCCCGCCGTGATTTCTCATAGCGGGGCGGGGGATTTGGCCGCCGGGACGAGGGGGGTGTGGGGACGCTCCCTCCGTCCGTTCCGCCGCCCGGGCCGTTTCGTCCCGGCGGGAACTATTGGGGATATCCCCGACGATGGAGGGGAGGGAGGGGGGTCGAAGATGGAAAATTGGGGGGGAATTAAAACGGGGGGCTTTGAAATTGGAGGTTGAGCGGGGGGTGGTGGGTTTTTGGATGGTATGGGGGGGTTTTGAATTGGAATGGGTGGTGTTAAAATTTGAACGGGGGGGGTTGAAATTTGAACGGGGGGCGGGGGAGGCATGAGTTCCGCAAGGCGGAACTCGTGAAGGATGGAATCCATCAGGGGGTCGGTTGGGGTGTAGGGAGGGTGTACCCCCGTGGCTTGTGCTACGCGAAATTAGCGTAGAATTCGCCACTGGGGGTACTTCCATCGTCGGGGCCGGGGAGGTAACCCGGAGATCCGTGGCGGAGAAAAATAAAGCGGTGTGGTAGGCCCGGGCGAAGGGGGTAGGGGGGAAAGTGGGTCCGGGACAAAAACGTCCCGGAGAATCGCCGCCATTTCCGCATCCGAGTCGAAGTCCGGAAACGACGGAGGTGACGGGTGTTGCGGGAAGAGGTGATGGTGCATCGTGAACGGACGGTGGGAGACTGATAGTGTTAGGTGTTGGGGTTAGCACAGGTGCGGGTTTGCACCTGGCTAACGGGACTGTATGTGGTTTGCCGTCAATTAACAGGGTTGCGGTTGTATGTGTTGTGCGGATGACTTGAAAGGGCCCGGCGTAAAGTGGTTGGAAAGTTTTATGGATGCCGGGCTCTTTCAGGTACATGTGTGTTGTGGTGAAAAATCGTTTGGGATAAGTGGTGTCGTTTGTCGGTGTTGTTGAGTGTAGTGGTTCCCTGTTAATTGACGGTGTGTGGTGTGGAGTGAAAATATCGGCCGGTAAACGTAGTGGGTCTTTAAAGGCGTTTTGTGCGGGGCTAGTTTGGTCTGAAGGACGGGCGGATGTTCGAAGGCTGAGTAAAATGTAGGGGAGAGATTTTGTCCAGGAAGGGGAATTTGCCGATGTAGAAATGGCTTGCTTCAGGACCGAGTGCCACCGCTCTATTTTCCCGTTGGATTGGGGATGGTAAGGGGTAGTGTGGATTTTTTGGATCCCGAGGGAGCGTAACAATTCGGAGAAGCGGGCCGATTCAAACTGCCTCCCTTGATCGACCGTGACTGTCCGCGGACAACCGTAACGGCTAACCCATTGAGAGAGGAAAGCCGTTGCGACGGTGTCCGCGGTGATGGTGGAGAGGGGAATGCACTCCACCCAGTTGGTGGCACGATCGATCATCGTGAGGCAGTATTTCTTCCCCTCGGACGGGGGAAGGGGGCCCACTAGATCCAAATGTATATGCTCCCACGGGAGGGAGTCGGGGATTGGTTGAGGAGGGACATGCGGGTGGGCCGAGACTTTGAAACGCTGGCACTTCTGGCACCCTAGAACCCAGTTACGAATATCTGTATTCATATGGGGCCAGAAGTACCGCGTTTTGATGAGGTCCCGGCTCGCCCGAATGCCAGGGTGATGAAGGGAATGGTAGTGGAGGAACAACTGCCTCCTCAACCCCGGTGGGACGTAAGAGCGCGGTGAATCGGCCGTTACGTCGCACCAGAGGTCGAGGGGAGGCAGCTGTTCCAACTTGGATGCGGAAATAAGGTTGGAGAGGGCGGGGTCAGAGGTTGGATCTTGGTTTGATTTGATGGATTGAGGGGAAGGGAATGGCAGCAACTCCGCCACCGGCGCCGGGATAGGGGTGGGTCGGGAGAGTGCGTCCGCCACGCAGTTGTCGGCCCCCGGCAAATATCGTATATCGGACGTGAACTGTCCGATAAACTCGAGCTGCCGGAGGCGACGCGGGGAGGCGGACTTGCGATTTTGAAGGAGGGCGTGGGTCAGGGGCTTGTGGTCTGTAATGACAGAGAACTGCCTGCCCTCCACGAAGTCACGAAAGTGCTTTATGGCTTCGTGGATGGCGAGGAGTTCTCTGTCGAAGGTAGAGTAATTTTTCTGGGTGGGGGATAAGGTTTTAGAAAAGAAGCCAATGGGTTGGGGGGTGGCGCCGGTGTGCTGTTGGAGCACTGCCCCGATGGCCCAATCGGACGCATCGGTAGTGATGGAAAGGGGAGCGTGAGGGTCGGGGTGGGCTAATAGAGCGGCGTCTACTAGGTCCTGTTTGCAAATTTTGAAGGAGGCGGAAAGTTGGGGGGTCCAGGTGATGGGGCGGTTATCATTTTTTTTGGAGGGTTGGGGAATGGCGTGTATGAGTGGTTGTTGATGTTGAGCGGCGTGTTTTATGTGTCTACGGTAAAAATTGAGCATACCCAGGAAGCGGCGGAGCTCGGTGACCGTGCGGGGTTGCGGGAAGTCAATAATCGCGTGGACCTTGTCCGGGAGGGGTGTGATGCCGTCCGAGGATACTTGGTGGCCGAGGCAGCGGACGGAGGGTTGGCCGAGGACACATTTGTCTGTGTTGACTAGGAGGCCTTCGGTGGAAAAGATGTTGAGGACTTGCTGTAGGTGGGCGAGGTGTTCTTCCTGGGTCTTGGAGGCGATCAGTATATCGTCGAGGAAGCAAAATACGAAAGGCAGGCCTCGCAAGATACTGTCCATATACCGTTGCCAAGTTTGCGCCGCGTTCCTTAATCCGAAGCCCATCTTCACATATTCAAATAACCCGAACGGGGTAATTTTAGCGGTTTTCGGGACGTCAGGGGGGTGGATGTTGATGTGATGGAACGCTCGCGAAATATCAAGGGTGGAAAAGATAGTGGCGCCATGGAGATGTGACGAAAAGTCACGCAGGTGGGGGACATTATAGAGGTCCGGTGTGGTTTTTGAGTTCAGCCGCCGGTAGTCCCCGCAGGGGCGGATATCCCCATTGGGCTTCTGTACGATGTGGAGCGGAGAAGCCCAAGGGGATTTTGAGGGGCGTACGATACCGTCGGCGATGAGTTTGTCAAAGTGTTGGCGGGTCTTTGACAACTGAAGGGGATGTAGGCGGCGGGCTTTTGCGGTGATGGGTGGTCCTGTGGTCTCGATGTGGTGCTGGACAGTGGAGATGTGTGCAGAGGGGCGGCGCTGGGGACGGTAGTTGAGGAGGAGGCGTTCTAACTGTGTAGGGGGGTGGTTGATGGCGTGAATGAATCCGGGTATGGGAGTTTTGGTGGCGGGGTCAATCAGGCGCGCGTTCCGGACGTCGACCTGGAGACCGAAATAGGCAAGAAAATCGGCCCCCAGGATCGCCTTCTCCACGTCCGCCACGGTAAACTCCCACTCGTACGCGAGCCCGCTCATATGAACTGAGGAGCGGTACGTCCCGTACGAGGGGATGGTGGTACCGTTGGCGGCGTAGAGAAGCTGCCGGTAGCAGCGCGCCTGACGACGGAGGATGTTGTTGGGAAATATCGACAGCGCCGCCCCCGTGTCCACCAGGAAAGGAACATTGGTTTTCCTGCAGCGCAGGAAAAGTCGTTGGTGGGTCGGCAGGGCGTTGTGTTTGATGGCGGAGGTAGGGACGTGTGGTGGCGCTGGCTGGTCCGCCGCGAAGGAGACGCGGGGCGGTTTGTTGCCGTTCCGGAGGGGGGGAACGGTGGGGTCTGTAGGGGGTTCGGCCGGATTGGTAGGAGGTGGCTTTTTTCCGTTCCGGGGAGGGGGAACGGTAGCGGCCGGTTGAGTGGTGGCCGGAGGGGGTTGCGCCCTGGAGGCGGGCTTGGAGGGTCCGTTCCGAGGTGGGGGAACGGTAGCGGCAGCGTGAGTGGCGGCCGGAAGGTTGGTTGCCCTGGTGGCGGGCGGGGAGGTTCCGTTCAGAGGTGGGGGAACGGTAGCGGCGGCGTGAGTGGCGGCCGGAAGGTTGGTAGCCCTGGTGGCGGGCGGGGAGGTTCCGTTGAGGTGGTGGTGGGGTGAGGGGTTCGGCGGCGCTGTAGGCGCGGCCGGGAGGTTGGCAGCCGTGGCGGCGGCGTAGGAGGGGTAGCGTGGCTTGGTGGTGGTGGCTGTGTGAATGCGGGCGGGGGGGGTATGTCCATGGTCCCCCCCGTGTTGGCGAGGAGGGGGGCCCGCCGGATTTACCGGCGGGCGGCTGCGTTTCCCTGCTTAGGGGCGAAGGAGCAGGGGGGTTGGCACTTGCGGGCCTCCCCACCGAAGTTTACATGATAGAAACAACGGTGGGGGGGGTCCGCAGGGAGGTAGTCGGTTGTGGTGGGGCGGGCCGAGTTGGATGCGCGCGCAGCTGCTGGGGATCGTCCTCTGCGCTGGCGGGGAGGGGATGCGTTGCGGCGCTCGGGTGAGCGCTGGCGGCGGCGGTCGGCGGACGAGTCGCGTCGGCGATCCGCCGAAAGGGGTCGACGTCCGTCGAGGGAGGGCGCCCGGCCGCGGTCCCGGGATTTTGTGCGGTCCCGGAAAGGCGGGGGGTGGCGCGGCGTACGCACCTCACCGACGGCGGCCGCAGCGGCCAAGTCGTGCACGGTGTCCGCGAGCCGCAGGAGGGGCTCGTCGGGACCGTCGAGATGGCTGGCCAGGGCCATCTGGATGGGGTGGGGAAGGGCACGTAACCAGAACGTGCGTGCGATGTCGGCGGTCATAATCCCCTGCAGCTGGTGTCGCAGCCGTCGGTAGAGGTGGGAGGGCTTCTCGTCGCCGAGGTGTTGAGGTTGGGAGAGGGCGGCGACTCTGGCGATTTTCGACGGCTGGTAGGTGTTGATGAGGCGGCTGCGGAGGTCGTCGTACGCAGCGGCGGCGTCGGGGGAGATATCAGAGGTCTGCAGCAGGATCTCGTAGGGCAGTAGCGAAATGATCCTGGAATATCGGGTTTTCTGGCTGCGGATGTTGGCGGCCGAAAACGCTGCGTCCACTTGGAAAAACCAAAGTGCCGGGTCGTGCGTGTAGAAGGGGGGCAGCGACAGAGGGAACGCAGCGGACGCCGTCATGACGTTGGCGGCGGCTGCGGCCGTAGCGGCGGCGGCGGCGGCGGCGGCGGTGTCAGATGTTGCAGAGGTCGGCGGGGAGAGTGTGGAGAAAGGGTTGTCGGCCAATGCGTCGGATGTCGCAGCGGCGGGCGGCTGCAGTGTGGCTGGTCGCAGGAGCGGCAGCGTCGGTGAGTTCGGGTCCATTTCTGTAACTAAAATTCAAAAATTTGACGTGGTTTTGAATTTTGAAATTCGCAATCGGCGGGAGCGGTGGTGCGTTGAGTTGAGAGTTGAGCGGTGAGGTTTGGGCCAAAAATTGCGAATTTGCACTGACTGGTTGAAGTTTTGAATTTAAAGTTGGGGACACCGAACTGTTTGACTGGGGCGACACATGAGGTGGGAAGGTGGGAAGGAAGAAGGTTGAGTGAACGTCGGGTTCACCACTGTGATGAATTTAGAATTTTCATCACGGCGGTGTGGAAATAAGGAGAGTGAGTGAATTTAGGTGAGGAAGGAAAAGTCGCAGGCGGCTGTAGTCAACCGAACATCTACGACTTTAGGAGGAGAGAGAGGTGGATGAGGGAATTTCACCTAGGCGGCTGTAGTCAACCGTTCATCTAGTTGAAGGAGAGGAAAGGAGAGGTCCCTTGTCTAGGCGGCTGTATTCAACCGATCATCTAGACAAGGAGGAAGAGGAGAGGAGGTGAAATTCCCAGGCGGCTGTAGTCAACCGATCATCTGGGAGGTAAGGTAAGAGAGAGAAGAGAGAGCTGGTTAGAGGAAGTGTCGAATGAAGCTTGAGCGCCAGGATCCGGGGTTTTATAGTACTTGGGGGCCTCTCCCTCCAGCTCCTTGAAGGGAGCTGGTAGTGGGGCCCCAGGTTGAGTAACCCTGGGTTCTGTCGCCTGTCCCCACTCATATCTTTATTTACGGAGCTTTAGTTTGGCGTTTGAATGTTGGTGAGAACTTAATAATATAGGAGTGTTCCCGGGAGGGACTCACGACACTTCTGCTACCCAGAAGTATGTCATGTGGGGAGGAGTGTAACAGTGTGGGCTGTTCTCGATACATTTTTTCTTCCGCTGGAGACGGGATCGGTGTGGGGAATGAGAATGTATGTTCTGGAGCATCCTGTTTGAACATGCTCGTCAGTCTAACCAGCTGCTGGGGGCCTTAGCGGGTGGCACCATCCCCCCACCCACCCCTTACGAAACCCCTTCCCCCCTTACCACCCCTCACCCACCCCTTACCAACCCCCTCACCAGCCCCTAACCCCCCTCTCAATGAGTCTCTGCCTCCCTGGCCCGCCTATTGGCGGCCTTATGCTTTGGCCAAATCTACCTCAACATACTTATTTAGATAATTTTTACTACATCCTCCTAGACATGCCATGATAAATCTACCGTTTCTATATTATCATTGGTCCTAAAAACTCCCGAGTTCGAGAACTATTTAAAGCCGTAGAAAAATTCGAGATAACGGCGTCCTGGAGATTTCAACCCCTATTATTCAGCCCTTAGGGATGACTGACATTAACGCCGAACTTCGAAGACCAGCTAGACCCCAAATGGGACCGATAAACCGTATTTCGTCAGTTTTCAAAGCAGGAGATGTCAGCTGTACTTTCCAACTGTTTCCGCCCCAATTCGCTGATGAGACGGTTCTTCATGTTACTAAACAAAAATGGGAGGACTCAATTAAATCGGCAGACGCCTACAATTAATCAACTCTTGGCTCCAAGACAGCAAGTGGTCATTAAATATAAATTAAACTAATTGCACAACATTTTCCAGTTCTTCCTCGACGCAGCCTCATGCCGGCCAACTAATTGTGCACAATAGTTACGTCTTGTGACCGAACTAATGAGGAGTACCCATGACTTCTTTATATTTTTGGATGAAAGTAGGTTCCATTCTAAGAATTTATAGACCTACCGCACTCTTCTAGGATGAAAGTTCTTTTTCTATGAGCTTTCAAAGTTCCGCCAGCATATGACGTCACTCTGGGCAATGAGGTCCCGCCCTGGCGGGATGGGTGCAATGACGTCACTGTTGCCGAAACTTCGAAAACTCTTAGAAAAACGCTGCAAATAATTACACAACGGTTTATTATTTACCTTTATAGATGCTCCTTCTGCGTAGATCACTGTTTTCTGTGGTCAGTACCCTCGAGCTCTCTCCATGAAAGCCCTAAATCGAGTACTGGAACCGGCCCGGGAATTAAAGTTTCATAGAAATGCGCGGGATTCAATAATTCAATCATTCATCATTTTTTGTAGTTATTCATGAAGCATAAGGTAAATAATAAACCGTTGTGTAATAATGTACCTGTATATATTCCCCTTCTGCGTAGATAGTATAATAAACCGTTGTGTAGTAATTGACACAGTAATAAACCGTTGTGTAATAATTTACAAATAATAACCGTTCTGTGATAATTTACCTGTATAGCTGCCCTAAATGGAGTATTGAGCCAGCCCGGGAATTACATTTCATAATAATTGTTGTTATTCATGAAACATAACATTTATTCAGTTTACAGAAGTAGGTACCTATCTACAAAATCCAAAAGAGCCTTTTGGTTTATTATTTTTAATAATGAACCTTTGGAATCGAGGATGAAAAAAAAAAAAATTTAACCCCCGCCCCCCCTCAAATTTGATGGTTTACGTTTCAAGGTATGTAGAATCCGAAATGCAATTAAAAAAATTGCTGTCTACGCCGTACGCCGTACTTAGCACTTTTCTTAGTTACCATAAACCAAAATTGACGAAATTCAGGTGCAAGTTCAAAAACGCTGCAAAGTCCTTGTCACATGGGTTTATTATTCTACTGGACATACCTACAGAAATGCTGGCTGTTCATTTATTGTTTATTTCACGTGAAATAATTGAAATAGCTATTTCTTATGGTTTCCACCATTTTTGGCCCCTAAAACACGAATTAGGTACGCTCCTTTTTTTCTTTTTCTTTCTATTTATCTTTGATCATTGGTAGTGCCATCTAATCGTCTTGATCCACGTGTTGACACTACTTCCAGTGTTATTATACAAATTCATGGTGATTTCAGACGATTTTCCAGGTTTTTGACTCATAAAAAATCAATTTTGGGAGCTGAACATTTGGTAGAACCTCAATTTTCCACTCTTTGGTCAAAATCGACTTCATATTCGGTCTTGTCGTCCCCAAGAACATGGAAAACTATACCTCAAAAAAGCTCATGTTACTAACATGTTACTAAAACACAAAAAGTACATATTTTTACAGACGTTTTCACTCATAACACCCCTGGGTGTATTCCGATCGGGCTGCAAAGTTTCGGGACACAACTAGGACCCAAATGGAGCATAAGTGTGCGAAAGAATGTTTTTTTAGAATAAAAATGAAGCCGGTACATGTGGTACGGCGTACGGCGTACGGTGGACGGACATTGCATTTTTGGAATCTATGCACCTTGAAACGTAAAAGAACAAATTTTGAGGGGGTGTTATAAAAATTTTTTGCTGATCGATTACATAGGTGTATTATTCACAGAATAATAAACCAAAACGGGTCGATGATAAATCAAAAACTTCATATTCAATTAGAAACACCATTAGTTGCAATTTTCGAGCGTTTGGATTATTCATGAACGGTTCACGCGTGTTAATCGACACATTTGAAAATATCCTTTGAAAAGAAAATCACCATGAACGATGGAATAATTCGACTTACGACAGCGCAATGGAAAACGGTCGAAAGGGGGCCCCCTTGTTTAACAAATCGGTGAACTGGAGAGGAAACCGCCCCAAGCCTCGTTTTTAGAGGCGTAAATCAAGCAGCGCCGAGTAGTGATTGAATCCTAGAGAACCAGCTGTAAGTGAATTCAGAGCGAAGGGTTTTCATAATGCGGCAAGTTCTTTTTCCACGGTGAATAGTTAAAGAAGGAACAGATTCCATTTTTTTCCCCCATTTGAAGGGAAGGGGAAGAGTCGAGAAGGCACAGTGAATAATCGATGGCATTGTTGATGGAGTCGAGTTTTATGAATCATTCAGCGCAGCAACATGGGCGTGGAATGAAGGATTTGCACGTTGAGCGTTTGTCAGATCTTGGTTAGTTTAGACTTAGACTGTGGTAAGCTACCTTTGTTTTAGGCCACGTCTGCTGTTGGTGTATTATGATTTTAGACTTTTTTTAGATTTAGATTTACAATTCCTTTATTGGCAAAAAACAGAAAATGAAAATACAACTCCTGGGGGAAAACCCCAGCATGAAAACGCTGCAAATCCCTGCACAACGGTTTATTATTTTGTATAGAATACCCTTGTGTTACAGATCACAGCTCTATGTATAGATAACCCGTCTATATAATATGATATGTACTATTCTATACATATTATGTAGATCGCAGACCCTCCGTAGGTTAGTACCTAACCCCGTACTCGTTACTAGGTACCTACCTAAATCACGAGTTAAATGTTGCTAAAATAGTTCTGCCGATGACAAACAGTACCTAACAAAAAGAAACACACATAATGAAGTTCTGAAAAGAAATTGTTGATGAGGAGTGAAAAAAGTTGCAAAAGTACCTACCAACAAACACCAGCCCCTTCTACGTAGATGGTATAATGAACCGTTGTGTAATAATTTACCGTTGAGTAATGATTTACCGTAGTAATAATTTACCCATCAATAATACTTCAACGTTTGTTCAAGTTTCACTACCTACCAACAAACTCCAAAAGAGCCATCATTTTTCAAATTAAATAATATCACAGAACAACCAACTCGACTTCATACTCCGCCAATATAATCAGGTGATCCCTACCAATGATTGGCCGTATTCACAAATTCCTATTGTGGGCGCGTCTCTGGTTACGAGGTTTGGTTTGAATTGTATACAATTTCATTCACACTGGAGTCGAAAATGCCTGTCGGTGCAAGCTTCGGGGCCTTACTGTGAACGAACGGCTGGACGTACGATGCTCCGGATGGTCTTAAAAAACTCTCAAGTTCAAGAACTATTTAAAACCGTTAAAATATTTACGTAAAAAAATTGTATAGGCGTTTTGAAAATTTCAACCCCTATTTTGAACCCCTTAGAGATGACTCACAGTAACGTCGAGCTTCGAGGACCAACTAGACCCCGAACGGAACCTATAACCCGAATTTCATCAATTTTTTTTCATGGTAACTAAGAAAAGTGGCCCGTACGGCGTACGGCGTACGGCGGACAGACAGAAATATTTTTATTGCAGTTTTGGATTCTACATACCTTGAAACGTAAACCATCAAATTTTGAGGGGGGGTAAGAATTATTTTTTTCATGCTCGATTCCAATGGTTCATTATTGAAAATAATAAACCAAAATATATATGTATATAGTATAAATATATATAGGAAAAATACAAAAATGAACTACCATTTCTCGAATAGAATGTAAGTAAAATATTTTGTGCAGAATACCCTTCTGTTACAGATCACAGCTCTCTGTATAGATAACCCGTCTATATGATATAATAATTATGTACTACTCTATACATATTATGTGGATCACAGATCCTCCGTAGGTGAGTACCTAACCCCGTACTCGTTACTGGGTACCTACCTAAATCACGAGTTAAATGTTGCTAAAATAATTCTGTGGATGACAAACAGTAACTAAAATGGCAGAAAGAAACGCAAATAATTGAGTTCTGTAGGGAAATTGTTGATGTGGAGTGAAATAGATGCCCCTTCTGCGTAGATCACTGTTTTCTGTGGTCTGTACCTACCCTCGCGGTCAAGTATAATGAACCGTTGTGTAATAACTTGCCCATCAATACTTCAACGGTTGTTCAAGTTGCAAAAGTACCGAACAACAAAATCCAGCCCCTTCTTGGTAGATGAACCGTTGTGTAATAATTTACCGTTCTGTAATAATTTACCGTTACGTAATAATTTACCGTTATGTAATAATCTACCGTTGTGTAATAATTTACCATTTTGTAATAATTCACCCATCAATAATACTTCAACGTTTTTTCAAGTTTCACAAGTACCTACCTACCAACAAAATCCAATAGTCCATCACTTATCAAATGAATTAATATCGCACAACAACCAACTCGACTTCATACAGCCATTCTTGATTATAATCAGGTGCTCCCTAGTGATGATATCCGGGCCGGATTAATACCGTTTGATTCTCGATCGTGTTGACGAAGCTTTTTGGTGCACACGAACGGCTGGACGTACAGTGCTCCGGGTGGTCTCAAAAAATTGTTTAGCTCAAGACAAATTTAATATCGTAAAAAAAACCATACCCTTCAATAGAAAGTTTTTGAGATACGGCGTTCTGAAAATTTCAACCCCTATTTTGAACCCCTTAGAGATGACTGACAGTAACGTCGAGCTTCGAGGACCAACTAGACCCCAAACGGAACCTATAACCCGAATTTCATCAATTTTCTTTCATGGTAACTAAGAAAAGTGGCCCTTACGGCGTACGGGGGACAGACAGAAATATTGGTTTATTATTTTCAATAATGAACCATTGGAATCGAGCATGAAAAAAAAAATTCTTACCCCCCCCCCCTCAAAATTTGATGGTTTACGTTTCAAGGTATGTAGAATCCAAAACTGCAATAAAAATATTTCTGTCTGTCCGCCGTACGCCGTACGCCGTACGGGCCACTTTTCTTAGTTACCATGAAAAAAAATTGATGAAATTCGGGTTATAGGTTCCGTTCGGCGTCTAGTTGGTCCTCGAAGCTCGACGTTACTGTCAGTCATCTCTAAGGGGTTCAAAATAGGGGTTGAAATTTTCAAAACGCCTATACCATTTTTTACGTAAATATTTTTACGGTTTTAAATAGTTCTTGAACTTGAGAGTTTTTTAAGACCATCCGGAGCGTCGTACGTCCAGCCGTTCGTTCACAGTAAGGCCCCGAAGTTTGCACCGACAGGCATTTTCGACTCCAGTGTGAATGAAATTGTATACAATTCAAACCAAATCTCGTAACCAGAGACGCGCCCACAATAGGAAATTTGGCGGAGATAGAATCATTGCTAGGGATCACCTGATTATATTGGCGGAGTATGAAGTCGAGTTGGTTGTTCTGTGATATTATTTCATTTGAAAAATGATGGCTCTTTTGGAGTTTGTTGGTAGGTAGTGAAACTTGAACAAACGTTGAAGTATTATTGATGGGTAAATTATTACTACGGTAAATCATTACTCAACGGTAAATTATTACACAACGGTTCATTATACCATCTACGTAGAAGGGGCTGGAGTTTGTTGGTAGGTACTTTTGCAACTTTTTTCACTCCTCATCAACAATTTCTTTTCAGAACTTCATTATGTGTGTTTCTTTTTGTTAGGTACTGTTTGTCATCGGCAGAATTATTTTAGCAACATTTAACTCGTGATTTAGGTAGGTACCTAGTAACGAGTACGGGGTTAGGTACTAACCTACGGAGGGTCTGCGATCTACATAATATGCATAGAATAGTACATATTATATTATATAGTCGGGTTATCTATACATAGAGCTGTGATCTGTTACAGAAGGGTATTCTATACAAAATAATAAACCGTTGTGCAGGGATTTTTATTGCATTTTCGGATTCTGCATACCTTGAAACGTAAACCATCAAATTTTGAGGGGGGGTTAGAATTTTTTTTTCTTGCTCGATTCCAATGGCTCATTATTGAAAATAATAAACCAAAATACTGTATGCTGGTATTCATCAATAATATAGTATTTGACAGTTGTAAAATATAATTACTGTTTTTTGCATAATAACTGGTTTTAGTGAACATGAGTTTGTGAGGTATCGTTTTCCATTTTTTTTTTTTTTTTAGGGCGAGAAGACCGAATATTAAGTTGATTTTGACCGAAGATTGAAGAATTGAGGTTGTAACGAAGGTTAAGCTCACGAAATTAATTTTTTATGAGTCAAAAACACATGGGAAATTGTCTGAAATCATCATAAATTTGTAGAATAACACTAGAAGTAGTATCAACAGGTGAATCAAGAAAATTAAATGGCACTACCAATAATTATCGAAGATCTGTTTAAAAAAAAAACCGAGCCTAATTTGTGTTTCTGGGGTCCAAAATTGGTGGAAACCGTCAAAAATGACTATTTCAGTTATTGCACATGAAAGAAACAATAATATTGATCAGCCAAAATTTCTGTAGGTGTGTCCAGTAGAATAATAAACTCATGTGACGCTGGCTTTGCAGCGTTTTTATGGTATATAATGTGTATGTATATTTGAAGTGTATTCCATATACATAATTTTAGTTTAATTTTGTGTAGGTATTTACTTATATAGTTTTACATGAATAGAGCATTGGAATTATTTATGCATTTTAAACTAAATCCTTGTTGATGACGTTGGTACCCACCTAATGTTGATCTTCTTTCGGTTGTTGCAGATGGACGGGGAGGGCTGCGTGATCGCCGGGCCGAGCGGCGTGAGGCGGCAAGCCTACCTGCGGTTCCCGCCGCCGCCGCCCTTCCCGCCCGACGAGTACGCGTACGCGTACTACGAGCAGGGCGGGAAGAAGACGGGGCGCGGCAATCCGGCGGGCGCGGCAGGCGGCGGCAAGGGGACGCGTCACTCGTACATCACCAGGTACGGGACGCAGGAGAACCTCTACGAGGAGATCGGCCACATGCGGCTCGAAGAGGAGGTCCGATACGTCCACTCCAAACATCTCCAGGTGAGCGTTTCCCTCTGTGACTCACGTATCGTATACCAGGGGGGCCTATTCACTAAAACAGATACCTAGAGGAAAGAGATTATCTATTTTGAAAATCTCCCGCGAGAGAGTCTCCCCCGGGAGACAGTCTCTTCCAATTAGGGATGGGACATCGAAATCGATTTTATCGAAACATCGATGTTTTACTTCGATTTTCCGATTTTTCGCCATCGGTGCCTCACATTCGATAACATCGATATATCGATGTTATGGTCCGATAATATCGGCAGATAACGCCAATCAGCTCTTGCCTCTTGGATCCCCTCCCCCACTCTTCCTTTATCCACATGTTACTCCTTCTCCTTTCAGGTCATAAAATACTCAAAAGTGCTCACTTCATCAATGACTTTATTTTCATTTTCAGAAATATCTTAGTAACAAAAAGAAACAGAAACATATTATTCCGAATTCAGTCATATAAAAATAAAAAAATATATATCTAGGTACTTGATTAGAAAAATAACTCTTCGTCGAGTGAGTGGAGGAAAACAAGTTTCTTCAGATTTTCTACTTTCAGCCTATTGCGCTGGGGCGTCAAAATGTTGCCAGTTTCAGAAAACAAACGTTCTGAAGGTACACTCGTAGAAACGCGTAGAAGAGGGATATCGATATCGATATCGATGTTATGGCTTGATAAAACGTCGTTATCGATGCTGTTTACAAAATATCGACATCGACATCGATATCGATATTTTCTTTCGATGTCCCATCCCTACTTCCAATGTCTCCGGGGTTCGTCTATTTTACAGAATAGATCCAGTGACCTTGAGAAAGAGATATGGATCCTAATGCATGAAAATCCCATAGTATCCATGAAGTGCGAGATGTTTGTGCCACCGGGAGTTCAATTCCTTAATAGTGAACGCATTTCTTAGTAATACCTATTCAATTGGTACCTCTACCTACCTCAGTCCGTACTTGGACGTTTTTACCCATGAATCGGATAGAAGTTTAAATGAAATTGAAAAAAAGCGTCCATTATAAACGTCAAAACGTGCTTGTATTATATCTACACCTAATGAACGGCCACTCTTGGGTAGGTAGGTACCTACCTCAACCCGTACTTGGAATCAATAATATGTAAATTATTTTTAATGAAAATTGACTTACCTTTATGAAATGAAAAAAAAAAAACACGCGATCAAAATTACCTATGTTGTTGCAGAGGGAGGATATTACGCGATTTATCGCTGTCAGACAAAGGAGAAACAGACTCTCTCTTTCGAGGAAAGACACCTAATTGTATCTGTCTCTCTGAAAGAGATCAAAAATTCCAAGATGGTAGAAGTTACTAAGCGTAGTGAATGCTTAGGTGACACGCATCCACTACGAGAGGCGTTTAGGGTAGGTTGTGCCTGGTTTGGTTATAGTGCAGAGCTGCCATCATGCCCAGGATCTTTTTGGATAGGTGCTTGCTTTGGTTATAGAACAGAGCTACCACCATTCCCAGGATCTTTTCGGGAGCGTTGCCTGGTTTGGTTATAGTGCAGAGCTACCACCATGCCCAGGATCTTTTTTGATAGGTGCTTGGTTTGGTTATAGAACAGAGCTACCACCATGCCCACAATCTTTTCCGGAGCGTTGCCTGGTTTGGTTATAGTGCAGAGCTACCATCATGCCCAGGATTTTTTGTGATAGGTGCTTGGTTTGGTTATAGAACAGAGTTACCACCATGCCCAGGATCTTTTCTGGAGTGTTGCCTAGTTTGGTTATAGTGCAGAGCTACCACCATGCCCAGGATCTTTTTGGATAGGTGCTTAGTTTGGGTATAGAACAGAGCTACCACCATGCCCAAGATCTTTTAGGAGGCGTTGCCTGGTTTAGTTATAGTGCAGAGCTACCACCATGCCCAGGATCTTTTTTGATAGGTGCTTGGTTTGGTTATAGTGCAGAGCTACCACCATTCCCAGGATCTTTTTGGGAGCGTTGCCTGGTTTGGTTATAGTGCAGAGCTACCACCATGCCCAGGATCTTTTTTGATAGGTGCTTGGTTTGGTTATAGTACAGAGCTACCACCATGCCCAGGATCTTTTTTGATAGTTGCTTGGTTTGGTTATAGAACAGAGCTACCACCATGCCCAAGATCATTTAGGAGGCGTTGCCTGGTTTGGTTATCGTGCTAGACGACCACCATGCCCAGGATCTTTTAGGTTGAGGAGAGAGATGAGGAGTGAGGAGAGAGAGAGAGTAGTATTTGACTAGAGGAGGGCGTAGAATGGTTGGAAAGGCGAAGGAGGCGAGTATTTATAGCCCTTGGGGCTATCTCCCTCCATCCTCCAGCTAGTGGAGGATGGTGGGGATCCCCACTGGGTAGGCCTCGGTTCTCCTGCGTCTTCCATCCCCACTTCTATGTTTATTTGGCGAGATCTTAATTTCACAGGAGGTGGTTCTGGGAGGATACCACGACACTAAATAACCCGGTCATGGATACTATACAAATCTCTTCTGCCAAAAGAGAGAGTCGGACCGAAAAGAGATGTCTCTTTCGCTTAGTGAATAGACCCCCTGGAGCAGGTACCCACTGTAACCGCAGTGGTACAAAATTGAGTAGATCAGCTCCAAAAGAAAGGTACCTACTGTATCCAAAATGCTGATTTTAGAAAAACACGATGTTAGCGAGTTTGCCAAGAAAATTAAGCTATTGCACTGGGTCCAAAATTGTCAGCACGTGAATTTTTGATTTTGGTTTATTATTCTGTGAATAATACACCTACGTTGACCGTTGGAAAATTGAGGTTCTAACTAAGTTTCAGCCTTAAATTTACGTTAAATTTTGGACTAAAATCGTCGTTTTCCGCGCTGATTTTGGGTCCCCATTTGGGAACACTTTTGGGTCCCAGTTGTGCTCCGAAACACGGCAGCCCGATCAACAAACACCCAGAGGTGTTACCTGAGAAAAATTGGTGTAAAAATAGGGGTTTTCCAGGGATTTTTGAGGTTTTAGTGAACATGAGCTTGTGAGGTATCGGTTTCCATGTTTTTTAGGGCGAGAAGACCGAATATTAGGTTGATTTTGACCAAAGAGTGAAGAATTGAGGCTGTAACGAAGGTTAAGCTCCCGAAATTCATTTTTTATTAGTCAAAAACCTGGGAAATTGTCTGAAATCACCATACATGTGTATAATAACACAAGAAGTAGTTTCAACAGGTGAATCAACACAATTAAATGGTACTATCAATGATCAAAAATAATCTGTTAACAAAAAAAAAACCGATCCTAATTCGTGTTTTTGGGGGCCAAAATTTTGTGGAAACCATAAAAAATAGCCATTTCAAACAGTAAATGAACATCCAACATTTCTGAGGGTATGTCCAGTAGAATAATAAACCCATGTGACAAGGACTTTGCAGCGTTTTTCCTCAATCCCCCTCATTAGTGGACATCGCTCAATAGTGGACGAATTTCTCGGTCTCCTCACTGTCCACTACTGAGAGGTTTCCCTGTACATACGTCCCTAATACTATCGTGATTACTCTCTTTACTCTCTTGGTTACTGTCGTGATTTCTCTTGTAAAACTCCTAAATTTGTCAGACAGTGTAACTGATTGGTTCCACGGTCTTCTCTTCACACAAAATACCTCAAGTCCGTTGCTCGCAAAAACTGAAACCACTCAGAATGCAAAAGTTCCTCCCGTCCGAATACCCGAAACTCAATGTTTTCTTCTCCCCCCGAAAACTTTTTTTCCCTCTTCATCCCAACTTATTCCGTTCGGAAAAACCGTTCCGTTGCCTTTCGAAAGGAAGTTTAGCGGACACTCGTTCGCCTCCGAGTCGGCCGATCTGACTCCGACTCCGATCCGAACCTTTCGGCGCTTTCGGGGTCCGTACAAACATCTTAACACCATCAACCTTTTCCCATCGAGCTTCCAACCACTAAAAGCTTTCCAAGATAAAGCCGACTTTATGGTACCTAATTCGGGGCCTTATAATCTTCCAGATCAATAAAGATATCCTCATCCCCTTCAACCCGCTCGAAAAGGGGGAAAAAAAGTTCAGTGACTCGAAGATCCCTCGAGCCAGGTGGTTTTTTTTAAATATCCGAATTTAACGCGTTTACTCGCTGCCTGCTACGCTCTTTTTATCGTTGGCCCGATCCGAATTACCGGGTTTTTCTGTTGTAAAACTGTTCGGTAGTTGTTACCACTGAAATCGTCAACGATAGATAGTAAACGACACGACGATGGTCAGTAAATTATTTGAAGCATCGCTTTTCATCCTGTTTGTCCAGCTGCGATCGATGTAAAAGTCCGCAACACAGTGAGACATTTTCATGTTGTATCACAAGCTTTATCCTGACAGTAGGTAGGTAACTAAGAATCATTCTCGCTTGTTCTTTCTTCAAATTGTAACGCTGTTTGGTTTGATTTCTTAATTTTGCGCTCTTTTCACACAAAAATGTTTTCAAACCATTTCAAATCCATCGTACACTACGTAATCGCAATTTACAAAGGAACCTGTTCACCCACAAAATGGGTAATCGCACTGTATCACTAGTATGCTCACTGGTATGGAGCCTTTTTTAACCTACTTACAAAAAAGTTTGATCATGCATTTTGGGAAATTTTAAATTTTCTTTTCATTATAGTGAAAGTAATTGGATAGCAAGCAGGACTTCCCGTGAGCAATTTTTTGATTGGGTGAACGGGTAAAGAGAAAAAACGGGAATAAGTGAGAAGAGTGATGCAATACCCCCTTAACAAAGGAACCTCTTCTTAATCCTGATTCAGGACTTGAAAGGAAATAAGTACAACAATTTAGGGATAATTTACGGAATGGGTTGTGCAAGGTTACCACGATCCGGGGTTAATACAGTGGTGCAAGGTTACCATAACATTCGATACTGGTAAACAATGACTTTCTTCATTACGTCTGTTGCTGACTACCTTGTTGTACGGGGGTACGGTTAACAAGAAAATATTCAATAAAATCACACGATTCCAACGAGTGGTGAACGATTTTTGTACGATGAAAAATGGCAAACATGAAGTTCCGTAGAAACGAATCGGTTGTAAGCGAAAACCATCAGAAATAGTGCATAACGCGTTTTCCTGTCGCTTTTTGGTTTTCGAGTTTGTGTGCCAAAGTAAAGACATGAAAATGTCAAAACGCTGCAGAGTCCTTGTCGCATGGGTTTATTACTATGTGGGACATACAAAAATGTTCGCTGTTCATTTATTATTTCTTTCATGGACAGTAATATTGACATAATATCTGTTTTTAGATGGTTTTCCCCAATTTTGCCCCCAAAAACTCGAATTGGGCTCCTATTTTTGACAAATTTTCTTCGATCATTGAATTGTTTTGATTCACCTTTTAATTCTACCTTCCGTGTTATTAAATAAATTTCTGGTGAAAACAGCCATTTTCACAGCTTTTGACCCATAAATATTGAATTTTCTGAATTAAAACTTCGTTAGAATCTCAATCCTTCACCCAGTGGTCAAAATAAACCTCATATTCGGTCTCCTCATCCTTGGAGGAAAAAAAGTGGAAAACGATACCTCACCATCCCAGGTACTCTGCCACCTCACAAATGCATAATTTTGCGCACATTTTTCACTCATAACACCCCTGGGTGTTTCCCGATCGGGCTGCCGAATTAGGGGACACAAATAGGGCCCAAATGGAGCCTGTGCGCAAAAAAATGATTTTTTTTTTTAGACCGAAAATTAAGGTTGATACCGATGGCACGGCGGACGGACGTTGCATTTTCGGAATTTGCGCATCTAGAAACTTGTGGGGTGTCAAAAAAAATTTCCGGGCGGAATACATAGGTGTATTATTCAGAGAATAATAAACAGAAAACGCTGATCTACAGGAAAATAATTAACGTTGTGTAATAACACAATTATTTTCAAAATCATTTTCCTGTAGGTCAGTGTTTTCTGTGATCAATCCTACCCTCGTGCATTCCCTAGGAGAGCGCCCCCGCCCGGTAATTCTCTGAAATTCTTATTGTTGCTAAACTTGAGTGGCCTCTAAATATTCCCGGATTTTCACCTAATTTGGTGATTCGTTTCGCCGTGAATAACAGAGCAGGAAAACGAACAAACAAAAAAAGGGTACATACGTCAGTGACGATAAAAATGGTAGACATTGAATAATGAGTTATTTAATGGTGTAATGTAGCTTTAAAGAAAAACGAAAGAAAAACTTCGGCTTGCAGAAAAATTGGTATTAATAATCCTTCCAACCAGACAAAGACCTTCTAGTTAGTCAATGTAAGGGAAAGGATACAGATTACGGTACACTGGGGTGGAGAGATCAAGGTTACGTTGTCTAATAACGAATAGTTGAAAAAAATAACAGCAGAAAGCAGAATTACCATTCTTTCTTCAAATGAAATAAGATTCGTTTGGAGGAAGATGGGTAATTTTGTTATAAGACATTAAGGTAACGGTGATCTCTCCACCAAACCAACTCGACTCCATACAGCCATACGTGATTATAATCAGGTGTCCCCTGGCATTGATATCTTGGCCGGATTTTACCATTTGATTCACGATCGTGTTGACGAAGCTCTTCGGTGTAAATGAACGGCTGGACGTATAATGCTCCGGATGGTCGCAAAAAACCCTCAAGTTTGGAATCAATAAAACCCATACCCTTCTATTGAATGCGTTCTGTAAATTTCAGCCCCTTTCCTTTACATCTTATAGGTGACTGACGGTAACGCCGGACCAGCTCGACCCCAAATGTGACCTGCAAACCAAATTTAGTTAATTTTGGTTCACGGTAACTAAGGAAACTGCGAAGTGTAGAATGCAAACCATCAGATTTTGAGGGGGTTTATCCTTTTGGTTTATTATTTTCAATAATGAACCATTGGGATCAAGCATGGGAAAAAAAAATCTTACCCCCCCCCCCCCCCCCCCTCTAAATTTGATGGTTTACGTTTCAAGGTACGTCGAATCCAAAACTGCAATAAAAATATTTCTGTCTGTCCGCCGTACGCCGTACGGGCTACTTTTCTTAGTTACCATGAAACAAAATTGATGAAATTCGGGTTATAGGTTCCGTTCGGGGTCTAGTAGTTGGTCCTCGAAGCTCGACGTTACTGTCAGTCATCAAAATAGGGGTTGACATTTTCAGAACACCGTATCTCGAAAACTTTCGATTGATGGGTATTGTTTTTTTTACGTTATTAAATTTGTCTTGAGCTAAACAATTTTTTGAGACCACCCGGAGCATCGTACGTCCAGCCGTTCGTGTGCACCAAAAAGCTTCGTCAACACGATCGTGAATCAAACGCTATAACTCCGGCCCGGATATCATCACTAGTGAGCATCTGATTATAATCAAGGATGGCTGTATGAAGTCGAGTTGTTTGTTCTGCGATATTATTCCATTTGACAAGTGATGGACTATTGGTTTGTTGGTAGGTACTTCTGAAACTTGAACAAACGTTGAAGTATTATTGATGGATAAATTATTACACAGTGGCAAATTATTACACAACGGTAAATTATTACACAATGGCAAATTATTACACAACGGCAAAATTATTACACAACGTAAAGTATTACACAACAGTAAATTATTACACCACGGTAAATTATTACACAACGGCAAAATTATTACACAACGTAAAGTATTACACAACAGTAAATTATTACACCACGGTAAATTATTACACAACGGTAAATTACTACACAACGGCTCATCTACCAAGAAGTGGCTGGATTTTGTTGATAGGTACTGTAGTGATTGGGAGTCGGATAGACGAGTCGATCGCTTGATTGAGAATAGTTATTTATTGGTGGCACCCTGGCTCTTTTATATTCCCCTTGACACGGTCAGAGGGGGGTCGGGGGGTCCCCACTCTGAGTAATAGCATGTTCAGACACAATTTGAGTTGTGGAGGAGCAGCCGATCACAACACTGCTCCCCCCAGAATTTAAGTAATTTTCAATTTTAATTAAATTTTCTTGATGTCGCTGTGGCTGTGGCCGGGCGTGGGAGGTGCGTGTGTTGGGTCCGAGTGGGTTGTGCGGGTGGCTGCTGTGGTCATTGTCGTGGGGTGGCGGTGGGTCGAGGCCGATTAGTGGCGTGGGTGCCGGTGCGGGCGCGAGATATCCCGCCGGTGCCGTATGTGGCTCGTGCGGTAGCTCGGGCGCTGTTTTGCGTTGGCGTGCGAGGCTTGGACTTCCTGCGGGGTTGGTGCGAGCCGTGGGCGGTGCGGCGCCGAATTGATGGATCGTGAGTGGCGTACGGTAGATCGTTCGTGGTAGCGTTTTGTGCTGTTGAAATCTGCGTGTCGGCAGTCCACGTGAGCGTGCGGTCGTGATTCGATTGTGCTTGCGGCGAGTTGATGACGTAGAATCGTAGCGGCTCGTGGAGTGGTTCGATGCTGCAAATTAGGGAGGCCACGGAACGTGCGTTGGTTGAGATCAATTTGCGCGGTGAGTCGGTAGTCCACGTGAGCGTGCGGTCGTGATTCGATTGTGCTTGCGGCGAGTTGAAGACGTAGAATCGTAGCGGCTCGTGGTGTGGCTCTATGCTGCAGTGATCTGGACCATGCAGGTTCGGAAGGTTTAATGACCCCCGCCGCTAGTAATTCGCCGAAATCCAGTGGTTTTCGGCGAAGTTTCGCATGGCACGGGGGTCCCTTCGTGACGATCTCGTGTGCGTGGTTCGGCGCGTCGCGTGTACTGTTGGAAGGTTCGTAGCCGTCGAAAAGGGCTGGAAACCGGGGCTCATTCGCTGTGGTTCTCGTCGGTGATCGCCGGTGTCGTCTACTGTGAATCACTGTTGTTTCTTCGGCGATGGTAGCCGCTTGAAGAGTTGGTGCGAATGGGAGAAGGCGATCAGCGTGTTTGGCGAGCCGGGTGATGTCTTGTTCTTCGTGTGCCGCAATGTGAAGTCGAAAATTCTCGTGGAGGGCTCGAAGATAGACGTGTCGGACGAGTGGTGCGGGTGTGTCGGCCGGAAGTGCTCGGGTGAGTCGGCGAGCGAGGATCGACGGTAGTTCGTCGTCGGATGTCGGCTGTAGGAGGGCGGTGAGCCGTGAACCATCTGAAGGTGCGTGTGTCGCGAGAAGGCGTGTTTTGAGCGTCTGGTAGCTACTGGTGTTCGAGGGGCTGATGTCGGCGCAGAGGTCCGCTTGTCGAGGTTCGAGAGCGAGGAAGGCTCGGGTGAATTTCGCATGTGGCGTCGTGAGGCCTTCGTGTGCGAGGGTGATCTCGAGTTGGGCGAACCAGACGTGCGGAAATGCGGGGTCAAACGGCTGGAGCTTGAGAAGTGAAGGAGCGCTCGCTTCGGGTGTCTTGCGGTTTTTGCTCGGTCATCTTCGTTTTCTTCGTAGGTGCCAGTCCGTTGAGGTGTCAGCTTGAAGTGTGCTCGGCGCCGGCGTCCGTTTCCTTATATAAGGATCGGTGATGGTGGGGCGAAGTAGCGGGAGGCGCTGCGATAGCCGTCGAGGCGGGCGTCAGAGTGGGGCGCCGCTGTGGCGTCGGTGGGGGCCGCGCGTGGTGGGGCTCGTTGAAGCGGAGGCGGGGCTGCGACGCTATCAAACGGCGGGCGCTGGCGGTGGAGCTCACACGTCGGATGTCACCAGTGTAGTGATTGGGAGTCGGATAGACGAGTCGATCGCTTGATTGAGAATAGTTATTTATTGGTGGCACCCTGGCTCTTTTATATTCCCCTTGACACGGTCAGAGGGGGGTCGGGGGGTCCCCACTCTGAGTAATAGCATGTTCAGACACAATTTGAGTTGTGGAGGAGCAGCCGATCACAACAGGTACTTTTGCAACTTGAACAACCGTTGAAGTATTATTGATGGGCAAATTATTGCACCACGGTTCATTATTCTATCTCCGTAGAAGGGGAACCTATACGGGTAAATTATTACACACCGGCAAATTATTACACAACGGTAAATTATTACACCACGGTAAATTATTACACAACGGTAAATTAATACACTACGGCTCATCTACCCAGAAGGGGCTGGATTTTGTTGATAGGTACTTTTGCAACTTGAACAGCCGTTGAAGTATTATTGATGGGTAAATTATTACACAATGGCAAATTATTACACAACGGTAAATTATTACACAACGGCTCATCTACCAAGAAGGGGCTGGATTTTGTTGATAGGTACTTTTGCAACTTGAACAACCGTTGAAGTATTATTGATGGGCAAATTATTGCACAACGGTTCATTATTCTATCTCCGTAGAAGGGGAACCTATACGGGTAAATTATTACACACCGGCAAATTATTACACAACGGTAAATTATTACACCACGGTAAATTATTACACAACGGTAAATTATTACACTACGGCTCATCTACCCAGAAGGGGCTGGATTTTGTTGATAGGTACTTTTGCAACTTGAACAGCCGTTGAAGTATTATTGATGGGTAAATTATTACACAATGGCAAATTATTACACAACGGTAAATTATTACACAACGGCTCATCTACCAAGAAGGGGCTGGATTTTGTTGATAGGTACTTTTGCAACTTGAACAACCGTTGAAGTATTATTGATGGGCAAATTATTGCACAACGGTTCATTATTCTATCTCCGTAGAAGGGGAACCTATACAGGTAAATTATTACACAACGGTTTAGGTAGGTACCTAGTAACGAGTACGGGGTTAGGTACTATCCTACGTAGGGTCCGAGACCTACATAATATGTGTAGAATAGTACATAATATATGTTATATAGAAGGGTTATCTATACGGAGACCTGTGATCTGTAACAGGAGGGTATTCTGTACAAAATAATAAACCGTTGTGCAGGTTCATGATTGAACATGCTAAATCTCAAGTTCCATACGAAATAAATCACTAGCGACAAAAGCGTGGAAACCAATTTAAAAAAAAAAAAACCTTGTTAAAATTAAAACGAGCACACTAAGAGCAAACAATGTTAAAACGGTTTCGGTGATCAAGCCATCTTCAGTAACAAATAACTGTTATCGTCACTGAAACCAGTTTTACAGTGTAGGGTATTTTGAGCTTTGTGGTAATGGACAATTTAATAAGTAAGGTTTTACTTTAAAAGTTCAAGTAGTCTAATCATGCGTTATGGCAGTTTGATCGAATTTTCGGAATACCGCAAATAGCCTAACTGCACTTCAGCCTCGAACATTATTGATCAAACTTTAAATTTTTTATCATAACCGTAAAAATACAAATTTGAACACCTTATCTAGTTGCTTTGGATTGGAATCAACTATATTTTCTGTGTTGGTTTGACAGTGCGTCCGAACTGTCGGTGTACGTACAATCTGCCTGTTTACCACCTTGCGGCGCTTTTGTCTTTCATCAAGTTCGTTTGACGTGGGTAACATTCACGTAGCCCGCCAGAAAGGGTGACAGACCAGAAAACCTGTTCGTCTCGGAGCTCATCAAGATAATTCGTATGTGGCGGAAATGTTTGCGTTTGAGATCCGCCGCACTTCTACGTAACTCGAGTAAATACGAGAGCTATTATGCACGTTGGACGCTCCGCTGTGAAAGTTAAAAGGTAGGTAGATCCGAAAGTTCAAAGTTTTGAAACATTCTGGCAGCTGCAATGCAACACGTTTTGGTTCTACGAGTATTTGCTGGATGAACTTCGCGTTGCACAATACGAGGTGTTCAGTTTTTGTAGATCTGTGTTCATGGAGGATTGGGTTGTGCAAAACTGACTTCTCCTCGCATTTTATTACAGTGAGTTGAAGAGGATTCTAGTGATGTCAGTGAAGTTGAATCGCCCTAGACATTTTCCTTCTTATTCTTCTTCTTCTTCTTTATTACTAATCAGTCTGAAGTTTGGATGGCAGCTGCAGCTCTCCATCCATCTCTATTCTGTGCCAGCTCGGTGTGGATATGACTAAAGACCGGATTGCTAATCAGCATAAATGACCCGAATATGCCATAGCATATGCAGTAAAAACTAATGAAATATGCAACAAAAAATATTGTGAAATTCGAGAAATCAAGTTCAATACTTGGAAAAACCACTAAGTTTCAATAAGGAATGATCTGAATGAAATTCTCTGTGATGAATTTGAAATTGGCGCATTCATCACGAGCGGCGTGAGGGAGGATGTGCCCGGTTTGGTTATGGGCGGACCACCACCATGCCCAGGATCTTTTTGGATGAGTTGCTTGGTTTGGTTATGAGCGAATCACCACCATGCCCAGGATCTTTTTGGATGAGTTGCTTGGTTTGGTTATGAGCGAATCACCACCATGCCCAAGATCTTTTAGGAAGAGGAGAGAGACGAGCTAAGGAGGAGAGAGAGTAGTCAGCGACTAGAGGAGAGCGTAGAATGAGTAAAAAGGCGAAGGAGGCGAGTTTTTATAGGCTCAGGAGCCGTCTCCCTCCATCCTCTAGCTATGGTGGGGATCTCCAGGCTGGCCCTCGGCTCTCCTGCGTCTTCTGTCCCCACTTCTAGGTTTATTTGGCGAGATCTTATTTCTACGTACAAGGGTTGTGGTTCTGGGAGGATACCACGACATTCTCATTTCAAAAATATTTTGTAATAAAATTGATGCTTTCACGGAACATTATTTTTTACTATTTACAACTTTACAATGTTTACATTATTCGTAGGTAACTTACAAACTACTTCAATATATCCGTCTGATTTTGTTAGGAACATTGTTTTATTTGCTTCCAGTCACCAAAAACGTCTGCCAATTCGGGTAGGCAGTATAGCTTCCTTACTTGTATCGCATGAACGTATAGAATAGTTGGGTAGGTTCATTTTGATACAGGACCACCTGCGATCCAATCCACGTGTCTCCTCAAAATTTCAGCTCGACGACTATGTAATTCGCGCCGTTTGAAGCTTTACAAGGAAATGGTCAACATTTCATGTTTGCGCATGCGCAGACAAATGAAATTCATGTGGACCTATCAAGGTATTTATGATGAATTTAAATTAGCAGTAAATTCACCACGAGCGGTCGAGGGGGGAATTTGCCGGAATTTGGTTAAGGGCGAACCTCCACCATGATCCGGATCTTTTTGGATGCAGCTCGGATGCGGTTAAGGGCGGACCTCCACCGACCCCCGAGATCTTTTGGGAGAATTTGCCAGGCTGGTTAAGGGCGGACCTTCACCAAGATCTGGTTCTTTCTGGATGAGGAGTGAGAGAGGAGGTGAGGAGAGAGATAGATAAGTCGGCGACTTGAGGAGAGCGTAGAATGAGCTTGAAGGCTCAGGAGCCGGGGTTTTATAGACCCGGAGGCCTTCTTCTTCAATCCTCTTGCTGGAAGAGGATGGTGGGGCTCCAGGTTGTGCACCGGCTCCTGCGGCTTCTGTCCCCCACTCCTACGGTTTATTTGCGAGAACTTAAGTTGAACAGGTGTTGTGGTTCTGGGAGGATACCAAGACAGTATTATTCCTCATTTCAAGGATATTTAAGGTAGTTATTGGCGTTTCAAGTAGTTCACGTCTGCGCATGCGCAGACAAAACGATTTCCATGATTTTGAAATGGAACCATCTGCGATCAAACCCGCGTGTACCCTCCAAATTTCAGCTCTCCATGACTACTTTTCGCGTAGTTAGAAGCGTTACAAGGAAATGGTCAATATTTCGTATTCGTGCATGCGCAGACGAAAGTTACATCACGATTCCAATGAAATTCATTTGGAAATAATATCACAGTACTATTCCTGATCGACCCTCCAAGTTTGAACTCATTTCAACGACACGAGTATTTAGGGTTGTTAGGGGAAGTTACAGTACTTTTCCAATGATTTTTGTACTAGACCATCTGTGACGCAACCCGCATGTACCCTCCAAATTTCAGCCCATTTCGACCATTATTTCGGGCAGTTATGGGCGTTACAAGGAATTACCACAGATAGACAGACAGACGGACAGACAGACATACAGACAGACACGGAACCAAAAATGTTCCTCGACGTCTGAAAGGCAAAATGGTAGTGGAAATTTCATTTTGGAGGACATGAATTTTTTTGACTCATCACGAATACAACTTAATGAGGAAGCAAAGTCGTTGAAAGTTATTGATTATCTATAAAATATGCATCATTACGTTTTTTCCCCGAATATGCAATAATATGCAGCAGCAGTTCGAATATGCAAAAATATGCAGAATAAAATTCAAATCAGGGCATCTACTGAAGGCAACTCGAATAAAGGAAGAATTTGCGCTGCATTAGATGAAGCGAAATGGATATGCAAATGCATAGAAATCCGGTCTCTTGATATGACCAGTGGCGTATCTGTTGTGGAGGGGGGGGGGGGGGGGGGGGGTTAGTTGAGTCATAACACTCCCCTCCTCCCCCACGCGCTTGAACAAATACGTGCTTAATTGATCACAATTTAAAATTACATTTGCAAAAATGATGAAAATATAAAAGCAACAGAAACAAATACGACAACAGATCAAGCACGAATAAACAGTTGAATAATATTGCGTTTATTTGATTACAAACGAGCAATGTCCATAGCCTTTGTGTGTATGTTCGGAGCAAGTAGTGGAGGTCTGTTGGATGGGGTGGGATGTGTTGTTTCCCTATAAAGGTCGCTTCACAATATTATAGACCGTCACGAGACCGGCCCGTCACCGTCACGAGAATCCAGCGGCCGGGATCGGTCGGTGACGGTCCGTGATTCGTATTCACGTCGCACCGAGTTTCATCCGTCGTGAATCCTTCGACGAACAGTGCAAAGCATCAGTCGTTTGGGATGTGAGAACTGAGCAAATAATAATGTAACATCTAATATAAAAACGCTGCAAATCCCTGCACAACGGTTTATTATTTTGTACAGAATACCCTTCTGTTACAGATCACAGCTCTCTGTATAGATAACCCGTCTACATAATATAATATGTACTACTCTATACATATTATGTGAATCGCAGACCCTCCGTAGGTTAGTACCTAACCCCGTACTCGTTACTAGGTACCTACCTAAATCACGAGTTAAATGTTGCTAAAATAATACAGCCGATGACAAACAGTAACTAAAACGGCAAAAAGAAACGCAGATAATGAAGTTCTAAAGGAAAATTGTTGATGTGGAGTGAAATAGATTCCCCTTCTGCGAAGATCACTGTTTTCTGTGGTCAATACGTATAATGAACCGTTGTGTAATAACTTGCCCATCAATAATATATACTTCAACGGTTGTTCAAGTTGCAAAAGTACCGATCAACAAAATCCAGCCCCTTCTTGGTAGATGAACCGTTGTGTAATAATTTACCGTTGTGTAATAATTTACCGTTATGAAATAATTTACCGTTGTGTAATAATTTACCGTTGTGTAATAATTTACTATTGTGAAGTGATTTACCCATCAATAATACTTCAACGTTTGTTCAAGTTTCACAAGTATGTACCTACCTACCAACAATATCCAATAGTCCATCACTTATCAAATGAAATAATATCACATAACTACCAACTCGACTTCATACAGCCATCCTTGATTATAATCAGGTGCTCCCTAGTGATGATATCCGGGCCGGATTAATACCTTTTGATTCACGATCGTGTTGACGAAGCTTTTTGGTGCACACGAACGGCTGGACGTACAATGCTCCGGGTGGTCTCAAAAAATTGTTTAGCTCAAGGCAAATTTAATAACGTTAAAAAAACCATACCCTTCTACGGCGTACGGCGGACAGACAGAAATATTTTTATTGCATTTTCGGATTCTACATATCTTGAAACGTAAACCATCAAATTTCGAATTGGAGGAGGTGGTGGGGGGGTCAGATTTTTTTTTTCTTGCTCGATTCCAATGTTAGTTATTGAAATAATAAACCAAAATATAAACCTATTTCTCACCAATTGTTTGAAATTCCTCTCGAATTGCATTCCTTGAAATCAATATCCATGTATTTTGAATTGGAGAGATCGTAGTCGTAGAGCGTGTCCCCCACTGCCTCAATAAGTTTTTCGATGCCCATGTTGAAGAGACCTCAAAACCTCACCGAAAAGAAAAACCCTGCAAAATTATTACCTGCACAAAGGTTATTATTTTCCTGTATGGATGCCCCTTCTGAGTACATCCCTGTTTTCTGTGGTAAATATACCTACCTTCGAGCTCCCCCCAGGAAAGCCCTAAGACGAGTACTGGAGCCGGCCGGTTGCAGTTTCATAAAATAGTATGCGGTGAAGTCAAACATTCTTTCGCTCCAAAAAGTTTAGCTCAACTCTCAAGCCGTCGCTACTCTTATTTGTGTGGGATGCCTTAAGTGGTTTAAAATGATTTCCAGCTTCACACGAATTTTCTGCAGGCACGGCTTTTTAGGTCCAATTTATTTGTCTGGAAAAACGGAGTTATTGAAAAATAGTCTGTTTCCACTAATACACGAAAAAACGAAAAAAATACACTGTTATACCGGTTTCGGTGACCAAACCATCGTCAGTAACCCACAATAACTGGAAGTGTAAAAAAGTTTATTTTTCGGGTTTTTTCGTGTATTAATGGAAACAGACTATTTTTCACTAACTCCGTTTTTCTTTGAAATGAGTTTCCACGATTTCTTCTTGAGTGATTTAGTTCGTTATTTGCCTGGTCTAGGTTGTTGTATAGCAGCAGGTGACCGACCCAGGAGGTTCCTCTTTTTTGCAGCGTTTTCCACAGTCTTCTTCTGCTTTCTCCACTCTTTGTAGCGCTTCCTCATTTGTTACCTTCTTCACCCGGGAAATGTTTAACATTCTACGATAATGAACCGTCATGTAATAATTTACCGTTGTGTAATAATTGATTATTGTGTTATAATTTAGCCATCAATAAGTCAACAAACAAAACAACCAACAAACTCCAAAAGAGCCGTCATTTTTCAAATGACAGAACAACCAACTCGACTTCATACTCCGTGAATATAATCAGGTGATCCCTAGCAATGATGATCTCGGGCCAATTCCCGATTGTTAGCGCGTCCCTAGTGATGATATTTGGGCTGAATGTATACAATTTCATTCACCATCCTGTTGAAAATGCCTGTCGGTGCAAACTTCTGGGACTTGTGTGAACGAACGGCTGGACGTACAATGCTCCGGGTGGTCTTAAAAAACTCAGTTCGAGAACTATTTAAAACCGTAAAAAAAATCAAGATAACGGCGTCCTGGAGATTTCAATCAATTGATAATAGTGAAGTAACGAAGACTATCGACGGTAAATTATTACTCAAAGGCAAATTATTTCTCAAAGGTAAATTGTTGCACAACTGTTCATTATACTATCTACGTAGAAGGGGCACCTATGCAGGTAAATTATTACACAACGGTTTATTATTTGCCTTATGCTTCATAAACTAAAATTAATTATTCATAAACAAAATAATTAATGACTGAATTATTGAATCCCGCGCATTTGTAGGAAACTTTAATTCCGGGGCCGGCTCCAGTACTCGATTTAGGGCTTTCCTGGGGTTTTATTGCATTTTCGGATTCTGCATACCTTGAAACGGAAACCATAAAATTTTGAGGGGGGGTTAAACTTTTTTTTTTCATGCTCGATTCCAAAGGTTCATAATTGTAAATAATAAACCAAAAGCGGTGATATAGATCCCAAAACAGACCTAGCGAGAAAGTTAGAATTCTGTGGAAACGTTCACCTACAAATCAGTAAGATTAACAAACTGAAAATATCCGTATAAGTTGTAAGCTAATCTAATCAGATGGCCGCAGTGTAAAATTATTATACATTATCTAATTAACTAACTCCCCCTCCACCCTTCTAGGTGCCTATAGCCGTAATGTGGAAAACAGTGATATGGGGATACAAATAACGGACATACCTATTTTAACTAAAAATTAGTGAAAATGCCGAATTAGTTGCATTATAGTCTTCAAATAGCATCGAAAGGATAATAAACATGAAATTCAGTGGTCCTTCCCTATCGGGCAGGTATTAATACAACTTGATCACAACGAATAGCCTAGAAATGGCAATCTAAATACGTCGCGATCAGCATAATATAACACAGAAAGCGGCCTTCTTGGATCAGCGGAAACCGTGGATAATCTCCGAACTAATTGAACCTGTCAGCGCCTTCCCAGGACCCCACCTGTCGACAGCGGCGAATTCCGAGCTATTTAATTAAATTTGATTATTTATTGCTCCAATCCTGATTATACAGCTGGAGAACTGTCTGGAAAGCCCCGTTTCGCACTGTCACTTAGCTATGCATCGAATAAGTTGGATAGTTCTCAATATTCATGTTCCTTTCGCGCCGTGCCACCTCGGACGTCATTTTCAATTTGTGTGTCACGTGACGATAACACTGTGTACACAATGACTGTGATGCACAGGGGCCAGCAGTTGAATTGAACAAGCAGCGTCAGGTAGTGAAGAATCAGGGTAATTGTAAATGTGTGCCATCAGCTCTCATATGGGATTTTCGGAAACCAAACCGTCGTTGAATTTGATGTTTGAAATAGAGATTCATAAAAAAGTGTCGTCTTCGGTTTCGGCTCTCGGTGGGTTTTGATGAATACGAGCGTGCGCACGTATTTATTTTATTGTTTCAAATGATAGTAGATTTCATGTTGAGAATTTTGACACCAACCGCACTGTCCTGCAATAAGGAGTTATTTTTCTTCGATTTTTCAAAGATTCAAAAAGTTCTGACGCCACTCTCGCCTATGTGGGACCCCCCCCCCCCCCCTCCCGCGCCCACTGTGACGTCAGAACTTCTGGAAACTTCGAAAAATCATAGAAATTGTAGGGCAGTGCAGTTGGTGTCGAAGTTCTCAGAATGGGATCTAGTTTCATTAAAAAATAATATAAACCTCTTATGTGCCATGCGCATATTACACTATCAAAACATCTTGTTCGAAGTTCGAAAATCGACTTTAGACATATTATTTATAATTTTTACTGCTAGTTGTGCGACCAGAAATCGCCAAGGGGCTGTTCGTACGAATAACGATAAATTGACAGATTGAGATGAGGTTTGCACCAGGCATTTTTTAGTTTATTAATTTTATTAGTAAAGATTAGATGACTTCATTGGTTGCCACCGTTTGATACTTGGCAGATATAGTACATCACTCGGTTGAAGCAGGATTATCTATGTTCACTTAGCATATCCGTCATATCTGTCAAGTTTATCAAGAAGATAATCGCTTCTAAGTGGTGTTGGTAAATTAGAACAATTAAAATATCAATCGTGATTTTATATAGTAGTTAACAGATAATTTATTATTAGTCGTTAAAACCAGCTGAAAGTCTTGGTTCAGTCATACTAAAGTATTTTAGTCGTAGGAAGAAAAAAGTAAATATTCGTTAGTCTCTCGACTATTTTGAATTTCCTCATCAGTTAACTGAGTTAAAAAAACTATTCGAGGGAAAAATTAGCCAATTTCAGACCCACGACTAGACTAATCAATATTTCTGTTCGTCTAGCTTCCCGTTTAATCGGTCTAACAAGGTTGCTATAAACGCTATAATCTCCAAGGATCTAACTGAGCTTTTCAACAGCCCCACATCACTCGCCGACGCCACTTCCCCGAAGACTATTAACAATTATGAAATAATATTATTTCGACTTCCTTCAATACGGTTGCGACGGTAGTGAGTTTATGAAAATGCGATAAATTGTGTTCTCAGTTATGTTCTTTACCAGTCGTCACCTCTCTGGATGTGCTTTTAGTGTCCAATTAAGTAGGTTGTGCCTGGAACTATTTTCATATTTTCCATTTCAATACTATTAATGAATGCAACCCAATCCTTAGAAATGCTGATTGAATATTTAGATCTCTCGCTTTACTGATGCAGGTAGCTACTTTGTATTTTATGAAATAGTTCAGTTCGGAGCGAAAATACCCTCGAGACGAACCTCTGTATTTTCCCCGTGGTATTCTAAATCGGATTTTCTATGCCCCTTTGAAAAGTAGAGACATTTATTTTGAAAGCAATCCACAGGGGACCTAACAAGGGGTCATGTACCGGGTTGAGGAACGGCCATAATCACCTTTAAATAAACCGAGTTTCCGAAGTTTGTGAACGATGTCCCTTCCTCCCTAACGAACGTTATTTTCGAATTTGAACTGATGCCAGGGAAAGACGAATGGGGATGAGGACATTTCGTTGAAAAAACTAGAGGGGAAACAAAATGGTCTGAAAGCATTATTTCTCAATAGTTGAAAAAGAGAAGAAAATCTATTTAAACAGGGATGGAACAAGTCAGTCGTCGAGCTAAGGATTTTTGTGAATTTCAACCTTCATTGTTCGTCATCCCTTCTGCTTATTTAGGGGTGTACTAGTGTAGGGCTTCTTGGTAGGAATGCTAAATTTCAAAATTCTACCTAAATTTCTAAAGGACCAAACGTTTACAGACAACTAACACTAGATTTTTAGGCACATCCCGCTTTTAAAGTCAACGCAGTGTTTTTCTTCGCCAGTATTTTAGGTTTATATATCGGAACTATCGTGTCCGACCCTGAAGAAGCGACACTTCCAAGATATGAATGGCGCCAAACGCTCAATGTAACTAAATCTTCCTTAAAAAAGACGCTATAAATGATCACACAGCGGTTTGTTATTTTCCAGTAACTACCTCTTCTGCGTAGGACAGTTTTTCAGTGGTCGGTACCTATTCTTGTGCTTCCTCCTCGAAAGCCCTAAATCGAGCACTGGTGCCGGCCGAAGTACATAAATATGCATTTTCCACCGCCAGCATCTTCTATAACGCGCCATTTGTGAAATTCTGATGATCGCTGAATCTAAGTAGAACCCTCGACATATTCCCCATATTTTCACCTAATTTGGATGATTTTTTGGCCTTGAACAACAAACCTGTTTCCATCAACAAAATCCTATCAACAGAATCCAAAATTCAACCAACATTCTTCATATGAAGTAGTATTACGGAACAGCGAACTCGGTTTCGTAAAGCCATTATTATCAGCTGTTCCCTATCAATAATATCTGAACCTGAATCCTAAATCCAGTGCTGGAGCTGGCCAGGCAGTTACAGTAGTTGCATAATATGCGTTTTTCCACCTTCAGATTCTCTTGTAATGCACCATTTCGGCACCACGAACCGCCCATCCGATTCCGATGGTCGCTGAACATAAGTAGGACCCTCGATATATTCCTAAATTGTCACCTAATGTGGATGATACGTCGTTTGTCCGTAAACAACAACTTGCAGGTACCTATCAACAAATAGGTTAAAAAAACTACTAATCAGCTACGGCATTTTGAAAATTTCAACTCCTGTTTAGACACCAGATAGCTGAAAACGCAAGGTGCCTACGTAAAATCCGAAAATGGAATAACAAAAATTCTGTCCGTCCGCCGTACTTTCTTTAGTTACCACAGGTAAACCAAAATGAATGAAATTTGGTTCGTATATTTTGGTCATTTTGGTGTCTAGACGGTTCGCGACCAGATCAAAATAGACCAAATAGACGAACCAAATTTCATTAATAAATTTTGGTTTACCTGTGGTAACTAAAGAAAGTACGGCGGACGGACAGAATTTTTGTTATTCCATTTTCGGTTTTTACGTAGGCACCTTGATTGCGTTTTCATCTATCAGATTTGAGGAGGGGGGGGGGGGGGGGGGGATTAACAATTTTTTTCTTAATGCTCGATTTCGGAAGTTTATGATTTGAAAATACCTAATAAACCATAATTGATTGGCACCGAAACTCGATTGTTTTGGGTCTAGTCTGGGTTTTGGTAGTCATCCCCTCAGTTGAATGAGCTTTTCCATCATTTCCAATCCTTAAAAAGATTTCGATTCATGGCGTTTTTCAGTCTTAAAGGAACTTCCTAGTAATTAATCCCAACAATTTCAATTATAATTGCTAATGACTCTCTGAAATCAACTGTTCTTCGAGTGCACTCTGTTTACCCGAGGTTTTGATTCCATTAAAATTCCATTACTAAACCCCCAAAATAGATTAAAACAGAAGATTATTAAAGTTGATGGACTTGCAATGCAATGTCTTTTCCTTCCCTCGGCACGGGAGACCCTTTTCCGGAAATGTTGTTTACACTTGTTTAGGGAATGCCGAAAAGGGATGAGGAAAAAAAAAATATTGATTAACGTTCGTCGTCCGGATGTAGAGAGAGGGTTGGCAAAGATCTAATTACACGACCTGGCGTGGGGAGGAAGTTGGAATCAGATGGCGTTCCCCAGTAAACGGGTTACGGATCAACCGGAGTGCGGGAGATGGAGCAGAAAGAGGGGCCAACGACGTTGTTTCCTTCCTTGGGAGAAAATTGCGTCGGCTTGTCGAAAATTGTGTCGGAAGGCAAAATTGAACTCGGAATACAATAATAAAGATGGGAGGAGGTCCTGGATGCTTCCTGTTCTTTACTGTTTTAATACGAACAGTGACAGTGTCGTAAGACTGAAACTAAGTGTACCGAGTGTCGTGAGCCGGTGTGTTGTACTCATGACAGAGCGGGTGGTTTGGATGAGGATGAAGTTGAGGGGTTGGATGAAGGCGGATGAGGAAGTACGTGCTCCGTAGGAGTCTTTTTACTAACGCCCCGTGGTTTTCACCACAGTAGGCGTTAGTTTGAGGGAAGGTTAGCTCCCCGCGGTTTTCACCACAGCAGGCGCTTGAGTTAGTGGCTCCCCGCGGTTTTCACCACAGCAGGCGCTTGAGTTAGTGGCTCCCTGCGGTTTTCACCACAGCAGATGCTTGGAAGGTGTAGGCTAGCACTCCGCGGTTTTCACCACAGCAGATGCCAGAGGAGAAGGAGGTGTCGCGCAGATTTTACCACAGCAGATACCAGGAAAGAGGAGAGCACCCCGCGGTTTTCACCACAGCGAGTGCGAGAGAAGGTAGAAGAGAGGTCGAAAGAGAGGGTCGAGAGAGAAGTCGCAAGTCGAGGGTCGGTCGGTCGAATGACGAGCTGGGCCAAAAGGTTGCTTATATAGGCCTGTTTCCAAACCCCCCCCCCCCTCCATAATTTGCAGTTATGACCGTTGAGGAGCGATGGCGGTTGATAAAAGGAACCCTTCTCCCTTGGCGCTACCCGGCTCCTTGTTCCCTTCGTTTATTTGGTTAAATCATTCTGTATAACATAGGAGTGTAGAGTAGAGATTTGAGGGGAGCCACGACACCAAGCTTAATCTTAAGGGTGTTCCACACGCCACAGATAACCTGACCATTTACTGCGTAAGACGTTGGTGAGCTGGAGTGGGTGGACGGAAAATCTGCATATATTTTGGAACTGATCGAGTTCTCACTGTACCTTGCTCAGATTTCCTTCGACCATGTTTAATTCACAAATTATGAGTGGATCCACGTCCGCGGGACGGAAAAGAAACTGAGAAAACGTCTCAGCGAGCGTCTGGACGGGCTTCTCAGGTTTTCCTGACCGTTTGCATAACAGTAACTTGACGACTTACCTGAGCCTGAGGACCGCCCTTTGGCTTTCAGTGCCCATCTGTTGTCGAGTATTTATTCCTCTCACCTGTTCACTCACTGAACGCCCCTCTCAACACGGCAAATTGGTACATAGAAACACTGATGATAATTATGTACCTACAACCGTGGTGAATTATCATCGTATTGCTTGATGACTGATGAATGCGGTAGATCGACTCTGAGAATTCATATTGCTCATCACTTACCGTGACTCATGATCTGAAGTAATTCCTCTTTGTGATCTTCCAAGGTTGTAGTGTCTGATCAGTGGCAACGTCCAGCATTTTGGGTACCGTTAGTCTCATAAATAGAAACCTTGTTTGAATCGATAAAGTCAATAGTACATTTTCATTGACATTACTTATCTGCGCAGAGTTGGAATCAAAGTGATATAGAAATAATTGAGTATTTTACAGTATTTTATACTGTATTTGAGTATTTCTGTATTACTTTGGTCGGGGTGAAGTTCCAAACTCTGTTGTAGAGCACATGCATTTCATATGCTAGACCGAGAGAGCTGACTCCAGGCTTCTGATCCAGCTCCTGCAATTTGCACAATCCTCACCTAATATTTCCGGTGATGGACTTAAGAAGGGAGAACTTCCATACTCTCAGATTCCCACGGTTTGCTTCATTTCGGGTCTGCAACCTGAATATATCAGAAATTAACGAGTGACTGTAGTGGTATCAAAATAATAAACTTCGAAAACCAAAGTAAAGAATAATAATTAGTAGAATAGATCCATGACAGGTTCTCCTGTTCCACCAGCAGTGCCCTAGAATCCCACTCCATAAAACCAATTCTTGCGAAAGTTCTTCTTGTTTAAAGAGTGACGTTTTATAACAGTCATCCAGCTAAGGTAAACAAATAACACAGGTAACTAAAGGTTGCTGTTAAATAAATAATGAACTGAGAGAGTTTGAATGCTAGTAGGGGCTGAGATTCGGAAATTTGGTTACTACCTAACGGCTATGGTCTTCGAATCCCACGGCGCAATTAGAAGCCTTGAGCGAGTAATGGTAGTTACAAATTCTGATTAGGTACGAATCCTGAGAACCCTACACCTCACTGACCTGCTATCCTTAATCCGTACGGGCCTGCGACCGGTCTGGCCTCTGCGTGTGAAGCAAAGCCAGGCAACTGGGATCTTGCACTCACCAAAACCGGTACCACGTGCTGGGGGAGCCCCAGGCAACCGGTACATCGCTTCGGCAAAGTGCCACCTGTCTGCCCCCCAGTTGAGGTTGGATTCGTGGTGGTCGTGGTTGTCACCCAAGCACTGGAACTGATCCGGATGTGGTGGGGAGGCCTCCCTCCCAATTAACTGTGTGGGTTCACTGGGTAGGTGCAGGGATGTGAGTTTTGTGGGAAACCGACAACTCGGGAACCAACCTCATGTTAAGTAGGTAAAGTGAGCTAGAACACTCGCCTCCACCTGTAGGTCAGGAACTTGGGCATATTCAAGGACTCTGAGTGTACATTGTCCTCTCAGGAGGGCTTCCCTGTCTGCTTGCAGCAGGGGAGAGGTCGTAAGCTTTGAGCTGGGTTCTCCCTTAAACATTGGACATATCCTTAACCCACAGCCTAAATAATTGGGTACCTACATTATTTCTATCCGCTTCATGTATACTGACCAATCCTTATTTTGATTCCCAGGTGCTGGACGAGCTCAACCTGTCGATGGAAGCGATGCTGATGCCTTCGCCGCCGCCCTCCGAGCTGACGACGGAAGCCCTCATGTCCCCGGCCTCCTGTTCAGTCGACTCGGGTTTCTCGAGCTCGTCGACCGGGACCAACAGCCTCGGACGGCCCAACTCCGCCAACAAGAAGAAGTCGCCGCACAGCTTCTGGCGAAAACTCCCGGGTCTCGGCTCGTCCTCTTCCTCCACCACTTTAGTCAAACCTAGTCCAGGTGAGAAAACCACTGTTGTCTATTCTGGGCGCGGGGACTTCGTCAAGATCCTCATCAACTAGCCCGCGGCTCCTCAGAAGTCCCGGAAAAAGAGCAGTTCCCGTCACACTTGAGCAAAAAAAGATACTTATTATCTGTTCTTTTTTGTGTGTGGATTCGTCAAAATTTTGTTTAATATTGATGAATAGAAAGGGAATTTCTACGTGGATTCGGGAACTTTTGAGGTCTTTCATCGTTGAAACGTGTATGGGAATCGGTTCGCGTTCTGTATCGATATCATACTTCTTTGGTTGATCATGCCCGCCAATTAACATACAACAGAATTCACTCCTTGGTTTTTCCAGTATCAACAGCGCAAATCCATTTCAGCCCTTCCATGTTTCGGTAACAGAGAGTGAGTGGCAGCTCGCTCCAAATAGACCACCAAAAGAACTAGATAGAAGAAGAAATAATTCTCTCTAATATTATCATCAAAATTATTCGGGTTTAAGCAAACTGAAATTCCAGCCTTTTCCAACTTTCCATTTTTCTGTTGAACTTGTGGCTTATAAGTAGCTCGCAGTAACTTCTTCATCCCAAATAATCAGTGGCTTTCAGGGAGAAACATTCACTGAGTCATTCAGGGGGTGGATTAAAATTATAATTTTAGGCCAAATTACCACAATATTGTTTATTGCTGATGAGAAGGAGGAGTTTGTACCAACGGTTTGGGAAATTTCGTGGTCTTCGTCGACTGAATTCGTACGGGAATCGGTTTATTCTATACTGCTTTGGTTGATGTTGCTAATACAACAATAATTGAGATACAAAAGAATTCACTTCTTGATGTTGTCAAGGCTTTGTGAGAATACTCAGCTGTCAGTCAATCAAATTCAATAATGCATAGAGCGGACACGCTTATTATACAAGTGCCACTTCCATAACACCATCAAAAGCTCAAAAAACCATCAAAATAATGTTATCGCTAAAACAATAAATTATATTATTCAGGCTTCAGAAGTGGAAGTATACGGTAGTTTCTTCTGGTGAAATTTTGTTCCATTTCCTGCAGTAAATGTAAGCTGTACAGGAAATGAATGCATTCCAAATGCACCATCAAAACAACGAACTATTAAATCCTATCGCTGAAATTGTTACCAAAATCATTCAGGTGTACCTAATCCATTGAAAACAACAATCGATTTGCTTTTCTTTCAACCTTGTTCAACACAGCTGAGTAGGTAAAACATCAGCTGAGTCTGTCAGTTTTCAAGTTAGGTACATACCTAATCGAGCATTATTGATCTATGTTAACACCTACTAGGACCCATATGAATTTAGGTACCTACCTGGATATTCACTACCACCTATTTGGGCTGTAATGCTTAGTGCTGCTTACACATTTAACATTTACCTTTTTAGGTTTATTGCGTTCGTCAAATATTTGCTATTTACTAACATTTTTTGAACCGAGAAAAATTTAGGTGGGATGTTGAATAATTCTGCTTAAAAATTTGTGATTATAAATTGCTCCTGATTATAATTTAGTTTTCATCTCTGTGTTCTCGTCATTCTCTAAATGTGTTTTTTTGTTTGTGTTTGTCCGTTGTATGTCATGGAGGTGTATGAATGTGATGCAACATTGCTTTTCGGTGTACCTTCATCTTATGTATGTATTCCGATGACACTAACTCTCTAACCTTCAAACTGGTGCTACAAGGGTTGAATCGAACTTAACTATTAGCAAACTTAACTATTAGCTACCTAACAAGTTCGACCTCCACATAAACTTCAGTAAGTGAGTTGCTCACTCCAGAATTGCGCAGTTAATTGGAACACAAATTCTCACTAAGTAGCAGCACACTATCAATATTTTCGTGCACATCTCTTTCCAAATAAATTCAGTTGTTTGTCAACTTGAGTCATAAAAATGAAGTTCATGAATCACAGCTCTACTAGCACATCATCACACTTATACGGCACTCAGCAATGAAAAGTGCAAATAGTTGGCCCTTTTTGAAGAAAATAGACATTTTCCGCTCAAATGGTTTGATTTCAAGTTGTTAGTATCTACCTGCTTAATTGATGTTTTGACTGTAATTTCGATTAGTCAGTGGAAAACGTGCTGAATAATGTTCACTACTGAATGTACGACTACAAAGAGAAAATTATCATGTAATTTTGGTGTGAAGTTCCTTTGATTAAAATGTCTTAAATTTACAAATCGGGGGTTTTTCGAGCGTTCAAACAAAAATTTAATTTTTGTGGAATATAAAAGAAAAATATTGAATTTGTGCAATGAGATTTTTATAGAAATGTGTTAGCGACGTTAGAAAATATTAAATTATTTTGTCGTTAGGTTGACACGGAAAGTGAAGTAGCCTGTAGTCTGCTTTTTTCACATCATCGTAGACAACATGTTGCGCGTTCCAGTAATGGTTCATTCAAACAAGATTTGAATGATAAATGAATAATTATTATCATTTCTATTTCGTAGAATTGCTATCGCAATAGGCTGCTCCATTCAGTGTTAGTACATGTTTAACAAAACAGCTGTTGATGTGTGAAATGTTTAAAGATCTTAGTGTTTATTACAATTTGACCATTAGTTTAATTACAGCAAACTGTACTTTAAATAGACATAGAGAATTTCATTAGTACTTACTCCGAATTAAGATTCAATAGCATTCGGTCTAGATTCTGATTTGTAAAAATGCTCATTCCGAAAATCCAAGTTTCCATCTGGGGAAAAAATTCGAGTCAAAAAGTCTATAATTTTAGGTTGTAAAGATGTATATTCGAAAATTTGAATGTAATTGTGGCTTCTGTAAATAACTATTATCGTAGTTACTAATTTGAAGAGAAAAAAATGCAATACAAATTGCGTAATTTTTAAAAAGAGATATTGGTTCGATCTTTTGTAAATTTCGTATATAAAAAATATATAAGTTTTGAATTTAAACATCTTGTGTGTTTATTTATTCCCCCTTTCAGCCAGAATACCTTATCTTCATTTTTCCATAATCTTGTTCGTTTTTCATTTCTTTTTTGATTCGTTTCATTCAAATTATCCGTTCTTCATTTCCTGATGTCCTTGGAACCGTTTTAGAAATTGTCGACTTATTTTTCTTTCTTGATCTGAACATGCAAGATGCTTAAATTCTTTTCTTTTTATTATGATTTTTTCGGAGTTGCGACAGAAGTTAATTTTAACGATAGGCTATCCCTAATAATTGTAGATTCTGAAATTTTTTATTGGTTTATTTACACAGTTTTGGTTTTTAATTTTCTTGGAACTCTTTATTTTTACGTTCGAAAATTCTCAATGATTGTGGAAGGTGAGTACATGCATGGTGAACATTATTTAGTAGATTAGACTTCGTAGTTCGTTCATTTGGGTCAGTTGGAAGGTTTCTGCTACTGGGTCCAAACAATTTCGGTGTACTGACGATGAGTGCTCGGGCTAAAAGTGAACTGTCTCCTCTCAGGCTTACATTATTTTTACAGTCGACTGTGAGGAATCAAATTTCGGGGCTCAGTCTTGTACCATCGTACCTGTTATGGATGGGACTGCGCTGTCGTGCAATGGGGTATGCGCGTGGTTCACAAAAGCGTTATCTTATTTTTCAATTACCCTAGATCTCGTTCTGAGAACTTTGACACCAACCGCACTGTCCTGCAATTAGTAGTTATTTGTCTACGATTTTTCAAATTTTCCAGAGGTTCGTATGTCACAGTTGGCTGGGGAGTCCCGTCGTGGCGAGAGGGGTGCAGTGACGTAGGAACCTCTGGGCTGTTTGAAAAATCGTAGAAAAAGAACTGCTTATTGTAGGACTGTGCGGTTGAAGTCAAAATTCTCAGGATGAAATCTACTGTTAAAACAATAAAATAAATACGTGCGCAGACCCCCATTGGCAGGAAAGTGAATGCTACAGCTCTTTTGCTCACATACTCAGAAATCATTATCAAGACACTACATCCCCCCCCCCCCCCTCTCTATAATGATCAAGACAGACCCCTCCAACATTTTTTGCTCAGATTTGACCGACTTTTTGTTTTTGAAAGTTGTTCATCTTTTAAACTCATCCGAATACCAACATTGCGGCGAAATTTGTAATTTTTCATCTCCTAGCCAAGGCCAGACATATGCTGGAGTGACACATGAAATAAATAAATAGGTACACTTAACATGGGTAGCTACATATTTTCTAAAAGAAGTGACATTATTTTAGGTAGGTGAGTAATTTACGGATTCAGGATGCTGTGAAACGGAAAAGAATTGACAACTTGAAAAAATCTTCATGAACTAAATTTTTTGGACTCATTGCAACAGCTTGATCTTATAATATCCTTCTAATATTGACTGAAGCTGTCGTCGAGCTGTGTTAGTGGGGCACAGATGTAAATTCACGGGGTCAGGATCAAGGGCACTGCAGCCCTTGGAGCAACAGGTGGGAACGTCGAGGGGTTGGTTGGCTCCTGGGCCACCTTTCCCCCAAAACCCGCCTCCCCTCCTTCCCCTCCGGTCGCCCCCCCCCCCCCCAATACCCTCATAATTTTCTGCCTTCTGAATGAAGCTCCTCTCGCTTTTCTTCACAGTCTCTTTCACGAACAGTACCCATTGTAGTAGTATGTACCTACGCACTCAGCGACATTTCGAGGACCTGAAAAATAACCCCATATTTAGATTTTTGGCCACTGGGCAATTTTCGTGGGTTGCAAATTCTCCTTTTTTTCCCAAATTCTGTTCGGTAACGGAAATTAACGCTTACTGACCACAGGTACGTTTATGTCGGAAAGTGTAGGCGGAAAAATATCGTGAAATTAATTTCCTAGTTCCCGCTAGAAATGACGTATCAGGTAAATCGCCGAGTAGTTCAACTCAAATCCCGCTTGGACCTCTTGTGCGCCACTTTAAGCGATGTACAGAACCGCATTGGATGGATGGAACCGCGAATTTATAAATAAATTTAAAAAACGTCTTCAAAATCAAACCGAGGGGAGGTTCACGAAAAGTCACAGCTAAGGTTCATGCAGGTTACCAAAAAGGTTTGCCATTTCTGATGTTGGTTTGTTGGCAGCATTGAGAACCTTCGCCTCCGAAGCTTAGCTCCGCCTCCTTGGGCCAAAAGCCACAGCCAGATTGAAAGAGACCTGATACGTCATTTCTTGCCGCATTTTTACTTTCAGTCACCCTAATTTAAAAAATATCGCTTATTTTTTTTAAATCGGGCTTCAAACTACCATTTTTCAAGAGTTCTGAATATTTTTTTCCTAGAAAATTTTCAGACGAAAATTCCCCATTGAGTTAATGTCATTCCCTCCCCCACCCCACCGCAGTGAGGTATTTCCCCCCCATTTCTCTTGGTCTCAAAGTCCAGTGAGTAGGTACGGGAAATGCCTATAAATCTAAAACAGCATTAGTTTATTATTGGGATATAACGACTTTCATTTACAATCGTAAACCCTGTAAGTACCTAATTGAACTTTACATGTGATCAAATGGACCACATGAGTAAAAAGTTATATAGAACCCACTTTTGGTAAAAAGTGTTTTGGCAATTTTTTTGGGTTTATTGTTTTCTTATGAGCCTTTGGCAAAAATTGTAACTCCTCTCAAAATTTGATGGTTTGCGTCTCATGGTGTGTATTTAAAATCCGGAAATGGAATGAAAACATTCTGTCCTTTCACCGTACGCACCTTCCTTGGTCCCCGTGAACCAAAATTAATTAAATTGGTAGGTATGTAGGCCCCATTTGAGGTCTAGTTGGTCCGCGAAGCTGAGGGGCGAAAAATGGAGGCTGACGTGTTCAAAATGCAGAAGGTTGCTCGAAAACTTTGAATAGAAAGGTAGCTTCAAAAGTTTTAATAAAAACCTACGCCTATGGTTTTCTATGACTTTTTTAAATTGATTCCGAATGAAGTTTTTTTTAAGAGTACCTGGCACGTCCAGCCGTTCGTTCACATGAAGTTTGAATCGAAAAGCTTCGTCAACATGAATCGTACGTGAGAACACATCCAACACGGATTTCATTGCTAGGATGCAGATGGTTATAATCACGGATCGCTTTATGAATTCGATTTGGTCCATGATGTTATTTTTTCAACTGAAAAAAATATGGTTATTTTGGATTTTTGATAGTTTAGTGCTTACATGGAGAAAGCACGGGAGTAGGTATTGACCACAGAAAACAGTGATCTACGCAGAAGGCCGCTACAGGAAAACAGTACATCTTTGTGTAATTAATGATTTGCAGCGTTTTTTGTTATTGGAATATTCTTTTTTCGTTAGAGTCACCATTCAGACTACTTTTGACTATCATATTATATAAAATCAGTCTTGATAGCCGCTATTATCGCATTTGACACCCTTCCCCTTCCTCTAAAACCCGTATCTGAGCATTTGCTTTTCATCTTTGTTATTGGTTATTTGTGCACTAGTGAAAGTTCATTTAGTATTCCAGGGATCCTAGCGATCCCTGAAATTATATGAACTTATACGAATGAAATTATACGATTCTGAAATTATATGAACTTTAGTGTACTGTTTAGTGGGATAAGCTTGGTTTACCAGCTGAATAAACCTTTGCTATTTACGAGAAAACCACTAAGTAGGTACCTTCTGATGTAGTTTATTTTAAATGAGTAAAACGCATATCTACACACAATGGAATATTGTGTTCTGTGCCGTTTTTTTTATGACTTTCGTACGAAATTACTGGATTTTTGGCAAACCACGTGGTTCAGCAATAAATTAGGTATCTTTAAATTGACAATTCAAGACATCGAACATTTAAAAGTAAGAACCAACGCAAGTGTCGGGAAATGTTGACTGAAAACCTAAAGGCACGTTTCCCAAAGTTGCGATTCGCTAGATACGGAATAGCATTAGGAAAAGTGGGGCAAATTTAACATTTTCATGTATTTCTACTCCAATTCACACATGAAACCAGAGGCGAATCCAGATTGAATTACTTCGCTGTTCCAATCCGAGTAGACGAAAAGCTCCGAAATATGCGAAGGACACCGCTGGATACATTAGAGATGTTAGTAATACGTTTCATTACTTCCATATTGGTAATTCCGTGGCTCTTGACCATGTGAGGCCCAAGTTTGATCAGTGTTTCGTAAAAGACCCAAAGAAAACAAAATAGCCGTTCGGCTGTTCATAATAATAAATATTTATTTTTTCGAATCCCTTCGAATTAATTTTAATTACGCTCGGTATCCGAGAGAGCGAATTTCTGCGATAATGGTACACAGGCCCTTTGGAATATATTAAACTGTGCAAAGAACGCAGTGTGGTGGGGCGTAAGTGAAAGGCATTTTGTTGTGGTAGCTGACCGCGCCTTGACTCTGCCAGTTCCGCCGCCTGCCTTAGACAATGTATGCAGGCTCACGCCCGCAGGCCCTCCGAGCTACTCCGGTCTTGTGTTTCTACCGGCTCTGCTTCTGACCTCACACGGATATTTATTTGAGGATATCAAATATTTGAGACCTTTCCGTGATGGAGAATCTGTGCTCCCCGTAATTAGGAAGTACCCGTGGAGTGAGCGGTTGTTAGTTCTTCGTAGTTTATTGCTTTCCATTTACTCCGATAACCAGCCATTTTATACCCGTAAAAAAAAAGAGTTGTGCCTTGTGATTGCATTTGAGTGGGAACTACTTTTGAATTACATGTGATGGAGAAGTGAACAAACCTGTCTACTGTCTGAGCGTCTGAACCCAACTGAAACCACGTTCTCATGTTATTGAAATACCATGATTATTCCTACTGAGTTTATCAGTTTCCCTTTTAGTACTCGAAAACACCAATTGTGTCGCCACTAGCCGCTCATACAACCCCTTGAGGCACTTCAAGGGTAAATGTCACGGGTTTAGTTCCAAGAACCGCCACCACGTTGTGCTTCAAAATGAGCCAATCCAATATTCGATTTACCTCTTGAATGGGTCAACCGATTTTCAATCTGTAAAATGTTCTGTAATCGTTATGAGCAACCTCAAGTGGCGACATTCAGTATTGAATTTTAAAATTTTTTTTCATGGAGTTGCCGACATCATTTTACTTATTTTTAAGTTTAAAAAAAAAGCAACTAGTACTTTGATAGGAAAAAAATCGAAGAATCCAAATCCGTTTTCAGATTGAAGATCGGATCATTAGATCGAACGGCATCTGGGAAAATCACTATAACAATAAGGGCCTATTGTTAGCCCTCTAATCCTCTACCTGGGCCCACCTTGCAACGTTGCCTTCCCTTTCCTGTTGATTTGAGCTAGCAGGTGGACTGAGTTCACATCTAAGAGTGTATTTCTTCTACATCTATTTCTTCAACTACAAGAGTTGCTTGGCAGAATAGTCGGCTGTTGGATCAAATCAGGGTACAGCCAAATTTTGGCTGAATCCTGTCAGGGTATCAAGGTTGGTTTTTAGCCTTAGTAAGAAATATTTTCAATAGATGGCTGCACCGTCGGGGGCAATCCAATATTTGTTTTATCTCTTGAATGGGTCAACCGATTTTTCAATCTGTAAAATGTTCTGTAATCGCTCAAATCAACAGGAAAGGGAAGGCAACGTTGCAAGGTGGGACCAGGTAGAGGATTAGATGGCTAACAATAGGCCCCTATTGTTATAGTGATTTTCCCAGATGCCGTTCGATCTAATGATCCGATCTTCAATCTGAAAACGGATTTGGATTCTTCGATTTTTTCCCTATAAAAGTACTAGTTGCTTTTTTTAAACTTGAAATTAAATAAAAAATAATGTCGAAAACTCCATGAAAAAAAAAAGTTTTAATTCTAAACTGAATGTCGCCACTTGAGGTTGCTCATAACGATTACAGAACACTTTAAAGATTGAAAATTGGTTGAACCATTCAAGAGATAAGTCGAATATTGGATTGGTTCATTTTGAAGCACAACATGGTGGTGGTTCTTGGAACTAAACCCTTGACATTTACCCTTAACAAACTATTGAAAACTGGAGGGGAGCGCTCACTCTGAGGCCCCACTCCGCAGTCTGTTGTGAGTCTGCTAGTCGCATTTTATATTCGCCAAGTATTAAGGTCAATTTACGATACAAGTACTGTGAGTACCTTCGAGGGGGAGTGTGCTGTCGAGTTTTCCCGGTCCGAATCAAAATAAATTTGTTTTTAATCAGATCGCCAGTGTTTTTCTTGTGTCTCTCCATGGCATCTGATTATGAAGAAGGGGAGATATCAGACCCGGAAACCCAGGACATCATATACATATGTGTATTTCTATACCAAAGGGAGTTACTAGTGCGAGAATTGAAAATTCTCATGTTCACACATACCGAATTGGTTTTATTATAAAATAATTTTTTTTAAATCTTATTAACCAAGAGAACTTTAGTCATTAGAAAAGAAAAATTGAAGAGCAAATTCTGCGTCTAAAGAGATCAGATCTAGCTCTCAAGCTGTGTATTTATAATTTATAGTTCAAGTATGTAAACCTACATACCTATGAATTTAAATTTTCTCAATGTTAACAAGTTTTATGAGAAGTGCAACATTATTTTCTTGTATCGATAACATGATCGCATTGATCTCTAACACACACAAACCCTTCCACCACGATAAGGTTATAGAGCGATACAAAGGGGAAATTGTATGGATTTAAGGTTTTTAAGGTATGCGCATGCGCATTGGATACGATCCATGCGATTGTTGTGAAATTCGTTCGTTATTCCTGAGAAAGACTACACCCGCCAAAGTTGGGCGAACTGGCGCCTTTGGTTTGTGTGGGGCGAATTGTTACCTCGGAATTGGTTGGCGCATGCGCAGTTTTTTATACGAGAACTCGTTGGTTGGTGCCAATGGGATCAGAAATATACAGTTTCGGTGCCTTTCTGGCTTTATGTCGCACATGAGCTAAAAGAAATATCCTGTGCGCATGTAGAGGAAATTTGTTTTCAAAATTTGCTCTTTTGACTGTAACGGCCACTGACGGTTTGTTTTTGTTTTTCTAATTCATTTTACCTACCTAACGCGAAATGTGAAATTTTTGAGACCGAGGGGTAAATATTTTGTTCTCGCTCAAATCCAAAGGTTCGTTATTGAAAATAGTAAATCATAATACGTTTTTGGGATCCTTCTTTATAGAGTTAGAAATTTTCTAACCTTAAATTTTAGTTGCATTTGGTTAGGCGCACCTCTGGCGTCAGCAGTGATTCGTATTATACGTAGACAGGTAAACACCATTCATAATAACTCTGCTGTTCACGAGCTTAGAAGATGATACGTAAATTCTATACCAGTTGTCTGACAGTAATGTCATCATATCTTTAGATATAGAAACCTTTACTATAATATTATTATAGTAATATTGTGTTTGCAAAATTATGTTTACAAAATTCATGTTTACCTAAACGTTTACCTATGAATAGGTAAACAGCTATCGCATGTTTACCTATTTGTAATTATTGAGTACAAATTCTTGATTCAGTAACTCACCGGCAAGGTACTTCTAGTATTCAGCGAATTTTGCAAACACAGTTATTGGGGTTTCAAATTATAGAAGCGGATATGGTTTTTTGTTTAATTCCAAGATCCATCGAAACATTGGAATTTCAGTTAACTTTGGGTATGTATATCTACTGCACTCTGAAAACAAGACAATGTGCACTTATCTTTCAAACTTCCCTTAGTTGGGAGATAGATGGTGAAGAAAACCAAAAAAACTTATCATGAACCTTTTGTTAATCCTCTAAACCCCAATCATGAATAATATATGAATTGCTGTTTCCTCCCTTTTAGTTAGTCACTTTAAAAAGTCACTATCCAGAAAATTAACTATGTATCTGCTAATCAAGTAGGTAATATAGGTAATCCTAACCGCTCCCCTTCCGTTCGAAATGGAATTAAGAATTCTCTAACTTGTTTTGAATTTTCAACTTCCCTTCATAAAATTTCTCGAATAAATTAGGAAGCCTAATTACTGCCGTTCACAGCACCCATGAACATTAATGTCAACGAGCCGATTTCTAATCATCGAACTTCCGCCCACATTTTCGCCCTTCAAAACGGTGGCTATTCACTGGCCGCTGTGTGCCTCTAACTTTTATCTTCCTTTTTTCCATCCTTCTTTATCACCTGGTTGCATTCCCTTTCCGTTAATGAATAATAATGAGCCTATATTTTCGACGAATCCTTACAACTTCAAATATACCGAGATCGTTCTTCGATTTCGTAGCAATCATACGGCCAACCACTCGGTTAAATCGGTTTCTATCGTATTTATAGTTTTATCGTTCTTACTCAATTAGTTTTGTTGATGTACGAGTAAAATATTCCCACTGTCAAGTCAGATGGTTTTATGATGTATCGTTTAATATCACAGCAGTTAGGTGAATTAAAGACACTTCTATTATAATTATAATAATTATACCTACCTGTTTCATTTCCTTCAGATTGCAATTGCACTTTTCGAGCAAGTTTGGAATGGGACGTCACATAGGTTAATAATAGCATATTACGAGAATTCATTCTCCTGCATTTCCTTCCTTTCTCCTGTTGTACGTTATTTCTGATTATTTTAAGGGTTGAGTGGCATCTGTCAAAACGGCATGATCATTGCTGCCTTGATCAGAAGAATCAATACTCCCTGAAAATGTGACACTGACATGATTGATTTTCATGTGATGACTGGGTTGAACATAGAGCGTACATCTCGTGTTTCGGATCGTTTGTCCGACTTTTAACGAACCCGTCCTTGCGATATTCCGAGGCTCGACCTTTGTGAAATCAATCGAGACTTGTCAGTTCGGTTAACGACTGGCTTCACGTGTGATCAGGCCCTTTATTATCATCGATGTGATGGAGTAATTGCATTACGGGGATCAAAGTCAAATCGGATGGAAATCCCCTACTAATTCCGCATCATTCTCGTCGCCGGGGGTTCGATTGAGTTGAATTTGCCATGTTCATCAGCCGTCTACGTAATTCATCTAGGCTGCTCAACTTGCACCTGTTTCCCATCGTGCTCGGTATATACATTGTCCGACGGGATTTTAACGAGATGATGTTTAACTGATGTGTCATCTGTAAAAGAGAGAGAGAGATAAGAGAATTTATTCATCATTTATACAGAGTATGATAATGGTGAAAAGGTTCAAATGAATAATTTTACCCAACTGTAGGCTAGGCCTGAGGTGTTGGGTAAGAGTCGCTATTTAGCTTAAAATATGCTAGCTACCTATCATAGTAAACATAACAATTTCAGGTGAATATAATCCAGAAAAAATATATGAAAAACTAAAGATATACGCTTCTAAAGTAAATATCGAAGGAAACACATCCTTTCATAATCAGCCAAGAGAAGATTAACTTTTTGTATGAACTCTTATATTCAGTTGGATGTCTCAGCTCATGATTGAGATACTTATGGAGAACGTGCAGCAAATAAAGTGGGCTTCTGGTGGTCAAAACTAAACGAGGTTTAGGATTTACAATATTGCCTTGTAAAATAAATCTGGTGGGATGCAATATTGGTCTGTCAGAATGAAGCAAGGTTGGGTGCCTATGAAAGAAAACTAAAATGTTTTTAGCAAGGAGCTGCTTAACAGTACAAATACGTAGATTCCTGAAAAGGTCAGAGGATGGGGACCTACGGGTTTTTCTGGCCATAATCCTTAATATAGCCTTCTGGAGAACAAATATCCTGTTAAGGTGGGAGTCGACTGCACCCCCCCCCCCCCCCCCCCCACGAGTAAGGCGTATTGCAGAACAGACTGAACTAGAGCATAATAAATTGTTTTCAATGTTTTTAGATCCAAGATATTGCGAACCTTATAAAAAAATACGGGTAAATTTGCTGAGCCTATTTACGATAGAATGGATATATGCTTCTCCCATGAGAGCCTGTCATCAATGATCACCCCCAAATATCTATATTCCCCGACTCTCTCGAGGGGGGAACACAAGCAAACCCCAGCATGGAGGAAAGGGTGAGAATGTATTGTTATGTTCCACGGCCATGAGCATTCCGAAATAGTACTACTAGAAATTGCCATGTATTTAGTTTTTTTTTTTTAGTATTTAAAGTAAGTAAATTCCCGGTAAACCAATCGTTTACCCTACTTAGCATCCTCTCCGCACGCTCAAAGAGCTCCTCCCACTGGGTCCCCTCCGTGATAACAATCGAGTCGTCAGCAAATAGAAACATTTTGGCGGGAATATCAAATTCAAAAATACGATCAATATATAACAAAAACGCTGCAAATCCCTGCACAACGGTTTATTATTTTGTATAGATTCTTTTACAGATCACAGCCCCCCCCCCCCCCACACACAGCCCTTCTATATAACATAATATGTACTATTCTTCCTTCCTCCGTAGGTTAGTACCTAACCCCGTACTCGTTACTAGGTACCTACCTAAAACGCTGTGTAATAATTTACCTGTATAGGTTCCCCCTTCTACGGAGATAGAATAATGAACCGTTGTGTAATAATTTGCCCATCAATAATACTTCAATGGTTGTTCAAGTTGCAAAAGTACCTACCAACAAAATTCAGCCCCTTCTTGGTAGATGAGCCGTTGTGTAATAATTTACCATTGTGTAATAATTTACCGTTGTGTAATAATTTGCCGTTTTGTACCTAATAATTTACCCATCAATAATACTTCAACGGTTGTTCAAGTTTCACAAGTACCTACCAACCAAATCCAGTAGTCCATCACTTGTCAAATGAAAGAATATCGCAGAACAAACAACTCGACTTCATACAGCCATCCTTGATTATAATCAGATGCTCCGTAGTTATGATATCCGGGCCGGAGTTATACCGTTTGATTCACGATCGTGTTGACGAAGATTTTTGGTGCACACGAACGGCTGGACGTACGATGCTCCGGGTGGCCTCAAAAAATTGTTTAGCTCAAGACAAATTTAATAACGTAAAAAAAACAATACCCTTCAATTGAAAGTTTTCGAGATACGGCGTTCTGAAAATTTCAACCCCTATTTTGAACCCCTTAGAGATGACTGACAGTAACGTCGAGCTTCGAGGACCAACTAGACCCCGAACGGAACTTATAACCCGAATTTCATCAATTTTCTTTCATGGTAACTAAGAAAAGTGGGCCCGTACGGCGGACAGACAGAAATATTTTTATTGCAGTTTTGGATTCTACATACCTTGAAACGTAAACCATCAAATTTTGAGGGGGGGTAAGCATTTTTTTTTCTTGCTCGATTCCAATGGTTCATTATTGAAAATAATAAACCAAAAGAGCAGTGGGCTCGATGTTGAACCCTGAATTACTCCAAAATCGTTATTCCTTAATTCACATAATATGGTTATCGATTGTGACAATTTGCTTCCTCCCGGAGAGAAAGCTAGCAAGCCAGTCGAGAGGTACAGGGTAGGGGTACAGGGTTCGGAAATAACATGAAACTAACTATCTGTTACAACCTACTGGTAGGTACCTACCAAAAAGTACACTCCCCCCTCCTCCTCTTCCCACTATAATATAATTATAATACATATTGGGGCCGGGGTAGTATCCGAGTGGTCTAGAGCGTCCGATATTTATTATCCCCGTTTGGGATAATAAACATTATCGGCGTCTCTGGTTCTCGTCTCGGGCGGGCACCAGTACAAGCTTTCAAAAACTTGCATGTGCTTACCCGACCGGCGATTAGCTCTTCACCTCTGATGGAATCATGAGAAGCCTGTCAGGGACTTCAGTTGAAATAATAAGTAGGTAGTGTCTAACTGTCTAGCGTTCGAGTAAAAAGTCCCCCCCGGGATATACCGATTAAAGTCAAATCCAGGGTAAAAATAAAATTTAAAAAAATTATTGTACAGTATCATAGGTATATATTGTAAGGTTTTGTTATGAAGTTCCTAAAGGATGATTCTGAACCAGAAATCAAAACAGGTCCTAAAATAGGTATCTACCTACATTACGACAAACACGTTTTGTCGTTAGGTACGTGTGGTCCATTATTAGGGGAAAAAATGCATTACCGCTTACTTACACCCGCTCAAAATTTGGTGAATATAATCAGAGGTAATATTATAGCTGTCTCAAAAGTTGCTGAGCTCAGTATTCGAATCATTTGGTACCGTCAACGGACTAAACTGAGAAGCCGCAGGAATTTTGAGCAGAGCCTGTTGATCGTGTGGGAACCTCCTCGTTAGTACCTGTTTTCCGGGGCTGCAGACCAAAGTGATACAAAAGACTTTTAGGTAACTTTGCTGCAGACACTGATGTTAGATCGACTGGAACACAGCAAGCTATACCCGAACCATTGGGTGATGAGATTTTTGCTGGTTTTGTCTATGATTTTGGATGATGCCATTTTTTCTCAGCTCGATTTAGACCGTCAGAATGGACAATTTTCGTGGGTTGCAAATTCTCTTTTTTGGCCAAATTCTGTTCAGTAACGGGAATTAACACTTATTGGTCACATTATGGTGTGTTTATGTCGGAAAGTCTTGGCAGAAAACGAGTGTAAAATTTGAATTTTTGAGTTCCCACTAGAAATGATGTACTCGTATTAGGTAAATCGCTGAGTAGTTCAACTCAAATCCCGCTTGTAGCGCTAGTGCATCACTTTTTTTAACGATTTACAGACCCGCAGTGGATGGATGGATGGATGGAACCGCAAATTTGTAAATAAATTTAAAAAAAGTCTTCAAAATCAAACCGAGGGGAGGTTCACGAAAGTCACAGCAAAGTTCTTGGAGATTGCAAAGAAGGTTTGCCATTTCTAATGTTGGCTTGTTCGCAGCATTGAGAATCTTCGCCTCCAAAGCTTCGATCCTTCTCGTTGGCAACAGCCTCTCAGATGCCAATTTATAGACCTGATACATAATTTGTTGCCGCATTTTTACTTTTAATCACCCTCGTTTTTTAAAAAGCCTTTATTTTTGAAAACTGACTGCAGACTAAAATTTTTCCGAGAGTTCTGAATATCCCCCCCCCCCCCTTAATTGACGAAAATTTCTGATTGGTATTTTCTCAAGTTTTGTGGAAATCCGCATTACGGAAACTTTATGTTGTTTTAGTACGATGTTGCATCAACGAAAAACCTACTGGGCTGTACAGCGAATCCATCCAACATGATATTGTCTCGACTGAGAAGCAGAAATCACTAGAAACAACTTCATTAACGATTAACAACATATTAACGAACTACCCATCAACAAAGCTATCTATCCAGGCGACTGGATTGTCAGTTTGTTAGGATAAATGGCTGCTGACATTCATACCCTCCTTCCAAAATGAGTGCTATAATACTGGTGAACTATAAATAAATACTCGTTGTGTTGGGGTAGGCTCCACTGGTGAAGTGTTGTCATAAACTAAAGGGTAGATAACACGTAGGAGGGGGCGTGGAAACTTTTGTCGATAACGTCAAAACTTATCGCGTCTCATTTTCAACTATTTGTTTCCGTCGCGTCAAATAAGAGATGAAATATGGTCAGCTAATGAATGACGGCACCGCTATCTGTCCCCGCAGTTGAGTTGTGGTGTGTCAAACTCAAGTGGAGCCAATGGTTCTTGTCTGGAATATATCAATCTCGATGATAGAATTTAAACAATTTATTCGTTACAATATCGTAATGTAGGTACGTACGTACTTATTTTTGGTTTATTATTTTCAATAATGAACCATTGGAATCGAGCATGAAAAAAAAAATTCTTACCCCCTCTCAAAATTTGATGGTTTACGTTTCAAGGTATGTAGAATCCAAAACTGCAATAAAAATATTTCTGTCTGTCCGCCGTACGCCGTACGCCGTACACCGTACGCCGTACGCCGTACGCCGTACGCCGTACGCCGTACGGGCCACTTTTCTTAGTTACCATGAAAAAAAATTGATGAAATTCGGGTTATAGGTTCCGTTCGGCGTCTAGTTGGTCCTCGAAGCTCGACGTTACTGTGAGTCATCTCTAAGGGGTTCAAAATAGGGGTTGAAATTTTCAAAACGCCTATACCATTTTTTTACGTAAATATTTTTACGGTTTTAAATAGTTCTTGAACTTGCGAGTTTTTTAAGACCATCCGGAGCATCGTACGTCCAGCCGTTCGTTCACAGTAAGGCCCCGAAGTTTGCACCGACAGGCATTTTCGACTCCAGTGTGAATGAAATTGTATACAATTCAAACCAAATCTCGTAACCAGAGACGCGCCCACAATAGGAATTTGTGAATACGGCCAATCATTGGTAGGGATCACCTGATTATATTGGCGGAGTATGAAGTCGAGTTGGTTGTTCTGTGATATTATTTAATTTGAAAAATGATGGCTCTTTTGAGTTTGTTGGTAGGTAGTGAAACTTGAACAAACGTTGAAGTATTATTGATGGGTAAATTAGGTATTACTACGGTAAATCATTACTCAACGGTAAATTATTACACAACGGTTCATTATACCATCTACGTAGAAGGGGCTGGAGTTTGTTGGTAGGTACTTTTGCAACTTTTTTCACTCCTCATCAACAATTTCTTTTCAGAAGTTCATTATGTGTGTTTCTTTTTGTTAGGTACTGTTTGTCATCGGCAGAATTATTTTAGCAACATTTAACTCGTGATTTAGGTAGGTACCTAGTAACGAGTACGGGGTTAGGTACTAACCTACGAGTCTGCGATCTACATAATATGCATAGAATAGTACATATTATATTATATAGACGGGTTATCTATACATAGAGCTGTGATCTGTAACAGAAGGGTATTCTATACAAAATAATAAACCGTTGTGCAGGGATTTGCAGCGTTTTAGAATAGAAATGAAACAGCGTGCGCGATCATGTGTATATTATTATGTACATACAAAATGTGCTCTTATTTTTTACCTCTTATGTGATGTCTGCTGGATTCGTGGTTCAGCTGGAATATTATAGGTTTCAGAGGTTTGGTACTCGTTATTTATTCATTTAACATAACTAAATTGTTTATCCTCATGAGAACCTTCCTACTCGTATTTTGAGAACTCTATTTCCACTAACTTAGCGCGGGCGAGGTTAACTTCCGAAGGGTTGTTCCGAAAATGGCCGCCATAACCCGAAGTGTGAAACGTAGAAGTTGACTTAAACGTTGAAAAAATCAAAGATTCGATTGATTCCGATACAGAAATGCATACTGTTCAACTTCGATTTTGCTTTGTGTTTAATCTTGTTCACATACGAGATGTGTGTGGGTACTGACACATCTGGTGGAATTCGTTAACTTGAATCAACACACACACACACACAACCCAAAGAAATAGGGGTACCATGATCGATCCGAATCGGCCGCTGGAAACATGTAAGTAAACTACCTAATTATAATCCTTCCGGTCATATTTAATTTTAATAACGTAAATAAGGTGGCCATAAACGTCGAAACACAGGGAAGTACGGTGAAGAATGCGAAACACTGCATAACTTTCATTTGACCGAACCTGTCAATCCCCCACAAGTTCATTAAAAGTCGCTAACAATATTCAACCTAAAATGTCCGTTTCTTTCAAGGTTAGATGATCCACTTTCATTTGGATAATGATATTGGTGTACCACCTGTGTATCACACCTTTTCACTATGCTTTCAAAGACAGTTTTTGGTTTATTACTGTGTGAATAATACACCTATGTATTCGCTCAGCAAAAAATTTTTATAACACCCCCTCAAAATTTTTTCTTTTCCGTTTCAAGATGAGTAGATTCCAAAAATGCGATATCCGTCCGCCGCCCGCCGTATTACGTGTACCGGCTTCATTTTCGGTCTAAAAAAATTCGTTCTTTCGCACACATGCCCCATTTGGGCCCTAGTTGTGTCCCGAAACTTTTCAGCCCGATCGGAGTATACCCAGGGGTGTTATGAGTGAAAATGGGTATAAAAATAGGTACTTTTGTGTTTGACCAAAGAGTGGAAAATTGGGGTTCTACCAAATTTTCAGCTCTCAAAATCAATTTTTTTATGAGTCAAAAACCCGGGAAATTGTCTGAAATCACCATAAATTTGTATAATAACACTTGAAAAAGTGTCAACAGGTGAATCAAGACAAATAAAATAAAATAAAGGAGCGTACCTAATTCGTGTTTTGGGGGCCAAAATTGGTGGAAACCATCAGAAATAGCTATTTCAGTTATTTCACATGAAAGAAACAATAAATGAACAGCCAACATTTCTGCAGGCACGTCCAATAGAATAATAAACCCATGTGACCCGGACTTTGCAGCGTTTTTTTTTTTGCGCGCAGTATGAATCACCTCAGTTTGATGAAAAGACTTCCCAAGTTTACCTTCTGTTTGTTCCTTGAGGAAGATCCTTTTTTTAATGCCCCCGCTCCTCACCAATCGGCAACGTGGTTATTAAGGTAACCGGAGGCCCACACGCACGCACATACGAGGATTTCTTGTTCCTTCCCCTAATCTAAAATCAATCACAAATCAATTTTCGTTCCTCGAGAAACGGCGGCCCGCGGGGCCGGAGCGATCGGCGTTCAATTCCGTTCTCCGCCTGCTTCATCGCCGCTGCTGAAAATGTATTATAGCAGAAATACTTGGTAAATGAATATTTTTTGATAGTAGTTCTGTTCGACTTAATCTCGACTTAATCCATTTTCTATTATGGAAATTCGTATATATAATCCAGATTTCTGACTGAGCTTTTATCCACCGTTCTCTTGTGTGGCACTGATTCGTAGACCATCAAAATAAACCTAAAATCACGAAGTGATGTTATGTTATTCCTATAATTGCCTTTGTCAGTTCAGTATAGTTGGTGCACAGTTATCATAATCATTTCTAGATAATATTGAGCGTGATTTGCGCATTCGCAGACAGTCAGCCGTGTGTCGCCCAAGTTCTGAGTGAAAATGAAGGAAACCATAATTAGCTATATGAACCCTTGTGTAATAATGTGCAGCGTTTTTCTCTTTAATCTTACTGGCGATTCGTGACAAAAAGTTGGATCGAGCTTCTCTGAGTATTGGATAATATGGGTCTCTACTGTATTCCCGGAGTTCATAACTTCCTCTTGTCCATTGGCAAATTTATAATACGATGTTAAATTTATGTTCCCTGGTATTTTTTATCAAAAGAATTTAGGTTTCTACGTTGTAAATTTGTAATTATATTCGATTTCCCGTCTTGCGCGGGAGTGCGTGTGTGATTAAATACGCCAGGCTGAATTTATTAAAATGGTAACGCGAGATAGGCCTGTCGACAATCCGTCATGTTTTTATAATAACGAACGTCGAAAGGGTCTGGAGAGTTTCACGATATTGGGAATTCGGGTTCCCTTCCCCCTCTTTTGTTACTTCCGGAATTTAATTTGATTTTGAGCTTTTCTGGAAGAGTTCATGGAGCGAAAGGGTGTTTGAGCCCTGGCGTCGTTCAGCGACGACACGGTTTATTTCATCTTGTTGCCATCCGTCGGAAGGGAATGGTGTTCATTGACATGAGTGGAGAATTGTTTGGGCCAAAAGGGCATTATTTCCCTGTACGATTATTATGGGAGAACTTCTCATTTTCAAGAGATGGAAGTCTGTAGTCGTTTATTGAAATAGATATTGTAGTTATGTAAGTCGCTCATTTGAAACATTCTCGTTAGAATCTTTTAAGGGTTGAGCGCATGCTAATACAAAAAAGCGATTTTAATAAATGAATTTTTAAGCAACAATTTATTGACCGGCCGTCACGTATCCTCCTAGTTTCAGTACATTAGGGAACGTCTTTCATTGTGAGTATATTGTTCACCGACAAATTTAACACATCTCTCTTTCCGTGATAACAAAAAAGAACTTTTATTTATTCATTTCTGAGAAAAAAATGAAATCAAAATTTCCGTGAAAGCAAAAATGAACTGCTATTTTTATTCATTTCGGAGAACATACATTATTTTTGTTTGTTGGGTGAATATAATTATTGCTCTCCCACGGTCCAAACTCCCGAAGGTCAACAGTCTCCCAAAGATTGGTAGTAAGTTAAGTTATAGAAATCAAGAAAATGTACGGTAATACGAGTATTTTTTGTAGTTATCCACGAAATGTTGTTAGTTCGTAGAAGAACATAATATTAGCTAACATCCACTAAGAAAGTGTTGCGTAAAATTCAGCAGGTTTTGGTGGTGAAACATAACTTTGAATTCAAGCTTAGTAATCATTTGGTTGGGGAATAAAGTTTGAAACTCCCGTATTTCATCTAGCGTTGAGTAATAAAAGGTTGGGATTGTTATCATTTTCTCGCGCATTTTAAATTGCGCTAACTTGGTTTATGAAAGAAGCATTGGAAGAAACTATTTTAATGTTATAAAAGGGCGCAAACTCCTTCTTTTCATCACCTTTCCTTTTCAAGCCATTTGCTTCGCAGCGGTTATTTCGTAATTACTTATTTAGCTGCTTTTGAAATTAGTTCCTTGAAGATTTGGCGAGAGGAGGGCTGTTATTCTTCTGTAGGTCTGTAAGAATGAAACTGAATGAAATAAACAGAAATCTCAGGTTTGCTAATAATAATATATACAAGCAGTTTGCTTTTCTTCCTTGTACTTTTGGTGATTATATTTTCTGGATAGATGAAATCCGGCTGTATCGATACGACCTCGTCTTAACAGAGTTGTTATTGAAATCTATTTCCATTATGTAGATACAAATTAAATTCTGAAGTAGGCTGTGGATATTTGCTTACTTACCTGTCTTTGTTCCACTCGGCTAAACCTATTAGTTCAGTTTGTTTATTGAAAACCTACATTCAACGAATCCAATGCTTTCATTTCTTCGAATAAATAATCAAAGTGCGAAGTTCAAATTTTGGAAGGTCTTGATGATAATTATTTAAGGTATGGAGAGAGGACCTACTATAAAGAAATAGGCTACGTCAGGCACAGGATTTGCTGTTGATTTGGGTGTACCTAATAATAGTACAGTGTGAGTATTATTGGATATGATAATTGTAACGGTAGTTTTAATAAGGTAATAAGTCTGGTATAAAAGGTTCTGTTAGACGCTTGGGAGGATGTTATACAAGTACCGCCAATCTGCCGACCCAAAGGGACCAGTTTATAATACGGCAGTCAATTCAAAATTTGGTTGAAAATTGAATCGTCTGCCACCTTAGTGTGACATCATAAATTATATTTGAGGCAGACTAAAAATGCATATACCATCCTTTTAGAACCCGTAGTTGAGTGCCTAGGAAGGTGGCTCAAAATAGCACTCGCACATGTATACCCGCCGTGAAGATGAAGTAATTTTAAGATTGAACCAACTACTTAAGAAACATACGACAAAATACTCGTACTGAATGTACATTCCCACACAACTGAAATGATGGGCCAGGGCAGGTTAATAAAAAAGTTGAACGTAAGAGTGCTTATTTTTCTATTTGAAGGGGATATATGGTTGAAATGCACATAAATACTGCATTCTACATCTTACAACAAGCCTAGAACACCGAGTCTGCTTCTCCAAAGCTACCAGAAAAGCTCCAACGGCCAAAATCCATCCGTCAGTACCTAGTAAATTTCAAATGACGTCAGCCGAGACAAAAATGATAATCTGAATGCGTTAACATACATTTGAAAGGCATGTAGAATGTGTACTGTGATGAAATATGAATCGCACGATCATAATTCATGGGGGGATGACATCGAATCAAAAGCCTTCAACGACGTGCTTGAGAGCTTGAAGAGTTATGTTCAACCAACTCGTGGAGCCGGAATCGAATGAGTTACTAGATTCCTCTCGTACGTAACATGCCTACTCGTTCCACTTGGAATGAGTGGCATTCTTCCAAGGTGATCTCACTCCTCGAGCTCGCACAATATATCTCATCCTTGTGGAGAAGAGGGCGTCGTAATATGCATAAATAGCTTCGATGATAAAATGTAGATACTCGTAAAAGGACTAGGAAAATGTAAGAGCTAGGTTATTGTTCGATGGTGTCATTACTTATCTCCTGCGGATATAATGATATTAGGTAGTTCATGGTTAGATAAGATTTTATTTACTACATTTGCTAGGTATGAGAGTCCAGTATAAATGTTTGCCATTACATCACACACCGTTAAATCAACGACTTTCGAGCGATAGGATTGGACGTTTGCTGGGGCATCCTCTGTGGAGTATTATGATTAAAGTCGGAGAGTTTGTCAGCCCAAATCTTCAGTCCTCTGAAACTCGCCACATCCCTCGATCAGTGTGTTAAAATCCTTTCAGCATCACTCATTCTCCCCACTGATATATCGTCGCCTTATAATGAAAACCTCCCAAGTCCATAAGTGGCAGAAAATGAAAACCTCCTAAGTCCGTCTCACCAAATTTTCCAGGAAAGAGAAAAAACTGTGCCGTTTCTTCATTTTTGGCGTTTTTTTCGACGGCAACAGATTTTTAGACATCAAACATGTCGTGCAACAATGGACGAGTAAAGTTGTCTGTAAAAATTGAAACGATTGCCATTTTTGGGACTTGGGCGTTTTTCATATCAAAAGTCTGAGAAAAATTGGACTTGAGAGGTTTTCATTGTCGGAATCTACGTGTTATTTGTAGGGGAAATAATTCTCATGAGCAATCCGCGTTCAACTGAAAGAGAAGGGCTGCAGAGGAGGGGAGAGGTAAAATTCAAAAAATAATAATAAAATAGTTGTTTATTGGTGATAGAGAAAACTGGTAGAAGTGTAGCAAAAATTTAATACTTATAAGAAAAAAGTGATAAACTATTGGTAACTGCCATTCGGAATCAGTGATCGTCAGAAAGTTGATTAGTTATGGGGCAAATTATCATAAAAGGAATGATACTCCTTTGGAATCACACTTTTCAATTCCTGCAAATGTCCATATTTTGAGGTCTTGATCGGTAACTTTCCCTCGTAAAGGGCGGCCACTGTGGTGTCCAGCTTCGGGTACCCTGGATTTCTTCCACGATTCAAGATTGAGTAGTCCTCCGAAAAACTCAGCTTGTAATAAACCTTTCCGTCCGGAGTGTACTTCAAACACCTGATGTCGGTGACTACCGGATCTCCAATTTTATTTCCTGGTCTTATTGATTTCAGGAAATGTAGGTCACTGTACTTCTTAAAGAAGTCGTGGCAGAGGTGCCGAACGTGGTATGGTTTCGGAATGTTCCTGGCGAACCTAGCTGCATACACGTAGTCTAGGGGGGAGTAGACTGGCTTGTTTTTGATGGCATGCTCAATCTTGGAGTGCATGGAATCTGCTTCCATTTGGGTATGCCCTTTGCAGAGGTATTTTTGTTCAATTTCAAAACCTGTTTGGACAGAAGCAAGAGAAAGGGCGTTGGCGAGAATGCTATTGCGATTTTGGTATGTGCATCCATCTGAAAATATGACAACTCTTTTTACCTTGACGCGGTCCTGCTGAAGAATAAAGTTGACGATGATCGTCGCAAACTCGTTGGCAGTAACACCTCCTTCTGATTCGTCCCACAGGAAGCAGAACCCATCCTTGGTTTTCAAATCAAAAATCGTGAAATTATGCACTTTCAACTTAGTTTTGTAATATAATGCCGACGCATTCAGACAGGGGGACAAAAGTACTGCCTGCAAATCCATGCAAATCACTAATGTATCGCAGGAGCTCTCGTGCTTATCTTTTTCTTTTTCGGAGCGTGCCGCATTTTTCTCATCTTGGTGTTTCTTCCAATCCTCTTCTGTCACATTTCCAACTTCGTAACTGCAACAAGTGTCGCATCTATCTTTCTTCGGCTGGAAGAGACTCAGGTTCAGGTCCTCAAAAATAGAATAATGGACGTGAACTAAATAGAAAAATAGAAAAAAATAAAACGTGAACTATCACGGTCACGAGAAAAATGGACTTGGGAGGTTTTACTTCTCAGCTGTCACTATGGTATTTTTTAGGAGGTTTTCATACTCGTTGATGGGGCCTCATTGGGACACTGGAGATCAGTTTTTCTTGTGCTAGATGGTGCATAATAGGTAACTGAAGCCAATAAACCAAAAATCTCATTTTCTGAGAAAAGTGGACTTAGGAGGTTTTCATTTTCTGCCACTTATGGACTTGGGAGGTTTTCATTATAAGGCGACGATATTTGAATGACTTCCTTCGACTTTTCATTTGTTATGGCTCCGAAGATGCGTTATGGGTGGTTCTCAAAAAAAGCGCAAAAGTTGTGTCCCACACCCACCATTCATCATACAGTTGAATTTCGGAATTCTAGTTTTTTAATTATGTTTATGATCATTCTCTTTTGCAATAGTATACAAAAAAAACCTTGCTCAGCGCATAATTTGGGTCAGTTTTAGGTACCTTTGTATTGACATTTTGATTACCGTGGCTGTCCCAAACTCATTTTCAACTATCTGATCAGTCGGAATAGCTAAAAAAATTACTTCAGTGAAATACTTACTCTTTTCTTCCATAAGCAGGTAAGTTTATGCAATGCTGGAACCGTTTTTGAAACGTTAAATAAATTTTGCAAGTCTGCCAGCAGCTCAAAACTTTTGTCCCTGGGATTTATTTGAGCTTCGTTCGCAGTGGAGTTCCGTACAGTTCCAGACAGTTCTGACAAGTTCCGCGCAGGCGCCCTAGTGGTTATGGCGTTCGCAGAACAGGCGTTCGGAGTTCTAGTTTTGAGTTCGCTGTTCGCAGTAATTTTTCCTCCAAGTCCCGAACACGTTCCGAACGCAGTTCTGGAGTTCGGGATTTTTTCTCGAACTGTGGGGACAGTTACGCAAGAGCGCTCTGGTGAGAAGGAGGGAAATGGTTATCATAGCTAACCCCGCCAGATTTTTGGTTTATTATTCTGTGAATAATGCACCTGTGTATTCGCTCAGCAAAAAAGTTTTATAACACCCCCTCAAAATTTTTTCTTTTACGTTTCAAGGTGCGTAGATTCCAAAAATGCAATGTCCGTCCGCCGTATCGTGCATAACTACTTCATTTTCGGTCTAAAAAATTCGTTCTTTTGCACTCAGGCTCAGGCTCTTAGTTATGTCTCGAAACTTTGCAGCCCTATCCAAATATACCCAGGGATGTTATGAGTGAAAATGGCTATAAAAATAGGTATTTCTTGAGTTTTAGTAACATGAGCTTTTGAGGTATATCGTTTTCCATGTTTTTTGGGACGAGAAGACCGAATATGAAGTCGATTTTGGCTGAAGAGTGGAAAACTGAGGTTCTACCAAAGGTTTAGCTCCCAAAATTGATTTTAGGTATATGAGTCAAAAACCTGGGAAATCGTCTGAAATCACCATCAATTTGTATAATAACACTAGAAAAAGTGTCAACACGAGAACCAAGACGATTAAATGGCACTATCAATGATCAAAGATAATTTGAAAAAAAAGGGGGGTACCTAATTCGTGTTTTTGGGGGCCGAAATGAGTGGAAACCACCGGAAATAGCTATTTCAATTATATCACATGAAAGAACCAATGAATGAACAGCCAACATTTCTGTAGGTGTGTCCAGTATAGAATAATAAACCCATGTGACAAGGACTTTGCAGCGTTTTTTGTCTTTCATCCACGAAAGACGCAGGTTATCCTCTAACGTTGATAGTTCCAGATACACTGAGCGTTCGCAGTGTTGCGGAATTCGGAACCCCGTTCAGAACTTGCAGCGGCCATATTCCAGAACTCCTCGAGTTCGGAACAGAGTCCCGATTTTTACTGCGAACGAACCTTTGATTACCGTGGATGCATTGTGAAAATTTTCCCCACGCATGACGTGTTGGGATATTTAGTGGCAAACTGTCTCATCTTGTTGAGCAACACTGCTGCCTGAAACTCAACCATTTCTAGACGCCTGCTCCTCAGTCCGCGGCCGCCATTTGCTGGAAACTGTTGTTGACCATGTGCGTATGTTTATTGTGTTGATTACCATGGTCCTATGTTTCCCCATCCACGTGCCTTCATTATTCTTTTGTGACCCCTCCTCGTTTTGGCCCTCCATTTTCTTGTTTAAAACCATGTTTTAGTTTTTAATAATGATAAACTGTAGCTGCACAGGAGAACCCCCAAATGTGAATTTTGATTACCATGTCCTTATTGAGTTGATTACCATGGCAACTAACTGACTCTGTTTCTTCCATGGTAATCAACTCTAGTTTTCGTTTGAGCCATGGTAATCAAGAAACTGTTTTGGTTTATTATTTTCAATAATGAACCATTGGAATCGAGCATGAAAAAAAAAATTCTTACCCCCCCTCAAAATTTGATGGTTTACGTTTCAAGGTATGTAGAATCCAAAACTGCAATAAAAATATTTCTGTCTGTCCGCCGTACGCCGTACGGGCCACTTTTCTTAGTTACCATGAAAAAAAATTGATGAAATTCGGGTTATAGGTTCCGTTCGGCGTCTAGTTGGTCCTCGAAGCTCGACGTTACTGTGAGTCATCTCCAAGGGGTTCAAAATAGGGGTTGAAATTTTCAAAACGCCTATACCATTTTTTTACGTAAACATGTTTACGGTTTTAAATAGTTCTTGAACTTGCGAGTTTTTTAAGACCATCCGGAGCATCGTACGTCCAGCCGTTCGTTCACAGTAAGGCCCCGAAGTTTGCACCGACAGGCATTTTCGACTCCAGTGTGAATGAAATTGTATACAATTCAAACCAAATCTCGTAACCAGAGACGCGCCCACAATAGGAATTTGTGAATACGGCCAATCATTGGTAGGGATCACCTGATTATATTGGCGGAGTATGAAGTCGAGTTGGATGTTCTGTGATATTATTTAATTTGAAAAATGATGGCTCTTTTGGAGTTTGTTGGTAGGTAGTGAAACTTGAACAAACGTTGAAGTATTATTGATGGGTAAATTATTACTACGGTAAATCATTACTCAACGTTAAATTATTACACAACGGTTCATTATACCATCTACGTAGAAGGGGCTGGAGTTTGTTGGTAGGTACTTTCGCAACTTTTTTCACTCCTCATCAACAATTTCTTTTCAGAACTTCATTATGTGTGTTTCTTTTTGTTAGGTACTGTTTGTCATCGGCAGAATTATTTTAGCAACATTTAACTCGTGATTTAGGTAGGTACCTAGTAACGAGTACGGGGTTAGGTACTAACCTACCGAGGGTCTGCGATCTAAATAATTATGCATAGAATAGTACATATCATATTATATAGACGGGTTATCTATACATAGAGCTGTGATCTGTAACAGAAGGGTATTCTATACAAAATAATAAACCGTTGTGCAGGGATTTGCAGCGTTTTTTAAACATCATTTTGACTTTTCACTTCAGTCTTTCCTCAACTTATACTGTAATTCATGTACTTATAATAAGGTTTTCCTAATTGGAAAAAATCATTCTTGGTTTTATTTCATAGAGGGGATTTTGATTACCGTGGCTGTGTCGTGATTACCATGGGGCAAAGAAAATTTCAATTTAAAATTTCATGGTTAAAAATTGCGTTTGATCTCCATTATGCATTACAAACTCTTCCCTCAGTATATCAGATCACGCCTGATTTTTTTCCGATTTTTCCTTGAACCTTTTGGTTTGCCCTATTCCATGATGCAAAATTTGCGCTTTTTTTGAGAACCACCCTTATGTGGATTGCAGTGTAAAGCTGCTATAATGTAGTGCATCGTGTGGGCTGTTCCGATATTGGGGTTTTCTCAAGCTGGGGTACCTACCGCATTTTTCATTGCCTCTCCGCAGTGTTCAGGAATCCATTGCACGATTCCTTTTCCTTTTTAATCAGTTCAGGACCACAGCGTCTGGGTGTGCCATTAAAGGGTCCTTTCAAATGCCATTCCATAGGTCATTTTCAAATGGAAGATAGCTAGGTACTGCTTTTTCAAAAAGTTGCAGTATGTGTGGTTTCCGATGAGCGGAAAATTGGCACGTAGAGTTTCTGAGGATGCTGAATCCGATTGTGAGGTCAACAATGAAATATTCCAACCCCTGCGCCTCGCTCAACCATAGCTGTCTGTGAGTCAACACCGATGGCTAACTCACAACATTGAAGGCACTCAACCGTTCAAGAGTTTTTAGAGCAAGATGCAGCGGGAGATCTCTCGCTATCATACTTTGTTGGCATGAAAAAACTCCTGCGCCTGCATTTCTTATAGATCAATATTGCTGAGTAGGATAGATGTAGCCGCAACCGCATTAGGTGGCTTTGTTCCCATCAGCCATTGTATTTAATTTCAGGACATGTTTGCTTCGGACATTGGATCTCTGTCAGCGAATATATAGCTTGTTTCAATTTCAGCACATATTTATTGCTTTATTTGTCGAAAACAGAAAGTGTATAGACAATTGTCAAGTATAAACCTAAAAACATTGTTAGAGAAAAACAGTACCAGAATTTAAGACGCAACAACAGATATTTAGGCAGGTAGGCACACTAGCAAGGAACTAAGTGGCGTCAACAAGAAAAAAACATCAACAAGTAGGTTACAAATTCCACCATACAACAATTTCCGATGAAAACTTAGCTCATATAAAATACATCATCTACATAAACACCTACACACATCGCACTATCACAGGAAAATTCAAGACAAAAGTCAACTAAAATAGTAATATATTAGCACAACTTATCAGAATACTCTTATACAAAATGTTTCACCGTCAGGTACACGTCATTAAATAATATATATCACAGTATTTTCAGGTACAAGCCACCCTGATTTTGTCAAAATACTCATCAAAGTCATATGGAGCCATGGAAAGGGATTTATTTTTACAAAATTGTTTGAAGGGTTTAATACTACTACTGATTTTCTTTACTGACTCGGGAAGCTCGTTGAAAAATTTATGGCACCACCAACCAGACGAGTCGAGAGCTTCGCTCAGATTGCACGATGGTAAAGCTGTTGAGTTGGCATATCTTGTGTTGTATGTATGAGTCGGCATTGGAAATTCCTCAGTAGTGTCCAAAAAACTGATTTGGAACTGATGATGAAGTCCCCTTTATGAAGTCCCTCTGTTGATGGAAATGCAGCGTTTACTATCGCACTGTATTAAATCCGCGTATGGGGCCTTTCAAATATTACGTTAGCACTTTTGATGGAGGGGGATCAGCGATTGACTCATTTCAGCGACAATTCAATCTTGCAGGGGTCATATACGTGCTTTGCTTTTAGTGTATATAGCACAATAACATTTTTAATTGAAGTTCATCAATTTATAATGGTGAAACTATCAGAGAAACTTTCACTCGGAAACTTTCCTTGAAAGGCAGATTGAACAAAATCTGTCATTTCTACTATCTACGCGTACAAAATGTTAAAGATCGCTTAGAAGGGCCCGTATTTTTGTTCTTTCTTGTTTATATCACAAAATTCACCGGTTACACAACGCCAAGAGCGACCGCCGGATGCTCTCGCCGCCTGGGGCTTCTCGAGATCATATTACCAAGCGTAAGCTCAACCCGGTGCATTAACGCTTCATTAGCCGGTTTCATCTTTTAGGCTTCTGCCTTTTTGCAAACTAAAACCAATTTGCATGAGCTAGGGGCTACCGCCATGTGATCCCGAGGGTGGATCAGTCTGGAGGGTCGGAACCCGGGCCAGCACTTTTTCCGGAGGTCAGTAGACGAGTTGATTGAAATAAGAGTTGGAATTGCTATTCGAACTGTTTTCATTACTTTGAGTGGTTATCAAGTACGGTCATCTGTTATAAGAGTATGAGAAAGAAATAGCAAATTGTGATGACGTCAAATCTTTTTTTAAATTCTAATTTAAAATTTACTTGTTGTAAGCTATAATTTTAGAAAAAACAAATTTTTTTCTGCCTGCGACCTATTGATTAATGAATATATTGAGGTGACATGATTTACATCTTCGGGGCTATCCAATATATAAGCTGCATAGCTTCCTGAGTGTTCTCGACTGTGATCGGGAAACCCACCTAATTGGTACATATTTACCCTAGTAATGTCTTCGGTACGGAAGAAATAGTGGATGCACTTACATGAAGTGGGTTATTGTTTCAAGATATTACAATTCATGGATGGGAGAGAGACATTCATTTTATGTACAGATTTTTTGAACTAAAAAAACCAACCTTCCCTTGAACGCTATGTCAAATCACATCGAGCAGTAGGACCCAAAGGGTGAAAATTCGTACTGCATATCAACCGTCGAATACATTCAAAATTTCTTGCAAGGGTATAAAAATGGCTTTATAAAAAATCAAATCAAAAAAGCTCGTCTGTTTCTGCAACTATTTTCCCTAAGTATAGTGAATATTGCCGACTTGAGAGGAGATAGTTGTACTGATAGATTGGTAGGTATGTAATATCTAATGGTTCTGACTACTTTTCACCGCCCTGCATCAAAAAAGTCTAATAGTAGATGGACTAAAGAATTGTGGTTTGGGAACCGATATATCTGCGTTGAAGCCCATTCGATCATAAATTGCCCAGGATTTTATTAGTTCAAATACCGAGGTGTGTTTTGTAAGATTTTATAAATTGACCTGCGAGGTCCTTGGCGAATCTTTAACACCTCTGACACAATTATAACATTGGGGTTCTTACGTTTCACCTCTATGGGCAGAATGATTGGAAATTTCATCTCGAACTTCTTTAAAAATCTAAAAGTTTATCCTCCTATAATTTTGTTTGATGTATACGAGTTTTCAAGTCCCAATATCAAAGGCGCGACCCAAGAATGGTTGGGAACCACTGGCTTGGAGCATTACTTACGTTGAGTATTAATATAAGTATATCTCATTGCACTAGTAGACTGTAATACTCTTTGCCTGGAATCCTCATCTACCAAAAGCAGTATTATTCTGAACAACAACTGTTGACCCGATTTGTTCTCACAGATGGAAATCATACACGTATAGCATCACTGGTAGGACTGGTAAAATTGAAAGGACAGCGGCAAGACCGAGACGATAATACTTTGATTAATAAGGGGCCCAGCCTTCTTTACCTTTGTCGGCCACCATTAAGTTTCTAGGTTTCTTCTCTTCAGCTTGCCTTTTCTGTTCTCCGTTGACGGTAATGATGGAAAAGGTCCATTTTTCCTTCTCGGTCGGACCAATGACCTGACCATGACCACGAGAATCTTCTGTACAAACAGCAACTGTGTGGTTCACTCCCAACTCCGCCTTGAAGTCGTTCATTTTGATATTGTCATTTCGTCTAAGATGCTGTTATGAAGGTGGAACTGCCTTCGATCCTCAGATACGACCCAGGGGCGTTTTTATTACTTCGGGGTGGAGAAACATGGGGTCTAGAACACTCGTCCGGGCCCTTCAGTGCCCTCCAAACTGTCAGTGCAGATGAGGGTGTGAGTGGTTTTCCGTCACTTCTCCCCTCCGTTTCGCCGTTCTGAGGTAAATCCTTTATGAAATGGACAAAAACAATGGGAATATGACTGTAATAACGTGTCTACTCCATTCAGGTCTACTTCGTACTGAAAGAGCCCTCTAGAATACACTCTCACTAGTTCTACACTCAAACCATCCAGACAAATAACAAAACAATTATTGATTCTTTCGCAATGACTAAGTTTCATTGGTAAGTATTTTCGTTTTATACTAAGTACATAATCTGAACATACTGAGTACATACTTCAGAATCTGAGTAGGACACAACTTCAACATAAATACCCTACACCTTCTCCATCCCATGAATTGAGATCTGTCTCCCCTCCAACTCGCGTAACTCTATGGATCCCACTTTCTTCATGCATAGTTTATGTACCTATTTTTCCACCTTCGATCCCTACCCCCTTAATCCCTAATGGCACTAAACCCTTTCATAGTTTCTAGTAACTGTCGCATCCAAGCCCCTTTGCTCCTGCATCTTTTACATGATAAAATAAATATATAATAATGAGGAAAAAATAGTCGGGTAAGTACCTACATACTTACAGGCTGACGTACTACTTACATCAAATATTGATTCAGGTTAGGGCGACAGCTCTTTTTTTCTACTGAGCCATCTGATTTACTAAAAAACTCGGATATTATATTTTTGGACTCTGGGAAAAGGAATGCAAGAAATATATTTCCATCGAAGTTACTGGTCTGTGCAACTTCGTTATTAATTATCAGATTTAATGTTGGCACCTAGCTGATGGATGATCAAATAAAGTACCTATCTGAAGTTATTCCGTAGTTATAAATTCGTTTAAATTATCGCGTGTTTGTTGGCATCATAAAGACTGAAGCTTTTTCTAAGCAGTTGAAATCACTGATCGTCATTAGAGGTATTTGGAACCCCGCACTTTAACTCATATTACCCTTCAACAACAAAGCATAAATACAAATATCGTTAATCACTGAGGGGTAGACCTACCAGGTACTTAATATTTCCAATGGGAAGCTGAAAAAAAATCAACATGTTGGAACTAGTTATGGATTGCACATGAAAATAATATTTATCAAGAGTAAATAATATTCTAATGAAACGGAAGACAAATGGTTGGAACATAATATTTAAAAACATAGGATAGTTATAGCTTCCTGTAAAAAATTAATGTTTCGTCTCCGCCATCCATCCGGGGAACAGAAATCTCAGTAAGGGTCTAAAATCTCCATCGTTTACGTTTCCTTCAGGCTTTCAGTCGATGGGTCAGTCATCTCGGTGGCCCCGTAACTACATGCTCCGTGTACGTTTGTACAAATCTTTTGAAAAATGACGAACTCGCTTGATCAATTTCTGGACTCGAATGAATTTTATTTTTTATCAGAGGTAACTACGTTGGGAGGAAAACATGTGGCGCGGAAATATAAAAACGAGGTAGAAAAACTAACAACAAAAATCATCTCCTAAGCGCCTACATTCACTCCCCCCTTAGCGTTTTCTTGTTCCTCTTGGTTCTTGTTACTGTTGCATTCTTTTGTTGTTGTTCTGTTTGTGTCCTCTGGCTTTGACTTCTGTCTTGAGTTTGTCTTTCTTGATTCTGTCCTCTTTCTTGAACTTTTCTTCTTTTTTGAATTTGTCTTCCTTCTTGATTTTGTCCTCTTTCTTGAACTTTTCTTCTTTTTTGAATTTGTCTTCCTTCTTGATTTTGTCCTCTTTCTTGAACTTTTCTTCTTTCTTGAATGTCGTCTTTCTTGAATTCGTCTTCTGTCATTGTGTCTTAGTATATAATATACGCTGGCTTCTGTCGGTCAATCGAAACATATACTCGCGAACCCTTTGTGGAAGTTTTGGGGTCCGTTCGAGCTCTTGTACCAATTTCGGTTGATTTTTCTGTTCTGTAGGTTAACTTTCTGTATTATTTTTTCTTTCTTCTTTATTTTTTATTTTATTTTATTTATTTTTTTTTTCATTGCTCAACTTCAGAGTGTCTATCAGACGAGACCTCACTACTCGTGCGTTTTTCGTCTTATCTTTCGGATACTTGGTCCCAGACACTAAGGGGCAAACTATTGGTAGGTTTCTTTCTTGGGACTCTTCGCTTTCTTTGAAAAGTGTGATTAGGCGGTTTTTTGCTTGCGTGTATTTTTGTCGGTGTGTGTAGAAGTGGCAAGATCGTATATGTTTTCCACGTAAATTTTGTCCATTTGCGCCAGAAGATAGTCAAATTTGGTCTGTTCGGCAGTGATGCGTTTCAATTTAAATTGGGCCTCGACTTGGTGGAACCATATATATATCAGGTTTTCCAGGCCAGAATGCCGGCAATTTTACGCTTACGTCCGCTACGTGAGCTGCGTCTTCTGCTCCTTCCATCTTCTATCACTGTACGATTTCTCCGTTTCTTTTTTCTAGTTCGGGGTCACCAATTGTACGATTTATCCGTTTCTTTTTATCACGTCGGGGTCACCAATTGTACGTTTGTACAAATCTTTTGAAAAATGACGAACTCGCTTGATCAATTTCTGGACTCGAATGAATTTTATTTTTTATCAGAGGTAACTACGTTGGGAGGAAAACATGTGGCGCGGAAATATAAAAACGAGGTAGAAAAACTAACAACAAAAATCATCTCCTAAGCGCCTACACTCCGCACACTGTTGAGCGTTTAAAAAAAAATATAAACAACTGGTTGCCAGTAGACATCAGTTTTTTCTTTAAGCGATAGGTTCGGTGTAGTATGGATATCAAAGTTTTTTCCCCTCCACAACATGTTTCTGAAACTACAGTTTTGTGTAAATTATTTTTGCGATAAAATGTCCTTTCATGATTTTTAATAATTTCCAAAGCTAAAATAAGTACAGTTTCAGGTGAAAGTGAAAAGAGACCTCTGTTTCCGGTCGTTCCCCTAACTCCATGCTCGAAACGATTGCGAGCCATTTATATTGGGACTGCATAGCACTGAAAATTCCTGTTGTGGCCTTATTGGATAATTCGAGGAAAAACTTAATCGGATGGGAGCTCTGGACAATCTTTTAGGATTATTAAATCTAAAGGGGTTATTCCCGCTAGTATCTAGAAGTACGTAAATAGTATTAGTACAGTATTTTAGGAGGGTAAATTTACAGCATTCGCTCCTTGGTAAACGGAGAAAATTACCAATGTCGCGATCATCGAGTTGCTCACCGTTCATCAAAAAGGGGCCGGCTCTGAGGCAGGAGAAAGGAATATTATGTCACTGGAGCAGTCTCGAAGTTGGGTCTTATGGAAGGGCAGGTGATTGGTACTAAAGTTATAGGTATATTATGAAGGATGGACAACACAACTGTTTATTTCGATTCAACTCACCTCCGCGTTACTCTTCTGGTTTCGACTTCTTAAGAAGTTAAACACTGTTCTTTGTCGTTTGGGCATTGTTTACGGACATTTAATTTACCGCTGAAAATATCACAAAACACAGGGTTCAACGAAAGTCGCAGTAGTGAGCAATAAGTACGAACAGGGCAGAGTGAGAGTGTGTGTAATTCCTGTTCCTGAGCAGTGTGTTGTTAACTGCCCTTGCCAACCCAAAAACAAAACGATTGCGAGCCATTTATATTGGGACAGTATAGCACTTTGAAAAGTTCTGTTGTGGACAATCTGGACAATATTTTAGGATTATTAAATCTAAAGGGGTTATTTCCGCTAGTATTAGAAGTAAGTAAATAGTATTAGTACAATCTTGTAGGAGGGTAAATTTACAGCATTCGCTCCTTGGTAAACGGAGAAAATTACCAATGTCGCGATCATCGAGTTGCTCACCGTTCATCAAAATGCGACGGCTCTGAGGCAGGAGAAAGGAATATTGGGTCACTGGAGCAGTCTTGTGGTTGACTCTTATGGAAGGGCAGGTGATTGGTACTAAAGTTAGATATTATGAAGGATGGACAGCACTCGACTGTTTATTTCGATTCAACTCACCTCCGCGTTAATTTTCAGGTTTCGGCATCTTAAGAAGTGCAACACTGTTCTTTATCGTTTGGGCATTGGGGTTCGCTCGTTTGGGCATTGTTTACTGATATTTAATTTACCTCTGAAAAAATCACAAAACACAGGGTTCAACGAAAGTCACAGTAATTAGCAATAAGTACGAACAGGGCAGAGTGAGAGTGTGTGTAATTCCTGTTCCTGAGCAGTGTGTTGTTAACTGCCCTTGCCAACGCAAAAACACGTACTCGAAGGTGCATTACGGAAGAATTTAAGATTCTCGCCCTTGCTTGGAACTGATTCTCCTCCAACCTGAAATAGTCTGAAGTTAGAATAGTTCGTCTATTTTGCACTACCTAGTTATATTGTAACTCGTAGTTATATTGTAACGTAAATCATAGCTTATCTTGCTGTACTTCAAGAACCATCAAACCACAGGTTTCTAGTCCTGTGGTAACGTGATGCCTTTAATATAGCCAAGCAAGGTAGAATAAAAATCTTGATCTCAACTTTGCCTTCTCGAATTTCGTCTTCGCCACGATATTATAACCCGTCTGATGCAGGCAGAAGATTTCGCTGACAGCGCTCCCTCGCTCCTCTGCTCTCAGCAGCAAGCTTCAGTCCCTCAGTTGACAGCGATCATATGGTGGACAGTAACGTTCAAAACCCGTCTTAAGAGGGTTAGCATTCTGTCCCAAGGCCGAAGGAACGGGACCAGAGAGGTACAGGGGCACATAATTAATGTTGCTGGCCGGAGTGTACCAGGAGAGTAGGGTGGCCCCTGCTCTCCTCCTTCATCTGTCCATTAATGTTGTTTTTTAACCAGTCGCTCCGCAAGCCATCGTTCGTTCCACTCGGTCGCTCGTATCTTTCTGACAAGTTTTCTACTGATTAGAAGCGGGAAGCTGATAGTAAATATAACAAGTTTAATGTGACGATGACGTGCGACGGGGAATTGCAGCGCATCACGTGATCAACCTGTTGGATATGCCTAAAACAGGTATGACATCACATCCTCCCACCGCGCTCTACTGGCTTCCACAGACATGACATAATTATAGCAGTTCGATCACATGTTTATTGAGCGCTGACATAAATCGCATACTATTAGTTTGACGTTTTTATAATATGTATGTACCTACTACATCTTCCTTCCTCATTTTCTCCATATTCCATGGAACCATTGGGGGGGTCAGCGAAATTTAATTAGACTTTGAAGCGACGAGCTTAGAAGAATTTTGGATTAGGTACCTACCAATATTATGGAACTGCCTCTGGAGAAGCTTTGATAATTCTTGTTATTTTTTGACATTTTCATGTCTTTACTTTGGCACACAAACTCGAAAAGCGTTACCAAAAACGCTGCAAAGTCCTTGTCACATGTGTTTATTATTCTACTGGACATACCTACAGAAATGTTGGCTGTTCATTTATTGTTTCGTTCATGTGAAATAATTGAAATAGCTATTTCTGATGGTTTCCACCAAGTTTGGCCCCCAAAACACGAATTAGGTACGCTCCTTTATTTTATTTTATTTTTTCAAATTATCTTTGATCACTGGTAGTGCCATTTAATCGTCTTGATCCATGTTTGTGTTGGCACTTTTTCTAGTGTAATTATACAAATTGATGGTGATTTCAGACGATTTCCCAGGTTTTTAGCTCATAAAAAAATCAATTTTGGGAGCTGAACATTTTTGATAGAACCTCAATTTTCCACTGCTTGGTCAAAATCGACTTAATATTCGGTCTTTTCGTCCCCAAAAACATGGAAAAAGATACCTCAAAACCTCATGTTACTAGCTTGTTACTAAAACACAAAAAGTACCTATTTTTATACACATTTTCACTCGTAACACCCCTGGGTATATTCCGATCGGGTTGCAAAGTTTCGGGACACAACTAGGGCCTAAATGGAGCATGTGTGCAAAAGATCGAATTTTTTAGTCCGAAAATGAAGCCGGTATGCGTGATACAGCGGACGGCGGACGCATTTTTGAAATCTACGCACCTTGAACGGAAAAGAAAAAATTTTGAGGGGGTGTTATAAAAATGTTTTGCTGAGCGAATACATAGGTGTATTATTCGCAGAATACAAAGCGACAGGAAAACGCGTTATGCACCATTTCTGATGATTTTCGCTCACAACCGATTCGTTTCTACGGAACTTATGTTTGCCATTTTTCATCGTACAAAAATCGTTCACCATTCGTTGGAATCGTGTGATTTTATGGAGTATTTTCTTGTTAACCGTACCCCCGCACCTTGCGCGGTAACTGAGCTGAGCATTATGAAAAAAAAGGTGAGTAAACAAGGTAGTCAGCAACACAGGTAATGAAGAAAGTCATTGTTTATCGAATGTGGTAACCTTGCACCACTGTGTAACCCGGATCTTGGTAACCTTGCAACCCGTAAACTATCCCTAAATTGCTGTATTTCCTTTCAAGTCCTGAATCAAGAATCAAGATTAGAATAGGTTCCTTTTTTACCTAACTACTGTCTGTATCACTAGAGAGTTCCTAAAGACTAAAGTCGGGAAGATGTGTTCGGATTTATCTCAACTGCGCATGCGCGTCGCCCAAGTTCAAACTTATTTCCTTAAGTTCGACTTATTCGGCCTTATACATAAGGCGCGTTATCTCCCAGGGAACAAACTTTAGGGATCGTCTTTAACCTTACTCAGGGGTAACAGTGCACAGCTTTTTGCCGCGTTTTGTCGTTTTTTTTCAACGCGTCATGTGTCGTCGGTCCTCGCCATTGCCAGCGTCTTTCAAAGTTACTCCAAGCGTCTTTCAAAGAATTTGCTAGATTGTTGCGATATCAACTTAGGATAAAAAAGTGAGTATACCTAAGGATACTAGTATACCTACTGAAGCTGAATGGATTTCGTGTTGTGCTAAGTTAAGTGACGTTACTTTTTAATTCACTCCTACCCCCACCACTTCTGTCAAACCGGACTTATTGGTTAGCATCCAAAGATAGCATCTTAGCTGCTCGCCTTAGATGTGGCCAAAAGATATGGCCGTTCCCTAATGAACTTATCTCTTAGGAACTCTCTATTGTATTTTGAACTTGTACTCAAACGTTCATCTCAAAAGTGCATTTTAAAGTAGAGTTTGAGATGAGGTCATGGCCTATTTACCTTTTGCGTAAGACATACCTACGTCGTTGTTTTTAAAATTCGGTAAGGTTTAATGACGTCACGGCACAGGAGTGTCTCAGATTTTCCTACCTTCTGAGAAACCTTGGTTGAACCACTTGCTGAAAGTACTTTGGATATCACTACGAAGATTCGCACGCTCGTCATCATAATCTCTAACAGAACTTTGAATTTGCTCACTTTCAGATCTAAAAACCGTTACCGTCTAGACGTGGAAATTGACCTTTGTGTTGCCTTATCAACAGTCCCTCCCAACACAAAAAAAATCTTGTGAGTGAAGATAAAAGTCGTGTCCCATTAAGTAACAATGGTAAAAGCTATCTATTTTGATTACTAATAGTGTGGTGATTGTTATTAAATTTATAATTATTAAAATTATTACGTATGATAATTTCATTACTATAAAAGTGCTGTTTTATACATATCGTTCGCTAGTATAATTGATTGTGATAAGTGGGAGGAGGGCGGAAGGCATTCCATATACGGTAGTGGGGGGGGGGGGGGGGGGGTTAGCTGCGAATAAGTTAGGAACCCCTGAGATATACATGGAGAATTTTCTCCAAAATCATCGGTCTTCCTGCATCTTTAAAAATAGAACATCTTGGTTTCTCTTGAGTAAAATGGTGTTAAATTCCATACAATATACTGGGTACTATACAATGTTGGAATTTGCTATAAAAGTAGGTCAACGAGAAGACAATAGTCAGGTCACACTGTTTCCCCCTATGTCGAATAGCAAGGATCGAACTATTTGGTGCCAGTTGTTCATGAGGCCAGCCTAATTAACTGACAGGTTTCCATATTTTGGCTTTGGTTACTATAAAAATGCTGTTTTTTATATAGCTATCGTTCGCTAGTATAATTGATTGCGAAAAGTGGGAGGAGGGCGGAAGGCATTCCATGTACGGCGGTGGGGGTGTTGGTAGGGGGGTAGCTACGAATAAGTTATGAACCCCTGGGATATACACCTACCGATAAACCCACTCACCGATTTCCTCCAAAATCATTGGACTTCCTGCATCTTTGATAATAGAACATAATATTGGCTTCTCTTGAGTAAAGTGGTGTCACATTCCACACAATATAGGTACTGGGTACTATACAATGTTGGAATTTGCTATAGAAGTAGGTCAGCGAGAAGAGAACAGTCTGATGACACTGTTTCCACCTATTTCAAATAGCCAGGATCGAACTGTTTGGTGCCAGTTGTCCATGGTAGGCCAGCCTAATTAATTGACAGGTTTGCATATTTTGGCTTTGGTTAGGATGACTGATTCTATCTGACTCCCTCTTCCCAATCCAGCCTACTAGATGATGTCGTTTTATCTGAACCTCCTAAATAAGCATATCAAACGAAGATATCACTCGGCAAATTGCTTCCACTGTACCACCTCTCATCGTCCTGAAATTATACTTCTATGCTTTCTCAACGATTCCCTCTGCTGAATTGTTTTTTTCTGTATCACTCCAGTGTTGGATGTGTGAGCTCTGGGTTGGTTCTATTCTAGGCAATCGGGAAGTCGTTTATTCATCACGCACTCGCCTGTTAAGACGTTTTCAGACAGCTGTCCTTCTTAATTGATGATCGCTTTAGCAAAAGTGTCGTTTTGGGCTCCTACACGTATAAAACAGGCCACTAGTCACTATCTGGCGGTACACCATTGTTGATGAGCGTGAAGGTGGAAAATGTGTGTAAATTGTATTCCGTACTACCTCACTATTTCACTGCTGGAACAGTGAAACAATGCACCGGGGTACGCTTCATTCGATCACGATCACCCCAACACACAGGAGACGGCGTTTAGAATATTCATGAATGACCACTGCACTTGTTGAATAGGCACGATACAACTTGTGTATGTGTGCAACATACTATAATTATGCCCTTTTTCAAACAACAGGAACTGTCGATTTGAAACTATAATATGATAATAAAATCAACCAATTTTCACAGTTCCAAAATATTTTTTTATTCAATTTTCAGTTGTAATTACAACAAAACGGATGAAATAAAGTGGCGCTCTGTGTCAAAATAATACGAATAAGTTATGAACCCCTGGGATATGCATAGAGGATAAACCCACTCACCGATTTTCTCCAAAATCATGTCCTAAAATTCAAGATCATGCTCGCTACAAGTAATAATACGGAGCCACGGATTGTCAATTCGTGATTCATTCTGTTACGTTAGTAGGTACCGACTAACCAAATTCAACGATTATCGTGCTCATGTTTTGAAGAAACTGCTACATGTTTTAGTGGAGGTACATTGCCCCCACCCACGAGAATTCGAAAATAATTCATATACCCACCTAAAATCGAACTGATATCTGCCCATTTCCAGCGGCTTGATCATAATCTAGTGTGTCTAGTAGGTACACTTATGACTCAAACGCATGGAAATGATCAACTCCTCAACTGAAAATTTGAAGAAAAAAAAATTAGGTGCTCAAGCTAAAACTGATGCGCAAGATGAACATCGCACTGGGTGATTGTCTTAGCCATCAGCCCTCTGCGGTGAGCGCAGCTGTGGAGGAGCTAAATAATGAGAATTCTACTACAATATTAAAGATGGCAGTGTTTCCGCAGTGTTAATTGTACTTGTATACCTAACTAATTTTTAATAATTTTTAACTCCTTTATCCCTCTCTTTTTTCTCTCCTATAGTCAACTGTCCTATAGTCCTATAGTCTTTCTTCTTCCTCTCTCTCTTTTCAATAGTTATTTAACCTTTCTTTATTTTTTCCCTCCACTGTTTTCCCTTGTACTGTTTCTCTTCTATTGTAACGTAGACCTCTTCACCCCCCTGCTAGAATGACATAAATATTCAAAATGTAATTGGGCTTGCCCGTATAAATAAATAAATAAATAAATAAAACTACTTGAACGGTTGGAATTTTCCTAGATAGTTTGAATGGACTCGTGATGTCACGGCTTTTCGCTAAGATTCCATAATCAGAAAGAACTCAAGGTCCCTCCTCAGTCCATATCTCTACCGCTTGCTAATTGGTAGTCGGCGATCCTTTCCTGTAAATTAAATTTATTGCACCACTTTATTATTCTAAGTTTATATTCCATCCTAATTATTTTGCTTATTGCAGTACCAATCAGTAGGTACCCATATTTAAATATATTACCTAATGAACTGGTAATACATACCAACTCGATCTCTACATCAGTTCAAATTGACATTTATACAGTAGCGGTGCATGGGGTCTGAAAACGGTGGAGCACCAGACCAGAACACAAAACCAACAGATATGTCTACAAAATACCCCAAGGCAGCAACACCCTTCCCTTATTTACTAATAGCAGTGATATTCAGCAAAGCTTATCTCTTTTAATCAACACTATCGTCGTACGAAAACGTCGACAATTTCTACGGCAAATTAGCCACAGAATTCATGTGTTACAAAAATATAGTAAACTAAAATTCAACAAAACAATGACCCGTCGGCTGGTACCTACTTGAATCTTGAATGGAGAAGCTGTTGACTAGAAGCTAGATAGTTATATCTGTGTGTTGGCGCCCAATCCACAAACAGCAAACAGGACAGATCGCAAAACGCGCAAAATTGACGCAAAAAAATTGAAAACTGACAGAGAATGCGAATGTGATTCAGAGAAAAACAAATCAGAAGAAGCATCTCTTATCGAGATGACAAATTGAATCGAAGGGATCGAATCGATTGTGAAATGAACGATTTTGGGGTTGAAATCAGATTCTGGGGCCACTTGGCCCAAAGTGGGCGTGGCGAACAACATTTTTACTCGACTGAGCATGCGCGGACGGGCCACTTCTCTCAGTTGCTATGGGAACACTATGCCCCAGGACCCGCTAGTTTCAGGAGCGTAGTTTTCGTTTTCAATTGCAGGACATCGATTACTGTCGCTTTATTCCGATAACACGCTTGGTCTATGGAGCTAACATGAAGGAACCACCATGGATGCCCTACTAGAATATCCATAGCCAGAGAAATCTGGCGAGTCCCTGTTGAACTTTGTGAAAAATGCTAGGTACAGTGTACGGAGGGAAATTCAAATGCCAACTGAACACATGGTTCGAGTTTTTTTTTACTCTTAGTGTTTCAGGGTGCCGGGGCAGTGGCCCAAGTGGCCTTATGGACGCAACGGCCCTTCATTTATAGACCCCTACATGGGATGATATCCAATGAAAAGATCTGGGTTAGCGGTGAGGAATGGCAATTCAAGAACTGAATATTTTGATGGTGTTATTATTAGGTATTTTAACATTGCAATAAAGCTGTGGCAGGGCACTCAGCAGTTAATCACTGCCCAAATTTCAGCTAGGTAAGTACTCTCAAAAAAGTTTTCCTTGTATCATACAAGAATCTTGGTAGCCCATTGATTCAAGCATTGTTTCAAACGTATTTTCATACTCTGGTTTCTATGACCCCTGCCTACCTACTGCTGGCTGAATCCCAGCCACTGCCAAAAATTCAGGAACATTTGATCTATCATCCACGCGTTTGATTTCCAGGTGTGCTTGTCCGCAGTGCTATGGTACGGTCTCCATTATTAACAGAATAATAATTACTCACTCATCGGTTCTGCAGTTTGTCTCCAACCCGTTGTTTGACTTGTTGGTACTCACCACTTGTTGGTACGCGCATTGAAAACTATCGACTGAAGAAGACATCATTTCCAATTAACTGGAAACCAGGAATCCGAGTTTTTCTCATTCGTATTCCTTAATTAGCAATTACCTAACTTGAAAATCTCGTCGACCGATCAATCAATCGAGCTCGGTCTAGATTACCAAACAGCCCTGATCGATGGAAACGAGTAGAGAAACTGGAAAAAAAAATTTCTCCCACTGATTCTGACAGGGCTGCAATCACATTAATATGCAGGGCAACTGAAGGAATCATTTTACCCGCTTGGGAAACTTCGAAACGAGACAAGGAAAGAGGATTGGAAGGTGAAAAACGGGCGAGTCGAGGAACTGAATACGAAACAGAGTGACGGATGAAGAAATGTCTTGGGAACAAAAAGAAGGAATCAGAGCGTTTTGAGGAAGGAAAATAGTTTTAATATTGGACTACGAGAGTATGTAATGGATCACTCCTTACCTTGAGAATCTAATATGAACGCCATGGAAAACACCATTTTTCTTTCGTTCAAAGGAAAATGGTACCTAGTTTCCTTCAGAATCCAGCTGAGGAGCTATGTTTTGTAATTTATTATATTCGTACTTTTTTTTCTGTCCTACACCGGGTTGATAATAACTGTTATACCATTCGATTGGAACAAGTTCTTGTTTCACTAATCGCGGTCTAAAAGTTCTAGCAACATCCTGCTGTTTGATGTTTTTGTTTCCCCGAACCAGTTATTGTGATCACGTGTTTCATCATTAGGTACAGCCGTTTCATTTACGTTCATTCATTACGTACTTTTTTCATTGCCAAGGCTTCAATGTAGGAACTGATCTTACTAAAAAATAAACCACTGCGAGAGAAAAAAAAACAAAAACAGCAACTTAAGCACCTCAGAAAGCAAAACAAAACCTTCAGTTTACAAAACTGAGTCGCAAAATAAAAGTCTGAATGTTGCTAACAATATTAACCGCGTGCTAACACGTAAACACTTCACAGTATAAACAAATAACCTCGGATGTCGCAAGTTCCAGTCATTTTGCGAAAAACCACTAAAATCCGTCCAACCGTTAATGCGTAAACCTGTCAGAATTACTCAGTTATAGTATAAATACATCTTGCAGTAGAAAAAAACGTGCAACTGAAACATGATCGTGGAACGCTAGTAACTAATAATACTAGTGGCGGATGGCGGAAGAATTATGTTATCTTTCACTCGAGTCCTGGGTATGTTCAGTACATTTCAATATTCAACAGTTTCATTTTAAGGATATAAGCGGGAGTTGTGATGACGGGGAACATGGGTTTGGTGAACCTCTCATTTGGAAGGGTTTAGGTAGAATGTATCGTTGTGTCGTAAATTTCAAACTCGTAATTGATTTTCCGTAAAATGGTGTTTTTATATGTGTAAGGACAAAACTTAAACAGCAGTGTGATGAATTTAAATTGGCGTATTTCATCACGAGCGGTGTGAGGATATGCCCAGGCGGGTTATGAGCGAATCACCACCCTTATTCCTGGGATCTTTTAGGTTGGTTTGGCTGGGGGTTATGGGCGTACCACCACCGCACACAGCATTTTTTAGGAGAGGAGAGAGAGATGAGGTAAGGAGGAGAGAGAGTAGTCAGCGACTAGAGGAGAGCGTAGAATGAGGTAAAAGAGGCATGCGCCGGGGTTTTATAGACCCCGGTAGTCGTCTCCCTCCATCCCCTAGTTGGTAGGGGATGGTGGGGACTCAGGCTGGGCTTCCATCCCCTGCGTCTTTCGTCCCCACTTCTGCGTGTTTATTTGCGAGATCTAAAGTTGGCGAATACAATGGTTGTGGGTCTGGGAGGAACCACGACAAGCAGGTATATGATGATAGTAGGTACCCTAACGACTGGGTGAGAGACTACCCGTAACTCTGAAAACGATACTTTACAAAGAGAAAAAACCCGAATGCTACTTACTGCGTAAAATTCTTACAAATATCCCGTCATCTAATTACTTTCCAGCATAAGATTCACTAAATTATGCTTCATTCACTATCTCCATGTTCATTTATCGACGCGATGAAAATGTCAAATTATTGATCAAAAATTGGCTTTTCTAGAGACATGAAAACCCCATTGAAAATCACGGTGGGATGCGGTATCTCCAGGTAAAATCACACCACTGGGTTTGTGACTTCTTGATAGACAAACCTTATCTCCAATCAAGAGTTCACTGGACACTGAATTAAATCCCAAATAATTGTTTCGGTTTGCATGGGAATCGGTCTATTCTATGCTCAGATATCGTTAGATAAATGAATACCTAAATTGAAAAAATGACAGTTTTCCTTACGAATAATATATCATGTTAAAACGGAGAAATTCCCCAACATACCGTCTCTAGAACTGGAGTTGATGTCAATAATACGGGAAATAAGTCACAACTTCTTGCTCGGAATATCCAGCCATTTTGGAGATGTCTCCACCTTTGGAAATGTGGAGAAACTTGAAAAAAAAATCTTGGTAGTTTACTTTTAACCGTTGTGAGCGTTACAATCCCTGGAAAACCCCCCAAACGATTCCACTGGTACGAAAACCTCATTTCGGCAACAAACACAAAAACGCTGCATACTATTACACAATGATTTATTATTTTCCTGTATATATGCCCCTTCTGCGTAGATTACTGTTCCCTTGATCAATGATCAATGCGTACTCTCGAGCCCCCCCCCTCCCCCGTAAAGCCCTAAATCGTGTATTGGACCCGGCCCGGGAATTAAATTTCCATAAAAATGCGCGGGATTCAATAGTAATACCCACTGGTACTGGTAATAATTTACCAGTACAGATGCCCCCTTCTGCGTGGGTAAATGTTTTCTGCGGTCAGTACCTTCCCTCGAGCTCCCTCCACGAAAGCACTAAATCGAGTACTGGAGCCGGCCCGGGAATTACACTTTCATAAAAATGCGCGGGATTCAACAGTTATTCAATCATTAATAATTATTTGGTGTTATTCATGAAGCATAACTTTGTTCAAGCTGCAACACAGCCTATCAACACAGTCAGAAAGAACCATCACTTTTCAAAAGAAATAATATTACAGAACAACCAACTCGGCGTCATACAGCCATCCGTGATTATAATCAGGTGAGCCAAGCAATGATATCTGGGCCGGATTTATACTGTTTGGTTCACGACCATGCTGACGAAGCTTTTCTGTGCAAACGAACGGCTGGAAGTAAAGGCTCCGGGTGGTCTCAGATCAGTTTAAAAACGTTAACAAAACCATACCCTTCTATTGGAAGTTTTCTAGCTACGGGGCTCTGAAAATGTCATCCCCTATTTTTCACCCCTTAGGGATGACTGACTGCAACGCCGAGATTCGCGGACCAACTAGACCACCAAATTTCATTAATTTCGGTTCATGGTAACTAAGAAAAGTGCGAAGTACGGCGTGTGGACAGACATTTTTTTATTGCATTTTTGGATTCCACATACCTTGAAACGGAAACCATCAAATTTTTAGGGAATTTTTAATTTTTAGGGTTTTTTTACAATTTTTTTATTTTTAATTTTTTTAAATGCTCGATTCCAAAGGTTCATTATTGAAAATAATAAACCAAAATGGAGTTTCGGGTTGTTTTCTTTCGCCCACCGTCGATAAATGAAGTATCTCCCCATTTACACGAAGTATCTCCCCATTTCAGTCAGTGAAATACACCTACAGTGGGGACTACATGGGTTCAAAGAGAGTGGCCGACCATTGTTAATGTTACAGATGGATTGGATAATTATGGAGGTTTTATCAATGTCAGGAGTTCACAGGAGTGTCAGTTATTCGAAATGGTGAGAAGTTACATGTTTAAATCTGCCTACGACGCCCTGCGGGGGCCGACGAGAGGGAAGTTAGGCGTTGATGGTAATTTAGCGAACTTGAAAGTGGTTCTATAGGTGGTGGTTGTACGAGTAAGTTGTTTTTGTCGTTGATTGTTCCTGAGAGCCAACATCCGTTCAATTTCCCAACTCATTACCTGTTATAAGTACCTGCTTCTATTTCTGTGAAATCTGCTTGTACAAACGATTTGATGAGTAGGTAAATTAGTTGTCTGTACAAGGAAAACTCATTATTACTCGCTAATTATCTGCATCACAGATATTCAGTGATGCACATATTCAATGATGTTTTTAGCGAATTTTCGAAGAAAAGGAAGCTATTGTTCTCGGTCCAAAATTTTTAAAACTCGAATTTCCGAAAGATTTTTATACCAAAATCCGTTTCAGACCATCCTGAATTCAGTGCCGAAAGACACCAAAAATTATATGTATATATATATATATATATATTTATATATATATTTATACATTTATATATGTATGTGTCATTCCAGACGATAAAAATTTATAAAAATTATAAAAATTTTTTGCTGAGCGAATACATAGGTGTGTTATTCACAGAATAATAAACCAACAGTTTTACATAAAATCAGTTATTTCTTCGAAAATTCGCTCTTATAGCCATGCTGCATGACTGTGGTTTTTACCCTTCTGTTGTAGAGATTTATTTGAAAGACAAGTTTGTTTCTGAAGTCAGTAGGAAATTAGTTTTTTCAGTTGGAGTTATTGAGCTCGGTGTGACGTGGTTGAAATTACGTAGGTTAGGTACTTACCAACAATTATTGTAGTGGGCCCGCTTCACAATTTATTAAATAATCAATGTTGGTTGAAAACTTGATGTTAACATTTTTCTTCAAGTGCTGATGCATACCTATGTTGCTTTTTGTTGATTATTACCTTGATTGTTGATTATTAGTTGTTACATTTCCGAGTGGTCAGAAACTGGTTCGCAAATTACTACCTGTTGTTGACGTTTAAAGTCAGATTGCTACTTACCAAATAATCCAATTGTTTTACCCTCACATGGGGGGGGGGAGGGGTAAATATTTGTTTGCCCTGATTCTTGGACTCTATTTGGACTTCATAGTATCCATGAATGGCTGTTTGCAGTGTTTTCCTGACTGTCCAAAGCCGGTGCTCTGATCGTCATTCTAATACATAGACAGAAAATAGGGCGGACGAAAAACTGACTATGCACTTCCCTTCTCGATTCCCAACCATTATCAAACTCAAACCCTTCTCAAACACTTATCGAGATGGTACATGATCGTGGATGGTTTCTTACGGTTTTCTAGGAGTCAGCTAATCGGCAGAAAGAGCCACTGCGAACGAACCTGATTTCAATGGACAGGTAACAAACTGGAGAGGAAAGTACTTACGTCGACTTGAATGCTTTGGGTGAAGATTTACCACAAAATGTCATCGCAAAAAGCATCAGTCCGTTACCTTTCTAACCGCAGGTTCCTGCTTGGCAGTTAAACTGTACGACCATGCAGTTATCTCAATTAGGTGTAAGTAGGGTATAGGACTTGAATATGAGACAGCGCTCAGTCAACTTCCCCTTCCAGTTGTACCTACTTGGTAATTTCGTTCCACTTCTCGTTGTCTCCTCGTTCCTGTAAAAGTCTGCTGTGTTTGCCGAATGAAGAAGCTTTGTTTTGAGGTTGACTGTAAATGATGTGAGGGCGGTGCGAGTCAGCGGCCCGTGAAGTTTTACATTTTAATCCGACCGTAGGGAAGTCCGCCCAGTCATGAACGTCGTGCGTGGCAACGCAGTTGTCCTCCTCAAGTGTAAGTATTAGCCCAATGTTCACATACATGTTCACATACATGTTCACATTTCACGTTCACATACTAGAAAAACCATTTTATGCACAGACAAAGTGGGAATTTCGAATTTTCATAGTTATTAAAGGTTCCTCGGGTATTTATGAACATTTGCTCCATGGAACCATAGGGTTGAACAGTGAGAGTTTGCGCAAGCATTTCCTTATCGAAGAATAGGTAGGTACGTAAGTGGTACGTCGTAAGTCCCTTAAAGGGCAAACGCGGTTGCTGTCACCAGGAGATAGAAGTCCGCAACTACAATAGGTAAGTAAGCGTTAGCGTTCACTGAGAAGAAATAGTGACACTTCAGCGTCATAGGCCCCCTCCACAACTGATTAAGATTCATACAGAAGTGATACATGTACCTACCTATTACATCCAGCCTCTCAGCTCCCGACTTTCCTAAGGTCTAAGACTTTACGTATCTCATTGTCTGAAACTTGCTCTTTTGTTTTACCTGTATTATGTTATTTTCATTAATTTTATTACTCATTTATGTCAGACAAGGTTTTCAAATTTCACAAAGAAGATTTCCGTTTTACTGCAAACAAGGATCTCATTCTACCTATGCCAAAATGAAAACTTACGTTACCTTCTTACTTGAAGTACACGTAAAAACTTCTTCTTAATCTCAGCTTTCCAACTGTAGGTATCAAATTAGATATATTATTTATAGTTTGTACCTAATACCTACCTAAGAAAAACCTCCTACCCAATTCACAAGAAACTTTACTGAACGAATTCTTTGCAGAGGTTGTTTGGAAAACTCTTGATCTGTTTAATATAATTATTCAATAAATTAAAGTTCTGTTGAAGATCATTATTCAGTATGAGTATGAGTACCTGACATTTAACCTTGGAACCTCCAAATATGTGATGTAGGATTTATTTCGTTCTGGTCCTCCTAAATGTCTGGTATTTGATAAAATAAAATGCCCGGCTTTACAAATTGCTGCTGCCTGTTATACATTTACATACATTTCTATAATGGTTTCCCGTGTGTGCTTATAATTCTTAGCGTCTCCTGGAATGAGCAACGAAATCGCTAGGTACGGTATCTCTTTCACTGACCAAAGTTCAATTCTGCTGAGAGCAAGCAACTCGGTTATTGTTTTTTTCCTCGTCTTTTGTAGTGTAATGGTAATACATGGTGACTCAGTGGCTTTGCACCTGTTGTGAACACCAGCCGTCAGGTGTGGGAACGTCTAGTTTTCGGGCCCACTCCATCTTACCTTAGTTTTGGCCGTTGAATATTTATTATCCGACAGAAACTGAAGTGAATACCAGTTTCTTTGGTTTGTTAACTGATTCATCAACCATAACAGGAACTTTCCCTGGCTCAATAAGTTTAGACACCAACCTGTGATTCCCGTTCTAAATTTCTTCTAGTTCTGCCGAAAAAAGACGCCCTCTCATCACCTTCTGACTGATTTGGGGCTGAGGCAAATCCCCTGCATCATTCAAAAATTTATTAAATCCTGCATATTAGCTGATCGCAAGTTCGCACTCTCACGTAAAAGTTGAAATCTATAGGATTTTAAATAATGTGTTGTGATATTGAAAATGGATCTATTTCTGTTAATGTTTTGTTTGGTCTTCCTGGCATGTACCGCGAGACCTGGAGATTTCTAAAGAGACGCCTTGGATGTATTGAAATATTGTTATTACAGTTCAGTTGGTAGGTAGCGAAGAGTTCAATAATCAAGTTGTATCGACCCCTTGGAAGGCCAGTGACCACTGCGGCCTCCGGTTCCCTCGGACTTCCGCTGTTCGCGAAATGATTTACATCGGGGCCCCTTCTTGAAAGGAGCTTTCATGCCAACGGCCAACGTTCCACATAATCCAGTGAACGATGGACGAAGGTACCTTTTTCCGATCGAGAATCCGGTTTATGGGTATTAGTTGTTGTTATACACGCTGGAGGATGAATCACCTCCCATTCCTTCTATCGCGGCCCTCCCATATTGGTCGCTGAATGTTGCGAATGCCATACAAAATATTCACTGCAGAAGAAACCGCTGCAAAGTCCTTGTCACATGGGTTCATTATTCTATTGGACATACCTACAGAAATGTTGGCTGTTCATTTATTGTTTCTTTCATGTGAAATAATTGAAATAGCTATTTCTGATAGTTTTCACCAATTTTGGCCCCCAAAACACAAATTAGGTAGGTACGCTCCTTTTTTTTCAAACTATCTTTGATCATTGGTAGTGCCATTTAATCGTCTTGATCCACGTGTTGACACTTTTTCTAGTGTTAGGTATTGTACAAATTGATGGTGATTTCAGACGATTTTCCAGGTTTTTGCCTCATAAAAAATCAATTTTGGCAGCTGAACCTTTGGTAGAACCTCAATTTTCCACACTTTGGTCAAAATCGACTTCATATTCGGTCTTCTCGTCCCCAAAAACATGGAAAAAGATACCTCAAAACCTCATGTTACTAGCTTGTTACTAAAACACAAAAAGTACCCATTTTTATATACATTTTCACTCATAATACCCCTGGGTATATTTCGATCGGGCTGCAAAGTTTCAGGACACAACTAGGGCCCAAATGGAGCATGTGTGCGAAAGAACGACTTTTTTAGACCGAAAATGAAGCCGGTACACGTGATACGGCAGACGGCGTACGGCGGAAGGACATTGCATTTTTGGAATCTAGGTACGCACCTTGAAACGGAAAAGAAAAAAATTTGAGGGGGTGTTATAAAAATTTTTTGCTACCGAATAGGTACATAGGTAGGTGTATTATTCACAGAATAATAAACCAAAATTAAAAAAATAAAACTGGATCGTAGCTGTTTATTGAAAAGTGTGTTGGTGGAGGAGTGGACAACAAACAACCATAACGAACCTGACAGTGTTCATGGTGGTCATGGTTCGATAGCATGCTGATCCTGTATCCTACACCGAAAAGAATATTATTAGACACTGCGGTATTCGGGTTTTCTAAAACCCGCCCCTGGAATGCCAAATTACACATTAGGTATAAAGCCACGAGATGTTGCTCTGGCATTCTTCAGTTCTATTTCTTCATTCATTCTTTGGTTATTCATTTATATAAATTAAAATTGAGAATTTTTGGAATATAATTTATTCGGACAAATGCATTGTTCTGAACAAGTTATTCATAAAGTGAACTCGTGTCTCAAGGGTGGGTTTGCCCAACGGAATGGTGAGGGCGTCCCCTAATGACGTGACACCGAGAGATTCATTATTCCGAAAATGAACGTGAAATAAGGTTTTATTATTTTACGTTGATTTCGTATAATTTCTTCAAGTGGTTGGTTTGAAACGGAGGGGCGCGGTTCTCATTCCACCTCCGGTGCGCTTCAACTTTCACGGTAAATTTAGTAATGAAGCAGTTCCCCGTAACGACTGGGAAGTTGAGTAGAATATTCCGATCTTGAAAAGAGGGTGGTTGAATAAACCTGGAATTCCTGGTTTTCACTCGCAACACCAGTCAAATGCTTGCTCTCGATTTTTATCAAAATGTTGCTTCTTCATTCATAGGATCATCTTGTTACGAAGACCGACGGCCCATAATGCCTGTGAACATCAACTGAAAATCTTGAATCCGTAATAGGTAATTGATTGAATCAAAGTGCAAGTTGGAATCTGAAGAAAACAATACCTACCATAAAAGTAACCTGGATTTAAATGAGTGCCTAAATTATTTTTTACTTTCACCTCAAACTTACCTACGTCTTGTTATTCGCTATAACTTAGTTTTTCTGGAGTATCAGTCAGACCCAAGGTTTTAGGAACATTACAGTAAAAATTAATACCTTCTCTGAAACCCCATTTCGTAGCATAAGTAACAATTTACCTACGAAGGATTAAACATTGACCTTCACGTTTTATTGTGGGAAATGTGAAAAAGATTTAGACAATGAGATAAGGAAAATCGAGAGTTGACAGTAAGTACTAAGTCAGGGAAGGCTGGATAGATACTTTAGTACATGTAGTTCTTCGTTACCTTACCTATGTTTCTCCACTGTGCGTGTCTCCGTAGAGCTTCATAGTTGGTATTTTCAAGATTTGTTACTTTTATTTATATGAGAATCAAAGCTCGAAGCGTGGATTCCTATTGATATGATTCCTATGGCAACCCTACGCAAAACCTTTCGTTCTTCTCAAAAATCTAGTTATCTACACTACCATTCTATTATTGTTAATTTATTTTTCGTTCTTGCATTCGTTCATTTCCCGTTCTTGCATTGTCTCTAAAATCTCATAGGTCGGTAAGTAGTTATTTCTCGTTCTTGCATTGCTGGTAAATGTTTGTAAAATTAAATTAAATCTTGAAAAGGTAAATTTTGTACTAAACAAGTGTATGTGCCGATTTTGAATTAAATCGCTGCAAGTTATTACACAACGGTTTATTTTCATTTATTTCGCGGACAGAATAGACTTACAAACCAAATTTTATTAATTTTCGTTTATGGTGACTAAAAAAAGTGCAAAGTACGGCGGACAGAAAAAAAATCCCGTTTTTTTTGTCCGTTTTTGGGAGGGTGATTTTATTTTTATTTTTATTTTATTTTTTAAATGCTTGATTTCAAAGGTTTATTTAGAAAATAATAAACAAAAAAGTTTAAATTGTCTGGAGAAATGTTTAATTTGAAGGGAAAAGCTATTTTTCAGTTGCTAGGTGAAAGGTCGGCTTGGGGCACATTCATTCCTGATGTGTCTTTGTCGTACGCTAACGTATCAAACTATTAGTTTCCGTAATTAGCACTTTATATCTGCATATTCTAAGGTTTATTTAGAAAATGATAAACAAAAAAGTTTAAATTGTCTGGAGAAATGTTTAATTTGAAGGGAAAAGCTATTTTTCAGTTGCTAGGTGAAAGGTCGGCTTGGGGCACATTCATTCCTAATGTGTCTTTCTCGTTAGCTAACGTATCAAAATATTAGTTTCCGTAATTAGCACTTTATATCTATGCATATTCTAATGGTTGGGTGTAGAATTCATTGATTATGGTGCATTTTCCCCCCGTTTTCGTACCGCCCAGAATCCCACACAGGAATCTCGATGGTAGATTTCGAAAGGTCAACCTGTCGTAAACCGCTGCGATTGTCGCATCTACGACACGACAGCTATCGGAAGGGAAAGAAAACAGTCGGGAGAGGAAAAACATGCCGGAAGCGTTGACCGCGGGTCTACGAAGAGCCCGAAGGCTAATTCCAATTCCGGCGCTTGAAACAAAAAGGAGCGACTGTCCACCCCTTTTATGACATTTTTTTGCGTTTAGTCAGAGGTTTGTAAATAGCGGAGGGAGATTCCTGGCATATTTGAGCCCCCGCCAAAAAACGCGTGGTCGATGTGTCGCGGATCCACAACACGCGCGGCCATCCCTTCGGAATCATGAGGTGGAAGTACGTCAGGCTCGGTTAGAAAAGTTTTCGTATATTGCATTTTTCTTTTTTCCATTTCTCACAGTTTTCGTGTTTGTTAGCTCATTGTTTGGTGTAGCGTGTAGATTTAAGCATTTTTTTACCGAGTGATACCCAGCCGCTCATAGGATGAAACACTATTCGCACCACAACTTGTATGTAACCTACACTATCGATATGTTTGTTGTGAAGCTAGTTTTTGAAATTACTGAAGGAACGCAATTAAACAGATCATTGCGATTCGTAATGACTGAACCTTTACAAACCATTTGGGTTTTCGTTTCGGTGGGACTTGCTCGTCTATTACTGGTCTTTTTTTGCCCATTTTGTACGAAAATGACCAATTGCTTCAAAATTATACAAGTGGGTACATAGCAGAGATATTAATAGACGCAGCTTAAGTATTTTTTTACCGAGTGATACCCAGCCGCTCATAGGATGAAACCCTATTCGCAGCGCAACTTGTATGTAACCTACACTATCGATATGTTTGTTGTGAAGCTAGTTTTTGAAATTACTGAAGGAACGCAAATTTTTAAACACATCATTGCGATTCGTAATGATTGAACCTTTACAAACCATTTGGGTTTTCGTTTCGGTGGGACTTGCTCGTCTATTACTGGTCTTTTTTTGCCCATTTTATAACTACGAAAATGACCAATTGCTTCAAAATTATACAAGTGGGTACATAGCACAGATATAGGCGCAGCTTAAGTATTTTTTTACCAAGTGATACCCAGCCGCTCATAGGATGAAACCCTATTCGCAGCGCAACTTGTATGTAACCTACACTATCGATATGTTTGTTGTGAAGCTAGTTATTGAAATTACTGAAGGAACGCAAATTTTTAAACACATCATTGCAATTCGTAATGATTGAACCTTTACAAACCATTTGGGTTTTCGTTTCGGTGGGACTTGCTCGTCTATTACTGGTCTTTTTTTGCCCATTTTATAACTACGAAAATGACCAATTGCTTCAAAATTATACAAGTGGGTACATAGCAGAGATATTAATAGACGCAGCTTAAGCATTTTTTACCGAGTGATACCCTGCCGTTCATGGAATGAAACCCTGTTCGCAGCGCAACTTGTATGTAACCTACATTATCGATGTATAGATATGTTTGTTGTGAAGGTAATTTTGAAATAACTGAAAGAACTCAAATTTTTAAAACACACATTGCGATTCCAAGTGATTGAACATTTACCACTTGGGTTTTGGTTTCGGTAGACTTATTCGTCTATTACTTGTATTTGTTTGCCCATTTTGTACGAAAATGACCAATTGTTTCAAAATTTTACAAGTGGGTACATTGCACAGATATTAATAGACGCAGCTTAAGCATCTTTTACCGAGTGATACCCAGCCGCTCATAGAATGAAACCCTATTCACACCACAACTTGTATGTAACTTACACTATCGATGTATAGATATGTTTGTTGTGAAGGTAATTTTGAAATAACTGAAAGAACTCAAATTTTTAAAACACACATTGCGATTCCAAGTGATTGAACATTTACCACTTGGGTTTTGGTTTCGGTAGACTTATTCGTCTATTACTTGTATTTGTTTGCCCATTTTGTACGAAAATGACCAATTGTTTCAAAATTTTACAAGTGGGTACATTGCACAGATATTAATAGACGCAGCTTAAGCATCTTTTACCGAGTGATACCCAGCCGCTCATAGAATGAAACCCTATTCACACCACAACTTGTATGTAACTTACACTATCGATGTATAGATATGTTTGTTGTGAAGGTAATTTTGAAATAACTGAAAGAACTCAAATTTTTAAAACACACATTGCGATTCCAAGTGATTGAACACTTACCACTTGGGTTTTGGTTTCGGTAGACTTATTCGTCTATTACTTGTATTTGTTTGCCCATTTTGTACGAAAATGACCAATTGCTTCAAAATTTTACAAGTGGGTACATTGCACAGATATTAATAGACGCAGCTTAAGCATCTTTTACCGAGTGATACCCAGCCGCTCATAGAATGAAACCCTATTCACACCACAACTTGTATGTAACTTACACTATCGATGTATAGATATGTTTGTTGTGAAGGTAATTTTTGAGATTACTGAAGGAACTCGAATTTTTAAACATATTGCACTTCCAAGTGATTGAACGCTTACAAACCTCTTGGATTTTGGTTTCGATGGACTTATTCGTCTATTACTGGTCTTCTTGTTGCCCATTTTGGACGAAAATTACCAATTGCTTGAAAATTATACAAGTGGGTACATTGCACAGATATTAATAGACGCAGCATAGTAGCTGTGTTTTGTATCAAAATTGTATCATCAGTTTCCGTGAAGTTGAGGGAGGTGGTAAGTAGTGATAACCCATAATATTATGTTCGTGTGATGAAATATATTCTGCGGTGTTAATATCCCTTTCAAAAAGTTGGCTCTTAAAAGTATGATGCGGTATAACACAGACAGATTAGTTGATAGGTAAAGGTGCCACTGCAAGTGATTCTCTCACAGAAATACATAGCAGTTAATAATCAGGTAGGTACTTCATATCCGATACTGTGGGTAGGTAGGCTAGTACTTACAGGGACTGCTTGTAGAGGGATTCTAGGTATTGTCTCATATAAACGCAGGTTGTCAGTGATGCTTATGGTTGTTGAGGAACATTGGGTATCTACTTAGTCAAACTTTTACTAATAATGGAGTTTTTTTGTAACAATAATAATTTGGATGATACCAGTTGGTATAGTAAGCATATGAGCCCACAGAAAGTTGGTATGGTAAGCATTAATCTGCAGAAAGTTGGCCTTTGGCTTATGAGCAACAAGTTGAAACGATGAGTTTAAAATAGGGGTTTCTATTCCTCCTAAAATCTGGCTTGATAATGGTCGTTTGTTTTTATAGTAAAGGGAGGAAGGGAAACGAAATAATATGCTTGCGGGGCATTTCTGTTAAACATAATATTGTTTTTCACCTAGTAATGTAGTGAATACTGGTGGTAATACTGTTCAATTTACTAGGAAGATGGACTAAGATATGGATTGTAGGTATAGGTATGAGTGGTGAAAGGTGGAGTGATAAATATTTGAAGTGATCGATTTTTTGGATTTTCGATTTAGTTTTAATTTTTTGGATTAGTTTAGATTTTTTGGATTAGTTTTCCAAATACCTGCAATAGTGTTAGTCTCCTGAAAACATGTACCTATGTATAGGTACAATCCAACAAAATTGAAAAAGGTTTAGGAAAAACATTATTATTTATCTGGGAATTGGCATCCAAGTTAAACAGAATATGATTGTAGTTTATCAATAATTATCAGTTTACTTAACATACCTACGTACGAATACGTTCATATTATGTTTGTGGTAATCTATAGGTTCCTTGGACCTTGGAATTCTAGTAGTTTCGCGAGGATAGCCGATTTGGCTCAGTGATATGTCCGAACATAGAGAAATTATGCTTCAAAGCATGATGGTATCTCTTCTCTTCAATCAGCTTCATTATTTTGGTTTATTATTTTCAATAATGAACCATTGGAATCGAGCATGAAAAAAAAAATTTTTTGTTGCTGGACCTGACTGCTGTTGGAAGCTGGTCCGTCGTGAGATTAGAGCCCTACTGCTTTATGACGGTAAAATGCATTTTCTTAAACCGCGTACGAACTGGATAACGGAGAATGACCAAAATTAGAATTCCCCTTCTGCCTTTTCAAAAGCGCATGTGTTAACATTATGATATTATTAATAACTGATCGGGTGTTTCCTAATAATTTGTATCCCATCATCCATAACAATGTGTCATAGTTCAAAAATGGTGTGTTGTATCCATTTGAGGATAGACGCGATCATCTCAATACCTTACACGACACCATGCTGTGCCAAACCAATCAATTAGGGAGCTATAATTAACCACTATCATTCTCCATTAGTGTAAATTTCGAAGCCGCTAATAGTTGAATATTTATGGTTGGACACGCTAAATCCCCGTAATGGCCTGACGACTTGCCTTATAAACCAATCAATAGTCGAGCCCAATTAGGTACATAGGTACACTACCTAGTATTGTAGTACATAATTACCTAATTTAAATGTGACTTAACCGTGATATCACATACGCACGTCTCATTTAGTTTCCCTTGGCAATATACCTGAGCCAAAGTCACTTCACATGTTGAAGTGACGTTACCGTCAAAGAGTAATCAGGTGACGCTACCGTCAGAGAGCAGGTTTAAGTCATAAGTACTTAGTGATAGCGTCAAAAAAGAGATTATGGAGATGTTATACTTACGGTTCCCCCAACTCGTCGAGTCTTTCTCTTTGTAAATAAAATAAATACATACCTGACTGAACTCGCCTTCCGATTTTCTTAAAGTGTGACTAAAGAACACACTATCTTCCTGCATGGAGGTGTGTTTTCTGCATGGGGGTTTGTCACACCGCAAACGCGGTTTCCTGATTTCACTAAAAACTTACATACAGCCGTACGTACACAAGCTCTCTATTATTTGTAGTATTGGGCCCTAGTCTCTTTTGATTACGTATATTTTGCAACAGGTAGGTACATAATCTTGATGTTTGTTGAATAATATACTCCCATTCTCGAAAAATTCATGAGCTTATCTACACGTGACGAATTATGTATTACCTTTACACCTTTGTTGTTCCTTTGTTTACATTGTTGACCTTTAGAAGGAAAACAATTTTTTGTTACCTATTCCAAAATCAAAATATCCCCTTGCCTTCGCGTTTCAGGCCTTCCTGAGCTGTATAATATCGAAATTGAACAAACACTAAACATATTCATCCCCTATGTCGATTGCATAGATTTTGAGCGGGTATTATTATTATGAATATTATCAAAATTCATATTACACTAACATTTGCGCCTGCGCAAACGTGAATTCGATGTCGTGAAATCGATGCCAAGCTCAGGTATCCAGTTCCGTTCTACAGTCTATACATTATTATCATATAATTTAGATCTGTACAGTTATTATCATACCTAGGTTCCGGAGCTGTGGAGGCGAGAGCTTTCGATGTAAGTTGGCATCATCATCAGGCCCTTGAGAGACTGGGGTCCCTACGTTTGGCACCCAGGCCCGTAAAAGTGTTATTCTTGACACCTATTCTGGCCAAAAACGTTTAGTTCAGGTTCAACACTCGGGTTACGTTGGGCACCCAACACATTCGAAAATGAACTTCCACGATGGTTGCACTTGCAGCTTGTCAGCAAATTCTCCTTCCCACTTTTACAGACTTAGGACTGTCACCACAAAAAATGGAGGTGTGGTTAAGAATTTGTTTCATATATGGCATTGTGGTGGTTTAGAAGAGAGTGAGGTAGTGATGAGGTATGGTGAAGAGAGAGAGAGTGATGGAGGAGAAGGTGCCGGATCTAACGTCTAAAAGGTTACACCTAAAGCTAAGCCAGTGAGGTTACCACCACTAAAGACCTTGAAGGGATTTGCCCAGTGGTTGCCACTCGAGGCGGGTTGTCACCAGGCCGGTTCCACCAAAATGAGATTTAGGTAAGAGGAGGAGGCGTGAGAGGAGAGAGAGATAATTCATCGAATTGGTTTGAGGGTAGAATGAGGTGACAGGCGAGAACAGCGGGTTTTTATAATACCCTCTCCACTCTCCCCCAGTCCCTCAACGATAGTTGAGGGATGGTGGGAGAGCCTCAGGACTACCTGAGCCAGGTCAGGTACACCACCTCACTGGTTCGGGTTTATTATTTGTACAGTCTTTATAATTACAAGGAGTGATGTTCTGGGAGGATATCACGACAGCCATGAAAGCATAATTATTATAATTTTTCATTGTAAATAAGTAAAATTTTTCATTATAAATTTTTCATTATAAATAAGTAAAATTAAAAAAAAACAAAAAAAAGCAACAGTCATCAAAATGAGGCCCGAGTTTTGTGGATAACTTTTTAACATATTTATACATAATGTAATATTTTATGTAAGATGGTAATCCATCTTACTCCATCTTAATGCATTTTTCATTTTAGCCTTTTTTTCCACTAGATTTTATTTTATTTGTTATTTACCTAGGTAGGTAACTATTTTATTTTTATTTTTGTATAAGTGAATCCATGTTTCTTGTGAAAAACACGTTATTCCCACCTCAGATCCACCAGCAATACACAAATCACCTTTAGCCTTCCTAATGGCCAGTGATACTGACGAGCTGAGATGAAAACGTAGAAACCCCGGCGATTCTGTCTTGATGTCTTCAGTTCCTAGCTCTTTTTTTTTGTGGGTGGTTTTATAAAATGTTCGGTTTGTTCGGATCAAGTGATAGGTAGTATACCTACCATGCGTGTATATTCAACATACTTAACAAACGTTTCTTGCCTGGTTTTGCTCGCCATCTTGGCACATTGTAAGGTACTTGCCACTTATCTGATACTGAACAGTATATTGAGTAAATTAAACTGATATTGAGTAGATGTCTAGTTCAAGTATCAGTGTTGGGTAATTTATCTAGTTGAAACTGTCTTGAATTGAGTCGAAACTCTTAAACAGCCAACCCTTGCGTGTTTCAGATGAACAGCGTTGCAGTTCAGCGTCGTGGGAAGAAAGTTCGCACGAGCAATCAAGGCGAAGTTCGTGTTCAGATGTCGATCTGTCTTCCGGTGATGAAAGCGCTAAGTAAGTATCTTATCTCACTTGCATTCAACAATTTATTGTTTCCATTTGCGTTGTTTACTACCCCCCCCCCCCCCCACCATTCGTAATTCTGTGTGATTTTTAAATTCTAAACTCTAATTTCTAAAAAATTTCTAAAGTCTATATTTTTATATCTAAACATTATAATTATTAGCGTGCTTCCGATAAGTAACATGTGGATCCTGGTCCAGCTAGTTTGTGAATGACGTCTGGGAAGACTTTTGTTCTCTACACTTTCTCCTTTAGTTTCCTTTATATTAGAGTTGAGCCTACAAAATTGATAGGTATAATTATTGAACAAGCGTTGTTTTGAGACTTAGGTATGAGGGGCTTTTCCGATGTCTTGTGTAGGTACTTACCACCAAATATAAGAAACTCTACAAATTATTACACAATTATTATTATTATTACACAATTATTATTTTCAGTATACTTAGGTGCCCCTTCTGCGTTGGTCACTGTTTTTTGTGGTCGATACCTACCCTCCTACTCCCCCCCAGGAAAGCCCTAAATCCAGTAAAGTAGTGGCCCACCGGGCAATTACAGTTTCATAAATATGTGGTGGATTCAAGAATTCTGTCAATGGTTTTTGTTGTTATTCACGAAGCATAACGTTTGTCCAATCTTATCAATAAAATCCAAAATAACCATCATTCTTCAAATGAAATGATATCACGGAACAACCAACTCGGTTTCATAGTCATGTGTGATTATAATCAGGCGTTCCCAACACTGATATCTGGGCTGGATGTATAGGTACCGTTTCGTTCACGATCATGTTGACGATGTTGTTAATGCTCCGTGGTCTCAAAAAATGCTCAAGTTCGAGATCAGTTTAAAAACGTAAATTTGATATAACGGCGCCCTGGAACATTCAACCCCTTTTTTTCACGCCTTAAAAATGACTGACAGTAACGCCGAGCTTCGCGGACCAACTAGGCCACAAGTGTGATCTCCAAACCAGATTGCATTTTATTTTGGTTCACGGAAACTAAGGAAAAACCGAACTTACAAAGTGCGTGGAAGGACAGGAATTTTGTTTATCCCATTTTCGGATTCTACGTAGGTAGGTAGGTTGGTAGCCTTGAAATGGAAACTATCAATGTTTCGGTGAGGGGGGGGGGGGGGGGACAATTTCTTTCTTTTATGTATTTTATTTTTTCAAACTGGATTCCAAAGGTTCATTATTGAAAATAATAAACCAAAAATGTGTACTCCTTCGTTTACTATGTTGGAATGTAAACGTAAGTAGGTAATGGCAAGGGAGACCCCCCCAAGATGTAGCACTTTGGCACATAGCTACTCCGTACGTCTATACCTTGCTTGATCTAATAAACTGGCACTATTGAACTGAGGACGAATTGCATAAGACCAATATTTCGATCAAAATTGTTTGACTCTTGTCAGAATAGAGCAGGTATTACAAGAATTTCAAATTTTTGCTTACTATTTATTAAATGTGTAACTAGAGCTAATGGAATCTTTTGACTAGCCCCATAGCACCTGTGAATTTCAGCAAAAACAGTCATGGCATTTGACAAGCTAGCTACAAGTTCCTGAATACGATGCGAAACAAAATTGGTTCCGGAATGCCTACTTGCGATCTGCGAGTAATTTTGATTGTTGGAAAAAAAAAATTTTCTCATAATATTAAAGAAAAATCTACTATAGTATACCTAAACTCGAAAGCAAACCACTCGACGTTTTTTGTTATTATAATTTCTCTACTTCAGCCCATATTTTCATAGAATTTGTTTCTGTTGCATGCCGATTTTACGGTCCACTCGAGGTTTAGTTTCATCTCAAAGGTCAATTTTCATTTTACTTCTGTGTTTTGCATGCCGTTTGTGCCAAGCTTTGTTGCGAACAATTCTGATGTGTACTGATTTTCTCCTTTACTCCTTGTCCGAAGTTCCCATCTCAATTTTCTATTCTGGTTGATAAGAGCGCAAAAATCTGTTGAAATAAAGATAGCTTGACAAATACCATATTCTTAATAGACAAACAATCTTTTCGAAGCCTTGTAAAAAATTAGATTGAAACGAACCAAATCAATTTTTCACGCTGCCGGCGGGAACGAGCTTCTCAGAAAATCAAATTTACCCTGAGCTCTAGATTGTTCCATCTCAGAAAAGTATGCCCTGCTGGTTTTTTTTTCAGTTTGTTTATCTAGTGTATATTTTTTATGATCTCACTCAAACATTTCCCTGTAACTTTAACTCTTTTTATCATGTTCATTGTTCAACTTCTATTAAATTTATGTTTGGTTCATGAACCCACATCTATAGAGACCTCTGGAGAACTGTGCTAATTATGATAGAGCATGTATCTACATACAGGAGACATTTTTATATTGCCAGTGTTGTGAATATCTTACTTTGGGTCAAAAATGCGGCTTCTTGATTTCAGGGTCTTTGCCACTATTTCTTGCCTTTCGTACCTGTCCGTAGTGTGATGCCGTAAAAAATATCAGCTTGTAAACGTTCTTTAATCATTAAAAACAATAATATTATTCGTTTGTAAAGTAGGTCACCAAGTAGGTAGGACCTGTTACACAAGGCAAGGCAACAGTATCGATAGCAGGCGTTTCATCCAAATTGATCAGCCCGTGTCCACATTATCTTTGAGTGCCTCATTAATTTGATTTGCTGTTTTACCAAAACAGTCCATGCCATATGCGCGGTTTAGGTGCACCTACCTATGCATAGATTTACACATCCAAGGCTTTCGACCTCGTGAATGGGAACGATTGCGCATTCAGTGCCGGCGGCCTCTCGCCAGATGTTGAACCGTTTGCTTACACGGTTTGCGCAAAATCATACAGATGTCTCCCTCATTTTAGTCGTGGGTACACTTATATGGCAAGGCGGACGAATAAAAGGCAGTGTACAGCTATCACCTACTTAGTTAGCACCAGCTTGTCTTGTTACTTTTCTATGGTATTCATGTAAGTCCTACTACTCGTACGAGTGAAATAGACTAGGCATTGGAAATTATAATTCATGTCTGAATCGTGAAAGTCGTTCGTTGTATTGAGTACCTACCAACCTGAGTAGCTGTTAAGGTGCATATTTGATATTTCGATACTGCTGCATATGAGACCGGTTCGCCGCTACTGCATCAACTCGCAAAGAGGTTACCTAGTAAGGGGGGACGTAACCAACCTAATAGCGTACACATTCATAAAACGCATAGTAAATCCAACCACGCAGTTAGCGATAGATTTTTAACCTGAGTTTGCCGTAAGTTACGCTCTTTGTGATTTTACGACCTGGAGAATTGCCAACACTTACCCGCTATTACGAAATCACGGTCTTTCCTTTGAAAACTCACCAATGGTTTAGTTAGCCCTTTTAAAATTATCATAAAAAGAGAAAATAAGATCATACGGTAATTATCTACATTTGAGATGCCAACATAACCCTGCTGTCTCACACCAAATATCTCATCTTGGGTTCCTGCAGTGATTGAATGTTCTACACGATTTCTCTCCTTGAATATTGATATTATCAGATGGAGTTTCGCCTTGGAAAATAATGGACATTACTATACTTTTCAGGGGAATCGATGGCAAGGGACGCGGAGGCTCTAAGCGATGCGTTTGGCGACGAGGGTCGCCAGAACCGGGAGGAGGGACTCCACCGGGTCGGCTCGCCCGCTGGTTCTCCATCAAGAAACAGGCCCAGGAAGGAGAGCCGAGAGGAAAAATGCCTCTTCTGCCTGAGGTATGTTGGTTAAAAATCAATGAAATCATAACCCTACAGTTCAAATCATGGAATATGCCCAGTTTTCAAGCATAAGATGGGTATCCTGGACAATCCTTTGTGTCAGGCGTGCGAGGAAGAAGATGGAAATTACCATGAATTGTTGAGCAATGTTAATACATATCGAGCCATCTATGATTTTTTTAGTTCGCTTAGGGTTTATGTGTAGTTTTGGTTGGTAAATATTTGTCATGTTGACAATAACTTTATAAATATCAATAAGCAAGTAAGTGTCAATTTGGCACTTCTGTGTATGTGTAACTCGTAAATAATGTATGGTAACATTACCATTGTACGATGCCCCCCCCCCCCCCCCAAACCTACAGTTTTCCCCTTAAACACCCTAGTTGTAGGTATCTAGATGGAGTAATTTACAGCTTACACAGTTACAGTTACATAAAAATATGGACCATTGGACATGGAGTGTCAAATCCTCATTATTACGTTGCTCATCACTTGATATTACCTAGGGTAGACCTACACAATGGTCATGGTGTTAGTTGACTTGCCGTTTTATTCTTGCGCATCATGTCTGTGTTTATAGTAATGATGTTTTCGCTCCTGCTATTGGCATACCAATATTATTATGACACTACCGTTCTAATTTAGCCTGTTACCTTTTTTACAGGAAGAGGAATCCAGCCTGACACATAGAAGAGCACTGGCTCCAAGCCTTCCTCCTGCTCCTCACAATCTCAACCCACACCAAATCAAATTGAGGCACATCATCGATGCCATAGTTCAGTCGGAAAATTCTTACCTATCGACACTTTGGAGACTAGTCTATGTAAGTTTTAGAGAACCAGCCGTTATCTAACTAGGTCAAAGCAACTCAATAAGTCAGTCAATTCAGCAGTGCGAGGAGCCATTGAAAGCAAAGAAACTAATCGTCAGATCGTTCACTACAATAACAACTAACCAGATCTGTTGTTTTATCAAGCAAGACAGAAATTCAGTTGTTTCATCCAGCTTTGCTGACATCTTTTCACGATTTTCCCAGGAATATAAGAAACCCTTAGAAGAGGCGAGTCCAGCTATTTTAAGCTCGACGAAAATCCAAACCCTTTTCCACCGCGTACCCGAGATCCTCCAGTGCCACAAACTCTTCAGAATCGCCCTGACTGACGCCGTGAGCAACTGGGATCGGGAGCACAGGATAGGGGACGTGTTCGTCGCCTCGTTCTCGAAAGCTGTTGTTCTCGACATCTACTCGGACTTCATCAATAATTTCTCTGTAGCGATGGACCTCGCACGAAACGAAACGAAAAAGAAGCCAGCGCTAGCGGAATTCTTCAAGGTTTGTAACGAAATCACCTGTAGCAACGTGCTGTAGCCTAAGTTGATGAGAAGATAGTTGAATATTTGCCTGTCTCATCCATATTAATAATATTTAATACATAATATAACATATAATGTATTTCGATGTACAACTCTTGTTGTTTCCTACCTTGTTTGCCATTACGTACCTACCTATTGTTTATTTTCTCAGGCGAGGCAAACGAACTCCCATGACAGGCTGTCGTTCTTTGGTCTCATGGTCAAACCAGTCCAAAGATTTCCTCAATTTATTCTGTTTCTGCAGGTAAGCTATATTGATTGCTCTTAGGGCTGTGTTTAGGAAGTTATAAATCATGGTACGCACTGCTCTTTTGTAGTTAATTCTCACCAGATTCGAGTTTACCGACCAGTATTTGATTTTATAAAACAGGTTGAGATTCTTGAGGGTTGGTCAGTAATGTACAACTGCTGTCTAGGCCGACGTTTCGACGAATTTATTCGTATTTTCAAGACTGTATGTATGTATGTACAGAAGGAGTTACAGCATGGACTTATGAATATGGAAGTTACAATATGGATCTAACATAATAGTAGCTATGCAGAAACTTGACAGGCATCTTATATGAAAATTACACCTTACGTTAAATGCTCCTTGCATCTTATGAATATGGGCAATTTTCGTGGGTTACAAACTCCAGTTTTTTTGGGCCGAACTCTGTTCAGTAGCGGAAATTAACACATGTTAACGACATAAAGAGGTGTTTGTGTCGGAAAGCATAGGCGGAAAACGAGTGTGAAATTTGAATTTCTGAGTTCCCGCTAAAAATGACGTATGAGGTAAACCGCTGAGTAGTTCAACTGAAATCTTGCTTGGAGCGCTAGTTGCATCACTTTAACCAATGTACAGAACCACGGTGGATGGATGGATGGAACCACAAATAATGTAGAAATAAATTTACAAAACATGTTCTTAAACCGAAGGGAGTTTCACGGAAAGTCACAAGCTAAGGTTCTTGAAGGTTGTCAAGAAGGTTTGCCATTTCTAATGTTGGGTTGTTGGCAGCACTGAGAACCTTCGTTCTCAGAAAGAAGGCGTGAATGACCTGATAAGTCATTAGTCATTTCATGCCGCATTTTTACTTTCAGCCACCCTCATCTAAGAAATAATATCGCTTATTTTTGAAAACAGGCTTCGAACTGCCATTTTTACATGTTCTATGTTTGACGAAAATTCCCCATTGCACCTAAGTTACATCCCACAACCAAGGCCTTAAAAAGCTAGAAAACTGAAATGTAAGGATTTATCTTTCAAGCGGGGGGGGGGGGGGGGGGGGACTGAGGTAATGTAAAATACCTCTCAGGTTTGCTGCATAGTAATTATGTTAGATACATATTGTACCTTCCATGTTCATAAGTCCATATTGTACCTTCTTCTGTGCATACAGCCTTGAAAAAGACGAATAAATTCGTCGAAACGTCGGCCTAGAGAGCAGTTGTACATTATTGACTAACCCTCAAGAATCTCAACCTGCTAATTCTTGCGCCAGAAGTGATTTCAGTACAGTGCGCAATTACAGCTACTTAGGCCTTCAGTAGGTTTTCCTAGTTATGTATCTACTCATCATATTGCTTGTCAGGACCTTCTGCACAACATCGGTCACGGTCACCCGGAGCGCATGGCACTCCAACTGGCCCTGACGCAGCTGGAGTCGCTTGCGGAGCTTCTGAATGAAAGGAAGCGGGAAGCCGAACAAGCCCAAGCTCTCAAACAGATCTTGAGGTTGGTCTCCGCGAAGATGCCGGCGTCGTCCCAGCACAAGTACCTCATCAGACATGACGATGTTACCCAATTGGTAAGAAAATCTCCAAATTTTCTACATTCACAACTCCCAATATTGCTCACTGTTGTAGATAATATCAATTTGAATGGTGCGTTTAGAATTTTGAGTAGGTACTTCTGGACCCCACAATGTAACTTTGAGGATGTTTAGGTTATTATATAGGTAGATGGTACAACCTATGAACTTCGCGCACTGGTATCGTAGAAATTTCTCTGTATAAATCTCGTGGGCAGAGTAGTAAGACTATCTTGTTAGCGTAAAATAAACGTAGCTGAATGCCCATAATTCATTGGCACGCTGCCTGAATAAAGATTCTTCATCTGCCAAAAATATTTGGCATCCGTTTTAAAAAATATGTCTCCGTCGCATTCCCCAAGCCCGGACGATTTAGAGCCTCCTAATTTGCATATTTTCGTAATTTTTGTTTATCTCATGTTATTCATTTCTGAAATGCGTTCTGTGTACCGCTGCAAATAGAATTGTGGGTTTCCTCATCCTCAATCGTGTTCGCATAACCAATTCATTCTGTATGTTTTCTTTCTCTCTTTCCCTCTCTGTGGTGTAATTCGTTGCACGTTCTTAATTATATCTACACCTTTTCTTATATCTGTATAATAATGTATTTTTCTTTCTTATATCTGCTGCGCTGCTGTATTTCATTGCGTAGTTGGGCTTGCCCGTAATTTCATAATAAATAAATACGTTCACAGTTAGTTACACAAGTGCTACGTACCTACTCCTATGAATATAATGCTACGATGAATTTGTACGTTCTTTAAAATAATCCTCCGTAAATTATTCACAGGAGGTGAACTCGTGTGGGATGATAAGTAAACTCAAGAACCGGCGGCTGCTTTTGTTGAACGATCAACTCGTCTGTGTCGCTGTCAACGGCAAGGAAGAGATAGTCAATTCTCAGCCAAGGCTCACCTATAAATGGAGCTGTAATATCAATGATGTGCAGGTAATGTCGCTCATTCTTGAAGATTTTCTCACTCACTGCATTGCATGACGTGATCGGAGCCGTAGCATGAGATTCATTCAATACACTTGTAGAATCGATGTGCATCCGTTATGGTTTCATTTTGTTGGTGCGATTGGCCTATCTACTGAGGGACAGACCCCCGAAACCTACAATAAACTGTATAATAATTACTCATGATTAATATTTGTTTGAAATCATCAAATCTTCCTTAGCTTCTGTATCAGTGTTCCTCTTTATCTATCAAATGCCAGGTATGGCCAATGGCATCTGTCTTTGGGGCGTGCTTGTATTTCATTTTCAGTATTCAGAGATGAGTATTCTGTATATTTGTGTAGGATACCCACCTACCTGTACCTATACCTACGTACTAACGTTTTCCTTTTTACTTGTCATATTTTCGTTATTTGTAATTTATCTTTTTTTTTCTTGTTTGGTTTATTGCACTTTACATTTGCTTTTTTATTTTATGTTGCATTTAAATTGTGTTCTTTTTCATTTAATTTTGGTTTTCCTCGTTTTTTTTCCGATCCCGTTTAGATTATTGAGAGTTCAGGTTCGCCGACTCTAAGTCGACTGTTGACACCGAATGGAAGCTTAGCTTCAACCAACTCCTCTGGTACCTCCGACAGCTTGTGCATGGAAATGAGTCAGTTGATGCACGACTACCAAGTCATTAGTAGAATTCACGATTTGACGCATACGCTGAAAGGTCAATATGCGGTGAGTATTTCTCGATACTGGTTATAACTCCGTCAAGTCGCGTCCTCTGAGCATAGAGCTCTTATTAGTTCAACTATTTTTTTTTTTTAATACTTAGGTGGTACTTCTTAGTAGATAGTCCAACACTGAATTTATGTAACTGCACACTTTAAAGAATGGGGTATGCGCACGTGTTCATTTATTTTATGTTTTTAAATTAAAGTAGGTTCGAGAATTTCGACACCAACCGCACTTTCATGGGATAAGTAGTTCTTTTTCTATGATTTTTCAAAGAATCCACAATTTCTGACGTCATTGCACCCCTCACCCCTGGGAGGGAGCCCGCTGCCCACAGTGACGTCAGAATTGGTTGAACTTTGAAAAATCATCGCGAAAGAACTGCTTTATCGTAGGACAGTGCTGTTGGTCTTCTCAGAATGGAATCTAGTTTCATTAAAAAAATAATAATATAAACCGCTTTTGTGACTCAAGCGTATACCCCATTGAAACGCTTTCGGTGTAATTTTACCTCGAAGTAAATAAGGTAGGTTCATATGCAGCTAAATAAATAATTACGTACCTAATTAATTGGATATTCAAAGACATTCTCTAAGAATAGACTGCCTTTCTCAATTTATGTTGACTTTATTTTGCGGGTTTGCCTGATTGTTCTTTCTGTATACCTTTTTCGTGTTGCCGTGCATTTGGTATTAATTTTTTGTGGGATTGTTATTGTTGCTGCTCTTCAAAATATTAGCTTTTCCTTTGTTGTCAACTCTTATTGTGCATTCGTAGTGTCATGGCTATCGACAGCTTCTAAATAGTAGTAGATACCCTAATAATAGTATATTTACAGATACGTAATGTTAAAATTTATTGTTAGTATCATTATTATCATTACTCAGGTATTTAGTAAGCTGTTGTTTGTGCTTGATTCAGTTAAAATATATTACCTTTAGGTACCTAGGTATTTTTCCTTTCGCTTCTCAGTGTTGGTATGTAGGTACCACAAATTTTGGGGTTCTTTCATTTCCAACTATAATATGATAATAGCTAATCTTTGCCGGTTTGATCCCCTCCTTCTTGAAAATTTCCTTTCAAAACCCGGGTCGGGACTGGGTGGAGCAACATAGAAAGACTCACAAAATGTATGGGTCTTATTGTTTATTATTTATAATAGTATAATATAAAATAATAATATAAAAACGTTATAAATTACGTACATATTGTGAAATATCTGTCGTTGCCCCACCTACTTAGGTACATCCTTCAGCACATTTTTCTGCAGGGATTGGAATTCATTCAATGCATCACTCAGGTGATTCATCTCGAGTAGCTTACAGAAATATAGATCCCTGAAGGTGTCCCTATTAAAAAAAATACGTGCAATACAAGAGCCACTGTGTCCTGTTTGTCCTATTCTACAGCAAAATCTATATTACCTACATTTTGGACCACCCACAGGTGGTAAGCAGGGGCTTTCTATTGGCCATTCGGTCGAGTGAATCGAACCACATTGAAATAGGCGTGAAATGCGGGTACCTGCTTACGTGCCTATTTAAGTTACTGTCAGAGACCGGTAATTGAGGCTGATAGTTGAACGTCTTCATGCCTAAGCTTCATTTGTTCCCCTCATTTACAGGACGTGAACGCCGACGTGACGAGAAATCTCCTGGACAATATCCAAAGGGAAATCCAGCGGAAGGACGAGCAGATGGCCTGGTTAGACTCGTGTTGCCTCCAGTTGGCAGTGCGGGGAAAGGAAGAAACCTACACTTTCCAAATGAGCAGCCAAGAAGCAAGAAAAGAATGGATAACCGGTAAAATACACTTACAAGTTTATTGGTTTAGGCTATTGAACTAGCCAGTGTCTAGCCCAGTAGCAATATTGAATTAAAAAAATATAATAGGTATTTTAAAAAGTAGGTACCTACTGTTTAAAAACCTGTTGGAAATTATCTAAAAATAATAAAACAACTTCCTTCTGCTACCCAGGAACACTAATTTTTATGACTAAAAATAAAAGCGCCAGGCTTTAAATGGCCTTTGACTTTTAAAGATGGTAGATTTTAAATGTCATTTGAATTTACGATTCAAATTGGAAGTACTTAGATATATCGTCCCCTGAAACGCAGAATATCTTAAGCGTCATTTTTGCGGTTTTGAGTTATTGTAACCGTTGGATTCGTCTTAAAAAGGCGCATCTATCTAGATACTTATCTTAAGAGACATGCGTCTCTAGTGCATTCAAAAACAGCCGCAAAGTTTTCGAATCATAACCACCATTTTGGTAAAATATCGTGTCCAGCATTCATTCAGAACGTAAGCGCCACGAGTCGAATGTAAATGCAGAGGTAAAAATTGTCCCTAGTCCTAAGTGTTTCATTCCCACTGAAACTTGCGATAAAATGACAGTATGTTAATATTATGCCATCTATCGTAAGCGCCAGAGAGCAGTGTATCGTATGCACCTATCGAATTTGAGCGAAGTATCGTAAGCGCCCCTTCCCGAATGCGCGAGTGGAGATACGCTATTTTTCCAAATAATTCTTTTCCAGCAGGACATCAAGAATATCGTAGGTGCCGAAATGTGTATCGTATCTACAACTATTCTCCCAGTTCTTCAAAATAGCAAGAATAGCTAAGAGCCTTTTTCTCGCAAAGTACTAATTTCCAGGGCTTTATGCAATTTTATTTAAAATAAATTGACAGAAAATGGTCCAGTTTACGATAAAATATCACGTTTTAGCGGGTAAGGCAATAAAAAGATCCTTCCACAGTTTTTCTTCTACTGTAAAATTCGGAAAATGGCGCTTACGATATTCTGACTTTCAGGGGACGATATATCTTGTAGGTATGATATTATATAATTATTATTAGCGCCCCACCCACGCTTTTATTCAAATTTTCCCGGGTAGCAGAAACAAATTGTTTTATTCTTTTTAGATAGTTTCAAAATGAAAGCTTGTTTTTAAACAGTTTTTATTTAATTATTTATATTTTGCTCCTCTAAAGGCTCGTACACGCGCATCAAATCGCCGTATCGTATCACCGTTGCAATTATGACGTCATACTTGGCACCGCCTCGTAGCAAATATGAGGAAATGATACGCAACGGATACATCAAAGGAATGATATTATGATATGCGTTGGGGGGCGCCGTAGCCGCACTTTGCTCTCCGTTTATATCTTCCCGTTGCGTATCATCACTCTTGAAGCAGCTGCACTACAGAACATGTAGTTTGTAGTTACCAAGTTCATAAACTTCGATATGAACCGCAAAGGTACCATCAGCCTCTCTTGAGCAGGAATGGCTTTTCTCATTGTGGTGTCAGCTTTCGCCATTTTTGGCCCAACCAACTGCAAAAGGAACTCGAAGTCTGTCTGATGCATCCGTGTGAAATTTTTGTACTTATAGCCCACTGACTTCTTGGAACCACAAATCTGCCAACATACTGCTGCCACTGTACACTAGTACATTTTCGTAATCCACCAGCGTCGCGTTCGTTCTTCTTCCTTGAAATCGCGGCACTTTATGAAAATGTTGGCAGCTGCTGCCATTGCCGCACTCATTTTCGCTTTGCGAAGACTGAAGTCTGTGAGACAGTAATTATTGAAACAAGTCACTAATTTTCCCTGAAATCCCCCTGGAAATTTAATAATACCGCCTGTAACCAGTCCTAGGAATGATATTGTTTATGAATTTCCCACTGACCTTCTTAATTTTAGTTAAGATGTTGGGTTTCATGAATGAGAACAAACTTTGTTTAAAATTTGTTTAATAAATAGTAGTCTGTATTATTTAATAATATATGAGATTTAACGAGGAAGCTTGTATTATTAGCTTGTTATTATTATTAAAACTTTAACCCCTGGTGGAACGTATATGTCCATTGTGTCCCGGGAACTGTATTACCTACTGCTTCAATTTTCCTAACGTTCTAGGGTCTGTTGAATACTACATCCTTATTATGGAAGAATGGTATGAATAATTCATCATGCTTCTTCCAATTCCAACACGGTAGGTAATCTATACATAAAAACAGTGTCTGTTTGTTTGTTTGTTTGTCTCGGCATCAATTGAGAACGGCTGAACGTAGAAAGTTGCGGCTGGTACCATTTGACGCAGAATTTATCTGGGAAGGTTTATGAAAAATCCGCATTTGAATCTGTCCATCCGTTGAAACGCTATGAATGAAATACTACTAAAAAACGTGTTATAATGACTTCTATGAGGACGTTTAAATGCTTATAATAACTGAACGGTTGGACGTAAATCCGATTGTAATTAGATTCTGGATTCAGCTCGACGAGTACATTCAAGTGGTACTTCAATCAGGATGTTAGTGGGAGGGGGGTACAGGCTATGAGAGGGGGGGGGGGTCTACAGAAATTTCAAAACTACTTGACCAATTGGAGTGCAACTTTGGGAATTTGTTGTGTGAACATTGAGGAATGTTTCCAACCAGGTAGGGAGGGTTCATAGGATACGGGGGGGGGGGGGGGGGGTTAAAGGCAGTTAGGGTTGGCATTGGGGAAGGTTTCTGATCAGTTGAGGAGGGGGGGATACAGGGGGTGTCTGTTCTACCGTTGCGAAGCGCGGGTACACAGCTAGTTGAAACTAAAAATCCAAATGACTGTGAGGCACTCACAAACCTGCTGGGGCTATTATGTCCCGGGAACTGAATTACCTACTGCTTCAATTTTCCAATCGTTTTAGGGCCTATCGAATACTTCAATCCTTATTATGGAAGAATGGGTATGAATTCTTCATGCTTCTTCCGACAGGAAGGTAGGAAATTACTGTGGGACAGTAGTCTCACCTCACAAGGGCTGAAAAAACGGGTGGGACTTGAGTAAGGTAAGTTTAAGTTCACCAGTCGCCATGGTGGTAGATTTCAATACAATCAAGGTGATTTTGTTTTAATAACCATGTGCAGACGAAAATAACCATTCCTGGTTAGGCAGTGCAGTGAAGCTTGGTTCTGAGCCGTGTTGAAAGGGTTAAAGGTTTGGCTCAAGAAGGTTCTAGGGGAGGACTCTAAAGTACCTGTATTAGAATTAGGGGTTGAACCGCAAGGGTAAGGGACAGGTGGGTGATTTAGAATGATATTCAAATGACTCACCGTTTAAGGCTTCAAAGAAACTGACTAGCCTCGGAGGTTCCAGGAGTTTTTGAAGCCAAGGAACTGCTCCTTTGAGTTCCATAGATTCCAAATGAGCAGTTCCCTTGACAATGTTGCCTGACTAAAGCTAGGTTCACATGGAGACGCAATTCCGGGCGTCAGTTCGGCATGGCTACGCGTTCTGCAATGCTATTGGCCAACGCAAAATGGATTATTGCATTGCAGTGTCTTGGATACTATATCAAAATCTCCAGATATTTTCTGCTGTCGGGTCCGTTGCCGTATCTGCACAGAGGTTACGGCGCACACCTCTCCTGTTTGGTTGTTCAGCCATATTGAAATTCGACATTAGTGGTTGATTTTGCAGTTTCGAGTTCGAGCAATAATTGCAAACGGCAAAAATTCCAGCAAACGCGTTGCCGTGCCGGAGCGCCATCCGGAATTGCGTCTCCATGTGAACCTAGCTTAAGGATAGTCAGGGATCATCGTCACGGGAACTGCTCCTTTGTAATCTATGGGACTCAAAGGAGCAATTCTGAGGAGAAACAGCGTATCAACAGAAGATTGTTACGCGCATCAGTGGGGTAGATGCAACGCCGCGGGTGAATGATAGGAGTTGATACACAACGGTGATACGATTATGGTGATTGTGTACGAGATGAGAATATTGACATTTTTTATTACTTAAAAAGCGTAAGTAGGGTAGTAATCAATTAGGTAAGGTACCTAGTTAATATTAATGTATTTTTTTAAATGATTGACTTATCATGTACTACTGTCATCGAAAAATATATGACGGTGCAAAATTTCAGCTGCTTTTCTATTTTAACTACTTGATTATTGTCTGTTTTTAAGATTGTTTCATGTATTGTCATCGAAGATAGGTGACAATGCAAAACTGGAGCTCAATATTTATCTGACTCGGGAATTGGGCAATAAATCGATTGTTATAAGATTTGACCGCCTCAGACAGAGCGAGCAAAATAAAAGCCTGTAATAAAAAAAATATCTCTGAACCTATCCCATCTACTCTTCGCCTGATAAATAAAACTCTGGATCCACCTTACTGGTCCCACAGGTTAACGCCGAAGCTTGTTCCAACAGTTTATATTTTATAATTCCTCACCACAGTACGTGGAGCTGGTGTTTCCTGCTGTATTAACATCATGAGTCCCATTGTTTCCATTCCATTCCTTCCGGTGGTTTTATTGTCACTCTGTCTTTCGACACTTGGTCCCAGTTTGTGCTGAGCTCAGTGCCTCCTGACTCTGTGAACGACTTGACCATTGCCTTCTTCACTTCATCCGATCCATTGGCGTAGATATCCCCGAAAAACTTGTTCAGCAAAGCCTCTCCTTCCACTTTATCCTCTTCGATTTCCTTGGCAAATTTGTCCCAATTTTTGTTCGATTTGGCTCGCCCCGCGTTGCCTCCCGTCGTCTCGTAGTGCGTCCACGGCCCCAGCTCGGCTTTCCACATCTTTATTTCCACTTTGGTGGGGAAAACCGTACACGACGACTTGTCTGGGGTTATCCGTTTTTGTAACGACAAGGTCTTGTCGTAATCTCTGCCGTCGTCGGTACTGACAGTAATCCGTGCCGTAGCTTCAGTAAAAGAGACACAGTATTTATCCCCGTAGTTTTCCTTCTTCCTGAAAACTGTCAAGACGACGTACACATCAGTTTGATACCAATCGATCCTGTAAGGAAAATCCAACCTTTGCTCTTCAACGCTTTCAGATTCCTCATGCGATTTTTCTTGCTCTAACTCAGTCATAATTGATTCGAAAATATTTCCAAGTAGATTGTTATATTATTTAGTTATCAAAATGCGTATGCATGAATAGTAATTTCCAGTGGTCGTGTTAGTCACCTGACAGTAGGTAGGTACCTACATAATTTGATTGAAGTAGTAGGTAATATGCAACAAACTATTACAACATTATAATAAATATCAATCTAGTTATTTACGATTTAACCAGAAGGAAGGTAAAGGGGCACCATTCATACCTCCCTGCATGAAACTGGTGTATTTTGGTTTATTATTCCGTGAATACACCTATGCATAAGCTCAGCAAAAAATTGTTATAACACCCCCTCAAAATTTTTCATTTTACGTTTCAAGGTGCGTAGATTCAGAATTTCGGTCTAAAAAATTCGTTCTTTCGCACACATGGTCCATTTGGGCCCTAGGTGCGTCCCGAAACTTTGCAGCCCGATCGGAATATACCCAGGGATGTTATGAGTGAAAAATTGGTATACAAATATACCTAGGTATTTCTTGTATTTAGTAGCATGAGCTTTTGAGGTGTCGTTTCCCATGTTTTTTGGGACGAGAAGACCGAATATGAAGTCGATTTTGACCAAAGAGTGGACAATTGGGGTTCAGCTTGGGAACACCAAATGGGTCCCCATTTGGGAACACCTTTGGGTCCTAGTTGTGCTCGAAGCTCGGCAGCCCGATCGGCATACACCCAGGGAGAGAGAGAGAGAGAGAGAGAGAGAGAGAGAGGTTGTTTATTCAGAAAAATAAGTAAATACAAACATTTTTCTAGTTAGTAGGTACATACAAAAATATTCTAAAGATAGGTAGGTTTTTCAGGTAGACAACACTATTTCTAAGTTGAAAAAAATATGTAGATACTAACTATCTTTCTGAACCCTTGAAGGCGATGCCTGTGTAAGGGCAAGACAAAATTTGTATAGGTACATCCTTGTTGCGGAGTATTCCTTAATGTTCATAAATAAAACAAGGGGTGTTATGGGAGAAAAATGAGCTTAAAAATAGGGGATTTTTGAGGTTTTAGTGAACATGAGTTTGTGAGGTAGGTTTTCCCATGTTTTCTAGGGCGAGAAGACCGAATATTAAAGTTGATTTTGACTGAAGAGTGAAGAATTGTAACGAATGTTAAGCTCCCGAAATTCATTTTTTATGAGTCAAAACCCTGGGAAATAGTCTGAAATCACGATAAATTTGTATAATAACACTAGAAGTAGTATCAACAGGTGTATCAAGACAATTAAGTGGTCTTATCAATGATCAAAGATAATCTGTATTTTAAAAAACCGATTCGTGTTTTTGGGGGCCCAAAATTGGTGGAAACCATCAAAAATAGCTATCTGGAATAAACCTTTAGCTTACCACCAATTATTGGTTTTGTTTATTTCACATTGCAAGATGGCTTACCACACAAGATGTGATAGAGATTTTAGGGCGAGGAGACCAAATATGAAGTTGATTTTGACTGCTGAATGAATGATTGAGATTCTGATAAAGTTTTAACTCTCAAAACTCAATATTTGTGGGTCAAAACCTAAGTAAATGGCTGTAATCACCAGAAATTTGTATAATAACACAGGACTATTAAGACTAGGTGAATCAAGACAATTCAGTGACGATTTCAGTGATCAAAAATAATTTTTTCAGAAATAGCAACCTAATATTATTCGTCTTTAAAACCGTCAAATGTATCTTTGTGGGAATGTTCAATGAGGTCCCAATCGTGCCGTATTCATTCGAAAATAATAAACCCATGTGACAAGGACTTTGCAGCGTTTTTATGGTCCGACTCGTGTCATCAGGCTTTTAATGCAGGTATTGTATTTTTGTAGAGTTGCGGTTGGCGAGGCTGGCATTAGACACGACGAACTCCCCAGCTTGGGAAGTTCCTGAACAAGAATTGAGGCCTTCGACGAAAATGCCTCTGTTCGCAGCTGCTCATCCTGTTTACACTTCAGATCCTCAGTCAGAAGTAAGTTTCCTCGCTTGGCATACCTTTCCATTTTATATTTTAGTACGTACACATTGTTCGTCACTAATTAGTATTGTCGCATAAAGTATTATTCCGTGTTTTTGGCCCAAGTTTGACTTCAAATTTGAAAATTTTAAGAATACTCAACTCGTGTGAACAGGAAGAATGTTTTGGTGTAGTCTACACACCTGTGGCCCTATTATCATTTAATAATGATTAACAGGACGTTTCCATTTGTTTTCCGAACGTCACGAGCGTCACGTCACGAGCGAGCGTCACTTCATGGCACAAGAAATTGCACCATCGAAATTACATCACGTTACTATGTTGGTTGCGAGCGTCACGTGACTATGGTGGTTGCGAGTGTCACAAAACGATATAAATAAAGAGGCTAGAAAAATAGTTTCGTTATGCCTGCAGATATAAGTAAAGTGCGAGAAAACTCAAAACCTAATATAATATTAGGAAATGATGATTTTGATGCATGAGCTGCAAAGTTTCCATTGACGGAAATTTTGGCGAAACAAACGTTAATCTTTATTAAATGATCTGACTGTGGAACCGTAGGTCCACCGTCCGTTTTTTACTTCAGTGATACTATGAAATAGGTTCCTACCGACCTTGAAAATGTATTCCGTAGGTACTATAGGTACTGTTGTTTCTATAGCGTTATTAGGATTCTTTGAACCGGTGATTGGTACTTGTTTTCACCGGGTAAAAACAACAAAAGATGAAATTTCACTGCTCTGCCTTAGTCGCTAGTCCCTCCCTGGACGGAAAAGACAGCTCTGATCAATTTTAAAAAAAATTCAGATTACAGCGCTAAAATACTTTTTTATTCCCTACAATTTGACATTATCTTCTACAAAGACAGATTGGCTAAAAACCTTAAAGAGAGATCCACAAAACACAAATCACACTAGGCAGGTAGTCACAGAAGCCGATTTACAAAAGTGTGTAAATTGACCAGAGGTACAGTATTATGCATGTACCATCGTCTGACGTAATTGTATCTTTGGTCACCGTTAATTTTCAACAGGAACAAGGGAAAACACGGCAAATTAATGTAACGTCACAGTTATGTTTTATTAGGCTTGTGAAATCTCAAGAATCATCAGTGTTTTAGCTTGAAGAAACTAATGGTAATGAATAAACTGATAAAACAATCCCAGTGTTAAAGGAAAAAACCTTCCCACTAGGTCTGGCACTGTCTGGCAAATTGGGGTGCAGCTCCTTCTAGGCATCGGAATTTATTGAATAAAACAAATAGCCATAATAACTGTTAGAGATGATGGGGGCTCCATTTGTAGTGCGTCCAAGTTTTCCTATCCGAAATCAGCTAATTTGAGCAAATTAATTTAAGATCACAGTAATATTTTGTTAGGCTTGTGAAATCTCAAAAATCTTCAGTCTTTCAGCTTGAGGAAACTAATGGTAATGAATAAACTGATAAAACAGTCACAGTGCTAAAGGAAAAAGCAATCCCACTTGGTCTGGCACTGTCTGGCAAATTGGGGTGCAGCTCCTCCTAGGCATCGGAAATTTATTGAATAATACAAATAGCAATAATAACTGTTAGAGATGATGGGGGCTCCATTTGTAGTGTGTCCAAGTTTTCCTATCCGAAATCAGCTAATTTGAGAACCTTGACAGACAAACATCAGCATCCAGAGTCAAACCATGAGGCTCGCTGACGGTGGTCTGTTACAATAATAAGTTGATTCAACGTTAATCTACTTCTTAGTACTACATTCGTTTATTTGTATAAGATTACATCGGATTATTGCAAGGAGTTCGATAATGAACATAATAAACTTACCTACTTACTGAAGATAATATATTATTATTAAAACCCTCGTTTGTGTTATACCTGTATAAACTGAAAAGTACTTTTACAATTTTAAATTAAGTACTTTAATCCCGCAGAAATGACTTCTCGTTCTCACAGGTGAACTATTTGGGTTGCGAGAGGTACGGAATGACATCTAGGTTTACTAAAAATGTAATGAACACTTTTTTTAGAAAATTGCCGAAATTCTTTTGCAGGATAATGTTTAATCAAGTGCCTTAGGTCCCAATAAATAGTGACAAAAAAATTAAGACACTTGCTAAGGCACCTTAGTCCGGGTTGATCCCTTTTTGCGAAAGAATCTTCCAAATCACCCTCAAAACAGCACAACAAAAATTCGAATGCCCGTTATCAGATGGTGGTGTGGTATCTCAGATACTGCCACTGGTGGCTACCTTACCATGGTGGAACAGAGTTTATTTTGACACTCCATTGATGGAGGCCAGAGGTATACAATTTCAATCCCCTACATTCATGGTTTGTTGCATGTTATCAGGTTCACTCCTAGGATTCGTTCTTTGGGACAGGTTCACAAGTTCAACCGAGTCCCTCCCTAAAAATCCCGCTCTGAAAATCACCAAAACGGGGTTTATAGGTGTGATTCAATAAAACTGTTATAACATAGCTCAATATACATTTTAATTTCATAACTATTTTAGTTAGGTAAGTATACTATACTCTATTCTATACCTAACTAAAACATATTTTGCAGATTCTGCTCTGGAGACTAGAACGAAAATACGAAACATTTTGAAATATGTACATATATATAAGATTAGAGAAGCTTCATAGACTGGATTGGTAGGTGTACATCTTCAATGCAAAATCATTGCAATGGAAAATTCCTGTTCACCTACATAACCTGTACCTGTTTTACAAGTACCTGTTGGAGTGTTTAACGCTAATTTCAACTCCACAGTATCGGTAGCTCTCCATCCACACCAAAATCAAACCACACCGTACTTTTTCGAAACATTCTTGTTGGAACACAGCAATCTGAAGGGTGAAGGCACTTTCAAGGTAGAAAGCTTGAAAGGGGAACTAGGTATGTTAGTACTGATGAGGGAGGAAACCTGCATGCGTGGAAGGTGAGAACGGTATGAACGTAGAAGGGCAAGTTGATGAACGGTTGAACTGATGGTACTCAGGTGTTGTGAAAATGGAGTGAGGTTAGGATCGCCGCCCGTTCAGTGAGAACGTCACCTCTTTGGTCATCCGTTGAGTAGGGATACGTTCAGTTGAAAGATCCGTTCAGTGGGATGCCACGTCCCATTATCTACGAGGTTTCATTTTTCCACCTTCACCTTCCATGTCCATCATTTTATTTCACTTTCATTCCTTCATCACAAGCATCCCGAACTCATTAGATTGTTTTTCTCAACTTACTACAGTCATTTTTTCAGGTCATGTGCGGGTGCTATTACAGCACCGCCTGCGGTAAGACAGCCTACCTCTGGGTTTGCACTTACGACGGAGAGGACAGTCACATTTCCATCGCCCAGACGTGGCAGACTTCCCTGAAGCCCCTCACCCAAATTCCCGTCGGAGGGACCAAAGTTACGTCCATGGAATACGTACGGAACATGGACGCAGTGTGGGTTGGGACCTCCAACAACAGGTTTGTTTTGAACAAAACAATAAGGTGGCGGGCAGGCTCAAAAATGTAAAAATATATTTTTATTCTTTCTTTAATGTGTTGCACAAGTTACCAATTTACACAGTTGGCTCAACGGTGATGGCATCAATTTCTTAATTTCCTTCCAGACCCCTGTTCCATCCTTCCCTAACCTGTGCTGTTAGTTACCCATGAGCTAATTTTAAACTCTTCCCTAAAATTTAATTTTTTGCAGGATAATGATCTACAGCGTCTGCGATATAGAGCAACCTGAAGTCACCAGCTGCATCCCCGTTGTCGGGGAGGTAATGGCGATCAAAATCCACTGTGATAACGTTTTCGTGTCTCTCTCGACGGGACGTCTCCTCATGTTCCGGAGGCACAGCGGTCTAGGAGAGCCAGAAGAAATCGTCTTGGGGTCGGAACCTGTTGCCTGCCTGTTACCAATCAATCTTTCCCTGTACGCTGCCACTGGGAAAACCGTTACTGTCATGAGTGCGATTACTGGAGAGCTTCAGGTACTTACCATCGATTATCTAATGACCTTTTATAGTCCTCCTAACTTATATTGCATTCCTGTCCCTCACAACAGGGAGAACTATATTCAAGGGCGTAGCAATCGTCTTTCTGGGTGGAGGCCTTGAGAAAGGGCGATTTTACTGGGCAGGGACGTAATAAAAAATGAATAACAATATTGGGAAGGTGATTGATGTACAAAAATGTTTAAACCAAGTCTCACCTCGTCGGATGAATTGGTACTGAACTCAAAATGGGCCGAAAAGGTTTGTTAAAAGATTAGTACGCCAATATTTGAAAAGAAAATGAAAGGAATATTATTTATTGATTTGAAAGTTATGCTTACCTATTAAAAAAAGGCGGAAGAATGAATTGTCGACCTCCCGAAAGATGAGTTATGCCCCGTTTTAACATTATATCTTGGTCAAGGCAAAACTAAAAAGAAAAGTTCTATTGGTCAAAAGATTCGAACGAACAAGAATAATTTACTGTAACTACATATCCGTACCAAATGATTTCCATAGGTGCCTACCTACATTTTCGACGTCTTATGCTTTGGTCATTGTTTCCAGAAAACCTTCACGATTCAACATGACCATGTTGGTGGCCACGTCAATTTGATGGCACATTCTGGCGTAGGGCTGTGGCTGTCTCTCGCGGGATCCAGCACCATCTGTCTTTACCATACTGAAACGTTCAAACACTTACAGGTAAATTATATTCTCCTTTCACTTTTATTTATTTATATTTTACTCTTGATATTGCGTACACACGTGGTAACAACAATTGAGTTTCTATCACTTTCACGTTACTCATCTGTCATATCGTTGTTTCTTAAGAAGTACTTAGGTAGGGAACCAGGTACGTACACCTTGCACCTGATGCTGGCACTGGGATCGAACTGAGTGGGGTTTGTTTTCGCACACATGATATTGAGCTGGAGAAGCAAATAACGAGCGTCTCGAAAGATATGGAAAGGTGCAGTGCTAGGCAAATAGCCTAATAATACTCAACAAGAATAAAATCAAAGCGATCTGGGCTGTGGAGCAACTGATGAGTGAAGCGCGGTTCTGTTGGGGATCGAATTAACAAGCACGCTGAGCGGGGCACCCCACAGCGCTTCGGTTATTTCCAAGCTTTCGATCACAATATATACCTATGCAGCAAAAGCTGTCCCACATCAGTTTCTGTCAGTGTATTTTGCTCACTTCGAATCCGACATTCGGTACGACCTCGCTGTATGGGGTAATGCACCAAACAAAATGCCGTTCTGCACATAATTTCCAATGTTGGGCACGGAGTAGTCAAAAGAGCTTGGGATCGTGACAGTTTTGGGTTGCATGTATATCATGGAGCTCGCTACATATTAAGTTGAAACTGAAAGCTTTGAAAGACTGGCCCGTGGCTATAATACGAGAGATGGAAAAGACCTCGGAACAGCAAGAGTTCGCCTAGCCACCTCACACGGAAGCACTGTAGATTATATTGCTACAAAACTTGTCAACCACCTAGCAGCCTTGAGGGACCTTCCTCCTAATAAACTGTGCTCATCCCTAAGGTTGAAACAGGGAGAGCTTCGAAAGACAAGCCCTTGGCTATAACACGAGACGTGGAAAAGACGTCGGAACAGCAAACAGCAAGAGCCACCTCACAAAGAAGCACCATAGAATATACTGCTACAAAACTTGTCAGCCTCCTACTAGCAGCCTTGAGGGATCTTCCTCCAAATAAACTCTGGTCATCCCATAGGTTGAAACCAGGAGAGCTTCGAAAGACTGGCCAACGGCGATAACACGAGACATGGAAAAGACGTCTGAACAGCGAGAGCCACCTCACAAAGAAGCACCATACATTATATTGCAACAAACATTTTCCATCACCTACTAGCAGCCTTGAGGTATCTTCCTCCAAATAAACTCCGGTCATCCCTAAGTTTGAGGTTGATCGGAGTCTACTCTTTAGAAGAGTTTTTTGCACAGCCGTGGACGCTATGAAAATTTAGTAACCTATCTACATCTTTCATAAAGTTTTTATTAATTTATTATAATAATAATTATAATTATTCAACATTTGTATGAACATTTTAATGCACACTCATTTACAACCGCAAATAAACATACGTCATTCATGCCCAAAGCCACACAGCAGTGTTTTGGATGGTTTTGATAGAATGAGTAAGCTATAACACCTTTTTGTCTTCATTTTGACAGGACATCAATGTGGCGAGCAATGTGGTTCGTGTGACGAGGTGCCAAGCTCCTGTGACTGTCACTGGTCTGATGGCTGTCAAAGGACTCCTGTGGGTGGGGACAGACGCCGGAGTCGCCCTCACGATACCACTGCCGCGGTTGGAGGGCGTCCCTATAATCTCTGGACGCGTGAACGTCTCCTACCACGGGCATTCGGGCCCGCTAACTCTTCTGTTGCCCCTCCACGACCCTCCTACAGTCCTCAAACGGCCACCGTCTAAAGCCCTCATGTCCGACATCTATGGGCTTTATGGTCAACTTATGTATGTCAAGGTGAGTTTGGTGAATCGGAAGTGGTTTTCTTCAACATCGTCCAGGCCGCATAATATGAGTTCCAATTGTACTACATTGGATTTGGATGAGAATAGGCAGAGATGCCGCGCTAAACGAATCGGCCTGAATGAGCAAGGTGCGGTTGTGGCTCTCCACACTCCTTGTTCATTTCGGCCAAAATTCTGTGAGGTCTACCTGATTCGTACTCATTCAGATACACGCTAAGTAGACACCATTCGATACAGTCTGTGCTGTTGTAATACCTGCCTAGCACTACAAGAACAATCACTTGTTTTATCATTCCAGGTAAAACACAACGTTTTACTATTTTCCTGTTTAGAGATCCCTTCTGTGTAGATCACTGCTGAGTTCCTGTTTGTGTAATAACCTGAATTAGTAGGTGGATACCTACCCACGCGCGGCACTCGATTCATGAGGCCATGAGTGATTATAATTGGCTGTTCCTTAGCAATGACATCAGGGCTGGATGTATTCCTGCCCTACGATGAGATGTGTAAGATGCGTTCAGTTCCAGGACTTAACTCCCACCAGTTCATTCAGTTCTGAGATGCATTCTTTGGTACACGTTCACCTGTTCACCAGTTCAACCGAGTCCCTAATCCAAATTCACGAAAACCGGGTTTTGCTAGGTTTGATTCAATAAAAAGTTATACGAATTTAATAGTTTAATAATATATATTTTCATACAAAATCACAGTGGTTTGGAAAATCCATCGCTGGAATCTATTAGTAAGAAGCCTCACTGGCGATCAGCATCGAGTGGAGAAGGGAGGGGTCGATGGACGGATGAACTGTTGGGATGGGAACACGAGGAGTTAGGAACCCGGGCGAGGCGGTAGAACGAGTTGTGAAAACGGAGGGAGGTATGAAAGTGGGAGGGGCGGATGAACAGCTGAACGGGTGAGCTCGTGAGCTGAGGAGTTGTGAAAATGGAGGAACGACGAGCGGGGAAGGGAAGAACAATGGGAATGGCAAGGGGTAAAGGTAAGAACGGTACGAATGTATAGTGGCGAAGAGGGTTGATGAACGGATGAACTGGTGGGACTGAGGAGTTGTGAAAATGGAGTGAGGTTAGGATCGCCCGTTCAGTGAGAACGTCAACTCTTTGATCATCCGTTCAGTGCTGAACGCCATATCCCTACCGTACGATTTACATTCACGTTGACGAAGCTTTTCGATTCAAACTTTTAAGGGCCTTACTGTGAACCAATGGCTGGATGTATAATGTTCCTGATGGTCAACAAAAAAATCCTAAAAACCATAGGTAAGAACCCATCTATTGAAAGTTGCCGAGCTGCGGCGTTTTGAAAATCGCTCCTATTTTCACCCTTTAGACATGACTGACTGTAACAAACTAGACCCCAAATGGGGCCTACAAGTTTCATCAGTTTTTGTTCGGTAACAAGGAAAGTGCCAAATACGGCAGATGGACAGAAATGTTTTTACTCCATTTTCGGATTCTAAGTACGTAGGTACCTTGAAACGCTAACTGTAAAATTTTAAGGGGGGAGGGGGGTTAAAAATTGTTTTGTCCTCGATTCCAAAGATCGTAAATAAAAGTAAATTACCAAACTGGAGTCGATATATTATGTATTGTCTATTTCAACTATTTCACCTAATTTATTGACCATGGTTCATCTATGGACTCTTTAACTAGGTCAGGTCAAACTTCAAATTTTTAGAATTTTACAAAACCTTATTTTTCTTTGACCGGTTTTCCAGCTTCGAATACTACCTAGGTAGGTACCTAAATATTATGTCTTTTGTAAGAACGATAGGACATTATTAATAAAATTGGAAAGCTGATGAAATGTAATGTTCTATCAGCTTTCCAGCTGTTTTGAAACTGGTGCATCACTGTTACACAAAAATATTGTTAATGATTTATCTCGCGCATCGCGTTTACATGTCACAATCTACATAACGTTTTATCAGCTTTCCAACTGTTTTGAAACCAGTGCATCACAGTTAAGCTAGGTTCACATGGAGATGCACTTCCGGATGGCAATGCAGTACTTACCGCAAGTCGTTCTGCAATGCTGTTGGCCAACACAAAATGGATTATTGCAACGCAATGTCATGAATGCTATATCAAAATCTCAAGATAGTTTCCGCTGTCGGATCCGTTACTGTATCTGTGCAGAGGTTACTGCGCACACCTCTCCTGTTTGGTTGTTCAGCCATATTGGAATTCGACATTCCTGGTTGATTTTGCCGGTTAGATTACCGGTTATGTTTCCGCTGCCATGTGAACGCCTCTGCGGCAAAACTTCTGGTGAACGCGTTGCTGTATTGGATTGCATCTCCATGTAAACCTAGCTTTATACCCCAATCTCTGTAATGTTTCATCAGCTTTCCAACTGTTTTGAAACTGGTGCACCAGGGTTAGACCACAATAGGTTTCCATGGGTATATTTGCTGTAGCGAAAAACCCACTCGCAAACCACTAAAGTCACTCGGGCGTTCTCAGTGGGTTCCCTGACTCTTTTCTGACTGCTCGTAAGAACACAGAACACAGTCGTTCTGTTCGCTGTTTTCCTCTGACTAGTTGTGGATGGTTTTCTAGTCGCCAGATCAGTCACGGAACTTTTCGGCTTACTGTTTTCTGGCGAGTCCCCCCCCACCAGCTGCCGTCAGCGATAGCCGGTCAGATTGTACTCGTTCCTCTTCCTCCTGCTCTATAGTTCTGGCCCAACCCGTTCGCTGTACTCGTGATATTCAAATGGTTTCCAAGTTGGCATCGCCAACTTGGCATCAGTGGCAAGCTCACTAGGAGGTTCAGAATATGGTTAGCTAGTAGTTTGCGAGTCACTCGCAGTGAACAAACCTAGTATATTACGTGCTCCTGTGATCATTCAGTTGAAACATTTCCATCTACCGTTTCAGGATTATGAAGACGACGAACGTTCGGACTCGGACTGGTCGCATGGCACCAACCCGGACACGCTCGTTCGCAACGACTCGAAGCGCGATCACACCCTGATCACCATCACAGGTGGAACGGGTTACGTCAATTACCAGCAGTGTTGCTACAAAAATGTCACCAACATAGCCCACGTCGTCATATGGGAAATGAAACTGTAATAGTCGCTAAGTACCACTCTTTTTACTTTGTTGATTAGTCAAATACATTTTCTGTTTGTGATCTTTCTTACATTTGTATATCCATTTGATGTTTACAAAAAGCAGTTTCCAACAGGTGAACCTCTCTCCCTTTGGTCGTTTTCTTAGAACCTGTTTGATCAGGTAGGGGTAGGTACCAACTACGCAGTTTTCTGTTCGCATTATTCTCTCATCCACTGATTACTATAATAATTATTGTTCTTATTGTTCCTTAGTTCTACTAGAGCCGTTATAATTGAAATGAGCCTGTGTTCCAACTTATTTTAAATAGAAAACACGAATTATATTTTTTAAAGATTTGAATTGCAGTCGTGGTATCGAACTGTCCGCAGTCCTGTAGCATAGTACGTAGGTAGATGCTCACAGTATCAGTAAATCCGTGTTCGCGTCTGATTCAAGACTTGAAAATATTGTATTATAATGAAAAATAATGTGTTGCTAGATGCCTGTGTGTCACTGCCTCTTCAACGAAGTTATGTATAAAAGTTCATGAGCCTAAAAGAAACGTCCGCTGTGGGTTTTTGGCTCCTTGTCACATTGTAAAACAAAACAGGGGATCTGATAACTGGCATTGACATTAAAATTCACTGCTGTTAGCCTAGCTCATCTTTAATTGTTCGTGTAATTTTGCTGTAATACGAGTACCTAGCTTGTCTTGAGCTCAATGTATTTTAATGGCTTGAAACGTGTTCAACTATCACTTGGGTGCGATGACATCGTGAATTTCAAATAAATGCGTCCCCAATTGGTCGACTTGTTTCTGTGTTGATATTTTTCATCAGGCGCAATTTCCTGTCATAATTTAATGACAGTGTACGTCTCAATCAATAATAATTCAATTTTTCATAAACTTCTTTGGGTCGTAAAACTAGTTGTCAGCTATAAAAATGCATTCTTCGAGTTTATTAGGTACCTGTTCAATCAACTTACGCATATTATAGTACCTAGGTGTTAGTATAATAGCGGAAAGCACAATTACTTCACTGTTTCAAAGGGATAAAATCAAATTTCCTTCTTAACTCCACATGAGTATGTTTTGAAATGTACTCGTTAGGTGCTATTAATTTTTTTTAACGTTGCTATGAAAGGTACATAATGTACATATATGTTTCATTTGTGTACATAACTTAACTGTGTTCACTCGTATAATGATTACCTATATATAGCGGATTTCGATGGCGTTTGTTGAAATAAATTAGTATAATAAATTACCTGTGTAAATAATGTTGAAACTGAATTAATATGTTTCGTAAAATATTGGTTATTTTTATTGTACCTGAGCGTGAATAAAAATTTAACACAGAAATCAAACATTCATTTTATGCATCATCTACAGTGGGAGTTGCTACTGGTATTTCTACAACTCGAGTTCCTACTATTGTGTAATGGCTTTCTATTGGGGTGAGGCTGCAACCAAGTGGGAGAATCTGTGGACACCCAAGGCAAATATAAATGTTATAAAATCCAATTTGGGATTTGAAATTAATATTTGGCAGTTTCAGGAAAAATTAAGCATTTAATAGTAGCATTTAGTAGTATAAATTTAATGAACCGATACTCTCGGGTCGGGAATGTGGAACCTAGTCTCTCTGTGGAACTGTTCCAGAAACGTTCCAGGCCGCTCAAGTTGTCGATACTGGTACAGTTCCCCAGATCCAGAACGTGGAACCATAGAAGAACGAAGAACCTTCTTCCATGGTTCCATGTTCCGAAGGTATCAGAGTGCAGTTCGGCACTCATGCCTCTCTGAAGCTTTCTCGATCCTTAGTGATCCCGTTCAGATTTGACCGCCTTCTTCTCGATCCTGTTCCTATCATTGGAACTCACTGATCTACAAGTGGCTGCCTACGTTATACGCTGTGTCACCAGCGTTCCTGCCTTGAACACGACGCAACCATCTCACACCTCCCCACATTCCTCAGTATCCCAGTAATGGTGATAATAACCATTTTATTTTCACACAAACTGACCTTTTTTTACCCCCTTTTCAGGTAACAATGTGTGTGTGTGTGTGTGTGTGCACGTGTAGGTATGTATGTACGTAACCTGTAACATGATTGTGACCTTCATTTACAAAATGAAAATGTTCCTATTTCGAGGCTCGATTCCTACATACAAAAGGAAGCTACTGCAGTAATGTCAGCTTTTTAGATCAATATTTTAAGTAAACTACTTGAAAAATTGGTGAAAAAACTACGTTTTTAGCACTTTTTACATTTACCCAAAACGGCTTGAGAGATTTTGATGAAATTCACTGAGTTGGGCGTGTGTCAAACCGTTAAATCCCTCGGATTGCGGAACATGATCGGTAATTCGGAACTGTTCCATGTGTGGAACCGGAGCAGGTATGAACAGTTACGACAGATATCTGTATCGGCACACGGCACAAAAGGTAACCTATTCTAAGGTTATGAAGGGTAGTGGTTGGGGATACAACAATGGCAATGATCGAGTGGAATTCATATGACAGTTGTGAAATGTAGGTTGAGCCCAAAATTCCCTGCTTACTGACTTGTGGTGACGTCACACAGTGAAGTTCTTCGTCCACGCATCAGTTTGGATATTGCCCGAGACACGACTCACCTAAATCCAAGGACTACCACGAAGTTGATGTGTAAATGGAAGGAAATTGGCTCAAGCTGAACTGAAAATTTACTAGGTAATTTTAAAAAAATTTCACTCATCAGATCAAATTTTCAGATATTTTCAAAATTGCTAGGCAAACAGACCTCATTTAGGTGGATGCATCGGAAGGGGAAAAATAATACATTACTCGTAGTTACTACGCCACCACCGCCGTATAAATAAATACCACTTTATAAATAAATATATACTAACATATTATATAAATATGTTAGTAATTTGTGTGTTATATAAATTGCTTAGTGGCTGGTGCTCTCAAATTGGACCAATACCACGATGTAGGTGAGGAACGCAGCAACCATCTGTGGATTAAATAGATTCATGTTCAATCATTATACCGACCCCATACATATTTTAACATCAGCCTTAGTTATCTGACTAGTTATGTCAGATATTAGACTGTTTTTGTTCTTCCCGTTATCTTTACACGTTCAACTGTGGGACTGATACGGGACGCCAAGTTGATTCGGGAAGACGGACCAATGAGCTTCAAGCATTTTCTACATGTATACGCGTAGTTCTTCCCGTGTGCGTGAAGAAGTAGCTCTTCCCATGTACGCAAAGAACTACACGTTACGGGAAGAGAATGCTTGAAGCTCACTGGTCCATCTTCCCGTATCACCGTTTCCACTGTTGAACGTGTAAAGATGACCGGAAATACAAAAACTGTCTTATGCTTTTTCGAGGGTAGGTTCCCATTGTTGTAAAAGGTAAGAATTCAGTATTATGTGCCTATTCAGTGTTTCCCCTACTCGTAATTTACTTACCGACAAGCTAAGGCTGTAATCCACATTGATGCACTTGCAAGCGGTGAAGGTCAAAGGTTTCTGGCTGCACAAATGTATCATTACAATAGGCTGAAACACAAAATCTTCTTATTTGGATGAGGTTGTAAGTAGAATATTTTGTTAATGTAGAAAGGGGAAAACACGGTACATTGAACCCCCTAAACAAAATTAAATTAATCTGGAGACTGCATGTATGAATAGGTATTTCTTCAAAATCAGAAATTCTGTATATTTCTATGACTAATTTCCCATGAAAAAAAGGAGGAAAGTCCTCTGTTTTCCTGAAAAAGGAGGCAAGCACCTACCTATGATAATTAATGGTTGAATGTGTCTCCACCAGACGGGTACAGTAGGCAGTTTTTGTACTTCATCTTTACACTTTCAACTGTGGAAAGTGGAAACGGTGATACGGAAGAAGGACCAATGAGATTGCTTCTCGTATACCTGTAGAGAATGCTTGAAGCTCATTGGTCAGTCTTCCTGTATATCTTTAGAGAGTTTTTGTACATCCCGTCATCTTTACACGTTCAACCGTGGAAATGGTTATACGGACCAATGAGCTTAAAGCATTCTCTTCCAGCAATGTGTAGTTCTTCCTGCCCACGGGAAGAGCTACTTCTTCACATTCTTCACGTACACAGGAAGAGCTAAGCTCATTGGTCCGTCTTCCCTTATATCTTTAGACAGATTTTGTACTTCCCGCCATCGTTACACGTTCAACCGTGGAAACGGTGATACGGACCAATGAGCTTGAAGCATTCTCTTCCAGCAATGTGTAGTTCTTCCCGCTACTTCTTCACGTAGGTACACAGGAAGAGCTACGCGTATACGTGTAGAGAATGCTTGAAGCTCACTGGACCATCTTCCCGTATCATCTTGGCGTATCAGTCCCACGGTTGAACGGGTAAGGATGAGGGGAAGTAGAAGAAGAAGAAGAAAAGAGTTTATTGTCATACAGTTCTCGAAATTATTGCTCAAATAGCATATTTATAATATATACTATTTGTCTTACGGCAGACGAATTTCCATGCCGTATATTATACGGCATGGAAATCCGTCTGCTGTAAGATAGGGCCTTTCTTTAGAAAGAATAAATCACAAAAACTATAAGATAAGTTGAGACGTAAATTACACTGCTATGGGGCCAGTTGTAGAATTTTATTCTATTATACAAGTCTAACAAAACAATCAAAAATTAAATTCACTGACAAGAAAGGCACGATACCTCCACGTTGTTCGACAAAACATCCCCAGTCTAGCCCAATCCGGGCCATTCAGAATCGAGATTGCTTCATCGCGTGACAAGGAGTAGCGTCCAAAGGCAACTACATACCCGTGCGACAACACTGGGCAGCGACAGAAAAAATGGTATACATCCTCTCTCTCCTGGAGGTTGCACAGCGAGCATTCATCCGAACGGTCATTCTCATATGGTTTGGCGTTTAGCTTCAAAGACTGCGCGGATTTTGAATGCACCTCGAACCATATGTAATGGGACTCCACTGTTCCCGACCAGACTGGCACAAATGGTTCTAGGATCCAGCTCCCGATACAGGGTGAAAGACTTGACTCCACTCTCCTCCGAAACGACGACCTCCTATCAGCAATGAATGGCACGACCAACCGATCCATGTCTGATTCGAGGACTCTGTGATCGAGAGATGACAAATTATTCGGGAGTTCAAAACTCAAAAATGCTACAGAGAGAAGCTTACTGATTTACTGCTTAGCAAACCGACGCAATTCCTTATCACTTCCGAAGCCAGAATTCTTGGCAGGCGGGATTCATGACGGGAAGTACAAAAACTGTCTATTTTCAGCCGATGGGTACATTCCAGCAGTAGTGTTGCCAGATGACTTTCACAAAAACCCCCCAAGCTCAAGCAAAATCCCCCTCAATTTGTTGAACAATAAATAATTATTGTGGATAGAAAATACATTTAATAAGTACCTACCTGACTATTATGAAAACTTACTTAATGATTAAAAGGTTCGTGAAAGTTCAGTTTTGTATGCCTCATTTCCCCTGAAATTCCCTCTAGAACCGCTTCTACTGAAGTAACTCGCCCCCTCCCCTCCCCAGCCCTAGAAAGATAATCTTCCCAGTAGATGTCTGCCTTTCGGAATGAAACCCTCGAAATCTGTAAGGGGTGGTGGGGGGGGGGGGGACCCCTGATCCGGCAACAGTGCTCCTGTCTCATCGCCTTTCCACCAAATTTATCAGATTCTAATCACTGAACCTACACCGGAGATGCGAAGAAGAGAGAACACACAAAAACAGAATTTTAATAATGTATTTTTCAATAATTTTTAATATTAGTTAAACCTATTTAGCCAAACATTTAGCGTTTTCCCGGTTAAATCCAAGATTTTCCAAAACAAATTTACGACTCCCCACTTGTTGATGGTCGAATGTTCCCCTCCGCCAGTTTTTCTCAAATAGTGATGGATCACAAATCCAAAAATGTAATTTCACATAGTTTCCTGTTTTTCACTTCAAACTAAACTTACGTTTGCCTCTTCTAGTTTGGATGGTTATACTACTTTCTCTACGTTTCTAATAGAGACATCGAAAAATGGCTTCTCGACATACCTCCCTCAACATACCTACAAAAATGAAGTTGTTGGGCCGAAGGGCTGTTACCGGTTTTCCCCTAAATAGGTACACAACTATAATAGGTATGAGTCAAATCTAAGCGACTCCAATCCACCTGCACGACTTTACCTCATCTGACGGTAGTAGGCACCTACCGATTTCAAAATAACACCTGTCAGAAATGACGTACAATAAATATACCGTACCAGATACCTGGGTACCATACAGGTATCAGAAATTCACTCACATTATCTTGAAACGATTCATTTTTGTCGTGTATGATGTACCTGAGCAGTGCCTCATTACAGTTTTCCGCCTGAAACAAAATCAAGCGCTCGTAGCAACAGACGATGCCACTTACCTTGGGTAACCCAACTGCTACTTATAAAAAAAGTCAGTTTGGAAAATGCTGGAAATATTACTGTGTTTCTTGCCTTCTCTTCCAATGTTGCGCAGGTAGATAGGCAGGTATGCACCTAACTACTACCGGGATCATGCAATTTATTGATAACTACTGAAAGAAAGCATCAAGGACTTGGTTCAACATAATCTCAAATAATGCTTAATCACTGACGTCACCATTACCCACCACCACATTTCACGTCATCATCTCACCATTACCCACCACCACATTTCACGTCATCATCTCACCATTACCCACCACCACATTTCACGTCATCATCTCACCATTACCCACCACCACATTTCACGTCATCATCTCACCATTACCCAACACCACATTTCACGTCATCATCTCACCATTACCCACCACCACATTTCACGTCATCATCTCACCATTACCCACCACCACATTTCACGTCATCATCTCACCATTACCCACCACCACATTTCACGTCATCATCTCACCATTACCCACTACCACATTTCACGTCATCATCTCACCATTACCCACCACCACATTTCACGTCATCATCTCACCATTACCCAACACCACATTTCACGTCATCATCTCTCCATTACCCACCACCACATTTCACGTCATCATCTCACCATTACCCACCACCACATTTCACGTCATCATCTCACCATTACCCACCACCACATTTCACGTCATCATCTCACCATTACCCACCACCACATTTCACGTCATCATCTCACCATTACCCACTACCACATTTCACGTCATCATCTCACCATTACCCACCACCACATTTCACGTCATCATCTCACCATTACCCACTACCACATTTCACGTCATCATCTCACCATTACCCACCACCACATTTCACGTCATCATCTCACCATTACCCACCACCACATTTCACGTCATCATCTCACCATTACCCACCACCACATTTCACGTCATCATCTCACCATCATCTCACCACCACATTTCACGTCATCATCTCGGATCAAGGGACGCGGGTGCTGAAATTTTGAACACACATTCGCTATGCTCCAACGAAGTGACCTTTGTGCATGGGAGGGGAGGGTGGGAGGTGGGGGAGTTTCTAGGAGTAGGCTGGAGGGGGTTTTAAACAGCTGAAATTTGGCACAACTTGTTAACTAGGGCTCCCTGAGCAAGTGTTCAAATTCAGAACTTTTTTTTGCTTCCTCGCTACCGAAGGTAGGGAAGCCTTGGATTCGTGATTGAGTAAAAATAATGTATGTCTTCCAAAATGAAAATTTCCACTACCATTTTGCGTTTCAGACATCGAGGAACATTTTTGGTTCCGTGTCTTTCTGTCTGTGGTAATTCCTTGTAACGCCCATAACTACCCGAAATGATGGTTGAAATGGGCTGGAATTTGGAGGGTAGGTGCGGGTTGGGTCACAGACGGTCCCTTACCAAAATCACTGAAAAAGTGAGGTACATAACTTTCGGCTGCGCATGCGCAAACGTAAAATACTTTAAATGCTCATAACTGCCCTAAATATCGTTGAAATGAGTTCAAACTTAGAGGGTCGATCAGGAATAATACTTTGATGATTCCAAATGAATTTCTTTGGACTCGTACTGTACCTTTCATCTGCGCATGCGCGAACATGAAATATTGACCATTTCCTTGTAACGCTTCTAACTACGCGAAAAACAGTCTTACAGAACTGACATTCTGAGGGTAGGTACACGCGGGTTGGATTGCAAATGGTACCGTTCCAAAATCATGGAAATCGATTCGTCTGCGCATGCGCAAACGTGAAATACTTGAAATGCCCGTAACTAGTTTAAATATCGTTGAAATGAGTTCAGATTTGGAGGGTCGATGAAGAATAATTCTTTGATAGTTCCATAAGAATTTCATTCGTCTCCGCATGCGCGAACATGAAATTTGCCCGTTTCCTTGTAACGCTTCTAACTACGCGAAAAATAGTCGTAGAGAGCTGAAATTTTGAGGGTACATGCAGGTTGGATCGCAGATGGTCCCGTATCAAAACGAACCTACCCAACTATTCTATACGTTCATGTGATTCAAGTGAGGAAGCTGTACTGCCAAGTCGAATTGGCAGACGTTTTAAAGTAGGTACACAGAAATTTTTGTAAATGGTAGTAGGTACTGGGAGAAAATATTAACTTCATCAATGCAAAAATATGTGACTATCCCCTCACCAAACAACTCTGTTGTAAAAACAGAATAATAAACCAAAATTTACCCGCCGAAGTAGCATGCTCGGTGCGAAGCCCCCGTGGCGAAAAGCCCCCGCCAAACAGCGTTGAAAGAAATTTCAAGGTTTGGGGAGAAGGAGCAGGTTTCTACAAGAAAATATGCATCGGCGGGCAAAATGGATATTAATCCTTTTTTCGGCTGAGGTTTTTTTTGGCGGCTAAATTTTTACAACAGGGTTGTTTGGTGAGAGGGAGGGGGGGGGGGGATCACATGTTTTGCATTGGAAATAAAAGGCACAAAACGCTCATCCGTCATCCTTGGAGCATAACGAATGCCTGCGCAAAATGTCAGCTCGATCCGTTACGTCTGTGAGGCTTTGTACCTATCCCTGTCAAAGAACAAGAGGAAGTAGAAAAAAAACCACAGTCATGCAGCATGGCTATAAGAGCGAATTTTCGAAGTTTTCGGCAACTTCCGCCTCCGCCTAAAATTTTCTGAAAATTAATTTCCGGCCAATGTTTTCCCAACTTGATACAAAATTAAAACAGGAGTAGTTTTACGCAAAGTAAAATTTGGGGTGGAAGGAGGGGGAGGGGGAAATCAAAAATGTTTTGAATACCAGAAGAGTAGGTATTGGATACGTAACAAATTTTTTGTTCCATTTTTTGCCGAGTAACTCCTCGGTTTGTAGATTTTCCAACGCTGAACACGATGGTGAAGTCAGAATTGCGATATCCCATTCCGTTATCAGATTAGAGCAGACGAACCAGGAAGAACATCTCAAGAAATAACCACGTTCCTTCATCGTCAAAGTGCTCCAGTTTGAGAATGGAATGAGATATCGCAATTCTGATTTCACCATCGTGTTCAGCGTACAAAAACCTTTAAAATGAGGTGTCACTTGTCAGACTTTTTCATTTTGGGAATTTATGGGTAATTCCCCCCCCCCCCCCCTAAAACTTCCCAAAACTCCCCCTTAGGGTGACCCGATTCTGCCCATCTTCGAACATAGCCTGTCGATTGCCAAGACAGATTTTTCGTGCAAATTTGAACTTTTTATCTCAATTCTTTCGAGAGTTATCGTCTGGAATGACACATACATTATATATATATATATATATATATATATATATATATATATATATATATATATACTCGGCCCTTCGGGCCTCGCCAGGGGGCAAGCCCCCTGGACCCCCAAAGGGGGCTCCGCCCCCTCGGAACGGCTTCGCCGTTCCTCACCCCCGAAGGATGTGTTCTTATACTTCGTATAACAAAGGAGAATTTTTTTGCTATGCAATTGGCCAATACGGGGCCAATTTCCATAGAAACACATTAAAAAATGCCAAGCGGCGCCTGTTACCATGAAATGTAGGTAACTAGTTATTCATAGGTAACAAAGATAACGTTGGTAATTCTTTATCACATTCCTCTTTGTGCTCATCTTCACCACATTCCTCTTTGCGTGACGCGTTTTTGTGACAGGATATTGTGACAGGACATTTTTTTCACATGACCCCCGGCGTTAAAATTGCATAGCAATTAATATATATATATATATAATTTTTGGTGTCTTTCGGCAGGGAATTCAGGATGGTCTGAAACGGATTTTGGTATAAAAATCTTTCGGAAATTCGAGTTTTAAAAATTTTGGACCGAGAACAATAGCTTCCTTTTCTTCGAAAATTCGCTAACATGAAAAAATAGCGATGGAAAATAGCAATTTTTCAAACTTCCGTAACTCCGGCACCTGACGATCCCGAGGGTTGAAAACCAGATTTGTTCTTTCGAGCAAACAGTGTTCTTGGTCGCTGTAGGCAGGTATGGAGGTTTCGGTTTTCTTCGAGGGATTTTGTCCATAGATAGGTAGTGAATGTTTTAATAATAGCCTTCATTTTCTCGTTTCTTTACCAACGTACATCCGAAAGAAAACATTTAAAAACACCTTTAAAATACATGCATTACAGCTGACGTCCCTTATGGCGATAATAGACCACTCTCACTGTGCAATTTAATTACCTAATTTCGTGATTAGTGACATGATATGAACAGCTTACGTACATGTTTGACTACCTATATTAGGGTAGGTGATGATTATCTTCACAGCATGCCCCAGAATATTGTGAACAAATTGATTGATTGATCTAAGATTAGGTTACTACCTACCTATTGTATCTTAAACACCTGTGTCGTATGGCAGCTTCAAAATTTGAGAATACGGGCAGTGGACATAAGACTTGCAGAAATTCTCCCCCCCCCCCCCCTACCCACTATAGAAATAAATTTTGAAATTCCGGCGACGTAGTGCACAACTAGACAGTTTTTTGCATCAAACAAAAAATAACCATGCAAATCGGTTGAGAACTGTGGCCTGCGCCTGTTGGCAGCACACACAAGATTCTGTCACACACACACACCTATGCTGTTTTTCACGGATTTGGATTCAGGATGGTCTAAAAACTGATTAAGCCCTGGGCAGCGGACACGAGATTTGCAGAAAAACCCGGGTCCCCCCCCCCCCCCCCCACCACAGAGAAATAAATTTCAAAATTACAGTGACGTAGTGCAAAACGACTGAATTTGCGTCGAACAAAAAAGAAACACGTAAATCGGTTGAGAATTAAGCCCTGGGCAGCGCACACAAGATTTAGCCGAAAACCCACGTTTTTTCAGCACTAACCCCCCTTTCCTCCTTCTAGAAGTAAATCTCGAAATTCCGACGACGTAAGGCACAACCAGACAGTTTTCTGCATCGAACAAAAAAAAGAACCACGCAAATCGGTTGAGAACTGTGGCCTAGGTAGCACACGCGTGCGCGCGCACACACACACCTATGGTTTTTTTTCACGGATTTGGAATTAGGATGGTCGGAAACGGATTCGAATGTGTTTTTTTGTGTGTTTTTTTTTCATTCTGGGCTGGGTGTTGCCCTCTTCTGACCAGAACAAATACAAAAGGACGTCTCTTACTACTGAGGGACTTCCTAAAAATTCGTGCGAATATGTTACTTATGATTCATTATAGGTACCTACCTACCTACAAGTATACATCACAGTTTGGGGATGTGGCAGCTCTACTGCCCAGCCGCTTGGCAAAAGTCTAGGGTAGGTGGGGGGCAAAGCCCTGCAATTTTCGGGTTTTTGTCCATTGTGACCAACCAGGAGCAGATTTTCTCAAAATTGTGTGTATGAGTTTTAGGTAGGGATCTTACCTTTAACTCCTGGAAACACCAACCACCTCCAATCATTATCCACGGAAAAATTTGATTTAAGAAAAAAAAAAAGAATTGCAGGGCTTTGCCCCAATAAATGGGGCAAGCCACTGCAGTGCAGAGATTTTCGCCAATTAGACGGACATGGATAAAAGAAAAAAATCAGTCATGCAGCATGACTTAATGAGCGAATTTTCAAAGAAATATTCGAATTAATGGCTATGGTTTTGAATAAAGGAAAACTTCGGTCTAAAATTTGGTTTTCTATGTATATTCTCTTCGTATTTATTTTAATTTGTACGTTTTGTCCATCCTGATTCTACCGTTTGTTTATTACGTAATTGTACTAAGTGCTTATTTATTTGATCGCTGTGGGTAAATTCAAGGAGTTGTACTAATCGTTTGCCTCCCCCTTTTTTGCTTCGAACTCTCGTCTTCAATTAATACTTCTCACATTTTTCAATCTGACCACTCTAAGGGGGTGGGGGTAAGAGTTTAAAGATTATCCTAGTTTTGGGTAATTTTTGCGCACTTTAAATGCTCTAATTTAAGAACGGATTTAGATATCTAAAATCCGATTTCACTATCGTGTTCAGCGTGCAAAAACCTTTAAAATGAGGGGTCACTTGTTAGAAAATAACATTTTGGGGATTTTTGGGTAATTTTTGCGCACTTTAAATGCTCTAATTTGAGAACGGATCAAGATATCTAAAATCCGATTCCACCATCGTGTTCAGCGTGCAAAAACCTTTAAAATGAGGGGTCACTTGTTGGAAAATAACATTTTGGGGATTTTTGGGTAATTTTTGCGCACTTTAAATGCTCTAATTTGAGAACGGATCAAGATATCTAAAATCCGATTCCACCATCGTGTTCAGCGTGCAAAAACCTTTAAAATGAGGGGTCACTTGTTAGAAAATAACATTTTGGGGATTTTTAGGTAATTTTTGCGCACTTTAAATGCTCTAATTTGAGAACGGATCAAGATATCTAAAATCCGATTCCACCATCGTGTTCAGCGTGCAAAAACCTTTAAAATGAGGGGTCACTTGTTGGAAAATAACATTTTGGGGATTTTTGGGTAATTTTTGCGCACTTTAAATGCGCCAAAACCCTCCTTAGAGTAGGCCAATTTCGCCCATCTTCGAACTTAGCCTTTCGATTGCCAAGATAGATTTTTTGTGCAAATTTGAGCTGTTTATCTCAATTCTATCGAGAGTTATCGTCTGGAGTGACACATATATAAATAAATATATATATATATACATATAAAAAAGTGTTAAATTTCAGGAATCGTTTTAGAATGGTCTGAAACGGATTTCTATGAAGAAAATTTCCAAAAATTTATATTATTTAAATTTCGAAGCCATTGCAATAGCTTCATTTTCTTTGAAAATTCGCTAAAAGATACTATTATTAAAAACTCACCAAATATTGGTTTAATTTCTTCTGAACTTGAACAACAACGAAAAAATGCGCAAATCGCAAATGGCCTTAGGGTAGGTGGGGGCAAAGCTCTGCAATTTTTGGGTTTTTGTCCATTCTGACCAACCATGAGCAGATTTCCTCAAAATTGTACGCCTGAGTTTTAGGTAGGGATCTTACCTTCCACTACTGGAAACACCAATCACCTCCAATCATTATCCACGGAAAAATTTGATTTATGAAAAAAAAAGAATTGCAGGGCTTTGCCCCATTAGATGGGGCAAACCCCTGCAGTGCATAGCTTCGCCCCAATTAGATGGACATGGATAAGAAAAGATACTGTTATCAAAAACTCACAAAATATTGGTTTAATTCCTTCTGAAAATTTGCAAATCACAACTGGCCTTAATGGTTATTTTAATTTCTTGAACATACGAGGACCTACCATGCGGTAGGTATTACCTACTCTTAAAACGTAATACACACCTATTTAATAGATAATAAATAATAAATAATGATGTATTTTATTAACAAGGTTAGGTACAATGCCAAAATATGTTCCAGTACTAAATGGGCAAAGCCTTGCACTCAAGGGATGCAGGGACTTGCCCCGAAGAACCTGCAGGGACTTGCCCCGCTTGGTGTTTTTGGGAATGGCGCGTCAGTAAGGTTACGTGAAGCGAATTGAAGCAAAAGTTAATCCACAACATCAAAGCTTAGTTACAGTACTATTCATCGATAACTGGTTGATGCATTTGGTGCAATCCAATCTCGCACGATTTTGAACTGAAGTTTCAAGAAAATTACATCAAAAACGTGAAAAATAAATTTATCTCATTTTCTTGGCCTGCAGTGTTCCCAGACGCCTTTGCTTTGATAACCGAAACCGAACACCTGTTGCAAAAACCCAACTGCTACCTGGTGACCAGTTCTCAAATCAATCGCCGACTGTTCAAAAAATCGATTCAGGGCTTTGCCCCGTGCAGGTCTTTGCCCCCACCTACCCTACAGGTTATTTTAATTTCTTGAACATAACCGACTCTTAGAACTAAATACACACAGAATAGATAATGAAGGACCTGCACCTAAGCAGGGGCGGATCCAGAATTTTTTTCCGGAGGGGGTCACAGGGTAGAACAATATAAAAAATAACAAAATAACCAAACGAACAATGCAAACCGAATTTTCAACCTTATGCCTAAACTCGTCCAATTTGTCTACTTACAAAATTAATTGTATTTATTTATAAAATTCATTGTTTATGTAAAAAATATTTTTCAATATCTGATAAATGTATTTATTTTCAATTTTCTTCTAAAAAAGTGTCCTAATGTGTTTTCAAACAAATTGGCGCATTTTATGGCAGCGTAGCTAACTTCAGAGTTTGCAAATCAAAACATTGAAACCACAACAATCTATTGTTGATCTCAGTGAATTCAGTATCGTTTTTACTGAATTTGGCAGGAAAGAAAACGAGAACGAAACAAAAACAAGATAATAATTACCTAACAAAAATAAGAAGAAATAAACAAGGTGTAATTTGACGGATACACCAAGGTAAATTTATTGACATAATTGTATATAAAGTAACATTGGTAGGACCAAGTGTACGATTATATTCGAGTATAGTATATATACCTAGTTGACTTTGGTCGTTTGGTTTGTTTCTGGTTTTTGATTTCACAAAAACTGGGTTCGTTTTCGTTTGGGTTTTTGTTTTCGGGTTTGTGAACAATTCGTTCAGCTCTGCTTTTGGTTTATTATTCTGTGAATAATACACCTATGTAATCGCTCAGCAAAAAATTTTTATAACACCCCCTCAAAATTTTTTCTTTCCCGTTTCAAGGTACGTAGATTCCAAAAATGTAATGTCCGTCCGCCGTACGCCGTCCGCCGTATCACGTGTACAGGCTTCATTTTCGGTCTAAAAAAACCGTTCTTTCGCATACATGCTCCATTTGGGGCCCTAGTTGTGTCCCGAAACTTTCAGCCCGATCGGAATATACCCAGGGGTGTTATGAGTGAAAATGTGTATAAAAATAGGTACTTTTTGCGTTTTAGCAACATGTTGACAACATGACCTTTTAAGGTATCGTTTTCCATGTTTTTGGGGACGAGAAGACCGAATATGAAGTCGATTTTGACCAAAGACGCGGAAATTGAGGTTTTACCAAAGGTTCAGCTCCCAAAATGGTTTTTTTATGAGTCAAAAACCTGGAAAACTGTCTGAAATCACCATCAATGTATAATAACATTAGAAAATGTGTAAACATGTGAATCAAGACCATTAAATGGCACTACCAATGATCAAAGATGATCTGGAAAAAAAGCGTACCTATTTCATGTTTTGGGGGCCAAAATTGGTGGAAATCATCATAAATAGCTATTTCAATCATTCCACATGAAAGAAACAATAAATTTAACAGCCAACAAGAATCTCTAGAACTCCAATAGAATAATAAACCCATGTGACAAGGACTTTGCAGCGTTTTTGAAATGCAGGCTGATTCTGGGGGGGGGGGGGGTCCATGACCCCTGTGACCCCCCCCTCCTCCCCCCCCACCCCCCCCCCCCCCCTTGGATCCGCGCCTGCACCTAAGAACCTGCACCTGCACGGACTTGTCTCCACTTTGTGTGCTTGGGAATGGGGCATCTGTAAGGTGAACTGCAGCAACAGTTAGGGCCGGTTTCACCAACGCAGCTTAAACCTGGTATCAATAAATCCTGGATTCAAATTTGATCTGTGGTTCAGAGCTTCGACAGTTTCACCAACGTTTTTGATCCGCGGTTAGCCGAACTTGGGTTTAAGCCGAGATTGTTCAGTTTGCATCAGCATTGCTCTCCCAGAAACACAAATCCCGTATTACAGATGACATGGAGGAGAGATGCTCATCCATGAGTTGTGGATCTGTGATATTTCTTCTATGGATACTTAAATTTTGTCCGCCATCCTCTGTTGTGGAGACATTAAACTGCATAATAGTAGCCAGTTGCGGAAGTTTCGCGATTTTTTCTTATGCCTCTAGCCCTCTAGGCTCTAGCCTCTGTCATTCTCATTCTGAGAACTTCTGCTCGACTCCACTCTGTCATTACTACAAAAGACCATCTTACATCTTTCGAGACAGCTCTTGTCCTCTTGTAATAAATTATAGATAGCCTACCTAGGCTCTTCTATAAAGGTATCTACTTTTTTACAATAATTCGCTGTATGCAGAAGAAGTTATACATGGACTTATTAGCGCAGTCTGCGAGTACCTACCACGTACAATGAAGGTTTGTTTACCTACTAAATAAATAATGATGGGTCCTGTTGCCTACCTGGTTTGGTGTAAAATTATATTTATTACACATTTTTGGTTGCACTCACATTTCTGTTTCGAGAACTAGAAGGCTTTCTCTTGCATCGAGCACTAAGCTCATCCCTTCCGTTGGAAGGCGGAAACTCGCGAAAAAATCGCCGTCATCCCACTTGTGGAAATGCTCGACCCTTTCGCGTGTTATCGCCGTCTGGGCGCGGCCACTTCCAGAAGTTCATTGAAATATTCATCCAAGGATGACTCAAACACTTCAATGTAACGATTCATCGCACTAAATGTTGATGCAAGAGTGCAAGTTGAGAAGTACATATGAAAAACACTGATAAAGTAGATTTCAAAATGGCGATGGCCTGGAGGAGAATCGGAGATCAACCGTAGATCAGAGGTTTAAACCACCTGAAACGAGGTATTAACTTAGGGCCGGTTTCACCAACGCGGATTATCCAGAGTTCAATCCCGGCTGAGGTTTAAGCCATCGATTCTGAGAAAAGACAGTTTCACGAACGCCTAATCTAGGAATAAGTCGCGGCAACGGCGTATTAAGTTAATACCTCGTTTCAGGTGGTTTAAACCTCTGATCTACGGTTGATCTCCGATTCTCCTCCAGGCCATCGCCATTTTGAAATCTACTTTATCAGTGTTTTTCATATGTACTTCTCAACTTGCACTCTTGCATCAACATTTAGTGCGATGAATCGTTACATTGAAGTGTTTGAGTCATCCTTGGATGAATATTTCAATGAACTTCTGGAAGTGGCCGCGCCCAGACGGCGATAACACGCGAAAGGGTCGAGCATTTCCACAAGTGGGATGACGGCGATTTTTTCGCGAGTTTCCGCCTTCCAACGGAAGGGATGAGCTTAGTGCTCGATGCAAGAGAAAGCCTTCTAGTTCTCGAAACAGAAATGTGAGTGCAACCAAAAATGTGTAATAAATATAATTTTACACCAAACCAGGTAGGCAACAGGACCCATCATTATTTATTTAGTAGGTAAACAAACCTTCATTGTACGTGGTAGGTACTCGCAGACTGCGCTAATAAGTCCATGTATAACTTCTTCTGCATACAGCGAATTATTGTAAAAAAGTAGATACCTTTTATAGAAGAGCCTAGGTAGGCTATCTATAATTTATTACAAGAGGACAAGAGCTGTCTCGAAAGATGTAAGATGGTCTTTTGTAGTAATGACAGAGTGGAGTCGAGCAGAAGTTCTCAGAATGAGAATGACAGAGGCTAGAGCCTAGAGGGCTAGAGGCATAAGAAAAAATCGCGAAACTTCCGCAACTGGCTACTATTATGCAGTTTAATGTCTCCACAACAGAGGATGGCGGACAAAATTTAAGTATCCATAGAAGAAATATCACAGATCCACAACTCATGGATGAGCATCTCTCCTCCATGTCATCTGTAATACGGGATTTGTGTTTCTGGGGAGAGCAATGCTGATGCAAACTGAACAATCTCGGCTTAAACCCAAGTTCGGCTAAACCGCGGATCAAAAACGTTGGTGAAACTGTCGAAGCTCTGAACCACAGATCAAATTTGAATCCAGGATTTATTGATACCAGGTTTAAGCTGCGTTGGTGAAACCGGCCCTTAATACGCCGTTGCCGCGACTTATTCCTAGATTAGGCGTTCGTGAAACTGTCTTTTCTCAGAATCGATGGCTTAAACCTCAGCCGGGATTGAACTCTGGATAATCCGCGTTGGTGAAACCGGCCCTTAATCTACAAAATTAAATCTTAGTTACAGTTCATTGATAATTGGTTGATACATTTGGTGCAACCCAATCTCGCAAAATTTTGATCTGAAGTCTCAATAAAATTACGTCAAAAAAAAACAAATGTAGGTATCTCATTTTCTTGGCCTGCAGTGCTCTCAGTGGCCAGTTCTCAAATCAATGGCGGGCTATTCAAAAAGTCGATGCAGGTCTTTGTCCCCACCTACCCTACTTTAGTTTCCCCTTTTCCAATGAGGGGGCTGATGTGCCAACTTACCTCAAATGACAGACAGTGAGTGAAAATCGTTAATAATTGAACACCACTCACCTCACTGATCGCCGTCTGACAAACGAACAACAGGTGGAGCATGATCACCGCATATACGACACACCACGACCAGCGTGTGAGGTTTTCGAAACAATTGGGAGTCTCAAACATCAGAATCACGTTCACAAGATCCATCAGAGACGTGAAATTGTTCGCCAACGCCCAAAACAGAACGACGTTGTAGACTTCGTTGATTTTGGAACACGCACTGTAAACGGTGCTGTATGTTTTGACGAGTTGCTTGATGTTTAGGCGCGAAACGTTGGATTCCACATCCAAAGGTTCAGCTAACCAAGAGAAAAACCTTGCGGCAGTTTGTACGAGGTACGCAAATTGGAAAGTGTAGGAATAAAAATAAATGTAGAATATCAACCAGTAAGAAAATTCTAACACTATGCCTATCGTAGCAAATCGGTAAGCGAAATAAACAGAGTAGGTGAAATCAAAGAAAAATATTATTCCAATAATGAAAGATGTTATTTTGATAGATAAACCAATGGAAGGATTCCAATTTTCCAACATTTCTCCCGTTTGTAGAAGCTGAAAAACGGCTCTTTCAAGAACAAACCGTTTTCGAATCATTGTAATGGCGAATGCCGGAGGGATAATAATAAATGAGAATTTATTTATGTAGTGCAAGTAAATGGAAATAGAATTTTGCAATTTCATTTGGTACGTAGAAAATGTGGTGTGAAAAATGAGGTTTACGGCAGAAACTAAAACCGACAGAGCGAGGAACGGTTTTGAAATTTCTGACAGCCTCGAGGAGCCAACATTTAGAGGCGTTAAACCGAGGATTTGGAAGATTCTCAAATGGTTCCACATCGTGTTGAAGACGACAAATTGAAAGGAACTAAGCAGGAAGGTTGTCACTGGATGTCCAAACTGAATAAAAATAAACCAAAAGAACCTAATGAATAAAGGGTATGTACCTAATGTATTTAATTGATTACATTCGGTTATCACCTTGTCATCGCCACTCAATGTCGATGGAAAGGGTTACAAATAAGTAAGTTACCTACCCAAATCCTACAGATAATCGATTTGAAGAGCAAACTTCTTAGTTCAGTTGACTGAAATATGGGAATGTTTCGAAGAAAGTTCATATTTTATTAATTTTCGTAACATTGGCATTTCAGGTACCTTCTCAATAGTGAGTCTAAATAAGTTGAGTAGGTACCGATGTATCTACACATTTAAATAAATTTTCAAGGATGGGAAACATGTGAATTTAACAGTAGAAGCCGCTTAAATGATGATCGAATAATCGGGACCGACTGGAAGCAATCACTACCTATGTAAGCGATCGATGGAAAAAACCATTTTGGTTAATTATTTGCAATAATGAACTGCTACTACTTTGGAATCGAGCATGAAAAAAAAAATAAAAAAATAAAATAACCCCCCTCAAAATTTGATGGTTTACGTAGAATCCGAAAATGCAATACAAAAATTTCTGTCTGTCTGCCGTATGTCGTACTTTTCTTAGTTACTGGACCGAAATTAATGAAATTTGGTTTGCAGGTCCCGTTAGGGGTCTAGTTGGTCCGCATAGCTCGGCGTTACCCTCAGTCATCTCTAAGGGGTGAAAAATAGGGGATGAAATTTTCAGAACGCCGTAGCTCGGAAAATTTCAATAGAAGGGTATGGTTTTTTCAGGGGGCCTATTCACTAAGCCAAAGAGACATCTCTTTCAGGTCCGACTCTCTCTTTTGGCAAAATAGATTTTTATAGTATCCATGACAGGGTTATTCAGTAACTTAAAAGAGAGAGTTGGCGGCCATCTTGGCATTTTCGATCTCTTTGAGAGAGACAGCTAATTAGGCGTCTTTCCTCGAAAGAGAGAGTCTATTTCTCGTTTGTTTCACAGTGATCATGTAATATCCTCCTTCATCCGCAACCACATTGGTAATTTTGATCGTGTATTTTTTTCATTTCATAAAGTTTTTCATTTCATAAAGATTAAATTTTTCATTTCAATTTTAATTAAGAATATATACATAATTATTGATTCATGAATAAAAACGTCCAAGTACGGGTTGAGGTAGGTACCTACCTACCTAAGAGTATCCGTTCATTAGGTGTAGATATAATACAAGCATTAAGCCCCCTAATTCGACTTTTCTGTTTATAATTGAGACTTTTTTCAATTTCATTTAAACTTTTATCCGATTCGTGAGTAAAAACGTCCAAGTATTGATTGAGGTAAGTAGGTACCCATTGAATAGGTATTACTAAGAAATGCGTTCATTATTAAGGAATTGAATTCCCAGGGGCACAAACATTTCGCACTTCATGGATACTATGGTATTTTCGTGTATTAGGATCCATATCTCTTTCTCAAGGTGTCTGAAGCTATTCAGTAGAGAGTTCCTAAAGACTAAAGTCGGGAAGATGTGTTCGGATTTATCTCAACTGCGCATGCGCGTCGCCCAAGTTCAAACTTATTTCCTTAAGTTCGACTTATTCGGCCTTATACATAAGGCGCGTTATCTCCCAGGGCACAAACTTTAGGAATCGTCTTTAACCTTACTCAGGGGTAACAGTGCACAGCTTTTTGCCGCGTTTTGTCGTTTTTTTTAACGCGTCATGTGTCGTCGGTCCTCGCCATCGCCAGCGTCTTTCAAAGTTACTCCAAGCGTCTTTCAAAGAATTTGCTAGATTGTTGCGATATCAACTTAGGATAAAAAAGTGAGTATACCTACGGATACTAGTATACCTACTGAAGCTGAATGGATTTCGCGTTGTGCTAAGTTAAGTGACGTTACTTTTTAATTCACTCCTACCCCCACCACTTCTGTCAAACCGGACTTATTGGTTAGCATCCAAAGTTAGCATCTTAGCTGCTCGCCTTAGATGTGGCCAAAAGATATGGCCGTTCCCTAATGAACTTATCTCTTAGGAACTCTCTATTTATTCAGTAAAATAGACGAACCCGGGAGACATTGGAAGAGACTGTCTCCCAGGGGAGACTATCTCTCGCGGGAGATTTTCAAAATAGATAATCTCTTTCCACTATCTATTTTAGTGAATAGGTTTTTTAATTGATCTTGAACTAAAGAATTTTTTGAGACCACCCGGAGCAATGTATGACCAGTCGTTCGTCTGCACCGAAAAGCTTCGTCAACATGATCGTGAATCAAACGGTATAAATCCGGCCCAGATATCATCGCTAGGGAGCACCTGATTATAAGTCGAGTTGGTTATTCTGTGATATTAATCATTATGATGGGTCTTTTGGATTTTGTTGATAAGTACCTACTTTTGCAATTTGAACTACCTACGCTATGCTTCATGAATAACAACAAAGAATGATTAATTAGTAAATTATTGAATCTCGCGCATTTTTATGAAAATGTAGTTCCCGGGATGGCTACAGTACTCGATTTAGGCCTTTCCTGGGGGGTAGGTATTGGCCAAAGAAAACAGCGATCTATTATTTAACAGGCCAAAGAAAAACGGTTTATTATTTAACTTGTGCTTCACGAATAACAAGAAATAAATGATTGCTCAATCCCTTCCGTTTTTATGAATGTGTAATTCCTGGGCCGGTTCCAGTACGCGATTTACGGCGTTCCTGGAGGAATCATGAGGGTAGGCATTGACCAAAGAAAACAGTGATCTATATTGAAAATAATAAACCCTTGTGTAATAATTTGCAGCGTTTTTTCAACGTTTTTAAATTGATCTCAAACTAAAAAAATTTTTGAGACCACCCGGAGTATGTATGACCAGCCTTTCATTTGCCAAAAAGCTTGTCAACACGATCGTGAATCGAACGGTATAAATCCGGCCCAGATATTATATTATATTATATCATTGCTAGGGATCACCTGTTTATAATCATGGATGGCTGTATGGAGTCGAGTTGGCTGTTCTGCGATATTATTTCGCCAAGTCGCAACAGGATGGATTTCTATTTTTAGGGCGAGCTTTGTTTCTAATACTTGAGAGTTTGAAACGAAAACACCATCGATCGAATGGGAAATTTGAACTGCAACATGAATTTGGTTTATAGACATGGAACTTATCCAAGCAACTGTTTGTGTAAGGGAAGTAAAAAGTAGCGTAAAGAAAATTCATAACCCTCCCCCCCACCAGTCAAATTTCAAGCACACTGAAGGTGGTAGACAAAAATATTGTTAGAAATTGTCTCATACATTGTACATAAGAGGAATATAGAAAGTAAGTGGGAGAAATGCAGCACCTAGAAGAGAAAAGTGAGCAGTACCTAGTTTATACAACTACTACGAGAATGCAGATTCCCCATTGAGTCAGGCTTGGTTGAGAGGCCGTCGAGAGAATATTCTCTCGATGATGTCCTTACATCGAAAGCGCTCGCCTCCAGTACTCGACCAGCAAGTGACGACGGACTCCTCCGGAAGGTGTGGTAATATCACTTCTTACACCAGCGGAAGTAACCCTTTAGGTTTAATACCACTCAGGTCTTGCCCATTGCCTCCGATCTCCCTTTCACAAAAACGGTTGTACCGTCTTTGAATCACTTCGTTCAGTTTTTGGTGAGCTCCCTCTCCACGGATACTGCGACTGCCGCCTGTGGTGAGACCAGTTCTGTATAATATGCGTCAAGACTCTGCGATGCTCGCAGGCACTGTTATCAGCACTTGAATTCCGGTGGACGACTCATCTTCGGAAGGAAAGAAGAACTTTGCAGACGAAAGTTATAGTAGAATAGCGAAGGTCCTGAAGCTTACTTATTAATTTTTGAAGTTACAAAGGTCTGCTGGTCGCTACAACGGTTATCTTCTGTAAATCACGCTCTTGTGGTAGGCACCACCTACCCATGTAGTTAATTCATAAGCTGTGTTCCAGCGCCGTTAATAGAACATGTTGTACTAGTTCAGTGCGAGAACCGAAGTGGTGGGGATGAGTTCATGCATTTTTCGGTTTATGACCTGAACCGCTCGAACGCCTGAACTAGTAAACCTTCCTAATAAACGAATGCAACAAAAAACTTTATTCGTGTGAGAAGACCAGATACATGAAACTATTCAGGAGGTTATACACATCAGCAAACCCTTGGAGTTTTCAGTTCACAACCCTGCCCTCCATTAGACCAGCTCAAGCACTCGAGGTGGGTAAAACAGTACATGAACTTCAGCTAGGTTCACATGGAGATGCAATTCCAGACGGCAACGTGTCCACCATAATTTTTGTCACAGAGGCGTTCACATGGCAGTGGAATCATAACTGGAAATCTAACTGGAGTAACTGGCAAAATCAATCAGGAATGTCGAATTCCAATATGGCTGAACAACCAAATAGGGGAGGTGTGTGCAGTAAAGCTAGGTTCACATGGAGACGCGCAATTCCTGACGGCAGTCCGGCACAGCTATGCGTTCTGCAGTTCTATTGGCCAACGCAAAATGGATTATTGCAACGCAGTTCCTTGGATACTATATCAAAATCTCCAGATATTTTTCACTGTCGGATCCGTTGCCGTATCTGTGCAGAGGTTACTGGACACACCTCTCGTTTGGTTGTTCAGCCATATTGAAATTCGACATAGGTATATGTGGTTGATTTAGCGGTTTCGAGTTCGAGCAATTGTTTTTTGTTATGATTCCGATGCCATGTGAACGCCTCTGCGGCAAAAGCGTTGCGGTGCCGGATTGCGCCTCCATGTGAACCTAGCTTAACAGCAACGGAAAATATCCGGAGATTTGGATATTATAGTATTCATGAAACTGTGTTGCAATAATCCATTTTGTGTTGGCCAATAGCATTGCAAAACGACTGGCCATACCAGATTACATCTCCATGTGAACCTAGCTTTAAGCTCGGTTCACGGCTACGTGTTCTAACGGCCAACGCAAAATGGATTATTGCAACGCAACGTCTTGGATACCTACTATATCAAAATCTCCAGATATTATCTGCTGTCGGATCGGTTGCGGTATCTGCGCACACCTCTCATGTGTGGTTGTTCAGCCATATTGGAATTCAACATTTGTAGTTGACTTTGCAGTTTTGAGTTTGAGCAATTGTTTGTTGTTTGCGTTTTGTTGATTCCACTGCCATGTGAACGCCTCTGCAGCAAAAATTCCGGCAAACGCGGTGCCGTACCGGATTGCAGTCAGGAATTGCGTCTCCATGTGAACCTAGCTTTAGTTCATGACCTCAAGCGCGCTGGAACGAACCTATCAAAGTTTATCCTGAGATGTTTTACAAGTCTTTTTTAAGCCTCCGGGACTAAGGTGTTATGAAGAACCGAAACCGTATGCGAAAAAACCACCAACCCCTTCTGCTAGGATGGACTCTGGTAAATGTATAAAAAATGTTGGAAGGAAATTTATTTACACAATAGCCTCTACAAGTCAAGTCCCCCCCTCCCTCTATAGGCATCATATTACGACAAACCTTTGCACAATACTGAAAATTCCAATAAATTCAAAGTTTATCTCGAATAAATCAATCCTAACGTTCAAATAAAACAATCAAAACTATATTAAAAAAAATAAATAAAGTAGGAATAAACCAAGGACAAAATAAAGTGTTGAAATAAAAATGATTTCTATAAAATAATTTTACATATTATATTTCAAAAGAAAACATGTTACAATAGTGAAAAAAACTAACATATTGAGAGGCCTAAGCACTTAAAATGAACCTAAGTACCATAGGCTAAATAAAAATCGCATAAAGTATAAAATAAATTTTTCCAGTATGGAGAATAGAATGTACAAAAACGGCTTCGTTGTCATGCACCCCCGTGCATGGAAAACCAACATTGCTTAAGCCACTCAACTCCTCGAAAAGGCATACTGTCATTATTTCAGGTTAAAAATCATAACTTCCAGAAGTGTGATAGCAAACAAAAAATCTCAACCACGATATAACTCTTCCGATATAAATTAAAATTGATAATATATATATATTTCTTATAGGTAAACCAAAAAATAAAAGTGGAACATGGACGAACAAAAATTAATCAGAAACCCCCTCTGCGCACTTGCGAAAGAGACTTACGCTAACAGAAATGTGCTAGGAAACTTCAGGAACTCCCGCTGAAAGTGGGCCCGGGCTTATACGATATTCGGTACAACTTCTCAACAGGCGACAAGGGGAAAGAAAAGTCAAGAATTAATCAAAACGACCAATGAAGCCGTCGAGAAGGTGATGCAACCAGTCGCTGTCAACTAAACGCCCCGGCTTGAAATGATTAACCGTTATTATAAAAATGTGTAATAGGTTTAAGTTATACATTTAACTCCTTAATTTTTCAAAAAAAAAAGCATTTCATAAGAATAATATACATGTACACCTCTTAACAGTACTGTGATACTACTATATAAACACTACCGTTTTGTTATGCAAAGAGAGAAACATTCGATTTTTTTTTGTTAATTTAATTCAACAAGAAAAAAAGGATTTTGAACAAAGAGACGAGGTGTGAGGTCAAATAACTTAACTGGGCAAAATAATTTATACAGTCCACTCAAGCGCAATATATTTTCATGTGTTCGAACATTCATAACATATAAAATATCAACCAAAAAAAGAGACAATCTCTGAGGAATGTTAAGTCTGTACTTTATCTCAATAATTTTGATGCAAATAGACACGTGATGAAAGAACGAAACGAATTTCGCCGCGTTATAAATTCACAACTCGATGGAGAAGTAGCCTTTTGATTTATTCAATTTACGATCAAAAAAACTCATATAAATAATACCAATTTCTTTATTTATTTTAAACGAAAAACTGCACAATTGTTTATTAAAAATCCTTTTTTTTTCTTTCATCTTTCAGTTTTGAATAGCTGAAAAAGTTTATACAAAGAGATAAATAAAGGGATCGGGGAAAGGGGTGAGGGAGGGGAGGGGAGGGACATAGTTTACCGCTCGGTTTGAAAAGTGGAAGGGATCGCGGTGGGTAGTGAAACCCTCCGCTGATTCTTGTCTTCCATTATCTTAAAAAAACAAACAAAAAAACTAATCGTGCGCCATCATAAGAGTCAGATGTTCGGAGGGCGCCAGTAGGTGTGTTCTTTCCAAACTTTTTTTTTTTGTAATTTTTTTGTATATCAATGTCGCAGATTAAACTGAACAAAAATTGTGTTTCTTTAAATTTTGTAGAATTTTTTGTCGTTTTTTTTGTTGTTTTGTTTTTAGATGTTTAGCGGTGACTTGACTGTCGCTCGTTATTAGCGATTGGCATTTTTCAACTGGTTGGACAGCCAGTCGAGACCCTCGTACAGGCCGTCGCCGCTGGTTGCGCACGTGGCTTGGATGTACCAGTTGCGGTTGCGAAGCGAGTGGAGGCCAAGTTTGTCTGTGATCTCCGCGGCGTTCATCGCGTTGGGCAGATCCTGGAAAAAAGAGGCGGTGTAGAGTGTGAGAGGAAAATGGTGGTTCGTTCTACGTGGTGGGTAAGAGTTGTTATGTGAGGGACTCGAGTTCAGTTAAGCCACGAATACGCGAGGCCAGTTGCTGGAAGCCAGTTCACTGGCACCAATAGCCGGTTCTGTGTAAACACCATGGAGGCCAGTGGCGGGCCAGTCCAGTCCAGTTCCCCCCACCACCAAAAACCTGAGGTGGCGTGACTTACCAGAAGTGACCGGTAAGTACATTCCAGCCCAGTGGGCCGTCCGCCATCAGATTGACAGTAGCTCTACAGTAGGGCAGATTGGCCGCGCAACATGCCACCAAAAAAGTGGAGTGACGAATTGAATTTGAAGTTCGTCGAAGCCTACGAGGAATGTGACGGCACGATGGATGTCACATGAAGTCACAGAACAAACTGCGCAAAATGTTATTTAACTGAACGCGGGACTGCCTTGACACGCTCGCCTCCATTGTGTTTGCCCAACTAGCGCGAGTCAGCTGGACTGCCTACTGGCTTTGTGTAATCGCAGCTTAAGTTCACTCCTCGAAAGGAGTAGTTCTTTTGAGTTGGTTCAGTAGTTCATTCCAGCTCCTTTTCGTTTCCAATCACAGGACACACAACACTGAGCTAGAACGAACATATTATACGATACCAACTTAGTTCCTTATTCCTCTGAACTGTCGTTCCCTGATACTATCAACTCCTTACATATCTAGTATCCACCCCATCTGACCTAACTTCTAATGAACTAAGGAAATATCATTCAGTGGATACTATCAACTCCTCAAGTAACATTAATTCACCCCATCTGAATAACTCCTAATGAACTAAAGGAACTATCATTTAGTGGATACTATAAACTCCTCATGTGGTAAAGGAAATATCTTTCTGTGGATACTATAATCCTCAGCATTTAGCATTTAATTCACCCCATCTGAATCCCCTAATGAACTAAAGGAACTACAGTTCAGGAACTATCTACTCCTCATGTAGTATCCACCGTTCCTATGAACTACAAGAACTAACTCAGTCACCTTGTGAGTTACAAGTTCTTTAAGGCTCGCTTATATGGTGACAGTTTACTGTTGTGGCGAGACAATGGGGCAGTTTCCTTGTCTACATGCGACAGTACCTCGTGACAGTCAGTTGGAAAAATGGTAGATGTAGGATTGGTTGCTGCAGTAGGTGCCACACTGATGGTTGATACGGTGTGACAGTACCACAACCAAAACAATTTTTTCCCTCCGCATTTATTACCACTTTGACAGTCCACAAAGTGCGACAGTTCACTACCAAGTATACATTTATACATGTCATATAGTTAACATGACAGTAGCTATGAATGCCGTGACAGCTACTACCAACTATCACGTCAAACCTGATAGTGCGACAGTACTGTCTCGGAAGTAAATGCTGTCATGACGACAACTGTCATACAGTTTACACCATGGCAGTGGCTTCGGGAGTGGGAGCTACGGCTGTATTAGTGATAGAAAACTGTCATCGTGTAAACAAGGCTTTAGTTCTTAGTTCATAATGCACAGAACAATAGTTCTTTAGCTCCCCCTTCACCCCCCACCGCCATTCTACATCCAATATCCATCAGTAGACACCGGGCCCTTGATTCTTTTACTCTATGGACCTAGTGAACGTACGTTCAGTGAAGTGAACTAAGTCGAGGAGTAGTTCAGTCTGGAACTACCCACCTCTATTCTACAGTGCTCTATTCTACAGTTGGTGTTTCCATGTTTGACTCGTTTAGACGAAGGCTTTTGGAGTCATGTGGTTTGTGGTGGCTACCGATTGCAACAAGTCACCCAGACGGTGGTCCAACCAGGAACCGAACACCGGTCTTTAGGCCAGTCAGTGGAGGTATTGCATATTGCAGAATGTGGTGAGGAAACTTTCATTTTTTCAACTTTAAAAGTGAGTAAAAACATGTAACAACAAAAATGCAAACACGGGCGACCTCGGGAAAAATTTGGGCAGCCAAACAACCTAGATCTTTAGGACTCCTTTCAGTTAGGCTTATCTAAACGGTGGATCTTGAAGAACATTTCACTCTTCCCAAAATCAAAGTAAAAAGTCGGGTTTCTTGAGTTTTACCAATGGGTATATCTCAACGGTACGGAGCCTGTCCCAACTTGCTTTCTGCTATGCCCTCTAACTGTTATGCTTCTAGGTGCCACAGATGTCGAAGTCACCAGCACCTACCGGGAATCGAACCCGACCCGCCAGGTGAAAAGCCAGTGTAAACAACGCGAGTAGTCCCACCACGACCATTACACCACGTCGGTCCCCTCTTCCCAAAATTATTAATTTTCCACACCTTACCGAAGTATTGAATTCTGCGTGGAATGACCTTAAACATTAAGTTGGTTTAGCAGTTTGGTCTGAATCGGAAGCCAAAATTAGGCAAATCTATCAATTTTGACTGAAGTTTCTGTAACTAAAAGTTCAAGTCATGCAGAATGGCTAAAAGGCCGAATTATCAAAGAAATAACATACTACTTTTCTCAATATTATATAATTTTTCGTGATTTTAGCCAAAATTTGATGCTCTACAACACGTAAGGTATACGAAAATTTTCCATTGGAATGGCATTTTTTATTTACGACAGGCGTGACATGGAGAATAACACACTTTAGTCAAAATGGAAAAATCTGCCTAATTTTTACTGTCGATTTCTGACCGATCTCAGAAAAATACCCAGAGATTGAAAGCTTGTCTGATTCAAGTTACGTGGGATGCGATCTGCGGAGCCCTCCAGGAAGCCGTATGATTCTGATTTGGATAAAATTAATACACGCGACTATCGGATCTTGCTCTTGAGATCAACCCACAAATTCCAGACCATTCAGACATTTGAGCCACGACATCTTGACGTCTACTTTAACATGGCACGGAATATATGTAATCAAATCCCCCCCCCCCACAAACACACACTACAATTTAACATAGAATCCGAAAACGGAACATTTCGGCCAGTACGCTATATTCCTTCGTTACCATGAACCAAAATTAAAGAAATTTGGTTTGAAGGTCCCTGTGATGGGACTAAATTTGAAGAATGATGGTTATTTGGATTTTGTTGTTCAAGCTTAAACGAATCATCCATATTAGGCGAAAATTTGGGGAATATGTTATCCTATTTAGGTTCAGCTACCACAAGAATTTCAAACATGACGTGGTGAGAGGATGGCAGCGCCAAAATGGCACGTTAAAGGAGATGGGGACTTTATACTTCGACTTTGGCGGCATTTACTCGATTTAGGGCTTTCCTGGAAGAAGCAAGATGGTAGGTACTGAACACGGAAAACAGTGGTCTACGTAGAAGAGGCATCCGTCATACAAGAAAATAATGAACCGTTGTGTAATAATTCGGAGCATTTTTACTGTGGAAATGAGCGCATCTGAACCTAACCGCCATGTATTTGTAAGATACACTGCACATTTAGTAAAATGTATGTATGACTGTGGATAAATCAGCGCCTGGAAACCAATAATATTTTCTCTTGAGATTAAATACCTCCAGCATAGAAAGGGCATCAACAAAAATAAAGGCAAAATCCTAATTGCATGCACATTCTAGGCTATCCAGAAATACTACAGGTACCTGAACTGTATAAACAATATTGAGCCTAAAGATTATTTACCTGTTTGTTGGCAAAGATTAGCAGTACAGCGTCTCTCAATTCATCTTCAGCTAACATCCTCATGAGCTCTTCGCGGGCTTCTCCAATTCGCTCTCGATCATTGCTGTCGACTACGAAAATAAGTCCCTGCAACACACACGATTGAATTACTGTAGGTATAAAACTAATTATGACAACGACAGACGAGTCAGTCTCACCCCGAACCTACCAAGCTACAAAAAAGCCGAGCGTTGATTACAATGGTCAGCGTGAAATCGCAATCATTACCATCAAAGTGGCAGTTTTTTACAAAAAATAAAATAAAATAAAGTGACTGCCCCTACATGTCTCCAATGGGCATAACAAAACAAATTTACGTAAGGAAGGGAGGAGGAGGGGGTCCAGGCTAAGTTACTCGTAAAGGTAGAGGCTCACATGGAGATGCAATTTTCTGGACGGCAATCCGGTACGGCAAGTCGTTCTGCAATGCTACTGGCCAACGCAAAATGGATTATTTCAACGCAATGTCTTGGATACTATATCAAAATCTCCAGGTATTTTCCGCTGTCGGATCTGTTGCTGTATCTGCGCAGAGGTTACTGCGCACAACTCTCCTGTTTGGTTGTTCAGCCATATGGGAATTCGACATTCCTGGTTGATTTTGCTGGTTAGATTTCTGGTTATGATTCCACTGCCCTGTGCCTCTGCGGCAAAAATTATGGCAAGCGCGTTGCTGTACCGGATTGCCGTCCGGAATTGCATCTCCATGTGACCCTACCTTAAGCCCTACTGTCGCCTTTAATAAGCCTCAGCGAAACCTGGACGACAGTAAACGTATGAAATTCTATTGGAAACATCCAAGGTGTACCTAATACCAAACTAAAACGTTGCCGAAGGCACATCAGGCCAATTCGTACTCAGAACCCCAACAAACTGGCTGAACGGAACTCCACAGCTAACTGGGTATCTCTTGAGCTCCATCTATTGTTCCACTACTTGTGCGGCGGAAGAAACTGCCAAAAATCTAATCATGGAATGCCCTCGACTGTATTCACAGAGAAATTTACTGTTCATCGAGTGGGACATGGAACTCAAGAGACCTTACAAAGGACCTGGTCAAACATAGGAGGTATATCTGCCTTTACATAATTGTTTACGAACGTGGTGCTCAACAGCAGTAGAAGTCGCTTACAGTGATCAAATTGGAACTGACTGGAAACAAACACTATACGCGACCAATCCATATAAGCGATTTCTATTGTATATATTACTTTGTGGTGACTAGCAATTTTTACCGATATTGGCGAATAACGACCAACCAAAACTGACCTACTCATGATTAAAATTTTTTGAGGAATTTAATATAACCGATAAAGTTATCTTTTGTTTCGGGTCATCATTCAATACCACGTTGGACTGGGGAATACAAACCAATTTTCGGAGATTTCAGCCATTTTTACCTATTTTGTCGACTTTTTACCCCCAAATTCAAAAACTGATCACTATTATAATAGGCTTGTTCCCTAGTGTTTACATACAGCCAATCGGGACATGACTGTTTCTATCCTTATATCCAACTTATTCCTTCAACAGCCTTTCTACTAAGCGACTTTACTGTATAACAGTAGGTATGATAATTATTATCACCGCTGACTGAACACCATTATTATAGTTATATCACCATTATTGCAGTTATAACACCATTTATCATAGTTCTTGAACACCACTATTGCAGTTGAGAGGAATCTAATTATTATACACTGACTTCATTATTAACCATTTTCTGTACAAAACTCCACAGTAATGTACCTACCTACCTGAATAAATGCGTGTTGGCAATGTATGTAACTGATGCCATAATATTAATAATAAATGCATCTCTCCCAAAGGAAACCACCACTATCAGCAATGTATTTCTTTCACATATTTCTGTTTCAAGATAACCTCCCCTTCGAAGTTTAGTGAATGAGGAGTGCTCACGACTACTGTTCATAATACTTTCTCCATTTTAAATGAAAGTAGGTGCCATTCTAAGAATTTTGTCACCAATCACACTCTTCTACAATGAGTAGTTAGTTCTTTTTCTATTAGGTTTCAAATTTTCGGCAAAGAGTGACGTCATTGCACGTCTCCTACCCCAGCGGGACCTCCTTGACCAGTGTCAACTGGTCCTTCATTAACTAGGCCTTCCATTAAAAAATATAAACAGAAGTCATGGGTACTCCTCGTTGTTGGCTCCCATTTCGGAAAACGGCAATTTAAGATACATAAAAATTCTCGTTGAACGACCAAAAAAGGACCTAAAAGGTCCTAAGAAATCAAAGGCTCGGTTTGGGCCTGGTACTCTCACCCAGGTGGCTTTGTAATTATTATGCCAGGTAGTTTATACATAACCTTGAAGGTGGCGACTTAGTGGGCTCTTTTTTGACAAGCAAGAAAGTGAAGTGTGGGAAAGTGGACAAAAACTGGTTGCTAACTCCAATAAGTAATTAGGTATGCAGACAAATTCAACCGAGTTACTTTCCAGAGTTTCTCGTTTTTCGTAATTTCCGCTTATGTGAAAAAGTATGTAGTCGAAACCAGGTTTTAATATACTAACATTCAAAGCGAATACGAGCGATAAGTAGAAATCTCAGCAATATCAGTAGGTAGGTTAAATGAATAAACCACTCGTGAGACCACATTTAAATAATTATCTCAAGAAATGGGAATGGGGGAGCAAAGCCTTCAGGATCACATCGTGGTACTCACAGAGAAAAAAATTCTGATAGTCCTGGGGAAACGAAGCGGAAAGAAAGTGGTAAAAGAAAAAATTATTTCACACGGAACAACCAAATCTTGGTAAAAGTCGTTGGATTGAAAATAAAACCCAAGGAAGTCGCGCATATTGGCCAGAGGACAAAATAAGAGGCCATTTGTCAAACTGAAGTCAATCTACGCATATATTGCAGAAGAACTCGGGCTCAGTTTGCTAAATGTTACAGAATTTCATTGAGCCTAACTCCATTACTTTGTCAAGATTTTAAGTAGGCAACTAGCTACTTAGAAGGATTTACGTGAACCGACTTCCAAGTGATGACCGATGATGAAACCCTAATCGCCTGAGAACACAAGAACAACTCTGTATGCTACACACGCATTCTCGAAGTCCATTTCGTGCTCCAGATGCCGAGCTTCCGGAAGGGCCTAGCTGAAGGACCCTGCCTAGCTGTTTCATGTTTCAGTCCCTTGGTAGAAACAGGGCGAGGCCACAATGCGAGATGGACTGGCCAACCGTGTAGCTGAAGACGTCCTGAAGATGATGTACTCTGAAAGCGCTTTGCCCCCAGTACACCCAACTAATACCTACTACTGTCTAGTTCTCATCCTCTAAACATATTAGGAAACCCTCAATGACCAACAGCAGGAAACTTGACAATGATATCGTGGCATGTGATTCTTACTGGAGAAACAAGAGGTCGCTTTTCACACGTGCACTTCGGTATCGTTCGCTTTTTAACCTTCAATTTTTTTAAATTAGTTGCTATGAAGCTATGATTGTAAGTGTAGTATCACGTAACAAGTTCAAAGATTATCTTATTATGAAATACCAAACAGCAACAGAAACTACAACAAACTCGGACAGAACGAAACACAGAGAGCAACAAAATATACAATGACAGCAGATATTCAAATAAATTCGACGGTTGAATTAGTTTTATGCAAATGAAAGCTCAAAAATATTTAAGCTTGGATCCAATTTTGATGTTAACTGGGATTTTTATTCTGATTATGTGAAGCTGTCCAGGAAACCCCAGGTATTTGTAAGCCGTTGCCTGAGGCGAATCCTTGGTGTATGCTGGCCAGACGTTATCTCCAAAGACCAGCTTCTTCATAGGACTCGTCAAAAGCCGATCTCAGTCGAGATTTTGAGAAGAAAATGGAAGTGGATCGGCCACAACCCAAGGAAAGACGATGGACGAGCTCTGGACTGGAATCCGCAAGGTAACAGAAGACGGGGACGTCCACATGCGACTTGGAGATGTGTGCAGACAGAGGCTGAGGCTGTCTGTGTTGGGAAGGCATGGCAGGATGTCAAGGCAATGGAACCAGACGGCGAAACTTCGTTGAGGCCATATGCTCCCCTTAGGATTTACACGAAATCAATCGCCAAAAGTAATCAAAAGTTGCGTCGTGTGTGACACTACACATTCGAGTAATTGTTTGGTTATTTACCAATTCAGGATGATGTTATTGCACAGTGTACAACATATTCCCAATTTACAAGAATTTCAAATGAGGAATGGACTTGCTTTTTTTTAATTCTTTCAAATTGTGGGTGCTGAGAGCTTTCCAAACAGGTGCTGTACAACAGGTCGGAAATGAAAGGAAGTGGGTGAAAAGGGGGAAGGGAAAAGCGTGTGACGTCATCTGGTGTGTAATTGCCCTCTTACGCTGAGTTCACATGGATGCGGAAAGTGCGGAACGCCACCTGATTGGCTGCCAGCTGTTTGGAGCAAAGGCTCCAGCCAATCAGGTGGCATCCGCTCCGCGCTTTCCGCATCCATGTGAACTCAGCGTTACTCCTGCACCTGGGAACCGATTGAGAGGGGGATGGATACATTCCAGATGACGTCACGCGTTTTTTCTTTAGCTTCTTCCCGCCCAATAACTCGGATTCCGGAACTGAAAATTAGGATGCAGGGGTTTTCGACGATAAACATAATAGATAAACATAATGAAATGAAGAAGAAGTAGGTCGAATTTGATCTTGGACTTCGTTGAGATATAAAAACTACAGAGTTGGGATTTGGGATTATTATTAGCCAATATAATATTAGTCTCCCAAACCCCCTAAGGAAATAACAGGCAGTCGCAATACAAATACTGCAAATGAAATATTAGTGTCTACAGCATTGAAATGATTAGGTATCCTTTCGACAGAATTTAGTAGGTACCGTACCTACTTTCAATACCCACATGATTGACAACGCGCTCTAAGTACCAGTGACGTGTAATTAGTACGTGTACGCAAGAATTTCAATAAGGTAGAAAATTAATTTGACACATCGGGACAATGGCAACGTAAGAAGAAAATCGTCAGCGTTTGAAAGAGCAGCGACCTTGGAAGGTCCGTAAACAAAGTGAGGCAACCTGTGAGACAAAAAAATATAACTTTTTTGTGTCATTCAAAAGAACTAGATGAAGCTCATAATAGGTAGGCATGTATGTGATGGACGGAGAATGAATCACGCGTAATCGATAGTAGATTCACACGTCATCGCACCCATGTGGCAGAGCTGAGTGGGTTGACACTTCTAATGACACGGTGATAACAGATAAGGAAATAACCAAATGAGTAAAAAAACTACCATAGTATTAATGATCCAATTAAATATATGCAATACGAAGTAATTACGCAATCTATCATGTAGAGGCAAGCCGAATCTTCACGCAAGAGAAAAACTCGTCGCGGTTCGTAGAAGAAACGATAGATGGTGCCGTGAGAAATAATGCGTAATGATATTAATGATCACTACCAACTCTTTGCATTACAAATTGATCTAATGGGATTTGAAAATAATTAAATTACGGTATTACCTGAGTGTTCTGGAAGTAATGCCGCCACAGAGGCCGGATTTTATCTTGACCGCCCACATCCCAAACGGTAAAACTGATGTTCTTATATTCGACAGTCTCGACGTTGAATCCTGAAAAGACCCAAACGAGCTAATTAGTCGTAACGAACGTACAGAAAGTGTACACGTAGGCAACTTGAATTAGGACGATCTGCCGTGGAATGAGTGGAAACGACACGTAAAACTTACCGATAGTGGGAATGGTTGTGACTATTTCTCCTAACTTCAGTTTGTAGAGTATTGTGGTTTTACCAGCTGCATCGAGCCCGACCATCAATATTCTCATTTCCTTCTTGCCAAAAAGGCCTTTGAACAAGTTCGCGAACATATTCCCCATCTTGGATGGATATTATTCTAACAACTGGAATAAAATCAAGCACAGAAAATTAGAAATGATTTAGACGACGAGCATAAAACTACAAAAAAATTCATTAATTACGCCGATAGCAGTGACTGTACATGTACACGGGCCAAAGCTCTTTTGTTCGAGCGAGGACGGCATTGATGACAGGAATGGTTTTCTACCGAAATGTAACACACTGAGAGGAATACAACTTCTGAACGGACCTTATATACGATATGAAATCCCAAGATGTTCGAAAGCCACGCCACTCAACAAAATATGGTGAAACTCGGTTAATTCTAAATAGAGGTGGGACAAAAAGCTGAACCGCATTTTCACACACTATCATGGACTCCTCCCAGGTGCCGAAACGTGCGACAGCGCACACCAAGGGCAGGAAAAATGTTTTACGACCTATCCAACAAACAGAGCATATTTCATATAAGCATAAAATTAGAGTACTCACCTTTAATTTAAAGAAGTAAATTTACACAACAATAAATAAAGACAGTCAAGCAGGTCCTATGACCCAATATGGCGGACGACAGTGGAAGTAGATTTTGCCACGTACAGTTATGACGCCATTATTCTGAAGCTGACTAAATCAGATTTTTTGACGTTGAAAATTCAAGAAACACGGTGCTGAATATTTAATTAAACCCAGATGGGAGGTGATTTGAGTAAATTTGCATATTAATCAAAAGTAAAAAATTCGATTTAGATCCTTGGAGAGAGGCCGGAGAGCAGAGCCAGCCTAATTGAAGAAGTGTCAGAGGAAAAGTGAAAATATCAATTGGACCTCGTGATTCTCAATTATTTTATTGTTTGTATGTTCAGATGAAATTTTAGGAAACAATTTCAAACAACAGAATAATCAAGTAAGAATATGTAGGTGTGGGAGGGGGAAACCGCTCGAATCTCAACTGTAGTCATTGATCCAATCACAATGAAGTTATTTATAGCGTAGGTATTTGGGCAGCTGGCATATATTTATCCATGCCAGCCAAATTAGACTTGGTGATCCATGGAGGAAGGAAAATAATATGACGTATAATTTCCATTAATAGTGGATTAGGGACGATTGAGTTCCTTCTTCCTTGTATTGTGCATAGGTAGGTACGAAACCGTGGCATGGGCGATCGTATGAAAAGACAGGCTGCCTGAATAGTTCCTAGATCTTATTATTTTATGCTCAAAGGTATTCCTATCCTTTCAACGTTTTACTTGTTGCAGTGTTCGAGCCATACACGCCGCTACTGTCTCAAAACTCTTACTTTCGTACAACCTATTTTCATACAGAAGTATAAACATGCAGTCTTCTGTTTATATTTTTGTATGAAAGTAGGTTCCAATCTAAGAGTTTTGAGACCAACCGCACTCTCCTACGATGAATTATAGTTCTTTTTCTATGAGTTTTCAAGATTGCAGCACTACCCATGGTAGAATAAAATATACTAACCCACTACCTACCTCACAGTTGGTAAGGGGGTCCCACCCAGCCAGACCTGAGGGGTCCAATGACGTCACTAGTTGCCAAAATTTTGAAGTTCATAGAAAAAGAACTATTCGTTGTAGTAGAGTGTGGTTAGTCTCGAAATTCCTAGAATGGAACCTAATTTCATTTAAAAATTGGAAAGTAATATCACTATGTAGGATTGGTGAATATGACTGAGAATATTCGTGAAAAGCTGAATCGTAACTTGTGTACTGTTCTTGTAGTAATTGATTCCAGCAACCCATGTGGTGCAGTTGATCACAGTCTGCTTGTCTCAAAACTGCATTCTGACATCGGTTTTGGATCCTCCGCTTGTTCTCTCATTGCCTCATTCCTGAATGGCAGGAAGCAAGCTGTTTGCTGTGGTGAATCACAGTTGTCTGAGCGTTCAGTTAATGCTGTGGTGTGCCACAAGGTTCAATACTTGGACCCATCCTCTTTTCTTCATTCGTCAATGACCTCCCTTCGTGTCTCATCAAATCCTGCTATCATCTGCTCGCAGATTACTTCCAGTTTTTTACTACCACTGCGCTATAGACAAGTTGGAGGAGGGGATTTTGCTGGTAAATGTGGAACTGAGGATGATCTCCCAGTAGGCTTCCTTAAATAACATCCGCCTCAACCAAACAAATCCCAGTCAATTATTGTCTCGAAATCTTCACTATATACCAGGCTTTTTCCACCAATTCACGTCAACAACTGTGTTATCCCCTACTCATCGCATGTTAAAAATCTCAGAGCAATAACTGGTGATGATCTACCCTGGAGATGGAACACGGCTACTATTATGTAGGAGAGTGTATGGGGCGTTGCACTCCCTCCGGAAGCTCTCATTTCGCACAACGGAGTCGCTCCGATTAAGACTAGTGAGGGTGCTGCTTGTTCTGCTGATCTTCTTCGGCTATTCAGTTTTTGCCCTCTCTGGATGCGGAGTGCAGCAGAAGACTCCAGGTGCTGGTTAATTCACGCACTAGATTTGTGTTTAGCTTGAAGAGTAGAGCATATCTCGGGTCACAGAAATAAAATCCTAGGCATTGAGGTAGGTTCTTTTCTCCAGGACAGAACGTTCATACTGATTTTTAGGTTCATAAACCATCCTAATATCTCTCAGTAGGTAGGTACTTTAAAAAAATTGATACTTAAGCGCGTTGTGAGAGGCTCCGTACCATCATACAGACTCATACGTCATACATGTAGACATTACTACATTCATTAAAGGTAGCTGGAGCGCGGCTCTGGAATGCTTTGCCATTGAGTGTTCGAGCCCTTCCTACCCTGGCTCCCTTCAGAGGGGCATTAGCCGCAGGACACGCCGAATGACCGCCCTTTCTTTTCCGTTGCTTTCTCCTTTCCTACTCTCCACACTATGTCCCCTTTCTGCTACAACCCTTCTTTACCTGTAAGCGAGTTTTCGAACTACCTACAACGGGGTTTACTATTTAAATGTCAGTAGGCATCCAAAAATGTACTTTTCTATGCGACATAAGCGTTTCTGCTAAATGATCTGTACTTCTCAGAATTACTTATATTAATTTTTTTGTGTTTTCTTTTTAAATAATCCAACCATATTAATGTCCGTATTACTTCGCCCTGGTTGTGTAATAATAAATAAAAATAAATAGAACTCATGGATACTCCTCATTGAAGGTTGCGTTGACCTACCAACGTTTTTAGCGAATTTTCAAAGAAAATGAAGCTATTGCAATGGCTTCGAAATTTAAATAATATAAATTTTTGGAAATTTTCTTCATAGAAATCCGTTTCAGACCATTCTAAAACGATTCCTGAAATTTAACACTTTTTAGCGAATTTTCAAAGAAAATGAAGCTATTGCAATGGCTTCGAAATTTAAATAATATAAATTTTTGGAAATTTTCTTCATAGAAATCCGTTTCAGACCATTCTAAAACGATTCCTGAAATTTAACACTTTTTTATATGTATATATATATATATTTATTTATATATGTGTCACTCCAGACGATAACTCTCGATAGAATTGAGATAAACAGCTCAAATTTGCACAAAAAATCTATCTTGGCAATCGAAAGGCTAAGTTCGAAGATGGGCGAAATTGGCCTACTCTAAGGAGGGTTTTGGCGCATTTAAAGTGCGCAAAAATTACCCAAAAATCCCCAAAATGTTATTTTCCAACAAGTGACCCCTCATTTTAAAGGTTTTTGCACGCTGAACACGATGGTGGAATCGGATTTTAGATATCTTGATCCGTTCTCAAATTAGAGCATTTAAAGTGCGCAAAAATTACCTAAAAATCCCCAAAATGTTATTTTCTAACAAGTGACCCCTCATTTTAAAGGTTTTTGCACGCTGAACACGATGGTGGAATCGGATTTTAGATATTTTGATCCGTTCTCAAATTAGAGCATTTAAAGTGCGCAAAAATTACCCAAAAATCCCCAAAATGTTATTTTCCAACAAGTGACCCCTCATTTTAAAGGTTTTTGCACGCTGAACACGATGGTGGAATCGGATTTTAGATATCTTGATCCGTTCTCAAATTAGAGCATTTAAAGTGCGCAAAAATTACCCAAAACTAGGATAATCTTTAAACTCTTACCCCCACCCCCTTAGAGTGGTCAGATTGAAAAATGTGAGAAGTATTAATTGAAGACGAGAGTTCGAAGCAAAAAAGGGGGAGGCAAACGATTAGTACAACTCCTTGAATTTACCCACAGCGATCAAATAAATAAGCACTTAGTACAATTACGTAATAAACAAACGGTAGAATCAGGATGGACAAAACGTACAAATTAAAATAAATACGAAGAGAATATACATAGAAAACCAAATTTTAGACCGAAGTTTTCCTTTATTCAAAACCATAGCCATTAATTCGAATATTTCTTTGAAAATTCGCTCATTAAGTCATGCTGCATGACTGATTTTTTTTTTATATATGTATATATATATTTATATATGTGTCACTCCAGACGATAACTCTCGATAGAATCGAGATAAACAGCTCAAATTTGCACAAAAAATCTATCTTGGCAATCGAAAGGCTAAGTTCGAAGATGGGCGAAATTGGCCTACTCTAAGGAGGGTTTTGGCGCATTTAAAGTGCGCAAAAATTACCCAAAAATCCCCAAAATGTTATTTTCCAACAAGTGACCCCTCATTTTAAAGTTTTTTGCACGCTGAACACGATGGTGGAATCGGATTTTAGATATCTTGATCCGTTCTCAAATTAGAGCATTTAAAGTGCGCAAAAATTACCCAAAAATCCCCAAAATGTTATTTTCTAACAAGTGACCCCTCATTTTAAAGGTTTTTGTACGCTGAACACGATGGTGAAATCAGAATTGCGATATCTCATTCCGTTCTCAAACTGGAGCACTTTGAAGATTAAGGAACGTGGTTATTTCTTCGAAAATTCGCTCTTATAGCCATGCTGCATGACTGTGGTTTTTCTTAGGTAGGTACCTACATAAATATTTCAATTTTAAACTTAGTTTTCAAATTTGAAACAGTGAACTTGAAAACGCGAATAAAAAAAGTCTAATTTGATGAAAAAAGGTTCTCATAGGTATGTATAGGTACTCGGAGAAAAAAATAGGTAGCTACCTATAATTTCAAGTTATATACCCTAAATAGTTACATGTCGCAAAACTTTCCCTTCCACTGTTATATCTAGTTGATAACACACGGTAATTATTAGGTACTTCAAAGTAATTTATAGGTGGGTACCTACAATCGGAAACTTCACTTTTTGATTCCTCACTACTGGAAGGTAGGGAAACCTTGGATTCGTGATTGAGTAAAAAAAATGATGTCCTCCAAAATGAAAATTGCCGCTACTTACCATTTTGCGTTTCAGACATCAAGGAAAATTTTTGGTTCCGTGCCTGTCTGTGCTAATTCCTTGTAACGCCCATAACTACCCGAAACAGTGGTCGAAATGGGCTGAAAGTTGGAGGGTAGGTGCGGATTGGGTCAAAGATGGTCCCATACCAAAAATCATTGGAAAAGTACCTACTGTAACTTCCGTCTGCGCATGTGCAAACGTGAAAGACTTGAAACGCCCATAACCACCTTAAATATAGTTTGGTTTTAAATATAGGCACACGTTTTGCTGTAAGTAAATACAAGACATTATAAGTATGGGCTCAAATTTATTTTTGATAAAAATATTGCGTAGGTAGAAGTATATTTTGTGGAAGTAGGAATAGGGCCGCACAAAGAAGTGATGGGAAGGGGCTATAAAAATGTTCTGTTGGGCATCCAGACCAGACGTAGTGGATCCATGATGGTCAGCCATCAGTTCCATGTTGACCACAACAGACTGATGCAAGTCGGGTAGGTAGGTAATTAACTAATACAGACTAATCTGTTCTAAAATCACTAAGCTCTCCTACATCACTACACATAATTCACACTAATAAATCACTTCTTAATTATTTTTATACCTGAGAAGCAAAAAATAGAGCATCATTCATGCAAATCTCATGCCGAATAATCTTCTACATTTACCTGTCTCGACGTCATCATCTGACCAAGGGCTTCCATTCTGACAACTCCATCGTCAAAATCAGAAACATCAAAGTAAATCAGAAACATCTCTTCACTGAACTCATCAACCAGTCATAAATAATTATGTCTGGCATGGCTTTGCCCAGGTCCTCGGGGTCACAAACTTGGAATTGGAACAAGAATAAGAAGGGTAACAACAGATTCGAATTTGAAAACAACGGGGAAAGAGGGAAAGGGAACTCTTCCAAATAGGTAAGTTCGTATTTGATTTTATTTTTATAATTAATCTTAAGTACCTACTATTATTCCATAATTTATTATAGTTGTGTAGTTAGCTATTCTGAATTTTCATTGTGGATGATATGTATTCATCGTGACCTAGTGTGTGCTACAGAACCTTTGATTACAACCTGGTAAGAAGCTTGATTTCGGTGTTCGCAAAAATGAACGCTTTTATAGATTGTTCGATTTAACAAGAAATTTTATTTGAAATCCCAAATTCTTTTTATACGACAGAGTAGGCTTTTTATAAATATGCCTACACACACAAAAATAGAGCTGATTTTCGTTTAGGTTTTCTGTCTCCAGTAGGTGTACAGGATTATGCGAATCTTAAGACACAGGTCAAAGCAGTAGTTACCAGTACCTACCTGTGTAGTAGGTACGTATTCTTGTTTTAAGCTCGTTGCTTGTGAAGGCGAACGAACCTCTGTGGAGGACAAGCCGAAGATCAGTGGACGTGGAAATAATGGAGCGGCTATGTATGCCAATACCAACCCTTTGAAAGGCCGAACGCGATCGTGAGAAGTCATCCGAATGGAATCAGCTGTAGGCAAGACGTGAAAGGTTGGGGGAACATAACGGACGAAAAGCTGAAGAGGATACGAGATAAAACCTGGAGCGAGGCCTACTGCTAAAGGAAAAAACAAGGGCAGTGGCCGACTGGAATAAAGAACAGGCAGTTTCTCAAAGGCTTTTGTTTATCAGGTTAGGAAGCCATGTTTCTGTCGATTCAGGCAGGCGCTTATCTGATCTCTCAAGAGTTCGAGGATAAGTTTTTGAAGGCTCCTAACCAAAAAGAAATTATAACATTTGTCTCAGAGAGATCGCATTCCAAATTAAAAGACAGCAATACGTGCGTCAATGTGATAACGAACCATTATTCCAAGAATGCTCGTGATCAAAAATCGAAGAATGCTGCACAATCCTTGTCACGTGGGTTTATTAGGTATTCCATTGGACATCAAAAAAGTTGGCTATTCATTTACTGTTTATTTCATGTGTAATAATATTGATATAGAACGTCATTGAACTTATCATTGAATTGTCCGGATCCACTTCTAAGTTATTATACAAATTTCTAGTGATTACAGCCATTTTCACAGGTTTTTGACCCATAAATAATGAATTTTGAGAGTTGAAACTTCGTTAGAACCTCAATACTTCACTCAATGGTCAAAATCAACTTCATATTTGGTCTCCTCACCCTAAAAAACACGGAAAACGATACATCACAAGCTCAAATTCACTAAAACGTGAAAAATACCTAATTTTGCACCCATTTTTCACCCATAACACCGCTCGATATTTTCCGATCGAGCTGCTGAGTAGGGGACACAACTAGGGCCCAAATGGAGCCTGTGTGCAAAAGAACGGTTTTTTTAGACCGAAAATTAATGTAGATATCGATGACACGGCGCGCCGCGGCGGACGGACATGTTTTTGGAATCTACACACCTTGAAACGTAGAAAAAATGTTGGGGGGGTGTTCCAAAAAAATGTTCCGAACCGAATACATAGGTGTATTTGGGGAATAATTAACCAAAATGACAGTTGCATGTTGAAGCAGTTCCAGAAGTAGAATACTATAAGCAAACTACAATTAATTCATGTTCCATTTCCTTTTCTCTAAGTCATCTTGCTTGTTCCTTTCTGTTGTTCTAGGTATTAGTTCAGTACATTTCTTTCAAATAATGCAGCATTCAGAAGATGCTGTTTTCATTAATTATACCTACTCGTATGTATAATAATAAAATAAGTGAAGGATTCATTCATGGAGCTAAAAGAACGCAGTGTTTACGAAAGGGGCCCGAACCAAGAAGCTATTACAGCGTTGCCAGATCTTGCGCCACGGCCTTCTCTGAAGCCGGCCGTGGTTCAACTCATTTTGACTGAATTTCTGTAGGATTATGAAGGAAGCGTTCCATATATGATCCCCTATGAATTTCAAGACAGTCGGAATGTTAATAGCAGCCTCTGCGCCTGTGGGAAATAATAAAAAATCCATAATGGATCAACTATCTGTTATGGATACTACTGATAACTAGGTTTGTTCGCAGTGCCCATCTGACGGTCGAGAGACGTTGGGCCGTTCGCAGTGATTCTTCTGGCTGTATACTGTCTGTGACTGATGTACACAGTGTTTTCATGGCTGTCCAAAGCCAGTTTTTTCTTCACCATTCCAATAGGTATTAGGTTCGTTCGCACTGGCAGTTAGCAGACTCCTAAGAAACCTTAAAAAACCATTCATGATCCAGTACCATCTTGATAAGTGTTAGATTATGGTTTATGGTTGGGAATGTTTATGGTTGGGAATCAGGAAGGCACTGGGACAGAGGGCAGTTATTCCTCCACCCGATTTTCTTGGAATGACGTTGGTCACTGCAAACAAACCTATTGCTGTTAAGATATTTGGTACACCAGTTTATTATTTAATATGTATCACAATGTGAGGAAGCTATACTCTTCCCCCTCCCTCACACTATGCAGACTTTTTAATTAATTCTAAGAGAAGACTACACTGGAGAACATACCCTCGTAAGTGCCATTGAACATTAATCATACTAATATTATATTTTCCACAGACTCTCCATCTTAGTTCCACTGACAGCGAATTATTATGGGGGATGAATGGACGGACGGTTCGCTTTCTCTCATTGGTAATTATGCAGATTTTATTTGGATGCCCCCCTCCCCCACCCCCACTACATAATGTTTACTTTTCTTGAATAGCTCTTTAGTACTTGATCAATATAATATGAATTTTTGTACGTGCTCATCTGAAATTCACATTCCGGTAAATTTCAATTGTTATTTTATAAATTTATTCATTTACAGACCATTTGAAGTCAGCAGCAAATGAAGACTTCCTCAACTTGGCGAGTGGAGCCTTCAAACACAATAGAGCTCTACAAGATCGTTTTCGTCTACTAGAGGTACCTTCATTAGATTTCTACTTGGACAAAATGTTGGATATAATTTGTTTTGTGGAGGAGTGAGGAGTTTTGAACAACCTTTGGTACTACTAGCCCAACAAGTTGGCCATATCTAAGAGGTATTCACATTTTACAAAGACTGAAATTCCTTCAGGCTGATGATGATCATCATTCTGTTAACTACCTTCTTCAACAGCTTCATCAACAGCTGTCGGATCAAATTTCGTGATGGGCAATTTCTGTGTGTAGGAATTTTTTATTTTTGATCTCAGAATCTAATTTAGCTTTATATATAAATATAATTTTTTTTTGAAAAAATATTCAGAACTTTTGGAAAAATGGTAGTTTGAAGCGCGTTTTCAAAAATAAGCGGTATTTTAATATGGGGGATTCAAAATAGAAATGCGGCAAGAAATGACATACGAGGTCTATTGACGTCTGATTGGCTGTTGGCCCAAGGAGGCGGAGCTAAGCTTTGAAGGTGAAGGTTCTCAGTGCTGCCAGCAACCCAACATTAGAAATGTCAAACCTTCCAGACAACCTTCATTACCTTTGCTGTGACCTTTTGTGAACCTCCCCTCATACGCTACGTCATTTCTAGTAGAAACTCGGAAATTCAAATTTCTACTAGTTTTCCGCCTAGTCTTTCTGACCTAAACACCTCATTAAGTGGTCAATAACTGTTAATTTCCGTTATTGAACAGAATTTGGTAAAAACTCGGCGCTCCACGCCTCGCCAGGGGGCAAGCCCCCTGGACCCCCGGTTACCTCTATTTACATACTTCGGACGAAATTATAGAATCACAGAATGTGTTTTAGCTCACGCGTTTCACATAAACCTTTTTCGACTGATATATTGACTGCTCATAGGTTACACCAGGTTACACGATCCTTAGTTCCGTATCATCGGTACTTATATAAAGCTTGCAATCGTGTTCACAATATAAATTATTGAGAATGATCACCTAAGTGTAAACAATTATTATTATTTAAACAATGACGCTCATACCGCAGCTTGTCGGCCACGCACTCCGCATTGGTTAACGTAATATGGTTAGGTAAATCGAGAGCTATCCAACGAGTGGTGAACGATTTTTGTACGATGATAACTGGCGAAGTTAAAGTTCCGTAGCAACGAATCGGTTGTACGTGAAAATCATTAGAAATTTTTCATAACAGCGTCCCAGATTTCGTTACGAAATTTCGTTACCTTTTTTGGCTAGTTAGTCCATGGCTAAAAAACATTCTGTGTTAAAAATGAGAATTTGTAACCCACGAAAATTGCCCATTGTATGATTCATCTTAAATATAAGTGCTGGTCAAAGATGTGATGCTAGTGCGTGTGCGGGCAGAAGTGTATTATTGTTTATAATTGATCATGGCAGCTTTTAGAACCGTTAACCATTACTGTTGTTTTCTTGATTCTAATGAACATTTTTATACCGCTTCCATACAGTACTTATGCTGCACTTCGTTTTCAGGCATTTGGTGCCTGCAGGCCAAGCAGGAATGCCATCCAAAATGGACCTAGTGCTGACACATCACTGGCACTAACTGATTCACCTGAGGACCTTGATGTAAGGTTTTTCAACCAGTACATTCTCACGCCACCTTAGTTCTCGGTTCTTCAGTGATGGGCGATTTTCTTGACTTATATTTGAAAATAGATCTGCTCCTAAAAATATTAGTGGTGTGCCATATCCATGATTTACCAAGTTTTGGGTAGCTAGGTTCCTACCTTCTATCCAGTGGTAACTACAAAAGCATTTCTCAGTTCTCTGCGTCTTAGCGTGTTCAGTTTCTTGTTTTGCACGTTGTCTTAATTTTCTCGTTGTAAGTTGATTCCTTACATTTCGTTACAGGTCGAGGTTGTGAATGATACAGAGTGTGTTGTCTCTCCCGTGTTACCTCCTCGAGCTGCGCTCTATAGGCCACCTCTGGAGGTTGGAAAGGTTTACATTGTGAAGAAAATAAATTCGAAGCGAAACCTCTGGTCCAAGGCCTTACTTCTATCAATCATTTATAATGTCCAGGTACGCGTGCTGCACTCTCGAATTTACAATTTAGTAGAAAATCTTCTAGAACCAAAGAAGGCAGGGAAATACGTTTCTGCTGGTGATAGAATCGTAGGAAGTAATGTTGAGAATAATTCCTCCCCCACTGCAGTATTTTTCATTTTTATCAATGATACATTTTACCAAACCCGACTTCTTTCAGCGTGGAATTACAAATAATCGTTGCCTAGTCAAGTACAGCGATGGTATGGTTTCACGGAGGCATGTAGAGGCTTCAGAGATCGCTTACTTAGAGGAATGCGAAACTATGATTCCTTTGGGAACAGCTGTGGTGACTAACATCACGTCAAATAATGCCATGCATTATCATTCTGGTGTTGTATTGGAGCTGCCTAACGCTATGAATAAGTTCCGGTAAGTATGCAGGACTTGCAAAGCCCTTGATTCGTCTTCTAGACCAGGGAAGTGAATGGAATTTGTTTGACTTGAGTTCTTACTTGATGTTCATATAAACAGTTTAGCGTTATTTTTTGCAGGTACTTAGTATTTTTGGACAAAGGTTTCGTTTGTTACACTCAGCACCACGAGCTGAGAGTTGCCTGTGACGTGTATCAAGAAAATACTTCAACCATCGACCGTTATTTTGTTAGAGATTGTCTCAGCCTCTATCCTGACCGTTTCTCATTGAGGTTCAAAATTGGAGAGAAAGTTGAAGTCAAACGGAAATGTATGTTCTCGACAATTAGCGTAACTGTGCATTTACCTTTTTACATAGTTGTAGACAATTTGAGACCTCAGTCTAATTGAATGCATTCTCTAACTTGATTAACTGATTTTTCTGCAAGTGAATGCTGATGTCCATTCATATACAGTTTATTGTATTTGTAATGAATTGAAATTTTCAGATGGTAAACATCGTCTTCTGTTGATAGATTCCTATTTTGCCTGTTGATTTTAGGTGGATGGGTGGAAGGAACAGTTCACGCTATCGATTGTTCGATTGTTCAGTTGAGATTTTCTGATGGTTCGTTGGAATGGTACTCAAGGGGATCCTATAAGTTCAAGAAGATACTCTATGAACACCGCAGGACGTCACATCCCCTCAAGTACCTTCAGCGGCTCCAGTCCATACGAGAAAAGGTGATTATTATTAACAAAACAAAGGGGGAAAACGCTTTATTGTATTTGTGGTATAACATGGAAAATTACGAGTTTTCAAGAATCCCGATTAAAAGGACGCACATCAAATAAATGGTTTAGATTGTATTGCGTTTAATAGAATATTATGCAGTGTGGACACCGGACATGCCATAATAATTACCCTAGCAAGGTACAAAGTAATGGGTATCTCTCATTGATACCTTGGGAAAAGTCATTGGAAAGCGACAAAATATACCAAATGTTCAGGAAAATATCTATCCGGGTTGGGCAGGCATTGTTATCTAACTGAAGTAATCAAACCATCGCTCTTTTGGCTGTTACTGAAGACCGGTAGAAAGCTCATGAAGAGGTTAGCATCTGCACATGCTCGTTTCAGCTGTTGTGTTCACATGCACTGGTAAAAGGGTAATGGGGGGGGGGGGGCATGGTCGACACCAAAAACCTGTTTAGATGAGCTAATCGGCAGAAATTTCGATCAAACTCCCTCAGTCCAAGGGAAACAGCAATTTTTTTTAGCTCCGCCTGTCTTCCACCAACTGCTTCGCTCCTCTACATCCATTGATAAGTAATGTTGCCCCCACTGTAGTAGCCTTCAACCTACTGTTCATCCTTAAGTAGTTACTTCACTATTTGTTCATTGTTTCATCTGTCTGGTCGTTATTTTTAATTACAATTTAATTTTTCAGATTGCTCCTGAAATGAACGAAGAAAATAATGGAGGTAATGACTGGCCTTAACAGATGATTTCCAAAGTGTATTGTGATTTCCCCACCAGTGCTATGGGAAATGGAGGTTATCCAGATCATTGGTTCTGTTAAGGAGGTTGAGGCTTGCATTGAGGGGGGGTCGAGGCCATCGGGGGAAATTATACGCCTGTTGTGTCTCGTTGGGTCTTGTTTTTGTAAATTTGGAAGAAGAAGCCTCTTAATTTTTGTAAACAAAACTTGCATTTCAGTGTTCAAACTTGAAGGCAGTGGATCTAAAAATCAAATGTTGCCGATTTGGGACTTGAGACTTGGTGGGAATCATCTAATAGTATGTGTTACTTGTTCTTGCTGTGGTCGCCAGCTTAGACTTCGCCAAAAAGCGGCTTGGGTCACCAAAGTTGATCAAGATGAACATTGAATGAACGCGGAAAATTATTGTTATTATAATTTTCTTTCAAACTAATTTAGCTCTCTATTCATGATCAAGGGTACAGTAAATTTGTTTTGTCATTAGATATTTCAATATGGGTGGTCGTTGGGCAGTTGACTGAAGACGTGGCAATAATTATCCATTTTGAGGATATACAGGTTCAAAATACCCTGAACCTACATTTTGTATGGCAAATTCTCAATTCAGTATAGAACGTTCATGAAAATTCTGTCAGTGTGCGTTTCAGGTCTTCCATCCGCTCAAAGACAGTTGGTCCCAGCTATTTCCATGACCTCTCACAACATTCCTAAACTTCCACCTCAAGAAACAAACCCTCTGAAGGTACTTTGATAATAAACTGGAACTGTCTTGATAAATCCATAAATTTTCTTGGTAAATCTTCTACTAACTGAATTTCTCTTTCACTTTTACGTCCTGTTGTAACCAATAAATTATTTGCTTCAGGTAGTCACACCGCTTTTGATTTGGTGGCCAAGGGATATAGGCCTGCATTCTTGTGACGAAAACTGTGTAGCGGGAGAAGACCTCATTAAGAGGATTGACCAGCAGCATGGAGCATTGGTATGGCCTCTCTGCATCGGATTCAAAAGGTATAAATTATTGTAATTCATCAATCGCTCATTCTTTGTTATAAGTAGGTTCAGGTAACATGGTGGTCTGGTTAATCAGTTTAATCGAAGCAATTTCTTGATTAGAACCTTCACTGAATTACTGTTCCTGCAGTCCCCGTATCAACTTGCTCGTTGCTAGAACAGCGACTAGAGCAAAGGCACCTGGTTAAGAGGCGTTGCCCCATTACTCGTTAATAGGACAACTAGGTGCTCATCGTAACGAGTTCCAAGCTCGTGAGCAGGTCTTCATTTTTAGACAGTTCATGAAGACTTCAGGGCGGACGTGGTACAAGTGAAGGGACTACGAGTAGAAGTGACAAACTGCGCCTGACTCAGTGACAGCTCGATTCGGAGAATAGTTTACCAGTGGACAACTCTTCAACTAGAGGCCGCTTGTAAACAGGCAGTCGGCTGTGAGCAATGTTGATTGTTTCAAGGCTATATATTGCTTCTGAGCCTACCAAGGTAGCAGAAGCATTGTTTTCACCTTTGAGAGGAACACTTTTTTTGTGTGTGTCCAAAATCAAGAGTTCCACTCGCGTTCTAAGATTTAGAACTTCTGCAGAAATTTGGTTCAGTGTCTGTGTCTGCAAATCCTTTCCACATCAGACTTCCTCAATCGGATTTGATCACTGGTACAGCCATTACGCAAGAGCGAACGCGAAATCCGAGGTGGATACTAAATTCACACGAATCACTGGCCTGATTTTGCTCAAAATGCGGTGGGTACCTAGCTGGGGTCTAGCTCCTAAACCTAGGTGGTCCTCTAAGAATTGCTGAACGATCGAATCATTAGTAAGTATGGCCACTGTGAATGCATGAACACAAAATCCGAAGTAGTCATTTTCCCACAAATCAATGACCCGATTTTTCTCAGATTTGTTGGGTAGTTGAGTATAGCTCCTAGATGGCCCTGTGCATTTCATCGTGATCAGATTATTGGTATGGACACTGCACAGGTACTCAATTTTACACAAACTGGCCTGATTTTGATGCAGTTTTCAGGAATAATGGGGGGTTGGACCCTTGATAGTCCTCTATGCATTTCTGAACGATCGGATCATTGGTAGATTGCGCAAATACCAAGTCCGAGGTACCTAATCAATTTCACATCCACCAATGGCCCGCTTTCGCTCAAAGTTGGGTTAGCATCTGAGCGCGCTTGCTCTAATCGCCAGGAGTTGGATGGGCAGCATGAACTGTCTAATATTTGTCCAGATTACTTTTGAGACTTCCTTCTCAAAGGACTACGTAGATTCGCAGGAGAGTCAATGCATAATATTTAGTTGGACATGGCTTCAAGCACCCGTTATAGAATAAGGGTAGGTAGGTTACAACTCGATTTTTTATTAGTCAAAAACCTGGGAAATCGTCTGAAATAACCATCAATTTGTATAATAACACTAGAAAAAGTGTCAACACGTGAATCAGGAAGGTTAAGTGGCACTGTCAACGATCAAAGATAATCTGTAAAAAAAAAAAGCTGAGCCTAATTCGTGTTTTTGGGGGCCAAAATTGGTGGAAACCATCAGAAATAGCTATTTCAATTATTTCACATGAAAGAAGCAATAAATAAACAGCCAACGTTTCTGTAGGTATGTCCAATAGAATAATAAACCCATGTGACAAGGACTTAGCAGCGTTTTGATTATAAAGTTGATTATTTCTTATTAATTTATTCCTTATCTGTGACGGTATATGGAAATCTGTCCAATTTTGTATTGGATCCGGGCTTCCCTATCTTTTTGACAGGTGTCTAATGGGGCTGTTCGCTTAAACAAATAGTCAACTCCTGGAAGCATTGCCTAGTAATCAAACCAATGGCTATCCAGGGGGAGCTGTCACACCGTCTCCCCACCTTTCTTCTTGGGGAGGAGGAAACTACGCTGTATGGGCGGCGCCAGTTATACCTGCTGATCCATTACACATCTTAAATTTCTCATAATTTCATGTTATTTGAGGATAAGGCTGTACTGTTAACATTCGTACATGTGTGAGATTCCTTTGAGGTCATCTTACTACTAACTTATTGAGTTTAAATACCTATTTATTATTATTTTATCCCTGCTGTTGTAGACTGAATCAAGCAGGAACCATTTCTTACAAAGCCCCCTGCGGACAATTGCTTAGGAATTACTCTCAGTTGAAACGCTTTCTGGACACCACAAAGCTGTGTCTGTACTACGACAGTTTCGACTTCAGCACACAAATCAATGTTCAAAGAATTTACGAACCAAATCCAAACGGCATATTAGCGTCAGTAAGTAAAAGCCCTTTTTTGTGAATTCAGTACTACACTATACTCATATTTACATTGTGCATTTTATCGATCAATTGGCATTGAATCCATTACCCTAATTTAACTTATTCCAGCTTAACGACATCTCAAATGGTTTGGAAAAGTGCTCCATTTCATGTGTCAATGAAGTCAACAACCAGTTACCCGAGCCTATCACCTACATGACCACAAGGAAGTTCCTAACATGTTCAAACGAGCTTATGAATAACGATGGCAATTTCGTTAGTTGCTGTTCTTGTGACGATGACTGCCAGGTCAAATTTTTAAAATATTATTTCAACTTCATTTCATGTGTTCATTTCATATGTACCCTTCGGATTTCTGACCATAAACAGTAGCAGTGCACAGTGAAATTATAGATAATTTATATTATCTTTAGATTATTATAATATTGGGCGTTTCCTACTTCATTTGAAATTGGAAGGTGCTCTATTTGCAGGATCCTGCCAAGTGTGAATGTATCCAACTGACAATCAATTCATATCTGGAAATCCAAGGACTAGAGAACCCCCTTCCTCCATCCGAAGTTATTTATAAATATAAACGCCTGTTCAATGAAGTTCAATCAGGCATATACGAGTGCAATCAGCGGTAAGTTACGATTCTAAGGGATTACCTTTGTTCTTCCCGTTGTTCCAGATACTCATACCCAAGTTTTGAACCGCTGATACCTTCCTATGTGAACCGTAGTTCCTTCTTGCTTCCAGGTGTAAATGCAGCTCAGCCTGTTCTAATCGGTTGGTTCAGTTTCCTTTGAGTGTGAAACTGCAGCTGTTTCAGACTGGCAAAAAAGGCTGGGGCGTGCGAGCTCTCCACGATTTGCCCAAAGGGTCTTTCGTGTGTACGTACGTCGGGGTCCTCCTCAATGAGAGAGAAGCGAACGAAGTGAGTGAGATTTTGAATAAATAATACATTGGTTTTGATTTGCGAACTGGTCGTGCTCTATGAATGCACGAAATCGACACCTTAAACGTCGTCTATGCAGGAAAAACGGTAAAATTATGGGGGGGGGGGGATAAATAAATTCCAGTCATGCAGCATGACCATGTGAGCGAATTTTCCATTAGGCAGAGTACCTCCTCCGTCTTGAGTTACCATTCTATTACAACACGTGGGGATTTAGTATCAATTTATGGCAATTTTAAGCCGTTTTGTAAGATTTTTCTTGTTGCCATAGATTTTTAGTATTTTTTTTTTACCCCCTTTTCTATGAAAACATCTTTATAGTTTCGAGTCACAATTTATTATTCTTTACCATTGTTGTTGAATTTGTGATATTGTTGGTGTCTTGACTATTTTTGACCAAAAAACAACTCATTCGAGCCACTTCTTTATTTGAGAACAGTATACCTAGTGCCTCTTGAAATATTGTTTTTCTTTTTCAAATCGCCATTCTCTACTACCTTTGGTGATTTTGTAAAAATGTTTAGTGGTTACTTACAATAGTTACCGATTTGTTATGATTTTCGCACATCCAAAACTCAAATTTGACACAATTTCTGTATTCCTAAAACCCTTGATTTCATCGTTTCGTTTGTAATTAGAGAATACCTACTATCATTTTGGCGAAATGTGAAATTTTTCATCGGTGCCAAGGTGAGATATCAGCCTGACCGACACAAAGGTAAACGGATCCAGAATACTCTGAAACGGATTTTTGTTCCAAAAAAAGCCTCTACCGTGTACCTCGTTGAGACACTAGTCTCCTGTACATTGATAAATAAATAAATAAATAAATAAAAGCGTTAAAAAATTCATGTACTGTCTAAAATTTTGCAGTCGCTTAATTTTTTCCGAAAATTCGCTAAAACAAGTCCGATACCTACTTTTTTTGTATAGGCGGTACCTACTTTTTTTTAGTTAGCTTGTTCATATTATTAAGAATCCAATTAGCTAACCCCAATAAAAAGAAGTGTTTTATTTTAATTCTGCGTTGTATATCTCGAATGAATGGTTAAATTTGTGTTTTCTATAAATTTTCGACTTGCAGTGGGGAATCCTGCATGGAGACGACTATCTAACCGACTTGGACCTCATCGAGTCGCAGGAGTCGCTCAAACCAGGATATGAAGAGGATGTAGCAGAGCTCAGAGCTGTGGACGTCAAGTGTTGTACAAGTCAGTGCTGTTCGTTTGAATCTACTGAACCATCTTATCCGTTATATGAGTAGACATCTCTCGCTTTCGCACAGTGACTGCAAAGGCTTCAAGCTGAGACTACCCTTAACCCATTCGTACCGTTAGGTGTCGTCTTATAGTCCAGTCCCTAACCCCCTTTTCATTTAGGTACATGAAAAGGGTCGCTTGCTTACAGAAGGTGGGGCGTTATGTTTCTTGATCTCAAATGGCGTATATAGATAGATGCCAATCACTGGAAACCAAGCGAACTTTTGGTGACAAGCAAAAAACGAAAAAGGTTTTAAATTTCGAGGTTTTTCGGCCACCAAAAACTTTGTGGATTCGCTTGGTTTTCACTGCTTCCTAGTTTAAAAAAAAGTAAAATCTTTATTGTACATAGGGCTGTTGCCCCTCACAGTTTACATTATTTACAAAGGTTGTGGGAGAACAAAATAAAACTTTCGTAAGAATGAAAAAACAAAAAAAAACAATGTAAGAAACATTAAATGTAAGATACTAAAGAATATTAAAAGTATTACAATTAGGAAAATTTGAATTCAATAAACAAGCTGAGAGAGATCGACTGATGTCGAAGGAAGGGGGTGTGGAAGTAAGGAAGACAGTAGAAGATGAGTAGAAGGGGCCAGCTTGCTGTTTTGGGAGATGAAAGATTTAGCAGCGCTTTTAAACCGGGTTATGGAGAGAAAGGAACGAATTTGGAGAGGTAAGGAGTTCCACAGTCTCGCAGCAACCACACCAAATGACTGGCTTATGGCTCTTGATCTATGCTGCACAATCCTGAGTGCTTTTAAATTAAAGTTTTCCTCTTCGAATCTTTGTTAGTATTGGTACTTTTAGATTAGATTTGATCCAGGGACTTAAGAGAGGACCATAGGTGCCGCACCGAAACCTTGGCTTCTGGTATTTGGTTCTGTTGGTGGATAATATTTATTTATTGTTTGTTGTAGGTATACCAGACAGTAAACACAGCGAACCAGCTGAGAGGTAAGAGAACATTGATATCGCAAAATATTCAGGCTGTACTGCTAATGATTCATTTTTAAACACATGCTTACTTTGCATGGATGTTCGTAGGTACCTACCGAATTCAGTATAATGTCTCACTTCTTTATTTTTGCAGTTGTTCCAGTCGGAAAGCAGATATTAAGCCTGACCGTGAGTATCGAAGTTTACTTACGTTTAACAGTAATAAGATTTCTGATGACTTGGAAAGTTTTACTTTTTTCTATTTTATACTTCCGTGTATTATTAAACAATGTGCGTTTCCTTCACTGTTTTTGGTTTCTTCAAGCTCTAGATCAGTGGTTCTCAACGGGGGCGATAACGCCCCCGTGGGGGCGGTGGAGGGATACTGAGGGGCGGCGAACTTGTTTTGGGCGGTAGGGGGGCGGTGAGCGCCTGCCTGAACACGTCAACAAGTTCAGGAATCTTTTCGATTCAGTGCTTGAGATGTATTTAGGTGCATCTGAGAGGCCGATAGCTACAATTTATAATCGATGTTGCTTACTTGACCGATAAATTCGCCAAATTCAATGGAATCAATTCGCAGCTTCAAGGTGATGAACTCAATTTAATAAAAACGAAATCTGTTATTTCTGCCTTCCAAAATAATCTCACTTGCAAGCTGAGTTTTGACCGCAACGAAGTTGTGATTTGCCAGTTTTCAATCCTGTCGGATAAGCATAGTGAATAGTATCATGTATAAGAATATTGAAATCTCTTTGATGAAACAGTTTACTGTGAACACCTGGAGTCTTTGCATAGATCTTTTCCGAACGTTTTGAGAATATTTTGTCCTCAATGGGTCATAAATCCTCTGTGCACATTGAGAAAACAGAGGTTAAGATTCAGGAAATATTGACTGAACTTTCAACTAGTGAGACGTAGAAAGCCAGTTTCCAGGATGATGGTAGGCTCACGGAATTTTGGCTTCATGCTAACATCAGTTACCTCTACGCTGGAGTGCGGAATGTCGTTAAAAAAACTGTTAATCGCCTCCCTATTCTACCTCGTCGATCGAGGGTTCATTACTGTTACTGATTTCCTTAATATTATAACTACAATAAAAACTCCACCCCTTGACTCCGGATGATGCCTCTGTACTTACTTCGAAAGAAAAAGAATAAAAATGGAGTTATTGAAAGGTTTTCTTTTTCCACTGATACACGAAAAATACGCTGATACATACAAACTTTCAATAGCCCCCCGTTTTTATTCTTTGAAATGGGTTTCCACGATTCCGCCGCGAGTGATTTAGTTCGTTTGAATGAAACTATGAAACATGGTGTGTACGTGTTCTTGCTCAAAATACCGATAATGCGACGATTCAAGGTTCGATGCGACGGTAAAAGGTCAGTTTTGCCCAACTTCTAAACGACTGGACCGATTTTGATGGAGATTTTTGCACCGTGTTGTAGGGGATCCTAAATGGGAGGTCCTGATGTTAGAATCCATTTATACCCGTGAGTTTTCCGGGAAACGACAGAAAATTTCACAACCGTACTGGTTGAAAGATGTGTCGGAACCTCCCTTTCACAACCCATTTTTATACCTCTTCGAAATTTCCAAGGAATGTCTGGTACCAACGGAGCAACGACGGTGAAAAGGAAGAACGTCGCGAGAGAAATTCGAAACAGTTAATGAGTCACTTCAGTGACGTTTTTCGGCCGTAGGTCCATGCTAAAAGAAATTGTCTCGGCATCTAGTAAATGAGACTTGCGCCTTCATCTCACTAACATTAAACCTCATTTTTAAGAAATAATGGGCTCAGAACCACATAAATCCCACACACAGCTGTGTGTATTACGTCTGCTATTACGTTCTGTTTTAATGGTCTGTTCAATTACATTATTCCTTTAATTAGAATTTTACTATTTGGACCCCCCCCCCCCCCACCATTTTCCATACCCAAACTTAAGGATTTTCAAATTAGGTGGGCGTTCAAAAATATTCAACTCCTAAAGGGGGCGGCAGGTTTAAAAAGGTTGAGAACCACTGCTCTAGATCATTCAGCTCATTGAACTTTTCCTGATAATCATGCAGTTTGTTCCACTAGTGTTATCTTGATTTGATAGCTCATTTAGCTGATCTTTTTAAAATTAATTATTGTCGCTTGTATTGTGATTTGGGGTCGTAGCAGTACCAAAGAGGAGGAGCTCCAGGGCGCACTCTCAGCCTCCCTTTGAAGCGTGAGTACCAAACGACTTCATTTTCAGTCATTTTATAATTTTTATATTTTGTATAGGAGCAGCAAACACAATTCCAACCATCATTTTTATTTTATTTTTTACGAATTTTACAGTACCTATAAGTACACTTATACTCGTACTGCGGTGTGAAGGAAAAACGCCTCGACTCGAAATCATTGAATTTTCAGAAATCAGCTTTGGAGTTTTGCAACACAAACTCACCATAGGTTCACTCCATCTCATTCCCGCGACCCCATTTTTTGGCTAGACGTTGGTTTATGTTCAACCAGATCGATGGGTGTGATAAATACTCCAAATATCAGGTTTTTCAATCGATTCCTGGCACTTCAGGTGCTTATAAAATATTTCTTGCCGGTCTTTGTAATGGATGAGGGGTTTAACAACGCCGCCCATACAGCTTAGTTTCCCCCTCTCCATCCTCGAGAAAGGTAGGGAGGCAGTTTGACAGCTGCCCCCGGAGACAATAGTTTGATTATAACGCAATGCCTCCAGGAGTTGACGATTCGTTTCCGCGAATCGACCACCCTTTCAGCCGCGTGTCAAAAAGATCGGGAAGAGCCCGCATCCAAGATGGACGGGATTCCCATATACCGTCACATCTTTGAAACGTTTTTGGAGGAAAAATGCCTCAAATTCCTTTTGAGGCGTTTTGCCTTCACACTGGGATTTTGATGCAAAAACGCCTCAACTTTTATTACGTTACTGTGTATTACTGTGTGTGTCACGAAAAACACCTCACGGTCGGCCAGCTGCGTAAACATTTGGAGGAGAAACGCCTCTCGGAGCCATGTGAAACGCCTCAACCCGATTCTGAAGCCAACGGTTTGGAGGAAAAGCGCCTTAACGATGTTTTTAGCGGGTTGAGGCGTTCTTCCTCAACAAAGTACGCTAGTTAGGGTGTTTCAAACGGAGAGTTGAGGTATTTTTACTTACCAAACACGCATTGAGGCGTTTTTCCTCCAAATTGAGCATCTTTCTGCATCTTTCAGATTTCAAACCTTAAAATTTCATCCCCTTCCTGATCGAATTCCCAAATTTTGACTGACCATCAGAAAGGTGGGGTTGGGGTAACGTGAAAATCCTATTTTCGGCAATTTTGGAGTTGAGGCGTTTTTCCTTCACATGGCAGTATAGTACTACTGGCTGTCCCAAAAACTGCAGGACAAACAATATAGTGATTTTAATGATCTGACAGTAAGAACCGCTGATCATAATATCCAACGATGTGTTTTTGTCAAGCCACGTTCTGCTGAAGTTGCGAGTAGGTAAAGGTTTGAGGTAGGACCAGCTGCATCCTGTGAAAAGGTCCAGGGGACGGAGGTGGAAGGGAAACTGAAGGTTTGTGGAGGGGGAAGGAACCACAGAGCAACCAAACATTGAAGAAACAGAGAGGGAATTGTGGCTGAGAGCTGAAAAAAATTGCCGAAGATGGGAGGATTTCAAGGGCTCATTTCAAGGGGACACCACAGGCGACACTCGCCAGTGCCAACTCGGTTGTGGTATGATGAATGTGATGTGATAATGTAGTGGTTAAAAGCCAAACGGTACAACCATTTTTATGATGAGAGTGGATCCCAACCAGGCCTTACTCAGTGGGGAGTTCTTGACCTCATGTTACCTTAGACCTGCCTTTTTCCCGTTGTCACAGTTACTAAAATCATTGTCACAGTAACCATTTCCTCTTCTTCCTATTCTAGGTGCTGCATTTCTCCTATTAACTTGCTTCATCCCACAACAATTACTGAAGTAATTTTATGTTTTAAAGTAGTATTATCTAAGGCCATTTCTAACAATATTTGATTTGCTACAAATATTTGTTCAAAAATCAAACATTTAATCATCAAAAGAAAGAAAGCATAGCTTCGAAAACATGATCATGTAGATCACTAGCATCCACACTCTTCTACCACGATTAGGTAAGAGTCAAGGAAGGGGAAATTGTATAAATAATTTTGTTTGGGGTTCGCGCATGTGCGTTATATATACCTACTGATCACCAATCTCATCGCGATGAAATGCATGGTGATCTTGAAGCTACACCCCAACTACTCTTCGAATTTTACCAAAAGCGAGTAATTTATTTGTGAGAAATGAGTACATCGGATTTCGCGTTTGCGCATGGGCAGTGGCCATGCCGATGTTCAGATCTTTCAGAAATTCGTAGGGGACCTTCTACGGCACAACCAGTCATGATCACTGAAAATTTCAGAAAAATCTGTTCTGAATTGAGGAAGTTCTGCGTGTGGAAAGATTTTGCAGGCACAGAAACTGAACCATATTTGTTCAGAAAGCACTGAAACTTGGAACACGAGTGGAAATTTTCATTTTGGAGACGAAAAACTTTTTTCCTCTCTAAAGTGGAAACAAAGCTTCTGCTACCTTGGTAGGCTCGGAAGTAAAATCCCAAATGGGCAATTTCCATGTGCAGGCTTTTTTTTTTAAATCTCAGAATCGGATTTAGCACCCGTCAAAACTGCCATTTTTCATCTCAAAACTCCGTGTAGCTTGGACAACATGAATAGCGCTGAGCCCCCCCCCCCCCCCATCCTTTAATGAGTCCGGGGGGGGGGGGGTACCTATGACGTCATTTCGATTTCTTTCCACTGGTTTATCACCCAGTTCCAATCATCGGATACCCCTCACTTAGCACCTTTTCGGAAAGCACTCGCCGAGATCTTACTTGAAACATGCGAAATTGCACACTGTACCCAACAAATTAGCTTAGCGGCTCCACCAGCCATCTCTGGTCCACCATGCGTCTGTTGGTTCCTTGGTGCTGTCCTCAAATCGGGTCAGCTGAATTTTGGTGTTTTCTACCCCATGCAAATGGGGAACACTGCATTTGTTTTGTGGTTTTGATGGTTGGCTCATGAACGGACGCGGGTTCTTCTCCAACCTGCATTGATTGATTCAGTTATCCTTGCTGGAACAATCTCGCTGTGCCTACCTGGTAATATTTCTGTTTTGGTTTATTATTCTGTGAATAATACACCTATGTAATCGCTCAGCAAAAAATGTTTATAACACCCCCTCAAAATTTTTTCTTCTACGTTTCAAGGTGCGTAGATTCCAAAAATGCAATGTCCGTCCGCCGTACGCCGTATCACGTGTACCGGCTTCATTTTCGGTCTAAAAAATTCGTTCTTTCGCACACATGCCCCATTTGGGCCCTAGTTGTGTACCGAAACTTTGCAGCCAAATCGGAATATACCCAGGGGTGTTATGAGTGAAAATGGGTATAAAAATAGGTACTTTTTGTGTTTTAGTAACATGAGCTTTTGAGTTATTGTTTTCCATGTTTTTGGGTCGAGAGAACGAATATGAAGTCGATTTTGACCAAAGAGTGGAAAATTGAGGTTCTAAGGAACTTTCAGCCTTAAATTTACGTAAATTTTGGTCTAAAATCTTCGTTTTTTTCGCACACAGTTCGGGTCCCCATTTGGGAACACATTTGGGTCCTAGTTGTGCTCCGAAACACACCAGCCCGATCGGCATACTCCCAGGGATGATATGGGAGAAAAATAAGTGTAAAAATAGGGGTTTTCGAGGGATTTTTGAGGTTTTAGTGAACATGAGCTTGTGAGGTATCGTTGTCCATGTTTTTTTTGTTTTTTTACGGCGAGAAGACCTAATATTTGGTTGATTTTGACCGAAGAGTGAAGAATTGAGGTTTTAACGAGGACTGCTCTCGAAATTCATTTTTATGAGTAAAAAATCTGGGAAATTGTCTGAAATCACTATTAATTTGTATAAAACCACTAGAAGTAGTATTAGCAAGTGCTCAATACAGTTTGGGTGGTCAATAAAATTAAATGGTCCTATCAATTATCAGCAATAATCTGTTGAAAGGAAAAGCCGAACCTAATTCGTGTTTTGGGGGGCCAAAACTGGTGGAAACCATCAAAAATAGCCATTTCAACAACTGCACATGAAAGAAACAATAAATTAACAGCCAAACATTCTTTAGGTGTATCCAGTAGAATAATAAACCCATTTGACAAGGACTTCGCTGGGTTTTTTCATTGAATCTAATTAATTTCGTAAATTTTAATTTTCATGCCTGGTTCAGAAAGAAGAGGAAGCACAGCAAAAAGGAAGGTTAGTAGTAGTTACTAATAAAATACCTTAAATAATAAAAAACAATATTTAAAAAAATACTTTATTAATAAAAAAACAATAAATACTACTACAAAACACTAAAAAATAATAATACAAAAAATTCAACAAATACAATACAAAATAATACAACAATAAAAAAAACCTTACTAATAAAAAACGGAGATATTGAAAGGCTGTATATTTCCACTAATACAAATAATGTATTAGTATACCTATATTTCAGTAACTCCGTTTTTATTTGAAATGGGTTTCCACGATTTCATCGCGAGTGGTAAGTTCTTATACACACATCTTGCAAAAATGAATAACAAGTACCTACCTGTAGTGTTGTGCGATTATCAAAATATTGTTACCAAAGATTATGTTGTGCAGTTAGTTATTTAAAAGTATTCTGATTAATCGAGGCTCGTTCTCCCATTTTCAGTTGTGCTGGAATTTCCGAAAAACTCAGTCAAGCGATTCTTTCCGGTTGACTTTTCGGAGTTTACAATCGATGCCAAAAGTGCGGGAAACGTCGGGCGCTACTTCAATGTAAGATTACCTACTCATGCAATTTTTTATAACTGGGCATAATACCCATATTATTGTAGTAAAAGTAAAGTAGTATTGTGGTAAAGTCCTCTTTCAAAGGTTTTTGTGTCTGGTTTATTCGATTTACGATTGGCCGAGGAGAACTGCATTGCTATAAATGCGTTTTCCAATGCTATGTGTGTGGCGCGATGTGTCATGCCACTCGCATCATGTCGCATCACACGCGTCAAATGCACTCAATATGCGCTTAGCCTTACGACTATTATTACAATCCTTACTTAGATGGGGATAGATAAGTTTGAGTTAGTTGGGTAATATCAGTATATTATTTTAGCATTTCTGTTATTTATGCAGCCATTCTCTTTGGATTTTGAGCACCTAAAATCGGGTGAATAATGACAACTTTTCAGTACGGATTCGACCGATTTTTTCGGATTTAGCGGGCGTTCAGCGGCTGGTGCGTTGTAGGCCTGAAAAGAGAAGGGATAGTCTTCCCGTTCAACACAGATTTATTAGACAGTCTTAAAAAGATTGTTACTGGGCCCGGTTTCGGATTTTTACAATCCATAATCAGCCAATAATTGGGTGCAAGGGTGCAATCAATTATTGAGCGCAAGAGATGCAAAGTCAGCTGTACTTGTAGATGTTGTTTCTTGTTCATAGGTTCTGAAATAATATATTGTTGGATTACTGCATTAGTTGTTTGAGTTACTTCGTTGAATTTGTTAGTTGTTTAGGTTCTTAAAAATGAGCGGGATTCAATAATTCGTAAACCATCAAATTTTTTTTTCATGCTCGATTATAAAGGTTCATTATTGAAAATAATAAACCAAAATTCAGTTCTGTGTTCGAATTCATGTACAACTTTACACTACCGATAAGAACTAACAATATTTATGTATGTTATAGACGGTATATGCAATTAGGTATTCTATACAATGACTAGTCATTATATGGAATGCCTAAATTTTACACATTGGCAACATACAGTGGAACCTTGATAACTCGCATATCAAGAGACCAAGGAAATAGTTCGAGTTTGTGAGGTTTCGAGTTATCGAAGTTCCAAGCCAAGAATTTTGAGTTAAGGGGAGGTTTCACAAAAAACTGCTAGTGCATGTTCTAATACGAAATATGTATGTAGGGGAGGTCGGGGACGGTTTGGAAGTTCAAATTTTCAGCCCCCATTCATACTTGGAACTAGTTTTGGTTTATTATTCTGTGAATAATACACCTATGTATTTGCTGAGCAAAAATTTTTTATAACTCCCTCAACTTTTCTTCTTTTACGTTTCAAGGTGCGTAAGATTCAGAACATGCAATGTCCGCCCGCCGTACGCCGTAACATTAATACCGGCTTCATTTTCGGTCTAAAAAATTCGTTCTTTCGTACCCACGCTCCATTTGGGCCCTAGTTGTGTCCTGAAACTTTTCAGCCCGTTCGGAATATACCCAGGGGTGTTATGAGTGAAAAGTGGGTATAAAAATAGGTATTTTTTGTGTTTTAGTAACATGAGCTTGTGAGGTATCGTTTTCCATGTTTTTAAGGGCGAGAAGTCCGAATATGAAGTCGATTTTGACCAAAGAGTGGAAAATTGAGGTTCATACGAAGTTTCAGCCTTACGAACAATTTTGGTCTAAAATCGTCGTTTTTCCGCACACAGTTTGGGTCCTCATTTTGGAACACAATTGGGTCCTAGTTGTGCTCCGAAGCTCGGCAGCCCGATCGGAATACACCCAGGGGTGTTATGGGAGAAAAATGGGTGTAAAAATAGGGGCTTTCAAGGGCTTTTTGAGGTTTTAATGAACATGAGCTTGTGAGGTATCGTTTTCCATGTTTTTTAGGGCGAGAAGACCGAATGTTAAGTTGATTTTGACAAAAGGTGAGAATTGAGGTTGTAGCGTAGGTTAAGCTCCAGAAATTCATTTTTTATGTGTCAAAAATCTGGGAAATTCTCTGAAATCACCATAGATTTGTATAATAACACGAGAAGTAGTATTAGCAGGTGAATCAAGACAGTTAAGTGGCACTATCAATGTTGAAAAATAATCAGTAAAAGAAAAAATAAGGAGCCGTGGTCTTGTTTTTGGGGGGCCAAAGTTGGTGGACACCGTCAAAAATAACTATTTCAATCGTTGCCCACGAAAGAAACAATAAATGAACTGCCAACATTTATGTAGGTATGTTCAATAGAATAATAAACCCATGTGACAAGGACTTTACAGCGTTTTGCTTCCGAGTCTGCGAAGCAGCGGAAGCCTTGTGTTCACTTTCGTGAGCCAAAAAATGTTTGTGTTCAGAAATCAAAATTTCCACTTGCATTTTGCGTTTCAAAGCCTACTGAACAAATTTGGTTCCGTGTCTGTCGGTCTGTGGGTCTGTCTGTCCGCATTTCCTTGTTACAGCCATAACTTCCACGATTTTGAATTGATTCAGCTCAAATTTTGAGGGATGGTGTGGATAAGGCCCCTTGAGGTCTCATACAAATTTCAACATGATTGATCCAGCGGTACGCCCTGCGCATGCGCTAACGTTAAATTCAACAAACACGCATAACTTTCACAATTTTGATTCAATTTCGCTCAAATTTTCAAGGGTTGTTTGGACAAGACCTAGTGAGTTCCAGTATGAATTTCAGCATGATCGGACCCTCGGTGCGCTCTGCGCATGCGCTGGCGTGAAGTAGATTCAATTTCCTTGTTACAGCCGTAGTAACCAAAGATTTCACCCAATTTCAATGTAATTCTCAGGGATTAAGCGGGTAGGGCCCATTGAGGTCCCATATAGATTTCAACATGATAGAGCCAGCGGTTCGCCCTGCGCATGCGCTAACGCGAAATTCTTCAAACACGCATAACTTTCGCAATTATGTATAATGGACGTAACGTATTATGGACGTAATGTTATGTAATACATATGTATATTTCATGTAATGTTATGTAATGTTATGTTATGTAATGTAATGTTATGTAATATGTATATTTCACGTTATGTAATGTTATGTAATCCTCTATTTTATAATGGGTCACTGTTCTATTTTATAATGGGTCACTCTGATTGTGACGAGGAAGCTCCTGTGCCATCACCTTGGCAGTGTTGTATTTTTTCTCCAGTTAAACGAGGTTTTCTTTTCTCAAGGGCCAGGAGAAATGCTTCGAGTTAGGGAGGTTCCACTGTATGTACGTATTCACATACAAGCAGGGCGTTGCGTCCATAAGGCCACTTGGGCCACTGCCCCGGCACCCAAAAACACTAGGAGTAAAAATAAACACCAAGCATTGTTCAGCTGGCATTTGTACATAGCTTTTTTAAATAAGTTCAACAGCGACTCGCCAGATTTCTCTGGCTAGAAAGTAGTAGAGCATCCATGGTGGTCCCTTCACGTTAGCTCCATAGACCAAGCATATTACCAGAATAAAGAGACTGCAATCGATGTCCTGCAATCGAAATCGAAACCTGGGCTCCTGAAACTGGCAGGTAGGTCCTGGGACCTAGTGTTCCCATGGCAACTTTGAAAAGTGGCCCATCCGCTCATGCTAAGTCAAGTAACAATGTCGTTTGCCACGTCCACTTGGGGCCCTGTCCCAGAAACTGATTTCCATTCCAAAATCATTCCTTTTCACAATCGATTCAATCCCTTCGATTCAATTTGTCATCTCGATACTAGATGCTTCTTCATCTTCCGATTTGTTTTGTTGTCTCGTGAATCAGATTGCATTCCCTTTCTCTCTTGAGTCTGTTGCCAGTTTTCAATTTTTTGCGTCTAATTTTGTGCGTTTTGCGTTCCATCCGGTTCTGATGACAGATTTGTATTTTTGTGGTCCCTACGTGAGTTTTGTGCTGTTTGCTGTTTGTGGATTATTCGGCATCCGTATAATACAGATAACTACCTAGCTTCTAGTCAATAGATTCTCTGTTCAAGTAGGTACTGGCCAACGGGTCATTGTTTTGTTGTATTTTTGTAACACATAAATTAGGTGGCTGATTTGCAATAGTAGAAATTGTCGAAATTTTCGTACGACGACAGAATATTGATTAAAAGAGATAAGCTTTGCTGAATATCACTCAATCAGTAAATAAGGGTAGGGTATTGTTGCCTTGGGGTATATTGTAGACAAATCTGTTGGTTTTGTGTTCTGGTTTGGTGCCCCGCACTGTTTTCAGAGCCCGCGCACAGCTACTGCACACAAATGTATCTGAATTTGTGCAGGTTGCATCTCTTGCACTCAGTTGGCCGATTATGGATTGCAAAAATCTGAATCCAGCCCCAATAACAACCGTTTAAAGATAGTTTAATAAGCCTTTGTGGAACGGGAAGAAGGTCACGTTTCATCCCTTGATGAACGTTGCACTCTCCCAAAGACAAATCGCTACGTCGTAGGCCTCATAAGTTTCGTTCTCTTAAATGCAGTGGTGGCCTGAATATGTGTTTCATATTCAGTGGGTATGTTACATGATGATATTAATTTTTTTTCAAATAATTTGTTCTACAGCACGCCTGTGACCCGAATATGTTTGTGCAAAATGTATTTGTTGACACACACGACCTGAGGCTGCCTTGGGTAGCCTTCTTCACATTGACTGACATCACCGCAGGTACTGAGTTGACATGGGATTATGGCTACAGTGTTGGTTCCGTCGTTGGGAAACGTCTCTACTGTTACTGCCTAGCAAATGCATGTAAACGTCGATTGTACTAACATATACAGGTCAATAATGTAAGGAACCGAACTGTTAAGAACATTATTTTTGTAAAATATGTATATAACAATATAATTATAGAGATAGAGACTATTAGTTTAGTGGATAGGCCTTCATGTTTTAATGAGGGCCACCTGTTCAGAGCCATCTTAAGGTAATACTTGTGAGCGGCGCTCACTGATAAGGGGAAGGGACACGGGAAAAAGGTAGGATGGGATGCTGTCTCAACCCTGTCTTACCCCTCCCTGCACACTGGTGTGGAACATCCTTCGAGAGTAAGGTCTTTAGAGTGGAGGAGAAACATCTACGGCTATGACCTGGGACCCACTTCTAGACTTCAACTTTTCACTTTGCAAGTCTTCATTTGTACTCTTCACTTTGCGAATTATGATAAGTAGGAGAACTTTCTGTTCTTAAAGACTTCGCGCTCCCACTCTGCAGTTCTACATGAAACGAAGAGTGTTCTGAAGAGTAACCTTCATTTTGTGGAGTAACCTCCAATAACTGTTACAGTTTATCGTTGGATGTTCGTTCTGGTCGTTTTGTTCCAAATCCGATTTCATCGAGTCTTCCGTCTTTCTATAAGTTAATTTACTTGGGATTTGGTTAGGCGAAACGACTCGTGAAACTTGTGTCGCTGACGAAAAAAGTAATTCGCACTCGATGAATGCAGCCAACGGAGGGTCGAGCTCGTTCAACATCCTCATCATCATCCACTGATGAGAAGCATCGGAAAATTTCCATTAGAAATAATTTGGTAGGTTGTCGCTTTTTATCCACTAACAACAACAAGAACGTTCTTTAGGAATGGAAATTCGTCCGCGAAGTGCAGAGTGTGGATTTGAAGAGTGAAAGTCTTCAGGAACGGGCCCCTGGACGTTTTTTCTAAGCTAGCGATGGGTGTTGAATGTGGAAAGATGCCAGTGCAAAGTTCCTAACTAAAGTACACTCATCAGGAGGATTTATACCACTTCTACCCTTATAGTTCCATGGTCCACACACTCATCTTGATGGGTGTGTGGGGGGGGGGGGGGGGGGGGAGGTTGAATGGGGAATTTTCGTCATAATTTTGGAAAAAATTATTCAGAACTCTTGGAAAAAGTGTAGTTGGAAGCCCGTTTTCAAAAATGGGCGTTGTTTTTTAAATGAGGGTGATTAACAAAAAAATGATGTATCAGGTCTGTTGACATCTGATTTGCTGTTGGCCCAAGGAGGTGGAGCGAAGCCTCAGAGGTGAAGGTTCTCAATGCTGCCAGCAAGAACATTAGAAATAGCGAACATTTGTGGCAACCTTGAAGAACCTTTGCCAGGACCTTTCCCTCTGTTTGATTTTGAGGACATGTTTTTTAATTTATGGTGGTTCCATCCATTGCGGTTCTGTACATCGTTTAGAGTGATGCACTAGCGCTCTAAGTGGGATTTGAGTTGAACTACTCAGCAGTTTACCTCATACGTCATTTTCAGCATGAACTCAGAAATTCAAATTTCACACTCGTTTTCTGCCTAGGCTTCCCGACACACACCTCATTGTGTGGTCATTAAATATTAATTTCCGTTACTGAACAGAAGTTTGCAAAAAAAAGGAGAATTTGTATCCCACGAAATTGTCCATTGCTTTTAGGGCTTCAAATGTCTGAAAAATACCCTATAGTATATTTTTTCTCTTGCGGGAGAGGCTGAAAACATGGCTAATGAAACGGGGGGGGGGGGGGGGGGGATGGCTGTCAAATAAATTATAAGTGGATGTGCCTACTCTCTGAAGGTAAGATCAGTCCTGTATGTCATCAAGGAGGAAGGAAAAAGGAAGGATTCAGTTGTTGAATGGTGTGACGCCATATTGTTCCCCGCTAGTGATAATTGTACTTCTTGAATATTAATTTTAAACCAAACTTTGCAACATATTCTTATTATGTTTATTAAGTAAGCACATTATTCGAACGCCATCTTGGTACTGTCCATTCCAAAAATATCGCAACTATGCTCTGCTCTTTTACTTCCATGTTCCTATTACATATAGGAATGGAAGTATGGTGATTGTGTCAAAAATAGTTGTTCGAGAAAACCATGGAATCATCTTGTTCAGAAGTGGAACCTTGTATGTATGTTGGAACTTCAAATGGTCATTCAAAGAGCCATCATTCTTCAATGAAATAATATCACAGAACAACCACAGTACAACTCGATTTCATACCGCCATCCATGATTATAATCAGGTGTTCTCTAGCAGTGGTGCTGGATTTATACCGTTTCATTCATGATTATGTTGAAGAAGCTTTTCGGTGCAGGGCCTTACTGTGAACGAATGGATGGACGTAAAATGCTCCGAGTGGTCTCAAAAAATTCCTCAGTTCGAGACCAATCTAAACGCTTAAAGTTATTACACAGTGGATGTTATTTACCCGCTTTTATTTTTTCCATTCATTTTTTTCATGCTTCATTTTTCATTTAAATTTGTTATTCCATTTTCGTATTCTACATACATATTCAAGGTATTCTAATACCTACCTTGAAACGGAAACCATCCCCTTTTTTCATGCTAGGTTCCAAAGGTTCATTATTGAAAATAATAAACTGGTAACATACGAATCGAGCTATTTGATTGAAACTACACACATATTCTTTGTAGTGATATCTGATTTCAGTTCTTTTTATAGTGTTGTTTTAGTTACCTGCTCTTTTGTTTGATCCTGATAAACAAAAATAGTCCAGTACGATAGTATCGATAGTCCAGATACTATTGCCGATAGTTTTCTCTCGCCATTTCCTCGTAGCAGGTACCTACCTACTTATCTTTAGCTACAATTTGGAGGCACGAATATGGTGTCAGTTCACCTCAGTTTTCGTTTTATCACGTCACTGATAGCTGTCATGTACTTTTAATACAAACTAAATAAAAACTGGCATGTAACAATATAGTTTATTGAGTTAGGCACGTACCAGATTTATCCGAGTAAGCTGAAAGTTCTTGAAATGATTCCCATAATTTAATCTGTAAAATCTGTCGTAGCTTGTCGTGTTTTGTAGGTCTCAGGAATTGTCTGATATATTTTCCAAAAATGAAAAAATAGGTAGGTACCTATCTTATAATGAAAGGTATATTTTAAAAATCGTAATTTTCCCTTTATTTATTTCATCTTAAAATTTACACAATTTAATTTTTACTCTGTTATTTCAATGTTTTTAAATTGGTTTGGTATTATTATTGTGAATTTCACTTGGAAAATTTTGACATCTCTATTTCTTTTAAAAATGATTTTTTGTTTGGATATAGATATAGTATGGTAAAAAGCTATAAATAGTTCCCATCACTACACGAAGGCAAAAACACTGGTTGCATGCGTAAGAGTGTGAATGGTGAAGTTTACTGGAACGCATTCCGATGGCTTTTGATGAACTAGGTTTTAGTCCCAAGGAGTCCTAGATGTTTGCCTGCTTCTAACCCCGCTGACAGCTGAACCTTCTTTTTCCCTTCTTACATGGTGTTTTAGTAACTATAAAATAAGAAATATGATCCATATATGTTGTTTTATGATTCTTGTTCATTGTTCGATGATTCGTGTTTATTGTTCAATGATTCATTTGTATCATTTTATTATTCCTTGCTGATTTGTATTTTCCTAAGCTACTGATTTTCTATGATGTTCTGCCCACATTTAACTTGCCATTCAAGTGTTCACTTATCATTAGCACTAATCATGCTTACCGCTTGATTAGTATTCAACATAATGGGGAATTTTCGTTAGAAAAATTGTTTGAACAAAAACATTCAGAACTGTTAGAAAAATTGTAGTTGAAGCCCATTTTCAAAAATAACCGTCATTTTTTAAATGAGGGTGATTAAAAGTAACAATCCGGCAAAACATGGCGTATCAGGTCTGTTGACATCTGACTGCCTGTTGGCACAAGGAGGCGGAGCGAATCTTTGGAGGCGAAGGTTCACAATAATGCCAACAAGCCAGTATTAGGAATGGCAGACCTTTGTGGCAGCTTTCAAGAACCTTTGCTGTGACCTTTTGTGAACCTCCCCTTGGTTCGATTTTGTAGACATATTCTTTAAATTTATGGTTCCATCCATCCATCCACTGTGGTTCTGTGCATCGTAGTGATGCACTAGTGCTCTAATTGGGATTTCAGTTGAACTACCGGCAATTCACCTGCTGCGTCATTTCTAGTGGGAACTCAGAAATTCAAGTTTCACACTCGTTTTCTGCCTAGGCTTTCCCACACTAACACCTCATTATGTAATCTTACCATACCTTCCGAAGGAGTCTGTCGTCACTAGCTGATTAAGTACTGGAAGCAAGCACTTTTGATGTAATGACACCATCATCAGGCTGTTGAGGGAATAGTATTCTCCCAACAGCCCAATGATGTCCTTACATAGAAAGCGCTGGCTTCCAGTACTCAACCAGCTAGTGACGACAGACTCCTCCGGAAGGTATGGTAAGATTACTTCTTACACTAGTGGAAATAACCCTTAGATTAATACCTCATTATGTGGTCGGTTAGTGTCAGTTTTCGTCATTGAACAGAATTTGGTGGAAAAAAGGAGAACTCCTAACACGTTCCGAGCGGCGCCGATTTTGGTGGAGACTCCCTGTGACGGCACCCGTTTTTTCGAGTTATTTGTTGATAACTGCTTATCATGATTAGTTATGAACGAAAACTACAATGTGGAACCAAAATTGGATGAAAATCATTGATTTATAGACGTTAGATCTATCGATCCACTTCGGCGGTAACGTACGACGGAATAGGCAGCCCGCAATACAATCGGCGGGTTTTGGTGGAGACTCCCTGTGACGGCACCCGTTTTTTCGAGTTATTTGTTGATAACTGCTTATCATGATTAGTTATGAACGAAAACTACAATGTGGAACCAAAATTGGATGAAAATAATTGATTTATAGACGTTGGATCTATCGATCCACTTCGGCGGTAAGGCAACCCGCAATACAATCAGCGGTCTTTTGAAGCCTAGACTCATGAATAACGACCTACCGTGGTTGGATGCCAAAGGGGAACTGAAACAGATTCCTCGAGGAAAAAAGGAACGCAATAATCACAACAAAACTGAACATTGTACCCGAAAACATCATCCAAACGCGGCGAGAAAATGTTGGTAAACAAACGGCTTGGAATAACGAAACGGAACGCAGTCTCTCGGAGGTCAGATCATCTAGAATAAAGGTGTTAAACTCAGCAGTCACTAGAGTGCGCGATAGTTCAGTTTCAGAGCAGAATGTAGAGGCCTCTTATCGTAGAAACGCTCCCCGTAGCTGGATCGATAGATCCAGGCTGGGTGAATTGAACGGCAGGCCTTGGATCGATCGATCCATTCCGCTCGGAACGTGTTAACCCACGAAAATTGCCCATTAGTATTCGTTCTTGCAGATGTTTTGTTAAGAGTCTCGTGCCATATATCCACAGGTGTCAGGAAACGCGATTTTGGATGGCCCTAAAAATAAAGACCGCCATCTACCAGGAATTATGAAGAGATCCCGGGCTAAAAGATTTCAGTTCCATAAACCGCCTCTCTGTATCGTGATCTCACTCAATCACTGCCTAAATGTATATACCTCAAGTAGTACTTAGTGTTATGTTATTATGTTATGATTACTTCATTTTAATAAAGATTTCTCAAATGAAGACGCATGATGCAATAGCCTAATTATTTTATTTTATTAGGAATGTGTGCTATTATGTACCTTCTGTGTAGGTCCCCTCATGACAATAGGTATTAGAGTATGATTAGAGAAGGGTTCACACTTAATTAATATATGGTTTTAAATTACTGATATATAGTGAAAGCAAAAATGAATTCTGCGAATAATTAAAAACAGTATTTTCTTTCAAAAGATAATAATATTTGGAAGTCTAGAAGGAAGGGTTATGGTAAGCCTCTTCTTTTCACCCTGCTTTTCAAATATCTTCTCACCCTTGCTATTTTCTCGTAAATCGAGGTGGGACTCAGTGGCCATTTTACTTTTCTAGCTCCTTCGATCCCCTGTATCTTAGGGATTTCGCTATTTATGCCAAGTGCTTTATGTCTCTTTCCCCATTTAAAATAAGTCCGCGGCAGTCTGCTCACATTCTGATAGGGGTTTTCGATCCTGTGGACGACGTTTTGATTAATGGTGATCGGTTGTTCTGCTAGGCTTGGCGAGGGGATGTTTGGTTGAATCCGAAGATGGGTTGTGTGTACAACTTGATTGGGGTACATTTGAGGGTTTGCGTACGGTTGGTAGAATGACTGTCCTTGAGTCAATATTGGAGCTTGATACGGTTTTGGAGGTTTCCACAAAGGGATCTCTTCATTTGGGGGCTGCTGCCACTCGGGCTCCGGGAACCTTCCTGCTTGGGGTCTTTGTTGGATCTGTCCTGTGAACTGATTAGTTCGGGCTTGTAATGGTTTTGCTTGTTGCTGTGATTTGGGGAAATAGAGGGTTTGAAATGGAACATGGAGCTGTGATTCCAAAGGTTGGCAGACCTTTCGTCCTGGTGCTGGAGGTCCCATGTTAGTATGATTCTGGTGATTACTTGTTTTCCCAGAATTTGCCAAATTTGGGGGTTGCGAAGTTGGCAAAGTTGTTTGATAACGAATAGTGCATGTTGTTTGTTTCGTTTGACATTGAGTTGTTGTAGGTTGTACGTTCGTGGTAGCTTGGGTAGTGGTTGTTGGTTGGGTCATCTCTCCATTTGGTGGCTGACATTGGTTGTTTCCTGGTGACTGAGGTCCACTTCCTGATGGTAGTGGCTGACTGCCTGAGGGAAGAGATTGACCCACAGGAGGTGGAGCTTGATTCCCTGGTTGCGTTTGATTCATTGATGGCTGAGTTTGATTCCCTGGAGACTGAGGTTGATACCCTGATGGCAAAGTCGGTTGCTGAGGTTGACCTGAAGGCATAGATTGACTTCCGGGTGGTTGATACCCTGACGGCGGAGTTTGGTTCACTGTTATCTGTGGTTGGGGAGTGGTAGGTTGCAATGGTGTGAGTGGAATTACTGGCTGGTTAGGTTGATTGGGCTGATTATAATGAATGACACTCCTTGTCTGGTTCGATTGTGCTGGCATGGTTTGCTGCGGAGTAGCTGATGAAGTGTTCGGCTGATGTCTCATTTGGTTGGCTGATACCGAGAGCTCATGTGAAACATGCCATACCTGTCCTGTTGGACCTTGATCGAACCTTACAATTGGAGGACGGAATTTATTTTGCACTTGGTTGTTTGAAGAACTATTCAAAGTTCCTGTACCATTTGTTAGTATCCCTTTGTGAAACTTGCTCCTTAACCTTGAAAAGAAACTATCCTTGGGTTTTTTTGCTTTTAAATCCATCGCTACACTTGAATTTGCCACTAGAACTAATTCTTTGCTTGAATGCGAAACGGCTTTACCAGAAATGATATTCACTTGATGCCCTACATTTGAGCCTTCAGATTGCAGAAAAAGATGAGGAGATTGTTGCTGGTTGGCTATTACTGACTGAGCATTTATGTTGTAGGGATATAGGGGGTTCTCATATTGTGCCATGACGACGTTTGATGACGATTTGATGGGTTGACGTTGCCTCGAAGTTTTGGACGCAGTGTTGGATATTACCCCAGATTCAAAGTCAGGATATGAAAGTGGGCCATGTTGAGGGCAGATTGTGGAACAAGTAGTGGGGTACGGTGTTGAGCAACTCGTTGGACACGGCGTTGAGCAAGTCGTTGGACACGGTGTAGTGCAAGTTGTAGGGCACGTCGTCGAGCATGTTGTAGGACATGATGTAGGATACTGTGGTAGGCAGGGCACGGGACACGGAGGGGGGCCGGGTTTCGGGCAAGGACACCTAGTCGGACAAGGCAGTGGACAAGGAGTTGGACATGGAGTAGGACATTTAGGTGGGCATTTGGTTGTACATTTTGGAGAGCACGTGGTAGTACATTTGGTTGTGCAAGTAGGCCTAGGACAGGGGCATTGCTGTCCTTTACCCCTCCCTTCAACATCTATTTCTCCCACATTATCAGTAATTTTGGAAATCAGTTGATGCTTCTCTTCTCCCACTCTGTCAAAGTAATCAGGTCTATTATTATTTGCCAAATTACATGGTCTTTTCCTCAACTGACGTCTCAAGTGATATGTGTCTCTTTCTTGCCTTTTGTTGAATAGTTTATCCAAAAACTCACCCGTTTCTTCAATCTTCAGTTTTCTATTGCTCCCTAGGGCCTCCTTGTCGTCAGATAAACTTTGATCACTGTCAGCTATATGAGAGTGCGCTGAGTTGGCCAGTTTTACATTTATTCCCCTGTCGACAGGTACGTATCCATTTGTTGCCATTAAAGCAAGCCAGTTTCTCCTTTTTTCTTCATCTGTTGTTATATTGTTATCAGATCTTTGTCGCAGGTTTGATGCTTGCATGAAGTAACTTTCCGGTAATACGTACTGACCCCCAAATCCATTATCAATCAACACATTTTTCCCAATAGCACTGACCCCACTTGAAGCATCCACCCCACCATTTACAGAAAGGTTGTATGGAAGTTGGAGCTTAGGGTCGATCAAAAGACCTGGATAATAAGAAAGAGGCGGTTTTGCTGCTTCAAGTTTCGGTTGACTCACTGGTATAATAAGGGGAAGGTAAATTGCATTATTACCGTTGTATGCAGGCATTAGAGCTGTTTTGGGGTGAGCACCGAATATCAAGTTGTTCAAAAACAGTGATTTGAGATATTCATCCGATGCTCTTTTTCGCTTTGACGAATCTTCTATTGTCCCTCTCCCGATTGACGACCTATTGACTTCCACAGCCCTGTAGATACTTTCCACAATCCTTCCTATCTCGTCGTCTGCCACATCACTACTGGGTAGTTGTATTTTGTAAATTATATCTTTGTGCATACATGTAACTTTTTTAGGTTCAATTAGATAGCAGCTGATGGGGTCCTGCGAGCCTTTTTTCGAAAATGACCTTTTTCTAACTGCAGCTCCGGAATCTTTCGAGGAAGGGAATTCGACGCCTTCTTCATTGTAACCTGAAAACGAATGTCTCAAAGATTGTATGTCAAGCACCGTCTCTTTGTTTGACGGCTTGTTACCGGCACTGCATGCTCTCCTTTGGCTCTTGGTTCCAAACAGAAGATTTGATGAAGCAATGAAAGAGTTCGCCATCTGAGCTTGCTTGCGACTTGGGTCATCGTCCACGTTGAAGTTCGGCCTTCCCCTGATGGGATTCTTTTCCCCTTTCTTTAGGAATTGAGCTAAACTGTCTTGTTGCCTCGCTGATTCCAAGTTCAGTAGTTTCTTTTTGAGCAGTTCCTTAGCTAAGGCGTTTTTGAAGTTGGTGGAATCTGAAAGAAATTATCTCAAATTCATACAACTAGGTAGGCAGACTAGGTAAAGATTTTGACGTTGATATTTTTCAGTATTGCTTACAACTCGTTCTCTGTGTGAACTGCAATCAGTCGTATTTTATCGGTGAGCATTATAAGGGCCAATGCAGGCTTTGTGCCGGGGCAGTCACAGGCCAGCTACCCTAGTTTATGTCCCTTGTGGTCAGTGGCGGATATAGGTTTTGAACGCGTGAGGGGGGGGGGGGGGGATTTTAAAAACCCAAAACGGTATTTTAATGTATATTTTGGTCTTTTAAATCGGTCAAAGTGCATTATTTTAAACAAAATCTTGAGTATTCATAAATATTTTCGCATGAAAGAGCTTTACATTGTACTCTCAGTTATTTTTCATTGAAAATATTATTGATAGGTAACAGTGGGGTATGAGCACGTATATTTATTCTGTTTTTAAAAATAAAACTAGATTCCATCCTGATAATTTTGACAAAAACCGCACTTTCCTGCGATAAGTAAGTTTTTCTATGATTTTTCAATGATTCCGGAAGTTCTGGTGTCATTGCACCTCTCGCTTGGGTGGAACCCTCCTCCCCATTGTGACGTCAGAACTTCTGGAAACTTCGAATAATCATAGAAAAAAAGAACTGCTTATTGTAGAAAAGTGTGGTTGGTGTCAAAAAGGGGCTAAAGCCCCCCCCCCCCCCCCCCCCTCAGGCTCTGCCACTGCATGTTATAGATGAGGTAAAATAAAAAATCTGAATGAATTTGACGTGGAGGTAAACAGTGAAAGTGTACCTCTACTGTTATCACACCTAACCTGGTGTACGATGAAGACCACCCACAGGTTATCACATATTCCACTCCCCTCCCACTCACATAACTCTGTTAAGTATGGTTAATCATATTCGAACCAGAATGGGGTATTCCAGTCATTTTAGCAAACTAGGTAGGTACCTACTACCTATATTGCTAGGTTAATGGAAATCGGGTCTGTTTATTGAAAAAATGTTAATATGAAATTAGAGAAGCAAATAGAAATTGGGAGTTGGAAAAAAGAAAAGAAAAAACGGGCTGTGACGTAGAAATCACCCTCTGCACTCACCGCCTCCTAGTAGGTATCTGGGATAAATTAAAACTGAATAAACAAGATTGAGATGGAAGTAATATAATAGCTGAAGGAATATAATTCCAAAAATCTTATTTTTAGAATCACTGGACTACCCCATGGTGCATAAGGTTGAATCCTGCTGTGCAAAATCAAAATTAAGGAGAAAATCCTGTACAAATTCCACTGGATGAGTAGATAGGTATAAGTTGCTAGGTACTCGTACTTACCTACCCGTTTTCATTCTACACAATCATTTTGGATATTGCAGTTTCAATATTTTATCATTCCATAAAAAGAAAATGTTTTTGAGATTTTAGAAACTAATGAATATTGTGCTATTCAGCAGTCAAGGAAGTTCATCGTTACTACAGGATCGGAATCTCCCGAGAACGTTTGAATAATTTCGAAGTTCTTCCGTTCTCTCGGATCTGTCGAGTCTATGGGCCTAAATGGCCTTTTCGCAAGAAATGATCATCTGATCCATAGGTTTTATCATATACCAAACGAACGAAACACTGTAAGAACGAAAGATTGATGGTAAACAAATCAGTTAGGTACCAAGATTTACGAATGATTTACAAAGATTGGTGGTAAACGAAAGATTGATGGTAAACGAGTCAAGTGAAAGTAACAGTCGTTTCAGGCCCTTTTTGTTGTTTCATTAACGCACAAGCATGTGTGAAATCCTTGTTGCACACGCGGCTCCGGTTTTAATCTTACCGAATTCGAATAAATTTGAACTTTGCACGAGTTGTTTGGGAGTGGGTTCCATGTCGTCACACTTGCAGTACCTACCTACTATGTACTTGCTTTTTTCTGATTGGTTAATTCGAAACGCAGGTTTAACAGGAGCAAAACTATTATGGGCGTTTAGCATCACTTACCTAAAAATTGGGCTTCTAACTTTTCATTCTGCACTAGATACACATTTTCAGTCACTAGAATGATCAAAATCAATAATAGCATCACTGCCACACTCAAGTACTAAACACATTGTTGGATAGTATTGTACCTATACTTTTTATTTTACTTTACAATAATTACAATGATTATTCCATGAGAAAAATGTTGGCGTGGTTCGCACTATCACATGTTTTATAAGATCGAAGTGAAGGTGATTGCTGTAGTTATAGGTAACTACACACAAGTTTAAAAAATTTGATGTATCCGATGTACCTATATTTTTTACGGTATCGTTGGACGAAGACCCTAAAAAGGTCAAAATTGTTTCCAAAATTTCGATTACCTATGCCAAACGGGATTTTTTGAAAACTAAGCAAAAGAGATACCTAGCTCTTTTCCGCCTAACCAGGTAAACTCTTGGCAAACGAGATTTTTATTGTATCCCTCTCAGGGTTATACAGGAACTTCTAAGAGACAGTTGTGGCCATCTTGGCATTTTCTATCTCTTTCAAAAGAGACACCTAAGTCTTTTCTTGAAATAGGTAGTTTTCTTTCTCATTTATCGTTTGTTTGATAGTTACTTATATCATCCTTTGTTCATCCGCTACCACATCGGTCATTTTGATCATTCATCGTTCATTTTGATGTTATATAGTTTCGTCATCTCATAAAGGTAAGTCGATTGTTCATTAAAAATACATACTGGGAGCTATTCAGTAAAATAGACGAACCTGGGAGACATCTGGAAGAGAATGTCTCCTGAGGGAGGCTCAGGAGGCAGAGGAGATAACTATTTTCATAATAATCTCGTTTCACTATCTCTTTTAGTGAATAGGGTTCCAAAGTGGTAGGTAAGTAGGTATTCGTACTGTATAGGTGCATTCCTTTCCATTATTTGATGCTCATCATCCAGACTGTGCCTAGGCACCTACCTACAACCATCCTCCAACATTTTTGTCGCCTACCTACCAGCCACTGTACCACATGAGGGCTGATGTCGATTTATCAAAAACTTGGTTGCATAGGTCTGGAAACGACACAAATGTACAGGTGTTGTGTAATAATTATTATTCAAGATACGAAGACAGGTCTGGAGGCATTTTATTTATTGTAAAGACCTCCAAAATTGTGCTAGGATCTACCTAAGTAATGGCCTTTAATTACAGGCTAGCCCTCTTCTATTTTCTTTTGACGAAAATTAACTAGTCGTTCCACTGAATGTACTATGAGATAGTACTGAATGTACTACGAAATAATCCGAATTTTCTAGTGGCATTTCTTCTTAAGGATTTTAGCGCTTGAGGTGGCGAAGAAGGGAACCACGAGATGAGACTGGAGGTTTCATATGAGTTCTTCACGTCGATCGCTTTTCACGTCACTGTTGGTTTTAACTAACCTAATTCGATAAAAACAGTCAAAACTCTTCAAACATTTTTTTCCTCCGAAGTTGTTTATGAGTTTTAATTTGTTATTCGGTTGAAGTGGAGATACTTCTTGTCCCTATAATGTTGTAGTTTTTATTACGTCGGGTGAAGCGGTGGTAACATTTTCAGTCCTTTCGCACCATGGGAGACGCGTCATCGGATGAGGTAGGTTTATATTCGTATATAAAAATAATAATAATTATAATGGTAGTTTTAAAGAACCTGTCGACTCCAGTGGAGTTCATAGATTTGGAGGTATGAACTCCAATGTAAGTTGAATGCTCCTAGAACTAAACAATCTCAAGAAATTACGCGTTTACCATCACTCGACACCCTCCAAGAAAATTGTGAGCACTCAGTATAATTTATTCATGAGGAGTAGGTAGAAATTATATCATACCTAACTACCTAGGGACTTTACTTGTATATTTAAGCCATTCCTACCTGTTGGGGAGTTGATGGGTGCTTTTCAAACTCATTCAGCAGACAGCGAATTGTAGGAATCCCGTACACATTTAAAAAACTCATTGAACGGAATTTATTGTCTTAAAAAAATCGTTCTTTCGCGCACAGGATCCATTTGGGCCCGAGTTGTGTCCCAACTCTTTGCCGCCTGATCGGAATATACCCAAAGGTGTCGGGTGAAAATGTGTGCTAAGTTAGGTGTTTTTGAGGTTTTAGTGAACTTGGGCTTGTGAGGTATCGTTTTCCATGTATTTTAGGGTAGGAGACCAGTATGAAGTTGTTTTTGACCACTGAGTGAAGGATTGAGGTTCTAACGAAGTTTTAACTCAAATGTCAATAAATATGGCTGAAAAACCTGTGACCTGTAATCACAAACAATTTGTATAATAACACAGGACATAGTATTAACAGGTCGGATTCTACATACCTTGAAACGTAAACCATCAAATTTTGAGGGGGGTTAGACTTTTGGTTTATTATTCTGTGAATAATACACGTATGTATTCGCTCAGCAAAAATGTTTTATAACACCCCCTCAAAATTTTTTCTTTTCCGTTTCAAGGTGCGTAGATTCCAAAAATGCAATGTCCGTCCGCCGTACGCCGTATCACGTGTACAGGCTTAATTTTCGGTCTAAAAAAATCGTTCTTGCGCACACATGCTCCGTTTGGGCCCTAGTTGGGTCCCGAAACTTTTCAGCCCGATCGGAATATATCCAGGGGAGTTATGAGCGAAAATGTGTATAAAAATAGACACTTTTTGTGTTTTAGTAACATAGTTGTAATATGAGCTTTTGAGGTATCGTTTTCCATGTTTTTGGGGACGAGAAGACCGAATATGAAGTCGATTTTGACCAAGGAGTGGAAAATTGAGGTTGTAACGGATTTTCAGCTCCCAAAATTGATTTTTTATTAGTCAAAAACCTGCGAAATCGTCTGAAATCACCATCAGTTTGTATAATAACACTAGAAAAAGTGTCAACACGTGGATCAAGACGATTAAATGGTACAATCAATGATCAAAGGTAATTTGAAAAAAAAGGAGCGTAGTACCTAATTCATGTTTTGGGGGCCAAAATTTGTGGAAACCACCAGAAGTAGCTATTTCAATTATTTTACGTGAAAGAAACAATAAATAACTAGCCAGCATTTCTGTAGACCAATAAAATAATAGAATAATAAACCCCTGTGACAAGGACTTTGCACCGTTTTTTTTTATGCTCGATTCCAATGGTTCATTATTGAAAGCGTTTCTGTAGGTATGTCCAATAGAATAATAAACCCATGTGACAAGGACTGCAGCGTTTTTATTTCAGTAATGCTGTCTCATTCTGCTGTTATTTCTTCTCGTTCTTCTCTCTTTTGGTTTATTTTTCTGTGAATAATACACCTAGGTATGTATTCGCTCAGCAAAAAATGTGTATAACACCCCCTCCAAATTTTTTCTTTTACGTTCAAGGTGCTTAGATTCCAAAAGCGCAATGTCCATCCGCTGCGTGCCATCCGTCGTATATCATCCATATCTACTTCATTTTCGGTCTAAAAAATTCATTCTTTCGCACACAAACTCCATTTGGGCCCTAGTTGTGTCCCGAAACTTTGCAGCCCGATCGGAATACACCCAGGGGTGTTATGGGTGTAAAATGGTGGCAAAAATGGGGTTTTTGCTGTTTTAGTAGAACATGAGCTTTTGAGGTATTGTTTTCCATGTTTTTTAGGACGAGGAGACCGAATATGAACTCAATTCAAAAAATGTGAAAATGAAAAAAATATGAAAATTGTATATGAATGTTTAGTTCAGTCGGTGCTTCAATATGGGATTGCTGTATGTGGGGGAACTTGTCATGCTGCTTTACGGGAACTAAAGAAAAACTGAGTTATTGAACAAATAGTCTATTTCCACTAATACACGAAAAACGCAAAAAACACTGTTATACTGATTTCGGTGATCAAACCATCGTCAGTAACACACAATAACATTAACAAACGATATCCGATGGAAGACAAAATGATTAATCCAACAGTTATTGTGTGTTACTGACGATGGTTTTATCACCGAAATCGGTATAACAGTGTTTTTTGCGTTTTTCGTGTATTAGTGGAAATAGACTATTTTTTCAATAACTCCGTTTTTCTTTGAAATGGGTTTCCACGATTTCTTCGCGAGTGATTTAGTTCGTTTTACGGGAACTCATAACATTGCAAAAATGTATTTTGAAGGTATTTTGATGTATTTTGTTTTTTGTTTTACCATAAGCACCCTAGCATTGTTTCAGAGGACGCGCTTTCGTTTAAAAGGAGATGTGATAAACCCTCGCCCGACCAATACTTTATTTACGGTCTCCGCAATACATTATTTATGTAGTACATAAAAGTTTGCCCATTAATTTTAAATCGCCCAGTGGTACTTCAAGGGATAAATATAAGAAGTTGGTGTGCAACTGGATCCGAACTGTAGGCCCCAACATTGAGTCGCTAATTACGAGCATTTACGTGTAGTCTATAGAAGATATCTTATTTATTTATTTTACTTATTTTATTTTATTTCTTAATGAACTGAGAGGGACACATTATGTTTTGATTGATTGAACTCATTGTCAGCAATACGGGCTTGCCCACCAGCTGAAAATTAAGTTGAAAATATATTGACTGTAATCATTGTACTTACCTGTATTATTTTGTTTTCAATAAATTTAAAAAAAAAATTGGCCTGAGGGGAAAATTGAGGTTCTAACTAAGTTTCAGCCTTAAATTTATGTTAAATTTTGGACTGAAATCATCATTCTTTCGCACACAGTTTGGCTCCTCATTTGGGAACACATTTGGCTCCTACCTAGTTGTGCTCCGAAGCGCGGCAGCCCGATCGGAATACACCCAGGGGGTTATGGGGGGAAAATGGGTGTAAAAATAGGGGGTTTCGAGGTTTTTTTTGAGGTTGTAGTGAACATGAGCTTGTGAGGTATCGTTTTTAATGTTTTTTAGGGTGAGAAGTCCGAATATGAAGTTGATTTTGACCAAAGAGTGAAGAATTAAGGTAGTAACGAAGGTTCAGCTCCCAAAATTCATTTTTTATTAGTCAAAAACCTGGGAAATCGTCTGAAATCACCATAAACTTGTATAATAACACGAGAAGTAGTAGCAACAGGTGAATCAAGGCAATTAAATGGTACTATCAATGATCAAAGATAATTTTTCAAAAATAGGTGCTGTATCGTGTTTATGGGGGTCAAAATTGGTGGAAACCATCAACAACAGCCATTTCAATAATATCACATGAAAGAAAGAGTAAATGTATTTCCAGCATCTCTGTAGGTACGTCCAGTAGAATAATGAACCCTTGTGACAAGGAATTTGCAGCGTTTTTGGAATCTACGCACCTTGAAACGTAAAAGAAAAATTTTGAGGGGTTTTTATTTAAAAAATGTCGCTGAGCGAATACATATTGTGCTATGTATTGTTCTATACTACAGAAGAAGTTCACAGAATAATAAACCCAAATGGGGGCCAGTAACTACATCTAAATAACTTCTGATCTTTGATGCATTTTGGTGTGGTCGTCCCTTGAGTCACTTGCCGGGGTTTCCCAGTCAACATAGCTTCCACCTCTCCCCAGCTCTGATGTCGGAAGGTCCGCTCGTCTTCAAACGAACAGTCGCTTTTGTGTTCGAGCCTCCTCCGCCCTCAGGTAGTTCGTACTGTCGCTCTTACAGAAACACCTGATTCCTTCTGTCAGTCCATTAATTTTTAATCGTTAAATTCATTTGTCAACTCTCAACCAAATATGCCGGTTAGTGCCGTTATCAGTCTCCTACGGCACTACCTCATGTGCAGTGCGCTAAGGGCGATGGACCAACCATATTATGTGCAGGTATGAGCATACAGTAAATTTCAATTAAATAGCATGTGTTCATAAATCTATTACGTAGGTGCCTGCATTATTTATATTAGACAAAACCCCACTTCACGGTTTTTGATAAGCCGCACTCGTCGGCGTGAATATGGTATCTAATTGTGGTTTTTGGTTTATTATTCTGTGAATAATACACCTATGTATTCGCTCTGCAAAAAATTCTCATAGCACCCCCCAACATTTTTTTTTCTTTTACGTTTCAAGGTGCGTAGATTCCAAAAATGCAGTGTCCGTCCGCCGTCCATATCTACTTTAATTTCGATCTAAAAAATTCGTTCTTTCGCACAAAGGCTCGATTCGGGCCCTTTGCAGCCCGATCGGAATATTCCCAGAGGTGTTATGGGTGAAAAATGTTTTTTTTTGGCGTTTTAGTAACGTGAGCTTGTGAGGTATCGTCTTCCATGTTAATTAGGGCGAATCGACTTCATATTCGATTTTGACCATCGAGCGAAGAATTGAGGTTTGAACAACGTTTCCGCCTTAAATTTTGTTATATTTTGGCCTAAAATCGTTGTTCTTCCGCACACAGGATCCAGGCCCTACTTATTCTCCCAGCAGCCCGATAGGAATACACCCAGGGGTGTTGTGAGTGAAAACTGGGTGTAGAAGTAGGTTTTTTAAAATAGTGAAAATGAGCTTGTGGGGTATAGTTTTCCATGCTTTTTAGGGCGAAAAGACTGAATATGAAGTTGATTTTGACCAAAGGGTGAAGAGTTAAGGTTGTAACGAAGTGACAGCTACCAAAATTCATTTTTATGAGTCAAAAACCTGGGAAATCGTCTGGAATCAACATAAATTTTGTACAACACTAGAAGTAGTATTAACATGTGAATCGTGACAATTAAATGGTACTATCAGTGATCAAAAATAATTTGTCAACAATAGGAGCCTAATTCGTGTTCTTGAGGGCCAAAATTGGTGGAAACCACCAGAAATAGCTATTTAAATTATTTTACATGAAAGAAACAATAAATGAGCAGCCAACATTTCTGTAGGTATGTCCAACAGAATAATAAACCCATGTGACAAGGACTTCGCAGCGTTCTTATTTATCGTTTAACCCTTACGTCCTCTAGAGGGTTTAAATTGACAAATTCATTTTTTTCCGCCCCTATCCAAGAGATAAACAACCACTTAATTTACTATAAAATAGCGGACTGCCCGACAATTCGAGTGGCCTAGTGACGCTGTATTCCTTAGTTCAGACAGAGTGTTATGGGAGGACGATGTTTGAACCTTTTGGTTTATTATTTGCAATGTGGCATATGGTATTTCCAGGTAAAAATCACACCACTCACCACTGGGTTTGTGTCTTCAGGAGAGACAAACCACATCTCTAATCAAAAGTTCACTAGACAGTGAATTATTTTCCAAAATAATTAATCCTATTTGCATGGGAATCGGCCTCTTGTATGTTCAAATATCAGTAAATAGGAATAAATTGAAAAAATAACAGTTTTTCCTTACGAATATCGAGTTAAAATGGGGAAAATCCCCTACATAATTTATGGGGAACCGTCTCTGGTGCTGGAATTGATGTCATTAATACGACAGGCAATTCATGATTTCTCGCTTGGAATATCCAACCTTTTTTTTCCATCTTTGGAGATGTGGAAAAACTGAATAGGTACTTGAAAAAAATTATTTTAATTTTACTTCTCACCATTATGAGCGTCAGAATCACTAGAAAACACCCAGACGAGTCCATTGGCAGAAAAACCTCATTTTGGCACACAACAAAATGGAGTTATGGAGTCGCTCGCCCACCGTTGATAGTTATCCAAAATCGATTAAAACCACAATAGGTACCTACATATTAGTCCAATTCCAGTCATGTAGCATTAACAAAGTTTTGAAGTAACTTATGTATCTACTAACATCCTCCAAACTACAGAACTACTTCCTGTTCCTACTTCTATTCCTGCTAAACTCCCAACTTCAAGCGACTCTGTCAGAATTACCACTCATTTACCATTAGTTTCCCTGAAAATCAGATTTTGATAACTTTTGTCGTGACGATTGCCGTTTTTGTGATCATTAGCGGTATAATTTTGTTTATTACGTAAAACGCTGCAAATTATTACACAACGGTTAATTATTTACCTATATAGATGCCCCTTCTGCGTAGGTAACTGTTTTCTGTGGTCAATACAGCCCTCGAGCTCCCCACCAAGAAAGCCCAAAATCGAGTATTGGAGCCGACCGGGGAATGAGAGTTACATACGTATTCGGTCGGTTCTACAATTCTGTTATTGATTATTGGGGGTTATTCGCGAAGCACAACGTCCCTTGTTCAAGTTAAAAAAGTGTGTAGCAACACAATCCAAAATAACCGTAATTTGAAAAGCCCATATTTATGAATAATTCGAAAGAAAAGTTTATCGCCTCCATACATCAACATGGAGATTGTGAAAGAAACATAATTTATTTAATCATAAACCAAGCTAGAAAGTAATTGGATGGGTAATAGGATATTCGTAAGAATTTGACGCACTCAGTTGGTCGTATTCGTTTATGGTTTCGTATTGTTTTGTGAATAATACACTGATGTTTTCGCTCAGCAAAAAATTTTTATTACATCCCCTCAAAATCTTTTCTTTTGCGTTTCAAGATGCGTCCGTATCGTCCGTATCTACTTCAATTTCTGTCTAAACAGATTCTTTCGCGCACAGGCTCCATTTGAGCCCTAGTTGTGTCCCGAGACTTTGCAGCCCGATCGGAATATACCCAGGGTGTTCTGGGTGAAAAATGGGTGTAAAAATAAGGGTTTTCGAGTTTTTTCGGGTTTATAGTGAATATGAGCTTGTAAGGTATCGGTTTCCATGTTTTTAAGGGCGAGAAGACCGAATATGAAGTTGATTTTAACCAAAGAGTGAAGAATTGAGGTTGTAACGAAGGGTTAGCTCCCAAAATTCATTTTTTATTAGTCAATAACTTGGAAAATAGTTTGTAATAACCATAAATCTGTATAGTTACACTAGAATAGTATCAGCAGATGAATCAAGACAATTAAATGGCACTATCAATGATCAAACGTAATCTAATAACTAAAGTTACAGGTGATTTTCGTGGTGTCTGTCTGTCTGTCTGTTTGTCCTTCAATCACGCCAAAACGGCTCAATGGATCGAACCCATCTCGCGTATTTGAATGTTTCTATGACCAGGGAAGGACATAAGGAGGTTTACTTCCGGATCCGATGGATAGGGGTGGGGGTTTATAGGGAAGCCGAAACATAAAAAAATTAAATTCTCGAAAACGGCTCAATGGATCGAACCCATCTCGCGTATTTAAATGTTTCTATGACCAGGGAAGGACATAGGGGGGTTCACTTCCGGATCCGATGATAGGGGTGGGGGTTTATGATCCATCACGCAAAAACGGCTGAATGGATCAAAGCCATCTCCCGTATTCAGATGGCTGGTTCCTACGTATGATAATTACCTTTTTGTCTTTAACATTATAACAGTTTCTAAAGGAACATGTAAGAGATATAATCTGTAAAGCGAGAGGTAACAAAGTCAGATGGACCCACCCTGAGTTCTACCCGTCAGCGACGGGCCACACATCTAGTATGTCATAAGAATAGGAGCCTAATTCGTGTTTTTGGGGGCCAAATTGGCGGAAACCATCAACAATAGCTATTGCAGTTATTGCACATGATAGAAACCATAAATGTATTTCCAGCATTTCTAGTACGTCCAATAGAATAGTAAATCCATGTGACAAGGACTTCGCAGCGTTTTTGGAGTTACTTAGGTACGGGTTGTCCCACCGTCGGTATTTCATATCTTCATTGAGTTAATTTAAACGTGGAGACTTGATTGAATAGGTTGAATATGTATTAGGACGGGTAAATAGGTGATAGGCGTAGGTGCATACCCTTCATAGAACGGAGGTCATTGGAACAATTTGTTAGTTTATCAGAACAGATAACTCCATTTATTCCTTTGGTCGCATTGTTAGCTGACATTATGGACCTCGTAGATATACGGGAAGGTTCTAATTATAATAATTTCCGACAACCTGACGGCAAGTCTAAGCCAGAAGAACGAGACCCGTTTTTCGGCAAGACCGTTGCCGTTACATGGGAGAAGTTGCCAGAAGCGCCACTCTGTCCTTATTAGGAAGTTAGTTATTAGGATAGCTGCTTCCGTAAGTAGCAGTTTTACGTTTGAGATAGATACGTAGTAAGCTTATAAACAGAAACGGGTTACTTTGTAGATTGAGGAGATTGTCTCTGTAATATGAAGGACCTGAATAATCGCCTCACTGCAATGATGCCAAGGTGCCGTAGTATGAAGAAGACGATTTTTCAAGAGTCAAGAGCCATATAATGGCTATTACTTCCATCTTCCTGTTATTCATTATATAGGAATGGAAGTATGGTGATACCGTCAAAACTAGGTGTTGGAGAAAACCTTGTTCGGAAGTGCTCAAAATGAGTTTCTAGACGGTTTTCCTCTTGATGTCGCTCCGTACGTATGTATGTTAGAACTTCCTCAAATACGGTCTTTTTCAGATAGTTTTTGGTTTTTGTTCAGCTCGTTGAACTCGTCAGTTTGAGATGAGACAAGCTTTCTAGGTAGAAAAATAAGGAAGTTATGACGGGTTTTATAATTTTTCAACGATAACTGCTGTAAAAACGCTGCAAATCCTTACAAAACGGTTATTATTTTGTACAGAACACCCTTCTGTTGCAGATCACAGCTCTCTGCATAGATAACCCTTCTATATAATATATGTACCATTCTATACATATTCTGTAGATCGCATACTCTCCGTAGCTTCGTACCTAACCCCGTACTCGTTACTTGATACCTACGTAAATAGAGAGTTCCTAAGAGATAAGTTCATTAGGGAACGGCAATATCTTTTGGCCACATCTAAGGCGAGCAGCCTTTGGATGCTAACCAATAAGTCAGGTTTGACAGAAGTGGTGGGGGTAGGAGTGAATTAAAAAGTAACGTCACTTAACTTAGCACAACGCGAAATCCATTCTATTACATAGCATAGGTAGGTATACTCACTTTTTTATCCTAAGTTGATATCGCAACAATCTAGCAAATTCTTTGAAAGACGCTTGGAGTAACTTTGAAAGACGCTGGCGATGGCGAGGACCGACAACACATGACGCGTTAAAAAAAAACGACAAAACGCGGCAAAAAGCTGTGCACTGTTACCCCTGAGTAAGGTTAAAGTTAAAGTTAAAGTTAAAGTTAAAGCCTAAAGTTTGTGCCCTGGGAGATAACGCGCCTTATGTATAAGGCCGAATAAGTCGAACTTAAGGAAATAAGTTTGAACTTGGGCGACGCGCATGCGCAGTTGAGATAAATCCGAACACATCTTCCCGGCTTTAGTCTTTAGGAACTCTCTAATCACGTGTTAAATGTTGCTAAAATAATTCTGTCGATGACAAACAGTAGCTAAAATGGCAAAAAGAAACATGAATAATGAAGTTCTGAAGGGAAATTGTTGACGCGGAGTGAAAAACTATTCAGTCCCGGTAGGGTTTCCATCTCGGGAACTTTGGCGTATCGGTCCGACAGTTAGGCCACTGTGCTATATCGCCCAGCCAGCCGAGAGACCAGTGATGTGCGCTCTCAACCCTGCTTGATGCCTGAATACACCCTGCTCTTTACAGCAAATTTTATGGCAACATCGTAGAATGCTCCGGTTGGTCTAAAAAATTCAGAAAAAATCGAACTATTTAAAAATGCGAGAAAACCCACACCTCAAAATGCAATTTTCCGAGATATGGCTACTCTGGATATTTCAACCCCTATTTTTCACCCCTTGGAGTTGAGTGAAAAAACGGGACCCATAAATATACCAAATTTCGTGAATTTTGGTTCTTCGGAACTTGGGAAAAAGCCGTGGACGCTGGACAAACGGACATTTTTTTAATTCGATATTCGTATTCTAAGTCCCTTGAAACGTGAACCATGAAATTTTGAGGGGGGTTGAAAAATGTTTTTTCATGGACGATTCCAAAGCTTTATTATTCAAAATAATAAACCAGAATGGACCAGAATTGCTTCGGTTGGTACCAAAATATCCGTTAGGATGTCTGGATTGCCTATTGATTTTGAAATCTATCAGATTCGATTTGGCTAATTGACAGGAAAAATATGCCAATGGGCCCAAAATTTTCTAAGTTTACTACCTAAATGACGTTTGTGTCAGAAAGTGGTTGAAGGTGAAGTTTCTATCCAACTATATTATAGTTCCATGTTCATATTCTCATGATAGGCCAACATGAGCAGCCAGTGGGCCGCAATGATCGGCGCTTCCCGCCAAACTTGTGTCCAAACTATTATGAAGAACATGGAAGTATTGTGTGACAATTCCGCGCCAGAACTTTTAAATTGTTTTGATGTTGGGTTTTATAGAATTGGAACCTTATCATCCGCCATGGCGTGGCAGGCCTTCAGCATTGCAGGGGAACGAGTGCATGGGGTTTTTCTTGTCTTGTTCGAGCTTTCTTGAAAGAGTGATAGTTTCTTGAAAAAAAAAATTGGTTAAAAGTTTTTTTTCTTCTAAAATTGAGTGGGGGTGCTCCGATTTTTTCTGACTTGAAAAATTGTTTATTGATTCAAGAAAACTTCGTGGTCGAAGCAAAAGTAGCGTCTGCAGACGCTCAGACGAAGTGCTTACGTTTTTTAATACCTCTCCGATGTCGTCCACGTTTGACTTGTTGTTGTAGGAATTTCTATTCTGTAAATGCTGATAGTCCAGGATACAGCTACTGAAATTTCTACCTTGTCTCCCCACTTCTCTCCATCTTGGCAGCAGTTGAAACGCAATGTTGCCGGTAGTTCCAGTCCATGGGAATTCGGCTGTAGGTTATTGGTTTGACCCTATTTACAATATTAATAGGTTCTGTCAATTCTAGGTGAACGTTTAGGCTCGTATCTCAGTCGTAATCTGTACACCTCAACAACACTATTGTAGGAGTGACCATGAGTCTCCGCTCGAGACTAAGATTCGGTGAGAGGAAATTGGAGTTACCTATCTCAGATAAGTATTTCGGAACCATCTAACCTGTAATATTAACATCGTTGGTCTATGAAGATCAGTGAGGTCCATTACTGCGAATGCGGTCTGAGTTGAAGCTTCTTCCAACATCAAGGTTTTCTCCTTGAGATTCACCACTAAACGCACCTACAACCTCATATTGCAACGTGTTGTTTCAAGTTGCCTTACCCTCGCTTCATCCTGAGCTCCCAGGATAATGCATAGTCACCATGATTTGTCTCAAGGACTTCTCGGAGCAAAATCCCTTGGATGTGCACTTGGCCTTCAGGCAATGCTTACTACATTCACGAATACGCCAAAGAATATTATACGTCACCCGTTTCCTAATGTACCTACGCTTTTGTCTTGCTTCAAGGCTGATTTATAGGAACTAAATCACTCGTGAAGAAATCGTGGAAACCCATTTCAAAGAAAAACGGAATTATTGAAAAAATAGTCTATTTCCACTAATATGTACATGTTCCACTAATACATACCACCATCCACTAATGTATTAGTGGAAATAGACTGTTTTTTCAATAACTCCGTTTTTTGCTGATTTATAGACTAAACGTTCCAACGATAAGTATAAAATCATACCTACCGGTGGCTGCAGGCTCTGAACACACGCCCTAATGAATATCGGGGATAAATCCATCCGTCCGTGGACCATGGTCCATTCAAAGGCCTCAGAGGTCCAAGCAAACGTGCGCACATTGTTATCATACACTTCGCATCACTAAACAGGTAAAATTATAGAAGAATTGAAGCCGTGTTACGATAACATCACAGTTTTCCAATTTGAATAACCACATAAAGTGAAATAATTATAATATAATTATTTCACTTTATGTGGTTATATATTATATTGGGTGGTGTATTAGGGAATTTCAAAATACATATAGGTAATAAATGTAGATTAACTGTAAATTTTATTATATCTTCTGTGCTGCTTTGTAGTATTATGTACCTTACACATCAGTGGCGTAGCCAATGGGGCACCCCCCCCCCCCCCCATTGGCTAAAAATTAATAAAAAATACCAGATTAAACGGTAAATCAAACATGAATAAATAGCTAAATAATATTACGTTTATTTGATTACAAACTAGCAAGTGAGTATTATTTTTCGCCTTTGTGAATATTATTTTTCGAGCAAGTAGGGGAGGTGGGTGGGATGTGTTGTATAGAAGATTCCCCGACTTCCACAGTAAGATCGGTTCACACTAGACCGTCACGAGACCGGCCCGTCACCGTCACGAGATTCCAGCGGCCGAGTTCCGTCGGTGACGGTCCGTGATTCCTGTTCACATCGGATCGGGTTCATCCGTCGTGAATCCGTCGAAGAACAGTGCAAAGCATCAGTCGTTTGGGAAGTGAGAACTGAGCAAATAATAATTATGTAACGTCTGATAAGTATAAAAACATACCCCTATTTCTTATATCAGTTGTTCGACATTCCTCTCTAATTTAGTTTACTCCAGACGTTGTCCTTGAAATCAATGTCACGCGTTTTGGATTTGAGCGGGGGATGTGTCCTCACTTCCCCGATCAGCTTTTCTTCACTCATGTTGAAGAGTAACAGCATTCTTAAAACAGAACAAACCTCAAGGAAATGATAAATGACGGCCAAAACCAGCAGGATATTTTTTTTTGTCGCCAAGAAACTTCGAAATGACGGGTTCGTGATGAAGGCGAGCGAACTGTGGGCGCCTCAACGTTGCCCCATTTTTACCGATTTTTCCCTTATAAAGTCAAATTTGACCCATTGTTTTTCGTGAAAAATATTTTCATCATCGAAATAGTCCCTCCCTCGTGAATCACCATTCCACACAACGTCAAGTGAATTAATATTGATTTTAGCCCTTAATACCACCTTTGACCCCCAAAAATCAAAATTTGACCCCTATTCTCTCAGAAAAACAACTGAAATGGTATTTTCCAATATTTACTCACCCTTCCATACCACTTTCATTGATTTTATATCAATTGAAAAACTCAAATTAGACCCCCTTAGAATTTTTGAAAATTGCTCATCTTCGAACTCATCGTTTTGTTTGGCAATAGAACATTTATGCGAATTTTGACATTTTTATCATGTACCTAAGGTCATATCCTCTGGAGTGACACATAAATAAACAACATGCTATAAATATAAATTTTTGTTAAAATCTAGGGGAGAAATCAGGATGCTCTGGGAAGGATTTGCCTATAAAACGATTTCAAAAATTTATGTTCTGAAAATTTTGGACCCATTGCCAATAGCTTCATTTTCTTTGAAAATTCGCTAACACTTTTGCCAATTCATAGTAATAAATATGTTTTATCAGTTTATCTTACCTTACGTTACCTGTAACATGTAGTGCTTTGTTAAATTTACATTCAGCTTTGTAAAGTCAAATCTTACATTTTCTATTTCAGACCCCCCCCCCCCCCCCCAACAATCCTGGCTACGCCACTGCTACACATATACTGAGATTGATCCTATACTTTATTCATTTATTAGGCATGTACTTACTGCGTTCACTCGTGAAAAATCCGTTATTGGTCGTGTAGCGTTACCGAATTGGTATGTGCCTCCTGTTTGTTGGGAATGCTCGGTAAATGAGCAAATTTCTGAAATAAGTAGCACCCCAAGGCGCGTAACGGCGTAACGCATCCTGTTACACGTTAACACTTCCATCGCTAATGAGTCGAACCCATCTCGAAATTTCTGCCTTTCTTACGAAATGTGAGGACGCTCGGGACGCATGGGGCGACACGAGAAGAGGGAATGGATGAACTTTCGGAGACTGTAATGAGTAACGGAAGTACCAGCAAAAGGAGAAGAAATGAATGAAAATAACAGTGAGGAGAGAAAAGAAACGTAGGAAGATAAAAGTCTCAATATGATATGCTGTGAATGATCCAGTTAGTTAATATCAGATTTTAATTAAGGTAAAGTTAATTGAGTTGTCGACTTGAGTAATTTGTTTACCTACCTGTAAGTTAGAGCGAAGCGACCAGTTGGGCTAGGAATTCTATTCAACCCTTGTCGCTTGGGGGACATAATCAGTAGTGCAATAATACTGACGTGAGTTCCTCCCAGAACTACAACACTAGCATACTTAAGTTCTCGCAAATCTTGTACAACCAACTTTAGTTCTCACCAATAAACGGTAAGAGTGGGGACGAGAGACGCAGGAGGTAGAGGCCCAGCCTGGTTCCCCACCATCCCCTACAACTAGGGGATGGAGGGAGACAGCCACTGGGGTCTATAAAACCCCGGCGCCTGCCTCTTTCCAACCATTCTACGCATCCTCTAGCCGCTGGCTACTCTCTCTCTCTCCTTACCTCTCTCTCTCTCCTCTCCTAAAAAGATGCTGTGTTGAGGTGGTGATTCGCTCATAACCCCCGGCCAACCAATCCAAAAAGAACCCAGGTGTTGAGGTGGTGATTCGCTCATAACCCCCAGCTAAACCAACCCAAAAGATCCCAGGTGTTGAGGTGGTGATTCGCTCATAACCCCCCTGGGCAAAACCTAAAAGATGCCGTGTTGAGGTGGTGATTCGCTCATAACCCCCGGCCAACCAATCCAAAAAGATCCCAGGTGTTGAGGTGGTGATTCGCTCATAACCCCCCTGGGCATATCCAAACGCCACTCGTGATGAAGCCCACGCCAAATTTAAATTCATCACAGTGGTGAACCCGACGTTCACTCAACCTTCTCCTTTTCTCCCTCTCATCGTCGCTGCGATTTTCTTCTCAATGACCCCTCACTTCGCTTTTCTGCCCCAATTTTAAATTCAACTTGTCAATTTTAAATGTCCAAATTCACCTCCGGCCCTCTGATGTCAACATTCACGCCCAGCCTCCTCCATTTTCAACTCCCAACGTCGGCCCACCGAATTTGAAATGTCATTTTTCGCATTTCAAATTTTAAATTTCGCATTTTAAATTCACCATGGACTCAGACACTCAGTCGCCTCCGCTCCTCCGGCCTGCCACCCTCCAACCCCCCACCACCTCGACGTCGGACCCCGCCGCCGCCGTCCCCAACCCCTTCTCTTCTCTGTCGCCCCCTCCAGCGCCTAGTGACGTCATGACTGCCGCTTACTCGTTTCCGCTGTCGCTACCCCCCTTCTATTCACATGACCCCTCCATCTGGTTCTTCCAGATCGACGCTGCGTTCTCCGCCGCCGGCGTCCACGGCCAGAAAACACGTTACTCCCGTGTTATTTCCCTTCTCCCCTACGACATCCTCCACCAGACGTCCGACATCTCGCCAGACGCACCGACGGCCTACGACGATCTCCGCTCCCGTCTCATCTCCCTGTATCAGCCCTCAAAGATCGCCAGAATCGCTGCATTGTCCCAACCCCAACATCTCGGCGACATGAAACCTTCTCACCTCTTCCGTCGCCTGCGACACCAGCTGCGCGACGTCATGACGGCAGACATCACGCGCACCTTTTGGTTGCGCGCCTTACCCCAGCCCATCCAGATGGCTCTCGCCAGCCATCTCAACGGCCCTGACGACGACCTCCTGCAGCTAGCGGACACTGTCCACGACCTCGCTGCGTCAGCTGCCGTCAACGAAGTTCGCTACCCCCACCCTTCCAACCACTCTACGCAGCGGCCGCGTTCCTCTGAGCGCCGTCGTCCCCCTTCCACCGACTGCCGGCCCCCCTCCGCGGATCGTCGGAGGTCGCCCTCTTTGGACCGGCGCCCCTCCACCGACCCCCCGGCCCTCTTCCACTCCCACCACCCGTCGTAACCGGCCAAACTATCTCCCTGCCGACCCCCCCCCCACCGATGTTTTTACCACGTAAACTTCGGGGAGGGGGCCCGCAAATGCCAACCCCCCTGCGCCTTCTCTTCGAAGCAGGGAAACGCCGAGGCCCGTCGGTAAATCCGACGGGCTCCCCTCCTCCCAACAACGGGGGGGACCCCTTCACCACCCCCCCGCCTTCATCGCCGCCACTTCTTCAGTTCCCCTCCCGCGGAACGCTACCTCCACCCCACCACCCCGACGGTCTTACGCCACCGTCGCTGCGCACCCCCAGCACGCCTCCATCACGGACGCCGCTTCCCCCACTCCGTCGCCACGACCCCACTCCAACCCCGCCCCACCAACCCCACAGTCCTGCGCCACCACCGCTGCGCAGACCAAACACGTCTCCTTCACAGACGACGCTTCCCCCACCCCACCAACGCAACCCCACTCCGACGCCGCTGCCGCATTCTCCTCACTCAAACCATCCGCTGCGAAACCATCCGGGCCTCGCTCCTATGCCGACGTTGCCAGCGCCCCCGCCCCCACCTCAGCTGACGCCATCATGCCCCACTCTACCCCCTCCCATCAACGCCTTTTTGTAAAATGCAGAAAGAGCAATATCCCCTTCCTCGTCGACACTGGCGCTGCCTTGTCAATCTTCCCGAACTCCATCCTCCGGCGACAGGCGCGCTGCCACCGGCAAATTCTCTACGCCGCCAACGGTACTACCATTCCCTCCTATGGGAATTACCGTACGACTATCCACCTCGACGGCTCTGCCTACGAGTGGATTTTTACCGTGGCGGACGTGGAGAAACCTATCCTGGGTGCCGATTTTCTCTCATACTTCGGCCTCCAGGTAGATGTCCGGCATGCGCGCCTGCTCGACCCATCCACAAACAAACCGCTGCCCGGATTTATCAACTCGGTAAATCCGGCAGCCAACCGCTTCACTTCCCTACTTGCCAATTACACGCCCCGCCGCCGGACCTCCTCGCATCTCGCCAGCGTCCAGCACCACATTGAGACCTCCGGCCCCCCACTCTCCGCCAAAGCGAGACGCCTACATCCCCTCCAACTTCAACAGGCTCGCCAACATTTTGACCGCCTCATTGCAGACAATATCATCCGCCCCTCCAAATCCCCTTGGGCTTCCCCCCTCCACATTGTCCAGAAGCCCAACGGGGATATACGCCCCTGCGGCGATTACCGCCGCCTGAACTCCCGGACCACTCCCGACCTCTATAATGTGCCCCACCTCCGAGACTTCTCCTCCCATCTACATGGCGCCACGATCTTTTCGACCCTCGACATATCCCGGGCGTTCCACCACATTGACATCTACCCCCCAGATATACCCAAAACTGCTATAATTACTCCATTTGGGCTATTTGAGTATTTAAAAATGAGATTCGGCCTCCGTAACGCTGCCCAGACGTGGCAGCGTTATATGGACCAAATTCTGCGCGGCCTCCCATTCGTATTTTGCTTCTTAGATGATGTCCTCGTCGCCTCTCGCACTCCCAAAGAGCATTTCACCCACCTCCACCAAATTTTCGAAATTTTTTCCGCCGAAGGACTCGAAATTAACAAGGAGAAAAGCGTCATAGCCTAACCCTCCGTCCGCTGCCTCGGCCACCTCGTCACCCCCTCCGGCATTACACCCCTACCCGACAAAGTTCAAGCCTTACGTGAGTTCCCCCAACCTCGCACTGTCACCGAACTCCGCCGCTTCCTCGGGATGTTAAATTTTTACCGACGCCACATGAAGCACGTGGCACAACACCAGCAACCCCTCATCAATGCCGTCCCTCAGCCGGCGAAAAAACAAGACAATCGCCCGATACAGTGGACCGAGGAACTCACAACGGCATTCACAACTTGCAAGAACGATCTCGCCGCCGCCGCTCTACTTGCCCACCCCAGCCCCCACGCCCCCCTTTCCATCACCACGGACGCCTCCGACTGGGCAATCGGAGCCGTCCTACATCAAAACACCGGCGCGGGCCTCCAACCACTCGGTTTCTTTTCAAAAACTCTGTCCCCCACTCAGAAAAATTACTCCACCTTCGACAGAGAACTGCTCGCCATCCACGAAGCCATTAAACACTTTCGTGACTTCGTGGAGGGCCGACAGTTCTCTGTCATCACCGACCACAAGCCCCTCACACACGCCCTCTTACAAAACCGGAAAACCGCCTCACCCCGTCGCCTCCGGCAATTAGAGTTTATCGCGCAGTTTACTACGGATATACGCTACTTGCCGGGAGCCGACAACTGTGTGGCGGACACACTATCCTGCCCCACGCCCGCGCCGGTATCAGAATTGCTACCGTTTCCATCCCCCCAAATTATCCGCAACAATCAAACCCCCGACTCCGACTCCGCCCTATCAAATTTAATCGCCGCCGACAAATTGCAACAGCTGCTGCCCCACGACCTCTGGTGCGACGTAACCGCCGACACCCCTCGCCCTTACGTCCCACCACAGCTCAGGCGGCAGCTGTTCCTTCATTATCACTCCCTCCACCATCCCGGCATCCGGGCGAGCCGGGACCTAATCAAAACACGGTACTTCTGGCCCCACATGAATACCGATATTCGAAATTGGGTTCTGGGGTGCCAGATGTGCCAGCAACATAAAGTCTCGGCTCACCCCCATGTTCCCCCCCCCCACCACATCGCAGACTCCCTCCCGTGGGAGCACATACACCTCGATCTGATCGGCCCCCTTCCCCCCTCCGAGGGGAAGAAATACTGCCTCACCATGATCGACCGTGCGACCAATTGGGTCGAGTGCATTCCACTCGCCCATATATCCGCGGACACCGTCGCCGCGGCGTTCCTCAACAATTGGATCGCCCGCTACGGTTGTCCGTGGACCGTCACGGTCGATCAGGGGAGGCAGTTTGAATCCGCCCATTTCACCTATCTCCTCCGCTCCCTCGGGATACACAAAATCCACACCACCCCCTATCACCCCCAGTCAAATGGCAAAGTAGAGCGGTGGCATTTAGTGTTAAAACAAGCCATCGCCACTTCCTCCACCTCCCCATCATGGACAAAAACGCTCCCGTACGTGCTACTAAGCCTACGAACTTCCGCCCGCCCTTCCGATAGCATCAGTCCAGCCCAACGAGCCTTCAAAGACCCCCTTCGCCTACCCGCCGACATTTTTCTTTCCTGCACCAACCCGTCAATTAACAGGGAGCCCCTTCACCACCCAACCCCGGTTAACGACACCGCTTACCCAAAGCGGTTTTACACATCAACTCATATGTACCTGAAAGAGCCCGGCATACACAAAACCTTCCAATCTCTCTATGCCGGGCCCTTTTAGGTCATCCGCTCCACGAACAGCACGGCTACCCTGTTAATTGACGGGAAGCCCCACACCGTTCCGCTGGCTCGCTGTAAGCCAGCTCCTGTCCTCCCTACCGACTCTCAACCGACTCAACCTCCCACCCCACAACCAGCACCGCCGCGCGTCTCCTCAATCTCGCTTCCCGGACCCCGACGTTGCCTCCACTCGCCGCGACGTCCCGGGTACCGGGTCCGTGCCACTCGCACCTTCACGGCCACTATGGCGGTGAAGAAGCCCCTCTATCAGCCTTGGCCAAAGTTAAGCCTGTTAGAGGGTGCAGCGTCTCGGGCCCCCCCACGACGCTCCTCATTCACCACACCACTCCACCCACTGACACACCTTCCCAACGCATCACCTCATCTTGCCTCATCATCTCCTTCGCCCCTACTACTTGCACAAACTTCCTTCACCATGCCTTGTACATACTCTTCTACTACTACTACCACCTAAGCATCACTGTAAATACAACCATACCTGTCCATACCACCTACCTCCTAAGCATCACTGTAAATATCTCCATCCACTACCTCGCTATTAATCAATTAACTCAAGTTACTTTAGCTATAAGTCAATTGTAAATACTGTTAATTTTCAAACAACTTGTTAACTAGTTTTAAGCGCCACAGCCTTCAGCTCCTATTGTTTGTAAGCCGGCCCTCAGCCCTCATCAAACCTTTGCTCAAAGGTATGTCGTGAGTTCCTCCCAGAACTACAACACTAGCATACTTAAGTTCTCGCAAATCTTGTACAACCAACTTTAGTTCTCACCAATAAACGGTAAGAGTGGGGACGAGAGACGCAGGAGGTAGAGGCCCAGCCTGGTTCCCCACCATCCCCTACAACTAGGGGATGGAGGGAGACAGCCACTGGGGTCTATAAAACCCCGGCGCCTGCCTCTTTCCAACCATTCTACGCATCCTCTAGCCGCTGGCTACTCTCTCTCTCTCCTTACCTCTCTCTCTCTCCTCTCCTAAAAAGATGCTGTGTTGAGGTGGTGATTCGCTCATAACCCCCGGCCAACCAATCCAAAAAGAACCCAGGTGTTGAGGTGGTGATTCGCTCATAACCCCCAGCTAAACCAACCCAAAAGATCCCAGGTGTTGAGGTGGTGATTCGCTCATAACCCCCCTGGGCAAAACCTAAAAGATGCCGTGTTGAGGTGGTGATTCGCTCATAACCCCCGGCCAACCAATCCAAAAAGATCCCAGGTGTTGAGGTGGTGATTCGCTCATAACCCCCCTGGGCATATCCAAACGCCACTCGTGATGAAGCCCACGCCAAATTTAAATTCATCACAAATACTATACCATTATCCCGATTGATATAAATTGTTGAATATTTACGATGCTGATTTTACTAGAGTTATCAGTTAGTTAAATTTGTTGAATTTCAATAAACTGGAACTGTGGAAAATAACGAATCGGCCGCCGCTGAAGTCAAATTTTCATTTTCAAGGTTTATTTTAACAATATAAGAAGTCACATTAATTATTAAATGTGCATGTTCACTACTTAGAACTCTCACTAGGTATGATTTATAGACTTAAAGAATCAACCAGCCATCAATAAGGTGGCATCGTTAGGAATTTTGTCATAATAATTATTCAGAGATGTGTACTGAAGTGTATAATATTTCAGCATTTCACAACAAATGTTGTTGAACCGAAACCCGTTTTCCTCGAACTAACAAACTACCACTTACCGCTGCCACCACTACCACCTTACCACCACTATCACTTACAAAAAAGATCCGAATTCCACGTGCATGTTCACTATTTGGAACTATCACTATGATTTATAGACTTCAAGAATCAACCACCTATCAAGAAGAATTCCGAATTATTTTTGTTACATTCATCAATAAGGAGCGAGTTCCTTTGTACTTCCATCTAACTGTTTTAAATAAAAATACCTTTGAATTGTCTGATTTTCATTTCAAGGTTGAGTAGAATCTAAAATTTACATAAAATCGACATAGTATTTTCTAATTTAGCAAGTGAGACCACCCTCAGAAACACCTTGTCGTCTGTGTGTGCTGTAGCGGTGTATTTATTAGGGGCTGAAATTTTGACCAATTTCCAAGGAAATATTAGGAGTCTGAAGAGTGGCATAATAGCGTCAATGGAAGTGAAAACCCAAACTCGTCGAAACGGAGTGGAAACTAGAGTTTGTTCAACATAGGTATAGGTGTGATGCTTGAGAGAGTGAAAAAGTTAGGTAGGGTTCTTGCATATTTAGCACACCAATTTAACTTGAAATTTCTTTACGTAGGTGCCTTCAATGCAGGTGACCCTGCCGTTTGTTCAATCAAATGATGTAGTAAATGGGAAACCTTTGTGATTTGACAAAACTCCATGGACATAGATAATAATATACAAGTTAGCAATTATATGATAAAGACCATAATAATGATTAGCGATGGGCCGAATTCGGCAGGTATTCTGCCTATTCGGCGATGTTTTGAGTATTCCGCCGAATACCGAATAGTGAACCCCATTATTCGGCCGAACCGAATGTTTTTTGCAAAGAAAGGGGGAAAATGAAATGTGTACCATTTTTTAAAATTATTATTTTTAATTATGAATTAATAAAAGTTAACTAAAAATTATTAATTAAAGGGACTATTTGGTATTCGGCCGAATACTCAAAACATCGCCGAATAGGCAGAATACCTACCGAAATCGGCCAATCGCTAATCATTATTATGGTCTTTTATTATCACTATTATTATAGCTATCATTATTATGGTTCTTAATTAATCATTATTATGGTCTTAATTAATTAATAAGCGCATCGCTAATCATTATTATGGTCTTAATTAATTAATAAGCGCATCGCTAATCATTATTATGGTCTTAATTAATTAATAAGCGCATCGCTAATCATTATTAAGGTCTTAATTCATGTTTTGTAAAGTTTATTAATTACTTAGGTAGGTAGGAGGTACCTATGTGATGTAACATACTGTTCTGAACCTTCACCTCATGAACAAGAAGAAAAAAAAAAAGTACAAATCCAACCGAATAATTACTCGGAATATTCGGTAAGTAACTCGGCCGAATATTCAGTATTTTGAAAAATCCCTATTTGGCCACCACTAATAATGATAAAAGCACCCTAATCATACCTGAACAGTAAGTACCTAGGTACGTATTTCATCTTCAGCTAGGGTGTTGTTTAAGAATATGAATAAATAGTTTTTTGGACTTGCGTATTTAGCAGGGTACGACTTGAATACCTGGAGTGAGGAACACTTCTTATCTGCAGATAACCTTATCGTTTGTTCAATCAAATGAAGGTATAAGAAAGGGAAAACCTTCTTTGTGAAATTTTATAACTTCTTTGTGATTGGACAGACCTCCTAGAACATAGATTTGCCAGTGAATAATATTTAAAGACACCTCATTATTTATAATAATACTCTTTACGTAGGTATCTACCAACCTAGAGTGAGGTATACCTACTTCTCTGCAGATAACCTTGTCATTAGTTCAATCAGATGAAGGTAGAGAGGGAAAACCTTCTTTGTGATTTGACAAACCTCTATTCCATGGGATATAGATTATAATATTTATTATGCAAGTATATTCTAAAGATCCCACATTAAATTAGTGTGGTTGTTGTAAATCTTATAATAATGATTGAAGCCCCCCTAATCAAACCTAAAAATTACGAATTTCATCTTCAGCTTCGGTTAATGTTGAAGATAATGGATAGGTATTAGGTAAGGTATTAATGGATAAGTATGTTTGCAAATCTGTTTCGAGTTAGGTAGCATTATGAACAATCTTGTTTTCTATTTGCGATTGCCAAACATGTTGAACTAGCATTTACTCGTTGGATCTCGTTTGAACTCCCAAATGTGCTGCAGTTCCCCAAACTGCTGCATAACTGCTATTAATAAAATAGCCAATGTCCTCCAAAGTAGGTATGTTTACCTAAATTATTTTGTTGATCGATCCTGCCGCGTCCATCTGATCTTTATAAATCCGGATGCCCCTTGGCCTGTTCTTTAAGGCTGTCCATGGGGAGAGGGAAGTCCCATGACGTCACAGGCATGTGGGAGGAGGGTCCCTCTCCATTTATCAGTTTAACCTTCTCATCGTTTGATCTTATCGTCGTACAGATTAAACAAAATTGGAACCTCAGGATCCACGCGGTTGATGTTCCAGTGCCAGTTGAGTTCACCACGATATTGGAGCAGTTGAAGCAGCTCGCCGTCCATGTGCCAAGTCCGTAGGTTCCAAAAAACTCATCGACGTGCTCCAAGGCCACTCCTTACGGTTAGTTCACACGTAATCGTTTTATTTACTCCTCATCCCTTCGCTCAACCTGTCATCCTGTGCATGTTTTTGTTTTGACGGTACTTGGGATTTGTGGTCTTTCAGTTGACAATGGGGAAATTATTGTCCTTAATTCTAAAACGTGCATGACAAGAGGTAAGTTTCACTCATTTCAAGACGACGGCAACGTTAGGACCTTGCTCATAATAATTATTGAAAGGCGTGTACTGAAGTGTGTCATATTTCAGCTTCTGAATGTCACAACAAATGTTGCTGAACCGAAATCCGTTTTCCTCAAACTAACAAACTACCACTTAAACCTCTGTCACTCACAGAAAAGTTCCTAAATTTCATAAGTTCTTGAAAAACACAGCAGTGGACTTCTCAAAAAACTTTTCTCATGCATAGAAAAGTACCATGACGGACTAGCAACAAATTAATTTGTCAGACATTGCTTCTGATTTGGCTTCTGAGATTGCTTGATCTGGCTTTGCTTCTAAACTATATTTCATTGTTAATTTGAATAGTTAAGTATGTACCTAGATATAATATATTTTGTTCATTAGCTGTTGTATGATAAACGTAGAATTATCGTTCCATAGTTTATAGCAAATCTTGATGCAACGTTATACAGTACCTACCCAGAGTCCCGCTGATCCGAACTAGATTTGACCGGATGACCAAAAGTCCGGTTTAAACGGAATTTGCTGTAAAATGCACATGATGAATATTTTAGCGATTTTTTCGTTATACATTAATACGCCTTTTCCTTCATCTTAATTTTGTTTTCAATAATTCCTACATAATAGATTCGTTCCCAGTGACCATCCTGGCGGTCAGAAAGGCGTTGGGCCATTCGCAGTGATTCTCAAACTGTTTTCTGACTGTATAGTATCCATGACAGCCTGTTCGCAGTGTTTTCCTGACTATCCAACGCCAGTTTTCTTATCGTCATTCTAGAAGGTACACAGAAGATAGGGCGGACTAGAAACTGACACTCTCGATTCCCAATCATTATCAAATACAAACTCTTCTCAAACGCTTATCAAGATGATATTGGATCGTGGATCTAACAGCCGCGGTGGTTGCCTCTATTGGTTTTCTAGGAGTCAACTGACTCTCAGAAAAAGCCAGTGCTAAAAAACCTAATGTACCTAGAGGTGCGTAGATCCAAGTTTTCCTCCTCTCACTGTAAATATTTAATTTCTGAATAAGAAATTTCCAAGTAATGTTACCATACTTCCGGAGGAGTCTGTCATCACTAGCTGGTTGAGTACTGGAGGCGAGCGCTTTCGATGTAAGGACATCATCATCAGGCCATCAAGAGAATAGTATTCTCGATAATGATGTCCTTACAGAGGAAATAATCCTTTAGATTTAGTACCAAGAAAATTCTGTTAAAGATATTTCAGTTTCTGGTAAGAATGTTAGTTAACAGCAATTTCTTATTTAAAAATTAATTAGCGTTTTTTAAAAATCCGTCTGGCTTAACTGGATGTCAGGACAGTCGGGGTCCGGATTAGCGGGTCTCTACTGTAATGTGCGAAGTAGGTACCTAACGGATATTTCCTCCCTTACAATTGAGTAAACAAAGTCGTTGGATAATGTTTATGACATTGCTCGTTGGGACGATGTTATTTATTTATTTATTTATGGCGATGCCTTCGCGCCGTTTGATACACTTTTAGTGGGGTCGTCCACTGGAAGCGTACTCGAGCGGCGTGGCGCTTTGCGCTACACAAGCGGCAACGAGCGACACGCGCTACAGATCCAACTACATTGAGTTATATTATGTGGTATCGTCCACTGGAAGCGTGTTCGAGCGGGCGGCTACGGGCGTACATGAGCGGCAACGCGCTACGAGCGGCAGATCCAAAAAACGTTGTATCTGCTGCTCGTACCTGCTCGTAGCTCGTTCAATACCATTGCTGTCCCTACTTTCCTACCAGTTTTCGTAGGAGTTCCACGTAAATAAACATTGGAATCGCTAACGGACGGTTCATCGGAACACCTACCTACGATTTCACTAGTATCACTGGTCATTTCGAGTCAGTTCACGCGCAGGCCCCGTTTTGAGTAGGTGAAAATTACTCTGTGGGCAGAAAATGGATCATAGCACTAATAAAACGGATAATAATCGAAATACACTGCCAAGGTGATGGCACAGGAGCTTCCTCGTCACAATCAGAGTGACCCATTATAAAATAGAACAGACTCGGAAGCAAAATAACATAACATTACATTACATTACATAACATTACATAACGTTAAATATACATATTACATAACATTACATTACATAACATTACATTACATAACATAACATTACATAACATTACATGAAATATACATATTATACATAGGTATTATACATAACATGACTTCCATAATACATTACGTCCATTATACATAACTAGCCTGACCGCTCGCTTCGCTCGCTATCCGAGATTCGCTGTACGCAGTATCGTGGAACCAACAAACGACGGAAAAATCCCATAGCCTACCGGGTATTAGTGCCCAATTTTATCAAAATCCGTCAAGCCATTCAGGAGTTGACCATGGTCGACCATATTTCCGCTATGGTCAGGGAATTAAAAATGCGACGTTGCACAACTTGGGAGCCTACTGGATATTAGTGCCAAATTTGGTCGATATCCGTCAACCCATTCAGGAGTTGACCATGGTCGACCATAGTTCCGCCATGGTCAGGGAATTGAAAATGCGACGTTGCACAACTTGGGAGCCTACTGGATATTAGTGCCAAATTTGGTCGATATCCGTCAAGCCATTCAGGAGTTGACCATGGTCGACCATAGTTCCGCTATGGTCAGGGAATTGAAAATGCGACGTTGCACAACTTGGGAGCCTACTGGATATTGGTGCCAAATTTGGTCGATATCCGTCAAGCCATTCAGGAGTTGACCATGGTCGACCATAGTTCCGCTATGGTCAGGGAATTGAAAATGCGACGTTGCACAACTTGGGAGCCTACTGGATATTGTGCCAAATTTGGTCGATATCCGTCGAGCCGTTTGGCCGTGCATAGAAGGACAGACAGGCAGACAGAGCGCATGCGCAGGGCGAACCGCTGGCTCTATCATGTTGAAATTTATATGGGACCTCAATGGGCCCTACCCGCTTAATCCCTGAGAATTACATTGAAATTGGGTGAAATCTTTGGTTACTACGGCTGTAACAAGGAAATTGAATCTATTTCACGCCAGCGCATGCGCAGAGCGCACCGAGGGTCCGATCATGCTGAAATTCATACTGGAACTCACTAGGCCTTGTCCAAATGACCCTTGAAAATTTGAGCGAAATTGAATCAAAATTGTGAAAGTTATGCGTGTTTGTTGAATTTAACGTTAGCGCATGCCCAGGGCGTACCGCTGGATCAATCATGTTGAAATTTGTATGGGACCTCAAGGGGCCTTATCCGCACCATCCCTCAAAATTTGAGCTGAATCAATTCAAAATCGTGGAAGTTATGGCTGTAACAAGGAAATGCGGACAGACTCACAGACTCACAGACCGACAGACACGGAACCAAATTTGTTCAGTAGCCTTTGAAACGCAAAATGCAAGTGGAAATTTTGATTTCTGAAGACAAAAATTTTTTGGCTCACGAAAGTGAACACAAGGCTTCCGCTGCTTCGCAGACTCGGAAGCAAAATTTGTTAGGGTCAGCCTCAAGTTATGGTGAAGGTGGTGAAACTCCCAGAAAGATTCCGTTCTGGAAAGGAATTGGTCCGCCCATCATACAGTTCGATCTAACATCCGTCTTCGCAAATGGTTGCTGCTTTCAAGGAAATAAAATTCCTCTGGGTCCATGACGAATTAAAAGGAACAGTCCCCAATTTTCTCGAATACACTTGAAAACAAAGTGAAGCCCGACGCGCGAAGGCGCTTGCAGTGGACGACCCCTGTCGCTCGTAGCCGCTTGTTACCCAGTGTCCTACGTGGATCCACCGCGCGCGCCGGAGCGTTCGGGCGTTGGCGCGTTGTCGCGACAGCGTTGAACGCTTCGGTTTGATTTCCAAACTAGTTTGATTTTTACCGTCACCGTTAAAAATCAAACTAGTTTGGAAATCAAACCGAAGCGTTCAACGCTGTCGCGACAACGCGCCGCTCGAATCACGTGACAATTTCCATGGTTGTCATTGGTCTGCTTCTCCAACGCGCCAACGCCCTAACGCTCCGACGCGCGCGGTGGATCCACGTAGGACACTGGGTTAGGTTGCCGCTTGCGTCGCGTGTAGCGCCGCGCCGCGTAAATACGCTTCCAGTGACCCTCATTTACCCTCATTTTATGTGACAGATTGTGTTGTTAACGGCGCAGGTAGGTTTCTAGTTAGAGGAAGTTATCCTTTGACTTGAATCAATGTTACGTAACCTTCTTCTGTATTTGTCAGTCCTTTAAATACATCGTGCATTCTCTACTCCATTATTTGGATTTCTTGCGTACAATCAGTGGTTTTCTGGTATGACATTGAAATAAATGTACGGTACGCCATATTAGTACTGCAGCTAGTTTCCTTCTGGTGCAGTTCCCTTGATCAAGATTAGCTCGCCGCTTGAGAAAGTAGGCAGTTTATTCGTCAACATGATTTCAACCAGAGATTGAGCGGACAAGGTAGCCGCGAGCCTTTCCTCTGCGCCTTTGGTTTTGAATAACCGGCCTTGGATGTTGTTTTGCCCTTGTTAATGAAGGTTCTTCCGTCGAACTTTTGGGCGAGATTAGTTTGTTGTGAGAAGTCGGTATGACCAACACCTGTTTATCTTGATCTTACACACTCTTTACTTTCAGATTTAGAGGACTGTTGTGGCTCTTGAAAATGTCGTCATAATCTGTCGAACATAGCCGGGAATGAAGGCGTTACAAAGGTTTCATGCTAGAGCATCTGCAGAAGCTGCTATTACTCGAATCGCTGTGGAACTCGTTCAGAAACACCAGCGACCCAAATGACTTCCAATCTCAACCCTGCTCAACTAATGTGGCCATCTAATGATCCCCCATCAATATCATTGCACTCGAAATGATAGCAGCATCTGCGCACGCGCATGAAACGCCTTCGTCGCCGGTTATTTTGGACCGACGTTTGTTCGCGGTTTTGCGGCTTTGGTCCTAAATGGTCCCCGGAAATCATAGTCGAAACGAAATTACAGATCACGTTCGAAATTATAGTAGCGTCTGCGCATGCACAGTCCACACCTTGGAACGCTCATCTCTTTGGTTCTGTTCAGCTAATTTCAGTTACATTATAGGTAGTAGGTAGGGTCCTAAATGTACATCGAACAAAATAGTGGATCTTAATAGAACCAATAGAAGTGCCAGTGCATGCGCAAATACGAAATGCTTGTAACATTTATTCCCCGTCAATTTAACAGATTTCAAAGGAATTTACCGTTGTCATAGAGGTAGGGTCTCAAATTCTCTCAGTGGATTGAAAAATGAACGGAGCAACAGCCTCTGCGCCTGCGCAGACTTGGACTTCTGTTCAAACACCTTGAATCTTTCAACGATGTGAGGAAACTACGGCTTACCCGTTGTGTACCTAAGTGATTTATTCTAGGTTTTTAGGAGTGATATTACTATAGAGCATTTACAATGGCTTCTTATCAAAAATTTCAATTCCGGGCTAGACATTTTAATCTCTGTCTGCTATTGAGTCAAATTCGTTCAGCATTAGTTCGGAATCAGAACCGATAAGCGTCCTTTTATAAGGTTTTTAGCGATCAGGTCGCATTAATTTCTTCCGCCTATGCCTAACCGAAATAGACCAGAGATTATCATGTCCAGGTCAATGTGATTCAGTAAAAAAATCGCGTATTATCTAGAAAAAATCGACACTCGAGCTCGAGCCCCTCTTCAATTTTATACATTTCAATATTTCGCCTCGCCTCGTGATAAATTAGGTACTTCTGTTTAGTACCTATCTGATTCAAAATTGTTCAACACAATCCCCTCTGAGATGCAACAGTATTTATGTAATAATGCGTATTTTGATAAATTTATTTATTAAATGAAGATAACAGAGAATATCATTAAGAATGAATGCTCACTCCCAAGAAAAATTTAGAGTATTTGCTCCTACAATTTACAAGATTGAAATCAGAACCATTAGGTAGGAATAATTTGGTATTTTTGATTTTTGAATACCCATTCCTGGTTGACCTGCTCAGTTAGGTTCGTACCAGTCAGTTACTATTTTGTATAAATTCACTTCAAATTTTTTTAGTCTTTAACGAACGAGAGAATTTCCTCCAAGTGCCAGTTTTTTGTACCTACGTCGCCACGCTTATCTAGTTCCTTGTGAAATTACGCGTAGGAATGTGCTGTTTTACATGTTCGAATGGACGTGAGGTCATTGAGGAATCGACTGGGGAATTTTTTTAAATTCTTTCAAATTGTAGGTCTAAAGGAGAGCTTTCTAAAAAGGTGCTGTATGATGGGTCGGAAATGAATGGAAATGGGTGAAACGGGGAAGGAAGAATCATGAGACGTCATCTGGTAGCTATATTGCCTTCGCTCACGCACGTGGGAACCGAGTGAGAGGGAGATATACCAGATGACGTCACGCGTTTTTTCTTCAGCTTGTTCCCGCCAAGCTGCTCTGATTTCGGATCTAAAAATTGGGATGCATGGGTTCTCGAGGGTGCTGAATTCGATTCTGAGGTCCCATTACGTCCATTCTCATGCACGGAGATTACAGAGAGAAACGACTGTTTTATTAAAATTGCAGGTACCTAATTCACTCCTCTGCTATCATCTCCTCTCTTTGCTTTCAGGTCGGGGACTTAATGGATCGCGAGCGTTTTCTTGAGTGGTCTCATTGTTGAAACGGTTCCCGTTCCCAATACGAAGAGGAAAATCTCGGCGCATTTGGATTTTTCTGCATTACCAGCGATGAATCTGAGTGAAAAGACAGTGTACAGACTAGTTCTGACAGGTGGTCCTTGTGGGGGTAAAACGACAGGCCAAGCTCGGTTGAGCACTTTCTTCGAGAATTTAGGATGGAAAGTGTACAGAGTGCCAGAAACGGCAACGCTTCTCCTGAGCGGAGGAGTCGATTGGAGGGAAATGACAGTTGAAGAAGGATGTAAATTTCAGGAAAATCTACTTAAGACGATGCTTCAAATAGAAAACACTTTCTTCGAACTGGGCAAAACGAGCCGTAGAAACACTCTCATTATCTGCGACAGAGGAGCAATGGATGCATCTGCTTTCATAACCCGCGAGCAGTGGGAGTCCATCGTTACTGCGAACGGTTGGAATAACGTCGAGCTTCGAGACAACCGTTACAACCACATTATACATTTAGTGACAGCAGCAAGAGGTGCAGAAGACTTTTATTCGACTGAAGATCATTTGTGCAGGAACGAAAATATCGAGCTGGCTCGAGAACTGGACGACAAAGCCGCTTCCGCCTGGGTGGGACATCCGTATTTCGACGTCATCGACAATTCCACGCCGTTCGAAGAGAAGATCCGACGGATGATCGGTAGCATTTGCCGCAAAGTCGGAATCGACCCAGGAGATCGTCTCGTTACGAATTCGAGGAAAAGAAAATTCCTCATCAAAGACCCACTTCCACCGAACTCGGCGTTCCCGCCGTTCCAAGACTTCGACGTTGTACACCACTATCTGACGAGCGCCAAAACAGACGTGGAGGCTCGTTTGAGGAAACGAGGACAGAAAGGCCGGTGGGGTTACACTCATACAATCAGGAAACCAAAGATCCTGGACCAGGTTGTCGAAGTCAAAACACAGCTTTCTCACCGTGACTATGTCAATCTTCTGAGTCAGAGCGATTACTCGCATTTTCCAATTTACAAAACCAGAAGGTGCTTCCTTGTTCGAAATCAATACTTCCAGTTGGACATTTACCAAAAGCCATCCCATCCAAGGTGCGACGGTTTAATACTATTGGAAACCTATTCGGCTCTGCAAGACGAGTACCTTCAAGATTCCCTCCCAGAGTTTTTGAACATCGAGCGTGAAGTCACCGGCGACCCAGCCTTCTCCATGTACAACCTCTCCCTCCTTGCAGATTGGCACAACTCTCCGAGAGTCCTGAGCGCGCTCAAGAATTTTAATCACGGCAAAACCAACGGATACGATGATGGCAAAGTGCTTAGACGATCATCAAACAACAACCTGTACTAACTAACCTTTCTCGTCAGTTATACATACATTATCCATTTATATGAATTAAGACAGAATATATTTTTCACTCTGAATTATTATATTTTACTCAATTGGTGGAAGTGAGTAAGTTCATTATTTTCTACCCACAGAAAATACTCAGATACTCGTACCTACCTACCTACCATCATATTTTGAAAAAAACGCTGCAAAGTCCTTGTCACTTGGGTTTATTATTCTATTGGACATACCTACAGAAATGTTGCTGTTCGTTTATCGTTTCTTTCATGCGCAATAATTGAAATAGTTATTTGATGGTTTCTACAAATTTTGGCCCCCCAAAAACAATTGTTCTTTTTTTTACAGATTATCTTTGAACATTGATAGTGCCATTTAATTGTCTTGATTCACCTGCTAATACTACTTCTAGTGTTATTATACAGATTTATGGTGATTTCAGACAATATCCCAGGTTTTTGACTCATAAAAAATGAATTTCGGGAGCTTAACCTTCGTTACAACCTCAATTCTTCACTCTTTGGTCGAAATCAATTTCAAATTCGGTCTTCTCGCCCTAAAAAAACATGGGAAACGATGTATCACAAGTTCGTGTTCACTAAAACCTTTTTAAAAAACCCTCGAAAACCCCTATTTTTACACCTATTTTTCTCCCATAACACCCTGGGTGTATCCCGATCGGGCTGCTGAGCTTTGGAGCACAACTAGGACCCAAATTTGTTCCCAAATGGGGACTCAAACTGTGTGCGGAAGAGCGATTTTAGACCAAAATTTAGCGTAAATTTAAGGCTGAAACTTCGTTAGAACCTCAATTTTCCACTCTTTGGTCAAAATCGTCTTCATATTCGGTCTTCTCGTCCTAAAAACATGGAAAACGGTGCCTCAAAAGCTCATGTTACTAAAACACAAACAACACAAAAATACCTACTTTTACACCCATTTTTTGCTCATAACACCACTGGTTATATTCCGATCAGGCTGCAAAGTTTCGGGGCACAACTAGGGCCCAAATGGAGCATGTTTGCGAAAGAACGAATTTTTTAGACCGAAAATGAAGTAAGTAGCTATGCGTGATACGGCGGACGGAATCTGCGGTTTTTGGAATCTGCATAGGTACCTTGAAACGTAAAAGAAAAAATTTTGAGTGGGTGTTATAAAAAATTTTTGTTGAGCGATTACATAGGTGTATTATTCACAGAATAATAAACCAAAAGGAAGGAAAATGTTCAGTTTGAAACAACCATTTCATTCAAGAAGAAAACTTATCTATTGAACTCGTTTATACAGATGAGTTTAGGATATAGGTAGGTACCTAATAAAATCGTGAAATTTGGATAGTCTCACATGGAATTATTATAATGTTTACATGATCAACTCTTGTAATTTGTTATCTTCCATATCAAGGTTAATAATAAATGAAGATAGGTACTGGTAACTCGCTACAGACTATCTTATTTTGAAGAAAAAAAGAAGAAAATGTTCCGTTTGAAGCAACCATTTCTTCAAGAAGAAAACGTATCTCTTGTTTGTACAGATGAGGTTAGGTACCTAATAAAATTGTAAAATTCGTTGTCTCACATGGCGTTATTTTATGTTTACATGATTGCCTCCTGCAATTTGTTGTCTTCCATATCAAGGATAATTATAACAAAATTTCATGAAAATCAAGTACCTACTTCCTAACTTTCTTCATCCTATTGGTTTTTGATGGCTAAAAAGCGCTCAGCAAAGGACAAAATAGCTGAGAGGAAAGGGCGTATCCCAAAGTGTCTAGCTTAGCACCTGATAATTAAGTTATTGTGGTGACTCAATGTTTGAGGTAGGTAGGAGTGTTGGAAGAGAGAAGGTGAGGTTGAATGAGGAGGTGAGAGCGTATCCGCGAGGTTTTCTCCTCATTGGATGCGTCTCTAGGATAGGAAAATATCTGGCCGGTTTTCACCTCCTTCGATATTTGGAAGAGAGGAAGGGAGGTTATCCGTCCAGTGTTCACCACGTGGGATATCGGAAAAATACTCGTCCGGTTTTCACCACGTTGAGAACATAGGGTTGAGGAGAAGGGTGAGTTGATGAAGAGGAGGTGAGGTGTGAGAGAGAAGGCTCTGGTTCGAGCGGTTGGATGAATGTCGAGCTGGGCGCCTTATAAAGGCGCCTCCACCCTCCCCAGGTCCGCCGCCGGCCATGGGGGGCCGTTGGAGGGGGCCTCATCCCTCGCACCATACAGCTCGACTTCTCCGTGTTTTTTTATTGGTATCAGTCTTAGTTATTTACAGTAATGGTAGGTATGTATATTGTAAGGGTACCATGGCAATTATGTTTACAATTTTTGGGGCTTATATAATGATACGTACCTACTATAGGTTGGTAGATAGCAGGGTTCTGAAAGAATGACCTGCATAAGTTGGTACATGATGTAGGTACCAACTTACTACTTCCTTTACTTTATTTGCCCGTCGTGTTTCTTCTCTCTTCAGATTCAGTTTAGTTTGGGATACTTCTTGAGTCCCTTGTTGGCCTCTGTCGCAGTGGCTCTGCTATTTGAAAGTCGACGTCCGAAAAACAAATTTTCAGTGATAATAATGTGTGGATAGGTGTTTTGTAATCTATCAGTGATAAAAAGAAGTAATGTAGGTCTAATTTAGGTATGTTTCTGCCTGCTTGGGATAAATTAAGGTTGGAGTAAATAATTTAATATCCCCCAAAATATTTTCTGGATCCACCAATGGTAAAGCAATATGTAGGAGTAAAGTTCAATGTTGAGTTGGTTCAGTAGCGGTGAGTGGGCTCTGAAAACGGTGGGTCACCAAACCAGAACACAAAACCAACAGATTTGTCTACAAAATACCCCAAGGCAACAACAAACACCCTACCCTTATTTACTGATATACAGCAAAGCTTATCTCTAATAATCAACACTATCATCATACGAAAACGTCGACAATTTCTACTGCAAATTAGCCACAGAGTTCATGTGTTACAAAAATATAGTTAAGTAAAATACAACAAAACAATGGCCCGTTGGCCTGTACCTACTTGAATGGAGAAGCTAGGTAGTTATCTGTGTGTTACGGCGCCGATCAATCCACAAACAGCAAACAGGAAAAAGCGCACGTAGGTACCACAAATACAAATCTGTCATCGGAACCGGACCGAAAGAAAAACACACAAAATCGAAGTAATCAATTGAAAACTGACAACAGACTCAACAGAGAAAGGGAATGCAATGTGACTCACGGGACAACAAAAACAAATTGGAAGACAAAGAAGCATCTCGTATCGAGATGACAAATCGAATCGCAGGGATTGAATCGATTATGAAAAGGATTGATTTTGGGGTGAAAATCAGATTATGGGGACAGGGCCCACTTTGGCGTGGCGAGCATGAGTGGACGGGCCACTTTTCACAATTTCCATGGGAACATTAGGTCCCAGGTCCTTTTCGATTGCAGGACATTGATTACTGTCGCTTTATTCCGATAACATGCTTGGTCTATGGAGCTGGCATGAAGGAAACGCCATGGATGCTCTACTAGAATGTTGAATATCCGTAGCCAGAGAAGTCTGGTGAGTCACTGTTGAACTTTGTGAAAAAATCTAGGTACAGTGTACGGAGTGAAACTCAAATGCCAACTGAACAATGGTTGGAGTTCTTTTTGTAAGTGTTTTTGGGTGCCAGGGCAGTGGCCCAAGTGACCTTATGGAGGCTAATGAGAGAGCTAAGTAGGTACCTATGTTCTGTTTCATTATGCGAAGATTACCTATTTGACTTAAGGGTTAATCCAGATAGTGCTGTGGAACCAGAAAGGTACTTACTGGTTTTTCTTTTCTTAGCTTGTTAGACATGGTCCTCACTTGTTATCTCACCGGCATTCAGTGTCCTGAAATGTTGAACTCTAATCGATAGTTGGAGTCGATAGTCTGGTGGATAGTTAACCTAGTCGTTTTCGAACTGTCGAAATATAGGTGTAACGAGTGAGATGTGTCAGTGCAGCGTTAGGGGTGTTACTTTCTACGGCTATCCAGATTCAATTCATTCATGCTGAGGAGGCCCTAAATGCAGACCACCGTCTAGAACTTTCTATTTCTCCAAAGTCAAAGGTAGATTAGGCACCACAAAACCAAGTTATCATCGAACAGTTAAGAACAATACTAAGATCAGCCTCACAGCTCAGTTCTGAAAACACTTACGGGTACAGTTACTTATTAGGTAGTAAGTGGCTCATTTCTAGCAACAGCGGGTAGGTACCTACCTATTCATGTGTCAGGATGGGAATTTTGAGTGGATACCTTATAAATAGGTAAAAGCACCTTTTAGATAACCAAATGGTCAATTTGTGTAGGGTACGAAATCGAAGTAAACAATTGAAAACTGACAACAGACTCAACAGAGAAAGGGAATGCAATGAGACTCACGGGACAACAAAAACAAATTGGAAGACAAAGAAGCATCTCGTATCGAGATAACAAATCGAATCGCAGGGATTGAATCGATTATGAAAAGGATTGATTTTGGGGTGAAAATCAGATTATGATTGTAGGAAAGTTTAGACAGAAAACGCGTGTGAAATTTGAATTTCCTACTTCCTGCTACAAATGATTTATCAGGTAAATTGTGGAGTAGTTCTACCCAAATCCCTCTTAGAGCGCTAGTGCACCACTTTAAACGATGTACAGAACCGCAATGGATGGATGAAACCACAGATGTATAAATACATTTAAGAAACACTTCCTCAAAATCAATCCAAGGCAAAGGTCACGGAAAAGGTTCTTGAAGTTTGCCACAAAGGTTTGCCATTTCTTATGTTGGGTTGTTGGCAGCATTAACAACCTTCCCCTCCCAGACTTTGCTCTGCCTCCTTGATCCAGCAGCCAGTCAGATGTCAATAGACCTGTTAGGTACATAATAGTTGTTGCCACATTTTTACTTTTAATCATACTCATTTAAAAAATATCGCTTATTTTTTAAACTGGCTTCAACCATTTTTCAGAGTTCTGAATAGTTTTTCCTCCAAAAAATGTTTGACGAAAATTCCCCATTCTCAAAAGACAAAATTGTAAACGTAAATTATAATGATTTCAGTAGAACAAATACGGACACACAAATTGAATACAAGGATAGAGATTTGTTTATTTGGATATTGGTGGGCAGTGCCCGGTATACAGTATGAAGAAATTAAATTACAACTGGCCTACAGATGGAAGAAATAGATACCTAAGAAAAAGTTAGTGATTGTTGTACCTACCCTTGACATGTCAGCCCTGTTTGGCGGGTTTTCAGTAAGTTAACTATGGGAATATTACTGAGAATTTAACATCCTCATGATTGGTAATGTATTGTTTCAGGAGGGTTCCGAGACATGCAGCTATGGTGAACTGAATGTCATAAAGCAAGTGTTGACTGTAGATCAACTAAATCCACAGGCGACTGGCGCTTTGATTCTGTTGCATGGTACAGGTATGTCCTGGTCTACGGTGTTTATGTAATTTACAAAGATTAGTATCAAGATTTTCATTATAGTGTAACGTGCACACTTTAGTTACAGACAGCATTATGTCGACTTTGTGTACACATACTTATGAAACCCCTTCAACGTCCTCCATTCTACAATGTGTTGGAATAATTTTGTATTGATTTCTTCCCCTTCCAAAATAACAGGAATAGAAGTTAATAGGTTCTGCTGGATAGGTGTGAGACGAAAGTAAGTGCAGTACTAAGAAAGACAAATCCATGAATGACCTGGGTTATAGATTGGTAATTCATGAATCCTTCACTTTGCAATTACGCTGTATATTTGGGCACAAATCGAAGTTACTTTAGAAATAGTTTGCAGATGCCCAGACGAAAGAAAGTCGAATTCAGATAGAGTTATGATCATTCAGGGACTGACTGGCTTTTTCCTTTTAGATACTCCTCTGGGAGGATAGTTACCATTCACCTCCAGTGGATATGGAGCCACTGTGGAGTGAGAGGGAATGAGGAGGTGGATCGGTTGGAAAAAAGGAAGCCCCCCACCGAACACTGCAAAAAGGCAAATTGCAGGTGCAACAAGGGCCTGCACTAAATTAAACTTGCAGGAAAGTGCTGGGAATGCCTCACGATGGAGGGGGGGGGGGGGGCAGATCTCACCACTGTTGCCCTGGACAATGACAGTGGCTCTTTTTTGGATGCTTACTGGGCACGACTACCTCCAAAACTAAGATTGAACTAGGATTGAAGTGGTCGACTCACCAACATGCCGGTTGTGTCACCTGGGGGATATGGACTGCCCTGCAGTTGCTGGGGTGCATGGATCCCCAGCACGAAGAAGAAGCATTTAGCAGTCATCTTGCTGCCTACATAGGATTAAAAGAAGAAAAAGTAGGTAGTTACCACTGATACTAGACTACAGGGTAGGAGTAACAGGCTGCGGCGCTCGAGGTGATGGCATCAGAGGGCACTCACGCACCGCTCAGTCACTACCTCCCCTAGTGTTTCCACCCCGACCGTTTGTCATGTTTGGTTTTTAGTTCAGTTATTATTAAATATAAAAATTTTTTTTCTGTCGTAATTCAGATAACCATCGATCAATACGAAGTTTGAAAGCAAACATAAAAAATGGACTCATTTATTTAAAAATATATATATCAAGTATGTAGTTGTAGGAGTATTCAGTAGGTAAAAAACTATTATATTTGATTTAGAAAGTTACAACGGGTTCATAACAGTATGGTGCAACAGGTATATTAGTATACATAATAATTGTTAACTACTAAATAAATCAACTACTTAACCTGACTGAGAAAGTTACAATGCGTAGTTGTATTTAGTACATCACAAGTACCTAACACGTAGCTACCTAATACAGATAATATAGATAAAGTATAATAATATAGTATATTTTAGTTAATATAGATTGAACACTTTATCGCAAAAATGTAAATGGAATAGAAAACATTCAGGAACCTGAACCTGGTTTACGATATTTTACATATTTTTGTCGTTCTTTCCACGCTTTTTGGTCAATTTTATTTCGAATGCTCTCTCCTTGATACATTAGATGAGGATAAAGGTTCGCTTTCTCACATAACACGAAATTACAAAATCATCAACTTGGGGAAATTTACTGTTAATGTTGCCTATCAACTTTTTAAAATCTCATGGATCCCGATTAAAATCATTGCCATGGTGACCTTTAAATTCCTCCTCCATCTTCTTCACTATGTTTGCAAACTCCTCATTCGGTGTACCAATCCCAGGTGCTGGATCAGTGGGAACTTCTTCATTGTTAAATTATTGCAATACCCTTATGACTTCTTTCCTGTTGTCTCGTTTCTCTGCTCTAGGTTTTCTGCCTCTTTATATCCCTGCTTTTGATGTCGTTGTTGGTAGACAGAGATGCAGAACTGCGTGAGGCTTGAGTCTTCTTTTGAGGGGTAAATTCTACAGCTCTTCCTTTAAATCTCGTTTGTAATCAGAGTTGTCAAAATGGCTTGAGCAGACTCGCGCAGAAGCAACTGAGAAGGAATCAGCAAGTTTACACGCGTTCATCCATTTCTTCCTTATTTCATTTTCCTTAGGAAACATCCGGGAATGATTATGAGATCCCTCTGATTTCGTTGGTTAGTAATGCAGCAGCAGCACAACCCACCGTTATAACTTGAAAAACAATAGAGAGTTTTTGCAACACACTCGTGACGAAACGAAACGGAAAACGACACCGAAACGGAAATGGCGGATAGGGCGACCGAAGTCAGATGCTAACCTTTTTCGGTTCAGTTTTCGTTCAGCTTTGGCGTCTACCGGCTGGTGGAGTCACGCTAACGTTATGTCAACCTCACTTTCATCCATTTGACTCCATGGTTGATACAAATCTATGTCCACACATGGCGTCAAGTCTGCCAAGACGCCAAGAAGCAGCTGTGAATACGACGCTCAACATTTTTATTTTCCAAGGAAAACAGAAGAAGGTAGGTAGCGTTATACAGATGTAAGGTTAAATTACGTTTCGTCATATCAACACGACGAAAGCTGACACCGTGAGATCCCGGTATTTTTCGTCGTCACGGTTCGTCAAACTTTTCGGTGTCTTAAGTGCGCATGCGCAGCACTGCTTTCGTTTCGTTCGTTTCGTCGTGAGTGTGTTGCAAAAACTCTCTAATAACTGAAAATCGACCCGATAGAACTATCACATAGAGTACCTACCTGACTTGTAACTGAGAGAAAGGCCTGGAGAGGGTGCCTCGTGACGCCATACCCTCCGGGTTTTCCCCATCTACCTCAGCCTGTGACCTCTACAGTGTAGTCTAGGTTCTCCAGTAGTAGTAGTTACCAATCACACAAGTTCTGGGAAGACCATAATTACTCATTCCAGTCGTTATGGTTAGATTGGGAAACAAAATTAGGGTAATGCAACCAAGTAGTTGCCAGGAATGGGTAATTCCGCATCCGCATTAAATGTACCTACTTATCTTGAAGATCTGAATTGGATTATTACCAACCAATTTTCGTTTTAGCGAATTTTCGAAGAAAAGGAAGCTATTGTTCTCGGTCCAAAATTTTTAAAACTCGAATTTCCGAAAGATTTTTATACCAAAATCCGTTTCAGACTATCCTGAATTCCCTGCCGAAAGACACCAAAAATTATATATATATATATATATATATATATATATATATATATATGTATGTGTCATTCCAGACGATAACTCTCGAAAGAATTGAGATAAAAAGTTCAAATTTGCACGAAAAATCTGTCTTGGCAATCGACAGGCTAAGTTCGAAGATGGGCAGAATCGGGTCACCCTAAGGGGGAGTTTTGGGGAGTTTTAGGGGGGGGAAATTACCCATAAATTCCCAAAATGAAAAAGTCTGACAAGTGACACCTCATTTTAAAGGTTTTTGTACGCTGAACACGATGGTGAAATCAGAATTGCGATATTCCATTCTCAAACTGGAGCACTTTGAAGATGAAGGAACGTGGTTATTTCTTGAGATGTTCTTCCTGGTTCGTCTGCTCTAATCTGATAACGGAATGGGATATCGCAATTCTGACTTCACCATCGTGTTCAGCGTTGGAAAATCTACAAACCGAGGTGTTACTCGGCAAAAAATGGAACAAAAAATTTGTTACGTACCCAATACCTACTCTTCTGGTATTCAAAACATTTTTGATTTCCCCCTCCCCCTCCTTCCACCCCAAATTTTACTTTGCGTAAAACTACTCCTGTTTTAATTTTGTATCAAGTTGGGAAAACATTGGCCGAAAATTAATTTTCAGAAAATTTTAGGCGGAGGAGGAAGATGCCGAAAACTTCGAAAATTCGCTCTTATAGCCATGCTGCATGACTGTGGTTTTTCAAATTGCACCACCAAAAAGCCGTTTCTGCCTACATATTCGTGGTGAATGTTGCAGTTACAAATTTAATACCTTACATACTTTTACTCTTTTCCAGGTGACAATGCAAAATGTTTTAGTCGTATGATAAACGATCTTATGGGGCAGAAGGCTGTGTTCCCCCATATTCGGATCATCTACCCAACTGCACCGTTAACGCCTTACTCGCCCGCACTTGGACTGGTAAGTCCTTTGATTAGATTGGTGTCTAGGCAGGTACGCTGTAGAGCTATTTGAGTAAAGAAAGCGCATTAAGTACACTATAATCTGTGACGGTGGGCAGTTCTCGAGTTGTTTGTGCTTCCAGCCAAGATGGGGACAGTCAGGCTGAAACCTAATCGCAATCCCTTCTTAACTGGCAATATCATCACCAACCATCACCCCCACCTTCACTGAGAGCACAAACAACTCGAGAACTGTCCACCGTCACGCTCCACCCTTCATGACATACTTCCGGACAGCAGAAGTATGAGAGGGAGGGGGGGGGGGTTGAAAAGTAGTATGAAGTTCCGGTTCAGGAAAGGACATCTGAACAACTTCAAGGTAATGGTGCTACCTACCAAGGTAATGGAACCTCCATCGTAATGGTACTACCTCAGTAATATTTACTGGTGGAGAACAAAGCTCCTACATACGAGTATTGGTGGAGAAAAACGATGTCAGAGTTGTTGTCCAGTGAACTGATCATCTGGGCAACCTGTAGGTGGTCAACCTCGAAGTAGGGATGGGGGAAAAATGTGAAACTGTTTCTCAAAACCTGAAACAACTGTTTCAAAAGAACGGCCACATACGAAACGAACTGTTACGGTCTTGATTCGATTTCGGGTCCAAGGTTGCCAAGCTGCAGGAAAAACGAAGAAAGAGTTTCACTGTAGGAAAAAAGAAAAGAAAAACAACAGCTGTTACGAAACCGTTTCTGTTGCAGGAAAAAAGAAACAGTTTCGCGTTTCTGTTGTTTTGGCCGACAGCCAGAATTGTTTGAAGCGTTATTGTTGCCAAAGCCATTTTGAAATGAACTGTTTCGTTTTGTTTCTCAAAAAGAACAGAAACGCCCATCCCCTACCTCGAAGGTCACTCTCGAGATCCCCCCCCCCCCCCTCTAGACTAGCGATATTATCACCAGTTAAGAAGGGATAGAGATTAGGTTTCAACCTGACCGCCCCCATCGTCGCTGGAAGCACAAACAACTCGAGAACTGCCCACCGTCACAAATCAGTCCCTCAAACACCATATCTCGCATGCCATCTAGCGAGGAAATGTCGTTCCCTGGGCACCGTGCATGCAAAGGAAAAGTTATTATTCATTCATTCATTAAAAAAGACACCCAAAGCGGTCGCCAGACACATTACACATTGGGACACGTGACAACCCTACAAAGATGACAAACCGAATATTGGCTGCTACATCCATAAAAATGCTAATTTTGTACCCCATAATAACTTATGGTGACTCTCTCTATGTTCTCTTTGTTGATCCCTGCTATCTCCGCAAACTTGAGGTTATTACGAATACCTGCTCCCGGTACATCCTGGGTTTAAAACCACGAAGTCACATTCCTGCCAGTGAAAAATAGGATCTTGGGGGCTGGTCTTATCTACTGTTTGCAGAGTAGATGCCTGGCCTTCATCTGCAAGATTGTCAGCCCAACAGTGGTTAAAATACCAATTAACCTTGTTGGTTTCTTTCCCCTTAGTAAATCCTGTCGTTCACTACAAATCGTCCGATGCCGCTGCAGCTGTAAAGCATTCCATGATTCATTCAGACTCACTGGTGCAAGGCTGTGGAACTGGTTACCTCCTCGCTTGCGCCTGTGGCCCTGTATTGGTTCCCTCATTGAGCACTTTAACAGACAATAGTCCTCTCTCCCTCCACCCTTCTATCTCACTTCAAATTTCTCCTTTCTCCCTTGCTATTATTTTCTTTATTCTCTCTGATATTTGCTAAGCATTTATTGATGTAAAATGTTGCTGCTTCTATATCTATTGTCATTTGGTATTGTTCAACACTAGGAGGGACCTTTGTTCCTATGTTGTAACCAGAATTTGTAAAAAAATAAAAAAATAAATCAGTAGGAAGCTTCACCCTAACTGTCTTGTGAAGGCCATTTCCTCCTCTGCCGATTTTCATTGGCTGACTTGTACGGGTGTTATCTTGTTGTTGCATTATTGTCAATTTTCATACAGGACAGGTCGGTACCACTTACCTACCCAGATACCATCACACAATAACTAGTGTAGGTACTTAATTTATTTTATTAATTTTTTTTCAGCCTTTGAGAACATGGTTTGACGTTTCTAACTACAGCATGAACGCAGTTGAAAATGAATCTACCATCGAAAGAGTAGGGAACGATCTTCTCAAGATTATCGACTCCCAGGTGGAATGCGGAATACCACGAAACAGAATAGCAGTAGGTGAGTGTTTTTCAAAACTCATTCCGAATTCCTTAGCTATACAATCTGTCTCCATGAGGGTCACCTACCTCCCTACCTAACACACCTTGGGATTTTCGATCCCTTCGACCTACTTAACTTCGTCGGTGCTTGTAGGTACCTGCCTTCTACCAAAACTTCAAGCTACCTACCTAGCAACTACCTATTATAGTTTAGATGTTTTTGCTGCGCCTTCTATCAAGGTAGCAGAAGCTTTGTTTCCACTTTTGAGAGGAAACAATGTTTTTATCTCCAAAATCAAAATTTGCACTTGCGTTTTACCAGTAGCGGTGCGTGGCCTCTGAAAACGGTGGGGCACCAAATCATAACACAAAACAACAGATTTATCCACAAAATACTCCAAGGCAACAACAACCTACTCTTATTTACAGATTGAGTGATATTCAGCAAAGCTTATCTCTTTTAAGCAACACTATCATCGTACGAAGACGTTGACAATTTTTACTGCAAATTAGCCACCGAATTCATGTGTTACAAAAATATGGTAAAGTAAAATACAACAAAACAATGACCCATTGGCCCGTACCTACTTGAATGGAGAAGCTATTGACTAGAAGCTAGGTAGGTATCTGTGTGTTACGACACCGATCAATCCACAAACAGCACACAGGACAAAAACGCACTTAGGTACCACAAATACGAATCTGTCATTGCAACCACACCAAACACGAAGAAGCATCTCATATCGAGATGACAAATTGAATCAAAGGGATCAAATCGATTGTGAAAAGGAACGATTTTGGAGTGCAAATAAGATTCTGGGGACAGAGCCCAAAGTGGGCATGGCAAACAACATTTTTACTTGACTGAGCATGCGCGGACGGGCCACTTTTCTCAGTTGCCATGGGAAAACTAGGTCCTAGGACCTTCCTGCCATTTTCAGGAGCCCAGGTTTCGATTTCGATTGCAGGACATCAATTACTATCGCTTTATTTCGATAACATGCTTGTTCTATGGAGCTAACATTGAGGAACCACCATGGATGCTCTACTAGAATATTGAATATCCTTAGCCAGAGAAATCTGGGAGTCGCTATTGGACTTATTTAAAAATGCTAGGTACAGTGTACGAAGGGAAATTCAAATGCCAACTGAGCAATGGTTGGAATTTATTTTTCTCCTAGTGTTTCTGGGTGCTGGGGCAGTGGCCCAAGTGGCCTTTTGGACGCAACGCCCCATGTGTTTTAAATTTAGAGGTTTCTGAAAAAAATTTGGTTAGGTGTCTGTCTGTCTGCGTGTCCGCAAATCCTTGCCACACTCATAAAGTTCGTTCAAACAACCCTGGGCCGTTCTATGCAAGCCGCTGTCTTTTAGTGCGTTTGGACAGCGCCAGAACTGGTCCTGAATCAAGAGTTGGCTCTTCAGACAGATCATTTGGACCGTTCGGGAATAGTTCTATCAGTCCGGATGTTTTTGTGGGCTATTGATCCCCGTCTTGCGCACTCGATGCTTCTACCTTCAGCATATGTGGAAGGTTACAATACTTCAGGTTATCCATTTGGAATCATCAGTGCGCGTTCGGACAGACACAGTTCTGGACTCAGTCTTGGAAAGTTCTATCCCCTCATTTTTAGAACGCAGTTCCATCCTGGGCTGGTCCAGGACTGTCTGAACGAACCTGTAAGTTCCTCGTTTCAATCCGATTTTGCTGAAATTTTGAGGGATCATGCGGTTTGGGACCTAGAAGGTCCCCTGTGAATTTCAAAACGATCGAATCCTTGTTATGGCTAGTGCACATGTGCTCACGAACCTTTGAACCGATTTTGCTTACTTTTCGTGCGTAGTTGGGGTAGGTTTAGCTCCCGATGGTCCACTAAGAATTTCAGAACGATCGGATCATTGTTATGGCCAGTGGCGTGCGCATACACGAATTCGAGGTACTCAGTTTCTCACGAATCAATAGCTGATTTTGCTGAAAATTTCAGGGATCATGCAGGTTGTGCCCTAGTTGGTCCCCCATGGATTTCACTGGTATGGCCACTGCGTGTGGGCTATCGCGAATCTGAGGTACTCAATTTCTCATGAGCCCAATTTTGTTCAAATTTGGCTAGTAGTTGGGGTGTAGCTCCTAGATGGTCCTCTATGAAATTCATTGCGATAGGATCATAGCTGTTGCCACTGTTCACGCGCAAACGCGAAGTCCGGCTACCTACTCAATTTCTCTTTCAGGAACTTTTCTGACCACGCGGAGGAATTTTCGTTCAGCGTTTTTCAAACTGCACGTTATGCTTTTTGTTTTTTTAAACTAATCCATTGATAGAATTATTGATTCTACTCTAATCTGTACCTAACTGATTTATCTATCTTACATTTAAATGACCTAATAGGTCATTTATCGATGCGAGGGAGCAATGTGCCATCAAACTGGACAACTTGATGTATGTAGGACATTTTGGGCTATTTCCTATTATGAACCGTTTCGGCATTCAACGAGCATCCGCATAGTGCCGGTTCTCCTTGAGGCAAGTTCCTACCTAGGTACCTATCCAATCTAGATATTTTTGATGGATTTAATATAATAGGACCTACCTACTGTACTGAAGGAAGTCTCACGGGTTTTCGGAGGCTTGTTCCCCCCCTGCGGAGTGCGGCAGTGCTTACCTCAGCACTTCCTTTGGTACACTACCTACTCCCATACAGGCCTACGTCAGCAGCCGGCCGACTGGCCCAGGCTGTTGCGCCATGGTTTTTTTAATTTTTTTACTTTTAGGTACCTACCTAGCTGTTCGGAAGTAGAACAAACCTATTACTGAACTACATACGTAGACGGTACTGTTACTCCCCATCGCTTTACTCATTCATAGATCATGATGATCGGTATTATTCACAGGAGGATTCTCCCGGGGCGGAGCAATGTCATTCCATCTCGGGTACAATCTAGCGCCTGGCATTGCAGGAGTTGGAGTGATGTCTTCCTGGATACCTTATTCTTCCAAGATTTACAAGGTATGTGCCTGCGATTTATCAATACGCATACAAAACTCCTAACATGATTAACAATCATGAAATCCGAAATTGCACGAGCTAAATGAGTTGTAAGTTATGAAATGTTTAATAATAAATTACGTTTCTACCCTCATACTTATCAACTGTTCGAAAGTGCCTATCCAACTCAGTTGGCACCTATGGTAGGTAGGTACCCACGAAGAAAGTCATGATTACTTAACACTCGTTGACAGCACCGTGCAGACCAGTCCTTTCACTGTTTATACCGTGTATGATCATGCAAACTGTTCATATGATTATAGTGCAATATCTACTGCATACTGTACAGGAATCTATTTTTATTTTAGTTCCTCCGTGAAAGGAGTCCTAGCCAAAAGCTTCCGGTTCTACTGCAGCACCATGGAGACGACGACCAGTTGGTCAACATCTCAGAAGGCCGAACCACATTCGAAGAGCTGAGGAAACTCGGAGTTCAAGGAAAATTCATATCCCTTGCCGGGCAGGGGCACGAAGTTTCGAGAAGGGAAATCCAAGATTTATTTCAATTCGTTTCTCAACTCATTCCTGAAAAGCAGAGATTGTAGGTGCCATGTTATAGATCTTAAGAGGAGATTTTTAGAGGCGAATAGAACGAAAAGACTGGCCATTGCTTATTTCTTATTATAAGCAAAATACATCGATGTGATTAAATCATGTGCCTTACGATTTTGTAGAAGTAGTAGGTAAAAATAATTACGCTGCTCCATAGATTATTACCTAGGTATATTAACGTCCACGGCGTTCATCTATTATTATTTTGTAATACAAGCAGTGACACGTACCATAAGCTGTATTGAATCTGTGGAATGGCAAGCTCCAGTGGAAAGTAGAAATAGCATAAGAACTGTAGACTGTATGATCCAGAAAGTGTAATACCTAACACGTGTTCGGTGAATTCCTAATTAGGTGCCTCTGTGTTCGATGAAGCTATCCAACATCATGTTATCATAGTAGGACTACATAAGGCTAGCTACGTCATGTGATCATAGTAGGTCTACATAAGCTATCCTACATCATGTTATGATAGTAGGTCTACATAAGCTATCCTACATCATGTTATGATAGTAGGTCTACATAAGCTATCCTACATCATGTTATCATAGTAGGTCTACATAAGGCTAGCTACATCATGTTATGATAGTAGGTCTACATAAGCTATCCTACATCATGTTATCATAGTAGGTCTACATAAGGCTAGCTATGTCATGTGATCATAGTAGGTCTACATAAGGCTAGCTATGTCATGGGATCATAGTAGGTCTACATAAAGCTATCCTACATCATTTTATCATAGTAGGTCTACATAAAGCTGTCCTAAATCATGTTATCATAACAGGTGTACATAATGCAATCCTACATCATGTTATCAAGGTATGCCTGCATAAGCTATCCTACATCATGTTATCATAGTAGGTCTACATAAAGCTATCCTACATCATGTTATCATAGTAGGTCTACGTAAACGTTGGTCGTTCATTAGCATGACCAAGTCACCCTCGCATATCAGGGGATAAGGGGAAGTAATAATTGCAAAAATATTTCATCTGTTCAATAAACCTGTTTTTCAAATCAGCAGTACATTATTTATTACGTATTTCTTCTGCCATAAAACTAAGGGTAGGTTCTGGCACGAGCTGTAGGTAAGTATACCCCTACTGGTCTTTTATGTTAACTAGGTACGTCTTCTTCTGAAATTCGATCGCTTATTTTTATGTCTGAACGTAATGAAACATCGAAAAATATTTACGGTTGTTCAACAGGTTCAAAACATGGGAATTCGAACATGCGACGTTCGAAACGAAAAAATCCCAATTGAAATCCTCCAATAAAACGCTGCAAATCCCTGCTCAACGGTTTATTATTTTGTAAAGAATACCCTTCTGTTACAGATCACAGCTCTCTGTATAGATAACCCGTCTATATAATATAATATGTACTAGTCTATACATATTATGTAGATCGCAGACCCTCCGTAGGTTAGTACCTAAACCTGTACTCGTTACTAGGTACCTACCTAAATCACGAGTTAGATGTTGCTAAAATAATTCTGTCGATGGCGAAAAGAAACGCAAATAATGAAGTTCTGAAGGAAAATTTTTGATGTGGAGTGAAATACATGCCCATTCTGCGTAGATCACTGTTTTCTGTGGTCAGTACCTACCCTCGTGGTCAAGTATAATGAACCGTTGTGTAATAATTTACCGTTGTGTAATGATTTGCCGTTGTGTAATAATTTACCCATCAATAATACTTCAAAGTTTGTTCAAGTTTCACAAGTACCAACCAACAAAATCCAATAGTCCATCACTTATCAAATGAAATAATATCGCAGAACTACCAACTCGACTTCACACAGCCATCCTTGATTATAATCAGGTGCTCCCTAGTGATGAAATTCCGGTCGGATTTATACCGTTTGATTCACGATCGTGTTGACGAAGCTTTTTGGTGCACACGAACGGCTGGACGTACAATGCTCCGGGTGGTCTCAAAAAATTGTTTAGCTCAAGACAAATGTAATAACGTAAAAAAACCCACACCCTTCAATCGAAAGTTTTCGAGCTACGGCGTTTTGAAAATTTCAACCCCTATTTTGAACCCCTTAGAGATGACTGACAGTAACGTCGAGCTTCGAGGACCAACTAGACCCCGAACGGAACCTATAACCCGAATTTCATCAATTTTGATTCATGGTAGGTACCTAACTAAAAAAAGTGGCCCGTACGGCGGACAGACAGAAATATTTTTATTGCAGTTTTGAATTCTACATCCTTGAAACGTAGGTAAACCATCAAATTTTTTTGGGGGGGGGGGGGGGGGGGGGGGAGAACTTTTTTTCATGCTCGATTCCAATGGTTCATTATTGAAAATAATAAACCAAAAACGAGGGGGAAAATCCTCAGAGTTCCGGGCTTTCCAACGGTTTGTACTAATTCATTACTGAGCGACTTCAGGGTTAGCAACGGGAAATAATACTTAATTCATTTTATTTTGGAAACGGAAGAATTTCGTAATTGGACTGGTCGACTGGTGCAACCAAAGGAAAACACATAAGAACGACTTGAGCATAAATCAGACTTTTACCCTATTTTCTGCGTATTATTTTCCACAACATAGAACAAGTTCTGTAGGTACATATCACAATAAAGAACTAATAGGTAATAATAAAGAAATAAAAAAAACACAAAATAAAGTAAGTAGGTAGGTACCTATACAAATTGTCCCACATTTTTGTTGTTTCTAGATAGCCTGGCCTACCCAGGCCACCCTATCAATCAACCAATCAACTCAGCTGTTCTGTCAATCAACTGTTTCTATTATAGCAAGCACGAGGATATTACACGTATTTATGATGTGCTATAAACTGTAGGATTTTTGAAATCAAATCATTACGTTAAAATCTTATTTTTTCCCTTCCTTCAAATTTTTGTCCTTACTTTCTCGCACCTCACATTCTCCCGCCCCTCAAAGAACTAACGCTCTTGGTGAATGGCCAGTTGGTCCCTCTGTAAATTGCGGACTGTATTAAATATATCTTGACCATGTTGTAATACAGACTGGTAGCTACCCCAATTTCGTAAAACATTAACTGTAGAGCAAGGAATCGTGAAGATTTTATTTAAAATAATGCACTTTTTGATATCATTTTTTTTGTTTCGGGCTTTTAAATATTAAAACTCCGTTCGGGTTAGGACTTTTCTAAACATTTCCTGGTTAGTCCCCCCCCCCCCCCATCCTGGGTCCGCCACTGGCTAATATAGCTAAAGCTGACAAAAAAAACTGGTTTTAGCGCATAGCTTTCTTGTATCGATAAGATGATCACTTAACCAAAACCTTCCACGACGATAAGGTATGAGCGAAAAGGTAGGAAACAATAATTATTGTTCTGGCCCAACCCATAGCAGAGGGCACGTAGGTCCCTTTGATGAACAGTTCTCTGACTATTCCGACTCGGGGAAAATTATAGCCCAGTTGATATTGTTGCCTGCTTGCCGAACGTGATGGCCAAAGAACTCAGTCAAGTCGACGTTTTAGATTTCACAACTGGAGACGCGACAGGAGCTGTTATATTTCTTCATGGAGCAGGTAACTGTCCTATTACTTTTCCGCTTCAGTTATGGCATCTATAGGTTGGCAAAGAAACTATAGGATCTAAATTTTATTACATTTCACCAAATGAATTAACAGGTATCTAGCGTACGCACTTGAACGTTTTGTAGATTTTAAGTGAGATTCAACGAGAAAAATGGATGAGGAGTTTTGATAAAACGAACAGCGAACTACAGGAAACTAATTGCCAATTTTCAGACGAAAAATTACCTCTCAAGAACTCACAATCAGACACTGAAGAAATGTTACTGAAGTACCACTGAGCGAAATTACCTAGTTCTTGATCGAGCAATGCTTTGACATGAACATCCCATATTTATATATGAATTTCAACCCAATCGAAAATCGAATCATAGCATTTCCGTATCCCCAAACAACGGAATGTTTGTAATATCGCCGACGATTAATGTTTTTATATTCTGCCAAGTCATTGGAAATAATAGGTAATTAGAACAAATCAATCCATCCGGACCACTTGGTCCGCACTACCATGAATTTGGTATCTGGAAAACCACATTAAAACAAAAAATAAACGCACATAATAATGTATGCTTACACACTTACATAAAGTATAAAAATCCATGTTCAAATAATTCGAGTAGGTGAGAAAACTAAGGAAGCCCAAGTAATGTTACCATGTTCTGTACGTACTAGCAGTGGCGGATCCAGTGGCTTTAGCCCCCACTCAGCATGCCCCGAAATAAACTGTATAAAATGAGCTTTCCTTGAAACACGAATACTTTATTCTACCTACTCCAACTTCGGGTAGGTAACTAGCGCCCTGGGCAGATAACCTTTAGCCCCATACCCCCTTTTCAGTTCACCCAAACATTATAAAATTTTACAAATTGAAGCTTATTTTAGCAAGGTACATACCGTGGGTAGATATCTACGAATGATACTCATAGTTTAAGAGTGAACTGTGCAACTAAGTTATTTAATTATTCAATACGGGCAAGCCCAAAAAACATCCCGTAGAGTGAAGCTAGGCTCATATGGAGATGCTCTTCCGGACGGCAATCTGGTAAGGCAAGTCGTTCTGCAATGCTATTGGCCAAAGCAAAATGGATTATTGCAACGCAATGTCATGGATACTATATCAAAATCTCCAGCTGTTTTCCGCTGTCGGATCAGCACAGAGGTTACTGCGCACACCTCTCCTGTTTGGTTGATCAGCCTTATTGGAATTCGACATTCCTGGTTGATTTTGGCTGTTAGATTGATTTCCAGTTATGATTCCACTGCCTCTGTGGCAAAAATTATGGCGAACGGGTCGCCGTACCAGATTGCCGTCCGGAATTGGAACCCCATGTGAACCTAGCTTAATGCATGCATTACAGTGGACGTCCCTTATGGTGGTGCATAGATCACTCTCACTCATTGCAGATCGTCTGGATCTTTAACCCAGCTCCTCTCCCCCCTCCTCCGGTTAGGCACAACCAGAACGATTTCTGATTCAAAATAATAACCAACAACCCAAATCGGATGGGAATACGGGTAACGGACACAAGATTTGCAGAAAATCCCGCGTTCTCCCCCCCCCCCCTATAGAAATAAATTTCAAAATTCCAGCGATGTAGTGCACAACTAGACTGAATTCTGCGTCGAACGAAAAAAGAAATACATAAGTTGAGATTTAAGCACTGGGCAGTGCACACAAGATTTTGTCGAAATCCCACGTTTTTTCGGCATTGATCCCACCTTTCCCCATTCTAGAAATAAATTTCGGAATTCCGGCGACGTAGTGCACAACCAGACAGATTTCTGCATCAAGCAACAAAAGAACCACGCAAATTGGTTGAGAATTGCGGCCTGGGCAGCGCTCACAATTTTCTGTCACACACACAACACCTATCTTAGTGTTTTTTCCTCACGAATTTGGATTCGGAATGGTCTGAAACGGATTTGAATGTGGTTCTTTTCATTCACGGCTGAGGGTTGCCCTCTTTTGACCAGACCAAATACGTAACGCTGTCTCTTACTACTGAGGGATGTCTAAATAATGGAAACAGAGTAATTAATAGTAAAAAGAATAAACAGAAGAATGTCCGCACAAAGAACATAAAAAATAATGAGGCCAAAGCTAGGTTCACATGGAGATGCAATTCCGGACGGCAGTCCGGTACGGCAAGTGATTCTGCAATGCTATTGGCCAACGCAAAATGGATTATTGCAACGCAATGTCATGAATACTACATCAAAATCTCCAGATATTTTTGGATCCGTTGCCGTATCTGCGCAGAGGTTACTGCACACACCTCTCCTGTTTGGTTGTTCAGCCATATTAGAACTCGACATTCCTGGTTGATTTTGCTGGTCAGATTTCCAGTATTAGAGACGTGTAAGATGCGTTCAGTTCCAGGAGTTAACTCCCACCAGTCCACAGAGTTCTGAGATGCAGTTCAACAGAGTCCCTGATCCAAATTCTAAGTATCCCGACATAAAAATCACAAAAAGGGGGTTTTGATAGGTTTGATTCAATAAAAAGTTATAAGTACGCATTTAATAGTTTAATAATATATATTTTCATACAAAATCACAATAGTTTGGAAAATCCATCACAATAAAAAATGTTGCAAATGTCGCTAGAATAAATAAGTAAGAAGCCTCACTGAGGATCAGCAGCGAGTGGAGAAGGGAGGGGTCGATGAACAGATGAACTGGTGGGAGTTGGGAGGGGTACGCGAGGAGTTAGGAATGCTGGCGAGGCGGAAGAACTGCTGAACGGGTGAACTGAGGAGTTGTGAAAATTGAGGGAAGCATGAAAGCGAGAGGGGTGGATGAACGGCTGAACTCGTGAACTGAGGAGTTGTGAAAATGGAGGAACGGTGAGCGGGGAAGAGAAGAACGATGGGAACGGCAAGGGGGGAAGGGAAGAATGGTATGAACGTAGAGGGGCGAAGAGAGGGGTTGATGAACGGATGAATGGTGGGTTTGATATGAGGAGTTGTGAAAATGGAGTGAGGTTAGGATCGCCCGTTCTGTGAGAACGTGAACTCTTTTGCCATCCGTTCAGTTGGGATATGTTCAACTGAAAGACCTGTTCAGTTCGGATCCGTTCAGTGCTGAACACCACATGCCTACCAGTTATGATTCAGCTGCCATGTGAATGCCTCTGCAGCAAAAAATTATAGCGAACACGTTGCCGTACCGGAATTGCATCTCCATGTGGCACAGTACATAAGGGCAACAATTATTTTCAAACTACGGCTGGTGATTGAAAAGAAAGTCAATGTCGGGGCGCCTATCAGCAGCATGGTTTTATTTCCCGATTTTCCGGGATCTTAAAGAGGCATCCAGATCGTGAGCCAGGGCAAGGGACCAGGAAATATTCAGTGGCCCGGAGCGCTGGTGAATTCACCAAGCCCAAGACCTTGCTTTTGGAAGAACGTCGCGTCAGCCAAGTATCGTCGTGTATCGTGTCCCAGAATTCGGCGTGTTGCACCTAACATTAAGTTCCTCATAATTCACCGGATCCTGAGGAATGTGGAGTTCATGTACTACTAAATCTATTACTAAACATAACAATAAGATTGTTTTGGATGGGTTGTGTCAGGTCAACGGCATCAACCAAATGTCCGTTGAACCTGCCATGGGATTTGAACAGTACACCTGTGGGAAAATGAACAATCGGACGTTTCCACAGGATGTACCATAAGTGTTAATTCAGGAGTGCTGACGACCGTTTTCCCAAGACCTCGCGGCCACAGTCAACGACCGTGCTTTGGCCGTTGTAATCGTGATGTAGCGGTAGGCGGAACCTTACCCCTTCCCGCATGTGCCAAAATTGGTACAGGATGCTGTCGTCACGGTTACACCCAATGAGCCGAAATAATCATCCCTCTCCTCCTGAATCCAAAATTTCGATTGGGCTTCGAAAACAGAACGCCCTATCACGCCTCCGACCCGAACTGGCAACTGATCGGAAACATGAAATTAATACTATCTCTCCACAGACGTCGAAGAAGCAACAAGTCAATAGGCTTTAATTGTGCCTGACCTTCTCACTCTTCGGACTGATCGTTTGGAGGAAACCTGACAGATTCCCTTCACCCTAGCTGCAGAAGCCTGCTCCCTTCGAGTCGCCTGGACCAGCCATCAGGCAACCACTGGACTGATACCACCAAACAGGTCAGAGTCATTTGACTATTATTACCCGTTCGCTCCCGCGTGAGATTCGCGAAAGCCGCAACCTTATCGCGGAGTGCGTTCGAACATTCTCGATTCCGAGGGCTTAGGTAGGACTTACATTAGATTACTCATATATGTATGTATTTCATTCAAGTACTCATATCTGTTCATTAAACAGCGCTTCTGTTTCAGAAGAATTCTAATTAATAATCAAGTCCAGCCTTATTTACAACCCTTGGATTCCTGGTGTATATCAGGCGGGGGTTACTCCTTGATTCTCAAAGGAAGTAATCTCTAGAGAGTAAGATCTTCCTGCCAAAGGGTAAACGGGACAGCCCAGGGTAGATCTTACATCTCGGGACTGGGGTAGACATCTCTCTAATAGGGGATTAGTGAAAACCCCAGAACCAAATAAACCCTTACAGGTTGGATAAATTTAATGGCATTTCGTTAACATCCATATCTTCCCCTGAATTCAGGAGACAATGGTCCGAAAACTAGGGAATGCTTGGAAGAACTAATGGAAGGACCACTGAACCGGTTGATGGGACCTTCTCATGTCAAGATGTATTTCCCATCTGCTCCTGAGATGCACGTCAAACTTCGAGACAAGGTAAATATAACGAAGTTGTAGCAGGGCGTACGTCTACTCAGCTGTACTGACTATGGAAGATGTAGTAACAGTAGGTACGTGAACTGTGAAACGACGAATTTCCATGTCAGAAGCTGTCTGTTGTCGTTTTAGGTGACAACTAGTTGGTTCGATGGGGAGAGGATTGGCTGTAATCTCCACGAAATCGATTGCAACTATGATGACTGCGACAGAGCTGCTGCTACCATCGTGAACCTCATTGAGCAGATCGAAACATCTGGAATCCCACGGAATAGGATACTTTTAGGTTGGTACATTCAAGTGGTTCTAGTTTTCAGTTACCTACTTGAGCCAATGAAAGGGTAACTGACTGGTAGCTACTTATCAGTAAAAAATTACAGGTTTGTAATAGTTGTGTATATATATAAATGTGCACCTACTTGTAACAGGGAGTTTTCATTTTAGTTATGACCGCCGCGCAGGACTAAAGCGCCAAGTCCATTGAAAAAGGACGAAAGCGCCAAGTGAAGCCACTTTTTCATTTATTGTTTTGCCACATTTTTACTTTCAATCACCGCAATTTAAAAAATGACGCTTATTTCTGATGGGCTTCAACCTCCCATTTTTCCAAGGGCTCCGAATATTTTTTCTTAAAAAAAATTGTCGAAAATTCCCCATTCTTCGGAACAAAACTAATTTTCTGCATTTCTTTGGAATCTTGAAGTCCAACTCCGAGAGGACACCATTACTGTTCCTTTAGGAACCCAGTTCGTTCCTACCTCCTGGAACATTATTACTAAACCTAGCTCTACTACTAGATAGATTTTCTGCTTACTAAGAATAACTTATTTCTAAACAATATAGTAGGGAATAAACCAGTTGAGAGAAATAATTTTCAAAAATGCTGGGAGAGAATAAAGAAAACCATGGTATATATGAGGATATCTGCGAAATCCACTGAAACAGTCACGATTTGACGAGAATGTTCAACTTTAGTGTGAGGGGTCTAAATTCCTAGGCTTCACTATATCAAAACTGGCTTTTGCACCTACAGGTGGTTAAAATTTATTAACCTTAGAAGTTCATTCTGGGGACCGCACGGACCTTACAGGTTACAGTTTGATTCAAAACTTGGAGGAAAAAAAATTTGTTTAAAAATCACCAGGCTCATCGCCTTCGAACCTGTCGAGCTGTGAGGCCTTAGCAGCGCAGGCCCCACTCAGGGGCGACCAGTCTTTGATCGGAAGAAGCAAACTGCGCCCTGCGTACTGTCGTTTTCGGTAATACTCATAAAATCAAACACAGGATTGTGCCAGAACCATTTGGCGCTTTTGGACCATGTAATATTAGAGGGATTGGCGCTTTTGTGTTGTAACCATGGCCCCGGGGGCGACTGCTGTCCAGTCCAAAGGCCAGTAACAATGGCCTTTGGAGTCGACCATGAACATTTTTACCCCCCCCCCCCCCTCCTTAAAATTTCATGGTTTACGTTTCAAGGGACGTAGAATACGAATAGCGAATAATTTCCGTTCGTACGCCTTCCGCGGCTTTTTTCTTAGTTCCCATGAACCAAAATTCACGAAATTTGGTATGTGGGTCCCGTTTGGGCTCTAGTTGGTCCTCGAAGCTCGGCGTTAATTCACTCAACTCTAAGGGGGTGAAAAATAGGGGTTGAAATATCCGGAGTATCCCTATCTCGGAAAATTTTGAGTTTGAGTTTTCTCGCATTTCTTAAGTTTGATTTTTTCTGAATTTTTGAGACTATCCAGAGCATCCTATGTCGCCATAAAATTTGCCATAGAGCAGCATCTATGCAGGCATCAAGCTGGGATGAGAGCGCAGATCACTTGTCTCTCGACCAGAGTGGTCTAGGCGTCGAGCTCTTACACTTAAAAAATCAGAGGTTCGAATCCCGGTTCCGAGACCGACTATTTTTCACTTCACATCAACGTTTCGTTTCAGAGCTACGTTTGTGTTTCCTTTTGCCATTTTAGCTACTGCTTGACAATTCAACTCCTGATTTGTAGTGGCGAATAGGTACCAAAATACGGAGGGGCTGTGATCTATACCGAAGGGTTATCTACACAGAGAGCTGTGATCTGTAACAGAAGGCTATATAAAATAATAAACCGTTGTGTAGGGATCTGCAGCGTTTTTAGGATGGAAGCCATTTTCTATACAAATTTTTCTAAAAACTACCTATCATCTGCAAGAACATCTTTCAGCGCAGACGAACCCTGGGGCACTAGACAGTAGACACCCCCTCCCCCTCCCCTCCACTCATATTGAAATAAGTATAGCAGGTATCCAATGCTTTGCATCGAGGAGAATATTCCATATGGTTTACACATAATTCAAAGCTTCTTTTTCTCACCCAGTTTATCAAAGAAACCTTATATCAAATTACAGCATCGCAGGTTCAATGAGATTAGTAAGTAGTAGTATTAATACTAGTAGTAGTAATAATTAGTAGCGTTTTTACAAGGTAATTCCTCTCGAATTGAACCGATCTGCTGGGTACCTACCAAACAGCCCATACAATAATTATGATCTCCATACATATTACAAAGGAATTAGGTGCTCAAACAGGTGATGGCCACCTTCTCATTGAGATTAACTCAGATATTGACTCACATACCCCATAATTCTATCCTGGGCCTATAAGGTCAGAGATCCGTCGAGGTACACATTCATTCTCTTCAAGAACCCGAATGTTGCGCCTCATGATCTCAAGTTACCTAAGTATTACAGTTGTTGACTACGAACTAAAGTTCTGGTTTAGGTATATACTTTTTGGGCCCATAGCTTGAATTTCCTTCTGATTAGCTAACAATTTTTTGAATTTACAGAGCACGTAGCAAAGAATTACTTGAATTTTGCATAGTATTGTTCATTTTATTTTAATAATGAACCTTTGGAATCGAGCATGAAAATTCCCCCCCCCCCCCTTCCACTTTTAAAATGTAAAGACCATCCGGTGGTACAAAAGTTCGTTCAGACTTTCTCAGTTAGGCCCTGACCCTCAAGTTTGAACCGAAAAGCTTCGTCAACATGAGTGCGAATCATACAGCACCTACCAATACAGAACTCCAGCACAGATAATTATCACTGATAGGCAGATGGTTGTTTTAGATTTTGTTGATCGGTAATTTTTGACCTATTTATTGACACGTAAACACCTACTTTTTTACCTTAACTATTTGTTGACTGGTACTTTTTTTTACCTGTTTGTTGATAGGAACTTTTAATGAACATCCAAATTAGGTAAACACTTGGGAATATGTCGTCCAGGGTCCTACTTACCTTCAGCGACTATAAGAATTTCAAAATTGACTGGTTGGGGGTGTAATAGCGTGATGGGGGCGGTGGACAAAAATTCATTCTTGTGTAACTGTAATTTTTTTCCGAACGTTAGAGAACTTCGAATCTGGCGGGATTTTCGTGTCTGTGTGTACGTGCATAGGTAGGTGGGTGTCCACTGCAAAAAATGACTACTAAATCAGGGTTTTACACTAACAGGAATTCAGTATCTAAGAGTCTATCATCTAATAGTAGATGATAGTTATTAATGCTTTGTAAATTGGGCAATTTTTGCCAGTATAATAATAAATAAATAATAATAATATGAAAACCTTTATATTGTTTTTGAGAGATTTGTCCATTATAACACATGGACAGCAGGCGAGGTTTCTATACTTACGGAAAAATAATAAATTATTTACTACCTAATTTGCAGTAATAAATTATTTACTACCTAATTTGCAGCGTTTTAAACCGTGGTTTTGAATTTAGAATGCTAGGGGTAGAACTTCTCCTTTAATAGACACAGCAAGAGAAGTAGTTTTCGGGTTAGGTACATATTATAAGAGCAGTAGCCTACTGGTAAAATAGTACATTAAAAGTAGCAAAATAGATGGTTTCTGGTGCGCTCCTTTGTGGACTTCAACGTGTATCTACCTCTGCGTGTTTTATTGCAGCGGGAATTTCCCAGGGTGGCATGCTAGCTCAGTATGTGGCTTTCACGAAAGTGAGAGGAATTGCTGGCGTTGTAGTCATGGCGACCGTTTTCCCCTTTGCTAAGGTAGGTAAACAATATTATAGACTCTTGATTTTTCTTCTCAGGTGACGACTGTAAGTAAGTAAATAAAGACAATAAGGAGCGTGTTCATATAATATATAACATAGGTAACTGGTTTGGAAAAAGAGTGCCATGATACGAAAATACAGAATTTTACAGGGGAAGCGATCGAAGTTTTGCGTTTTCTATATTTGGCTTTGAAGGCACCTAGCGGGTTTCTTTCGGAACGAGCTTATTACTGCTTCGTCCACTGATGTTTACCTAACTATCAAGCAAAAAAAAATCATTAATTATTGTTATTCAAATGGCTATTCAATAATTAATGGTTATTAATTAATACTAATATTAATGGTTATTCAAATTATGGCAGTTTTTTCATAAAAATCTGTTAAATAATCGTGTTTTTTAAAAGAATAAAGACACATCGTTAAAAACAAGCAATATATTTTTCAAAAGCAGCTCCAAAATGCTATGTATTGGGGAGAAAAGCATTTTCTCATTAGTTTCTTACACCAAACCCTAGGTAGATCACAATAGGTATTATAATACCTAAACTTAAATTATGACATTTTCTGTGGTCAGTGGGTACCTACTAATGAAAAATTTATGTAGGTTTAATTGACCTGTTTTGAAAAAATATCTTTTGTGAAAGACTGACCGAAAACGAAACATGGCATTCGTCAAAAAACTATAGGATGAAAATAAAATAGTCTATTTCCACGTACACTAGCAAACTGTAGACCGGTTTCGGTTGTTATACCATCGTCAGTAGGGTAAGGTGCTGTACCTTGAGCCACTTTTTGGATTACTATTTTTCCTGAAGTTAATAATGATCCGATTTCATGGGTACTGGTCCACATCCATTGAGAAATTAGTTGGCCACAATCCCCAGTCATTAAAATATTTTTCTCATCATTACTGTACGTGCAGCATCCATTTTCCTAAACCCTTCCAAAGTAGCTCAAGGTACAGACATAGGTTGTACCTGGAGCCACCCATGAATGTACCTTGAGCCACCCTTGTTTTGTAGTTAGTTTTCGAATAATAGTAGGGGAATAAAGCAAGCATTAAAGAACAAGATTTTTTTTATTGTGATTTGACTAAAAATTAACTCCAGAAATAGTTTAAAAAAATTAGTTTGCCTGAAAAACTTGACTTAGAAAGACTTGGAAACTACGAGTAAAACCCTTGCACCTGTGAACATCCTTACAAATAAATATGTCATTTTTCAATGAACAAAAGAAATGAACGACGACTTAAATTATCAGTCTTTAAAGTCGTAAAAGACTTATCAGTCTTGCAATATTGAAATAGTCAAAAACTTGGTTGATTCATTTTGAATCTATTTCCAAAAATAGAAATAAAGGTAACATATCTAGTTGTCATCCTCCACAATCGAATAAGAACAAAAAGGAACTTAATATAATTAGGTACATTATTCGCAACCCATGGAATGAGAGATCAAATATTACATCTCCTCTCCTTCCAATTTTCGGAGAGGGGAGAATCTTTTCAAAATCGGAAATTTTTACCTGACACACGTCTTCAACAACAGGCCAGATAAACACTGGCCTTTTCTTTTTTGCAAACTTAACAGTAGCTTGGAAGTTATCATAGATGCCCATGATTTGCCCTACATAAAATTTTTGACCATTCGAGCACAAGAATTTAACAAGGACCCATTTGCCCACATTGTTGTTAGGAGACTCTTCATCCCAAGCAATATCACCTGCACTTTCGTCATCATTCAGGATTTCCGAAGCTACTCCGTCAAAATCAAGCTCGCTTTCAGAAGAGGAGTCACGATTCAAATGACAGAAAACCATTTTGGTCATTCCACAAAAAATGTTTGTACCATGAGCCAGGTACCTTGAGTCGGCTCATGGTACAAACTCAAAAGTAGCTCAAGGTACAGACATTTCCCTAAAACATGACAACAGGGCAGGAACTCCATCTGTCGATGAATTAATAAAAACTGGCTTGATTATCTGTTAGATGGGACATTCCTCTGTGCATTACACGCTAATTCAAAAAAATTTCGTACTTACTGTGGTCCTGAACACCCCAGTACCCAGTACATCACAAGGCCCGCCCAATATGTACATCACAACATTGAAAAAACTTTGAAACCTTCTAAGAAGATAATAGTCACGTCCACCATCTCGAAGTTATTTTCACACTTCATGGTATTGACAAGGCTATGGAATCAACGACTCGAAATTTTTTTATCCTTTCTCACAACTCGGGAAATCCAGGGTGGCTCAAGGTACAAGCATGTGCAAGGTACAGCACCTTACCCTACACTATAGATTCTATAGACGTGGAAATAGACAATTTTATTTTTATCCTGTAGTTTTTTGCTATGGATTTCCACTATTCCGCCGTGAGTGATTTAAGTTATATGGCATTCTTCAGTGGAAAAAGATCTGAGAACACTTACCTACTTACTCTTTGGTCAACACAGGCAGAAGGCGAAACACTGCAGCCTTCTTCAGAAATGTCTGTAAACTTCTTCAAATACGGCACTTTTTCACAAAAGCCTTCCCTGGCGAAGATCGAGATACATCCACACAAGTGGAAGTGTGGCACTCTCATCAAAAAGGATGGACGGTTGGCTTCGCTGCAAGAACGCCACTAGAGCCCTCAGCGGTTTTGGTTAGAAATTGACGTACCTAATTTTTTACCATAAAAGATGTCCTTATTTGACGCCAGTTTATGAAAAAAAAAAAAAACTAAAATCCAAAAATGTTGTATTGTGGCACTTTTTTTTCCAAACCAGCGAGGTAACAAACTGAAGAACCATTGAGCAATTTTGATAATATGTGCTACCTACTACTGTACTTACCTACCTACTTATACTTGATATTTTTACAGGCGAAAATGCTCAAACCGCCACATCCAGTCCTATACCACATGTACGGTTCGAAAGATCCCATAATACCCATCAAAGGAGTGCGCATGGCTGAAATGTTTCTAAAATCATTCGGAGTGGACTTCAATCTCCGTATAATGCCAAACAGCGATCACAAAATGGACAAATATTACGTTGAAATGTTTTTCAAGCTGTTGGAAAAATTGCTACCAAAGTGATTTTGTAGTTCGAAACCCGTCTACCCTGTCCTAGTGTACATATGCCTACTAAGTACATAATATTGATGTGGGTATACACAGTAAAATTATAAAAGTGTATAAGCTACCTGAGCCATCAAACAATGAACTTTTTGGTTTATTATTCTCAATAATGAACCTTTGGAATCGAGCATGAAAAAAATAAAATTTAACCCTCCCCCCCCCCTCAAAATTTGATGGTTTACGTTTCAAGATACGTAGAATCCGAAAATGGAATTTAAAAAAATTTCGGTACTTCTTCATTATCTGGTATACACCAAAAAAATTCTCAAATTTTGATTAAATTATTTAATAACGTTTCTCAACAACAATTACCATTATCTCAAATACATCGATTGTTCAGTCAGACAAGACGGTGGGTGTACAAGAAGTTTAGTTCCCATTCCGCCGCTCGCATTGTCAAGCGATCTGGATGCTCGCTAGCGCTCGCATCTCAAAAAAGATAAACAATCCCAGAAACTATCCCGTGAATGAGCAGGTTGTTTGGGACTTCTGAATAGATGGTACAAGTATGCAATAGTTGTTTTGTTGTTGAGAAACGTTATTAAATAATTTAATCAAAATTTGAGAATTTTTTTGGTGTATACCAGATAATGAAGAAGTACCAAAATTTCTGTCCATCCGCCGTACTTCGCACTTTTCTTAGTTACCATGAACCAAAATTAATGAAATTTGGTTTGTAGGTCCCGTTTGGGGTCTAGTTGCTCCTCGAAGTTCGGGTTACTGTCAGTCATCCCTAAGGGGTGAAAAATAGGGGGTTGCAATTTTCAAAATGCCGTAGCTTGAAAACTTTCTGTAGAAGGGTATTGTTTTTTTAACGTTTTTAAATTGATCTTGAACTGAAGAATTTTTTGAGACCCCCCCACACGGAGCACTGTACGACTACCCGTTCGTTTGCACCGAATAGCTTCGTCAACATGGTCTTGAGCACCTGATTATAATCACGGATGGCTGTATGAAGTCGAGTTGGTTGTTCTGCGGTGATATTTTTTCATTTGAAAAATGAAGGATCTTTCGGATTTTGTTGATAGGTAGGTACTTTGAAAACTTGAACGTTATTCGTAATGAATAACAACAAATAATATTAATGATTGAATTATTGAATTCCGCGCATTTTTGATGAAATGTGATTCCCGGGCCGGCTCTATTATACTCGATTTAGGGCTTTCCTGGGGGGGAGCACGAGGGTAGTTATTGACCACATAAAGCAGTGATCTACAGAGAAGGGGCATATATAAAGGTAAATTATTACACAACGGTTTATTATTTACGTTATGCTTCACAAATAACTACAAATAATATTAATGATTGAATTATTGAATCCCGCGCATTTTTATGAAACTATAATTCCCGGGCCGGCTCCAGTACTCGATTTAGGGCTTTCCTGGGAGGAGCTCGACGGTAGGTATTGACCAGAGAAGACAGTGATCTACGCAGAACGGACATCTATACAGGTAAATAATAAACCGCTTTGTAATAATTTGCATCGCTTTTAAATACCTACCCCATGTTTTATCAATGCACATGTACAACCATTAATTCAGATTTGGGGACTCGCCAGTTTTGAGTATAAGTTATGCAGTAAAAACATTGGAGGTTTTCGTTCATTTTCCATCGTTTAGCGGCCGATCAGTTATCTAGGTACTGCCATATTAATTTCAACATGATGTGTCGAAAATTGCTGTAGCAACGGAACAGAATTCGTATTTTCTATAATGTCAGCCCTACATTATGTTCCTGCTAGCTGTTTGATTTTATGTTAGTGTTAGATTAATGATAATTATTGTACCTCCTACCACCAATATTCCTCCGTGGTAAGCGGTGTACCAACGTTATTTTTGATGAAATTCACCTGTGAGGAAGAAGAATAGAAACCTTTCTAACGGAAGCAATATCAATTAAAGTTTCTTAGTTTTAATGTTTCGTGAATATTTCATTATCGCAACCAAAATCCTGCCTTTTCTACATTAAATGCGTAGTTCTGGTTAGTTACCGATGGGTATATACTTGGAAGCATGAGTTCATCTCGGGTATCTATCTACCACACCAATTATTCTGCTGAATATAATTTATTCAATTGGTGCAAATGAATTGAAATCGTCATTGTTAAGAAATATGAAACCCTCGGCTTACAGAATGTACAGAAGGCCACAGTGTACGAGTACCTACATTGAAGCATGCTCTAGAGTCCCATTACATCTTTTGCAGTAGGTACATTTGTAATACTACTGCCATAATTTTCGGTAATTTGATTGGGTAAAAATGATCAGGATTGGATAGTTCGCAGTTCCAGGGAAGATGGGTTTTTTTTTTGGTCAACAGTTCAGGTCGAATGGGGGCACATCCGCAATACTGCTCCAGGATAACTTTAACACTAGTCATATGTGCCCCAAATGTTTTGTAGCCAATTTTTAAATGTTTAGGACTTGTGACGGAAAAATATTGACAATTAAGTTACACGGAGAGAAATTTCGAGCCTTTTCTCTGGCAAAATCGATTTTTTGTCGCGGGTACAATGCTTCAACCGATACTTTTATTTCTTATCAGTAGATTTTTGTCACGGTTAGTTGAATAAAAGTGTCGGTTGAAGCATTTTACACGAGACTTTAAATATTTATTCTACCCGCTACCTAAATCCACGTTACCCGACCAAAAAAAGCACCTACCCGTCATCTTAAATTAGTGTATGGTCAATAAAGGTGTCGGTTGGAGCATTAAGGTCAAGGGCAACCTATTTTTTCTCCCATATGGTTTGCATTAATGTGTCGGGTAAACCCCAATATTTATCGAGGGTAAACCTATTTAATAAGAGGGGTGGCGTATTAAAAGTGGCGGTTAATCTATTAAAAGTAGCGGTGAAATTTAATTTTTTTCCTGGGTATAGCTACTTTTTTGTCCAGGTAAACCTATTAATAGTGTGATATATTAAACGTGGCGGGTAATCTATTAATAAAAGTAGCAGTTAAATTTAATTTTTGTCTCGCATAGCTACTTTTTGGTGCCGGCTGAAACTAATAAAAGTGAAGCGTGATATATTAAAAATGGCGGGTACCATTTTAAAGTGCCGGTTAAACCTAATTTTTTTCATCGGGTAGCCACTTTTTGGTGCGGGTTGAAAGTATTAGAAGTGGCGGGTGATATATTAAAAGTGGAGGGTATCATAATATTGAAAGTGGCGGGTGATATATTAAAAGTGGAGGGTATCATGATATTGAAAGTGGCGGGTGATATATTAAAAGCGGAGGGTATCATGATATTGAAAGTGGCGGGTAAACCTAATTTTTGTCTCTGGCAGCTGCTTTTTAGTGCAGGATAAACCTATTAAAAGTGGAGGGTATCCTATTTAAAATGGCGGATAAACCTAATTTTTGCCTCTGGCAGCTGCTTTTTAGTGCAGGATAAACCTATTAAAAGTGGAGAGTATCCTATTTAAAATGGCGGATAAACCTAATTTTTGCCTCTGGCAGCTGCTTTTTAGTGCAGGATAAACCTATTAAAAGTGGAGGGTATCCTATTTAAAATGGCGGATAAACCTAATTTTTGTCTCTGGCAGCTGCTTTTTAGTGCAGGATAAACCTATTAAAAGTGGAGGGTATCCTATTTAAAATGGCGGATAAACCTAATTTTTGTCTCTGGCAGCTGCTTTTTAGTGCAGGATAAACCTATTAAAAGTGGAGGGTATCCTATTTAAAATGGCGGATAAACCTAATTTTTGCCTCTGGCAGCTGCTTTTTAGTGCAGGATAAACCTATTAAAAGTGGAGGGTATCCTATTTAAAATGGAGGGTAATTTCACCCTGAGCAGTTTTTGTGCATGGCAGTTCTACCCGGCACTTGAATCCTGCAGGATTTCGGTGCCAGGTAAATCTATCCTACACTCCTATTCATGCACCCATCGTTTACCCGCCATTTAATCCATGTGCAATATCGGTATCGGGTAGTTCAATATTTGTGCCAGGTACTTACAGTCCCATCCCAATTATTGTACCGGGTGAGTTGAAATGAAGAAAATTTAAAATTTTCGAAATTTCAACGCACCCATCACCGTAAGTAAGACGTGACTGCACTGCTCAGCACAAGAGAGAACTAAATGATGCCGACAAGTGAAAGAGGAAATGACAAAGAGCAAACAAATGTGTATCACAAACAGGAAAACCAATGGTCCAAAAAGGCAATGCAAATTTGACATACAAAACAGTTAACACTAAATTGAAAGTGGTGAGAAGTACGAATGAAATAAATATAATGGTGAACAATGCTGCTACGGGCTGCTCAGAGTAAAATGTACCAGGAAATTAAGTGAATAGAATTAAAGGTGTAAATTTAGGTCAACCTATCGTACGACCTGACCAAGCCATAAAAAAAAGTTGTGCAACAAAAAAATTGCGCTACTCAGAACTAGATACCATTGCATGTAAAAAAAAAAGCTCCTCTGAAAGGACAGATAGGAAAGTCGACCTGAATTAAATGAAAACCAATTTTGAACATGTACAATTTATTAAAGCTTTTCTTAAGATAAATACATTGCACTGTGTAAAGTGCTCTAAAGTGATCAAGGAACGTACTGTTCTACATTTACAATCAACATGGAAATTTGCACGCTAAGGCTAATATAATAATAATAATGATGATAATGATGATAATACACGATATAAATTGCGATAATTTTGCAACCTATTTACATATTTAGGAACGTGATGTTCTCCAACATTTACATTCAAAACGGAAATTTGCACGCTAATAACATATATGTACCTACATAGACACAGCGTCGTCATTATATTTTCGGCATATTTACATGCTGTTGCGACTAGCTACATACAAACGGCCATCCAAGGCCTTGGTCATGTTGTCAGGGAATGGGTAGGGCAAAGCGGTTAATGAGTGATAGGAAACACCACCAATTGGTTCTACTTCGTAGGCCTGCAAGTGATCTGAAAATTCCACAGTTAAGTATTCTCGCCCTTCAAAAAATACGTCTCCGTTCTCTATAGCATAGAAAATTTTGGTAATTTTGAAAAAAATTTGGTCTTCTCCAAAGGTTTCAACGCAAACCACATCATGAGGACGGAAAGCGACGCCGTCAGCAGAGGTAACAGTTTTACTTTGTCGGAGAATAACAGTTTCTGGCACACCCAGCGCCCTACGTAATCCCTCAACCTCCCCCTCTAGGACTGGGAACAGTTTTCCTGGTTCGTGGGCTGGATGTGGGAGGCAATTGATGGTGAGCAAATGGTTCAACTGGTACTGCACCTTTTTCGCTACAGAAAAGGCTGTGTTGATGGACGATGAACTACAAGTAATTGCTCTTTTTAATGCTTTATGTTTAGATTCGAATCTCAAACTGGACAGGGCACTTAAGGGACCGTGTTTGATCAGTTCACTGGGGTAGTGAGTGAGGAGATGGAATTTTGGCTGCAATTTACCTTCTTCAGAACCCCCTTTCAGCAGATCACACATTTCCGTGTAGTGCGCTAAGAAACATTGGATAACGTGAGCAAGATACGCAGACCTGGGAGGGCTAGTGTACTTGTGGCTGATAAGGGCGATAGTTTTACGCAAAAGGACGTAAAGGTAGTAAAATCTGGGAGAATCGTCAGATCGAAATTTTTTGCGTCTTTGCTTTCCAATCTCACTCACGTCACTTTCTTCAAACTCGTCATATTCGTCAACTTTATGACCGACCATAAGCCCGAAGTAAGTGACGAAAGTGTTCATTTCAGAGGCAGACATCCTAATGTTGAATGAACCCCCCTTTGAAGATGCTATAGTGGGGGGTCTACTCCCGAAGTCGGGCCCATATTGGAAATTCGTGATTTGAGAGTTAAGGTACTGTAACGTGAAGCTAGAATTACGAGTAATGAGGCCTCGCAACACGACCAGCATAGTGTAGTGAGCTACGCCTTCATGGAGATCGTGCATCAAATCCACGCTGCTATGTTTGTGGACACTGAAATTGGGAACATCAAGCCAAATGCATCTCTCCATGACACCAGTCGACGTGTCACCAGCCTCTGCTGCTGCGAGATCCTCTTGATAGTTGTCGCTATTTCTGAGCAACTTTTCATGTTCTACAGTAAAATAACGAAATTCGTGTTTGGTAGCCCTACACAGCCTACAGCATCTCAAGGCGTTGAAGCTAGTTGTGAAACCCATGATGTCATTCAGACCTAGGTTATCCCCAATCAAAGTGCCTAAACCAAATTTGATGGCTCTCGCTTGGCCATCAGGCAATGTAACAGTAATACCTTCGTTATACAAGAAATTCAGTTCATCTATTATTGGTTGAAACAGAGCCTTGTTACCGAGTAGGGAGCGGTCGCGTGAGTTGAAAATGAGTATCAAGAAAATGTATTTCAATTTGGATATCATCCTTGGAGGAAGGAAGGGCAACCCCATGTACATTGCACCCATTTTTCTAACCCCAGAGTGGCTTCCAAGAGGGTTCCCCCCCTCAAAATCGTCGAAGTAAATTGTCAAAGGGAAAAATAGACAACGGTCAGAGGTATCCCTTGAAGAGCACGCCTCCAGCCACACTGAACTCTGTGCCAGGTTAACAACTTCGGGGCAACTTGCACACTGCTTTGACCAGTGAATAACCTCATCCAGGAAACCAGGAATCTGGAATACTTTGCTTAAAACGGTCCTCATTGGAATGAACTGAGCGTTTATGTCCACCGGTTGAGCAGGAGGACCGCTACCAACAACCTTTTCTCTCGTTCCCACTGTGATAGATTGAGGAGGAATAAGAGTACCCACAGTTTTGAAGTACTGGTACCGCCTGAATGTGGAGGCCAGTGGTTTGAAAGAGTCGGTCAAAACATCTCTCAAATCACCCACAAATTGCTGGATATGCTCACAATCCCGATCAAGGTGTTCATAACGCTGATGCAGGTGTTGGACAGCACAGTACAAAGTGTCCTGCTGGAAAGACACAAATGACTCCACGAACTGCTGTACAGTCGTTTCAGTCATACCAGTATTCTCATGAAAGGAAGCAACAATGAGGGACAGTTTTTGGGTGAGGTAATTTGAAATCTCTTGATTGCTCTTAGCATCCAGTGGCTGTAAGCGTGCTGCATAAGGGTCACTTTTGACAGGGGTTTTTTCAGGAGTTCTAAAATGATGCGCCAAAGGAGTACCGGGTGTGCCTGGCAAGCTGCTAGAACGGAGACTACAAGCAGGAGATAAAGTTACATCAGGTTTGTGAACTCGAACCAAATGGGCGCGCCATGCTTTCAAGTCACTAGATGTAGAACCGCAGTTCCCACACCTAATCCCCCCGAATGGCCCTGGTACAAATTTGGAACAACCAACTTTCATGTGGTTAATGATATTGACATAACTGTAATACACTTTAGAGCAATAACTGCACGTGAGTTTCAAACTGGGCATTTTGTGAGCTGATTTATGACTAACTGGTGGTTGATGAAAATATGGAGGGCGAGTATTTGTACTCAAGCACCTCTACCTACAAGCCTAAATTTGTGGATCAAATGAAAGAGATTTTTGCTGCTAAACAAGGGAAAAAATGGTGGAGGAAGAGGAGAGACCACAGGCTCAAGGTCTTATTCCTCGTCAGAGTCAGACTCAAATAACGCGCGAGCTACTGATCGAGCAGACGAGGGTGAGGGGTTGGTGGAGGGTGGTGTAACTGCAATGTTGGTGTATATACGTCTGCCCATGGGCGTTTTAACTTGGCGGGAGAGCTGGCTGGGGGGGAGCAGGAGAGGGCGAGTAATTTGTAATCCACTAGTACTTACAGGTCTCAATTGCTGGTGACCTCCTACAGGAGCAGGATTAAATTGCGGGAGACATACAGGACTGAACTCCGATTGACAACTGGATGAAGGAAGTGGAGATATTCCTTTTGGTACGGGAGAAAATAGTTGTGGGAGAGGAGTCACCCCAAGCTCGTGATTATAAGGTAGAACTTCGCTGCCAGAAGCACCCTCAGAAGGAGCAGGCTCAGAAGGAGCAGGCTCGGAAGGAGCAGGCTCGGAAGGAGCAGGCTCAGAAGGAACAATCTCAATTTCAATTTCAGGTGATTCCTCGGTAGTAATTGTCTCTCGCGTGGAAGCTATTTCTTCCTCACAGGGTACTTCTGGCACGGCTGCAAAAACAACGTCTCTGTGGTCGTCAATGACAAATTGCCCCATCCAACTATCCCTGTTCTGCCAGACTTTACGCAAGGACTCTATGAGGTGGAGAGCTGAGCCTGTGGTTTTTTGGCCTGGACACTCTATGTTATATAACAGTTGTTGGATTACTATCCAGACTTGTAGGCATTCGCTGGGATACTCCAGATTTAAAACGAAAAAACATTTGAAACATTGGTCTATCGCATCCAAGATGCTCGGAACGGGAATGTCAGCATCTAAAAACCTTACGTGACAACGTTGGTAGTTCGATGGACTGCCTATGACGACGATGTATGGCTGAACGACGTTCTTCTTTTCCTGACGGCGTTGCTGATGAACCTCTTCCTTCTGCTCGGGCGTTTCGACGAATGTGCAAAAATTAACCGCGGAGTCCAATCGTGATGTTGGCACGCTCTTTTTTGGCCCTTGCCTGCCAGTGCAGCCGCCTCTTTCCAGAGCGAACGGCAAGGTCAACAAGGCAGCAGCAGCTTTCGTTTGTAAATCTGAAGGGACAGAGAACTTCGATAAGCATTTGGTACGAAAAGGTTTTCACAGTGGACAAATAACATCCAATATCTATACATATAATAAAACAGTGTCTGTTTGTTTGTCTCGGCATCAATTGAGAACGGCTGAACGTAGAAAGTTGCGGCTGGTACCATTTGACGCAGAATTTATCTGGGAAGGTTTATGAAAAATCCGCATTTGAATCTGTCCATCCGTTGAAACGCTATGAATGAAATACTACTAAAAAACGTGTTATAATCACTTCTATGAGGACGTTTATGCTTATAATAACTTTGAACGGTTGGACGTAAATCCGATTGTAATTAGATTCTGGATTCAGCTCGACGAGTACATTCAAGTGGTACTTCAATCAGGATGTTAGTGGGAGGGGGGTACAGGTTATGAGAGGGGGGGGGGGGTCTACAGAAATTTCAAAACTACTTGACCAATTGGAGTGCAACTTTGGGAATTTGTTGTGTGAACATTGAGGAATGTTTCTAACCAGGTAGGGAGGGTTCATAGGATACGGGTGGGGGGGGGGGGGGGGGTTAAAGGCAGTTAGGGTTGGCATTGGGGAAGGTTTCTGATCAGTTGAGGAGGGGGTGATACAGGGGGTGTCTGTTCTACCGTTGCGAAGCGCGGGTACACAGCTAGTTGTTTATATTGAGAGGAACAGAGCCACAATTAACAGAGCATGAATAGGTAGCCTAGGTGGGAAGGATGCAAGCAGGCCACTCCGTCCGTTGGATAACAATAAAAGACCAATTCAACAGCACATGAATTTAATCCCTAGCGCTTTCGTCGTCAAGACCTCCTCATATAGCAATGATTGAAAGTTACCATGTGTTATGGTACTCTCATAGCAACTATTGAAAGGTACCATGTGTTATGGTACTCTCATAGCAATTATTGAAAGTTACCATTGTGCGGGGATTTGCAGCATTTTTATAATTACTGTACTTATAGTACCTACGAAGTCCCCTGAGGAGGTCTTGACGATTTAGTTTTTTTAAGGGAAAAATAAACTTGCATAGAAATTGACTTGTCACTTTCAATTTAGTTTGAAATTGTATTTTTCTGTATCTTTTACGCTGAATTTTTTCTGCATTCGAACTTCGTTTTCCCTCCCATTAGTACAGTAAACGTGAAATTGCTTATTAACCCCCTGTATATCAACATGGTGGTTTGCTGGGGACATATCAATTCATAGTTCACGGCTGGCTGGTGTGCACTGATATTTCAATCTAAAGAAAAAGTGTTGGGCTCCCTGTTAATGTAAAACAGGTAAACAATTTACGACGTGGCCATGAAATGTAAGCTGTAAGAGAACGTTGTTAGGTGATGCATACCTTCACTTTCGCGGTACAGGGAGATGAATGGTTCTACTTGCTTCTTGCAGCTGCCTTTCTCCGCAAAGTTCACGATCGCCTTGCTGTACAGGAGGGTATTGGTCAGGAGCAAGTTCGGTTCAACTGACGGCTGTATATGTGCGAAGTCCAACGATATCTGTAAATTATTGAGGCGTAAGTAATGAACTTCCATACGTAGGTTTCATGTGTGTGGGAACGGGGGAGTCCATGCACTAAGGACCTAACAATTTTAGCAAACAAAATAGCAACATCTGCACGCAAATTTTACAACACCATCCATCAATTTGGTTTCCCAATCGTCCCCAAATTAGCCCCATAACTAAGTTAACTGCAGGTTTCTTGGTCGTCGTCCCCTCCCCCACCAAAAAGCTGTACACTCCTTTTTCGAAATTCATACTCAAGAAACCCCCCCCCCCCCTTCAAGTAGTCTTCCTGTAGAGGAGAGAAGAAATAATGTTATCAGCGAGCACATCTGAAAACACATGATTATGGTATTCAGCTGTATGAAACTAACCAGTTCACCCGCACAAGAGGGAGACGTCAGAAAGCGAAACTTCTCCACATACTCCTCAATGCTCGCGTGTGGCAGGAGGATGTGCCGTAGGCGTACTTCAGCGGACTCTCTCAATGCTGTCTTCACTGACGTGGTGAGGGATGTGAAGTCCTTCCAATTCAGCAGTATGTGAACGTGCGGGTTGGCTAGGATTGTCTCCCACGATTCTGCAACAAAAATTGTAACATTGTTGAGACAATGGTGAGGAGGGGGGGGGGGGGGGAGGGAAACAACTGTTAGTGAGCAGTTTTGTGTTAACCGAAAACAGTGGAGCTTAAGTGTGATTTACTAGTATACCTTTTACTGCAGCCAACTGAGCCTCCTTTGACGATACTGCCTTCGGTGGCCTACCCCTTCGCTTCTTCACTTGGAGAGGTGAATGTTCTTGGACCTCTTCAAAGTCCTCCTCCACCTGTTGTTGTCGCTTTGTGTGCAGTTGTGTGGCGACCAACTTTCTCTCCTCAGCTAGCTTCTTCTTCTGTGTTTTAAGCTCTTCAAAGATGTCTGTGTGACGCTTCCTCCACTTCCTTTTAACGGTGTTGTACCGCTCGTTGAGAATCCCATAAGCTTTTGGCTTGGCAAAATGGGACTTCCCTGGAGTGAGGGTGCTGTTTGACGCTCGCTTTTCCTTTCTATACCATACGCTGGGAGATTCCTGGAAAATAGCGGCGCATGCAGCTGCTAACTTCATTAACTCCTTCCCAGTCCGGGTAGGAACTTGACTAGGTGGTGTGTGCTTCACCGCCTCGTCTATCACCACTCTCGCAACAATGAACCTCTGCTTGCTCTGAATGAGAGGTACACTCTTTGGTGAGAGAGTCAGAGTTTCGAATTGTGCTTCAATTTGGCTGAGCACTTGCCGTCCGTCAGCAGTCTGGGCCAATAGCTGCTTCAATTTACCCACACCATGCAAAACTGTAGACCGTTTCACAGCAGGGGACTCCTCAGTGCCCGATTCAGTGGTGTCTGTCTCGATGTCCTGGAACCAAAAGGTAACAAATTTCAATGAAACAGACACACCCTCATACAGTGTAAGCAGACGAGAGTACGGGGGGGGGGGGGGGGGGTGCAACTCACTGTGGTTGGTGACGATGATGGCAACGACAGTGGAAAGGACGATGTCTGTGAATCCTCAGCCAAGGATGGGTACGTCTCGTTCCAGTAGTGCTTGTATTTGTAGCAATCAAGTTTTGTCAGCTCAAACACTTGTAGCACGTCACAAGGCTTGAAGAATTTTAGGTCGCTTGCTGCCGTGCACTCTACAAACAACCATCAAGGGCTGTGTTAAACATAATAATAACTAGACATTCTGTCGGAGACAGACCCTTTTGTCCAGGTTACCACGGCGGAGAGCCTTAGTAGTACATAATCAAATATTTCAACAAATATTAACATGGATATGTTTTTGCCCTGGGGGGTCATTCTAAAATTTGCGACCGAAAAAAATGCAACGCTGCAACCGATAAACAATTTGGAGATGTGCGTGTGTAGTTACCGACAATACCCAGCGAAACAATAATGAAATGAGCACAAACCATTTTATTGAACGAATTAGAAGGTAGCGATCTCACATTGATCATCTCGAAACGAAACTATATCCTATTTCTTACTTTAGTTATCATCGTCCGTTATTGTCTATTACTGACCCAATTTCTGTACAATAAATTTTACCAATTGCACTTTTTTCATTATCAATCAATTCAAAAATTTATATCATTTTTCCACTTCATGGAAAAACATTGAAAAGTGGATGTGAAAATACAGCGCCCAAAAACATATCCATGATTCAATGTTTTTCCATGAAGTGGAAAAATGATTTTTGCTCAGTGTTTTATATTAGGTAGTTGATTTTCTAAGAATTTCGGCTAGGATTTTTACTTCATGGATTTGGGATCCGTTGCTGAAAAACTGAGAATAAATGATAAACTGCGAAAAAATCCTCCACCCCTGACACCCCACTGGCAGATTTGTAACCTCACCCTGAATACGTATGAAAAGTTTAATCGAGATATATCCAAAACTGAATCGAAATATATCCAACATTGAAAAAGTTATTAACCGTTGTTGAGCAGAGTTGTTACTTCTCTCCGCTGGATCAGAGGAAGAGGAATTTTATTATTCCAGTCAGTCGAAATCGGGATTTCGTAACAAGTAAACAATGGGGTAACAGTGAAGTGAATTAGGTGGATGTGTTAACATAAGTATAATATGTTTCAACAAATCACGAAAGTTATGAGGCCCATTGTACAACTGCTACAATCATGCATTATTTACTGTATGCCTTTTGTTGTTAATATGATGCAATACCAGTTTACCTATTTCATTTAGGTAATGTATCTATCTTCAAGGTGCCTAATTGTTAATTTTGTTGTTTTTCATTGATTACTTTTTTGTTCAACGTATACTCATACTGTGAGCTCCGTTGAATTAGTGAACGAATTTCTGTGAAACTTACCACTTGTACCTACAAACATCAGCAAATCATGGGGGGGTGGGGCACGTACCTACATAACAAGAGTAGCACAGGGATGGACGGCCGACCAGCGGGTATATCCAGCCTGACTCTCAATTTCCCCTCCAGACGTCACTGTACATGAACTAGAACGGAAAAACAATGGTTTCACCTTCAAAATTAACTACGTTACAGCTTCAGCGATTTCTGAACTGTTTATGGTAACGGTAAAATCAACCAATTTGAGCATACGTTAATGATATGTGTGTGGTTGTCAACCAACGTTGAATTTTAAAGTCCACGAAACATTGAATTCATTTAATTTCATTTCATTTATTTTTCGATTTTACACATATATAGGGTACTAGACCCCTCCTTGTATGGGTCATTTCAAAATTTCGGTGCATTTTGTGTCACAAGGCTGTGATGGCAACAAATTCATATCTTTCAGCATACTTTTTTTTTAAATGATCGCAGACCCTTCAGCACTCGTACCCATAATATTATTCAACATGAAAAATGTTAATTATCTTCAGGATGGTATGCATGTAAACACATAATTGGTGGAAACCATCAGAAATAGCTATTTCAATTATTCCTCATGAAAGAAACAATAAATGAACAGCCAGCAATTCTGTAGGTTGTCCAACAGAATAATAAACCCATGTGACAGAGTTCTTTAAATGAGTTGTTCGCAGAGTTTTTTAAATGAGGGTGTTTAAAAGTAAGAATGGGGCAAGCAATGAAGTATGAGACCCAAAAAAATGGAACCTATGAAAATTGTCCATTGTGAAGTTGGTTCGTCCGACGTTTTACAAGTTCTTCCTACCCCTCGTTTTATGATTAAAGACGACAAGTAGGTAGTGTATAGCTTTGATTGGGAAATCGATTTCGGTGAGCTTTGAACTTTTGATGGCATTTAATTGAATTTACCTGCTACTATTTTTACACTATTTTTCAACAATGTTTGTATTAGGTACCTATCTAGTTACATACTACTATATTACAGCAAATGTTCTTTCTTTATTTTTTCAACAAAAAGTTCATTTCTTGTGATTTAACTTTCTAAACAGTATTGAAAAAGACTTGATAATATAATTTGTGTGATAATTTTTATAAAGTGTAAACATAGCTGCAGTAAACAACAATTTCATTTTGTTGTGTTGTTTTCTAGTCTAAGCCTAGTATAACTTAAATCACTTGCGGCGGAGTAGTGGAAATCCATAGCAAAAAACTACAGGATAAAAATAGAAAGTCTATTTCCACGTAAACTAACAAACTGTAGACCGGTTTCGGTTGTTACACCATGATCTACCGTGTACTGATGATGGTGTAACAACCGAAACCGGTCTACAGTTTGTTAGTTTACGTGGAAATATACTATTTCTATTTTTATCCTGTAGTTTTTGCTAAGTCTAGTGTCGAAATGGAAGATACAGGAAGACTGTGACATTTTTGATGAACAAGACACTCGGTTCCAACTTTTAGTGCAAGATAATGTTAAAGACTAATAGAAATTATGTAAGATATTGAGCTTATATTCGAGACTGCTTGTGATTTCAATTTTCAATCGAATACATAGGTAAACAAATGCTATGTTTTTTAGGAGATTCCAATGCGTTAAAAGACAGTAACTTGATTCTTTTCTCATTCCCTAGACTTGATTCTCACTCCCTAGAAATTAATTTTTTTTTATTGGCCTATCTATGGAAATATCTATGATTATGTGTGCCCACTATAGGATATTACTAGGACGACCCTAAGAATACGCTACGTGAAAAAAAAAACAATGAAATATTTCACATTTTTTCTTGAAAAAATTAGAGGTCCAAAATGCACCGAAATTTTGAAATGACCCGTATATGTACAAAACACACATAAACACAATGAAAATCACTAGATGGCTTTCCTGACAAATTACAATACCTATGTGTTTTTTCATTCATGAATTCATACCCAAAATATTCATATATTATTTACCGCTTACCTTTACTTATAGCCTCAATTCCTGCGGGACTGATCTCCCATGACTCCAAAACCTCGCGAAGAGACGCAGGTTCGGCGACCATTATCCAAGGCATAAGAACCACTCAACTCAGATGTCAAACGAACGGGAATTTCGTTTATTGATGAATGCAAACGACAGCTGAGATTTCAATTTCAAATTCGGGGAAACTAGAAACATAAAATTAAGACAGGTACCTAGGAGTCAAGTACCAGCACAGAGCCAACGTGTCACACCGAGTCAAAACGCGGAAACAAAAAATTATAGAATGTTTATGAAATAGGAGCACAGAGCGAACGTCTCACAACGCAGTCAAAAACGCGGATGATACCTCCCCTCCGCCAGGGTGCCTTATATAGAATCGGAAGAGTGGGGGCTTCCCCTACCGGAGACAAACGTGTCTAGCCGAGACATTACTTCGTTCACCCGCTACTTTTTTTCTAGCACCCGCCACCTAAATTATTTTACCCGATCACTAAATAATTTTTGTCCCTGCTGAAATAATTGTGGTGTGGGGTAATGGAATAAATGTCGCGGATAATCGAATGACAGTAGCGGGTAGCACCTGTTATCTGCCCGCTACCACAATACCTTCCCGTCACCATAAATAAACGAACTTAAATGCCCAATTTTGCCATTTTCGTACATCACGAAATAATGATGTTTGCTAGCCACTTTCGTTGAAGTGAGAAGCACAATAAAATGGATTGTTCATGGTTACCAACGATAAATGATTATTTTGGGTCGATTTCGTATGTAATGGTTACTACGCAGTTGTTGCAAATTATGCAACACTTATGAAATCTACCTAACTACTTTCGTACATCACGAAATAATGAAGCATCCTAGCCACAGAGGCACAATACATTGGACTGGTCTCGTACAGATGAGGCTAATCCTCAATATTTATGCAGCATTTGAATGTAAACATGTTCTCAAATTTATGCAGCGATATAACATGCATGCAAATATTTGCAGTATTTGAATTTAAACATGCTCTCAGATTCTCAACGAGTTACTGTTCATTTTATACTGATACTTGCAGGAAGCTACGTACACTTTCCCTTTTTCATATACCTAACTTACTTTTCATGATGGTGCATGGAGAAATGGACGTAGGTCATCACGCACGACGCGATTTTGATTTCCAACACCACAAAATAATAACCCCGGCAACTTTACATTGTAATTATTATGAAGTGAAGTTAGGCGAGGTTACTCATGTGTTGGTCCTTAAAACGACTGATTAAGGGTGCTGCATCGATATGCTTTGCCAAGTGCCCACCTACCGCATACCGATCAACATTATAAAAAAGAGAAATAAAATAAAAAATTAAAAAATGAAAGAAAAAAAATTAATAGAAAGAAAAAATGAAATAAAAGAAAAATACAAGAAAAATGATCAAAATATTTAAAATTGTCAACGTGGACGGCCACCTCTATCCCTCGAGCGAGCCCTGCCGTTGGCACGTCTTCGTGCATATGGAGAACCGATCAGTAAATAAGCATACGCATCAAGGAGGTCATTATAGGAGCAGTGACTAAAATCCTCCACGGGCAACGGTACAGGGCCTTGACGATGAAAAGCTCGTGTCATGGTAGTACCCCCTGCACCGATTGTGCATATAACAGAGCACTTATTCTCCGTATAAATTGTGCTCTGCGAGCCTCCATACTAGCCTCGCTCGGGAGATAGAGGGGCTGGGAAGCAAAGTGAACGCGCAACTCAGAGTAATATGGAAATGTTGACCGGACGCCGTAGCCACACAAATCGAAATACTGCGAAGACACACGCATTCTACATTGATGTGACAGACAATTTTGAATGACACTTTTCGATAAAGTACACGCATTTCTCCTGATAACTCGCCAGTTATTAAGCTTACAAAATCAGCGATGGTCTCATTTCATTGTGAGTGAACAATTACATATAAATACAAACGTGATACGAGGAAACCTCGACAGGAGGACAATTTTACTTAAATTCTTCGCGACCACAACTTTTCATCCGCCCCCTCCCCCGATGCTAGCGAAGAATAATTTTACACCTTATTCCGAAGTACTTTCGACGAAAAACGAAATTTTCCCTGCTTTTTCAGTCATTCCACTTCATACATACCTCCGTTTTAACACAGTTAATTCCGCGGAATTGTGTCTATGGGCCACTTAGCGCGAACCCTATACACCATACATGGAGTTCCTTATTGACATACAAACGTTTCAAACATTGATTGGCACGATCCACCTATCCTCGATATCCTCGGTTTCCTGACAAAACAAACGCATGATCCATTCAGCTGCAAACGCTGAAAGCGAAGAGCACACATAAATAAATGATGAATCTCTTATCACTGTTTCACTGTGTTGGTATAATATAGCTGCAGTGACGAGGTGCTTTCGTCATTAATATCGACAGGATTCACCTCTGTCCACTTGATTCCTTCAAAAGACATATTAACGGAGTTCGAGCAACGACTCGCATTTGCCTCTTTTGCGGATTTGCCTCTTTTTGCTTCAGGCTCACCTGAAGCAAAAAACAAAACTATTTTTTGGCAACAACATCAGAATGTTGAAATTTCCGTGTCGGGTACATCACCCTTCACTTTATTGTACTACCATGCATTTTAAATAAACTACCCGCGACTTTATTTATGTCACCTGACACTTAATTGATAAACCCTTTTATGTGACGGGTAAATTGTTTTCCGTGTCGGGTAGTTCAGCTGATAATAACCAATCTTCAAACTTTATTATGGTTTATTCATATTAAATAATATTCAGAGTGCATTCGAATATGACTACACGTTTCCACATTCTTCTTTTCCAATAATACCAACGCAGTTATAATACAAAGGCAGGTCGACAGTCTTTCTCAAGTCCTGTCAACAACCTCAAGATTTTCTCTCGAATATTGACCACATAAAGCTATTTTAGTGAATTCGCAGAATAACATTATTTTTCACAACCTTCCTTGCTCAGGGTGCTACGTGACAGAAACGCAGTTGTCCATGACCGTGTTGAATAAAGCTATAACGGTTTGGAGAGAACCCTGGAAAACCCCAGCTATTGTATTTGTAAAATTAGTCTTTCTGTTTGCCTCCACTTGCAGCCGCTATATCCCAGGTACCTAATGCGTACTTGAACCTGATGACTGAGGTTTCTTGACCTCCTGCGTGATACCTACCTACTACTACGCACATCACAGAAAGTTCGAGACCCTTTTCCGCTAGGTAGGTATGTAAAGACCTGCCAAAGGGGCCGTCATTATCGAACGTGGACAAATAACGAAAAATCTCATAACATTTCAGTCAACAAAATATGGAATATCTTCCATCCTTCTCCTGGTTCCAACAACTAGGTAAATCCTTAGTAAGTATTATACCTTCATGTTCTATTTCCGTCGTTTTTCATTTTTCACGGTATACCTTCCACTACCAATACCCGTTCCACATAGCTTCAACGGCATTCTACGAAAATAAAAGGCTAATTAGGTAGGAGATTTCTTCACAAAAACCATTACAATACAGAAAGATTTGCAATTCCATATATTATACTAGTCACACATTGATCATTCTGCATTAGAGTAAGGGGTAGGTATACTACCTACCTATAAACTACAGATAACGAGTTGTGTATATACGCCGATTCTATTATACAAAATAAGCTATTATAACGATATACATGCCTACGTCGTAAGCAGTTACAAGCTACCAATTTGGCCCATACCTATTTAATGTCGACCATGTCATACAGCCAAGACAAAAATCATTGATCACAGGTGGTATTTTAGGTGGCGGGTAGTGTATTTTAATGCCGGGCTATATGTCGGACACCCTTCACCATAAATCGATAGGACAGATAAGGAAGGGTAAATGAGCAATATTAATTTAATAGGTCGGCAATGTTTTAGGTGCAGGATAATTGGCCCAACACCCGTTACATTAAATGCTATGAAAAAAGGAAGGGTGAACGTACAACATTTAAATCGCCGGGCAACATTTTATGTGCAGGGTACTTGGTCGAATAACCGTACCATAAATGCAGGGAAAAAAAAGGAAGGGTAAACGTACCAAATTTAAAAGGTCGGGCAGTATTTTAGGCGAATGGTAATCGGCTGAACGCCAGTTCCAATAAATACCAGAAAAAAAGGACGGGTAAAAACGCTACATTTATAAGGTAGGGCAATATTTTAGGTGAAGGGTACTTGGCCCAACACCCGTCACCTGAAATGCTATGAAAAAAAGGACGGGTAAAAACGCTATATTTATAAGGTAGGGCAATATGTTAGGTGAAGGGTACTTGGCCCAACACCCGTCACCTGAAATGCTATGAAAAAAAGGACGGGTAAAAACGCTATATTTATAAGGTAGGGCAATATTTTAGGTGAAGGGTACTTGGCCCAACACCCGTCACCTGAAATGCTATGAAAAAAATACGGGTAAAAACGCTATATTTATAAGGTAGGGCAATATTTTAGGTGAAGGGTACTTGGCCCAACACCCGTCACCTGAAATGCTATGAAAAAAAGGACGGGTAAAAACGCTATATTTAGAAGGTAGGGTAATATTTTAGGTGAAGGGTACTTGGCCCAACACCCGTCACCTGAAATGCTATGAAAAAAAGGACGGGTAAAAACGCTATATTTATAAGGTAGGGCAATATTTTAGGTGAAAGGTACTTGGCCCAACACACGTCACCTGAAATGCTATGAAAAAAAGGACGGGTAAACGTGACAATTTAAACGCCGGCTATTATTTTAGGTGCCGAGCAATTTCTATTTCGGTAGCGGGTAATCAGCCAAACACCCGTCACCACAATGTATTACAATAAAAAGCTCGGGTGATGGACTGGTTTTTGTCCCTGGCAAATGGTTATTTACCCGACACTACATATCTCCTCATTAATTGTATCGGGTAACCCATTAACTGTATCGGGTAGTGATCAAAATTACGGTCTCGGGTACTTTTAAGGGGTCGGGTAGCTGAATTATCATCTCGGGTGCATTTTTTCTTTTCTCGGTTAAAATATTATTTGTCTCTGGTAACACATTTTACGTCGCGGGTACGTCTTTCAAGAGTCGGGTAGCCACCAAATGACCTTGAAAAACTACCCGAGACATTAAAAAATATACCCAGCACCTTAAAAATTTTGGCTGTTTTGCCCGTGACTTTATTTCTCCCCGACACCATAATTTTCAGATTTCTCTCCGTGTAGTGGAAGGAGATCTGGAGGTTTCCAAAACGCTATTTCTACTAGTAGAACACAAAATATCCTAGCTACAGTGTCGTTTTATTTATTTATTTATTTATTTATTTATTTCACGGGCGAGCCCAATTACATAATAACATTCAAGAGGAGTGAAAAATTAAATAATACAATAAAGAACTTGAAAAAAAAAGAAAAACTAAAATACTTCATGAATAACTGATAGGGGAGGAATATAACAAGGTCTTTAAGGAAGAGAGTGAGGAATGGAAGAAGTCGAATTCCGGGTTAATGGTTAGAAATAAATTCGCAGTCCGAGGGAGCCTACGAAGGGGTTGGCTCTTCACATAGTTGGTTGGGGAGAAAGGGACGTGGAACAACATTGGTGAGCGCGAGGCGATGCGAGGAGCAGAAATGTAAAACTTCGAGAGAAGCGGCGGACAGTCGATGGTATTGTTCAAGACCCTGTGGAGCAGTGCCAGATCTGCCAAGCATCTCCTACTCTCGAGGGTATCCAAATGACACTTCCGCCGCAACAATTCGTAATCAACATCGGCTGACGGGATACCCAACTTGAAAGCCACATAGCGCAGGAATTTATTTTGCACTCTTTCAAGGCGGTATTTGTGCACAACATACATGGGTGACCAGACAGTTGACGCATATTCGAGGATAGGGAGAACCAGTGCCTTATACAGCGTGACTATAGCGGGAATGCTTGTGAACTCTCTAGTGTTCCTTTTCAGGAAACCGAGAGCACGCATGGCTCTACTCGCAACCTCCTCGATGTGCTGGGAAAAGCTCAACCGGCCATCACAAAGCACTCCCAAGTCGATCATATCATCCGACCTTCGCAGAGGAGCACCACCGAGAATATAGTTGGAGACCACCGGCCTAGTCCCGTGGTGAAAGGTAACCACCGAGCATTTTGCAGGATTCAAGTATAGGTGATTTGAGTCGCACCACTCCTCCAGGCGACCCACTGCCCTCTGCAAAGCCCCACAGTCCAATGAAGACTCGACCCGACAGAAAATCTTCAGGTCATCCGCGAAAAGCAGGCACCGTATACGAGGTTCGAAGATCCCAACCACACTATTAATCATCAAAAGGAAGCAGAGAGGTCCCAGATGGCTGCCCTGCGGGATCCCAGAAGATGCAAGGATTGGAGAGGATACAGCACCCCGGACACGAACGATGAGCTGACGGCCACACAAGTAGCTCTGCATCCACTCCAAAAAAGTTCCATGGACACCCAGGGAATTCAGTAGTGACAGAAGATGGAGATGGGACAACTTATCAAATGCCTTGGCGTAATCCGTCGAAATAACATCGGTCTGGAAACCCCGCTGAAAGCCGTCCATGATGAAATCCTGAAACACTAACAAGTTAGTGGTAGTCGAACGACCGCGAAGGAAACCGTGCTGCTCGAGTGACATGAACGAAGAGAACTCGAGGGAGAGTTGCTCGACGACAAGCTTTTCCAAGAGCTTTGGTATTGTGGATAAAGAGCAAACAGGACGATAGTGGTTGATGAGGCTCTTGTCACCAGCCTTGTGTATGGGTGTCACAAAGGAAGTTTTCCATTTAGAGGGGAAATGTCCTGTCTCAAGCGACTTATTGAAGAGGGAGGCTAGGGGAGACGACAAACAATGTGAACATTGCTTCAGCAGGATGGCAGGAACCCCGTCCGGGCCCATTCCCTTCCTCACGTCCAGGCCAGCGAGACCACGAGCGACCCCATCCTCCGTAACCCGAAGAGAGCCCAAAGATACCACATCCTGCAAAGGGTAGGAGGGTACACTCACTGCTGGGGGCTCAAAAACTGAAGAGAAATGCGCAGCAAAAAGCCCTGCTATGGACTCGGGCTCTGAAGCACGAACGTCGTCCAGCAACATGCAGTTAGGGAAGCTATTTCCACCCTCTCGATAGTTGAAATAGTTCCAGAAGGACTTGATGTCGTCGGGAATGGAATTTTCTACCCCAAGGAGATAGTCCCTGTACAGCTTCTCCGATTTCTCCCTGCATTTCGCTCTCAGGCAGGAAAATAGTTGGTAATCCTCCCCAAATCCAGATGACTTCCAGCGAGCGTGGGCAGTCCACTTTTGGTATGTGAGCGATATCATTTGACTGTCGAACCACTTGGGGAACGAACTCGAAAAGCATGTTGTTCTAGGAACAAACGTGTCTATGGCTCGTTGAATGGCGGCATAGAATCCCTCCAATGCCTCCTCCAGCGGTCGCCCCAAGATCTCGTCCCAGTTGCAGCTCGCTAAATATAAATTTATGGCCTTGAAGTCTGCTTTTTTAAAGTTGTAAGCGAATTGGCAATTTGGGAAAGTTTTATGATGAGAAAACGGGGCAGAGACCTTAAACTCGATTGGGGGGTGGGCGTCATCGATGGGTAAAAGGGGCTCAGCTGGTCCGGAACCGATGACCACGGCATTGGCTGAGAGAAGATCCAGGACGTTCCCTGAGAGATTGTGGAGGTGATTATGTTGTCGAAGCTGATGCAACTGCATAGCCTCAAAAACTAGCTTACCCTTAGCGCTTAGACTCTCAGAGAAACCCTCCCGGGACTGGTTACTCCAATTTATGCCAGGCAGGTTATAATCGCCCACTACGACCAAGCGAAAGTCTGGATAAGCCGAAGAGACGGAATCGAGTTCACAGCAATGCAAATCCAGAAGATCAGCCGGTTGGTCTCCAGGTAGATAAACACAGCCTAGTATCAGCCTGGCGTCTGGAAGTATCACGAAGACGTGTTCCACCGAATCAGGAGAGCTCCAACGGAATGACCGATACTTTTTAGATACCCCAATGAACACACCTCCTCCTGATGATTTATGAAGCCGATTATTGTATGATGAACGATCAGTGCGGAAAATATTATACTGTGAGAGCTTTAACTCCTCAGTTGCAACATTGGAAGAAAGCCAGGTTTCAGTGATGAAAAGGAAATCGTATGAAAGGTGTGGCGCTTGATGACGGATGACAGACAGTTTGGTGTTAAGGCCCCTTACGTTTTGGTAGAATGCTGAGAACGTAACGGGCTCAATCAGTTTAAAGGCTTGTTAGAGGAACGACGAGGGGCTATGGTGACGATCTGAGGCTCATGATTAATATATTTAATTGTAAGGTTTTCCTCCCCAGCCTCCATCCTGCGCCTCAGCTCAGCTCTCAGTTGCTCAAGGTATTCCCGCTGCTTGGGTGTTTTATCGGACGAAGCCGAGAAAAGAGGGGGATTTAAAGAGCGGTTTTTCACCAGAAACCTCGTGGCGGATGGCGGACAATCGAATGTTACTTTCATGGGACGGCATTTACCCTCCACACGAATGCCTACGCGCGACAGACGCTGGACTAACCCCACCAGTTCAGGAGAAAGCTCATTCAACTTATCCTTGAAATTTTTCAGATCTTCCTCGATCATCGAAATATTAGGTACTGAAGAATTTGGCTCCATAAAATCATAAATCATGACATTAGGGGCCCTGCGGTGTCGATCCTCGAGTTCGGCCATCATTTCTTCAAAAAAACGTGGTGAATTTGTTGGTGAGAGCGGAGTGGCGGAGCCGGCTGACCCGGGGGCACTGGAAGCTGGTGGGGGATTATTCTCGAGCAACCTGATACGGCGCTCGACATCGGCATGCTTTTCGTCCAATTCCCGCTTAATTTCTGAAACCTTAGAATCAAGGGATGCATAATTCGACAAACAGGTTTCGACTTTCCCTGCTAGATCGGTTAATTTAGCGGATAATTCATCACGAGTAGTTTTAGCCTGTTCCTTCATTTCAGATCTAATTTTTCCAGTGTCAGCCCTCATCTCCAACATAAGCGCTTCCAGCCTATCCATACCAGATCTGCAATTCGCACATTTCCAATTGGCCCTATTAGTTTTGTTTAATTTGCGGAAATTTTCTTCCGCGAACCCTGCGCAACCAAAATGAAGGGGGGCGTTACAGAAGACGCAAATAATTTTGTCTTCATCAAACAGAGCCTCTTTACACTTGCTACAGCTCATTATGGCTGGGAACTGACACGAAAACGGGAAGCTATCACCAGACAATAGGAGAAATTGGAGTGGGCTTCACGGTCAGAGTGAGGGAAGCAATCGGAAGTAGTAGGAGACCGTTCAAGGACAAATCGAGGCTCGCGCTTGCGCAAATACTAATTACGTGATGACTCACCTCGAAGATGTCGCCCAGCACCTCGAGTAACCCCAGTTGAGGAAAAAGATGACCACAGTTGATCGTCGAAAAATCGGAGATACTGGCATCCAACGGGCACTTAAATTCGGAGGACCCCGAGGGAACTCAGTACAGGATAGGTACGCCGTAAAATAACGACTAATCCGACACTATTAACACTCAGTACAAAGGGCAAAAGAAGGACCGATATGACTTCGTTGAGAGAGTAGAAGAGAGAGTGTTTAGATCTACAGTAGAGAGTACCTAAGAGATAAGTTCATTAGGGAACGGCCATATCTTTTGGCCACATCAGGCGAGCTAACTTTGGATGCTAACCAATAAGTCAGGTTTGACAGAAGTGGTGGGGGTAGGAGTGAATTAAAAAGTAACGTCACTTAACTTAGCACAACGCGAAATCCATTCAGCTTCAGCTGCCTTTCTTTCCTGGTCGTTCCGTTTCCATTTCATTTTTAGTTTATTCTATTTTATTTCAAGTTCATCATGGAAGAGCTTGAAAATCTTTTTCGCCTCTACCTCAACAGACTAGGACTGTTGTCGGATGACGATATTATAAGTGCTTTTGAGGTGTATTTTGAACATCAAAATCACTTTTTTATCCTAAGTTGATATCGCAACAATCTAGCAAATTCTTTGAAAGACGCTTGGAGTAACTTTGAAAGACGCTGGCGATGGCGAGGACCGACGACACATGACACGTTAAAAAAAACGACAAAACGCGGCAAAAAGCTGTGCACTGTTACCCCTGAGTAAGGTTAAAGACGATTCCTAAAGTTTGTGCCCTGGGAGATAACGCGCCTTATGTATAAGGCCGAATAAGTCGAACTAAAGGAAATAAGTTTGAACTTGGGCGACGCGCATGCGCAGTTGAGATAAATCCGAACACATCTTCCCGACTTTAGTCTTTAGGAACTCTCTAGTGTCGGTGATCAAAAACGATCGCCACCAACAAACAGTTATTCCGTTATTTATTTTGAAGTGGGTTTCCACGATTTCATCGCCAGTGATTCAGATCGTACACCTACGTAACCACACTCGTGTTGAAACCTGAATCGGCTGTTCCAAGGTAAATTCACTTTAGGTAAGCAGATATCGTGTGTGCCAGGTGGGAGACTGACTGGTTTGAATCGCTAAACGAATGTGAACCGCGTACGACGTCTACGTGAAGAGGTCTACGAGGTTTTATTTGATTATTTCGACGGCCGAAAACGAATGAAACCTACGTGAAACGAGCCTGAACTGTTCCTCGTTGTCAGCTGCTGCCCGGTTTCTTATTGCTCGTTATTATTAATCTTCTTTTATGATCACTTTCATAAATGTATTTGTACACAAAGTACGAAAATAAAACCTTCTTTTTACAAATTTCAACTTGCGCTCGATCCATCTCGGGAGAAACAACACACAACACTGAAGAGGAAAGAATCCCCACCCAGTTGTGGTGGGAAAATTTTCCCCAGGTATCAAAGAGATAGGACGCCGCGTCCTATCTTCATGTGCACAGAAACTCAGACGGGTATCAAAGAGATAGGATAGAAAACAATCTCAGCGTCCCGATTTTTTTGCAGCTCATGTGCACTAGGCCTTCCGTTGTTCACAGCGTTTAATAACAATAATAATAATAACAGTTCCTTGGTTGTCCCCAACAGTACCAAAGGTAGGTACCTACTAGTTATCCCTACTTCAAAAACGCTGCAAACTATTACACACCGGTTTATTATTTACTTATATAGCTGCCCCTTCTGCGTAGATCACTGTTTTCTGTGGTCAATACCTGCCCTTGACCCCCCCCCCCCCCCCCCGTCGTAAAGCCCTAAATCGAGTAGTGAACCGGCCTTGGAATTAAAGTTTCATAAAAATGCGCGGGATTAAATAAGTCAATAATTAATTATTTGTTGTTATTCATGAAGAATTAGGTAAATAATAAACCGTTGTGTAATAATTTACCTGTGTAGATGCCCCTTCGCCGTAGATCTCTGTTTTCTGTGCAGTCAATTCCCTCAATCCCCCCCCCCCCGAAAACCGGGTACTGCAACCGGCCCGGGAATTCAGTTACATAAAAATGCGCGGGATTCAATAAGTCAATCACTAATTTTTGCTGTTATTCATGATCATGAAGAATAAGATAAATAATAAACCGTTGTCCAAAAGCACGAATTCGCAATGCAATTTTTCATCGGAGTAAAGCTAGGTAGGTATTTGTTTCAAAATAACTTATAATACAGGCTATTGATTCAATGTTCTGGGTGTATAAAAATGTATTTAGTGCCAGCCAGATGACCCATGCATTGCACACGATAATATATTAAATTAATGTTATAGGTATACTCTTATAAAATGGGAAACGTGGGTTTTGGTGTGCCTCGCATAGGAAAGAAGTTACCACGTTGTATTACCTAGTAATAGACGGTTATAGTAAACGCTTCTCGGCCGATTTCTCAGTGAAATTCCTTTCTCTGGAGTAGTTAATCTACAGGGTGTCTCACTTATGATCCGAAAAACTTCACCCACGTGTTCTTCAACTAATTTCCAGCAAAAAGTGTCCAATAAAGTGTTTTTTGTAAACCTAAAAACCTGAGCACTGTTAAGATTTTTTTCGTGTTTTCGACCTTTGGTCACTGAAAAGGCCATAATATATATAACTCCCTTAATATGAAGAGTAAAACCAAATCTAAGTAAGCCGTTGGAAAGAGCGTTAAATTTCCCGTCTTTTCAGTCCCTAACAATAATTTTTTGCAGGGAACTTGAGAGTGAAAAATGAGCCCGAAAAGTTAATTTCGTCAAATCTTGAAAACTGCCTGTTTTTCAAACGCTCATTAGTCCCCCATAATTCTGGTGATAAGTTATAGCCTGTAAGCCTAAAAAATTTGCAAAAGCCTCATTTTTCCAACGGTATGGTCAGCTTTTATATTTTAGAGGGAACTGTTTTGATAAAATTGAGTTTGTATGCGAAAAAATGTGTGTTTTCAGACACATTTGAGGTTTTTTTCTTGGGGAAAAAGTACCTACTGCATGACTAACAGGATTTGGAGGAGGATTTACGTAATTTTTTACGCTGAATCTAGTGGTGACATACTCAGACCTTCATAGCAAGTCGCTCGTCTGCCGATGGGATTGTATGCGAAAAAACGTGTGTTAAACAGAGTGAGGTTTGTTTCTGTTGTTTGCTGTGATGTCCTCTTCTTACCGTTGATAAAAAAATCGTCATGAGGAAAATATCTACGTACAAAGTTGACTCTCTATTCGACCGAGTTCACCATCACGTTCAATCCGTTCTTCCGTTGCGTTCGATCCAGTTTCCTGTGTTGAAAATTTTCAAAGTTTTTCTTTCCACAATGGCTCCATTCACCTATACCGTCAAAGAGTGCGTCGATATGATTTTCGTATATTTACGCTAACGGAAATGCATCAGTAGCGGTAAGAGAGTACGTAAATACTTGATTCAACAGATCTATTTGGTTGAAATGATGCGTTTGTGGTTCACTTTTGTAGGTGGATCGGCCAAAATGGACCAGTCCGGTGGCCATCAAGCAGTCCTGACTTCACACCCTTGGATTTCTACCTCTGGGGAAATTTGAAATCCAAGGTATAATATGAGGTCAGAATTGAGTCGAGGGACCGTTTAGTCGACCGGATTCTCGAGTGCGGGGATCTGATTCGCCCGAACCACTGTGAGCTTCAACATCCGGTGGACTCCATTCGCAGACGAGCGGCCTTTTGCATCCGCGAGAACGGGGGACATTTTGAACAGTTGATCTAATTATTTTATTTTGTGAAGGCCATCGCTGAAAAATAAATTTCCAAAGTAATGCCGTGGACTTGACATTCCCTACACCCTGAAATGGAGATTCCCTACACCCTGAAAAAAACCACAGTCATGCAGCATGGCTATAAGAGCGAATTTTCGAAGTTTTCGGCATCTTCCTCCTCCGCCTAAAATTTTCTGAAAATTAATTTTCGGCCAATGTTTTCCCAACTTGATACCATACAAAATTAAAACAGGAGTAGTTTTACGCAAAGTAAAATTTGGGGTGGGAGGGGGAAATCAAAAATGTTTAGAATACCAGAAGAGTAGGTATTAGATACGTAACAAATTTTTTGTTCCATTTTTTGCCGAGTAACACCTCGGTTTGTAGATTTTCCAACGCTGAACACGATGGTGAAATCAGAATTGCGATATCCCATTCCGTTATCAGATTAGAGCAGACGAACCAGGAAGAACATCTCAAGAAATAACCACGTTCCTTCATCTTCAAAGTGCTCCAGTTTGAGAATGGAATGAGATATCGCAATTCTGATTTCACCATCGTGTTCAGTGTACAAAAACCTTTAAAATGAGGTGTCACTTGTCGGACTTTTTCATTTTGGGAATTTATGGGTAATTTCCCCCCCCTAAAACTCCCCAAAACTCCCCCTTAGAGTGACCCGATTCTGCCCATCTTCGAACTTAGCCTGTCGATTGCCAAGACAGATTTTTCGTGCAAATTTGAACTTTTTATCTCAATTCTTTCGAGAGTTATCATCTGGAATGACACATACAATATATATATATATATATATATATATATATATATATATATATATATATATTAATTGCTATGCAATTTTAACGCCGGGGGTCATGTGAAAAAAATGTCCTGTCACAATATCCTGTCACAAAAACGCGTCACGCAAAGAGGAGTGTGATGAAGATGAGCACAAAGAGGAATGTGATAAAGATGAGCACAAAGAGGAATGTGATAAAGATGAGCACAAAGAGGAACGTGATAAAGATGAGCACAAAGAGGAATGTGATAAAGATGAGCACAAAGAGGAATGTGATAAAGAATTACCAACGTTATCTTTGTTACCTATGAATAACTAGTTACCTACATTTCATGGTAACGGGCGCCGCTTGGCATTTTTTAATGTGTTTCTATGTAAATTGCATAGCAAATTCTCCTTTGTTATACGAAGTATAAGAACACATCCTTCGGGGGTGAGGAACGGCGAAGCCGTTCCGAGGGGGCGGAGCCCCCTTTGGGGGTCCAGGGGGCTTGCCCCCTGGCGAGGCCCGAAGGGCCGAGTATATATATATATATATATATATATATATATATATATATATATATATATATACATATAATTTTTGGTGTCTTTCGGCAGTGAATTCAGGATGGTCTGAAACGGATTTTGGTATAAAAATCTTTCGGAAATTCGAGTTTTAAAAATTTTGGACCGAGAACAATAGCTTCCTTTTCTTCGAAAATTCGCTAAAACACGTTTTTTCGCATAAAAACTCGATTTTCTCAAAAAAGTTCCCTCTAAAAAATTAAAACTGACTATACCGTTGGAAAGCTGAGGCCTGGAGACTGTTAGGGGTGGGGTGGGTGGGGGCGAAAGGACGGGAAATTTAACGCTCTTTCCAACAGTTTTACTTAGACTTGGTTTTGCTTTTCATGGCCTTTCATGGGAGTTATGGCCTTTTCAGTGAAAAAAATCTCAACAGTGAAAAAACTCAGGTTTTTAGTGGTTTAAAAAAAACTTTATAGGACACTTTTTGCTGGAAATTAGTTGTAGAACACGTGGGTGAAGTTTTTCGGATCATAAGTGAGACACCCTGTATAAGTGCCTATATTTGACGGATTGCCAGGCAGTGCAGTATGCACCTATAATTGTGGAATGAGGTTTTGGAAATTACACAATGAGATGGTCACCCTAATAAGTTAGTAACAGTGATGGGATGATGAGTCGGAGAAAAGTATTGCAACTAATTTATTAATAACACGTATGCAAATTGAAAAGGAGCTCTTGGGTCAGATGCTATTGTAGTCTGGAGTGTTCGAACGGCCTGGTTACCTCCCATATTGCGATCTACCGATGGCTCCCTTCGTTCTAGAAAATTTGATTGTCCTTGACCAAACCGGGGAACAAGCCACCGCTGCCCTCATATTTCTGCACGGAGCAAGTAAGTACCTACCACATTATTGATATTTATACACTGTTATGCTACGCAGTTAGTTAGGTACCTATTAGAAACCAGTAGGGGAAGTGGGGTAATACCGCCAGGTTGAGGAATACCGTCATCCCTTTTAACTAACTACTTTGCCCTGAGACATGTCTCTCAAATAAAAAGTAACGTAACGTCGTCTTTAGAACAGCTGTTGCGTTGGAAAAGTTGGTTTGGCGCTACGAATTTGTTTTCGTTTGAGCGAGTTCCTCGTTTTTGATGCTTGGCAAGCTAGTTGTGTTGTGGGCGAATTTGCGTGGTACCTAACAGTTTTTCACAGGTTTTTCTCAATAATTGTTGAGCATGCGGCGTATAAAAATTCTTTAGTTTTAGTTTCCATGCATTAATAAATTAATGTTTTTCGTCAAAAATTACAGTTTTCAACTATTATTTACCTTGCAAATTTTACCGGAGCAATACCGCCATACCAATTTCGGGGTAATTCCGCCATGGCGGTATTGCCCCGATATTTCATAGATCAGAATCCTAAATATTAAATATTAATAATAGGACAAAAAATATTTGTTCAGCTTGTTGGATTTTTGGTTTATTATTTTCAACAATGAACCTTTGGAATCGAGCATGGAAAAAAAGGTCAACCCCTCCCTATCAAAATTTGATGGTTTCAGTTTGAAGCTACACGTAGAATCCAAAAATGGAATATGAAAATTTCTGTCCGCCCGCCGTACTTCGTACTTTCCTTAGTTACAATGAACCAAAATTAATGAAATTTGGTTTGTAGGTCCCCATTTGGGGTCTAATTGGACCGCGAAGCTCGGCATTACTGTCAGTCGCCTCTAAGGGGTGAAAAATAGGGGTTGACATTTTCAGAACGCCGCAGCTCGAAAAATTTCGGACTTTTTGAGACCACCCGGAGCATTGTGCGTCCACCCGTTCGTTTGCACCGAAAAGCTTAGTCAACATGATCGTGAATGAAATTGTATAAATCAGGCCCAGATATCATCGCTATGGATCACCTGATTATAATCACGGATGGCTGTATGAAGTCGAGCTGGTTGTTTTGTGATATTATTTCATTTGAAGAATGATGGCTCTTCTGGATTTTGTTGATAGGTTAGGTACTTTTGCAACTTGAACAATAATTAATTTATCATGCTTCATGAATGACTGCAACTACTACCTAATGAATGAATATTATATTTGTCATCCTTTTTCTTCCGATACATTAATTGCGTCTTGGTTCGGAAGTTCGTTCCTAATGAAGTGTGTGAGTGGCTGCTGGTTTATATAATATGATTCTATACGGAGAAAAATTCAATTGGTTACTACTAACAAATTTTGTAATTTTCTTACTTGCTAAGTTTTTATTTTGTATCCTTATAATAATTGAATTATTTAAATTGTAATTCCCCGGCCGGCTCCAGTACCTACCTACTCGATTTAGGGCTTCCTGGGGGGAACGCGAGGGTAGGTATTGACCACAGAAAACAGTGATCTACAGAGAAGGGGCATCTATACATGTAAATTGTTACACAACGGTTTATTCTTTACCTTATGCTTCATGAATAACAACAAATAATATTAATGATCGAATTATTGAATCCCGCGAATTTTTATGAAACTGTGACTCCCCGGCCGGCTCCAGTACTCGATTTAGGGCTTCCTGGGTGGAGCTCAAGGGTAGGTACTGACCAAAGAAAGCAGTGATCTGTATAGAAGGGGCTTCTATACAGGCAAATAATAATTTTAACTTGATACTTTAATTTTACCTTATCTACCTTTTAAATTATTTAAGCAAGGCAAAATCTAGTTCCGAAGTTCGCAGGTACCTTCCTACCACAAGTGCAATTGCCCACTTGAAGATTTAAAACAAAAATGCAATAAATCGTTGAATTCCTATGTTCTGAATTGCTTGTTTATTCCCTCCTCATTTTCCAATGGCGGTATTACACCGTTTAGGAGGGTTTTGTAAGTTGGTTGCTGTTTACTATTATAAAGTTGCTAAATATCTACTAAAAATCTAGTAATTCACTGGAGATGTTTTTTCTGTAATTTACATCGATTTCTGAATCTGCTGAGTGCGAACTCGGGCTGTGATAGAGGCATTTGGTGGTACTACACGACTTTCCCATACTGATTTAGTTTTAGAGAAAGAAGGTCATGTAGGTTCGTACATTCGTAATACCTATTATGTTGTTACTCGAGGTAGTTAGATTTTGTTCTATAATATATATATACTTAATTTGGATAATGTATTTGGAAGTGCCATGAGTTATACCTATCAAGTTTTAACGAAAATCGTACCTAACACCAATAATGTGACACAACAATAGTTAATGGCTAATTCAAACAACCTTTGACAATATGTCCTCAACAACTAGGTACTGCAAAGGCGTTTTCCAAACGGTTATAGTGGGACAAAATTTGGTTAGGTAGGTACGCATGCGTCTATTATTTCATTATAATTAAGTAACAGCAGAGGTGATTGTTGTACATAATATACGTACACCTATGAGGTACATAACTGAGGTAAATAACGTGTGTTCGTTAATTAGGTAGATTGTGTGAAGTGAAATAACATCGATAATTATTATCATGATAGAAGATTTAAGCTGCTATTATCATAAGGTGGCATTTTAAGCTATTTAGAAAAAGATACTATTATCAAATTTCTCAGTGAAGAAGCATACTGGTGCCTATTGAAGTAGTGTTATCGATAAATCGAACTTGGAAAATGTCTGACTCTTGAGTGCATATTGATGCATGATGCATGATTGGTGCATATTGAAGATGATTGAGTGCATGATCAAGTCATTATTGGTATTATAGCAGACTAGCTGTGTACCCGCGCTTCGCAACGGTAGAACAGACACCCCCTGTATCCCCCCCTCCTCAACTGATCAGAAACCTTCCCCAATGCCAACCCTAACTGCCTTTAACCCCCCCCCCCCCCCGTATCCTATGAACCCTCCCTACCTGGTTAGAAACATTCCTCAATGTTCACACAACAAATTCCCAAAGTTGCACTCCAATTGGTCAAGTAGTTTTGAAATTTCTGTAGACCCCCCCCCCCCCCTCTCATAACCTGTACCCCCCTCCCACTAACATCCTGATTGAAGTACCACTTGAATGTACTCGTCGAGCTGAATCCAGAATCTAATTACAATCGGATTTACGTCCAACCGTTCAAAGTCATTAAGCATAAACGTCCTCATAGAAGTGATTATAACACGTTTTTTAGTAGTATTTCATTCATAGCGTTTCAGCGGATGGACAGATTCAAATGCGGATTTTTCATAAACCTTCCCAGATAAATTCTGCGTCAAATGGTACCAGCCGCAACTTTCTACGTTCAGCCGTTCTCAATTGATGCCGAGACAAACAAACAAACAGACACTGTTTTATTATATGTATAGATTTCAGATTTTCTGCTATCTGAAGTATCAAGGAACTTGAGACTTGATTCAATAAGTAGATCGGTGTGCATATTATATGACCCTGAAAACGTATAAGTTAGCGACGAGAAATTCCATTTCGTTCCTGGCTTTTCGAGTCGGTAGGTAGAGTACCTATGCTACCTCAAGTACATACATACCAACGTAAATGTAATGCTTTTCAAGGTCTCACTGGGGAGGAGATATCGGAGAGCTTCAAAAAGTATTTTGGAGCAGAAGGACATCCTTATATCAAATGCTATTTCCCAACAGCACCTGAACGATACCTCACAATCCGAGATACGGTAGGTCTCATCCGCATTATTTCTTTTAGTTAAAAAGGAAGTATGGTTTCACCTGTTAACTTATTGTTTGAAATTAAATTTTTAGTTGACAACGCATAGGTAATAAGAATGTGACTCTAGAGACGAAGTAATTTTAAATAGTTGATAAAAAAAAAGCTGCAAATTACTGAAATTTAATGAACTGATGCACTGAAAATTAATGAAATTCGGTTTGCGGGTCCCATTTGGGGTCCAGTTGGTCCTCGAAGCTCGGGGTTACTGTCAGTCATCTCTAAGGGGGTGAAAAATAGGGGTTGAAATTTCCAGGGCGCCGTCATCTCCAATGTTTTTCAATTGATCTCGAACTTTATAGAGGGAATTTTCTGAGACCACCCGGAGCATTGTATGTCCAGCCGTTCGCTCACAGTAAGGCCCTGAAATTTGCACCGAAAAGCTTCAACATGATCGTGAATGAAACGGTATAATATCCTGCCGAGATATCTTTGCTAGGGAACACCTGGGGGCCTATTCACTAAAATAGATAGTGGAAAGAGATAATCTATTTTGAAAATCTCCCGCGAAAGATAGTCTCCCCTGGGAGACAGTCTCTTCCAATGTCTCCCGGGTTCGTCTATTTTCCTGAATACCTCCAGAGACCTTGAGAAAGAAATATGGATCCTAATACACGAAAATGCCATAGTATCCATGAAGTGCGAGATGTTTGTCCCCCTGGGAGTTCAATTCCTTAATAATGAACGCATTTCTTAGTAATAGGTACCTATTCAATGGGTACCTACCTACGTCAATCCATACTTGGACGTTTTTACTCACGAATCGGATAAAAGTTTAAATGAAATTGAAAAAGTCAATTATAAACAGAAAAAGTCGAATTAGGGGGCTTAATGCTTGTATTATATCAACACGTAATGAACGGCCACTCTTAGGTAGGTAGGTACCTACCTCAACCCGTACTTGGACGTTTTTACTCATGAATCAATAATATGTATATATTTTTAATTAAAATTGAAATGTGAAAATTTAATCTTTATGAAATGAATAACTTTGATGAAAAACTTTATGAAATGAAAAAAATACACGATCAAAATTACGGATGTGGTTGCGATGAACGAGGATATTACATGATCACTGTGAAACAAACGAGAAATAGACTCTCTCTTTCGAGTAAAGACACCTAATTAGCTGTCTCTCTGAAAGAGATCGAGAATGCCAAGATGGCCGCCAACTCTCTTTTAAAAGTTACTGAATAACCCTGTCATGGATACTATAAAAATCTATTTTGCCAAAAGAGAGAGTCGGACCTGAAAGAGATGTCTCTCTGGCTTAGTGAATAGGCCCCCTCATTATAATCACGGATGGCTGCATGAAATCCGGTTAGTTGTTCCGATATAATATTATTTCATTTGAAGAATGGTGGTTATTTTGGATATTGTTGGCAGGTATTTTACCTTGAACAAAGAACGTTACCTATGCTTCATGAATAACAACAAAAATAATGATACAATTCTTGAATCCACTGCATAGTCTTTTTGAAACTGTAATTCCCCGACCGGCTCCAGTACTCTATTTAGGGTTTTCCTTGTGTTGGGGAGGGGGGTGGGGCACATTATTAATTTGCAGCGTTTTTATTTTATTTTATTCAATTTTCTGATTCTACGTACTTACCTTGAAACGGAGACCATCAATTCTGGGGGGGGGGGATAATTTTTTTCGTGTTGCATTACTGAAAATAATGTAAACCAAAATCCAGTTACACAAGTAGGTTCTTGTTCGAGAATCATTGCGAAAAGCAACAGAATGAAATGCGGAACGAAGTAAGTAATCTTATAATATTATAAAGGTTAAATACGTGAAAATTAAATGTCATGGATTTATTCTTGAACTTGCAAGAGCCACTTGTGTGATTTGGCTCCTGGGACAGTTGAAAGGAATCATGTTGCCGGCATCTTAAGGACAAAAATTATAATATTACCATACCTTCCGGAGGAATCCGTCGTCATTAGCTGGTTGAGTCCTGGAGGCGAGCGCTATCGATGCAAGGACATCATCATCAGTCCTATATGTGGAAGGGGAAGTGTCTAGGGGAACAAAGGAAGTGAAAGGTGTTTTGGCGTTAGGGGAACAAAGTAAGTGAAAGGCAAGTTTGTTGGTCTGTTCTGCCTTATGGGAAGAGCGTAAGACCTATCCTATTTTAATTGGTACCTTAGCTAAAAACAACGATACTACAACCATAATAGGGTCGCACATGTAAATTCTGGTGTAACTTAATGACTAACTTATTTCTCTTGTAAACTACAATCTACTAACTATACTTAATAAATTATTTCCGTGGTAAACCTTCTATCTATGTGTTGTAAAATAACAGTTACAATAATACCTAATACTGAATTACCAGATCAGGCAAAATCAGAAGTTCCTAGCTCGTTTTGTTTGTTGTGTGGTGGTGTCTTGTGTGTGTCGCTTACCTACGTTTATGTGGTCATACACCCCCTCATTCTTCGAGACAAATTTAAATTTATTTTTCAAAAGGTACTGGCAAGCGGGGAATCCAGATGGTCGTGAGCAGAGAAAGGAAAGTGGAAGTGTAAAGCAGGCGGAAAAAAAAGACCAACTTCACCCAAGTCTAGGAATGAAATTTTCGGATCATTGGGGACACCAAAACTTAGCGTAAGGAGGAATTTTTGCTTGACCAGGACGTTGGAAACGGGATTTTAATGTTTTCCTGCCTTTCCAATATTAAATGCCTCGTTCGTTGTGAAACAATTTACAATGATAGTCAGGATGTGTAGTCAGTCCTAGGTCTGTAAGTGGGAAGGAAAATTTGTGATTTCGTATTTTGTACAAATAATACGCGGGGACGAACCGTGTCATCAGGGACGAAAGGTAAAATTATCTTCGGGGACGAAACGCAATAGCGGGGCGAAAGATATTAGAGAGTTTTTGCAACACACTCACGACGAAACGAAAGCAGTGCTGCGCATGCGCACTTAAGACACCGAAAAGTTTGACGAACTGTGACAACAAAAATACCAGGATCTCAAGCTGGGTTCACATCCATCCAACATCCATCCGTTCCAGGAGCGTAGCGTGCCTCTGGTGACGGGGGTACCGCAATAAATTCCACACCCCCCCCCCCCCCCCCCAACCAACATTCACACTTCCTCACACATTCTAAAAATGTGAATGTGAAGCAGTTCTTAGCAAGCTGTTTGTCAAAGGAATTTTATGATATTATTGATCTTCCAAATTCATTAGAAATAATTCATAACATTCCCTTGCAAACAAAATAAAAGGTTTTTCGAACTACAGCCTGATAACCATTGGTACCTATTGTACCTATGTTTCAACAGTGAAATGCCGAGTGTACTCACGGTTACGTTCCTTCACAACTCTCTTGAAATCAGGCAACGCTGAGGTTGACCGGCCGGCTCTGATGATGTCGTTCTTTTCGCTAAAACTACGAGAAATAAACGAACGCCGAACCACGGAACAATTAACGCAACAACTATCCATTTTAGGAGGAGACTAGGAAAGATTCGAATTCAAACAACTAAACCTGAAATTAGGAACAATTATTGTGAAAACAATTATTGTAAGAATAGCTTCCGAAAAGCAAAATGGATGACAGTGACACTAGAAGTTGTCAAAGTTTTTTTCTCGAGTTTTTAATTGATAGCTACAATCGATCCATACGCCAGTATCCCATATACTAACACAGTCTCCTGAAGATGTGTAAGACACTCACTCACACACGCAAACACACTCACACAGACGATGTAGAGACACACACACATCGGATTCTGGGCCTCCGCAGGACTGGTAGCGGTACCCCAGCGACCTTGAGATTTCAAATATTCGAAACCTGCCGAAAACCATATGATTCTAATCGACTGATCGATACTTGGCTGTTTTTCGTCCATGACTGGCAGACATGGAGGTTGGAGGATAGTTCATGGAGGGAGAGTCATGGAGGATGGAGTTATGAGTGGACAATTCAAATTGCTACCTACCTACGGAATGTAATTTTTTTTCATTTTTCGTGTAGGGTAGCGCCGGTACCCCCGGTACCCCTGACGCTACGCGCCTGATCCGTTCACCGTTCGTAAGTTCAAGGTCATGCGTTGGGAGCAGTGGAGGGGGGTCCGTCAACACTGTGAAATTTGATTCACAACAAAACTTCAAGAGATTCGTGGGCAAAGAATGTTTTTAAAGAAACTGCACAAACATCAGATTCGAACTTGACAAACAACTGTATTTTCCCTGACCATAAAACAAAATCGAACATAACACACAAGTCTTCAAAAAACGAAATATAGCCTCCTTTTTTCCCGGGCAACCACATTCATCTGCACAGTGATACCAACATAAAAAATAAAGAAGTCGGTAGGGATTTACAACATTCTCCCACCTAATTTCAAAATTCGTTTGAGTTCTAAAATTCTGAAATTACAGAAATTCTGAAATTTATTCTTTGAATTTTGAAATTACAGACTAAAAAGTCACAAATCAAGTTTTTTAGGTGGTCTCACAGAACGCCCATGTCTAGTCAGGAGAAGTTCTGGTGGCTCAGCAGGAGATTCCTCTTGGGTAGCCATGTCCCCTGATGTAGAATTCATGTCCTCCAGCGATCTGCCGAAGTCGGGCTGACCATCTCCATTGTCTGTGATTGCAAGGTGATCCAGATCTTCGCCATCAGAATCTGCAGAGTCGGGGCGAACATCCAACTCCAGTGGGAATACTCTCTGCAAGGGCCTAGTAAGGTCACCCTTGCTGGTTCTCAAAGACAGTACTCTGATCTTCCCATCATGCCCACGACTGATATCCATAATACGACCCAAGACCCATTCTATTCTCTTTGTGTCATCTGACCCGATGAGTACGATCTCACCAATGGTAGGTTCCCGGGTCCCTCGCCGGCGAGTCCATCTCAGATTCCCAAGATATTCAGATCGGAACCTGGCTCGAATTTGCTGTCTCAATGATTGGCGATACTGATATCGTCGTTCCAAACTCTGCTGATCTATGGCATCACAATCCCCCATTTCAGTGACATGATTGTCCTGCAGGAACATGGCTGGAGTCAATGCCAAAGGATCGCAATTTGACTCCGACACGGCGGTAATAGGTCGGGCATTCACCAGACACTCACATTCACAGAGTGTCGTGTACAATTCCTCCAATGTGAGGGCTGCCTTCCCAAGTACACGTCCCAACATCCTTTTGACTGTTTGGACCATGCGCTCAAAAAATCCTCCCCACCAGGCTGCAGTCGGAGGATTAAATCTCCAGTCAATACGTTCCACTGAACAGAATTTGGAGATCTCAGACCAGTCGATAGCATCAAAAGCATTATCGGCTCCTTGAAAACATGTAGCATTGTCGGAATACATTATCTTGGGCCTGCCTCTACGAGAAATAAAGCGCCGAAGTGCTAGCAGGAAAGCTTCAGTGCTGAGAGAGGTAACAATCTCCAGGTGCACTGCACGATAAACTCCACATGTGAACAGTGCCACCCAAACTTTTCGCCTGTCACAAAGATTCAACGGCCCAGCGTAGTCCACCCCACACACCTGGAAGACTGAAGAATCCGATACACGAGCATGTGGAAGCGGTGGAGATTCCACGTCAAAGCATTTGCTGGAGAATCGGCGACAAGTTACACATTTCTTCACAATACCTCGGGTGAGTTGCCTGCCCTTAATAACCCAGAAGTTCTCACGGAGACCATTCCAGAGTGTTTGCGCACCAATGTGATTTAGCCTGCAGTGACGATCATAAATCATGCGCTCGACAACTGGATGGTTATTTGGTAACAGAATTGGCATGGTAAAGGACTCATCATCATTCCTCTCAGTTATCTTCCTCTTCAATCGAATAAGACCCATTTCATCCTTGAACGGGCGAAGATCCTGAATTCTTTTGTCTGTCAATGAGGGGAAGGTTTCTTCTTGCACAAGTCGACAAACTATCAACTCAGCAGTTCTTACTTCTTCAGCAGTAAGTTCTTTTCTTCCGTCAACTATTGAATTCTGTCTGGAATTCCTGATGAAGCGTTACATCCATCCAACCATACGGACTATTTTCTCATACTTGGAGAAATATTGATACATCCAGGCATGATCCTGAATCCCTATCGACAAGTTGTTCAACTGCACTGTCCTTTTCGGCTTTTCAGCAGACACTTCTTCTTTTTTAAAAGTGCAGTGAGACTGAGGCCATTCATCTTTACTGGCTCTCATCCAAGTTGGCCCCTCCCACCATTTGGATGCAATGAGCTGCTCAATAGTGCAGCCTCGGGAGGGTAAGTCTGCAGGATTAAGGTGACCCGGTACATGACACCAATTCACACCAGGTACAAGCTCATGTATCTCCTTGACCCGGTTCCTCACAAAAACAGACCACTCTTCCTTCCTCTGGATCCAAGCCAACACAGTGCTTGAGTCACACCATACATAGACAGGGAGGTCTCTCCAGTCCAAGGCATCCTGTACTGACTTCAACAAACGGACTCCTATCACCACTCCCATCAATTCAAGTCGTGGGATTGTTGGGCGGTCACTGATTCCAACAATCCTGGATTTAGCCTCAACCAAATTAACAATAGCTGTGCCATCATCCATTTCACTGCGTAAGAACACACAGGCAGCATAAGACTTGCCACTGGCATCAGTGCAAAGGTGTAGTGTTCGATTGTGACAACCTCCTAACTGTCGAGGAATTGTTAATTGTTTCAACTGGGGTACTTTGTTCAGAATCTTCTCGAAGTTTCTGCGATCATCCTCATCCAGTGGATCGTCCCAGTCCAACTTTTTCTCCCAAAGCCCTTGCATCATCAATTTAAGGTTTAATGTGACTGGTGTGCAAAATCCAATGGGGTCATATATCCGCTGAGTCATGGAGTATACGGATCTCTTGGTGAGCAAATTGGTCTGAGTCCATTTCTCCCACCAATCCAAATTCAAACTGAGGGTATCCTCTTGTCGATGCCATTTCATACCTAGAAGAATTATTATCATGAGTGTACTCCCACCCTCTGAGATTGAAGCCACCACGAGCCCTGCAGTCAGTAGCAACTGCCTGGAAATCACATACATCAGCTAGGCTATCAACACTAGATGCCAAATTGTCAACAGAAGCATCTTTTCATCAATCTAAGCCACGAGGCAGTTTTATCATCAGCTTCACTGATGCTTCGCTCAACATGATACTCCAATACTGCTGCCAATAAGAACGGGCTACATGTGACCCCAAACACCACTCGTGCATGTCGATAAATAACCTTTTCTTCTAGGCTTTTATTCCACCACAGGAACTTGAGAAACTTCCGGTCCTCAGGGTGTATCTCTATCATGAGGAAGGCCTTCTCTACATCAGCAGAAATTCCAATTCTCTTCTCGCGAAACCTCTTTAAGATATCTGGAATCAACTCTATCATATTAGGACCAGCCTCCAAACAATCATTGAGAGAAGGATGTCCTCGGGCCTTTGCAGATGCATCAAATACTGGACGGACTTTGGTTGTTGAGCTAGATTCCTTCACTACAGGTCTGTGTGGGAGATAGTGCCCCTGTCCATCATCTGTAACCTCTTCAATTATGCTGAGACGAAGCCACTCCTTGAAAACAGCATCATAATCATGAAAAAGCTTATGGTCAAAACTCATCCTTTTTGACGCTTGGATAAGTCGAGCCTCAGCGATCTCCCGATTGGTAGGTAATTCATTCAAGATTTCAGTCCATGGAAGTCGAACTCTATACCGACCCTCAACAAATTCAACTGTGTTTTTGAAGTGTTCCATAGCCGTGACTCTACTAGCGTCACGGTTTTTCTTTTCTACCGGATACCAATTGATTCCAACTTCCACAGGTCAGTCACATCACCAGCAGTGATCGTAGTCATTGTGTATGTGGTAGCAAGTCCAGAAACACACACTGAAGCTGTTTCCTCCTTTTTCTTCGTTTTTCCCATTAGAGTCCACCCAAACAGTGTCCCAACAGCTACAACTCCAGATGGTAGAATCACATTATTGCCAGTCCAAACCTTTCCAGCAATATCAGCCCCAATAAGCAAGTCAATTGGACCTCCCACATCTTCAATTAGCTGCATCCTACGTTCATTGAGCTCCTTCTGGATGCCGGAATCTGACACAGCCGTGGGTATGAATGCTGCTATGTTCCCCTGACCAAGTGCAGTAAAATTGCAGGCATAACCATTTGACAAGCTTTTGAGATGCAATTTATAACAAGCATGTTTGATCATTCCAAGGCTATTCCCACCAAACAGGGAATGTACAAGACTCTCCTCACCAATAGCCTTGTACCCCAATTCCTGTGCTAGAACGTTCAACACATAGCTTCTTTGTGAACCACTATCAATCAGCACTCGTACCTTGCGGTGAAAATCACCATTGTAAAGCACTGCCCCAAAGGTCTGCAAGAATACCTCATTACACTGAGAGGTACCTACGGACAAATTGTGATTCACTGACAAGAGAGAGGATTCTTGCTGGATGGATTTATTGTCGACAGTCCATTCAGTTTTATTTGATGTAGTGTGTTGCCGGGACATAAGAGCTTGATATGTCTACCTTTGCACAAATCACACCTCACTCCACACCTTGCCACTGGATGACCGAGCTTTGCACAGCCAAAACAAGCCCGAGCTTTCCAAACAGCATGGTTTCTTTCCCGAAGAGACATGTTTAGCGCTTTACGACACTCAACAGAAGCATGCTGGTTCCCACAAAAAACGCACTGTTCCGGGGAATTCATATTAGCCAAATCAGCAGCAGTAGCTCGATACTCCCCTTTCAACTCATGGTCAGTCCTACCTTTAGCATGTTTGGATTCTTCACGTAGCCTTGGATGAGCCATAACCATCCTTTCATCAGCCTTAACTTCATTCCTTAAAAAGTTCATTAGACTAGCCATTCGATCCCGGAGGGAGTGGGACTGGTCACAACTGGAGCGCTGCCAAATCTTGAGTGTCTCATAGGGTACACAAGACTCCACCAGTGGTAAAAGAATAGCTGCATAATTATCAGAGACAATTTCTAATGATTCAAGAGCTCTTAGTTGAGTCTCCAATTTATCATAGAGCATAGGAAGTTTCATATCATGATTCCCAGTCACTAATTTCAACAACTGTCTAATATAGTATTCCACTAAAAGTTCATCCTGACCAAATCGGGCCTTCAGAGCTTCCAGTGCCTTTGCATAGTTTTCTGATGAAGCTGGAAAACTGTCAACTACTGCACGAGCACGGGACTCCGGAGCTGTTGACTGACGTAGGTACTGGAACTTCTGTCGGTCTGTGAGATCGGTATTTGCATCAATTTCTGAGAATTGCGCCCAGAAATTTATCCACTCAGATATGTCACCACTAAACTTGACTAATTCTAATTTAGGCAGGATGAGCTGCGTGTGACGCATGGAAATGGCATGTGAGGATAAAGTCCCATTTTCACTTCGACCATCTACTACTGCAACAGCCGCGCTAAGAGCCTCAACTCTAGATTTAGCAACATGAAAGGCACATCTGTACTCATCAACATCTGTAAATTCATCAATAATTTTAGCCTCAACAACATCTTTTGCTTCAGCCGAGTCCTCACTATATAAAAGCTCAAGGATTTCTTCGTCCATAGCAAGTATAGACTGATACCTATTTTCTAGGACGGCAAATTGCCCATCCACGTCCTCCAACCTAGGCCCAGGGTCGATCTGATCAAGGAAACCAATCAGTTTGGCCCTAGCTTTAGTGAAGGCTGCACGGAATCCACCACGTTTCCTGATCAAAAACTCAATTTTCGACATAATGGTAGTCTCCAGAATGTGCTTGAAACGAAAGTGACGAAAGTAGGTACTCACAGTATTGGTTTCAGTAGGTAACCTCTATTGCCCAATGTCCTGTCACGGTCGCCAGATGTGAAATTTGATTCACAACAAAACTTCAAGAGATTCGTGGGTAAAGAATGTTTTTAAAGAAACTGCACAAACATCAGATTCGAACTTGACAAACAACTGTATTTTCCCTGACCATAAAACAAAATCGAACATAACACACAAGTCTTCAAAAAACGAAATATAGCCTCCTTTTTTCCCGGGCAACTGCATTCATCTGCACAGTGGTACCAACATAAAAAATAAAGAAGTCGGTAGGGATTTACAAAAAACGCGTTCACAACCATCCGTTGGGTTGTATTCTGTTCTTTTAGTTAGTCGTCTCGGCAATTCTGCTTTTACTTCTTTGCTTTGTAGTCTCGGCAATTCTGCCATGCCGGACACTTGGTTTCTCTATGAATATTATTATTTCCTATGGAATCGAGCAGGAATGTCTAGCTATATCATTCCCATTTGATTCTCAAACCCTGTTTCATGACTTCATGTGTTCATAATAATAAGTTGGTTCATAATAACAAGTTAATATTAATAAGATCCAGTTGTTCTTGGAATCTGAGGAGTTGAATTAGGTTCGTAAAATACCATTGAATATGCGACTACAACAACACCTACAAAAATACTAGGAAAACTAATATTTAATGCATGAATGCACGTACACATAAGGTATGATTGAACATTTTCACATGATTTTCATTAAGTAAACTTATTTTTGAAAATTTGCACGAATTATTTCTCTTTTTATTACTTTCTTGGTGTCTCCCAGAATCAAACTTTTGTTATCATAAGAGCAAACTAGGTATTGAGCAGCGATTGAATATCGACTAATTAATTCATTATATAGGCACACTAGGAACAATACAGCACAAATGATAAAGCATTTCAGAAAAAATATTTCGTCCTATAGCGCGATTGAGAGCAAGAGTGAGCATTATTCCCCTAAATGTGTTATTAACACTAGGAAATTTCTATTGGGTGCATGAACATACGAATATATAAATTTGCCTTGAGTAACTATACATTAATGTGACGATACATAATTATGCTATGAATAAATATATACTTCCTAGACAGGTCATATCTCACGATCACACTAGTAAACTAAATAGATTTAAAAAAAAAAAAAAAAAAAAAAAAAGCTTTCAACAAACCTTTGACGAGACAGGTAACAGGAAAAGGCAAAAACTACCTAATATAGATTCACAATTTTAACCAAATTAAGCGGAACACCAACTTCCAGTATGAAAATTAACAAAGATGAATAAAATAAAAATTAAATAATTGAATTAACAAATAATAGTAGCAATAGTAATAATAATAATAATAATATAAATAATAAAATTAATAAATCGAATTTTGAAGTTTTCAAAAAAAAAAGAAGAGTATATCAGGTCACGACTTGAGCGACACTGTTGACACTGTTTGAATTGGGAAAAATTGGTGAACAACTGCGGACATACCGAACGGAAAAAATCGTACAAATCGATACGGAAGTTCTCAAAGAATGGGCTCAATCATTACATAAAGAGCGAGCAACAGAACCACATGCTTACAGAAAAGCTACGTCTTACACAGAAGTCCTATTGCAACACAGCAAGGAAGTTGAAAAAAAAAAAAAAATACTGCAATAAATTCGACTCAAATCTAAATATCTCCGCCCAAAGTAAAATCAAAAATCAAATTAAACAAAAACCACATCAAGCCTCATTAGAAAAAAAAAGAAGAAAAAACCTACCCTAGAATTTTTATAAACAAATAATTTTGATAAAATTTTTCCATAATCCCTTACCTTAACCAATACCTCAACCATTTCAGCATTACCCATTTTCAACTCGAGTCCGTTCATCCGTTGAAATATCTAAAGCAGGGTTCACATCCATCCGGAAAGCTATCCGGAAAGTGCGTACGAGCAGCTGATTGGTTGGACATCAGCTGGGGAGGGGGGAATGTTCTTTCCGGAGAAGCACTTTTGAAGCGAACTGTACGCATCTGATTTTTCAGATATTTTCCGCTCCGCATCTGCGCAGTTCACTACTGCGCATACAGAATGGCGTCGGCAACCGAAACAGCTGTGGGAGGAAGCGCGGGAAACGAGTTGTCAGCCAAAATTCCGGATGGTTATGAACGCCTTCCCAACTTCCGCGATTCCCCTCCATCCCTTCCACTGCTTTTCACTAGCTTCCCCTATCCGTATTTCCAGACGGCTCCGGATGGATGTGAACCCTGCTTAATTTTTCTAATGCGGACAGTCTTCGCCAAAAGTGTGTATCGGTCAAAAATCGCCCCCCACCACTTCATGGTATGAGCCAATCAGATGCTCCAATGCATGACCTTGAACGTACAATGGATGGATGTGAACCCAGCTTACCGGTGACAGCTTTCGACGTGTTGAGATGACGAAACGTAATTTAACCTTACATCTGTATAACGCTACCTACCTTCATCTGTTTTCCTTGGAAAATAAAAATGTCGAGCGTCGTATTCACAGCTGCTTCTTGGCGTCTTTCTATGTTAATGCAGACTTGACGCCATGTGTGGACATAGATTAGTATGCACCACAGAGTAAAATGGATGAAAGAGAGGTTTAACATAATGTTAGCGCGACTTCACCAGCCGGTAGATGCCGAAGCTGAACGAAAAAAGGTTAGCATCTGACTTCGGTTGCCCTATCCGCCATTTCCGTTTCGTTTCGGTGCGAGGGTGTTGCAAAAACTCTCTGATGAGTATTCTCCGGGGACGAAACGTAATGATTTTTACCAATCCGGGGACGAAACGTAAAACTCCCTAAGATTATTAGGATTTAATAATGTGTGATGTGGTACTAAACATGCGTACGACCACCTGGGACTTCGCTGGCCACCAGTTTGAAGGAATCATGAATTTTCTTTGGTTCCAAAATAATATTCTACTAAAATTACCCTGATGCTGGCAGCCAACAAGGATTTGCAGCTATGAATACCTTCGTCCCATGATTGCTACTTTATTGCCTAAACCTATCATATACCTAGTATAGAAATGTGATCCGCTATTATTTATGCATCAGATCAATGAACGAGTACCTACTTTTGCAGAAACAGCGATATTGGTTTGACGCTATACGAAACGGCAAAGCTCAAGATGACGTGACCTGCAGCATTAAAGATGCAGACGATGTGACTGACATGATAGAAAAGCTGATTGAGGAAATAGAGGAGTCGGGAATTTCAAGAGAAAGAATCATTATAGGTAGGTGGATGAAACGAGAAATGTATAGCGGATAATGTCAATCATTCTATATTATCACCGTATTTAGTATAGGTAAATTTTGCTTCAAAGTTACTAAAGGTAGGGAAACTCATGCAAAAGTCGAAAAAATGTGTGTCATCCAAAATCAATTTGTCCTAGCGAATTTGCGTTTCTGTCTCATTTTTGGCCCGTGGGTGTCTGTACGCAACTCTATGTAATCACCACATATAATCGAAAGAACTAGGACGTTGCCAAACAAGCCGAAATACGGAGGGTATGTGTGGGTTAATCCACAGATTGTCTCAAGAATTTAATTAAAATCCGAACGTAATTTTCGACTGCGCATGCGCAAACATATGACCTTCCCTAATCTCCAGTTCTATTCCGCTGAAATTTCCACAGCTCACGCAGGCTGGCTCCCTGATCTCCCTAATGCTCGAACAAGGAAACCTTTGTAACGCTGATATTTCAAACTGTACCTACCGCATAAACCGAGGAAAACAACTTGGCAGATGTTTTGGTATTGGGTAGTTACATAAATTAGTATTATACGTTGGTACCTTTTTATAATTATGTAGGTACCTACATTATTATTCCTTACTCATGTCAATCGTTTACCAGGTGGAGCGTCCCAGGGCGGTATGGTTTCGATTTACGCAGCTTACTCTCGCGGAATACGAGTCGGGGGAGTCGTTGGTATATCAGCTACTTTCACGTTTGGCAAGGTATTATGCTAAGTGCAAATAGTTCATGGTTCAACAAGTTGAAACATAGCAACAATTCGAAGAATGGGCAATTTCACCTGTTTTATTTTATTTTCTTAAGTAAAAGATATCGACGAGTGCTTTCCGAAAAGGTGCAACAATTATGAGGGGTACCTATCCGATGATTTGAAGTGGGCGATAAACCAGTGGAATGAAAGCGAAATGACGTCACAGGTAAAGGTTCTCACCCCCGCGTCCGCCTGGGCGAACCCTAGCACCATCCATTTATGACGTCATTTCGTTTTCTTTCTATCCGTTTGTTGCCTGAGCTACACGGAGTTTTGAGGTGAATTGGCAGTGGGGGGTTTTCAAGGGTGCTAAATCCGATTCTGAGATCAAAAATCGAAAATTCTTACGCATGGAAATTGCCCATTCCACCGATAATTGATATCTACTCTGACGAACGTAGTGCATGGTATTAGTATATAACAGGGCCAGCTATAATGATCGTCAGTTACAAAAATATAGAGAAGTTTATTAAAACTTGCGATAGTTAATCAAATCCCCATGGAATGGCATTTTGAGGCAGGTTGGTACTTGATGCTAAAAGGAATAGCCTGGAAACAATTACGCTCAAAGTTCGAGTCGACAAAAAAGTGCAAAAAGTTTGGAAAAGTGCGATTTTGGGCCGCGGAAACCAAGGAGGAACAGGCACAAGGTCAATCGGGACAAATTCACTCGATCATTTCGGCGGGGGAAATTTTCTGGGAGCCGGGCCACCTAGAATTGTTAACTTACTTGGACTTTTTCTCAAATTTTGGAAATTGGTTGTTTGTAGTTTGTCTGTTGTTATCCACTTTGTTGCCTCCATAGCAGTATCCGTGGTGTCCCCAGCGATGGGAGATACACAAAATCGAGTTCGTTGTGATGATTGCCAGGGATGGTATTTGCCTAGGGGACTCAACATACACAGGAAAGCCTGCCCCGTGGCGAGAGCCTCGCAAGTTAAGAGTCAGGACTCTTCCATCTCCTGCATCCTACCCACGCCGCCTCCAGTCGTATCCGCAAAACACACCGATCAAGGGAACAATGGATCACCCACGATTCTAATACCCCCCCGGCAGCATGGTAGTACATCCGACACTCCTCCATCCCCTTCAATCTCCTCGAGCCCTATGGGCCAAAATGACTGGCCTGAAGTGCTCACGACATTGGAGACAGTATATGGGGCACCATATATAAATGATAGGGGCAGCACGACCGGAATCTGGTATAAAAGATGGAGAGTCATAACCAGATTAAGTGGTAAGCAGTACGACCTGCCCAATGGGGTACGATCATGCCGATTTATCGATGTTTTATCGGATGAGTTGGACGCTCTAGTCGCTGGCACCTATCCTTCCGAGCGTGTGTTCATATACGTCTCAGCTATGCTTCAAAGGAACGGACAGGTGAAACAAGCTAAGGATGTACGGGCTCTTCTGGAAAGGAGGATTGACCTCTGGGAAGAGGGGCACTATGATGTTTTAATTCAGGAAGCTTTGTTGTTTGATGAGAAACTGGCGAGCCGGCAACAGCGAAAAAAGCATGCTGAAAGCCAGAAGCACGTGGACAAGGTCTTTCATCGGCTCATGCTGAGGGGAAAGGTGAGGGAAGCTGTCCGGTGGCTAGAAGAGAGCGGGACAACATCTGTATTAACTCCGGGAATGTCAATTGATGATGATAGTGGAAGAACAGTCCTAGATGAACTCAAGGCAAAACACCCTGATCCGGTCATGCCAGAGCCCTCACTTCTCGTGATACCAGAAGGCAGGGAAATACCACCCCTATTTGGAACTCAGGTCACAGGTGAGCATGTAGAGATAGTGGCACGGAAACTTCATGGGGGAGGGGGACCTAGTGGCTCCAGCGCAGAACAGTGGGCTGACTTTTTGCTGTGCTATGGGCGTCACAGTCGAAGGCTGAGAGATTCGGTGGCAGCTCTAGCAAACAAGCTAGCGAATCAGAGTGTCCCATGGGATTCAATTCAGGCGCTGGTGGCTAGTCGCATGGTGGCCTTGGACAAATGCCCTGGAGTTAGGCCAATAGGAGTAGGAGAATGCCTACGACGAATCCTTGGTAAGTGTATGGCCGAAGTAACACGGGAGGATGTCACGGTCGCCTGTGGGGAAAGACAACTCTGTGGTGGTCTGGCAGCTGGCATTGAGGGGGCCATTCACGCTATGGATGCACTATATTCTGAAAAGTCATCACCTAATGCAAGGTGGGGCCTCCTTTTAGTTGACGCTAAGAATGCCTTCAACGCAATGAATCGAGTGGCGGCTTTGTGGCAGGCCCGCACTCAGTGGCCGAGATGTGCACAGTTCCTTTACAATACCTACCGAGGTCATGCAGAGCTAGTCTTACGTGGAAGTGAAGACAAGTTGCATAGTAAAGAGGGAGTAACTCAAGGGGATCCACTAGCTATGCTGCTCTATGGGCTGTCCACAGTGCCATTGATCGACCAGTTAAAACACCCTGAGGTAACTCAGTGTTGGTACGCAGATGACTCCTCGGCCCAAGGGAATCTCACTAACTTGAAAAACTGGTGGGATAAACTTATACAGCTGGGACCAGACTACGGATATTTTCCTCAGGGGCAAAAGTCATACCTGGTAGTTCATCCTGAGGATATTGAGGCTGCACATTTAATTTTTCAAGGCACCAGTATTCGGGTGGTCACAGGTCAACGCTTCTTGGGAGGATACGTAGGACTAGAGGAAGGAAGGGAGGAATTTTTGGACACCAAAGTTGAAAATTGGGTTACGTCCGTTAGAAAGTTGTCATCAGCAGGGACAGCACAGCCTCAATCAGCTTACGCTGCTTTCGTGAAATCCATGCAATTTCAGTGGCAGTTTCTACAAAGGGTGGCCCTTGGAGATAGTGACACATACAAGGCCTTGAAAGAGTCAATCAGGTCAACATTTCTCCCAGCGATTCCGAAAGGACCAGTGACTGAAGAAGAGTGTGATTTGTTTTCCATTCCAGTCAAGAAAGGGGGCCTAGCAGTAAGTGACCCTACGACAACGGCAAGACCGTTCTATGACGCTTCAAAAACAGGAACATCTGAGCTAGCAGCGGTGATTCGCAGAGGGACGTCCCTTGAGCTGGGGAACCATTTGGCAACTTTAGGGGCAGCTAAGAAGGAGGCAGTGAAAAAGAAAGATGAAAACGACGATGCTCTTCTTCAAAGGGCTCTAGATGGTTTCCCTGCAGACAGGAAGAGGGTAATTGAGCGCTCTGTATCAAAAGTGTCAAAAAGTAAATCCTCTGGGTGGCTCTCTGTTCTCCCCATCCAGCGGCAACACTATGACTTGTCACCTGCACAATTCCGTGATGCTCTGGCGGTTAGATACGGACGAGAGCCAGTAGCTATGCCTGTGCGGTGTGACGGATGTGGAAGTGGCTTTTCACTCAAACATGCTCTCGACTGCAAGACTGGAGGGTTAGTCTCCCGACGCCATAATGAAGTGCGGGACTTTGTCGGTGAGCTTATGGAGAGTGCATGGGGAAACTGCGTCAAAGAACCCATAATAATTGAGACCTCCGAAACTAGCCCTGGCTTGCGTGGAGACCTGGCATGTCGTGGTGTGTGGGAGCCCCAGAGGGAGGCATTGTTCGATATCCGTGTCATGGACACTGATGCGCCCTCTTACCTTCCACGCACCGTGGCAGCAATATTTGCGTCGGCAGAGGAACAAAAGAAGACGAAGTATCTGGCAGCTTGTGAGCAGCGACATGCATCTTTCACCCCGTTGGTCTGCTCAGTAGATGCCCACTTTGCCCCTCAAATGACAGCGTTTGTAAAGGTTGTAGGGGAAAGGTTGGCAGACAGATGGCATCGACCCCAGAGTGTCGTCCGGGAATGGGTGCGGGTAAGGCTGGCCTTGGCGATTCTCCGTGCATCAAGCATGTGCTTGCGTGGGGCGCGGAAGAAGTGGCGGAGTGCTGGGGAACTTCTTTGCCAGTGGGATGGGGCAGCGCTGAACTTGCACTGAAGCTCGAAGGATGCCTTCTCTTGGACGGATAGAAAGGAGGAGATTTACGTTTGTGCAAACGCTCCGGTCTGCATTGTATGGCCCCAAGTTGTGAATAAAACTGTTTATATATTTTTATTGAAAAAAAAAAGGAAGAAAATATTTAGGTACCTACTATAAGCAATAGGTAGGTATGCAACTTGTAGCTGAACAGTGACATGATCATCACTTGAATGACAAATTAACCTTCTAATGCTGCTATATTTATGTAACGTTCAAATGATGCACATAAACTGTCTGATTCAAAATGATCTCCGCCGAGAAACCGAAAACCTCCAAACCTCCCAAGAACACTGTTACGCGACAGAATAAGTCCCCTCCCCCGTAATTCGGCCCCCTGGGGTCTCCGGTGTTGATTTTTCGTACACCCATTCTCGAGGGGCTCCTGAGGACATGCACCAAATTTCAACCCTCGGGATCATCAGGTGCCAGAGTAAAATGGAAGTTTGAAAATGGCAATCTCACATTTTTAGGACGTCCCTCAGTAGCAAGAGAAACCTTACGTATTTGATATGGTCAGAAGAGGGCAACACTCAGCTGAGAATGAAAAGAACCACATTCGAATCCGTTTCAGACCAACCTGAATCCAAAATCGTGAGAAAAAAACCCATAGGTATGTGTGTGACAGAATCTTGTGTGCACTGCCAAGAGGCGCAGGCCACAGTTCTCAACCGATTTGCGTGGTTCTTTTTTGCTCGATGTAGAAAACTGTCCAGTTGTGCCTTACGTCGCCGGAATTGTGAAATTTACTTCTAGAAGGAGGGAAGTGGGGTCAATGCCGGAAAACGCGGGTTTTCGACAGCACCTTGTGTGCTCTGCCCAGGGCTTAATTCTCCATCTTTTATGTTTCTTTTCTGTTCGACGCAGTCTAGTTGTGCACTAAGGCGCCAGAATGTCGAAATTTATTTCTATACGGGCGGTTAAAGGTTTTCTGCAAATCTTGTGTCCGTTGCCCGTATTCTCAACTTTTGAAGCTGCCATACGACACAGGTATACTATAAGAAACAATAGGTAGGTAACAACCTAATCTTAGATCAGTCAATCAATTTATTCACAATATTCTTGGGGCATGTTATTATGATGCACCTACTCTAATATACCTTTAGGTAGTCGAACATGTGGGTACGTAAGCCGTTCATATCTCGTCACTAGTCACGAAATTAGGTATGTACTTAATTAAATTGACCAATTCATAGATCAGTTAATCATATATACACTTCCAGACGATCCGCAATGAGTGAGAGTGATCTACTCACCACCATAAGTGTGTAGATCCACTGTACAGGTATAGGTCCGATGTAATGCATGCATTACACTACGGGTTGTTTCTTCTTCTTGTTCTCGTTCTCATTGTTCATTGACAGGGCAGCAGCCTCGCAGACATAAGAGATCGAGCTGAAATTTTGCACACACATTCGTTATGCTCCAAGGAAGTGCCTTTTGTGTATGGTGGGGGGGGGGCAGATTCTAGGTTTAAGAGCTGAAATTTGGCACATCTGTTCGCAGGGGCTCCCTGAGGAAGCGACCCGGTTAGTCGGAAAGTTTATTCTACTGATAAATTATTTTTTAGGTACCTACCTACTTTTTTTAGGTTGCCTACTGAAGATTGTAAAAATTTAGCCGCCAAGAAAACCTCTTCAGCCGCGAAGCACCGAGCGTGCTATTTTGGGGGGCGAAAAGGATATCAATCATTCTTGCGGCTGAGGAGGTTTTCTGTTTTCTTGGTGGGTAAATTTATACAACAGGGTTGTTTGCTGGAAGTCAGGATGGCAGCTTATCTTATAATATACTATTATGGTACATGGTATTAATATATATGGTACATTTACAGAATGCCACGCTGCTCGATAGTTGTACAACTCCATTGCTCAGTATCTACGGACAAAAAGATGCGTTCATTATGCCAGCGACGATGGACAAAGCTTGGCAACAGTTTAGATACATGAAGATTCCCTTGACCGTCAAGATTTTCAAGCACCTCGGTCATGATATGGACATGGAATACACTAAAACATTGTTTGAGTGGATCGTGCAAAATTACCCCCAAAACTATTCATCAAAAGGCTGAAGCATAGGAGTAGGCTCAGGCAGTTATTATTATAATTATTGTAAGGGTAGGCTACACAAAATTTAATTATTACGTCGAGACCATACTGTTACATGAGTTACCATAGTATTACGTGTTATTCAAACAAGGTAGTACAACCTGTATTACACACAAATATTTCATCACATCTTCCTTCACTATAAAAACCCTTCACTACAAACGGGCTCTTGCTCTATAAAACCCTTCACTAGGAAGGTACTGTACCTATTATTTAAATTCAAAGTAATACACTGGAATTCCAAGGCATCAGCTAAGTTTCATTAATTTCTGAAGCATATTTATTTCATTTTCCAATATCCTCATCGTTTTAACAAGAGTGATGCAGGTAATTTCTCTATGCTCTTCCACCCTGCCAAGTGGATCATTCCAGCCGCGCCGAGTTCATAAACTAGGGTTTGGATGAGTTCACCGACCAAGTTCGAACAGGTTCGACGGGTTTGAAGTGGGTCCTGAGCTCCTGAGTTCATGAAACCGATGGCTGGAACGCCCAAAAGTGAAGAGACACCGAAAGGGACACGCCAAAGAAGAGAAAATCGCTAAACTCTGCCCCAAACGTCTGTCAGGCGATGTCGAAAAAATTGAAGCAGGTTATGATTTCAGGAGGGTTACGCCGAGGTTACCTGGAGGTGAACTCACTCCTCACTGGGTTCAGTTGAGTTCATGAACTCGCCGAACTCGAGTTCATGAACTCACACAGTTGGAACACAGTTCATCGAACTGAGTTATGAACTCAAAACGGTTGGAGCGTCATCTCGACCATCTGCTCTGCGCCAAACTTTTTCATGAACTCGGCGTGACTGGAACGAACCTAAGGTTTCCAAGACCATAAGCATCTGAATTCGGTACTTACCTACTACCCACGTACATCTACTCACAAGGCATTTTTCCCTGGGCTTCACTGTGAAGTCATAAGCACCCCTATTCTCCTTGTTGATTTTGTGCTGAATAGACAGGGCTGAAATTTGAACTGAAAATCGGGCGCTTCCACTTCTTTAAATACAATTGTTTTGAGATACATAAAAATTTAGCTAAAAATTTCATGTCTTGGCCTTTTTGACTTGCAAAATGAACACAACGTGATCACGACCTCCTTACCGGCATTCGGACCAAAATTACTTTTCTGGCACATAGAGCTTTTTCTTCCATGATCACCGAAAATTTCATTATGACCAAAAAATTTCAATACGACCCAAATATTGGGAACACCAACACAAACATTCAATGACATGTCTCATGTTCGGTAGTATTATGATATTTTACCACGGTATCGACACGATCTACCAGTTAAATGCTCAGTTGACAATGTTTGTCGTGCCCCCTCATTTGAATATGATTTGTTTTGAATTGTACGATCCTACGAATTATTAATAAATTACATCACAGTAATATTTACTTAATAACTAGGCTTATGAACCATCTATCTTTTGCTTCTGAGGAAACTAATGTTGAAGACTAAAATGATCCAAAACAACCTGCTTATCTGGAAAAAAACTTGCCTATCTGGGTTTGGAAAACTGGGGTGCACCTAACCCCTACGACCCTACTTCGCTCCTTGGCATCTAAAATTGAAGGGAAAAAATCATTAACAATAATAACTATTAGATATTATGAGCGATCCATGAATTTATAGTGTGTGTCCCATGTTTTCCTATCCAAAATCAACTAAGTAGGTAATCTGAGAACAGTGGCAGACAAACATGAGCATCTAGAGTCAAAGCAGGAGGCTTACTGACGGTGGTTACTAACTTACAATAATAAGTTGATTATTTAATATTAATCCTAAATAATGTTAATACTAATACTAATACTGCAGGAAATGACTTCCTGTTCCCAAGGTTGGGTGGCCAGGTACAAAACCGCATAGGTACTTAGGTTGACTAAAAATGTAGATATAGGTAAGTACCTATTTCGTGGTTCCCCTCAAATCTCCACACTAACCACTTCAACGTAATATAGAAAGATTTTACCAAATAAACGAAGGGAACGACAAGCCAGGTAGCGCCAAGGGAGAAGGGTTCCTTACACCAACCGCCACCGCTCCTCAATGGTCATAACAGCCAATTGTGGATGGGGGACGGGTGGAAAGGGGCCATTATAAGCGGACCTTCTGGCCCAGCTCGCCATTTGACCAACCGAACCTCGACTTACGACTTCTCTCACGACCCTCTCTCTTCTGCCTTCTCTTGCACTCGCTGTGGTAAAAACCGTGGGGGGTAATTATATACTATACATGGCGCCACCTCCAAACATTTTCATATTAACATAGTACATTTGTTATGGGTTTACAATGGCAAATAAAAATATTTTAAGTACCGGATGATAATAAAGCATGTTTAGAAATCTACAGTTTGAACCCTTTTGTTACAACGAAAAATACCTTTTGACTCATCTAAACACATCGCATGTCCACAAACAGGACATGTCTTTGTTTTTGGAAGAACGCGATGATCATACAAAAACTTTAACAATGACTCTGCGTTTTCAGACAACACTATGAACTCGGATAATGTGAATTCACAACCACTGCACGCAAAAGCTTGATCGTATGAACAGGACGCACTCATCACGTAGACTGAAGTAGGTCATGCCGAGCTTTATTATTGACCTTTGAGCGTCTGATATCTCTGCTTATCTTTCACGGGCTCAAACATGTTTCCGGCATTCAAATACTATCTCTTTATATTTCTATACCTTTCCACTACATTATATGTTAGTATCAAAACGATTGGAGGTGGCGCCATATATTGTATACAATTACCCCGTGGGGTGCTCTCCTTCGTCCTGGTATCTGCTGTGGTGAAAACCAGGGGATATCTCCTTCTCCTCTGGCACCTGCTGTGGTGAAAACCGTGGGGTGCTAGCCTATACCCTTCCAGGTATCTGCTGTGGTGAAAACCGTGGGACGCCTCCTTCTCCTACAACACCTGCTATGGTGAAAACCATGGGGTATACTAGCTCCCACATCCCAGGCACCTGCTGTGGTGAAAACCGCGGGGAGCCACTACCTCTAGCGCCTGCTGTGGTGAAAACCTCTGGGAGCTAACCATCCCTTCAACTAACGCTTGCTGTGGTGAAAACCACGGGGTGTTAGTCAAAAGACTCCTACGTAGCATGTCCTTCCTCATCTGCCTACATCCAACCTCTCAACTTCATCCTCATCCAACTCTCACCCGCCATATCGTGAGCACAACACACCCGCTCACGACAACCTACAATAAAACAACAATAAAAACGTTAATTTTTGGAAAATCGCCGAGATTCCTTTACTTACAGGATTTAATCAAGTGCCTTATCAATAGTGACAAAAAACCATTTATCTACCTTCATTTTACTCTTCTCTTCCATTCTTTTCCTTCCTCTTCACCTTCTTCTTCATTCTCTTCTTTTTATCACCTCCTAATTGATTTTCTATTAAAATTTGTTATTTTTGAGCTTTCCAATGCTAGGCGGGAACATTGTTCCTATTTTCAAAATAAAGTTACTATTATTAAGATTAAGGAATCGCATCTTCCAAAGGAGCACAGGGCAGCTTGCACCTTGCACAGCTTCTTCTTCTTCTTCTTATCTGAGTTTATTTGTCTAGACTTCGTGCCATGTGTGGACATAGATTTGTTTGATTGTTGTTGATGGCTTTGGTGTTATCGATTTTTCTGTAGGTTTGCACTTACACAGCAGCATGCACAGCATAACAAGCAGCTTGCACAGCATAACAAAAATTCGGATGCCCGTTATCAGAGCGGGTAGGTTATAAGATGGTGGTGGTTGTGTATCAGATACTGCCGCTAGCATGGAAGAAGAAGAGAATCTCTCCTTGTTCCATTTTCGCTAGTAGAACCCCTTACCATGTTGGAACCGAGTTTGACGTAATCACGATCAGCCTGAGCTGAGGTAAAAGAGGACAGAGTACACGTCCTTCCTCTTCACGATTTTGAGCTTTCCTGCAGCGCGATTCTGCAACTCGCTACCTTATGGTCGGTATGGAGTCGGTGTCGCTATCCCTCTCGTGTAACGACACCCGGATAGCGAAATTGGTATTCAGGAACTTATGATACCGAACTTAAATAACAAATTGTCGTTGCATAATGAGATACCGACTTCGTTAGCTTTGTCTCACGAAATCTGAGTCTGGGGCGAGCAATCGACTGGAACTCATTCCGTTTCCATGGTTATAAGCAGTGATGAAATGAATTGTGTGTGCGCCGGAGTCAACGATTGTGTTTTGAATCCCCCGAATTCACTCGGTGGCCGAAATAAATGCTCTTACCTTGGAAATAAAAAATTGCAGTTTGGGATCACTTGACACTTGGGATAGGTTTTGATTTCAATTTGCTGTATCGTCTCGAGGTATTACTAAAGTTTTAACCGTTTTTAGCTTAAATATAATGTGTATTATGCCAAATTTATTTGTATAAATTCATGTATGATTTTGTTGAAATTTATGTTTTATATGGTACCTACTCGGAAATTCTGATATATGCAAGTGAATGAATAACTACCAACGTTTACGTTGTTTTCAAAATCATATATTTTATAATTAATTAACAACTTATTAAGGTCACTTGCATTAAAGAAAACGTAGGGGATCGGTATCTACAACAAAATTAGATAGCCACGTACCTACCTGGATTTCAGGGGATAATCCATTCAATCTGGAGCATTGGAGCAATGGTCGAATTTCGGTTCATGGCTAAGTGTCGACTTATCCTAAAGGTTTTTCTGAACATGCAGGAATCAAGGGAATAAGGATTTTGCCCATCTCGTAGCACTCTTCTTCCAAACCGAGGGCAATACCTCTGTTCCCTTTCTTGCAGAATTTTAATTCCCAAGCAAGGAATTCGAGCGTCGTAATGTCTGACATTATTATCCAAAATTCATAAGCGCACGAAAAAACACGGTAGGTAGGTAGGTAACAACTACATATATGGTGAAATACGATTCTAAAAAGTAGATAACTACCCAAAGTGAAATAGACTTATATCACTTATAGAAGAAGTTTCTTTATCACTAACTTCCTAACTACCTACCTATCAAGTAATTTTAACGTTTAAGTTTTTTTACGATGTTTTTATGACATCACTGCCATAAATTATTAAGTCACTAATTTACCTACCTAGTTACCTACGGTAAGTACCTACATTGAGCTTATTACGTCAAATAAAATTTTAAAAAATTCCAAAAGAAAAGTAGGTACACTTACCTTAAAACTTTCAACTGCCGAAAAGCAACGTCAAGCCGTTTTTTGGGTGTAACAAGCTTTCGGTACGGATAACGGGGGGATCTAGAGCCGTCGAAATGCTAACGACCCCGCAAGGACCATTAAGCGATCGCTGACGCTAACTATCGACGATTAAGCGATAGCTGACGCTATTGAGCGCTTACAGAATACCAATCGTCGGTATTTAATGGCATCGATATTTTTTGTTATGCTAACGATATTTCATCGTCGTTACGATGCCATACCGAGTTGCAGAATCGCACTGCTGGGGGGAAGCATGAGGGTAGGTATTGACCAAGCTGCGCAGAAGGGGGTATCGGTCTATCTGAGAACCCAAACTCAAAAACGATTTTGGCCGACATCAGTCAGAAGGGACGGTTAAGGGAGGAAGAAGAAGAAGAGGATGCAGCTTTTCCAGTCTGTAGCGCCACAATCCAAAGTATCCCTTACGTTTGTCTTCTGAACAACATTAATTTTTCGGTATGAATGGTGAATGTGATGATAAGAAAAACGGGAGTGTTGGGAAACAAGTGCAAATTTTTATTCAACTTTCCATGCTTTGTGTCCGGAAAAAAATATTACGCAGCAAAATGTTCGGTAAGTAGGTACCTGTGTGATTATTGTTCAAGTCGGATAATCAAGTCTGAATCAGTTGCATCGTCCTCAGATGTTGATTCATCCAAGCACCAGGAGAAACTTTAAACTATCAGCCAGTGGTGCCTAAGTTACGTCATTTTTTCGCCGAAATTCATCAAATTGGATCATAAGGCAAGCTATGCAGCTGAAGCCAAGAGCCCATGCGTAGTACCGTACCACGCAGTGTCATCAGCAACACATGAGCTGTAAAACCAGTGGTTGTTCTTCAAGAACGTATAATGCAATATCCGAAGACTCTGAAATCACTAACAACTAAAAATGACAGCAGTGCTCGGACCGAAACTGGAGCCATTAGGTATTTATAATGTGTACTTTCATGGCATAGGTACAGTCGAAATTGTGATTGAGATCATAAACACAGGTTGGTAGCTGAACATAGGTAAGCTTTTCATGTAGTCTGCCCTACATTAGGTGATGAATGTCCTACGTTTCATGTGATCTGTCCTACCTTCAGGCAAAATGCGGTGGTCTATCGCATTTCACATTTTGTTCACATGGCCCTGCTCTCCTGATGGTAACAAGGGCGATATCTGACCCCCACAATAAGTCATCCTTTGACCCCACGATCTAAGAAAAAGACTTGAAAGTCCCTCATTTGTCGTTCGAGGAGGTCTGACAATGTGACCATTCAATTCTGCGTGAAAAAATGTGTAGAAGTCGAATCACCTCATCATTAATGGGGGGGGGGGGGGGGGGGGGGGGGGAGCAGTCCAAAACCACCCAAGTGCGTGTGTTTTACGTAATAATTTTGTGAAGAGGCATCTGTTGGTAGCGAGTTCCTCCGACCCAAGTCGAGGTCGTTATGCATTTCAATCATATTAGCATAGGTAATGTTATGCTAATTTGATGATAATGCGTTTGGAGTTAACATTTATTACCTATAAGCAGTTTGATTCCTTGACCGTGTTACGATGGAAGGCACTTCCATTCTCAGCGGTCTGGATGTTCTCGAACAAACAAGCGAAAAAGCGACGGCAGCCTTGATATTTCTTCATGGAACTGGTACATATACCTACTTTCCCTATTATATTTACTAATAAGTTATGAACGTCCATACCTAATGGTTAACATCTAATTCTGACTGTCACAGTAGGATATAATACAGATCTTCATTCAGTCGAAACGTTTCAATACCCAATTGAGATCAAGTATGCTATACATTGAATGTTACCTATGTAGGAGCTGAAAATACGATTTAGTAGTCCAACAATACAATTTATTGTTGATGTATGTATCATTTTAAATATATTCACAGGGGAAAATGGGAAAGATACTAAAGAAAAGTTTGTCAAGTTCCTTGGTGCCCGAGGACATCCTTATATCAAAGTCTATTTCCCAACTGCTAAAGAAAGATATCTCAAGATTCGTGATACGGTAAACATACATAATTTAGTACATAATATAATAAATTAAATTAATATATATTTGGAACATAGCAAGTTAGGCAGTAAACCCAAGTTTACTTATTGCTTGTAGATTTACATTTTCAAATTGGGTTTAACGATTTCAACTCGAGTTTTACACATTGCGTTCTGCTTAAGGTTACAACGTTTTGGTTCAACGCAGTCCGGATAGGGGCTGGGAATGATGAGGTGGACGGAAACGTGGATGATGCGAACGAGGTGACTGACATGATTGAACGGATGATCAAGGAAATCGAGAGCTCTGGAATCCCCAGAGAACGCATCGCAATAGGTAAGTCTAAATAGGATGGTATACTTCACGGGACAACTCAAAACGAGCGTAAAATGATGGTATGTAGGTAAATATGTAGCGATTTTTTTTGTTCGCAGTATTTCTCGAATATAGCTTCATCAGCATTGTGATAATAAATATTGCCGAGGCGTTGATTGATCAGTGTTATTAAGTAAAAACGGATTTGGGATTTAGTTTGTCTTCTAATAAAAATAACTTCCCACTTAACCATTCGTTTTTCACTATAGATATTGATAAAAATAGAGCACGTAGGGAGAATGGGTTAGGCACTTAAATGACACCTGGTCATTTCGAAAGGTGAGTTCTTGTGAGTAACTACTTACATACCACTTCAGGAAGATAGACGAGCGTTAAAGAGAGCATCAAGTAGGTTTTTAAAATTTATTTATTTATTTAATTTTATTATTTTAAACAATGTAAGTACATACTAGTAGTATATAAAATGGGTCTTCTGGCCCGATTTTGAGATGAGGCCTCTGGCCCCGATTGTTGAGCTGGGGCTACTGGCCCGACCGTCGAGCTGGGGTTTCTAGCCCGTCAACTGAAAGCGAGGCATTGGGTGTCGGGAACCAAACTCTGAATTTTCAAGCTTGAGAAAACAAAGAAAAATGAAAAATGAAAAATGGGGGGGAAAAAAATGAAAAAAAAAAAAATAAATAAAAATGAAACAGGTGAGAGACATTTTTTGTTTGAGATTGCGCGAAAAAACCTTGATGGCAAGGTGTGGTTGATTGATTGAATCTCGCAGCGAGCTTTTATTTCAAAATAATCTGGATCCCAGTTTCTCCCGGGGATCCCTGACGGTAGAATTAAAACCCACTCGAGCTCCTTGTCCAGCGGTCCAGACGTGCTTATCGACTTCCTGAGTGATCACTTAGTCATCAAAAAAACGCAGCAGGACCAGTGAGTTGCAAAGAGCGGTACAGATCGGATCGGATAGACATTTATAAGCGTGCTAGTGTCCTTTTCAATCATCAAGTAGGTACCTACATATTATCAGTCAGTTCGAACAAACGGTTTATGCACGGGAGTGAACAACAAAGTGGTTTTTAGTGCAAATTAAAGGTTCATGGATGGATTACCACGTCACAAGGTAAGGTTTAAACAGTTTACCCCTCCCACCACACACAGCTTGTTCCTGATTGGTTCATAATGACGTCACTTTCTATCATGATTATTGCTTGATGTTGATTGGCTAATAGTGACGTCACTATTGCTTGATGCTGATTGGCCAATCAGTAAACCGTCGAGTTTCGCCAGGGTAAAGAACAGCACGTCTCGGTATCAATTAGTATTGTTCGGACCGTCGAGTTTCGCCAGGGTAAAGAACACGTCTCTGTACCCACCCATCAGTACTGTTCGGACCGTCGAGTTTCGCCAGGGTAAAGAACTGCACGTCTCGGTACGATCCATGCCTCCAAAACGCGAGATGCAAAACTCTTCCTCTAAAACAACCCGTCCTTGTAAGGATGAAAATAATGCAGCATATAAATATTGTAGTATATGTTCGTTATATAGATCAAAGAGTCAATTCGCACGACATTTAAAATCGAAAGCCCATAAAAATAATATTATTAAAAATGAAAAAAAATATAGTAAAAGCTATTTTGATCCTAAAGCTGAAGCCTCTGCTATTTCTCTTACTAGGAAAAATGATACAAGGGTAAACCCTCAACAGAAAAGCCTTGATTTCACACGTTACATGAAATTACCCGAATACACAGATAGTTTAACACCGTTTATCAGTAGAAAACCAACAAGACCTGCCAAAGTCGCTACAAGCCGTGCTTCTGTTCCACCCCAGGATCTGCCTGAAGATTTATTACAATATTACAATGTTCCAACCATGATAACGCCTTTCGCTGATACTCCTCCCCACACAAATCTTCTTTTCCCTTCCCCTCCTGTAAGAAAAGTCCACCCAGATAATAATCGAATTGTTGGTTTGTTGGGTGAAAATCCATGCATCTCTAACAAACCACCTAAAACCTTTGAGCAATTTAGGGGTTGTATGACAAATTTGTCTGGCAGTACCACTATTAAATCAAATCCCGAGGAAAAAATTAATTCCCATGAATCGAGAGAGGATGCTCTGAAACGTATTTCTAAATCGATATTTGATGCAGATTCTCAAGAGGAACTTTCCACACCTCACTCTCCGCCAAAAGAAATCCTAGCAGATAAGGATAGAATCGTAATCAAATTAGTTAAAGACCCTATTACTAATCAATATAAGGTTAGTAAAAACTCCACAGACATACCCCCTAATTCTCACACTGATGGTCCCTCTCTAATGAGTGTGAATTCTAAAAAACATTGTTCTACATGTAATATTCTGGTGACAAAATCAAATTGGGCTCGGCATATCAAATCTGTAAAACATGTAGGCTCCCAGAACTCTATGATTCCAAATACTTCCCCTCCTCAGATGCAAGATAAAAAAATATGTTCTTCCTGCAATTTGTCGGTAACAAAATCAAATTGGACCCGTCATATCAAATCCAAAAAGCACATTAGCAACACCGTATCAAATCAAGAAAATTTGAATGATGCGTTTTCAACAGAAGAGGAAATCACCATCAACTCTCAGTTCAAAAAGATTATGTGGACTTATATTAAAGGTTCCATTGACATATCTGCATTCTTGGAGTCGTTAAAGAATCCGATGATAGACAAACTCATGGAATATTGGGTTTTGAATCCATCAATCAAATTGCAGGTAAGCCTGGAAGCAACTTATTCTCGTGAAAAAATTGACGGGGAAACCCAATACACAGAAATGTACTTCCATACAAAATCTGACGTTATTACTACAAATATTAATTTAAATGATGTTATAGAACAAAAATTTGATGATTTAAAACAAAGAGAATCACAGCACCAACCTGCAGCAGGCTCAGGGTGGTCATTATATAGACCTAAAAGACTTATTCTGAGCTTGAGCAAATATAACCCTTTGAGTGGTAGTTCTTACATAGAGTTGCCCAAATGGATTTCAGATAAAAAAGCTTGTGTAAACGTTCATAATACTTCGGATAATTTGTGTTTTGCTTATTCTATATGCTGTGGTATTAATGACAAGAGGAAAAACCCTCAGAATGTTAGCCATTATAAACACCAAGTAAAAGATGAAATATTCAGAGGATTTCAATATCCCATGACACTTGATAATATCCCCAAGTTTGAGAAAAAGAGTCAAAATGGCTACCCAGGATATCCTAGTATGGCTATCAATGTTTATGAGGTCTCAGGGAAAGAAATCAGACCTATTGTGATATCAACTCAACGAGCTGCTGAAAAAGATATAGATTTGTTATACTTGGTTAATGAAAACAATGGTCATTATGTATACATAAAAAACCTATCTCGATTAGTTAGGACGCAAATCACCAAGCATAAGCAAACTATTGAAATTTGCAGAAGATGTTTGGTTTCTTTCAATAGTAAACGGCAACTTGCTGAGCATTCGGAATATTGTGGTGAGCATCAACCTGTGAAACCCACTATGCCGACAGAGGGCAGCACATTAGAATTTCAAAACTTTATCAACAAATTCGAACACCCATACGTTATTTATCTCGATTTTGAATGTTTATTGCATGACCAAAAAAATAATAATAAAAATGACCAAAATGAATCCTTTACAATGAAAACTAAAAAACATATTCCTTATGGATTTACCACATATTTGGTATCTAGGGTGGATGGGAAAATTCACAAACCTTATTGCTATAGGGCAAAAAATCAAGCTGAACTCGAATACGTACCCCTCAGGCTCATTGAGAAACTTCATGGAATATTGAAATTTATCGCAAAAAAATATGAAAATTCAAAACCGATGAAGTTAACCGATGAAGAGGAAAGACATTTTCAATTATCAAACGTATGCCATATTTGTGATAAAGAAATTGAACTAGGAACAACAAAAGATAGAGATCATTGTCATCTGACCTCAAAATTTTTAGGAAGTTCACACCCCGAATGTAACCGACGCAGGCAACTCGTTACAAATATTCCAGTTGTTTGCCACAATCTATCTGGTTACGACTCGCATCTCTTCATAAAAGAACTATTCAATTATGGAAATGAAAAAAATCAAACTACAGTGCTCGCTAATTCTGAGGAAAAGTATATAACCTTCTCAAAGAACATGGTTAAATTGAGAAAGGGATACTTGAAATTGAGTTTTATTGATAGCTTTAGATTCATGTCAAGCTCTCTCGAGAAACTAGCGCAGAATTTGAAACCAGAAGAATTCTCGCATCTTAATGCATTTATCAAGGATAACTCTGTTTGTGGGAAATATTTTCATAGAGAGAAAAATGATGAAAATAAACTGTTTAGCATCCTAAGAAGAAAAGGGGTATTCCCTTACGAGTTTGTGAACAGTGTTGAAAAACTTGATCATGATAGAACACTTGCTCCTGAAGATTTCTACGATTCGCTAAACGAATCGAATATAAACTCCAATGATTTCAATCATTACCTCCACGTATGGAATAAACTGAAAGTCAAAAGTTTAGGAATTTATTCTGATTTGTACAATATTCAGGATGTTTTGCTGCTAGCAGATGTATTCGAAAATTTTCGTAACGTTTGCTTAGCTAATTATAAACTTGATCCTGCACATTACACCACAGCTCCATCACTCGCTTGGGATGCAATGTTAAAATCAACGAAAATAAAACTAGACCTAATTGTAGACTATGATATGTATTTATTAATTGAAAAGGGTATTAGAGGAGGTATTTCCCAGTGCTCGAAAAGATACGTGAAAGCCAATAACCGGCACATCAAAGATTACGATGATACGAAACCGGATAGTTATCTAAGTTACATAGATGCGAACAAATTGTACGGGTGGGCATTATCCAGGTCACTCCCGTACAGAAAATTTGAGTGGGTTCCTCCAACGCTTCATGATATTGAATCTTGGAAAAAAATAATTGAAGGATACCACGATAACAATCAACAAGGTTATATATTCGAAGTTGATTTACATTATCCTCAAAGGCTTCATGATTCACACAGAGATCTGCCATTAGCTCCAGAGCACTACAACCAGAAGTTGTGTACGACCCTCTACGATAAAAAACGATACGTTGTACATATTGATAATTTGAAATTGTATATGAGTCAGGGTTTAGAAATTACAGCCATTCACCGCGTTATAAAATTCGAACAAAAACCGTTTATGAAATCCTACATAGATTTTAATACCTCTAAACGAGCTAACTGCTCGAACGATTTCGAAAAGGATTTCTATAAGCTTATGAATAATTCCGTATTTGGTCGCACAATGATGAATTTACGTAAACGTCAAGATATTAGGCTGTGCAACGAAAAGAAGGCATCCAAATTAGCGAAAAAACCAACGTTTTCTAGATTTACGATATTCGATGAAGATTTCCTAGCGTGCCACATGACCCGAAATAAAATAAAATTTAATCAACCCCTATACTTGGGATTTTCGGTTCTCGATTTATCCAAACACCTGATGTATGATTTCTTCTACAATAAACTAAAACGATACGATCCTAATTTAAATCTTTGTTACATGGATACAGATTCGTATTTCGTAGAAACAACCATCGATCCCCATCAAATAATTAAGGAGAACTCGGATGAATTTGACACGAGTGACTATGATAAAACACATACCTGTTACAGTTCAAAGAATAAAAAGGTGATTGGGAAATTTAAGGATGAGCTGAACGGTGCTCATCTCTCTGAATTTTGTGGCTTGCGATCCAAATTATATAGTTATTCGTACGTTGAAAAAGAGGATGAGGTTTCTAATCAGGTAAAATGTAAAGGGATAAAAAAGAATATTGTAAAACAAACTATAGGAATGGATGATCTAAAATCATGCCTCTTTGAGGGAAAGGAACAGTATCGTAAGCAAAATTTGATACGTAGTTATAAACATACCTTATACTCAATAACAATGAACAAAAAAGCTCTCAATTCGGATGACACCAAACGATTTACTGAGGAAAATAAAATTAGTACTTTGCCTTGGGGTCATTACAAAATGCTAAAATGAATTTTATAATAAATATATTAGGTATTTTGCACGTCATAGGAAAAACAAATCTCACACAAAAAATATTCTTGAACAATATTCTCAACGGGTGAACCTCCTTGCACGAGAAGACCTCGGAGAGCCAGAACTCGGAGTAGTCTCGAATCGAACACGTCTTGTTCCCTTCATTTTGAACCTCATTTTCTATGTGTTGGTTTTGTAAATGCATACTTATAAGAAGATAGAACATAAAACAATAATGTCACTCTTCAAGATATCCGGTACAGGCTCAAAGTTGAGCTTACGGATGGAGCATCCTATTCATTTGGATGAGCATAAGGATTATTCCCTCGGTCTTTTGGGATTTTATGGTAAAAATTGTATTGAAAATATTTCTGAACCTATACAAGTGGTGTTTACAGGAAGTGATGATGATGATGAGCGAACATTGTACATAGGTAGTGGGAATTACTCGATAGAAAAGATTGAAAATATGCTCATAGGTTTTATTAAATCGAATTATACAAATCTTGCAGTGCTTGCTAGTAATAAAGATCTGTATTATCTTCGTGTAAACGAAACAACTGCTAGAGTTGAAATGAAGATGCCAGTTGATGTTGGTTTGTTCCCTTCATCGTCTGAACATCGTAAAAATTTAGGTTATTTGTTAGGGTTCTATCAAAGAAAATCAAATGTCTCGTTTTATTTTAAATCAAATACTCACTATGAAGCAAACTCATACCCAAGGTTGGAACCTTTCAAAGTTATTGAAATTCATTGCAACTTGATCAAGCCTGCTGTTATTAATCATCAGAATGATCCTCATTCCCACCAGGAAGCAGATATCCTACACATGTTCTATCCTAAAACTGAGCAGATTAAATTTGGTTCCCTGATTGCAGAACAACCTGTTCAAATTAACTACCTTGATATCAATAAGAGCGTGAAGTCAATTCAGAAAATCGACTTGGTACTCAAGAACGAATCTGACACCGAAATCAATTTTTTGGGAACTGATTTGACTGTGTACCTGAAATTAATCGAAAAATGATAGAACGTAATGTTACCCCACAAATTTTTTGTTTCAAATGTAAGAAAAAAACTGGTAATGTAAATACTTCAACAGTTCAGACAGCAAATGGCTCCTGGAGGTATCTAGCAAAGTGTAAAATATGCAATACTCAGAAGAGTAAATTTTTGAAGCGTGGATGGAAAAGCAACCAGAATGGTATGAACACGGGTGATATGCAAATTGAAGCAGTAGAGATGCATAAACCAGTCATAAAAAAATTTCAAAAGCGTAAAATCGTGACTTTAGGGATCGATGATTTATGGGCAGCAGATTTGATTGTGATGACTAGCTACAGTCATGATAACGACGGATATAAGTATTTGCTTAATGTTATAGATACATTTTCAAAGTATGTACGTATGGAGTGAGCCGTTGAAAAAGAAGGACGGTCCGACGGTTGCTGCTGCATTTCAAAATATCATAGCCAGAGCAAAGAGTGTTGGGCATTCATCTCCCAATCTCCTTCACACTGATAAAGGATCAGAATTCAAAAACAATAATTTCAAAGCAATTCTAGATAAAAACTCGATTAAATTATAGGTACCACACGGAGAATCTGGAGAAATCTAGCATTATTGAACGTTTCCATATGGCAAGATAAAAATTCGTTTTCACGTTAATCAAAATTTCAGATGGATCGATATACTGCAAGATTTAATTGATGAGTATAATCATAGCTATCACAGAACTGTTCGGATGAAGCCTGCTGATGTGTGTAAGGATAATGAAAAGATCATACTAGAGTTGGTGGTCCCTCAAAATTCCACAAAGATTCGATCAGACATTGAAGTGGGTGATCGTGTAAGAATAACCAGGGACAAGAAAACATTTAGCAGTAAGTACGGAAGTAGCTGGACGAAAGAAATTTTTGTTGTGGATAAAATTGTTTACACAGAACCTATAACTTTCAAATTGAAAGCATTGGATGGTGAAGAGATTGTAGGATCGTTCTACCGAAAAGAGCTTTTAAAAACAGCACTATAACTTTTTTAAATAAGATAAGATAGAACACCTCGTTACAATGAAAAATCCACCAAAGAGAAAAAACAAGTATATTGTTACTCCCTACGACTCTGTGCTGCAGGAGAACAGACAAAAATTTCCAGATATCATGAGGGCGATAATTGTTGGTTCAAGCAATTGCGGTAAAACTACGTTACTCATGAATTTCATATACAAAAATTGGATTGATTTTGCTTATTTGTATATATTTAGTAAGTCTCTCAACCAACCTCTCTATCAGAAATTATTGGATCGCTATCATGCTGCTGAAACTAAACTCGGACAGGAAATCTGCTTCTCTTCTGATAATTGTGAAAATATGATTTCTGTTGATGAATGTAAGCCTGACTCATTAGTCGTTTTTGATGACTGTCTTCTAGAGAAACAAAAGGAAATAAAGAATTATTTCACAAGAGGACGACACAAGCGTATATCCTGCATTTATTTAGCACAATGCTACAACCTAGTTGATAGGCAGGTAATCCGTAATAATGTCAATCTTGTTTTTGTATTTTCACAGAATAAACATTATTTGAAAAACATATATAACGACTTTGTTGCTGGCGATATGTCGATTGAGGAATTTTCTGTTCTTTGTAAGCAGTGTTGGGAAAAGAAACATGGGTTTATAACTATTGATTTAACGAAGAAAAGAGATTGTGGAAAGTATCAGTGTCAGTTGAATGAAATCCTATCACCCCTCAACAAAAGAGCTGTTGAGTAATGTGACACCTCATCGATCCTTGAACGTTGTTTTAACGATCCCTGAACGTTGTTTGAACGTTATTTCTCGTTGTTTTATCGATCCCCGAACGTTGTTTGAACGTTAATTCTCGTTGTTTTATCGATCCCTGAACGTTGTTTGAACGTTATTTGTCGTTGTTTTATCGATCCCTGAACGTTGTTTGAACGTTATTTGTCGTTGATTGAACGTTATTTGTCGTTGTTTGAACGTTATTTCTCGTTGTTTTATCGATCCACTGAACGTTGTTTGAACGTTATTTGTCGTTGTGTTTGAACGTTATTTGTCGTTGTTTGAACGTTAATTCTCGTTGTTTTTATCGATCCCTGAACGTCGTTTTGAACGTTATTTCTCGTTGTTTGAACGTTAATTCTCGTTGTTTTATCGATCCCCTGAACGTTGTTTTGAACGTTATTTTGTCGTTGTTTTGAACGTTAATTCTCGTTGGTTTGAACGTTATTTCTCGTTGTTTTATCGATCCCTGAACGTTGTTTGAACGTTATTTGTCGTTGTATTGAACGTTAATTCTCGTTGTTTTATCGATCCCCTGAACGTTGTTTGAACGTTATTTGTCGTTGTTTGAACGTTAATTCTCGTTGTTTTATCGATCCCTGAACGTTGTTTGAACGTTATTTGTCGTTGTTTTGAACGTTAATTCTCGTTGTTTTATCGATCCCTGAACGTTGTTTGAACGTTATTTGTCGTTGATTTGAACGTTATTTGTCGTTGTGTTTGAACGTTAATTCCTCGTTGTTTTATCGATCCCTGAACGTTGTTTGAACGTTTATTTGTCGTTGTTTGAACGTTATTTGTCGTTGTTTTATCGATCCCTGAACGTTGTTTGAACGTTATTTGTCGTTGTTTGAACGATCCTTGAACGATTGCTCAATATATAATAAGAATGCCAAGATGGACGTGCAAAAATTGAATGCTGAAGCCAAAAAAGCTCGTGAGCTGTCCCGTATTGAGAAAGAGTTAGTAGCGAAATTCAGACGGGCACAGACGAAGATACGTGATCGTAACAGATTTAGGCATGAGGAATATAAACCTATAACATCTGCTATTCAAAATCTAATTGAAAAAGAGGAAGCTAATGATTATAAACCTATAACAGAAGCAATTGAAAATCTACAAAAAAAGGTTGAAAATCAGTTAGTACCTTTTCAAAAATCGATAACTTTTCTCCCTCAAAACGAAGAAGACTATGATGAGGAAAAAATTTCTGAAGAGGAACAAAGTTCTGAAGGGGAAACGGATCTAAATGGCTCTCCTGATGGGAGTATGGAGACTCTGAAATTTTCCCCGACTGCTCATCAGAGTACACCCAAGCTATCAAATGAACCAAATCCTGAAGTTGAAGATAGTAACATATACGGTACACCTTCAAATAATTCACCCAAACATGTACAGTTAGGAAAAACCGCCTACAAGTTTCTACCAAGAGCAAACGATAGAACATTTGGACTTTATTATGAGATACCAAAGCAAGCGTATATGATTGGCAATACATCTGTTGATTTTGATAAAAATGATATTATATTAGGGGCTGAACGGTACGAAGGAACTCCTGGACTTTGGAGGTTGATAACCTACGATAAAGCACCAAGCGAAAATTTGTACACACCTCAGGATTTAGAAAATTATGAGAAAATTCTTACTGATACAGATTCTATGTTTCAAGGAAATAACCAAGCAACCAAAAAACCGAAATCTAGTAAGGGAGATAAATGGTCAAAACTAGTAAAGAATATATGGAAAAAATATAACGGTGATAAAAGAACTGATCAAGTAGGATCTGGAATCGTAGAATATAATAATAACGTCGTTGAGTATAAGTATATTGACAACTTGAACGAGCTAGTTGCACGAATTCATTATATATACAGTCAGGAGCAGGCAGGAAATAATAACTTTCATAACGAAAAATTAGCTATCCTACAGTTCTTCAACGACAGGCTTGAAGAGATTATAGACACTCCGAAGGGTACTGAATATTTAATTCGGTTTGTTTCCAACATGCCGTCAAAGCTTTTAAAAGGTGATAAGGTAGGGTCTGGCTTATTCAATTCATTACTGAAAAAAGTTCCTTTTGAAATGCACGCGAGAGGCTATAATTTCCTAGGACCTGGGACGAATTTGGAGAAACGTTTAGAAAGAGGAGATGTGGGGGTGAATAAACTTGATGACGCCGCAAAGGAGCATGATATTTTTTATAGAGATCACCCTAAAACCGCGGATAGACATGTCGCAGACAAAGTTTTGGAAGATAAGGCGTGGAGTAGATTGAATTCCAAAGACGCTGACCTGAACGAGAGATTTTGGGCGTTAGCAACTGGTGCAGCGATGAACGTGAAACAAACATTTGGGATGGGGATTGAACCTCAACTAAAGTTTTAGTAGGTAATAATAAGAGGATTAACAAACGCCATGAATAATATCTCGTCGGCATTGTCACTAACAAGCGGTCAACGGACCAAGATCCGAGCTGCATACAAGCAGGGGAATGGAGCTGTCATACAATTAAGTAAAGAACAATTGTTAAAAAACAATGGTAAAGACAAAATTTGTATAACACGCGAACAGCATAATGAAATAGCTAAATCTCGGTTGAAAAATAAAGGGTATCGTTTGAAATTATCATATGAGCAGTTGAAAGAAAATTATAGAGGCGGGTTTCTTCCCCTCATATTTGCTGGGTTAGGCGCACTGAGTGGATTGTTGGGAGGTGGTGCTGCTGTTGCTAATTCAGTAATTGATTATAAAGATCGGCAGAAACGATTGCAGGAAACGATAAGACATAATAAAGCGATGGAAAACAAGAAAACGGGTGGTCAGGTTAAAAAAAAAAAAAAAAAAAAAAAAGTCGAAGCGTTGAGCAATTTTGATATTACTTATTATGCTTTGGATAAACTTGGAATAAATAATTTTAGAGGGGTATTTATGAGAGATGCTTTACCTAAAACTCCAAACATAATTGAATGTGGAATTCTGAATCTTGGTGATTCAAAAACAGACGGTACACACTGGACGGCTTACTACAAAAACATGATGGATAAATATTATTTTGATTCGTACGGGAACGCTAATCCACCGAGGGAATTAATTTCGTACTTGGGTGGAAAGCGTTTGTTCTTCAATAGAGACAGGATTCAAGATTACACCGACCCTCCAATATGCGGACACTTGTGTCTAATAGTTCTCTACTTGCTAGTTAATAGACATATCGTCGCCAATACTGCAACATCGCATATCTCAGTTTTTTCTGTTTTTGAGATATTTATACCGCTGAATTTCAAACTTCCCGCTCTATCGACCTGTTCGCTGCTATTTCTCATGTTCGCCACTGGAAGCGCGAAAATCGTATTTATGACAACACTGCGTAACTCAAATTGCCCTGGAACACTGCACATCTCAGTCTCTACAATGGAATTTTCGAGGTGCTCCGAGCCAGAGGTAAGTTTACTGCAATAATGGTATCTGTAATTTATATTTTAGCATTTTTATGTAGTCTAGTTCAAGTCTTAGGTTTGTTAGAAACGTAATAACTATGGTTTGATAGTTTTTTTGCATTAGTAATGAGAATATCTTCAGATACAAAATATTGTTTGAGTTGTGCTATGTTGACAGAATTGGAAGTGTTGAGATGTGCTATGTTGCTCCCAGTATAGTGGAGTTTGTACGTTATGTTTTTTCATTATTATATGAGTAGGTACCAAATTTTCTACCATTGAAACTAAAATAACGAGATGATGAATATAACAAAAACAGTGACTTATTTCTGCAGCAGTAAAATGAGTTATAGTAGGATTCTGCTTTTTGGATAAGGCAGAGCATTACGTACTAACAGTCAGTTTCGTATTTCCAGCTCATACTCATTTCTTCGGTTTGATTGCGTTTTCTTTATTTCACGTAGGTAGTTATATTTCCACAATAGGTGTTCCTATACCCCTGAAGACCCAAGCGCGGTTCTTCTTGCGCAATAAATTGTTTCACCATTATGTTAACTTGTTTTAGATGCTGTCGGATGGCTTGGAAGAGGAAAACTCCCCTTTGATTCCACTCGATGATCTTCTGGGACTACTAGAAGGAGATAGTGAAGTGGTTCTTAGGAGTGATGATAATATATTCCTGTCGTTGAACTTGATCATGTTGACTCTTTACCCACACCAATGATTGCCATTTGTGATGGTAGAGCTACTACAGGTCTGCCACAACAGCTCATCATTGAGAATCCCGAGAATGTCCTCCACCCTGACGATGGTGTCGCTCAGTGCTCTTCCTCCCATGAAATGGCCTATGGAGACACAACTTTAAGCGAAACTGATCAACTGATCAGTGAAAATCCGAACACTGAATCAAAGGGGGAAACTGATGTGCCATTCAGGGAGTTCCGAGCCCTCTGACAGTGATAGTGATGATGACTACCCACTACTGCTGACGACGAAATTACTGATGACCGCAGCGATGAAGCCCCAGAAACTATAAAAATTGAAGACGATAACGGGGATGTCACAGTTCCTGCAGAATAAATCGAGGAGAGTAATGAAGAGGCCCAATAAAAAAGTTCAACCTACTTTAAACTTTCCTGCTCTTCATAACGGTAGTCTAAAAATACCTCTGGATAAATTTAATGACTTGCAATATCTTGAAGAAAAATTTATCTTGAAAGACTGTCAAGCATATTACGATTTAATACCTCACGACGCAAACAGCAGAAGGAAAGAAAAGACTAAAACTGAAAAAATCTATACTGAACTAGTCATATTGAAGTTTTTTATAAATATCTACCTATAAGGTAATCTTTGATTTCTTTAATTTTTGTAATGATCTCTTGCTTTTAAATCAGTTTAGACTTTAGGAACCTATGTATTTTACCTTTCTACGTATTTTACGTTATATTAGCACGAAGAATCCTGCCTTGTTAGTGCCTTAAGAACACTGTGATACCTAATATTTATACAATACGAGTTCCTCGAAGAATTTCAAAATGTGATAGGTACTGTTTTTCCCCCATTAAAGTTTAATTAATTACTTAATAATGTCATTACTTTTTCTCGCTTATGGCGCCAAAGCACAATTGTCTGATACTTTTACAAATAAAATAGTTTTATCCGCTGTTCAGAAGCTTTAGATTTTCTCCAAGACCCTGGATAGCTGAGAACAAGCAACAAGGCAAAATATCTCATGACAATTCTCTTTCGTTTATAATTTACAATACTGATGAACCCTTTCAATAATGAAACTACGAAACTCATGTACAAATAGGCACCTAAAACCTAAAACGTTTACCTGTACCAAAAGTAATAATAATAATTGTAATTAAAATCATTAAAGTTACCTACTTGATACTTTTCAGGTGGGCTATTAAAAAAAATTATGTCTGTAATTGCGGTAGGTAACACCACATATCTCATTAGTTAAAGTCAGCAATTTCTCACATCTCAGCTTAAATGTGAAAAAAAATTCTAATTCATAATTCTAGCATGAATATTTCATCTACATGGCCACAAAAAAGACTGTAATACCTCTAAAGAAATTTTTCGGTCATATCAGCCCAGAAAATCATTGAACTCCAGTTTTTCGGCTCTCCTGAAAAGCTGACAAAAATGAGATATGCGTTGTTGCAGAATTGGCGACGATATGCCCCTTAACTCGATATTAGAAAAACTAAAAAAAGATAAATACTTCTGGGAAAGTTTGCTTTAATTTTTTTTAGACTATATATAAGAAAGAGAAAGATGGCGAACGTATTTTCGAAATACATGAAGGACATTGTCCGCTCAGAGTACAAACATTACTATCCCAACAGCACTCAAAACTTTAACGCTCCCAACAAAAGAACAGAGTTCAATATCGATTATGGAGATGGATTTTCTATGTCAAAGTTTCAATATTTCATTTCTGGGACGTTGAAGAAGCGCAATGGAGGAGATTACCCAGCAAAAGCAAATGTGAAATTGATTGATAACTTCGTTCCATATTTGTTCTCTAGAATCGAGGTGAAAAAACACAATTATTTAATTGACGAAGTAGAATACCCTGGTGTTACTAGTACCGTGAAGAGCAGTGTCTCGTACAGAGGCTCAGAAAGTAATTCGATTGCAAACAATGGTTTTGTATCACAGTGCAACGCAGATAGAAATACATTCTACGTATGCGGGAATCTTTCACATTTAGGGTTGGGATTTTTCGAAGATGTTAGTATACCGCTTTATAAAGGAGGATTCGTAATTTCCTTTATCAGAGATGGTGATGCTAACACCATTTACAGATGGAAAACGAAAAAAAGTGACGGGAGTTACGATGATGCCACCCTACCAGCAGAAGGACGGGTAAGTATCACAGAGTTCATAATTCGGGTCCCGATGATTGAATTCAAACCTATGGCTAAAATCGAGCTGGTGAAAGAATTGTCCGACCTGAAAAAAATACAGTTCCATTTCAGGAGCTGGCAGTGCATACAAAAACCTGAAATCAACGGAAATACATTTACATTTGATGTAACCAATATCTTTAGAAACATTCGAAATCCTACGTTTGTGATGGTCGCTTTCCAATCTGAAACTGGCTCGCAGTTGCAGGATGCTTCGTTGTTTGATAATGCCAACGTTAAAAATATAAAGGTGAAGATCAATGATAACGTTTACCCTGAAGAAATGGAAAACTTGGATATCGCGGCTGGTAACTACACCCTCGCCTACGAAATGTACAAGGATTTTAAAAATGTCTATCAAAATAATAATGACATGCTCTACAATCCCCAGAACTTTATAAACGGAAAATGCGTTTACGTGATCGACACAAGTAAACAAACGGAAAATATTTCCAATTCGAAATCTAATATTATAATTACCGCGGATTTTGCGCCCTCAGCAGGAACAAATCTTTACGTAGTACTCGTGTCTCACACTACCTTAGATTATGATCTCTTCAATAACATAATCAAGGAAAGTAATACGTAGGTCCGTTGATACCAAAATCCTGATACTGAAAAAAATACAAAATCTACAGAAAAAAAAGTTTCGCGCAATCTCAAACAAAAAATTTCTCTCACCTGTTTCATTTTTATTTTATTTTTTTTTTTTTCATTTTTTTTCTCAAGCTTGAAAATTCAGAGTTTGGTTCCCGACACCCAATGCCTCGCTTTCATTTGACAGGCTAGAAACCCCAGCTCGACGGTCGGGCCAGTAGCCCCAGCTCAACAATCGGGGCCAGAGGCCTCATCTCAAAATCGGGCCAGAAGACCCATTTTATATACTACTCATACTAGTGATATTTTAATTTGATAAAATATGTAGCTTTATAGAACTCCATAATTAGGATAAAATATTCAAGAGAATTTGTTCTACAGCTTTTTTCTCCTCTCCTACACGATCGATTTCAGCCCGTCTCGGGGCCATCTTCAGGTGTTCTGAAACAACCACCAGAACCACACTGTCACGTCTTCAAATTCAACTAATCTATTAGTATTGAAGTTTTAAATAGTATTGAAGTTGTAAAGCACCTATTTTCTAAGATATTTACAGCTATTTAATATAATGTTTATTCAGAAAATAGTTACAATCATAACAAAACCATAGATACAGGAAAATAAAATAAGACACTCTTCGCCCAGTGCACATAGTAGCGTTGGTTTTTTTTTTTTTTGAGGTAGGTAGCAGTTGAAAATATTGCTATCAACGGATTAATGGAATTCCCATTAATTCACATGCCCTGGCGTAGTTTCCCGAGAATTCTCAATAATGGGCTATCCTGTTAGTCTTCCATGGCGGTTGTAAACTGACGAGATGAAGCTGCTTCCAATCGGCGTCCTCTCTGAAGCCTACCCAAGTAGGAATCGACAGGTTCGTTCCAGACGCGCCGAGTTCATGAAGAATTCGGTGCAGAAACCACGCGCAGGGCAGATGGTCGAGATGACGTGTTCCAACCGGTTTGAGTTCATGAACTCGAGTTAGACAAGTTCATGAACTCAACTGAACCCAACGAGAAGTGAGTTCACCTCCAGGTACCATCAGCGTAACCCTTCTGAAATCATAACCTGCTTCATTTCTTTCCGACATTGCCTGACAGACATTTGGGCAGTATTTGGCTGTTTTCTCTTCTTTGGCGTGGCCTGTCCCCCATCTGAAGTAATGCTGTTAAGAGTCATCAATTGAATAGGTATGCTGAATGGGAATGTAGTACGTAAGAAGTGTTGTTGTGGTTTGATGATGAGAGAGGAAATCAAGGCATGGGAAATGCCCAGTGGGTATACCAGTCTGGGTTCTTTTTGGGATGTGTCCAGTGGGTATACCAGTCTGGGTTCTTTTACGACATGCCTAGTGGATATACCAGTCTAGGATCTTTTCGGACATGCCTAATGGATATACCAGTCTAGGTTCTTTTAGGAGGTGCCCAATGGACTAGTCTGGGATCTTTTGGTGCCCCAGTGGATATACCAGTCTGGGGATCTTTTAGTGCCCCAGTGGATATACCAGTCTAGGGATCTTTTAGGTGAGGAGGAGTGAGGCAAAGAGAGAGAGAGATAAGTCGGCGACTTAAGGAGAGCGTAGAATGACTTGGAAGGCGAAGGAGGCGAGTTTATATAGTCTAGGGACTATGCTCCCTCCATCCTCCACTCTCGTGGGGGATGGTGGGGATCCCTTCCACTCGACCCTTCCAGCTCTCTCGAGCTGCCTGCCCACGTCTACCAATTCATTCACGAGTTTATTTGATAAATCTTTACAATACAAGGAGTGATATCACGACAATTGTACATCTGGGAAGCTGGAATACTCACAGGATTTATCATCGAGTATAGGTTTCTCTATTGCTGATTCTCCCTCCGCTTTTTGAGGATACCTGTCCTCAGATGGAAGTGAGGGTGGAGCGAATTTCTTCGAAGTAGATTCCTCAAAACTGGAATTACATATCCGATCCATGAACGCAGGTGGTGGGGAAAGGGGTAGTCCACAGTCCCGTTTTACGTCATCACCTTCGCGAACTCTAGCGAAGTTGAATGGGTTGTTACAAAGCAGGGAATTTTGTGCTTTGTGACATAGGTATACTAATCGGGAAGTACACATGTTTGAATTATGTGTCGAGAAAGAAGTTTGCACACAGATCGTTAGAATGAACTACATCCCACCTCTCTTCAACATTCATCCCTTTGAATGTTCCGCATTTACGGAGGGCGTGCCGTCCACCGCAAACTTTGCAAGGAAAATTCATCATTCCTGGGGTTGAAGAGGATATTTCGGGTGGGATGAGCGATCTGGTTGTCCTTGACTGTTGTAACACTTTGAGATGTGTCGATGTCTGATGCCAATGAAGACGATTGTTCCAGGCTGTGATGTTTAGGTGTTTTCTTTGAAATTGATGCAGAGGCGTGAGTGCACGTTTTACCCATTCAAGAGCTTGTGAAATGACCAATCGGCTTGGAAGGGATTGAATAAGTTAATCTAAATTGTTATCCATTTTCTATAAAGTGCGAAGTTCTGCTAGAGTGAGAACTTGGAGAATGGGGGCTTGAAGTCGAATTAAAGGCCTTCAACCCTTCAACTAGGTGCTTCCATTGTATTAAATGGATAGCACAACTTGCGCCCTCTGATGAAATTTCGACGTTGTTCTGAAAAAGCATATTCACAAAAACTTGACTGCGTCAGCACACAACACTGAAACACGATAATTAAACTGGGTTCACATTGACACCCGACGTAAAGCGCGTAAAATGCAAAGGCCGTAAAGGTTCGTGTAAAGCGTGTAAAATCGTCAATCCGTCGGGTGAACATGAGTAGCCAGTCGGGCCGTAATGGTCAGCATGTCAGGCCCCTGCCACCAAACTTGTATCCATACTGTTATGAAGAACATGGAAGTATTGTGTGGCAATCTTCATATCGGTATTTTTATTTGGCGTGTCCTTATTTGTCAGAGCTCCATCAGGACCACTAGGTACTGGCCCTTAGGATTGAAAATGACTCCTCAACATTTAGGACAGTAAACCTAAATTCATTGAAATATAGCGATCTTTCCTGATTTCAGGTGGCTCCTCCCAGGGAGGTATGGTGTCAATATTCGCCGCATACGTGCGTGGAATAAAAGTCGGTGCTGTAATTGGTATAGCATCCAGTTTCCCATTCGCAAGGGTAAGCCATTTGTGAAATTCCTCTCGTCTCATCCGTAGAACTTAGTAGGTATTTCGAGTTATCGAGTCGAGTACGTTCAATGAATTGACGTTCAGTTTGTCGTTTTTTCAGCAAGCGAAGATGCTGGGGGGTTCCACCGTACCGCTTCTCAGCCTGTACGGCCAAACCGACGCCTTCATCGAGCCTGAAGTGATGGCCAAATCGTGGCAATATTTCAGGACACATAAGATACCTTTTCAACCCAGAACCCTCATCAACAGCGGTCACTTTCTAAGCGCAGAGTACGTGAAATTCATGTTTGAGTGGTTGGGGAAGAAGATTCCAGTGGAGGATGAGATTTAAAATACCTACTTCGTGATGTTGAGGAATAGAAATGGAGAATATATAGTCAAGTGTATTGGAGTTTCGTTTAAAATATAAATGATCTTCCGATACTTAAACGCTCATGCCTGTTTTCCATTTAGTTATCTGTAAGGATCATAAACAGCGTGTTACGACATTATATTAATTGTATCAATATTATTGTTGTAGGTACTTATCAATCAGGACATTTACCAGCGTGTTAATTTTTAGATGCCAACAATCCATTGTTGAAGAAAATTGAGTTATTGCGAATGGGTAGACAAATTTTAAGTTTATTCATTGTTGCGTGTTTTTTTTTTCAGAGCATTCTGAATCGATCCTTAGATTTTTAAAAAAAATATGTTATACTGATGTATAACAGATCAGTTGACTGGTAGTGTGTAAAACAGCTAGGGCGAAATGAGGGTATGGGTTTTCTGTCTAGAATATTCTTCATTACTACCTACTCAAAGACTGGGTATAGTATTCATATTTCCAGTCCTGGGATGTGAGATAAAAAAAATTCAAAACGTTTGTGTTGGTTAACCAAAGGATGAGTTCGAAGGCGAGGAATTTTTGAGGAAGTTCGGCCAATTTGAGGGTCATAAATCTGTAAGAATGACTGAAATCACCGAACATTGATATAAATTCATCAAAAGTGTTGTAGAATGGTGACTAACGCTGGATTCACATGGATGCGGAAAGTGCGGAGCGGAAAGTGCGGAACACCACCTGATTGGCTGGAGCCTTTGCTCCAAACAGCTTGCAGCCAATCAGGTGGCGTTCCGCACTTTCAGCTCCGCACTTTCCGCATCCATGTGAACTCAGACTTAGACTGAAAAAGACTGCGCCAATAGTTTAAAAAAACAAAAAATTCTCTAACAGTACCTACATCAGATACGAGATTATGGGGGTCAAAACTCTTCAAAAATAGCTAAAAGTCAAAAAAATTCGTTCATATGGTCATGCTGCAGGACTGGAGCTTTTTAAATTTAGCTTTTCCAAAGCGTCAAGTGGGCGAAATATGGTCATGCTTTATATCGGCGAAATGGCTCTAGAAGTCGACCTCGAAAGCTGGTTCCCCTTCCCTTTTTTGGGTTCGTTATTATCGTTATCACTCATGATAATAGAAGTGGCATAGAAAACAAACACTACAACGACAGGCGATTGACCAATTGACTCTTGACAGCACTAAATAACCTGGTTTTGTTATAACCTCATTACACCACTGCCTTGTTGGTACAGAACATATATAGCATCCATGCGGGCGTTAATGTAGTTAGCGAAGTTAATTGTAGTTAGTGTAACCAAGATTAGTGGGAACCATGATTAGCATGGTGGAATCTAAACGATTTTAATCACGATTACACGGTTCGGTTAACTCTAATTATGATTAGTGAGTTTTTGGTGAAATAGGGCCTTAGTGGTCGACTTAACCATTAGCAATTGCATATCTAATAAAGTAATAATTCCTTAATAACAGACAAGTATCACAGTAAAGGTATTCATACTGTCTGTATCCAGAGTTACGAATCTTGATAAAATCATTCCAATTCAAAGCTTGCCAAACTTGAGTGTAACTGTTTCCCAGGTAGGGACCTACCTACAAATGTCTTACGTATGTTGGCGCGTCCATCATTATGACTGCATAGTCAAGACAAGGGAAAAGTTAGGAAACCTCTGTTACTTCTCTTTGTGATGGATCATTCTGAACAGCACTCATGTGTGTGTCATGTCTGACTGTGATTACCCATAAATTGTAGTGAATCGTTCACACAGAACCTTGTTGTCAACCCATAACGTAAAAACGCTGCAAAGTCCTTGTCACATGGGTTTATTATTCTATTGGACATACCTACAGAAACGTTGGCTGTTTATTTATTGTTTCTTTCATATAAAATAATTTAAATAGCTATTTCTGGTGGTTTCCACCGATTTTGGCCCCCAAAACACGAATTAGGTACGCTCCTTTTTTTTCAAATCATCTTTGATCATTGATAGTACCATTTAATCGTCTTGATCCACCTCTTGATACTTTTTCTAGTGTTATTCTACAAATTGATGGTGATTTCAGACGATTTTCCAGGTTTTTGACTTATAAAAAATCAATTTTGGGAGCTGAACATCTGGTACAACCTCAATTTTCCACTCTGGTCAAAATCGACTTCATATTCGGTCTTCTCGTCGCCAAAGACATGAAAAACTATACCTCAAAAGCTCATTTTACTAACATGTTGCTAAAACGCAAAAAGTACCTATTTTTACACACATTTTCACTCATAACACCCCTGGGTATATTCCGATCGGGCTGAAAAGTTTCGGGACACAAATAGGGCCCAAATGGAGCATGTGTGCGAAAGAACGAATTTTTTAGACCAAAAATGAAGCCTGTACACGTGATACGGCGGACGGCGTACGGTGGACGGCGTACGGCGTACGGCGGACGGACATTGCATTTTTTGAATCTATGCACCTTGAAACGGAAAAGAAAAAATTTTGAGTGGGTGTTATAAAAATTTTTTGCTGAGCGAAAAGAAGAATGTTATTGCCAATGAGAGGAGTATGTTTACTGGTTGAATCCTGTCAGTGTCAATACCAATTCATACCGTAATGATGTAATAAAAACCTCATCATAAGGAAGTATTCTATACCCTTCAACACCATCGCCGGAAAACGATCATTTTTATTGCTCGTTGATGATACCTAGGAGGACCAAACCGTCTTATGTTGAACTGAAACGTAAGATGAATTAAATAATGCAGATGAGAGGAGTTTATGTTTATTGGTTTATTACTTCAATCTCAGTGTAGGTAGGTACGTATCAATTTTCGTTATTATTTACCTCTCCATATTGCAATACAACTCTTCTCAGTTCATCATGGAAGCATTCAGTATCCTCACGCCATCACTACGTACATATTCGAAAACTAGTATTGTTGCAGTGAAGAGTACCGTTGGTAATTCTGATAATAGTGAAAACAGCATGAATAATATGGGACAAGAACCAAAAGATTCAGGTTTGAAGGAGGACCTATCTCCCGTGAAGCCTCTTCAACTCAACAAACTGGCCCTTATTCCAACTGAACCCGTCGAAGGAATACTTTCAGCATTGGACCATTCACCGATGATTAGGGAAACGCTCAGAGAATATCTTGAGTGTGATATAGAGACACTTGGAGTCGGTATCACTGATTCGGTGAGATCCCTATGTTCTTATCACAATAAAAAAGTAGCTGTACTTTGTGCTCCGTTGTCAGTAGAGTAATAAATTTATGCATCTTTGGCTCTACCCCATTTATTTGGAGATTAGTTTGTCCACTGAGAAAGCCTAAGTAATGTTGTGTGATGACATAGTTTGTCCACCGTGATAGCCTAAGTAATGTTGTGTAATGACATAGTTTATCCACCGTGATAGCCTAAGTAATGTTCTGTAATGACACTTGTAACAGTGGACCCTCGAAAGCCCCTCCCCCCCCCCCCCACCATATACCAGCGAGATTATCACCGGTTAAGAAAGGATATCGATCAGGCTTCCCCAAGCGACCCCGTCTTCACCGGACCAAAAAACTACTCAAGAATAGCCGCACTGTACACATTCCAGTAACCATAATCTAATTACGATTTGCATAATCTGTCAAGCTATCCTTTTTCTCACCGTGATAGATAAAACACGAATACGCCGAAAGAATTGATGAGATCAATAGAGCTGAAGAGGAAATCATGAAAGTGCAAGCTAGTAACATGAAACTCCTTGATGCCTTAGAAGGCCGAGATATCTTTGGAAATGTTGCCAGAAAAAAATTCGATTTGTCAGAGGAGACAGCCAAGAAGTTCAATCTGATTAGGTTTCAAGATGTGAAAACGAGGAACCCTGCTATTAGTAGTAAGTTTAGCGTTGTATTTATACAGATCACTTGGACTTGAGGGCAGCACTCGAACTATCAATGGGATATTCCAGTAAATAAAAAATTTAACAAAAAATCCAAAGTAAATTTGCTTGGGGTTAACGAAAATTGAATCTGTTCGTCGAGAAAATGTTAACATTATTTAATTAGAAAAGCAAATAGAAACTGGGAGTTTGAAGAAAAAAGCAGGCCGAGCCGTGGTTTATTCACTTCCTCTTAGTATTGAGGACGAAACGGAATAAACGATATTGAGATGGAAATGATAATATATACCTACCTAGTAGCTTAAGTTTCTTCTAACGTTGCTTGGGCACTCTTGAACAATAAAATAACATTAGCTGGAATGAGCGTAGACCTTGATCGCAGAGATCCCTATGGATACTATAATACCTTACAGCTTTTTCACACAGTTGGAGGTTCCTGAGGTTCGGTCAGTGAAAAACGATTTTCTTTACGTATTTTACACACACACAGCCCGGCTGTGACGTAGACCCACACCAACATACGGTATCTTTATTTCGCATTTCCTTCCTTGTATTACACAATTAGCCCTTCTCCCACACTCCACGTCCTTTTCACTGTTACTTGAACTAAAATATTCCAAAAATCATCTCATTTTAGGACTCGGAATACCCCATTCTCTTAAATTGTACTGATTTCTATTTCACTCGATTTTCAAAACTCGCGTAAGTACCTTGGGTTTGAAATTTCTTCATTTTTATTTAAATTTGTTGGAATGGCAAGTTCCGTAAAAATGATCATGCAGTTACTATAACTTTGCTGCTGGTGATATAGATGGTGGTGCACTCTACGAGGAATATGATAATCTCATCTGCCCTTTGAGGAATTTGAATGGTTTTGGCCCTCACTTGAAGACCAAAATTCGTCATGCTGGAGGGGACACAGGCGTGGAAAAAAAGTGAGGTTATTGAAATGTCAAGTACAATAATTAAACGGCCTACATGCTCACTTTACTGCTTAATGCATCATATTACAGGCCAGAAATTAGCACCAAGAATCTCCGTAGAAAAATACAAGGGAGGTCGAAGGACGAATGCATACCACGTCATATGAAAGGTTTTGCTGACATGGGAGTGACACCTCTCCATAACAAATGGTTTGTTGGAGTACATTTTCTCTGACTTCTCAAATTACCTTGGTAATGTTCTCCATTGCAATTTATGTGTCTCAGTGGGCAATTATCATGAATTCTGTTTGAAGGCTGTTATAGGACTGAATCGGAAAAATATGCCTCCTTCATATTTTGAGGCACTCAGATTTTGAGGTTTCACAAAAGAGGCGGGGAAATGGGCCCTGGTGTTGCCTTTGACTTTGTACGGCTATGGATTATGATTGGCCGGCCAATGTCAGCAGATGGGAAATGGCCAGTCAACGCGTTACAGCCGTGTGATGTATGGAAGGGACTTCTTTGAATCGCCGTTTTAGTGTTTTTGTTCACCCATAAAGCAGCTAACTTTTCCCTCAACCTTTCACCTTTTTCCAATGTGTATAGGAAGATGATCAGTACCAAAAATGTTCTTTGTGGGTACATGATAATTGTCCATTCATGGTTTGTGTATGTTTTCAATTAGGACCACCATACCTTTCAAATGATTTAGGAATAGAGAGTCCCTCATCTAGTTATTTATTGCTATATTCATTTTGTAATGTCACCTTTCTTTGAAGGGATGATGTAGTGAAGGATAAAGTCATTGTTTGGCAACCAGATCTCGTACAGTTCGATTCATTCAAAGTGGGACACACGTATTTGGTGAGCCCTGCATAGATGAGAGAACGTGCTGTAATTTACCTATGTCAGCTATGTGATACGTACTTGAGGGTCGGGCTGGGCTGGCGCCCCTGGAAACCCACCTGTAGGGGCCCCCGTATATTATATCGAGAGGCCCACGTATAGTAGGTGTCGTGGTAACCTTACATACCAACTCAATTAATTTACCAGTTAATACAGAGAAGCCGAGCTACGCATTCCTAGGGACACAGCGCAGGCAAAGCTTCCTCCAGCGGTTTCCAATGGTCGTTCCGATGGAACCTGGAGAGGGTATATGGGCCTATAAATACGCCCAAAATGCCTAGCTCGGACTATTCATCCTATTTCTCTCAAACGACCACCTTCTCTTTCAAACCTTGCCTTCTCACTCATCCAACATTTTTCTTCCTTAAAAAAGTGTTTCAACGAGGTGAAAACCGGGCGAGAGCATCCTTTCAAATACTCCTTGAGGTGCAAACCAGACGAGTATTTTTCCAGATATTCAGCGAGATAAAAACCGGGCGAATATCGTTCTCATCTTCACAAATATTCAGCGAAGTGAAAATCGGGCGAATATTTTACCTAAATTTCCAGAGGCATATCCAAGGAGGTGAAAACCGTGTGGGTCAGTTCCTCCTTTCTTATCCATAACTCCTACCCAGTCAAAATTCACTTAAAGCCAAATTTCACAGAAAAACGGAGTTATTGAAAAAATAGTCTTATTTCCACTTAATACAGTACAGACTTGATGAAATGGGTTTCCACGATTTCTTCGCGAGTGATTTATTTCGTAACAAATTTCACGTCAAAGTTGGGTGAGCATAAAATGGTAATATTTCAAACCACACCCATCACAATATGTATATTGTACTTATTGTAAATAATAACCAGCTGTTATTCACTTGTTTGTTTACTAAATTATATGGCAACAGGGAAAGAAAAATTGAGTAACTACAACACTGCATATGCACGTAGGATTAGCTAGATACTCTACGAAAACTTTATTGGAACAAAAAATGAAATCACCAATAACACCAATAAGGCACTTGACTCGGTAGTCGTTCTCACGCCATCCTCTTGCATCCTGGGGATAGCACAGTGGGGCAGAACTGCGATTTTTTCGATCAAAATTATTTGATGATCCTTATCGGAAATTTTGCACTGATTCCGAATATATCCCTTTTTCCTCTACCTAAAATTATAGCTTAGCTAATTGGATACGGAATGGTTTAAAAAAACAAAAACAAGTTTTTGACCATTCGAACCGCCCAGAATTGGTTTTATATCAAAGAAATTACAGAATATAGACTATTTGGTTTTGTATAAAAGAAATTACAGAATACAGGCTATCACATTTTACTGGAAAAGTCACAAAGACGGCCAACACGCCATAGGGGGCTCCAAATGAAGAGGTATAGGTGGGAGGAAGGGTTCATGCTGAAGGGCCCCAGCCATTCCTTACCTACGTTTTTAAGCTTAATTTTTTTCTAATTTTTAAATTTATTTTCCTACCTTATTATTTTTACGTCGAGGTGTCCCCCTCCTCCTCACCCAGTAAGATGTGGCCTGGGGCCCCCAGGAATTTCCCTGTGCTCCCTGCGGCCAGCCCGACCTTGCGTAGGTATTTGCATTTGAAAAAGACGTTAAAGTTCATAATCTCTATGAATATACTTACGTTACTAACAGAAAAAAGTGAGGCTCACAAACAAGGCAAACAGAATGGCGAAATTTGAAATTCGTCTTGAGAAAAATGCAGATGTTGTGAGAACTTTTGACGTAGTATTCGAAAAGGCAATGCATCGACATTTTTCTCTGGCTGCCGGCATGCACATGGATTTCGGAGTCAGATTCAAATGTACCGACCTGGATGAACACAAGACGTGGCTGGACATCGATGTTGTCGACGGTCACAGTTTTCGGATTGAAGTAAAAACCAAAAGACCGTCACCGACTCTAATATGTAAGAATACCTAATGGCATTCTAAATTTTTATCAACTCCTTGAAATACACATTATCTTCATGATCCAGAATTTTGTTTATTATTTTCAATAATGAACCTTTGGAATCTAGCATTAAAAAAAATTTAACCCCCCCCCCCCCTCAAAATTTGATGGTTTCAGTTTCAAGATATGTAGAATCCGAAAATGCAATAAACAATTTCTGTCTATCCGCCGTACGCCGTACTTCACAATTTCTTTAAGTTACCATGAACCAAAATTGATGAAATTTGGTTTGTAGGTCCCATTTGGGGTCTAGTTGGTCCTCGAAGCTCGGCGTTAATGTCAGTCTAAGGGATGAAAAATAGGGGTTAAAATCTCCAAGACGCCGTTATCTCGCATTTTTTACGTTTTTAAATAGTTCTTGAACTTGGGAGTTTTTTGAGACCGCCCTGAGCATTGTACGTCCAGCCGCCGTTCGTTCACAATAAGGCCCCAAAGTTTGTACCGACAGCCTTCGTCAACTGCAGGTTGAATCAAATTGTACCTATACATTCAGCTCGGATATCATTGCTAGGGGCGCCGCAGCAATCTTGTACCCAATATTGGGAATGGGAGTTTAATTTGCATATTAAATTTAATTGAATTTAATATTGTGGGGTTGTTCATCGTTTCCAATGGATATTTCAATTGGAATTGGATTTTAATTGGAATTGGATTTCAATTGTAATTGGATTTCAATCAATTTATTGGAATTCAGTTGGAATTCAATGGTTTTCATTGGATTGCATGCAATAAACTGGCATAAGATCATTGGAAGAAGCAATGAATTTCAGTCAATCAATTTATTCACAAACTTCCCTTAGGGATTGTATGTACCCTGGGGGGAGCTCGAGGGTAGGTATTGACCACAGAAAACAGTGATCTACGCAGAAGGGGCATCTATACGGGTAAATAATAACCCGTTGTGTAATAATTTGCAGCGTTTTTTATTTATATTTACATTCGTACTACTGTTTTTGTGATATAGCAGAGAAGTTCTTTTTCCCGTCGTCAACCGTCATTTCTGAATTCAAGAAGTGCGCAGCAATCACTGTTGATTGTGGTACGAGGTTCCTGGGCACGGAAACTGTAGTGTCAACTGGCTTGTTGAACGTTGGTAGCGATGCTACGTATTTTATCACTTCGGAGGAAACATGGGAGCTCTCTCGAATACCAGTAAGCTAGAGTCTAATCAAGCATTGGTCCAGTACACACTCGAGTAAGTGCTACTCCCGCTAAGTAATACATTCAGCAGTTACAGCTGTTTGTTCGAAGCTTGCCAAAATTGCACTCTGTTCAGTTTTGATTATAGCCATCCAATAAAGTACCTACATGATTGTAGATAATCAATTTCTATATTCTTCACTCGGTATCTTTCAATCTGTATTTTTCCACGTGCTCAGCAATTTTTGATTCATCTTTCTCAGAATGTGGTAAAAGAAAACACCGCTTTTATGCCTCCTTTCTCTGTAAGTCCGGTTCTCTTTCATTTGGATGCTGGCAGCAAGGTATCTTTGAGCGTCTCATTCACACCAGTTTGCGAGGGACTCCACACTGAGAAGTTGATGATTCTCTGCGACAATTTAGCACTTCGTTCTGTTGACGTGATCGGAGAAGCTGTTTTGTTCAACCCCGATCATTTCTGTATAAATGTGAGTACCAACGCAGGTGGCCCACTTGATGGAAAAAACCAGGCTTGGTTGGCCTTGTCCATCTTTGTAGTCTTCCTTGTTGTTTTCACTCTTGGAGTAATTTGGAACCATAGATGAACCTCAGAATTTTCTAAAAGCGTAATCAGACAAACGAAATGTAAACATTTAAGCTTCATCGTGACGAAACCTAAACCTTCAAAGTAGGAATTTAGAATGCTGTAGACGCAACGGCTGTCAAAACGTTAAGTATTCAACGTTTTATCAGCCCATATTTTGTGGCCTGATTGAAAATGGCCGCCCAGCGGCCATTCCTACTGTTTCAGGCCTGGAGCCATTACGGATATTAAAACAACTTCGCAACTTTGGTTTGGCCAGCTAGACGACTGAAAAATGGAAATGGTACTGTTGCTGTGGGGCGGAGGATAGGGCTATCAACTCTTTAGAAAAGTTTGAGGTTCATGTGGTGGTTCCAAATTTCATCTGAACTGAACGCCTTCTTATCTTAACTTCCTTACCTTGACTACCACAGTCTTATACTACTTTGGGACCGACTATGAAGCCCCTAGTTTTGCAGTACATATAGGTACAGCTTGGTAGGCGTTTCCAGGGTTATCTGAGGGTCTTCCGTAGGTTGATGAATAGAATGGAATAGGCTGATGGTTGATGGGTATGTAGGTAGGTAAGGTGATCAGAAACCAAATCTACATTGAGGCCAATATTAGACTGTTTTTGTTCTTCCCGTGATCTTTACACGTTCAACCATGAGACTGATATGCCAAGATGATACGGGAAGATGAACCAGTGAGCTTCAAGTATTCTCTATACACTATACGTGTAGTTCTTCCTGTGTACGAGAAGAAGTAGCTCTTCCCGTGTACGCGAAGAACTACACGTTACGGGAAGAGAATGCTTCAAGCTCATTGGTCCATCTTCCCATATCAGTGTTTCCAGGGTTGAACGTGTAAAGATGATGGGAAGTACCTACAAAAACTGTCTATTGCCTTCAGCTATCGGCTGTGTGTTGGTGAAGGCTGCCCATACAGGTAGAATCACAAAACGCGTCGAGTCTTGGATATATCCTTTACAATTTCAAATACTTATCTACAATAGTTTTCTCGTGGTTCTCAAACAGCCTTTTTGGATTCGATGAGAGACCTAATTATTAATCTACAATCCATTATTTTTCTTTAGAACAGATCTTTATCCTTATGATTATGACGTAGGTACCGAATAACTGCCCTGGATGTTTTCATTTAGGCTCAGTCGAAGAAATTTGATGTTTGCGAAGAAGATTTTTATGAAGCAATATATTGTGTTGATTTCGGTAATTTAAGGAGAAACTCAAGTTCAACCAAGGAGATTCGTTTTACAAGTGAATGGTAAGGACGTGATCCGCCTAGTATGTGTGTTAGTACTTTATTATGATTTTTGATAAATGTTAGTAGATGGCTTTTCTATTTTTGAAACTACATTTTCCAAGTTCTGTAATAAGTAAGGTTATAATGAGTGAACAACGTTACTAAGGTTTCGTTTGCTGAAAAACATAGTGCTTGTATTGCAGTGAATTTGACTCGATGGTGGGTGTACTAGCGGCCGGGTTTTTCTTGTTTGTAGCATTTGTGGATGGATGGATGCTACGCTACATGCGTTATCACATCCTGATCTTAACTATCTCATCTGGTCAGTTCCGTAGGATTTGAGTAGGATAGGATCTAGGTAGGTACATCCAACCCATTTGAATTATCTTAGTAGGTAAGAAGGCTTTTGTATTCGGTAAACGGATAATTTATGTACTGCTGAGATTGTGGATCATCAAATTGATTATTCTCCTTGCTCAAATTTGTTGTCTTTCTATTTCAGATCGGTAATATGTATTATGTATATAACATTATGCTGCTAGGCTATTGGAAATCTAGCTCAAAGTATTGAATAGTTAGTTTTTTGTTCGATACTGTTCGTTTTAAAAAACGATAGAACCGTGTCTCAAATACAATGGCGTAGATAAGATTGTTGAATGGGGGGGGGGGGGGGGGGTATCGGAAATAGGAAAAGTTCCAGTCATGCAACATGGTTTTAACCCCTAACGTCCTGATGTTGCCCTGGAGCAACATGAACTTTACTGATTTTTCAAAAATAGGCGGGTGAATTCTCATCGTTAAACACTATTTCTGTCAACACTGTGAAGTGTAAGTTGGCATCCCTGCTCACCTGGCGCGGTTCTGACTGCTGGTAACAGTGATAACCACTTGTTTCCCTCACTTTTTGTGGTGGCAGCGACACAATGGCAGATGAACGGAGGAAGGTATGTTCAGCCTTTGATTTAGCCTTTTATTATAATTTTTTCTGTCCAAATTCTTTTCACTTTTGTTGTTTACACTTTGAATAAGTAGAAGATCGTATGGAATATTAGAGTTTACCGGTTTCCATGTAGCTATGAGAGTTAGAACAAATGTTGCTAGAGAGCAACAGTAGGATTACAGCAGAACCGATGATGCTTGAGAGCAACAATAGGATGACGGAGCCGTAGGTGTTTGATGAAATTCTTTCTTTGGCGAGCAAAAATGTTTTCTAGTCTTTCTAGAAGTTTTTTAGCTTGCTAATCTAAAATTATGGAAATTTTCTTCTTTTTTAGTTTCCTGTGTTCACAAATACCTCCTAGTATTTTTTTTTTTTTTAATTCATTTTCAGAAGCCAATATTTACCTCCAGGGCGGAGCAAGTTATGTTTGCCCTAAACGCTGCTGCACAAGATGAGAAAGATAGGGAAGCTCAGGAAGCGATTGAAGTGCTGATTTGAGACATAATAATATTATCTCATAATTTTATCTCACAATTTTATGACTCGTTCCTTTTGTTCATGATGTCTAACGTGATTTTGAGAGAAATATTTTAGAAACAATTGTATTGTAATTTTGATTTTAATTGTAATTGTAATTTTAGAAGATCTCGAAAAGAACTAGAATGTTCTTGATGATGGTAATTTTAGAAGATGAAAAACAGCTATTCTTACTAATATGTTTTATGGATATTCTATAATGTTTGTTACCAAAGCTCTAAAATTGATGAGAATGTGATGTTTCAAACTATTTTTGTATGACATACAAAAAGTATTTTATTTTTACTAATATGTTTTATGAATGTTTTATAATGTTTGTTACCAAAGCTCTAAAATGGGTCAAAATCTGATGTTTCAAACTATTTTTGTATAACACAAACTATTTTTACTAATACATTATGTTTTGTGGATATTTTATAATGTTTGTTACCAAAGCTCTAAAATTGGTGAAAATGTGATGTTTCCAACTATTTTTACTAATACATTATGTTTTGTGGATATTTTATAATGTTTGTTACCAAAGCTCTAAAATTGGTGAAAATGTGATGTTTCAAATTATTTTTGTATGACATACAAGCTCATTGTGCTTGATGAAATATAACGTTTCGAAACCCAGTCTATCCTACGTTTATGTGAAGTAGCAGCACCACACCCTTCCGTCCCACATCCTAATGTTGCTTCAGAGCAACAAAATTTTAAAATTTGAATTATGCACGAATTATTTTTTTTCACTTCATTTCTACGTTATTTTACCTGTTTAAGAGATGAAAAGACGGGAAAAACTTTTTTCCCCTAAAAAATTGACATCTCAGGACATTAGGGGTTAAGGGCGAATTTTCAACGAAATATTCGTGCTATTGTATAAGAAGATGATATAGCGAGAAAACATACCACTTTTCGTAAAACTATATAACTTTTTCGTGATTTTATCTATTTTTACCGATTTTTCACCCTGGTAAAGTCAAATTTGACCACTTGTTTTTCAGAAAGGTATTTTTGTCATCGAAATAGTCCGTCCGTCCCACACAACGTCAGGTGAACGAATATTGATTTTAGCCCTCAATACCAATTTTTGATTCCCAAAAATCAAAATTTGACCCCTATTCTGTATGAAAAACAGTGAAATTTATTTTTCTGTCTACTCACCCTTCCATACCAAATTCAGTGATTTCCTATAAATTTTTCGCAATTTTAGCCGCTTTTACCGACTTTTGTCCCCTAAAAACTCAAATTTGACCCCCTTAGATTTGTTGAAAATTGCTCATCTTCGAACCTATCCTTTTGTTTGGCAATACGAACGTTTTGGCGAAATTTGGAATTTTCATCATGTACCCAAGGACAGACTGATATCGTCTGGAGAGACAGAAACATAATATACATATAAATTTTGGTGCTATCTAGGGATGAATTGAGGATGCTCTGAAACGGTTGCCTATAAAAAAATTTCAAAAATTCAGTTCTGTAAATGTTGGACCCATTGCAATAGCTTAATTTTCTTTGAACGTTTGCTTGTAAGGATTTACAAAGCTGAATGTAAATTTAATAAAGCACTAAATGTTACAGGTAACTAGAAGTTAACTGTAAAATAGAAGATATACTTACCTGCTTATTTGGCAACAACGTTAGCGAATTTTTGAAGTTATAGCAATGGGTCCAAAATTTTTTGGGACATACATTTTTAAGATTGTTTTATAGGCAAATCCGTTCCAGAGCATCCTGAGTTCATCCCTAGATTTTAACACAATTTATACTTATATTTATATATATTTATTTATATGTCACTCCAGACGATATCTGATCTTCGGTACGTGATAAAAATTCCAAATTTCGCCAAAACGTTCTTATTCCAAACAAAAGGATGAGTTCGAAGGTGAGCTATTTTCAAAAATTCTAAGGGGGTCTAGTTTGTTTTTAGGGTAAAAATTGATAAAAACGACTAAAATTGCGATATAAAATCACTAAAAGAGGATGAGTAAAGACAGAAAAATACCATTTCTTGTTTTTCATACAGAATAGGTGTAAAATTTGGATGGGGAGGGGGGGGGGGGGGGTCAAAAAAATTTTATTAAGGGCTAAAATATATAGTATTAATTCACCTGACATTGTGTGGGATGGTGATTCTTGACAGAAAGAGGGACTATTTTGATGATAGAAACATTTTTCACATTCATATACACGTTCATATATCTCAGAAATATTCAAATTGCTCGTTTTTAATCAAACGTGATATTACATATTTAGCTGTTTATACATGTTTGATCTGTTATTTATTTGTTTGTTACTGTTGTGATTGGTATCATTCTTGAAGATTTAATTTTAATTTGTGATATATTTTTCGAGCCCGGGGGGGGGGGGGGGGGGGGGGATGTGTGGCTTTTCTCGATCTATTAAGGGTAGTGAAGCACAACAGATCGAGAAAAGAAGGGACAATAAATGAAAAGAAAGGAGAGATAAAATGAAGGGTAAAGAAAAACGGAAATTACACTGCAGACGAATTAACAAAATTGAAGATCAGAAACAAACATGGACACGTAGCCAATGACAGCTTGACCCTCAAAGAACAAGAGAAAGAAGAAGGTGAAGAACCCAGGCCGCTTGTACACCCACTGTCGAGTTTGAAGTTGTATGGGAACTGGCAGGTATAACTGACCAGGCGAAATTGGTAGTACGCATACCTACCATACCCAATGCAAATAGTTTAGGTATAATTATATTATACCTAATATTTATGTATTTAAATATTGATATTATCGAGATAGTAAACAGCAACCAAGCATTGAACTAGAACGCATTGGAACTGCTTGGAAGCATTTTATTCATATAGTGTGGACATGCCTCTAACCTTTGCTTCATCGAAAATCTCATAACACAGCTCTGTCTCTTAGCCCCGTTGAAGTTGAGTATCACTGGGAGCTGCGGCCACTGCCTAACTGGCCAGAGGATTTCAGTATCAAACCTAACCAGCTCAAAATGTCTCCCAACAGTCGATTTCTATGTGCGATATCCTCGGAGGATATGGAAATCACTTGTTCCATGGGTGACGTGTCCTGTGGGGTCTACAAAAGCATTTTATGGTGAGATGTGTAGGTGGTGTAGGATGGTACAATGGCTGTTGTTGTAGGTAGCTAATATGTAAGTATATGTATTTATATATTAAGGCCCTGATTTCAGGTAGATAGCGCCCTGGACGGCTAATCTTCAGCCCCCCTCCCCCCTCCTTTTTCAGTTCTCTCAAACATTATAAAATTTTACAAATTCAAGCTTGTTATATAAGTTTTAAAATACCACAAATCAAAGCATTACCTACGTCAAAAAACTTGATATTTTTCCCTTCCCTCAAATTTTTTTTCCTTCTATTTTTTCGCACCACAGATTCTTCCGTCCCTCGAAAACTGGTGGTCTGGGTACAATAAACACCCAGTTGGCACGTTGTAAATCGGGGCTTGTATATATTGCTATGTATTTTATTTACTTAGGTAGATAGATGTCTTTGTGCGATGTTGTTCAAGTACTTCATAGTTGAAATTGAACAGGTAAACCTATCTCTAAACACACGGAATAAAGTGCTTATAGATAATAATTAATTTTCATTATGCTTCTAATAGCTTGATATGATATGATACGTTGTAATATTAATAATTATTATATCATTATAATGATGGTTAAACTGCTTTAGCTTTGTTGCGAAGAATATACCGAAATTAAGCCTAAAGATGGACGATATTCCTGGTCAGAGGCCCCAAAGTGTAAGTATGGTCATAAATGTTTTGAATTTTATTTCCGTATTATCCAAGCTCTGAATGCGCCGGATCATTTTTGTGTTTCGCAAGTCTTCATGCTCAAGTTATAACCTGTGGGAGAGTTCAGAACATTTCATGTACCTATCTAGACACCTATATAACACCATAATGTATTTTGTGGTACTGCAACATAATAATTACATAAACATTACGGGAAGTTTGATATGATATTCCGCTTCTAGGGACAAATGGTGATGATCGATTTGATGTTTGTGGAATTGAGGTTAAACATAATAGACCTTTACATTGAATTGGATCCACCTTTGATTTCATTTAGAAATGATCTGTATGGGTAAGTGGTAGACTGGATTAAAGCTACGGTGTTTTTTGTGTATTTTTTGGTTCCTACTTTATGTACCTATGTTAACAATAAACTTAGGTAGGAAAGAGACACTGCTGGATAATTTTAAACGAAATGGTCATGCTAATAAGTACCTAATGAACATTCCTCGAATTACAATTAAACTGCCTAAAAGTTGTTAAGATGTCGCATTAGGTCACAGCATTGTTTTGTCCATCCAGTCTAGTGTTCTTACGAGTTTCATTATTGCATTATTATTTGCATAATACCATTTTTATAGCAAGACGCAATCGTGTTTGTACAAAATGTCAAATGTCACTTGTTTCATGTCTGGAATAGGTCTGACCAGTACTGGATACGGGCAAGAAATATGTGCCCATGGGAGGTGAATGTAACTTGGAATATTCCTGAAGAGATGAACGTGGAGTACGAGGTAGATGAGCCAGAAGCAATTATGCTGCCTGACATTTCAGTTACTTTTTCATTTATGCTCACTGCTAAGGAAGTAGGGAAGTTCCAGCACACTCTGTGGTAAGCTATACTTTTCCACTGGTCTGAGATGCACACGGTTATATCCTTGATACTAGGTATTTACTCGGAAAAAGTTTAGTGTACTTATTGTTGTCCATTAGTGAATTTTCGTTGAAAATACAGTATTTCAGTGGGTCAAAAATGTCAAGTAGGTACCTATGAATGTAGGTACTCGAATTTTTGAAAAATATGATTTTTTCCGATTTGGGACATTTCTTCCATTCTTAGATCGTAACCTTCTTTTTCTTCTTTTTAATATACTTATTTATAATACTTGTATATGTATTTTCTTTATTCTGGCCTTATTTACGAGGTGATAAATGCCAAACTTCGCCATAATGTTGGTAATGGCAAGTGAAAGGTTGAATTCTATGATGAGCAGTTTCAAAAATCACCTGTGGGTCCAGTTAGAGTTTTTGTGGGTCAAAAATTGCTACAAATCAGTAACGTTAATCACCAATAATTGTTATAAATTCACCGAAATGTGTATAGGAATGGCGACTTGAGACTGAAAAAACTAATTTAATAAATTAAAAAATATTTTTCTTAAAAATGGGGACTATTTTGAGTTGAGCTAACCATCAAAAACAGCTTCATTCATCAACTTACCAACATTGACTGGAACTTTTTAAAAAATCAAGGTTGGAATGTTACGACGATGGAGCTCACTTTCCCCTGATAGTTCAAGGAGAAGTGTTAATTTCGAATCTTCCACGAAACATATTCTTGTGCCATGACTTGGGACCACAACTCAATGGAATTGGATTCAGTTTTGATGTACCGTTGGAGCACGATGAATTGATAGAGGTAAACAGCTACCTACTTGGCAGGCACTGTTTGGTAGGTACCTAGGCAGGTCATGTGTTACCACCTTAAAGGCCATATCATACTGAGCAGTTTTTCTGCATTTTTTCCCCCGCATTTTCGAATTCTATCACAGAAGAAGAATAAAAAACGTGAATGTTGAAGATGTTCCAACAATCCCACACACATGATTGTACAACAGATGCAGTGATTGATTCAGTGATGTCATCTAGAATTGGGCATGCTCAGGATCATGTGTACCTTCATATGTACTTTGTTACAGGATTATCCATTGGAGTATAATGAAGTGGAAACTGTATTGAATTTGCCTAATAAACCTGGGGAGGATGCAGTTCATAAAATGTGGGGCACAGCAAATTATCGGACTCCATGTATTGGGTTCACTCCTTTCATACCGGAAAACCTTCACTATAGTACTATCCTCAACGTGAGTCACACCTTGGTCATGTATAAGAAAGCACATAGACGCCAGATAGGTAGATACCTACAACTTTTATCAGTCGTCCAACTTTTAATGATATACAAATTAAAAACATGGTGGTTGACTGAATAACGAGCCAGGACTAACACACATCCTGCTACATCCTGAAGGGATTGTAAATCAAGGCATTATTCCCATCATTGAAAGAAGAGAAAAAAAAGTCCATAGTTGCTTGGGGTTAACAAAAATTGGGTCTGTCCGTCAAGAAAATGTTGACATAAAATTAGAGAAGCAAATAGAAATCGGGAGTTTGAAAAAAAGGCGGGTGTGTTGTAGAGTTCACTGCCTTCACAAGATTCAGAAAAACGCACGGAGTATGGAGGGCAAATTAAAACGGAATAAACAAGGTTGCGATGGAAATAATATAATAGCTGAATTTTGCTGTAACGTAACGTGACGACGAAGTACAACGATGAAGTACAATTAGACTGAATGAGGGGAGACCTTGGTTGCCAAGATCCCTGTAGATATTGCAATGCCTTACCACTTTTACGCACACACAGACACCATCCAGCCATGATGTAGACGTAGGACCCACGTTTTTGTTTGATATCTTCATTTCGCATTTACTTCCTTATACGTTAAACAGTTATCACCTTCTCCCACACTGTACGTCCTTTTCACAGTTAATTGAACTAAAATATTCCAAAAATCGTATTTTTAGAATCACAGGAATACCCCGTTCTAAAACACAGTTAGGTATACCTAAGGGCCACTCCCGGCATTGCCTCAGGGCTTGTGGGTCTTCATTCAGAGTGTAAAGTCATATCAGGGAATTTACCCGACTATTGATATTTTCCACAGAAATCAGAAGGCACGGATTTGAGACTCACCACCACGCAGATGGATGCTGCTCGACACAGTTTCTTCGTCGACACAATCGCACTTATACAAGATGCTGATGTCATTTTGGACAAAGATGAAATCATGTTGGGAGTTGATTTTTATCAAAGAGTACCGATCAGATTCAAGGTGACGTTGATAAACAAGAATCACGTTTGTGTGAACTTCAATTGGCTACCACCCACCGGGCCAGATGTGCGTCATGTAGTGGTGGAGTATGAGCCGAAATCGGGACGGATTTGTGGCTTGGAGAAAATAGTCATTGAAGTAACTCTGACTACTGATCGCCCTGTAAGTAGTTTTGTCATTGCTATGTACGCCCTTGTTTTATTACGCAGTTATAAACTTGTATTTTTGATCGCATATTAGGTAACAGGAAACATTAGTTAAAAGCTGTATTTAGACTGCTTGAATTAATTCAAAACGTTGCTATTGGTGGCATTGGAACCCGAAGTATTTATCTGACTAGGGTTCGCTCGAGGGATTGGTAATGCCTTGTGCTTTGGAAAACACTCCCAAAACGCTGCACCTGAAATGCAGAGGATACGCCCAGGATGTGGTTATAAGAATTTCATATCCTAGCAGTAATGAGTCGGTCTGTTTCACGTGGCCAAGGTAAATAGCGATTGGTTTTACTGTCTACCGTAGAATAGAAAATGGAAGCATATTACTTTAATTGATTTTAAATTTCTTTTGGAAGCGTACCTAGGATAAGTGAATCGATTGTGAGGTTTTTAACCTCATGAAATCAGCAGAAGAGGTCTTCCCCAGAAGGCAGAAGAGGTGGGGGAGGATCTTTCCTCCCTCACCTGGTACGTAGGATAGATTTCAGTCAAAGGCATGTGCAAGAATATCTGCAGTACTATTACTCTTTGTCTTCGTATTAATTTTGAAATGTATTATGAATCGGAAAACAGTGTGGTGAACAATGGATAAGTGAATGGATGTGGGCCGTATGTAGTTAGGTATCTAAAAATGGAATCAACAGTTTCGTTCCAAACATGCATCGGCCCTGGTACCTACTCGGCACTCATAATATAAACGTAGCTGGAAATATAGCATTTTCCCATCTAATTCAACCTTTTTCACAATGAATTCAACCTTTTTCACATTGAATAGAACTCCATTGAATAGTACAACCTTTTTCACATTCAGTTCAACTTTGAACTTTTCAACAGGTGAATACAGCAGACATTATCCAGCAGAGAATCCAGCAGTATGCTGTTGATTTCAATCAATAAATAATTCCTATGAACCGTGAAAACTTAATTTTTATTGACCAAAGCGGATTTAACCTGCATCTAAGGCGCTCTCAATCCCGCTCGAGGGTAGGAACAAGAGCTGTTGTAACCGTCCCCACAGCCTGAGGGTGGAACACCTCGCTCATAGTGACAATGAAGAGCAATGGTATTGTCCGCTCTAAAATCGTTACCCACGGAACTACCACGGCTGACATTTTTGGGGAGTTTCTAAGGGAACTCCAAACTAAGGTTCGTGGTAATCAAAGAGTTGTAATATTGGACGAATTCAGCAATCACATGTTGTCCAGGAGTGCACGGCTTCCACGGCTATGACCATGAAATTTCTACAGCCTTATTCACCTATGTTGAACCCTGTGGAAAAGGTTTTTTCCAAAGTAAAAAACACGGCAAGGCGAATACTCAGCCGTCCAGAGGATCATCATCTCCCTGAAATTATCACAAGGCATCCGTCTCCCCCCAAGATTGTGGGAACACGTAACAGATATGTTTGTTGTGCTTAACTGCAGCCGTTGGTCAACCTCTGCATTGAGTTCTTGAATTTCGTCAAAGATTTTGATTGTTCATTTATTTTAGTTATCTTTGTCATTGAATTTTTTTTAACATTATATTTATACTTGAAAACTAGATGCTAATTATAATTAGTAAAAATTACAAAAGTTGAATTGAATGTGAAACATGCTCGATTCCAGAGGTTCGTTATTGAAAAAAGCAAACCAAAAGGTTGTACTCAAAGAGAAAAAAGTTGTATTCAATGTGAAAAAAGTTGTATTCAATGTGAAGAAGGCTGAATTCATCGTGAAAAAGGGTGAATTAGATGGGAAAACGCTATGTTAGAGTTCATGCAGTATCCGACTCAGGATCATTCCGAATACGAATAACAGCGCCTGGAACAAGCACGCTGACCAGTTACGTTGAATACAAATAGAAAGCCGCCATTGCCCAAATGCCGAATAGATCAACTGCGATCAACCTGTATCACATCGCGTCCCTTGTCAGCTGAACAAGGGTTCAGGTCCGTTTCGTTTAAATTGAGTTTCGCGCGAGCCCCCCCCATATTATCCTTAGGTAGCTAGTTGGGAAAAAAAATTGAACGGTAGGTAACACATCATGCGTCTTTACGTAGATCTTAATCTCAAATCCAAAATCAAAATTTTTGAAAATGGAGAAGTAAGTAATGTTCCAAACACCCATTGTAACATTAGCCGGTACTTCTTCATTATCTGGTATACACCAAAAAAATTCTCAAATTTTGATTAAATTATTTAATAACGTTTCTCAACAACAATTACCATTATCTCAAATACATCGATTGTTCAGTCAGACAAGACGGTGGGTGTACAAGAAGTTTAGTTCCCATTCCGCCGCTCGCATTGTCAAGCGATCTGGATGCTCGCTAGCGCTCGCATCTCAAAAAAGATAAACAATCCCAGAAACTATCCCGTGAATGAGCAGGTTGTTTGGGACTTCTGAATAGATGGTACAAGTATGCAATAGTTGTTTTGTTGTTGAGAAACGTTATTAGATAATTTAATCAAAATTTGAGAATTTTTTTTGGTGTATACCAGATAATGAAGAAGTACCCATTAGCCTTTAGAAGTTTGTACCTATTAATTTGTATTTATCAAGTGGCAAAGTGCAGTGTTAGTTGGATAGTGGAGTTCATGGGACACTGAGGGAGGTCTGACGTCACAGTCGTGAGCATCATGGGAAATCGACTGGCGATCGGCGATGAGTTGCAACGTGGTCGCCATCGGCGAATTTGCCTCTCAAATCTGAGGTCGCAGCATCCTCGAAAATCTCCAGCATCTGGATCATCAGAATCGAAATTTAGAAGTCCCCAGCAAGTCCAATCCTTCACTATCGGACATCCAGAGGCAGTTGTAGTGAACGAGTTGTATGTATGTACGTCATACGTTTATCGCCTACATCGTTCCTGATCCATCCCAGACGCACATCAGGGCATAACCCGTGAAACTTAGGAACGAGGACTGGCCTCGTGTCTTCCAGTGAAGGAAGTTGGCAAATTACCGAGGGCCATTAGCCGAAATAGTCTCCGGTTATCGGATCCGGCGTGGTAGCTTGGACTCGACTGGTGACTCCGATATCCCAAGATCGTCTGCCAGACCCGTCAAACCTTTAAATTTTTTTCTTCCTAATGGTCATTAATAAAATTCATTTCAACTATTATTTGTCGCATGTAGTAGTTCATTCCAGGGCACACATATCGAACAAGTAGGTACCTACTTAGGAATTTCAAAACCAACTTTGTTTTGTCAAATGGACCCCCCCCCCCCATCCGCCCCATTTTTATTGTCCGTTCGTATTCTACGTGAAATGTTATGAAGAACTCAAATTTTGAGTGCGCTAAAATATTCCCATAATGCTCAAAAAACTTGAAAAATAATTTTAAAAAAATATACTTACGTGTTCAGTATTTTATTTGATACAGGATTTTTTAGGTATTTTGTAGCGCTAAATCATGTGTTGGTGCCCGCCAGTGTTTTGATTCATGATCATCCTAAAGATCATTACTAAATTCACGATAAACGGACCTAAATTTCATGAAAACGTTGTAAAATACGAAATGTTGGCACTCTTTTCTTAGTGGAAGAAGCTGTTTCGGTCGTTGTTGTGAGCTTGCCCTTCAGCATGCCTCATGCTCCCGTAGTTTGTTATTTGACAATGGTAAGGACTGCAGGGGTCGAAATTTATTTGCGATGTGGCACGTGTCTCAAAGAATGCATTCACCACGATCTTGAATCGAAAAACCACCGAATCGATAACCAAATGATTCAGCGCGAAAAAATACCCCAAAATCGTGTATCACATGTAATTAAACATCCAAAACACACGGGTTGTAGCACATTTTGTGCACTCAACCATTTGAGCGACCGGTCGTTTCTTCAAGAAATGTCACTTAGACTCCTAATCTGCAATAAAAACGGCGATTTCCATTTGAGAAAACAAAGTTGGTGTCAACATCCCACTTTTTCAACATTGTCAAAAAGGTTTGATTTTGGATTTGAGATCTACTAGTTCCTTACCCTGGTATCACGAATCGCCACTTCGAAGGTTGCACGAACTCCCTATTATAGTGATGACCAACAGAAATAAGTACATATTCAAATTAATGGTTTCACAAAATCATGATTTCAATTTTGTTACTGTAATTGACTTGCAACCATTATTATTTAACAGAGTGCCGTCAACCCTACTGACCGTATCGGAAGATCTTGATATGAAAGATGAGAGATGCTGTATTTGCTTTATCTCCAAATTCAGTGACGTCAACGTAAGTTACCGATGACTACGGATTGGTATAGATTGTTAATGACATGAATATTGCACCTTTCTGGAATGCTCTAGTTAAGATCTTCCAGTTGAAAGAATAACCGTGAAGTTTCTGTAGAACATTGTCATGGAGTGTCATCTTTTAGATAAGTACTTGTTAATTGCCTCCTCGGTAGGTGTGTCAGTTTTTTACGGATTTTTCCAATTAGTAGTAGGAATGGGCAAGATTCGTGGGTTAGAAATTCTCATTTTTTTGGCCAAATTCTGTTAGTAACGGAAATTAACACTAATTGACCACATAATGAAGTGTTCATGTGGGATAGTGTAGGCAGGAAACGATTGTGAAATGTGAATTTCTGAGTTCTCACCAGAAACGTAAATCGGCTGTTCCTGTTTAGCGACGTATCAGATACTTCACTTATTGCCGTATTTTCACTTATAATCATCCTCATTTAAACAATACTGCTTATTCTTGAAAACAGCCTTCAGACTACCATTTTTCCAAGCGTTCTGAATATTTTTTTTCCCAAAAAGAAGATAATAATATATGACGAAAATTTCCCATTACTCAATCCTCATAATTCAAAAATTCTTGTAGGTGCCGCCATCTTGGGGAGAAATATGTGAACCACGTAACCTTCTTTTCACGGACTCTACTACTTCCTTGTCGCCCTACGAGAACTGGCCTTTGGTGGGAGGGTTTTACTATGGTGTCAAGTTTCAAGACGATGAACTGCGGAGGTGAGGTTAGGTACCTTTAAAGAAAACCTTTAAAATTATACTAAACAATGATTTTATCTGTAGGCTTGCCATTATCACTGGTTGTCTTTGAATAGAACTTCTAGAAATTGTTAAAAAATTATTGCGGCACTGGAATATGACAAACCTTTGGCGACTCTGGGAGTCGCACTAGTCACGAACATGATCACAACACGTACCTTATTCCAGGGACTTCTTTCACAACTGGGATACAGAAGATTTAAGGAGAAGGATGACTTCAATTCCGATAGAAGAACGATCCGAGGTTGTAAAATCGTTCGCTCAGCACGCCCTGGTGTTTCATATCAATACATATGAAGGTTAGTGCTACAATAGAACTAAATGGGAGTGGTTCCAATGCAATTTCGGTAAAGCCAGAAGGGTTGATTGATTGATTCCTTTTATTATTCCGTCAGTACAGGTCACTAACCACCACTCAATAAGTATATTTTTCGGAATATATTGGAGTTGGAGTTATTCTGAGAGCACTGAAACATTTATTACCTTTTCAAAGTTCATTTCACTGCAATATTAGAAAAACGTCTGCCAATTCGAGTAGGCAGTAAGTACAGCTTCCTCACTTGAATCACATGAACGTATATAATAGTTGGGTAGGTTCGTTTTGATTGGGGACCAACCCGCGTGCACCGTCAAAATGTCAGATCTCTGCGACTGTTTTTCGTGTTAGAAGCGTTGCAAAGAAATGGCCAACACTTCATGTTAGCGCATGTGCAGACGAAAGTTACATTACGATTCCAATGAAGTTCATACGGAACTATCAGACTACCAATCTGAACTCATTTCAGCGAGTTGATTTATGGGCGTTTCAAGAATATCACGTTTGCACACGCGCAGACGAAACTATTTCCATGATTTTGAAACGGGACCATCTGCGATCCAACCCGCGAGTACCCTCAACATTTCAGCTCTCTACGAATATTTTTCGCGTAGTTAGAAGTGTTACAACAAAACGGTCAACATTTCATGTTCGCGCGTGCGCACACGAAAGTTACTGTACGATCCCAATGAAATTCGTTTGGAACTATCAAAGTATTATTCCTCATCGACCCTCCAAGTTTGACTAATTTCAACGCTATTTGAGGTAGTTATGGGCGTTCCAAGTATTCCACGTTTGCGCATGCGGAGACGACATTTACGGTACTTTTTCAATGATTTTTGTATGGAACCATCTGTGATCCAACCCGCACCCACCTTCCAGATTTCAGCCCATTTTGACCATCATTTCGGGTAGTAACCTATGGGCGTTACAAGGAATTGACCACAGACATACAGACACGGAACCAAAAACGTTCCTTGATGTCTGAAGTGCAAAATGGTAGTAGAAATTTTCATTTTGGAGGGTGTAAATTGTTTTTACTCAATCACGAATCCAAGGCGAGGAAGCAAAAAGTCATGAGATGATGAATTGGTAATGGAATCCACAAGATGTAGGTATTCATTCCGAAAATGGGGTTGAGCGCATGGTAATTTGTTATTGTTCCAAATGAAACATAGCGACAGCTTTTCAAAAAGTTGCAACGCAAGGGACGCCGATGGGTGGTGAAACTGCGAAGTTCTGATGTCACCTGCCTGCATCCCCCATTGATAATCATTATTCGTAGGTATCGTATGGAAATTTTGAACCTGTAATCATTCTACGAGTAAATAAATCTTTGACATCCAGCCAGTAATACGTTAACGATGAAAATTGAAAACGTGACACCGATCCATACAAGATATGAAGCTGAAGTTCAAGAATTTGTCCAGTGTAATGAGAAAACCGTATACAAAGAAGACGACAATTGCGTTACACTTGCCAGAAGCAAGGAATCTCTTATCAAGATATTGGGAGGACCACAGAAGGAGATGATCGGTAGAGTTGTTCAACCAAGATTCTAAATAATCACGTTTCCATTGCCAGCTATTTAGATACCTACCTACAGTTTTTGGTTTAGTATTTTCAATAATGAACCTTTGGAATCGAACATGAAAAAATAATGTTTAACCCCCCCCCCCCCCCCCCGTGTATTGATGGCGTTTCAAGGTACCTACATAGAATCCGAACATGAAATTAAAAACATTTCTATCCGTCCACCCTACTTGGCACTTCCCTTAAAATTACCATCAACCAAAATCAATGAAATTTGGTTTGTAGGTCCCATTTGAGACGAACTAAATCACTCGCGAAGAAATCGTGGAAACCCATTTCAAAGAAAAACGGAGTTATTGAAAAAATAGTCTATTTCCCCTAATACCTACACGAAAAATGCAAAAAACACTGTTATACCCGTAACTGTTATACCTGTTATACCAGTAACACTGTTGTGTGTTACTGACGATGGTTTGATCACCGAAACCAGTACAACAGTGTTTCTTACGATTTTTGTGTATTAGTGGAAATAGACTATTTTTTCAATAACTCCGTTTTGGTTTATTATTCTGTGAATAATACACCTATGTATTCGCTCAGCAAAAATTTTTTATAACACCCCCTCAAACTTTTTTCTTTTCCGTTTCAAGGTGCGTAGATTCCAAAAATGCAATATCCGTCCGCCGTACGCCGTCCGCCGTATCACGTGTACAGGCTTCATTTTTGGTCTAAAAAATTCGTTCTTTCGCACACATGCTCCATTTGGGCCCTAGTTGTGTCCCGAAACCCCTAATTTGTGTTTTAGGGGCCAAAATTAATGAAAACCATCAGAAATAGCTATTTCGATTATTACGCATGCAGCCAACATTTCTGTAGGTATGTCCAATAGAATAATAAACCCATGTGACAAGGACTTTGCAGCGTTTTTCTTTCCCATTTGAGGTCAAGTTGATCCTCAGAGCTCAGCGTTACTGTCAATCTTCACTAACGAAAGTGAAATTTTCAAACGTTTCTCGTTGCTCGAATACTGCAGTAGAAGGGTACGGTTTTTCTAGCATTGATTCCGAACTTACGAATTTTTTTTTTGGACAAGCAGGAGCACTGTGCATCCAGCCGTTCGTTCACAGTAAGGCAGGGAAAAGCTTTGTCAACATGAGTGTGAATTATACGGTGTACATTCAGCTCAGATGTCATTGCTAGGAAACAGCCGATTATAATCACAAGGCCTCATGAAGTCGAGCTTGTTGTTACTGTTTCATTTGAAGAGCGATTGTTATTCTGTTGATAGATAGTGTGATGACTGATTTTGGTTAAATTGAAAATGTGAAGTTTGGCTTGGAGGAAAAGTTGACTCTAAGTTGGGTTTTGAATAGGAAGGAGTGTTGGAAGAGAGCACGAGGGATTGTATCTGCGTGGTTTTCACCTCCTTGGACACGCCTCTGGGATTTTGGTAAATATTCGCCCTGTTTTCACCACGTTGAATATTGGAAAAGGAAAATATCCTCGTGGTTTGCACATCCTTGGATATTTGGATGAGAATTATGGAGGATATTCGTCCGGTTTTCATCACGTTGAATATCCAGGAAAATACTCGCCTGGTTTTCACCACGTTGAGTATTGAGGGATGTTCTCGCCTGTTTTTCACCTCGTTGAGAACGTAGATGAAAGGAGAAAACGTAGCTGGTTATGAGGAGGTAAGTTTTGAGAGAGAAGGCACTCGCAGAAGAGAATCGGATGATTGTCCGAGCTAGGAAAGCTGGGTGCCTTGTAAAGGCGCTTCTACCCTCCCCTGGTCCCACCGGAATGACCATTGGGAGCCGTTGGACGGAGAGCTATCTGGGCCCTGTCCCTCGCACTGCATAGCTCGGCTTCTCCGTTGTTTATTGGTAAAAATCTTAACGTGTATTATACGAGTGGTATATATAAGGGTACCACGACAGGTGGTCCTTTTTTTTAAAAGGTATTTGCTAATAGGTACCTACAAATTCGTTGTTCACGGCCAAACCAATCACCAATCTTGGGTGACAACTTGGGAATATGTCGAGGTCCCACTTAGGTGCAGCGTCCATCAGAATTTCAAAAATGACCGGGATTCGTGGGGCCCAAATGACGTGTTACAGAGATGGGGGTGCCCAGCCGTGGAAAATGCATATTTACGTAACTGTAATTACCTAATGTTGAAGAACTTATAGTACTTTAACTCTGGTGGTATTTTTTAAGTTGTGTGTGTAATTCAGGGTCTTAAGCTAACAGGAATTCAGTGATCTACGCAGAAGGGGTACATATTCCCTGTATCATGCAGGGAAATTATAAAACTTCGCATAATAATTTGCCATGTTTTTTCACGACTTCCCATAATTTCAGATGAACTCTGTCAGAAAATTCAACCAAAAGCTGGCCTCTTCATCTCACTCGCCAACTCAAAAGGTCAGCTTCGGCTGAACGAATCCGTTGAAATAAAAGTGACAGCTTTCGCGAACTGTTGGGGCATCTACTTTGATCACATTGTGATTCGCATCCCCGAGCTCCCTCCTGTCATCATACCGGTGCTCGTCGTCGTGAAAGGATCCCCTGTTTGGTTCACGATGGCCCCACCAGTAGCGTTCAAATCTCACAGACCAGATCCCACTATATAGTAAGTAACATTGATGGATAAGGGTGAAAAATAAGGGTAACTGGTGGGTAAGTACGGCACATTTCAGACTGACAGGCCGACCATTGCGGCCCGACTGGCTGCTTATGTTGGTCTGACAAGTCAATCATGAGAATAATATGCTATACTGAGCATGAAAATATACTTCAATAGAAACCTCACTTTCTATGGAAGTATAACCATAAACGTCATTCAGCTAGTTAGTAAACCTAGAAAATGTTGGACCATTGACAAATTGTTTGCTGTCAGTTAGCCAGATCGAATGAGATTGAGTTAAAAATCAGTAGCTCCTATCGGACATTTTGGTACCAACCGCACCAATTTTGGTCCATTTTTACGGCAGTTAAAAATCGGAAAATTATAAAACCCGTCATAACTCCCTTATTTCTCCACCTAGAAAGCTCGTTCTCATCCCAAGTTGAAGAGTTGACGATCTAAACAAAACCCAAAAATTTAATCTGAAAAAGACCGTATTTGTAGGAAGTTATGCCCATTTGGAGTTCCAATGTACTACTTACGGAGTGACATAAGCGGAAAACCGTCTAGAAACCCGTTTTGAGCACTTCTGAACAAAATTCCATGGTTTTCTCGAACTCCTGTTTTTGTCAGTATCACCATACTTCCATTCATGTATAATAGGAACATGGAAGTAAAAGCATGACGACTAGAAGGTCTTCTGCCTGTTAGAAGATTCTACTCGTTATGCTAAAAGGCATGCCAAATTGGTGCCGACCAAGATTCACTGTTTCCTTTGTGATTTTTCAGCTTCCACGAAATGGTATCTCGGTCTGCTGCGAAACAAACGTTATTTGTTTATAATGACAGCTTCCTGCCGGTCAAGTTAGCTTGGACAACTTACGTGAGAAAACCGTCTTCTAGAGCACAGTCCCGCCTATTGCTTCCAGACGAACCCCCTCCGTTCAGTGTCAACATTGAAGTTCATGCCCAGCTCCCGTCGAGCTTTTGCCAAGTCAATCTGACCGATGGATACGGTGACGTTGATTCAACATTTTATGATGTAATAATTTTGTGTGAAATATTAGCTTTGTTCACCTGGCTTTTTCTGACGGTTAGCTGACTCCTAGAAAAATGTTAGAAACTATCCATGATCCAATACCGTCTTGATAAGAGTTTGATAATGATTGGGAATCGAGAAGGCAGTGCAATGTCTCTTTCTCATCCACCCCATGTTCTGTGTACTGGAAGATCAGAAAACTAGTGTTGGTTAGGCAGGCAAACAGCCTGTCATCGATATTATACAGTCCGAAAAGAATCCAAGAATCACTGCAAACGGCCAAAGCCTTTCTGAAGGTCAGATAACCATCAGATGGTCACTGCGAAAAAATCTTACTGCTATCTCTCTGGCCTTTTACGGCAAGATACTGAAAAAGTCCTCTTTTGGTGCACCTTAACATTGGAAATCCTGACCTACTGTTTGCCTAAATGAATGTTTTTGATGGAAAAACAGGTCGAACCGAGAATCATGTATCTCAAGCCAAAACAAACCCTACCCTTAACTGTAAAGGTCAATACAAGAGATGTTTGGTTTGATCTTGATCACAATATCTGTTTACTTCGAGGAGCTGCTCACTCATTTGTGTCCTTAGATGAAAATGAAGAAGAAGAAGCTCAATCTACTGACAAGTCAGTCATTGTTGTATTTTCAATATTGTATAAGTAATTTTCATTCAACTAGACCCCACCGAAGCGTTTGTTGGGCATTTCATTTCAGATTAGACAATTAGGTGCACTGGGATATAGGTACATATATTATACTTCTCTGGTCGGCGACGACTCATATTATGTATATCGATTCCTCATATTGCAGAAGAAAACACAGGTGGGGCTTAACTGATTTATTGAGCAACAGTTTCATTGGCAAACTTGGGAAATTCTTCAGGCTACAAACAAGTTGAAACAAATACTTTATGGCCATTAGTGGTCATCATATATTCCCCCCCACCAACGAACAGCAAAGTGATAAAAAACTTGTAACATTATAACATTACAGACATCGTAGTCATCAACATGTTGTAAACATGATGTATACATTCATGATTGTGGTATTTTAACACGTTGATGACTATGATGTCTGTAATGTTACAATGTTACAATTTTTTAGCGCTTTGTTGTTCGCTGTTGGGGGGGAATATGATGTCCACTAACGACTATAAAATCTTTGTTTCAACTTTGTTTGTAGCCTGAAAAAGATGGCAAGTTCGCCTAGTGAAAATATTGCTCAAAAATCAGTTGAGCCCACCTTTGTTTTCTTCTTCAATAAGAGGAACCCCACGTAGAGTCGTCGCCGACCCGATAGAAGTATATTCTAACACGACTCCAACAGGCATTACTGTACACATAATATAATACGAGTAACACTAATATTAAACCCGTCTTTACCATGATTTATTGTAAGTGATATGACAGAAAAAATACTATCAATAGCCTCATAAATTCACTAGCGTACCTTAATCGTGAAATTGTCATAGCCTAGTTAAAAGCATTTCCCCAAAGGTAATATTGTTGGGAGGAACAAAGTATTTCTGTACCTACCTAATAAAAAGAAGTAGTACTTGTGATGATTTATTGCCACAGACGTGTGGATGGAGGCTTCAGTGTGTACAGACCCGATGGCTCTTATATCGATCCATTGGTGTTGAAAATGGAGACGAAAATAGAAATTGCGCCGCTGAAAACACTCAATGATGAGACCACTGTTTTTGTTTACAAGGTTGGTTTACGTTGAAAATATTCTATTGTGTATTACCGAATATCAACTGTCTATTTATATTTATTACATTTTCCTTCATTTATCAAGTTTTGAAGGAAAATACGCAATTCTTTTCTGTCGTTGATACAGGTACGAGCTTATGAAGTTGCTAAAAACGCGAATAAAGTTTACGAAGAAGGAAGGTTGTACCTGTTTCAGAACGCTAGCAATTCAGTAGCAGAGGTCAAATTCAGTTCATCTGGAAATCTTTTCATAATTAGTGCTGTCGTAAATGGGGAGACGCGTACTGATGAGGGATCTGGTATCAGGGTGGTCGTCAGACCAGGTGATATAGTTGAGGTAAGTGCTCTGAAATCAGGAACATGACCATCAAAATGAGCTGGTGCATTTCACTACAAAATGAATCTGGTCTTCTTGATCAGCTCAAAACAGTCCTGAGGGTGTCTGATGGCGATCTGCGCCAACTCGTATGCAGGAATATTGGTGATCAACGCTATGCAGACGACGAACAGTATCCGCTAACAACTATAATGATAACTCACAGAGATGGTATTCAGCAGGTAAGAATAATTTCTAGGTTCCAAAAATCTGCTTTCAAATACTTAACGTTTTAGTAATTCGTAAAAAATCGATGGAACTTTGCAGGTAATCCCTATATATATAAATGTACAAGATTCCCAACTTGAACTGTCGGCAGCTTCTTTGGACTTCGGCGATGTTTTCTTACACGAATCTAAAGTTCTGCCTGTGAGGATTCGTTGTCGTGGAGGTAGGACAGGGCAGTCTGTCCAACATTTTATCGTAATTTTGCGATTTGCCTTCATTGGAATTTCATATTTCATTTGTTCATTTGTTTGAGAACTTTACTATGAAATATCCTTTGACCGTAGGCGAAGAAACATTTTCGGCGAAAATAGTTAGCGGCTACGAAGGAGTTTTCAAAGTGAGCCCCGTAAAAGGCAAAGTTGCTCAGAAGACGTATTTAAACCTTAACGTCTCATTCACCCCTAAGTAAGTCAATTCCAAACAGAAAAGTTGATGTTCTGGTGGTTTACGTTTCAAAATCTCTACCTACGTGGAATCCGAATAGGTAAATAATATTAATAATTTTTTCAAATTGCTGTAAATTACCTCCCTGATTCCTCCACTCTGATAGGTTTACCCTTGGTCCTGATCACTGTTCTTGAACTGCTCTCAGAGCCAGTTTTAATTTCCAACAGGATGTCCCAGATAAATTACATTACTTTCAGGGATCGATTCTGCAACTAATTTGAAACAAGTGTCCTATAACATTGTTTCCCGAGTTTTTTCATTTTTAAGATTTTTCGTGTTTTTGATCTTGTGTCACTGAAATTATACCGTACCTCCCCCAATTTTCACTTTAAGTTTATAATTCATAATTTGTGAATCTTTTTCAGGGAATGTTTGAGCTACTACGGTTTGCTCGTGGTAACTCCGTCTGTTGACGCTTTGAATAAAATAGTGCTTTTATTTGGGAAAGGGTCGTGGAATTATAAAAATCACCAGCGCTTTGTACCGTGAGTGGACCATAATCAGCATCGAAGAGGAGTAATCTCGTAGATGAAACTTGTTATATAGGCACTTACCTAATAATACTGAAAAAAATACTCTCAAATATAAAGAATTGACTTTCGGATTTGTACATCTTCAAACATTCTTGGCAAAAACATAGCAAGACTTGATCACAATTTTTAATTCAGCCTGCACATGAATAAAGACTTCTGCATAACACAGCAGTATTGAAAGTATAGCGCAGTCCCTAGGAAGGCGCTGAGTTCTTCTTGTCGGTGTCGCTGTCGTTTCTTTTTGTCAGATTCGTATAGGGCAGGTAGTAGCTACTTTGTTTTAATGAGTTGGTTGGTAACGATATGTAACAAGTTAATCGCTAAGAAACGGCGATTTACATTAAAATCCGTGTCTTCTTCTCAGTCGTTGAATTCCCAAAGGTAGGCGGTAACGCCATTTCAAACGGCAAGTTCTACTTGTTATGTTGTAGGTTGGTTGTAAATGTTGTAGGTTACAGCATTTTTGTCCAATGTGTGGCTTACAACATTGGATCACTAGATAGAGACATTGTGGCACTGCTAAACACATAATAACAGCATAATAAACCTAAGTTTACCTACATAAAGTACCAACCAGTAGCCAAGCCAAGCAAAGACCAAGTGCTAATTGCATTTAATACAGGTACCTACCTCGTACTGATATAATTTATTTTACGATATAATAGATCTAAGTTTACATAAAGCACTTCAGCTTACATGTGGAGGAGTGGAGATCGATCATAATTATGGTGACCATAATTATTTTCCGAATAAAGAAAAGAAGGATGAGAACGTTCTAAATGCCATTCAATGTGTTTCTTATTCTACATGTAGATTTAAGCTGATGATGTTTTGTAGACGTGGGATGTTAGGTATCAATATAAAGACAGTCCATTGCACAAAACCATATTAGTAGGTATTTTCGAAGATTAAAAAAGGTATCATAATCGAAGACCTCGATTTGAGGAGTAATATAAAGTACAGGAACGCAAATATCTAATAGGTGCAACTTGACTTAGGAAAAAACAAAATAGCTATCTAAGCATGATCATTTTGAGAAAATCTAAACCAAGACAACACTTTTGACTGGTCATTAACTTAATAGTACTAATAATAATAATATTGGCCACTGGTTGGAACTTAGCTTTATATTGTAATGTGTTGAATTCCTAAATTCTCTAATCTCCTATGGATGGCAAAGCTGGTGGGCGAGATAGTGATAGTGGAATTCTTACACTTACACTTATTACCTGGTTTTTAGGAGGCAGTTGGCCCCGAGACAGCTTTGCACAGTACTGGCTCGGGTTCAGGAGACACTCTGCTGAAAGTTTAATAAAAGAAATAGGCTTCCAGCAAGGCAAGCAATTGACTGGTGGTCCTGGGAGAGTGATGCAATTGACTAATGAACAATAGAGTTTATTAAACGTAATACCAAATACAGAGGAGGGGTTCACGAGGTGCGGCAATTTAGAAGACAAAGATACTGAAGAAATGATGCGAAGTATCGGGACTCGAGATAATGCAAAGGGGCGAATTTACTATAATGGAATCTATTAAATGACTTGTGTTGGAAAATGATGTTGTGTAACGTTGGCACCAGAGTCGGGTGCACGGATCCAAAGGGGTGCAATTCGGGGGTCAGTATGTGTGCCTGCACGTGGTAGACGGGTTCACGTTAGGCCAAGGCTCGGGGTAGCAATATTTACCCGAAGGAAGTTCTGCAACAGAACGGAAGAATCCCTCTGTTACTTCTGACAAAATTCAAGGTAAATTGGACGCCTGAAGGGCACTGCTACGTGACTGTCGCAAAATGGATAATAAGGGGGTAAGGGTGCAAGTCCTACCTCTCCTGGAAACTGGCAGCAGTTCGTCGTCCAGGCAACCTCTTGGCTGCGTTCTTCTGGCTCCTGCGGTCCACTGCTCCGGCGTCCACCCAAAGGCGAACTGGTCTCGCCTGAAACAGGATATCTCCGCAGCAGGAAAATGGGTTTCAACCTGCGCTGGACCCCTGTGCTTCCTGGCCGAATCCCACCGAATACTCTTCGCTCGGCTCTCTCGTCTCTGGTCGTCTTTACAAATCGGGAATCCAAAAGGGGAAGCAAAATAAAAGTCCAGGGTTATCAATACGGGGTTCACAAACGGGATCTCAATCTAACTGAAGGCTCTAACGCTGAGTTCACATGGATGCGGAAAGTGCGGAACGCCACCTGATTGGCTGGAGCCTTTGCTCCAAACAGCTGGCAGCCAATCAGGTGGCGTTCCGCACTTTCAGCTCCGCACTTTCCGCATCCATGTGAACCTAGCCTAACACAACTCCACTGTCTCAGGTAAATTAATCGCAGGTCTAGTCTCTGGGTCCCAGTCTCAAGTGAGGTGTCATGGCGGCCGCAACGGGGTATATCCCTTACCCCTCTACTCGCGAATTCACCCCTCCTCATCGTGGGGAGGCTGCGCAGACAACTCTCGCGTCGACGGCTCCTACCGCCGGTATCGATCGCCTGTCGATCGCGCACTGCCCGAGTCAAAAAGAAAATGTCATTTTCTGGACATCTTGCAATATTATTCACCTAAAGGTAAAAATCCCGTGAAATTGTATGAATTTGTGAAAAAATAGTTACCTACTGTACGGTATGTTAAGTAATTTTCAACCTTAAGGGCATTTTCATGTAAGAATGGTCCTTTGGAAGTACCGTTTTAGAAAGAAGTAGGTACCTTTATGGGTCTGAAGGACAGCAGGACCACGGGTTGGAAAGTTCCAAAAGAAGCACCTCTGGTGCTCTGGTCACCCTAGTCATAATATTATCAGCGAGTTAGGTGAAATAAGTAGGGACAAGGTTAGTACCTGTAGGCCGGCATGTATTAGGCACCTATCTGCTCAACATTTTCTCATGATTAAAATTATGTTTCCATTCCTGCGTTGTAGAAATGAAGTTGTGTACTGTACCGACAAGGAACCACTCAAGTACCTACAAGCAGTGGCGGATTTAGGCTTGGTAAATGGGGGAAACCGGAAAATATTTGAAAAAAACCCTAACCCGAAACGGGGTTTTATGTAGGTATCTGGTACCTATAGTATTTTGGTCTGTTAAATCGATGTCGAAGTGCATTATTTTAAATAAAAAATTTACAATTTATCTCTACAGTAAATGTTTTCTGAAATACCAGTCTACACTACAGTACAGCATGGTTACTACCTATAATAAATTAGCGTCATTGGCACAATGTAAAATATACTATACTTCACCTGCTTTAAAATAAATCTATTAATATTAAATAAGGCTGGATTTCTCGACTGTAGACTGTTGAATACACAGTGTGAGGGGTTTCGCGGTTCAGTCAAGGAATGATGATAAGGAGCAACAACTTCTCAGCCCTGGCGATGGTTTACAAATAAACCGAAACGTTGGCCTCGAAGAAATGTACATCTTTCCTTGACTGAACCTCGAAATCCCTCGCATTTTCTGTTAATATTGTTAGCAACAAAAAACAAACTTAATGTCGAAGTTTCTTTTTTCCCCCCAAGGAAAGCTCATTTTATACAGTGTACCTGTATTCCTCTGGATCCGCCACTGCCAACTAGAAAAATACCTTCCCATCCTGCTGTTTATTCATCAGCCTTGAATTTCCTGTTTTGAGCCCGTCAACCCCAGTTCAGTTCCCTTTGTCCACATGCATCCTCTATCGATGTTTCTCTTTCATGAAGAATTCACTAGAAGACGAGGCGTAAAGGTCTCGCTCGGTGCCTTTGATTTGGCTGTGTGCCAACTCGGTTCGGATCGATATGCAAGGAGGTGTATGCACCAGCTGTCCCCATCCGGTTTGTCTCTTCAAGGTAAAGAACATGAAACGTTATTTTCTGGTATTGTAAATGTCCTTCATTAATCTCCAGTGATTTTCATCTTGGTTTATTGTACATTTTAAAACCTTTTCGAGAGCGTCACAAAAATCTTATCAGCAGGAAGTTAGGTATATTTTTATATACTAACCAAAAAAAAAGAATTATTATTCAGTTTTGTGTCCATTCTCCGTTTTATGGTTCCAGTTGATTACCACTTATATTTGATGTGGTTGGTGAGATCTGAGATGGATGGATACTCCGGACACAAAAAATGCTGCAAAATTACCACTATTATTCTCTTGTATAGATACCCCTTCTGCGTAGATCGCTGAATTACTATTAGCGTAAGACCCTGAATTAGTAGGGTCGTCTTTGCGATGGATACCTACCTAACCACGCACGCGCACAGCGAGACGACAAAAAGCTCTCTAACATTCAGCAATTACAGTTACATAAACATGAATTTTTCCACCGCCCCTACCTCCTGTAACGCACCATTTTTTTCTGTATTTTTTCCAAAAGTTAGTAACCTATATTGAAAATAGTAAACCAAAAAAGCTGCAGTCATGCAGCATCATCATAAAGGTTCCGAAGTTGGTTAAGGTTTTAGCGATTTTTGACCCCAAAAAACTCGAAATAGTTCCACTTTTTCGAGAAAACATTTTAATGTAAAAACCTAGATATGTTTCAACTAGTTTTTTAAATCTGACAATTCAACAGCCTTTTCCTGACAAAAGTTACCTTTTACCGTTCTATACATATTTTCGTGGGTCCTAAGTTGTTACTCATCCTGTATTAATTTTACCGCTAGAGCTGCCAACGAAAATAATATTGGTATGTACCTATCAATGAAGTGTTTTATCGATTAAGGGGAAATTTATTATTGATTAAGGGGATTGTTTTGGGATTAATTGATAGGTTTCACATGAGTAGAACCAGACGACCCGAACCAAAACCAAAAGTTGGAAAATAGAACAACGAGTGGGCGTAAGTGATAGGTAGATGTTTAACGAATATTTGACCACATCAGAAATAAGACATTCAGCAACCCACTGTCCTGTCTGCCACTTAATTCGGGTCGCCGCCAGCTTCAATCGATATCAAACCAATCCATCCTCGTGATTTTGGAACAGAAAACAGCGCATCTGGAACTGCTGCTGATGAACCCCCCCCCACAGTAGATCAAGGATCTGTGCCGAGGGAGGGATTTGCATATATTTAGGTACATTTTTAGTTACTCTGACATAAAGCTGACTTTTTATCAATGTTCTGGAAATTTCAATTGGTAATGCAAAAATAAATTCAATTTTATTCATAGGTAATAATCATTTTGATTTGATAATAATAATAATAGAATAATTTCAATTTTCGTAGCAGTTGTTGTACATAATAATTATTATTATAGTTCAAAGGAAAGAATATAACGTCCCCTGAAAGGCAGAATATAGTAAGCGCCATTTTTTGCGATTTTAAGTTACTGTAACCGTTGGATTTGTCTTAAAAAGGCGCATCTATCTAGATACTTATCGTAAGCGACGTACGCCTCTAAGGCGTATGAAAACAGCCTCGAACTTTTCGAATCGTAACCACCGATTTGGTAAAATATCGTATTCATATCGTCATTCAGAACGTAATTGCCACGTATCGAATGGAAATACCGAGGTAAAAATTGTCCATTGTCGTAAGTGCCCTGTTCCCACTGTAACTTGCGATAAAATGACAGTATGTTATTGTTATTACTATGCAATCTGTCGTAAGCGCCCCTTCCCGAGTGCACGCGAGTAGAGATTAGTTTTCCAAATAATTCTTTTCTAGCAACACATCAAGAATATCCAAGTGCCAAAATGTGTATCGTCTCTGCAACAATATTATCCCAGCTCTTCGAAATAGCAAGAATAGCGTAAGCGCCTTTTTTCTCGAAAAAGTACTACTTCCCAGGATTTCTGTGCATTTAAAAAAATCGATAGAAAACGGTAGGTACAATTTACGCTAAAATATCAAGTTTTAACGGGTTATGCAATAAAAAGATCCTTCACAGTTTTTCATCTCTCCCGTAAAATCGCGTTCCGATGGGCTGGCAGTAGGTACCTACCTAACGAGGTAAGGAAACACAGCTTTCTTCTTTCTTGAATGAAGACGCTCTGCTAATGGAATTGGGGCGTGGTAGAGAGAAGCTGGAAAGGTTCGCAGGATATACCTAATATTGTGATAAGTTGTTGTAGGAACGGCGGGTAGAGTTCTGCAGACGGCTTGCTGGTAGGTATAGGTAAGCAGGTGCTAAGTTTGGTTACTACTTTTTCTAATTTCTATCACCGCGTTTTACTTCATTTTCCTCTGTCTTTTGCCATATAAATAAACCAAGAAATAAAATAAATGAAGAAGTTACTACTTGCGTCGTCTCATTGTACGGGTATTTGTACTCTGTTCAGATGAACTAGCCCTAATTGCGCCAGTGTTTCTGGATGCTTATGGCAATTCCGAGATAAGCATGTTTTGTACAGCGCAGCGTCACTGTAAAATACCGTGGCCTCATCAAGCAACTCTGCACTTGGGAACCTCAGTTTTTTTTTTAAATTTGTCAATTTTTTAAGCGAATTTCCAAAGAAAATGAAGCTATTGCAATGTGTCCAAAATTTTCAGAATATGAACGTTCGAAATTTTTTATAGGCAAATCCGCTTCAGTGCTTCCTGAATTCATCCCTGGATTTTAACAAAAATGTGTATATATATTTATACAGCTTAGGACAGGAAGGTTCCTTGTCTACAATTGTTGAGGTGAGGTCGAAATGAAAATTCGTATGTCCAACGTTTCAAAGGTTGACAGTTGCTCACCATATGTATAAACCTTGCTTGTATGTATAAACCATAATATGTATAAAGCTTGAGTTGGTATATGTTGAGCAACTGTCAACCAACTGTCAGCTTGAACACTGTGAGAGTCGTTTCACGATAAGTCACCTCCATTCGACTCATATTCCCTGACGATAAAGGAATAAACCTTTGAAACGTTGGACATAGTACGAATTTTCATTTCGACCTCACCTCAACAATATTGTAGACAAGGAACCTTCCTGTCTTAAACTATTGTAAACGATCAGAATCCTCCCAATATATATTTGTGTACCTATACATATGTCACTCCAGACGATACCTGACATCGGGTACATTATAAAAATGTCAAATTTCGCCGACATGTTCGTATTGCCAAATAAAAGGATGAGGTAGATGAGCAGTTTTCAAAAATTCCAAGGGGTCAAATTTGCGTTTCTAAAGCTGGGTTCACACTACGCGTAATCGACGTAAAACGCGCAAAACTCAAACGATTAACTGAATTATTGGCTCATGAGGTTTACGCTCTTTTTCGCGCGACGACTTTTGAACCATAGTGTCCAAGGTCAAAAAATCTACTTACGCGCCTTACAGAATTGCGCGTGGGATTCTGCGTAGGCGGAGGGCTAGAGCACAGGCTGTATCTCGACGATTACGCGCTTTGCGTCCAGCGGTCCATGTGACGTTTTTACGCGCTTTACGTCGATTACGCGTCAATGTGAACCCAGCTTAAGGGTAAAAAAACTGTAAAAACTGCTAAAATCGCGAGTAATCGATATAAAATCACTGAAAATGGTATGGAAGAGTGAGTATAGACAGAAAATGACCATTTCAGTTGTTTTTTAAATTAAGAATAGGGGTCAAATTTGGATTTTTGAGGGTACCAAATTAGTATTAAGGGCTAAAATCAATATTAATCATATCAGTGATCAATAATCAATGAATATCAATGATTAACGACAGAAAGAGGGACTATTTCGATGATAAAAATATTTTTCTCAAAAAAGACTGGCTCAAATTTGACTTCATAAGGGTCAAAAATCGTTATAAATGGCTAAAATCACCGTTACGAATCAGTAAATGCTACAATCAATTTTAAGATTTTATTGTTATTGTTATTATTATTTTTAAATGGTATGGTTTATCGCTGTCACCTTTTACGCAATACAACGAATATGTGTTTGAAAATTCGCTCTTATAGCCATGCTGCATGACTGAAACTGGTTTTTTGAGGAGAACAACCTGAATTGTTTTTTGCATAACAATTTTAACCCTTACCTCCCAGTGGTCCCGTTTGGGATGTACAAAACAGGTCCGTTCATGAATTTCCCAGCTTCCCCTCATTCATCCGTGCATGTTTTATCCGGTCCAGACATGTTCTTTGGATCTGTCAGCAACTCTGCATATGGGCCCCCTGCCCCTCAGTCTACTTTTTTCATTCTTGGAGTGCATTCAAGGTGGAGGACGTTTTTGATTTGGAGGCCGTTCAACAAATTATTGAAGTAAGTACCACGTACCTGTCAATTTGGATGGATCTATACTTTTTTCATATTCTTGAGTTATACTGGCATCGATTCATATGCCTTTCCAGTCTCATTACTAACTTTGGATACCCATAAATCAATAAAAAAGTTAGCGATCCCGTTCCGGACCACTGGGCACTAACACACCCTTGTTTTTGCAGGCCAGGTATCTCCCTCCAGGATGCTGTGGAAATGCAGTGCCCCTGATGCTGTGATCCAAAATGCATGGATCTGTTATCGCCGAAGTCAGCCCATTTCACAGCTTGAGTTCCGCCACCAGCTTGCCATCGGATACCTGACAACGTACGCCACACCAAGAATTTGTCGTGGACCTGTTGGACCAACAAGAACCCGAGTATCTGTGCAAACCAGATTTGACAATGTCGGTCATTTTGTACAGAAGACGCCAGATGACAAGAGACTGAGATGGACTTGGGAGCCGTGCACTTCTCGGACCCGCACTATGTTTGTGTGCAAAATGCCATATCGGAATATGTGTGGAATGCTTCATCAAATATAACAAGTAGTAATACAAATTTTCAATTCGTATATCAATTGGGTTTTCAATTTTATTGACTTGAATTTCAGTTGAATTTCATTTTGCTACATTATAGTTTTTCAAAGCCTATGAGACGTAATTCAAAAGGAACTTTATTTTTCAAAGTTTGTGACAAAATTGGTATTTTGGTGTCATTGAATTCTGTAATTATGTTTTAAGTAGCAATATAGGTGTGATGGATGAATTTGAGCGCACATCCACCACGAGAGGTGTAGGGAGGATGTGCCCGGTTTGGTTATGGGCGAACCACAACCATGCCCGGGATCATTTTGGAGCGTTTTGTCCGGTTTGGTTATGAGCGAATCACCACCATGCCCGGAGTCTTTTCGGGTTCATTGCCTGGTTTGGTTATGGGCGGACCATCACCATGCCCAGGATCTTTTTGGAAGATTTGCTCGGTTTGGTTATGAGCGGATCTCCACCATGCACGAGGTCTTAGGATGAATTTGCTTGGTTTGGTTATGAGCGAATCACCACCATGCCCAAGATCTTTTAGGTAAAGAGAGAGACGAGGTAAGGAGAGAGAGTAGTCAGCGACTAGAGGAGAGCGTAGAATGGCTAGAAAGGCGAAGGAGGCGAGTGTTTATAGGCGTGGGAGCCGTCTCCCTCCATCCTACAGCTAGTGGAGGATGGTGGGGATCCCCAGGCTGGCCCTCGGCTCTCCTGCGTCTTCGGTCCCCACTTCTAAGTTTATTTGGCGAGATCTTAATTTCACATACCTAGTAAAGTTTTGGTTCTGGGAGGACGCCACAACAATAGGTATAACAATTTTGGCTATTAAATAAAATTTTTGAAGTTATCATAGTGTTTGATATTGTTACCCTTAGTGGAAAACGGGGGTGTGTGGGTGCCCAGTGGTCTAGTATGGGACCAAAAAAGAACATGATTTTCGCGGAATGGAAATGCGGTAGGAATTTTGATGTTGTTGTATTTTTCCCATCTTCTAGGAACAGCGTATATCTATCATACGAAATTTCAACAGAAAATTCGAACAAAAATAGTTATGGGCGTTAAAGGGTTTACTGGATCTAACACGCTGCCTTGCATGCGTCTTTTACCCCACCAAAGGGTGGCTAAGCTGAGTAGGTAGGTACCTGCTGATTGTACAAGTCCACAATGGATATCACAGTAATTATGTCCTTCGCCCACCTCGAATCTCGCGATACTTGATCTACTTTAGTTGTACCTGTTGCTGCCTGCTTCTGGAGAGGAGAGTTGCGTTTTTCAATGCTCCGTCATCACTTTACCTCCACAGCGCCTAATGCCTGAGGATTTATGAGCTTTGTCTCGCCGAGTCGAGAGTCTTACGATGTCGCGTTGTGGGAAGAAGACATCGGTCGGTGGCCGGCCCAAAGGCCATTGTACTCGCTCCAAGGTCGCCTTTACTGCTCCTCTCGATTGTCGGGGAAAAAGGGCTAGCAAAAACTAAGGTCAAAATTACCGCTTACCTTTAGAAAATGGAATGCGAGTTCTTTGGTGAACATCCCAGCAACGATGGGAAGTGAATCACTTCCTAGAGTTGAGTTCGCTTATCAGTTCATTACCAACACTCAATTTTCATTAATTTTATTTGATTAATACTACAAGTTGCTAATTTAGTGTGGTTTCGGCTGAGCCTCATCAATTTTCCAAGTACATGCGCGTAATTTAAAATGGAACACATTTCGGTTTATTATTTTCAGTAATGAGCCTTTGAAATCGAATATGAAAAAAACAAACAACACTAACCCCCCCCCCCCCCCATCCCCCCTACACCCTCAACATTTGACGGATTCCGTTTCAAGGTACGTAGAATCCAAAACTGGAATAAAAAACGCTGCAAATTATTACACAAATGTTTATTATTTACCTGTATTCCCTTCTCGTAGATCACTGTTTTCTGTGGTCAGTTCGAGCTCCTCACAGGAAAGCCCTAAATCGAGTACTGGAGCCGGCCGGGGAGTCACAGTTTCATAAAAATACGCGGGATTCAATAATTCAATCATCAATATTATTTGTAGTTATTCATGAAGCGTAAGGTAAATAATAAACCGTTGTGTAATGGTTTAACTCTATAGATGCCCCGTCTGCGTAGATAGTAAAATAGACCGTTGTGTAATAATTTACTGTTTTGTAATAATTTACCGTTGTGTAATAATTTAACCTAATAATTTACCCAATAATACCTCAACGTTTGTTCAAGTTGCAAAAGTGCCTATCAACAAAATCCAAAACAGCCATCATTTTTCAAATGGAATAATATCACGGAACAACCACCTCGACTTCATGCAGCCATCCGTGCAGGCATTGACCACAGAAAACAGTGATCTACCCAGATACGGGTAAATAATAAACCGTTATGTAATAATTTGCAGCGTTTTATGCTCGCGTCCAGCGAGAAAGGAATCGGTACCTAACAATTTTAGTTGTTGGGTACCTTATATCCATTGATCATGCAGTATAATAAATTCTGGTCGATTCGAATGAAAAGGAGACATAATATCAAGAATTATAACAGATGCGAATCGATTTACCAACTCATCTACCATACCCAGGGAAACCATAGGTTTCCAAAGTTATCAATGCACCACTACCCAGTTACCTACTAGCACGAGCCATCCAGCTAGCTTCACACTAGGTACTGTGATGTTGCTTGTCATGTATCCTGGAGTACTCAAGATCATAGGAACTTGAATGAGTGGCGAAGTGCCGTTGGGCAACCTACACATGAAGGTTGTTACCTATTAAAGGAAGGACCTACAATTTTCATGTTGCGGTCTTACTGATTCGATTGGGTTGCAGGTAACGATATTTGCGGTTGCTGGAACACATGAAAACATGAATTATAATAGGGGTTATTATAATTCATAATAACCCCTATTATAATTCATGTTACTCACGATTAAATTGTACGATGAATAATAGGTTTCTTGCCCAATATGGAGGTATAAACATAAAAACGCTGCAAAGTCCTTGTCACATGGGTTTATTATTCTATTGGAGTTCTAGAGATTTTTGTTGGCTGTTAAATGTATTGTTTCTTTCATGTGGAATGATTGAAATAGCTATTTCTGATGATTTCCACCAATTTTGGCCCCCAAAACATGAAATAGGTACGCTTTTTTTTTTTTTTTTAAAATCATCTTTGATCATTGGTAGTGGCATTTAATGGTCTTGATTCACCTGTTTACACTTTTCCAATGTTATTGTACACATTGATGGTGATTTCAGACAGTTTTCCAGGTTTTTGACTCATAAAAAACCAATTTTGGGAGCTGAACCTTTGGTAAAACCTCAATTTCCGCGTCTTTGGTCAAAATCGACTTCATATTCGGTCTTCTCGTCCTCAAAAAGTTGGAAAAAGGTACCTCAAAAGCTCATGTTACTAACATGTTGTTAAAACGCAAAAAGTACCTATTTTTATACACATTTTCACTCATAACACCCCTGGGTATATTCCGATCGGGCTGAAAAGTCTCGGGACACAACTAGGGCCCAAATGGAGCATGTGTGCGAAAGAACGACTTTTTTAGACCGAAAATGAAGCCTGTACACGTGATACGGCGTACGGCGGACGGCGTACGGCGTACGGCGGACGGCGTACGGCGGACGGCGGACGGACATTGCATTTTTGGAATCTACGCACCTTGAAACGGAAAAGAAAAAATTTTGAGGGGGTGTTATAAAAATTTTTTGCTGAGCGAATACATAGGTAGGTGTATTATTCACAGAATAATAAACCAAAAGAATAGTGATGCCCCATTTGGATGTATATTTCGTAGTAATCACCAATAATTTATTTACGTCTCGACAAATGTGTGCCTTCCAGACATGGTGTACTCGTATACCTACCTACCGTAATTCTCCAAACGTGCGAATCATAACAGTCAAGAAAGAGCGCAGGGGTGTGAGATAATACGGAATGAGCCTCCTTGACAACTGGGTCACAAAAATAGTATGCACCGGGCTTGGCGCTCTGTCTTGAAATAGAACTTTTAGGCCAAATTTACTCACGTGGCAGAATCTCAAAAACGGTTTCTTGGTCTGACATACAGAAGATGATTCCGGATTCCACAAAAGAAAGAAAAAAAATACGATCTTGCCTTGACTTACGAGCTTGAATATACCAAGTAGGTGGTCAACGGCCATTCAGCCAGCGCGTTCCAATCCGTCAAAAGACGAGTCTGTATAAGTTTTCATCTGCTGCCTCCATATTTTAACCCCCATCAAAGCCACCTCTTGTTATCAAATTAAATAAGTAACCAGTTGTGTCAAAAAATGCTATCTCAAACCTTTGTGTTGATGAATCATGTTGAAGAACCATTCGTATGGAACATTTATCTGCACAAGTACCTGGAACAGGTAACATGAAAGAGCTTACTAGACGTCGTGTAGTAAATGATGAGGGTCAGAAAATCAATTCATTTGCGAATAGACGGATGAACTATGGTGGGAGGGTTCTTGAGGGTTGGCCAGAAAATAAAATTCCTTCTTACGCCAACGTACCTATTCATTAAAGCATTATTAAAAACGTTATTTTTAAAGCATCTTCAGGGCTTAGAAAAGTACATTCTAGTAGCTGGTGTATAAAGGATAACGGTGTTATTGAAACGTGGTATATTTCCACTAATACACGAAAAAACGCGAAAAATACACTGTTCTACAGGTTTTGGTGATCAAACCATCGACAGTAACTGAGTTATTGTTTATTACTGACGATGTTTTGATCTCCGTAACCGGTATAACAGTGTATTTTTCGCGTTTTCTCGTGTATTAGTGGGAATAGACAACGTTTTAATAACCCTTTTTGGTTTATTAATCTGTGAATAATACACCTATGTATTCGCTCAGCAAAAAATTTTATAACACCCCCTGAAAATTGTTTCTTTTCCGTTTCAAGGTGCGTAGATTCCAAAAATGCAATATCCGTCCGCCGTATCACGTGTACCGGCTTCATTTTCGGTCTAAAAAAGTCGTTCTTTCGCACACATGCTCCATTTGGGCCCTAGTTGTGTCCCGAAACTTTTCAGCCCGATCGGAATATACCCAGGGGTGTTATGAGTGAAAATGTGTGTAAAAATCGGTACTTTTTGTGTTTTAGTAACATGTTAGTAACATGAGCTTTTGAGGTATCGTTTTCCATTTTTTTGGAGACGACAAGACCGAATATGAAGTCAACACGAAGTCAAACTAGAAAAAGTGTCAACACGTGGATCAAGACGATTAAATGGCACTACCAATGGTCAAACATAATTTGAAGAAAAAAAAACGCTGCAAAGTCCTTGTCACATGGGTTTATTATTCTATTGGAGTTCTAGAGATTCTTTTTGGCAGTTAAATTTATAGTTTCTTTCATGTGGAATGATTGAAATAGCTATTTCTGATGGTTTCCACCAATTTTGGCCCCCAAAACATGAAATAGGTACACTTTTTTTTCCCCCAGATCATCTTTGATCATTGGTAGTGCGATTTAATGGTCTTGATTCAGCTGTTTACACTTTTTCTAATGTTAGTATACACATTGATGGTGATTTCAGACAGTTTTCCAGGTTTTTGACTAAAAAAAAACCAATTTTGGGAGCTGAACCAATGGTAAACCTCAATTTCCGCGTCTTTGGCCAAAATCGACTTCATATTCGGTATTCTCGTCCCCAAAAACATGGAAAACGATACCTCAAAAGCTCATTTTACTAACATGTTGCTAAAACGCAAAAAGTACCTATTTTTACACACATTTTCACTCGCAACACCCCTGGGTATATTCCGATCGGGCTGAAAAGTTTCGGGACACAACTAGGGCCCAAATGGAGCATGTGTGCGAAAGAACGACTTTTTTAGACCGAAAATGAAGCCGGTACACGTGATACGGCGGACGGCGTACGGCGGACGGACATTGCATTTTTTAAATCTACTCACCTTGAAACGGAAAACAAAAAATTTTGAGGGGGTGTTATAAAAATTTTTTGCTGAGCGAATACATAGGTGTATTATTCACAGAATAATAAACCAAAAGGAGCGTACCTACCTAATTTGTGTTTTGGGGGCCAAAATTGGTGGAAACCATCAGAAATAGCTGTTTCATTTATTTCACATGAAAGAAACAATAAATGAACAGCCAACATTTCCAATATAATAGAGCTTGTACAATAGAATAATAAACCCATGTGACAAGGACTTTGCAGCGTTTTTCTTTGAAATGGGTTTCCAAGATTTCTTCGCGAGTGATTTATTACATAGCTACTGTATCATAGTAGTTGTACAACTGAAACTGCAGAAGCGTACCATTATTATAACGGTGAATCAACGGCAATATTATGTAGTGAAATTATTAATGTACCTAAGCAACTGGATAAGAGATCAGCCTGATCTCTTGTCATACTTATTGCTTGCCATTCACGCAGTAGTTATCCAGTTCCCTACCTATATAATTTCACTCTACATCATATTCTGTAGAAATGCAGAATGCATCTGCAGTTTCAGTTGGACAACTGGTTACCTGCTCTGATTTACGTAGTAGGTATAGCTAACAGAATGTTCAATTCAATTCAATTTTTTTATTCAGCAAATACTTTATACAACAAATATAATGATTTTTAGAGAGTCTATATACATAATACAAGATCTAAACTTATGTTGGTTTCTGAGCCTAAGGTCAATGACCCGTCCAGGCTCGTCTCTTCCATCACTATTTGTTACTGCGTATGTATGTACCAGCAGTTTCCTTGAAAAAACACACCGTAAGTATTTGGAGAATGAGTTACATTGATCAAGAACCAACAGTATTTACAGAGTAGTTAGTAAAATACACTTAATGCTACGAAGGCTGATTTGTATTTTTATCCTAATTTAAACTTATTTATAACAAAACTTTCGTTATTTTCAAGCTCAAAATATTCTAGAACTAGTTTTTTAAATTTTCCTGTTGATGTTGAAGTCTTGGTTAGGAGCGGTAACTGTTCAAATAGGGCTGGAGCTAGCCATGGAAATTGTCGAGTGTAGAAATCATTATGCGCCTGTGGTATCTGGAGGACATAGTTGACATTTGTTCGCGTCGGTCTAATCATCGCTTGTTTAGTAAATAAATGCAGGTGTTTATGCACATATAAAACAGTTCTGTGAATACAAGCCATTCTGGGAGTGAGAACACCGAAGTATTTGTATAGGTAACTAATCTGTACTCTATCTGTCTATCAATCTAAGCCTTACTAAACCAACAAATAAAGCGAAACGTTGGTGTAAGACCAGGACATTATTAATATTATTATTAATAGAAGGATGCGCCAGTCTAATAACCGTTTTGGATGCTTACAGAATGCGCACAAAGAATCAAAAAGATACGTCCACATCCTCGTCCGGCAGACTCAATTTCCGGGTCCCCACGAATCATCCAATTGTTCGCCGAGGCCGACTTCGTTATCGAAAACGTCCGCCCAAATTTTTTGATGATGTAAGGTCCTTGCTTTTTATACATCGAGCAGAGATACTCTTTGCCTTGAGCCGCCGCCTTTTCTGACCCGATTGCATGAAATTATTTCGCCCAACGCGTGTTACAATGTCACTTGGCCCGCTCAGTCCGCGGCCGTCCGCTAAATCAAACGCTGCACGTCCGGACACCTACTTCTCTTCGTCCGCATTCTTGTATTTTTTGTTGTTTGTTCTTCCTAAAATCTATTTCTGTCGCGATTTTTGTTTCGCTCATTTCAGTGATCCCGATTTTTTTTCCCCCTTCGGATTTTGCTGAGAAAAATCTTTCGAGGAAATAAACAAAAAACCCGCGCTTCAAGATAACAAAATATCTTTTATCCGTCGTGATGCATCATAACATAATAATAATTGTTGTTTAGTATACGTGATGATACCTCCTGGACTGTGAGCCGATATCTGGACACAATCAGTAGGATTTCTGCTGTAAAAAAGAAGGTGAGGTAGATGTAGAAGATTCTGATGATTTTGTTATGTAAACTACAAATGTTATGTAATGTTATGTAAACTGCTACAATTAATTGTCCTAGTGTTGTAAAGGAAAAGTCGTATCTTGGGAGATGCGACTATTGTCTTAGGATTTCAAGAGAATTTTGAGATACGCCCCTTTTTTACTAGGGTTTTGTTTCTGTACCTTCTTGTACCAATATGTTCATGTATGGGATATCATCAGGTGCAGAAGCCTCTGAAGATTCTACCTATAAATATGCAAAAACCCGAAAACCGCCAAAATCCGAGATACGCCCTTCTTGTTTAGGACGGGAGCGTCCCGCCCGCTAAGAAAACTGAAAAACTCGAAAGCAACCAAGAGCACTGTTTACACGACAGAAAAAGTAGGGTTTTTACACCCCTCCACTAACTAGGCCACCTGGGGGTCTCCTGTGCTGATTTTTGGTACAGCCATTCTCGAGGTGCCCCTGAGGACGTGTACCAAATTTCAACCCTCGGGACCGTAGTTATGAAAGTTTGAAAACCGCAATTTTTCAAGTTTTTCTACTTCTTGTATCGTTCTGTTGCTCTTCTTTGATAGGGCTGCAGCCTCACAAACATTACTGACCGAGCTGAAATTTTTCACATACGTTTGTTATGCTCGAAGGAAGCGCCTTTTATGCATTTTGTCCCCCCCTCTACTTGACCCCCCCCCCGGCGAAAAACATTTTAAGGTTTGGGGAAGGAACAGGTTTCTATATCCACATCCGAGAGCGAGATGCGAAGTGCATTTTAGATTTTTTAAATTTGTTTCAAAAAATTTTTCGGTAGGTACCTACCTATTTATTTTTTTTCTATAGGTACCTCTACCTATATAATTCGAAAAAATTTGTTTGAAATTTTTTTTTTTAAATTTTCAATAATTGTTCAAAAGTTTTTTCACCGTTTTGTAAAAGAGCGCCGCAGAAAAGCATAATACGCGAAAGTTATTTACAGCGCTCCAAACGTAGAAAAACACGAAACAAATATTGTTTGACCATAATTTGCACGTTTTCAAACAGTTATAACTCTGCTTCTACCGAACCGATCAGGTTCAGATTTTGACTACCAACTTCCTTTGGGTGCTCGAGTGAACAAGTCTGTCAAATAGGCTTTTAAAACCCTCTCTAACATACTCTTAGAAATCCCCCCCGATCCATGGGGGAAAATTTGCACAAGAGACACGTCCTTTGAGCATAATGAATGTGTGTGCACAACGTCAGCTCGATCCGTTATGTCTGTGAGGCTGTAGCCCCGTCAAAGAAGAACGAGAATAAGAAGAGGTGGAAACCCTTGAAAAACTGCGATTTTCAAATTTCTATAACTCCGGCACCGGACGAGTTGAAATTTGGTACGGGTCCCTCGAGAATGGGTGTACGAAAAATCAACACGGGAGACCCCCCGGGGGGGAGGGGGGGGGGGGTACTTGTTCTGTTGTGTAAAAGTATTCTGTCTTGCATAGATGATTTGATAATGTCAGCTAAAACTAGTAGGTAACGAGCACGATGAAACATTAAGAAAAATATTAGAAACTGCTATAAGGAGAGTCACATTTTATAGTAATAATAAGTAAAGTAAAGTAACAGCCATTACTATTACTATTATTGATTACTATTTTATTCCCGGACTTCATAACTTGAATCGCGAAATAATAACGTGGGAAGAATTTGTTCTATTCTTCTTCCTTTGAAGAGCTACGATACGAAATCATTAAGGCAGTGGACATAATCAATCCGGAACCTACCTCCTGCCCTTGACACGCATAAGGTTGGTTTTTCTAAAATAATGAACGTCCATTATCATTCAATGGACGGGTAGGTAGTAGGCGTCCCCGGGCCCCTCGGTTGTCTTCTATCGTGAGAATCTTCATTCTAGTACCCACATTTGGGCTCGGGAGCGTAGGCCCAAATTTCGAATCCACTACCGACGTCGAGGGAGGTCTGTCAATTTTCGAGATGGATTATGGAAACAGCTCTTATTTCAGCGAGAACGTTTTCCGTATTTGAAAACGATCAGATGAAATAATACCTACCTACCTGTATATTCAAAGTCTCTACGGTTATCGCCATATCCCACAACGGAGAAGGAGCGACACAATACTTTATGTCTAACATTCTTTATGAGCCCGCCACGAAGGTTTGCCGTAATGTGGAAGGCTCACATTGAGGTTTCCTGACCCGGGCGTTGTTCTTCGGTCGATTTTTAAGAAAGTGAAACGGACGGAAGTGTTAGAAGGGACAAAATATGATAAGTGGCCCGGGCATGTAGCGTTCAAGGAAAATAATTACGGTCTTACACCATCGGCTGATTTCTACAACTGCTGTCCGAGTTATTACCCACTTCTGCCTTAGCCTAAGTATAATAATTTAGCTGGACGAAGCTACAAGTACACCTCCGTGTGAAGGTATAGGTACAGTAGAAGTCGCTTATAGTGATCGAATTGGGACTGACCAGAAACAATCACTATACGCGGTCAATCTCCATAAGCGACTTCTACTGTACTTATATACTTTGTGGTGATTTAAGTAATTTTTATCGATATTGGCGAACTGTGACCCCCAAAATTGACCTACTTATGAGGAAATTTGTATCATGACCGATAAAGTTATCTTCTGTTTCGGGTCATCATTCAATACCGCTTGGTGAAAATATACCAATTTTCGAAGATTTCAGCCAGTTTTACCTGTTTTGTCGACTTTTTACACCCTCCCCCCTCCCAAAAAACTCAAAAACTGGTCGCTATAACCGACCTTTTGATCACTACAACAGGCATATACCCTGTGTGTTTACATACAGCCGATCGGGATCTGACTGTTCCTATCCTTATATCCGACTTATATTCCTTTAACCGGCTTTCTACTAAGCGACTTCTACTGTATAAGGTTGCGTAAATACGCCTAGGCTGGTTGGGTTTGATTTTGCAACATCAACTCGGTCATAGCCCATAAAACACGGGTCCCTTCGGATACTATCAGATATCTGCGCTATTTGATTGGGCCAATCGGAGCGAACTGTTCTTTCCTAGTCAAGACAAATTTTAAGACACGTCAATTGGCAGCTGTGCTGATGATTCCGTACGCTTGATTCGAGAGATTGACATGGATTTTACATTCACTAAAACGTGGTACACACGTATTTCTCCTAAGCTTCTATAAACAAACCGTTGATGTGTTTATTTGGCCTGAACAAGCGGCCTCTGAAGAAAACTTAAGTTCCGTAAATTAATATAGGTACCTCCTAATGATTCCTACCTACCAGCCTACCTAAATTATATTCAGATTAATTGAATTATCCATAATATATATTTATTCATAGAAAGTACCAGAAGGTTCTTTCCCCTTCTGCTTTTGGACACATAGGTAACCCTTGTTGTTTGTTTCATTGAGGTAATAAAGGAAAACCTTTGTGAAACTAAAAACCTACTTTGTGATCCGACCAACCTCATTGGTGATGATTGGATGGGTAAATAAATAACTTGATGAAGATACCACTTACTTAAACTTGGTAATAATGAAACACAAGTTAGAAGAAAGTTCAATTACAATGTACGAAGTAGTTAAGATTTGAGTTCAAATCCCAGGAAAGGCTGTATGGACACTTCGACTGGTGAGCTCGTAATATGTTCCTATATGTTCCTATTCACACAATAAATTATAACTGTCTATCTCTTCTGTATGGGTCTCTCTTGTTAGGTATTTCAGCTGCCAAGGGAAAAGTGGCGCATTCCTTCTATGAGAAGATAACCTCCCTCCACCTTGCGTTCTAATTACGTACTTTTAGTGTAATAGGTAACTACAAGACGGTTCAACATCCGCATTTTCTAGCTTTACAAGGACGTACGCACTCTGCGATATGTGTGTAAGGAAACGGTTGCGCAAACTCCACTACTGACTATGTCCTCCAAACTTGAGAGTACCATCACGATGATCGATTAATTAGATGATGTACATGCCTTGTGCAGCTCTAATTTTGATTGAAAGCAGATGTAGGTACGTGTGGATATACCTAATTATAATATGTGGTACCTATAAATTTTTCGTGAGAGCAACGACAGACCACAATCAAATGGAGGAATCTTCAGTTTCCCTGTTTCCTTCGGGTTTTATTCAGTGGGATTTAGAAAAGCTGAATGAAAGTAAAAAAGCAAATCCTGTTCAACTATTTGTCCACTCTATTAAACGCCTGTCCTCATTTGAGTCCCCAAACAACATCAGTGGAGCCCAGCATGTGCCAATTGGATCAGTTCGTTGGCATTGGAGCCTAACTAGATTTGTTACAACTCATTTGTGTATCAAAGCGGAAGAGCTGATGCGGTGTGACCTACAACACGGTTGGCGCCTTGAAAGCTAACGCCCGTGTTGTACCCCTCTCAAACCATTGTCCTCTGAAGATTTTGTAGTGGCGAGATCAACGGGCAGCGGGTTCCTCGTCCAAGTAGGTTTCAGTGGAATTAGGTATCTACGTATGACTATACAAACCACAATGAACAGCTGAAAAAAACAACAACAAAAACAACAAAAAAACGCTGCAAATTATTACACAACGGTTTATTATTTTCCTTGTGCCCCTTCTGCGTAGATCACTATTTTCTGTGGTCGATACCTACCCTCGAGCTCCCCCCACAGGAAAGCCCTAAATCGAGTACTGTAATACCCGGCCCGGGAATCACAGTTTCATCAAAATGCGCGGGATTCAATCATTAAAATTTATTTGTTGTTATTCATGAAGCATAACGTTTTTTCAAGTTACGAAAGTATCTACCAACAAAATCCAAAAGTGCCATCATTCTTCAGATGAAATAATATCATAAACAACCAACTCGACTTCATACATCCATCCGTGATTATATTAATCAGGTGCTCCCTAGCAATGATATTTATCTGAGCCCGATTTATACAGTTTGATTCACGATCATGTTGACGAAGCTTTTCGGTTCAAACGAACGGCAAGGCGGGTTGTTCGGGTTGTCTAAAAAAAAAATTCTCAAGTTCGAGATCAGTTTGAAAAGGTAAAAAAACCATACCCTTCAACTGAAAGTTTTCGAGCTACGGCGTTCTGAAAATTGCAACCCCTATTTTTCACCCCTTGGAGATGACTGACAGTAACGCCGAGCACTGCGGACCAACTAGACCCCAAACGGGACGTACAAACCAAATTTCATTAATTTTGGTTCATGGTAACTTAGAAAAGTGCCAAGTTCACTGTGGTCGGCGGACGGACAGAATTTTTTTTGACATTTTATGTCTTTACTTTGCTACATAAACTCGAAAATGAAACGCGGGACATGCAACGGAGACCTGCAACGGAAACAACGTCACGAAAATATTTCTGATGATTTTCGCTTACAACCGATTCGTTGCTACGGAACTTTATCTTCGCCAGTTATCATCGTACAAAAATCGTTCACCACTCGTTGGATAGCTCTCGATTTACCTAACCATACTACGTTAACCACTGCGGACTGCGTGGCCAACAAGCTGCGGTATGAGCGTGATTGTTTAAATGAATGTTTACGTACATAATACAGTGGAGTCCGGCTAATCCGAACTAATTGGGACTGAAGGCTGTTCGGACTAGGTGACCAAAACAATTCGGACTAGGTGATAGTTCTGCGACAATTAAGTACGAAGTACTTGTTTTTAAATTGAAACGTGATTCTTTGTCAATTGTGACCGCCCAAGGACAGAGTTTACCATTCGTTGGAAATCTTGACCAAAACAATTAAGTACGAAGTACTTGGTGTGGGTGCGGGAGGGGGCGCTAAGACATAAAATGCCCCTCGTGGTTGCTACTTGTACGGAAGCTGTACCCACCGTTTGTGTTTCATCAGCGGTTTGAGTTTGTTGGTTTCATCGTTTACCTGACAAACAGTGGGAGAATTATTGGCACCCTCAAAGCCCCTTTTGACCCCCTCGTTAAGGAACCTGTTTCAAATCATAGATTAGGAAGTAACGAATTTGTTACATTTTGCTGCTGATAGATCATCGCAAAAGTATTTACAATCTACCATGAAAAAATCCACAATTAGGTAGTGAAAGATATTCGACAGTGCTGCATTCAAGGCAAGAATTATCTCCTAAACCTCACCCCGGAAGTTCAAATATGTATCTAATTACCCTACCCTCCACGGTTTGGCTCATGGAGCTCTATCCAAGAATTGCAATCAAAATCAAGCCGTTATTTTCGAAAAGCGTTGAGCGTTGAGCCCAGCAGTATTTAGGGCGAACTTGTTTGAACTGGTTTATGGGTAATGTAAGGCTGTGGTGAGGGTAAAGATTTCCAAACAGGATTCGAACTAACAACCTAATCACACAATGGATTTGTAGGTATTGGCATTTCGAGACAATAAATCCTACCGAGACCGAGTCTACGCCTGGCAACAGCCACAAAATGTCTGGTGAGTCAGAAGCGTTCGCAGATTATCGGCAATGGAGCAAGGTCGCACCTACTTGCAGCTCTCAAAGCTGCTGTGCCCCCTCACGTTTTCCAACGCTAATCAACCGGGCGCACCTTTCCAGAGGACGTCCACTGAACAAATTTTTGATCAAAGCTCCAAACTTAGTCTGCTATTTGATAACAGAACTCATGAACTCACAACCGAAAACATTAGGCACTCGGTACCTACAAGCAGATCATGTGTAGATGTGGGTATATACCGACACTTATTCCTAATATCTGATATCTAGGTATCCCGTCGCAATAGATCATTTTCTTCGAAAATTCGCTAAAAACATGTATCAGTAGAACGTTTGTTAATGAAGCTTCTAAGGTCTACTGGAATCGTCTTCGGCCGCGCACGGCCAACTGTACCGAGCACGAAAAATCCCACTTAGAAAAATTCACAGGACGCGCGTCCTTTGCTTCGGGTGAGTTCGGCCGTGCACGGCCGATGCCTCTACAGATCCGGATTGAGTGGGATTTTTCGGCTCGTTCGGCCGAAATCTTCCTCTCGTTCCAGTGTATGCTGCAGTGTGTGTACATGCTTTGTTGTTTTGAACATTGTTGTACCTATTTTTGAATATGAAATTTGAATATTTTAAATCGATGGATGAATGGCGTTCAACACATGATGAAACGTCCCTGCACTCATACAGTAGTATTCTGTTAACTTCATATTTCCCAGGAGCTGGCTATGTAAGTGACGAAGTTCGCCGAGTCGACTTCTTTCACTAAGTATGGGTGTACCCAATATTTCTGCCTTTTAACATGGAACATGTTTTTACGGGAGTAAACCAGGCTGGAAAGTGTCCGCGTCCAGTCCAGGTGAACTCGGCTCCCCTCCCCGTCGCCCGCACAGTTCTCCCTCTACCCCACTCCTGCCACCCAACTCCGAGGAGAGCATGGCGAGACCCGGCTCCGCCGAAAACTGCCGAGGGGGTTATATCTACCCGAAAAACGCCAAAAGCAGCTGAGGACGTGTATTACATTACATTGCGTTAGGTCGCTGGTCCGAGGGTTGGAAATCCCACGACGTTTTTTTGCTTCCTCACTACCAAAGGCAGGGAAGCCTTGGATTCGTGACTGAGTAAAAAAAAAGTTCATTTCCTCCAAAATAAAAATTTCCAATACCATTTTCCGTTTCAGAAATCGAGGAACATATTTGGTTCCGTGTCTTTCTGTCTGTGGTAATTCCTTGCAACACCCATAACTACCCGAAATAACGGACGAAGTGGGCTGAAATTTCGAGGGTAGGTGCGGGTTGAGTCACAGATGGTCCCATACCAAAATCATTGATAAAGTACAGTAACTTTCGTCTGCGCATGCGCAAACGTGAAGTAATTGGAACACCCATAACTACCCTAAATATCGTTGAAATCAATTCAAACTTGGAGGGTCGGTCAGGAATAATTTGGTAGTTCCAAATCAATTTCATTGGAATAGTAATGTAACTTTGATCTACGCATGCGCGAACATGAAATGTTGACCATTTCCTTGTAACGTTTCTAACTGGGCGATAAATAGTCGTAGGGAGCTGAAATTCTGAGGGTATACGCGGTTTGGATCGCAGATGGTCCCGTTTCAAAATCATGAAAATCGTTTAGTCCGCGCATGCGCAAACGTGAAATACTTGGAGTGCCCATAACTACCTTATAATTATGGTTGAAATGAGTTCACATTTGGAGAGTCGATCAGTATAATACATCGATGGTTCCGTATGAACTTCATTGGAATCTTGCTGTAATTTCCCTCTGCGCATGCGCAAACATGAAATGTTGACCGTTTCCTTATAACGCTTCTAACTACGCGAAAAACAGTCGTAGAGAGATGAAATTTTGAGGGTACACGCGATTTTGAGGGTAACGAACCTACCCAACTAGTCTATACGTTCATGTGATTCAAGTGAGGAAGCTATCCTACTGCCTACTCGAATTGGCAGACGTTTTTCTACATATCTCCATATCCTCTGTTATCATGTACCTATTCGAAAAACATGATCCATGTTTCCTTGCTTTGATCCTTGATCTAAACTGTTATAATCCGGGGGTCTGGGGGTGCCCCCCAGATTTCATTCGACAATAGACGTACCGTCATGAACACAAACCACTGGCGGCTAGACCACCTACGGCAACGCATTTTTTTTTCTGCCCTCTTCTCATCACGGATGTATTTTCCAACAACATAATTTCATCAAATAAATCCATTGTGAGGAGAAAGCACCAACAATAACCGGGGTACACTGACGAAAACCGGCTCCAGTAGAAGAACGTTCGGCCGTGCTGCTGTTCGTCCGTCAAATGGCCGTCGTCCACGGCTGGACTTCCGTCGGCCGAATGCGGTTCCAATGGACGGGAAGCCTAAATTCGCGTTGTGGGCAGCTAAGCACGATTGGTAAGTAGTTGTTTTTCTACAATATTTTCCCATAATTTTTGCTGTTCGCTTTGGTTTACATTATTCTCTTCCCACGCTGTGTCATTGGAAAACCAGTTTTTGAGGAACGCCTGCCGTCAGGAAAACCACCAGGTATAATACGCTCGCGGACATCTTCGAGTTTTTCAGTGGGTAAACCGCAGATACTTTCATTCGTCTCAGGTTTAAAAACTTTCCTTCTAATTTATGCACGCACATTTTCTTGAGAATCGAAGGTGTTATTTACACACAATTGATAGGAGCACCCAAGTTTTGCCTCGTATTTTGGTACGAAGTCCACTTGAAACAAAACCACAAGTGGGTAGGTAGGTAGATCCTTCCACAGGAGATGGTGGTAGATTCATGTCCCGGCGCATACATTACGGTTTAATCCCACTTTTCATAAGAAATAATTTCATGATTGGTAGGTAAATGCCTCTTTGGCCCGCGCTCTCGCCTTCCTTACCTCGCTCTTCTGAATTTTTACCTTACTGAATTACCATCAACTATGCTATTATGTCTATGAATATAATGCGTAAGAGTCGGCACTCATCTTAATTTCAGTTCCCGTCTGTCCCTCCGCAAGTCCTAAGAAGCCATTACCAGATTGCAAAAAATTGTAACTGTCATAAATTGGTATACCATTGCGAATCGGTCCCCGACATGCATTATGAAATGAAGCTGCATGTTTGCACCCAACTGATTGTAGTGTGCAGAGCATTACGGTAGTGAGCATGGTAAATTCTGATGACTGAAGTTGGCAACTAAAAATTAGCCAACATGGAACAATACTGGAGGAATATTTTCTTTAATACATTTCATCTTTATTATTTCATTTTCCTTGGTGATATTATGATTAGGTATAATGAAATACTTCTCAAATCTCAAGTTAGGTATTTTATAACTGAGAATCGATTTTGATGAAAGGGATGTGAAACAGTAATTAGGTACCTAGGTACCACCTTCTGAATTCAGGTTTTCCTACCACCAGAGACACTAACCTATTGTCTCTTCGTACCACCTTTAACTAATAAAACTTTAAAACTTTTTAGCAAAGTTTCAAAGAAAATTTAGCTATTTGGCTCCTCCCAAAATTTCAGAGATGCTCCCTGTGAACCGGAAACCCTTTCAAAATCCGTTTCATGCATCAGAGATCTAAATTACAGATTTTCACCATTTCCTTTTTCGTGCCCTCTGGTGCTCAACAAGTGTCCAATCAGACCGTCATGTATGCCCTAGCACTATTAATTTAAATTCTCAATTTCCCAAACTATCTCTTTGAAAATTCGCTCCTTAAGCCATGCTGCACGAGTGGATTTTTTTCTTAAATTTTCGATCAAAAGTCGAAAATTTAAAGTCAATTCTGCCTCCGTGACAGACCACCCTAATAATTCACTCAACCTGTTAGGGCTTGATTGATGTATAGTATCCATGCTTCAGAATATTTTGTGTAAAAAGGGACTACTTTTTCTTATCGTCATTATTCGCGGGTTTTTTTCTGTGTGTGTGTGGCAAATGTTCGCCTTTGTTGCTTTTGATTTCGAGTAAAGATCTCCTTGTGAATTTCTTTAACTTTAATATATTCGTATTTTTGGTGGATCCTCTTGTGTGATCATTTGTCGCTGTTCGAAATCCCCATTTCAAAAATCTCATGTGATCAGCCTTGCGTCTGTCTTTCACATAGTGGCATCCCTTGTGGGGAACATAGAACGTTTTGACCATGGAGAAGATCAAGGAGAATTTGGCACCACTTCGGAACGAGAGAACGCATGTTCGTCGATTCTTCTCAGTTGCTGCAAATAAGTTAGAAGCTAGTTTGACTTCTAAAGAGGACATCGAAACAGTAAGAGAGAATTACGATAAGTTGGTTGATAAGGCTACTCGTTTGTTCAGAATTGATGGAGAAATAAGTGAGCACTTGCTGATAGAAATCCCTAGTAATAGTGACGATGTCAATAAGGAATTCGACGAAATTGAGGCGTACAGGGATAGGTACACTTCTCTTACTGCAAAGAAGGAACGTTACGAGAAGTTGCTGGAAGACGATCGCGAATCTGTTGCGTCGGCGCGTTCGTACACTACAGCTCATAAGAAATGCATGTTGAAATTGCCTAAGCTCATACCCAAACAATTTAGTGGTCAACTGAAGGAATGGATCTCGTTTTGGACTACTTTTAAACGTATCCATGAAAGTAGTGATTTTGATGATGACGAGAAATTCCAGTACCTACTGTTATACACATCTGAAAAGTCTCCTGCTAGAGACTTGGTGGAGAGTTTTCCGCCTTCGGCAGGTAATTACTCAAAGGCTATAGATCAACTGAAGGCCAGGTTTGGGCGTGAGGATCTCCTAATTGAATTGTACGTGAGGGAGTTATTGTCATTAGTATTAGTAAAAGCCAAAGGAGAAAAATTTGAACCCCTACGGGCTTTGTACGATAATTTGACCACCCAATTGAGAGCATTGGAGACCCTGGGTGTAGCTGGTGATAAGTGCACATACTTATTGATTCCATTAGTAGAATCTGCTTTGCCTGAGGCTGTGTTAAAGGACTGGGAGAGGGAAGATTCTGCTTTCCGACGTACATGTGGTGGTGAGGTTGGGAGTGTTGTAGGAGGGAATGATAGAACTAAAGTAGAGGGTGATAATAAGATGGAACGGCTGTTGTCATTTCTCCAACGTGAAGTTGAAAGTGAAGAGCGCTTGTCACTTGCACGCACTTCCTTTTCTGGTATCAATGATTCAATCCCTACTACTGTAAAACCCTCAAACATGCCCAAAGATTCCTCAACCCCTTCCCCTAAGTCTAAAGTGTTCACCGCTGCCGGGTTGGTAAATGTAAGGGCCGATAATTCGAAAAGGGGGTGTATTTTTTGTAATGGTGAGAGCCACTCTTCTGAAAATTGCTTTACAGCTCGTGGGCATTCCTTTGAGCGAAACCAAAGAGTTGTGAAGGAACAAGGAGCATGTTTCCAGTGTCTGCGCATTGGTCACAGCAGGCGTACATGCAAGTCCAACTATAAATGCATTATTTGTGAAGGAAAACATGTTCCATTTATGTGCCCCAAACGAGAAAAGGTCGCTGACAAGAGAGTTGCTGTGGATTCTAAAGTTGAGAGCAACTTGTCAAATGTGTGTCAAAATTCTGTTATTATGCAAACTGTTTTGGTTCGTCTGAAGACCGCCCCTAATCTTACTGCAAGAGTCCTATTTGATAGTGGGTCTCAACGTTCATATATTACTAGGAGGCTTGCTAATATGTTGAATTCTGCACCCACAGGTGAGGTGCACGTTGAACACGCATTGTTTGGTGGTTCTGTATCTGAGCCTAAGAAACACCACTGCTACAAACTGAGTATTGAAAGTATGTCTGGGAATTATTCATGCAATTTCGACGTGCTTGACACGGATATTATTTGTCAAGCTGTACCTACTAAGCCAGTGACCAACCTGCTGAATGAGCTCAGGCAGAAGAAGGTGAGTCTGACTGATGTTAATGGCGGTCCAATTGACATCCTAATTGGTGCTGATATTTGTGGTAAACTGTTAACAGGGGTTAAGGTTGAGTTGGATTGTGATTAGTGGCATTCCATACACTTTTAGGATGGACAGTGATGGGTAAAATTCCCGAAGTCGAGGACTACTCAACTTGTCAGTCAAATTTGAGTTTATTTTCGGCTGACATGTCAGTAACTGATCTGTGGAGGTTGGATACAATTGGTATAGAGGATGCAGTCCAGGTCAAGTCTAGAGAGGCTTGTGCTGTTGCAGCTAAGGAACATTTTAATGATACTGTGACCATCCTGGAGAATGGTAGGTATCAAGTCAACTTACCTTGGCTTGAGGATCACCCGCCTCTTCCTAGGAATTTTGTTCTTGCTTCAAAGCGATTGGAGTCAACATTGAGAAAGTTGAATAATACATCTGATGAGAAGAGGTACTTTGATGTTCTAGCTGATTGGTGTAAATCAGGTATAATTGAGGAAGTGTCAGCTAGTGAGTGGGACGTTGGCCATTATTTACCCCACCGACCTGTGTACAAGGAGGGCAGTATCACCCCTGTTCGGCCTGTTTTTGACGCCTCTGCAAGTGGAAAAGGGCAGGCACCTTTAAACCAGTGCCTAGAAACTGGACCTAATTTAATTGAGCGGATTCCCTCAGTATTGCTACGTTTCCGTCTTGGACGTATTGGTCTGATTGCTGATGTGAAAAAGGCATTCTTACAAATCTCTATTCACCCATCTGATCGTGACTTCCTAAGGTTCATATGGAAGGGTGAGAACAACCAGCTCAGGATTTTCCGACATGCTAGAGTTGTTTTTGGTGTATGCTGCAGTCCATTTCTTCTGGGAGCTGTGTTTAATCATCATTTGGATCAATGTCAGAAAATGGTATTGAGAGGTGATCTACCTGTATCCCCTGGTGTGATTGAACAGGTACGACAATGTTTGTATGTGGATAATTATGTTGGCAGTCATTCCACCCTAGATGAAGTGAAGGAGTTTATAGTTCAGGCTAGCTCACTGTTTTCTATGGCTCAATTTGAGCTGCGAGGGTGGGAGCATTCTGGAGAGGAAATGAATGAAATAAAGGGAACCTCAGTTCTTGGTTTGGTTTGGCAAAAGACTGTTGACCAGTTAGGGATAAATGTGCCTGATTTTTCGGATCTGGATTGTAGGGTAGTGACAAGGAGAATTATTTTGTCCTCAACACAAAGATTATATGATCCCATTGGACTTAGCTGCCCCGTGACAGTTGTGCCCAAGAAATTGATTCAGAAAGCTTGGATGTCAGGTGGTGATTGGGATACTCCTGTGGATAATGAATCAAGGGAAGAATTCTTAAAATGGATCAGGGAAATTCCAATATTGCAGAAGGTTGCAGTTCCAAGATGTTTGACTCTTATAGATACTGATAAAGCAATATTGACATTACACACCTTCTGTGATGCAAGTCAGGTAGCTTATGCTGCAGTTGTGTTCCTCAGAGCTGAGTTCCAGGGTCAGGTTTCTGTGCAGTTGATAACCGCTAAATCTCGTGTGGCCCCAGTGAAGAGGACCACTATCCCGCGATTGGAGCTTCTAGCAGCCACGGTGGGAGCAAGATTGTGTCACAGCGTTCTGAAGGTGATGGACAACATTGATTCAATTTATTACTGGAGTGATTCTTCCACAGTAATCTCATGGATCCGACGAGAAGAACCATGGGCAGCATTTGTTGGTAACAGGGTCAAGGAAATTCGTTTGTTATCTGATCCTGCTTCTTGGTTCCATGTACCAGGGAAATTGAACCCTGCGGATTTGGCCAGTAGAGGGTGTTTACCTAAGTTTTTGGTAAGTTCCCAATGGTGGGAGGGCCCTTCTTGGCTCCTTTTGCCCAAAGGTGAGTGGCCATCAATATGTTTTGATACTGATGAGGCAGAAGTTTTGGAGGAGCGACGTAAAATGCCTATTATATCTTGTTATGATGGACCAATATTTTCCAGACTGTTGACTGAGAGGGCAGGTACCTACTGGAAGCTACTAAAAATAGTGGGATGGATAATGAGGTTTCGCCGCAATGCTCAGAAAAATTGTGTTAATATTAGAGGACGATTGACCATTTCAGAGTTGGAAGTTGCTGAGAAGTGTATTCTTCGCTTGGTTCAGTCTGAAGCATTTGCCAACTCCAATGATGTGACAGTGAAGAGGCTTAAACCACAAAAGAGCAAAGATGGATTATTGCGCGTTCGGACGAAGATCTGGGCGAGAAAGGACTCTGAAGATTTCCGGGCACCAGTAATTCTTCCGCCACATCATATTGTTGAGAAGTTAATATATCATTATCATTGTAGGAATGGACACATTGTCAGCCAGCATTTGCTGAATATACTTCGAGAAAGATTTTGGATTGTGAAAGGACGTAGAACTGTGAAACATGTTACTAATAATTGTGTCATTTGTCGACGTTTCACAGCTAACAATCTTGATGTTGAATCACCTCCATTGCCAGAAGATAGAGTGCGAGATGCAAAGGTGTTTGAGGTGTCAGGGGTGGACTATGCTGGACCACTCTACTTGTCAAATGGTACCAAAGTTTGGGTATGTTTGTTTACCTGTGCGATTTATCGTGCTGTGCACCTGGAAATTGTTTCATCATTAAGCACCGAGGGTTTCATGCTTGCATTTAGAAGATTTGTAGCTCGTCGTGGTCGCCCAGCTGTTATGTATAGCGACAATGGAACTAATTTCCGTGGAATGGTAAATGCCATTACGGAGATTGATTGGGATAAGGTAGCAGATTATGCCAATGCTAGCAGGATGGAATGGCGTTTCAATCCCCCTTCAGCCTCTTGGTGGGGAGGATTTTGGGAGCGAATGGTACAAATGCTCAAGTCTCTCCTACGCAAGAATCTTGGACGTGCTGTATTGAACCATGAAGAGCTTTACACAGTCATATGTGATGTGGAAGCGTTAATCAATTCTAGACCCATCACATATGTGTCAGAAGATGTGGACAACCCCATTGCCATCACTCCACAGATGTTTCTACAAGAGATAAGAGAAGCAGGTGTACCTGATTGTGATGTTGTAGACTGCTCTAGTTTGACTCGTCGTCTCCGTCACCGTCAGAGAGTACAGGAAGAACTCCGTCATCGATTCAGAGCTGAGTATCTGGGACAGCTGACTTTGACAGGTGGAAAGAAATTCAAGAATACTCGAGAACCTGGTGTAGGTGAGATAGTGATAATTGGGAGTGATGGGACTAAACGGATGGATTGGCCATTGGGAGTGGTTGAAGAAGTAATTCGGGGTAAAGACAATAAGATCAGGGTTGTCAATGTGAGGACGGCTGAAGGAAAACTTTGTCGACCAGTGCAACGGCTATATCCATTGGAGGTCTTTGGATCTGAGGATATCATTGATGCTGCGCTAGATAAGGAGGAGGACATGCTTCATGCTACTGATACTGGATCGGACAACGAATCCCTTGATCACTCTATCCCTTTGGACCAGCCACTGATTATGGAGTTCGCTAAGGACAGCAGGACCAAGTGTGGTCGAAGAGTGAAGTTACCTGTGCGATACCAGTGAAATTTGTATGTTCTTGTGATACATGTTATGTTTGTTTTGAGGATTAACCTTTTTTTTTTTAAATTCATGTTGTAGCTCATTTCTCATTTATCTCATATTTGTATTTTTTGTTTGACACATGAAACTATTGGGTTGTGAATTTAGTTGGAATAAGTTGATTGAATTTAGTTGGTTGACTCGTGATTACTCATCAAGGTGGGAGGATGTTAGGGCTTGATTGATGTATAGTATCCATGCTTCAGAATATTTTGTGTAAAAAGGGACTACTTTTTCTTATCGTCATTATTCGCGGGTTTTTTTCTGTGTGTGTGTGGCAAATGTTCGCCTTTGTTGCTTTTGATTTCGAGTAAAGATCTCCTTGTGAATTTCTTTAACTTTAATATATTCGTATTTTTGGTGGATCCTCTTGTGTGATCATTTGTCGCTGTTCGAAATCCCCATTTCAAAAATCTCATGTGATCAGCCTTGCGTCTGTCTTTCACACAACCTTTTGCAAACAGCGTGACCCCGACACCGACTCATCGACGACTAAGACCACAAGGCTTTCTTCTCCAAGACCAAATTGTCTTCTTCATGACAACTATATTGCTGTTATGACTTCCGTTACAGTTTTTTCTCAGTTTGCCTACAATTATTGTAGGATCAATGGATTACGCTCCTAAGCACATGTTCCACCCTAAATAGGCTCGCAGCCTTGTAGATTTCAACTTTAACCAAATTGTAATGTTACTTATTTAACAATAAAATTGCCTTATTTAACAAAAAAGCTTATATTCGCTACAATAATAAATACGTCAGAAACGAAAAAAAAAAAAAAACCACAGTCATGCAGCATGGCTATAAGAGCGAATTTTCGAAGAAATAACCACGTTCCTTAATCTTCAAAGTGCTCCAGTTTGAGAACGGAATGAGATATCGCAATTCTGATTTCACCATCGTGTTCAGCGTACAAAAACCTTTAAAATGAGGGGTCACTTGTTAGAAAATAACATTTTGGGGATTTTTGGGTAATTTTTGCGCACTTTAAATGCTCTAATTTGAGAACGGATCAAGATATCTAAAATCTGATTCCACCATCGTGTTCAGCGTGCAAAAACCTTTAAAATGAGGGGTCACTTGTTGGAAAATAACATTTTGGGGATTTTTGGGTAATTTTTGCGCACTTTAAATGCGCCAAAACCCTCCTTAGAGTAGGCCAATTTCGCCCATCTTCGAACTTAGCCTTTCGATTGCCAAGATAGATTTTTTGTGCAAATTTGAGCTGTTTATCTCAATTCTATCGAGAGTTATCGTCTGGAGTGACACATATAAGTAGTATCCAAATGTACATCCTGGACCACTGACTTAGATCCCTGATAAAAAGTTTTAACACAAAAGATCAGAACACATATTTTTCACTTGAATCCTTGATCTTTTTTATTTTTCACTTGAATCCTTGATGTTTTTATTTTCACTTGAATCTCTGATAAAACTTTTTACCACAAAACATCAGAACCAGTGACTTTTTCATTTAGCGACTTAAATCCCTGATAAAACTTTTTTTAACACAAAACATTAGAACCAGTGACTTTTTCTTTTGGGGGGTAAGTTAAAAGAATAACTTTTATAATAAAATTAAAATGGCAACAATTGAAATTTACAAAAAAGCAACCGAAAAAACCAACTACTCATCATTCAGAGATCTGGATAAGGGAGCTTATAATCTCTTAGCAAATTTTATACAAGATACGGAATATGGTGAAACTGTTGTTGTTACTATTAATACTGAAAATGGCGAATTAAATTTATTTTTACCCAAGAAAATTTCTGGTCGACTTCTTGAACATGTTAGAAACGATCCAGAAAATCACCCCAAAAAACTTATTTATAATGGAATTGATAAAAAGACAAAGGCTTTTCTGATTGACTTTGAGTAAAAATATTATAATTGCTTTTCATATCGTTTATATAAAGAAAATCTTTATATAAATAATCCTTTCCCTCCAATCACCACAAATTCATAAAAAATCATTTTTCTATCCTGAAAACCAAGTGAAAATAAAAAAGATCATAAATTTGACTTGATTGGTCCAGGATGTACATTTGGATACTACTAAAAGTGTTCGTTTTAATGGGGAATCTCCATTAAAACATATTGAACAAGATGCAAGGTCGTTCTGTATACCATTAGAGGTGGACTCCATTTCAGGGTCCACCTCTAAGAATTCAATATAAAATAACGAGACGCTACAAAAAACCTGCTAGTTAAAAGAAATAGAACTGCAAACGCTATCTACCGGCTGCTTGGCGAAGAGAGGCGAGCGAGAATGGACTGACCTCATTCGGCCTTGAAATACGCTATCCAAGATTGTGGAACGTGTTTCTCCTCTCAACTGGAGTCTTGGTGCAGTGGTTATCGTATGCGCTTCTCATACAAGAGGTCGGGAGATCGCTACACGGACAAAACCCGAGAATTTTTTTTCCCTATATAATGAGGATGCACTTCCCTCGAGGTTTTAGAGGCGTTATTAGCTGATGGGCCCTTAAGCTAATAATTAATCTAATCCCACCTCGATGGAAGTGAGAGTCGACCTTATCATCAAAATCTCCTTTCTTAACTGTTCTGCTCTCAACATCTACTTAAATGCAGCAAAAACCGAAACTTCAACGAAACTGAAAAGCCAAGTTGAAATGACTCACGGAATTGAAACTCCGTCGTAGTCGTGAAGGTTGTGTCATTCAAAGATCCCCTCCTATAAACGGAGGTAGAGATCGTTCAGGAATGAATGCTGTGTAGAAGTTGAGAAGCCAGAGAATGTACGGTTAAGTTGGGACATTTTGCTGAAATTTCCTTTGATTTTTTTATGGGAATTGTACCGACCATATCTATAAGTGTAATCCATTTAAAATTTTGTGAGTTGTAATTCCTCGGGATAAAAAGTTCCTTGGATTTCCTCTCCACTTAAATCTTTTATTTTATAAGTAACTGGACTCGTTTCTAAAATCTCAGTTATTTCAAAAATCTCTTTCGTCCAATTTGCTTCGTATTTGTTTGCAAAAGTTTTCTTTGATTTCGTAATTCTTACACGATTTCCAATTTTAAATTTCTTTTTTCCATTTTTTCCACTCTTTTTAAATAAATATCTCAGAATTTCATTTTCATTTCTCACATCGACTTGAGCAGGTGTCATTCCAATGGAACGATGAACGTCTTGTTTGTTGTACTCATTAACTAATTCCTGTAAAATATTTATCCAATTTTTATTTCTATTTATCTCGAAACGAATTTTCATTTTCTGATTTAAAGTTCTGTTAAATCTTTCGATGATTGCGGATTTTTCTAAACTTTCCGTGTGATACATTTTAATTTTATACTTGTCTAAAAGTTCTTTGAAAAGTCTATTTTCAAATTCTAAACCTTTGTCCGTGTGAAGGAGTTTAGGAGTAGAATGATTATGAGATTTTACATTTTCCAAAACGTCTTTGAAAGCTTTTGAAACTACTATTCCGTTTTTCTTTTTCAATGGAACTGACCAAACGTACTTTGAAAAAGTATCGATAATATTCAACATGTAACCGAATCCGTTGTTTTCATTCTCGTATTGTTTCATTATAATCAAGTCCGCAGCCCAAAGATCATCTTTTCCATGAGTAACAATTTTTCTTTTCTGAAATTTCTTTCTAACGGGTTTATGTAATTCTTTCGCAAATTCTAACTTTTCGTTTTCCGATAAATTTATAACTTCAGTTTCAGGAATTACGTTAGTTTCCTCATTCGGATTTTTTATGAATTTACTTTTATTAGTTTTACATTTCACACATTTAGCAGCAATTCTCCACCTTCCGTTCGCAGTTTGCACAATTTCCGCGTTTATATAGCATTTACAGATTTAATTCAACCTTTTACAGATTTATTTCAACCTTTTACAAATTCATTTAAACCTTTTACAAATGCATTTCAACCTTTTACAAATTCAATTCAACCTTTTACAAATTCAATTCAACTTTTTACAAATTCAATTCAACTTTTTACAAATTTAACTCATTCCAACCCTTCAATTGATCTCATGAGAAAAAACATCTTTCCTATTACCCTACGGATGGTAAGGAAAGTAGAAACAACACTTTTAGCTTAGCTAGTGTAACAGTTGCCCTGTAGCTGCGGCAGGTAAAACGAGGAACATGTCCATCACGTAGTTAGCGCAATCTTGTGCAGTTACTAAAGCCACACTTTCTTGTATAACGTCAGATAAGTTATGATCCTCTTGGCTACTAAGTATTGCTCTTGCTCTTGACTTTATCTTGGAGAATGCGTGTTCCACTGGATTAAGCATTGGGGAGTAAGGAGGTAAAAACTTGATACTCATCGTTGACAGATCTATAAAATCACTTACTGAGGATGATCTGTGAATTCGAGCATTGTCCATTATTAATAGTGCATCATCTGATGAATTGTGCAGTAGAACATCTTCAAGTTCCCTCAGAAAATCACAAAAGAGTTCAGCAGTCGTCGTTCCAGAAGTAATGATTTTCGAATGCACGATTCCTCTGCTGTTCATCGCAACAATAAGTGAAGTATTCCTTCCTCTTACGGTGGGGACATTGACTACAGCCCTAGCCCCTGTCCTCGAGCGAGCTTGGGATCGCCTAAGGTGGAGGTTTAACCCACTTTCGTCTATGAAAATTAGTTTTTCACGATTTTCCGGGACTGACTGATTAAAGTCCATTGCATACTGTTTTCTGAGACGGATAGTTGCCTCGCTGTTCATGCGGTCCACCTCTACTGAAGCTCTTTTGAGCGTAATTTTTAAGGTTCGTAAAGCATTGTCAATAGTGGATGTGCTCAAATTTATATTCTGTTGAAGCAACTTCTCTCTAATGGTTTTTAGAGTAATGCCAGGCTCGTTCTCAACTACTGCCTCTATTTTGTTAAGGACATTGGGAGTAAGCAGTTTCGGTTTGTGCCCCCGTGGTTTGTTCCTTACAACCTGACAGTTATCTCTTTTGTACTTTGAAAGTATGCTTTTTGCCGTATTCAATTTGATGCCTGATTTTGACGCAGCTTCCTTGACAGTAAATCCATCGTCATGTAGCGTCACAAAAAACTCCTTTTTTTCGAGAGATACAAACTCATATTTTCCACGTCTTCTTTCAGTATTGCGTCGAGCGGCAGATGGTACGGAATTGTCCGAATCAGAATCACTTTCTATACGTCTTCCACTTTCACTCCTACGTCTTCCTCTAACAACAAAAGAGTCTGAATCGGAATCGCTAACACTCATAATTACTTCAGGTTATGGAGAGAAAAAAAATCGTAAATAGCGATACAGAGCGACTAATGTAAAAGTTATCACTTTCAAGGGCATGCAAACATAAGTGATTGTCAGCATTGCAAACAGAGGCGATTCTGACCATACAGTAGTCATTGAATTGGCAAGGCGCTGAGGTCACGTAGGTAGGTAGTATGTACGTAGCCCACCCCCACCCACCTCACCCCCCACCCACCTCACCACCCTACTTACCCACCTCATGTAGCCTACTACTTATAACTTTCCTCCTAATCAATCAGCTACTTTCCATATCCATCCCTTCCGGTGGAGAGTTGAATTGAATTTGTAAAAAGTTGAATTGAATTTGTAAAAGGTTGAATTGAATTTGTAAAAGGTTGAAATGAATTTGTAAAAGGTTTAAATGAATTTGTAAAAGGTTGAAATAAATCTGTAAAAGGTTGAATTAAATCTGTACATGCTATATTTTTTGTTCGTTTTTTACATTTATGACAGTAAATTTCACCCTCCATGTTTTATTTAAGTATACCGAAAGATTTTTTAATGGAGTGAACTCCATTAAAAATAAACCTTAGTATCTAATATTTAAGCTACTTCTTGTCTGATCATATTTTTAGTTGGATCGTAAATTAAATTTGTCTTACTTACAATGATGACGTAACAAGTAGTACCTTCTGAGCTACCTGATGCTGCTGCTACAGTTTTATTGAATTCTACGTGAAGTATCAAATTACTTTTACTTTGAGATACGTTTTGAGGTTGATCCGACAAATCGATGCTATAAATTGGATAATCCCTTTTGTAAAATTCTGGTTCGATGTACGGAATTGATGGCTTGGAACTCATTGATTTTTTGAAGTCTAAAAACGCGTTGTACGCCAGAGAATAATCATTTTCATCGAAATCCAAATCTTGATTTTCCTCTGGGTATCTTCTACCTCCTAATTCGATCCAATAATTTCTTACATCTTTATGATCGAATTTAGAATTGTCCTTTTTCTGGTCGTTTGACGCGTCAGTTTGAAAAACTACGAAGCACCATAACGGATTATGCACGTTTCTGTAAATATTCGTAATATCGAACATTAAGGTTTTTCCTGTAACGTTTTTATGTTCTATGCACTGCCAACTTTTGAATTGAAATTGGTACGGCACGCTTCTAAGTTCTGCAATCAAATTAACTTTAGATTCGTTTTTATATTCAATCACTGGAACTCTCAAAACAAAAGATTTTATCTCCACAACTCCATCACTAGGCATAATCGAGGATTTATCCTTATCCTTTAACCAAACGTGAATAATGTTATTATCGCTGTTTCGAATAAAAATTATTTCAAAACCTCCCTTGAATATTGGAACGGTTAAATCTTTGAAAAAACCCAAACCTAAATCACCGAGATAACCAACTGCACTGAAATGACCACCCCCTATTGCATTCGTATTAAAACCTGAATTCTTAACTTCCCCATTATAATTCTTAGGGCCTGCAAAAGTGACAAAACCCTGTACCAAGCCAGAAATGCCCGGATTCTCAATTTCATCTACTACAACATTGTGTTTTTTCACTTCTACGCTCGAAAACATTTGACCCATGAAATTATCTACCAACATGACTGAATCTGAACCTGAATATGCCTTGGTTGGATCTTTCGACTTTAAAACTCCCTTTACGTAATACTGAATGTTTTTAGACAGAAATTCGTCTTCTAGATCAATTTTGAAAGTTGTCCTTTTGTTTTCAGCATTCAAATTTAAAGTTGAAGTCGGATTTATTGTACGAAACTGCTTTCGCACAATATCGTCTTGATATTTATCAAAAATCTTTTTATTTTGATACATACTTTATTATAGTAAAACATAATTTTTTTTGATTTTTTTAATTTAGGTACTATGAAAAAATCTTTAAATACGGGTCACTTATTACCTTTAATGGGACCCGTCGATTCGACGGGTCCCGTATTTAGGTACTATGAAAAAAATTTTTTATGAGATTTTCTCATAAAAAAATTTTTTTATGAGATTTTCTCATAAAAAAAACACAACTCACTGTAATAACTAAATTTAAACATTTTTTCTAATCGAGTTTATAATTTCCACTTTTCCCAGTTCTTTTCCCTTTTCTAAAAGTTTCACTTTTTCCGTATCATTATTTTTATAACCGTTCAAAATGTTGGTTTTCATCTCGTTGTAATTTTTAATTTCTTGTTCAATATTGTTAAATTCCTCATCCGAAATTTTACCATCTTTCAAAGCATTCGTGAATTTTTCCTCTATGGAATTTAATTTTGTTCTCGCCAAAAGTTCGATATCTGAATGTTTATTAATTTTGTTTCCTACATAACTGCCCGAAGTTCTCAGGATTGCGGAACATGTTATTAATACAGCTGAAAGTGGAACTCCAAAAGGAATTGCCACAGGGAGAGTGATACAAACACCAATCATCCCCAGTTCGGTTAACGTAGTGAAACACTCTATTCCGAAAAATGTTTTCGATAATTTGCAGTATTTTTTTCTCAAATTTCCCCTCATTTTCATTTCGTTTTCTAAAAATTCATATTGTTTCATAATGCGATTTATTCTATAATCCTTGGAATTAAATTCCGGAACTGGAATCTGAGGATAAATGTTTTTGTAAAACGGAGTAAATTGTATGTCATTTTCAACTGCAGGAGCAGACGGTTTTTGGTTTTCATCAATGTTGTTCATCTTATTTATTATACAAATTATTTACTTTTCAGCAACAAGTAAGCTTTAATATCGTCGAATTGAATCTGTTCGTTATTTCCCGTGGTTGTTGACAATTTTATCATTTTTATTTCTTTCAGTCCTTTTCTTAGTGGAATGAAAACTACTTTCTTTGGTTTTTCCGTGTAAACAGTATTAGGTGGCATTAGTTTCTCTATGAAAGAAACGTGTAATAACTCGTGTTCAACGTGCAAATGGGGATGTTCATCATGATTTGTAAAGCTATATTCCGTAATGTTACAATGCCATTCGACTATATTATCAGAAAAAACGAGTTGTTTCGGATTATTCTCTGATATGTAGTTGGTATTCTTTTTAAACAAATTATTGGAACCTAAACAATGTTTCAACTGAAATATATCGCAAAAATTCCCCTCATCCACAATCTTCATGTCCATGGGAAAGTATGCAGCAATTCTGTAAGAATCGTCTTTTAAATACTCGAGATCGAATTTCAAACTATTCGGATTAACTTGTTGTATTTCTTTCACTTGAGCTTCAGAATACTTTTTCATAGTTTCTTTTTTCGCTAACAAACTACTTTGAAAATTGGATAAAAAACTAATCAACTTGGCTTTGAATGAACTCACATTGAACGTTCCATCGATTTTATATTTAAGATCATATTTTCCATCATATTTTCCATCATAATTTCCACCAGTAAAAGTATATCTGTAAGCGAACTCGAAGTTTTTTATCTCAAACGTTTTCCTAGTTGTAAACAACAAAGCTGACATGCCCAACTGATACTCTTTATTCGGATCGAGTGGAATCGGACTCTCAAACCTTAGTGTATCTCCTGAAATTTTTATAAACATTATTTATTTATTATATAATAAATAATGAATCATGAATACGATATCGATCCTCATCCATTTGAATCAATCAAAGTTCATAATGGATTACTACCGCTTCCTCTTCGGTGTTTAATAGTTGGAACATGCGGATGTGGAAAAACCACTCTATTGTACAACCTGATTACTAAACCATGGGGAATTCCGTTTGAAAATCTCTACATATTTTCCACAACTTTAGAACAAAAATTTTATAAAGGCTTGAGAAAAACTTACGAAAAAATAGAGGATAAAGTTGGAATGAAAATAGCGCATTTTTACGATAATTGCGACGAACTAATAAGTGTAGATGAATGTCAGCCAAACAGTCTTGTAGTTTTCGATGATTGCGTTAATGTTGAACAGCAACGAGTTATAAAAGATTATTACTCGGGAGGGCGTCATAGGAATATTTCTTGCATTTATCTAACTCAATCATACACTAAAGTTGATACACAGTTGATTAGGGAAAATCTGAATTTTCTGTGTATTTTCAAGCAACGTCCAGTTTACATGAGAGTGATTTACGATGAGTATGTCGGATCGGATTTTACTTTTGATCGATTCAAAGAAATATGCAACGAATGTTGGAACGATAAGTATGGATTTCTGACGATAAACCTCGAGAAACAATTAAAAAATGATCGATACATGAAAAAGTTCAAGAAAACGTTTCTTGAATAAACGATCAAAAACACCGTTAGACGATCAAAAACACCGTTAGACGATCAAAAACACCGTTAAATCACCGTTGAAACGTTTCTTGAATAAACGATCAAAAACAGCGTTAGACGATCAAAATAACCGTTAAATCACCGTTGAAACGTTTTAAAAATATACGATCAAAAAATTTTTTTGTTTACTATAATAAATAACTATGTCTACTGTTAAACATTTAGAAAAAATTTTGTTGAAAAAATATAACTAACATAAAAAAAAGATTGAAACTGATGATTCAGAAACTCGTGATCAAACTGATGATTCAGAATTAGAACCAGAAAATCGAATTTTAATGAGAAAACCCAAAAAAGAAATGACTGTCAAGGAAGCGAACAAAATTCGAAAACTAGAACAAGAGTTGAGACGTGATTTCCGAGATGCTAGAGTAGATAAGTTGAATGAAAGAGAAACTCAAGAAAAGATGTTTGCACCCATCACAGAAAAATTAGTTGACATAAAAAATACCGTGAAACAAGCTGACGAAGACATCAAGAAATTGGAAATTGTTCCTTACATGCAAGCTCCTATGGTGAGTAGTTCTCCTGTCAAGAAAAGAAAACTGGTAACTTTCGAGCCTACTAATACTCTTGAAATTAAACCAACGGAAGGAGCTTCTGCACTAGTTGATACTGCTGAAACTTATGATACGACGTCAGATGAGACCGTAGTAAACACAAGAAATAGTTTATCAAACATCGTGGATATGGTAGATCGGAATGAAACCCCATCGAATAGCGTTGGTCCGAAAGGAATTGGTCCGATTGCTAGACTTTACATCAGACAGGATGATATACAATTTGGTATATGGGGAAAAGAGGACAGAATTTACATCGGAGACCAACAAATTCAAGTAAATGGAGATACAATCGTTATTCAAAAAGAAACGTACAAAGGAACGCACGGATTATGGCGTTTGTTAACTGATCCTCTAGGACCTGATCCTGATAAATACACTCAAGAGGATTTGAAAGTTTACAAGAAAATTCTCATTCAAACTAATTCTTTATACCAAAAGAATGATCCAACTACTAATAAAGTAAAGTCCAGTACAGGGAAAAAATGGAAAGATTTGATCGCACCTATCTGGAAAGAAATCAAAGCAAGTAAAGTTGGTTCGGGTTTGATAGAATATTCTGAAAATCCTGTAGAATTTAAATACATTGACAACCTCCAACAGCTGCAACAGCGTTTGTACTATTTGAACGCACAAGAACGAGCTGGTAATAACAATTTTCACAATGAAAAATTAGGAATTGTAAAGTTTATATACGACCAATTGGAAAAAAACATAGATAATCCCAAAGGAATAGAATATCTGTTGAAAGTTGTAAACAGTTTACCGAAAGGTATAATTAAAAATGGTTCCGGAGTTTTAAATACTTTGTTGAACAAACTTGATGGTTTCGTACCTGAAATGCATTTGTCGGGTGGATACAACTATTGTGGTCCATTTACAAAACTAGATAAACGATTGAAAAGAGGAGATCCGGGAATTAATAAATTGGACGAAGGTTGTAAAAAACATGATGAATTTTACAAGGATCACACAGACACGAAAGAAAGACATGTAGCGGATAAAGCACTGGAGGAAGTAGCAAAAGAAAGAATGTACGCGAGTGATGCAAGTTGGAAAGAAAAAACTGATGCAGCTAAAGTGGGAGCTTTAATGAAAAGTAAACAATTTTTCGGTATGAAAATTTTTTATTAAAAAAATTTACTATAATAAATAACTATGATTACGAAAAATATAGATTTAACCGAAAATCAATTAACCAAATTGCGAACCGCTTACAAAAAGCGTAGATCTGTTACAGTTCGTTTGGCAGCGAAACAAATTTCAGGAAACGGAAAACATAAAATCAGTCTGTGGGAAACTCAATCAAAAGCATTTGAAAAAGCGAGAGGAGAAAAGAAAGGAATTACGTTAACTTTGGATTATGAACAACTACATTTGAATCACACGGGTGGATTCCTACCACTGTTATTTGCAGGATTAGGAGCACTTGGAGCGTTATTAGGTGGAGGTGCAGCAGTAGCAAATTCAGTAATAGACTCGAAACATAAAGCTGCTGAAGAAGCGGAAATAAAACGTCATAATCTCGAGATGGAAAAACTAGCTCAAAATGCAAAAAGTTTAAGTATTGGGGCTGGTTTAAAAAAACGAAAAAAACGGAAAACTAACAACCTCTGAGTAATTTAGATTTAAATCGTTATGCGAAAAATTTTAAAATAAAACATTTCCGAGGTGTTTTCATGAAAGATGAACTTCCTAATCGGTCTAAACCCGTTGAATGCGGAATTATTAATTTGGAAAATTCTAATCAAAATGGTAGTCACTGGACTTGTTATTTTAAAAAATCCGAAAAAGAAAAGTATTATTTCGATTCCTATGGAAACGCACCACCTCCTAAAGAGTTGGTAAAATACTTGGAAAATAAAAATATTTTTTACAATTCCGAACAAATTCAAAAATATAACGATCCTCCAATTTGTGGTCATCTGTCTTTGATAGTGTTAAAAGAACTTTCAAACGGAAAAGATTATGAAACTGTTTTAAAAACATGCAGAGGGAAATTGAATTCTGAAAAAATCTTAGTATAATATTGTTGTTTTAATGGAAATTTTCCATTAAAAACGTTTTTATTAAAATCTAAAAATGAGGAGTAAGTTAAAAGGATCTCTCCAATAATAGACAAAAGAAAAAGGTGGGTGTGTACCATACACCCCTCTTTAAATATACGGTTCTCGTTAAAGTGGGGGGTACCGAATCGGTACCCCCACTTTTAGTAATTGGGTTTTAAAAATCAAATTGACTTGTATTTGCCTTTAAAGGTGGCGTCTAGTAGACGCCACCTTTAATAATTGGATTTTAAAAATAATTTTTAAATCTTCTCGACTTGCATTTGCCTTAATAGGGGAGTCGATTCGACTCCCCTCTTTAAGAATTTAAAAAAATCTATTTGCTTGTGTTTGCCTTAATAGGGGAGTCGATTCGACTCCCCTCTTTAAGAATTTAAAAAAAATCTATTTGCTTGTGTTTGCCTTAATAGGGGAGGCGATTCGCCTCCCCTCTTTAAGAATTTAAAAAAAATGAGGGGTTAGTTAAAAGAATCTCTTTTCAAATAAAAATGAATGATTCGAAAAAAAATTATATATCCTATAATAAAATGTATGATACGAGAAGACATTGTGAAAAGTGCAATGTTAGCACTACTTATAAAAATTGGGCTAGACACCTAAAGTCTAAGCGCCATGGAAAAAACGACCCGGACCGGACAATGACTATCAGAAAACCTAGAAAAGCAAAACCTGTATTTGTAAATCCGAGGAAATTGCACAAAGTATTTAATTTTAATGAAAAAGTATTTGAAAAAATCAAAGAACCTAGAAAAACAAAACCTGTATTTGTAATACCGAGGAAATTGCACAAAGTATTTAATTTTAGTGAAAAAGTATTTGAAAAAAACAGAGAACCGAAAACGGAAGTTGTTAAAAAGGAAACTGCATTTAAATCTAGTTTAGTGACTTACGACATTAAAAATACGAAAGGATTTAAAGATGCTTCCAAATTTCTGAACAGTATTGAAAGAACCGCAACAGGTTTAATCAAATGGGAACTTAGAAAAATGGAACTAAAAGTTAATGTAGTTTTAATCGCAGAATTTAAAAAAGGAACTAACAAAAATAACATGGAGTATCAGGAACTCAATTTCAAAACTAAAAACGTAATAATATTGCAGTCAGCAGAAGTTGCAAACTGTTACGAGAAAATGAAACAGAAAATTCTAAATGAAATGGAATCGTTCGAAATTAAAGGATCTCAATGGCGACTTCACAAAATCAAACATTTGGAACTGAACGTTAACAAGTACACTCCTTTGAGAGGATCATCTTTCATCACACTCCCAGCTTTTCTAAAAAGTAGGAAAGCAATTATAAATGTGAAAAATACGGATAATAAATGTTTCCTTTGGTCTGTTCTTTCAGCTTTACATCCAGCAGACCACCATTCTGATAGAGTAGCGAAGTACATAACATGGGAACATGAGTTTGACGAAGCGTTGAAAGATATCAGTTTTCCTATGAAACTTACGAGTATAAAATTGTTTGAGAAAAGAACTGGGATTTCCATAAATGTTTACTGTCTGGATGAAAAAAATATTATAATACCCTTGAAAATAACGAAAGAGGAAAAGGAAAGGCACATTGACTTGTTGTACTTGAAAAACAAGGAAACTGAACATTATTGTTGGATCAAGGACTTATGGAAACTGGTTGGTCATAGTCAACTAACAAAACACCACAAACGAAGGTACTTGTGTAAAATGTGCTTGAATACCTTTGGAACTCAAGATAAACTAAACGACCATAAAGAATATTGCGGAGCTCATAAAGCTGTTAAAGTAGAACTACCAAAACCTTACGATAATGTTTTACAATTTGAAAATTATAAACGCTCCATGAAAGTTCTGTTCGTTATCTCCTCGGACTTTGAAAGCATGCTTAGGAAACTCCATACTTGTCAAACTGATGAAAATAAGGCGTTCACTAATAAAATTCAAAAACACGAAGCTAGCAGTTTTTCATATTACATAAAGTATTCCAACGGATATTATAAACCTCCAGTCGAATATTCTGGTCCAGATTCTCCAAAAGTATTTTATCAGAAACTGAAAGAGGAAGTTTTACACATTGCTAAGGAATATTACGATAAAATTGTACCCATGAAACCATTGACAAACGAACAGGAACAGGAATTCAAAAATGCTAAAGCTTGTCACATTTGCGAGAGAGGTTTCAACGAATTGCCTCCAATGTTAGAAAAGAAACTTGATGTACTGAGAAAAATAATTCAACACTTTATTGATAAAAAAAATGACAATCAAGCAGATATATATATTGAAGAATTAGAAGTTTTGAAGTCAAATATACCTGATAATTGTATAAAAGTAAAAGATCATGACCATGTAGGAACTGGAAAATTCAGAGGTGCTGCCCATTCTCTCTGTAATTTGGAGTATCAATGTCCGAGATTCGTACCAGTATTTTTCCACAATCTAGCTGGGTACGATGCTCACCTGTTCGTAAAACAACTCGGAGAGGATGAAGGGGAAATACGATTGATTCCAAACACAGAGGAAAAGTACATTTCGTTTTCAAAGATTCTCAGGTACGACTCTGGAAAATTGGATATGAAAGGAAAACCGGTAATGAATAAAATTGAAATAAGGTTCGTGGATTCGTACAAATTTCTAGCGAGCTCTTTGGAAAAACTGATAGGATACCAAGCAAAAGATCAATTTAAAGAATTAGAAAAGCATTTCAGCCCGGAGCAATCGGAACTTTTGAAAAGGAAACTAGCTTACCCCTATGAGTACATGGACTGTTTGGAAAAGTACAATGAAACATCTCTACCACCTATTGAAGCATTTTACAGCACACTAAATAAACAAAACGTTGAAGTATCCGAGTATCAAAATGCGCAAGAAGTTTGGGAAAAATTCAGAGTAAAAAACATGTGGGAATTCACGAAAATTTACAACAAATGTGATGTCTTACTCCTGGCAGATATAATGGAAAATTTCAGAAATATTACCCTAGAGTATTACAAACTAGATCCAGCTTGGTATTACACAACTCCTGGATTAGCATGGGATTGTATGTTGAAAATGACAAAAGTTAAATTGGAACTGTTGACTGATTACGATAAAATTCTATTGATAGAAAGAGGAATTCGTGGTGGTATATCGCAATGTAGTAACAGACACACGAAAGCAAACAACAAGTATATGGTTGATAAATATGACCCAGCTAAACCTTCCGACTATATAATGTACCTTGACGCAAACAACTTGTACGGCTGGGCAATGTCAAAATACTTACCATATGGTGGTTTTAAATGGGTAGATAACTTGGAAAATTTAAATGTTGAAAAGATTGATGATGAATCTCCTAAAGGTTATATTTTAGAAGTTGACTTGGAATATCCTAAAGAACTGCATGATTTACATTCGGATCTACCACTTGCACCGGAAAACAGAATCGGAAATACAAATTTACCTAAACTGATGACGACTTTGTACGACAAAGATAAATATGTTTTGCACTACAGGGATTTGAAACAATGTCTGAGCATGGGGATGAAACTAAAGAAAGTACATAGAGCACTGGAGTTTGACCAATCGGATTGGATGAAAGTGTACATTGACTTCAACACGAACCTAAGAACGAAAGCGAAAAATGATTTTGAAAAGGATTTTTTCAAATTTATGATCAACAGTCCATTCGGAAAAACGATGGAAAATATTAGGAAAAGAGTTGATATCAAATTATGTTCAAATGGAAAGAAACTGGAATCATTGATAGCAAAACCCAATTTTGATCGTAGAACGATATTCACTGAAAATTTAGCAGCAGTTCACATGAAAAAGACGAGAATTCTTTTCAACAAACCCATCTACCTAGGCTTGAGCATTCTGGAAATTTCTAAAACTCTAATGTACGACTTTTATTATAACACAATTAAAAAACAATACGGAGAAAATGTTAAATTGATGTACTGTGACACGGACAGTCTGATTATGGACATAAAGACTGAAGACTTTTACGTGGATATTAAAAACAACATGATTGATCAGTTTGATACATCCGATTATCCGAAAGATAATTACTACGGTATACCTCAAGTGAACAAGAAAGTACTTGGAAAATTCAAAGATGAAATGAACGGAAAAGTAATGGAGGAATTTGTTGGACTAAGATCGAAACTTTACGCGTACAAAACGTTCGAGAATCAAAAAGAAACAAAGAAAGCGAAAGGAATCAAGAAAAACGTTGTTGAAAAGGACATTAGGTTCGAGGACTTCAAGGATTGTCTGTTGACCAAGAAACCAATCTACAAAACGCAAATGTTGTTTAGACCAAACAAGCATGATATTTATACCATTGAACAGAACAAGAAAGCGCTCAGTGCCTACGATGATAAAAGACATATTCTAGACAATGGTATGGATACTCTTGCTTGGGGGCATCATACGATTGGAATAGAAAAAGAAAATTTCTTAGATCATCTGAAGGAACTTACGAAAACGCAAAACGAGAAAGAAAATGGAAAATGAAATAGACGACCAGGTAGGACTAAATTATAATTTTTTATAAGGGGATCCCCTTATAAAAAAACCTAATATGAACCTCCTCTTACAAAAGTTCTATTCATGAAGTTTAGTAACGTTTGATTACCTCCTCCTTTACATCCAAAAATGTAACCCTACAATTTTTGAAAGGAGTGAAAGAATGTTTTCAGTTAGTTTATTTTTCCTCATAAAATAGTTACGTTTCACAATTTGTAAATTTAAAAACTTATGATACTTCCTCACGAAATAATCAGTCAGTTCTTCAGAGTCAGACAATTCCCACCACTGCCCCTTGGAAAGACAATTTCCATCTTCCAGTTCTCTTAACGTTTTAAAGTGTTCCATTTTATTATAAAAGTTATTCTTTTAACTTACCCCTCATCTGAATTGAATACCTAAAGGTGGGTCCCGGAAAAAAAAATATATTTTCTATAATAAATAAAGAGATATGGGTTTAAATGTTGAAGCATTAGATTTATGTGAAGAACATGGAGGTTTCTGGAAGTTGGTAAAGACACCTGAATTTCGATATTATGATAAAAACTGTTACGCACTAGAGGACATTTTACATGAATTGAAGGAGTATAGATTTAATAAATTGTTGTACAGAGAACGTTTATTTGGTGTCGATGGTAAACCACCACTCCATACAAAGGAGCAAGTAAAGGCATACCTTAAAGAAAAAAAGGTTAAGGTTCCTAAAAATGCTACTGAACATCAACTTCGAAAATTGGCTTATAATGAGGATAAAACCAAACTGAAGAAGCAGTTTGAGGATCATTTTCGAGATTGCTAAAGTTCAGAATACTTGGGTTATGAATTCAGGATAGAAAAAATGGTAGTAGTATCCAAATGTACATCCTGGACCAATCAAGTCAAATTTATGATCTTTTTTATTTTCACTTGGTTTTTAGGATAGAAAAATGATTTTTTATGAATTTGTGGTGATTGGAGGGAAAGGATTATTTATATAAAGATTTTCTTTATATAAACGATATGAAAAGCAATTATAATATTTTTACTCAAAGTCAATCAGAAAAGCCTTTGTCTTTTTATCAATTCCATTATAAATAAGTTTTTTGGGGTGATTTTCTGGATCGTTTCTAACATGTTCAAGAAGTCGACCAGAAATTTTCTTGGGTAAAAATAAATTTAATTCGCCATTTTCAGTATTAATAGTAACAACAACAGTTTCACCATATTCCGTATCTTGTATAAAATTTGCTAAGAGATTATAAGCTCCCTTATCCAGATCTCTGAATGATGAGTAGTTGGTTTTTTCGGTTGCTTTTTTGTAAATTTCAATTGTTGCCATTTTAATTTTATTATAAAAGTTATTCTTTTAACTTACCCCCCAAAAGAAAAAGTCACTGGTTCTAATGTTTTGTGTTAAAAAAAGTTTTATCAGGGATTTAAGTCGCTAAATGAAAAAGTCACTGGTTCTGATGTTTTGTGGTAAAAAGTTTTATCAGAGATTCAAGTGAAAATAAAAACATCAAGGATTCAAGTGAAAAATAAAAAAGATCAAGGATTCAAGTGAAAAATATGTGTTCTGATCTTTTGTGTTAAAACTTTTTATCAGGGATCTAAGTCAGTGGTCCAGGATGTACATTTGGATACTACTCATATATATATATATACATATAAAAAAGTGTTAAATTTCAGGAATCGTTTTAGAATGGTCTGAAACGGATTTCTATGAAGAAAATTTCCAAAAATTTATATTATTTAAATTTCGAAGCCATTGCAATAGCTTCATTTTCTTTGAAAATTCGCTAAAACGAAGGCATTTTGTGAAATTACCTAATCTTGAAACTTACACCGAGTCTGGGTTTGTGTAGGAGGATATGTGGGTTGTAGGAGGATTAGACCAAAACATTACTGATTCCTGAGGAATCCTTCCTTATTCCTATGGATTAGAAGCTTGAGCAGGTACATAATACTCCCAAGTGCATCATCTATGAGTCTACTCCTATCAGTCACCATTGGGGTGGTTCGTGTCTCACGATACAGCCGTACTGACATCCACTGGCGCCGGTTCAGTTGTTAGATCGATACCAAGCGCACTCAAGTTTTGTAGCTAGTCAATGAACGGTTCTCCCATTGTTTCTTAGCTTTCAAAACTCACGATGACTCATTATTATGCACTAGTATTTGAGCCTTAAAGGCGACGTACCAAAAAAAAAACCTGTTAACTTGTGTACCTCAAGCAGGGCCATGGAGAGAAAATCTGGGCCCGGGGGCAGAAAGCTTCCGGGCCCAAAAAAAAAAAGTTTAAAAAAATATTAACAGCTTACTCAATTTTTTTTTTCACTTCTTAGCAATTTCCTAAAACACCCACAAACCTCCGTAACCGTATACCATAAATAAGCCATTTTGAGAGAGGGGGGGGGGGGGGGGGGGATCAGTGGAAGGAGGATGGATTGTAGAATGAGAAATGATCAAGTTCTTAAAGATTTATATAATTATTTATATAGTATATTCAATTCCAAAACAAATGTAGAATGAAGCAAAAGAGCTTTTAAAACCTTAGACTATGATAGAAATGGGTTGGGTTACTTGGTGGTTATCAGTTTGTAGGTAATCTTACTGGTTGGTGAAAAAGGGAAAGCGCACGAGAAGAAAAGAAAATACACTGCCAAGGTGATGGCACAGGAGCTTCCTCGTCACAATCAGAGTGACCCATTATAAAATAGAACAGACTCGGAAGCAAAATAACATTACATTACATTACATTACATAACATTACATTACATAACATTACATAACGTGAAATATACATATTACATAACATTACATTACATAACATAACATTACATAACATTACATGAAATATACATATTACATAACATTACGTCCATAATACATTACTTCCATTATACATAATTGCGAAAGTTATGCGTGTTTGAAGAATTTCACGTTAGCGCATGCGCAGGGCGAACCGCTGGCTCTATCATGTTGAAATTTATATGGGACCTCAATGGGCCCTACCCGCTTAATCCCTGAGGATTGCATTGAAATTGGGTGAAATCTTTGGTTACTACGGCTGTAACAAGGAAATTGAATCTATTTCACGCCAGCGCATGCGCAGAGCGCACCGAGGGTCCGATCATGCTGAAATTCATACTGGAACTCACTAGGCCTTGTCCAAACAACCCTTGAACATTTGAGCGAAATTGAATCAAAATTGTGAAAGTTATGCGTGTTTGTTGAATTTAACGTTAGCGCATGCGCAGGGCGTAACGCTGGATCATCATGTTGAAATTTGTATGGGACCTCAAGGGGCCTTATCCGCACCATCCCTCAAAATTTGAGCTGAATCAATTCAAAATCGTGGAAGTTATGGCTGTAACAAGGAAATGCGGACAGACTCACAGACTCACAGACCCACAGACCGACAGACACGGAACCAAATTTGTTCAGTAGGCTTTGAAACGCAAAATGCAAGTGGAAATTTTGATTTCTGATGACAAAAATTTTTTGGCTCACGAAAGTGAACACAAGGCTTCCGCTGCTTCGCAGACTCTGAATCAATAGTGGGGAAGGTGGCGGGGAAAGAAGTTAGTGGAACTTCTGCTGCTAACTTGTTTTCTTGGTGCGCTAGCAGAATACGCACAAAACACTTCAGTGTTTTGATAAGTCACCTTCTGATTTGTCCTCTATTTTCATATTCCCTCTCCCCTTACACATTTTTTAAAATTTAATTTCTTCAAGAATTTTTTTTAAAATCTGGGCCCCCCCTACAACGGCCGGGCCCGGGGACCCCCTCTAAACGGGCCTGAGCTCAAGTATAACAATTTTCATTGTTTCATCAGGAGGGATGGGGATCGCAGCACCAGAAAATATAGGTGTAACACATACAATCACGTTCAAAATGTCTTCTAGAATTTGTTTTTAGTTGTTGCTGGATGTGTTTTTAAAATTTGTATAACAAGTTGAATAAACATTTCCGAACAGTGTGTCGAGGAGGCAATTTTTAATGGTGTTCTCTTTTATATCTTTACTAAGAAGATTTGTTAATTTAATAGCAGTATTATTAAATAATTGAATTGTGGTATAATTAAGGTTAATTTAACGGAGGTATTATTAATCGTGTTTAAGAAAATTCCTGTTTTCGGATTGGACAAAACGTCGAGTGGTTGCTGCGAAAACCCCAACTATCTTTGAGGCGAAAGCAGCGGAATCTCTCATCAGACAATCTCACTGGAGGCCAGTCCTCATTGGCCATATTTGGGAAGCAACTTACGAAGTCTTCTGACTTACAGAGTTCTCTTGAGACTGATGTATGAGAAATGAATAGATATTAGGTCAGAGCAATCTGTATGCCAAAAGAAAGGAACGGGCTGGTATCACATACCTCTGCTGACCACCCCATCACCTGTACGGATCCCTGCGCTTACCGATTTTCGCTAGTTTCCAGCAACGAGTGGATATGGGAGGTGACGTAATTTTATGAAATAGCCGAGTGTCCGTCCTTGCACCCCACGCTGATTCCCACACGCTGCCGCCTTCACAAGGGTCAGTGGGGGTTACTGGACGGGAATATGGCTAACGAGGGCCTCATATATGTCAACGGAAATGTCACACTGGTCCTAAATGTGCAGTAAGTACACACAACTTTTTTTCAAACCCACATTTTTTTGCAGAACACTCTTAACGTTATTTATATTTTACATTTTAAGCAGTCCTTCATTCCCGAACGATGACAATAACAAAAGCAGTCATCTCTTGATCTTGACTATCAGGGTGACCCGCGTTACCTGCTATCAGTAGCGGTGCGTGGGCTCTGAAAAGGGTGGGGCACAATACCAAGAGATTTGTCTACAAAATACCCCGAGGCAACAATAAACACCCTTCCCTTATTAACTGTTTGATATTCAGCAAATTCCCTTTCAATCAACAATATCTCGTCCTACGAAAACGTCCACAATTTCTACTGCAAATTGGCCACCGAATTCACGTGTTATAAAAATATAGTAAAATAAAATACCTATAACAAAAAAATGACCTGACGGCCGGTACCTACTTGAATGGAGAAGCTATTGACTTGAAGGTAGGTAGTTATCAGTGTGTCAGGACGACGATCAATCCACAAGACCACAAACAGGACAAAATGCACGTGGGTACCTACCACGAATACAAATTTGTCATCAGAACCGGACCTAACGCAAAATGCGCTCAATTTGTCGCAAAAAAGTAAAAACTGACAACTGACAACATAGAAAGCGTATATAATTCACAAGAAAAAAAAATCAGAAGACGAAGAAGCATCTCGTATGGAGATGACAAATTGAATCGAATGTACAAGAAGAAAAAACGCAACCTCTAACCACCACTGTCAGCATGAAAAGTGTTTCTTCGCCGCACCATCAAGAAAAACAACAACAACAAATTGAGTTGAAGGGATCGAATCGATTGTGAAAACGAACGATTTTGGAGTAGAAATCAGATGTTGGAGACTGAGCCCAAAGTGGGCGTGGCAAACAACATTTTTACTCTACTGAGCATGCGCAGACGGGCTGCTTTTCTCAGTTGTCATGGCGACACCAGGTCCCAGGACCTACCTGCCAGTTTCAAGAGCCTAGGTTTCGATTTCGATTGCAGGACATCGATTACTGCTGCTTTATTCGGATAAGATGCTTTGTCTACGGAGCACACCATGGATGCACTACTATAATATTGAATATCCATAGAATTTCCATTCCATAGCCAGAGAAGTCTGGTGAGTCGCTGTTGAACTTTGTGAAAAATGTACGGAGGGAAATTCAAATTCCAACTGAACTATGGAGGTTTTTTAACTTACCTATACCTATACAGTGCTTTTGGTGTCGGGGCAGTGGCCCAAGTGGCCTTGTGGACGCAACGCCCCTGCCTACTATAGACCTATATAACATTCAAAAACCTCCGAACATAGATAATAGATTTCGGTTCATTGCCTTACACGCTTACACTAATATGTAGCCAGGACTCCCACCACGTCACTAGTACCAAAGTGTTCGTTGCAATGCCGATTGTACTAACAAGAAAGCCTGAATTCTCGTCATTTCCCTCAAACGAACCATCGAGATGTTTGGCGCGAAATTGCAATATTTAAGTTCTGCATCATTCCTAAAACTCCAGGCGATCAAAGACTCGATTTGTAAATATCAAGTCTAGGGCCTAGATGAGCGTGACTGAATTTTTGAATTTTCTTTCGAATAGGATGAAACAAAATAAGTCCCCGACAACAACCATGCCGTTCCCGCCAGCCCTTCTGCGATCTAACCCACCCGGCCCGATTCTCACAATTCCGATGATCTCAAATTTGATGCTGATTTGAATCGTTCTGTTGCCTGAGCGCCTCCAGTTGCAGTCCCTGTAGCACTAACTATGAATAGGGCTCCGCGCCGAGTACCAAAGGTTGCGGAAGCCTCGTTCTCACTTCTGAGAGGAAAACATTTTTTGTCTCCAAAATCAAAATTTCGACACGGGTTTTACGGTGTAGGTATAGTGCTTTTTGAAGAAATTTGGTTGGATGTCCGCAAATCCTTGCTACACTCATAACTTCCTCATCAGATCTGATTTTGCTGAAATTTCCAGAGATTTGCGGGTTGGGCCCCTATGTATTTCAGAACGGTCTGATCATTGGCGCTTGCGCAAACACGGAATCCGTTGTACTAATTTCTCACGATTCAACCGATGTAGCTCACATTCGGTGGGTAGTTGGGGTGTTGCTCCCAGATGGTCCCCTTTGAATTTCAGAACGATCGGATCATTGGTATGGCTACTGCACATGCGAAAATTCGAAATTTCTCACGAATCACTAACCCGATTTGGTCAAATTCAGTAGGTAGTTGGGGTGTAGCTCCTAGGTGATTCCCTACAATTTTCAAAACGACCGGATCATTGGTACGGCCTCAGCGCATGCGCAACCGCGAAATCCGAGGTAGGTACATGATTGCTCACGAATCAATGGCCCGATTTTGCTCAAATTTGTTGGGTAGGTCCCATAACCCAAGAATTTAACCACGATGGGATGATTGGTATGACCACTGCCATACCAGTTGCACATGCTCAATCCTTAAAACCAGTTATCTATAAATTTGCCCCTTTGTTTGCTCTTACCTTATTGTGTGTTAGTAATCTATCCGTTTTTATTTTTTCCAACAATTGCCCTTTGTTTTGTTAAATAAGACATAAATTGTGTGACTGGGGAAAAAATGGTCAACTTCAAAACTAGGCAGCATTAAAAAATCCCTATTCGTGTCAGTCACACAGTTTCAGAGCGGGGTGGTTCACCTGTTTTCACTTATCATAGTTTCATTGTTTTTCCGCTTTTCGGGTGCTCTCAGGCAGGTCCCGTTGACCAAATAAATTAGGAAGAGCCCTTGAGGAGACCCGTCCGGGTCGTGACGACGGAAGCAAGGTCGTCCAGGATTATCCGCGCTGGTCAATACAGCACTTGTGTTGGGTGAGCCTACTCCCATTATATTCTATTGATGGAGAACCCTACTTCCTCCTACCTAGTTGGCCGCCTATCCATTACAAACCCAATGTTTGGCTCTGCCTTTGGATACTGAAGGTTTTTCTCGTGCGTCGGACTGCGGTTTTCGCGCGCCAAGGTCTAGGTCAACACGATATCCATTACTGTAACACTCCAATAAGGTGTTTTCCTTCCGATGTTTTGCCTAAAAAGAAGTTCGTAAAATCACGGATGTCGACAAGAAAATGGTGAATTCGCAATGACCGATAGGCAAGGCACCATAACACTGAGTGCTCCTATCTTACATGTTGTATGAGTCCGTTATGTATCATCAGATCGAACAATCACCTAGGACAATATTGGCCCCACTATGATGAGGTTCTTGACCGCTGGAATAAGTAAGGTATAGGAGGTTCCTGAGGTTCGGCCAGTGAAAACTATTTTCTTTATAACAACGTTTCGTCGAATTTATTCAACATCTTCAGGGCTTAGAGATTAGGATGATGATGAACTGATGAAGATTATGATTATGATGAACAGAAGTTGATGGTGGTGACGAACAATAATATTGTGCTTATTTGAGCAATTTGCTGATGAAACAGGCGTCGGAAAAAACAAACAAAATGGTTTTGTTTGTTTGTTTTTTCCGACGCCTGTTTCATCAGCAAATTGCTCAAATAAGCACAATATTATTGTTCGTCACCACCATCAACTTCTGTTCATCATAATCATAATCTTCATCAGTTCATCATCATCCTAATCTCTAAGCCCTGAAGATGTTGAATAAATTCGACGAAACGCTGGCATAAAGAAAATAGTTTTCACTGGCCGAACCTCAGGAACCTCCTACCTTAAATATTGGCTCCTATTTATATAAGTACCTACCTTCGCACTAATAAACTATACCGGGGTAATCTGTTATATCGCACTTATAACAGATTACCCCTGCTTAGCGAGGGATCGTGGAGACAACTCAGATTTTAAAACCTAAGATTTTTAGGAAAGCTATACAATGCCTATCCAACTCTTCAACATGAAGTAAATTACTCGCAACGAAATCTGGGAAGTAACCCATTTCAAGCAAAAACGCTGCAAACTCCTTGTCACATGGGATTATTATTCTATTGGACATACGTACAGAAATTTTGGCTGTTCATTTGTTGTCGTAGGTAAGAGATTATTTTTGATCATTGGTAGTACCATTTAATTGTCTTGATTCACCTGTTGATACTACTTCTAGTGTTATTAAACAAGTGTATGGTGGTTTCACGCAATTTCCCATGTTTTTGACTAATGAAAAATAAATTTCGGGAGCTTAACCTTCATTACAACCTCAAGTCTTCACACTTCGGTCAAAATCAACCTATAATTCGGTCTTGTCGCCCTAAAATACATGGAAAACGATACCTGAGGAGCCCATGTTCACAAAAACCTCAAAAATCCCTCGAAAACCCCTATTTTTACACCCATTTTTCTCGCATAACACCCTGGGTGTGTGCCGATCGGGCTGCCGTGTTTCGGAGCACAACTAGGGCCCAAATGTGTTCCCAAATGGGGACCCAAACTGTGTGTGGAAGAACCACGATTTTAGACCGAAATTTAACGTTCATTTAAGGCTGAAATTTCGTTAGAACCTCAATTTTCCACTCTTAGGTCAAAATCGACTTCATATTCGGTCTTCTCGTCCCAAAAACATGGAAAATGATACCTCAAAAGCTCATGTTACTAACATGTTATACTAAAACACAAAAAGTAGGTACCTAGTTTTATAACCATTTTCACTCATAACACCCCTGGGTACATTCCGATCAGGCTGCAAAGTCTCGGACACAACTAGGGCCCAAATGGAGCATGTGTGCGAAAGAACGAATTTTTTAGACCGAAAATGAAGCCGGTATGCGTGATACGGCGGACGGACATTGCACTTTTGGAATCTACGCACCTTGAAACGTAAAAGAACAAATTTTGAGGAGGTGTTATAAAAATTTTTGCTTAGCGATTACATAGAGTATTATTCACAGAATAATAAACCAAAACTGAGTTATTAAAACGTTAACTAAGAACAAAAGCGCTGGAAATAATTACACAACGGTTTACTATATTCCTGTACAATATATATTATTTCCTACCCCTTCTGCGTAGATTGTTGCTTTCTGCGTAATCGGGACATTTATTCGTGAGAAATTGAGTACCTGCCTCGGATTTGCGTTTGTGCTAGCAATTGCAGCGCTTTTGGTTTATTATTCTGTGAATAATACACCTATGTATTCGCTCAGCAAAAATTTTTATAACACCCCCTAAAAATTTTTTCTTTTACATACGTTTCAAGGTGCGTAGATTCCGAAAATGCCAATGTCCGTCCGCCGTATCACGTGTACCGGCTTCATTTTCGGTTTAAAAAATTCGTTCTTTCGCACACATGCTCCATTTGGGCCCTAGTTGTGTCCCGAAACTTTTCAGCCCGATCGGAATATACCCAGGGGTGTTATGAGTGAAAATGTGTACAAAAATAGGTACTTTTTGTGTTTTAGTAACATGCTAGAAACATGAGCTTTTGAGGTATCGTTTTCCATGTTTTTGGGACGAGAAGACCGAATATGAAGTCGATTTTGACCAAAGAGTGGAAAATCGAGGTTCTACTAAATGTTCAGCTCCCAAAATTGATTTTTTTAATGAGTCAAAAACCTGAGAAATCGTCTGAAATCACCATCAGTTTGTATGACAACACTAGAAAAAGTGTCAAAACGTGTATGAAGACGATTAAATGGCACTACCAATGATCAAAGATAATTTGAAAAAAAAGGAGTGTACCTAATTTGTGTTTTGGTGGCCAAAAGTGGTGGAAACCGTCCAAAATAGCTATTTTAATTATTTCACATGATGAAACAATAAATGAACAGCCAAAATTTCTGTAGGTACGTCCAATAGAATAATTAACCCATGTGACAAGGACTTTGCAGCGTTTTATTCTTAATAACCCTTGACAGAAGTCGACATACAGCCAGTATATTGAGGACAAGATCATCATCATAGATTTCATGAAAGAAACTGCTCACAGGTGACGCATCAAATACGTTTCAAACTTTCTAACCAATAATGGCCTCTAACGAACCTCTTGCCTCCCATAAAGCCTCTGTATTTAGCCTACATACAGAAACGCTTACAGCAATTAAATATAGAAAGACAGCGTTGAGGGATTTCTGTAGGATGTGGGATAATCGTTAAAATGAAATTAACGAAATAACAATCATAACTGCCAAGATTTAGATGTAGGAATATTGTCACGTCTGACCTATATCTACTCCCATGGATTCTATCGTCTACCTGGAATGTGTTGCCATATATGATGTGAGGTTATTTTAATAAAAAATCAACTAAAAATCTAAGCTTTTCCAACGTTGTCACTCACTCAAAATTAAAACTTTTCAAATTCTGAATTTTTAATAATTCACTCTTCATCTGAAAGTCAAACAGGCCAAAAGTGAAACTATTTTCAGCAGTTATCGGAGGGCAGGAACAATAGACAGGGCTCTAGGAATACTCGGCATTGTATGCAAAGTCGCTCATCCTGCTCTCCTTGATAAACGTATCGATAATCATTTTCAGAAGCTGTCATTTTCTAAAACGTGCCGACCAACAGTCGTGTGGTAAGCGCTGGATGAACCTCCATATATGGGAATACCTGTGCTACAAAGGTACAAAGTAATAAGATGGGGCCACTAATTACCACCCTGTCTACCTACCTACATAAACAAAATTATTTATCGATTTGACTACCAACCTAAAATAGCTGACGCCTTACAATATTAGGAGAGCAGCGTAGAAACTACATACAAAATAACTGTATCTACTGCGAAGGAATTCAGACAATCCAGGTAGGTATAGGTGCACTAATCCAATATAGATACGTTTTGTCGCTTAGTGAATTTTCGTTGTATCCAAATTTTAACACGTAGGTACCTATGCATCAATTTTGATATTCATTTTGGCTTATTTTTTTTTTAAACGCCGCTGTCTGTCAGACACCTAGGGATTATTCATAATGATTAATATAAAATCAGTATCAAACCACACATGAATGTCAAAGCATGCTTTATTGATTGAACACTGGAACAGAGAATGACTGAAAACAGCGAATTATTTTGAATTGTTATATTAAACTGTCATGATACCCCTCAAAATTGTACATTTACCACTCCTATGTACTAGATGAAGATTTAACCAAATAAACAAGGGAAACGACGAGCTGGGCGACGCAAGTAGGAGAAGGGTCTCTTCCATCAACGGTCATAACGGCCGTTGATGGACGGGGGACGGGTGGAAAGGGGCCTTTATAAGCGGCCCTGCTCCTCATTCGACCAATCTCACTCTTACACACGACTTCTCTCTCTCTCACTCACCTTATCTCTCCTCTCCTCGCACTCGCTATGGTGGTAACCGCGGGGTGCTAGCAAAAGACTCCCAAGGAGCACCTAATACTCGCTGTGGTGATAACCGCCGGGTATTAGTTTAGGTTCCTTCCTACCCAAACCTACCCTACCGTTAGGGATCATCACACAAACATTTGGTGATAATCGGTCGGTCGGTCAGACAAATTTCACTGAATAGCGTGCCCATAACCATAATGAATGATGTCCTTCGTAACCAGTAATGAAAAATCCCCCCCCCCCCCCCCCCCCCCTTCACAAATTTTTTTGGTTTGCTTTTCAAGATAGATGTACGTCAAATCCGAAAATCGAATACAACAATTTCCGTCCGTAAGCCATATAGGTACGCCTTCACTTTCCTTAGTAACCATGAACCAAAATTAGTGAAATTTGGTTTACACTTGTAGGTCTAATTTGAGGTCTGGGCTGGTCCTCGAAGCCCTGCGGTACTATCAGAATAATAAGGGGTCGATATTTTCAAAACGCCGTAGCTCAAAAACTTTCAATACAAGGGTATAGATTTTGTGGTGTTTTTTAAATTATTCAGAACTTTGTGTAATAACTAAACCATTGCGTAATAATTTGCAGCGTTAGTATCGTACGATTGAAAATTGTTGTATTCATTACACTTATGGAATTATATATTCTTTCAATTAATTGCAATAATGCCAGTACATAAATGGCTAACTCTCAGACCAAAGGGTGGAATGAACTGTGCAGGTACCTGATACAAAAACGCTGCAAGTTATTGCAATACATTTTATTATTTACCTGTATAGGTGCCCCTTCTGAGTGGATCATTTTTTTCTGTGGTCAATACTTACCCTCATAATCCCTCAGGAAAGCCCTAAATCGAAAACTGGAGCCAGCCGGGCAATTCTTACATAAATATGCGGTGGATTCAAGAATCCATCAAATTACCTATTTGTTGTTATTCACGAAACATAGCGTTTGTTGAAGTTACAAAATTAGGTAGGTACGTAACTATCAACAAAATCCAAAATAACCATAATGCTTTTGGGTGGGAGGTGTAAGAAGCTTTTTTTTGTTTATATGCTTGATTCCAAAAGTAATATTTTCCAACTAAAGTCTGAGCCCAATTCCACCTTTGACTACATAGGTAGGTACCTCAAAAAATGTTTCTAATGTTTTGAATTCGAAGCACACTCTCTTTGACCTTAAATGTCCACGCCAGGTTTCAAATCCTCGCTGGGAATAGATTGAAAAGTATTTATAGAGGTAGTGGCCATCTCCGAGGTCTGTCCACCCCTCAACAACTTTTAACAACACCACGAGACTGAGGAAGAGACGGCTGCTAGCCAATACGTCTTGGTAGCTCTTAGGAAGTAGGAAGTTGGAAACAGTCCTATAAAATTCACTGCGGCAAACTGTAAACCGACATTTGGGAATACACCAAATTGAATATAAGAATTACCTGCCTGGTTAACAATCAAGTTAACCTGATTAACAATCATGAAGATTGTTAATTTGCTTTGCAATTGGTAGTTTGGATGGTAATTATAAAGCTTCGTTGTCTTTAGCAGAAATGTGAATGACATCAAACCAATTTTGCTGGATTATCAATTGCTTGTCCCATATTAGATACAGTCAGGACCAAAAAAACGCTGCAAAGTCCTTGTCACATGGGTTTATTATCCTACTGGACATGCGTACAGAAATGTTGGCTGTTCATTTATTGTATATTTCATGTAAAATAATTGAAATAGCTATTTCTGGTGGTTTCCACCAATTTTGGCCCCCAAAACTTGAATTAGGTAGTAGGTAAATACGCTCCTTTTTTTTTTTCAAATTATCTTTGATCATTGGTAGTGCCATTTAATCGTCTTGATCCACGTTTTGACACTTTTCCTAGTGTTATTCTACAAATTGATGGTGATTTCAGACGATTTCCCTGGTTTTTGACTCATATAAAATCAATTTTGGGAGCTGAACATCTGGTACAACCTCAAATTTCCACTCATGGTCAAAATCGACTTCATATTCGGTCTTCCCGTCCCCCAAAACATGGAAATCGATAACTCAAAAGCTCATTTTACTAATATGTTACTAAAACACAAAAAGTACCTATTTTTATACACATTTTCACTCATAACACCCCTGGGTATATTCCGATCGGGCTGAAAAGTCTCGGGACGCAACTAGGGCCCTAATGGAGCATGTGTGCGAAAGAACGAATTTTTTAAACCGAAAATGAAGCCGGTACACGTGATACGGCGGCGGACGGACATTGCATTTTGGTTTATTATTCTGTGAATAATACACCTATGTAATCGCTCAGCAAAAAATTTTTATAACACCCCCTCAAAATTGTTTCTTTTCCGTTTCAAGGTACGTAGATTCCAAAAATGCAATGTCCGTCCGCCGTACGCCGTCCGCCGTCCGCCGTATCACGTGTACAGGCTTCATTTTCGGTCTAAAAAACTCGTTCTTTCGCACACATGCTCCATTTGGGCCCTAGTTGTGTCCCGAAACTTTTCAGCCCGATCGGAATATACCCAGGGGTGTTATGAGTGAAAATGTGTATAAAAATAGGTACTTTTTGCGTTTTAGCAACATGTTGGCAACATGACCTTTTAAGGTATCGTTTTCCATGTTTTTGGGGACGAGAAGACCGAATATGAAGTCGATTTTGACCAAAGACGCGGAAATTGAGGTTTTACCAAAGGTTCAGCTCCCAAAATGGTTTTTTTATGAGTCAAAAACCTGGAAAACTGTCTGAAATCACCATCAATGTGTATAATAACATTAGAAAATGTGTAAACATGTGAATCAAGACCATTAAATGGCACTACCAATGATCAAAGATGATCTGGGGGGAAAAAAAGTGTACCTATTTCATGTTTTGGGGGCCAAAATTGGTGGAAATCATCAGAAATAGCTATTTCAATCATTCCACATGAAAGAAACAATAAATTTAACAGCCAACAAGAATCTCTAGAACTCCAGTAGAATAATAAACCCATGTGACAAGGACTTTGCAGCGTTTTTGGAATCTACGCACCTTGAAACGGAAAAGAAAAAAGTTTGAGGGGGTGTTATAAAAATTTTTTGCCGAGCGAATACATAGGTGTATTATTCACAGAATAATAAACCAAAATGATAGTTTGATACAGGTACTTGTACATAATAATTTTGTGGCAGCAGCAGTCGCGCATTGACTCCACCTCCACACATCTCAGCAGCCACTGTAAACCTAATGGATTCACTGTTTTGACTTGTGGACGATGAAAACACCGACTAAGGCACAAAACCCTCATAAGTCAAATGACAATGCTTTTGGAGTTCGTGTTGCTAGCAATTGCAGAAAGGTCACGGCCCCCCACGGAAGATAACTAAAGAAGGTGATAGGAACCGCGAAACGTCGGTGCGAAGGAGCCCAACCTTTCACCAGGTGATGTGAAACACAAGGTCGGGCCGCCTCCATTACATCACCTTGAGGAGCTCGACCTACAATCGGACCACGCACTGATATCATCCCGAAACATTTGCCTTGTTGCATTTCCCCAAGTTGAGGTTGAGACAACAATCTCTAAGAGTGTCAGCTACTACATTACACTGTTTATCATTACAATAAACTAGTTTACAACAAAATTGCTAGTTACATACCAACCTGCTAGAACGAAGTGAATATTAGGTACTTACTGCGGCATTCACGAAGTAGCATTTGTTATGCTACCAAAGATTCAGATTTCATTGCTCAAGTTTTCAAAAAACAAAGAAATTACAAACTGGTGGAAATTCGAGATTTGAATTCAATAATAAATACAACTAAATTGCTTAGTTTGTATTGGAATTTATTCAACGCTTGCAAATTTTGTAACAAAATGGAAAGAGAAGGCCCGGATGTAACTAACTTACGGGCTTCAACAAATTGTAGCTTGTAGGATTAGAAACAGTAAGTATTGTAAGTGAAACAGTATTTTTCGACGACGTTTCGACCTTTTAATTAATAGTCATCAACGGACAACCATTATCAATCATGATAAGAGTATTAATCTTTTTCTCCTTTGCTTCTTGACAATGAAGCTGCCTCTAACAATCAGAGAGAAAACTCACAACAAACTGGTGGAAATCTACCAAATACTATTATATTCTGTGTTACATAATGATATATTCTTTATATATATTTTTTTAAATTCAAAACGCTATAATTAGAATAATCCTTAATAAGCCGGCTAGGTACCATACTTCACTTTTATATGATGAATTCAACGTATTCAACACAAAACAAATATTCCTGCTTGAATCCTGTGTCCACATCTATAAATCAGGAATTGATGATAACGATCTGTGTGCTGGTTCCAGCACCAGGTTGGCATCGTTAACAAATTTAAGTCAGCCAAGATGTAATACCGAATTTTTCAAGCGTATTTCCTACAATAGGGCTTTAAACTTTTTCTATGAAAATAAGATTAACACCACTTCATATAAATCGTTAAGCACATTCAAACATTGTATTAAGCAGTGTATTAGAGTTACTTGATGTCGTTCACTTTTGGAATTGTCTTTTTGTACTATTTAGCTCTTTTTGAACCTGATAAAGTTGGAATTGTTGCTCCATTCTGTTTCTGCGATTTATATTTTTTATATCTTAAGTTTTCTATGTTATCCAAAGTTTATTTGTATTTTCCGATGGCTAACGAACTCCACCTGAGAGCACAAGTTCTAGAAACTTATTCTCATTGTGGGCGAAATTAGAGACATATTTATTTAATTTCATGTCTTCTGAATTACTTTATACTTATATAGTTGTAGAACATATTAATTTTAGTTAAGAATTTGATTTTAAATTTATATGAAGAATTTTTCTAATTTTGTATGTATTCTATTTCGCTAAATAAACCAATTCTAAATTTCAGCAGACATTCAGAGTCTTAGTCTTGTCACTGACATCGCCCTATACACATGACTTGTGTAAAAACGTCTCCGTAGGGTTATAAATATTTAGGTTGGAGTTTCTAAATATTTAGGTTGGAGTTTCTAAGTTCGCCGTATACACAAGGTAAAGTGACATTTTATTTCACCACCTACGGAAGCGTCAGACTTCCCTTCAACTGACATTATTATGTCCCATTAGTTGGTCTGAACGCTATCTTCTCGGCTAAAGTATAGTAGATAAGATTAAAGGCAGTTACCGAGGGATATATTTTCTCTTAAACGATCATTACTCCCCATAATTAACCATGTGTTTACTGATAGCGCCCCATTTTTGATAGCGGTCTCGTTCTTTGCACTCTTATCCCTCCTAGCAACTTCTTTCATGAACCGAAACGATTTCACATATAGATTTCTGCCAATAAAAACTACTCCAAGCCGAATACAAAACTTATTTACATAACACTTATTTGGCGAGTCAATCGCTTCCAAGGTGGTCAGTAATCAAAGAGGCGAAGAGTTGAGTCACGAGGTAGGTGATACGTTTATCATCATTTCAAACCTGTTCTATAAGTATCAATAAACCCTTGCTATAAGGAAGGCTGGACTGGTGCCAAAAATTTGCCCGAAGATTCGAGCTCAGGCATTTTATTAAGAATTTGTGCCAACCCCCCCCCCCCCCCCCCCAAGCAAATTACTCTAATGTTCGTTAATTATTCTTGTGAGGTTCTACTTCATTAGATTAGTTTGTTGTTTATTATTTAGCTGCCGTCACGTAATTATAATAGTTCGTTCAACCATTGTATAAATCAATGGTTCCCAAATGTTTTAGCCCTTCTCAAAGCTAGAAGGCAACTACAACGAATCTCCTCTTTTCTTATCGTGGTTTTGTAAAGTTGTGGGTATCTGTAAGTGTTAATGTTATCTGAAAACAACCATATTCTACCATTTCTTGTTATCGCCTCAAAACGAAGATATTAAATATTTAAAAATTTTATAAATCAGGAAAAACCTGTTCAAAGAACAAACTGGCTCCAACAAACATAATGTCAGTATTCATCATTTGGCAGCTTTCTTCTTCTACTTTATTGACGACAATTGGTTAAAATTTGTCAAATCAGGAACAACAAGGTTTCTCTCGTTATTCTCACCCTTCTTTTAGGGAGAAATACATTGTATTTTACGAATATCTTTCCATTTACCAACGACATAGAATAGTTCATCATTTTCTTCTGTTCCATTCACAGAAACGAAGAAAATCTCCAGCAATCCAAGTACCTCACAATTCATTGTCCGTGTATTGGCGAACCATCTTATTGCTCAAATCTTGATGAAATTTACAATATCCACAAACAATACAATGAAGATTTGGAACTAATCGCTGTTTGAAGCCAGATGCCGGAAGATTTCCTCAGAATTTCGAAACATTTTCAGATGAATTGATTTTCTACACTGGGGTAGTGTTCCATATATTTAGATCATTGTTCAAACCTTGTTAGTACGGGAATTTTGCTTCTTGAATTTGATTAAAGCGGACGAAGTTGTGCGAGAGAGAGAGGGGATATACCCTCAATACATCTAGATTATCAGCTCCACAGGCGTTCAGTGAATTTTCAATTCTAAATATGCTTGTGAGTTCCTCTCAAGACTGTAATTTCAGGGTATCATGAGAAATTTTAGTTTTTCTCATTATTTTAGGACACCATTATTTTATTATACTTACCCATAATTCACTTACGACCGATTATTTTTTCTCGCAAAAAAGCCTACATCCCCCCCCCCCCCCCCCTCGCAATTTTTACAGAGATGTTAGCTAGTTTTTAGATCCACATGCAATAAATGTTATCGAGGTATTCCGTCGGAAAGACAAATTTTTGCCGTGAATACGCAGAGCCAAATCGGTGTTGAGAAGGAAGACTGAGGAGCGATCAGCGAGGTGACCGATGGCGCGGAGAACGTGACGGCTACGCCGAACCCTGACCTCAGCGGACTTACATGCGTCATTATTTTGTTTTTCACGATCACCTGGCTACTAATTCTGCTATTCCGAGTGATATTTTGTTTATTTGGAAAAGTAAGGGGCGAGCCCAATTTCCCGTTCACCTTTTCATCATGCTGAATAAGCGATATTCAACAAAAAGTCACATGGGTTCATTATCCTTTTAGACATACAAATATGTTGGCTAAAAATGTAGGATATTCATTCAATGTTTCCTTAATGTGAAATAATATTGAAATATAAATTTCTGGCGGTTTTCACCAATTTTGGCCGCAAAAATTCGAATTAGCCTCCTATTTTTGACAGATCATCTTCGATAATTGAACTTGTTATATTGTCATGATTCACCTGTTGATACTACCTCCTGTGTCATTATACAAATTTCTGGAAATTACAGCCGTTTCCACAGGGTTTACTTGTCCCGTAAATATTGAATGTTTTACTCCGTTAGAACCTCAATCGTTCGCACAGTGATCAAAATCAACTTCATAAATATTTGGTCTCCTCACCCTAAAAAAACATTTTTAAAAATATTTTTGTTAATCCAACGCCCGTCTCATTCATTCGACGTCTTGCTGCCCAATATCTTTCACACGCTTTTTCCTCTGGCGTGGACCCGCATATGCCTACCAGTACCAGTGCACTTCACAAACAAGCCTCACTAAAACGTCAAAAATATCGAATTTTGCAACCATTTTTCATCCTTAACACCCCTGGGTGCTGCCGAGAAAAGGGACTCAACTAGGGCCCAAATGAAAGAACGATTTTTTTTAGAACTAAAATCAAGTTAATTGAAAAAATCACCTCTTTCCAGCTATTTTAGAAACTCCAAAATACATGAACCCTAGTATGAACACATAGGTACAATTAATTCCAACCACAGTACCAAGGCCGAGCCAAGTAATCCACGACATAATATCTGAACTTCCGAGCTACGGCACCTGCTAGTAGTCCACTTCCCCATCCTTCCGCTGAAGACCTTTGGAATAAAGCACGACCATGTAACGTGAATGTGAACGTTCCTATCGTAACGCAGGTGTGCCAGTAAGAAGTCGGACTCATTACGATGAATAATCACACGGTGATCAGAATCCTTCGCATTGTTGCAACAGGTGCCTTCGTGATAATCAAATGGATGAATCATCCATAATCCTTGAAGTATGATGACATTCAACTTGAGAATGCTTTTTCTAAAATCGCTTCGATTCTCGTATCTGTGGTTGTAAGAGGCAATGGCTAATGCAATCGGTATTATTAGTTAGGTACTTTACGCTGTTTCGCTCATCCACACAGAACAAAAAGTGAAAAACCTCAGACGTCACTTTAATTGAATTCCTTTGTTCAAAGTGCAGCTTGACTGAAGAAATATTTTAAATCGCATGAACTAAAATTATTATCATCACCAAGTGTGTACCTAATTCAAGTGCCTCCAACCTTGGACCGGTTCAGGGACTTGTTGCATTCACTGGTAAAGAATCACACCAGGACACCTTGATTCTACGTAACTTGGTACGACCATTTTGAATACATAAATAATCTGGCACTATAAACTAGACTGTACACTTTTTTACAATTTATAAATTGTATAAGTTACAGAGCATTGCGTACAAAACGTAGATCGAACACAGCCTTTTCAAACAATAGTTCGCTTTTATTATAAGTGTGACTATATTTTATTATACTTTCCAACAGTACCTAACTACCTTCTACCTAAGATTTCGGGATTTCATCTATAATGTCTGAGTCTGAGGTAACAGAAGAAATGTATTTCTTTTATGAGTGCTGGTTAAATGCTGGATACTGTTCCTCGCACGAGGTGAAAACAAGATCAGTGTGAAACAACAGTTGTTGAAGATAGAGAGCTAAAAGAGTTAGGGGGAACCGTACAAAACCCCACAAAATATTATGATGCCACGAAAAGTCGTGCCATTAGGGCTAAGTCTGAAATATTTTCTCACTACTAAATTGTAAGTACCTACCTAAATAATGTCGTGAAGCATAAATTGTTGAACATCCTGGATTTAAGTTACCTAAGTTAGATTAGACATGATGTGTGACGAATCTGATAGAATTACACGCTCATATTTTTAGGCTGTGTTAGCTGTTTACTTACTCTCACTCACGAGCAGATTATTGTTGTCATTTTCTGTGCAGGTATATACATATAACCAGTGTATCTACCTTTTTTCAATTTTTTCAATAATATATAACCATAATATGGATAAATAGCCAACCATCTAGTTCAAGGTTTACTATACTCCATACTTATTGTGATATACCTAAGGTAATAAAGATAATATTCTAACGTAGGTATCTATTTTTCTGTTACTATAAACTTTGTTTAAGCTTCGAAAGCTTCGAATTTTCTACTGTTATTATAAACTTTGTTTGTACCCTAAGTTCAAGTTCTATCTATCTAGTTCACCTAGGGTAACTAAGTACCTGCCTATTTTCTAGATGACTTCAAATATTCTATAGTCCTATATTTTTCCACGGTTATTATGACCTTTCATTTGTACCCTAAGGTCAAATTTGTACCCTAAGGTCAGAAAATACAATACTTTCGAATGTTATCAAGTTTCATTTTTTGTTTCTTGACACATTTTTCGGGAAATTGAGGGTGAAGATACCCTAACTCAAAAATGTATAGATTATTATTTTAACGACAACCTGATTTATTCTAGCATTATATTTTAACTAAGGCATCCATGATACAAATACAAGGAAAAATCGCCGGACTGTGGTAGGAATAAAACCTGGCGTGTAGTGTACACCACTCTGAAAGCTGTTTTTGCTAATTTTTCGGAGATTTTGGCGCTTACCACCTTTGCGACGGAAAGCCCTCACCTCAACTATTCTCCAGCGATTCTCAACCCGGGATGCGAGTGAGCCTCGCTTCGGGTGCGCAAAAATACCTGTGTAGTTATTATTTTTTCGGTTGTGAACGTAGCTTAATTAAACATTCACAATACAACACCCCTCCTATTCTACGTTTAGGAATCCAAAATACGCAATACTTGAGTTGATCTCGTGACCAAGTTTTAGGACTTCCCTCGGTAGTAAGACGTCCTCATATATTTGATCTGGCCAGAAGAGGAAAACAATCAACCGAGGATGAAAAAGAACCAATTCAAATCCGTTTCAAACCATCCTGAATACGAATCCACGAACAAATTTTTCAAGAGACAGGCCAAATTATTATTATTTTGAACACAAATTTCTTTTCTTTTATAAATAAGGTGTACTTATTATTTGGAACAACGTGATTTTAGTTTATAGTTATTAATATTTTGTAAATTGGGCAATTTTTGCCCGTATAATAATAATAATAAATAAATAAATAAATAATAAAAAACAGGTGTGTATGTATGCGCGTGTGCGTGTGTGTGTGTGTGTGAGACAGAATTTTGTGTGCGCTGCTCAGGCCACAGTTCTCAACCGATTTGCATGGTTCTTTTTTTGATCGATGTAGAAAACTGTTTAGTAGACATTACCGGAATTCCTAAGTTGGTTTCTGGAGGGGGAAAATGGGGGTTAATACTGAAAAAAAAAACCGCGGGTTTTTCGGCTGAATGTTGTGTGTGCTGCTCAGGGCTTAATTCTTAGCCGATTTCCGTGTTTCTTTTTTGTTCGACGCAAAATTTAGCCTAGTTGTGCGTTGCGTCGCCGGAATTTCGAAATCTATTTCTTTACGGGCGGTGGGACAGAACGCGGGATTTTCTGCAAGTCTTGTGCCGTACGACATAGGTACATAAGAAACAATAGTTAGGTAGCAACTAGTCTTAGATCAATCGATCGATTTATTCACGATATTCTTGGGGCATTGTTATGACGATAACATCACTTACTCTAATATAGGCAGTCAAACACGTACATAAGCTGTCATATCGCGTCACAAGTCACGAAATTGAAAACTAATTTGTACAATGAATTCATCATTGTGATGGATGTATAGGGAGCGCACATCCACCACGAGAGGTGTGAGGGAGGATGTGTCCGGTTTGGTTATGGGCGGACCACCACCATGCCCGGGATCTTTTTGGATGTGTGTGTCCGATTTGGTTATGGGCGAACCACCACCATGCTCGGAATCTTTTAGGAGTGTTGCCTGGTTTGGTTATGGGCGGACCACCACCATTCCCAGGATCTTTTAGGTTAGGAGAGAGATGAAGAGCTAGGAGAGCGAGAGAGAGAGAGTAGTCAGCGACTAGAGGAGAGCGTAGAATGGTCAAAAAGGCGAAGGAGGCGAGTTTTTATAGGCCTGGAAGCCATCTCCCTCCATCCTCCAGCTAGTGGAGGATGGTGGGGATCCTCAGGTTGTCCCTCCGCTCTCCTGCGTCTTCCGTCCCCACTTCTAGGTTTATTTTGCGAGATCTTAATTTCACAGAGTAAGGTTGTGGTTCTGGGAGGATACCACGACAATCATCATCATAGATCAGCTACTGATATATGCTTCCAGACGATCTGCAATTAGTGAGAGTGAGATACACCGCCATACGGTACGTCCACTGTAATCCATGCATACTCTACGGGATGTTTATGGAAGTTGTGTTCTCCTCTACCTACCTACTTGATTTTGATGGGGAAAAAAGTAACAATTTTTTGGTTAGCATATTAAGTTTATTTAAATAAGGTAAGCTTGTTCCTAATACGGTATTTACTGTTCCTACCTAAGCGTGTGTTTGCCGGGGAGGTGCGCCCCGTAATCTAAGTCTAATGATTCCCAATGATATTCCGTATGATTTAAAGAGTTTACGGTCTGGATGTTTGCGACATAATCTTTCAGGAGAAAATGTTTATGTTGAAAATTTTTCGAGGCTGAGTAGGAATATACCAGTCGGCGAAAGAAGCCTCCCATTTCGGATGATATGGTAGGGTTTAGTGTTCCACGACTTGACAGCTTTTCTTAAACATGTAATTTATGAATGTATAAATGTAAATGTGGGAGAAAAACTGTTGTTTCTACATCCATGTTCAAATCCCGTCGAGCAGATTGCCTCACCCGCGCGTTGGTCCCTCGCCCAGGTGGTTCGAGAGGAATAATGGAGCGGGTACCGCCTTTAGGAGAAGATTGATCACGCTGTTTTATTGACCAAAATAGGATGTTGATGTGCGGAACCCGACCTCTCTTTATGACTGTGCAAAATGTTCCAGCGGCCGTCTCCACGCCAGATCGAGGCTCGTCATGACGAAAGTGATTTTTTTTCGCCAAAGCTGCGTAGCAACCTTTCATTCTCACGCGTGTTTCTAAGGACCCTTCCTTAGATCCTTCCTACAGCTTTCTCTCACAAAGTGGGCAGTAAATTTTCGGTAAGGGATCTGATAGAGAATATTGGCTTTCATCTTGATTTATTACCAAAGAAGATTTGCTATTATTGCTAGTTAGCCAAGTGACATGAGAAGTCTTAAAGGTGAATTATTTGTAATATTGTAAGGGAATATTGGCGGTGTGGTAGGGAAGGACAGATGGTTGGGAAATACGACAACAAACTGGTAGTTGAATTTCTTGGTACAGATGTTAGTGTGGCCACAAACGAATGAGTAGAGGAGCAGATATATTAAATTTATGGACTAGATGACCCCTGCGTTGTGCTGGATGGGATTTTTCAGTACCTAAGGATTATTGTGATAGCTGCACCAATACCCTCATTCTTCTAGTTTAGGTCTCGTTTCTCAGATTCGAGCTGGACTTTCTTTCGATAATTACCTACACAGATAATAAGTTTACGCATGCGCTGACGAGGTCAGCTTCGATGAAATTTATATGGTTCCCTCTGAAGACAAATCCTTAGCTATCCTCAAAATTTCACCTCTTCACCATAATTCTTTCGATTAGCTATGGACCTTTCAGCGACAACATAGAAGAAAACAAATAGACAATATATTTTATTGAAATTGGTCAGGGATAAGAAGGGATATACCTTCCTAATTTCTGCTCTTCAAGGTAAGTCTTTCAAACAGATGATTAAGCGTTTCAAGAAAATACGTCTGCTCATGGGCATAAGTTGCAGTCCAATTTTGACACAATTTATATTTATGAAATGTATCGGGCTCATTATGAATGAATGAATGAATGTATTTATTGCCACTTTAAAAACAATTACTAATATTATGTAATTTAACAGAAGTTCAACAACAACATACAACAACATAAATCTACAGTACACAAACATAATAAATTAATGGAAGATTTTTAACAAATGAAGGAACATCTAGTGGACGAAACCGCGTAGCTCAGCTAGTGTGCGGTCCGTTCTTGGTTAGCCGTACTGTATTTTTACAACGGTGGTAAGTGTATTATAGTGGTCTTAATTTTCTAAGTGTAAGTTTATTTTACTAATATTGTAACTTTAATTATCATTATTTATTTTATATTTATTTGTTCACATTCAATTTATTATATTGTATAGTATGACTTGATGAGCTTTGAGTGGAATAGGTCTTCATTTATATGAGAGAAGTGGGCATCAATATTTCTAGAGACTATTTTAGGTGTTAATTTGAATTTAAGTTGGTTCTGGTAGAAGTTGAAGAAATTGTTAACTACAATGAGAGTTTTGTAAAATGGTGCTGACATAGTGGACGACTTTTTTATGATGGGGATATGTATCCTATGGGGGTGCCCCCTTGTGTATCTTATATTTTGTTCTATTAATTTTCTCTGTTTATACGCAAACATGATTAGGCTTTTTACGTATAATTGATAAATGCTTAAAACCTGGCATCTTTTAAATAAGTCTATTGTTGGGTAACTCGGTGGTAACTTATGAGCAATTTTAAGTATTCTTTTTTGTATGGTATAAAGTGGATTTATCACAGATCTATATGTACCTGCCCAAGCAATAATGCCGAATTGCAGTATAGATTGCACAATGGCCATGTAAACTACTCTTTTAATTCTATCTGATAGGAACCTTAAGTTATACATATAGTATACACATTTCCTTAGTTTATTAGCTGTGTTTTTGGCATGAGTTTTCCATGATAATTTACAGTCGATAGAGATTTTTATGTACATATCCTCCATATTTCAGCCCACTAGGACGATTTTCTCACGACACACGGAACCGCTCGTGTTCAGAAAGATCCAAAACGCAAAATGAGAATGGAAATTCTGATTTTGAAGGACAACATTACATCCCTCGAACGTGGTAAATATTTCATACCTGGTCGATTAGGAGCACAGTCCGACAAACTTGTGAGGTTTCACAGACGCACAATATTAGCAGAAAAAGCTTCTGAGACTCTATTTAGAGGAACAAGTACTATAATTACAGTCAACAACCGCAAATGTCATCCCCCCTATTCCCATCAATAGCTAGGCAAAGTTTTCTCTATTTTAAAGGTACCTGCTCCATCCGAAATTCCGAAATAAATAACTCGCAATGAAATCGTGGAAACTCACTTCAAAATAAATTAGTTTTTCATTTATTTTTTATATATTTTACTGTAGAGGTGTTTATTATATATTTATTATCATCATTATTATTTTTTTTTTTACCTACTGCATCCTCGGGAAGGTAATATCCAATGAAAACTAACAGTGTTTTAGGTAGTAGCCTAAAGCTCAGCTAGGGTCAGGTCAGACTCCGTGCAATGAAGTTCAAAACGCCACATCAGTCGGTCAGGTTGGACTGGTTCACACTATCGTCCGACGAGTCGTTACAACACTGTAATCAAGGACAACAGCTCTTGTGATAAGTGGTTTAATCGCATCAGGATCGGAGGACCCTCTCGATTTCTTTCAATTTCCAAGACGGCTCATCCTCTCCTGGAGGTTACGAGATCGTTTACCTCGTCTGGGGATGTGGCTATGGCTCAAGACGTAACTTCAGTCCCTCTGGCTTCTTCATGCAAATGTCCCTAGTCAAGGCCTTTCCCGTCTGAGAAAATTACGAGCCTCTCGGTCTTGGCTTTGCAAGTCCAATATTGCTATTATCTTTTTACATTTGTTTTAATTTACTGTTCTAGTTGTAATAGTTTATGGTTTCGAATTTTTAAAATAGTTAGGTTGCCGATGAAGGTTGGTTGTACCATAACCGTTTAACAACGTAGGTATTGCTAGTTATTACAGAATGTAAACAATAAACAAGCCTTGATTCAAATCCGGTTCAATAAAGGAATGATCATTTTCACTGAGTGGCCGTCGGAAAGGGGGTTCTCTTATACTCGTTAGATCAAATATCAAACATGATGTGTTACCTCCGATTTGTGAAGACGAAATGCAAATAGCGCGAATACAGATACAGCTGATACAAAAAAACTATCAGATTGGCTCGTTTTATTCCGCTCCTGAGAACAAACTACAACAAGTTCATTTCTGGGGCATGTTACACGATTTGAGATTTCACTTTCTTGTTGGTGGAGACTTCAATTCTAAGCACCCGAGATGGGGTTCTAACATTGCAAATCCTAGAGGAAAATTACTGCAAGAGGGCTGCATAGACACCAGTTGGAATATATTAGTCCTATGGAAGCTACGTATTTTCCGCATAATAATAGCACCCCTGACGTCTTGGATTTCTTCATCGGGAAAAATGCTAGTCAGTTGTGTTCAAATGTAACAGTTTGTCACGAACTTCACTCCGACCACTACCCAGTACACTTTACGCTTAACGCTACGTATCAGGGCATTGAAAAGCCACCTTCTTTGATAAAAATGCCCTTTGATTGGAAAAAATATAAATCAGTAATCGAATCCAGCATTGATTCAAAGGTGCGACTGAAAGATTCAAAAGATATTGATAGGGCAGTCAGTGAATTAACAAGAGTGATACAAAGAGCAGCCTCAGAAGCACACGTACAATCCTCAAGAAATGGACGGATGAGTACCCACAGAAAGCCGCCTCCGCCACCAGCTCACGTAGCTCATCTGCTAAGGGTGAAAAGAAAATGCAGATCCGTATGGGAAATAACTAGGTACCCGCCAGATAAAACACGCTATAATAAAGCGACGGAAGATCTACGCACAGCCCTGAAGATTCTGAACGCGCAACAACAGCAAACATCATTAGAGCACATTAAAAGGATACAAACGGTTCAAAATCGAGAACTACGTCTCATCACCAATGCTTTATGGTTTGTCACCAACAAAACCATTCACAAAGATCTGGACATTCCCGAGGTCGCAGAGGTTCTCCAGCACTCGTTCAGCAAGCACCAACAAAAAATGCAATCCCACCCCAATGAGCTTGTTGTGATCGGCTGCAGGCGCGGATCCAAGGGGGGGGTCACAGGGGTCATGACCCCCCCCCCAGAATCAGCCTGCATTTCAAAAACGCTGCAAAGTCCTTGTCACATGGGTTTATTATTCTATTGGACATACCTACAGAGATGTTGGCTGTTTATTTATTGTTTCTTTCATATAAAATAATTGAAATAGCTATTTCTGGTGGTTTCCACCAATTTTGGCCCCCAAAACATGAAATAGGTACGCTCCTTCTTTTTTTTTTAAATAAATTATCTCTGATCATTGATAGTACCATTTAATCGTCTTGATCCACCTGTTGACACTTTTCCCAGTGTTATTCTACAAATTGATGGTAATTTCAGACGATTTCGCAGGTTTTTGACTCATAAAAATTCAATTTCGGGAGCTGAACATCTGGTAGAACCTCAATTTTCTACTCTTTCGTCAAAACCGACTTCATATTCGGTCTTCTCGTCCCCCAAAACGATACCTTAAAAGCTCATGTTACCAACATGTTGCTAAAACGCAAAAAGTACCTATTTTTATACACATTTTCACTCATAACTCCCCTGGGTATATTCCGATCGGGCTGAAAAGTTTCGGGACACAACTAGGGCCCAAAAGGAGCATGTGTGCAAAAGAACGATTTTTTTAGACCGAAAATGAAGCCTGTACACGTGATACGGCGGACGGCGTACGGCGGACGGACGTTGCATTTTTGGAATCTACGAACCTTGAAACGGAAAAGAAAAAATTTTGAGGGGGTGTTATAAAAATTTTTTGCTGAGCGAATACATAGGTGTATTGTTCACAGAATAATAAACCAAAAGCAGAGCTGAACGATTGTTCACAAGCGGAGCATTTCCCTCTGAGAAGAGCGTTTTACAAAATGCTTGTTTCTGGCGTTTGCCAATTTTGGACTTATTCGGTTCTTGTGGGGAACCCCTCAAATAAAAGTGATAAATATTTACGAGAAATTCTATAAACAAAACATTATTGCAATTTGAATTTTAAATTAAAAACTGATTTGGCCACATGGTCTTCTCAATTTTGCTTCATATACAACTGTGTAAATATTTACCATAAAACATCCGTCAAATTGAAATTCCAATGCCCTCGCCACTAATTACTGTAATTTCTAATTACACAAACGGTAGACAGTGTTAAAAAAACTGAAAACAAAAAAGAACTATAAAAAATCTAAAAAGATTCGATCAAAAATGTCAAAATTAGTCGAATATAATCGTACACTTGGTCCTACCAATGTTACTTTATATACAATTATGTCAATTAATTTACCTTGTGTATACGTCAAATTAAACCTTGTTTATTTCTTCTTATTTTTGTTAATCATTATCTTGTTTTTGTTTCGTTCTCGTTTTCTTTCCTGCCAGATTCAGTAAAAACGATACTGAATCCACTGAGATCAACAATAGATTGTTGTGGTTTCAATGTTTTGATTTGCAAACTCTTAAGTTAGCTACGCTGCCATAAAATGCGCCAATTTGTTTGAAAACACATTAGGACTCTTTTTTAGAAGAAAATTGAAAATGAATACATTTATCAGTTAAATAATTAATAGATATTGAAAAATATTTTTTACTTAAACAATGAATTTTATAAATAAATACAATTAATTTTGTAAGTAGACAAATTGGACGAGTTTAGGCATAAGGTTGAAAATTCGGTTTGTATTGTTCGTTTGGTTATTTTGTTAGTTTTAGTTATTTTTTATATTGTTCTACCCTGTGACCCCCCCCCCGGAAAAAAATTCTGGATCCGCCCCTGATCGGCTGCTCCTCCACAACCAATGTAATGTACATACATGTTGTACCTCAGAGTGGGGACCCCCCGACCCCCCTCTGATCATGTCAGGGGCCTATAAAGAGCCGAGGGGCCAACAAATATATAACCATTCTCAAGCTAACTTTCGGCCTCGTCTGTTACATCCTTAATCACTACACTGGTGACCCCGATTGGTGACACGCAGCCTCCGCCCGCCGTCTGCGACCGCGGTGCGACGACAGCGACGACAGCGCCTAGCAACGACGAACAACGCCGCTCAGCGCCCGCCGACCGTCTGCGACGAGCCCCACCTCCGCAGCACTACGCCCGGCAGACGCACCCCACTCCGACGCCCCACAGCGCCGCCCCCACCGGCGCCACACAGCGGCGCCCCACTCCGACGCCCGCCTCGACGCCCAACGCAGCGGCCCCCCGCTACTTCGCCCCACCATCCGATTCCGATATAAGGAAACGGACGCCGGCGCCTCGCACACTTCCTGCTGACACTTCCAGACGACACCTCTCCGGGACTGGCGCCTACAACGAGAACACGGACCCGAAACCGCCGACACCCGCAGAAACAACTCCACCGACATCAACACTCCAGCTCCGGCCGTACGACCCCGCAACCCCCACATGTCTGATCCGCCCAACTCGAGATCACATTGACTCACGAAGGCCTCACGACGCCGCATGCTAAATTCGCCCGCGCCTTCGAGCCCCGACAAGCGGACCTCTACGACGACCCCAACCGACTTCCGAGCACGAGAATCCATCAGTCCACGCCCGCCGACTCCGTAGAGCCCTCCCGGCCGACACACCGCAACGCGTAGAACATCAAATCGTCACGAAGGGACCTCCATGCCACGCGAAACTTCGCCGAATATTACCGGACCTCAACGCGAAAGCGTCGGCCCATTTCGGCGAATTACTAGCGGCTGGCACCATCGAATGCCAACAGCTACCAGACGTTGACAACTCGCCTTTTCGCCACGCACGCACCGTCCGACGGCTCCCGGCTCACCGCCTTAATCAACCGACTTCCGACGACGAACTACCGTCAGTCCTCGCCCGCCGACTCACTCGAGCACTCCCGGCCGACACACCGACCCCGCTCGTTCGGCAGCTTTTCACACGCGCCCTTCCAGACAGCATTCGCCTTCACATAGCGGCGCGCGACGAACCCGACGTCACGAAACTCGCTGCTCTCGCCGATCGCCTCAAACCCTTCGCTCCCCCTCCTCGAGTGGCTACCGTCACCGAAGAGGTTCGTGTGATTCGAACAGACAACAACAGCGACCGCCGACGCAGCCACGACCGACCAAACGCAGCGCGACGAACGGCTCGTGTTTCTACCACCGCACATGGGACCCCCGAGCACAAAAACGCCGCACCTGGCGCCCGCAACAACAGCCGCCGCGGCCGTACCCACGCACTCAACCAACACCCCGGCTCTTCATACGTCGCAAACGTACCGCCCCCAACGACACCGACCCGGACAGCCACAGCGGCCCACCGCAACCACCGCAACCAGCACACGCACCTCCCACGCCCGACAACCGCCACCGCAACAGAACAAAATTTAACTAAATGCGTTACTTAAATTGTGTTGTGATCGGCTGCTCCTCCACAACCAATGTAATGTACATACATGTTGTACCTCAGAGTGGGGACCCCCCGACCCCCCTCTGATCATGTCAGGGGCCTATAAAGAGCCGAGGGGCCAACAAATATATAACCATTCTCAAGCTAACTTTCGGCCTCGTCTGTTACATCCTTAATCACTACAGAGCTTATACAGCGAATACCCGAAAACCCTCCAGCCCCTAGAAATCAAAGAAGGTTAAAAAGAAAGCGGCGTACTGACCTCGCGGAAAACGGACATTAATATATTGTGTTATAATATTAAGTATGTTGTTACTGTTGTCAATTATAGTTATTTATGTTACCAGCTGGAACTAGATATTTACTGTTATAAATTTTAATTAAATTCTCATAGCATGTTGAATAATTAATTACTTTGTGGCCCACCATTGGGTGGAGTCCACAGTACATGTTCCACGTCATATGTATACCTATGCAATATTGATTCGCCGAACTGTAATGTACAATCTATATAACTAAATTAACAGATGATTTTCGTGGTGTCTGTTTGTCTGTTTGTCTTTCAATCACGCCAAAACGGCTCAATGGATCGAACCCATCTCGCGTATTTGAATGTTTCTATGACCAGGGAAGGACATAAGGAGGTTTACTTCCCGATCCGATGGATAGGGGTGGGGGTTTATGATCCATCACGCAAAAACGGCTGAATGGATCAAAGCCCCACCACCCCACCCACCCCGAGTTCTACCCGTCAGCGCGACGGGCACAACAGCTAGTGTACAATAAAGTTTAAAAAAAAAAAAACCGGCTCAAGTAGGATAGTAATGTGGGAGTAGCAACCGTACATTTTACATCTAAGTAACGCCTATGAAGCCGTCAATTCCTCAAAAGAGTAGGTACCTGTTGTATAGGTGCCTATGGTAAAAAACCCGCTGCAAGTTATGATTTATTCCGACATGAAGATCTACCCGGGAACAGCTCAATACAGAAATGCCAATGCTCCTACTTAAAGCCATCCATAGTGGCGCTCATATTGAATTGAGAACACGATTCACCCGCACGTCGAGCCCACCTCTTCCCATTACCCGAGGCCGATATCAGGAACGCTTTTGAATTGTTTATAGCCCACTTATAGTTTCCTCTCTTGGTTCTCATCTTCCTCTACCTAACTCCTCTACTGAACTGATGGGCATTTATTAACAAATAAAAATAATATTTGGGTATCTTGTCTTTTGCGATGACCAACTGACGCGGCTTTACGGAGTACGCGACTGGTAAAGTATCTCCTATTAAATTAAATCGACAATGGAGTAGTTAAAACTCAGCATCATATGCCTCTTCGGATAACGGGGTAAAGTTCCGGTGTGGAAATCGCCACACAATACTTCCATGTTCTTCATAATAGTATGGCTAGAAGTTTGGCAGCAGGGGCCATTGCAGCCCTACTGGCTGCTCATGTTGGCTTGACAGGCTGCTCATATTGGGCATGAAAATATAATATACTTGCATAGACTTATACATACAGACATAGACATATACTTGCTTTCAACCACTTTCTGTCACCACACCAACGCCATTTCGCTGGTATATAGGTAAACCTGGAAAGTGACCCATAGTGACATAATATTTTTGTTGCCAATTCGCCAAATCAAATACGATCGAGCTCAAAATCAACAGGCGTGATCTAGGCGTTCCAACAGACATTCTGGTACCAACTGCAACAATTTTGCTCAATTTTTACGGCAGTTGTCGTTGAAAATGGAATAATCAGAAAACCCGTAACTACCTCATTTCTCCACCTGGAAAGCTCGTTCTCACCCCAAATTGAAGAGTTCAACGAGCTGAAAAAACCCAAAAAGATAATCTGAAAAAGGACCGTATTTTTAGGAATTTATGCCCATTTGAAGGTCCAGTATACATACGTGTACATACGTATGGAACGACATCAAACGGAAAACCGTCTGGAAACCCGTTTTGAGGACTTCCGAACAAGACTCCATGGCTTTCTCGAACACCTGTTTTTGACGGTAGGGATGTCCCAAAAGTATCGATACTTACAAGTATCGATATTTTTTGAAAAAGTATCGATACATATCGATACTTTTCCCCCCTGATATATATAGCAGTATCGATACTTTTTTCCCAGTATCGGAGCCGATACTTTTTTTTATCCCTCACATTTTATCAGTTTCTACACCTAGTAGGTACTGTTGACAGTACCTCTAACTAGATTGCTGGGAGACCAACAACTTCAACAAATTAAAGAAAGTTGATGTACCACCACCTCCAGCTCTCAGTGAGAATCAGCTGTCCTCCATTTAGTAGGAAGGGCTAACAAACTGTTAACCCAACCAAGCAACCAACCAACCTAACTCAATAGTTTTTTGGTTGGATTTTCTTTTTTCTTCCTTGTTTTCTGATGTGATTGTGCCGAATTAACGAAATAATGTCATGCCTTGTATTTTCTTGTCAATAATTTTGAAAAACAAGCGCCCAAACAAAAAAAAGTTTCAAATAAGAAAGAAGTGATTTATTGTATTGTTCATTTTATAATATTATCCTGAAATAATTCTTCGATCGGCTGACGATGGTATTTTATACTATACCAGTGTAGATGAAGTAAAAACGTGGGATGTGATATAATATTCACTGTCACGCTGATGGAGAGAGAACAAAAACGACATTTCCACCCATTTTTGAAAAAGTATCGATACTTTTTGAAAGTATCGAACCGATACTTTTTGATACTTTTAGGTGTATCGATACGATATATATATCGATACTTTTGAAGTATCGAACATCCCTAGTTGACGGTATCACCATAATTCCATTCCTACATAAAAGGAATTATATTATAATAGGAACATGGAAGTGAAATGACAAGGAAATAAGAAATGTACGATCATTCAGGCCTACTTCAGTTCTATTCCAACTATGGTGCACAAATTTGACATAGAACTTCAGAGACAACTGGCCGACGCAATGTAAGCAGCATTACCTATCACAATACATAAGTGAGAACGTGAGCATCAAACAAAGAATCTTTCCTACAGACTTCGCTGGGTTATGAGTTTCTAATCTACATAAAGTTCGTCTCAATGTTGAAGGGAGAAGAACCAAAGGCAAGAAAGAATGGCAAAGGGCATACAAATGGTTGTGTCACCCCCGCATGTACGCCACCATATTTCAAAAACGCCGCAACGTCCTTGTCAGATGGGTTTATTATTCTATTGGACATACCTACAGAAATGTTGGCTGTTCACTTATTGTTTCTTTCATGTGAAATAATTGAAAAAGCTATTTCTGATGGTTTCCACCAATTTTGGCCCCCAAAACACAAATTAGGTAGGTAGGTACCTACGCTCCTTTTAATTATTATTTTTTTTCAAATTATCTTTGATCATTGGTAGTGCCATTTAATCGTCTTGATCCGCGTGTCGACACTTTTGGTTTATTATTCTATGAATAATACACCTATGTATTCGGTCAGCAAAAATTTTTTATAACACCCCCTCAAAATTTTTTCTTTTCCGTTTCGAGGTGCGTAGATTCCAAAAAACGCTGCAAAGTCCTTGTCACATGGGTTTATTATTCTATTGGACATACCTACAGAGAGGATGGCTGTTTATTTATTGTTTCTTTCATATAAAATAATTAAAGTAGCTATTTGTGATGGTTTCCACCAATTATGGCCCCCAAAACACGAATAAGGTACGCTCCTTTTTGGTTTATTATTCTGTGAATAATACACCTATGTATTCGGTCAGCAAAAATTTTTTATAACACCCCCTCAAACTTTTTTCTTTTACGTTTCAAGGTGCGTAGATTCCAAAAATGCAATGCCCGTCCGCCGTACGCCATCCGCCGTATCACGTGTACCGGCTTCATTTTCGGTCTAAAAAAGTCGTTCTTTCGCACACATGCTCCATTTGGGCCCTAGTTGTGTCCCGAAACTTTTCAGCCCGATCGGAATATATCCAGGGGAGTTATGAGTGAAAATGTGTGTAAAAATAGGTACTTTTTGCGTTTTAGGAACATGTTAGTAACACGAGCTTTTGAAGTATCTTTTTCCATGTTTTTGGGGACGAGAAGACCGAATATGAAGTCGATTTTGACCAATGACGCGGAAATTGAGGTTTTACCAAAGGTTCAGCTCTCAAAATTGGTTTTTTATGAGTCAAAAATCTGGAAAAATGTCTGAAATCACCAATCAATGTGTATAATAACATTGGAAAAAGTGTTAACAGGTGAATCAAGACCATTAAATGGTACTACCAATGATCAAAGATGATCTGAAAAAAAAAAAAAGTACCTACCTATTTCATGTTTTGGGGGCCAAAATTGGTGGAAATCATCAGAAATAGCTATTTCAATCATTCCAAATGAAAGAAACAATAAATTTAATAGCCAACAAGATCCTCTAGAACTCCAATAGAATAATAAACCCATGTGACAAGGACTTTGCAGCGTTTTTCCCTCCACCGCGCCATAATTGTCGGAATGGAGTCAAATTTCGTACATGCCCTTTCTAGAACCCAAGCCCAAGTCCTGTCCGCCCCCGAAACTCAAACCCTTTCTGAGCCAATGAAGAGAGAAAGTGGGCATATTCCCATACCTGTATACTTTACCACCAAAAAAGCTAGGTTTGTACTTGAGGTTAAAGAGATTGAACTAATCTACATCACAAAAATATCATTACACTTCTTCCGGGTAGTTTTTTAAAATTTTTGGTATATTGTTTTCAATAATGAACCATTGGAATCGATCATGAAAAAAATAAAATAAAAAATTCTAACCCCCCCCCCCTAAAAATTTGATGGTTCACGTTTCAAGGTATGTAGAATCCGAAAATGCAATACAAATATTTCTGTCTGTCCGCCGTACGCCGTACTGGCCACTTTTCTTAGTTACCATGAAACGAAATTGATGAAATTCGGTTTATAGGTTCCCTTCGGGATCTAGTTGGTCCTCGAAGCTCGACATTACTGTCAGTCATCTCTAAGGGGTTCAAAATAGGGGCTGAAATTTTCAGAACGCCGTATCTCGAAAACCTTTGATAGAAGGGTATGGTTTTTTTTTACTTTATTAAATTTGTCTTGAGCTAAACAATTTTTTGAGACCACCCGGAGCATTCTACGTCCAGCCGTTCGTGTGCGCCAAAAAGCTTCGTCAACACGATCGTGTATCAAACGGTATAAATCCGGCCCAGATATCATCACTAGGAAGCACCTGATTATAATCAGAAGTCGAGTTGGTTGTTCTGCAACATTATTTCATTTGATATGTGATGGACTATTGGATTTTGTTGGTAGGTACTTCTGAAACTTGAACAAACGTTGAAGTATTATTGATGGGCAAGTTATTACACAACGGTTCATCATAGGTATTGACCACAGAAAACAGTGATCTACGCAGAAGGGGCATCTATTTCACTCCACATCAACAATTTTCCTTCAGAACTTCATTATTTGCGTTTCTTTTTGCCGTTTTAGTTACTGCTTGTCATCGGCTGTATTATTTTAGTAACATTTAACTCGTGATTTAGGTAGGTACCTAATAACGAGTACGGAGTTAGGTACTAACCGCTACTACTATTGCGATTCACATAATATGTATAGAGTAGTACATATTATATTATATATACGGGTTATCTATACAGAGAGCTGTGATGTGTAAAAAAAGGGTATTCTGTACAAAATAATAAACCGTTGTGCAGGGATTTGCAGCGTTTTTTTTTTTAATATAAATAATTTCTGATCATTGATAGTACCATTTAATCGTCTTGATCCACACAAATTGATGGTGATTTCAGACGATTTCCCAGGTTTTTGACTCATAAAAAATCAATTTCGGGAGCTGAACATCTGGTAGAACCTCAATTTTCTACTCTTTTGTCAAAATCGAGTTCATGTTCGGTCTTCTCGTCCCCAAAAACATGAAAAACGATACCTTGAAAGCTCATGTTACCAACATGTTGCTAAAACGCAAAAAGGCTGCAAAGTCCTTGTCACATGGGTTTATTATTCTATTGGACATACCTACAGAAATGTTGGCTGTTCATTTATTGTTTCTTTCATGCGTAATAATCGAAATAGGTATTTCTGATTGTTTCCATTAATTTTGGCCCCTAAGACACAAATTAGGCACGATTTTTTTAGTACCATTTAATCGTCTTGATCCACCTGTTGACACTTTTCCCAGTGTTATTCTACAAATTGATGGTGATTTCAGACGATTTCCCAGGTTTTTGACTATAACAAAAAAATCAATTTCGGGAGCTGAACATCTGGTAGAACCTCAATTTTCTACTCTTTGGTCAAAATCGACTTCATATTCGGTCTTCTCGTCCCCCAAAACATGAAAAACGATACCTTAAAAGCTCATGTTACCAACATGTTGCTAAAACGCAAAAAGTACCTATTTTTATACACATTTTCACTCATAACACCCCTGGGTATATTCCGATCGGGCTGAAAAGTTTCGGGACACAACTAGGGCCCAAATGGAGCATGTGTGCGAAAGAACGACTTTTTTAGACGGAAAATGAAGCCGGTACACGTGATACGGCGGACGGATATTGCATTTTTGGAATCTACGCACCTTGAAACGGAAAAGAAACAATTTTTAGGGGGTGCTATAAAAATTTTTTGCTGAGCGAATACATAGGTGTATTATTCACAGAATAATAAACCAAATGCAATGTCCGTCCGCCGTATCACGTGTACAGGCTTCATTTTCTGTCTAAAAAAGTCGTTCTTTCTCACACATGCTCCATTTGGGCCCTAGTTGTGTCCCGAAACTTTGCAGCCCGTTCGGAATATACCCAGGGGTATTATGAGTGAAAAATGGGTGTAAAAATAGGGTTTTTTGGTGTTTTAGTAAAGTAAGCTTTTCAGGTACCTTTTTCCATGTTTTTGAGGAGGAGAAGACCGAATATGAAGTCGATTTTGACCAAAGAGTGGAAAATTGAGGCTCTACCAAAGGTTCAGCTGCCAAAATTGATTTTTTATGAGGCAAAAACCTGGAAAATCGTCTGAAATCACCATCAATTTGTATAATAACACTAGAAAAAGTGTCGACACGTGGATCAAGACGAATAAATGGCTCTAGCAATGATCAAACATAATTTGAAAAAAAAAATTAAAAGGAGCGTAACTTGTGTTTTGGGGGCCAAAATTGGTGGAAACCATCACAAATAGCTATTTCAATTATTTCACATGAAAGAAACAATAAATGAACAGCCAACATTTCTGTAGGTATGTCCAATAGAATAATAAACCCTTGTGACAAGGACTTTGCAGCGTTTTTCTAGTGTTATAAAAATTGATGGTGATTTCAGACGATTTTCAGGTTTTTGCCTCATAAAAAATCAATTTTGGCAGCTGAACCTTTGGTAGAACCTCAATTTTCCACTCTTTGGTCAAAATCGACTTCATATTCGGTATTCTCGTCCTAAAAAACATAGAAAAAGATACCTCAACAGCTCATGTTATTAAAACACAAAAAGTACCTATTTGTATCCACATTTTCACTCATAACACCCCTGGGTATATTGCGATCGGGCTGCAAAGTTTCGGGACACAACTAGGGCCCAAATTGAACATGTGTGCGAAAGAACGACTTTTTTAGACCGAAAATGAAGCCTGTACACGTGATACGGCGGACGGCGTACGGCGTACGGCGGACGGACATTGCATTTTTTGAATCTACGCACCTTGAAACAGAAAAGAAAAAATTTTGAGGGGGTGTTATAAAAATTTTTTGCTGACCGAATACATAGGTGTATTATTCACAGAATAATAAACCAAAACGGTATGGCTCACTCGTATTGACTCCTCCTGTTGACGAGTTATGTGCGTGTACTAGGGATAGGGGCTCATATTTACACTTTATTCCATAAAAATAATAATATTATCATGTGAAGCTTTTCTTCAAGGGTTGTATTTCAAGTGTAACCAGGGGCATTTCGTGTAGAGAACTGTGATCCATACAGTAATTTGCCATGATTCGTCAGAACTTTTAATATCGCTATGAGCTCAGATCTCTGGGTGATAGAAGTGAAAATCACGTAGGGAAAGCGCTTTAATTTACTATCTAGCCCTATTGAAGAGCTTCCTCCTGCGACAAGGTAGGAGCTTCCCCTTGAGGATCCGACTTCCTAGGTCGGAGAAAGCCTTTGAGGTATTATCGGCCCTAGAGGCCGTGTTCGCCACAACGGTGGTCTCCTTATGCCACAACGTTTCCTCCAGAAAAGGTTCTCATTGCCTATTGATATAACCGCGGTGGGCTTCTACATCGCTAGTTCGCCTAGTTTGAAATTCTATTCACCCTTATAAGGCCACCCAGGAGCACCGAGTTCCCTTACTGCCGCTCCTACAGACTTCGCTTGGTTATGACTTTCTAATCTACATAAAGTTCGTATCATTATTGAAGGAAGAACCAAAAGCAAAGGGCATACAAAGTAATCGGACATCCTGCCCTACCTATTATTTCTCAGCAATGCATTCGTTCGCCATATTATAAATTGTGACTGCGCACGAATCGTACTGGCAAAATTCATGTATTTATATTGGAAATAGATTCGCGTGTCTGAATCAAGTTTCTCTTTAATTTCGCACCGCTGCTCGGCTTTAGAGCTTTGATAACCACTTTCCATTTCAGGCTGCCCTTACCATCCAGAGAGCTGCTAATTTGAAACGCCATACTTTCGACTGAGGTTGATTTATACATTCTTCCGTCCTATCTTCGTCATTCACACCTTTCTCCGTCGGTTTCTTTCATCTAACATTACTGCATCTAAAATGACTGACGTACATGGGTGGACATTATTGTATCTGGTGACTTGATGTTAACTAACTTTACACAAATGAAGACATAAAGTAAAACCAGCTCATAATTCCTTCAAGTAGGATCTATATTCAAGAGTTCAGCTCATCTATCAGGATCTATATTATTCACTCAAGTAAGTGATACTTTATAACTGCCTATAATTGGATTAAAACAATGAATCTGATCTCGTAGGAGTTTGTAGCAATAATTTACTAAATATCAATTCATTAATATTATGTACAATCGTCATTACCTGTATTTATTTATTTATTTATTTATTTTTGAGAACCTAACCGACCCGGTTGGACGTGACATACAGATTTACAAAGAGACTCGAGCAAGCCCACCCATGCTGAAGCGTGACCTTCCGAAATAGGACGCCGTTGAGTGGGGGGCCTTTAGTCTGTGGTGGTCTGAACAAAAAATTTACGAGCTTGGCCAGAAATCATGGCCTTTTGCAGATTCTTTTCGAAAGGAACGAGCAAGTATCTACAGGCTGATGAGCCTTTGGTTGAAACTCGGATATACCGTTAGTGGATAGGTTATTAGTTATCATATACTTACTAGGTACCTGCCTGTTACAACAACCGATTTTCAGTAATTATACGTTCATCATTAACTCTAACACTCTCTTCATTTGTCGATTTTTCTGAATGGTAGAGTCGAAGGGACTCTCTCCTGGTCTTTCTACTACGGAGACTGAGGTCAGATTTTGAGTGACCGAGAGTAAAATACACTGCCAAGGACATTGCACAGAAGCTTCCTCGTGGCCTTCACAGTATGTCACCATTAAATTTTCAGAAAACTAGAAATGACCGGTTCGCCATGCTCATGACGATGCTGGGCAACCAAAAATTAAAAAAAATCGTTATTTTTGGGCAATACAAAGCACGGGGGCATAAAAGATTTATACGTCATTATGGAATTCCGTAGCCACAGAGAGCCATAGAGATGGTGGAGAGGAATGCTCGACGTTTGGAATGTACGCGGTGCCACTGCCGTAGGACCTCAAGGGACCTTACCTGCATCATCCCTGAAAATCTGACCAAAATCCGTTCAAAATTGATGGAGTTATGTCCGTAACAAGAAAATCCCGTTAGCGCCTGCGCAGAGGTTAGCGTTGATTCGGTCATGATGAAACTGATAGGGGACCATATAGCGCTAAACCCACACAATTCCTGAAAATTTTATTGAAATCGGATCAAAATTGTGGAAGTTACGGCTGTGGCAAGGAAATGTGGACAGACGGACAGACAGCCACGAAACCAAATTTGTTCAGGAGGCCCTGAAACGCAAAATGCAAGTGGAAATTTGGATTTTGGAGCACAAAAAAAATTTCATTTCGAAAGTGAAAACAAAGCTTCCGCTGCCTTGCAGACTCGGAAGCAATTGGTAAAACTGCATTCGCGTTTGATGGCGCGTATTCGAAACAACATTCGGCCTAATTACCATTGTACTCAAGATGTGTTGAATTATATTATAACAGTTCAGGTACTCCTCGCGTCAGCGTGAAGAAAAACAAACAAACACCTTTGGGCGGGAAAGGGGCTGAACCTAAACAGACGAAGAACGCAGATTACTACTACGAGCCCCAGGAGGTCGTGAGTTAAGTGGAATATTAATCTCCAGTGGTAGTTTGGAAGAGCTCGGCCGAATATGAATAATTTCACCTTCATCTTGAAGCGTTCCTGGGAACCTCTCTGTGGGTAAAAGTGCTTCGGGCTGACTGGTCAAGTGCTTACATGTTACGTCTTCTTTCTCTCCTTTCATATCCACAGTGCGATTGAGAGAAACTTCATCAAATGCTTCGCTGACGGCTCTATGATACGAAAATCCTTCCACGTTAGCTCGATAATATTCATATACACGTGAACACCACTGGCGGCAGTAGCGGTGCGTGGACTCTGAAAACGGTGGGGCACCAAACCAGAACACAAAACCAACAGATTTGTCGACACTATAATTATTATAGTGAAGACCTAAAAGTGTCCAAGGTCATAAATCTAACAATATGTTTGATCTTCACACCAAATCTGGGGAAACCCTACAAAAATTATTAGATTTGTCGACAAAATACCCAAAGGCAACAACGCCCTTCCCTTATTTACTGATAGCAGTGATATCAGCAAAGCTCATCTCTTTTAATCGTCGTACGAAAACGTCGACAATTTCTACTGCAAATTAGCCACCGAATCCATGTGTTATAAAAATATAGTAAACTAAAATATAACAAAACAATGAATGACCTGACGGCCGGTACCTACTTGAATGGAGAAGCTATTGACTAACGATCAATCCACAAGACCACAAACAGCAAACAGGACAAAATGCAGGTAGGTAGTACCAAAAATACAAATCTGTCATCAGAACAGGACCGAACGCAAAATGCACACAATTTGACGCAAAAAACGCTGCAAATCCCTGCACAACGGTTTATTATTTTGTATAGAATACCCTTCTGTTACAGATCACAGCTCTATGTATAGATAACCCGTCTATATAATATGATATGTACTATTCTATTATATGCATATTATGTAGATCGCAGACACTCCGTAGGTTAGTACCTAACCCCGTACTCGTTACTAGTTACCTACCTAAATCACGAGTTAAATGTTGCTAAAATAATTCTGCTGATGACAAACAGTACCTAACAAAAAGAAACACACATAATGAAGTTCTGAAAAGAAATTGTTGATGAGGAGTGAAAAAAGTTGCAAAAGTACCTACCAACAAACTCCAGCCCCTTCTACGTTGATGGTATAATGAACCGTTGTGTAATAATTTACCGTTGAGTAATGATTTACCGTAGTAATAATTTACCCATCAATAATACTTCAACGTTTGTTCAAGTTTCACTACCTACCAACAAACTCCAATAGAGCCATCATTTTTCAAATTAAATAATATCACAGAACAACCAACTCGACTTCATACTCCGCCAATATAATCAGGTGATCCCTACCAATGATTGGCCGTATTCACAAATTCCTATTGTGGGCGCGTCTCTGGTTACGAGATTTGGTTTGGATTGTATACAATTTCATTCACACTGGAGTCGAAAATGCCTGTCGGTGCAAACTTCGGGGCCTTACTGTGAACGAACGGCTGGACGTACGATGCTCCGGATGGTCTTAAAAAACTCGCAAGTTCAAGAACTATTTAAAACCGTAAAAATATTTACGTAAAAAAATGGTATAGGCGTTTTGAAAATTTCAACCCCTATTTTGAACCCCTTAGAGATGACTCACAGTAACGTCGAGCTTCGAGGACCAACTAGACGCCGAACGGAACCTATAACCCGAATTTCATCAATTTTTTTTCATGGTAACTAAGAAAAGTGGCCCGTACGGCGTACGGCGTACGGTGTACGGCGTACGGCGTACGGCGGACAGACAGAAATATTTTTATTGCAGTTTTGGATTCTACATATCTTGAAACGTAAACCATCAAATTTTGAGGGGGGGTAAGAATTTTTTTTTTCATGCTCGATTCCAATGGTTCATTATTGAAAATAATAAACCAAAATTAAAAACTGACAACAGACCCAACAGAGAAAGCGAATATAATTCACGAGACAACAATAACAAATCAGAAGACGAAGAAGCATCTCGTATCGAGATGACAAATTTAATCGAAGGGATTGAATCAATTACCTATGAAAAGGAACGATTTTGGGGTGGAAATCAGATTCTGGGGACAGGGCCCAAAGTGGGCGTGGTGAACAACATTTTTACTCGGCTGAGTATGCGCGGATGGGTCACTTTTCTCAGTTGCCATGGGAACAATAGGTCCCAGGACGAGGACCTACCTGCCAGTTTCAGGAGCCCAGGTTTCGATTTCGATTGCAGGATGTCGATTACTGTCACTTTATTCCGATAATATGCTTGGCCGACCATCCATCCATAGCCAGAGAAATCTGGCGAGTCGCTGTTGAACTTTGTGAAAAATGCTAGTTACAGTGTACGGAGGGAAATTCAAATGCCAACTGAACAATGTTTGGAGTTTGTTTTACTCCTAGTGTTTTTGGGTGCAGGGGCAGTGGCCCAAGTGGCCTTATGGACACAACGCCGCTGACTGGCGGATCCAGAAATTCATTCGGGGAGTAATGTGGGAGGGGAGTTTAAGCTACATCTTAACCATATTACCAGTAGCATAAATATGTAGTTACTCGAATACTATCCGCTTATCTATCCATCTATCCACCTGCAAAATACCTAAACCTTTTATATTATAATTGTCGTGGTATCCTCCCAGAACATCACTCTGTTTGTAATATTATAGATCTCGCCAATAAACCAACGAATGAGTTGGCGTACGTGACCTGCCTCAGGTAAATCCTGAGCTCTCCCACCATCCCTCAACTACTGATGAGGGACTGGGGGAGAGTGGAAAGGGTCCTATAAAACCCGCCGTTCTCACCTGTTACTTCATTCTACACTCAAACCAAGTCGATGAATTATCTCTCTCTCTCCTCTCATGCCACTTTACCTTATACAAAAAAGATCCCAGAATGGTGGAACCGGTAAGGTGCTACGAGTGGCAACCACTGGGCAATACCTTCATCTCCATCTCACCCTCACTTACCGTACCTCACCTCACCATTACCTCTTTCATCATCTAACCACCAAAATAATAGTCTGTCGTAAGTTGTAGCGCACTGCACAAAACCTGGGGCTGAACTCCTATTCCCACTGTCCTCATAGGCAACTACAACAGCCTTTGAGTGTTCAAATTACTCGTTGAGGTCTCATGAGAGTTCCCAATAATGTTCTCAACCCTCAGTTAGTAGGTAGTAGAATCGACTGAAATCTGGGGAATTTTAGTGAATACAGTTAAAGAATAGGTATAAAACGGTTCAAATAGCACCCGTCTTATTCATGCTAGCAGCACTATTCATATCGGGTGATATTCCGACCTTGGACACACATACAATATTATCCTCTGGCGTCACAGATTTCTGCTCAGATTTGGATATACCAATATATTTATTATGATTACTGTAGGCGCAGGTAAGGGTCCTACACAATCTGTACGTACAGATTTTCAAATAGAAGCTGTCGGTCAGTCGATAACCAGGTTTAACCTGTCTAGCAAACAGACATGCAGTCCCCAGACATGCAGCAAGTAATAATGAGCAATTTTCAAAATAGAGAGTTTTTGCAACACACTCACGACGAAACGAACGAAACGAAAGCAGTGCTGCGCATGCGCACTTAAGACACCGAAAAGTTTGACGAACCGTGACGACGAAAAATACCGGGATCTCGCGGTGTCAGCTTTCGTCGTGTTGATATGACGAAACGTAATTTAACCTTACATCTGTATAACGCCACCTACCTTCTTCTGTTTTTCTTGCAAAATAAAAATGTTGAGCGTCGTATTCACAGCTGCTTCTTGGCGTCTTGGCAGACTTGACGCCATGTGTGGACATAGATTTGTATTAACCACGGAGTAAAATGGATGAAAGAGAGGTTGACATAACGTTAGCGTGACTCCTCCAGCCGGTAGACGCCAAAGCTGAACGAAAACTGAACCGAAAAAGGTTAGCATCTGACTTTGGTCGCCCTATCCGCCATTTCCGTTTCGGTGTCGTTTTCCGTTTCGTTTCGTCACGAGTGTGTTGCAAAAACTCTCTAATAACGTGTCTACTTTCCAATTGTTTGTAGGAGCCGATTACAATTTGATTTCGCGAAATTCATTCAAACTCACTTTTCTAGCCAGGAAAATAATTAAGTACCTAATTAATGAAATAGATATGACAAATTATATAAATAATTGATTTAATAATTTCTAGAAAATATTTCTATGCGAATTCCCTACTAGGTAGGTAGATAGTTGAATTCCCACAGTAAAACAAGATTTTTCCTTCATGCTTGATAAAGAGTGTGATTTCTCACCACAGATCTATTGAGGTTGATAGAAATGGTAATTTATTTATTGTATACCCCACCTACTGTCGGTTATTAAAGAATAATATGAGATCTTTTTCGGTTACTATTTAGGGAAGTCTGTTTTGTTTGTTGGGCGGCACCATTTTTGGTTCCGTGGCGAAATAAAATTGTCGTCACAAATCCCTGTTGTAACAAAAGTTTTTTGCGGAACAGACAAACTGACAACCCCACACACAGCATGGATTCGTAAGGTACTTATGAGGTTCTCAGGTGATCAACAACATTCACTGATAAATCAATGAACTTGAATACTCTTGTGGATAATAGATGTTATTATGGAGAGAAGATTACCATCAGAATCAGAGAATAAAGCGTCGAGGAAGGTGTGGAAATGTAGGAAGGTACTTAAATTTTCTACTCACAACGAGGTAATGGACGACGGGTTGGTCTGAAACAGAGATTCACTCCGGTCGCCTCCCAAATTAAATGGGAAAACGTTCGAACAACAGCTTGTGAACTGAATTTCACTTTAAATGTCGCCAAATAACTGCATTTTGCAGTTATATTTTCAGCATTAGTTTTACGGTTCATGTCTCATACACAAATAAATGCAAAATTCCATTTTGGTACCTTGGATAGACTATAGTTCTCAAATTTTCAGTGAAATACCCGTTACATCCTTGCAGTTTTCATGAACCTACATTTCCGCCTCTCCTTTAATTCGCTTATCGTGACAGGAAATCGGACAAGACAACGCATTAACTTTAATACGCTGCCTACTTCAAGGGCCCTTCTCCCATCGTTTTATAAGAGAAAACCGCGTATTCATCAAAGTCCACGCATGGTTAAGACGCTTATTACGCGAAGCCCTCTGATCATTAAGAACTTGTTTCCGACCATTAGATACGAATCTGATGCTTCGAACGTGATTTATAGACGGTTTGTGGCTTTCTCTGCTAATTAATTGAGATGACACTTCTTCTTGACTAAGTTTCTTTAGTAAACCCCCCCCCCCCCTTATTTTAATATTATTAAAATAATATTAAAATATTATATATTAATATTATTAAAATAATAAATATTAATATTATTAAAATAATATTAAAATATTGTATTAATATTATTAAAATTATTTAATATTTTAAATTATTTAACATTTTAATATTATTAAAATAAACAGCCTATTAATGCTATTTTACTCTGACGAACATCACGCGCCCCGACCAAAAAATGAGGAGGTTCTCAATTCGACCTGTTTCTATGTTCTTTTTGTACTGGACGGATGTCGATGAATCTTTTTTCGAATGCAACAGGATTATCCCCCAGGCGGTCTCATAATTATTAGTTTCTTACATCAAGTACATAGTTAGTTTCAAGTACATAAGTTAGTACTGGGCCTGCACTAGGCCAGCTATACTCTTCGATTTCTGGTGCTCTGACAGACATTGCATGATTTGACGACAGACAACAGCCTGACAAAGATGTGGATGCCCCAGCAGTGATCGATAGCATGAGGTATATATTACTGGGCTGGTATCAAGTCAGTTCTGGTTCAGTATTGACTGGCGTTGGCACAGAAAAGTGTAGGTAGACGTACACATAAAAACAAAATTTTATTTAAAAAAACCCCCTACATCGAAAAACACACTAAAAAGTAGGCACAAAATAATTCATGAACATCTTTTCGAAACAATTTTTAAAAACGCTGCAAATCCGTGCACAACGGTTTATTATTTTATACAGAATACCCTTCAGTTACAGATCACAGCTTTCTGTATAGATAACCCTTCATATAATATATGTACTATTCTATACATATTATGTATTTCGCAGACCCTCCGTAGGTTAGTACCTAACCCCGTACTCGTTACTAGGTATCTACCTAAATCACGAGTTAAATGTTGCTAAAATAATTCTGTCGATGAGAAGCAGTAACTAGAACGGCAAAAAGAAACGCAAATAATGAAGTTCTGAAGGAAAATTGTTGATGTGGAGTGAAATGGATGCCCCTTTTGCGTAGATCACTGTTTTCTGTGGTCAATACCTACCTTCGTGGTCAAGTATAATGAACCGTTGTGTAATAACTTGCCCATCAATAATACTTCAACGGTTATTCAAGTCCGATAAACAAAATCCAGCCCCTTCTTGGTTGATGAGCCGTTGTGTAATAATTTACCGTTGTGAAATAATTTACCGTTGTGTAAGAATTTACCGTTGTGTAATAATTTGCCGTTGTGTAATAATTTACCATTGTGTAATAATTTACCCATCAACAATGCTTCAACGTTTGTTCATGGTAACTAAGAAAAGTGGCCCGTACGGCGGACAGACAGAAATTTTTTTATTGCAGTTTTGGATTCTACATACCTTGAAACGTAAACCATCAAATTTTGATGGGGGGTTAGAATTTTTTTTTTCATGCTCGATTCCAATGGTTCATTATTGAAAATAATATACCAAAAAATTATCTGTAGATCGCACTAAAAAGCAAAAACTAACAAAATTCTTCAATAAAATAAAAACCGACTTCAAAAAAAGGTTTATAAAAACGTAAAAGTTAAAAAAAACCTGTAAGTTTATAGGTACCTACCTACCATGTCAAATAGTTGAATAAACAATGTAGGTACCTACATGAAATATTCTATAACAATATAAAAACTTTTTCCGTGCTTGGATTTTTCAATTTTCCTGAAGGTTGAGTTCTTTAATTAACTTGTTCTGTAATATTATTGGTAGGATAATAAGCGGGCTAAAAATAATTCATTTTATTATTGCTAATTTGCTATTTTAACGAATATTTGAAGAAATTTAGGTCCTAAACTTCAAGAGAGCGAATATTCTCCGTGGAAATGGAAATTCATTTTGGGGTTATGCTAAATAAATGTGTCAAGCTATCGCTGAATGGTTCAAGAACAATACCCACCTACCTATTTAAAAAAAAATCTGAAAAAGCGCCAACATTGTCAATGAATAAAAACGCTGCAAATTATTGCACAACGGTTTATTATTTACCTGTATAGATGCCCCTTCTGCGTAGATCACTGTTTTCTGTGGTAAATACCTACACTCGTGCTCCCCCCAGGAAAGCCCTAAATCGTGTATCGGAACCGGCCCAGGAATTACGGTGTCATAAAAATGCGAAGGATTCAATAATTCAACTATTAATTATTTGTTGTTATTCATGAAGAATAAGGTAAAATTATAAACCTTTGTGTAATAACTTACCTGTATAGAAGCCCCTTCTGCATAGATCATTTTTCTGTGGTCAATACCCTCCGGCTCTCTCCCCCGCCCCCGGAAAGCCCTAAATAAAGTATTGGAGCCGGCCCGGGAATTACAGTTTGATAAAAATGCGCAAGATTCAATACCTAATTCAATCATTAATTATTTGTTGTTACTTATGAAGCATATCGTTTATTCAAGTTGCAAAAGTACCTATCAACAAAATTCGAAAGAGCCAAAATTTTTCACAGACAATAATATCACAGAACAACCAACTCGACTTCATACAGCCATCCGCGATTATAATCAGGTGATCCCTAGCAATGATATCTGGGCCGGAATTATACCGTTTGATTCACGATCGTGTTGAAGCTTTCGGTGCAAAGGAACGTCTGGTCGTACAATAACGTTCCGGGTGGTCTCAAAAAATTCTTTAAATCAAGATCAATTTAAAAATTTTCTTTGCCCCATCCCTAAACTGGTAAACGGTTATCGTTATCAGAATAACCGGTTATTGGAACCGGTTACTGACCGATAACTGTTAGCTTAGCTTTACTTTTAAAATAACGCTTCAGCACACCACAACCACACATCACTAGTTAAATATCGCTCATAAATGCCAGACAGCAGACACTACCCCACAGACCTCAGTAGATACTTAGATAGATAGATATAGATAAGCAAAAAGATTGAATATTCAATATTGTCAATAGGAAAAGCTACACAGCACAGAAATAATTTAATTAGTAGGTAATTAATTTAGAATTTATTTATATCACACACTGGTAGATTGCCATCATCGTGATGACAATCATTCAAAAATTAGTCATGCAGCATAACACGACAAAAATTCATGTACTGCTTCCAACTGCAGACGGAAAACAACCAATGATTTTATTGGCGTTCGACTCGACCGGGAACGACTACTCCTAGTGAGTCAGGTTCGAATTGTCACCAACAAGAGCGGTAGTGTGGTCGAGTGATGAAACTCATTGCAGGGCGCCACTCTGCAGTGGAGGCTCGCTGGCATAACGTTCGCTTCGCGCCTAGCGGTAGAAAAGGGACCTCACCTCACAGACTTCATAATATTATAAATTTTTCCATCTGACCCGGGCGGATCCTGTAAAGGAGCCCCCCCCCCCCCCCCCCCCCCAGGGTGTAGCTTGCGCTAAATATTTTGATTTTGATGAATTTTCTCCAACCCCGGCCCCCTCCTACCACTTCATACTTACTTGTAAATACTACTTGTGATATTAGGATTAGGTTGTGCGTTTGCGTTTTTAAGTGATTTTAAGTTATGTTATCTTTATTTATTTTGAATTAGGTATGTTTTGTATTATTATCAATTCCTGCTCTCCTACTATATGTTCTATCTTTGATATTATTTCTAGGTCGTTGTTTTTGTTGAGATCAATATTGCCCACCAAGAAGAAACGCTGCAAATCCCTGCACAACGGTTTATTATTTTGTACAGAATACCCTTCTGTTACTGATCACAGCTCTCTGTATAGATAACCCGTCTATATAATATGTACTAGTCTACACATATTATGTATTTCGCACACCCTCCGTAGGTTAGTACCTAACCCCGTACTCGTTAAATAATTCTGTCGATGGCAAACAGTAACTAAAATGGGGAAAAGAAATGCAAATAATGAAGTTCTGAAGGAAAATTGTTGATGTGGTGTGAAATAGATGCTCTTCTGCGTAGATCACTGTTTTCTGTGGTCAGTACCCACCCTCTGGTGAAGTATAATGAACCGTTGTGTAATAACTTGCCCATCAATAATACTTCACCGCTTGGTCAAGTTGCAAAAGTACCGATCAACCAAATCCAGCCCCTTCTTGGTAGATGAACCGTTGTGTAATAATTTACCGTTGTGTAATAATTTACCCATCAATAATACTTCAAATTTTGTTCAAGTTTCACAAGTACCTAACAACAAAATCCAATAGTCCATCACTTATCAAATGAAATAATATCGCAGAACAACCAACTCGACTTTATACAGCCATCTTTGATTATACTCAGGTGCTCCCTAGCGATGATATCCAGGCCGGATTTATACCGTTTGATTCACGATCGTGTTGACGAAGCTTTTTGGTGCACACGAACGGCTGGACGTACAGTGCTCCGGGTGGTCTCAAAAATTTTTTTAGCTCAAGACAAATTTAATATCGTTAAAAAAAACCATATCCTTCAATCGAAAGTTTTTGAGATATGGCGTTCTGAAAATTTCAACCCCTATTTTGAACCCCTTAGAGATGACTGACAGTAACGCCGAGCTTCGAGGACCAACTAGACCCCGAACGGAACCTATAACCGGAATTTCATCAATTTTGTTTTCATGTTAACTAAGAAAAGTGGCCCGTACGGCGTACGGCGGACAGACAGAAATATTTTTATTGCATTTTTGGATTCTACATGCCTTGAAACGTAAAACATCAGATTTTGAGGGGGGGTAAGAATTTTTTTTTTTTTCATGCTCGATTCCAATGGTTCATTATTGAAAATAATAAACCAAAACTCGAAGCGACCAAGAACAATGTTTACACGACAGAACAAGTAGGTTTTTACCCCCCCCCCCCCCCCGGTGTTGATTATTCGTACAACCATTCTCGAGGGGCCCCTGAGGACGTGAACCAAATTTCAACCGGTTAAGGAAGTTTGAAAATCGCTATTTTTCAATTTTTTCTACTTCTTGTTGTTTTTGGACAGGGCCTCACAGACGTAACGGATCGAGCTGAAATGCACACACACACACTTTATGCTCCAAAAAAGTGCCTTTTGGGCAATTTCCCCCCCTTTGGCGGGGGAGGGGGGTCAGAACTAATTTTTAGACAGTGTTTTAAGAGATGCAATTTTTTTAAGGGCTTCAGAGAGAAAAACGGAACAAACGGAACGAAACCCCTGGTTTACGAAAAGACGGAGGGCTTCAAGATTTATTTTACTAAACGAAGCTCCCCGCCAAGCAGCGATGAAAGCTATGCTACGTCTGTAAATGTAATTTATTTGAATGGCTGTGATTATGATGCCTGACCGTTTGGTATAATGGGAAGACACCAATTTATTGTCACCTACTACAATAATTAATAACTTGTGAATTGCTGTTTCTCTATTGAGTAGATGTAAGGGATGGGGCCGGGGGTGAACTAATGAATCTACCTACGTAATAATTTCGATGATATGCATAGTTACCTGTTATAATAACCTATACTTAATAATGATAATAATAATTATTACCATACCTACTAGTAATGTGAACATACCTATAAATAATTATGTAAATAACGTCAATTACAGAATAATATTATACATTTATGTAGGTACCGGTAGAATAATAATTGGAATGTTTCATGTACGCACTTCTGGATCCGCCAATATGTTTGTCCGTCAATTTTGGTCACTTGTCAGGCTCCTGAAATTTTATGTTCATTTTCTACTATAGGTAATTGAAAACAAATTAATGAAACTTCGGATTCGTAACAAGAGTTAGTACCCAGCTTTAAAACTGTGACGGTAGCGGCCATCGAAATGACAAAATTCGCATTGGAAGGGGAGAGGGAAGTAGGGGAAAACTAGAGAATTGTAAATCAATACCTACCCAGAAGTCCCGGTTTTAATCTTGAATATGTCCGGGGCAGTTCAACATGGATTTGAGATCTGAAATCGTAATTGTACCTATGAACTGTGACAGTCGAACCGGCTGTGTTTAGTTTGGAAAAGGGGTGATGGGAAGGGTACATGGTTGAGGCCAAATTGCGAGGATAATATTCTTTCTATTCACGTCCATAAACCATTCACTTTCAGTTCTTTACTATTTCTCTTTAATTTTCAGCACCTAAGTTAAATTTAATATTCTCATGTTAAATTTCCCTTTAACACTCCCTTCATGTTAATTTTTCTAAATTTTCTGTACCTACTCAAAACCTAAATTCTAAATTCCTGGGATAGGTATTATCAAAAACTCACAAAAAAAATGGTTGGGTATATAAATTGTGATGGAGTCGTTCAAATCCGATTCACAACACAAAATAAGGAATCGTCGTAGTAATTTTTCGTACATTCGCGACTAGTCGTGTACTCAGATTTGAATGAAAAGTTGGTGATCATATCAAGTTCAACTCTGACTGATGTATCGGGGGGGGGGGGGGGGGGGGGGCTGCAAATTGCCACTGTTTTCTATCTGAGCATAACCTGGCCATTTATTCGTAAGAAACTGAGTAAATGGGTTCGTCGGATAAGCATTTGTGTAAGCGCGGTTACCGTACTCATGATCCAACCCTTCCGTAATTCATAGACGACCATCCAGAACCTACACCCCGACCATCCACAAAATTTGAGCAAAATCGGGCCAGTGATGGTTCGCAAGAAATTGATTACCACGGATTTCGCGTTTGCGCATGCGCAGTGGTCATACGAGCCTAGCATTTTGAAATTCATAGGGACCGTCTAGGAGCTACAGCCTAACTACCCACCGAATTTGAGCATAGTGAGACATTGTCTACCTCGCATCACGTTTGATCATGCGCGGTGGCCGTACTTACGATTCAACCGTTCTGTAATAAATTCATAGGGGGCAATCTAGGAGCTACACCCCAACTACCCACCGAATTTGAGCTAGGTTTGAATTAGACCTACGCTTGATTTGTTTTTATTAGGAAGTCATAATTATAATATCTATAACTTGTACCTATACGATTTTATGCTTGAATTGTGGAATCCATCGCTAAGTTTACGAAAGGAACATAATATTATCAACGCACAATCGAGGTGAATATTCGGTCCACAATGTTTGCTCATACGAGTAAGATCCTATACGATTTAATTATTCTTCACTGAACAGGATAAATTATAGGTACCCACTTGTGGTAATTTTTTCATTCTAACCAATCACAAGGAACCTGAATGTAATAATTACCTGTTTCCTCTTCCCCAAAGAGATCGATGGTGATCATGTAAGGAACTAATCATTAACCACCTTTAGGGTCTCAGTGCCTTGACCAAGGCCGACTCCTTGTTCTCCCTTCCTTTATTGTAGTTCTAAATGACCGCCTTACATGGCTATAGCCAATATACACGCTCTGTAGTGTGTGTCTCAGCAGATATTTTTTGTTCAGTCAGTTGGATTACCATAATAATCGTATGACCAAAGAGAGCGACTCCACAACAAGCCTTCGTTGTTTAATTGCCCTTTACGATTCAATTTGAGGGTGTTGTTTCTTTATAAAGGCTGTACTCGTATTATGGTTACCAACATACCCACTATTTCGACTTCGGTTCCGTCCAATATCGCCTACTCGCCCAGAATGATTACCTACATGAATGACTTTAATTTTATAAAGTGCTTGAAGATGCCTAACAGAAATTGGTCCTTGCATCTTAAGTCTTCTGTTTTCCCTGCAGTAACTGGGACTGACATTCCAAGTTAGAAACAATGGAATCCAACCACTTATTTCTGTCACTGAATTTCTGTCAAGCCACTAGGGTAAAACCGCCTATTGTTGACACTATTCCTAATGTTGACACTTTAATTTAAAAACGCAAAAATAAGGTACTGAGGCACTGTACACACTCGAAAGTGGCGTCATTCTACAGATAAGAATGTAAGTATTGAGTCTGACCAACTCCAGTGGTTATAATAAAGTTGTAGAAATTGTCTGGGTGATTTGAAACCGATGACAGCTGTATCAGTCACGCCAGCGGCGGATATCCTGTGTCTCGTGCTAGTGAGCCAAGTCTACAAATTTAGACTTTTCAAGTCAATCATTTGTGTAAAAATTAAATTTTCGCATCGTCTGCTCTATGAATAACATAAGGAAGAATACGTACTCATCAAAACCTTTAATTTCAATAGAAAAACGTGGTTATGTTAGGTGTCAACATAAGGTTCCATGAAATATGATTGTGTCCTAATGTTAACACACTGTCAACATTTGGGAAAACTGTTGTTTGAGTTGCTAAGGTGATAAGTATTTGGGTTGAAACAATTTCGAAGAATATCGAGATCCTTGAATTTTTTCATTTAGCGAAGTGGAACCTTAGGTTGACATCGCCTGTTCCCAATGTTGACATTCGGTTCCTAAAGTTGACATATAACTTGATCTTTTAGTTGTTATGTCCACCCTGCCACCTCTTCAATACTGTTAGGTACAGCTACCCTGCAACAGACTGAGGACGGTATTTAGGCCAACTACCGAAGTGTCAGTCGAAAACGTAATTTGCAAATTGCCCAAGCCCAGTCGCTACGGAAGAAATACAGGGAAACTTCAATTCCCGGTTTCGATTCCTGTTCCTCTATAAGATTACCTACCTACCGACAGAACTCGTTCTCATGTGTTTTAATTGTACGTTTATATTAATTTTAAAGCCTTTCGTGAATTAAATTTATCTAAATGGTTTTAAAGCCTCTTTTGTCCATTTAGGTACCTTTGGTAATTAGGTAGGACCTCAGGAAAACGAAGGGTAAATAAAACGTATAGTTGTCAACATTAAGACCAGCAAGTGTCAACAATTGGAATTTCTGAGAGGAAATTTATCAACATTAGGGACAAAAATCCACTTCTGAAAAAACTCGTTTATGATAATCAACAAAGGTATTTAGGGGAATCTGATACGAGCAAACTGTTCACAAGGAACTCGCAATTCATAATAACTACCCAAAAGTTTTAATTTCTGGAACACTTGCGTTCAAGGCGGTTTGAACTGATTTGTCTCTCTAATAGTGTCAACAATAGGCGCTTTTACCCTACTATACGTCCGCTGACCACTTGTAGCCTCACGTATCTCCAGTAAAACGACATTAGCTATTTTTGGATTTTGCGGTGCTCGTCGCGGTACCAAAACCTGTACAGCAATTTCTGACAGTCCTATGAGTACAACCTGAAAACTTTGTCTTATGACCCCGGATAACCTGGTTTGGCTCTTACGGCGTCACTCTCGACGCCATGGCGTCTCTTCCTGGCGTCGTGAAGACATCAAAACCTGTACAGCGAATTCGGAAGGCCCAACGAGTCCACCCTCAAAATATCAAGTCAAAATACCCAAAATTGCGGCTTGTACCGCGGTCAAAGCGGAGTCAAAGTAAGAAGCCGGCGAAATAATTAAAATTTTTGGTACATGCATAACATCTAGTGGTAATCACAGCATGATTCCAAAGGACTGGTAGAGCAATGGCAATATGATACAAATCTGTCTTCATATTTTCATGTTCTGGGGGTTTTACTCGTACTCCCAAATGAAAACTCATGACATGTCTGTATGTATTTATATAATAGTGGCTCAGCTGACCATGTGCCCCACGTAATTTAGCGAATTTTCGAAGAAGAGGAAGCTATTGTTCTCGGTCCAAAATTTTTAAAACTCGAATTTCCGAAAGATTTTTATACCAAAATCCGTTTCAGACCATCCTGAATTCACTGCCGAAAGACACCAAAAATTATATGTATATATATTTATATATTTATATATATATTTATATATATATTTATATATGTATGTGTCATTCCAGACGATAACTCTCGAAAGAATTGAGATAAAAAGTTCAAATTTGCACGAAAAATCTGTCTTGGCAATCGACAGGCTAAGTTCGTAGATGGGCAGAATCGGGTCACTCTAAGGGGGAGTTTTGGAGAGTTTTAGGGGGGAAAAATTACCCATAAATTCCCAAAATGAGACAGTCTGACAAGTGACACCTCATTCTAAAGGTTTTTGTACGCTGAACACGATGGTGAAATCAGAATTGCGATATCTCATTCCGTTCTCAAACTGGAGCACTTTGAAGATTAAGGAACGTGGTTATTTCTTCGAAAATTCGCTCTTATAGCCATGCTGCATGACTGTGGTTTTTTTTTTGAAAATAGGCTCAAACTATGCCCCTGTAGCATGCTCAATAATTTCTATTTTTCGTAACTTTTATTGCTAAATATTTATCAATCGCTGTAAGGATGATTGATAGATTTTTAAATGTCATTCCTTTCGATTCAGCGTGCTGGAAAACACGAAAAGCTAATACCAAATGTCGTGAGTTCCTCCCGGAACTACTCCTAGCAGATTTAAGTTCTCACAAATATTTCATAAGCCAACATTAGTTCTTACCAAATAAACCATACGAGCGGGGGACAAGTTGCAGGAGTCAGAGCGCAACCTGGGTCCCCACCATCCCCTACCAAATAGGGGATGGAGGGAGACGACTTCCAGTAACATAAATACTCGCCTCCTTCGACTTTTTACTCATTCTTCGCTTCCTCTAGCCGCTGGCCACTCTCTCTCTCTCTCCTTACCATGTCTCTCTCCTACTCCCAAAAGATCCAGCCGATGGTGGAGGTTCGCCCTTAACCAGAACTGGCAAACTACCCTAAAAGATCGGTGGAGGTCCGCCCTTAACCGCACACATATCCAAAAAGATCCAGCCGATGGTGGAGGTATCGCCCTTAACCAGAACTGGCAAATTCCCCCCTCGCCTCTCGTGGTGAATTTTACGCCAATTTAAATTCATCACAGTGGTAACCTCCGACGTTCCCGCCACCTTCCTTTCTCGTCACGAACTCACACGCTTCTCCCATGCTAACATTCAATATCAGCCATTTTCGTTATTTTCGAATTTGAAATTTCAAACATCCAAATTGAAATTTCAAATCCCCCTTTCAACTTTCAAGATTCCGCACCCTCTCCAGCCCTCACAATCAACATTTACCAAGTCTGCCATTTTCCACTATTTTCCAATTTGAAATTTCAAAATTCAAATTGAGATTTCAAATTTAAATTCAAATTGAAATCTAACATTTGCCAATTACAACTCCGACGCCCCCATCACCATGGCCTCTCCTGCCGACCTGTCACCACCCCTCTTGAATTCGCCTCCACTTTTCGAACGCCACCACCTCACACCACTTTCTTTCGCTCCCCGATCTTTTAGCTGTCACCCTCTCGTCTGCGCCCGTCAGCGTCAACCCTACCCCCTCACCCGACCCCTCTCGCTGGTCATGATCCACTGCCCCCTCTGCAACCGCACTCACCCTTCCTCCTTTCCTTCCACCACCCCTTTTGGTTTATTATTCTGTGAATAATACACCTATGTATTCGCACACCAAAAAATTTTTATAACACCCCCTCAAAATTTTTTCTTTTCCGTTTCAAGGTGCGTAGATTCCAAAAATGCAATGTCCGTCCGCCGTCCGCCGTATCACGTGTACAGGCTTCATTTTCGGTCTAAAAAATTCGTTCTTTCGCACACATGCTCCATTTGGGCCCTAGTTGTGTCCCGAAACTTTTCAGCCCGATCGGAATATACCCAGGGGAGTTATGAGTGAAAATGTGTATATAAAAATAGGTACTTTTTGTGTTTTAGTAACATGTTAGTAAAATGAGCTTTTGAGGTATCGTATTCCATGTTTTTGTGGACGAGAAGACCGAATATTAAGTCGATTTTGACCAAGGAGTGGAAAATTGAGGTTGTACCAGACGTTCAGCTCACAAAATTGATTTTTCGTGAGTCAAAAACCTGGAAAATCGTCTGAAATCACAAGCAGTATGTATAATAACACTAGAAAAAGTGTCAACACGTGGATCAAGACGATTAAATGGCACTATCAATGATCAAAGATAGTTAAAAAAAAAAAAAAAAAAAAGCGTAGGTACCTACCTAATTTGTGTTTTAGGGGCCAAAATTAATGGAAACCATCAGAAATAGCTATTTCGATTATTACGCATAAAAGAAACAATAAATGAACAGCCAGCATTTCTGTAGAATAATAAACCCCATGTGACAAGGACTTTGCAGCGTTTTTCACACAGCCCCCTTCTCGGTCAGCAAACCTCCCTCTCGCCCCGCCCTCAGGGTGACATCCACCCCTCCCTAACGCTCGCCAAAGATATCTCATACAAAGATATCAGAACCGCCAGCGCATTCTCACCCCCCCTCAGGTAGGGACCAACCCTTCCCATCCCTCAACGCATCTGCGTCCACGGCGAACACCGCCGCACCAACCCCCGCGACCCCCCCCCCCCCCCCCACAACCCCCAACTCACTGGGGGGAGCCACATTCTGTAAATATCTCTATCTGTATACTAGCTATAAGTCACTTCTCTTTGTACATAATCTCTCCTCATGCAACTGTATATACTAGCTCTAAGTCACTTAACCTATACATCTTCGTTAATATTACTCTCTCTTGTACATAGAATTTTCACTAGCTCTAAGTACCCACTTTTGTACATACTATTACTTCACGCCAATCTTCGCCACCTTTCTACTACTGTCAATCACCGCCTTCAGCCTACATTGTTTGCCTCAGCCCTCAGCTTTGTAAACTTGGGCCCTCAGCCACATCCGAATGCTCACTTGCTCACTTTCCACCGCCTTCAGCACTCATCCTGTCTGCCATAGCCATTGTTACCCTGCGCCTTCAGCCCCGTATTGTTTGCCATAGCCTTCAGCCTGTCACTCTGCGCCCCCAGCCCTCCTCATATCTTTGTTCGAACTGGGGGGACCTCTGTCGTGAGTTCCTCCCGGAACTACTACTAGCAGATTTAAGTTCTCACAAATATTTCATAAGCCAACTTTAGTTCTTACCAAATAAACCATACGAGTGGGGGACAAGCCGCAGGAGTCGGAGCACAACCTGGGTCCCCTCCATCCCCTACCAAATAGGGGATGGAGGGAGACGACTTCCAGTAACATAAATACTCGCCTCCTTCGACTTTTTACTCATTCTACGCTTCCTCTAGCCGCTGGCTACTCTCTCTCTCTCTCTCTCCTTACCATGTCTCTCTCCTACTCCCAAAAGATCCAGCCGATGGTGGAGGTTCGCCCTTAACCAGATCTGGAAAATTCCCTAAAAGATCGGTGGAGGTCCGCCCTTAACCGCACACATATCCAAAAAGATCCAGCCGATGGTGGAGGTATCGCCCTTAACCAGAACTGGCAAATTCCCCCCTCGCCTCTCGTGGTGAATTTTACGCCAATCTAAATTCATCACACCAAAGAAACATTTTTCTGACATGTCACCACTGGTGCCAGCATGGCGCCTCTACCTGGCGTCGTCTAGACACCAAAAACTACACAGCGAATTCTGGGGGCCTAAGGATTACCCTCAGAATGTCAAATCAAAATACCCAAAATTACGGCTATTAGCGCGGTACAGACATACAAACCCATCAGCCGCAAATTTCGCTCGAGTCTTGGCAGTCACTAACGTTCGGCAACTAACTGTATGTATATGATGTATATCTATAGACAGGGGCGTTGCGTCCGTAAGGCCACTTGGGCCACTGCCCCGGCACCCAAAAACACTAGGAGTAAAAAAAAACTCCATTGCTCAGTTGGCATTTGAATTTCCCTCCGTACACTGTAGGACCCGCCAGATTTCTCTGGCTATGGAATGGAAATTCTATGGATATTCAATATTCTAGTAGATCATCCATGGTGGGCTCCATAGTCCAAGCATGTTATCGGAATAAAGCGACAGTAATCGGTGTCCTGCAATCGAAATCGAAACCTAGGCTCCTGAAACTGGCTGGTAGCAACTGAGAAAAGTGGCCCATCCGCGCATGCTCAGTTGAGTAAAAATGTTTTTCGCCTAGCCCACTTTGGGCCCTGTCCCCAAAATCTGATTTCTACTCCAAAATCGTTCGTTTTCACAATCGATTCGATCCATTCGATTCAATTTGTCATCTCGATACGAGCTGCTTCTTCGTCTTCTGATTTGTTTTTGCTGTCTCGTGAATTATATTAGCTTTTTCTGTTGAGTCTGTTGTTAGTTTTTAATTTTTTTGCGTCAAATTGTGTGTGTTTTGCGTTTGGTCCTGTTCTGATGACAGATTTGTATTCGTGGTACTACCTGCATTTTGTCCAGTTTGCTGTTAGTGGTCTTGTGGATTGATCGGCGTCCTAAAACACAGATAACTACTTAGCTTCTAGTCAATAGCTTCTCCATTCAAGTAGGTACGGGCCCTCAAGTCATTGTTTTGTTTTCTATATTTTTATAACACATGAATTCGGTGGCTAATTTGCAGTAGCAATTGTGGACGTTTTCGTACGACGATAGAGTGTTGATTAAAAGAGATAAGCTTTGCTGAATACCACTCAATCAGTAAATAAGGGAAGGGTGTTTTTGCCTTAGGGTACTTTGCAGACAAATCTGTTGGTTTTGTGTTCTGGTTTGGTGCCCCACCGTTTTCAGAGCCCACGCATATCTACAGATATTTATAACTATGGACAGTCGGACGTATCGGAAGAGAAATATTGACAACCAGAATAAGGAACGAGATATTTGAGAGGGTGGCGATAGGGTGCTTTAACGTGAGTTGTGTTCATTGTAAATAAATTAGTGTTGTAGGTAGAGTGTTCTACTGTAGTCCAGTGATCCATGAGGGAATGAATAGGTGTTCCTCTTATTCATCATACGGGACACTTGTACCACGATGAATGGACTCAAGGTGATCCTAATGAAGGCCTCGCATGAGTATATAATGAGGAAATTATTCGTCGGATAACCCTGGCCAACCCAAAATGTGTACCAAAGCGTATCAATGAGAAACCGGTAGTTGGTTCCACCTGATCACCTGAAGGTTAATAATTGTCTTGTACAAGTTTGATGAAAGGTTCACGGTCAGCTCTCTGTCCGAATACGGACTCTCGTTCGTGGATGGAGTCGTGAGCCAAAAGTTCTTCCCTCCTACAAAAGTAAAGTTGGTGACTTGATGATTAATGAACAGCCTGCCAATCATTCGCCTTCAACACATGACGGCACCTTACCGGAAACACGGATCTCTCCTTTTCGTTTTGCGGTTGTTTGGCAGGTTTGTTAGTGTCTGTTGGCAGCGGGAAACCTACAGAATTTCACCGATTCGCGATGATTCGTTCGGTGGGAAATGGGTCAACAGGTGGTCTTACATTAATTCGACTCTCACAGGGTATCGTAAACCACTAAACTGATAATTCATTATCTCCTTCTGGATGTACTGCGAACGATAAGCAGCCCGTTGCATAAAAACGCTGCAAATTATTACACAACGGTTTATTATTTACCAGTACAGATGCCTCTTCTGCGTAGATCATTGTTTTCTGTGGTAAATACCTACCCACGCGCTCCCCCAGGAAAGCCCTAAATCGAGTACTGGAGCCGGCCCGGGAATTTCGGTTTCATAAAACATGGAAAACGATACCTATCAATGTCATGTTCCCTAAAACCTTTAAAAAAAACCTATTTTTACACCCATTTTTTCACCCGTAACACCCCTGGGTATAATCCGACCAGGCTGCCGAGTTTCGGAGCACAACTAGGCTCCAAGCGGAGCCCAGTTGTGCCAAGGTGGAGCCTGTGTGCGAAAGAACGACGATTTTAGACCAAAATTTATGGCAAATTTAAGTCAGAAACTTTGTTATAACTTGAATTCTTCGCTCGTTGGTCAAAATCGACTCCATATTGGGTCTCATTTCCCTAAAAGACATGGAACAGGATACCTCGCAAGCTAATGTTTCTAAAACACCAAAAAAAACCCTATTTTTACACCTTTTTTTTCACTCATAACACCCTTACGGCGGACAGACAGAAATTTTTTTATTGCATTTTCGGATTCTACATACCTTGAAACCAAAACCATCAAATTTTTTTTTCATTTTTTTTTTCATGCTCGATTCCAAAGGTTCATTATTGAAAATAATAAACCAAAAATACAAGAAGGGAGAAAACGCTATAACAAAACTCTCAACGGCTTATTATGTACCTATATCACTGTTCCGGGAACATAATATACGTTACCTCCCTTAAAATACCCGTAATTAGGTTCTTCAACAAAATAATGGTGATTAGTGATAAACGTTGATAGAACTGGTGTCCCGTATTATATGAAATTCATCAAAGTGGACTGTAACTTTCGTCTTATTCAAGACAACACCGAAATTTGTACAATAGGTAATTGTGAGGTCATTATTTGGGAATTGGCTCATTGATTGGTTTTGACATTCGTAAGCCATTCTATAAGTTACAGTAAATACGGTGATTTTTCTCGGTTCTGAATATAAATTAAGCACCGACATACGAGCATCGTTAACCATTTCCTCACAAATTTATATATCCATATTAGGTATTCTAAGTCCTTTTTAGAGGGAGCAAATGCGAATTCTAACCACCATAAACCTGAAGTACACAAGTCCAAAGTCCTTACGTAGGTACGTACCTACCTGTGTACCTATCGGGTATCGATAGTCTTTGCGGACGTACCTACCGAGTACTTTTAGCATCGATACTTTTCCACCGATACCTACTATCGGAGAATCGATACTTCGGCAGTGGTATCGAGAACCAATACCAGTCGGTAAATTCCTTTAATTTTCCACTTTATTTTTCTCAAATCCATGTTACTACATCGAAATCTCAAGACCATAACCTGACGTCCCAGTTTCAACGTCATGTTCGCTTCCACTGCAACTACAAGTGTTCCTCTCAATTGTGTCCAGGAATGCCCTTTTTGTTCGTTTACATAAAATGAGCTTTTCATTAAAGTTCCTACGATTAAAAAAAAATTATTAAATAGGTGCCTAACTACTATTACTTTCCTGTTAAGAATAAAAGAGCATGACAATTATATTTTACAAATATGTTAATACTTATTTTGTATAAGAAAATATAGATATCTTAATATCTATGAGGAAATAATGAGTTTTAGAAACAAAACTCATGAACAGAATGAAAAAGGTAAAGCACCTAGTACGATGTTGTTCCTGTGTTCATTCACATAAAATAAATAAATGCTGGTAGCAATCTCGTCGTCCTTGTGCTGTAAGAGCCTTGAATTTCAAACAAAAACATTAGTCCTGCTGTGTTTTTCAACCAGGATTCATCGATACGCATTTCCGATACTGAGTAGTATCGATACTTTCTCCTCGATAGGTACTCTAATAGCGTAGTAGTAGCGATACTTTGAATAGTAGACCATACCTATGTTAGCGTCAAAAGTTTAATACAGGGAAGGGATACGTGATTCTTTAGCGTCAATGAAGGAATACATGGTGTTGTAAAAGTAAAACATTTCCTTTTTCAGTTTTATGCTTATTGTAGGTATGGTATTTGTCGTGGTATCCTCCCAGAACCACTCCTTGTAAACCAGCAAATATTAGATCTCGCAAATAAACTCGCAGAAGTGGGGACGAAAGACGCAGGAGCACCGAGGAACCCAGTGGGGATCCCCACCATCCTCCACCAGCTGGAGGATGGAGGGAGATAGCCCTCAAGGGCTATAAAAACTCGCCTCCTTTGCCTTTCTAGCCATTCTACGCCATCCTCTAGTCGCCGACAACTCTCTCACCTCGTCACTCCTCCTCTCTCTCTCCTCAACCTGAAAGATCCTGGAATAGGTGACAGCCTTGAGTGTTGGAACCTGCCAGGCAAATGCTCCCAAAAAGATCCCGTTGAATTGGTGGCAGCCTTTAGTGATGGAACCAGCCGGGCACACTCATCCAAAAAGATCCCGTCGAATTGGTGACAGCGTTTAGTGCTGGAACCAGCTGGGCACAACCTCATACCGCCCGTAGTGAATTATCACTATACCAATTCACTACAGTATTGCTTCCGAGTCTGCGAAGCAGCGGAAGCCTTGTGTTCACTTTCGTGAGCCAAAAAATTTTTGTCTTCAGAAATCAAAATTTCCACTTGCATTTTGCGTTTCAAAGCCTACTGAACAAATTTGGTTCCGTGTCTGTCGGTCTGTGAGTCTGTGTATCTGTGAGTCTGTGAGTCTGTCCGCATTTCCTTGTTACAGCCATAACTTCCACGATTTTGAATTGATTCAGCTCAAATTTTGAGGGATGGTGCGGATAAGGCCCCTTGAGGTCCCATACAAATTTCAACATGATTGATCCAGCGGTACGCCCTGCGCATGCGCTAACGTTAAATTCAACAAACACGCATAACTTTCACAATTTTGATTCAATTTCGCTCAAATTTTCAAGGGTTGTTTGGACAAGGCCTAGTGAGTTCCAGTATGAATTTCAGCATGATCGGACCCTCGGTGCGCTCTGCGCATGCGCTGGCGTGAAATAGATTCAATTTCCTTGTTACAGCCGTAGTAACCAAAGATTTCACCCAATTTCAATGTAATTCTCAGGGATTAAGCGGGTAGGGCCCATTGAGGTCCCATATAAATTTCAACATGATAGAGCCAGCGGTTCGCCCTGCGCATGCGCTCTGTCTGTCTGTCTGTCCTTCTATGCACAGCCAAACGGCTCGACGGATATCGACCAAATTTGGCACGAATATCCAGTAGGCTCCCAAGTTGTGCAACGTCGCATTTTCAATTCCCTGACCATAGCGGAACTATGGTCGACCATGGTCAACTCCTGAATGGCTTGACGGATATCGACCAAATTTGGCACGAATATCCAGTAGGCTCCCAAGTTGTGCAACGTCGCATTTTTAATTCCCTGACCATAGCGGAACTATGGTCGACCATGGTCAACTCCTGAATGGCTTGATGGATATCGACCAAATTTGGCACGAATATCCAGTAGGCTCCCAAGTTGTGCAACGTCGCATTTTTAATTCCCTGACCATAGCGGAACTATGGTCGACCATGGTCAACTTCGTTAATTGAAATGGTAACCCCTATTTTTTATCGCGTATTCGTAATCTACGTGAAATTCTATCTACGATCGACCCTTCGGACTACCCCCGCGGTCGACCTTAGCGCATCCATGGGCCCCTCCATGGTCGAATCCCGAATTGCTCAACGGATATCGACCAAATTTGGCACCAATATCCAGTAGGCTCCCAAGTTGTGCAACGCCGCATTTTTAATTCCCTGACCATAGCGGAAATATGGTCGACCATGGTCAACTCCTGAATGGCTTGACGGATTTTGATAAAATTGGGCACAAATACCCGGTAGGGTAAGGGATTTTTCCGTCGTTTGTTGGTTCCACGATACTGCGTACAGCGAATCTCGGATAGCGAGCGAAGCGAGCGGTCAGGCTAGTTATGTATAATGGACGTAATGCATTATGGAAGTCATGTTATGTATAATATGTATATTTCATGTAATGTTATGTTATGTAATATGTATATTTAACGTTATGTAATGTTATGTAATGTAATGTAATGTAATGTTATGTTATTTTGCTTCCGAGTCTGTTCTATTTTATAATGGGTCACTCTGATTGTGACGAGGAAGCTCCTGTGCCATCACCTTGGCAGTGTATTTTTATTAGTTATGCTATTCATTTGTGCACACCATCTTATCTAAATGACATGACCATGGAGTTTTGTCAAACCAAAAAAAAGGTTTTAAAGTTCACAAAGAGATAACTTGGTCCTGTCGTAACCTGGTCCTCAGATACCAGTGTGAAGTGTCATACGTAAGTGAACAAGTTACGTAAGAAACTTGTTTACTTACGTATGACACTTTTCCTTCGTTCTTCCTTCTTATCTTCCAATAAGTATCCAAAATTAGGTAGGTGTCCACCTTGTTTTCGTGGACACGGAAAGTATACGTAAGGTAACACGAAAATTGCACCTTACTATGAAAATAGGGCGGGAAGTTTTTCATAACAAGTTACAAAATCGTGAGTGATTTGATGAAAAAGATACTGTAGATTTACCGTTTGACTCGCTGTCATGTTGATGATGTTTTTCTGGTTCAAAAATGTACCTCTATCGGACGAATGAAAACGCTGCAAAGTCCTTGTCACATGGGTTTATTATTCTATTGGACATACCTGCAGAAATGCTGGCTGTTCGTTTATTGTTTCTTTCATGTGAAATAATTGAAATAGCTATTTCTGATGGTTTCAACCAATTCTGGGCCCCAAAACACAAGTTAGATACGCTCCTTTTGTTTTTCAAATTATCTTCGATCATTGGTTGGTAGTGCGTGCATTTAATCGTCTTGATCCACGTTTTCATATTTTTTCTAGTGTTATTATACAAATTAATGGTGATTTCAGACGATTTCCAAGGTTTTTGACTGATGAAAAATCAATTTTGGGAGCTGAACATTTGGCAGAACCTCAATTTTCCACTTTTTGGTTAAAATCGACTTCATATTCGGCCTTCTCGTCCACAAAAACATGGAAAACGATACCTCAAAAGCTCATGTTACTAAAACACAAAAAGTATCTATTTTTATACACATTTTCACTCATAACACCCGGGCTGAAAGTTTGGGGACACAACTAGGGCCCAAATGGAGTATGTGTGCGAAAGAACGACTTTTTTAGACCAAAAATGAAGCCGGTACACGTGATAACGGCGTACGGAGTACGACATACCATTTTTGGTTTATTATTCTGTGAATAATACACCTATGTATTCGCTCAGCAAAAAATTTTTATAACACCCCCTCAAACTTTTTTCTTTTACGTTTCAAGGTGCATAGATTCCAAAAATGCAATGTCCATCCGCCGTACGCCGTACGCCGTCCGCCGTATCACGTGTACAGGCTTCATTTTCGGTCTAAAAAAATCGTTCTTTCGCACACATGCTCCATTTGGGCCCTAGTTGTGTCCCGAAACTTTTCAGCCCGATCGGAATATACCCAGGGGTGTTATGAGTGAAAATGTGTGTAAAAATAGGTACTTTTTTCGTTTTAGCAACATATTGGTAACATGAGCTTCTGAGATATCGTTTTCTATGTTTTTGGGGACGAGAAGACCGAATATGAAGTCGATTTTGACCAAAGAGTGGAAAATTGAGTTCTACCAAATGTTCAGCTCCCAGAATTGATTTTTTATGAGTGAAAAACCTGGGAAATCGTCTGAAATCACCATCAGTTTGTATAATAACACTGGAAAAAGTGTCAAGACGTGGTTCAGGACGATTAAATGGCACTACCAATGATCAAAGATAGTTAAAAAAAAAAAAGAAAAAAAAGAGCGTACCTACCTAATTTGTGTTTTGGGGGCCAAAATTAATGGAAACCATCAGAAGTAGCTATTTCGATTATTACGCATGAAAGAAACAATTAATGAACAGCCAACCTTTCTGTAGGTATGTCCAATAGAATAATAAACCCATGTGACAAGGACTTTGCAGCGTTTTTGAATCTACGCACCTTGAAACGGAAAAGAAAAAATTTTGAGGGGTTGTTATAAAAATTTTTTCCTGACCATACATAGGTGTATTATTCACAGAATAATAAACCAAAAGCAACCAGTGTATGGAGGCATTTGATCCCATAAGGTATTATACTGCGAGTATTATTTGCAAACTAGATGTAGCCACAAACCTCTTCGCAAACATAAAACGCGATATTCGTGGGGGCCTCACATTTGTTTTGTAAGTTTCCTCAGTCGAGAGAATAATTATTGTTTACCTCAAGAAACCTTAGCTACTTTAGCGTAGGAAACAGAAGGTTATTCTTATACAAGTCTAACGGGATCGGTTAGATCTTGAATAACGCGCATTATCCACGGATACTAAGCTATCTTATCTGCACCGTGTCAACCACGGAAAAAGCGGTACCTAGCTGGTAGCGACGGCCAGACAAGATTTATCTCTTACGTCAAGTTTTTCACGCAAATAGGTGAATACGAAACACCGAACATCCAACATAAATTTCCATTGAATGTCTTCTTCGACGCGGATGGAACGTTCATATACCTTTCTGTAGCAGGAATTATTCATGTTCAACCAAGCAGTTTTCCTTGTAGCTGTTTGTCCCGTTGAGATTTTTTCTGTCTTTTCCTCATAGCTATGAATATATTTACCGGTAGGAAAGAGAAAAGTCAGCTGGCCGAAAACATAAGATCCCTCACATTCCGAACTGGTCCAATAGTTTTTGCTCGGTTTTATGAGGAAGAGAAACTGTCGCCAGTTGGGTGTCCTTGAATGATGACATGGGCAGTCGAATGTGGTTGGTAAGTGGGTATCTTCTTTCAAGTCTAAAATTCCAACCTAACGGCCATACAATTTAAATTAATGAAACAGAACCAATTTCTGCCATCTGCTTCCTTTTCTCCTTAAGCACTGAAAAACTACGTAGGTACCTAAACTAAGAAAACTGAGAATAGAATTTAATAATAATAATAATAATAATAATAATAATATATTAACTGGGCCCTCAACTCGGGTCACCCCGTGACACTTTTTACCCCCCCCCCCCCCCCCCCAGGTGATGACCACTGACATGATAATAATAATAAAAATAATTTAAAAAAAATAATATGCCATTTGCGAGTAATTTACCACCCTCTAACAGACTACCGATCCTGGAGCTTCGAAGAAAAAAAAATAATATAAAACACAAGGAGAATTGTATTGGAGTTTAGGGATGGAGCCGGTTTAAGTTATGGAAGTATTGGCCACATCCAAAGACATTAATAAAACGCTGCAAATTATTACACAAAGGTTTATTATTTGCAGTACAACATACATGCCACTTTTCTGAGGTCAATACCTACACGTGTGTGTAAGAAATTACACACATAAACGAACATTACGCTGTTCAGCACTGATAACAATGAATTCAGTTTTCTCCGATAAATTGATAAAGTCGATTTCCCACTTCATTCAGGTTTCTGGATTTACTAGTTTTGTTCGCTGTGACCATCTGCGTTGGACGTTGGGCCGTTTGCAGTTTCCCTCTCTTTCTGACTGTATAGTAGTATCCGTGACCGGCTGTTCGCAGTGTTTTCTTGACTATGCAAAGCCAGTTTTCTGATTGTCATTCCAGTCCACAGAAAATAGGGCGGACGAGAAACTGACTACTATATGCAATCCCTTCTCGATTCCCAACCGTTATCGAACTCAAACCCTTATCAAGATGGTAAGTATTGGATCATTGATGGTTTCGTGCGGTTTTTGGTTTATTATTTTCAATAATGAACCTTTGGAATCGAGCATGAACAAAAAATTCTAAACCCCCCCCCCCCCCCCCCGCAAAATTTGGTGGTTTACTTTTCAAGGTACGTAGAATCCGAAAATGCAATAAAAAACGCTGCAAATCCCTGCACAACGGTTTATTATTTTGTATAGAATACCCTTCTGTTACAGATCACAGCTCTATGTATAGATAACCCGTCTATATAATATGATATGTACTATTCTACACATATTATGTAGATCGCAGACCCTCCGTAGGTTAGTACCTAACCCCGTACTCGTTACTAGGTACCTACCTAAATCACGAGTTAAATGTTGCTAAAATAACTCTGCCGATGACAAACAGTACCTAACAAAAAGAAACACACATAATGAAGTTCTGAAAAGAAATTGTTAATGAGGAGTGAAAAAAGTTGCAAAAGTACCTACCAACAAACTCCAGCCCCTTCTACGTAGATGGTATACTGAACCGTTGTGTAATAATTTACCGTTGAGTAATGATTTACCGTAGTAATAATTTACCCATCAATAATACTTCAACGTTTGTTCAAGTTTCACTACCTACCAACAAACTCCAATAGAGCCATCATTTTTCAAATTAAATAATATCACAGAACAACCAACTCGACTCATACTCCGCCAATATAATCAGGTGATCCCTACCAATGATTGGCCGTATTCACAAATTCCTATTGTGGGCGCGTCTCTGGTTACGAGATTTGGTTTGAATTGTATACAATTTCATTCACACTGGAGTCGAAAATGCCTGTCGGTGCAAACTTCGGGGCCTTACTGTGGACGAACGGCTGGACGTACGATGCTCCGGATGGTCTTAAAAAACTCGCAAGTTCAAGAACTATTTAAAACCGTAAAAATATTTACGTAAAAAAATGGTATAGGCGTTTTGAAAATTTCAACCCCTATTTTGAACCCCTTAGAGATGACTCACAGTAACGTCGAGCTTCGAGGGCCAACTAGACGCCGAACGGAACCTATAACCCGAATTTCATCAATTTTTTTTCATGGTAACTAAGAAAAGTGGCCCGTACGGCGTACGGCGGACAGACAGAAATATTTTTATTGCAGTTTTGGATTCTACATACCTTGAAACGTAAACCATCAAATTTTGAGGGGGGGTAAGAATTTTTTTTTTCATGCTCGATTCCAATGGTTCATTATTGAAAATAATAAACCAAAATTTCTGTCCGTCCGCCGTACGCCGTACGGGCCACTTTTCTTAGTTAACATGAAAAAAAATTGATGAAATTCGGTTTATAGGTTCCCTTCGGGGTCTAGTTGGTCCTCGAAGCTCGGCGTTACTGTCAGTCATTTCTAAGGGGTTCAAAGTAGGGGTTGAAATTTTAAGAACGCCGTAGCTCGACAACTTCCGATAGAAGGGTATGGTTTTTTTTACGTTATTAAATTTGTATTGAGCTAAACAATTTTTTGAGATCACCCGGAGCACTGTACGTCCAGCCGTTCGTGAGCACCAAAAAGCTTCGTCAACACGATCGTGAATCAAACGGTATAAATCCGGCCGGGATATCATCACTAGGGAGCACCTGATTATAATCAAGGATGGCTGTATGAAGTCGAGTTGGTTGTTCAGTATTTCATTTCGATGGATTGGATTTTGGTGGTAGGTACTTCTGAATCTTGAACAAACGTTGAAGTATTATTGATGGGTAAATTATTACACAATGGCAAATTATTACACACCGGCAAATTATTACACAACGGTAAATCATTACACAACGGTAAATTATTACACCACGGTAAATTATTACACAACGGTAAATTATTACACAACGGCTCATCTACCTAGAAGGGGCTGGATTTTGTTGATAGGTACTTTTGCAACTTGAACACCCGTTGAAGTATTATTGATGGGTAAATTATTACACAATGGCAAATTATTACACAACGGCCAATTATCACACAACGGTAAATTATTACACAACGGTAAATTATTACACCGCGGTAAATTATTACACAACGGCTCATCTACCAAGAAGGGGCTGGATTTTGTTGATCGGTACTTTTGCAACTTGAACAACCGTTGAAGTATTATTGATGGGCAAGTTATTACACAACGGTTCATTATTCTATCTCCGTAGAAGGGGAACCTATACAGGTAAATTATTACACAACGGTTTAGGTAGGTACCTAGTAACGAGTACGGGGTTAGGTACTAACCTACGGAGGATCCGCGATCTACATAATATGTATAGAATAGTACATATGTTATATCGAAGGGTTATCTATACAGAGAGCTGTGATCTGTAACACAGAAGGGTATTCTGTACAAAATAATAAACCGTTGTGCAGGGATTTGCAGCGTTTTTTTAACGTTTTTAAATTGATCTTGAACTAAAAATTTTGTGAGACCACCCGGAGCATTGTACGACCAGCCGTTCCTTTGCAAACACGATCGTGAATCAAACGGTATAAATCCGGCCGGGATATCATCACTAAGGAGCACCTGATTATAATCAAGGATGGCTGTAAGTCGAGTTGGTTGTTCAGTATTTCGTTTGATAAGTGATGGACTATTGGATTTTGTTGGTAGGTACTTTTGAAACTTGAACAAATGTTGAAGTATTATTGATGGGTAAATTATTGCGGAACGGAAAAGTATTACAGAACGATAAATTATTGCACAACGGTTCATTATACCATAGCTACGTAGGTACTTTTACGGATAGGTACTTTTGCAACTTGAACAACCGTTAAAGTATTATTGATGGGCAAATTATTAAACAATGGCAAATTACTACACAATTGTTCATTATACTATCTACGTAGAAGGGGCACCTATACAGGTAAATTATTACACAACGGTTTATTATTTGCCTTATGCTTCATGAATAAGACTAATAATTAATTATTGAATTATTTAATCCCGTGCATTTGTAGGAAACTTTAATTCCGGAGCCGGCTCCAGTACTCGATTTAGGGCTTTCCTTGGGGGAGCTTGAGGGTACTGACCACAGTTTTCACTCCACATCAACAATTTCCCTTCAGAACTTCATTATTTGCGTTTGTTTTTGCCGTCTTAGTTACTGCTTGTCATCGACAGAATTATTTTAGCAACATTTAACTCGTGATTTAGGTAGGTACCTAGTAACGAGTACGGGGTTAGATACTAACCTACGGAGGGTCTGCGATCTACATAACATGTATCGAATAGTACATATTATATTATATAGACGGGTTATCTATACAGAGAGCTGCGATCTGTAACAGAAGGGTATTCTGTACAAAATAATAAACCGTTGTGCAGGAATTTGCAGCGTTTTTAGAGTCAGCTAACCGTCAGAAAAAGCCAGTGCGAACAAACCTGTTGATTCTGTTTGTTTCGATTGTTAATTACCTTTCTTTTGTATTCTAACCTTTTCATATCATCGATCGTTACTCGTGAGATCAGAATACCCACCTACTGGGTACCTACGTGGCAAGCTTGTGTGGTACGTTAGTGAAATTTATACTTGAATCCGCGGAAGGCGGGTGCCACGACGTGACCCTCAGGTGCAACTATTTAACACTTCATGACCCTCCAACGGTCTTCTGTTCACCAAAACACTGGACCTCCGATGGAGCTTATCGCCTGGTAGCATCGCACGACGCTGGTCCCACATGCAGGATCTGAACGACTCTCCGTGTCCTCGACACGCCGAGAAGGAGTTTACCATAACAACTACCCGATCAGTTCCGCTGTGTGAGTAGGCATTTTGAGCTAAGGTCGTCTTAAGTACATCTAACTGAGGTGACGTATGTACCTAGCACAGGACTTGAAATGCAAATTTTTTGATACTGTCCCTTACATTTACTTCAGACTCCTCCAGTCATTCTTTCCAGGAACTCACATGTTAACTCGTGAGGGCTGTCGTGAGGGCTATGCGTAAAGCCAAGTTCCTAACCTGTGAGTCCACCATGTTTTTCCGATAAGTTCCCACACTATTCTCCTAACATTTTTTTAATTTCAGCTCATTTTTACCATTGCTGATTGCTCCACAATTGTTGAGCGTTTAGAGGAAAACAGGTTTGCACATGTGTTTGTACATTGAAGTAATAAAATATCACCCTTGATTAAATTACTTCGGAACATCACTATTTGAGCACAAACCCACACACCCACTACCCAAAATTTAACTCAAAAATAGCTCTTTGCTCTCAAGTCTATTACTGTCGTAACAAACGCCTTTTAATCACTTTTTAGAGGAAAAAGAATAATTGTTGTGTCTCGAAAATGAAAGTAAAGTGGTCTACTCGTTCTGTATCTGTCTTTCCTGAACAAATTTAGGTCTGCACCTGTCTAGTACATCAGTCAGCCTGCGAGTGGAATATGACGGCCCTCCACAAAAACGTTTAAAAAACCTTACTGCCCCCCCAAAAAAAAAATCTATTTTGGTTCACCTATATTTTCAATAATGAACCTCTGGAAAAAAATTAACCCCCCCCCCCCTCCCCTCAAAATTTGATGGTTTACGTTTTCAAGGTACGTAGAATCCGAAAATTCAATTTAAAAAATGTCTGTCCTTCCGCCGTACGCCGTACGGGCCACTTTTCTTAGTTACCATGAACCAGAATTCATGAAATTTGATTTGTATTTCCCGTTTGGGGTCTAGTTGGTCCGCAAAGCTCGGCGTTACTGTCAGACATCTCTAATGAAGAGTAGGGGTTGAAATTTTCAGAACGCTAGCTCGAAAACTTTCAATAGCAGGGTATGGTTTTTTTACGTTTTTAAATCGATCTTGAGCTAAAGCATTTTTTGAGAATACCCGGACCATTGTACGACCACCCGCTCGTTTGCACCGAAGAGCTTCGTCAACACGATCGTGAATCAAACGGTATAAATCCGGCCCAGGTATCATCGCTAGGGAGCACCTGATTATAATATCGGATGGCTGTATGAAGTCGAGTTGTTTGTTCTGCGATATTATTTCATTTGAAAAATGATGGACTATTGGATTTTGTTGGTAGGTACTTTTGAAACTTGAACAAAATTGTTGAAATATTATTAATGGGCAAATTATTACACAATGGTAAATTATTACACAACGGTTCATTATATTACACTATCTACGTAGAGTGGGCACCTATACATTCCGGGGCCGGCTCCAGTACCTACTCGATTTAGGGCTTTCCTGGGGGGGAGCTCGAGGGAATTGACCACAGAAAACAGTGATCTACGCAGAAGGGGCATCAATAATAAACCTTTGTGTAATAATGTGCAGCGTTTTTAATTTCAGCTCATTTTACCATTGCTGATTGCTCCATAATTGTTGAGCGTTTAGAGGAAAACAGGTTTGCACATGCCCTGATTGAAGTTATAAAATATCACCCTTGATTAAATTACTTCGGAACATCACTATTTGAGCACAAACCCACACACCCACTACCCAAAATTTAACTCAAAAATAACTCTTTGCTCCCAAGTCTACTACTGTTGTAGAAAACGCCTTGTGACCACTTTTTAGAGGAAAAAGAATTATTGTGTCTCGAAAATGTAAGTAATGTGGTCTACTCGTTCTGTATCTTAGACTTTCCTGAACAAATTTAGGTCTGCATCTTTCTAGTAGATCCGTCAGCCTGCGAGTGGAATATGACGGCTCCCTCCATAAAAACGTTAAAACCATAACCGCACAAAAAAATTTGATTTTAAGTTAAAGCGTTTTTTTCATGGTAGAAGTGGTCTGTTTTGTGCCTACGATATATTTATGTAGGGTTGAGTCCGGCTCACACGGTGTTTTCGGACGGCATAACCAAGTCACGTCCACGCGGATGAAAGACGCAACTACAAGTAGAGATAACGCAGTGTTGTAAAAGAAGGCATTAAACTTTATAATTATTCTGATAATTATTCGGATTTATCCATGTTGCCTCACTCTTTTTCTGACAAGTTCTAAAAAGACAAGATCCACTGAAAAGTGGGGACAACTCCAAACGAATCACACAAGGAATACAAACAAGGCCCCTGCGCCTCAACGATTAGAAAAGATGAAGCTAGAAGTGTTGAGGTAAACTCTGATTGGACTTTGTCTAAAATCGCGTTTCTTGAGTAGTTTTACCGTTATTCTACGACAGGTGTAATGTGTACCTACTCTGGAAACTTTCCTTCCAACCCGTACCAACGATTATGTCGTAACTCTGAACGTTGATTCATTATGTACCAAAATATTCGTACATCATACAGCGAATTTTACTGAACCAGTCCTTGATTTACTTTAATTATCAGAGCGAAAAAAGAAAGAAAGCAATGTGAAAACAAGCAGCTAACTAACAAGTTAACTGTTAACAAGTAAAAATTAAGAAACATCAGCTTGTGATGTTGCCCGACGCAAACCAGCTTTTCTGGCTCAACAGGAAGGAGATTAATTAGTGAAACGATTCACTCAAATTGTTTGTAGCAAACGATTCAGAGCCAGAATCAGAGAAAGCTCATGTTCTTAAATGCCTACCAACGGGGTGAGGAATCCAACAGGCGTTCAGACGAAATTGCATGTTTGCCTGAAACCAAAGCATTTCCGTTGAAACCAGATTGATAATGACCCCAGGTTAGCGAATGTTGTTCGCGATCTATCGCAGCGATCCTTCTTAATTTTGCATCGCTAATCGCTAATCGGAGAAATCCTCCTATGTTGGTATTATCGAGACGGCTGAAGCTACCAAGACCGGTCTTCCTCTTATTAGAATAACCTAAGTATTAGGTAACCAATAAACTGCTGCTAACTAATCCTGCTAGAAGGTATTTCCTACTTTTGAATAGAAATGTGCGCCTGTATTAGGTATTATTTGTCAAGCCTGAACATGAGCGAAGATGTTGGAAGATTTGGATCTAGCTCGTTGTTACACTCAATAAATCAAGTGATGGGCCATTTCACCTGGAGATTTGGCGTAAAATTCAAATCTGCACTAAAACAAATGGGAGTTTTTATTCGAAAAAAGGTTAGTGTGCGTGTTCCACACTGAGTAACAAAACGTGTTTACAGAACAATATTATTGTTGTATAGCATTTTTTTAAAGTAACTTTTAGCTTGTTCCAACATTCCAACAAAATATAACGGATTTGAAACAAAAGTTATGTTGTAAAAAAGTGAATCACACGAAAGGGTGGTTTCATGCTATACCTATCCAGTTTCGAAAATGGCAGCGAACGAGGATGAGCTTGTGCTTGCGGCAGTAGCTTATATTATTAATCTCAACATCGACAACGAGAGAAGAAGCGAAGGTACTGGGTGAGACTCTCATTACAAGCTTCGACAAGTGTACGAAATAATGCGTGTAATGTGTAACGAAATAGTATGTAATGAAATAATGAAACAATTGAATATGAAATAACATGTAACAGAAATAATGTTACATTAGCCGGATAACATGGAACATGAGATATAACAAAAATAATGTGGTTTATTATTCTGTGAATAATACACCTATGTATTCGCTCAGCAAAAAATTTTTATGACACCACCTCAAAATTTTTTCTTTTCCGTTTCAAGGTGCGTAGATTCCAAAAACACAATGTCCGTCCGCCGTCCGCCGTACCCCGTGTACCGGCTTCATTTTTGGTCTAAAAAAGCCGTTCTTTCGTACACATGCTCTATTTGGGCCCTAGTTGTGTCCCGAAACTTTTCAGCCCGATCGGAATATACCCAGGGGTGCTATGAGTGAATATGAAGTAGATTTTGACCAAAAAGTGGAAAATCGAGGTTCTACCAAATGTTCAACTCCCAAAATTGCTTTTTTAAGAGTCAAAAACCTGGGAAATCGTCTTAAATCACCATCAATTTGTATAATTACACTAGAAGAAGTGACAACACGTGGATCAAGACGATTAAATGGCACTACCAATGATCAAAGATAATTTGAAAAAAAAAGGAGCGTACCTAATTCGTGTTTAAGGGGCCAAAAATGGTGGAAACCATCAGAAATAGCTATTTCAATTATTTCACCTGAAAGAAACAAAACTGAACAGCCAGCATTTCAGTAGGTATGTCCAATAGAATAATAAACCCATGTGACAAGGACTTTGCAGCGTTTTTGTGTTTTACTAACATGTTAATAACGTAAGCTTTTGAGGTATCTTTTTCCATGTTTTTTGGGACGAGGAGACCGAATAATTATGAGGTCGATTTTGACCAAAAAGTGGAAAATGAGGTTCTACAAAATGTTCACCTCGCAAAATTGATTTTTTTATGAGTCAAAAACCTGGGAAATCGTCTGAGATCCCCATAAATTTGTATAATAACACTAAAAAAAATGGATCAAGACGATTAAATGGCACTGCCAACGATCAAAGATAATTTGAAAAAAAAGTACCTAAAAAAAGGAGCGTTCCCTAATTCGTGTTTTGGGGGCCAAAATTGGTAGAAACCAACATAAATAGCTATTTCAATTATTTCTCATTAAAGAAACAATAAATGAACAGCCATAATAATAGTAGGTGTGTCCAGTAGAATAATAAACCCATGTGACAAGGACTTTGCAGCGTTTTTACTACGATTTTCTAACTTTGTTACGTGCATTACATGTTATATAACATATATTACCATAAGTACTTTCCGGAGGAGTCCGTCGTCACTAGCTGGTTGAATGCTGGAGCTCTCGTAAGGACGTCATCATCAGGCCGTCGAATGAATTCTCTCAACGGCCTGATGATGATGTCCTTACATCGAAAGCGCTCGCCTCCACTACTGAACCAGCTAGTGACGGTGACCAGCTAGGTGTGGTACTATTACTTCTTACACTAGCGGAAATAACCCTTTAGATGTTATATATATAACATGTTTTGTTACATAGTGTGGGCGCAAGTTCTGTGCACGCTCACGCGAACAAAAATGTGATATTTGAATTTTACACAAACAATCCGCTCAACGCTCAATGTTGTGTGCAACTCCCTCCTTCGGATCATCACTCGGTCGCATTCCCGAACGCGAATCAATGATCTTTTATAAAAATTTGATATTCTTCCACCAAGATTGATATTTGTTTATCGCTCCCTGCTTCGTGTACATAAAATTAAAAAATGTCTACCCCACCGCATTGTCCTGCGAGTCACCCGAGCAACATGCGAGGGTAGTCAAATTCGAGTTCCCCGCCCTACCACTGATTTTTTCGCAAGACAATTTCCATGGCTGCCTCCCACAATATGCGCATCACTTCCGACTACCTTACAATCAGATCAGTCGACTAAATCCTTCATAAAAAGAATTGGCGCATACCTGCTGCAAATGCACAAATCTGAACTGCACACTGACTTCTTGAAAAGGTTTGATCTGTAATAATTGTAACTGTGTTACGTATTTAGGTAATTACTATTGTGCGTCTGGCTAGCTGCGGCTAGCGGGTTCGATCAGATCATGCTGTTTTTTGAGTCTTAGAACGAACGAATATAATTGTGCTTATATTAATAAATTGCAGCAAGCATCACGTCAGCCATAGGCGGAGCAATTTCGGTCTGTCGTTTCAGAGTTATGAAATACGTTCTTTCATGTAGTTCTGTGGTTTTTGCAAACCTGAGCCCCTCTCGAACAGCAAGATGGCGTAGAACCTCCGAGAGAGAAAGTTGTAAGAAGTATTTTAATTGTTATAAATTGTTATCCAAGTCGATCGTTCTTAATCGTTCTCATATTAAATCAGTTCAAGTGAATTTCGTTTGCGTTTTTCGTTCCCGATCAAACAACTATCGTGGAATATGGATGGCATAGGTGCTACATACCCATACATATATACATTAATTTTTTTTTTCACTCAAGTTGAATATTGTCTGTAAATATATTGTTTCCAGCTAAAAGTACACGCTCAATCCAAACTAATTAAGCTAGTTCAGTGACAACCAGCCCCTGGACGGGTCGTCAAGACCTTAGGGGCTCATTCATGAACTTGGTTTTCTCATGTTTCCGTACTTATATTACCATTCATTATGTACTAAACATGTGTTTTAATAAAGAATTGAATTGAATTAAGGGGGAGGGATTGAAGATGTTGAAAAGCCCCCAAACTGTACGAAGCGTTCAAACTGTGTCACCCTGTAAACAACGCCTATCTCTCTGAGTCAGTAGTTCACTGACTCCCTGCACTGAGATTCCTTTATATTTCGCTTCATTGCGTCACACAACGCAATGCCCAAATCGCGAACCAGATTTTACCTGTTGGACATAAAGCTTCCTACCCACCTTCATCGTTTTCATTTCAAGCGACCACCAATAACGGTTTCGAGGGAGACACTGCTGGGGCTCGACGTGGGAGCTGCTTTCCAGCTGACTACGTGTAGACACCCACAACGTTCCCATCTTTTGGCACAGGTGACGTCAGGGGCTTTTTGCTCTGTACCATAGAGCATCCCACACTTCAAGTCGTGCTTATTAACTCTTGCTGTGGTTCAGTGTCTTATTGTTATTATTCTTTTGGTTTATTATTCTGTGAATAATACACCTATGCATTCGCTCAGCAAAAATTTTTTATAACACCCCCTCAAAATTTTTTCTTTTCCGTTTGAAGGTGCGTAGATTCCAAAAATACAATGTCCGTCCGCCGTCCGCCGTACCCCGTGTATCGGCTTCATTTTTGGTCTAAAAAAGCCGTTCTTTCGTACACATGCTCTATTTGGGCCCTAGTTGTGTCCCGAAACTTTTCAGCTTGATCGGAATATACCCAGGGGTGTTATGAGTGAATATGAAGTAGATTTTGACCAAAAAGTGGAAAATCGAGGTTCTACCAAATGTTCAACTCCCAAAATTGGTTTTTTATGAGTCAAAAACCTGCGAAATCGTCTGAAATCACCATCAATGTGTATAATAACACTAGGAAAGGTGCAAACAGGTGAATCAAGACCATTAAATGGCACTACCCATGATCAAAGATGATCTGGAAAAAAAAGCGTACCTACCTATTTCATGTTTTGGGGGCCAAAATTGGTGGAAATCATCAGGAATATCTATTTCAATCATTCCACATGAAAGAAACAATAAATTTAACAGTCAACAAGAATCTCTAGAACTCCAATAGAATAATAAACCCATGTGACAAGGACTTTGCAGCGTTTTGAGGTATCGTTTTCCATGTTTTTGTGGACGAGAAGACCGAATATGAAGTCGATTTTGACCAAGGAGTGGAAAATTGAGGTTGTACCAGATGTTCAGCTCCCAAATTTGATTTTTATGAGTCAAAAAACCTGCGAAATCGTATGAAATCACCATCAATTTGTAGAATAGCACTAGGAAAAGTTTCAACACGTGGATCAAGACGATTAAATGGCACTACCAATGATCAAAGATAATTTGAAAAAAAGGAGAGTACCTAATTTTTGTGTTTTAGGGGCCAAAATAAGTGGAAACCATCAGAAATGGCTATTTCAATTATTTCAAATGAAAGAAACAATAAATAAACAGCCAAAATTTTTGTGTGTCCAGTAGAATAATAAACCCATGTGACAAGGACTTTGCAGCGTTTTTCACTAGGTACCTTGTTGACTGGATTCACTCGATGGATAGTACAGAGTATCCTGGGTAAAAAAGCACCTGACTTTGTTAGCTCATGATCTAAATTATTATGAACCAGAAGCTTCGTGATGATTCAGCAATAAGGTGATAATTACGAATACCAAGACCCTTTTACCCTCTCCCCAACAAAGTCGAACAAAAAAACTGCTACGTCCTTTCCCCAGAAATGCGATATCGGGATGATCGATTGTATTCAGGGGAAGTATAGGTATCTACCTCTTCTCTTCAGTAGCGGATCTATGATCCGTGGTGGGGGGGGGGGAGAAGGGGGTCTAACCGGAAATTGTTTGACAAATTTTAACCGAAAACTGTTTTTTAAAATGTATATTTTGGTATTTTCAATCGATATCCAAGTGCATTGTGTTAAATAAAATCTTATTCATGAAAATTTTCCTACCAAAGAGCTTTATTATTGTACACTCAGTTGTTTTTTCACTGTCAGTGTTATTGATAGTAATTATTTTATTATATATTCGTATTCATATTGTGCAGGTAAAGGTGAGCTAATAAAAAAAATTAACGCAATTACGGCTCAAGATAGATTTGATACAGTAGAAGTAGAATAAAGTTTTCGTGTTTCAAGGAAAGCTCTTTAAGTCGGACCAATGGTTGGATGGGGGAGGGGTGGAGGGGGCTGCTAAAGCCCCCTTAGCCCCTCTCTGGATCTGCCACTGATTCTCTTCGTAATCTCTACTTAGTATACTTTGCGGGGTAAAAGACTGTACTACGATTTCAGAGCTTCAGAGGGAAAGATGGTAAATCAGACGCACGCCAGGGAAGGTCGGGGTTTATGCCACCAGTTGTGTGAAAAAAATCTCATGAAAATCACACGCCAAAGGGAAGAGAAGATGAACTTAGTTTGTTCCTTCCGATTTGGATCGCAAATGGCTCACATCATTCGACTAGTGTGTGCGAGTGTAATAATATTCTTGCTGGTAAATGCCAGAGCTCTTTCCAACTTGCATGATTTAACGTTGTTTCATGGGATTACGACAACATTCTTCTATAATCGAATAGGTACCTATCTACCTATTAGAATCGGTTTTTTTGGTTTTTTGCCATTTTGGTTTTTTTCATTTTCCCGTTCTACAACCCAAGGCGCATCGTTTGCAATCAAAAGGGCATGCGAATGCGGTCTCTAACGTGGTAGAAGTTGCTTTTGAAAATTCTGGTTTCTTTTAAAAGAGTATACGGAAAAATGACCGAATCTACAGCGTGCACGAAATTACTCGGCTTATCCTTACTAGCAGCAACACTCAGAAGTTCACGGTGATGGAAGTGAATGATTCATCCGAATTTATCAAGGATTTTGGAAGTACATGGTGGTCCCAGTACTACAAAAAGGTCGTCGCCTCCAGTGAAACAGCAGGGAAACCAAAGAAGGATCGAATGATGTTTTCCGTGTCGAAGTTCTTCCAGTTTGAATTTCTTGCTAATCATCCTGGAATGGTTGTGGCATTCCCCGTTCTTGGAGGACAAACTAAATACACATTCTTCATGAAGAAAACTGTCTCTGGTAGAGTGGCGCTACGCAACACTCCAGCCCACCCCAGCGGAAAAGTCCCGATCAATAGTAACAAGATTGCTGGTATTGAGAAGATCATGCAGTATATTCCAGAAGACAAATATTTTTGTTTTGTTTATATATAAACAAAACAAAAACTGATTTTGAAGAATTTTTAGTGCTCTGTTTCTTCAAACTTTTCAAAAATAAAAATTTCTGAGTTTTTTTTCAATTGTATAGCAACTGTGTTCCTTAATTTAACAACTTCCCGGGTTGCCAAAGCTAAATGGAGTAATTTATCATGATTTCAGAACGCCAGCAATTCGAAAAAAGTGAGGCAGTACACGATTATTTTTTAAAAAGGCGTAAGTCCATGAGACAGATCAGCAAATGATGACCCCTAGGTGGGGGTATAAAAATCTGGAAAAATATGTGAAACATGTCAAATCGATTGCTGTGACAGGGAAAAATTAGTTTCTTCCACAATTTTACCAAGAGCAGCATACAGGAAGTTTTTTTGATTTCCCAAAAGTTTGGTTGCAAGGACTTACGCCCTTTTAGAAAAAACCGATTAATGTAATCGAAAGTGCGTCCAGGCACAATTCACACAAGCAGTTTGTTATCAAGTTATCATTCTAGAAATGTCGCTGAACTCTTGCCTAATTCAACTTCGAGTTCATGTCAGCGTGTCAAAAGTTTGTGATAGCTCTGTCGGGACCTCAGCTACCATCAGTCATCCACAGGGAAAAGAAACCGCCTGCCGAGTGCCCGAAAGTACGTCGCGTCTCAGATGAAAAAAATCCGACCGACGAAAATCCAAACGAAAAAATCCTCCTCTTCAAGAAGTTGGCTTTATTGTCAAACAGACTTCCAGGATCCAGGCGGCTCTAAAAGCCTGTGCGTCCTTTGAACGGCTCACTTTATTGTGAGGCTATCTTTGAACAGCGCAAGTTAGCCGTAAAGATTTTGTCAAGAGCACGACCGCGGAACTGTTTCGTGAGGATTGTGTAAACGGCTTAGCCGGCTCATCTCTATGGAGATGAGGAAGTCTGTGACTGCGTGAATTCCTCTTCCTGCAACGAGTGTAAATTTATAAGTTGCAACCCCATAAATGGCTACGCACTCGTTATACCTTAGTTTAGTCTACCTGTATGCACTTCACGCTGCTTCGAATTTACGTTGCTCACCAAATTGTTTAATGTTTTAGATTTCAATAGCTTTAATCGAAAATCTTTTCTGAACCGGGACGCTGGGAATTCACTTATTTTATTCTAAAATGGACATCATCGTCAAAAGTATGATGCACTACATCATCACCACCAGTGATTCATAACAGTTTTATACCGAATTCGCTCATTATTTCCGTCATTTTCCTTGAGGTCTTAGTATACAGTTTTATACTGAGATGGTGATAATGATTAGGAACTGGAATTATATGCACAAAATTTGGCCAAAATATGCACTCGATATGGGCAAAATATGCTAAATATGCACCCCAAGGAAAACTGCGTTTAAAAAAGTTTAAATATTTCTAAAATGAACTAAATTTTGCTGTGAGAAGTACAGGTAGTCTATACATTATGTTCCAGTTACTATCGCGTTCTTAAAAAATTAAAGAAAAGGATCAAGGATGAAAATGTAATGAAAATGTACACACCTTTTTCTCTCGACTATACATAATATTTACATTTATACAAAAAAAAGTCACTCGCTATCACATTATAGCCCTGGATCACAATTGATTTTTCCAAATTGTCAACCGTAAATCTCCTACGGTTGTCGCTGAGGAGCAACTTTAAGGCAGAAAACGACCTCTCGACATCACAGGACTCGATGGGTAAAAATTTCAATGCTGAGAGTTCACCTGGGATAAGGCCAGATTAGAGGTCAGAGTGCACCCCTCTAAATATTCCCCAATTTCGATTAAAAATGCAGAAATATGCACAAAACGGCCAGAATATGCAAAAATCTCAGAAATCGAACAAAATATGCTAAACGCTTCAGATACCCTGAAAGCGGAAAAGTAGGACGATATACACGATAAAAACATATATATGCAAAGTCCAGTCCCTAGTGATGATGCACTGCATCATCACCACCAGTGATTCATTACAGTTTTATACTGAATTAGCTCTGTATTTCCGTCATTTTGCTTGAGGTCTAAGTTATTTTCGCTGAATATCACTGGAACGAGACTACTCACCAGTCTCATCATGGATAGGTCTACTCAATCATCTGTCATGTTCATTCGTGGAATTCATAGGCAATATAATAATCTTCCATGTTATTCTTTTCTGTTTGAATTATTCAGTTTGCATCTACCCACGAAACAAGGTGATTCCACCCTGATCGACATCCTTGTTCTTTGTTTTGGTCAGTCCAAATCGGGGCGGAATTTCGCTCGCTTACATCCTTAATTTGCAGTGATTTTTTATAAAACGGAAGTACAATCACGAGTATTTTGGATAGGTGAGATTAATGAAATCGTGGATCATTTCTTCGCTAGAAAAAAAAAATTAAAAAAATCCTGTAATATTAAAACTGCTGAACAAATCATTCCAGGAAATACCGAAAAGGATCATGGCTATTAATTTAGGTTTGGAGTTTCCTTTGAGAGAATTATTTGTACCGAAAACGCGTCACTGGGTCTAACACCTCCTCGCCTTCTCGTTGTCCATGTATGGTGAGCAACGGTTATAAATTACACGCGTTTGAATGAATAAATAAAATAAAACTCTGGGATCGGGTTCCAACCTTCCGAGAGGCTTTCAGGATACGAAGCAAACACGAGTACGCCGTTGATATTCTTAAACACGCATGTGCTCGTTTGGAGCTACATTTGATTGTTTTACTTCCTCATTACTAGAGGGAACCTTTTGTATTCATGCTCGAACCAGCAAAGCATTTTTACCAGCAAGACCAATGTCTTCTTATAACAAAATTATTAGGTACTCGCGTTTCTAATATCAGTTACTAGGTAAGTCTGCGTGTAATCAAACCCTTATGACCACCATAACGACCTGTGGGTATGATTATATATATCAATAAAGACCAATCAAAACGGGAAATTCTTGGCAGGCTTCCATCTCCGGAATTAGGTACCTACCTATATACTTAAACCGATTTTTATGACTATGTCAGGGGGATCACCCTGTGATGACCGCAGTGTCAACAGGTAGTGATAATAATATTATTACAGTAGAAGTCGCTTATAGTGATCGAATTGGGACAGATTGGAAACAATTAGTATACGGGACCAATCTCTATAAGCGACTTCTACTGTACAATATACTTTGTAATGATTTTAGCCTTTTTACCGATATTGGCGAATGTGACACCCCAGGACTGACCTAATTTTGATTAATTAAAAAAAAGGAAATCTTCATTAAAACCTACAGGCAGTTAGTTATCTGCTGTTTCGCATCATCGTTCAATATATACCGCTTTTGGTGAATATATACCATTTTTAGGAGATATCAGCCATTTTTACCTATTTTGTCGACTTTTAACACCCAAAACTTAAAAACTAATCAATATAACCGACCTTTTGATCACTATAACAGGCCAATTGACTGTGTGTTTACATACACGCGATCGGGGCCTGACTGTTTCTATCCTTATATCCAACTTATTCCTTTAACCGCCTTTCCACTAAGCGACTTCTACTGTATTATCACTAACATTAAATAATGCAATGACGTTTCATTATATCTCACGTTTGTTCAATCGATTTTGATAATAAATCGAGAGGATTCTTTCTTACGTGGCAGTTTAGTTTGGTGTTCACTGCGATTGGATCAATGTTAATTAATTGTAGGGGTTGCGAATGCGCTAACTTTATATAATTGAACACAACTTTCCCGTGAATAGGATGAAATTGGCGGTCGTTGACTCGCATTTTTCGAAGAAGTTTCACATTTAAAGCATCACCACCGATCCCCGCCTGGTCGGATCCATTCGATAGGAAATTTCAACTAGTTTTCAAAAATGGCCTGGTTTTCAAATGGGGTTTCGGTAACATGACGTATGAAGGAAGTATTTTTAAAACTGAGAAAACTGATGATATCCAGCCATCCATCGTCCATTGAGTCGTTGACCATAAAATTTTTTGCCGTTGACCATCCAATTTTTATTCCACATTAGTGCGGCAGTCGTAGACCCCCCTCAAAGTATCCCTGGCATCAACCATTACCAACGAATCTATCATCACGCCTATTTTTTCTGAACAACGAGAATATTTCACAAAGAACTCATTATATACAAATAAATTTGTTGAAAATCAATATAATTATGTACTTACTTTTTTATAATAAAATATATTTTGGTTTATTATTTTCAACAATGAAGCTTTGGAGTCGAGCATGAAGAAATAAAACAATCATCCGCCCTCCCCAGATTTTATGGTTTCCGTTTCAAGGTAGAATCCGAAAATGGAATTAAAAAAATGTCTGTCCGTCCGCCTTACGCCGTACTTAGCACTTTTCTTAGTTCCCATGGACCAAAATTACTGAAATTTGGTTTGTAGGTTCCATTTTGAATCGATTTCCGAACCATACAAAATACACGATGATCCAGCCAGCCAGTGGCGCTGTTGTCAGTAACTACAGGTTCAGTAGCGTTCTTCGTGAATTTTGGATTACCTCTGAATCGATTTCTTATGAAGCAGCCTAGGTGGTGAACTGTTTTTCTTATCGCTGTAGAGTAATATAGTGAACAATTATCACACATCATAAGTGGAAAAAAAATAAAGGTCAACAACCAAAGTTTTCTGCCGCATGAAAGAAAAACTGCTGCTGAAAAAGCTGCTGGGAAAAAACATGTATATTTTTAAAAAACCGCAGTCATGCAGCATGGCTATAAGAGCGAATTTTCGAAATTTTCGGCATCTTCCTCCTCCGCCTAAAATTTTCTGAAAATTAATTTTCGGCCAATGTTTTCCCAACTTGATACCATACAAAATTAAAACAGGAGTAGTTTTACGCAAAGTAAAATTTGGGGTGGAAGGGGGAGGAGGGGGAAATCAAAAATGTTTTGAATACCAGAAGAGTACCTAGGTATTGGATACGTAACAAATTTTTTGTTCCATTTTTTGCCGAGTAACACCTCGGTTTGTAGATTTTCCAACGCTGAACACGGTGGTGAAGTCAGAATTGCGATATCCCATTCCGTTATCAGATTAGAGCAGACGAACCAGGAAGAACATCTCAAGAAATAACCACGTTCCTTCATCTTCAAAGTGCTCCAGTTTGAGAATGGAATGAGATATCGCAATTCTGATTTCACCATCGTGTTCAGCGTACAAAAACCTTTAAAATGAGGTGTCACTTGCCAGACTTTTTCATTTTGGGAATTTATGGGTAATTTTCCCCCCCTAAAACTCCCCAAAAGTCCCCCTTAGAGTGACCCGATTCTGCCCATCTTCGAACTTAGCCTGTCGATTGCCAAGATAGATTTTTCGTGCAAATTTGAACTTTTTATCTCAATTCTTTCGAGAGTTATCGTCTGGAATGACACATACATATATAAATATATAAATATATAAATATATATATATATATATATATATATATATATATATATATATATATATATATATATATATATATATATATATATATATATATATATATATATATATATATATACACATATAATTTTTGGTGTCTTTCGGCAGTGAATTCAGGATGGTCTGAAACGGATTTTGGTATAAAAATCTTTCGGAAATTCGAGTTTTAAAAATTTTGGACCGAGAACAATAGCTTCCTTTTCTTCGAAAATTCGCTAAAAACGGGAAGTTTGCTCTAACCCGAAATAAAACCGGCCTGTTACGATATCTAAAATGATTAAGTGGAAGCAACAGACCACCACTTGGCGCCAAAAATCCACCTTATCCGATCCTTCGTAATTTACCTATCATGGATACATAAAAAATTGAATGGATACATTCGATGTCCACTTGATGTCTTGGAATACATAATATACCACATACCTGTAATACGGAATACAAATCATTTAGATCCATAATGCACATCTACCTGGTCGACGTTAGGATTATTCAAACTGTTTTGGTCTACGAAATAAACACTACAAACGTTGGGATGAAATCACCTCTGTGTGCCAGAATTCTTGCGTTTCCTTGTTAATATTAATAAGTGGGTGAAATCAGGGCTGCCCGCATAAGGTGGTGTGCTGATGCGGGCAGATTTTTCCATAACACACATGATAATTTCATACGCCACCGAGAATTGAGCGGGGGAGAAGCGACATGGAACGCCTGTACGAATAGATCATTAATAACGGGCTTAAAAAATGATGGATCATCCTCAAAGCGGGTGGATTCAGCCTTGTATCAACTTGAAACACAATCAAGGACGAACGGCCATATTTCGGATTAACTTTTTTGGCATCGAAATACAATGGGAAAGTCTGAGCGCCATCGGTTTTAAAAAAGCAAGTCACAACCGGTCGTGGATTGATGAACTTGTGTCGTTCGAGACAATAGATACGTAGGTACCATAATACTAGTCGAACAAGGGACACCCAATGGACGTAACTCCAGGCCCCGATTTACAAACGGCCCAACTGGGTATTTGCTCAGAGCGCCAGTCAGTTTCAAGGGGCGAGAGAAGTTGAGGTGCGAAAATAATAGGGGGGAAAAAAGAAGAAAAAAGAAAAGAAAAAAGAGGGACGAGAAAAATATATTCTTACGGTGCTAATTTGATTTTCAAAAATAGGTACATTCCAAATCCCACAGTGTAAAGCACAACAAAAAAACGCTGCAAATCCCTGCACAACGGTTTATTATTTTGTATAGAATACCCTTCTGTTACAGATCACAGCTCTATGTATAGATAACCCGTCTATATAATATAATGTGTACTATTCTATGCATATTATGTAGATCGCAGACCCTCCGTAGGTTAGTACCTAACCCCGTACTCGTTACTAGGTACCTACCTAAATCACGAGTTAAATGTTGCTAAAATAATTCTGCCGATGACAAACAGTACCTAACAAAAAGAAACACACATAATGAAGTTCTGAAAAGAAATTGTTGATGAGGAGTGAAAAAAGTTGCAAAAGTACCTACCAACAAACTCCAGCCCCTTCTACGTAGATGGTATAATGAACCGTTGTGTAATAATTTACCGTTGAGTAATGATTTACCGTAGTAATAATTTACCCATCAATAATACTTCAACGTTTGTTCAAGTTTCACTACCTACCAACAAACTCCAAAAGAGCCATCATTTTTCAAATTAAATAATATCACAGAACAACCAACTCGACTTCATACTCCGCCAATATAATCAGGTGATCCCTACCAATGATTGGCCGTATTCACAAATTCCTATTGTGGGCGCGTCTCTGGTTACGAGATTTGGTTTGAATTGTATACAATTTCATTCACACTGGAGTCGAAAATGCCTGTCGGTGCAAACTTCGGGGCCTTACTGTGAACGAACTGGACGTACGACGCTCCGGATGGGCTTAAAAAACTCGCAAGTTCAAGAACTATTTAAAACCGTAAAAATATTTACGTAAAAAAATGGTATAGGCGTTTTGAAAATTTCAACCCCTATTTTGAACCCCTTAGAGATGACTCACAGTAACGTCGAGCTTCGAGGACCAACTAGACGCCGAACGGAACCTATAACCCGAATTTCATCAATTTTTTTTCATGGTAACTAAGAAAAGTGGCCCGTACGGCGTACGGCGTACGGCGTACGGCGGACAGACAGAAATATTTTTATTGCAGTTTTGGATTCTACATTCCTTGAAACGTAAACCATCAAATTTTGAGGGGGGGTAAGAATTTTTTTTTTCATGCTCGATTCCAATGGTTCATTATTGAAAATAATAAACCAATACGTGTAATATCCCCGCGCTTACTGTGAGAGAGACGCGGTTGATTTACCTCATTTTGAAGGTGAAGTAAATGTTACTGTAGTTTTTGCGGTTTAAACGATTATTAATTTTGGTTCATTATTTTCAATAATGAACCATTGGAATCGAGCATGAAAAAAAAAAAAAAAAATCTAACCCCCCTCAAAATTTCATGGTTTACGTTTCAAGGTATATGTAGAATCCGAAACTGCAATAAAAAAAATTCTGTCTGTCCGCCGTACGCCGTACGGGCCACTTTTCTTAGTTACCATGAAACAAAATTGATGAAATTCGGGTTATAGGTTCCGTTCGGGGTCTACTTGGTCCTCGAAGCTCGACGTTACTGTCAGTCATCTGTAAGGGGTTCAAAATAGGGGTTGCAATTTTCAGAACGCCGTAGCTCGAAAACTTTCAATTGAAGAGTATGGTTTTTCTTTAAGTTATTAAATTTGTCTTGAGCTAAACAATTCTTTGAGACCACCCGGAGCATCGTACGTCCAGCCGTTCGTGTGCACCAAAAAGCTTCGTCAACACGATCGTGAATCAAACGGTATAAATCCGGCCCAGATATCATCACTAGGGAGCACCTGATTATAATCAAGGATGGCTGTATGAAGTCGAGTTGGTAGTTCTGCGATATTATTTCATTTGATAAGTGATGGACTATTGGATTTTGTTGGTAGGTACTTGTGAAACTTGAACAAACGTTGAGTATTATAGATGTGTAAATTAAAATACACTATGGTAAATAATTACACAACGGCAAATTATTACACAACGGTTCATCTACCAAGAAGGGGCGCTAGGTTTTGTTGATCGGTACATTTGCAACTTGAACAAACGTTGAAGTATTGTTGATGGGTAAATTATTACACAATGGTAAATTATTGCACAACGGCAAATTATTACACAACGGTAAATGATTACATAACGGTAAATTATTTCACAACGATAAATGATGACACATGGTAAATTATTTCACAACGGTTCATCAACCAAGAAGGGGCTGGATTTTGTTGATTGGTACTTTTGCAACTTGAACAACCGTTGAAGTATTATTGATGGGTAAATTATTACACAACGGTTCATTATACTTGACCACGAAAGTAGGTATTGACCACCGAAAACAGTGATCTACGCAGAAGGGGCATCTATTTTACTCCACATCAACAATTTTCCTTCAGAACTTAATTTTTTGCGTTTCTTTTTGCCGTTTTAGTTACTGCTTGTCATCGACTGAATTATTTTAGCAACATTTAACTCGTGATTTAGGTAGGTACCTAGTAACGAGTACGGGGTTAGGTACTAACCTACGGAGGGTCTGAGATCTACATAATATGTATAGAAAGGTACATATCATATTATATAGACGGGTTATCTATACAAAGAGCTGTGATCTGTAACAGGAGGGTATTCTGTACAAAATAATAAACCGTTGTGCAGGGATTTGCAGCGTTTTCGAGTTTGTGTGCCAAAGTAAAGACATGAAAATGTCAAAAAGAAAAAAAAATAGGGACGAGAAAAATATATTTTTAAGGTGTTGGTTTGATTTTCAAAAATACATGCCAAATCCCACAGTGTAAAGCACAACAAAAATACGTGTAATATCCCCGCGCTTACTGTGAGAGAGACGCGGTTGATTTACCTCATTTGTAAGGTGAGGTTACCGGTAGTTTTTGCGGTTTAAGAGATTATTAATTTTTTCTCTTTCCCCACTCCTTAAAAAAAAAGTACAGGTACTTTATTATATAGGTATTTTAGTTCCATATGTACTACCTATTAGTTTTATAATTTGATTCGTAATCTTCCTACAAAATTGTTCTATTTTTAAGGGTGTTTTACGGTTTTAAATGCTTACTTTTTGTAAAGGACGAGGTACAGGAGCTACAGAAAATCCGAAGTAAAGTTTTCTGATGCTTTAGCTCCCTGGTGTCTTCACGGATACAGTAGTTCGCTCAATAAAAATATTTAGACGATATATATAAGGAACATCAGGGTTTTCGACTTCAGGATTGGTTTCAGTGGTCAGGGAGGTAAACATAGGTACTACTAAAAGTCCCCTGACCTACGATTGTGGCTGTGTGAAGGGGGAATGTGGGAGAAATTAAAAAAAAAATTATTTTCCCCCGAGAAAAATGAGAGCGATTTGTGGTTTTCATCGGGAATTCGTTGTTTTACATACCGTAATAATTTTTCAGATTTACATACCGGAATAATTTGTTTATTTTTTTTCCCCGAGAAAAATAAGAGTGATGTGTGGTTTTCATCGGGAATTCGTTGTTTTAGATACCGGAATAATTTTTCAGATTGCTGTGGCTGCTGACCGGTTGCATATAAAGTATTAATAGAGGTACCATTTCGATGGTAATTTAATCCTCTACAAGGTCTACTGTAAAACTGAAGGCTGAGCCGCTAGAACAAAAACGCTGCATTCCTTGTCACATGGGTTAATTATTCTACTGGACATACCTACACAAATGCTGGCTGTTCACTTTTATTGTTTGTTTCATGTGAAATAGCTATTTCTGATGGTTTCCACCAATTTTGGCCCCCCGAAAACACGAATTACAATCCTTTTTTTTCAAATTATCTTTGATCATTGATAGTGCCATTTAATTGTATTGATTCACCTGTTGACACTTTTTCTAGTGCTATTATACAAATTTATGGTGATTTCAGACAATTTCCTAGGTTTTTGACCACAATTCTTCACTTTTTGGTCAAAATCGACTTCATATTCGGTCTTCTCGCCCTAAAATACATGGAAAACGATACCTCAAAAACTCGCATTTTACTGAAACACGAAAAAATCATATTTTTACACTCATTTTTCACCCATACCACCCCTGGGTATATTCCGATCGGGCTGCAAAGTTTCGGGAAAAACTAGGGCCCAAATGGAGCATGTGTGCGAAAGAACGAATTTTTTACACCGAATTCAGAGCAGATACGCGTGATACGGCGGACGGACATTCCATTTTTGGAATCTCCACACCTTGAAGCGTAAACGAACAAATTTTGAGGGGGTGTTATAACAACTTTTTGCCGAGCGATTACATAGGTGTATTATTTACAGAATAATAAACCAAAAGTGTGCAAAAAAGTGTGACAAAAAAGTTTTGGAGGTGAATATCTCGGACTGTATTAGGTACGGAGTAAAAACGCTGCAAATCCCTGCACAACGGTTTATTATTTTGTACAGAATACCCTCCTGTTACAGATCACAGCTCTCTGTATAGATAACCCGTCTATATAATATATGTACTATTCTATACATATTATGTAGATCGCAGACCCTCCTAAGGTTAGTACCTAACCCCGTACTCGTTACTAGGTACCTACCTAAATCACGAGTTAAATGTTACTAAAATAATTCTGTCGATGACAAGCAGTAACTAAAACGGCAAAAAGAAACGCAATAATGAAGTTCTAAAGGAAAATTGTTGATGTGGAGTGAAATGGATGCCCCTTCTGCGTAGATCACTGTTTTCTGTGGTCAATACCTACCCTCGTGGTCAAGTATAATGAGCCGTTGTGTAATAACTTGCCCATCAATAATACTTCAACGGTTGGTCAAGTTGCAAAAGTACCTATCAACAAAATCCAGCCCCTTCTCAGTAGATGAACCGTTGTGTAATAATTTGCCGTTGTTCAATAATTTACCGTTGTGTGATAATTTGCCGTTGTGTAATAATTTGCCATTGTGTATTAATTTACCCATCTATAATACTTCAACGTTTGTTCAAGTTTCACAAGTACCTACCAACAAAATCCAATAGTCCATCACTTATCAAATGAAATAATATCGCAGAACAACCAACTCGACTTCATACAGCCATCCTTGATTATAATCATGTGCTCCCTATTGATGATATCCCGGCCGGATTTATCCCGTTTGATTCACGATCGTGTTGACGAAGCTTTTTGGTGCACACGAACGGCTGGACGAACAATGCTCCGGGTGGTCACAAAAAATGGTTTAGCTCAAGACAAATTTAATAACGTAAAAAAACCATACCCTTCAATCAAAAGTTTTCGAGATACGGCGTTATGAAAATTTCAACCCCTATTTTGAACCCCTTAGAGGTGACTGACAGTAACGTCGAGTTTCGAGGACCAACTAGGCCTTGAACGGAACTTATAACCCGAATTTCATCAATTTCGTTTCATGGTAACTAAGAAAAGTGGCCCGTACGGCGTACGGCGGACAGACAGAAATATTTTTATTGCATTTTCGGATTCTACGTACCTTGAAACGTAAACCATCAAATTTTGAGGGGGGGGGTTCGAATTTTTTTTTTTTTTTTTTCATGCTCGATTCCAATGGTTCATTATTGAAAATAATAAACCAAAAATGTAAAAAAACTACCCGGTAAAAGTGTAATGATATTTTGTGATGTAGATTAGTTCAATCTCCTTAATCTCAAGTACAAACCTAGTTTTTTATTGGTGAAGTATACAGGTATGGGAATATGCCGAATTTCTCTCTTCATGGGCTCAAAAAGGGTTTGAGTTTCGGGGGCAGATAGGACTTGGGCTTGGGTTCTAGAAAGGGCATGTACGAAATTTGACTCCATTCCGACAATTAGGGCGCGGTGGAGGGGAAAAAACCGTAACTGGCCACTAAGCGATGAGCATAAGAAGACGTCAACTCGACACATATTACAATAAAAATAATCGAAAATATTACAATAAAACCGAATAACATAGTACGGAGCTTTAGCAGTGGTAGAATCTTGAATGAAGGTGGTACAAAAGCAAATCACAACACACAACCATTGAACGAGTTGGTAGGTAGGAACGAAATTTTCCGTTTCATTTGACCTGCCATAGTATTTTCCTGTTCATCTTCGTACCATTTCCAAATAATCATGAAAATGCACAGTTTGGAACTGGCTGTGCCACCAAAGTCGGATCTCCTGACTTGGATTCTCCAGTTTCACCTCCACATCCTACCATTTGCTATAGTTTAATTACACCTAGGAGGAAGTGCGTATCTCATCAGTTTGCAACAAGATAATAAATTAATACCTATTTAGTTTTAAAAAAATGCACCTACCCCTGCGTTGCTATAAGTAGTTTTGCTACCTAAAATGTTTCATAATTACCTGTATGTTTAATGATGATTACCCTCGACTTTGTAGTTATTTAAAGAAATATTACTTACAATAAATCAAAATAACAAAGTCGCACGTACCTTTAGTAGTGTGTACAACCGAGAATGAAGGTAGAATCCAGTTCGTAGCACTAACCGCATACACAACCACTGATCAACGCGGGCCAATCAGTGCACACACGTTATTCATCGGATTGCCCATACCACTTCGCGGTCAATCGGCGGATCATTCCGAGGCGATTCGAGAAAAAACACAAAAACACAATAATCTAGTCCAGGAATTATTGTTTAAAGATGAATTTTGACGAAAAACTACCACAAACCTACCATCCGTCGCGGGTGATCGAGGGACTGACGTGAGGGGTGGCAGGGTGGGGAAGGTGGTGGGGAGGGGAAAGTAGGCACTTAGGTACTTGTAACTTTAATTATTTTTCCCTTGATTTTACCCGTCTTTACCTGTTTTTACCCTTTTCCAAAAAAATCCACGAAATGATTGAAGTTACCAATCTACGTGGCACTGGGTCTGCCCGCCAGAGCTTAAACTCTCCAGATGTAGGTTTATACTTGGAATTTTCCATCTATTTTATTGGAATTGGTCATTAATGCGATCTTGAATTTCAATAAACCACCAATAGTTGTATAGTTGGTGTTTTAATCGTTCCAAGTAACTAAATCATGTTGTGAACTGATGCCCTCGTGGCACAACCAGTGCCACATAGATTAGTAACTTGTATATTATTTCTTCGATTGTTTGAAGCAGTTAGGAAAAGAAAAAAACAACGAAAATTCAGGTAAATATAAAAAATAAAATAAATAAATAACTAAATAAATTTTAAAAAATCGAGTGAATACCTACCTACCCCACCACGCCCAGCCACATCACCTTCCCCACCCTGCCACCCCTCTCTATTAGTCAGTCTGGCCCGATCAACCGCGACGGATGGTAGGTAAGTGGTAGTTTTTATTCCAAATTCATCATAGAAGAATAATTCCTGGACTAAATTGTACTGTGTTATTGTGAGTTTTCTCCTCGAATCGCCTCGGTATCCGCCGATTTAATCGGGATAAGTGATATGGGCAATTCGAAAACCAACGTGGGTGCATTGTCGGCCCGCGCCGATGATGATTGTGTTCAGTGCTGCGATTTGGATTCCACCACCTTCATTCTCCGACCGTCCAGTACTAAAGGTACCGTAAAATTATGTTATTTAGGTTTATTCTAAGTAATATTTTCTTTATAATTTATCATGTCGAGGATAGTAATTATGAATTTAGGTACCTATCTACCTACTTGGAAGTTTCGACCTATTTGATTTGAATTTCCAAAAACCATCTATAAGAGTTTTTAGTGTTCTCATCGTTCCGAGTACCTGTGTGAATCAGGAGAATCGTCGCTCTGGTGGCACAGCCCATGCCACGTAGACATACCTACCTACCTTACCTACACATTTCTTTAATTGTTTTGAGCAGTTATGAACCGAAAAATACAATGAGAATTCAGGCAAATGAAAGGGGAAAATATTATTTAAATACCTACCAAGGCCCACCCTGCTGATACTTTCCGGTAAGTCCCTCGATCGCCCGCTGCTGGTTGGTATGCGGTAGTTTTTCGTCAAAATTCATCTTTAAACAATAATTCCTGGACTAGATTATACATTTTTGTGTGTTTTCTCCTGGAATCGCCTCAGTATTATCCGCCGAATAACCCCGAGAAGTGATATGGGTGATCCGATACCTCACGTGAGTGCAGGTTGGCCTGTATTGACCAGTGATTGTGGTTTTGATTATTAGTGCTGCGATTTGGGTTCTACCACCTTCATTCCCGGATCATCCGCTACTAAAGGTAAGTACAACTTTGTTATTTCCCTTTATTGTAAGTCATATTTCCTTATAACGATAAACGTGAGTGTAGTAGTAAAATGACGAATTTAGGTATCTACTTGGGAGTTTCTACATATTTGATTGAACTTCGTGGTTAACACGATCTTGAATTTCCAAAAACTACTGATAAGTGACCTAGACGGTGTTCTCATCGTTCCAAGTACCTGTCTGAATCAGGAGAATCGATGCTCTGGTGGCACAGCCCATGCCACGTAGACATACCTACCTACCTTACCTACACATTTCTTTAATTGTCTGGATAAGATACGAACCGAAAAATAAATTGAGAATTCAGATAAATGAAAGGGGAAAATATGAAGTAAAAACCTACCAAGGCCCACCCTGCTGATACTTTCCTGTAAGTCCCTCGATCGCTCGCAACTGGTTGGTATGCGGTAGTTTTTCGTCAAAATTCATCTTGAAACAATAATTCCTGGACTAGATTATACATTTTGGTGTGTTTTCTCCTGGAATCGCCTCAGTATTATCCGCCGAATAACCGCGAGAAGTGATATGGGTGATCCGATACCTCACGTGAGTGCAGGTTGGCCCGTATTGACCAGTGATTGTGGTTTTGATTATTAGTGCTGCGATTTGGGTTCTACCACCTTCATTCACGGATCATCCGCTACTAAAGGTAAGTACAACTTTGTTACTTCCCTTTATTGTAAGTAATATTTCCTTATAACACTATAAACGTGAGTGTAGCAAAATCACGAATTTAGGTATCTGCTTGGCAGTTTCTACCTATTTGATTGAACTTCGTGTTTAACACGATCTTGAATTTCCAAAAACTACTGATAAGGGACCTAGACGGTGTTCTCATCGTTCCAAGTACCTGTCTGAATCAGGAGAATCGATGCTCTGGTGGCACAGCCCATGCCACGTAGACATACCTACCTACCTTACCTACACATTTCTTTAATTGTCTGGATAAGTTACGAACCGAAAACATGGAAAATGATATCTCAGAAGCTCATGTTACTAACATGTTACTAAAACGCAAAAAGTACCTATTTTTATACACATTTTCACTCACAACTCCCCTGGGAATATTCCGATCGGGCTGAAAAGTTTCGGGACACAACTAGGGCCCAAATGGAGCATGTGTGCGAAAGAACGACTTTTTTAGACCGAAAATGAAGCCTGTACACGTGATACGGCGGACGGCGGACGGCGGACGGCGGACGGACATTGCATTTTTTGAATGAAAAAGTTTGAGGGGGTGTTATAAAAATTTTTTGCTGAGCGAATACATAGGTGTATTATTCACAGAATAATAAACCAAAACGCTGCAAAGTCCTTGTCACATGGGTTTATTATTCTATTGGACTTACCTACAGAAATGTTGGCTGTTCATTTATTGTTTCTTTCATGTGAAATAATTGAAAGAGCTATTTCTGATGGTTTCCACCAATTTTGCCCCCCAAAAAATTAGGTACCTACGCTCCTTTTTTTCCAAATTATCTTTGATCATTGGTAGTGACATTTAATCGTCTTGATCCACGTGTTGACACTTTTTCTAGTGTTATTCTACAAATTGATGGTGATTTCAGACGATTTTCCAGGTTTTTGCCTCATAAAAAATCAAATTTGGCAGCTGAACCTTTGGTAAACCCTCAATTTTCCACACTTTGGTCAAAATCGACTTCATATTCGGTCTTCTTGTCCCTAAAAACATGGAAAAAGGTACCTCAAAAGCTCATTTTACTAATATGTTACTAAAACACAAAAAGTACCTACTTTTATACACATTTTCACTCATAACACCCCTGGGTATATTCCGATCGGGCTGAAAAGTTTCGGGACACAACTAGGGCCCAAATGGAGCATGTGTGCGAAAGAACGACTTTTTTAGACCGAAAATGAAGCCGGTACACGTGATACGGCGGACGGCGTACGGCTGACGGCGTACGGCGGACGGACATTGCATTTTTGGAATCTACGCACCTTGAAACGGAAAATAAAAAAATTTGAGGGGGTGTTATAAATTTTTTTTGCTGAGCGAATACATAGGTGTATTATTCACAGAATAATAAACCAAAACTGATTCCCCCATCTTGTAGGAAATTCAACTTTCTTTCGTTTGATGGAGGGGCTACTTTTGTTGTTACGAAGCATAAACAAAATAACCCCCCCCCCCCCCACCAAACACGGTCATCTTATAATTTGTTTATCCCCTTACCACTCTAAACACATTCCTGGAATCAACAAGTTCTACGTCCTCCACATCTTTTACAGCATCTTTTTTGGCACTTGTTGATCGGACTACAAGCGGTTGTCCCGATCTTGATAAAATTCATATATTATTATTATTATCCCGCTATCATGTAACGCACACTATATTCTTCAAAATTTTACCGGAATTCACGAGGATTGAGTGAATTTGTCCCCCTCGACCACTCGGGAAAGACTCTCCATGTCGTTCTATTAACGCTAATGAATGCTATTTGTAGAGTCAAGGATGACACCTAGAAACCCGTCATTCAAGAGCCTCCTAAGCTCGGGCGGCCGCGTCTTGCCCGAACGTGGGCTGTTCACGGCGAATCATTGCATTAAGAAACTACATTGAGAAAGAACGATCATTTCATTAAAGTACCGCTCCGAAAGCAGCAGATTACGGTTCCTGAAAATAGTTTTTTTTCTTTCTTTTTTAGAACTGTGATTAAACATTGAACGGCTGCAGAACGGGTGGTCTACTCAGAGTAAACCTACGAAATGAGGCAATTACTGTGGTTTTCTCGCTTGATTCATTATAATTTACTGAACTCATGACCACACAGAAATGATCCTCATCTGTTATGGCAACATTTCAGAGAACTGTTCAAGATTCTTAACTCCATGAATTAATATATCAGCATGTTAACAAATTGATAACTTATAGTAGGTCGTGCAGTTATATAAGTACACCAAATTACAGCTGTTCAGGTCTAGAATCTGATATCATTTAGGTAACTTCCAGGTTGTTGAGTTGCTAATGGGCTGGGTACGGACCTGTTACAAGAGCAACAGGCTGCAGAAGTAGACGTACACAAGCCAGGTGCTTCGAACTTGATTCATTTTGAAGAGCACTGTGATCTGTTCTAGCCCAAATAGATTTGGCACCTACATAGATATGATAGACATCATTCTCTCTCTTCCACAACGCCCTATCCTGTGCCGAATAGCTCGATATATTCATAATATGCGACAAACTCAGTTCGTTCTGATGGCAATAATTTCCCAAAACAATTCAGAGCGCAACCGTGTTTTCTAATTTTGGTTTATTAAATTTAATGTATATTGAACCTTTGGAATCGAGTATGGGGAAAAAAATGAACCCCCCCCCCCCCCTCCCACCAAATTTATTGGTTTCCTTTTCATGCCTACGTAGAATCCGAAAATGGAGTAAAAAATGTAAAGTATTTCTGTCCGTCCACTGTATGCAGTACTTCGCACTTTCCTTAGTTACCGTAAACCGAAATTAATGAAATTTGGTTGTATGTCCCATTTTGGACCGCGAAGCTCGGCGTTACTGTCAGTCATCTCTAAGGGGTGAAAAATAGGGGCTGAAGTTTCCTGGGCGCCGTTATCTCGAATTTTTTCCCGTTTTCAAATTGATCTCGAACTTGGGAATTTTTTGAGATAACCCGAGTATTGCAAGCACGTCCAGTCGATCGTTCACAGTAAGGCCCTGAAGTTAGTTGCGGAAAGCATCAACAAGATAGTGAATAACACGGTAGATCCAGTATTCCACCACAGAAATCATTAACAGCTGATTATAATCGCGCATAGCTGTACGAAATCAAGTTGATTGTTCCGTGGGTGTTCCGATATTATTTCATTTGAAGAATTATGGTTGTTTTGGATTTTATTGATTGGTATTACTGTTGTAACTGGAACAAAATAACATGCGTAACAGCAAATGATAAATTATAGGTAGAATCCCAGAATCCACTGCATATTTATAAAACTATTAACCTAATAACTAGGTACGTCCTTCCTAACGGAACCTCAGAAATTCACATTTCACACTCGTTTTCTGCCTATACTTCGCTATATAGACACCTCATCATGTGGACAATACGGGTTAATTGCCGTTACCGAACAGAATTTGGACAAAAAATGGAATTTTTAACCCACAAAAATTTCCCATCGGGTTGAAAATATACCAGACAGGACAATACAGTATACCATGTGATGAGTAGGTTCGCTTGGTCTCCAAAATTACATATTTCCAAGCAAATGGCTACTCAGCACTTCAGGGTTCCTTATGGACAACCCTTGTGCCCTAGCAGAGAGCGAAACATTGGTCCTGCAGTTTGACGCTACAAACTGGAACCTATTTAGATCCGTATTTATTATACGCGACTTCATAATTATAAAGGAAATATTACTTATGATAAACACAAATAGCAAAGTATTAAGTACCTTTAGTGGAGGAAGATCCGGGAATGAAGGTGGTAGAAATCAAATCACAGCACTGAACACAAATTATAGATCGACACGGGCCAACCAATGCACTCTCGCAAGGTAGTAACCGCCCATATCACGTCACATGGTTAAATCGGCGAGGAGAAAGCACACAAGAATACATAATGTAGTCCAGCAATAATAATTGGATGGCTTGAAGCAAAAAACAGGTAAGAGACAAAAGTTGATTTTTTTGGGAAAATACTATCAAAGTTATTGATGATGTACAGTACAGGAGTTATTTTTGAATATAATAGGTGAAAGTTGGTATTGCCAAAAAAAAGATGAGTTCGAAGGTGAGCAGTTAAACAAAAAAAATCAGATTTGAGTAAGGAGGGACAAATACAGGTAAAAATGGTTATAACCGCAAACAGTTGATATAAAATCACTGAAAGTGTACAGACACAAATTGAACGAAAAAGACCATTCCTGTTGTTTTTCATACAGAATATGGGTTTGGATTTTCGGAGCTAAAAAATTTGTATTAAGGGCTAAAATCGCCTAAAATCAATATTAATTCACCTGACGTCGAGTGGGATGGTGGCTGACGACAGAAAGAGGAATTATTTCGATGAAAAAAGTATTTTTCTCGAGAAAGAGTAGGTCAAATTCGACTTTATAAGGGTCCAAAATCGGTAAAATAATCACGAGTAATCGGTTGTATAATCACGAAAAAATCATAGTTATAATTTTACGAAAAGGAGTACGAAATGATGACTTGATACTGAAAGCCTGGGGCTATTTCATTTGCTAATCCTCTGCAAATTCCTCCATTGTTCGATTCAAGAGAAAGACTGATCGTGTAACAATATTATCACAATACTCAGATTGAAATGTTGGTAATACCTAATAGGTACCTGCCGTATTATTATAAATTTGAACGAGGTATAAATTTTAATGATAAAATTAAAATAGGTAAACCTATTTGTCCAGAACAACGACTATTCCAGTATTAACTATACATGCTACCTCCAATAGGTAGTAACAGTATTATATTGATTCGAACTATTTGTAAAAAAAAAAAAAAAAGCAGATCAAGTTAGAATACCTACCCTCCTCCTATCAGACGAACATCGGTTGAATATTACTAATTATTCTATATTACTCTCTACTATTACTCTTTATTGACTAGACAACCTACCATACCTATTTGCAAAATCCCAATATTATTTCAGATTGTCCATATTTGAACTCTGGTTTCTCGCTGTATCATCTTTTATATAATAGAACGAATAGTTCTTTGAAAATTCGCCCTTGTAGCCGTGCTGCATGACTGGAACTTTTGATTTATTATTTTCAGTAAAGAACGTTTTGAATCGAGCATGAAAATAAAGGTTTAACCCCCCCGCCAGAAAATTTGAGTGATTTCTGTTTCAAGATACGCAGAATCCGAAAATGGAATTAAAAATTTGTTGTCCATCCTTACGCTGTACGCCGTAATTCGCACTTTCCTTAGTTACCATAAACCAAAATTAATGACATTTTTGGTTTGTAGGTACCTACCATTTGGGGTCTAGTTGGCCCGCGTCAGGTATACTGTCAGTCATCTAAGGGGTGAAAAGTAGAGGTTGAAATTTTCAGAACGCCGTAGCTCAAAAATTTCGATAGAAGGTCATGGTTTTTTAACTTTTCAAATTGATGTAGAACTTCAGAATTTTTTGAGACCACCTGCAGCAGTGTTCGTCCAGCCGTTCGTTTGCACAGTAAAGCTTCGTCAACACGATCGTGAATGAAACGGTATAAATCCAACCCAGATATCATTGCTAGGGAACACCTGATTATAATCACGCATGGCCGAATGAAATCGAGTTGGTTGTTCCGTGATTTAATTTGAAGAATGATTTTGGATTTTGCTGATAGGTACTTTGAAACGCATTGAAACGTTACCAATGCTTCATTAATAACAACAAAAATAACGATAGCATTTTTGAGTCCACCGAATACTTATGTAACTGCCATTCCCCAGTAGGCCCCAGTACTAGATTTTGGACTTCCTGGGGGAAGCAAGAGGGTAGATATTGACCACCGAAAACAGTGATTTACGCAGAAGGCGCGTCTATACAGGTAAATAATAAACCTTTGTGTAATAATTTGGAGCGTTTTTCGAACATACCTGCAAAACCCACAGTGAATAAAACTATTATATGTAAATATCAGGTAAACCATTTGTCTACTGCACACACAAAATTTTTGCTTACCAGCGAGTTATTGAAAAAACGCTGCAAAGTCCTTGTCACATGGGTTTATTATTCTATTGGACATACGTAAAGAAATGTTGGCTGTTCATTTATTGTTTATTTCATGTGAAATAATTGAAATAGCTATTTCTGATGGTTGTCCATTTTTGGCCCCTAAAACACGAATTAGGTACGGTCTTTTTTTTTATATTTATCTTTGATCATTGGTAGTGCCATTTAATCGTCTTGATCCACGTGCTGATATTACTTCCAGTGTTATTATACAAATTGATGGTGATTTCAGACGATTTCCCAGGTTTTTGACTCATAAAAAATCAATTTTGGGAGCTAACATTTGGTAGAACCTCGATTTTCCACTCATTGGTCAAAATCGACTTCATATTCGGTCTTCTCGTCCCCCAAAACATGGAAAACGATACCTCAAAAGCTCATGTTACTAACATGTTGCTAAAACACAAGAAGTACCTATTTTTACACACATTTTCACTCATAACATCCCTGGGGTATATTCCGATCGAGCTGAAAAGTTTCGGGACACAACTAGGGCCCAAGTGGAGCATGTGTGCGAAAGAACGACTTTTTTAGACCAAAAATGAAGCCGGTACACGTGATACGGCGGACGGACATTGCATTTTTGGAATCTATGCACCTTGAAACGTAAAAGAACAAATTTTGAGGGGGTGTTACAAAAATTTTTTGCTGGGCGATTACATAGGTACCTACGTATTCAGAATAATAAACCAAAAGATGTAAGGGCAAAACTGATTTTACGCAAATAACAGGTAAACACAACGTGATTGTTACCTGTAAATCGCAGAACTGGACTGACGCATTATTTCTGTCTTTGGCGGTTACCCGCTTTTTGCAAATTGAGGAATGCCCGATTAGACGAATGTTGCTTAACTGTTTTAATTACAATTAAGCCAAATATTAAGGTACAAACTATAGAATTTCTCCACATCGATAGATCTCGACGAGCTGAATCCAAACATACCACAAGCTCAATTTTGGAAAAATTTCGATTACCTGGTTTTTGCATAAAGCCAGCTCCAATTGTTATTGTAGGATGATGAATGTAGAAGGAAAACCGCCACAGACCTACCACCCGTCGCAAACTGGCATAAACTGGTCTTAGAAAGGGGAAGGCCGATGGGGAGGTAGGTAGGCCAAGGTAGGGGTAGTTAAAAAATCTTCGTGGAATTGTGCTCGACACCAGAACCTGGATTCCCGAACACGAACACGAAAACAAGTGGGTTCCTCCATTCGCCTCCTCCTCCTACCTTGTGCTCTTCCAAGAAGCTGATACGTATAAAATCAGGTGAGTGCAACTACTGCCCCCCTGTCGCCAGTCGACAAAACCAACGCCAGAACAGCCCCAGTCCTGTTCTAAAAACATTCAAACTCCTTCAGAGTCAGTGACCATCTCCAACCCTACTGCTACCTGGGCAGTACAGCCAGCACCACAGTTTTTAGGTTTGTTTAGGTCAAAATCCTCAAGTTCTGTTTACTTGTATGACATCCCTGTTCACATTTAAAAACGCTGCAAATCCCTGCACAACGGTTTATTATTTTGTACAGAATACCCTTCTGTTACAGATCACAGCTCTATGTATAGATAACCCGTCTATATAATATGATACGTACTATTCTATTATATACATATTATGTAGATCGCAGACCCTCCATAGGTTAGTACCTAACCCCGTACTCGTTACTAGGTACCTACCTAAATCACGCGCTAAATGTTGCTAAAATAATTCTGTTGATGACAAACAGTACCTAACAAAAAGACCCACATAATGAAGTTCTGAAGTGAAATTGTTTATGTGGCAAGAAAAAATTTGCAAACGTACCTACCAACAAACTCCAGCCCCTTCTACGTAGATGGTATAATGAACCGTTGCGTAATAATTTACCGTTGTGTAATAATTTACCGCTATGTAATAATTTACCCATCAATAATACTTCAACGTTTGTTCAAGTTTCGGAAGTACCTACCAACAAAATCCAATAGTACATCACTTATCAAATGAAATAATATCGCAGAACAACCAACTCGACTTCATACAGCCATCCTTGATTATAATCCGGTGCTTCCTAGCGATGATATCTGGGCCGGATTTATACCGTTTGATTCACGATCGTGTTGACGAAACTTTTTGATGCAAACGAACGGCTGGTTGTACAATGCTCCAGGTGGTCTCAAAAAATTGTTTAGCTCAAGACAAATTTATTAACGTAAAAAACCATACCCTTCTATCGAAAGTTTTCGAGCTACGGTGTTCTGAAAATGGCAACCCCTATTTTGAACCCCTTAGAGATGACTGACGCTTCGAGGACCAACTAGACGCCGAACGGAACCTATAACCCGAATTTCATCAATTTTTTTTCATGGTAACTAAGAAAAGTGGCCCATACGGCGTACGGCGGACAGTCAGAAATTTTTTTATTGCAGTTTCGTTCGGATTCTACATACCTTGAAACGTAAACCATCAAATTTTGAGGGGGGGGAGGGGGGGTTCAGTGATTCAGGGGGGCGATTCCACTGGTTCATTATTGAAAATAATAAACCAAAAAAGTGGAGCTGCAGACAGACGGATCGATGAAATACGAGTAACAGAAGCAACAGAAACAGAAGGTGGTTATAGCAGGCGGTGGCAGTAGCTCTACATCTACATTGTGTCCCACTAAAGCTGGGTCTACACTTCCTAACAATTCATATTGTATAACAACACTGTTTTGTAAATTTTGTTGTAGGTAGGTATAACTTTTGGTTTATTATTTTCAATAATGAACCATTGGAATCGAGCATGAAAAAAAAAATTCTTACCCCCCCTCAAAATTTGATGGTTTACGTTTCAAGGTATGTAGAATCCAAAACTGCAATAAAAATATTTCTGTCTGTCCGCCGTACGGGCCACTTTTCTTAGTTACCATGAAAAAAAATTGATGAAATTCGGGTTATAGGTTCCGTTCGGCGTCTAGTTGGTCCTCGAAGCTCGACGTTACTGTGAGTCATCTCTAAGGGGTTCAAAATAGGGGTTGAAATTTTCAAAACGCCTATACCATTTTTTTACGTAAATATTTTTACGGTTTTAAATAGTTCTTGAACTTGCGAGTTTTTTAAGACCATCCGGAGCATCGTACGTCCAGCCGTTCGTTCACAGTAAGGCCCCGAAGTTTGCACCGACAGGCATTTTCGACTCCAGTGTGAATGAAATTGTATACAATTCAAACCAAATCTCGTAACCAGAGACGCGCCCACAATAGGAAATTTGGCGGAGATGAAATCATTGCTAGGGATCACCTGATTATATTGGCGGAGTATGAAGTCGAGTTGGTTGTTCTGTGATATTATTTCATTTGAAAAATGATGGCTCTTTTGGAGTTTGTTGGTAGGTAGTGAAACTTGAACAAACGTTGAAGTATTATTGATGGGTAAATCATACGGTAAATCATTACTCAACGGTAAATTATTACACAACGGTTCATTATACCATGTACGTAGAAGGGGCTGGAGTTTGTTTGTAGGTTTTTTCGAAACTTTTTTCGCTCCTCATCAACAATATTTCTTTTCAGAACTTCATTATGTGTGTTTCTTTTTGTTAGGTACTGTTTGTCATCGGCAGAATTATTTTAGCAACATTTAACTCGTGATTTAGGTAGGTACCTAGTAACGAGTACGGGGTTAGGTACTAACCTACGGAGGGTCTGCGATCTACATAATATGCATAGAATAGTACATATCATATTATATAGACGGGTTATCTATACATAGAGCTGTGATCTGTAACGGAAGGGTATTCTATACAAAATAATAAACCGTTGTGCAGGGATTTGCATCGTTTTGATTTTGTAGGTAGGAACTTTTGTGACTTCAGCAGACGTTGTGCTTCATGAATCACAACAAATAATATTGTTATTGATGATAGAATTATTGAACCCACCGCATAATTCCCCAGCACGAGAGCAGGTATACTAATAATGTGTAGTACAACTGCACAGCATAATTCGATGGTATTGACCATAGAAAACTAGATAAATAAACCTTTGTAATTTTATTTCATGTCTGACTCGAAGTTGGAATATCGCAGTCTTCCTTCCCGTTTCATGGCCAAAGTGGAACACTGCCGTTTCGAATATTGTAGATGATAGACGAAGGCAAATTTTAGTCCAATTTGAACACTACCTCACACCAGTTTTTTGGCACAAGAAGACCGAATATGAAGTCGATTTTGACCAAAGAGTGGACAATTGAGGTTCTAACGAAGTTTCAGCCTTAAATTTACGTTAAATTTTGGTCTAAAATCGTCGTTCTTCTGCACACAGTTTGGGTCCCCATTTGGGAATACAAGTGGGCCCTAGTTGTGCTCCGGAACACGGCAGCCCGATCGCCGTACACCCAAGGGTGTTATGGGAGAAAAATGGGTGTAAAAATAGGGGTTTTCGAGGGATTTTTGAGGTTTTAGTGAATATGAGCTTGTGAGGTATCGTTTTCCATGTTTTTTAGGGCGAGAAGACCGAATATTAGGTTGATTTTGACCGAAGAGTGAAGAATTGAGGTTGTAACGAAGGTTAAGCTCCTGAAATTCATTTTCATTAGTCAAAAACATGTTAAATTGTCTGAAGTCTCCATACATTTGTATAATAACACTAGATGTAGTATCAACAGGCGAATCAAGACAATTAAATGGCACAATCAATGATCAAAAACAATCTGTAAAAAAAGCCGAGCCTAATTCGTGTTTTTGGGGGCCAAAATTGGTGAAATCCATTAATAATAGCCATTTTAATAATTGCACATGGAAGAAACAATAAAAATGAACAGCCAAAATTTCTGTACGTATGTCCAGTACAATAATAAACCCATGTGACAAGGACTTTGCAGCGTTTTTAAGTTTGAACTCAAATTCTGCTCGTTTCGTTTACTTGTATGACATCGCTGCAGGCACTGTAAAAAGTGGAGCTGCAGACTGACGGATCGATGAAAAAACAGATGCAACAGAAACAGACGGTGGTTATAGTAACAGAGAAATAGGGGATGATCGTAAATTGTTTCGTTTCGTTGTTTTTACAAAATCTAAGTTTCAGTTTATTGTACCTACGTATCAATTTTGCTTCCAAGTCTACATCCAGGTAGCGCAAATTTTGCTTTCTTGCAAGGAAGTAATTTTTTGTCTCAAAAATCAAAACTTTCACTCGCGTTCAACAGCTCTATGATCAAATTTGGTTTGTATTCGTCTATGTCTGCAAATCCTTGTCAGACTCATAACGTCCTTAATTCAGATCCGTTTATGCTGACATTTTCTGGGATCATGCTGGTTGGTCCCTGGATGGTTCCCGATGAATTTCATAACAATCGGATCCTTGGTATGGCCGCTGCGAATGCGCAAACGCGAAATCCGAGGTACTCAGTTTCTCAAGAGTCAGTACCCCAGTTTTGCTCGAATTTGGACGGTAGTTAGGGTGTAGCTCCGATACGTTCTCCTATGAATTTCATCGCGATCAGGGATGTCTGGTGGAACGTGAAATCTGAGGTACTCAATTATTTCTAACGAACCACTGGCCCGATTCTGCTCAAATTTGGTGGGTAGGTAGGGTGTAGCTCCAAGGTGATAATTTGTGAATTTCATCACGATCTTATGATTGGTAAAGACACTGGCATGCGCAAATGCAAGATCCGAGGTAAAATCTCCCACGAAACAATGGCCCGATTTGTACTAGGTTTTTCAATCTGCACGTTATGCTTCATGCATAACATCAAGTCAAATTATAGATATTCTTGAATCATCCTTAATCTGTACGCTCTGAATTGATTATATATTATCATCCGTTTAGTTGATCGTATGCCATATGCCGTTAAACTTGGCAGAAGTTTTTCATATCTTGGCTAAAGGGTTCTGAAATGAGGCGATTGATTAAAGAATTCCTCACGTCCAGCCAAACTCTACATCATTCCAATCTTGTTCAAATATTTGTCCACTTACGTGATCGGTACACGTACTGCCTTTCGAACTGTGCGTGTTTTTCCCTCGTTGCCTACTCTTTCTAGGGTCACAGTCACGGAGATGTACCGGCATTAAGGTCACTACCAGCCTCGATGGAAGTCAGAGATAACAATGGTGATGTCTCGAAGAAAGTGTGAGAGGTTGTGAACATGACGTCGCCATTGTTTATGGTTGAATTAAAATAGAGACACAGGTGGTTTGGGCGCGCCGCCATTGTCGCCCATGTGAACATCAGTGACCCACTTCATGGCGCCCACACAAGATCTTTATAGACCCGAACCGTGCACTATTATCAAATAGTTCTCCTTCTCGAACAACAATAATTTTACCTTTAGTAGGACGGTATAAGGGCAGCGGATAGGTCGAGGACGGCTCCCATTTGAAAATCCTAACGGGGTTTAACCTCCTAATGGAATGTTCTGGCCCAAGAGTAACACAGTTCTACCTCCCTATGAATTAGCCTAAATATGAGGTGGGTCAGACTAGTCGCCTTGCCTTCAGTAATTATTATACAGTGGATCCGACGAACCACCAAGTTGTACGGGTAAGACTCGAACTTCGACTCAAAAACGTTGGCCACGTTCAGTGGCATAAAGCTTCCTCGTATCGATAGCATGATCGTATGATAATTAAAAGTAGATACTTAATGGTTATTGGTTTGAAGAAATTGAGTTCCGCGGATTTAGCGTTTCTGATCGTCCTGAAATTCATAAGGCACAGCCTGTGAGTTACATCCCAACTACCCATCGAATTTGAACACAATCGAGTCATTGATTCGTGAGAACGTGAGTAGGTACTCCGGATTTCGCGTCACTGGCCATACCAGTGAGCTGATCGTTCTGAAATTCATAGGAAGCCATGTGTGGGCTACACCCCAACCACCCACCGAATTTGAACAATAGCTTACCATTAATTCGAGAGAAAAGGAGTACTTACTTCGTTTTTTCCACGACCATCCCACCCATCCCACACGATCCCAGACGACCCCAGAAAATGTCAGTATGGTAGGATATGCATGTGGCATGGCTTTGCGGGCGAACAAACGGACGGGCAGACAGAAGCTGAACCAAACTTGTCCAGAAAACTCTAAAACGTAAAATGCGGGGGAATTTTGATTTTGGAGACAAAATAAAAAAATTTCCTCTCAAAAGTGAAAGAAAAAGCTTCTCCTTGGTTGACTCGGAAGCAAAATTGCACCATTGGAGGGCTTATCGAGAAACACCTACAAAAAAAGTTACAGCTCGACCGTTTACCGACTGATGTACCGACCGGTTGATTCGGTGTACCTACATGATTCAAATATAATAGTTACATGGGAGGAAAAAGAGTTATAATATTGTTATAGGGGCCATGCATTCCTTAGCTCTAGGCCACTAGATATTACAATTGCCCCCTGTGGTGCTCCCCCTAAAGGTAGGGTAGGATTGGAAGGGAAGGAAGCTAATACCCCGCGGATGTACCACAGCGAGTATTAGTTGCTCCTTAGGAGTCTTTTGCTAACGCCCCGTGGAGGTCACCACAGCGAGCGTTAGGTAGAAGGATAGGAAGGGAACTAATACCCACGGATGTAACGCAACGAGTATCAGGTGCTCCTTAGGAGTCTTTTGCTAACGCCCCGTGGAGGTCACCACAGCGAGCGTTAGGTAGAAGGATAGGAAGGGAACTAATACCCCTCGGATGTACCGTAGCGAGTATTAGGTGCTCCTCAGGAGTCTTTTGCTAACGTCCTGTGGAGGCCACCACAGCGAGCGTTAGGTAGAAGGATAAGAAGAGAACTACAGCGAGTATTAGTTGCTCCTTAGGAGTCTTTTGCTAACGCCCCGTAGAGGTCACCACAGCGAGCGTTAGGTAGAAGGATAGGAAGGGAACTAATACCCACGGATGTAACGCAACGAGTATCAGGTGCTCCTTAGGAGTCTTTTGCTAACGCCCCGTGGAGGTCACCACAGCGAGCGTTAGGTAGAAGGATAGGAAGGGAACTAATACCCCTCGGATGTACCGTAGCGAGTATTAGGTGCTCCTCAGGAGTCTTTTGCTAACGTCCTGTGGAGGCCACCACAGCGAGCGTTAGGTAGAAGGATAAGAAGAGAACTACAGCGAGTATTAGTTGCTCCTTAGGAGTCTTTTGCTAACGCCCCGTAGAGGCCACCACAGCGAGCGTTAGGTAGAAGGATAGGAAGGGAACTAATACCCCGCAGATGTACCGCAGCGAGTATTAGGTACTCCTTAGGAGTCTTTTGCTAACGCCCCGTGGAGGTCACCACAGCGAGCGTTAGGTAGAAGGATAGGAAGGGAACTAATACCCCTCGGATGTACCGTAGCGAGTATTAGGTACTCCTCAGGAGTCTTTTGCTAACGTCCTGTGGAGGCCACCACAGCAAGCGTTAGGTAGAAGGATAAGAAGAGAACTAATACCCCATGGATGTACTACAGCGAGTATTAGGTGCTCCTTAGGAGTATTTTGCTGGCACCCCGAGGAGATCACCACTGCCAGAGGAGGGAGAGGAAGGCACCCCGGGGATGTACCACAGGGGGCGCCAGGAGGACGAAGATGAATACCCTACAGATGTCACCACAGCGAGTATTCAGTATTCTTAGAAGGGAACATCCCGCGGATGAACCACAGCAAGTGCAGGAGAAGGGTAGGTAAGAGAGAAGTCGCAAGTTGGAGAGTGGTCAGTCGAATGACGAGCTGGGCTTGAAGGGCTGCTTATAAAGGGCCCTTTCTACCCCCCCCCCCCCCAACCACTATTGGCCGTTATGACCGTTGAGGGGTGATTGCGGTTGATGGAAGGGACCCTTCTACTTTCCCCTCGACGTCGCTCAGCTAGTCGTTCCCTTAGTTTATTTTGTTAAATCTTTCAATATTACATAGGAGTGGTTACTGTAGAGATTTGATGGGAATCACGACACCCCCTTCCATTTGCTGTGAAATATTGTTGACAGATTTTCTGTATTTTCAACCATGATGCTGGGTAGACCACATTTCGTCACTGTAACACCACATTAACAGTTACAACGGTACATTAACAGTTACATCGGTACAACTTCCAAAAACCTTGTCAAACATTCACAAATCACTATGTGTATGTAGTGAAATAGCATGTCTTTGAAAATGACTATGATAGCTGAATCCCTTGAATTGCGTCATTTGCTTTATTTGAACTGACTGAATAAGTCTCCTCAATCCTCATCCGTCGAGCGGCTGGTACAAAAGTTGAATCTTGGACATAAATAATATTCAGACAATTTTATTTATGGCTTCTTATCGTATTGTATTAACGCCTTCTTCTCAAGTATAATTCAAAATACTGAACTGTATTTTGGACTGGAAAAATACAGGAAAAATACTGGAACTGCATTTTGGACTGGAAAAATACTGAACTATATTTGGACTGGAACAATTGAATTGTAATATTCCTAACTCTTTCAAGTTATGCAGATTCGTCTCTGAAGTGGCTCAGGGTACCGCTTCCAGATCTATGATCTGTATCGTGCAAATTATTTAAATAATGATCCTCGATTAGTTCTCTTCCATCAGTGTTATTTAGTACCTTTATATCAAAACCACCAGAGAATGAAAAATTCATTCTCTTAGCCTAACTCGATTTTCTCAATTGATTGTACGACGTTGTTTGATCCAGTGACGCTGCCAGACTGGTTAGGTAGGTTTTTCTTGAAATACTGGTAAATTTTACTGACTTCGAACTTCAACCACTACAAATAGGCTGGTGGTAAATTTAATGATATTTGTAGCCTATCCGTTCGAGATTCTCAGGAAATTGTGAGCCGGTGGCCGAGCGTTCTGTCAAAGTGGTTGGGATTTGGACGGCGTCTGCAGTCCGTCGTTGGTTCGAATCCTGCGCCTCTCGTCTCAACCTAGGATGAGGCAGTAGGTAGCCATGATGATCGGATCAAAAAAATTCTGATCCTATAGATAGAGCAGCCCATCACGTCTGCGACAGGCAAATGGACGTAAAGCCCCCAGCCTGAAATGGCTGTTCACCTTACTTCCTGTACTCAGGAAAAAGGACGTCACGATCGTGGTTCTAGAGAAGTCGAAAATATTTTGAAGATGAGTAAGACAAAGCGATGTACCCACATCGACAAAACCCATGCATCTACGTTCTTTTTCACTAGGCAGTAGGTACCTACCTAACTATAATACACATAGCCAGCTACTGGAAACTCATAGTAGGTACTACTGATGGGAAAAATGGCGTAAAAACGTGCATGTAATAAAACATTCGTAACAACCTACCACTGTACAAATTTAGGCTTCTGTGAAAATCGCCTATCTTTTTCTTGAGACGAGTTGGTTGAGCGAGGCAATTTCTACAAGACAATATTACATATCACCAGTCCTGTAAGAAGGGATTGTGGCTTATGATCGGATGATATAATTCACGAGCTAAGCCGGTTATGGGGTCGCATTCCATCCGCTCGGTCTATAGAAGGAAAACGCGTTTTTCTGCTCAGTTTTGCAACTGATCAACCCTTGACCTGAATGTCTGGTGCAAAAGAGTTGGCGATCGGTCAGTCTGCGGAACCTGACGGATCATCAGTTCGTAACCAGCACTTAGCTCTGATTTTAAGGACAAGGTTGGCCGATTTATGTTAGGCGCCATGAATCCGCCTTGCTCACTGAGCCGCGGCACATAAACAACGTGCACGGAGATTTGCATTTACAGCGCATGTTTTATAGCCCGACATTAGAAGGACCAAATCATTAGGCGAGCCATAAAAAATCCCGGATTACCAAATTTCACACAAATATGTACCAAAAGAATACAGTGGTATTTTGATCCATTTTGATTAGCAGGGTTTCAATAAACATACGGAGAACTACAACATGACTCTTGGAAACATCCCTCAGTGTGTTGAAGAAAAATTGAAGAGCTTCGTGATCAAAGTTTCGCGTCCATTAAAAATCCATGGAATCAAGCCCACGCTATTATTAATATTAAATTTATGATGGAAAATAATCAGGACAAATCATTTTCCAGTCAGTAGGTATAGCCTAATGAGAACATGATGATGATGAAATCCTGTATTAGACACCCAAATCACGTAGTCTCATAAACTCATAAACTCAATTTTTTTGGTCTTCGATGCTCTGCGTCATCAACTCTCACATTCCCACCTTCCCCACATCAACCACTGCGTATTTCTAACGCAAAACATGCACATAATTTAATGGGTTTTTTTCTGAATGCGATTATTTTCTGATCTCAAGCCTTCCGGTTCAGCTCGAATGTTGTGGGTAGCTGGGAAGCTGTCAACAAAATTGAAACCGACAAGAAAGCGACATAGGTAGGTACTATAATGATATTATATACATATTATTATAGTATAATATTATAGTGCCTCTGGATAGTAATATTCTGGCGAAACATTTTCAAATGTTACCCAGTTTTCTACGACTTTTCTTACCACTTTCGCTCTTACGGCACTCACATTTCACATTTACCGAGCAGGTTCGTACCTAACGGTTTTTTCGAGTTTTCTTGAATTAAATTTTGTTTGAGTAATTTCTCCTTTTCCCTGTAGATGGCGAAAGTCATAACAAAATTTGTATAAACAAAAAAGTGAAAATGGTGAAAATTGCAGTTCCATCCTTCTGGCGCTGAGGGGATGTATCAGATTCGTCCTTCTGGCGCTGAACTGTCGAATTACAATGTACTATAACAGGTACGTACTCTGGTAATTGATGTCGACTCGTACCCGTGCCCTAGCTGTTCAAACTGTACCCTTCTTCACGATTTGAGCTATACCAGTCAGTCCATTTTGTAAAACCTATTTTGAAGAATCAGTGCCTTGTGAGTATAAGCTTGCCTTAGCTGTAGGGATGGGTAAAAAACGTGAAACTGTTTCGAGGAAACCGTTTCTTGAAAAGAAACCATGAAACAATTTCTCAAAACCTGAAATAACTGTTTGAAATGAACGGCCACAAACGAAACGAACTGTTACGGTAATGATTCGATTTTGGGTTCCAAGATTGCGAGAGTCAGCTTCGTAGCAGGAAAAACGAAGAAACAGTTTCGGTTTTCTGTTGTTTTGGCCGAGAGCCAAAATTTCTTGAATAATTGTTGCCGAAGCTGTTATTTTGAAACATCTTTCCCGAAACTGTTTCATTTAAAATAAACGAACTGTTTCGTTTCGTTTCTCAAAAAGAACAGAAACGCCCACGGAGCTATTGGTTTCCAGCTGCAAATTCCGCGATCAGCCAGGTGTTGGCTTCACATATTATGTCGAAACAGTGAACCGAACGCTCAGGCGCAGTGAGGTGAATTGAATACCTACACACCATCTTTTAGTGGCCACAACTTCTCGATCCTTGAAAGTTAGGTGGGGTCGGATACCAACGCCAACAACCTAAACAACCCTACAAACAACTACTACCAGGGGTGTTGCGTCCATAAGGCTACTTGGGCCACTGCCCCGGCACCCAAAAACACTATATAGGTTTAGGTAAGTTAAAAAAAACTCTATTGTTCAGTTGGCATTTGAATTTCCCTCCCTACATACCTAGAATTTTTCACAAATTTCAACAGCAACTCGCCAGATTTCTTTGGCTATGGAATGGAAATTCTATGGATACTCAATATTATAATAGTAGAGCGTCCATGGTGTGCTCCATAGACCGAGCGTGCTATCGGAATAAGTGACAGTAATCGATGACCTGCAACCGAAATCGAAACCTAGGCTCTTGAAACTGGCAGGTGCCGGGACCTGGTGTCGCCATGGCAACTGAGAAAAGTGGCCCATCCGCGCATGCTCAGTAGAGTAAAAATGTTGTTTGCCTCGCCCACATTGGGCCCAGTCTCCAAAATCTGATTTCTACTCCAAAATCGTTCGTTTTCACAATCGATTCGATCCTTTCGATTCAATTTGTTGTTGTTGTTTTTCTTGAGGGTGCCGCGAAGAAATACTTTTCATGCCAACAGTGGTGGTTAGAGGTTGCGTTTTTTCTTCTTATGCGTTCGATTCGTCATCTCCATACGAGATGCTTCTTCGTCTTCTGATTTGTTTTTGTTGTGAATTATATTCGCTTTCTCTGTTGAGTCAGTTGTCAGTTTTTAATTTTTTCCGTCAAACTGAGCGCGTTTTGCATTCGGTCCGGTTCTGATGACAGATTTGTATTTGTGGTACCTACGTGCATTTTGTCCTGTTTGCTGTTTGTGGCCTTGTGGATTGATCGGCGTCCTAACACACAGATCTAGCTTCAAGTCAATAGCTTCTCCATTCAAGTAGGTACCGGCCGACGGGTCATTGTTTTGTTATATTTTAGTTTACTCTATTTTTATAACACATGAATTCGGTGGCTAATTTGCAGTAGAAATTGTGGAAGTTTTCGTACGACGATAGATTGTTGATTGAAAAGGAATTTTGCTGAATATCAATCAGTAAATAAGGGAAGGGTGTTTATTGTTGCCTCGAGGTATTTTGTAGAAAAGTCTCTTGGTTGTGTGTTTGGTGCCCCACCGTTTTCAGAGTCCACGCACCGCTACTGACTACTACTACTACTACATTCCATTCCAATTCTTCAGAATTTAAACATGTTTGGATCTAGGGCTCTCACATGACCTATTGATGATGTACAATTTTATGGATCTGGTGAATGAATAGTTGCAGTAATTCGTGACGCACGTGTAGTCAAGTAGGTACCAGCAAGGTTCGGTGAACTGAGACGGCTGTTTGGACCCTGAAATCGACCTGGTGTCGCTAATTAGATTAGAATCACGAAACGCCCTTCCGTTTCCCACGTTCAGCGTAGAAACTCGCTGCTTCACGTCCTCAATTTGAATCCAGTTACCTACGCAAACAAGTACAAATTAACTGAAGGTTGTATTTTTAAGCCGTTATTTTCCCGCTTGTTAAAAAAAAGTCTGCCTTGAGAATTTCGCATTTATCCCAATTAAAATTGGTACAAAAGTTAACAATCAAAAATACCTATGAAGGTGCCCTATAATTTAACTAACCAATTTGAAACTAATTCTCAACTCAATAGGCTATTAATTTGTATGTTGTATATTTTAAGCGCATTATATAGGTAGGTAATACATTCAGTCTTGAGAAAACTTCATTTTTTGTATAGTGAGACCTCCAGAAACTTGTTCATATATTGCTGTTCTATAGGGCCCTTTCCACTGCGCCCAATACTCTTGAACAGTACTGTCACTGTCCAGCCCAAGTGGAACCCAGCCTAACAAAGGCAAATAGGCAACTATTGGGTAAAGCCCTGAAGCTCACAATATGAGAAGACCTATTAACCGAATAAAAACGAAATTTTATGATTTGATTTTAATGGAACATCAGGATTTCTAGGACTTCGGGATATCTTTAGGACAGTAAGTTCAGCTTTCGGAAATCATAAATAATCAGAATCGCAGATATTAGACCGGGAAAGAGGGTTGTGGGTGAGGATGTCTAACTAGATATTCCGAGTTGAATTTAACTTCGCTTGAACATTCTTTATGAGTCAAAAACCTGGGAAATTGTCTGAAATCACCATAAATTTGTATAATAACACTAGAAGTAGGATTAGCAGGTGAATCAAGGCAATTAAATGGCACTATCAATATTCAAAGACAATCTGTAAAAAAAAAAGAAATACGGCGGACAGACAAACATTTTATTATTGCATTTTCGGATTCTACATAAATATACCTTGAAACGTAAACCATCAAATTTTGAGGAGGGGTTAGAATTTTTTTTTTTCATGCTCGATTCCAATGGTTCATTATTGAAAATAATAAACCAAAAAAGGGGAAGCCGAGTCGTGTTTTTGGGTGCCAAAATTGGAAGAAACCGTCAAAAGTAGCTATTTCAATTACTGCGCATGACATAAACAGTAAATGAACAGCAACATTTCTGTAGGAATGTCCAGTAGAATAATAAACCCATGTGACAAGGACTTGGCAGCGTTTTCTACCCGGGAACCTCTTGACACGGAGGCGACGTCACGTTCCTCGCGTAGGTCTTGTCACGCCAGACCCCGCAAGTCGATATGACTCTCCATCGGTCTGTGTCAATACAGTGGAGAGTGAACTGATCGTCCTCACGGTTGGCCTAATATTCCGTCAGGATCAACCACCCGGATGGTGTCCATCTTGAGAGAATTCTCATGATACAAACTCCAATCCCAATCCCTCGTTCAGTCAAGGACAGTTGAAGTTAACGGTACCTACCTACCGTATAAAAATAATAGTTAAGTAGATAATGCACATGGCAAAGATATTATTTTGTATTGCGTGTTTTGAAACGCGAAATGATTGCGAGAATTCAAGCCTCAAAACTGTTTCTTTTACGTTTCAAGGTTCGTAGATTCAGAAAACGCAATGTCCGTCCGCCGTATCATGCATACCGGCTTCATTTTTGGTCTAAAAAATTCGTTCTTTCGCACACAGGCTCCATTTGGGCCCAAGTTGTGTCCCGAAACTGTGCAGCCCGATCGGAATATATCCAGGGGTGTTATGAGTGAAAATGTGCATAAAAGTAGGTATTTTTGTGTTTAGTAACAAGAGCTTTTGAGGTAGGTTTTCCATGTTTTTTAGGACGAGAAGACCGAATATGAAGTCGACTTTGACCAATGAGTGGAAAATTGATGAAAATTGATGATTGAAAATTTGTAGGTTTTAACGGAGTTTCAGCCTTAAATTAATGTTAAATTTTTGTCCAAAATCGACGTTCTTCCGCACACGGTTTGGGTCCCCATTTTGGAACACATTTGGGTCCTAGTTGAGCTCCGAACCTCGACACCCCAATCGGAAAAATGAGTGTAAAAATAAGGTTTTTTAAATGTTTTAGTGAACATGAGCTTGTGAGATATCGTTTTCCATATTTTTTAGGGCAAGAAGACCGAATATGAAGTAGATATTGACCAAAGAGTAAAGAATTGAGGGGGTAACGAAGGTTCAGCTCCCAAAATTCATTTTTTATGGGCCAAAAACGTGGGAAATTGTCTGAAATCACCATAAATTTGTATATTAACAATCTCTGATAAAATAATTATAATCTGTAAAAAAAAGAGCCTAATTCGTGTTTTTGGGGGCCAAAATTGGTGGAAACCATCAAACATAGCTATTTAAATTATCGCACATGGAAGAACCAATAAATGAACAGCCAACATTTGTGTAGGTATGGCCAGTAGAATAATAAAACCATGTGACAAGGAATTTGCAGCGTTTTTTTCATGTGAATAACAGTAACGCCGAGCTTCGCGGACCAACTAGACACCAAACGGGATTCACAAATTTCATTAATTTATTTGGTTCATGCTAACTAAGAAAAGTGCGAAGTGCACTCGCGGACATCAGCTATGTGTATTCCATTTTCGGATTCTCCTACCTTGAAACGTAAACCATCAAATTTTGTGGTGGTAGTGGGGATGGAGGGGGGGGGTAGATATTTTTCTTCACGCTCGATTCCAAAATTGCATTATTGAAAATAATAAACCAGTAACTGAGTTGTATGTAGTACCGGTTGTGGTGTAGGTAGTTGTAAGTTTGTATGTATTAATTTCTTTAGTGGATGGCCAAACCCCAAATGACTGAATGGATCTTGATGCGGTTTTTCCTGCGTGCTCTTCAAACCCTGATGGGTAATATTAGGTTAGGCAGGTACAGGAATTTCCAGCTCTGATCAGCTGAGTGAGCTCTGAGGCCAATTTCACCCCCTTTTCAGAGTGCAAGGCAAGGATAATGCTGCTAGTTACCCAATACTTTATTATGGCTATAAATATCCTACAAAAATTATCAAGTCCAGGGTAATAATCATAAATCATTGGAACCAAATTAGGTATGTTGAAACTATGTGCTTGAAGCAACACAGGGGTGTCATGATCCACTGGGGTGTCCATTCAATATTTTTTTATCTTGTTTCAAGGGGACCCTTCAGACCCCTGCTTCTAGAATTTCCCAGGTATCAGCTTCTTGGAAGAGCAAAAATGGTAGGTGGAGGTGGGTGCAGGAGCCTGATTGTTTTCATTGTTCCAAGTAGACCTACCAACTTAAATCAGAGGAATCGAGGCCCAGGTGTAACCCACTTCTCCAAATAGATTGTTAACTTTTTACATTTCCCCCCTTTTTTAGGACAAGGAACAGGTAGGAACTCAACAAGACAATAAGTAGTCAGGTAAAATGTAACCAGAAAATATCATGGAGCTGACAGTTTTCCACAATGAGGTTCTAGAAGGTCTTGGTTTCCACTCATAACCTTCTGCTCTTCCAGTCCCTCACAATTCCCATTCTTTCAGCTTGTCCAGTATTTCTGACTCACCTAACTTCACATGATAGGAATGAGAGAATGAGTAAATATTTTTATAGGACTGAAACTGCTGTTGATGTTGAAACTGCTACGTGTTACTGCTGTTGTTGAATTGATGGAATTCAAAATGTTCTGCTGTTACAATTGAAGGGCTATTCTACAGATTATTAGGCATTTTCAGAAAATTTAACATTAAAAAAAGAATAAAATAAAACCGTTTATATCAAATTTCGATGCCAGAAGTTTTAATTTTTCACCCCTTTTTGTAAAACCAAACAAACGCAGTAATTTGAAAAACAAAAATTCACCACATGACTTAGGTAGGTAGGTAACTACCTACTCTTTAAGTGGGTACAAAAATTATGTCCGATACCTCTTATCCCCGTCATTGTACCTTCTCTGAAAGGCTCCGGATTTCCCAAAATTTAGTTTAAAACTTTTTCATGGAAAAAGTAAATTCAGCAAGTTTCCAAAGATTCAGTGCGAATCTTCATACGGGGAAAGATGATCTCTGATAAGTAGATACCTACCTAAAACCACTCAACACATTATTTATTTTATTATTATTTTCATGCGTTTTTTTCATCCATTTCTCCCGAACGACGCCAACGATTTTTATGAAATTTACATGCATTAATGTTTAGGTGGCTACAAGTTTTATACCGATACTTCCTATACTGTCATACTTCTGATCCGTAAAAATGATACCGATACTTCCCATGATACTGTGAGGGGCTCTGGAACAACTAAAATGCCTTTCAAGACAGTTTTCCTTTGCTAAAACCACCGTTTTGACATGAAACTGGGTTGAAATATTATCAAATGTGTACACGATGATTTGTCGGAAATACATTTAGGTTGGTATTTTTCATTTGAAAAATCAACCTTTCCTCGATTTTAAACAAGAAACAAAATCTGGTACCTATATACATATACATACATCGGTACCTACCTATAATGGCATAGATTAGTTGAATATTTTACATATATCTGGCCTATCTCAGAATCATTAAATTTGTCAAAACCTTGGAACTAAACGTTGTTTTCGACGTCGATGGAATCGAACAGAGACCCTTCATTTTGAGCCAGTTTCAGTTGAACTTCCATTCGACTTTCTTCACTAAATAGCGTCTTTCTCTTGCGATTATCAAGCCTCATTCGAGAACTTCTGACCAATATTACTTCGAAAATTAGACGCCACGGCGCGTGATGTGAGAAGGTAGTCATTGTATTTGTGTGCAAGATAATTGGTTTTATTTCAGCTTTCTCGTTTAGCACTTTCCTCAATTTGAACCCAAAATTAGATCTAGTTCGAACCAATTTCACGTCAAAACGTTGATCTGAGCGAGGAGTTCCTCCCAAAACAGCTTTTTATAAAGTGGAATATTTTACTTATATCTGGTCAAATTGCTGAGCTCGGAATCGTGAAATCGGTCAAAACTTGGAGCCAAACGTTATTTTTGACGTCTTGGAATCGAACAGGAATTCGTTACCTACATTTTGGTCTAATTTGACAAGGCCTTGACGTAATTTATGGGATCTTCATGAGCTTCAAATCGACTTTCCACCCTAAATTGGACGGGTTTATGCAAACAGGGGTTTGCAATTAACCGACACCACCCAAACTGTTGAGAATCGTCGGTAAAATTTTTTCAGTTTCCTTTCTCAGTTTTGGGTTGAAAATTTGACGCTATTCCGAATTTCTTCCAGTTCAGTGTCCCTGATGTGACTAGTCATTGTAGTCGTGTAGAACATAATTAGGTACGTCCTATTTCAGTTTTTTCGTAAACTCAAGCCGCCCTCAATTTGAACCCAAAATTAGATCTATTTCGAACTAGTTTCACGTCAAAACGTTGATGTGAATGAGGAAAATTCTTCCCCTTTCTAAAGCTCAAAATCTGAAATTTGAAAATCCTGAGCTCAGAATCGCGAAATTGGTCAAAACCTTGGTACTAATAGTTATTTTTGACGTTTTGTATCGAACAAGAATATTATGTGGTACCTACATTTGGTCCAATTTGACGCGATCTTGTCTTACATTCAGGTGTTTGTGGATCACTTGACCTAAAAATCGACTTCCCGCACTAAATTAATAGCGTCTAGCTCTTGTGAATTAGTGCAGGTTTGACTATTTTTGACGAGTTTCGGGTTGGAAGTTTGACGGCGCGGCATTTCAGATTCCTTCTACTTCAGTTTTTCTGGTGTGAGCAGTCTTTGCCTTCGCGTAGAAGATGACTGTGTCTCGTGTCAGCATTTTTCCTCTGAAAAATCAAGCTTTCGGTTGGAAACTAAGTGTTGATATATTTCGGCCCAATAAGGAGTGCTCTCCTACGATGAATATTTCTTTTTCTATGAGCTTCCAAAATTTCGGCATCAATTGACGTCATGCGGGGCAAGGGGATCCCGCACAGGCGGGAGGGGTGCAGTGACGTCACTTGTTGCCGAAAATTTGAAAGCTCATAGAAAAAGAACTATTCCTCGTAGTGGGTTGGTCTAACAGACTGGAAACTACTTTCATTTTTTTTAAATGGGCAAGTAGGTACCTAATACAAATAGAAGTCACGGGTATTCCTCATTTCGCGCCAAACGATGATCTGAGCAAAGAAAATTCCTCCCAAATCAGCGTTTTAGATTAGTTTAATATTGCACCCATATTGCTGAGCTCAGAATCACGAACTTTGTCAAAACCTCCGAACTTATACAGGCGTTTTGAACGTCTCGGAATCGAACATTTGGTACCTACGTTTTGATCCAATCTGACGAGGTGAACGTACTTTCATCTACCTAAACTCACAAGAGGAAGACACTACCAGTTAAGAACTATTACATATAATTGACCACTTTTGAATATTATTCAATGTCGTGGTATCCTCCCAGAACCACAAGTTTACTATGTGAAATTAAGATCTCCCCAAATAAACATAGAAGTGGGGACAAAAGACGCAGGAGAGCTGAGGGCCAGCCTGGAGATCCCCACCATCCTCCACTAGCTGGAGGATGGAGGGAGACGGCTCCCAAGCCTATAAAAACTCGCCTCCTTTGCCTTTCTAGCCATTCTACGCTCTCATCTAGTCGCTGACTACTCTCTCTCTTCCTTACCTCGTCTCTCTCCTCACCTAAAAGATCTTGGGCATGGTGGTGACTCGCTCATAACCAAACCAAGCAAATTCACCCTAAAAGATCTCGGGCATGGTGGTGATCAGCTCATAACCAAACCGAGCAAACCTTCCGAAAAGATCCTGGGCATGGTGGTGGTCCGCCCATAACGAAACCAGGCAACGAACCCGAAAACATTCCGGGCATGGTGGTGATTCGCTCATAACCAAACCGGACAAACGCTCCAAAAAATATCTCGGGCATGGCGGCGGTCCGCCCATAACCAAACCGGGCACATCCTCCCTACACCTCTCGCGGTGGATGTGCGCTCTATCTCATCCATCACATTCAATAATACACCTTTGGGATCACGAAAAAAACAAAAGATTAACCCCCCCCCCCCCTCCCACCACAAAATTTGATAGTTCCCGTTTCAAGTCACGTAGAATCCGAAAATGGAATTTCAAAAATTCTGTCCATCCGTCGTACGCCGTGCTTCGCAATTTCCTTAATTACCATGAACCAAAATTAATTAAATTTGGTTTGTAGGTCCCATTTGGGGTCTAGCTGAACCGCGAAGCTCGGCGTTACTCATAGTCTAAGAGGTGAAAAATAGGGGTTTCAATTTCGCTAACGCCGTGGCTCGACAAGTTTCAATAGAAGTGAATGTTTTTTTTAACGTATTTAAATTGATCTCGAACTAGAGAATTTTTTTAGACCACCCGGAGCATTTTACGACCAGCCATTCGTCTGTTCCGAAAATCTTCGTCAACGTGATGGTGAATGAAACTGTATACATCCAGCCCAGCTATATTATCATTGCTGGAAATCGAGCTGGTTGTTCCGAGATGAAGAGCGATGGTAATTTGGGATTTTGTTTATAAGTACTTTTTTAATTGGACAAACGTTATGCTTTATGAATAGCAACCAGTAATAAATTAATGATATAATTATTGAATCCTGAAATGAATTTTTCTTCAAATTATTCATCAAAATGGGCTTTTCAAATTAAGATGGTTATTTTGGATTTTGTTGCTACATACTTTTTTAATTTGAACAAGGAACGTTATGCTTCACGACTAACCCCAAATAATCAATGATAGAATTTTTGAGTCCACCAAAATTTATGAAACTAATTCCCCAGCCAGCCACAGTACTCGATTTAAGGCTTTCCTGGGGGGAGCACGAGGGTAGGTATTGATGACCACAGAAAACAGTTATCTACGCAGAAGTAGCATCTATACAGGCAAATAATAAACCGTTGTGTAATAATTTGCAGCGTTTTGAGTGCGTACAAAATTTGTCGGGACCAAATGGAACCGAAGTGTGCAGAGCCGTTGATGTCGGTGTTGGAATGGGAAGCCCATCTCCATTGTCTCCAAAGAAACGGCCACCTGTGTTTTGGCAAGGTTTCTACCGTGTTCTTATCTGGTAAGTAGTTAGATTGCTATTTCTGAGGTTATATTCAAGGTCTTTTTACCAAACCGAGGCCATGAACAAAGAGGCATTAAAAACATTTGATTACCCCTATAATAATGCTCACCTACCTGCTCACCTCAACTCGAAATTTAATTTCGTGGTGAGAGGGGCTTGGACGACATCTCATTAATAACTCCCGACATGTGGCGTAACCAATATAAGCAAATTTTTGAAGTACCTAATGTATATAATATACGTACCCATTATATCCGCCCTTATATTTACTTCAGGTGGTCCTCATTAATTAAATCTGTAATATTGTAGATACAAGTTCCAGTCATGCAGCATGATGATGAGTGAATATTAGTAGTGCCGAAAAAATAACAATTTGAGTACAATTCTGGCGATTTAAAAGCAATTTATGGTTATTTATCAATCATAAAAGCAATTTTTGACCCACAAATTTTACCCTCTTTTGACTGGGAATTTTCAAGGAACATCTCCGGATGTATTCATTTCGGTTGTTCGTCTGGGGCCGCTCGTTTTTTAAACATTGTTTCAGGGTTTTTTTTTTTTCAAGAAACAGTTTGCCTTAAACAGTTTCCCGGTTTTTTGTTCATCCCTAATGGCTCGATCCCTTAGAAGTGGCCAAAGCATTAGCTGCTCGGTTTCCCACTTCTCAACTTAAAACTTTGACTAATGTAATATTATAAGTACACCCTTTTGGTTTATTATTTTCAATAATGAACCATTGAAATCGAGCAAGGAAAAAAAAATTCTTACCCCCCCCCCCCCCCCCCTCAAAATTTGATGGTTTACGTTTCAAGGTATGTAGAATCCAAAACTGCAATAAAAATATTTCTGTCTGTCCGCCGTACGCCGTCCGCCGTACGGGCCACTTTTCTTAGTTACCATGAAAAAAAATTGTTAAAATTCGGGTTATAGGTTCCGTTCGGGGTCTAGTTGGTCCTCGAAGCTCGACGTTAGTGTCAGTCATCTCTAAGGGGTTCAAAATAGGGGTCGAAATTTTCAGAACGCCGTATCTCGAAAACTTTCGATTGAAGGGTATTGTTTTTTTTACGTTATTAAATTTGTCTTGAGCAAACAATTTTTTGAGGCCACCCGGAGCATCGTACGTCCAGCCGTTCGTGAGCACCAAAAAGCTTCGTCAACACGATCGTGAATCAAACGGTATAAATCCGGCCGGGATTCCATCACTAAGGAGCACCTGATTGTAATCAAGGATGGCTGTATGAAGTCGAGTTGTTTGTTCTGCGATATTATTTCATTTGATAAGTAATGGACTATTGGATTTTGTTGGTAGGTACTTCTGAAACTTGAACAAACGTTGAAGTATATTTGATGGGTAAATTATTACACAATGGCGAATTATTACACAACGGCAAATTATTACACAACGGTAAATTATGACACCACGGTAAATTATTACACAACGGTAAATTATTACACAACGGCTCATCTACCCAGAAGGGGCTGGATTTTGTTGATAGGTACTTTGGCAACTTGAACAACCGTTGAAGTATTATTGATGGGTAAATTATTACACAATGGCAAATTATTACACAATGGTAAATTATTACACAACGGTAAATTATGACACCACGGTAAATTATTACACAACGGTAAATTATGACACCACGGTAAATTATTACACAACGGTAAATTATGACACCACGGTAAATTATTACACAACGGTAAATTATTACACAACGGCTCATCTACCCAGAAGGGGCTGGATTTTGTTGATAGGTACTTTGGCAACTTGAACAACCGTTGAAGTATTATTGATGGGTAAATTATTACACAATGGCAAATTATTACACAACGGCAAATTATTACACAACGGTAAATTATGACACCACGGTAAATTATTACACAACGGTAAATTATGACACCACGGTAAATTATTACACAACGGTAAATTATGACACCACGGTAAACTATTATACAACGGTTAATTATTACACAACGGCTCATCTACCAAGAAGGGGCTGGATTTTGTTGATAGGTACCTTTGCAACTTGAACAACCGTTGAAGTATTATTGATGGGAAAATTATTACACAACGGTTCGTTATTCTATCTCCGTAGAAGGGGAACCTATACAGGTAAATTATTACACAACGGTTTAGGTAGGTACCTAGTAACGCGTACGGGGTTAGGTACTAACCTACGGAGGGTGTAGAATAGTATATAATATGTTATATAGAAGGGTTATCTATACAGAGAGCTGTGATCTGTAACAGGAGGGTATTCTGTACAAAATAATAAACCGTTGTGCAGGGATTTGCAGCGTTTTTTCTATTTGACCATGGGCAGGAATCAAATAATAAAACCTGAAACTATTGATTATTCAGATGAGTACGTACCTACCTATTCATGTGTATATATAATAAATAATGAGCCGAAGGTGTTCGGGTGGGGCTCCGATCCTTGACCATGATTTGAAATTTGTTCAATAAGTCCCAAATTGAAAACCTAAGGCCTCAGCCGATTTTGACGGGCCAGCAGAGCATTCACCGACTGCTAGGTACAATTGCCAATCATAAAATGAGACGTAACTAATTAAATACCAGATTAATTTGACTGTACGGTAAGTTAGTTGTTGGCGTGTCAGAAGTGTTTTCTTCTGAATAATATAACCTTGCAGACGTGCCAGAAGCTCGCACCACACCCCCGCCTCATCATCCGTCCTCCTCTCCCGGTAGTGTTGAGGAAAAGAACTTCAAAGATCTCCTTCCTTAGACACCATACATGGGCCCAGGGGTCCTTGATCTTCTGACTCCCGCTATCAGGGTCAGTCTTCGTCCTGGGGGCCCTCGTTAACCCGGTAAGTACGCGCATTGTCTCCTCGGGGAGTTGCTCGTTCCTACACCTTTGCAAACTACAGCGACAGGTTCCGATGAAGTTCACGAGAAGGACGTAGCACACCATTACCAGGTCTCATATTATGAAGTAGCGGCTTACTACGAGTACACCGTAAACTGCTATGCCTTAATAAGCAAAACCTGTTACTGCCGCCTGCTCACCCGTCACCTAGATTATAATGGTACCTACTAACGACTTCATTTACACTCCACACGAGCAGCTAAAAAACTAATTTACGAGGTTGTCAGCTAATTTCGGACTGTTTGGCCTATAAAAATACAATTTTAAACAGTGAGGCCAATAGAAACTAATAACATTTTGAATGAAATGATAAGTACCTTCTTTTTATTCCATCTTCATAGTTAGGTACATTCTATTCGTTTTGATCGCGCAAAATGTACCTATCTCAGAAGCAAAAATATTCAGCATATAAAACTGTAGTAAGTTGGTAATGCAATTTGGTCAGGAGTACCTATCAAAGTTCTGCTGTGAGGATTGATTGCCACACAACACTTCCATGTTCTTCATAATAGTATGGGCATAGGTTTGGTCACATTTCGGTCAACATCCGTGAACTTGTATAGAAATCTCACTTTCAAACACTTTCTGACACCATACCAACGTCATTTAGCTAGTAAATCTACACGTTGGACTCACTGGAAATTTTGTATGTGAATAATTAGCCAAACCAAATGCGATCGAGCTCAAAATAAATAGGCATGATAGGCATCCTAACGGACATGTTGGTACCAACCGCACCAATTTTAGTAAATTTTTACGGCAGTTATCTTAAAAAATCGAAAAATTAGAAAAATAACTACCTCATTTTTCCACCTAGAAAGCTCGTTCTCATCTCAAATTGAAGAGCTCAAAGAGCTAAACAAGGCTCATCAAGAAAACCAGAAAAACCCCATATTTTCAGTAAGTTATGACAATTTGAAACTCCAACATACATATACCTACGGAGCGATATCAAGCGGAAAACCGTCTAGAAACTCGTTTTGAGCACTTCTGAACAACATTCCATGCTTTTCTCGGACACCACTTTTGATGGTATCGCCATACTTCCATTCCTATACAATAATAGGAACATGAAAGTAAAAGAACCTAGGCAAATACAAAATAAATTAAAGTGAAGCGGATTACGAAAATTGAAGCTGTTTAGCTAACTCTGAACAAGTAAATTCATTCTTTTTATTATCGTCTTCTGAGGACTTTCAAAATAAATACCAATATTTCATTCCCAAATTTACAAATGCACCGCGTTAACGATGGAACCCTACAACCATGACCAGTTTTGTAAGTGACGTGATTCCCTCACAGTAACCACTCTTGTAATATTACGAGATTTAACCAAATAAACGCGGAGAACGTTGAACTGGTCAACACCGAGGGTTTTCCCCAACCGCCAACTGCCTCAACGGTTGTAACGGCCGACTGTGGACAAGGGACGGGTGGGAAAGCCCCTATAAAAACAGCCCTTCTGGTCCAGCTCTTCATTCGACGATCCGACTCCCGACTTGAGACTTCTCTCTCTCGATCCTGTCTCTCTCTCGTCCTCTGTCTAACCTTTCCTAGCGCCTGCTGTGGTGAAAACCACGGGGTGCACTCCCGGTATCTGCTGTGGTGAAAACCACGTGATACCTCCTCCTCCTCCTCTAACATCTTTTGTGGTGAAAACCGTGGGGTGTTAGCTCCCATCCACCCAGTGTCTGCTGTGGTGAAAACCGCGGGATACCTTCCTCTCAGCTAGTACCTGCTGTGGTGAAAACCACGGGGTACTAGCCCCCACATCCCAAGCGCCTGCTGTGGTGAAAACCGCGGGGAGCTCAACTTCCTTCCAAACTAATTCCTGCTGTGGTGAAAACCGCGAGATACCTCCTCCTACACTAACATCTGCTATGGTGAAAACCGCGGGGCATAAGCTTCCATCCGCCTGGTGTCTGCTGTGGTGAAAACCGTGGTACACCTTCCTCTCAGCTAGTACCTGCTGTGGTGAAAACCGCGGGGTACTAGCCCCCACATCCCAAGCGCCTGCTGTGTTGAAAACCGCGGGGAATTAGCAAAAAGACTCCATAGGAGCACATCCTTCCTCATCCAACCTCTCACCCTGCTCACATCACCATCACTAACTCACTCTATCCAGATCCGATTCAAGGGACAAACTGAAATGTGTAAGACACCATTCATCAGATAAGCTCTCTATAAATGTCTCACTGCATCAACATTCCTAGTACTAGGTAGGATGATGTTGGTATTTATTCTATATTGGTGTAATCTATATAACATGAATAAGTTCCCGGCTCGTGGGCAAAATCATTTTTTGGTTCACATAATAGTTACCTACTTTGAAGTCGGCGAATTATATAGGAAGCATGATAAGCTGCTCTCATCTATAATAGGTTCATCAAGAACGTGATGTTCTTGAATAGCTTCAGTTAGCTTTCAGTCGAAAGGTAGGTAAGTTCGCGGTTGAGCCGACTGTCAATAAAGGAGCAGAAAGGATGTCGCAACGAGGCAAAACAGATTCGGGATCAACACTTCTATACGAGTCCCCGTTACTTTCTTATTGTCAACACACAAAAGCCTAACTGTCGAGCGTATGGCTTGTTAGCGACGCCGAAGGAGTTCATCGGAAGTCGCTCCGGAAGGAGCTTTTCGAAACTCGTCCGTCTAGACATCAAAACTGTTGCTATTTCTAGTGGGTGCCTTTCTCTTTGGCCCTTTCGTGAGTTATTAGGTAGTTTTCGGTTCATTATGGTATGTGCCACTCATCATAAAACCTTTTTCAATAAATTAGTGTCAGATTTCGGTCCTGCGATTCGTTTGTCGTTACGCAAACGATTTTGGGGTTTGATGAATAAGTTTTATCTTTATACTGATAATCTTCACCAGTCTTGGAATACTCGAGTTGTCTGTCCAACTCTCGCTTCTCTTGATTCCTTCTACGAGTGCTTTCTCACCAACGGACTAACCGTAAGACATGTTGGCCGGAAATTCGCATTTTTGGCCTTAAAATTTGTAGCTCGTTGGAAACAGCTTCGAGCCAATTTGTAGCTCGAAATTTCTTCAGGATACGCTGTACTACAGATGGAAACAAACTTCGTTGGCAACGCAAGAGGCATCAAGTTGGATGGAAGCTGAAGTCAGGCTGTAAATTAGCAAAAAGTCTCGATTTCGAAACAATTTCAGGATGTTTTTGCTAACCAGATACCCTTCATTATATTTATCTCTTTGAAAAGCTTTCACCACGGTCTTTCAACTGAAATAATAAAAATATATTAATCAAACTGCGATGAAATGAGGTACCTAACGTTGTGAAGTCTGAATTTGTTTACTGGGCGACGTTTCTACCAAAGATTTTGGACCTAGTCATGCCTAGTGAGACGACAAAAAGCAAAGATAAGAATAGATATACATACTGGAAGGGAAAGTAGTTTGTCTACAACATTAGTGTAGAAGTGAAAAACAAACCAAAGACAGGAAACAGAGATAAGAATTAACTGACATTGTAAATAGAAGGGGAGAATGAAATGAGCAATTGACCACGATGGAGGTTACAACATGCTGAGAGGATCTTCTGGTTATTATTTTTTTTTAAATAATACCTAATAAATAATAAGAGGTGGGAAAAAAATAAAAAGTTCCTGTAATGCAGCATGGCTATAAGAGCGAATTTTCAAAGAAATATTCGTGCAATTGCGTAAAAACGAGAAACGAGAAATATAACGAGAAACCTTTTCAATTTTCGTAAAATTAGGTATACCATTTTTTAGTGTTTATAGCAATTTTTACAGATTTTTGACCCTTATAACGTCAAATTTGACCAATTTTTTGAGAAAAATATTTGTATCGTCCAAGTCCCTCTTTCCGTCGTGAATCACCATCCCACACAACGTCAGGTGAATTAATATTGGTTTTAGCCCTTAAAGCCAGTTTTTGAACCACTAACATCCAAATTTGACCCCTTTTCTCTACCGAAACAACTGAAATTGTCCTTTACTGACTTTATTCACCTTAACCCAAAACACAATCCTGAGAGGTCCCAAGACACCCAAAGGATAGCTGGACGTAAAACCGCAATCTGATATAGGTCGCCCAACTTTACTTCCATTTTGCTTTACTGAGAGACAGAGAATTGTAGACTCATATATCTGAATATGTGTCAGAACGTAACAAAGATGTACAGGTTCATACCTAATATTAATATTGATTTTAGCCCTTAACGCCAATTTTTGAACCACAAACATCTGAACCCTATTCTCTATCGAAACAATTGAAATTGTATTTTACTGATTTTACTCTCCCTTCCATACCACTTTTAGTGATTTTATATAAATTGCTCGCGATTTTAGCCGTTTTAACCGATTGTTTACCCCTTAAAACTTGCTCATCTTCAAAGTCATCCTTTTTTTGGCAATACATTTTGGCGAAATATTTTGGTAAACATTTTGGCGAAATTTGGGATTTTTATCAGTACCCAAGGTCAGATATCGTCTGGAGTGACACATGAATAAATGAATAATTGAGTCATAACATCAAATAGACATTTCTTCAAAATTAAGGTCATGCTTAGTGGTGGAAACGTATTGTTTTGCTGAAGCTGTAGGGTGTAATTGCTCATCTGGTGTTAGAGAGGGCGAGTCTAGCATCTCATAATATGTGCTGATCCATTAGTTTTTTCCACAAATGCTTTGTTTCACCTATGTTGTTGGAATTACAAATTTCATCCCAGTTGAACCTTTTCATCAGTCTTCGGAATGCATTAATTAATTAATAAATTTAAAAAACGCTGTATATTCTTCCATAACGGTGTATAATTTTCTGCATAGATAACCCTTCTGTCTAGGCATAACAGCACAATAAAGGCATTGATGATGAGAAATATTGAGGTTAGGCACACGTTTTGCCCTTTACAAAATTCATCATCCCTGATTTGGATTCATGCTGTATTCCTCAACTATTATAAGAGTTAGATCATTCGTTGGCTGTAGTAGATCCAAATAATCCATACAAATCCAAATTTCTATTGGTTCTGTACACCATGCTGCCTACTTCCTACGCAATAGCGTAATATCTCCCTCAAGACTATCTATCGACAAAAACATCAAGAAGAACCTTCATACCCTGACCTCGAAGAGTGTACGAACTAAATCACTCGCGATGAAGTCGTGGAAACCCATTTCAAAGAAAACCATCGAAGGAGATGTAGATGGACTCCACTAGACTTTGAGCTGGACGGTGAAGAAGACTAAAATAATAATCATTAAGAGATGCAATGTATTTTTTAATAGTTTTGCAGACAGTTTTATAGTATTGCAGATTTCAGTATTTTAACAGCAGAGATAAACCTAGGTTATATGTACCTTGGAGAAAAAAAAGATTTTTTTAAACCAAAAAAATAGGTGGTACCTAGCTGACTAAAAGGCGTGTTTTGTGTACCCATCCCTCTCCTCAAAAAAGTGACCCATCTCGGATTGAACAAACTTACTTACCTACCTACCTACTGCATGAGTGACGTTTTTTGTGGAAAACAGAACCCCATGAAGGTGTTCTTGCAATTCATTTTTGAATATTGGGTCCAACCGATGGCGCTTGGACCCTTTTCGGAAAACCCGCTATGTCGATTTCAACAGAGGGCCTAAGCACTAAAGCCCCAAAACGGTCCCAAAATAATTTTTTTGGGGTATTTTTAACGCAAAAGGCAGCTTTATGGGCTCGAAAAACATTTATTTGTTCAAACCCGAACTTGATAGGATGAACCGGGACGTCAAAGTGACCGAATGAAATTTCAATCTCGATCCCAGGACATGAAAAGGCGCTTGGACCGTGTTGAATATCTAAGTCCTTTTGGTTTATTATTTTCAATAATGAACCATTGGAATCGAGCATTAAAAAAAAAAAATTCTTAGCCCTCTCAAAATTTTATGGTTTACGTTTCAAGGTACGTAGAATCCGAAACGAGATGAACGAACCATTACCGTTTCGAGAAAAACGTGTTCAAAATCGAAAAATGGCTTTGAAGCGACGGCACTTCCATAATTATGACATTGGTTGTCAGTCGTAACACCCTACTATCAAAAACCCATTTCGAACCAATAGGGGAGGGGGTAGGGCACGTAATGCGATTTCGGCCTTGTGCACTTTGAATTAAATCGCGATTTCGGGCTTAAGTTCTTTTCAACAACAAAGAATCTGTTGATCTACTTTTGTCTTCATTAACAAAAAAATATGTTATGGGCCCCATTGAAATAGTTTTAAAGAAATCTGATGGCTTTGGAAGGAAGGGTTCCTGTCGAGGCACTTACGCGATTTTGGCGTGGCCAGATTGTCAGGTTCTGGAGATAGGCGATATAATACGCATTATGTGCCACTCTATGTCAATTGGGCGATTTTGGTCGGATTGTTCATTTTTGGAGATAGGCAATGCTAATAATTTGTTACATTGTAATTAACCTGTTTGAAATAGGGATTCGCGCTATTGGCATGGTGTGGAATATAATAGAGTGACTCCAAAATTGCAATTAAATAAAATTGGCCAAAATGGCACTTAGGCGGTTTTGGCATTGTGTTAACGATATTATTAGACGGGTTATCTATACAGATTGATGGGCAAGTTATTACTCAACGGTTCATTATACTTGACCACGAAGGTAGGTGTCGTGGATCCTCCCAGAACCACAACTTTGTATTAGCAAATATTAGATCTCGCAAATAATCACGCAGCAGTGGGGACGAAAGACGCAGGGGTTGGAAGCCCAGCCTGGTTCCCCACCATCCCCTACAAACTAGGGGATGGAGGGAGACAGCCACCGGGTCTACAAATACCCAGTGCCTGCCTCTTTTTCCTCATTCTACGCTTCCTCTAGCCGCTGGCTACTCTCTCTCTTCCTAACCCTGCCTCTCTCTCCAATCCTCGAAAAGATACTGTGTATGGTGGTGGTCCGCCCATAACCAACAGCCAAACTCCCTAAAAGATCCCAGGAAAGGGTGGTGATTCGCTCATAACCCGCCTGGGCATATCCAAAAAGATCTGGGTGTTGGTGATGGTCCGCCCATAACCTTACTCGGCAACATCCCTCAAAAGATTCCGTGCATGGTGGTGGTCCGCCCATAACCAACGGACACCTTCCAAAAAGATCCCAAGAAAGGGTGGTGATCCGCTCATAACCCGCCTGGGCATATCCTCACATCACTCGTGATGAAATACGCCAATTTAAATTCATCACAGTAGGTATTAACCACAGAAAACAGTGATCTACGCAGAAGGGGCATCTATTTCACTCCACATCAACAATTTTCCTTTAAAACTTCATTATTTGCGTTTCTTTTCGCCATTTTAGTTACTGTTTGTCATCGAAAGAATTATTTTAGCAACATTTAACTCGTGATTTAGGTAGGTAGGTACCTAGTAACGAGTACGGGGTTAGGTAACCTACGGAGGGTCTGCGATCTACATAATATGTATAGACTAGTGCATATTATATAGACGTGCATAATATATAGATATTATATTATATCTGTACAGAGAGCTGTGATCTGTAACAGAAGGGTATTCTGTACAAAATAATAAACCTTGTGCAGGGATTTGCAGCGTTTTTTGTTGTTAGTGTTGTTATTGATTATGGCTTGATCACAGAAACCGGTATAACAGTGTATTTTTCGGGTATTAGTGGTTTATTCTGTTTATCTTTCAAAGAGTGTCTCTGAACAACACACCCAATTCAATTAAACCATGCGTGATTTGAAAGTATTACACAGCTGTGGGTCTGGATGTGGGTAATGTAGAGTAGGTCCACATTCTACTTGGTGATGAATGTTAAACCCATTTCCTTCCCTGCTGGTGTCCAATACCAGCTGCTTGTCCTGACCTTTCCAAGTGACGAATGTGACCTAATTTCTCGTTCTACAGAGTTCACTTGTCTTGAAGTTCCTTAGTGTGTATGATGGGTTCGTTGCACGTCTCATTATCCCTTTCTTTCGACCCGCAAGATCAGTGGAAAGTTGAATTCCATATCAGCCGGTTCGAAAGTCTCGCGTCTTGACCCTCACAGGAGGCCGCTCCCGATACGGAAGCCTTTAGCGTGGAAGGAAAAACAAACCTGAAAAAGAAAAAGGAAAAAAAAACTCTTCATTTATCGAAGAGAGTCCCAGACCTTCGGGTGGATTCGAGACAGATTGAACTGGTGATGTAGGGACAACCGACAGGCTACGCCCTTTTATCTGGAAAGTTCCGACTTGTTTCAGAGTAGAAAAACTCCGGGGTTTCCTCTCCCATTAATTTCTCCTCTGACCGTAAAAGGCAGAAGATTCCACAGTCAAGTGAATGTCGTCCAGGCGGCAGCTCCCTGGCTCCCTTCACAGCCCTGTCGGTGTGACGCCGTCCAGCGTCGCGTCGCCCTTGTTTACTTGTGGCAGCCCTCCGTGAGAAGCCATCTAAGGACATTCACGCACTCACTCGCTAATAATTAGTTTTAACTCTTTCTTCCACTTTCGATTCCTTCTCGGTGTGACGAAACATAAACAAGTTAGTGTCACTTACAATGAAGGAAACTTTTACTCCCAGTGCCCCTGTGTACTTGAACTATTATGTGCTTTCGCTCCTTTGGGCTTGAAGCCCTACCAACTGAATTTTTACATAGGTCCGTCGTCTTTCGGTTATATGGGACAAAATAGGGTCATAAAAGCTTCTTTTATTGCTACCAGATATCTCTCCAACTTTATCATTCGTGTTGACAACGCTGCAAATTATTACACAACGGTTTATTATTTACCCTTACAGAAGCCTCCTCTGCGTTGACCACTGTTCTGCGGTCAGTACCTACCCTCGTGTTCCCCCTGAGAAAAGCCCTAAATCGAGCACTGGAGCTTGCCCGAGAATTACATTTCATAACTATGCAGTGGATTCAAGAATTCTATAATTAATTATTTATCGTTATTCATGAAGCATCACGTTCCTGGTTCAAGTTACAAGGTACCTATCAACAAAATCCAAAATAACCATCATTCTTCAAATGAAATAATATCACGGAACAACCAACTCGATTTAATGCAGCCTCCGGCTGTATACCGTTTCATTCACGATCATGTTGAAGCTTTTCGGTGCAAACTTCAGGTTACTGCATAGCAATGTTACTGTAAAGAACGGCAGGATGGGCAAGGCTCCGGGTGGTCTCAAAAAATTCCTCATTTCAATACTGTCGTGGTATCCTCCCAGAACCACAACTCTTGTATGTACAAATAAGATCTCGCCAAATAAACCTAGAAGTGGGGACAGAAGACACAAGAGAGCCGAGGGCCAGCCTGGAGGTCCCCACCATCCTCTACTAGCTAGAGGATGGAGGGAGACAGCTCCCAAGCATATAAACTCGCCTCCTGCATCTTTTTCCTCATTCTACGCTCTCCTCTAGTCACTGACTACTCTCTCTCCTCCTTACCTCGTCTCTCTCTCCTAACCTAAAAGAATCAGTGAATGGTGGTGGTACGCCCATAACCAACGGACACACTTCCCAAAAGATCTCGGGCATGGTGGTGGTCCGCCCATAACCAAACCGAGCACACTTCCAAGAAGATCCTGGACGACCAGGCAACGATCCTAAAAGAATCCGTGAATGGTGGTGGTACGCCCATAACCAACGGACACCTCTGAAAAGATCCCGGATAATGGTGGTGATTCGCTCATAACCAAATTTCGGGCACATCCCCCCTCGCACCGCTCTTGGTGGATGTACGCTAAAACACATCCATCACAAATACCAACATAAAAATGTAAACAATTTGGCATAACGGCGCCCTGAAAATGTCATCCCCTATTTTTAACCCCTTAGAGATGACTGATAATACCTAACGCCGAGCTTCGCAGACCAGCTAGGTCTCAAATTGGACCGACAAACCAAATTTCGTTAGTTTTCTTTCATGGTAAGTAAGGAAAGTATGTACGAAGTACGGCGGACGGACAGAAATGTTTCTAATCCATTTTTGGATTCTACAAATACATTGAAATGGAAACTGTCAAATTGGCGGTGGGAGGGGGGGGGGGGGGGTTTGAAAATATTTTTTCATGGTCGATTCTAAAGGTTAATTATCGAAAATAATAAACCAAAAACGCTCAGATGAACTGAGTGAAATTTTACTTCTTTGGGTTACTTCCTTCATTTATCAACTACCTAAGATAAATTTTGTTTGGTTTCAGCAACACTTGCTCAACATTTCAGTATTATTTCAGGCAATTCTACCAACTGTTCAAGAACGTGAGTTGGGCACTAATGGTCATCCCTCCTCTCGCCCTCGCCCTCCTTTTCTGGCCACTTTGTGCCTACTAATTTGTCACTGATTCGAGCTTCCAGCTGGCTATTATGTGACTGACTCAGTCTTTAACCACTTTCGACGATGAGATAATTGGAATCGGGACGTTTCAATACAATAGGTAATGCAATCACTGGCGATAACTATTGTGTGAACCAAGCCGCTGTCCAGACTAGCCGAGTTAGATAACAATTATTATACGTTTCCTAATCGACTGCTGAGTGGAAGATGGAAAAAAATGTCGACAGGTCTACGTGCTACTGGAGCTTCCGCTGAAGAGGATGGCATCCACCATTGCCTTTTCTTTATTTTTCTTCTTGAAGAACTGCTTCTCACTAGTACGTTTTTCTTCAAACTACGAGTACAAAACCACTCGCTTCGGATTTCGACAGCTGTGAAATTGGTTCCTCCAACATAATAAGGGAAGGCTGACCTGATTTTGATTTATTATTTTATTCTTTGGAATAAAAAAACATTTATTTTAACCCCCCCTCAACATGGTTCGGTTTCAAGGTACGTAAACAAATTCGAATGAAAAATGCTGCAAATTATTACACAACAATATTTTCTATGTATAATACCCCTTCTACGTAAATCACTGAATTCGCAACCATTGATAATTCATGAATTCCTAATTAATATTAGCGTAAGACACTGATTATTTATTGGGGTTGTTTTTTGTGGTGGACAGCTTCTCACTCACGCTCACACAGAAACACACGGATATACGAAATAAATGCCACCAGCATGGAAGTATAAGCTCACTAACCTTCGGCAATTACAGTTACGTAAATATCCTTTTTTCCACCGCCCCCGCATCCTGTCACATTCTTCGGGAAGCTCTTGTACCATTTTTTCAGGAAGGTACTTACCCCGTTTTCCCTTGGGCGTGAGGTTTTTTAATAATAACATTTCACGAAAACTTGTTGATTGTGCCACACCCTTCAACATTGTAAACAATACCCAGAACCAGGGGCGTTGCGTCCATAAGGCCACTTGGGCCACTGCCCCGGCATCCAGAAACACAAAAAACTCCAAAAAAATGCCAACCATACTGTACCTAGCATTTTTCACGAAGTTCAACAACGACTCGACAGAGTTCTCTCTCCCTCTCTCTCTGTCCCAACCTATGTCTGGCATGGCTCTTGCTAAGTAATAAAATTTACCTAACACAATGGAAGAATTGTACACTTGGTGGTTTAGAACACAGTGAATTGATTTATTGAATTATGAATACAGATGATTTTGTCGATACAAAATCATTATGTACCTATATAAAAAATGTACTTGGAGTGATGATTCACATCGATTTTGAACACGTCCCCTCGAAGTGGATCATCCGCATCGTTTTCCAACTCCAAGTTGTTTGGTAAACAAGTGATGCTTTACTCCAGGTAACGCTTTCGTCAACACATCAGCAATCATATCATCAGTCTTTCGATATTGCAGCTCAATGACTTTTAACATGGATATGTTTTTGCCCTGGGGGGTCATTCTAAAATTTGCGACCGAAAAAAATGCAACGCTGCAACCGATAAACAATTTGGAGATGTGCGTGTGTAGTTACCGACAATACCCAGCGAAACAATAATGAAATGAGCACAAACCATTTTATTGAACGAATTGGAAGGTAGCGATTGGAAGGTAGCACCTAAACATTGAAAAGTGGATGTGAAAATACAGCGCCCAAAAACATATCCATGATTCAATGTTTTTCCATGAAGTGGAAAAATTTCGTTTCCTCATGCCAATCTTCTGGTAGTTTCTTCTGCACACTGCCGGAGGAAGTGGTGTCGGATGTCAATGTGTTTTGTCCTTGAGTGCTGTGTGAGGTTTTTCGCCAAACTCTGCGCTCCCTGGTTGTCGTTGAAGAGGACCACCGACCGCAGCGGGGGTGTGATTTTCAATTCCGAGATGAAGGACTTCAGGAATATTGCCTCCTTTGCTGCTTCTGATAGTGCCATGTACTCTGCTTCAACAGTTGAGAGTGCGACGGTTCGTTGCTTTTAGCGAATTTTCAAAGAAAATGAAGCTATTGCAATGGCTTCGAAATTTAAATAATATAAATTTTTGGAAATTTTCTTCATAGAAATCCGTTTCAGACCATTCTAAAACGATTCCTGAAATTTAACACTTTTTTATATGTATATATATATTTATATATATATGTGTCACTCCAGACGATAACTCTCGATAGAATTGAGATAAACAGCTCAAATTTGCACAAAAAATCTATCTTGGCAATCGAAAGGCTAAGTTCGAAGATGGGCGAAATTGGCCTACTCTAAGGAGGGTTTTGGCGCATTTAAAGTGCGCAAAAATTACCCAAAAATCCCCAAAATGTTATTTTCCAACAAGTGACCCCTCATTTTAAAGGTTTTTGCACGCTGAACATGATGGTGGAATCGGATTTTAGATATCTTGATCCGTTCTCAAATTAGAGCATTTAAAGTGCGCAAAAATTACCCAAAAATCCCCAAAATGTTATTTTCTAACAAGTGACCCCTCATTTTAAAGGTTTTTGCACGCTGAACACGATGGTGAAATCGGATTTTAGATATCTAAATCCGTTCTTAAATTAGAGCATTTAAAGTGCGCAAAAATTACCCAAAACTAGGATAATCTTTAAACTTTACCCCCCCCCCCCCACCCCCTTAGAGTGGTCAGATTGAAAAATGTGAGAAGTATTAATTGAAGACGAGAGTTCGAAGCAAAAAAGGGGGAGGCAAACGATTAGTACAACTCCTTGAATTTCCCATTTGACATATAATTTATTGTTATGATACCTTCATAGATAGACAAGTACCGGCCCACGTATTACTAGAAGGAAGACGAAAGAAAAAATCTATTTCAAATTATTCAATTTAGGTACTAACAGTAGGAGGAAGAAGGTTAGGTAGGTATCTTATCAATTTATTATCAGTATCATACGAATATTTGATATTCAAAGGTAGGTAGGTACTTAACATGATAAAAATAATATCAATGAAGAAGGAAGGATCTACCTACCTAGTAGAGCAAATCTTGAACTGGTTTTAGATACCAGGCCTGAAATCGTAGTCAAGAGGAAAGGCCATTCAGAAGGAACAAGGAATCTACTCATAACAAACGGTAGAATCAGGATGGACAAAACGTACAAATTAAAATAAATACGAAGAGAATATACATAGAAAACCAAATTTTAGACCGAAGTTTTCCTTTATTCAAAACCATAGCCATTAATTCGAATATTTCTTTGAAAATTCGCTCATTAAGTCATGCTGCATGACTGGTTTTTTGCTTTCCCACGTTATGGCTGCACCTCCCATGATGAACGTGTATCCTGTGTAGGAACGTCGGTCGTCTAGCCAGGCTCCCCAGTCAGCGTCAGCTGTCCCACGAGTTCTTCTCCTGTCTTACGGAATGTTATCCCGAAGTCGTTAGTTCCTTCTATCTGTCCTCCCCTAAAAATTCTTATCATGGAATAAAGGGAGCCCTTTATTCCATGTTCTTATCACTTTCGCCGTTCTGTTCCTATGTTGTTTTCAATTTTCTGCTTACTTTTCGAATTTTGTATGTTCCCATTCGAGTTCCCAGGACAGATTTGGATTTGCGATAATTAAGTGTGTTGTGTCCTGTCTATGGTCTTGTGGATTGATCGACGTCAACATACACAGATAAGTACCTAGCTTCTAGTCTGATTCTCCATCCAAGTAGGTACTGGCCGGCGGGTCATTACTTCGTTGTATTTTAGTCTAGTTCGTTGTTTTTAGTGGTTGTTTAGTTTATTTGCTTCTGTATTTTTGTACCAAATGAATTCGGTGGCTAACTTACAGTCGAAATTGTCGACGTTTTCGTACAAGGATAGATAGAGTGATGATTAAAAGTTTAGGAAGCTGCTGAGTATTAGTAAGTATGAAGCTATAGAACTTTTAGCTTCTGGTAATCCCGGGTACTGGTCAGAACTATTGTGAACACAGTGCTTACATTCTGACTTGCTAAGAGCTTCGGTTGATTAAAATCCACCCATTTCTCATAAGAAGACTCCACTGTTGGAAAACATTTACAGGTATTTTGTAGAAAAAGCTGTTAATTTGTGTTCCGGTTTGGTGGCCCACCATTTTCAGAGCCCACACACTGCTACTGCCCAGAACAAGTTCATAGTTTTCAAGCCCTGGTTTTTGAACACTGCGTTGAACTATAATTACAGTTGGGTACCCGAAATGGTTCGAGGGTTTGGATGGATCCCCATAGAAAGTGGAGTTTCTGACAAATCACTTTCTAGGAAACTGTGCGTTGGTCTCGCCACGGTCCAACGGGACAAGTACGCAGAAAGAACTCAGATACCCAGAACAACACGGTTCATCGTTTTCAGGCCCACAGCTAGTGTTATCTAGAGCTCCAAGTTCATTTGCAGGAGTTCTCACCATTACAACCGTTTTCACATTTGCATTAGGTTGGTACTTCGTGCCGGCACAGCCATCCTGTAACAGTAACCCATTGTTTCAGATGTTGCCTCATATTTTCTTCCCAGTTATTATTAATCACTCAATTCCCAATATTCCAAATATTGAACATAAATCCCCATAAATGAATGAATTCATGCACGTATTAAAATGTGATTAATCAAATACCTACGTTCCTCCAACTGTCTCAATTTTCAGCCTATTGCAGTGGGCCATCAGGGCTCGTTTTATTTCAACAGAATTGCCCCATCAAGTGTCAAACCTCTTCAAAACCAATACCAAAGAGTATTTTCCCAAGCTGCTCACTCCGGATGTACTTGTCGGTAGGTAATTTAATTATCACTATTTTTTTCAAACCGCGGTTATGCCATCATAATTCTATGCTTAAAAACTAGTCATAATAATTCATTTATTGACAATAAAATATACAGGGTGTAACATGAGTGATGCAAAACCTGTCTCCCACGTGTTCTACATATCTAATTTCCGACCAAAAGTGTCCTATAACGTTTTTTTTTACTCCGCTTAAAACCCCACTTTTCACTTTTAAGATTTTTTTCGAGTTTCCGACCTCGTCTTACTAAACCAGCCAAAATTTCATTTATTTAAAGAATAAATTCAAATTTGAAGATACAGCTGGAAAGAGCGTTAAATTTCCTGTCTCTCTAATGCCTAACAACATTTTTTTAGGAGGATTTGAGGAGTGAAAATGGATTTTGAAAAGTGAACTTTGTCAAAATCTTAAAATCGTCTGTTTTTTCAAACGCTTGGTGATCCTATTAATTCTTGTAGCAGAATGGTGAAGGTAAGCTGAAAATTTTTGACAAAGTTCACTTTTCAAACTCCATTTTCACTCCTCAAATCCTCCTAAAAAAATGTTGTTAGGCATTAGAGAGACAGGAAATTTAACGCTCTTTCCAACGGTATCTTCAAATTTGAATTTATTCTTTAAATTAAGGAAATTTTGGCTGCTTTAGTAAGACGAGGTCGGAAACTCGAAAAAAATCTTAAAAGTGAAAAAAGTGGGGTTTTAAGCGGAGTAAAAAAAAAAATGTTATAGGACACTTTTGGTCGAAAATTAGATGTAGAACACGTGGGAGAGAGGTTTTGCATCACTCAAGTTACACCCTGTATAACAGGCAATAATCAATGTGTACCTACCAACATAATCTTATTATGGAGTTCAAATTTCTCTGCAGGACAATGATTATCTAATTTCGGAAACCTGCCCGATTATGTGATAATCGCAAATTAATGCAACCCCCGAAATGAAATCGAAAACACGGAATTGGGCAACGTTTTTCTGGGTTCATGAACTGTTTCTAATTTCAGAAATAGTTGGACCACCTCACTGATGGCATGCCAACTCCCGATCGCATCATGAAACTAAACCTACATTTGGCATTGATGTTAAAGATCTGCTGGAGTTTGTTCTGATAACGCAATACAAACATCAAAGTGAGATTTCACATCGAGTACATACAATTGAATGATTTTTCGTATTGGAATTTTTTTCACCACAATCATTAATTAGTTCACAAAACACTGGGTCCTTCGGAGATGTTCGGAATTAAATGTTGCGTAGTTTATGAGCCAAAATAGTTGGGTACCGTTTCATAATATTCAGGACAAGCCCAGTTGAGGAGCACGCAACATCAGTCCCAGCTGAAGTGAAACTAGGAAGACATCAAGAATGGTCACGCCACCTATAGTGGGCAAAAACATGATTACCTATTCATCGTGTGAAATTCTCCTTACCTGTCTGTATTTTTGCTTGACAGCCTCGACTTCATTTCAAGAAATTCATCGCTCATGACAGTTCATAGGTACCTATACAGGGTGTCCCAGTTCCTTCTGGAGAAACTCAAGGAATCGATTCGACTCTTCCTTTGGAACAAAAAATGCTGAGTAGAAATTTTTCGAAAAGTTCTTCATTTTAAAGATATCCTAAAATTTGTATTTTTCCAATTTTTCATTACTTTACCCCACATACAAACGCTAATAAATTCGAATATATTGAGACTACAATCAATCTACAACAAATCCAGTTACGTACCATTTGAAAGAACGTTAAATTTCCTGTAAGATTCTTCTGTTTTCAATGGTGAGAGTTATTTAAAATGTTGGCCAATATAAGTTGGAACATTTGAAAATTTCAAAATTTAAAATTGTGAAAAAGATTGTACGTTCTACTGAGGTTACAAAAAATACCTAAAACTTGTCAAATTTCACAAAAACGTCTTCATCTAATAGGCTTTACAAATATTGTACTGCTGCAGTTACAGTATCCATACAAGAGCAGCATATATCGGTACCTACTCTTGATTTGAAAAATAAAGAGGCATAACAACTACCTTTCCACGATACGCATTAAATTGAACTGGTGGAAGAGAAGCGTTCTGTTGCAGGTTGATAAGATGGTTAACCGAGGTCTAAGCAAAATCACGTTCTAGTGACACCTCCCTGTCCATTCTCGTTGAATGTTGGAACTAATCATTCGTTGTTGCTTGAACTTCGATATGTCCCCTTCATATTTCAGCATTATTTTAATTCAACCAGTCAAGGAAACGTTAGTTTTATTTTACGAGGTCTAATTACCCCCCCCCTCCCCCACAAATTCTCATCAATTTTAATTCTCAATCATTTTTTAACTCTACTACACGTTATTTTTAAATCTAAGTATATCAGTATAAAGCCTATTAGATGAAGAAGTTTTTGTGAAATCTGACAAGTTGTAGGCAATTTTTTGCAACCTCAGTCGAACGTACAATCTTTTTCACAATTTTAAATTTTGAAATTTTCAAATATTCCAACTGATATTGGCCAACATTGTAAATAACTCTGACCATTGAAAACATAAGAATATTAGAGGAAATTTAACGTTCTTTCAAACGGTGTTGTAGTCTCAATATTTTCGAATTTATTAGCGTTTTATGTGGTAAGGTAATGAAAAGTTGGAAAAACACAAATTGTCGGATATCTTTAAAACGAAGAACTTTTCGAAAAATTTCTACTGAGCATTTTTTGTTCCAAACAAAGAGTAGAATCGATTCCCTGAGTTTCTCCAGAAGAAACTGGGACACTCTGTTATGTATTTACCTACATTATGTGATGACATTCCAATTATTAGATACGTGTAGGTCTCACATCAATGACTGAGCAGGTATGGTAAATTATTATGACCACGTTTAGTTCGGTTTATTACAGAGTTGAGGAGTATGTGTGTTATCACATCACTTTATGAGGTGGACGTTGGCTCGATGAAAGCCTGCTAAATGACCCCTCCTCCCTTAATCTCATAAAGTAAAAGATTTTTTATTCCTCATAAATTACCTCACAATTTCTGGGATGCAGTTGGTCATGTGACCATACCTGACCAAACCATACCTAATCATTACATTGCAACAGTAGGCGTGAAGGTTTGCGCAGTAACCTCTGCGCAGATCCGATAAGGTTCCAGCAGCGGAAAATATCTGGAAATTTTTTATATAGTATCCATGTGTTACGTTGCCATAATCCATGTTGCTTTGGCCAGTATTGCAGAACGTTTTACCGTACCGGATTGCCGTACCGAATTTCTGCCCCATGCGAACCTAGCTTCAGAGTCCTTTCTTATTAGCATAATTAGTATGTGATATAAAAACCAATTCGGGAGGTACCTCAATGACCACTAGGCTAATTCAAATGCTGAATAATTTGATTGCGGTTCCTTGGTTCGATTTCAAACCTATTGAATGTTGCGTATCGTTTTCCATGTACGTACCACAGAAACTAATTTAAATTATTATTACCTAGGTAGGTAGGTATATTTATAATAATATCTAATATAACATAGGATTATATACCTACTATCGTATAATACTATATTAACATAGGATTATAATACTATATTATTATAATACTATATAACTTAGAAACCAGTATATTTTCTTATGAAAAAGTTGGTCACGGCAACTGGTACCTACTTAAACTACTTCTAGCTATTTATACAATAATATGAATGTGTACCAATGAATGTGTATATTATTTGTAATAGGTGTGTATAGGTAGGTTGTCTAATAGGTAATTTGTATAGTAGTGGTGCCATTTGATGATCTCATTGTGCTTTTTTAAATCTCATTTTTCCACCTTTATAATGAAATTTGGAAATTGATAACATGAGGGGAGGGTGTTCAGATAATCAAATTAGAGGCTGAAGGACATCATAGCAAATTTGAAATCTCATGTTAGCAGTAACGAATTGACAAAAAGCTGCTCACATTAAATTTACAAGCTGCAGTGGCCGAGCGAACGTGGCCGAGCTGAAGATCGAGTCAGACTTTAAAGCCCTTTTATACCTCAAAAGGTGCCTATGTCTGAGACAATGGTCTTGGGATGGACGTGCATTCATGAAATGAATTAACCGGCACATTCAGGAACACCATTGTTCCTTCCTGCGACTCCATTGACTCGATGGGAACTTTTGTTATGATTTGAATTGACAATCGGCCTTGCTAATCAATCTCTACCCGAATCAACGCGGTTAGGATCATTTTATTCAATGACGCGCTCCAGCTTTGTAAAATCGAAGGAGCAAATGAATGACTGTCTATTATTGTCCGTTGTTGGCCTACACGAGATTGTGCGAACTTGAAAAGTTATAATTATGAGATGCATCATTACCAATTTTATGTTTTAATAAAAGAGATTAAGCTGATCTTTTTAAACAAAGATACCTACTTAATATGATGAAATGGAGGTGTCATGGCAATCGCTACCAGTCGGGTCCGTTCAAAATTACAGCTACGCACCACTTCATCTACTCACCCCACTAATCTATATTTTTACCGATATACGATATTTTTTCCTTATGGGGATGCGAGCTTGCGTGCATCCACACCACTTGTTTATTCAGCCAGAAAAATAGCGCAAAAACCTCATACGTGAAATCGCAGCCTGGTATGGCACAGAAAACGGGCAGCATTTCACGTTTGCGCATGCACAGACGAAACGATTTCCATGATTTTGGAACGGGATCATATGCGATCTAACCCGCGTGTACCCTCAACATTTCAGCCCTGCACAACTGTTTTTCGCGTAGTTAGAAGCGTCACAAGGTAAGGATCAACATTTCATGTTCGCGCATGCCCAGACGAAAGTTACAGTACGATTCTAATGAAATTTGTTTGGAACGATCAAAGTATTATTCCTGATCGACCCTCTAAGTTTGAATTCATTTCAACGATATTTAGGGTAGTTAAGCTTTTCAAATATATTACATTTGCGCATGCGCATCCGAAAGTTACGGTACTTTTTCGATGATTTTGGTATGGGATCGTCTTTGACCCTACCCGCACCTACCCTCCAAATTCCAGCCCATTTGGACTATTATTTCTGGTAGTTATGGGCGTTACAAGGAGTTACCACAGACAGACAGACAGACACGGAACCAAAAAGTTCCTCGATGTCTGAAACGCAAAATGGAAGTGGAAATTTTCATTTTGGAGGACATACATTTTTTCACTCAATCACGAATCCAATGCTTCCCTACACCTTCGGTAGTGAGGAAGCAAAAATCCTATTGTCTTCGGGTAGGTGCCATTTGCTTTTGTTGTACAATTATTATCCTACACTATCTCCCTTGGTCTAGTTCTGCGGTGTTACGGCCAAGGTAATCCTGTTAGTTTTGAAATACGCTGGTGACGTTTGGTTGGAAATTAATGTCTGTTGAACTTCTGATACTCAAGTGTTTGATGGAACCCGCCACGCAGACGTGTAATACGGTTGTCTGTATTCCTTTCCTTAGCACTTAGATAGGAAAAAGCATCATGAGCACTCAGTATTCAGCTCTCACATCAGTTGAATAATACAGATAAGTTATCTTTTTTATGAGGAGGGAAAGTGCAAATCTCCCAATCACGGCCGAAAGTTTTAGTATGCGGTGTCACGAGCACAGCTCCAAATCACGTTATAACGACGTAGTGATTCTGATTTGCGTAATGCTATGCACTACCGCTACTGTGACAAGCTTCAAACTAAGATCCGTCTGATACCTGTGTGAAACCGAGAAAATCCATGCTTTGCAGCACGATTCGGAGGCCGTAATATTCACGCTGTGAACAAGAAGGGAATATACTATAATATATTATTATAGAGCTCATGAGAGCGCTTTGAGCGTGAAAGTCACCGACCCAGCAACCTCTCTCCGTAATCTGCAGGCAGACGTCTTACTTGTATGACCGCTATTCAATAGGTAATACGTACAATCATTACATGTGAGCCGTCTGCCCATATGTGTTCACTTTCCCCGTCTGAATAAATACGCGAGTCCTCGATCATTATCAAGACTACACGTCTATGCTATGTGGTCAATAAATAAATAAGAGTTGTTTAACCTGTTCCTAATTACGGCTCAGGAGGCAGATGGAAATCTCGTGATAACATGGCCGATTATTTCCATCCAGACGTTCAGTTTCGCACGACCCACTAATGCATCTAAAATAAGTGGGCAGCCGTACCAGTTGTTTCAGTTATTTATCGACACTCCATACAAGCTGCTGCTAATAATTTCCGAGATCGAAATGTATTCTTTAATTTATATAAAATTCAGCCAATCCTTGATAGATAGGTAGGCGCGATGTTCACGGTTATCGTAACGGCTAATTCGCTGTGAATCAAAGCTCGAACCCCGATTTATTCGACAGCCTAGAACTGTATGCGCACAAACTCATTCTTCCCTGGATAATCGTAAAAAAGAAATCAATAAAATTCATATCGTCAAACGCAAATTGAATGATGCCTAAACAAATTCTTGGGTTATCTTCTAATATTTGAAGGGTATAGGAGTCCAGTGTCTGATCCTCGTACCGAGGTTCTGGTTAGGCCTAGAACTCATGTGGTTATTGTATTTATCTACTTCTTAAATGTCATCTCACGCTTATAATAATAAGTTCGAATCCCTGCTAGCCGAAGGCGGGATAGTAGGGCTGTTAGGTAGTCATTGGTGAAATGATCAGGACCGAATTTGGTTATACAATACCTTATCCACAAGTACACATGTTAGATCAGAGTACCTACTGTTGCTGTTGTAGCAAAAAAAAAACTGAAACAGAATGTTACACGCGGTAATAAATAGTATTATGACGTCTGAACACCGTTTTTCCGTCTTGAGAACATTTATGTACCTATAATACAAGACCGGGCTTTTTACCCTAGACGAGACTAACTGGTCGAAAATGGCCAAAATGTATTGGGCTACACGAGCTCTTATGTCGGAAGAGTGACAACAAATTTTCAATAAATTTTCACAACTAATTTTTGAAGAAAATGCCATTTCAGTGGTTTTTCATTGCAACTGGTCCAAAATTTTCAGAAAATGAATTTTTGAAATTTGTTTGTATATATTTATATGTACCTAACTATATAATTATATTTATTTATGTGTCACTCCAGACGATATCTGACCATAGGTAGGGCCCTACATGATAAACATTCCAAATTTCGCCAAAATGTTCGTGATGCACAGCAGAAGGATGATTCCGAAGATGAGCAATTTTCAAAAATTCTAAGGGGGTCAAATTTGAGTTTTTAGGGATCAACAATCGGTAAAAACGGCTGAAGTTGCGAGCAATTTATATATAAAATCACTGAAATGGAAGGGTGAGTAAATACCATTTCAGTAGTTTTTCATTCAGAATAGGGCTCAAATTTGGATTTTTGTGGGTCAAAATTTGGAATTAAGGGCTAAAAATCAATATTAATTCACCTGACGTTGCGTGGGATGGTGAGTCACGACAGAAAGGGGGACTATTTCGAAGATAAAAATATTTTTCTCAAAAAAGAGTGGGTCAAATTTGACTTGCAAGAAAACATCGGTAAAAATGGCTTAAACCACGAGAGAGAAAAAATACAATTCTACGATATACCTGTATCATCTTTACACCGTAGCACGAATAGTTCTTTGAACTGGTACCTACATTCTTGGAACTTTTTTTTTTTGGTTTATTATTTTTAATTACAGCCTTGTACATTATTGAAGTAGGTAGCAGAGTTTTATATTATAAAATTCCACAGGTGAGATATCAAAATGAAATATTTGCTTGTATTATGAAATCATATTTATATAATACGGTAGATTCCAGAGATTTCTTCGGCCAGTACCTAGGAAGTCAAGGTTGAATGTATTCTTCATGATTCATGATTAGAGTCAAGGTTGACTGGATTGATTGGTAGTCCTCATGATTAGAGCCTTATGATTTGACGCTGATTAGTCCTCATGATTAGAGCCTGACGGTTAATTTTCTCTTTAACATCACTTTTGTATATACATCAATATGCGATTTCACCCAATTTTGCAAATCTGCTGCGTGACATAGATTTTCTTAATCTCCGTCCGCATTCTAGTGGGAAATTGTCAGAAAACACCATAAATTTGTATAATAACACTAGAAGTAGTATCAACAGGTGAATTCAGACAATGAAATGGCACTATACATTCCTCATTTTCAAACGTGTGTTGGTTTCTGGGCGAAAATGGTAACCAACTTATCTTCCTCGTAACCTGTCAACTCGTGTTTGAGTGCTCTCCGTACAATACTCTTCGGATCCATAAATTATTGGTATGAGTTTCAAATCATAAAACAGCACACCATCAAGAGTCACGCATAAATGTCACCCCAAGTTTACGATCGGAGCGTGAATCAATAAGGAAAGATTCATAACAGCGATTCCGAGCTGCAGTGCGGTCACGACGCCGCGCCGACCACAATGCAGCATACAGTCATGAGCTGCATGCATTTCACCAGTGAATCAACGAAGTGAGGAAATTGAGAATTGTGGTTGGAAGGAGAAATCTGACCTTGTTGTTTGGAATGGCTCTAATTTCAATGAGTTTTAGAGAGCTAACTCCCCATAACTAGGATTCAGATTGCTCTGTATGTGCACCGCAACATGATTTAGTACCCGAGAAGATTTTTAAGCAGACGGTGCACTTTATGTTATGTGCGATTCATACGGGTTTATGTGGGGCGCACCTAGTAATCATATGACTTGGAGGAATAGTAAGTCATGTGGGACTTTGGTCATCTCAGTAGGCATCAATATTGCTAATTAATTTTAATTCAATCTGTTTGGGGAATTTCGCCAGCCTACCCCTGTTTTTTCCCCCTAGGTATTTTCGTTTATTTTATTTTATTTGTAACACATTCTTATTTGCTCACTTCAGCAAGAGATGATTTTTTATGAAGAAGTTCAATTTTCGTATTTTCCTATTTCTAAATAACAACTAACGTGAGTTCCGGGTTTTCCCAAATAGACGAGAGGATGCGGTCATTATATTGTCGTGTGCTTGGGGGGCCAATCTGATTTTCGTACTTTCGGTGAACCTTGTCCGTAAATGGACCGCTGAAAAGTAGCTCCGCCCCCTCTGGTGTGAGCAGCTCTCGTCAAGTCAGTCTTGCTTCAGAAACCTGTACGTCCAGTCCGATAATACAGTGTTTTAATTGTGGCCAGTATTGCCTTAAAACTTAGTTTCTAAAGTTATTAGGGTTACCTGCAGGTTCCCCTCTCTAACATTTAAGCCCATTTCAGCTTCCAAAAGGGCCATTTCGTCCTTTTGGAGCAACTATCGTGCCCCTCGAAGCGCCCTCGTGGGATCCCTTCGCGCCATCTACCATCCTACGCTGAACGAGACGAGCTACACAGCATCAGGTAAGCCGATTTGCGATAAATCTTGTTGGGTGTCCTTGTGCACGACTTTCTTGACCGTATCCTCTCGTCTCCGGTTCAGCCGTTTTGAACTCAGCAAATTTTACTTTGAATTAGATCGAATCGACGTTTCTTGGGCCATTGCCCACGCCACGATCACTTCTGATTATTAATTCACCCATCATTGGTCCTTCGAGCCTTGGATGGATTGTAGCAATTTTTAGGGTCTTTTTTGCATCTTATAATAACTATATCATCTCGACTTTTCGATACAAACCTGCCGTTAGCTTTTGAAGAGGGTGACCATATTTATATTTGATCTTGATTCCACAATCCTCGTTTTCCTCAGTCCACGTTTGCTTCATTTTACCTTTGATTTGTTTGCGCCGCAAAGTCACGGTTTCTAATCCTTTTAATCCTTCGAGACAACTATAAGTGCTCAGGATAATTCCTGAAATCCTAGTCCTGGCTGTCAGCATAAGTAGTGGCTGTTGTAAACAACACTTGTGGCAACCTGAATGGCGACACATTCGCTCCGTTCGAAAGGCGGCACCATGTCGATCTCGGCCTGCCAGTCTTTGTCTGCCCTTGTGCATCGTCGCGAATGTTGTTTGAGAAATGTTCAAAAAATTTATTCTTATGGTAAAGAGGTTTCGACACCAGCTCGGAAATCCGGTTTTATGGTGCGCTACTTGGAACTTTCACGATTTATCGATGAATTCAAAGATATTCAGGCCAGTATTTTCGCGATCGTGTGTCCTGATGAAGAAGGAGAGGGTGCTGTAGGCGGCGATTCTTCGCAAGCTGAACCTCCTTCAAGTAAGCCAACCTTAAATGAATCCGTTATTAAGACCCACTACGTTGTTGAAGATAAATTTTTTGAATATGTATTCTCAATCAAATCACATCCTGCTGCACTTGAAATTGAGAGCCAGTTGAGATCGGATCAACAACCCCCTGCCACTCCACCTCGCACGAGTCAACCAGTTGTTTCGTCCCCTATCGAACTTGCCGACACTCCCAAAATCAAATTAAGCGTTTTTGATGGAAATCAATCCGAGTGGTATGGGTTTCATACTTTATTCGAATCCGTCATTCATAGCCGTACGGACCTTTCTGACTTGTATAAATATCAAGTATTGTTGTCACATTTGAAGGGTGAACCTCTTGATTTAGTGAAACACTTGCCTCTGTCCGTCTGTAATTATGCACCTGCTTATCGGTTGTTATTACAACGCTATAACAATGTCCGTCAGATTGCAATAAACCACATCGACAACATTAAACGGTTGCCTCATGTCAATGGAAACAACTGTAAGGCTCTTAGGCATTTTGTCGATTCAATTAAATCTAATCTTGAGGCCCTTCGAGTACTGAAGTATCCCACCACTCAGTGGGGCTTACTTCTAGTGTCGATCGTCCTTGAGAAAATAGACGAAGCTACCATTCGCCTTTTTGAAGTATCCCGCACTGACGTCACTAACAATCCTAGCATTGATGAGGTACTTGGGTTTCTTGAGCACCGGGCTAGAGCTTTTGAGGTTGCGAGCTTGTACGTACCTACTATCTCCAAGCCAAAAGTCTTTTCGGCCCCTCATGTTCCGAAACCCAACACTTCAGGGGCTGTGAAAAAATCCAATTTCCTTTCTGTTGCCCAGGAAAATTCTTCCGAAGTTGTATGTCCATTTTGTAAATCCTCTCATCGTTTGGTGAAGTGTGGTAAGTTTCTAGATAAACCCCCAAAGGAGAGGTATAAAATCATTAAAGCCCTTAAGTTGTGCACGCTATGTTTGACTGGGACTCATTCCGTTAGGGATTGTGACGGTCCAAAATGCAACCATTGTGCAAAATCGCACAATACTGTTTTATGTTTTGGGTCCCAGTCCGTAGAATCTGGTATGGTTTCAACGGGAACGTCAAGTGGCGACAAATCCGATGATGTTATTGCGAACCAAGTGATTTCAAATTACTCCGTGGCTGTAAGCCCCCCTTCTTGTCACATTCTTCTTAGCACTGCTGTGGTGAATGTCAAAGATGTGTACGGGAGTTTTATTCGAGCTAGGGTTTTATTGGACACTGGTAGCATGGGGAATTTCATTTCTGAGTCTCTGGTTGCCCGTCTGGGTATACCTAAAATTAAAAGCGTCACTAAAGTGGATGGTTTGTCTCATACCTCCCTTCCCACTAGTAAATTTAAAGTAAATTGTACCATCGCATCCCGAGTTATTTCGAACCTTGCCTTCGACATTGAGGCCATGGTAATTTCGAAAATAACTTCGTCTGTCCCGTCTTGCACTTTTGAACCACCTCAATGGAGCCATTTAGAGGGGATTGAATTGGCCGATCCTCAGTTTTTCTTCAAATCCGGAATAGACATTTTATGTGGAGCAGATATTGTGTCTCAAATTTTGACTGGCCAAAAAGTTACGGGTCCAGACGGGACTGCTTCCGCATTTGGATCTGTATTCGGATTTGTATTGCTCGGTAAGGTACCGACATCCCAACCACTGTCGGTTCCCATTCAATTATATTTCATAAATGAGGTTTGCTCAATAGAAAATGTCATGTCCCAGTTTTGGGAAATCGAAAATGTTCCTGAGGTCTCCTTGATAGGTCGGGAGGAACAAGAGGCGGAAAATATTTACGTGGCCAAGTATTCTAGGATAGAAAATGGTAGGTACAAGGTTCCGTTGTTGGTAAATACTTCCAAGATGCCTCTGGGATGTTCCAAATCCATTGCACTGTCCCGATTAAAGTCACTGGAAAGTCGGTTAAACCGAAACCCCACGCTGAAGGGAAAATATCGGGAGTTTATGATGGATTATTTAACCCAAAATCATATGAGTCTTTTAAAACATGATGTTGAAGAGGGCTCTTATTATGTTCCCCATCATCCCGTAATAAAATATAAGGTACCCGGTGACCAAGCCTCAATGAGCATACGAGTGGTGTTTAATGCTAGTAGTCCGTCAACAAATGGTGTTTCATTAAATAATGTATTGTACCCTGGTCCTAAACTCCAGCCCAGTTTGTCCTCCTTATTGTTGCGGTTTAGATTGCATCCTTATGTTTTTGTTTGTGACATCAGACAGGCCTATCGTCAGATTCTGATAAATGATAGTGATCTTCCGTTGACTAAAATACTCTGGCGCTTCGATCAATCTGATCAGGTTCAAGTTTATCAATTAAACACTCTCACTTATGGGACAACAAGTGCCCCTTACCTATGTCTTCGTACTTTGCGTCAACTGTGTTGTGATTATCAGGCCTCTCATCCCGACGCATGCAATATTGTTCTTCGTAATTCCTATATCGATGATGTAATTAAATCATGTGACGGGATAGAGAGGGGTGAACGGCTGGTTGATGAATTGACGGATTTATTGGGTAAGGGTGGATTTTCGTTGCACAAATGGGCCACGAATTGTCCTGAACTACTTTCGAAAGTTTCCAGTGACAACCACCCACTTGCGATTTCATTTTCCTGCAAAGATAATGACATAATACAATCTGTCCCTGTCTTAGGGCTCAGGTATGTCCCCAGTTTGGATACATTCACGTATAGTGTCCTTACTCCGTCATCTATAGAGACTAAACGCTCCTTATTGTCAGATATCGCTCGTTTATTTGACCCTTTAGGTTTCTTGGCCCCAGTCACGGCATATCTCAAAATTCTAATGCAACGACTATGGGTGGCTAAACTGGGCTGGGACGACCCTCCAAATCGAAGCATTCTAGAGAAATGGCGAATATTCAAGTCGGAACTCCCTTTGTTGGCACACGTTTCAGTACCCCGTAAAGTCTGGGATTCAACTGAGAATTATAACGTAGAGCTACACGGATTTTGTGATAGTTCAAGTGAAGCATATGGAGCTGTGGTGTATTTAAAATTAATATCTAGCTCCAAGATTTATGTCCATCTGATCTCAGCCAAATCCAAAGTTGCCCCTTTACAACGCTTATCCATTCCTCGCCTCGAATTGTGTGCTTGTCTCCTTTTAACCCGTTTAATAAAACACGTAATCTCATCGCTAGATGACGAACTTATCGTGACGGATATGTTCGGCTGGTCTGATTCTCAGGTATGCCTTACCTGGATTAACGAGCCCTCATCTAGGTGGAAGATTTTCGTAGGCAATAGGGTTAGCGAAATCCAAAGTTCTCTTCCCGGGTTAAAATGGTTGCACATACCCACTGAGTATAACATTGCCGATATAGTCTCACGTGGAGTGACGCCTGCTCAGCTTCTTAATTCTGAGGACTGGTGGTTGGGACCTCAGTTTTTGAGAGAACCCACTCATAGCTATCACTTCGAGTCGAATTCCGTCCAGGACTATGATTTAGTTGCTAGTGAGGCTGTCAAACCTATTTCTCTGGTAGTTTCCCTTATAAACCCAATATCAGAATTTAACATTGTTGATAGATTTTCAAACTATCACCGACTGATAAACGTTTGTAGCTTGATACTTCGAATCATTTATAATTCTCGAAATCCTTCAGACAAACGCCAAGGGGAGATAACGCCAACTGAGCGAACTCTGGCATTGCACCGTCTTGTATCAGTCGAACAGCTTCGTTATTTATCTGATATCCGTAAAAAAATAAGGAGTAATAAGCCTCACTCGTTCCAAAAATTGCGCCCGTTCATTGATCTCTACACTGGTATCCCTGAGGTTGGTGTCATTAGGGTCGGCGGTCGATTGGTACACTCAGATCTCCCGTATGACGCTAAACATCCCCTCTTGCTTCCCAGGCAGTCGCATTTGACCCACCTCATTATTCGCCACGTTCATGAGTCCAACCTTCATGTTGGTCCTTTGGCTACCAGTAACCTCCTCAGACAACAATTCTGGGTGGTATCTGGGACTGCCTTAGTGAAGTCTCTGGTTCGGGATTGCAATCATTGTTTTCGAGTGGCTCCCACTTCTCGCGTACCCCTCATGGGAAACCTACCTGCTTCTAGAGTGCAACAAGTGGTGACTCCTTTCCATAACTGCGGAGTAGATTTCGCTGGGCCTTTGAAGGTAGTCCTTACTAGGCACCGTGGGGTTAGGACAACAAATGCGTACATCTGTCTGTTTGTTTGTTTGGCGACGAAAGCCATCCATTTAGAGGTGGCTTCTGAGTTATCTACTCCATGTTTCATAGCGGCTTTCCAACGATTTATTAGTCGTAGAGGCCTACCAATGAACATGTATAGTGATCATGGGACCAACTTTGTGGGTTGTCAGAGGTTGGCAGGATTTTTGCAGGAAAAAGGCACTAATGTCTCCATCCAAAACCATCTATCCGAGCGAGGAGTATTTTGGCGTTTCATACCAGTTGCTTCTCCTCACTGGGGAGGTATCTGGGAGAGTGGAGTCCGCTCTGCCAAGACCTTGCTTCTCAAAACCATTGGGACTCAAGTTCTAAGCTATGAGGAGTTGAACACGGTATTGACTCGTGTGGAGGCGGTGTTGAATTCCCGTCCTTTAAGCCCTATGTCCAATTCCCCTGAGGATTTGATTCCTCTGACCCCAGGCCACTTCTTGGTGTTTAAGCCGTTAACGGCTCCTCCTATGAGTGGTGAAAGTGACCGCCCGCTCACCCATCTCACTAGATGGAACCTGGTCAACCAAATCTTGGTGAACTATTGGAAGCGTTGGCACTTGGAATACCTGAATCATCTCCAACAGCGTTATAAGTGGGACAGAGATCAACCCCCCCTTTCCGTTGGCACCATGGTACTAATTCGCCAAGAATCAATGCCTCCCTTAAAGTGGCCTCTGGGGCGCGTCGTCGAAGTTCACCCCGGCTCGGACGGAGTTGTTCGTGTGGCGACCCTTAGGACTGCTAAGGGCCTAATGACTAGATCTGTTGTTAGGCTCTGTCCACTACCGTCCCAATAAAATAATCATTTTAGGTCGGCGGAATGTTTGGGGAATTTCGCCAGCCTACCCCTGTTTTTTCCCCCTAGGTATTTTCGTTTATTTTATTTTATTTGTAACACATTCTTATTTGCTCACTTCAGCAAGAGATGATTTTTTATGAAGAAGTTCAATTTTCGTATTTTCCTATTTCTAAATAACAACTAACGTGAGTTCCGGGTTTTCCCAAATAGACGAGAGGATGCGGTCATTATATTGTCGTGTGCTTGGGGGGCCAATCTGATTTTCGTACTTTCGGTGAACCTTGTCCGTAAATGGACCGCTGAAAAGTAGCTCCGCCCCCTCTGGTGTGAGCAGCTCTCGTCAAGTCAGTCTTGCTTCAGAAACCTGTACGTCCAGTCCGATAATACAGTGTTTTAATTGTGGCCAGTATTGCCTTAAAACTTAGTTTCTAAAGTTATTAGGGTTACCTGCAGGTTCCCCTCTCTAACATTTAAGCCCATTTCAGCTTCCAAAAGGGCCATTTCGTCCTTTTGGAGCAACTATCGTGCCCCTCGAAGCGCCCTCGTGGGATCCCTTCGCGCCATCTACCATCCTACGCTGAACGAGACGAGCTACACAGCATCAGGTAAGCCGATTTGCGATAAATCTTGTTGGGTGTCCTTGTGCACGACTTTCTTGACCGTATCCTCTCGTCTCCGGTTCAGCCGTTTTGAACTCAGCAAATTTTACTTTGAATTAGATCGAATCGACGTTTCTTGGGCCATTGCCCACGCCACGATCACTTCTGATTATTAATTCACCCATCACAATCAATATTAATTTTAATGTTGATTATTAATTTCAATTTCAATATTAACTTTGATTTCTTATTGTGATTAATTTTATTAATCTTATTATTATCTTATGATTATTAATTTTTAATTTTAATATTAATTTTAACTTCAATATTAACATTGATTATTAATTTTAATTCAATCAATATTAATTTTAAGTAGCCTCAATACTGATTGAATGCCCTAATTTATTTCACACCATTTTAAAGACATCAAAATAACTTCTACATTCGGTTACTTCGATAAGTATTTTTACGGTTGATAGGGTTCTACCTCTCGAGATTATAATTATCCACCATTCCAATCAATCATAATGTTATGTTACCATGAAATAGCTCACTCGCCTGAGGTGAGTAATATTAGAACAACGGTTATCAAACGGCTATATATTATATAAGTGAGATCGTTACCAGTTCGTATGACGGCTTGTGTAGGACGGTATTAATATTAATAATTAATATTAATATTAATTAATATCAATATTAATTAACCTGACGTTTGGGATGATGTCAAGACGGAGGGACTATACCGATGATAAAAATCTTTTTGTCAAAAAAGAGTGGGCGAAATTTGATTTTATAAGGGCCAAAAATCGGTAAAAAGGAATAAAATCGTGAAAAAATTATTTAACTTTACGAAAAGTAGTATGGTTTTTCGCTGTATCATCTACTTACGCAACAGCACGATTATTTCTTGGAAAGTTCGGCCTTATAGCCATGCTACATGACTGGAACTTTTTGTTTACTAATTCATTAAAATCGCCAGTACATCTGTGGATATTTTAGAGACCTAAACTGAGGATCGGTAAATGAAAATCAATTCAATTTGCATTCATTTGTACAGCGTAAAAACACCAATTACATCGGGTTGTACAAAATGAAAATCGTCGGCTTACAAGTGAAATCCACTAAGTCAAAAATGTTGCATTCGAGAAAATCGAGTATGAAGTGTTTCAGTTTTTGGATGAGATGTTCCTAAGGCAAGAAATTGTATTAGAGGGTTGTCTAGAGCCTAGTTGCAATAATTCCCAATTTTACATAAAGGACGAACCTATGTTCCCAGTTGGTGTTATGTTTTAAAAAACCACAGTCATGCAGCATGGCTATAAGAGCGAATTTTCGAAGTTTTCGGCATCTTCCTCCTCCGCCTAAAATTTTCTGAAAATTAATTTTCGGCCAATGTTTTCCCAACTTGATACCATACAAAATTAAAACAGGAGTAGTTTTACGCAAAGTAAAATTTGGGGTGGAAGGGGGAGGAGGGGGAAATCAAAAATGTTTTGAATACCAGAAGAGTACCTAGGTATTGGATACGTAACAAATTTTTTGTTCCATTTTTTGCCGAGTAAAGCAGGGTTCACATCCATCCGGAGCCGTCCGGAAATACGGATAGGGGAAGCTAGTGAAAAGCAGTGGAAGGGATGGAGGGGAATCGCGGAAGTTGGGAAGGCGTTCATAACCATCCGGAATTTTGGCTGACAACTCGTTTCCCGCGCTTCCTCCCACAGCTGTTTCGGTTGCCGACGCCATTCTGTATGCGCAGTAGTGAACTGCGCAGATGCGGAGCGGAAAATATCTGAAAAATCAGATGCGTACAGTTCGCTTCAAAAGTGCTTCTCCGGAAAGAATATTCCCCCCTCCCCAGCTGATGTCCAACCAATCAGCTGCTCGTACGCACGTTCCGGATAGCTTTCCGGATGGATGTGAACCCTGCTTCACACCTCGGTTTGTAGATTTTCCAACGCTGAACACGATGGTGAAGTCAGAATTGCGATATCCCATTCCGTTATCAGATTAGAGCAGACGAACCAGGAAGAACATCTCAAGAAATAACCACGTTCCTTCATCTTCAAAGTGCTCCAGTTTGATAATGGAATGAGATATCGCAATTCTGATTTCACCATCGTGTTCAGCGTACAAAACCCTTTAAAATGAGGTGTCACTTGTCAGACTTTTTCATTTTGGGAATTTATGGGTAATTTCCCCCCCCCCTAAAACTCCCCAAAACTCCCCCTTAGAGTGACCCGATTCTGCCCATCTTCGAACTTAGCCTGTCGATTGCCAAGACAGATTTTTCGTGCAAATTTGAACTTTTTATCTCAATTCTTTCGAGAGTTATCGTCTGGAATGACACATACATATATAAATATATAAATACATATATAGATATATATATAATTTTTGGTGTCTTTCGGCAGTGAATTCAGGATGGTCTGAAACGGATTTTGGTATAAAAATCTTTCGGAAATTCGAGTTTTAAAAATTTTGGACCGAGAACAATAGCTTCCTTTTCTTCGAAAATTCGCTAAAAATATATATAACAAGTAGGTACAACATGATACCTCACAAGTCAGCCAGTATGCAAAATTTGGCCGCTTATTACGTTCCTGTTTCTTCTAAATACATTAGTTAGTTCTTCTTAATATTATTTATTTGGCATCAGTTGTATCACTGAGGCAAAACATAAAACTTTGATGTTGATAGTATAGGTACAAATTTTCAATAATTTGATTTTTTGCTGAAATTAATTTCATTAAAAATTAAACCAGTTGCTTTTATAAACTCTTAAATGGGGTATATATACATATATACATCAGTTGCTCCATCTTCACGATGTGTAGACGATTGTTGAGAGTTCAATTGTTTGGATGAAATTCATTTAGAATCATCTAGTGGTCAATCCGGCGGGTTTTCGTGGATAGAGTAGTACGTGGTTATATAGTTAATATAGTTAAATAATTTAGTGGCATTTGTCTTGGAAAGTGTCAATCGAAAACATTTGGATCGACCGCTTTTGACGGGCAGACTACAAAAAGTAGTATTGAGGTCCCTCACTGAGCATCGTGATCTCACTTGCTCTTTGTACGATTGCCAAAGACCGCGAGAATATTCTTGGCATGAAGCATTACAAAGGGTTAGTCATCTTTTTATGACGTCAAAAGGCGTGAAGTTTATGCCTTCACCTTCTTAATGAGATGCCGATTCTTCTGATGTAAGTAGAAGAGTTTACCGCTGGATGAATTCAAGGATCAACAACCAAGCGACTGCATGCGTGATTATTTATCGGACAGTCTTCCCACATGTTCCCCACCACAAGTACAGCTATAAAGAGGGATATGCCAGACGAACTTTTTTCCTATACCTAACTTTCTGTCGCCATACTTTGTACCTTGAAAGTACCGGAAGTACAGTATCATATTCTTTACGATACTTGAATACGGAAAAAGTTGGTAATTTAGGTACCTATTATTACCAAAAATTGCTTAATTTTCCTTTATTGATTTTTTCCTGAAACTATTTCCGGTCTGAAACTGGGAGCTGCACATGATGTACCTTATAGAAAAGTGTAGAAATTCAGATTTCAGAATTTGGTTCAAGATGGATTTGTATGATGGAAGGTAATAACGAAAACTTCCTCTCCAAATCAATTTGCAATGCTTGCCTCAAATTCTCAATCGCTCAAAGATTGAAAAAACGCTGCAAAGTCCTTGTCACATGGGTTTTTTTTTGGTTTATTATTCTGTGAATAATACACCTATGTATTCGCTCAGCAAAAAATTTCTATAACACCCCCTCAAAATTTTTTCTTTTCCGTTTCAAGGTGCGTAGATTCCAAAAATGCAATGTCCGTCCGCCGTCCGCCGTACGCCGTACGCCGTATCACGTGTACAGGCTTCATTTTCGGTCTAAAAGAGTCGTTCTTTCGCACACATGCTCCATTTGGGCCCTAGTTGTGTCCCGAAACTTTTCAGCCCGATCGGCATATACCCAGGGGTGTTATGAGTGAAAATGTGTGTAAAAATAGGTACTTTTTGCGTTTTAGCAACATGTTGGTAACATGAGCTTTTAAGGTATCGTTTTTCATGTTTTTGGGGACGAGAAGACCGAATATGAAGTCGATTTTGACCAACGAATACAAAATTGAGGTTCTACCAGATGCTCAGCTCCCGAAATTGATTTTTTATGAGTCAAAAACCTCTGGGAAATCGTCTGAAATCACCATCAATTTGTAGAATAACACTGGAAAAAGTGTCAACAGGTGGATCAAGACGATTAAAAGGTACTATCAATGATCAGAGATAATTAATTTAGGAGAGAGAAAAAAAAGGAAGCTTAGTACCTTATTCGTGTTTTGGGGGCCAAAATTGGTGGAAACCACCAGAGATAGCTATTTCAATTACTTTATATGAAAGAAACAATAAATAAACAGCCAACATTTCTGTAAGTACGTCAATAGAATAATAAACCCATGTGACAAGGACTTTGCAGCGTTTTAATTAGCTGTGCCATGTGGACGCGGAACTCTACACGACGCAACTGTCTCGTCTCAGCCCAGCTGAAATGTAATCACCTACTCGCCCCATCGAAATAGCTCGGCCGAGTAGATGGTGGAGTACACGACCGAGCTACTCGGTAGGTGTTGTAGGACGAGCGTCGGAGAGACGTGTAGCTACGTCCTTTACCGCTCCGTAGATCGGTTTGTGGAGCCGTTGAGGCAGTGGACGTCTCACCGTCATCCTCAGTAGCTTGTCCGTAAAGCCGGGAATACACTTGCGCCGAGGCAGGCCGCGCACCGCACGAGGCAGCCTCGGCGCGCCGCGATGCTCAAGTGTGTAAGGCTCCCCAACACAGCTGCGAACAGGCTCAGTCTGCCTCATGCGGCGCGCGGCCTGAGCCATCGACTGTCGGTACATCAAAGTGAGCACGGACCGAGGCTGCCTCGTACGGTGCGCAGTGTGGACGGAATTTGGTCGATTCAGAGCAGCGAACAGAGCCGCGGCACACGTGATAACCTACCTACCCGCTTTGAAATAACCTACTACTCGTTTTGTTATAACCGTTTTGTTATAGGCTCGTTTTGTAAAATTGTAAAAAAAAGTACGAAGATAATAATTGAGGTAAGTAGCGTACAGCACCTATTTAATTAAACATTCCCTTCGCTCCACGCAGCAAGGAGCGAATTTTTGAAGAAAAACAAAAGTAATATAGGTTAATACGCTATTTTTTGACATCAAATCAGGTGGACGTAGATGTAGTGTTGCTGCCACTTTTCTGCCTTGATCCGTCGTTTAGTGGACACCAGTCGCGCACCGCGCAAAGTCGGATCAGGGCTGAGCATGCGCGCCTCGCTGTAACTCATTTGAAAATTCGTATCGCGGCACATCACATCGCGGCGCGCCGAGGCTGCCTCATTCGATGCTCGTGCGGTGCGCGGCCTGCCTCGGCGCAAGTGTATTCCCGGCTTAAAGGGTTCTCGCTAGATGGTTACGGACCCTTGACAGACGATGAAGGAGGTCGATGACGGAGGGACGTGCACTGCCTCGACGTCTCCGTTAACCGGTTGACGGAGGGGGGGGGGGGGAATGTAGTACACGTACCTCCGTTGCTCGTTCATAAAAGGCACGTAGGTTTCTACGGGGGCATCCTCAACGGAAAGGCAATGGAGGGTTGTGCTTCCTTAGCCTGTCCGTTAACCATCCGCCATGATTCCTCGACCATCAGTCAAATATGTTACGGAATAATCACGGATCATTGAAGGAAGGGCACGGCTACAGTGAAGGGTGGGCTACAGAACATCTTGGGAGAGTCCGCAGATGGTTACGGGGTAATCAAGAGTGGGTTACCGAAATTCAAGGACAATCAATGGAACGTTATTGACGCTCCACTGAAGAATCAACGCTAAGTCACTGAAGGTGTGAAGGAAAGGAACGGACAGCCAAGGGCGGGCTAGAGAAAATCTGGGGAGAGTCCACGGATATTCACGGGAAAATCATGGATGGGCTACGGGGAAGGCGAAGGAGTGTTACGGGATTGTCCAAGGGTGGGGCTATGACGATCCGTAGAAAGTCACGGTACAACCACGGGCGTGCGACGGAACGTTGAAGGATTAGCAACGGAAAACTTTTAAGGTGATTTTCGGGGGTGCTCTCGTGAAGATTTTGCCTAAATAGTACACCACGGAAACCACGGGTGTTTCCGCTGACGATCCTCCAACAAATAGAGGTTACCGATAAATTTATAGAGTGCATCCGTGACCGCATAATATTTACGGATGCACCACTTCTGAGGGTGATTCCGTGAAAAAGTGCATCCGTGAACTATCGTTTAGTGCCAATCTACGGGGGCGCGTCCGTTGATTTTTCACGGAAACCACCCCCTTTTGGTTTATTATTCTGTGAATAATACACCTATGTATTCGCTCAGCAAAATTTTTTTATAACACCCCCTCAAAAAAAATTTTTTCCCGTTCAAAGGTGCGTAGATTCCAAAAACGCTGCACAGTCCTTGTCACATGGGTTTATTATTCTATTGGAGTTCTAGAGATTCTTGTTGGCTGTTAAATTTATTGTTTCTTTCATGTGGAATGATTGAAATAGCTATTTATGATGATTTCCACCAATTTTGGCCCCCAAAACATGAAATCGGTACGCTTTATATATTTTTTTTTTTTTTTAGATCATCTTTGATCGTTGGTAGTGGCATTTAATGGTCTTGATTCACCTGTTTACAGTTTTTCCAATGTTATTATACACATTGATGGTGATTTCAGACAGTTTTCGAGGTTTTTGACTCGTAAAAAACCAATTTTGAGAGCTGAACCTTTGGTAAAACCTCAATTTCCGCGTCTTTGGTCAAAATCGACTTCATATTCGGTCTTCTCGTCCCCAAAAACATGGAAAAAGATACCTCAAAAGCTCATGTTACTAACATGTTGCTAAAACGCAAAAAGTACCTATTTTTACACACATTTTCACTCATAACACCCCTGGGTATATTCCGATCGGGCTGAAAAGTTTCGGGACACAACTAGGGCCCAAATGGAGCATGTGTGCGAAAGAACGACTTTTTTAGACCGAAAATGAAGCCGGTACACGGGGTACGGCGTACGGCGGACGGACATTGCATTTTTGGAATCTACGCACCTTGAAACGGAAAAGAAAAAATTTTGAGGGGGTGTTATAAAAATTGTTTGCTGAGCGAATACATAGGTGTATTTAATTCACAGAATAATAAACCAAAATTGGTCATCAAGAGAATTTGGTATGAAATTATTTGGGGCTGGGTTTACCTATTCATTGCGTATTCGAAACCAAATAAGCGGTGAATTGTTCCAGTAAAACGTTTAAAATAATCTGAAAATGCTTATTACGTACCTACTAGTACACCTTCTTAATTATTACATGTACCTACTTTATTAGACTTACTAAAGACTTTCGAGTTACCTACCTACCTAATTAGTTGTAATAGTGTTGTCTTGAATATTTTATGGCGACTGGGATCCTTCTTGAGATTTTTTCCATCGAGTTCCAATAATAGTGCCTCAGGTATCTTGAAGGGCGGATTTTGGTTTATTAATCTGTGAATAATACACCCATGTAATCGCTCAGCAAAAAATTTTTATAACACCCCCTCAAAATTTTTTCTTCTACGTTTAAAGGTCCGCAGATTCCAAAAATGCAATGTCCGTCCGCCGTCCGCCGTATCACGTGTAACGGCTTCATTTTCGGTCTAAAAAATTCTTTCTTTCGCACACATGCTCCATTTGGGCCCTAGTTGTGTCCCGAAACTTTGGAGCCCGATCGGAATATACCCAGGGATGTTATGAGTAAAAATGGGTATAAAAATAGGTACTTTTTGTCGTTTAGTAACATGTTAGTACCATGAGCTTTTGAGGTACTGTTTTCCATGTTTTTTGGGACGAGAAGACCGAACATGAAGTCAATTTTGACCGATGAGTGGAACGTTGAGGTTCTAACGAAGTTTCAGCCTTAAATATACGTTAAATTTCGGTCTAAAATTGTCGTTCTTCCGCACGCAGTTTGGGTCCCCATTTGGGAATACAAGTGGGTCCTAGTTGTGCTCCGAAACACGGCAGCCCGATCGGAATACACCCAGGGGTGTTATGGGAGAAAAATGGGTGTAAAAATAGGGGTTTTCGATGGATTTTTGAGGTTTAGTGAACATGAGCTTGTGATGTATCGTTTTCCTTGTTTTTTTAGGGTGGGAAGACATAATATTAGGTTGATTTTGACCGAAGTGTGAAGAATTGAGGTTGTAACGGTGGTTAAGCTCCCGAAATTAATTTTTTATCAGTCAAAAACATGGGAAATTGTCTGAAATCACCATAGATTTGTATAATAACACTAGAAGTAGTATCAACAGGTGAATCAAGACAGTTAAATGGTACTATCAATGATAAAAAATAATCCGTTTAAAAAAAAAGCCGACCGTAATTCGTTTTTTCGGGGGCCGAAAATGGTGGAAACCATCAAAAATAGCCATTTCAATAATTTCACATGAAAGAAACAATAAATGAACAGCCGAAATTTATGTACGTATGTCCAGTAAAATAATAAACCCATGTGACAAGGACTTTGCAGCGTTTTTTTCTCACCATAAAATTTGCCAACTCTGGCCATGAACCTATAAAACCGTAGATGCCTTACCTAATAATAACTGATTTTACCGACATTACAAGGTAGTGAACATAATGTTGATTGAAGATCTAAATAGATCTGTATCTGACTATGACAAAATTTGAAATCATAGGATCGGAAGAAGATCCTCTGATGGGGTGTTGGATATCCGAGTATTATGCAAGGGCACCCTGACCTCTGGTTGAAGGGAGAGTGAAGTCAAGGGGGATCGTGAGCCAAGTTACCGGGTCGGGATTACGGGAGGTCGTTCTTGATTCGGTTGGCGAACCCTTTCAAACAAAAACAATACCTACGACTGCGGTATATTACCAGTGCATTGCCCAGGAGTGTAGGCCACTCTCATCGATAGGTACATATAATTATAATCGTGCCATTGTCGTAAAGAAACGCTGCAAAGTCCTTGTCACATGGGGTTTATTATTCTACAGAAATGTTGGCTGTACATTTATTGTTTGTTTCATGTGAAATAATTGAAATAGCTATTTCTGATGGTTTCCAACAATTTTGGCCCCCAAAACACAAATTAGGTAGGTACGATCTTTTTTTTTTTTTCAAATTAACTTTGATCATTGGTAGTGCCATTTAATTGTCTTGATCCACGTGTTGACACTTTTTCTAGTGTTATTCTACAAACTGATGGTGATTTTAGACGATTTCGCAGGTTTTTGACTCATACAAAATCAATTTTGGGAGCTGAACATCTGGTACAACCTCAATTTTCCACTCTTTGGTCAAAATCGACTTCATATTCGGTCTTCTCGTCCCCAAAAACATGGAAAACGATACCTCAAAAGCTCATGTTACCAACATGTTGCTAAAACGCAAAAAGTACCTATTTTTACACACATTTTCACTCATAACACCCCTGGGAATATTCCGATCGGGCTGAAAAGTTTCGGGACACAACTAGGGTCCAAATGGAGCATGTGTGCGAAAGAACGACTTTTTTAGACCGAAAATGAAGCCTGTACACGTGATACAGCGGACGGCGGACGGACATTGCATTTTTTGAATCTACGCACCTTGAAACGGAAAAGAAAAAAGTTTGAGGGGGGGTTATAAAAATTGTTTGCTGAGCGATTACATAGGTGTATTATTCAGAGAATAATAAACCAAAAAGAATGATGAAGTCCCCACCGTTTCCCATAACACGCAGGTTTCTTCCAGCGCGTTTTGGTTTATTATTCTGTGAATAATACACCTATGTATTCGCTCAGCAAAAAATTTCTATAACACCCCCTCAAAATTTTTTCTTTTCCGTTTCAAGGTGCGTAGATTCAAAAAATGCAATGTCCGTCCGCCGTCCGCCGTATCACGTGTACAGGCTTCATTTTTGGTCTAAAACATTCGCTCTTTCGCACACATGCTCCATTTGGGCCCTATTTATGCCCCGAAACTTTTCAGCCCGATCGGAATATACCCAGGGGTGTTATGAGTGAAAATGTGTATAAAAATAGGTACTTTTTGCGTTTTAGCAACATGTTGGTAAAATGAGCTTTTGAGGTATCGTTTTCCATGTTTTTGGGGACGAGAAGACCGAATATGAAGTCGATTTTGACCAAAGAGTGGAAAATTGAGGTTGTACCAGATGTTCAGCTCCCAAAATTGATTTTTTATAAGTCAAAAACCTGGAAAATCGTCTGAAATCACCATCAATTTGTAGAATAACACTAGAAAAAGTATCAAGAGGTGGATCAAGACGATTAAATGGTACTATCAATGATCAAAGATAATTTGAAAAAAAAAAAAAAAAGGAGCGTACCTTATTCGTGTTTTGGGGGCCAAAATTGGTGGAAACCACCAGAGATAGCTATTTAAATTATTTTATATGAAAGAAACAATAAATAAACAGCCAACGTTTCTGTAGGTATGTCCAATAGAATAATAAACCCATGTGACAAGGACTTTGCAGCGTTTTTTTTTAATATAAACTTTATTGTACATTGTACATTACAGTTCGGCGAATCAATATTGCATATTACATATTATGACGTGGAACATGTACTGTGGACTCCACCCAATGGTGGCCCACAAAGTAATTAATTATTCAACATGCTATGAGAATTAAATTTAAATTTATAACAATAAATATCTAGTTCCAGCTGGTAACATAAATAACTATAATTGACAACAGTAACAACATACGTAATATTATAACACAATATATTAATGTCCGTTTTCCGCGAGGTCAGTACGCCACTTTCTTTTGAACCTTCTTTGATTTCTAGGGGCTGGAGGGTTTTCGGGTATTCGCTGTATAAGCTCATTGGGGTGGGATTGCATTTTTTGTTGGTGCTTGCTGAACGAGTGCTGGAGAACCTCTGCGACCTCGGGAATGTCCAGATCTTTGTGAATGGTTTTGTTGGTGACAAACCATTCAGCATTGGTGATGAGACGTAGTACTCGATTTTGAACTGTTTGTATCCTTTTAATGTGCGAATCTGCCGCTGATGACCATATGACGCACCCATATTGCCACACCGGTCTGATGAGCTGTACAATAGGTATAAGTTTTTTCGTTGGCAAAGACAGTGTGGGGCTAATCAGCATGTGCCTAAGCAAGTACATTCGTGCACGTGTCTTTTGGACGATCGAGGATATAGCGCGTTTGAGTTCGTAAACTAATTCGGCGCAATCGCTCTGCGCAGGCCTTTGCTGGATGTGAAGCGTTCCAGTGAGGTTCAGTTCACGTAGGTACTGTTTTACCCGCCCCGAGTTCTTGAACTGGCACATGAACTTCGCTGATGGGCATAACCTCCCCAAAATTTTCACGTGTCTGGTCTTCTCATGCAAATAAAAACGCTGCAAACTATTGCAGAACGGATCATTATTTACCTGTAGATGCCCCTTCTGCGTAGATCACTGTTTCCTTGGTCAATACCTACTCTCGAGCTCCTCCCAGGAAACCCCTAAATCGAGTAGGTACTGGAGCCGGCCCTGGAATTAAAGTTTCATAAAAATGCGCGGGATTAATAATTAAATCATTAATTTATTTGTTGTTATTCATGAAGCATAAGGCAAATAATAAACCGTTGTGTAATAATTCACCAGTATAGATGCCCCTTCTGCATAGATCACTGTTTTCTGTGGTCAGTACCCTCGTGCTCCCCCCACGAAAGCCCTACATCGAGTACTGGAGCCCGCCCGGAAATTACAATTTCATAAAAATGCCCGGGATTCAATAATTCAATCATACTTTTTTGTTCTTATCCATGAAGCATAACGTTCGTTCAGTTACAAAAATACCTATAAACGCAATCGAAAAGAGCCATCATTTTTCAAACGAAATAATATCACAGAACAACCAACTCGACTTCATACAGCCACCCGTGATTATAATCTGGTGGTCCCTTTCAATGATAATATCTGGGCCGAATTTATACCGTTTGTTTCACGATCATGTTGCGAAGATTTTCGTTGCAAACGAACGGCTGGTCGCACAATGCTCAGGGTGGTCTCAAAAATTTGTTTAGTTCAAGATCAATTTAAAAACGTTAAAAAAAAACCACATCCTTCTATCGAAAGTTTTCGAGATACGGCGTTCTGAAAATTTCAACCCCTATTTTTCACCCCTTAGAGACGACTGACAGTAACGCCGAGCTTCGCGGACCAACTAGACCCCAGACGGGACCTACACACCAAATTTTATTAATTTAATTTCGGTTCATGGTAACTAGGCGTAGGGCGGACGGACAGAAATTTTTGTATTGCATTTTCGGATTCTACATACCTACAAACGTAAACCATCAAATTTTGAGGGGTGGTTAAAAATTTCTTTTTAATGTTCGATTCCAGAGGTTCATAAGTGAAAATAATAAACCAAAATTATTGTTGCTTGCATTTTGTTATAGTATTTTATTAGGAAGCTAAGTCCAGGCGTTCCAGAGGTTCAGTTCATAAACCGAAAAATTCGACAGCAAATCAATTCATTCCTCACAAATGAACAAGCTCTAGGGACTATTTTTGATCCTACACATCCAGCTGAACTCCATACGGATGCATGTGCAAAAGGTTTTGGCGGAATATTAATCAAAGTGATTAATCAGAAATCACGTTGTTGTTGCATACTTCAGTAAACGTGGAACAGATTTTGAGTCCCCCGCATCATTCTTATGAATTGGAAACGTTAGCTGTTGTTTATTCATTTACGCATATCAGTAATTATTATTTGCAAAGTAGCTAATAGAGAAATAAAGAAAATACACTGCCAAGGTGATGGCACAGGAGCTTCCTCGTCACAATCAGAGTGACCCATTATAAAATAGAACAGACTCGGAAGCAAAATAACATAACATTACTGTTGTGATCGGCTGCTCCTCCACAACTCAATTTGTGTCTGAACATGCTGTAACCCAGAGTGGGGACCCCCCGACCCCCCTCTGGTCTTGTCAGGGGAATATAAAAGAGCCAGGGTGCCATCAATAAACAACCATTCTCAATCAAGCGATCGACTCGTCTATCAGACTCCCAATCACTACACTGGTGACATCCGACGTGTGAGCTCCACCGCCAGCGCCCGCCGTTTGATAGCGTCGCAGCCTCCGTCTCCGCTTCAACGAGCCCCACCACGCGCGGCCCCCACCGACGCCACAGCGGCGCCCCACTCCGACGCCCGCCTCGACGGCTATCGCAGCGCCTCCCGCTACTTCGCCCCACCATCACCGATCCTTATATAAGGAAACGGACGCCGGCGCCGAGCACACTTCAAGCTGACACCTCACCGGACTGGCACCGAAGAGAAAACCGAAGATGACGGAGCAGAAACCGCAAAAAACGCCCGAAGCGAGCGCTCCTTCGATTCTCAAGCTCCAGCCGTTCGACCCCGCATTCCCGCACGTCTGGTTCGCCCAACTCGAGCTCATCCTCGCACACGAAGGCCTCACGACGCCACATGCGAAATTCGCCCGAGCCTTCCTCGCCCTCGAACCTCGACAAGCGGATCTATGCGCCGACATCAACCCCTCGCACACCAGTAGTTACCAGACGCTCAAAACTCGCCTTCTAGCGACACACGCACCTTCCGATGGTTCACGGCTCACCGCCCTCCTCCAGCCGACATCCGACGACGAACTACCGTCGATCCTCGCTCGCCGACTCACCCGAGCACTTCCGGCTGACACACCCGCACCGCTCGTCCGACAGCTCTTCCTCCGCGCCCTACCCGAGAGCATACGCCTACACATAGCGGCCCGTGACGAACCCGACATATTGAAACTCGCTGCGCTCGCCGATCGCCTCCTACCATTCGCCCCGCCTCCTCGGGTGGCTACCGTCTCCGAAGAGGTCGAAGTGATCAACGATAGACGACAACGGCGATCTCCGACGCAGCCGGCGACGAACACACGCCGAACAACGAACACGCTATGTTTCTACCACCGCACATGGGGCCCACGAGCACAGAAATGCCGCAGCCCCTGCACCTGGCGCCCGAAACCGACGGGAAACGACAACGCACGGCCCGACCAGCCGTAACGGCCGTGCGCAACCCACCAACATCTCGGCTCTTCATCCGCTGTAAAAAAACCTCGCTACACTTCCTCGTGGACACCGGCTCCGACGTCTCGATCGTCCCGAACACCCTGCTCAACCGAAAAACAACACGTCCAAGCGCTCTACGTGCCGCAAACGGCACCGAGATCAAGATGTACGGCACACACTCCGCATCGGTACACCTACCAGATCTCCCTCCGTACGAGTGGACCTTCACAGTCGCCGACGTATCAACCCCGATCCTCGGCTCCGACTTCTTGACGTACCACGGCCTACTCGTTGACCTACCCAACGCCCGACTCATCAACGCGGCCACGCAGCGGTACATCACCGGGACAGTAGACCTCGTACCTCCGAGCCAGTCCATCTGTACGACAACAGCGAACGAGCCCCGTATTCAAGCCCTCCTCGACGCCTACAAACCTTCATCGACACCATGCGATGCTCCTGTCGAACATCACATCGTCACGAAGGGCCCCCCGTGTCACGCGAAACTTCGCCGATTATCCCCGGACCTATACGCGAAAGCGAAGGCCCATTTCGGCGAATTACTAGCGGCGGGGGTCATCGAACCTTCGGAGGCGCCGTGGTCCAGCCCGCTCCACATCGTTCCGAAACCCGACGGTGACATTCGCCCCGTCGGTGACTACAGAGCGCTGAACCGACTCACTGTGCCCGATCGCTACACCGTCCCACACCTACACGATTTTACAACGGCCCTGTACGGGACTACAGTGTACAGCACATTCGACCTCGCCCGTGCATTTTTTCACTGCAAAATCAGCGAACGCAACGTGCCAAAAACGACGATCTTAACACCCTTCGGCGCCTACCAATTCAAGCGAATGAATTTCGGCTTACGAAACGCAGCGCAAACGTGGCAACGCTACATGGACCACGTCCTACGCAACCTACCTTTCGTGTACTGTTACCTCGATGACATACTGGTCGCCTCGGCCACCCCGTCTGAACACTACACCCACGTACGCACGCTCCTCGAGACCCTCGCTAAATACGGCCTACAAATAAATACAGCCAAATGCCAGCTCGCACGGCCCTCAGTCAAATTTCTCGGCCACAACGTTTCAGCCGACGGGATAACACCCCTACCGGAACGCACGGACCTCATTAAGAAATTCCCGCGACCCACTACCGTGCACGAGCTTCGAACATTCCTCGGCCTCATTAACTTCTATCACCGAGCGATACCACGAGCCGCACCTACGCTCCGCCCCCTAGTGGAAATGATTCCACCCGACGCGAAGAAAAAGGACAAACACACGCTCACGTGGACCACCGACGCAGCTGACGCATTCGACCGCGCAAAACGCTTACTCGAAACCTCCGTCACACTCGCCCATCCGGCCCCGACCCAACCTCTCGTCCTACACACGGACTCGTCGGATTTCGCCGTCGGCGCAGCGCTGCATTTCATCGACAATACGCACTTACGCCCGCTAGGTTTCTTCTCACGCACTCTCAACCCGGCTCAACGTAACTACAGCGCATTTGACCGCGAACTACTGGCTATTTACCTCGCCATCGTACACTTTCGCCAACAAATCGAAGGGCGCCCACTAACCGTATATACGGACCATAAGCCCCTCACAACCTCACTAGCGACACAATCGAATACGGCCCCACCAACACGGCTACGGCACCTTCGATTTATATCAGAATTCACAACTGACATCAGGTACGCCGAGGGCCCAACAAACATCGTCGCCGATTACCTCTCGCGACTCCCACCGACAGCCAACATGGCCCACGCAGTCACAGACTACGGCACCCCCTTCACGCTACAACAGTTAGCCGACGCACAAGCCGCCGATGACCACATCGCTACAATGAATCTCACACCGCACCGAATACAAGGCCACGAGATCATGTGCGAAACTACCGACGCCTCGCCTCGCCCCTACATCCCTACGCCGCTACGCCTCGCGGTTTTCAAACACATACACGGGATGACACATCCGGGGATAAAGGCCACCACAGCCCTCATCCGCGCTCGATATTATTGGCCCGTCATGACCTCGTCGATACGGTTGTTCACCCGCGCCTGCCCGAGTTGTAACCGAGCGAAAACAACTCGACACATCAGGGCTCCCCTCGGCGAATTTCCCGACGCCGCGCCACTCGAACACCTACATATCGACCTATTCGGCCCGCTACCGCCATCGGCTACTAAAAAATACATATTATCAATGATTGACCGCGCCACTGGCTGGTTTGAATGCGCACCCCTCTCGACCATTTCCGCCGACGCAGTGATTACGGCCCTACACAACCACTGGATCGCCCGCTACGGCTCCCCGGCACGCGTTACCACTGACCAGGGCACCCAGTTCACCTCAGCCGAATTCCATAAATACTGCACGTCCATAGGCTCGGAGGTACACCATACAAATACCTACCACCCTCAAGCCAACGGCCTCGTCGAACGACTACATAGGGTCCTCAAAGACGCAATTCTCGCAACAGCCACTTCCCGCACATGGGCCACCCAACTTAGCGGCCTCCTCCTCGGCCTACGAAACCGCCCGGGCCCCGACGGCTACTCACCGGCCCAACGCCTCTTCTCGGCCACGCCACGCCTCCCAGGGGATCTGTTCACTCAACCGCCACCATCAACTGTGCCCCTACGCACCAACGAATCGTACCGCCACTACACACAGTCATACGTGCCAGCAACTATGCGCACAGCGACCCATGTGTACGTGCGCGTAGACACGCCAAGGGGTAAACTCGAGCCACCTTACACCGGCCCCCATCAGGTGTTGACAAACGATGGAAAAACAATAACTTACCTCACGGACGATCGACGCACACCATCAGTCTCAATCGACCGATGTAAGCCGGCACCCCCACCCACGCACACAGTGAACACCCCCAACACGCCGACCAACGCACCCCACCCCACGGCAGCGACTATAAAGACGAGCGCCGCCCACGAACATCAACCACTACAACGCTATGTCGCCGAAGCAACCTACCGCCTCACAGCTCCTACGAGACCTCGCCGTCACGCCGTCTCCTCCGGCTCCGGCGAAAAGGAAGCCAACTCGGCCGCAACCACCGGGCAGGTATGGCCCGATCCCCATCCGTCAGGCTATGGCCATATCGAAAGCCGGCGCGATACCTATCCACGCGCGGCCCCGGGACAACAAGACGCAGCAGCGTCAACCACCCACGCGTCAGCTACCGCCGGGCATCCGCCCGTTGACTCCACGCCCGTCGACTACCACGCCAGGCACGCCGGTTATGACGGTGACCGCCCCGTCAACCACAACCGTCACCCTGCAACTCCCGCCGTACGCAGGGACGTGCTCGGACTGCTGCATCCACGGGGTACGCCGCCCCCAGCAACACACTGCCGCAGTCCAAGCCTCGCCCGACGTCACCACGAAATCAACGTACGCCCTCAGCCTCGCAAAGGCCCTCGTAGCGACTACAGAACGGGCCACGCAAACCCCAACCCTCGGCACGTCTACCTTCGCCACGCCTCCGGCACGGCCGACGTCGCCAAAGCCGGCACCGCCGCCAACGCCGCAACGCCCCCGACCACAGCGCCCGACCTACCGCACGAACCACATACGGCACCGGCGGGACATTTCGCGCCCGCACCGGCACCCACGCCACTAATCAACCGCAACCCATCGCCGCCCCACGACATCGACCACAGCAGCCACCCGGACAGCCCAAACGGAACCAACACACGCACCTCCCACGCCCGGCCACCGCCACAGCGACAACAACAAAATTTAATTGAAATTGAAAATTACTTAAATTCTGGGGGGAGCAGTGTTGTGATCGGCTGCTCCTCCACAACTCAATTTGTGTCTGAACATGCTGTAACCCAGAGTGGGGACCCCCCGACCCCCCTCTGGTCTTGTCAGGGGAATATAAAAGAGCCAGGGTGCCATCAATAAACAACCATTCTCAATCAAGCGATCGACTCGTCTATCAGACTCCCAATCACTACAATTACATTACATAACATAACATTACATTACATTACATTACATGACGAGAAATATACATATTACATAACATTACATTACATAACATAACATTACATAACATTACATGAAATATACATATTACATAACATTACGCCCATAATACATTACGTCCATTATACATAATTGCGAAAGTTATGCGTGTTTGAAGAATTTCACGTTACGCATGCGCAGGGCGAACCGCTGGCTCTATCATGTTGAAATTTATATGGGACCTCAATGGGCCCTACCCGCTTAATCCCTGAGAATTACATTGAAATTGGGTGAAATCTTTGGTTACTACGGCTGTAACAAGGTAATTGAATCTATTTCACACCAGCGCATGCGCAGGGCGCACCGAGGGTCCGATCATGCTGAAATTCATACTGGAACTCACTAGGCCTTGTCCAAACAACCCTTGAAAATTTGAGCGAAACTGAATCAAAATTGTGAAAGTCATGCGTGTTTGTTGAATTTAACGTTAGCGCATGCGCAGGGCGTACCGCTGGATCAATCATGTTGAAATTTGTATGGGACCTCAAGGGGCCTTCTCCGCACCATCCCTCAAAATTTGAGCTGAATCAATTCAAAATCGTGGAAGTTATGGCTGTAACAAGGAAATGCGGACAGACAGAATCACAGACTCACAGACCCACAGACACGGAACCAAATTTGTTCACTAGGCTTTGAAACGCAAAATGCAAGTGGAAATTTTGATTTCTGAAGACAAAAATTTTTTGGCTCACGAAAGTGAACACAAGGCTTCCGCTGCTTCGCAGACTCGGAGCAATACATAACCATTATTTAGTGTCATCTACTGTTATTACCGATTGTGAGCAGTCAAACTAAACAAGGCCTCATTCCTCGTGTTCAATGATGGTGGGCATTCCTTCAGAGTCAAGACTTGAAAATCCAGGACGTAATTTATATCGAAAAGCTTCAATAATGGATCACCTCGATTTCCTGAGGCCTGACCCTCCTCCCAATGAAAATGCAGGTAGCGATGTGTTTCCAAGTGCTCACATCAACGAAGACGACGGATGTTGGTCAACCTTTGGACACATTTACTACCTGGTAGAGTCAGAAACTTTCGTTCCCCAGATACCACGAAATATTTTCAAGATAAAACGCTGGTGACTATTGTACGTGGTAGTAAGAAATTCGGGTGTAGCGGGAAACGACAGGCACGACTGACTCCTCCTTCTTGTAAGGTCCCCAGGTAGCGAAAAAACAGGGTTGATTTGACTAAATGTCTCCACTACTGGGTTCTAGTCTGCTACATTCATTTCAGACATATTTATGCTTATTATATTGAAAAGTAGCTGAAAACAACGAAGGCGAACTTCAAAATACCTACGGAGTTTGTTCAGGTACATTTTTTGTCCCAAGGTGCAACGTAATAATCCTGCTGATGTTTACCTACAATAATTGAAGGTACCACATTGTTTGAAATGGCCTATTGTGAATAGTGTTTGCGAATCCTTTGTTCTGGTCCTCTTCAAATCGAACTGCATCCCATACCTACGCAAATCCTCAATCCAGTGGCGGAAATAATTTTGCAAAAGAATAAGTTCATTTTTGGTACCGTTATAGTATGATAGTAAGAGTAGGGTGGAAGACCCAGCTATTGGACAGGCCCCAGCTATTGGACACCTCGCGTTATTTTCTGATTTCATAAGGTTTTAGGCGGGAGTTTCACGGCGCCACTATTTTTATTGATTAAAGGAACTTCCCTAGATTGCGCTGATGTGCTTTGAAAACATTCAGGATGTTCATAAAAATTTCAGTACGCTCTGAAATCTCGGGAGCGTTGGATCGGACGAGTTCCTTGTGAATTTGATAAGGAATCGACGCGCATTCATTACGTTATTTTCATACTATTCCATTGATTTTATGATTTCTTTTTGTTTGTCCCCATTACCCAAGTAGTTTACCTAGCAGTTGGTGTGCAGAAATAGTAGTTTTATCGTTTTTAACTAATTATAATGAGGGTGTCCAATGGCTGGATCCAGAAAGTTGATGATGCCCAGCTATTGGACGGGTGTCCAATAGCTGGTAATGTGTTGATTTTCCGTAGGTTCCAGCTATTGGACAGGGGCAAGTAATTAAGAGAAACTCTCTTTTCACCCACTTTCCGATCATTTATTGGGTCTCTAACCTAAGTACTTATTTCTTAGACACAGAAGACGAAGACGAAACCTAAAAACGCTGCAAATTATTACTTAACAGTTCATCATTTACCCGTACAGATGCCCCTTCAGCGTAGATCTGTATCATGCCCCTTCTGAGCTCTCCCAGGAAAGCCCTAAATGGAATACTGGAGCCGGCCCGGGAATTACAGTTTCATAAAAATCAGTATGTAAAACGGCAAAATTCAGATGTAGTTCTGAAGGTAAATTGTTGATGTGGAGTGAAAAATTTGTTTTGTTCCCAGCTAGGATTCGAACCTGCCACTTTCATTGTGGGATCACCGGGCTCAACCAACTGAGCTACGGAGCACGTTGGTACGAGGCAAGTGATGTGCGCTCTCAATCCAGGTTGATGCCTGCATACACGCTGCTCTTTGGGGCAAATTAAATGTCATGATAACATCGTAGAATTCTCCGGATGGTCTCAAATATTCAGAAAAAAAATCAAACTTTTTAAATGCGAGAAAACCCTAAACCTCAAAATACCATTTTCCGAGATAGGGATAGTGTGGATAATTCAACCCCTGTTTTTCGCCCCTTAGAGTTGAGTGACACTAATACCGAGCTTCAGGGACCAACTAGAGCCCAAACGGGACCCCCATACTCAAATTTCGTGAATTTTGGTTATTGGGAACTAAGGAAAAAGCCGCGAACGGTGGACGGACGGAAATCTTTTTTATTCAATATTCGTATTCTACGTCCCTTGAAACATAAACCGTGGAATTTTGACGGTGACGACACTGGTTTTATGCCCCCCCCAGGTACACTTTTAGCTAAGAAGGGAGCAAGCAACGTATCGAGGTGGATTGTGCTCCAGCTAAGAGTACGATAACTATGACGTTTTCTTTCTCAGCAACTGGGGACCTCATACCACCGATTATTGTTTATCCAAAGATGTCAAAGATTCAGCTCCAGATGATTGGGGAGGCGGCCGTAGTGACAGCCAATGGATGACATCCGAGGTTTTTTTTTTTTAGTTTATCTCAATAATTTTCAACCGCTATGTGACTATTAATAACATCAAGCGAACAGTTAATAGAGAGTTTTTCCTTACTACGGTGTCGGGACACCGTGGTAAGGAATCTAAGGGAACGCATCATGGATGCTAACTTTTTCAGGATGTCACGTGGTCTTAGTACGGTGTCCGCCGATAAAACGCACGGTGTCTTATCATAACCTGACGCCCAATTGTTTTGAAGCATGATGGCGGATTCTACTCCAGTGTTCCGTTGTGTTGAGTGATCATCCGTAGTGATCTTTTTAAGGATTCAAAAGATTTGTAGGTAAGTAAAATTCACTCATGTGTTTTGATTAGCTGGAAATCGTGAAAGAGTGAGTTGTGAATTAAAATTTGCTTTCGTATCTTGTTGTTTTGATAGTTTCAACTGACGTCTTGCTGCTTCAATTAGAAACGTAGCTCAAGTTTCGAGAGGAAAACAATTCGCAATTTTTGTGTAAACAAAAAATTAAAAAAATGACCAAAAATTAACCAATCACCAAAAATTACGAAAAAATTGTTATAAAATGGCGAGGACAAAAATGTACCCTCCTTCCCTCTGCCGAAAAAATGCAAAAATTACATACAAATACCAAAAAAATAGTCCAAAAATTATGAGAAATTACAAAAAATGTCAATGATCACAAACAATTTCAAAAAAATTATAAAAAATTGACAAGTTATAAAAAAATTACGAAAATTAATTAAAAATTACCGAAAATGTACAAAAAAACGCGAGTTGTTTCCCCCTTGTTAAATGTGCAGAAAAAAAAAGTCTTGACAATTGAAAGGTTCAGTTCGTGGAGGGAAAAACGGAGAAACGCGTTTTATATTTATTTTCCCTTGATTACCCATATTTGAACACGCCTAAAAATACGATTTTTTCACGCAAAATAACGTCGTCGCCGTCAATCAAATTGTTGGAATACAGATCGATAAAACCGTTCAATTCGTCTTCCATAGCAAAGCAATAAATAAATAATAATAAATAATAAATTAAGTAATAAGTAATAAATAATAAACAAATAAAAACTACTGCTAAAAAGCTAGGTCGATTGATATGTTGTCTTGATGAAGAAAAAATAGGATTGAGTCAGCTTTAACCAGCTGTTATCAGTGAAACTTCCAGGGATTACACGGAGAAAAGTTGTTCGTACGGCCGTACGAGAAGGGGTTCGTACGGCCCGGGTGAAGCTCTGCTGCCACGGTGAAGCAGAGCTTCGTACGTCCCGTGTTAGCTAGTTCATGCGTTCTCCGCCTGGTTCGCGGCAATCGCACGGTGTTAGGACACCGTGCTAAGGCCGACCGTGGTAAGGAAAAACTCTCTATTATTTTTGTTGACGGCCGTAAGAGCCATTTGACATTCCAAGTAAGTGAACTGTACACGGAAATGGGATTGTCTTAGTACCTTTACATCCAAATGCCTCGAGACTGATACAACCTGTTGACCTAGCAGCTTTTAAGCCCCTGGAGAGAAGAACTGCCCCGAAAACCCAGTTTCTCGGTGTCCAATAGCTGGGCACCTGGGTGTCCAATAGCTGGGGTATGGTGTCCAATAGCCGGGGTAAACAAGTTTTTCAGCATAAATTGATAAATATAAAAATAATTTACACTTGATTTTAAAAACTGAGTAGTGCAATCGACTGCTGAGGTCTTGTAGATGACGAGGAAAAAGTCGGGACCCTGAGAAGGGAACGGGTGAATTTTCAGGAGCATCGGAAGTCAACATTTCACCTTAGGTGTCCAATAGCTGGTTCCTTCACCCTATGCTATCTGCCGACCCCTTCACTATTATAATACGCTCTCTACCTACCCGTCGCTGTTGTAGTATGCTATCTGCCTCAAACCTGATACCTACCCGATGTATGCGGTGTTAAAAGTTCGGAAAAACAAATCAGCATACTTAGAAAACAATTCACTTCAATTCGGTTTGTCTGCTTAGCATCTAGTCACTGCGACTGCATGAGAGAAGTGGCCTTCATGTCGTATCATGCACGGACCACCTCCTTCCTTCTTCAGTTTTCTGTACAAGGGGTTGCCTGCCCCATTCTGCTTGATGTCGTGTAGGATCTTAGGCAGATTTGAACATAAGTTCGTGGTTGGCAACATTTTTGTCGTCTAGATAGAATAGTAATCAAAGTGATATCTAGAAAACGCTTAGCCCAACCCGTGGTTTGAAAGATACGCGAGAAAGCTGATCTACGGGTAGTATTATCAAAAGATAAAATACAAGCCTACAAGAAATGAAAGGAAAATCGGTCGTCCTAGTGCATGCGCACTCTTTAGGAAGCGTCATCGTCGCCTCAATCCTCCAGACTCCCCTCCACTTTGATGGGTGTTTGTTTTATATTCTAATTCCAGGGGCGCCATTTAAGGGGGGCAGGGGGGGGCCTAGGCCCCCCCCCCCCCCCCAAGGAATTGATAAATAATGAAAATGACTACTGGAGTTATCTAGAATATCATAGCCTTCTTTTAAAAAGGTGTGATGAATTTAAAATTCTCATCACGGTGGCGTGGAAGGAAGGTGAGTGAGTGAATTTAGGTAAGGAGAGAAAAGGAGGAAAAGTCGCAGGCGGCTGTAGTCAACCGAACATCTACGACTTTTGGAGGAGAGAGAGGTGGTGTGGAAGGAAGGTGAGGAAAAGTCGCAGGCGGCTGTAATCAACCGAACATCTACGACTTTGGAGGAGAGAGAGGTGGATGAGGGAATTTCACCTAGGCGGCTGTAGTCAACCGTTCATCTAGGTGAAGGAGAGGAAAGGAGAGGTCCCTTGTCTAGGCGGCTGTATTCAACCGATCATCTAGACAAGGAGGAGGAGGAGAGAGGAGAGAGGAGGTGAAATTCCCAGGCGGCTGTATTCAACCGATCATCTGGGAGGTAAGGTAAGAGAGAGAAGAGAGAGCTGGTTAGAGGAAGTGTCGAATGAAGCTTGAGCGCCAGGATCCGGGGTTATATAGTACTTGGGGGCCTCTCCCTCCAGCTCCTTGCTGGGAGCTGGTAGTGGGGCCCCAGGTTGAGTAACCCTGGGTTCTGTCGCCTGTCCCCACTCATGTCTTTATTTACGGAGCTTTTAGTTTGGCGTTTGAATATTGGTGAGAACTTAATATGATAGGAGTGTTCCCGGGAGGGACTCACGACAGAGGTCCCCCCAGTTTGAACCAATATTGGTGCTGAAGGCGCAAGATGACAGGAGCTGAGGGCTACGGCAAACAAGAGGTGGTCGCTGAAGGCGCAAAACTGACAGGAGCTGAGGGCTACGGCAAACAAGAGGAGGCGCGGAAGGCGCAAAGAGACAGGGGCTGAGGGCCGATGCAAACAGAGGTTGAGCTGAAGGCGGTGCTTAAAAACTAGTAGTAACATGGTAGAGTTAGTAGTAGTAACATGGTAGATGATAAGTAACATAGTAGATGATAAGTAGTAATATGTTAGATGATAAGTGAGCAGGTAGAACATAAGGTAGGTAACAAGGTAGTATAAGTAGGATGAGATGGCGGGAGTATGTACAGTGCAGTGGTCATGATCCCTAAACATTGGCGTTTAGGGAAGTGATCGGCAAGGGCGAGATGAGGTAGATGAACAATATGTACAATGAGATGAACAATATTTACAATGAGATGGAGTATGTACAGAGGATGAATGAGTAGTTACAGATGACGGGTGAGTATTTACAGTATTTACAGATGAATTAGTATATACAGATAGTACAGAGGTATGTACACACATTTGGTCACTTTGTGGGAGGCGGTTGCGAGGATCCGCCGGTTCCTGGGTGTGGTGTGGCGAGTGGTTGTGTGTGTGTGTGTGTGAGTATAGTGTGTTGGGGGCAGTCGCCGGCGGCCGACGCGTTGAGGCGGCCACGGAGGGGCCTCGAGTTCCGGTACAGTGCGAGTGGGTTGATGAGACACCAGCGCTGTCCCGGAATCTCAAGGCCCCGCCGTGATTTCTCATAGCGGGGCGGGGGACTTGGCCGCCGGGACGAGGGGGGCGTGGGGACGCTCCCTCCGTCCGTTCCGTCGCCCGGGCCGTTTCGTCCCGGCGGGAACTATTGGGGATATCCCCGACGATGGAGGGGAGGGAGGGGGATCGAAGATGGAAAATTGGGGGGGGTTGTGAAGCTGAATGGTTGAAATTTGAACAGGGGGGGCTGAAATTTGGACAGGGGGGGCTGAAATTTGAACGGGAGGCGGGGGAGGCATGAGTTCCGCAAGGCGGAACTCGTGACGGATGGAATCCATCAGGGGGTCGGTTGGGGTGTAGGGGGGGTGTACCCCCGTGGCTTGTGCTACGCGAAATTCGCGTAGAATTCGCCACTGGGGGTACTTCCATCGTCGGGGCCGGGGAGGTAACCCGGAGATCCGTGGCGGAACAAAATAAAGCGGTGTGGTAGGCCCGGGCGAGGGGGGTAGGGGGGAAAGCGGGTCCGGGACAAAAACGTCCCGGAGAATCGCCGCCATTTCCGGATCCGAGTCGAAATCCGGAAACGACGGAGGTGACGGGTGTTGCGGGAAGAGCTGATGGTGCATCGTGAACGGACGGCGGGAGACTGATAGTGTTAGGTGTTGGGGTTAGCACAGGTGCGGGTTTACACCTGGCTAACGGGACTGTATGTGGTTTGCCGTCAATTAACAGGGTTGCGGTTGTATGTGTTGTGCGAATGACTTGAAAGGGCCCGGCGTAAAGTGGTTGGAAAGTTTTATGGATGCCGGGCTCTTTCAGGTACATGTGTGTTGTGGTGAAAAATCGTTTGGGATAAGTGGTGTCGTTTGTCGGTGTTGTTGAGTGTAGTGGTTCCCTGTTAATTGACGGTGTGTGGTGTGGAGTGAAAATATCGGCCGGTAAACGTAGCGGGTCTTTAAAGGCGTTTTGTGCGGGGCTAGTTTGGTCTGAAGGACGGGCGGATGTTCGAAGGCTGAGCAAAATGTAGGGGAGGGATTTTGTCCAGGAAGGGGAATTTGTCGATGTAGAAATGGCTTGTTTCAGGACCGAGTGCCACCGCTCTATTTTCCCGTTGGATTGGGGATGGTATGGGGTAGTGTGAATTTTGTGTATGCCGAGGGAACGTAGTAAATCGGAAAAGTGGGCGGACTCGAACTGCCTCCCTTGATCGACCGTGACTGTCCGCGGACAACCGTAACGGCTAACCCATTGAGAAAGGAAAGCCGTTGCGACGGTGTCCGCGGTGATGTTTGAGAGTGGGATGCATTCCACCCAGTTGGTGGCACGGTCGATCATCGTGAGGCAGTATTTCTTCCCCTCGGACGGGGGAAGGGGGCCCACTAAATCCAGATGAACGTGTTCCCACGGCAGGGAGTCGGGAATGGGTTGAGGAGGGACATGCGGGTGGGCCGAGACTTTGAAACGCTGGCACTTCTGGCACCCCAGAACCCAGTTACGAATATCTGTATTCATATGGGGCCAGAAGTACCGCGTCTTGATGAGGTCCCGGCTCGCCCGAATGCCAGGATGGTGAAGGGAATGGTAGTGGAGGAACAACTGCCTCCTTAACCCCGGTGGGACGTAAGGGCGCGGTGAATCGGCCGTTACGTCGCACCAGAGGTCGAGGGGGGGCAGCTGCTCCAACTTGGATGCGGAAATGAGGTTGGAGAGGGCGGGGTCAGAGGTGGGATCTTGGTGTGATTTGATGGATTGAGGGGAAGGGAATGGCAGCAACTCCGCCACCGGCGCCGGGACAGGGGTGGGTCTGGAGAGGGCGTCCGCCACGCAGTTGTCGGCCCCCGGCAGATATCGAATATCGGACGTAAACTGTCCGATAAACTCGAGCTGCCGGAGGCGACGCGGGGAGGCGGACTTGCGATTTTGAAGGAGGGCGTGGGTCAGGGGCTTATGGTCTGTAATGACAGAGAACTGCCTGCCCTCCACGAAGTCACGAAAGTGTTTTATGGCTTCGTGGGTGGCGAGGAGTTCCCTGTCGAAGGTAGAGTAGTTTTTCTGGGTGGGGGATAAGGTTTTGGAAAAGAAGCCAATGGGTTGGGGGGTGGCGCCGGTGTGCTGTTGGAGCACTGCCCCGATGGCCCAATCGGACGCATCGGTAGTGATGGAAAGGGGAGCGTGAGGGTCGGGGTGGGCTAATAGAGCGGCGTCTACTATAGTTAGAGAGCCAGTGGCCTCCTAATTTAACCGGAAGATGTATAGCTGTAATCCCCCTAAATCGAAGGGGCTTGATGCCCTGAAACGAGATCCGCGAGTCAGCCACTCCCTACCCGGGGCATTATTATAGAAATTTTGAATTCAATTTTCAAAATTTTGGCTCCTAATTTAACCGAAAGATAAATGGTTGAAATTTGTTTCAAGATGTAGGTTTCTGATCACTGGTTTAGGATTCAGGGCGACTGACGACCGATCCTGGGCCAATTTACTAACTGACGCGTTCAAATTTGGTTAAAATGTGCATCTAATTTAACCGAGAGATAAATGGCTGGGGTTTTTTTTTAAACGACCAGCATGCAGCCCTAAATAACATTGTGCAACGACTGACGGCGCCAGCTGGGCAGATTTCATAACTGACGACAATTTAAATTTCGGTTGAACGAAACTTAACCGAGAGATAAATGGTTGAATTTTGTTTCAAAATGTAGGTTTTCTGTTAGTGACCCAGGATTGAGGGCGACTGACGGCCGATCCCGGGCCAATTTAGTAACTGACGCGTTCAAATTTGGTTAAATTGTGCATCTAATTTAACCGAGAGATAAATGGCTGGGGTTTTTTTCAAAACGACCAGCATGCAACCCTAAACCGCAATACAATAACGACTGACGGCGGTAGTTGGGCAGATTTCATAACTGACCACAATTTAAATGTCGGTTGATCGAAACTTAGCCGAGAAGTAAATGGTTGCATTTTGTTCCAAAATGTAGGTTTTCTGTTACTGGTCCAGGATTCAGGGCGACTAACGACCGATCCACCCATGATTATCTGCCTTGCTTGTAGGTCCAAACTGGCAATGCCCGAGAATCAATGCTCCACAACCCTCCCAGAAGAGCTCTTTTGATTTTTTCGTTCAGTTCAGCCTGGTCGGGGGGAATGGTGCTAGGACTGAAGGACTTGTCAAATTTGAGTTCCGGTTCATTTGAGTTTTTAGGCAAAATAGCTCTGCAAAATAGCTCATGTCGGGCTTCATTGACCTTTTTTGTCCCCCCGCACTCCATACATTCTGCATACGAATTCATGCAGAATTTCATATATGTCTTTCTCAATGATACTGTCTGCAAGATTTTCGAATACACGAATGAAACGAGGATCACTCGCAAGGAAAGAGAGTATTTTCCCTTTCTGAAAAATGCTGGAATATGGCCGCAACCAGTGAATGTATGAAATGCTGTCAATGCCCGAGATAATTCATTACCTTGAGTATTTTACAGAGAATAGACGTTTATGAGAATTTTCGAGCCTGAAGTGGCAGTTCCTATTTGGACCAGTGCGTTGCTAACATTCGACATCAGAACAACGGACTAGTATATTCTCATGGTCTTGCATGTGAGCAAGGTTGAAAATAATGCGCTCATCAGCCTCTTCGTAGTCGCATTTGTGTTAAAATACACGGGTATCAGGCAAAAATGGTGGGTACCATTTCTTCCCTTAAAATATTCAATAAAAAACTTAACGTAGGACTCCTTGAAATACGGATTTGATGATAGTGCTTTACCAGAATCAGCCGGTCTTTGTTGTTCAGGGTCCAATATTTGACACGCAACTGGAGCATTACTTCGCCGGTTTTCGCCTCTCTTACCGAAAAATGAAATGAACTTCCCATAAAGGCTGAACAAACAGCACTGCAAACAGCATCTGTCTTGCCGATATGTTTTTGACAGATACTTGAATCCTTCACTGAAGGCTGCAAAGAAGCGAAAAATGTTACTCGTTTCAGAAAAATAACAGCTCAATATTCAGGAAAGAAGAGACAACTCAAATGCGACTACGAAGAGGCTGATGAGCGCATTATTTTCAACCTTGCTCACATCCAAGACCATGAGAATATACTAGTCCGTTGTTCTGATGTCGAATGTTAGCAACGCACTGGTCCAAATAGGAACTGCCACTTCAGGCTCGAAAATTCTCATAAACGTCACTTCTCTGTAAAATACTCAAGGTAATGAATTATCTAGGGCATTGACAGCATTTCATACATTCACTGGTTGCGGCCATATTCCAGCATTTTTCAGAAAAGGGAAAATACTCTCTTTCCTTGCGAGTGATCCTCGTTTCATTCGTGTATTCGAAAATCTTGCAGACAGTATCATTGAGAAAGACATATATGAAATTCTGCATGAATTCGTATGCAGAATGTATGGAGTGCGGCGGGACAAAAAAGGTCAATGAAGCCCGACATGAGCTATTTTGCAGAGCTATTTTGCCTAAAAACTCAAATGAACCGGAACTCAAATTTGACAAGTCCTTCAGTCCTAGCACCATTCCCCCCGACCAGGCTGAACTGAACGAAAAAATCAAAAGAGCTCTTCTGGGAGGGTTGTGGAGCATTGATTCTCGGGCATTGCCAGTTTGAACCTACAAGCAAGGCAGATAATCATGGGTGGATCGGTCGTCAGTCGCCCTGAATCCTGGACCAGTAACAGAAAACCTACATTTTGGAACAAAATGCAACCATTTACTTCTCGGCTAAGTTTCGATCAACCGACATTTAAATTGTGGTCAGTTATGAAATCTGCCCAACTACCGCCGTCAGTCGTTGTTGTATTGCGGTTTAGGGTTGCATGCTGGTCGTTTTGAAAAAAACCCCAGCCATTTATCTCTCGGTTAAATTAGATGCACAATTTAACCAAATTTGAACGCGTCAGTTACTAAATTGGCCCGGGATCGGCCGTCAGTCGCCCTCAATCCTGGGTCACTAACAGAAAACCTACATTTTGAAACAAAATTCAACCATTTATCTCTCGGTTAAGTTTCGGTCAACTGAAATTTAAATTGTCGTCAGTTATGAAATCTGCCCAGCTGGCGCCGTCAGTCGTTGCGCAATGTTATTTAGGGCTGCATGCTGGTCGTTTTGAAAAAACCCCAGCCATTTATCTCTCGGTTAAATTAGATGCACAATTTAACCAAATTTGAACGCGTCAGTTAATAAATTGGCCCGGGATCGGCCGTCAGTCGCCCTCAATCCTGGGTCACTAACAGAAAACCTACATTTTGAAACAAAATTCAACCATTTATCTCTCGGTTAAGTTTCGGTCAACCGAAATTTAAATTGTCGTCAGTTATGAAATCTGCCCAGCTGGCGCCGTCAGTCGTTGCACAATGTTATTTAGGGCTGCATGCTGGTCGTTTAAAAAAAAACCCCAGCCATTTATCTCTCGGTTAAATTAGATGCACATTTTAACCAAATTTGAACGCGTCAGTTAGTAAATTGGCCCAGGATCGGTCGTCAGTCGCCCTGAATCCTAAACCAGTGATCAGAAACCTACATCTTGAAACAAATTTCAACCATTTATCTTTCGGTTAAATTAGGAGCCAAAATTTTGAAAATTGAATTCAAAATTTCTATAATAATGCCCCGGGTAGGGAGTGGCTGACTCGCGGATCTCGTTTCAGGGCATCAAGCCCCTTCGATTTAGGGGGATTACAGCTATACATCTTCCGGTTAAATTAGGAGGCCACTGGCTCTCTAACTACTAGGTCCTGTTTGCAAATTTTGAAGGCGGAGGAGAGTTGGGGGGTCCAGGTGATGGGGCGGTTATCATTTTTTTTGGAGGGTTGGGGAATGGCGTGTATGAGTGGTTGTTGATGTTGAGCGGCGTGTTTTATGTGTCTACGGTAAAAATTGAGCATACCCAGGAAGCGGCGGAGCTCGGTGACCGTGCGGGGTTGCGGGAAGTCAATAATCGCGTGGACCTTGTCCGGGAGGGGTGTGATGCCGTCCGAGGATACTTGGTGGCCGAGGCAGCGGACGGAGGGTTGGCCGAGGACACATTTGTCGGTGTTGACTAGGAGGCCTTCGGAGGAAAAGATGTTGAGGACTTGCTGTAGGTGGGCGAGGTGTTCTTCCTGGGTCTTGGAGGCGATCAGTATATCGTCGAGAAAACAAAATACGAAAGGCAGGCCTCGCAAGATACTGTCCATATACCGCTGCCAAGTTTGCGCCGTGTTCCTTAATCCGAAACCCATCTTCACATACTCAAATAACCCGAAAGGGGTAATTATAGCGGTTTTCGGGACGTCGGGGGGGTGGATATTGATGTGATGGAACGCTCGCGAAATATCAAGGGTGGAAAAGATCGTGGCGCCATGGAGGTGTGACGAAAAGTCACGCAGGTGGGGGACATTATAGAGGTCCGGCGTGGTTTTCGCGTTGAGCCGCCGGTAGTCCCCGCAGGGGCGGATATCCCCGTTGGGCTTCTGGACGATGTGGAGTGGAGAAGCCCAAGGGGATTTTGAGGGGCGTATGATACCGTCGGCGATGAGTTTGTCGAAATGTTGGCGGGTCTTTGACAACTGAAGGGGATGTAGGCGGCGGGCTTTGGCGGTGATGGGTGGTCCTGTGGTCTCAATATGGTGCTGGACAGTGGAGATGTGTGCGGAGGGGCGGCGCTGGGGACGGTAGTTGAGGAGGAGGCGTTCGAACTGTGTTGGGGGGTGGTTGATAGCGTGAATGAATCCGGGTATGGGTGTTTTGGTGGCGGGGTCGATCAGGCGCGCGTTCCGGACGTCGACCTGGAGACCGAAATAGGCAAGAAAATCGGCCCCCAGGATCGCCTTCTCCACGTCCGCCACGGTAAACTCCCACTCGTACGCGAGCCCGCTCATATGAACTGAGGAGCGGTACGTCCCGTACGAGGGGATGGTGGTACCGTTGGCGGCGTAGAGAAGCTGCCGGTAGCAGCGCGCCTGACGACGGAGGATGTTGTTGGGGAATATCGACAGCGCCGCCCCCGTGTCCACCAGGAAAGGAACATTTGTTTTCCTGCAGCGCAGGAAAAGTCGCTGGTGGGTCGGAAGGGCGTTGTGTTTGATGGCGGAGGCAGGGACGTGTGGTGGAGGTGGCAGGTCCTCCGCGAAGGAGACGCGGGGCGGTCTGTTGCCGGTCCGGAGGGTGGGATTTGTAGCGGCCGGTGGAGTGGTGGCCGGAGGGGGTTGTGCCCTGGAGGCGGGCTTGGCGGGTCCATTCCGAGGTGGGGGAATGGAAGCGGCGGCGTGAGTGGCGGCCGGAGGGTTGGTAGCCCTTGTGGCGGGCGGGGAGGTTTCGTTCCGAGGTGGGGGAACGGCAGTGGCGGCGTGAGTGGCGGCCGGAAGGTTGGTTGCCCTTGTGGCGGGCGGGGAGGTTCCGTTCCGTGGTGGGGGAACGGCAGCGGCGGCGTGAGTGGCGGCCGGGAGGTTGGTAACCCTGGTGGCGGGCGGGGAGGTTCCGTTGCGGTGGCGGTGGGGTGAGGGTTCCGGCGGCGCTGCAGGCGCGGCCGGGAGGTTGGCCGCCGTGGCGGCGGCGTAGGAGGGGTAGCGCGGTCCGGTGGTGGTGGCTGTGTGAATGCGGGCGGGGGGGGTAGGTGCATGGTCCCCCCCGTGTTGGCGAGGAGGGGGGCCCGCCGGATTTACCGGCGGGCGGCTGCGTTTCCCTGCTTAGGGGCGAAGGAGCAGGGGGGTTGGCACTTGCGGGCCTCCCCACCGAAGTTTACGTGATAGAAACAACGGTGGGGGGGGTCCGCAGGGAGGTAGTCGGTCGTAGTGGGGCGGGCCGAGGTGGGTGCGCGCGCAGCTGCCGGGGAGCGTCCTCTGCGCTGGTGGGGAGGGGATGCGTTGCGGCGCTCGGGTGAGCGCTGGCGGCGGCGGTCGGCGGACGAGTCGCGCCGGCGGTCCGCCGAAAGGGGTCGACGTCCGTCGAGGGAGGGTGCCCGGCCGCGGTCCCGGGATTTTGTGCGGTCCCGGAACGGCGGGGGGTGGCGTGGAGTACGCACCTCACCGACGGCGGCCGCAGCGGCCAAATCGTGCACGGTGTCCGCGAGCCGTAGGAGGGGCTCGTCGGGACCGTCGAGATGGCTGGCAAGGGCCATCTGGATGGGGTGGGGAAGGGCACGTAACCAGAACGTGCGTGCGATGTCGGCGGTCATAATTCCTTGCAGCTGGTGTCGCAGCCGTCGGTAGAGGTGGGAGGGCTTCTGGTCGCCGAGGTGTTGAGGTTGGGAGAGGGCGGCTACTCGGGCGATCTTCGACGGCTGGTAGGTGTTGATGAGGCGGCTGCGGAGGTCGTCGTACGCAGCGGCGGCGTCGGGGGAGATATCCGAGGTCTGCAGCAGGATCTCGTAGGGCAGTAGCGAAATGATCCGGGAATACCGGGTTTTCTGGCTGCGGATGTTGGCGGCCGAAAATGCTGCGTCTACTTGGAAAAACCACAGCGCCGGGTCGTGCGTGTAGAAGGGGGGCAGCGACAGAGGGAACGCAGCGGACGCCGTCATGACGTTGGCGGCGGCTGCGGCCGTAGCGGCGGCGGCGGCGGTGTCTGACGTTGCAGAGGCCGGCGGGGAGAGAGTGGAGAAAGGGTTGTCGGCCAATGCGTCGGATGTCGCAGCGGCGGGCGGCTGCAGCGTGGCTGGTCGCAGGAGCGGCGGCGTCGGTGAGTTCGGGTCCATTTCTGTAACTAAAATTCAAAAATTTGACGTGGTTTTGAATTTTGAAATTCGCAATCGGCGGGAGCGGTGGTGCGTTGAGTTGAGAGGTGAGTGTTGAGGGTTGGGCCAAGAATTGCGAATTTAAACTGACTGGTTAAAATTTGAATTTAAAATTGGGGACACCGAACTACTTGACTGGGGCGACACATGAGGTGGGAAGGTGGTAAGGAAGAAGGTTGAGTGAACGTCGGGTTCACCACTGTGATGAATTTAAAATTCTCATCACGGTGGCGTGGAAGGAAGGTGAGTGAGTGAATTTAGGTAAGGAGAGAAAAGGAGGAAAAGTCGCAGGCGGCTGTAGTCAACCGAACATCTACGACTTTTGGAGGAGAGAGAGGTGGTGTGGAAGGAAGGTGAGGAAAAGTCGCAGGCGGCTGTAATCAACCGAACATCTACGACTTTGGAGGAGAGAGAGGTGGATGAGGGAATTTCACCTAGGCGGCTGTAGTCAACCGTTCATCTAGGTGAAGGAGAGGAAAGGAGAGGTCCCTTGTCTAGGCGGCTGTATTCAACCGATCATCTAGACAAGGAGGAGGAGGAGAGAGGAGAGAGGAGGTGAAATTCCCAGGCGGCTGTATTCAACCGATCATCTGGGAGGTAAGGTAAGAGAGAGAAGAGAGAGCTGGTTAGAGGAAGTGTCGAATGAAGCTTGAGCGCCAGGATCCGGGGTTATATAGTACTTGGGGGCCTCTCCCTCCAGCTCCTTGCTGGGAGCTGGTAGTGGGGCCCCAGGTTGAGTAACCCTGGGTTCTGTCGCCTGTCCCCACTCATGTCTTTATTTACGGAGCTTTTAGTTTGGCGTTTGAATATTGGTGAGAACTTAATATGATAGGAGTGTTCCCGGGAGGGACTCACGACAAAAGGAATATTTTGAATGAATATTATTGGAATGTAGCAATGCTAATTTAATGAATTGAAAAAGGGTACTTTGATTTTGTTTTTATTTATTCTTTTATTGAAACTTTAAATATGTAAAAGGAAGCATAAAATTAGCCTACATCTAAATGTAATATTAATTTAAACAAATTTGCGGGGGAAAAAACCCTGGACCCCCTTTCCTTAGTAGATATATCATACCCCCCATACCCCCTGGCGTTTGCCCCCCCCAACAGTTTGGTGAAATGGCGCCCCTGTCTAATTCTGACCACGCATTCTCACGCAACATGTTTGACCAAATCCTAAATCTAACACTGTTTTGAACGATTCTTCATTACGGTACTGAGCGTTATCATGAGAAGGTTGCAGACCTTGATATTATCGCATTGCGATGCGAAGTATTTTAGGAGAGTTTTACCCTGTACATAGTTCCTTCGGGTGAAGGACGATTGCTGAGGTGTCTGCCTTGGTGGCATACAGGTTTTCCACGTAGGGAACTTCAAATGATGAAGATTCGAATTCTGTGAAGTTGAAATACTGCAGTTTTGAAAGTACCTACTCTGGTACAACCTTCAGTTCGATTCATTTTCGACAGTAGTTTGTATGTAAACACTGCTACTATTAAACTCAAGCTAAATTCTATTATGATCAGATAGAAGAGAATTCTATCAGATAGTTATTCTGATGAGTTCCATCAGAATAAAATAATGGTTGTTGCGGATGATATTCCCTCCCCATTCCCCCCCATTCCACGCGCATGAAGTTTTTATATCTTTGTGATATCTTTGTGTATTCGAGGTTTCCGTGTGCCTTTGTTGCAATATTGGCTCATTTAGGGCTACACCCCCCCCCTCCCCACCACACCCAAAAAACCCTGTTGTAAACATTTACCCGCCAAGAAAACCTCCTCAACCGTAAAAAGAATTGATATCTGTCGTAAGCCTAGAGGTAGGGTAGGTTTGGATAGGTTGAAGGAGAGGATGTGTGTTCCTTAGGAGTCTTTTCGAATAGCTAACGCCACCATAGCTTATCACCACAGCAGGCGTTAAGGTTCTCACACAATATGCGGGAACAGGACAGGAAACGCCATGGGTAGGACACGGGATGCCGGCCGGCCGCCGCTGTCCCGTCCTGCGCCTTTACCCACATTAGGCAGGACTTTCCCCAACTCTCTTTCCCCACCACTCGCCATGCTCCCCTCGTCATAGGCCAGAGTCTGAGGGTGAACGGGGGGGGGGGGGATGGTGTGCGTGAATGTGGAGAAGGTAAACATTGGGTGGTGGAGGGGGAACGTCCCATGCCAGGCAACGCCGTTTGTTGCTTTGAGAGCGATCACGGTGGAACCCGTCCTGTTCCTATCCCATGTCGTGACCGCCGGGTCCCACCTAGTATGCTTATCTCCATTCAAATACAGGAAGCGAAAAAATACGACCCATGTCCTGTTTGCTGTCCTGTTCCCACATAGTGTGAAAGAACATTTAGAGGAAGAGGCATCCCGTGGTTATCACCACAGCGAGTGCTAGAGGAAGGAATGTCCCGAGGTTACCACCACAGTAGATGAGAAGGTAGGTGAAAGGGTAGGAGAGAGAGAGAGAGAGAGGTAAGAGGGAGGTCCGTGGAATGAAGAGCTGGGCGAGCCAGTCAGTTTATAAAAGCTTCGTTCTTAGTGGGCGTTCTGACAGTTCTCGAACTCATAAGAACTGGGACGGAAAATCCCGGGGCGTTCCGGAACTTGAGGAACCGCGTTCTGCACTGCGAACGATTTCAGAACTGGAAGTGGAACGCATGCGCCACCTACGTTCTTGAGTTCCAGTTCTGACAGTTCCGAAAAAAATCGGGGACTGTCAGAACCGTTCGGAACTGGATTTGCAAAACACTGCGAACGCAGAACTCGGCGTTCCGGAACTGGGCGTTCTGGCACTGCGAACGACAAAACTCGACTGCGCTTGCCCAGAACCGTTCGGAACTGGCAGAACGCACACTGAGAACGAAGCTAAAGTTGCCTCCACCTCGTGGGTCCCTCCTGTGTCAACAGTCATTAACAGCTGTTGAGAGTCATTGGGAGTTGATGGAGGGGACCCTTCTGGTCCTTTTCGGGAGGCGTCGCACAGCTTGTCTTTCTACTTGTTTACTGGTTGAATATATAAGTTTACATGAGAGTGGTATCGCAGCTGAGGGGTACCACGACAATATCCATTTTGCCCCCCAAAGTAGCATGATCTGGACCTACCTCTGTTCGACCTAGTACCTAGGTAATTCGTACGTTTTTGAAGGGCGGAGTGTTCCGGTCTGATGAGCTGATTTTAATCGAATCCTAAGCCTCATAATAAATTTTCATCCTGACGATGTGTATCAATATAGCCTGCAGTTTGTCAGTCAATACAGACTTTCGGTTCTTTCAAAACCCTGAATCACTATGGGTAATTACTGATTATCCTGATGCTGAAGAAGGAGAGATTAGGGAGGATCAACCTTATTTTAAAAGAAATTCATTTTATTTATTTATCGTCGTTGATTTAGGTATGGTTACTTTACAATTTCACGTGTAATTTACAACACTGAAAGATTGAAAAATGATATCGTATTTTAAAATAGGGGGAGCTTCAATACTTAGGTGGTCCATATGCGATGTGACACCTCTCATGTAGGCAACTAAAAGCCTCTGATAATAGTCCAATATGTACGGTGTCTTCGAGGGCAACGGCGGGTGACCTGCCAATTTCTCCCGGCCGCGGTATTCCTGTCTCGTATGTCACAGTGGCTGGTCGGTGGATGCCCGCTCGTGCATTTATAGACACACCATTTATATGCAGACGTCACAAGTGCAGAGCTCATACATAATATATGCCTCCCTCCGACTGATATTTGAATATTTTCAGCTCAAAAAAAACCTCGGTTTTCTCCACAAGCAATGCTCACTCCAAGCATTTATGCACCAAGGCCATCATGAGATTATTCACTGGTAATATAAAAATCGTTCATCTATGTACGTCAAAAGCCTGACAGGTAGGTAACACTTATGCTTCACTCAGGTTACAAAACAAGAAATGGTTTATATAAATATTATAAGGCAAGAGATACTCAAGCTACAATGTCCCCAATTCTACAGCAAAATATATTGGCCCAAGTGTTTTTATTTTAAATTTTTCTAATATTGCTATGTACCATAACGCAATGGTTTGTAGGAATGGGCGTTGCAGCAGGAGGAATATAGTTTTGAGTTTTCCGGAGTTTCTACTTCATCTGACGTGTTGCGAAAAGGTGATTTTGGTGGCCAGAAGGAGAGGGAAATGTTGGAACTCGGTGGTACTCAAGGCGCTGTCCAACCTCATTGTACGCATGCCCTCTGGGTCCCTTCATCCCCTTCAGGGCGTTCGTAAATAGGAAACAGTTTATTACACAAGCGAGGATTAGTGTTGGGGGAGCCCACTATTATTTTATTCATAGTGCGAACGAGGTTCCTTGCTCAGAGCTTTCTTCCTGTTGTACAGTCGGATAAGTGTTGGTCGACATTTTTCCGAGTCTCGTAATCATGCGATATTTGGTTGCTCTTCAGACAAAGCAGAGAGCCATATAAAAGAAATTGAGGTAGAAACTGAATTCATTTGAGAGTCGCACCTAATATTATTCCTACGTTCTCTTTCATAACATCCATTCAACCTGACCTCTGGATCCTCTTTCCAACACCTGCTTCTTCTTACTATCCACCCTACACTCAACCACCTGGCACCTAACCATTATACCTGCCTATGTGGATCCATCCCAAGGGTTTTCAACAACGAATGAACTGTTGTGACAAGAATGGCCTGGTGATTGGGCAGTTGTTGGAGGGCAAAGGAGGAATCAAATGACGTCGGTCACTCATTTCCATTAAAAACTATATTTTTATGTATTTTCTACTTTTCTCCTACCTTTACCCCTGGGCTGATTGATGATTCGAGTGATATGTTTTGATGCTACCCTGATCGAAGTGTTCTTTGTCAGTTCAAAGTATATCCTATAATTATGATTTCCTCATCAATTTGCTGCTGACAGAAAAATGCTCTGAAGTAGGTATTTACCTACTTTCCTCCTACCATCGGCGTGTACAAGTTTAGCTGCTAACACTTAGGATGTATAAGATGCCCACAACCTCGTTATGCGTTCCAGAACGTCTTATTTTGTTCGTATGGACCCCTAACTTAATCTAGAATCAAATGATAGGATAATGGTCATTATTAACATTTTTTGTATCGTTTCATTTTGCAAATTTATTTAATTTAGATTTAGATTTAGATTTAGATTTATTTAATCGCTCTATCTCCCAAATACAAAAATGGACAGCCAAGTGGAGAATGAAATTAAACGAACCAAGTCAGTGCATGTAGATTTCACGAATCTCAAAATTGACTTCGTGTCCGTACCTCAAAAATGATTCCGTACGCCAACGACGCAAAGTATCTAGGAATGACATTAGATGCGAGACCGAATCGAAAGCGCATGTTCGAAAGAAAAACCTGTATAGATGCTCCTTCTGCGTAGATCACTGTTTTCTGTTGGTCAGCACCCTCGTGCTCCCCCAGGAAAGCCCTAAATCGAGTACTGGAGCCGGCCAGGGAATTAAAGTCAATAAACTACAAAAGAGCCATCATTTTTCAAATGAAATAATATCACAGAATAACCAACTGGACTTCATACTCCGTGAATATAATCATGTGCTCCCTAGCAATGATGATCTCGGGCCAATTCACGATTGTTAGCGCGTTCCTAGTGATGATATTTGGGCTCAATGTATACAATTTCATTCACCCTCCTGTTGAAAATGCCTGTCGGTGCAAAGTTCTGGGCCTTACTGTGAACGGCTGGACGTACAACGCTCCGGGTGATCTTAAAAAACTCCCAAGTTCGACAACTATTTAAAACCGTAAAAAAATTCGAGAAAACGACGTCCTGGAGACGTCAACCCCTATTTTTCACCCCTTAGGGTGACTGACAACAACGCCGAGCTTCGAGGACCAACTAGACCCCAAATGGGACCTATAAACCGACTATCGTCAATTTCGGTTTATGGTACCTAAGAAAAGTGCTCAGTACGGCGTACAGCGGACGGCGGACGGACAGAAATTTGTTTTACTGCATTTTCGGATACCTTGAAACGGAAACCATCAAAATTTGAGGGGTGGTTAGACTTTTTTTTTCATGCTCGATTCCAATGGTTCATTATCTATATAACTAAATTTACAGGTGATTTTCTGTTTGTCCTTCAATCACGCCAAAACGGCTCAATGGATCGAACCCATCTCGCGTATTTGAATGTTTCTATGACCAGGGAAGGACATAAGGAGGTTCACTTCCGGATCCGATGGATAGGGGTGAAGGTTTATAGGGAAGCCGAAACATAAAAAAATTAAATTCTCGAAAACGGCTAAATGGATCGAACCCATCTCGCGTATTTAAATGTTTCTATGACCGGGGAAGGACATAAGGGGGGTTACTTCCGGATCCGATGGATAGGGGTGGGGGTTTATAGGGAAGCCGAAACATAAAAAAATTAAATTCTCGAAAACGGCTCAATGGATCGAACCCATCTCGCGTATTTAAATGTTTCTATGACCGGGGAAGGACATAAGGGGGTTTACTTCCGGATCCGATGGATAGGGGTGAAGGTTTATAGGGAAGCCGAAACATAAAAAAATTAAATTCTCGAAAACGGCTCAATGGATCGAACCCATCTCGCGTATTTAAATGTTTCTATGACCGGGGAAGGACATAAGGAGGTTTACTCCCCGATCCGATGGATAGGGGTGGGGGTTTATAGGGAAGCCGAAACATAAAAAAATTAAATTCTCGAAAACGGCTCAATGGATCGAACCCATCTCGCGTATTTAAATGTTTCTATGACCGGGGAAGGACATAAGGGGGTTTACTTCCGGATCCGATGGATAGGGGTGGGGGTTTATAGGGAAGCGGAAACATAAAAAAATTAAATTCTCGAAAACGGCTCAATGGATCGAACCCATCTCGCGTATTTAAATGTTTCTATGACCGGGGAAGGACATAAGGGGGGTTACTTCCGGATCCGATGGATAGGGGTGAAGGTTTATAGGGAAGCCGAAACATAAAAAAATTAAATTCTCGAAAACGGCTCAATGGATCGAACCCATCTCGCGTATTTAAATGTTTCTATGACCGGGGAAGGACATAAGGAGGTTTACTCCCCGATCCGATGGATAGGGGTGGGGGTTTATAGGGAAGCGGAAACATAAAAAAATTAAATTCTCGAAAACGGCTCAATGGATCGAACCCATCTCGCGTGTTTAGATGTTTCAGTGATCGGGGAAGGACATAGGGGGATTCACCCCGAGTTCTACCCGTCAGCGACGGGCACAACAGCTAGTTGAAAATAATAAACCAAAAAGAACGTGGTTAATTTGCTCATTGCGCATGACAGAATTGGATTGCAATCCATCGTTCCACCGGATATTTTTTCGACGACGGACGACCGCGGAAACTGCCCGAAGCGCGAGGCAGATGCGCACAGTTGTCCCGCAAGCTGGTTCCCGCCCGATCCCCACTCTTTTCCCTTCCGACCGAGTGCCCACACTCCTCGTGACGCTCGCACCTCTTGAATTCTTATTTTAGTCGTTCACTCCCGAACCGAGCAGAGTCAGTTCACCGTTCGACCGCTCGCGCGTCCGATAGCACCAAAGCGTCACCTTTTTCGAGAAAAAACGCTTTTTTTTCTCTCTCAAGGATCGTTGGTGTTGTTGCGCACATTGCACCCGGTTTCCGGTGATATTCGTCAGTAAACTGAAAACCGTGCCGTTGTGAAATTCCTGTGAATAAGTTTCATCCAGTGAAATAATCCACTGCAGAAGTCAAAGCGGCTTTGGTTGAGTAATAAAATTGTCATCGGGTCTGGGGGCGTATACGAACGGAGTAGCTGCTCTCTGGGTTTTCTCACAGTCAACACTCCTTGTGAAGAGGTTCGTTACTGCTTTTAATTATACTTAATTACCTAACGTAATTTTTTATTTTATCATAATTGAGTGAAGGTTAACGCTCAAGATGTCATTTGATCTATTAATTCAGCACGTTCCTACCTGTATCCAAATATTACTTGCTTACACGTCTTAATGCGTGCAAAATTGGTTGCAAACAGGCAAATTTATTATTTCACTGAAAGCGTTTGCTAATTATTGCACTCCACCGGCTCTCCTTGGTTTTATCGATTCGTTTCTCCAAAACTTCGGTGTTTTCAATACGAACATCACTACTTGATGTACGAGTATGATAACTGTGAGTGGAGGTAGGTACACATTGCTCAATAATTTGATTACTGCTAATCTTCAGAAATGTCATTTATGTAGCTGCAGCAGTCCTGATAGAATATTGATAGAAGGAAATTACCTACATTTGCAAACACGGTGGGCCACAAGATTTAAGACAATTCAACACCATTAAAAACCCGACAGCAATAAATTAGGGAATTGTAAGATTATTGTTGTACCATAGGTCGCGCACCATATCTGTATGTTGAGAGCAAGTGCTCATTTTTGCACTTACGCAATCTTGTGATGGGTCTCCATTTTCGCGCACTGTGCACACGGTGTTGTTTGCCTTTATCCCTACAACCTTAATGCAGTGCATCATATTAGCTGCACAGTACCACAACTTGGTGTGCTGAATGTGCATGGTGACAAAAGACAAAGCCTTGTTTGTTGAATTCTTCCCCTAAGTACCTAACTACTTGCTATCTATGAGCGTTACCAACATTCATCTTTCGTGCTGTGCCCATATGGCACACAAAGAAATGAATCCATCAGTAACCATACGCAACCAAATAAGCATTCATAACATGTGACGTTGTTGTGACATATATTTATCTTTCTATCTTGTCAGGTTTACGTAAGAATTTTCGCTGATTATATCTTATAAAATAATTAAATAATAACTGTTTTCCTCTCTTTCCCACTTGTCTGCGTGCTATGCAAGACAGCTGGTGCCTGCCCATGATTTAAATACAGCTCTGATAAACATCATATTAAAAAAAAGATCGAATTTTCAAAGAAATATTCGTGCTGTTGTGTAAATAGATGATGTAGCGAGAAACCAAACCACTTTTCGTAAAATTATTATATAATTGTTTCGTGATTTTAACAATTTTTACTGATTTGTGACCCTCATAAAGTAAAATTTGACCCTCTCTTTTTTGAGAAAAATATTTTCATCATCGAAATGTCACTCCGTCGTGAATCACCATCCCACACAACGTCAGGTGTAGTAAAATATTGATTGTAGCCCTTAATACCAGTTTTCGACCCCCAAAAATTCAAATTTGACCCTTATTCTTGTGAAAAACAACTGGAATGGTATTTTTCTGTCTGCTTACCCTTCCATACTGCTTTCAGTGATTTTATATAAATTTTGTTCGTTTTTACCGATTTTTGACCCCTAAAAACTTAAATTTGGCCCCTTTAGAATTTTTCAAAATTGCTCATCTTCGAACTCATCCTTTTGACAGTACGAACATACTGGAGTACGAAATTTGGAATTTTTATCATATACCCAAGGTCAGATATCGTCTGGCGTGACACATAAATAAGTACATATATAAATATATATATTATTTTGTATACATTTTTGTTAAAATCTACGGATGAATTCAGGATGCACTAAAACGGATTTACCTGTAAAAAAATTTCAGAATTTCATGTTCTGAACCCGTTGAAATGAAAGATTAGCAGGGATCTACGGAATGATTGTGTGTTTTTAACGTTTCTTTCTAACGTACATGCATTCATATTGCATCCAACACCGTTCAAAATCATTCCAGTTCTTCTGGATGTTTGTTTTAACGCAGTTACCATACTTGTTCATAGTTATTTATGTATAGCGAGCGCTTTCGTGACATGCTGCGGCCACTTCTGCCATCCCAGGCTCTTCCGATGTGTCTCAATTTAGGGATCTGGGTCTTGAGGCCTCTTGGAGTTCAATCGCCCCCTTTAATAATATTTATATCCCCATCCAGCAATCAACATGGAGCTGCTAACTGCGAGCTGGTTTGCTCTGAATGAGGAAATTTATAAATCGGTGTATTCCTTGTGCAAGACTTGAAGGCGGCACCTGTGGACATGATATTCTAAGCAGTGCCATTGCCATTCTTTTATGCATGCTCATGCCGCAGAATATGGGTTGTACGTACTTTATTATGACAGCGACGAAGGCAGTTGTGTCGCAGGTTCTTCGTCATCAGAAGTGAGTCACTTTCATGTATCGCCCGTATTCCGGTTATCTCAGTTTATAGCTCGACTGGAAGTTTCATTACGCAAAGCCACGTCACCTGGGGGATTTACTAAATTCAAGGGAAAAACTTGCCTGGATGACATTCATTCTTACGGCATTATAATGACCTTTGACCAGTGGCGTAGCCAGGATTGATGAAGGGGGGGTGGGTTATGGGAAATGGAGGAAAAAAAGTTCCTGTCATGCAGTATGGCTATAAGAGCGAATTTTCAAAGAAATATTCCCGCTATTGTGTAAAAAGATGATGTAGCGAGAAACCATAGCACTTTTCGTAAAATTATACGATCTTTTCGAAATTCTAGACATTTTTATCGATTTTTGACCTCTATAAAGTCAAATATGACCAACTCTATTATGAGAAAAATATTTTCATAATCGAAATAGTCCCTCCGTCGTGATTCACCATCCCACACAACGTCAGTGAATTGGTATTGATTCTAGCCATTAATACAAATTTTGTACACCCAAAAATCAAAATCTGACCCCTATTCTGTGTGAAAAACAACTGAAATGGTATTTTTCGGTCTTTACTCACCCTTCCATACCACTTCCAGTGATTTTATATCAACTGTTTGCAATTTTGGCCGTTTTACCGACTTTTGACCCCTAAAAACTCCAATTTGACCCCTTTGGAATTTTTGAAAATTGCTCATCTTCGAACTCACCCATTTGTTTGGCAATACAAACGTTTTGGAGAAATTTGGAATTTTTATTATATGCCCAAGGACATATACATAATATCAAATGTTTGTTAAAATCTAGGGATGAAATGAGGATGCTCTGAAACGGATTTGCCCAAAAATTCATGTTCTGAAAATGTTACTCATTGCAGTAGCTTCATTCTTTGAAAATTCGCTTACAAGGTTTGACATTACATACAAAGCTGAAGTTAAATTAAATTTAACAAAGCACTAAATGTTACAGGTAACGTTAGGTAAGATAAACTGATGAAATAAAATATTTATTTTGCAACAATGTTCGCGAATTTTCAAGGAAAATGAAGCTATTGCAATGGGTCCAAAATTTTCAGAACATAAGTTTTAGTGAATTTTCGAAGAAAAGGAAGCTATTGTTCTCGGTCCAAAATTTTTAAAACTCGAATTTCCGAAAGATTTTTAAACCAAAATCCGTTTCAGACCATCCTGAATTCACTGCCGAAAGACATCAAAAATTATATGTATATATATATATATTTATATATTTATATATTTATATTATGTATGTGTCATTCCAGACGATAACTCTCGAAAGAATTGAGATAAAAAAGTTCAAATTTGCACGAAAAATCTGTCTTGGCAATCGACAGGCTAAGTTCGAAGATGGGCAGAATCGGGTCACTCTAAGGGGGAGTTTTGGGGAGTTTTAGGGGGGGAAAATTACCCATAAATTCCCAAAATGAAACATTCTGACAAGTGACACCTCATTTTAAATGTTTTTGTACGCTGAACACGATAGTGAAATCAGAATTGCGATATCTCATTCCGTTCTCAAACTGGAGCACTTTGAAGATGAAGGAACGTGGTTATTTCTTGAGATGTTCTTCCTGGTTCGTCTGCTCTAATCTGATAACGGAATGGGATATCGCAATTCTGACTTCACCATCGTGTTCAGCGTTGGAAAATCTACAAACCGAGGTGTTACTCGGCAAAAAATGGAACAAAAAATTTGTTATGTACCTAGGTATCCAATACCTACTCTTCTGGTATTCAAAACATTTTTGATTTCCCCCTCCTCCCCCTTCCACCCCGAATTTTACTTTGCGTAAAACTACTCCTGTTTTAATTTTGTATGGTATCAAGTTGGGAAAACATTGGCCGAAAATTAATTTTCAGAAAATTTTAGGCGGAGGAGGAAGATGCTGAAAACTTCGAAAATTCGCTCTTATAGCCATGCTGCATGACTGTGGTTTTTATTTGAAATTAGTTTATAGGCAAATCCGTTTCAGAGCATCCTGATTTCATCCCGATTTTAATAAAAATGTATACGTATATATATATTTATTTATGCGTCACTCCAGTCGATATCTGACCATGGGTACGTGACAAAAATTCCAAATTTCGCCAGCATGTTCTTATTGCCAAACATAAGGATGAGCAATTTTCAAAAATCCGGAGGGGGTTAAATTTTAGTTCTTAAGGTGTCAAAAATTGGTAAAAACTGCTAAAATTGATATATAAAATCACTGAAAGTGGTATGGAAGGATGAGTGAAGACAGCAAAATACCATTTCAGTTTTTTCGCACAGAATAAGGGTCTAATTAGGATTTTTGGGGGTCTACAATATTGGTATTAAGGGCTAAAATCAGTATTATTTACCTGAAGTGTGGGATGGTGACGGTGAGGGACTATTTCGATAAGTATTTTTGTCAAAAAGAGTGGGTCAAATTTTTGGGACAGATCGTTTGTAATCAAATGTAATAGGTATTACTTAACTGTTTAGTCATGTTTGATTCACCGGTTAATCTGTTATTGCTGTATTTTTTGTTTGTTATTTTTTGATTAAGTTTTCGAGCCAATGGGGGGGGGAGGGGTTATGCCCCCCCCCCCCCCCCCTGGCTACGCCACTGCCTTTGACATTTACAGTCGGCAACATTATTATTTCGATTAAGATTAACTATCAAGTGCACACCTAGTAAATAATTAGATTTCGTTCCTTCGTTCGATTGAAAGATCAGGGAAAATAAATAATTGAAAATTCCTTCGACGGCTCACGAAAATTCCAATTAGGTGCAGAAACTGTCAGTTCGACGAAGGTCCTCGCGGGTTGTTTTATCCTACACTCACACCTAAGTTACTGGGGGAGCTATTTTAACAACCTTGCTTGATGGAGCTTCGATGCCCATAACTGTGATTTTGAATGAATGAGTTTATCTTCTCGGGAGTTGTAACGATCTATATTTGGAGTGATAATTATCAACGGCAGATACCAATGGTATTCCCGCTTGTTGCTTCTATTATCCTGCCTTGTTAATGAAGCACTGCACCTTACTGGGTGGTGTTCCTATTGGAGTATTTGGTTGAATTTGTATCCTGTTGCCCCCATCGCGAGTTGCGTTCACCGCTATTGTTTGCTGACGCCTTACTAGGCGAGGGTACCCGTATGTCCGTGAGGAGACCACCGAGTGGGAATCGTTCTACTTGGACATGGACAATGCTCCGAGGGCATTATGCGGCTGTGTACTTCCAGGGCTCCACTGGTTGGACGTCGTATGTACACGTCGCGTGTGGAGTGAAAGCCGAATCAAGGAGACTTTCAACGGGAAGTCATCCACATTGTGGTTGAGTTGTCTGTGTTGATATTGAACCTCTGTCTTTTTTTTCAGTCTGCAACTTTCTAGATAATTGGAAGGTTTGGGTTACACGTACGTATGTATTCTACACAAATAATCACGTCTTAGTCCCTGTATAAATGTCATTGGGTAACAATAAATCGAAAATAAGGTTCATAATAATTATACACTAAGCTAACTAACGAGGTAGCTACCTAACTGCATAAGTCAAAATGTGGAAGAAGCGCGGTTGTTTGATCAGAAAAATTGCAACTGGAAAAAGTGGAGTTCTGAATGCGCAGAATGGACGGTTTGTTTTGGAATTGTAGGAAAACTCCTCTCATCGTAGAAAACCCGCCAGGCGTGGGAACAGAGCTGAGCAGCTCGCTTTGTTTTGGATTGGGCTTCTTTCTTTCTCGCACCCACCCAAGTGTTATGCAGTACATACGTAAAGAGGGCCCAAGTTCTGGGCGGAATGCTCTCGGCTTGTTTCGCAAAAACTATTCGAATCAGTCTTATTATGACTTGACATTTTGACTTTACAGTCTGCCTCTACTCATCAGACAATCAGAATTGAGTGAATGGTCTGAAATTGGCGCCGTGGCACCATAAAAAGCTAAAACCAGCTAATTCAAGGTCTTAAGGCTTAAGTTTTCAGGACAGACGCCCAGTGCTACAACACTGCGCTGCTGGAAGTTTTGGCTCATATGGCTTGGTATTTGAAGGGTACCTATAACCCTTAAACTCAGATACAGAAGTTGCTCCTGGTACCACTAATAGTGCCAATAAGAAAAATACTTAGGTACGTTCCGCATTTCAGAATCCTCTTCTGTTTTGTTCAGGCTTGATAACATGCGGCTACTTCGATATGGTGCCACCATTTGTGCCAGTAGGTTTGTTTTCTAATACTACGTTTCAGTATGAAAAACATAGAGGTTTATGTTTTTCATTGTCATAGTTTATGAGGCTTCTGGTCAGTGGATCCTCCACTGTCCATGATTAAGGGCAATTAAACATGCGAAGAATGTAGGTAGAATTACCTGCACGAGAAGTGAAACATGAAACGGGAGTAATTCTGCGGCAGATCCTTGCTGATGGGATCTTAATGGTTAAGTGGATGGGGACCTGTGTTGTAGTGTTCGAGTTACGACTTCGTGATACTTGGAAATGCACTGCACCTTGGCTGTAGCTTACTGCAAACGTAGCGCCATCCGCGGTCGTATCTTCTGTTAAATAAATATTTACAAGGTTGAGTAGGTACGTTGCTAGACTTGGGAGTCGTGAAAGCCCGCGAGGTGTACTCCCTTGACTTGTGGGCCATCCCCTCATTGAAAAGGCTACGCCCCGCCCTTGAGGTCGTGATGCTGTGAGAAGATAAAACGACGTCTTTAGCAGGGGGTCTTTACTTGTTATCTCGAGCGGATGGTATTTTTTCGTCGGATACCTTTTATGGAGAACTTTGGCTAAGATATATTCTTGTTTCTCAGAGCACCGCTCCGATGTGCCCTGGGGCATCCGGACGCCGCCCATTCCATTATCAATGAATGGACTGAAATCGTGGCTTTCTCTCATTGGTGATAAATGAAATAGGTCTTTCTCGTTAATAAATAGAAGATAAGTATCCACAATTCGAAAATATTACAGCCCCGGTTCCTTTAGGTACTGTATGGTTCGAGATCGTCCGGTTTGTTCCGCCTAATAGATTTGTCTAGGTTTTGTACATTTTGGCCGAGGGTTATGTGCATTTTGCTTGCACGTGACTCGAACAGAAAATGCCGAAAATTCTTCAACTGCGGTTTATTATTTTCTTTGCGTAATCAAATTCCAGCTGTAAGATCCGGCTGCGCCTGTGTAAAGATTTCCCTGAAAAACGTTAGCTGTGTGACAAAATGTTGGGAGCCATCAGGCTTCTTCTTTGGACTGGAACAGTATCCCAAAACTACAAACTCAATCTCATAAAACGCGTGATACGTATACCTAACCTTTCACATACTGCAGATGAAAAAGCCCGTAGTTATCGAATGTCAACGCCGATTTTTCTACCCTCAGTTTGAGTGACAGGGCCTTTTCATGTGATTTTTTTCAAGTAATTTTTTTTTTTTGGATTTCGGTCAAATTTGAGTAAGCAAGTAAGCTGTCGGACAATAGGAAATAGCCTTTTCCGAATTCCGGACACAAATCGATGAAGACGGTTTACCTGCTAGTTGTAAGATCGTTCGTGGTATATGGAAAACGAGTTGAGCTGAGAAAGTTATGAGCCGAGCTCTTTACAAATTCACGTAGCAAGTGGCGTGTGAAGCACTCGTGTGTGTTCAGGACGTTATTGAACTGAAATAGACACAGAAAACCTCTTATTTAAATGCCGGCGGAAGAGAGCTTTTAACAGGTCCCCTGTGTAGACAAGCGGTCTCTAAATTGTATTGACTCAACGCATCATGTTGGAGTTTGGAGGACACGCACGTGTCGTACTGTGTTAAGTTGTTTCAGCTGGTCCGAAATCAGTGTTAGGTGGTTTCAGCTGAGCTGAAGGCAGTAGTTAACCATGGAGAAGACAGCTGCAATGGACGCCTACAGAGTCCACTCATAACTGAAATGGCTAGCATCGTTAAAAATAAGTCTGTGCAAGTTTCTATTGCTAAATTAGATTTTTATATGGGGACCTTCCCATCATTAGTGGCGATGAGGTTTCTAATGATGGAGTTCTCTTGAATCTATTATGTCATTATTGTTTAGCATCTCACCCATTTGTCCTTTGCGTATTGGATTCGCACTCAGCCTGACCTCACCAGAAAATCACTCAAAAATTCTCATTTCTTGTATTTTGAATCTCCATGGTAACATTTTCTATTTTAACTACAACTAGTACAAAAATATGACCCAGTTAATTTAATTAAAATCAAACTCTTGGCGCTTAACGTTAGTGAGAGGTGTTGATAGAACCAAAAATCGATGGTTATCCCATTCATTGGCCATGCTTTCACGAATTTGTTCTATTCAAAGATCTTTGATTAGGTAATGGGTAGGGCTAGGGCCTCTTCGGTGAAGTAACGGCTAGGATTTCTGTCCTTGTCGTGTAATTAAATGCGTTACATAATTTGGTTGCGCTTCGTCCCCAATGAAAATGAGTTGATGATGAACCATGCGTTCTGTCTACTCATGCATGGTCTTTGAGTTTCTGGGGCAGTCTGAGTAGGACATGATGGGTGGGATAGTAGCTACGCATCCAACACTATTGATGGTTCGTTGTGTTGTCATAACTTCACAAGCTGTTTATAAAAAGAAAAAGTTCGCTAAACAAAGAAATATGAATATTCCCAACCAGTCATTGCCGGACCTACACAACATCAAACCTTCTGCCATGTAAAACATTCAGATTCTTCATAAATATTATCTGTGTGCTTTTAAGTGTGCAATAGAGCTGTGCAGTAACCAATTAGTTGACCATTCCGATAGCCAAACGTTGTCTGTTTATAAAGCTGATGCTTGAAGGCACGTCTAATAACTATGCTAGATTAAAGGAGTGGAATTGATTTTTTACGACTTCCTGATAAGAGTGCAAGATAACGCAATACTTACCATCAGTCATATGGGTTCCTGTATCATTAATCATCTTGGAGTTTAGCAAATGTGATGAGTTTAAAATTGGCACATTCATCACGAGCGGCGTGAGGGGGGATGTGCCCGGTTTGGTTATGGGTGGACCACCACCATTCACGGATTCTTTTAGGAGTGCTGCCTGGTTTGGTTATGGGCGGACCACCACCATGCCCGGGATCTTTTTGGAGGTGTCCGTTGGTTATGGGCGTACCACCACCATTCACGGATTCTTTTCGGAGTGCTGCCTGGTTTGGTTATGGGCGGACCACCACCATTTCCAGGATCTTTTTGGATGTGTGCTCGGTTTGGTTATGGGCGGACCACCACCATGCCCGAGATCTTTTAGGAAGTGTGTCCATTGGTTATGGGCGTACCACCACCATTCACGGATTCTTTTGGGTTAGGAGAGAGATGAGGTAAGGAAGAGAGGGAGTAGTCAGAGACTAGAGGAGAGCGTTGAATGGCTAGAAAGGCGCAGGAGGCGAGTATTTATAGGCCTGGAAGCCGTCTCCCTCCATCCTCTAGTTGGTAGAGGATGGTGGGGACCCAGGTTGTACTTCGACTCCCCTGTGACTTTCGTCCCCACTTCTGCTAGTTTATTTGGCGAGAACTTATGTTTACAATATACAAAGGTTGTGGTTCTGGGAGGAATCCACGACAGCAAACAACGAATTTCACAACTCAACTCGCAATATACTCTAAAAGCTAATTACGTACAACTCATAAGAACTTGACGAATGCTTGGTAGCCTTAGAGGTGTAAAGTTAAGCGTAATATGGTCAAGAAATCTAATTTTGTAAGACAATAGAGAAGATTCTTGTCACTTGATTATATCAAATCATAGTTGAAAAGAGTGTCCATAATCTTTTACGAGACTGGACGTTAAAAAATGTAGAGACTGCGCTACTCCAACCTCCTGCAGAACGCTGGTCCTGCGGTGGGGGCACTTTTTCGGGATTTTTGATGAATTCTTGTGGAATCGCAAATTGTGGCATCCGAGGCTCATTCCAGTCTTGTAGGCTCCATCGCACACATTGCACTTCATTCCCGAAAAACAGAGAAATCAATCACAATCCGCAACTAGAGAATGCATTGAGAAAACGCTGCATAGTCCTTGTCACATATGTTAATTATTCTACTGGACATAGTAGAGAAATTTTGGCTGTTCATTTATTGTTTCTTTGATATGCAATTATTGAAACGGCTATTTTTGATGGTTTCCACCAATTTTGACCCCCAAAAACACGAATTAGGCTCGGGTTTTTTCTTTTTATAAATATTATCTTTGATCATTGACAGTACCATTTAATTGTCTTGATTCAACAGCTTGACGTAAAATACTCCGGGTGGTCTCGAAAAATTCTCAAGCTCGAGATCAATTTAAAAGCGTAAAAAAAACCATACCTTTCTATTGAGTTCTCGAGCTACGGCGTTCGGGAAATTTCAACACCTATTTTTCACCCCTTAGAGATGGCTGACAGTATCGCCGAGCTCCGTGGACCAACTAGACCTCAAATGGGACTCACAAACCAAACTTCATTAATTTTGGTTCATGGTAACTAAGCGTGAAGTACGGCGGACGACAGACATTTTTTATTCCATTTTCGGATTCTACGTAGTTTGAAACGGAAATCATCAAATTTTGAGGGGATGTTAATACCCCCCCCCCCCCCATGCTCCATTCCAAAGGTTTGGTATTGAAAATAATAAACCAAAAACTAGAGAATAACTTCTGCATCGGTAGCTATTGAAATTGTTGTTGATAAGCAGTGTAAGCCCGAGTGGACTATTGATAAAACACTAGCGCTCCCCATGGAGGTTGGAGGAGTAGCGCGGTCTCGACATTCAACGTCTAGTTATTACGAGTACCTACACTATAATTTGGCGAAAGACCGAAGCCGGAGCACGGGGGCAACATTTGAATATAATAAATTGTCATGGCCACCAGTCCTTAGGCAGTGGCCGAATTCGTTTGGTTTTGACCCTAATTGACACCAATTGATGATCTGTCTCTGCAATGCAGAGTTTGTGTGACGGCAGATTGTGAGGAGTTCCACGTGCAGAGCAGAGGCAATCCAATTTTGAAACGGATTTCGCCCGTGGCAATAAGCCGCGAAACAGACAACCTACCGTTAATTACACTTCCACCGCAGATTTCTTCCAAATCCCGGCACTAACAGCGTACTGACACAAACACGACAGTGGCCTATTTTTTAATCGTAACACCTGAGCGGAATAGCCGTAACGCTTGGCTGCCCCTAATGAACGCCAGCTCTCCAATCCCTCTCATGGGGTTCTAAATATATACTATATACTATTACCTACCTACCTACGTGTGAACTTAAAATAATATGCAAGAGTATTTTACATAATTATGCCAGGTGACGAGCCGTGTAAGACATTAAGCGAACTGCACGTCTGTATCGTGAGTCTCGGCGAAAACCGTTTGAGAAGCTTCCAACTTGTTTACGACCCTCTGAGCTAATTATTAGCTCAGAGGGTCGTAAACCAATTATTGGTCTGCGAGGACCCGGCTTTCGCTATTTGGGTATTGAGGGAGCTTGTTCGAGATCGATGTTCCATTCGACGTTGACTGTGACATCTTCAAATACCTTCTATTTAGCGTGCACCCCCCCCCCCCCCCTCCAAAAACTCCATTTGGCCCATATTGAAACATTGATCACCACATAATATCACCCCGCCCTCACTAAATATCGTCGTATGGAAATTCTGTAGGTACAATACAAAGTATAATACTTAATAGTTATCTTGGAATCAAAATTTTTATTCTTTATCTCTTTCGTGTCAAGTATTAATACTATGTGCTTTTGAATTCTCGGTTTGTGCTGTCCAGGCAGAATCTGTCTATTATGGATTCAATCAGAAATGGATAGACTGAGGGAGAGGGCCATGAATTAACTCATATCTGGGATTGGGGTGTTTGGAGATTTCCCACCACATTGGGATACGACGCCTTGACTCAATATGTCAACCTCGCAGTTAGTGTCTTCTGATACGATGTGGTGCTGTGTTGAGGTGACCAGATCTCCTAGGAACTCTCTGATATGGCGTTCAAGAGATGCAGAGCACTGCGCATAGGACGAGCATTGTAAGATGCTAACCTCAGGTGACTAAGATGGAGGTGTTTCTGAAGGTTTTTAGCGATAGGGTTGGACATTTCAAAAGGTTGCTTATTATTTCATTTCCACGTCTTCTACTTGAGCTCTCAAACCTTCACTTTCCGTTTGATGCAGGGACATTCCGGTGTCGCAGAGCATATATTCCCTGAGTGATTAGAATTACCGCGAAATTTCTGGAAATCTATATATTTTATCTGAGGCAGTTTTCAAGGATGGTATCTACACCACACTTAATGTTACATAGTTGGATGAATATCATTTTAAAATCAGAGGAGTGGCATCGTTAGCCAATTTAATTATGAGTGATTTACCTGTTTATAGCTCCTTCCAGAAGCGATTCTACGTCAGGATAAGCCAACCACTGTTCGGACGCCAGAGTTCGTTTTGTCCGTGAGTTCCTCGAAGCCAGTGATTCCGTTAAAATCCCCAAAGTCACGCCAGAGTGTCATTTTCCATAGTTACCTATGCTTCATGGGTTTAACACCATCAACAATCGAACCCCAGCCTGTGCAACGCATGGATCATTTATTAATGGAAATTCCACTTTTACAGATGGTCACTACAAGTCAGTCAGTTCAAATATTATGGTTATGTCAACACAATGCTATAATTTATCCAAAATGTATAATAATACATTATGTCATTGCATATTATCCAACCTTATAGATGGAGGCATTAACTCATGCTAGGAAGATCTAAACTGAGTCTCGCGATGTATTAGGGTGGTACCACTCTTGGGAATCAGGTTCTGGGAACTTGTACAGCCCGGCGTGCTGTCTGTTGGAAAGAACTCGTTTAAAAGGTCGATAACGACCATACCGGTTTTAAGACACGCAATACCTCCTCGATAGACGATCGATCAATTGATTTGCCGATCAGGTAATATACGAGTATCACGTCATAGGCTACCCGTCTTCCTCTGAATGTATTCGAGAATTTGAAGGTTTCAGCATTGGTGATATATAGGTTACTACTTCCTATCCTATACATCTATCTCATCCATCTCTCCTCCGAGTCCCTGAGTGTCAAGGTGCCAAGTCTGCATAATTAACTCTGTGAGAAACACGAAAAAATCTGGAACAGGAATTGATGAATGTGAATGGAGAGGAAGGATTAAAATTGGTTTGAATTGAATAACTGTGGTAGATATGCAACTTGAGAAAGAACCAATATTGTTACTGGGTTAAGCTAATAAGATTGATAAATGTACTTACCTTAGGTATTATTTGTTGTAGTTATGAATTTAAAGAGTTCCGTTTGTGTTTAAATGTCCTTGTGTCGGGTTGATTTCTCAGATGTATTACTATTCATTGCTTCCAAGTCTGCAAGGCACCGGAAGCTTTGTTTTCACTTTCGAAATGAAAATTTTTGTGTGCTCCAAAATCGAAATTTCCACTTGCATTTTGCGTTTCAGGGCCTCCTGAACAAATTTGGTTTCTTGTCTTTCTGTCCTCTGTCTGTCTGTCTGTCTTTCCACATTTCCTTGCCACAACCATAACTTCCACAGTTTTGATCCGATTTCAATCAAATTTTCAGGAATTGTGTGGGTTTAGCGCTAGATGGTCCCCTATCAGTTTCATCATGATCGAATCAACGGTAGCCTCTGCGCAGGCGCTAACGAGATTGTCTTGTTACGGTCATAACTCTCATCAATTTTGAATGGATTTTGGTCATATTTTCGGGGATGATGCGGTTAAGGTCCCTTGAGGTCCTTGAATCAGCGGTGGCAGTGGCCTAATAACCTAACTCATGTACCTATATTAATCTTGAACGGGTGTGTATAGGTGTGTACAGGACCTAGGTATTGGGTATGTACTTAAAATGAAGTTTAAAAAAAATCAATTTCGTGATAACGCTGAGAAAATCAAGCACTTCATCCATTCTTCAGAAGAAGAAAGCAAAGGAAGCAACCATTATGAATGATTCAAACGTCTTTCTATAGCTTCAACTGACATCTACCTACTCCCAGGCGTAAACAAAGGAATCGCAACAATACTCAATATCAGTGAAGTCGTAAATATTGCCCATAAACTACGGAAAACTCGTCGTTAAAAGACCGTCAACGAATCCTTCCCTACGTACATCATCGCTGCAATAAAAAGGTCCTGGAGGAATTCATGCGCGTGAATGAGATGGCCTTATATGCAGTCGAGGCCTTACCTCTGCGTCTTGATCAATATTCTCAAGATCGTATGAATCATCCTTCGTGTTGTTTTTCAAGTGCGTCTGCTACTAATTGTTACGTACTGAGTGACAGTCGAAGAATTTGATGAAACACAACGTTTTCAAAATACAATTCGATGGAGCTGTCATTATGAATTTGACAGTTGACACGGCGAATTAATTTAGCGTGAAAATCTTGAGGTACGCACATAGTTAAATGTTTGTCTTTTTACAAATTTCGTACTTAGAACTCAGTGTCAAGATTACGTCATTCATAAACCGGGATAATGTGCCATCGTTTGAAATGAGCGAGGGGACCGTTATTGTAATATGATCATTGTGAATATATTGGCTATTTAAATGGCATTGAACAATGAACTATTAACTGCTCCGCTGTGGTTTTCTTTCTCACCTGTTACGAAATCGTCTAAACTTGGCTCTTTCTCTCGAACATGAAATTACTCACCGAGACGAATGAACAATAGTCACAGATTACACCCGTTTTGTGGAGTTCGTTGTTGATACAAGGGTATTTTTTTGTCATGAGCAATGAAATTGCTTATTGATTGCTATGAGTTCGTCGTGACGAAATTTTTTATTTGTGTTTTGTAGTTCCTATGGAAATCTAAGGTTTTAAATCTCCAAACAACAGAGAGTTCCTAAGAGATAAGTTCATTAGGGAACGGTCATATCTTTTGGCCACATCTAAGGCGAGCAGCCTTTGGATGCTAACCAATAAGTCCGGTTTGACAGAAGTGGTGGGGGTAGGAGTGATTTAAAAAGTAACGTCACTTAACTTAGCACAACGCGAAATCCATTCCATTACATAGCATAGGTAGGTATACTCACTTTTTTATCCTAAGTTGATATCGCAACAATCTAGCAAATTCTTTGAAAGACGCTTGGAGTAACTTTGAAAGACGCTGGCGATGGCGAGGACCGACGACACATGACGCGTTAAAAAAAAAAACGACAAAACGCGGCAAAAAGCTGTGCACTGTTACCCCTGAGTAAGGTTAAAGACGATTCCTAAGTTTGTGCTCTGGGAGATAACGCGCCTTATGTATAAGGCCGAATAAGTCGAACTTAAGGAAATAAGTTTGAACTTGGGCGACGCGCATGCGCAGTTGAGATAAATCCGAACACATCTTCCCGACTTTAGTCTTTAGGAACTCTCTAACATTCGTCTCACGGACAGATTTTGCATCCTTGGCTCAAAATAAATTATTGTGCCTCCATGTTTTCTTCTTGACGTGGTTCAATACGATTTTGCATGCACTGTTACGATCGCCTTATTGGTCTTTGGTAGCTTTGTAGATATTATAGACTAGAAATATCTATCGGGACAGAGATTCGGCATCCTCGGCAGAAATGAACTTTTAATCATTAAAGGCTTTAACCTAGAGTTAAAGTGCGAGTTACGTTAACTTGGGTTTTTAGAGGAAAAAAATGAATGCATTTTGCATGCCTATTTTTCTGTAACTCCAAGTTAACGTAACTCGCACTTTTTTCCAACTTGAGGGGCATCCATTCCCAGTGTTGAGGAATCGATGGGAATCATCAAGAACATCAGTCGGCTATAGGTTAACACACTTGAGTAAAACATTCATTCAGGCCTACTCTATCGAATAACCCGACACACCATAATCAGTCATTTGGCTGCATTCACCTCCAGCCATTCTTTGCCGTGGGGAGTATTATATACCTGCCTACTGCCGTCTTGAAACCAATGACACTAGTTTTTCGTTACCTATATTTGGTACTTGACGTGTAAAAAGCCTCTCACGTATAAATAATATTTTTAGTTTCTCTTCCAATGCCACCTCATCTTCCTGTCAGGTTTAGTTTTGTTCAGGTATTCTTATCAGAGGGATTTAAATTTCGTAGTTGCCTACGTATTAATCGACCCACTTCTTCTTCTTCTTCCCATGGCGCTACAGTCCTGTAAGGACCCTGGCCTCCATCACCGCCTTCCACTGATCCCTGACCAACGCCGGCTTGTCTCCATCTCCGTATGTTCAGCCCCTTCAGGTTATTCTCAACATGTTCCTGCCATCGTGCTCGTGGCCTTCCTCTAAGTCTTGATCCTCCCGGTTTCCCGTTCATCGTCCGTTTGGGCCACCGTTCAGAGGGCGTCCTCTCAACGTGTTTCGACCCACTTACACTATCTAAATTAAACTGTTTTTACTCATTTCTTTTACCGCCAAAAGATTCGGCCAACGCAAGCAGAAAATAATGATAGTTATAACTCCGGCTCGTGACTAATGATATGGCACGAGTCGGGTGAAACAATGTCCCTCCACCGTCTGGCATCGGTCGAGGATGCTGTGGCTCCCAAGGGCAAGTCGAGGCGAGGTCGTTTTCCCGATGCTTCCCTTGAACTTCTGCGTCTTGGGACAAGACCGGCTTCTATATAACAGATACCTCCTCAATAGGTTTACCTATAATAACAGTACGTGCCCGCACTCGAGGGCTACGGGGAGTGACCGGCGATCAAATTGACCTTTCCGCATTTACTTAACTCCCACTTCCGTATAGAATAACCCTTCCTAGCCCTCCTTTGAGGGCTGTGTTATGTCGCATACCTACTATCATGGTCATCCTTTAATTCCACTCTTCCTACTTTCCTACTTCCTAAAAGAACGGTTTACCTACCATTTTCTTTATACAGGTACGCGTAGGTAACACATTTATTTGTATTGATCGCTACTGTTCTGTATGCGCAGTATCCTTGAAATCCCATAACTATACGAAAGGAACCTCACAATATTCATCAATATTCCGTTTGCGTATGACCAAACGTGACCCTACCCTTTGTGACCCAAGGTGTTGTAATTGAGAACTGGCTCATTGATATGTAGGTTCATAATGAATTATCCAATATGATTCATGGTGCTGTGCACAAAGTTGGTATCTTTTTATCAACTAACATCTTCGTTTCAACGCACTTTAAGCTTAGTCCACATGTTGATGGATGTTGGCAGCATGTTGACAGTACAATACATGTTGTCTACAGTGTTGCTCTTCCAAACAAACTCAGTTTTTTTGGGGATAATAATTTATTATGGAAGGGACTGAAAAATTACTTGAAAAATCATAAAATCACGATCATGTTGACAAATGTTGAAAATGTCGAAAACAAGCTGAGAGCATGTTGAAAATGTGAAAGATGAGAGATGTCCGAAAAATATTTGAAAGAGTCGGTGTCCGATTCAAAAGAATGTACGTAATATTATTCGATATATATGTAAGTGGATTGTAATTTGAGATTGAAAGAAACGAATCATCAGCCGGCCGGCTGATTATTTCCTCCGTTTTCCAGACCTTGGAAGGGTAGACCGCGAGGTTGACGGATCAACAGTGTTGCTCGTCTAAACAAACTCAGTTTTGTGGGGATAATAATAATAATGGAAAATCATAAAAGCACAAAATAATAGTTGGAAGAGACGGAAAAATGACTGTTGAAAAATCATAAAACCGTGATCATGATGAAAAATGTTGGAAATGTCGAAAACATGCTGAGAACATTTTTTTTCACTGGACCATGAGTTATAATTTGAATTCATCCCCCAAAAAGTCACTGAAATCGTGTAGTAATTGATTCTCAGGTTGATGACATTTTGATTTCTTTCGATTTTTGATTTTTATTTTATATTGACCGCAAGAAAAATACTAGGGGAGCTTTTCTATAATAGAATTGAACCTATATCAAAATGCATTTTATTTTAAGCTCTAAATTTGGCTCAAATTTTTTGTGCGGTCTAAATTGTTGTGCAGTCAGCTTTTGTACAACCCGAAATGGGTAGACATTTCTGAAGTTTTCGTCATTGATAGTGCTGCACAGTATTCTTTTCAATTTGGTTTTTGTCCCACCAAAGGTGACAAATCTAAAACATAATATTGTATATCTGGTTAGTTAACAACAGTAAGCTTCTGCAAATTTATAAAATTTTCCTTTCATGTCTTCTATACAGGTAAATAATAAACCGGTTGTGTAATAATTTGCAGCGTTTTCCGTCTAAACTCATTTTCTTCTAAATTACACTAACATAAGGTACCTAGCATATTTATACGAATTTTTTGAGGATTGTGAAGTCATAACCGGCACTTTCAGCTCGGAATGAACTTTGTTGATATGATGTTCCTACTGCGTCAGATCTTGTTTAGATTTCTATTCTTGTAGCTCTCCTCGTTTCATTAGAATAGATGCTGGAAAGTTTCAACAAAGACATGAGTTATAGGAACATGTTACTCGACTGTGAAATGTTCCGTTTCCTAGGTCGAATCAAACCGCTATGGATTTTTGTTATCTGGTGAATTTCTGTGTTCTTTGTTGTGAGTAAGGAAGCGAAACGATCTGCGAAACAAGATATATTCTGGTCGCAGTATCTCTGTCGAGGAAGGTATCATTTTCATCGAAGCCCTCGAACTTGAGCCCCCGTTAAATTACCTCAGTGATGGACCGAGCGCTTTCGCGAAGTGAAAGAAGATGAGCGACAGCCGCTGACGGCGCATCGTCTCCGGGTGGAGAAGGAGTGGGCTTATCTAGTCAGCTCAGGCGTGAACGAAACCGTCCGACTGGATAACTTGGTTTCCTTCCATAAAAGAGTTCGCTATTTTTAGCTGGTTGCAGTGAAGAAGTTCATTATTATTCATACTTCCCTATTTCCCGTTTCAATACCCGTTGTTGTAGTTAGAGCTCTAAAACTGGAGTAATGATTGATGGTTGGATCAACTAGACCAGTGAACCTTCCCTAATCCAACCATCAGGGGCGTTGCGTCCATAAGGCCACTTGGGCCACTGCCCTGCCACCAAAAAACACTGTATAGGTATAATAGGCAAGTTAAAAAACCTCCATAGTTCAGTTGGAATTAGAACTTCCCTCTGTACAATGTACCTAGCATTTTTCACAAAGTTCAACAGCGACTCACCAGACTTCTCTGGCTATGGAATGGAAATTCTATGGATATTCAATATTATAGTAGAGCATCCAAGGTGTGCTCCATAGCCAAAGCATCTTATCCGAATAAAGCGACTGTAATCGATGTCCTGCAATCGAAATCGAAACCTAGGCTCTTGAAACTGGCAGGCAGGTCCTGGGACCTGGTGTCGCCATGACAACTGAGAAAAGTGGCCCGTCCGCGCATGCTCAGTAGAGTAAAAATGTTGTTTGCCACGCCCACTTTCGGCCCAGTCCCCAAAATCTGATTTCTACTCCAAAATCGTTCGTTTTCACAATCGATTCGATCCCTTCGATTCAGTTTGTGTTGTTGTTTTTCTTGAGGTGCCGCGAAGAAACACTTTTCATGCCGACAGTGGTGGTTAGAGGTTGCGTTTTTTCTTCTTGTGCATTCGATTCAATTTGTCATCTCAATACGAGACGCTTCTTCGTCTTCTGATTTGTTTTTGTTGTGAATTATGTTCGCTTTCTCTGTTGTCAGTTGTCAATTTTTTGCGTCAAAAAAATTTGCGCATTTTGCGTTCGGTCTGGTTCTGATGAGCTGATGACAGATTTGTGTTCTTGGTACCTACGTGCATTTTGTCCTGTTTGTGGTCTTGTGGATTGATCGTCGTCCTAACACACTGATAACTACCCAGCTTCAGGTCAATAGCTTCTCCATTCAATTAGGTACCGGCCGACGATTCATTGTTTAGTTATAGGTGTTTTAGTTTACTATATTTTTATAACACGTGAATTCGGTGTCTAATTTGCAGTAGAAATTGCCGACGTTTTCGTACGACGATAGATTGTTGATTGAAAGGGAATTTGCTGAATATCAATCAGTAAATAAGGGAAGGGTGTTTATTGTTGCCTCGAGGTATTTGTAGACAAATCTCTTGGTTTTGTGTTCTGGTTTGGTGCCCCACCGTTTTCAGAGCCCACGCACCGCTACTGCCAACCATTGAGATCAACTGGTCAGTCGATCGTTGGTGTTCTAGTTGTTCGATTTTGATGTTCTTAATTATGATAAGCGTGGTTTTTGAACCTATAGATCTCATTAATTTCTTTCGAATCATTCCTTACCCATAAGGCCGTTCGGAAATAATTTGCGATTCATAACCAGTGGCGTAGTCGGGGAGAGGACCTCCCCCGTTGGCTCGAAAACTATCACAAAATTAAATTTCAAGAAAGGTAGCAATCACATAAGTAACAGCAACAAATACAACAGTACCAGATTAAACGGTAAATCAAACATGAATAAACAGTTAAATAAAGTTACGTTTATTTGTTTAAAAACGAGCAATGTGACCTAGCAATCGTTTGTGTGCATTTGTACTATTTTCCTATTACTGGTAATATAAAATAATCTTATTCTTCTCTCTCCCAAAATCAGTTGAATTTATGATTTATCCTCTGGAAACAGGTAACAGTAAGTATGTTCTGTTCCGAGTTATTACTCCATTTTTGAATAACTCAGTATCCAGTTATTGGAACAGTTGCGTTGGGACAGTTCCAATTATTGAAATTAATGGGTATTATAGTTGTTTTGTTGGTATCCCCAGCAATAATGCCGCTGTAGGTAAGTAATTTTCTCGGTTCCACGAACTTGTGCCTTGAACTAGTTATCCAATATATTAAGTCTTCAGAAATACAGTATTCATCAGACTGTCAAAGAACATTGTACAACCACAGAAGTAAAGCTGATATTTCGGTTTAGCTCGTGTCTGACATTCAAAACTATGTTGAATATTACGCCAGATATGGATATGACAGGCCGGTTCGGATTGGCACTTCACTTAACCTACTGACATTATAGAGCGAGGTTGGTGGTAAACCGGGACATTTCATGGTCCACTTCTAATGTGTTTGAACAAGTTTTTAGCAACGCCGATACCAAATCACGACGTACAGTCTTATAAACCGTCTGCCACTTCGAAGTTGTTCGGGATTCGGTCATAAACTCATTCAAAGGTGTCAGCTTCAAGTTGAGCTAATGGATCCAATTATGGAATAAATTGGCATACACTCGCAATCATCAGTAGGGAGTTATATTCCATGGAGAAGAGGTATAAATATATCCCCTTTTACTAATATTCTCCATAAGGCTGTCATAGCGGCGCGTCGAACAACTAACTGGGCGCCCGAAGAAGTTCTTCAAAAGGTAGATGGACAATAACTTCAAGTACCTAGTAGATCTTTTCATAAGAACTTCAGTATCACCTGTAACTGTGAGTCTTCGTGGTGTATGAGTAACTAAATCGAGGCCGACTGTCAAGTGAAATAGCGCATGTAATACTATCAGCCGGATTGGTTTCCTCAGCACCAAAAACCTCTCATCTATTTCTTGGCAATATTTCAAGAATACTAGAAGTTCATTATTCATATTTCGTTAATCACACTATACATCTCGAACATCGCAGTCGGTAAAATTAATAAGCTAGGCGCAACTAAGTTGGAACCTCCCTAGGGTTTAAAAAAAAGTAGGTATTTATTGTCCTACCATGTTCTCCCAACTCATCAATATTATACGAAATATTTTCCTTATTGATAACTAGGTACGTACGTAGAAACCTATAAAATCTAGTGCACCGTATACTTCAAAAATCACTTCAGTCGAGTGGGGGACATGAAATGGTATGGCGAAACAGTTTCGGTTCCTTATCATCAAGTATCAGTTCCGTAACGTAGGTACTTACGTATTTATAGTAGATCCAGTATCATTCTCCTTATCTACAGCAGATTTCCTTTACCTTTCCACCTGAGTATATCGTTTCAGAGTTGCACGAATATGTAGGTATTGGAGGTAAATGCGGCAGGTACCTATCATTTGTGCTAATGAAGTAGGTTCCTACCTACGTCAGAAGATAATATATTGAGCTCGAATAATTAGGTAGGTACTTGAATAAATTTAACCTAATCGTCTGATAACTTATCGCATGCTAATGAGTTTAAACCAAACGCAATGTGGGCAACAACTGATCCGTCGGCGAGGTGGAGTTATCATTTTTTTTTGACCTACTACACTTCCAGTAGTTTTATGAACATTCAATTTGAATTTCTTCACGACGTAACAGTAGCTTTTATCGTCCCGCTGTTATTATTTGCTAATTATTATTCTCTTAATTCACTGTTCGCCAACCCAAGATGGGTTTCGCCCCATATGCAAGAAATAACAGCACCGCGCCCCCTCGAATTCTTATTGAGAATTTATAGCGAATCATATTAATGATGGTAAACACCTGCATCGAGTATTTGATCACTCCTGAAGTACCTCAGAACTGACGAGGAAAGAGGAGTGCAAGTAGGAACTACTTGAATAAATAAGAACTGCATAATTTATCATTGGATTCCGTTGAATATTTTGCTCCGGCAATGTACAACATTTTTAATAAACCAGGACCAAGGGAACTGTCCATTTTAAATTTGACTATTGTTGAGTCGTTGTTTCTGGTAGTGTTCAGGTTCTATGACTAAAACTTCTTATACAAGAATATGAACCATATAAAATGAACCTACAGACAAAATATCAGTAACTAAGTCTTCAATAGGTTTTTTGATAAACCGTGGAAAAATACACGTGGCTATTTATGGTGGAGTAACCTTTACACCCCGTACACCCCGCTTGGTATGCCTTGGTACTCTTCATAACTCACAATTACTGTGTCATCATTTACCCAGATTAGTTGCCGACAATATAAAATATCTTGATAAAAAGGCTGCAAATTATTACACAAAGGTTCATCGTTGAAAATGATGAACCGGAATCGTGATACTGAGTCGTAGGTATTGGAGGAGGAACGGTTATTCAGAAGATGAATAAATTACGAAATGCAATTATCCTATGACAATTAAGACGTAATCCACTTTCGATTGAGTGGCTCTTCAAGGCTAAACCTACCCAGCTGCAGCTCGCCATCCATCACGAGGTTTTATGCGGAGTTCCCATAGTTACCACCTCTGAAACTCGGATGATAACTAGTTACAGTAGAAAATAATGCAACGAGCGATAACTCTGAATCGGCGGATGAGAAAAACCTCTAACGAATGGGTTGAGATTGCTTTGAAAGGTTACAAGGTGAGTCACGTTCCATCGGTCTTCTGAAGAACTGCGAGCGGTGAGGTGGCGATCTGAAAACAGTAGTCGGTCGACTGCCCTTGGTCCCTCTGTGTGTATTGTTACATCGTCCATAAACAAGAGTGAATATATTTTTATATATTTTTTACTTCTTTTTTTTGTAACCAATTTTGACACGGTACCTATTAGGTTTGAAGTACGGTACTAGCACTAACAATCAAAATAATTAATTTACTCAAATGCAGCATCTAGAGGAAATTCCAATTAGAAATTCCAAATATATTCCAATATATTCACGAACTCCCAACGTCTGAGAATTTGGTAGGTAAGTAGTTGCTGCTCTTAGACCTAAGAGCAGCAACTACTTACCTACCAAATTCTCAGCAAATAGCAAAACTTACTTATGCAGGTAGCAAAACTTACCTGTAAGTTTTGAGCAGAACTTAGTTTCAACTGGTTTATAGGTAGGTACATGCCCCGAACTTATTTATGGGAACTTCCCTCATTAAGAAAAACAGAGATGACGTCTACTGCGTTGGAATAATAATAAAATGAAAAGGGGCAGACGAGATTCTGAGGTTAGATAACATAATATTAATATTATGTTATCTAACCTCAGAATCTCGTCCATGACCATAATTATGGTCATTCTCTTAGCGACCATGGATTGTTGAAATTCCTAGTTCATAGCCTTTTCTCTTCGTGGTGGCTGTGTCCGTAAAATCCGTTTGACGGGTCTGTTGAGGAAATGTTCAGGGACTCCGTCATTCATTAGGTCAATGCCCCTACCCTTTATATACCTGTTTGAATTCAACTAAATTAAACCAACGTTTCAGACGCCGTAGTTATAAAGATACATCAGGTTTGTTCGCACTGACGGTTATCTGACCGTCAGAAAGGCGTTTGGCCGTTCGCAGTGATTCTCGGACAGTTTTCTGACTGTATAGCATCCATGACGGGCTGTTTGCAATGTTTTCCTGACTGTCCAACACCAGTTTTCTGTTAGTCATTCCAGTACACAGAAGATAGGACGAGAAGCTGATCATGACCTTCTCGATTCCCAACCGTTATCAAACTAGAACCCTTCTTAAATACTTATCAAGATGGATCATGGATGGTTTCTTGGTTTTTAAAGGTTTTCTAGGAGTCAGCTAACCTTCAGAAAAATCCAGCGCGAACAGAGCTTTTATGTCCTTCTTTGGGACCTTTTAGGTTTAGCAATGATGGAGGCTGTGGTCTTCGGTCGATTCACTTCATGTTACCTGGTTTAGCTCATTTTAAGTACGGCTGCATCAATTCTTTGTATACAAGTATCTTTCATTTCGTGACATTACGATAGGGAATCGATTGGCTAAAATAGAAGACCTCAACCATGACATGGATTAGCTACCAATTCTGATTTACATAATTACGGTCAATGTCATCTCGAATTGGTAGCTATTTCTATATTCACACTGATAGGTAGTTAGGGATAATTTATAAATTTGTCATGATTTAAAAAAATTATAATTATTATTGTTGAGAAATATACGCATTATTGTAGTTATAGGTATAATTACTGTAATGAGTTCTTAAGGAATAGTTTGAGGCTGCTCAATTAGTCTGGCAGCTACTGACACTTGAATTGTAGGTGTTAAATGGTTTTCTCTAGCAGTGGAGAGTAGTAATCGGTTGTTTGATAGAAAACCACCACCTCGTAACGTCTTTTTTTCACATGGTTCTCGAGTCTGGTCACGTACAGTACTGCTTGGTTGATTGCTGAGAACTACTCCTCGTAAAAAACTAATATCTTCAAGATAAATTCATTCTCCCAAAGCAGGGGGAAAAAAAGATTCCTAAGATGAAAATAGAAACAATGCTTAGTCCAGTGAAAGTAAAATGCGTTGCGACGAGCTCGTGAATGAGCGTTTCTCGTTTCCCTTCTGTTGGCAACTGGGTGCGTCTAGCGGTGATCGTGTCACTGAAAATGATGAATTACCTTGGCATGCAATACCCGCTTATGAAAGAGAGGGACCACGCGAGTACGTGTTCTATCTCATACATAGCATAATTGGTTGTGTCTTTGATGTTGGTCCCTTGCCGTAACGTATTTAGTTGAAGCGAACCACTGAGATTAAGGTGCAGAACCCTCTCATCCCAATTTTCCTCAGTAGAATAATATTTTCGTGATATTTCATTTAGAAAAGTTGAACTCACGAGTTGCTAGCGCGAAATTGGCAAGATTCCCCCAAGTGTTACCCTCGCCTCATTGGTGTTTCGGTAGGTGTTATGACAACATTTTAGAGAAAACTTTGATTCAAACTGACGACCCAAATATTATGAAGTAAAGTATTGGATTAAATAATAAAAATTCAGGCTAGGTATGGCAAAAGATTCGAATGTTTACCTGTCTGTGTAACGAGGAGGTGGCTAGAGCGTTTCATACCTCTGAGCATCAGAGCATGGAGCATCCACCTGCTATCAGAATATTAAGTTTCCATCCTCGAGATCATCTTCCACGCTTTACTTATGCTTATTTGTTTATTTTGTTTAAACATAATTACTTATTTGTTTATTTCTTTGCAGGTAAGAGTTATCGCTACACAACATTATGGTCTTAGTAACTCAAGGTGAGTGCGAATTTATACTGAATTCATAGGTATAATGGAGAATACAGTCGTTGAAAATGTGAAGATCCAGCGCTTTGAGTCAAAAACAAGATATTGGAACGTTCTTTGCATCGATGGTACCATTAAAGCTTTTTGCCGAACGTCACTGAGGCTCTTACTTGGACTCAAGCGACATTCGCGGGTTGGCATATTATTTATATATGTCTCTTCCAAGCTACATGCCGCAACTTTGGATATTTTGACTTCAAATTTAGACTCTTTGGGCCTTCCGAATTTGCTGTATAGTTTTTTGTCCCGGCGACACGTCAGGAAGAGGTTCATGGCGCCTAGATTGACGCCGCAAGAAACAAAACACAGGTAATAGTGGGTCCTGGGACATACAATAATTTTTAGGGTATAATTACTCATAGGACTGTCAGAAATTGCTCTAAACGTTGTGGTACTATGGCGGCGCCAGTCGGTGCCGGCAGTGGCGCCGCAATATCCAAAAACAGCTAATCTGGGGTAGCTTACACGTTGTATTAGTTTTACTAGAGATACTTGAAGCAGCTGGTCAGCGGACCCACTAGTCATACGTACATTGTAAGTGGGCATCATACGTACATGGATGCATTACAATGCACAATTCACATTATTACAAACGTTAGAGAATGATCAGATCGTGAAGTTAATTTTTTCACCAATATTCAGTTCTTTGTGATGGTGAAGGAAAAGGTTCCACTCGTCAAAATCAAAAACGCCTATTTGATAAACTGCGGTCGTTTATTAGCAGATAATACTAATATTGAGTTAAGGTATTGTTACTCTGTGGTCACTAACAGTTGCAACCCTCAATTTATTGCATTGGTCTTAATTAAAATTTTTTAGGCAAATATTGTCTAAAACATTTTAATTAAGACCATTAATCATTTTAATTAAGACCATTAAACATTTTAATTAAGACATTTTAATATGCAATTAATGTGTCATTATACATTATACATGTATCATTATACTCGTACATCATTAGGTATCATTATACATTATGCATCATCGTTATACATCATCATCATACATCATTATACATTATGAATTATCATTATGTATCATAATAGGTACATTAAGACCATTAATGTATCATTATACATTTTAATTAAGGCCGTTAATGTATCATTATACATTTTAATTAAGACCATTACACATTTTAATTAGGACATTTTAATCATTATACATATTTACGTTGGGATCTCCGTTCACAGCTGCAAGTATGAAAAATTAAATAGTTCGATCAGTTGTTGAAAAATTCTCGGTTAATTTTTATTGAGCTCTAGAACAGGGGTTCCCAAACTTTTTTGTACCGTGCCCCCTTTTGGTAAAATGAAAGCCTCCCAAGCCCCCCTTACATAACTAATGAATGGATGTGAAAAAATGCAAGTTTTACACTGAAAACGAAGTTTTATTGCTATTTACACAAAACACGATTTGATAAACACGTAGCTTTTATGAAGTTGCTTTTAAGATGAAAATAAGTTAATCTTAATGAGATGGATGGGATTGCATTTTCTTTACTAGCGCTGGTATTCTTGGTGAGGTTTTGGCAAGGGCACAACGTAAGTCACTAGCAACATCAAGTTTGTTCCTATTCTTTGTTTTTATCGATACGAGTGTTGATAATGCTTTTTCACACAAGTAGGTGGTTGAAAAAGGCAAAAACAACCGAAGAGCTTCCTGTGACACTCTGGGATCCACTTGGAAGTATTTGATCCAAAACGTTGATTTTTCCATTTTTTCAAAGTCATTTGGCAGAAGAATCATTTTTTATTTCCAAAAATTCTTCTTGCAGGGCTTCTGGAACATGTTCAACGTTGACATGGAAAGGATCCGTTGAAAGTCTGTAAATATGTCTGTAAATATGATACCAAGTACATTTGGTATCGAATATTTTGATTCGATACTAGTATTGGTATCGAGTATTTTTCCCGAGATCAGAAAAAATACTCAAATGGATAGTCTCCCACCTACTTTATTTATTTTCGATTTTTACCTTGCGGTATAAATTTGCAAGTAACTGGTCTGAGGTAGTTTACCATTGGTACCAGTGCCACGATCGTTTCGAACCTGGCGGATCTTGAAGCAACTAAGGAAGTATCGATTTACCGTTGTCTTATATCGAGACTGGTCTTATAATCGAACACGACCATGGGGTAACCCTTACTTCGAATCTAAAGTCCGGGTAAACCTCGCTCGGGGGTAACCCTCCTTTTCTCGAACGGGCCCTAAGCTGCTTCTCCGAGAGTTTAATTCGTTCCTTAACCTTGCTCGTATGTCAATTTGTTAGTATCTCTAAGAGATTTTCCCCATGAAATTAACTGAAATGCCATTAATCCGTTCCTGGACAGGCCCAAAAATGTGTTTTTGAATAGGAAAAATTTGCAAGGTTTGCAAAGAATGGTCTCACGCCCCCCCCTGACCTGTTCTCACGCCCCCCAGTTTGGGAACCCATGCTCTAGAAGGATCAATAGCAGGCAGTACAGTGTTTATTACAAAGGCGATAGACATCTGAGTCGAAGTAACCATCACTGTACGTGACTTGCGATGTCTGGAACCTCTGGAAAGCCTTGACCTTCCCCTCAGACCGCCTCTCTCCGTTTGTTAATCCGTGAATATCTAAAATTTGCTGTCCGTTTCATACGTATCTTGATGAACAACATTGCATAATAAGACCTTCAGGTGAGAGATTGATTGAACTAGGCTAGACAACTTACAGTAATGATTTTATTTTTGATCATATCCTTCTGTTCCATGCTGATTTAATCATGGGTAGTATCAACACCTCTCCTAAGGCTCTACCGGTTTGATTGCTCGAATCGCTCGTCTCACGTGCTAGAGGTACCTAGCTGAAGTAGAAATGGCCACAGTGACTCGGGGTAGGTACTCACTCTTCATCACGGACTAACGAGTTGATTGGCTAACTGCATCTAACTGTAGACAGCGACAGATGGAACTGCTGGCGAATCGCTCTAACGTCGACTGATTACCAGCCAGATATGAATAATTCAAACCGCCTGCTGTTGAGACTCCCCCGTTCACTTTCGTGGAGCTGTGGATGTTGTGAACCAGGCACTCGAAATCTCTTCCTCGTCTCTTACGTTATGACGGCTTGACCGGGATGGGTGGAGTTTTGGACCAGAACGCTAGCCGTTGCGTTTGGAGGTGAGTGCGGAAACGAAAGATTTTTTCTTCCGCTTCCCTGGTTTAGAGTGCCAAAACTCTTCGCGCGCGCGCACTTGACCTCGTCACGGTGAGCCTTGTAACCACTGTTTACTTGTAGGACTTACCAATTAGGCCAATACCCTTGCTGCGGGTAATCAACGTTGTTTAAAAGTACATAAGTTAGCCACCAAATAACACGATCAGCTGTATGAATAACTAAATGCCAACCTTCTGATTATGGAAGACGGTGTTCTAAACCAGCTGGAAATAGCATTGCAAATATCCAGTCCATACGTAGAGCAGGTGCCTACTCAGCTATTGCGAAAATTCACTTCCAATTTAGGCAACCATATTAATGTTTTCCTTGGATTTTTCCTAGTTTAGTAATGTCGAGTCGTGCCCCTATTTTACGTAGCTATTATACGTGGAAGAAAAGTGTTATTCTGTGGGTAAAAATTATGGATTTTCAATATTACCTGCTTTTCTCCAGTTACTGAACCCGAATTACTGATATTTGTTACGGTTTCTGAGTTGTTAACCCAGTTGTTTCTGACTACCCTATCCTAAGGTAGATATTTTTAGAACAAATCAGATACATGAATTATCACAGATTCAAATGGATAATTACTATTATGAGGTTTTAATATTATTTAATATTATCCTATTCAAGGAAAACTGTAACAACAACTCCAGTGATATTACAGTGAGCACCATGTGAGTTTGAACGCGATATTTCAAGAACCCTTATCTGACGAAATATGGATTTTAGCGGCCCTGAACCGAGTATGACGGAATCTAAAGGCACTACTCACTATGATGAAATGGTCGATTAGTTATCTAATGTTGGCATTAGGTCGCGTTGAAATTAACATAATGTGCTCCGCCCAATAGGTACCTGCGTGCACACCTTGTTTGACGATTAGATTTATCATAATTCACATAGATTATCCCCTGTTAAATTGATAAACTGATAGATACTTCAAGTGATTCCACACTCCGAGCTTCGTAGGTTATTATATTAAGTGGAATAGAAGACTTATCAGTGAAGTGTGAGTTGTGCAGTTGTGCCTCCTGTCAGAAATCATAGGTAGGTACCCACTGGCAGTGATGTTATTATGTACCTATTGTTGGATAACAACTTATAAAAACACATACTTTTGGTTCATTCGCCACAGCAAGCACCATTATACCAAGTTAGGTGCTCGCTATGTGGGAACACATAATAACTATGTATTATGATTATGAGCCAAGCTAGTTTCCGCGTTTTCCGCATTGTACAGTATACCACAGTTTGCAGTATTGTACACAAGCATAGTGTTCAACTTTTTTTAAATTTTAAGTCACTTTTTTGAATTTAAAAACGTCGCGGTTTCGAAACAAAGGAGCAGTCATTTTATTAGCAACCTGTTTGTGTAAATAGCTGATATTAGAGAAAAAATTACCAACCTATCAATTGTCGATACAGTCCAGAAATTTCTAGTTTAGTGTCAAATTTCTGTAGTGTTATCAACGTTCGTGTTCAAAGACGTAGATAAGGAGTGTTTCTCATGAGTCACCTATTGTTGGATAAAAACTTATAAAAACACATACTTTCGGTTCGTTCACCATAGCGAGCACCATTATACCAAGTTAGGTGCTCGGAACACATAATAACTATGTATTATGATTGAGCCATGCTAGTTTTCGCGTTTTCCGCATTGTACAGTATAGCACAGTTTGCAGTATTGTACACAAGGATAATGTTCAACTCTCATTTTTATAAATTTTAAGTACCTAACGTTTTTTGAATTTAAAAACATAATATATTATTGCGGTTGCGAAACAAAGGAAGAGTAAGAGTCATTTTATTAACAACCTGTTTGTTTAAGTAGCTGATATTTAGAGAAAACTCGGCGCTGCGCGCCTCGCCAGAGGGCAAGCCCCCTGGACCCCCGGATGCTTACTGCTTAAGCCTACGGCTAAAATTCAAGAAACATGGAACATGCTTTAGCCGCGTTCCGAGTTTTTTCAAACAAAAGATTGAAACATATTCATTTTGCTGAAAATGTTAACTTTAGAGTAGCGCTAATGATGACTCACCACTACGTATCTATAACCAAGTGACTACCAGACAAGCGTCATTGTTTACTATCCATTTATAACATTCATTTATATAGTTATAGTATGAAACTAGGAAATAAATACCAAGAACAAATACGAAATAAATTCGTGATAAATCAAGAGCTTTCCAACGAATGGAAAACGATTTTTGTCCGATGAAAATGAAAGAAGTTTCATTTCCCTAGCAACTTGTGATGAATTTAGAATTTTGTTCATCACGGTGGCGTGAAGGAGAAAAGACGCAGGCGGCGGTAGTCCACCGATCATCTACGGCTTTGGGAGGAGATGGAGGTGAGTGAGGGAATTTACCTAGGCGGCGGTAATCCACCGATCATCTAGGTGAGAAGGTGCTTGTCTAGGCGGCGGTAGTCCACCGATCATCTAGACAAGAGGGAGAAGGTAAATTCTCAGGCGGCGGTAATCCACCGATCATCTGAGAGGAGGAGCAAGGTAGAGGAGAGAAGAGAGAGCTAGTTAGAGGAAGTGTCGAATGAGGCTAAAGCCCCAGGATCCAGGGTTTTATAGGAACTGGAGGCCTCTCCCTCCAACCCCCTGTTAGGGGTTGGTGGTGGGGCCCCAGGTTGTGTACCCTGGGTTCTGTGGCCTGTCTCCCCACTCACTTGTTTATTGACGGAAACTAAGTTTGACATTAGAATGTTGGTGAGAGCTTAAAGTTACTAGTGGAGTGTTCCCGGGAGGGACTCACGACACAACTACTCGGTTGTACATGAAAATCATCGTTAAAATTTCGTTCCACTTCCGCGTTACCCATCGCGCGTCACCCATCCCGCGTAACGTTTTTCGGCTAGTTAGTCCAAGGCTAAAGCATGTTCCATGCTAAAATTACCAACTTATTAATTGTCGATACAGTGTCTAGAAATGTCTAGTTTAGTGTCAAGTTTCTATAGTATAACCAACGTTCGTGTTCAAAGACGTAGATAAGGAGTGTTTCTCATGAGTAAGAAATGGGCGGGTAATTAGGTGGATTACATCTCGCATCTGATTCGAATTGGCATCACATCACGACATAATATTGGGTAAATAAATAACACGAACGCGGTTCACATCTAATCTGCGTCTTTCGGAAATTAGAACAGCTTAAGCGGCTATCTGATAACTGCCCAGAATAGCATTGAGGCTGTTGGGACACCGTAGGGCATCCATATGGCGTTGTGGCCTAGTATCGGGCGGTAGGGTCGCTTGCGCGTGTGTCTGGAGGTGGCGGGTATGGTGTTTTATCAGATTCAAAGAAGGCCGCCGCTCGAAGCTTGGTTCGAATGGAACGAAAGTGCCTTCCTTCCCTTATTAACCAGCGATTCGACTCCTTGTTACTTTTCCCTGGAGTCATCCTGAGTCCCGATTGACGGATGCCGAGGAAACCAGATTACGTTCATGTGTCACTACTGAGACTTGAGGTTTGTGTACACTGGACTTTTCTCGATTCTGGATTCGGAGAACCTTTCGATAAGTTAGAGTATTCTAAAGCTAGGTATCCACTTGTATCAAACTTCCGTACCATAACTCCATAGCGTAGTAACACCGTATCGTATCAAACGGGGAAAAAAACGTCTGTATCATCACTGCGTTCCGTAACAATTCTGACCGATCCGTCATAAACCGAAAATGTCCTCATTGCAATAAGTGGCTGCGGTTTACATTTTTATTCACTGCTTAACAAAAGAAGAACAAAAGATCCGCAAAACACCTCGTTGGTGGATGCTGAATGTTTGGCGGAACCGCGAATTGTACGGTGGGGCCGGTCTCATGGCTGACATGAAATTTCAAAAAGTCAGTGGGCTCTATAAAAATTTTACCCGAATGCATCCGAGCGATTTTGAGTTTTTGCTGCAACTGTTGGGTCCCAGAATTGCAAAAAGCGACACCACCTTTCGAAGAGCCATCCCTGCCCAGGAAAGGCTGGCGTTAACCATACGTTTTTCGGCGAGCGTTAACTACTTCACAAGCTTCCAATCACATTCAAGATACCCAAGGAGACCATAGGCAAGATAGAAGATTTAATTGATTTTTGTTACGCTATGGAGTTACGGTACGGAAGTTTGATCCAAGTGGATACCTAGCTTAACAGAGAGCATATAGGTTTACCAAGGGTCTCGTGCCTCTATACATGCTGGGAAAATGGGTGAAATAACAAGAAGGTTTCAAGGGAAGGTGGTTTTCATGGGGGGGGGGGGGGGGGTGGATTTTTGTTCATGGAAGATAACAAAATCCTCAATCATAATCAGTTTGTTTTAAGAACAGGGATTCGGTGAAGCCAATGTCGTAATGTTAGTACTGACATTCACATGTCGAGAGATCGCAAGGAGAAGGTCATTATTACATTTCTCGATCTTCGCAAATGTTTTTACTCGATTGGTAGAGGTAAACTAATATTATGCTTGAAAAACAACGGAATTGGAGGTGAAGAATTGAACCGGTTTTCTCTTCTTATTTGCAAGGGCGGAAACAAGTCGTGTTCGTGGATCCAAGTGATCGGAGTTATCCAAGGCAGTAACTTGGGGCCAAGTTTGATCTTATTGTACGTCAATGCCATCTTCGATCTTGGCCTCAAAAGGCGATTGTACCTCTGCCGATGATTCAGTCCTCATAACCTCATTTGTGTATTGGGGTACCACTTTACAGGAAGCAAGTCGTGACTTGAGGGCCCTATATAACCAGTGATTCGACTCCTTGTTACTTTTCCCTGGAATCATCCTGAGTCCCGATTGACGGATGCCGAGGAAACCAGATTACGTTCAGGTGTCACTACTGAGACTTGAGGTTTGTGTACACTGGACTTTTCTCGATTCTGGATTCGTAGAACCTTTCGATAAGTTAGAGTATTCTAAAGCTAGGTATCCACTTGTATCAAACTTCCGTACCGTAACTCCATAGCGTAACACCGTATCGTATCAAACGGGGAAAAAACGCCTGTATCATCACTGCGTTCCGTAACATCGTTCCGTAACAATAAATTCTGACCGATCCGTCATAAACCGAAAATGTCCTCATTGCAATAAGTGGCTGCTGTTTACATTTTTATTCACTGCTCAACAAAAGAAGAAGAAAAGATCCGCAAAACACCTCGTTGGTGGATGCTGAATGTTTGGCGGAACCGCGAATTGTACGGTGGGGCCGGTCTCATGGCTGACATGAAATTTCAAAAAGTCAGTGGGCTCTATAAAAATTTTACCCGAATGCATCCGAGCGATTTTGAGTTTTTGCTGCAACTGTTGGGCCCCAGAATTGCAAAAAGCGACACCACCTTTCGAAGAGCCATCCCTGCCAAGGAAAGGCTGGCGTTAACCATACGCGTTTTTTGGCGAGCGGTAACTACTTCACAAGCCTTCAATCCACATTCAAGATACCCAAGGAGACCATAGGCAAGATCGTCGCCAATTTATGTCTCGACTGATGTTACGATCATTCCTTTGATGTGACGGGGGAAAACCGCCAACGGAGCGATCCGCTGCGAACCCGAACAAATAGGCGAAAATGATCGGGGCGTAACATAATTTTAATTGATTTTTGTTAAGCGACGGAGTTACGGTACGGAAGTTTGATACAAGTGGATACCTAGCTTAACAGAGAGCATAATATAGGTTTACCAAGGGTCTCGTGCCTCTATGCATGCTGGGAAAATGGGTGAAATAACAAGAAGGTTTCAAGGGAAGGTGGTTTTCATGGGGGGGGGGGGGGGATTTTTGTTCATGGAAGATAACAAAATCCTCAATCATAATCAGTTTGTTATTAGAACAGGGATTCGATGAAGCCAATGTCGTAATGTTAGTCCTGTTAGTCCTCTGTCATCGCAAGGAGAAGGTCATTGTTACATTTCTCGATCCTCGCAAATGTTTTTACTCGATTGTTAGAGGTAAACTACTAACATGCTTGAAAAACAACGGAATTGGAGGTGAAGAATTGAACTGGTTTTCTTCTTATTTGCAAGGGCGGAAAAAATTCTTGTTCGTGGATGGTGTTTCAGACAGTGACCAAATGAGCAGTGATCGGAGTTATCCAAGGCAGTAACTTGGGGCCAAGTTTGATCTTATTGTACGTCAATGCCATCTTCGACCTTGACCTCGAAAGGCGGTTGTACCTCTTTGCCGATGATTCAGTCCTCATAACCTCATTTGTATCTTGGGGTACCTACCACTTTACAGGAAGCAAGTCGTGACTTGAGGACCCTGTATAGTTGGTACTCAGCTTATGTTCTAACTTTAAACCCCAGTAAATCTACATGCATGCCGATGAATTAACAACGCAAGGAGCTTCCTAGCGTCAAACTCGAACTCCACTGATGGTTCCGCTTCTACGTGTCACTGCCCGTCACTAATAAGAGTTTCAGAGCATAAATACCTCGGTATAATTTTCAATGAAAATCGGAGATGGCGTAAGCTCATTGACCGAACTGTGACCAGACGTAAGTTGATATACATATTTTCTAAAACAAGGAAATGTCTTAGGTCCTTCAGTAGTCGAGTTAGTATATTACGCACTTGCCCAATCAGTCCTGTGGCATTATAGCACGGGGTTCAGCACTAATCTCAGTGTTAAACCCCCTCATAACAACTCAGAACTTCCATAGTTAAGGCAGCATTGGACTAAAATCGCAGGTATTCAACCGAGCAGGCGTTTCAGGACTTCAAAGTCCTATCAGACAGTTTTTTGTAAAAATTTGCTTCCTGTAAGTACTACCACAAAAATAGTCACTTTTCCACCTCCATTTCTTCCGCAAATTACTACACCAGATCCACCCTCACCAACACTCTGTCAACTCCCACTTGCTTAGTATCATCTACCAAACACGCTCACTACATTATTCATGTCATAGTAAACAAATTGCCACTCCACCTTCGTAACCCCTCAATAATAACTAGGTCGAATTTCAAACTCAAAATCATTAAATGGATAGTTGACCAAGGACGAAACGTTGTCGAACAGCTCCTTCGCGGTATTTATGCAATTTAGTATTCAAGTAACCATAACCTGATTCCCATAAAGCAATCTAGTAATTCAAGTATCTTTTTTCTTCTTCTTTAGTTCATGTATAAGCCAAAATATATTAACAATCAATCCTAGAGGCGCTGCAAATTCAATCATTTTTATTTTTATACTAAAAACATTGTCACATGTTGTAAATTTTATCGTAAAGGTTTGTAGCGCAGTTCAGTTAGATTAGCACATGCCACTATTTAAGTATTATTTCTTTGTCCTTTGCATAAAAATATCGTAAAACGCTGGTCACACAGCACCCTCACCCGGCTCTGGCTTTTGCCTTTAGGGAGGTAATTTCAGATGCTATCTTGTACCTATATCTTTGTAGTTTTACGAAATCAAGAACTGTTTCATTTCATTTTCGTACATAATACTTAATTGTTGCTCGAGATGGACTGTACAAACCCGCCTTCATCGCGCATCTTGAGACGTACCTGCTTGGTAAGAAAATGGTACTCGACACTTCCTTTTGACGGGCAGTCAGGCACCGATCGGGCACTTACGCATTGTTCCTAGGTAGTGCATGTGATTGCGACCATCAGCAAATGACACAGGTGTTGGAACATGACGTTAAAATAATAGGCGAGTGATAGTATTTTATAATAACTGGAATTTTCAGGTCACTCCGAACAAACAATATTAGTTTGTTTACAGTTCTTCTCTGTTCAGTTAGAGGCCGAATTGATCCGATGTATCCGGACTGGTCGTTAGCTGATTAAACTAGGTAAACACTATTTCCTTTATTTACCGACAAAGTCTGTAATCTTACAGTTGGTTACCTTTACCATTTTGTGCTTCGTTACAGCTTACAACTGAGAATGTTCAAACGCATCGTATCAAACAGTTTTTTCGGGTTTTTGGAATCTCTCTACCAAAATGATGATAGGCGCTTAATTCTGTGATTAGATTTACAGGTAGGAACGTACTTATTGTCTAATTAGTTGAAACAGCTGTGGTCTAGGTATATTGTGATGGCGGTGCATGATTTTAATGTCATCTATCTCGTTCTTTATTAAATGATTCTGATCTCTATAATCTGTCTCACTTGATTATTCAGTTTTACTGTGGAAACTGGTTTTTCGAACCCAAACATAAAACTTTATGACGAACGGTTTATTAACAACCAGCAACACTACCCGCCCTTCCGGCGGAAATGAGGTATATAATTGAAATTGGTAGAACATGACGAGGGAGATGATTTATGACAGATAATATTTATTTTTATAACTATTTTTATTACCAGTACTTGAGTTGAATGAAGGCGTAAGAAAATGAACGGAGAAGTAGGTATATTACCAGGCACCTAATCTCATAACAGCAATAATATAATTAATTGTCCATGCCGCAATTCTACCAACATTAGAAGCGCACCAGCAGCGTAAAAACCTCACAACGCAAAAGAAAACCTTTATTTAAAACTCAACCGCTGAATAAAATTCTGAACGTTGCTGACAATATTAACAGTGTTAGCACATAAACGTCACAACATAAATAGATTGACCCGACGTCGCTAGGGATGGCTAGTTTGACGATTAAGGAGGAATTCAGGAAATGAAACTAATAGCGATATATCCGGGAGATATTGAGCACTTCTCAAAAAATCCCGTGAAATTCCGTCGAGCCGTTTGAGCGTCATGATGTCGTTATCGTCAAATTATAAAGGTAGATTACGACTTGACTAGGCTATTTACACATTTGAAATTTGACAAATTAAGAAGACCGAACAGTCGAACATCAGGTAGGTGCATTTTGGGAGTAGGGTGATGAATATTTTTTACGTTTTCGATAAACTGACTAACTGACCAACCACGCTTTCCAGTTTGCATCAGTTGCATGTGACTTGACTGATATCAACTTAAACACTGTGCCTTGGTTTTTAAGATGAAATCTATTGCTTTTCGTTGCGTTGTTGCAAGTACTACTCTGTCGTTTACATCGTCACATGATTACATTGGGCGGAGCTCAATCCGGTACCAAACTGCTTCCCTGCATGGTGAATTTTAGGTACCTGTGTTAAGTGTCCAATACTGTTGGAGGTTGAAGCAATGAGGAGTACCCAAGACTTTTGTTTATATTTTTTATTGGAAGTAGATTCCATTCTAAGAATTTCGAGACCAACCTCACTCTTCTACGATAAATAGTTATTTTGGTTTATTATTTTCAGTAATGAACCATTGGAATCGGCATGAAAACAAAAAATTCTTACCCCCCCTCAAAATTTGATGGTTTACGTTTCAAGGTATGTAGAATCCAAAACTGCAATAAAAATATTTCTGTCTGGTCGCCGTACGGGCCACTTTTCTTAGTTACCATGAATGAAAATTGATGAAATTCGGGTTATAGGTTCCGTTCGGGGTCTAGTTGGTCGTCGAAGCTCGACGTTACTGTCAGTCATCTCTAAGGGGTTCAAAATAGGGGTTGAAATTTTCAAAACGCCTATACGTTTTTTTTACGTGAATCTTTTTACGGTTTTAAATCTTGAACTTACGAGTTTTTTAAGACCACCCGGAGCATCGTACGTCCAGCCGTTCGTTCACAGTAAGGCCCCGAAGTTTGCACCGACAGGCATTTTCGACTCCAGTGTGAATGAAATTTATTGTATACATTCAAACCAAATCTCGTTACCAGGGACGCGCCGACGATAGGAAATTTGCCGGGGATAAAATCATTGCTAGGGGCCACCTGATTATATTGGCGGAGTATGAAGTCGAGTTGGTTGTTCTGTGATATTATTTCATTTGAAATACACTGCCAAGGTGATGGCACAGGAGCTTCCTCGTCACAATCAGAGTGACCCATTATAAAATAGAACAGACTAGGAAGCAAAATAACATAACATTACATTACATTACATTACATAACATTACATAACGTTAAATATACATATTACATAACATTACATTACATAACATAACATTACATAACGTTAAATATACATATTACATAACATAACATCACATGAAATATACATATTATACATAACATGACACCAATAATACATTACGTCCATTATACATAACTAGCCTGACCGCTCGCTTCGCTCGCTATCCGAGATTCGCTGTACGCAGTATCGTGGAACCAACAAACGACGGAAAAATCCCATACCCTACCGGGTATTTGTGCCCAATTTTATCAAAATCCGTCAAGCCGTTCAGGAGTTGACCATGGTCGACCATATTTCCGCTATGGTCAGGGAATTAAAAATGCGCCTACGTTCAACTTGGGAGGCTACCGGATATTGGTGCCAAATTTGGTCGATATCCGTTGTGCAATTCGGGATTCGACCATGGAGGGGCCCATGGATGCGCTAAGGTCGACCGCGGGGGTAGTCCGAAGGGTCGATCGTAGATAGAATTTCACGTAGATTACGAATACGCGATAAAAAATAGGGGTTACCATTTCAATTAACGAAGTTGACCATGGTCGACCATAGTTCCGCTATGGTCAGGGAATTAAAAATGCGACGTTGCACAACTTGGGAGCCTACTGGATATTCGTGCCAAATTTGGTCGATATCCGTTGAGCAATTCGGGATTCGACCATGGAGGGGCCCATGGATGCGCTATGGTCGACCGCGGGGGTAGTCCGAAGGGTCGATCGTAGATAGAATTTCACGTAGATTACGAATACGCGATAAAAAATAGGGGTTACCATTTCAATTAACGAAGTTGACCATGGTCGACCATAGTTCCGCTATGGTCAGGGAATTAAAAATGCGACGTTGCACAACTTGGGAGCCTACTGGATATTCGTGCCAAATTTGGTCGATATCCATCAAGCCATTCAGGAGTTGACCATGGTCGACCATAGTTATGGTCAGGGAATTGAAAATGCGACGTTGCACAACTTGGGAGCCTATTGGATATTCGTGCCAAATTTGGTCGATATCCGTCGAGCCGTTTGGCCGTGCATAGAAGGACAGACAGACAGACAGAGCGCATGCGCAGGGCGAACCGCTGGCTCTATCATGTTGAAATTTATATGGGACCTCAATGGGCCCTACCCGCTTAATCCCTGAGAATTACATTGAAATTGGGTGAAATCTTTGGTTACTACGGCTGTAACAAGGAAATTGAATCTATTTCACGCCAGCGCATGCGCAGAGCGCACCGAGGGTCCGATCATGCTGAAATTCATACTGGAACTCACTAGGCCTTGTCCAAACAACCCTTGAAAATTTGAGCGAAATTGAATCAAAATTGTGAAAGTTATGCGTGGTTGTTGAATTTAACGTTAGCGCATGCGCAGGGCGTACCGCTGGATCAATCATGTTGAAATTTGTATGGGACCTCAAGGGGCCTTATCCGCACCATCCCTCAAAATTTGAGCTGAATCAATTCAAAATCGTGGAAGTTATGGCTGTAACAAGGAAATGCGGACAGACTCACAGACTCACAGATTCACAGACTCACAGACTCACAGACCGACAGACACGGAACCAAATTTGTTCAGTAGGCTTTGAAACGCAAAATGCAAGTGGAAATTTTGATTTCTGAAGACAAAAATTTTTTGGCTCATGAAAGTGAACACAAGGCTTCCGCTGCTTCGCAGACTCGGAAGCAAAATGATGGCTCTTTTGGAGTTTGTTGATAGGTAGTGAAACTTGAACAAACGTTGGGTAAATTATTACTACACGATGGTAAATCATTACTCAACGGTAAATTATTACACAACGGTTCATTATACCATCTACGTAGAAGGGGCTGGAGTTTGTTGGTAGGTAGGTACCTACTTTTCCAACTTTTTTCACTCCTCATCAACAATTTCTTTTCAGAACTTCATTATGTGTGTTTCTTTTTGTTAGGTACTGTTTGTCATCGGCAGAATTATTTTAGCAACATTTAACTCGTGATTTAGGTAGGTACCTAGTAACGAGTACGGGGTTAGGTGCTACCCTACGGAGGGTCTGCGATCTACATAATATGTATAGAATAGTACATATCATATTATATAGACGGGTTATCTATACAGAGAGCTGTGATCTGTAACAGAAGGGTATTCTGTACAAAATAATAAACCGTTGTGCAGGGATTTGCAGCGTTTTTCTGTGAGCTTTCAGAATTCTTATTAGAAATGGGAAAGTTACATAAACAGAAGTGGTATTGGGTACTCCTCATTGAAAGATGAAGGAACCGAACCCAACGAGCCCTTAAGCGTGAGGTCAACATGATTGAACAGGGCAAGGGATGTGTGGAAAATTGGACAGTGTGGTCCGGTATACAGGATCGATTGCACTTCCGTATAGCAAAATTATTTACGAAAAAATAGGCATCAAACTTAAAAGGTGGAATCGGGAAGAATCCGACTGTACCTCCACCTTTGACTCATCCCAGCAGGCTAATAATTTTTGTATTTATCTGCAGAATTGATGCGAAGGTCACTCCGAGTACAGGAAAACAGTTAAATATAAAATTATAGGAGTATGTACCACATTTCCGGGTCATTACACCCAGCTGTGTCAGTAGAGTAATAATTTTGAACTAAAGAGGAAAAAAAATGAACGGTTGAGCGTATTATCCGGAATACGTGGGTCGTATCAATTTTCGGTATCATGTACGATCGATCCAGATTACCTTCATCGTCCTACGCGATGCACAGTAGCTGGAAGATAATATAATACTTACTAGCGGCACCTCCACTTGTTTCGTATAATTTAGAGGTCAAGCGCCTTTTGATTGCTCGAATAGCGTGGGGCGTAATGTGCACATTCAGAACACTTCGAGAGCACTTAAGGCGATTACCGTCAGATCCGGGAAAACATTCGCTCAACCGCATGCAATTCACACATTCGTAGAAGTGGTTTACGAGTTCGCCCATTTGACGAAGTGGAGATAGTAGGTATTTAAATAACTATAACGATTTAGTATCCCACTGTAAGCCGAACCAATGATGCGTTCGTTGCCTCAAACAGCTTTTCACTTGTAGAAACTTGTGCTATTTTCGAACTTAGCATTATGGCAGTTTTGCGAGGTTTTCCGTGGGTGGAATTTTCTTCACCTTGAAAGCTGCCAGTATACTTGAAAGGTTACTCGTGTTCATAATTACCACAAGTTGAACCGAGTAAGTTAGCATTCAAAAGCTTATAATAGAAAAAAACGTCTGCCAATTCGAGTAGGCAGTATAGCTTCCTCACTTGAATCACTTGAACGTATAGAATAGTTGGGTAGGTTCGTTTTGATACGGAACCATCTGCGATCCAACCCACGTGTATCCTCAGAATTTCAGCTCTACGAATATTTTCCGCGTAGTTGGAAGCGTTACTATAGGAAACTGTCAACATGTCATGTTCGCGCATGCGCAGACAAAAGTTGCGGTACGATTCCAATAAAATTCATATTTATTTATTTATTTATTTATTTATTTATTTATTTGATACGGGCAAGCCCAATACAACACAATAGGAAGAAAAATACAATAGGAAGAAATAAAAAAATAAAATGAAACGAAATAAAATGAACTGGAATATCCGCGCCCAGATAGAGACGCTCAGAAAAATACACTTGAATATTTATGGAACTATCGAAGTATTATTCTTGATCGACCCTCCAAATCTGAACTCATTTCAGCGATATTTAAGGTAGTTATGGGCGTTTCAATTACGCGCATGCGCAGACGGAACGATTTCCATAATTTTGAAGTGAGATCATCTGCGATCCAACCCGCGGGTACCCTCAAAATTTCAGCTCTCTACGACTATTTTTCACGTAGTTAGAAGCGTTATATACAAGGAAATGGTCAACATGTCATGTTCGCGCATGCGCAGACAAATGTTCCCTTACGAATCAGATGAAATTCATTTGGAACTATGACAGTATTATTCCTGATCGACCCTTTACGTTTGAACTCATTTCAACGATATTTAAGGTAGTTATGGGCGTTTCAATTATTTCACGTTTGCGCATGCGCAGTCGAAAGTTACCATAATTTTTCAATGATGTTGATATGGAACCATCTGTGACCCAACTCGCACCTGACCTTCAAATTTCAGCCAATTTCGACCATTATTTCGGGTAGTTATGGGCGGTACAAGGAATTGACCACAGACAGACAGACTGATTCGGAACCAAAAACGTCCCTTGATGTTTAAAACGCAAAATGTAGTAGACATTTTCATTTTGGAGGTCATAAATTTTATTTTATTCAATCACGAATCCAAGGCTTCCCTACCCCCGGTACTGAGGAAGCAAAATTAACGCGGTCGAGGAAAACAGCTAAATGCATGGAGCTGGTTGCAGTGTGAAGATTATAGATGGGATTTTGATGACATTCGTATAAAACGGTAAGCTAGGGACTCGATAAATTGTTGCTCATTGACGACCATTGTTTCCTGATAGCTACCTTACAAAGGTGTACCTTTTCAGATAACTTACAAAGGAACATTTTTCATCAACCGCTTCACATTTCGTCCCAAATGAGGTGATCGCAATGCTTCCGTTACCTTTTGGTAGGCTCGGAAGAATCAAGAACACCGCAATAAATTATTTTATCCATCTTTAATTATTTTTCTATTCAGCATCACCGCGTAGGACTTGGCATACTTTTCTACTAGTCTCGTGTTTGAATGGACAAAGTGAAACCCTACGAACTTCCCACGACTTCCCCTAATCATGTAACCAAAATTTGGGTGTTTCGTATGCGATTCGTGTAGGCTGAAAGTTAGTCGACTAGAATGCGGTTATACCTCTTGGAAATTGATAGGCGGGTTCCCAATTTTAATAATTAGGATGATCGTTTATCATGAAAGTTGATTATTATCAACCTCATGTGAAAGAGCGGAGTGAACGGATGAATGACTAGGATCGTGATTGACTAAAGGTTACGTTGGAAGTGGGGGGAGATCTGTTCCAATAATATAATGGGTTATTGCAAACCACCTGATATCAAAAGTAGAACATTTTATTTTGATTGGACCATAAGGAGTGGAAGATTTTCACTTTCCCTATGTTCTTTATTATGTACACGGTTGTGGAAGGCTCCGTACTACAACTTCCAGATGCATTGGATATTCATGGGTATCCAGTTCACTCCTTGCTAACGAAACTGGTTACGCGCGTATCATAGTTTGGTGTTTTCCTTCTTTTGGAATTCGACTGTTCGAATTCTGTCGACTTGCTTACCTCGATTCCTCATTATAACATTTCTAGAAACAGAAAATCCGATCGGTCGAGATCTCCAAATGTTGCAGTTTCGCGTTTTATCATTGCTTATCAGATGAAAACCCCTATTTTCAGATTCGAATTTGACTAAAGGTTACGTTGGAAGTGGGGGGAGATCTGTTCCAATAATTATAATCCGTTATTGCAAACCACCTGATGTCAAAAGTAGAACATTTTATTTTGATTGGACCATAAGGGGTGGAAGATTTTCACTTTCCCTATGTTCTTTATTATGTACACGGTTGTGGAAGGGACTACAACTTGCATTGGATATTCATGGGTACCCAGTTCACTCCTTGCTAACGAAACTGGTTACGCGCGTATCATAGTTTGGTGTTTTCCTTCTTTTGGAATTCGACTGTTCGAATTCTGTCGACTTACTTACCTCGATTCCTCATAATAACATTTCTAGAAACAGAAAATCCGATCGGTCGAGATCTCCGAATGTTGCAGTTTCGCGTTTTATCATTGCTTTTCAGATGAAAACCCCTATTTTCAAATTCGAATTTGACCGTAAACATCACTCAGTAAGTAATTGTGTCAGTTGTTCATAGCTTATGTATTGCTTGTTTAGTTCCGGTGCATGGCTGCTTAAGAATCCTATTGCTCAAGATTTTGTAGTGCTCGTCAACGCTGAATCACATGGAATCAGTTTCTGTTTCGGGAACCTACCTATGCCTATCTCAGACCTCCCACTTGTCAAGACCCAACCGCTAATTATTATTTAATTTCGTTTAGGAGTTATGATGAAATTGAGATAATCTGCTACGTGCGTTTATCCTCGTCATGTTAAAGTTCAATGCGGGATCATTATCAGTTGAAATTGATCGAACGGAAATCTTTTTAACACGGACTAATTAATCGTCAGTTACTGAAGGGATACAAATTTGGACCTCAGAAAGGCTCACACGTTGGAACCGCGTCTTGAAATAGACTCGCCCGTTGTAGAGATCTCGCCACTTGTGTGGTCTGTTGGAAACCGCTGAGAAAAACTAGGTGACAGCGTTATTAAAATGCATTACTTTACGACCTTTCGACCCCTCCAGTTTCGAAATACCACGAGCCCTTCCCACCTGGCTGCACTTGGTGGATTATGAGCGGGAAATTACGCATATGAAAGTTCGCTCACCTTCCATAGGGGAGAGACATGGGAATATTTACTGCCAGTAACTTTAAAGTTTATATCTCATCCCGCTCATTCAGTAGTGAACTAGGTACGTATATGTGTCCTGTTGAAAGAAAAAATAAACCCAAGGAGGGAAAGGCCCGTTGAAGAATTCAATTATTTCATGACTTGGACATTTATGGCTTCCTGCGCTTTTTTTGCATGATGATTCGTCACATTTCATAACCAATATTTCTCCAAGAAGAAAGTTTTCTTCACTGTACGTCAACCCGCGGTACGGAAAACATCTACCTACTAAGCAAAGTGTCAAAAGGAGAAAACTGCTCACAAAAGCCATTTTTGCACATTGTGCGCTGATTCTGAATACACTTCTTATTCTATTAGTAACCTGGTAGATTTTAAAAACTTACATTTACATTGGGCCATTGGATTCAACCTAATTAGTTAGGTATTGATTTTTTAAAAATAAATAAAAAATTTGTCGCACCGACTCGTAGAAATCATATCCTGCGGCGCGGCGTTGACTGACACCAGCTGCATAGTCATTTCAGTAAGATTTGTTGCAGTTCTCAAATGGTCCAACAATCCCTTCTCATTATAATTCGACTGTCTACCTTTTTTTTTAGTTTTTGTTCTCCTAATTTATATTTTTAACGTTTAACGCTTGGCTTGAGGGTGTATCCTGCGAGCGTGGGGTATACATTCAAAGTTGTCATACAATTTTTCTACACCTAACCCAGTGTTCCACAAGAGGAGCATAACTGTGCTGTCACAGACAGAAATAATTTCTCCCCCAATAATATTGGCCCCAATGAGCTTGGATTTGGCCGTGGAAATTCAGTGCAGAATCCTTGAATGGATTTAAAAAGATCGATTGATTTCTGCACTGGTTTTTTCGATTTTGTCACATATTGGTTAGGATTAGCTTTATCGTCAACTTCTTCACAATTGCAGGAGTCCATAAATAGGTAGGTAAATCGCCCAAAACTTACTTAATATATGGTGTCTTGGATTCAGCCAAGAATTCATAGGGTCATTTCAGCCATAAAACCAAGAGATCCTTGATTATATGGGAGGAGAGAAAAGACTTTCTAGGTATTTATCATTTTAGTTACCTATATATTTTTGTCGTAAAACTCCTAACTTTTTGTAGGTGTACCGAGTTCTCGTAGGTTTTGTATACAAGATACCTGCGAGTAATTTTCAAATAAAAGTTTTTTGTTATTGTCAAAATGAAAAAAATAATAATAATTTTTTTAATTTTAAAACCATTGATGTTGGTATATTAGGCATATTTGTTCCGATGTTTCATACAACTTGGATTTTGTGTAACACTTTTAGAACTTTTTAAACTCAAAGACCATTGAGCCATTTAAATCTTACTCAAAAACAGTACTTAGGGCCTTCTATTAGTAAATATGGTTTTGTAGATTTATTACTGAGGTATTCTGGCTCGATTAATCTCTCGTTTGGTGTTATTTATCGAATTTCCTCTGTAGGTACTTTGTTTCTGCTTGAAACATGATGAAGCTGGTGATGCTTTTGTTGAAACGTACTCATGTAAATTTCCTTACCTACAGGTTTCATTATTAATCATAACGCATAAGTATTCAACTGTATACTATTCCAATCGTAACTAAGAAACCAATGAAACTTATTACAGGAATCGAGTTTCAAATCTCAGTTACATCAAACTTGGAATAGGAGCTCGGCAATAGCATAATACACTTACCTGGACCTATACACATTCAAGGAAAAATTACGCCAGACCGATTACCGCCACGTTTTTCGAGGACGCAACTCACTGATATCGTCACGGTGTGGGGCTCGCTGGAAAAGAAGGAGTTTCGGACAAAGAGTGGAATTAGGTAAGAACTGTCTCGCTTTCCTCGGTGAACTAACGTGAAAATTCCTTCTGGCGAAAGCTGTTGTTGTGGGCGTCTCATATTTGATCCATGACGAATCCTGTAGGAGATACAGACCGATTTCAACATTTCAAATATGAGTAAAGTGTGAAAATCGGCCTTCCAAGCTAAAAAATTGAAAATACCGTGGGTATCAATAGGCGCGTGTTCCCACTGGAGGGTGTTCGCTATGAGTCAATTCTTTTCCTACTTCGACTGGTTTGCCCATAATATTATGCCGTTAATGATCAGTATCCATGTTTACGAAGTTGTTACCTACGTTCGTAGCATTTTGTTTCAATTTTTCGACGTACCCCTCACGTTGATGATTGTATAAGTAGCCACATTGGTGAACCATAGTTGTTGTTCTTATGACACACAACTGGATGGCCAATGTGCCACGCGATGGACCATTGATTTTGATTACATTTTGGTTTATTATTTTCAATAATGAACCTTTGGAATCGACCATGAAAAAAAATTTGTTTTACCCTCTCAAAATTTCATGGTTTACTTTTCAAGGGACGTATAATTCGAATATCGAAAACAAATATTTCCGTCCGTCAGCCGTACGCCGTCCACGGCTTTCCTTAGTTCCCATGAACCAAAATTCACGAAATTTGGTATATGGGTTCCGTTTGAGATCTATTTGGTCTTCGGAGCTCGGCGTTACTGTCACTCAACTCCAAGGGCTGAAAAAATAGGGGTTGAAACATCCAGAGTATCCCTACCTCGGAAAATTTTATTTTGAGGTGTGTGTTTTTCGCATTTTCAAGTAGTTTGATGTTTTCTGAATTTTTGAGACCATCCGGAGCATTCTACGATGTTGCCATAAAATTTGCTATGCAATTGACCTTAAAGAGCAGGTTGTATGTAGGCATCAAGCTGAGTAGTTGATCGGCCAGGTTGACGCTATAGCGCAGTGGTATGTCGGACTGTAACGCCAATTTTCCCGAGATCGAAACCCTACCATGACCGAATACTTTTTTTTCACTCCGCGTCAACAATTTTCCTTCAGAACTTCGTTTGTGTTTCTTTCTGCCATTTTTTGTTACCATCATGACGGGGAGGTATATGAACAGTAGATAAAGTTCCAGACATGAAGCGTGAAGCGGTTTTTGGCCTCCAAAAACTCGAAGTAGGCCGTATTTTTTTAGAAGAACATTTTTGATGATTGAAGTAGCACATGTTTTGTGTCTCGTTTCACCATTACACATTGTGACTCCAGTTTGAATGTCAATAATTTCAGGTCTTAGGTGTTGCACGTCCTGTATAACTTCTGAAAGAGTGAAATATGTCGATTTTACTTCCTAATATTATCTAATTGCTTCCAATCCAACCCGTTGGGTTACGGTCCAATGTGTAATTGTCGTTGCGGTAATTGATGTACACTCAGGGGCTTTTCCGTCCGCGGAGGCAGCTCCTGTTCAGTTGGAGTGCTGAGTGTTGTTGGAACTATCGCCGCCACCCGCTAAGTGGCCAGCAATCAGCTACTGTTAAGAAATAAAAGGGCCGCCCACTGATGTAAGCCAGAACCCCTGGGGTTCAATGCCACTCGGGTAGTTCGTTGACTGCTTAGAGAAACAGAAGAGCAAAACCTCAGATCCGGCAATGTCATGTGAGATAATTTTTGTGCGGAGAAACACATGACCCATTCGACAACTTCCCTTCCTTTGAAATGATACCAAACTCGATATGCGCAAATTTGTTTTGGCCTCCTACATTTAGTATTATCTACCTGTTCAAACGCAATTACCCTGCTAGCACCATTGCAACCACAGGTAAATTGATTCACTGTACGGCGATCTACAGCGAGCGGGTATATTTCTCAAGTAACGAAAATCACGATTCATGCAGCATTTGATTTGGCAGTGATTTGTATTCCAAGAAGGTCTAATACTTTGTCCTATACATAAAGGTATGCGTCGGCGCTTTCGTATATATACGTATCTTCTCGTGGCTTCACCAATATTGTTCTTTGAATCATTCTAAAAACGCTGCAAATCCCTGCACAACGGTTTATTATTATGTAGAGAATACCCTCCTGTTACAGATCACAGCTCTCTGTATAGATAACCCTTCTATACAACATATGTACTATTCTACACACATTATGTAGATCGCGGACCTCCGTAGGTTAGTTCCTAACCTCGTACTCGTTACTATGTACCTACCTAAATCACGAGTTAAATGTTGCTAAAATAATACAGCCGATGACAAACAGTAACTAAAACGGCAAAAAGAAAGGCAAATAATGAAGTTCAAAGGAAAATTGTTGATGTGGAGTGAAATAGATGCCCCTTCTGCGTAGATCACTGTTTTCTGTGGTCAATACCTATAGTGAACCGTTGTGCCCACCAATAATACTTCAACGGTTGTTCAAGTTGCAAAAGTAACGATCAACAAAATCCAGCCCCTTTTTAGTAGATGAACCGTTGTGTAATAATTTGTCGTGTAATAATTTACGTTGTGTAATAATTTGCCGTTGTGTAATAATTTACCCATCAATAATACTTCAACGTTTGTTCAAGTTAGAGAAGTACCTACCAACAAAATCCAATAGTCCATCACTTATCAAATGAAATAATATCGCAGAACAACCAACTCGACTTCATACAGCCATCCTTGATTATAATCAGGTGCTCCTTAGTGATGATATCCCGGCTGGATTTATACCGTTTGATTCACAATCGTGTTGACGAAGCTTTTTGGTGCACACGAACGGATGGACGTACAATGCTCCGGGTGGCCTCAAAAAATTGTTTAGCTCAAGACAAATTTAATAACGTTAAAAAAAACAATACCCTTCAATCGAAAGTTTTCGAGGTACGGCGTTCTGAAAATGTCAACCCCTATTTTGAACCCCTTAGAGATGGCCGACAGTAACGTCGAGCTTCGATGACTAACTAGACCCCGAACGGAACCTATAACCCGAATTTCATCAATTTTTATTCATGGTAACTAAGAAAAGTGGCCCGTACGGCGTACGGCGGACAGACAGAAATATTTTTATTGCATTTTCGGATTCTACATAGGTACCTTGAAACGTAAACCATCAAAAATTTTGAGGGGGGGGGGGGGGGGGGGGTTAGAATTGTTTTTCTTGCTAGATTCCAATGGTTCATTATTGAAAATATTAAACCAAAAGCTTGGCCTAGTACATGCAGAATTTATGTACCGAAGTACAGTTTGGTTTGGTGAAGCTTTTGGTATGAGTTACTTTCAGACACACACAAACATAATTTTGGATATTTATGTACCCATTCCTCATTCTTGTTTCGGTTGGTACCTATAATAATTAACAGCGTGGATACCAACCAGCATATTTAAGTACATATTTTCATCTTGTATCATACATTTGCCGATTCCCTATCAATTTGGGGATCCAGGTTTTGCAGACCGCAACTCTCGGACCACCGATCGCAAGTTAGGAAGTTGATTGCTTTCAGGCTAAATGACCCCTTTTGCGAAATCGTCGATTTCACTTTTTACCTCAACCTTGTCGATCAGATACCCATTTCTTTTGCGATCTTATCGATAGCGAGTTCTGATACTCTGAATCGTTTTACCCGTCCTATCACGTGATCTATAACTCGTACCTCATGTGAAATTCAGCCTCTTCTCCGGGCCCACCTTTTTTTTCGCTCTTTATCCCAATATTCTTCGAGAGTTGGCTCCTTGTGGCTGCTTGAATAACCACCTGCCGTCGTACAAAAAACCAGGACGGGGTTTTTTTTAGAACAGTAAGTGCGTGTGGGCACGAAGCATCAGATAATATGCTGGTACGTGCGGCTTGTCCGCCCTTGCCCAAGTCAGTATCCGGTACCTGCTGTCTTCAGTATTCTGTTTGTGTCGAGATGAGACCGCGGATTGTTCTCATTGTAAATACGTCGCGTTACATTCATACTTCATTCAAGTACTTTTACCTGAATCGGCATCTTGGTACCAAAGAGCTCACTCAAATTAATGAGGGATAAAGTGTAAATTGTAGGCGCAGTGCATCCATCCATTTCGTCAAGCAGCTGCTCATCTAGAAAGGTGAACCATATCGTATCCGTTGAACCTCACAAATAAATGTATCGTAAATATAATAACTAACGTAAATAATTATTACATAACATATAATAAATATTAAATAACGTAACTTGTACATTCAACTGGTATTTCTCCAAACTATTGGTGGAGGCATCTAATTTGATAATGATCACTAAACTTGCTTAATTACTCGTACAATATTCATCAGGAAGCTAGACGACACTGCCCCCTATTTATACTTTGTGTTGCTTTGTTTGTTGCAGGTATGTACTTATAGTGATTATATGAACCATGGATAATTATCGTCAGGTGAGTAGTATTACACATCATGCTTTAGAGAATCAACGCCTGCATGTAGTGGTACCACAAAAACAAAACTGCACCTGACAATTATAGATATTGCTCCACATGTTGCAGATCTTGATAACCATCCATATAATTAGCGCTTCCGTCGTATTATACCTTCGTACTTACCCAACTATTTTATTTTACTGTTGAGAGCGAGGTAACCAATTTACGTTGTACCTCTGATTCCTCTGGCACTTCAGTTCCTTGATTTGAAAATATCATTATTTCATCTTTGTTGGTTTTCAATTATTGTGAAGTTCTCATTTATAAGTAGCATACAGGAAAAGTTTAGATAAGGATGTTTTCGGTTATTCGACAAGATTAGCGTTGATGATTCACTTGTAGTAAAAAGATAACGTGTCATGGACGTTTCGAATTTGGTACCTAAATATAGGTAGTATGTATGTATACCTACGACTGCATATTAACTATGACCCTTTATGTCAAAGGGGCGCCAGTTGTTGGCTTGTCCTAATTAATATTAGTAGGGTAAGGTAAATAGAACCTAACATGCCTAATAAGATCATACATTTCAACATTTTTTTCAACATTTCATGTTCGCTCATGCGCAGACAAAATTACAGTGCGGTTCCAATGAAGTACATGTATGGAACTATTATTATTCCTATGGAAGTATTATTCCTTATCGACCCTCCGTGTGAACTCATTTCAACGATATTTATGGGGGTAGACGTTAGTTATTTCATGTTTGCCCACGATTTCCGTGATTTTGAAACGGGACCATCTGTGATCCAACCCACGTGTAACCTCAGAATTGCAACTCTCTACGACTATTTTTCGCGCAGTTAGAGGCGTTACGAGGAAATGGTCAACATTTCATGTTCGCGCATGCGCATACAGTACGATTCCAATGAAATTCATATGGAATTATCAAAGTGTCATTCCTGAACGACCCTCCAGTGAACTCGTGTCAACGATTATTTCGAGTATCTAGTTATGGGCGTTACAAGAAATTAACCGCAGACAGACGGACGGACAGTCAGACATGAAACCAAAAATGTTTCTTGATATATGAAACACGAAATAATAGTGGACATTTTCATTTTGGAGGACATCCCGAATTCAAGGTTTTCCTACGTTCCGCTAGTGAGGAAGCAAAATGGATCATTTCATTAACCTTGCAGCAGAGTTCTTATTGATAATGATTGTGATATAGAAGATAGTAGAATTCTGAAAGACGAGGCACACCCTCATACATGCACCTCGCATACTCATTTCAAATATAGGTACATACGCCTGAAGAAGCATGAGATGGCTCTATTTAAGGGTGGTTATGCGTTTCTTGTAAAAACTGTTAGCAAATATATATTACTTATAGCATAATAGATCTTACGTGCGGTCATTATTGACCCCCCCCCCCCCCCTCCTCCTGCTTGCATTGTGAATTCTGAGATGAGTCAGTGGCTCTACTAACGGCTCACTGCCCGAAAGCAGACTTTCGTGACATTTTGGAAACACCGGCGATACTCCGTCCTATTACTACACGAGAAAACAATATTCGCGACCCGGTCGGGCTTCTGCCCACGCGTGACATCAGCCTACAGTAATGCCGTACTTTTATAGATTTCAAGGTGGGTACTGGAGAAGTGGAGACAGACATATCGTTTTTACAACCTTTGTGGTCTAACGATCGACTAAGCAGTGCATCTTGTCCACTATGGACAGCTCTTATATTCCCAGGTTGTAAAAATTAGTCAGGAATCCATAATAGGAATGGAACCATTCCTATTATGGAATGGTCCAAACACACGAGTACTTTGAAACTGCATTCATGTTGTCGTTAGGTACATCTGTTTCAATCACAAAAGATTCCGCGACCAAGTCCCAGAAACTCGTACCTCGATTTTCTCGCAAGTTACGGTGGTGTAAAATAGAAGGAATGAAGCAAGTAGCAGTACGATCGCCTGAAGGCCATTAGTCCTCGCTATTAGTTTTCTTCTCCCTCTGTACCTTGAAAAACTGCTTGTCTCTCAAAAACCTACTTTCATGCCTCACTGATTGCTTTGAGCAAAACTCTTTGTTGACACGCAACTCTACATTTTGTATAAATATTCGATAAATCAGCATTGGTTTGGGCATTTTGTCGCCTCATCCCAATTGAGGAACAGGACCGTTGAATAAGCAGATAAGAAGAATGAAATGAATAAGCTGACCGACAGCTACCAAAATCTGCAAGCTAGCAAAATGAAAACGACCCTCCTACCTAATGTATTCTGTCATACTATTTTTGGCCGTCTCTGCAGGAACCTTGCTCGCTGCCCTGTCATTATGAAACATCATTATCAAGTTAATCAGAATTCCAGTCGCACAAGCTACGTATTTTTTGCGGCGTTACAACTCTTAATGTTCCGAGCTATAATTGCCATTGTTTTCCGTGGTTTTTTTCCGGAGGCCTCTTGAGTTGTGATGTCTCTAATGATTTCGCACCATCACACGACTCTACCAAGGTTGTCCTGTCAATTTCTGGCTATTTAGTGTAGAACAATGCTGCTATTATAGTATCGGAATTTTTATGGAAAATGATTGCGATTCCCGAAAGCGTTATATTTTGTTAGCATATAAAACATTGGCTTACTTAGGTACACATAACAATCTAGAAACAATTCTGACTAGTGGGCTTGGGGTCCTGAAGCTACAGTTCTATAGCTTTCCAGAGGTTTAATAGTTATTCCATAATAATTATTCTGTCTATACCTACCCAGGCCATTGTGAACTGTAGTTATTGATGTTCTACCATATCAGCCCAGTTATTCGCACAGGTTGCTCTAAACGCTACAGGAAACTGCTAAAAATCAAGTGGCAGGGCCTGGAAAAAACACTATTGCGTAGATTGCTCACTGTTTTTTCAACTTTGTACCAAGGTACTGAACACCATCTGGGAACTTCTGAACTCTTAATTCTGAGTTGAATTTTTAGTGGAAGCCCGTATAGTTGGATTGGTACCTATTAAGTACTTTGGTATCTGTTCTTACGCTGTGGATACGCTGGGTTTGAACTCCAGGAGGAGATGTTCCTATCATACGTCGAGAAATGGCACGTCATCTTCACAAGAAGACACCCTACACTTACATGAAAACCTCAGATCCACCTGACATCCCGATATCCATATTTGTTGTGATAAATTCATTGTTATGAACACCGTTCCTTCCATACCGAAGAGGTTCGTTTCTAGCGTGTCTTATCTTACGACCTCAGGCGAAGCCGATTATTAAGACCAGCCACCTAATTAGGCATGTCTACTACTGGTGGATTGCTTATTAAATCTCAAGGCCCTTCCCATTGGGTCTCCTATTCACTATATAGATGCCTTGATACGCTTTTTACATTGAATAACCTCCTTCAGCCCAGCTAAATCAGGCTCTTATAACCCTTGTTCTGTTCTTACGATTTATGGGCGTGTTCGTGACGAGGCCTTTCAAGTCCGGACGATTATCTCAAAATAACAAGTTTTCCGGTCTGTTTTTCATTCCTTACGACAACTATAATTTTTTATAGTAATCCGGCCAATCTAGCTGTTTTTATTCTAAAACACGGAGCGCAGTGCTCGTCTGTACAGAAGTTCTTTTTGAGTGGACAGTCACCTCACACGCAATCATCTTCGTTATCTGCAGTAGGTACTTACCGGAATTCGCAGACCCCTAGTGATAACAATTTAATTCATGGATGTGCAACTGATAATATCTACGAACTACGTACTCTGAGAGAACACGAGCTTGTTTGGCGTCGACAATACATGAGAATTGATAAATAATTATTATTATAAATGTGCTTGCTTGTTGTCTGTGCCATTTTTCCTACCTTCAATGTTCTCCTCCTACATGTTCACTTTTTCATTTGATAGTTTCAAAATTATGTGGTTTGACGCACTGAACTTCTCATTTTTAAATTAAAGTAGGTCCATTAATGGGTAGGGCCATTCTAATAATTGTGAGACCATCCGCACTCTCCTACGATTAATACTTATTTTTGTATGGGCTTTCAAAGTTTCGGCAACAAGTGACGACATTGCACCCCTCCCGCTAGGGCGGGACCCCCTTGCCCAGTGTGACGTCACTTGTTGGCGAATTTTTGAAAGCTCACAGAAAAAGAAGTAGGAGAGTGCGGTTGGTCTCAGAATTCTTAGAACGGAATCTAATTCCATTCAAAAATATAAACGGAAGTCATGGATACTCCTCATTCCCAAGTCGTTAGTTGGCGCTTCTCTCCCTACGTCAAACGCGGTGGGAAATCAGTGCCGGGTAGGACGCAAGCCAACAAGTTTACGACATGAGTGTTGGCAGTAATTTGCAGTAGGTACCCATCACTCTTTGATATCAGAAACACTCGCAGCTTACATACCTGGTTGTCGTTTTACTGCATTCAAATTAGTCGATTTTGCAAGACTTCTTTTCCAAACCTTGGAGTCTCATCAAGAAAACTTGTATCCATTCTGAGTGTGACGCAGAAGGGACGGTTTGAGTACGTTCCGCGTATCACTTGTTTGAAACGGCGAAGAAATGTTTAATAATGTGTGGCAAGTAGCTGTATTTTACCCATAACATCATTGAAATGCCAGCACCTATGTGACACAGTCTGAGGGCATACTGAGTAGGTGACCACTGGAAATTCCGTCGAAATAGGCTGATGATCAGAATCAGAGTTAGGAAATAGGGTGATCAGGGTCAGAAGTATGGAAAGGAAGGGGGTTAGGAAATTTTTTTCCATGCTCGATTCCAAAGGTTCATCATTGAAAATAATAAACCAAAATTCTTGAATATAGATAGCCTAGGTTGAATGCGTCCGAAGTTATTGGCTTCTGAAAAGTGGATCAACATTGGCCGGATTAAACTAACAATGTAGTAAACATTGGTTTCATATTGTGATACCTATGAGATTTTGTTGGAATCTTCATGGAGTCAACAACCCTAATTGTTTTCCGTCGCATGTTCCTTCAGAAAAACCGGAAACTCACTTTGTTTCTGTTGTGAGTCATGGTACTGGCACCCAGTGAGTACTTATAAACATTCTGTGCCGTCTTTACGTTTCACGAACAACACTGCCCAGTTATAATAAACCGCAGAACGGCCTCCTCCAATTTGCCTCCTGGAGCCGACCATTCTTCATATCCTCCATGTCACGCTATTCGCCATTACTCCTGATGAGCTCGGCCGTCGACGGTCAGCTCGTCTGAATCATCGCGTAATGGCACTTTCCCGGGAGGAGCCGACTCAACAAGGTGAATCATTTGGAGAAACAACCCCGTTGTTGAAAGGTCCCTGGAGTTATAAATATTTTTACAGGCGGTGAAACTATATTATAATGGCCTTTTCAGACGTAAATATAAAAACGCCATCAGTGTTTCATTTCAAGAAAGAGAGAAAGTCTAAGTATTTAATTGTAATAGGGAAAACTTGGAAACTTGGAATCGTGATGAATAGACAGTCAACGTACCTACTTTCACCAAACGAACATTGCTGTAGGTTGTATTTTCCCTAGAACGCCTACGGCCCTTGCCTATTTCGCCTAGCTTTGAACGATGTGATCAATTTTCGCGATCATTACCTTGTAGGTAAGGTAATGTTAATTACTGAATAACAAAATGTTACATGTACATGCATTCTGTTGCTCTCGATGTTCATTTCACGTTTTCCTAAGAACCAATCACTGATGAGTTCATGAAATTTGCAACTACTCGAGAGTTCCGGACCATGCCGTTACATGAGAACCGACAAATTATCCTTGGGACTGTCAGCACACCAAATACCTACTACATTGTCTATTATCCAGTGTGGTGGTACTTACATACCAATAAGTATTCGAAAGAAGTTCATTCATTCCTTGGTTCGTATGGTAGGTAACACGTACAGCAAACCGCGCGTGATTTGAATTAGCTGTGAGCTGGCGTTTTACATATAACTTAAATCACTTGCGGCGGGGTAGTGGGAATCCATAGCAAAAAACGCTGCAAAGTCCTTGTCACATGGGTTTATTATTTTATTGGACGTACCTACAGAAATGTTGGCTGTTCATTTATTGTTTCTTTCATGTGCAACAATTGAAATAGCTATTTCTGATGGTTTCCACCAATTTTGGCCCCCAAAACTTAAATTAGGTAGGCTGTACGCTCCTTTTTTTTTCAAATTATCGTTGATCATTGGTAGTGCCATTTAGTCGTATTGATCCACGTGTTGAAACTTTTCCTAGTGTTATTCTACAAATTGATGGTGATTTCAGACGATTTCGCAGGTTTTTGACTCATAAAAAATCAATTTTGGGGGCTGAAAATCTGGTACAACCTCAATTTTCCACTCTGGTCAAAATCGCCTTCATATTCGGTCTTCTCGTCCAGAAAAACATGGAAACCGATACCTCAAAAGCTCATGTTACCAATATGTTGCTAAAACGCAAAAAGTGCCTATTTTTACACACATTTTCACTCATAACACCCCTGGGTATATTCCGATCGGGCTGAAAAGTTTCGGGACACAACTAGGGCCCAAATGGAGCATGTGTGCGAAAGAACGAATTTTTTAGACCGAAAATGAAGCCTGTACACGTGATACGGCGGACGGCGTACGGCGGACGGACATTGCATTTTTGGAATCTATGCACCTTGAAACGTAAAAGAAAAAAGTTTGAGGGGGTGTTATAAAAATTTTTTGCTGAGCGAATACATAGGTGTATTATTCACAGAATAATAAACCAAAATGCAATGTCGTCCGCTGTACCCTGTACGCCGTATCACGTGTACCGGCTTCATTTTCGGTCTAAAAAATTCGTTCTTTCGCACACATGCTCCATTTGGGCCCTAGTTGTGTCCCGAAACTTTTCAGTCCGATCGGAATATACCCAGGGGTGTTATGAGTGAAAATGTGTGTAAAAATAGGTACTTTTGCGTTTCAGCAACATGTTAGTAACATGAGCTTCTGAGGTATCTTTTTCCATGTTTTTGGGGACGAGAAGACCGAATATGAAGTCGATTTTGACCAAAGACGCGGAAATTGAGGTTTTACCAAAGGTTCAGCTCCCAAAATTGGTTTTTTATGAGTCAAAAACCTGGAAAACTGTCTGAAATCACCATCAATGTGTATAATAACATTAGAAAAAGTGTAAACAGGTGAATCAAGACGATTAAATGGCACTACCAATGACCAAAGATGATCTGAAAAAAAAAAGAAGAAAAAAAGCGTACCATGTTTTGGGGGCCAAAATTGGTGGAAATCATCAGAAATAGCTATTTCAATCATTCCACATGAAAGAAACAATAAATTTAACAGCCAACAAGAATCTCTAGAACTCCAATAGAATAATAAACCCATGTGACAAGGACTGCAGCGTTTTGGAATCTACACACCTTGAAACGGATAAGAAAACAATTTTGAGGGGGTGTTATAAAAATTTTTTGCTGAGCAAATACATAGGTGTATTATTCACAGAATAATAAACCAAAATTACAGGATAAAAATAGAATAGTCTATTTCCACGTAAACTAACAAACTGTAGACCGGTTTCGGTTGTGTACTCTATTGTGTACTGATGATGGTTTAACAACCGAAACCGGTCTTCAGTTTTTTAGTTTACGTGGAAATAGACTGTTCAGAATGCCGAATATCATCAATTTCTCCAAAATTTCCTTGAGCCAATAATATGGGTCGTAGCGAAATTGAGAATGTTCCGCGCTTCGAAGCTTAACTGTGGGTTCCTACCTAACCCAAGTATTTACAGTAGAAACCCTTCAGTACGAAGTCAGACGTACAACTGGAAGGGCTCGAACCCTCTCGGTTGGTCGTGACGTAGGGCGCATGGCTGACAGCTGACGAGGGCATGGCCCCTCTGCAACCCCCACACGCTCGCCTTCATAGTTAGTCGATCGTATTGGAGCACTGACTGCGGTACGAAGGGGAGTTTCGAGGCTTACTCGACTCTCCAATTCTCATATCTGAAGGTAAATTCGTTCTTTTAAACGTTCTAAAATCACTGTGAACTGAATAGAATTCGGGTTTTTAATCTCAGTTTTATACTTCTTCTTCTAATAATTATTGTTGTCCTTATACTTCAAGTGGTTGATGTTTGTTGTGACCTACAAAGGGCTCCATGTTGAATTACGGTACATGCCAGCTTATCGTAGGTCCTCAGCTCTCACATAACTATGCCATTATCAGGTCGAGAGTCTGCTTCTCCACTGTGTTAATATTGGCTACAGGATGCACCAACACTGTTTTCATCTTCCCAATTGATTATTTTTCATTCCTTATAGTACAGAATGAATCAATAATGTTAGGATAGTTGGAGTGTATTGTGGGGTGTTTTCGCTTCCCCTCTCCCAATATTCATAATATTTCTCTTTTAAAAACTACGGCGGGTCCGCTGACCAGGTGCCTGTGTACCCAAATAAAATTGTGCCTGTGTGTTGTTCTGCTCTATGATAGATATTTTCCGAACGTTTTATGGCTAAATATTCATCAATAGCTGTAAGTGTGATTGATAGGGCTTTTAAAATTATTCCTTTCGATTCACCGTGCTGGAAAACATGAAAAATAATACCAAACACACATTTTTCTGACAGATTGCACCACTGATGCCAGCGTGGCACCAAAAACTGTACAGCAAATTGTGGAGCCTAAGCAGTACACTCTCAAAATTTCAAGTCAGAATACCCGAATTGCGGCTTGTAGCGCGGTACAGACATCATACGTAGGTATAATGTCACCTCCAAATGTCGCTCGAGTATAAGTAAAAAGCCTCACTGACCTTCAGCAGATAAATTGACAACGATTGATCTTCCAAGATAATGGCGACGTCATCAGTCTATTTCTACTTCGTTTTCTCGCCCTGTCAGTGCTTTAGTGTCCATCTGTAAACTAATTTATCGTACCTGTTCAGGTCTCTTGGGCATTGTAATGAATTTCTTCTCCTTCCTCGGTAAATACATACATGTAGTAGTGGAGGATGTACCTTTATAACTGCTGTGTTGTAATGCACGTGTTGTGCTACCTTCACCTTGGTTATTCTGATTGTTGATTTGTGATTATTGAAAACCGCAATATGTCTGATTGTCATATTACTTCAAACAGGGACCAAAAAGAAACCTATGTGCTGTAGAGAAAATTTACGTTTGCCGTTACTTGATACGTAGCCTGCTTTAAAATCAAAGTTACAACTGGTTTTCTATGTCATATAACTACTAGGTACGCTCGTTAAATGAACACCCCTCCCCTCCGACCCGCTGTTCTACTCCGTTACTATCAAAATGGTTCTGTTTTTGTTTAATCTACTAGGTAACTCAATCAACTTTACAGGGATGACTAAGTACAAGATCCTCCGCCAGTAATATTATAGTCCTTGCCTATAGTAATAGTAAACAGTAATAGTAAAGACAGAAGGAGTCGTCGTTATTAATATTAATCTTCTTGAATCTTTAGGTTGTAGACTATGACTACAAAAAGTCGATACATCTGACTCCTTGTTCGAAATTTAACCGTAGAAAATGTATTGAACGAAAAGTTGAGAGCAAAGTTTTTTTTGGTAACGCACAACACAACGCAACTTTTAGCCAAACTGTTCTCAAACGGAATTTTTCACCTGTGACACCTGTTCGAAACGGAATTTAGAATTTAGAGATACACTGTAGTGAAGCTACAAGGTGTTTGATTGAAGGAGCCGATGGTCCAAATAGTAGTAATAGTCTTTGTCCCACTGATGTCCTATTTGAAATAGTAGTTACTTATTATCACTTGGCCCAACGGCCTTATCAGGTGGAATAAACCTGTTCCCGTGAGATCACCGAAGTTAAGAAACCTCGAGCGCGGTTAGTGCTTGGATGAGCGATGCAGCTGTTGGGCGAACCCCTCACCACTCAAGGGGTCGAGGCAATGAGTAGCCAAGTAAAGAGCGAAATGATCAGGTCGAATTCTGATCCTCTCATTGGAGGACAGCTGGCAGGGCGCCGGACGATAAGCCCCAGCCTGGAATGGCTGTTTGCTTTACTTTACTTTTACTTATTGTCAGTCGATAAAATGACCCACCAATTTGCATAGTTGCAGGAATGGTAACTAAGATTCCCGTTTTTGTCATTTTTATGGAGCTTTTTGAATTTTGTAAAATAGAATCTGATTCAAATCAAGCATTGTTCACGAGTAGGGGCGATGCGTCCATAAGGCCACTTGGGCCACTGCCCCGGCACCCAAAAACGAGAAGTAAACAAAAAACTCCATTGTTCAGTTGGCATTTCTCTGGCTATGGAATGGAAATTCTGTGGATATTCAGTATTGTAGTAGAGCATCCATGGTGGGCTCCATAGACCAAGCATGTTATCGGAATAAAGCGACAGTAATCGATGTCCTGCAGTCGAAACGAAACCTAGGCTCCTGAAACTGGCAGGTAGGTCCTGGGATCTGGTGTCACCATGGCAACTGAGAAAAGTGGTCCATCCGCGCATGCTCAGTCGGGTAAAAATGTTGTTCGCCACACCCACTTTGGGCCTGTCCCCAAAATCGTTCGTCTTCACAATCGATTCGATCCCTTCAATTCAATTTGTCATCTCAATACGAGATGCTTCTTTTGTCTTCTGATTTTTTTTTTGTCTCGTGAATTATATTCGCTTTCTCTATTGAGTCAGTTATCAGATTTTAATGTTTTGCGTCAAATTGTGTGTGTTTTGCGTTCGGTCCGGTTCTGATGACAGATTTGTATTGGTGGTACATACATTACATGCGTTGTCCTGTTTGCTGTTTGTGGTGTTGTGGATTGATAGGCGTCCTAACCCACAGATAACTACCTAGCTTCAAGTCAATAGCTTCTCCATTCAAGTAGGTACCGTCCGACGGGTCATTGTTTTGTTATATTAGCGAATTTTCGAAGAAAAGGAAGCTATTGTTCTCGGTCCAAAATTTTTAAAACTCGAATTTCCGAAAGATTTTTATACCAAAATCCGTTTCAGACCATCCTGAATTCCCTGCCGAAAGACACCAAAAATTATATGTATATATATATATATTTATATATATATTTATATATTTATATATTTATATATATATTTATATATGTATGTGTCATTCCAGACGATAACTCTCGAAAGAATTGAGATAAAAAGTTCAAATTTGCACGAAAAATCTGTCTTGGCAATCGACAGGCTAAGTTCGAAGATGGGCAGAATCGGGTGACCCTAAGGGGGAGTTTTGGGGAGTTTTAGGGGGGGAAAATTACCCATAAATTCCCAAAATGAAAAAGTCTGACAAGTGACACCTCATTTTAAAGGTTTTTGTACGCTGAACACGATGGTGAAATCAGAATTGCGATATCTCATTCCATTCTCAAACTGGAGCACTTTGAAGATGAAGGAACGTGGTTATTTCTGGAGATGTTCTTCCTGGTTCGTCTGCTCTAATCTGATACCTAACGGAATGGGATATCGCAATTCTGACTTCACCATCGTGTTCAGCGTTGGAAAATCTACAAACCGAGGTGTTACTCGGCAAAAAATGGAACAAAAAATTTTTTACGTACCTACCCAATACCTACTCTTCTGGTATTCAAAACATTTTTGATTTCCCCCTCCCCCTCCTTCCACCCCAAATTTTACTTTGCGTAAAACTACTCCTGTTTTAATTTTGTATGGTATCAAGTTGGGAAATCATTGGCCGAAAATTAATTTTCAGAAAATTTTAGGCGGAGGAGGAAGATGCCGAAAACTTCGAAAATTCGCTCTTATAGCCATGCTGCATGACTGTGGTTTTTTTTACTTTGCTATATTTTTATAACACATGAATTCGGCTGCTAATTTGCAGTAGAAATTGTGGACGTTTTCGTACAACGATAGAGTGTTGATTAAAAGAGATAAGCTTTGCTGAATACCACTCAATCAGTAAATAAGGGAAGGGTGTTGTTGTCTTGGGGTATTTTGTAGACAAATCTGTTGGTTTTTGTGTTCTGGTTTGGTGCCCCACCGTTTTCAGAGCCCACGCACCGCTACTGTTCACCAGGTACCTAGTTGTCGAGTACCAAGGAAAATCTTAGTTGGGGAATAGCGTACAGAACATGAACTAGACAGAAGTGGTATCGGTACAGCAAAAAATGAACCTTTGTGGGAGAATTTGGAGCCAGTGTCAAAGTGAAGAAACGTGTCAACTAATCAAGATAAGGAGAAGTAGGTAGCCAAATAGTAGGTATGTTGCCAAATTAATCCGGTTTTCAAGTGTTCACATTACGTGATGTCATACAGCACTATACTCGTAAATGGCCGACACAAATTAAGTTGTGCAATACTACAGTCATTCTTGTCAATCAATACCGCCCACCGTAAACGTATTAATGACAAAATCCGATAAACGTATCGGGCAAGAAACAGTTTTGATAACAACGAGTGGATTTTCCACAATGCGGTCTGTATATAAACCTGTGACAAGAGAATTGAGCAGGTCCGTTTCCCTCTGATTATTGTATGTATAAATTTGGAAAACCGAGCTTCCTTAATGGGCGGGATAACTAATTTGTGGGGGTTTCTAGGTCGTTAGTTAGTTAGCCTTCAGTCTAATTTATTATAAATCATATTTCAGATATTTTTACGTTGATCAGCATCAAGAAATGATAAATGTAGTTCCCTTCTGTTTTGTGTTATTCTGACGACCGGGACCCTTATCTCACATTTTAAATTACACTTGAAGGTTGTCCAATGAAGACTCCATCTGGGGCCTTAAAAATTTCGATATTATGACGGAGATTATTCGTAAAAATTGACTTGGTGATTGGTCCACTGGATATACTTGGTGAAATAATGCATGTATTTACTTGGTGATTGATTCAGTCACTGATTCATATTTCCAGTTTTTTTACCAAGTTATTTACCAATTTGCTCATCAAGGTATTTACCAAGTTATTTCCAATTTGTTTACCAATGGTGATTGGTAAAATAACTCATGAGTTTACTTGGTGATTGGTTCAGTGGATATACTTGGTAAAGTCGGTAATTCATGAATTTACTTGGTGGTTGGGTATGTAATGTGTAAAATGATTCACGTATTTCTACTTGAATGCTGGCTCTTTATACTGACAAGTATAGAGTGGAATTTATAAACATAGCTAAGTAAGTAAAAGTAAAGTAAATCGCCTTTTCAGACTGGGCTTTGCTTGCAACTGCCTTGCGAATGGTATCCCTTTTGTGCCTCTTGACCGGTCAACTAGATCTGTAAGAGCTTTTGCTCAGGCCAGACACGTTTTTGCTTTCAGAGCCCTCTCTATTATGTCCTCCACATCCACTGGGATTTAGCGCGTAATATATTGGTTTATTATTTTCAATAATGAACCATTGGAATCGAGCATGAAAAAAAAAATTCTTACCCCCCCTCAAAATTTGATGGTTTACGTTTCAAGGTATGTAGAATCCAAAACTGCAATAAAAATATTTCTGTCTGTCCGCCGTACGCCGTACGCCGTACGCCGTACACCGTACGCCGTACGGGCCACTTTTCTTAGTTACCATGAAAGAAAATTGATGAAATTCGGGTTATAGGTTCCGTTCGCTGTCTAGTTGGTCCTCGAAGCTCGACGTTACTGTGAGTCATCTCTAAGGGGTTCAAAATAGGGGTTGAAATTTTCAAAACGCCTATACCATTTTTTTACGTGAATATTTTTACGGTTATAAATAGTTCTTGAACTTGCGAGTTTTTTAAGACCATCCGGAGCGTCGTACGTCCAGCCGTTCGTTCACAGTAAGGCCCCGAAGTTTGCACCGACAGGCATTTTCGACTCCAGTGTGAATGAAATTGTATACAATTCAAACCAAATCTCGTAACCAGAGACGCGCCCACAAGAGGAAAATTGGCGGAGATAAAATCATTGCTAGGGGCCACCTGATTATATTGGCGGAGTATGAAGTCGAGTTGGTTGTTCTGTGATATTATTTCATTTGAAAAATGATGGCTCTTTTGGAGTTTGTTGGTAGGTAGTGAAACTTGAACAAACGTTGAAGTATTATTGATGGGTAAATTATTACTACGGTAAATCATTACTCAACGGTAAATTATTACACAACGGTTCATTATACCATCTACGTAGAAGGGGCTGGAGTTTGTTGGTAGGTACTTTCGCAACTTTTTTCACTCCTCATCAACAATTTCTTTTCAGAACTTCATTATGTGTGTTTCTTTTTGTTAGGTACTGTTTGTCATCGGCAGAATTATTTTAGCAACATTTAACTCGTGATTTAGGTAGGTACCTAGTAACGAGTACGGGGTTAGGTACTAACCTAAGGAGGGTCTGCGATCTACATAATATGTATAGAATAGTATATATCATATTATATAGACGGGTTATCTATACATAGAGCTGTGATCTGTAACGGAAGGGTATTCTATACAAAATAATAAACCGTTGTGCAGGGATTTGCAGCGTTTTCAAATGGAATAATATCACTGAACAACCAACTCGACTTCATACAGCCATCCGGGATCAGCAATGCAATGATATCTGGGCTGAATGTGTACAATTAGATTCACCCTCCTGTTGACGAAGCCTGTCGGTGCAAACTTCGGGGCCTTACTGTGAACGAACGGCTGGACGTACAAATGCTCCGGGTGGTCTAAAAAAAACTCCCAAGGTCAAGAACTATTTAAAAACGTAGAAGAATTTGAGGTAGCAGCGTCCTGGAGATTTCAACCCCTATTTTTCACCCCGTAGAGGTGACTGACATTAACGCCGAGCTTCGCGGACCAACTAGACCCCAAATGGGACCTACAAACTGTTCTGATCTAAGTACGATGAGAATAATACATTCGTGAGGATCGTGAACAATAACTGAACTTTTATTTGTTTATACCACAAAACTAAGGTGCCTCTTGGCAACCACTCACGGTGCTACCACATCTCCCCTATTATCCCCTCCCCCCTCACTCCTCTTCAGATACCGCCGGTTTCTGATGTACAGCCTTCCGCTATCACCCTTGACAACATACTTCCGGTATGGGCCTCTGTCGATGATTACGCCGCCAGCATCCCATTTCTTCGTAATGGGATTTTGTAGCCGTACATAGCTGCCGACTTGAAGGGGAGCCAGATCTCGGGCGTTCTTGTTGTATTTACTTGCCGCCGTCGCCTTCTGGTGGGCGATGTCGCGATCCAAGGTGTCCGATGCCTTTTGCCACTCTTTGGAGAATGATTTGTAGTGAGCTGGCACGAGGGATCTCAGGGGATGTCCAAATAGGATTTCGGATGGTGACCGTCTGTTGGATGTTGGCGTATTCCTGAACTCTAGCAGCCCTGCATGATACGCTTCCTCGTCCAGGACACCTCCTTTCATGCACTTGACAATCAGCGCCTTCATGACCTTCACCCCGGCCTCAGCGTGGCCATTGCTCTGGGGGAAGAATGGTGAGGATGGCGATAAGGACACATTCCATTTCCTCAAGAATTGCTTGAATGTGAAAGAGGAAAATTGTGGGCCACCGTCGCATCTGATCCGGATAGGCACTCCTGTATCCGAAAATATTTTGCGCAGGCTAGCTATGATTATTTTACTATCGGGGCATCTTGTTCCGAATTGGCAGACAACCGGCCACCCCGAAAGCCTGTCAACATATACCATGTCCTCGGCGGCTGGGATTGTGGAGCCGGGCGAGGCCGTCCCGGTGTATCGGCACCATCACTCTTTGGTGACATCATTAACTTGAGCTGCTCTGCGATTGCCTGAACCGACTTCTCAAGCGAGGCAATCCTGTCAGCCTCCGTCTCCTCCGGCACCTTATTCGATGTCCTTCTACCTTTCTTCGGCATGTTTGTCTGCTGTAGGATTTACCTACCGTAACTGCGCCATGTTCTGATCTAAGTACGATGAGAATAATACATTCGTGAGGATCGTGAACAATAACTGAACTTTTATTTGTTTATACCACAAAACTAAGGTGCCTCTTGGCAACCACTCACGGTGCTACCACACAAACCAAATTTCATCAATTTTGGTAGATAGTAACTAAGGAAAGTGCGAAAGTTTTGGTTTATTATTTTCAATAATAAATCAAATTTTTGGTTTATTATTTTCAATACTGAACCTTCTTGGTTTATTTTTGGTTTATTATTTTCAATAATGAACCTTTGGAATCGAGCATGGAAAAAACATTTACCCCTTCCCCCCCCCCCCCCTCTCAAAATTTGATGGTTTCCGTTTCAAGGTACGTAGAATCCGAAAATGCAATAAAAAAATTTCTGTCTGCCCGCCGCACTTCGCACTTTCCTTAGTTTCTGTGTATTTCAAATGGAATCAGATTTTTGGATTTTAGTTGGAATTGGAATTCACTTGGAACTAGGTAGATTTCAACTGGAACTGGATTCCAATCAATCAATCAATTTATTGGAATTCAGTTGGAATTCAATGGATTGCATGCAATTCAATGCAACAAATTGGCATAAGATCATGGAAGAAGATAGTCCGCTATGGGTTTCAATCAATCAATTTATTCACAAACTTCCTCGCGCATTTTTATGAAACTATAATTCCCGGGCCGGCGCCACTACTCGATTTAGGGCTTTCCTGGGGGGAGCTCGAGGGTAGGTATTGGCCACAAAAAACCGTGATCTGCGCAGAAGGGGCATCTATACAGGTAAATAATAAACCGTTGTGTAATAATTTGCAGCGTTTTTTTAAAACGAGTCTTCCTTGGTTCATAACAGACAACAAATTACTTGATATTACTGTTTTTGAGAGACGCGAGAAACGCCCCTGACTGTGTCGTAACCCGCTGTTATCTTGTGCACGGTCGAGTTTTCAAGGACGCCAACCGCAAATCGCTTGTAGTTTCAACTCCAAGGACCACTTTCTTCCCCGCCAGCTCGTGGCTCTCAACAAGGAATTATTCAAGTTTGCCTTCAGTCTTATATTAAAAGGTTCTAGCTGTGCGGCAAAAATAGCATATTTTTTGGCTCTACTGCCCAAAAATGATCGTTTCTCGATCTTTCAGGTAAACTGAGTCATTTTTCCTAGATGTAATTAGTTACTGAACGTGTAGGTACCTACCTACCGTACTGCAGAAGACAGCCAAAAACCACTCAGACCACTAAAAATCAGTCATGCAGCATGACTTAATGAGCGAATTTTCAAAGAAATATTCGAATTAATGGCTATGGTTTTGAATAAAGGAAAACTTCGGTCTAAAATTTGGTTTTCTATGTATATTCTCTTCGTATTTATTTTAATTTGTACGTTTTGTCCATCCTGATTCTACCGTTTGTTTATTACGTAATTGTACTAAGTGCTTATTTATTTGATCGCTGTGGGTAAATTCAAGGAGTTGTACTAATCGTTTGCCTCCCCCTTTTTTGCTTCGAACTCTCGTCTTCAATTAATACTTCTCACATTTTTCAATCTGACCACTCTAAGGGGGTGGGGGTAAGAGTTTAAAGATTATCCTAGTTTTGGGTAATTTTTGCGCACTTTAAATGCTCTAATTTAAGAACGGATTTAGATATCTAAAATCCGATTTCACTATCGTGTTCAGCGTGCAAAAACCTTTAAAATGAGGGGTCACTTGTTAGAAAATAACATTTTGGGGATTTTTGGGTAATTTTTGCGCACTTTAAATGCTCTAATTTGAGAACGGATCAAGATATCTAAAATCCGATTCCACCATCGTGTTCAGCGTGCAAAAACCTTTAAAATGAGGGGTCACTTGTTGGAAAATAACATTTTGGGGATTTTTGGGTAATTTTTGCGCACTTTAAATGCTCTAATTTGAGAACGGATCAAGATATCTAAAATCCGATTCCACCATCGTGTTCAGCGTGCAAAAACCTTTAAAATGAGGGGTCACTTGTTAGAAAATAACATTTTGGGGATTTTTAGGTAATTTTTGCGCACTTTAAATGCTCTAATTTGAGAACGGATCAAGATATCTAAAATCCGATTCCACCATCGTGTTCAGCGTGCAAAAACCTTTAAAATGAGGGGTCACTTGTTGGAAAATAACATTTTGGGGATTTTTGGGTAATTTTTGCGCACTTTAAATGCGCCAAAACCCTCCTTAGAGTAGGCCAATTTCGCCCATCTTCGAACTTAGCCTTTCGATTGCCAAGATAGATTTTTTGTGCAAATTTGAGCTGTTTATCTCAATTCTATCGAGAGTTATCGTCTGGAGTGACACATATATAAATAAATATATATATATATACATATAAAAAAGTGTTAAATTTCAGGAATCGTTTTAGAATGGTCTGAAACGGATTTCTATGAAGAAAATTTCCAAAAATTTATATTATTTAAATTTCGAAGCCATTGCAATAGCTTCATTTTCTTTGAAAATTCGCTAAAAAAGGTGCACTTCACACGCCAACATACCCCCTATTTCGCCAAAAAGTTCACGTTTTGTCACATTTACACACTGATTTCTCACCTAATAAAGACGTTTAAAATGAAATTAATATTAAATCGTTGAAAATCTGAAAGCAAGAAACTGTATATAACAAGAGTTTATCAGTTGAAAATGTTCAAGATTTCACGTTTTCACCTATTTTTCAACTTGTGATTAGATTAGGTACCTATTTGCTGTTTCTATTGCATTCCTGGCGGTGACCAACCCAAAAACAAATTGAACACCTTTTAACACGGTGCCCATAATTTTGATTAAAGCAATAAAATGTTAGTTATGAAAAAAGTCGAAAAAACAAATACCTACATTCTTTTCTTTTTGGAAAAAATATTAGACTCGGTCCTAGGCTCCAGTAATCTTCATCACTCTGTGCCCTTAGGCCCTCTACTCCTGTATAAATCTTTATACATCAGTCATTTCTTTGTAGATATTTATATATATAAAGATTGAGGTGAAGCAATGACCGACCAGTCTAGTTTTTTTTTCTAATCTTTATTTCGCGACGTTTCGGTCCTGGAACAGGACCCTAATCATGTTGTGTACAACCTACAGAAGAAACAAGTTGAAGTTATTCAGGTAGATATTCATAAGAAACACTGCGACTGTAACATTTAGATAATGATAAAATATACCTAACTTACGTCATGATAAAAGGTAAAATAGGGTTCTGTAGGAGATCGTTCACAAAGGATTGCAATGACCATAACAATATTGTAAACAAACAGGTGAAATGAAATTGATAAGGTAGATAATAAAATGGTTGTTACTCTGGCATGGATACGTGAAAGGATGGTGGTTGATTGGTTGGTTGGACAGTGTAAAGTGTGGTGAATGTTTATGTTCTTGAGTAGATGATTCGGAAAAACAAGATGGGGATTAGCTTTTGAAATTGGGGAGGGGGGAGGGGGGTTGGTTGAATGGATTTATCAGAATTACCTAGTCACAGAAAAAAACTACCACGGGATATATATATACCTATACTAGCCTGACCGCTCGCTTCGCTCGCTATCCGAGGTTCGCTGTACGCAGTATCGTGGAACCAACAAACGACGGAAAAATCGCATAGCCTACCGGGTATTTGTGCCCAATTTTATCAAAATCCGTCAAGCCATTCAGGAGTTGACCATGGTCGACCATATTTCCGCTATGGTCAGGGAATTAAAAATGTGCCTACGTTCAACTTGGGAGGCTACCGGATATTGGTGCCAAATTTGGTCGATATCCGTTGAGCAATTCGGGATTCGACCATGGAGGGGCCCATGGATGCGCTATGGTCGACCGCGGGGGTAGTCCGAAGGGTCGATCGTAGATATCTAGAATTTCACGTAGATTACGAATACGCGATAAAAAATAGGGGTTACCATTTCAATTAACGAAGTTGACCATGGTCGACCATAGTTCCGCTATGGTCAGGGAATTAGAAATGCGACGTTGCACAACTTGGGAGCCTACTGGATATTTGTGCCAAATTTGGTCGATATCCGTCGAGCCATTCAGGAGTTGACCATGGTCGACCATAGTTCCGCTATGGTCAGGGAATTAAAAATGCGACGTTGCACAACTTGGGAGCCTACTGGATATTTGTGCCAAATTTGGTCGATATCCGTCGAGCCATTCAGGAGTTGACCATGGTCGACCATAGTTCCGCTATGGTCAGGGAATTAAAAATGCGACGTAGCACAACTTGGGAGCCTACTGGATATTTGTGCCAAATTTGGTCGATATCCGTCGAGCCATTCAGGAGTTGACCATGGTCGACCATAGTTCCGCTATGGTCAGGGAATTAAAAATGCGACGTTGCACTACTGGGGAGCCTACTGGATATTCGTGCCAAATTTGGTCGATATCCGTTGAGCAATTCGGGATTCGACCATGGAGGGGCCCACGGATGCGCTATGGTCGACCGCGGGGGTAGTCCGAAGGGTCGATCGTAGATAGAATTTCACGTAGATTACGAATACGCGATAAAAAATAGGGGTTACCATTTCAATTAACGAAGTTGACCATGGTCGACCATAGTTCCGCTATGGTGAGGGAATTAAAAATGCGACGTTGCACAACTTGGGAGCCTACTGGATATTCGTGCCAAATTTGGTCGATATCCGTCGAGCCGTTTGGCCGTGCATAGAAGGACAGACAGACAGAGATCCGTTTTTATAATATAGTAGGGATATATATATTTCTCATTTCAGTACTGCTTCGAAAGTGACCCATTAATTGTTACACACCTACCTAACTTCCCAGCGCCACCTAAACACTAAATAATATTATCTTCAAATTTCGATCAGGAGGTCGAGGAAGGATGACATCGGTAGCATCAGATGTTGAGATAAAAATTGAGATCTTTCCAACGAGTGGTAAACGATTTTCGTGGGATAAAAACTAATGGAGTTCACTTCCCTAGCTACAGATTGGTTGTACTTGAAAACTGCGAAACGCCTTTTTGGTGTGCTAAGCAGATATATGTTGACTTGGCAGATAGATGTGTCAAGAAGAGGTTTTTCGTTGCAAATTAGTTATCCGGTCCCCTTTGGCTTTCAGTTCTGGAGTGTGTGCCCTGTAGTTGCGCTGCGCAGACGAAAGCACCGGTAGGGAAACCTGATCAACATTAATTTATGTTATGGAAACACATCTAAGGGCCAAACACTCGACCTGCCATCAACATCTCATTACTTCACTCCTGTTCTGTCATTAGTAAAATTACAGGCGAGTTTAGATTATATTCATAATAATATGGGCCTATGTTGTGGAACGTCCCGCATCTGCCCTCCACTTTTCAGCGTACTCAGAAAGTCTTCATATTATAATAGGTACCTATCTGTAATGGTGTCTAAATTATCGCCTGCATTAAAGTTTGGTGTAAAGTGCTTTGGTTTTAGTAGCATTACCCATTTTTTTTATAATTTAGGTATTGGCGCTTACCAAACATAGTTTGATAGGTAGCATTTTTTCCATGTTGGGTTTTCACGTCTTTATGGATTGTTTATGTAAATAAAGAACGGTTCTTACTGGAGCCGTTATTGAAGTTGGTAGTGGTTCACCAAGCAACTGATTTGCGCATTTGCCAATGAAGGAACATTAAATTCTTCAGATATACCCCCACCTAATAATGGATAGGTACATTGTACATTATTATATAGCAATGCTATAGGTACTGCTTTATAAATGTCATGTTAGTGTAATTTGATAGCGCAATTTTCATTTCGTACACGTAGGTACACTTTCATGAGTAGGTATACTACGTTAATGAATATGGTCGATGTCATGTTACTGTTACTAGCATAAAACTTGAAACGTGAGGTTTAGGTGGAGTAATTCTGTCCCTCACTTTTTCTCACAGGTGAGCTTCTACCTGTCATCGGTTTCGGACAGTTTTATTGTATCTGCGGAGGTTATATGTTGCGATTCAGGAATACCTACGTACTTCAGGAGCTTGAAACGTTGTATAGTGAGTAGCGAGCGGGGCTAAATAAAAAATTTCATCTTGCGGTGCGGACTCAGGTCTACGCCCGACTCCAAGGTTCTTGAGCGGTTAAAAAGAAAATAATTATGGGAGCCTTCCAAGCAGTCCCTGCACGCATTGAACTCACGCATGTCGTTGGGCTAACGTCCTCCCTCATCAGCTTATCAGTTATCATTTCGGTTTGAAATCCTGATTGTTATCTTGGCGACTTTCGGTGTGGAATGATTCATCCATGATGGTGAATTATTTCTGTTGGCTGTTATGAAGTTAGCCACGATAAAACAGTCTACAGTCTACCTACACTACAGTCTACCTTTGGGAGCTAGGGACATGTTCTGTCGAAACGGGAAATCGCTTTCCAGTTGAATGCCGTGCAAAATATCCTTCCACATCCAACTGTAAACATAGAACTATTAAAGGGAAAAGGGAATATCACCCCAAAACCGAAATTTTCGTGGTAGTGAACAACTGGTACCTGCTTATTGGTTGTATTTTTATGAAAGATGTACGTTAATGAAAGAGATCCTGAGATACCTTCCGTTTACCTGCACCTAAAGAATGTTATTTACCTTCTGTACTGATGCGAGATCCACGATGTAGTTAGTTAGGAACTTACTTGATTTTCAACAACAAAAATATCTGGTTCTGTGCGATCCATGAAGTCTACGAAGAAAAAACGCTGGGAAGTCCTCGTCACATGGATTTATTATTCTCGACTAAATACGGCACGACTGGGACCTCAGTGAAGAGACCACAGAGCTAATTTGACGGTTTTATACTCGAATATTAGGTTGCTTTTTCCGACAAATTATTTTCATAATTGAAATTGTCATTGAATTGTCTTGATTCACCTGTCAATACTACCTCCTGTGTTATTATTCAGATTGCTAGTGATTTCTTTTCACCGGTTTTTTACCCATAAATATTGAATTTTAAGAGTTAAAACTTCGTTAGATCTTCAATTCTTCACTCAGAGGTCAACACAAACTTTAAATTTGGTCTCTTCACCTTAAAAACATGGAAAACGACATATCACAAGTCCAAGTTCACTAAAACCTTAAAAATACCTAATTTTGCACCCATTTTTCACCCCTAAAACCCCAGGGTGTTTTCCGATCGGGCTGCTGAGATAGGGGACACAACTAGGGCCCAAATGGAGCATGTGTGCGAAAGAAGATTTTTTTCAAGACCGAAAATTAAGGTAGATATCGATGATACGGTGGAGACATTGCATTTTTGGAATCTACACACCTTGAAACTTAACAGAAATCATTTGGAGAGGGTGTTCCAAAAAGGTTTCCCAACCGAATACATAGGTGTATTATTCAGAGGATAATAAACCAGAAGTCCTGTAGGGTCTTCAAGAAAACCATATGATCACATGCGCCTACGAAATTAATATTAAGTAGGTATTATGATAAAATACTTGAATATAATACTGGGGTGCTGTTCACATGTAATGTTTCATTATGGTTGTATTTTCTTTGGAGTCAAGGATGGCGCAGGGCGCACTTGATGGTTGTCCATCGGGGTTTTAAAATTCTTTCTCCTGCCTCTCCATCCACACTTTTTTTTTTAAATGCTGGTGATCAAAATGTTTATCTCATTCTATAATTACATGGAGTTACATAGTTTGTTTCCCTAACTCAGACTTCACTTACTCCCAAAATGCTCAGAACGGATCGGTGAAAAATGTTGAAAAAAAAAACACATTGAAAAACCGTTCAGAATCCGATTATAGCAATACATTTTTTTTGTGCTTGGTCAGTCATCAAGTGGTGTCAGCGAGATTAAAAGATTAAACCAGTCAAAGTAAACAAACAAAAATGAATAAACATGGAGAGTAAGCATGAGCCAGTTGGATGGGAAAAGTGAGTTCAAAACGTAAAACTCCTCTGAGTGTCATTGAAAAGTTTGAGATTCTCAAACTATTTGATGCCCTACAAAATGAGCCAGCGAGAGACGGCGACAAAGCTTATAAGTACTTTTCGCTGTACGAAACCAAAATTTGTGCAGGAAAAGAAATAGAGAGGGAAAGGATGGGGAGGTCGAGGCAGCCCTAACAAAGTGGTTCACAAATGTTCGAGAAAATAGGGTGAATGATCCAATATTGAAACAGAAGGACTGAGGAAGCTAAACAGCTCAGAAAAGAATACTTCCGTGCAACAAATGGGTGGGTGTGCAGGTGGCATCAGAAGATTTACGTTATGTTTTTAAAATGTTTACGCCCCGCACATTACGAACACCCGCTTACAGCGTTGAAACCCTCCTTGCCTCCAAAGCGATCTATATATATGCGGGGACTACTACATATAGTTTGTTTCTGTAACTCAGACTTAACTTATTCCCAGTCCTCTTACCCGTACGAGCTTGATAATCTTTGGATTATCAAGATTATTAGAGATTTATTTGGCTTTCTTGTTGCGGTTTACGAGGTTGGCACTTTGGCTGAGCTGGGTTTGCTTCCAGGTTCTAGCTTCTGTGCATCACTAGGTTCTAATACTCGGAGGCTCCACACATACCTACAAAATCGATCTTTTTGGTATCCCTCTAATTTTCTCGCTTCGTGCTCTGTAATTATTCCGTAAAATTTCCTTGAAGCGCCCTTGAAATCGAAAAGCTTGTAAGGAAATTTAATTTTTATCTCCATTCCCAACCGTCTAATTCTCTATCTCCCTTCCGTTCCAACAGAATGTTTATCTCAACTCCTCTCGACTTGCGGTGACGAGATACTTTATTGAGGTTTCACCACTAGTAGTTATCACCAAAGTGCGTCTCATTTCTTATCAATGGTTAAAAGGTTGGCGTTGAATCCACCTTGAGAGCTGACCCTTCTTTCTTGTTTTACATAGTTTCGTCTCCATAAAAACTTTTACTTCCTTGTTTCCTGTGAAAATATTCCAGCTATGGAAATCAGGTTTTGAAAAGAATAGCCGACGTGAATACAGATTTCTTTCCACATTCAATACGTGTCTAGGATTTGTGATGACCCTTTATCGTCAGTTATCCGTAGAACCTCGATTTCTCTGTGTAGCCTTGTGTGGAGTGGGGGGAAGCAGTGCACTACTACGTAGAAAACCCCGCTATCGAAAAGGGGGGGGGGGGGGGACTGATGATGATTTTATGGTCCAATTTTTACCTCCTTTACCTCTCTTCAACGCCAACTGCTGGCACTGCACCACATTACTAGCTTGAACTCCATAGTTTAATTAACCAATCTTACGATATTTCGATGTTCTGGTGCTCAATTATTATTACGTACTATCAATCTACTGAAGTAGTGAAGACATGCAGACATGCGATGAGCAACCACGCAACTCATCGTGAATTCATGACGCTTTCTTGCATCTGATTTAGGTGAACCCACTTTGTCTGGGGCCAGTTTTGGACTGACTCACATTATAATATCGGGAAAGGTTCAAACTGCGTCCACGTAAGTGATGTGCCGAGGGTGTAAATTTAAACCCCTTAGCCCTCATCTCTTCGTAAGAGAATACACGTTTCCAGTGGCGTAGCAAGCATTGTTGAATCCCCATAACCCCCCCGGGTTATCGGAAAAAGCAGTCGGAAGTTCCTGTCATGCAGCATGGCTATAAGAGCGAATTTTCAAATAAATATTCCTGCTATTGTGTAAAAACATGATATAGCGAGAAACTATACCTCTTTTCTTAAAATTGTATAATTTTTCGTGATTTTAGCCATTTTTTGCCGATGTTTGACCCCAATGAAGTCAAATTCGACCCACTTGTTTTTAGAAAAATAGTTTTATCATCGAGATAGTCCCTCCGTCGTGAATAATCATCCCACACAATGCCAGGTGCATTAATATTGATTTTAGCCATTAATACCACAAATTTTTACCCCCAAAAATCAAAATCTGACCCCTATTATGTGTGAAAAAAAACTGAAATTGCATTTTTCTGTCTTCACTCACCCTTCCGTACCACTTCCAGTGATTTGATATCAATAGTTTGCAATTTTAGCCGTTTTTACCGACATAATATATGACCCCTAAAAACTCAGATTTGACCCCCTTGGAATTTTTGAAAATCGCTCATCTTCGAACTCATCCTTTTGTTTGGCAATGCAAGAGTTTTGGAGAAATTTGGAATTTTTATCATGTACCCAAGGACAGATATCATCTGGGTGGCACATAAATATACATAATATATAAATTTTTGTTAAAATCTAGGAATGAACTGAGGATGCTCTGAAACAGATTTGCCTATAAAAATATTTCAAAAATTCATGTTCTCAAAATGTTACCCATCGCAATAGCTTCATTTTCTTTGAAAGTTCGCTAATAAGGGTTGAAATTACAAACAAAGCTGAATTCAAATTAAATTTAACAAAGCACTAAATGTTACAGGTAACGTTAGGTAAGATAAACTGATGAAATAAAACATTTATTCGGCAACTCGCGAATTTTCAAGGAAAATGAAGATATTGCAATGGGTCCAACATTTTCAGAACATGAGTTTTTGAAATTATTTTATAGGCAAATCCGTTTGAGAGCACCCTGATTTCATCCCTAGATTTTAACAAAAATGTATATGTATATTATATATAATTATTTATGTGTCACTCCAGACGATATCTGACCTTGGGTATGTGATAAAAATTCCAAATTTCGCCAAAATTTTCTTATTGCCACACAAAAGGATGAACAATTTTCAAAAATCCCCCCCCCCCCCCCCACCTGGCTGCGCCACTGCACGTTTCGTATGTCACGGTTATTGATTATTTAGATTGATACTTGTACTCACCAGATACACGGCCCCTTCATTCCGGTCTTAATAGCAGCCGACTGAGCTTCGCATCTTTAGGATTAGAACTTGTGCCCTGCACCCTGCACATACTTAGAGGTAGCTAATAGCTCAGATGTTCACTTTAATCTCTAACAAGTGGCCGTCACGATGAATGAAAGTCGACGCGGTTGGATGAGCGTAGAACGAGTTTTAAACGGTCCAATCATTGCATTTTGCGCCCTTGATTGCGAATCTTGCCGTCTAAACAAGGCCTTGAACGGCAAGTCATTCAGACGTTAGCCCAGATTCGGTCCTTGGATCCGAAAGAAAACAACAGGTACGAGACCAGGGAAAGCAATGGATTCTTCCTTAAAAAGTTTGGATCTCACTCCACCTAACCTCAATGTCCCACGAAAGCTCCGGGACAAAAACGGTGATGCTCTTGTGGGCGGAGTCGTCCTTATTGACGTGCTCAAGCCGAAAATTCTAGATAATGGGAGGTTCTCGTGCCGACAAAGTTCAAATGATTTACAGACAACGCCTTGCCATAATTTCTGAATCCGCAGTTGAGTGATTTGCTACTAACTAACATATTTTAACCCTGTATGTACTGTGTTTAGCTAAAACCCCATTAGTTAGTTTGCGCTACCTGTATTTCTTTTAATCGTTTCTTATTTCTGAATTTCAATCTACTTACATAGTAAAAATTTTTATTAACCAAGTAGGTGAATCAAATTGAGCCGAATTTGTTTCTAAGCAGGTAGGTACCTAACCTGTCTGAAAACTATAATTTAAAAGACATATTAAAAAATACACATGTACCTATTACTTCAATATTTGAATCCATCGCAATAGCTCTCATTTTCTTCGAAAAATGCTCTACAAGTTAATAATAAAATTCCAATCTAAAATTGAATTCGTCGTGGCAGTGTAGTTGAGACCAAATAACTACGTTTACTACATCGATAGAAACCGCACTTGCTAGGTTCTCAGCTATATGCCATTTTAACGTAAGTTGGAGTAACTGATAGATCTTTAGATCTACTCGTATTACTTGTTGTCAAAGTTATGGTGCAGTTACAAGTTATGTTAGAATTTTGCTTGTGCAGGAGAAAGTGTATTTGGACAAATCTTATACGGATCTATTCCATTTTCATTTCCACACCGAATACCTTTTTTGGGGGGTACCTAAATCGTCTATGTTGTTCCTCGTACCCCTCATTGGCGCTTTTTTTTCTAAAGAAGGGAACAGCCCTCATCTAAATGTAAACTAAAATCCTGCTTCGCTTCCATATTAGAGGATCCATGTATCAATTCATACGCTTAGCTATTTACAATATTGACGATTACAATAATAAATGTCAATTATTGACGTTACTCCAACCTATTTATTTCATTCAAAGGGAATTTGATTAACTCCCAATGATTTTTTTCTCCGATTTGGGGGAGAATTATTAATCGAAAACCGAACAAAAGGAATTAAATTTGGTGTCCGCCTGTTCCGAAATCCTGTTAGTCACCATAGCATATTAATGAAATATTGGGCAAAAATGCTAGTGTTCAGGTGGTAGTTAGTGGTTAGAACACTGATAGTTCCAGAGGAACCTTTTATCTTTGCTCATGGGCACGGCTGGTAACTCGGAAATTTACATTTCTTTACAGACCAATTTCGATGAAAATCAGAAAAAACTGTGGAGATTGTTCACTTGAAATATCATAGCGTTTCGAGCAATAATCGACTTTATACCAAGTTTAGCAAAATCTTCGTAATGAAGCGACTAGTGCTTCGATCCACCTTGAACTGAATCATAGCCATCTTATATGACTTGAGATGATTCCCAAGGTTAAATCCTGGTGTGTTCTACCACAGGAAACACGTATAGGTGCCTACACGTGTTATGCTAGCTTGTAAATGGACATCAGGCCGGTCTCACATCTCAAGCTCCAGAATTAATTGATTGGTCTCATAACTTCGGGCATTTCTTCGAAAGAAAAAGTGCCCTTAAGATACTTGTTTGTAGTTAAAGCCTTCCTGCAGGGCGAGTCCAGTCCTGTGAAAGAGGCCAACCATTATTATTCACTTTAGATCTGGTTATTATCTCTTGATACTCGGCGATCGCTTTATATAATTTACACGATGGCACTACAGCCACTGACTTATAGCATTTTTAATTCAAGGTCTCGGGTTGAGGTCATTTGAAAACCGGCAGAATTGATTATCATCCTTATCGAGTTCGGCATCATTAAAAGTCAAAATAGTTGGGGGAATATGAAAAGATGTTTGAATTTTAATTCTTCATCTGACGGATAAATAAATTATGATCTTAGTAACGTGATACATGGGAGGGGTGTTATTTGTTACTGGCCTCCATTTTCAACATTTAATTACTACACAAAAACTTGAAGAAAAAATGAGTTTGAGGAACGTTTTGGAATCCGGAAAACACTTACTTTCCACTCGCTTTAGCCTTGAGAATGCAGAGCAATTACATGCCTTATGATAAACGCGAGTTGGAAAAATGGGACCCAGTACCAAAGAATTTTCCCAGTCAAATTCTTTATTAGCCATTCAATTTCAAAAACGCTGCAAAGTCCTTGTCACATGGGTTTATTATTCTATTGGACATACCTATAGAAATTGTTGTGTTCTTTTATTGTTTCTTTCATGTGCAATAATTGAAATAGCTATTTTTGGTGGTTTTCACCAGTTTTGATCCCAAAAACACGATCTAGCCTCTATTTTTGACAAATTATCTTTGATCGTTGACAGTGCCATTCAGTTGTCTTGATTCACCTGTTGAACTATTTCCAGCGTTGTTATACAGATTTATGGTGATTTCAGACGATTTCGCGGGTTTTTGACTCATAAAAAATGAATTTTAGTAGCTGAACCTTCGTTACAAACTCAGTTCTTCACTCTTTTGTCAAAGTCAACTTCATATGCGGTCTTCTCACCATAAAAAGGATGGACAACGATACCTCACAAGCTCATGGTCACTAAAACCTTTAAAAAAACATTCGAAAACCTCTGTTTTTACGCCAATTTTTCACCCAATACACCCCTGGCTGTATTCCGATCGGCTGCCGAGCTTCGGAGCACAACTAGGACCCAAATAAAGCCTGTGTGCAAGAAAACGACGATTTTAAACGAAATTTTAAAGTAAATTTCCGGCGGAAATTTCGTTAGAACCTCAATTTTCTTCTCTTTGGTCAAAATCGACTTCATATTCGGTCTCCTCGCCCTAAAAAATACGAAAAACCATACCTTTTACAAACTCATGTTACTATAACACCAAAAAAAATTTTTCACTTTCTCTGACCCATAACACCCTTGGGTATTCCGATCGGGCTGCAAAGTTTCGGGACTCAACTAGGGCCCAAATGGACCTTGTGTGCGAAAGAACCAATTTTTTTAAACAGAAAGTAAAGTAGATACGGATGATAAGGACGATAAGATATGGACATTGCGTTTTAGCGAATTTTCAAAGAAAATGAAGCTATTGCAATGGCTTCGAAATTTAAATAATATAAATTTTTGGAAATTTTCTTCATAGAAATCCGTTTCAGACCATTCTAAAACGATTCCTGAAATTTAACACTTTTTTATATGTATATATATATATATATATATATATATATATTTATATATGTGTCACTCCAGACGATAACTCTCGATAGAATTGAGATAAACAGCTCAAATTTGCACAAAAAATCTATCTTGGCAATCGAAAGGCTAAGTTCGAAGATGGGCGAAATTGGCCTACTCTAAGGAGGGTTTTGGCGCATTTAAAGTGCGCAAAAATTACCCAAAAATCCCCAAAATGTTATTTTCCAACAAGTGACCCCTCATTTTAAAGGTTTTTGCACGCTGAACACGATGGTGGAATCGGATTTTAGATATCTTGATCCGTTCTCAAATTAGAGCATTTAAAGTGCGCAAAAATTACCTAAAAATCCCCAAAATGTTATTTTCTAACAAGTGACCCCTCATTTTAAAGGTTTTTGCACGCTGAACACGATGGTGGAATCGGATTTTAGATATCTTGATCCGTTCTCAAATTAGAGCATTTAAAGTGCGCAAAAATTACCCAAAAATCCCCAAAATGTTATTTTCCAACAAGTGACCCCTCATTTTAAAGGTTTTTGCACGCTGAACACGATGGTGGAATCGGATTTTAGATATCTTGATCCGTTCTCAAATTAGAGCATTTAAAGTGCGCAAAAATTACCCAAAAATCCCCAAAATGTTATTTTCTAACAAGTGACCCCTCATTTTAAAGGTTTTTGCACGCTGAACACGATAGTGAAATCGGATTTTAGATATCTAAATCCGTTCTTAAATTAGAGCATTTAAAGTGCGCAAAAATTACCCAAAACTAGGATAATCTTTAAACTCTTACCCCCACCCCCTTAGAGTGGTCAGATTGAAAAATGTGAGAAGTATTAATTGAAGACGAGAGTTCGAAGCAAAAAAGGGGGAGGCAAACGATTAGTACAACTCCTTGAATTTACCCACAGCGATCAAATAAATAAGCACTTAGTACAATTACGTAATAAACAAACGGTAGAATCAGGATGGACAAAACGTACAAATTAAAATAAATACGAAGAGAATATACATAGAAAACCAAATTTTAGACCGAAGTTTTCCTTTATTCAAAACCATAGCCATTAATTCGAATATTTCTTTGAAAATTCGCTCATTAAGTCATGCTGCATGACTGATTTTTTTTGGAATCTACGCACCTTGAAACGTTAAAAACCTAAAAACAAAAACAAAAAACAGAATGATAAATCGAAATGGGGGTGAGTAACAAAGAACACCTCATGGGAGATTTTTGTTTCTATGATTAACTCCAGCCAGTATCAACGACGTAATCAAAAACTAATGGTTTTATTAATTTCGGCAGTAACAGTACGAAAATCTGTTAAATACAGTGAAATAACCAGGCTGGGTCTATGAGTTTCAGGCATTATTAGCACAAACCTACCTACGCCCTCTCGTCTTGCAAGACAGACGCAGACATCTTCAGTCACTCAGATCTTTTCAATCCTCTGCAGGTTCGGAACGACCCTGAAAGTGACTCACCTTACGGGAGCTTTGTGCCCACGACCTCCCACTTCGTCGCCCACTTCCAATGAGTGTCATTCCATCGAGAGATGCCCCAGAAATCGTCTGGTTCCTTCCCCCAGGGGAATCCCATCCCTAGCCTGGTTCCAGCTGAACATGAATAGTCACAGCTCGATAGATCTGCATCCGATCTCACTGGATTTCCAGGGAATCTCGTTCAAGGAGGTTGCGGGAAGTCGCGACACCTCGCGATTGCAAAGCAGAGGTGGTTGACTTGGCCGAACTAATCAATTCCCTGAAGTTGATCGTTTTCGCTCAACAACTTTTTCTTCTTGCTTATGGTGTAAGTGGGTAGATGAGTAATTTTTCGTAGTACTCAACCGGTTTCCCGACATCCACCGACTTTTTCGAGAATCTTGCGAAATCAACCTCAAGTATCTGATCAAGTGGTTTGAGGCAGGTCGAGTATCAAAGACATGTAGGACATATTGGCCTGTCTACGAGGAAAGTTGTAAGCCAATTAATTTCAGCACGAACGGATCAACTACATTTACAGGAAAAGACGGAACTAGATTTACAGGAAGATGATGCTGTGATACGAACCGATTAATCAGGTTTTGTTGATATTTCCAGGGTGTTTTGAAGCTGCAATTCCAAGGGTAGGTATCAATTTCAAGACGAGTAGCTGTGAGCTAAATTGTTCTAATTTCGGTTGTAGTTTTAGTAGGAGAGGGGTGCTTGTGATAATAATGATAGTAAATGTTTAAAATCCTGCGATACTATACCAGTAAGTACTAACTAGGTAGTTAGTTTTTGGTTTATTATTCTGTGAATAATACATCTATGTATTCGCTCAGCAAACAGTTTTTAACGCCCCCTCAAAATTTTTTCTTTTACGTTTCAAGGTGCGTGGATCCAAAAAATGCAATGTCCATCCGCCGTACCATCCGTATCTACTTCAATTTTAGTCTAAAAAATTCGTTCTTTCGCACAGAGCTCGATTTGGGCCCTAGTTGTGTCCCGAAACTTTGCAGACAGATCGGAATGTACCCAAGGGTGTTATGGGTGAATAATGGGGGTAATTTTTTTTTGTATTTGCGTAACATGAGCTTGTGAGGTATCGTTTTCCATGTTTTTATAGGGCGAGGAGACCGAATATGAAGCCGATTTTGACCAAAGGGTGGAAAATTGAGGTTCTAACGAAGTTTCAGCCTTAAGTTTATGTTAAAATTTGGTCTAAAATCGCCATTTCGGAACACATTTGGGCCCTAGTTGTGCTCTGAAGTTGGGCAACCCGGTCAAAATACACCCAGGGGTGTTACGGGTGAAAAATTTGTGTAAAAATAGGGTTTTTTGAGGATTTTTTGAGGTTTTAGTGAACATGAGCTTGTCGTGTATCGTATCCGTGTTTTTTAGGGCAAGAAGACCGACTAAGAAGTCGATTTTGACCAAAGAGAGAATTGAGGTTGTAACGAAGGTTCATCTCCTAAAATTCATTTTTTATGAGTCAGAAACCTGGGAAATTGTGTGAAATCCCCATAAATTTGTATAATAACACTAGAAGGGCGAATCAAGACAATTAAATTGCACTATCAGAAATCAAAGATATTTTTGGAAGCCAAAGTTGTTGGAAACCATCAAAAATAGCTATTTCAGTAATATTGCACATGAAAGAAACAGTACCTAAATGTATTTCCAGCATTTGTGTAGGAATGTGCAGTAGAATAATAAACCCGCGTGTCAAGGACTTTGCAGCGTTTTTAGTCTGCTGCGCATACGCTTACTTGGATTTCTTTACGTGACAATTTCTCATGAGCATCCTGGTCTTATTTTCTTTTGCTTTGTCTTTTGTACCAAATTATTTATCCCGCTATCCACAGTTTTTTGTGATTGTCCGACGTACTGGACCCCATGATTTTGGTTTCCCAGGTTGTTTTTTTAAAACGACCGGTTCACTTTACTGTGTGGGAATGAAAATTCAACAAAGACAGTGTAGGAAGAACATCCGGGTCGCGTCATTTTGCTGTCGTGTCGCAACCTCATGAGAACTCTGAGTTTGCGGGAAAAGTTATTGCTCGTCGTTATTGCTGATAGAACTACCAACATCTTTATTGTTAACGTCTTGTGGTATGAAAACTATAAATTCCCACGAGATTTTCCAACTAATTACATCAAATTATAGCTAGGTAGGTAGGTGCTGTATTGGATATAGGTACAAAATTATGAGACTCAATTTTAAAACTGGTGGTTTGCGAGTACCTGCCTAACAAGCCTCATTTTTCAGAAGTTGTAGTCTGGTGCTTAGGTAGGTACCTACGCCTGATGTATCGTATAGCGGCTCAACTCCAGATTGTATCTGAACCTCTTTTCACGGTAGGGATTTGATGTTTCCGAACTAAATATTTGTCGTTCCACCTCATCGATCTCAAGAAAGCCGGTCTTTGTGTCAGTCAGGAAGTTTAACGGTGTCACGGGGGCTCGCCTCACTTTTGAAACCAACAAACGTTTTCTTTCACCATTAAGGTAGGAGTTGGTGTTCGGAAAGCAAGAAAGAATTCCTTCGAGTGATTTCGTGTACAATTTTCGATTAAAGTTAATTTCATGGCCTGACAACATTATTCCAGTCGTTTGTTGTTATTAAGTACTGTGTACTGTATTTTGACTGAACCTCAACATCCTCCTCGGAAATTATAAGTTTTTATTGAAAAATTTGGAATCTGTTCGGAATAGTATGCGCTTCCTGAATATTGGACTTGGAATAGTTGAATCTCGGCTCCAGAGCTACGAGTTACTGTAAAACCGAGTGGTAAGGGTCTGATTCAACACTCGAGTAGGTATACCTTCTTACTGACTGAAGCCCAACATCTTACTCAGGAGTAGGCAGTAATGGAATAGTAGGTTAAGTTAGTTTCAAATGGAAATTTATTGTGTAGGCAATAAATTAGGCTAAAATGTTGACTGCGTTGTAGGTGCCTAGTATCCTTCGAACTGTACTTGGAAGCCTGACGGTTATTGTGTTGGTATTTTGGTGTCTTTATGTTGATGTACGGTAATTTTAGAGCTAACCGAGCACATTTTCGGTTGTTTCCACGATCAGCTAAATGTCCAGGACATTTCTGGACAAAGCTGGCAACGAGTCGTCTGATAACTGATACTATCATCGGCCGTTGACACGCTAGGAGACCTCTGCCGTCTGACCTTTCTCTGGCGAAGGTGCCATTGACGATCACAGCAGTTTTATTTACCGAAGACAGCCCCCCCCCCCCCTCCCACTGGTCTTGCCATCAGCCTCAATTACCTTTTTGTAATTTAGGTGTCATTCATTTAACAGTAGCTGAGGTTTTTCATCTTTCCTCGTGGTAATACTTGAATTATAGGTCTTGGAGTTAATGAAAAACGTAAATTCGTTAATAACTGATTCTTCCAAAGGCAAAAGCAATGTTCTTCATGTCTTCACTTGTAGATATTTTGCAAATTTTGAGGATATCAAAGAGTGGTGGTTTCCTAATGCTTGAAGAAGAAAAAAAGTTTCGGGACACAACTAGGGCCCAAATGGAGCATGTGTGCGAAAGAACGATTTTTTTAGACCGAAAATGAAGCCTGTACACGTGATACGGCGGACGGCGGACGGTAGACGGCGGACGGACATTGCATTTTTGGAATCTACGCACCTTGAAACGGAAAAGAACCTTTATCAAACTCTTTTTGCATTATTTGGTCGAGAAGGAAAGCGCTAACATACGGCTGAATTTACTGAAGTTTGACGGAACAAGCTGAATACTAAACGATGTTTGATTTTGTTTGAGATACCGGGGAGTTGTTAGGGACAACTGTAACAGAAGGGTATACTGTACAAAACCACATACAGTTTCCATGGCTAGCTCCAGCCCTGTTTGAACAGTTACCAAGACTTCAACATCAACAGGAAATTTAAACTCCCTAAACCGTTGTGTAACACAAACGGTGGGTACAGCTTTCGTACAAGTACGCAACCACGAGGGACATTTTATGTCTTTGCGCCCCCTCCCGCACCCACTCCACGTACTTCGTACTTAATTGTTTTGGTCAAGATTTCCAACGAATGGAGGACGAGTGCCGTCTTATAAGACCAATGATAACTACGTTTGATTGTGCTCGTTGATGGTTGCGATGTAATGGTAAATCGAGAGCTTTCCAACGAGTGGTGAACGATTTGTATACGATGATAACCGGAGAAGTTCATACGCATTCATTTAAACAATCACGCTCATACCGCAGCTTGTCGGCCACGCAGTCCGCAGTGGTTAACGTAATATGGTTAGGTAAATCGAGAGCTATCCAACGAGTGGTGAACGATTTTTGTACGATGATAACTGGCGAAGATAAAGTTCCGTAGCAACGAATCGGTTGTAAGTGAAAATCATCAGAAATATTTTCGTGACGCTTCTCCGTTACATGTCCCGCGTTACATTTTCGAGTTTATGTAGCAAAGTAAAGACATAAAATGTCAAAAAAGTAAAAAAGAAAAATCCTGCTCAACTCCTGTTTTCCAACTCCTGCCTAACTCAAGTGTTAAATTCCAAGTTGGATTTAACCTTGTGCACCTTTTTTCCCTACCATTCAAACCGAACCATTCCTAAAGTGATCATAGATCGTATACAATTGCCATATGAAACGGAGATCAAAAACCTTGGGATCACCATTGAAAGTACCCTTTCGTGGGACAAACATACAGCATTAGTCTGTGGAAAAATGTTTAAAGGGATCTACCAGCTACGACGGATTGCAGTGGATTTCCGCCTCCAAGTGCGACAACAGCTGGTACTATCTTTGATTATGCCCACACTAGATTATGCCATTCTGGCCCACTGTGACATGAATGCTGATCAAGTCGAAAAAATCCAAAAAGCACAAAATGCCGCAGTCCGTTTCATTTTCAGGTTGCCAGTAAGCTCTCATGTGACACCCTACTATAAGAAGCTAGGTTTACTGAAATATAGTGACAGGAAGAAGTTGGCTCTGGCAACAATGGTTTTCAAAATCTTGAAGTATAAAACCCACTTGTACCTGTATTCCCATTTCAAACTCATGGACAGTATACGCAGCAGGGACACACGTAATGCCGACAAAATGTTGCTCATCTCTATCCACCGGACAGTTTTGTATAATAAGTCTTTTCTAGTGCAAGGCATTAGAATGCATAATGAAAACCCATCCATGTTTGAAACCGACAAGTCAGTGAAGAGCTTCAGGAACGCTTACAAAAACCATCTTTTGGAAAAATATCCAGCAGAATGAGAAATATCGCGAGTAGTCGTCAGTGTATGAAAGAAATCTATTTTGTTCTACGTTGAAAGCGAGTAGTAGTATATGTTATGAAGTTAGTGTAGTGTAAGAGATCACTCGTTGAAAGTGAAGTAAACTATTTAATATTATATCGCTTTCATTATTTTAGTTCCAGTCTGTAAATTGAATTACATGTATTGAATTAAAATTGTAAATTGAATTACATTATCAAGTATTTTTGGCATAAGAGCTATAAGCGAGGAATTGTAATCTAAAGATTGGCATGGGAGGAGTAAGAGAGGGCCTCATGTCATGGCCCTATCCTCACCCTGGTGTTGTAAATAAAGCGCTTAATCAATCAATCAACCATCCATGTACATTCAAACCGAACCATCCATGTATACAGGATTGGCAACCCCCTCAGCTCACAAATGAACCACAGTCTGTATTCAATTTTACTGCCCCCAGGGTTGAATTCTCAACGAACTGCCTACGATTTTTTTTTTATTGACTCCGCAAGTCACAGAATGATCCATCTAATCCTAATGTGCATAGAAACAGCAGAAGTAGATAGAATAAATAGAACGATGAACATTGTAGTGTTTATTTTCTGATTTGAATGTCTTCTATATGGTTCCGTATGATAGCCACCTGGTACCTATCAGCTAGGTACCTACCTAAATGTTGAGTGATTTAGTGTGTGTTGTGTTGAGTGTGGACATGATGTTGTCATTTCATTCTTGTTTATCTGCACTCATCGCACTGTGATATGAATTCATGGATGCAAAATCCACTTCTACGAGGGCTCGTTAAAGTGCACATTAAAGGCTTCCGCGGCTTGTTTGACCGTTTCACATGTCCGTGAAGCCATTCAGGTCAATCGAAAATTGTCGTGGAAGCCCAACCTAATATCCTGTGACCTCGCAACTCTCAACAATCGCTGAAGGGGAGTTGCACTTGAATATTGGCACACCTAAACGACAAATGGTCTAACGGTAAGCGTAAGTTGGCTGGGAAACTGAATGTAAGTGGAAACCCGCTATTTCACCCTCGAACGACGACAGTTAGTTTAGGATTTAGGTAGGTAATTGCCGCGGTCAATATAACACACTTAACTGGATTGAGCGTTCTACAACTAAAATGAATCAGTGATTAGAAATCGAGCCTCATCAAACAAAACCAGAATGAAATCGTTTCAGATACTTACTACGTGACCTATCGGGGCGCTAAAAGCCGATCATTATTTATTTGAGAAAACTGACCAACACTGGCTGTACCAAATAATTTTACAAACAAGTTATTTAAAAAAAAAAAAAAAGGAACGATCTCTGCCAACAAATTCGGTAGGTTATTAATTTAAAAGAACTGAAACACTAGAGATGAAGGAAGCTGATTATGATCAGTTTGATCAATGGATAAGTTGAAGGAACCTATCACGTAAAGTGGTAGCTATAGTGAACATGGCTACGACTATAGCAAATGATGTCATCCAGTTCAGTCCAAATTATTGGAAAAGCTTTTTAACATGGTGGTGGCTACCTTGTTGTCAACCAGCTGTAGAAGAAAAGAACCTGATAGGTGCTTGGGCATACTTTCATATCACATCAGATTATTTATGGCACAAACGAAGGTAAAATGTGCTGCTGGTAGTAGGTGTCATATGATTTCATTTCGAACCTATGGAATCGGGCAATATTATTGCACTACCATCGGGTTTGTGCAATTAAATTGAATCGTGTGCAGATGATATTGATGAAGTGCAATTTATTGTGCAAGGCGGGCATAGGCGTAAAGTATTATTGCCAGTCCCTGCTGGTATTTCTTGTGCTTAACATGTTACATGACACTCACTTTGCTGCATTTTGACTCACTTTGCTCCATTTTGATTGCCGTGGGCAAAGTGCAAGTAGAAGACGAAGAAACGAAAAGGTCCGAAGTGGGCTAAACAGTGGTTACAAGACGGAGAAAAGTGCACTCATGAATCATTACTATGTGAATTAAGAATTATGTGAGCCAAATGATTTTCGAACAGTTTTTTGGTTCGGTCTTTGCGTCCCATAGATCCGGAGTGCACACTTTGATAAATTCCAAAATGAACCTCTTCTCTTGGTGTGGGTTCTCTTGGTATGGGCCATCACGACCCGCTTTCCACCACTTGTTGATATCAACTGACGCGATTTTGTACATATTACCCGTACGCGGCGCAATATTTTCCATATTGCTCAAAATATTATTAGTTTTTGATTTTGTACAGTATATTACACAACCTTTCAATACCAACAACACACGATCAGTTGTGTTGCACAAACCCGGGTATTGCGCAATGATATATGGTACCTCAAATTCCAGTTTGTGCGTGTGTAATTCTATACAAATCATCGATCACGGTGAAATTCATAAGGGACCATCTGTGAGCTACCCACCAAATTTGTACAAATTCTGTAGACCGAAGCAAAATTACCTAACACGCCTAATGATTTATATATACCTACAAATCCTGATTCAACAATCAAATGTGTGTTAGACCTACGAGGGCAAATTTTTCAAGTATTCTAGAGATCCCGTGTCCATTCAATGATTTTTGTACAAGACATGACTTGCCCCCTCACTATTTAAACACACGCCATGTGCAACTAGAACTGCGAATTCTCTGGCAATATTTTAAAAGGAGACTGGTAATATTATCTACAAAATACTGAAAATATTAGAAACATGATACAGCGATTTAGTATGTGAACAAGCAAATCCTAATCCCCTTTTCTAATTACTTATTGTCGGTAACCTACCAAACTATTTACAAGGCTATAATACATTCATTGTTTATCCGGTAACACATCCGAATAATTCGTAGACAGGCCTGGACGGGCCGTATACCTATAGTAGGCCAGAAAAGGTATTCTAGCTACTATATCTAAAGTTGATCTGGAACTAATTTATTGTGTTTGATAAGACAGTATCTTAAAAATAAATAAATAAATGAAAATTTAAAAAAATAGTGCTTGGATTATGAGTTGATTTTCCGGTAGGAACTAGAAAAATCAACGACGGACCCTCCCGTCACTTCCGATGTGGAAATTAAAGAAAGCAAGGCCTCGTCGGCTTCAGAAGAAAGGCATAAGTTGGTGTTGGAGCGCCTATTGAAATTACATGCCATAGCCAGAAAGCGTCGATTCCGTCAATAATGAAGAAGTCACGAAAAGGAACGACTACTCCTCGGGTGACCATCTCTGGGAGAAGCCTTCAAGAGAGGTGATGAAGCATGGAAAATCAGTTTCTGATGACCGATGATGCACCAAAAGGAAACTGTCCTGCTCAGAATGGAAGCTGTGCTCTTGCTTACTGTTATCTACCTCGAAATGTTCTGGCAATTGAATTACAACCTATTGCGTGATCGAAGTTGGCTGGTTTCGAAATAGCCTGGTAACATTCTCTTCCAGACTTGAAAACACGAAAGTCTAATAAAAAATGAAAATTGCCCTTAGGGTTTGTCTGGATCCGTTTCGTTGCGGCTTAGGTCATTATTTTATTGAAAGTTGCTTCAAGAAGAAAAAATTGGATTTACCTATCTGGAAAAGACATTTAAAAAAATACAAAATACATTCCTGATTCTCGGTGATTACAGCACACCTCTTTAACTTGTACAGTATTCATTCCTTGGGGAATTCCCAAGAGTGAGCCCTGCTCGCTCATATAATATTTTGACTCGACAACTGCGATGGTTTCAAAAGAATATTTTACAAATCGGCGTTTTACAGGTCCCGCCTCACTAGAATTTAGGCTGTACTTGGGCGCTGAAGACGTTTTGTGGAAATTATCTGTATTGATGAAATACATAACCTTGCTCAATTCGCACACAACTGCTATGTTTGTACCTACCCTACTGTTCTCAAAACCTTGCTAGCGTGGCCGTAGGGTCGGAGCCATCTCCAACTATGTCTACTTGTTCACTGTGAAATCCAAGAATGATAGAACCACTGTTCAGTCAAGCTTTACGTAAAAACTGATACAGTTGGAAATTTAACTTAAACTATTATTCTTGGCATGAAACAATACAGAGTTATCCGCTCAGTGAATTATTGTGCCGACGAAGTTATTAGAATTATTAAAACTAGGTCCGAAACGGCCTCAGCAAAATACGGGATTTTTGTGTAAATTTTGGATCCGAGGCACCTTCGCTCCCCCTCCCTCCACGAACAACCAAATCCTGGCTATGGCCAAATCGTACTCACTAGAAATCATGCGGTTCAAATGGGCAATCCCCGTGAGTATGAATTTCGGAATTTGGATGGTTGATTATACAAAAGGGGTAGGTATGGAATGTCGAAAACCGATGTGGGTCGGGGCCAACGAATTTTCATTAATAATAGGGACTAGAACAATACAAGAGCGATAAAGAATTCATTGAAATTACCCAGTCCAGTAAACAAAGTGACCTGCAGTGTCAATTTGCTAACATTTTCCAGACAGTGTAGTTGAGTGGCCGTGAATGGAGAGACTATTAGCTGTGAGTCCGGCTTACTAGCGGTCAGATCTAAAAATATTTTTGCGAAGTTCATAGCAAGGCCACCCGCGAGCTTCCTTTGCACTGTAGCGAAGTACCTAACGTTTATAGGGATACATCAAGTAGTAAAACTGCATGGGAACAGCAAAATAATAATGATTAAGTACCAGAATGTAGACGATGGACTGATCTCAGTTTAAATTTCTCCCTTGAGAGGGAAAAACATTAAATCATGTTTAATGTTTTTCCCTCGCAAGGGAGAAATTAGATATAGTTTTTTAATGTCAAGAAAAAATGAAAGCCACAATTTCACTGAACTCTACAAGTATAATGTTGCATTTACTGTACTTATTATAGAACTCGCCATCAACATATGGTTGCTACAACAGAAGGTAGTAACTGTGTAGTAACCAATGAAAAACGTAGCTATTGACTCTTGTTTCTTTCGAGTGCGATATTCTTTATGGTTGCTACAACAGAAGGTAGTAACTGTGTAGTAACCAATGAAAAACGTTGCATATTTGCGTGTCGGAATTCACAGAATGACCCCCAGCCCTAAAACATTAAACATGTTAAAATTTCTGTAAACCTTAGTTGTATAATATGCAGTATGTAGTCCTCGTAATAATAATTCATCAGCGTCACATTCGTAGTAATTGTGTATTGCTCACTAGTGCCGTCCATTATTAGGTAATAACAGGTATTTAATAACGTTGTTCGCACAGGCTTTTCTGGTGGTTAGCTGACTCTGAAAATCGTAAGAAACCATCCATGATCCAGTACTTAACATCTTGGTAAGCGTTTATAAGAAGGGTTTGATTTTGATAATGGTTGGGAATCTAGAAGGCAGTGCATATTAATTTTCTGTACGCCCTATCTTCTGCGCACTGGAATGACGATCAGAAAACTGGCGTTGGGTGGTCAGTAAAACACTATGACAGCCGATCTTGGATATTATACAGTCCGAAGAGTCCGAAAAAGGCGTTTGTTTGCCTTTCTGACGGATTTCGAAAGGCCGTTCGCACTAATTCTGACTGTATAGTATCCATTGCCGGCTGTTCGCTGTGTTTTCTCGACTACCAATCTTAGTAAGCGTTTGAGAAGGGTTTAAGTTTGATAATGGTTGGGAATCGAGAAGGTGGTGCATATAGTAGTCAGATTCCTTCCGCCCTATCTTCTGTGAACTGGAATGACGATCAGAAAATTGGCGTTGGGTGGTCAGTAAAACACTATGACAGCCGATCATGGATATTATACAGTCCGAAGAGTCCGAAAAAGGCGTTTGTTTGCCTTTCTGACGGATTTCGAAAGGCCGTTCGCACTAATTCTGACTGTATAGTATCCATTGCTGGTTGTTCGCTGTGTTTTCTCGACTACCAATCTTAGTAAGCGTTTGAGAAGGGTTTGAGTTTGATAATGGTTGGGAATCGAGAAGGCGGTGCATATATAGTAGTCAGATTCCTTCCGCCCTATCTTCTGTGAACTGGAATGACGATCAGAAAATTGGCGTTGGGTGGTCAGTAAAACACTATGACAGCCGATCATGGATATTATACAGTCCGAAGAGTCCGAAAAAGGCGTTTGTTTGCCTTTCTGACGGATTTCGAAAGGCCGTTCGCACTAATTCTGACTGTATAGTATCCATTGCCGGCTGTTCGCTGTGTTTTCTCGACTACCAATCTTAGTAAGCGTTTGAGAAGGGTTTGAGTTTGATAATGGTTGGGAGTCGAGAAGGCGGTGCATATAGTAGTCAGATTCCTTCCGCCCTATCTTCTGTGAACTGGAATGACGATCAGAAAATTGGCGTTGGGTGGTCAGTAAAACACTATGACAGGCGATCATGGATATTATACAGTCCGAAGAGTCCGAAAAAGACGTTTGTTTGCCTTTCTGACGGATTTCGAAAGGCCGTTCGCACTAATTCTGACTGTATAGTATCCATTGCCGGCTGTTCGCTGTGTTTTCTCGACTACCAATCTTAGTAAGCGTTTGAGAAGGGTTTGAGTTTGATAATGGTTGGGAGTCGAGAAGGCGGTGCATATAGTAGTCAGATTCCTTCCACCCTATCTTCTGTGAACTGGAATGACGATCAGAAAATTGGCGTTGGGTGGTCAGTAAAACACTATGACAGGCGATCATGGATATTATACAGTCCGAAGAGTCCGAAAAAGACGTTTGTTTGCCTTTCTGACGGATTTCGAAAGGCCGTTCGCACTAATTCGGACTGTATAGTATCCATGACGGGCTGTTCGCAGTGTTTTCTCGACTATCCAAAGCCAGTTTTCTGATCATCATTCCAGTACACAGAAGATAAGGCGGACAAAAAACTTATCATTCACTGCCTTCTCGATTCCCAACCATTATCAAACTCCAACCCTTCTCAAACGCTAAGCAACATGATGGTATTGGATCATGGATGGTTTCTCTCTAGGAGTGTAAGCTAACCGTCAGAAAAAGCCATTGCGAACAAACCGATAATTACTATAATCATGAGCACATTCGATTAACTTAATTCATATATTCAAATTGCGATTCCATTATAGTAGTGTTCCTCAAGCTAACAATGTGGATTCTGAATTTAGTGGGGTCGAGACAAGAAAAATACCCAATAACTATGAAAGAAAAATGGACGATTCAAAACATCCACCACTGTCCCGACAGATCCCTACCACAAATCCTAACTTATTTTCAGTCTCCGTTCTGTTGACAAAAAGTTAGTTTTGAAACCCAACATAGTTGCAAAAATTACAACTATGGCCTCCACAGACCACAGTGATAAGACAAATCGATTTTACATCACCGTCAGTCCTTTCCTAATTTTACCTACAAGGAATCTTAATTTTATCAACATGTTGTGTATAACTTTTCTCAAATACTATCATTTTTATTACTTTGAATATGATCATCTATTAATTTGAATGGGTAATTAAGTACTAGTAATATTACCGTAGCATGTTACCTGTAGATTAAACTTGCTAAAATTTAATTTAACGCTTAATTCACATTGGAAAACTGGAAAAAACGTTCCCTGTGTTAGTGAAGGAGTTACGGTAGGTGATGAAAGGAGGGTTGTTAGGTGTTGATAAATGAACACAGGTAGGTCCTAATCCACTGATGAGAGATGCGAGGATATATTATAATAAATTAACGTTATGTCATAATAATAACGGTAATAATGATAATAATAATTGTCTCTCCCTCAATATACAACCCTATGTAGGAACCAGATTGAGGATTGTTCCAAATATTGTTGTGGATGATAGAAATTGGGTACCTTCAGTTACATTTTAGTTATATGTGATAAAAGTGTGGTATATTATGTACCTAAAAAATCGAGATTTGAAATTCAAGACATTTTGTTCAGTAATGCGATTACTGGGGACGCACACTGGACGCTATGTAGTGGATATTCGTATCGCAGTTATTCAGAACAGGATCTCAAAAGTTTTTTGCATTATTAGGGCAGACCCGAATCGAAAAGGAGGACCCGTTGAAATCTGATGAAAATTGCGGCCTGAGTGTCGCAAACACTCTAAAATGACTTATACTAAAGAGAAATGAACGTATTCTAGGCTAAAACCAAGAAAATATTATGTAGGTACTTACTTACGTCGTTTTTTTAAATTTATTCCAAGCCCCCCCCCCCCCACACACACACACAAATCGCGACCTTGGCATCGCAATTTACGCACACACGCAGGCGCCTCACTCCTTTTAGAATGGTCTGAAACGGATTTGTATATGGTTATTTTTGTTCGCCAGGCTTTGGGCTGCCCCTTCATTCCCCACTTCCAAAAACTGAAAACAATAGGGAAGCCTATAGGGTCCTATAGGGTTTCGTCCAAATAACCTTTCTAAGAAACAAACTAAGCCTCAACATCAATCGCCAACTAAGACACATAATTATGTAGATACCTGCACGTAGGTTTACCTAGTGTTCCAAACTTACTATTCAAGTCTGAAGAAATTTTCTACAGGAAATAAACTCGAGTAAACAAACACTTGCAAGTGGAAGAGGCTCGCACCTTCACCCGGAGTCTGGATTAAGTGGTAAAATCAAGAGTAAGTTCCGCTTCTATCTCTGAGGCTCAGAAGCGACGGCAAGTTTTATTGAAATTAGTCTATTTTTGTTCTTCTTCCCCTTTTAAATCCGCTAGATATTTATAGAACCTCACTGGTCAAAAAAGACCTGGCACTAAACCTGGGTGGTGTATTTTCGTTTCCAGTTAGTGATTTGTGTGCACCTCCGCATATTATTATATTTGGACAGCGTAATGTTAGAATAATTCAGAGTTTCATATTGAGTGATGAATCAGATAGGTACATACCTACTCTCTCTGGTTCAGCTTTGGTATACAACATGAATGTAACCTGTAATGTAGGTACCAACCAATGAAGAACGTAAGCTATTTTTTCGGTCATTAGAATACAAAAAGTTGAAAAATTTTCAAAAGAACCTGACATACACTAGCCAAAGGTGACTGGAACACTATAATTATAGGGGTAAGACTTAAAAATCGATTGGCCTGATTAATTATACCTATTAAGGTAGTTACGTACCTGCCTTGGCTGCCGGTATATTTCGACATGAAAATTAATAAAAACCTGAATATCGATAAGTGTGGAAAATCTGTTCCAAAAACCCGTGGATCTGCAGATTTATTCAATCCACATTGAACCGGTTTAACAGCAACAACAAAGTCTACCAAGTTAATAATAAATAGCTTCCTCACTTATTGTGAGGAAGCTATTTTTGTGACAAACAATTATGATTCTCTTAACTACCATCTACATAAAAGGCCGATGGCCTTACATAAATTGTAATTGGTTTTCCTTAAAAATAAATAAATAAAATAAAAAACCACTGAGAGAACCAAACGAATAGTGAGTATTTATAAATTTATCAATAAAGTTACAATGTGAATTTATTACAGCATTGTATGGTATATTTCGACATGAAAATTAATAAAAACCTGAATATCGATAAGTGTGGAAAATCTGTTCCAAAAACCCGTGGATCTGCAGATTTATTCAATCCACATTGAACCGGTTTAACAGCAACAACAAAGTCTACCAAGTTAATAATAAATAGCTTCCTCACTTATTGTGAGGAAGCTATTTTTGAGACAAACAATTATGATTCTCTTAACTACCACCTACATAAAAGGCCTATGGCCTTACATAAATTGTAATTTGTTTTCTTAAAAAAAAATAAAAATAAAATAAAAAACCACTGAGAGAACCAAACGAATAGTGAGTATTTATAAATTTATCAATAAAGTTACAATGTGAATTTATTACAGCATTTATGGTATATTTCGACATGAAAATTAATAAAAACCTGAATATCGATAAGTGTGGAAAATCTGTTCCAAAAACCCGTGGATCTGCAGATTTATTCAATCCACATTGAACCGGTTTAACAGCAACAACAAAGTCTACCAAGTTAATAATAAATAGCTTCCTCGCTTATTTTTGTGACAAACAATTATGATTCTCTTAACTACCATGTATACATAAAAGGCCTATGGCCTTACATAAATTGTTATTTGTTTTCCTTAAAAAAAAAAAAAAAAAAAACCACTGAGAGAACAACGAACAAACGAATACCTAGTGAGTATTTATAAATTTATCAATAAAGTTACAATGTGAATTTATTACAGCATTGTATTGTATAGTTAGACGCTGAACCAGTTGAGTGAAGCTAATTATAATAAAACTAATTAAGTGCCTGCTAATGTCACAAAAATAGGTTGTACATCTTTCGTAGCAGTAACATATTTATATGTAAGCATTATGGAGTGAGTCGTCGAATGAAATTGGTCAGGACCCACCTCATTGACCTCCAAAAACATTCTTACCTAGATTCACCAACATTGAATTATTTAGAAGGAACTTTTTATCACAGTGTTAACAACTGGATTCAGGATTAAATGGGGGGGGAGGTCATCCCAGCGTCAGCCATTGAACGTCTAGGTACCGTAGAATAATAAAAACTAATAATCCCCCCTCATTAAAATCCCAGGGTAAGCCTGTATTAAGATCAGTTCTATTCATAACCAAAAACCAACAACAACAACACAGGTCAAAGTTGCAGTATTTTTCACCCATCACCACCTGGTTTCGACATGGTTTGATACAGATTTGGCAACACTGCGCCCCTGTCAGCTGTTCTGTTCCCTGAATGTTGATTTTGGCTGTTGATTCCCAAGTTCCATATTTTTCTCCGGTGTTAGTTTTGTTCCCCCTTCTCATTTTTTGTGTTACCTAGGGATATCCGATACCTAGAAATGGTCGATACCGATATTCAGTATGGTATCAAATGCCAGATATCGATACCGATATAATATCAAATGTAAACTATCGATACCGATCGGTATCAATCGATACTTCTTGTCAGTAAGTGGGAAAACGATATAAGTAAACTAATGGAAAGTGTCACTAATCAAAGTATGAAACCATTTGAAATTAGGTACAGACTGGTGGTACCTCTATGTTTTGTAATAATTTACTGTCGAAAAAAGTTTCAATTGGATGTATCATGGCATGGCCTCATGGTCATGGGTACCTAACTCGAAAATCAGGTCAGTTTGTCATATTGGGCCTACTTACCGTGACTATTTATTTTTAAGTTAGGTATTTATTTTATTAAAAATATACGTCACAATATATCACAAACAAGAGCTAGTTAATAGTGAGATGAAAAAACTCCTTTTTCGCTTCTCTTTTATTTGTCCTGGTGAGGCTTCAGAAGAATGAAGAAACAACAGAATTTTACTTTCAGTGAGGTTCATTTCAGCTTTTTATATATTTATCTAATAATTGTTTTAAGTTTAATTTGTACGTTTTTTATTAGGTATATTGTAAAGCAATATTTTTTTTTAAATCATAATTTTTCTTTTCGACATTTTCTTGATACCGATTCTGATACCTGTATCGGTGTCAGATGGAAAGTATCGATACCAAAACTATCGGTATCACATGATACGTATCGATACGGTATTGGTATCGATAGGTATCTGATATCCCTAGTGTTACCTTCTTATTTCCATATTTCAGTTTTACAGTTTTTCGTCTTTCCTGGTTTCACGTTGAGCGTAAACTGTTACTTCTCAACCTCGTCGCGCTCGCTCTAAATCAATTTTTTTTAGTTTTCTACCTACGTATTTTCTTCTCCTTTTGTGTTATTATCTCGTATAAAGTGAGTAACAAATTTATCATTTTAGTATGCGGTAGCGTCTTTTTTGGTGCTACTTGAGTTCTAGAGTAAGACATAAGAACATGTTGACGTTAATATTCAAAGCTTTTAAATGTAGGTATCCACTGCGATACCTAAATTCCACTTAGGTTACTCATAATAATTGCGGTGTTGAACTCAAAGTAGGGGTAGGTATCTATAGAAGATGGAACCTTACGCAAAACTGCGTAGGTACCTACATCCTACTTATAGAAATATCATTCTCATACATAATTATAAGCTCTGTAAGTGGGTACTTCCTTTACCGTCAGGATTCATACACATTTTCTGGTAGGTATGTAAACGGCGATGGTTTTCGTGTGGCGATTCCGTTTCAAAAATCTGCATTGCCTACTCGAGTCTGCCTGTCACTGCCACAGTTGTTGCCAAAAGAGTCACTGCCACAGTTATGCTGTTGATAAACCTCCCGAAGGTTTCAGGTAGTGCATTTTTAGGCTACTGAAGCAGGGTTCAAGCAGGGTTCACATCCATCCGGAAAGCTATCCGGAACGTGCGTACGAGCAGCTGATTGGTTGGAAATCAGCTGGGGAGGGGGGAATATTCTTTCCGGAGAAGCACTTTTGAAGCGAACTGTACGCATCAGATTTTTTAGATATTTTCCGCTCCGCATCTGCGCAGTTCACTACTGCGCATACAGAATGGCGTCGGCAACCGAAACAGCTGTGGGAGGAAGCGCGGGAAACGAGTTGTCAGCGAAAATTCCGGATGGTTATGAACGCCTTCCCAACTTCCGCGATTCCCCTCCATCCCTTCCACTGCTTTTCACTAGCTTCCCCTATCCGTATTTCCGGACGGCTCCGGATGGATGTGAACCCTGCTTCACATCCATCCGGAAAGCTATCCGGAACGTGCGTACGAGCAGCTGATTGGTTGGACATCAGCTGGGGAGGGGGGGAATATTCTTTCCGGAGAAGCACTTTTGAAGCGAACTGTACGCATCTGATTTTGGTTTATTATTTTCAATAATGAACCATTGGAATCGAGCATGAAAAAAAAAAATTCTTACCCCCCTCAAAATTTGATGGTTTACGTTTCAAGGTATGTAGAATCCAAAACTGCAATAAAAATATTTCTGTCTGTCCGCCGTACGCCGTACGCCGTACGGGCCACTTTTCTTAGTTACCATGAAAAAAAATTGATGAAATTCGGGTTATAGGTTCCGTTCGGCGTCTAGTTGGTCCTCGAAGCTCGACGTTACTGTCAGTCATCTCTAAGGGGTTCAAAATAGGGGTTGAAATTTTCAAAACGCCTATACAATTTTTTTTACGTAAATATTTTTACGGTTTTAAATAATTCTTGAACTTGCGAGTTTTTTAAGACCATCCGGAGCATCGTACGTCCAGCCGTTCGTTCACAGTAAGGCCCCGAAGTTTGCACCGACAGGCATTTTCGACTCCAGTGTGAATGAAATTGTATACAATTCAAACCAATTCTCGTAACCAGAGACGCGCCCACAATAGGAATTTGTGAATACGGCCAATCATTGGTAGGGATCACCTGATTATATTGGCGGAGTATGAAGTCGAGTTGGTTGTTCTGTGATATTATTTAATTTGAAAAATGATGGCTCTTTTGGAGTTTGTTCGTAGGTAGTGAAACTTGAACAAACGTTGAAGTATTATTGATGGGTAAATTATTACTACGGTAAGTAAATCATTACTCAACGGTAAATTATTACACAACGGTTCATTATACCATCTACGTTGAAGGGGCTGGAGTTTGTTGGTAGGTACTTTTGCAACTTTTTTCACTCCTCATCAACAATTTCTTTTCAGAACTTCATTATGTGTGTTTCTTTTTGTTAGGTACTGTTTGTCATCGGCAGAATTATTTTAGCAACATTTAACTCGTGATTTAGGTAGGTACCTAGTAACGAGTACGGGGTTAGGTACTAACCTACGGAGGGTCTGCGATCTACATAATATGCATATAATAGAATAGTACATATTATATTATATAGACGGGTTATCTATACATAGAGCTGTGATCTGTAACAGAAGGGTATTCTATACAAAATAATAAACCGTTGTGCAGGGATTTGCAGCGTTTTTCAGATATTTTCCGCTCCGCATCTGCGCAGTTCATTACTGCGCATACAGAATGGCGTCGGCAACCGAAACAGCTGTGGGAGGAAGCGCGGGAAACGAGTTGTCAGCCAAAATTCCGGATGGTTATGAACGCCTTCCCAACTTCCGCGATTCCTCTCCATCCCTTCCACTGCTTTTCAACTAGCTTCCCCTATCCGTATTTCCGGACGGCTCCGGATGGATGTGAACCCTGCTTAATTATCACTAATTTTTTCGCACATTTCATTCATCGCCGAGAAAGACACAAGTATAAACCAGTTACCTACTTACTTCGTTTTTGATTTTGGTTTTTCGACTGGTTGGCTTTGGGCCATTTTCAGAAGGAGCAGCTTCCAAAACAGTGCTATTGCCAAATGAGTAACCTGCGTATAAAACTAAAGTCGAGCTGTAGGGCAAAATAGTGGAAAGTTTTTCTTGTTGCGAGTTCCTTCATCGTTCTCAAGTTCCCAGGAGAAAATGGCGATATTTCATTTTATTGCAACAACTGTGCTAGCGAAGGAGGACTAGTGACGGTCCGACACTTTGGACCATACGTCCCAACACAATAAATAATAACTTGCTTATAAAATTTGTATGGTGGTGGCGATTTGTATGGCGTGGTGCTGATTTGCAGGATAAAACTGCTAAAAGGAGAAAACGATGTCAAGTGTACATTTCCCTCAGTGAGTGTATGGATCTTATCCCATTATGTCCGTTTTCTAGGAGATATGCATTATTTGGAACCCCCTCATCACTATCACAAGCCACCTATTCCTTTTAGTTTGTTCTGATCCTATTGTTGGGTTGGTAACGAAATTTAACAGAAATCATTGAGCTTAATGAGCATCTACTGCATGAAATTGGTGGTCCATATTAGATGTTTCATGTTTTCCTCTTTTTATGGAGAGTGGTATCCAAAAAATTTTGAAATGTTCAATAATAATTGCCGTGTTTAATGGCACATCGCTTCCTGGTACCTATCGATAACACGATTGTACAGGTATAGATTATTTAAACGTACTATAAATAATCGGTTCAGCACACATTCGGGTGGATTCGAGTAGCCGATCTAAAATTATTTGAAACTCGTCGGGGACCGTCTAGTAGCTGCACCCCAACTACCTACCGAACTTGAGCCAAATCGGGCCATTGATAGCATGCGCGCTGGCTATTCCAATGATCGTTCTGTAGCTCATAGGAGTCCATCATATTTGCATTGAGGAAGTTGTGCGTGTGGCAAGGATTCGTAGACCAAACCACATTTTTGTTCAAAAAGCTCTATACCTAATCGTAAAACGCTAGTGGAAATTTTGACTTTGGAGACAAGTGGCCCTCCAAAATTGAAAACAAAGCTTCCGCTAACTTGGTAGACTGAAGAAAAAATGTATAATAATAATAATATGTAATTATGTTCCTTCAAGAGAATTCGGCCATTTCGTGAAGGGTATCAGTTTTACCTAATTTCTCTCATCACGAAACTATTAGTCTCCAATTTTCAACTTAATCTAGGAATCTCATTGTTATAATGTACCAAGATACCAGTCATTCCCTGGGTGTTGATGTCAGTTTACTTTTTTTTGTTACAGCAAAGCGTAGCCCTGAAGGGCTTTGGCGGTGAAAGATGGTCGACTACTACAAAGTTTTAGACGTCACAAAGAACTCAACAACTGCAGATATAAAGAAAGCGTGAGTTGAATACATTTATATTTATATAATACATTTATATACATTAGGAGTCACTTGCTGTTGTGCTGTGCTTTTAAAACGCCCGGCCTCACTAGACGTTTCAAGCGAATGCCTTGGTACCTTTCGCTGGTGTAGTCTCCTAACAATAATGAATCGTTAGCTGGCCCACAAAAATAATGACTGCCGGGAGCGCATTCTTCCGACCTCTGCCGAACTACGTACCGTTCTGGACTGTGGCAGCAGTATGTCATTTCAGGAGACGGAAAAACGGGGAAAAGCTCAGCTTTCAACTGCTGATACGTAGTTCGGCCTTGGACAGAAGAATGCGCTCCCAGCAGTAATTAATTTTGTTGGCCGGCTGTAGAAAACCGTTCGTAAAAACAAGCAAGAAAATTATACTTGGAACTCAATCTATTTGTCGACTTTTACCATCTCATCTTTTCCCGTTATCATGGAAATACGTTTGAGTTTATGGTTACAGAAGTTACATCACTTTCGTGGGCAAACATTTTTATGAGCGGTTCATTGTTTCATTGTTTAAGTAACTCCCACAGAGTGCGTAAAATCCCGCTTAACTTACCATTTTTGTGTACTTTGTGTGTGTGTGCGTGATTCTTAGGAATAACAAAATTTGGGAAGGAAAATTGTTATTTGACCCAAATAAAAAGAGGTATATCAGGAGAGGTATATGGGTGTATCAGCCCTCAGCAACTCGCCCCCTGCGTGATCTCTGTTGTTGTTTACATCCCTCCCCCCTCATATCGTGGTTAGTTATTAATTTATTATTCAAAGCCAAATTAATGTACAAATTGTGGTTACAAAATGCCACTTCTAAACCTAGTCTCAGTCTGAAATCGGTTGCGGAAACACGTGTCACATTGTGGCTCTGCATTCATTCGTCGTTTCCACTGGTTATTCGATTCCGCAGGAACTTGAGAACTCGCGTGTGGTTGGTTATTAACATCAGAGTAGCTAATTTGTTGATCTTTCAGCATCGTGAACATTCGGAGTCAACAGGATTAAACCATTTTCCCATTTTTTGCTTGCTAGGTGTAGCTATCCAGAGCGTCATCGTGAAATACATGTCAGACTTCTCAGGTTTCAAAGCCCTGAACGATGTTTGAAAATAATCAAAACCTCTGTGCATTTAGTTACACCAAATCACCCACAATTACCCAATCACCCACTTCTTTTAGATTGTCTCAATTAGAAGGCTGCGGGTTCCACAGGGTTAATCGACGGATTATTCCTCAGAATTGAAATGTCTGCTCTAACAATAACCCCTCTCTTGCAGTTACCGGAAGCTTGCTTTAAAATGGCACCCTGACAAGAATCCGGACAATCCTGAAGAAGCCACTAAAAGATTTAAGGAGATCTCAGAAGCTTACGAAGTCCTATCTGATGGTAAGACACACTTTGGGTGGATTTAATTACAACATGAATTTTTTTATATTAATCTATATTAATTTCAGTCTTTCATGCAAAATCTCAACGAAATAGATAGCTAGTTTTCTTTAAACTCTCTTTAACCCTTCGGTTGATTCATTTTGGTGGTGCGTTTGCTTAATGTCTTGAACTTGCCTTCCTCTCTCAAGGCTATCGCATACCAATAAGCATCAGCAATGGGAGAGGATGTAGTTTTCGATTATTGAAGAAGGTAGTTTCCTTATGATGTGAAAGAGGTCCCCGTAGGTCTGAAGTTGGGTGATTTCAGTGCTCTAATCGTTCACGAACTAACATCGTGGATACTCTGTTAACATGGATACTTACGCCTCAATCCAATTTTTGATTAGATCTGCATTATATAATGTGGCGTCCAGTGACAACCACCAAAACTTTGCGAATTTTTGAGAAACAACTACGATGTCTGGATCTCAGACCCAAAATAGGTATACCACAACTCATCTCAATCTGTACGTTAAAATGAAAAATTGTTGAAATTATTCTTTGAAAACAAAACGCGATAAATTAATCTTAGGTGATGCCCTCTCTGTTCCTTTCTAAGCCTTCTTTGAAATACTCCGTTACATATTCTTTTTCCTCAGTTTTTGTAATCGTTAAGTGACCGGTATGAATACTTGCTGATAGCCTGTATTTTCCCAATGGATTGTGATTTTGTACGTACAGTGCCACTCATGTACATATTATTTATGTAGTTTTCATGTATGCTATCTATCCATACTCTTTCCAGTGTTTTTATGTATATATATAGAATTGTTTCCCCATTACTCTGTAGTTCAGCCGCACACACCTTGCTTATGATTTTATTTTCTTCTTTTTTTTCTTTCTTGTAAAAGTGTTGTTGATTACCGCACCTACAGATTCTAAAAGGAAGATATACGACGAGAGGTCCTCATTCAGAGGGAGAAGCGCCTCTGCCGGCCACCACTATTACCACCACCACCACAATACTAGGCAGCGCACTTCGCCGTTCCGCGGCTTTTTCCACCGTTTTTTCCCCGGTACTGTGATATATGAAAAACACCCAAACCAAGGTCCCTCTTGACTTGCCTTTGGAGGCGAATTACGCTTTTCTCTGTGTTCTTTCGTCGTATTAATCCATGTAGTCAGGCCCCTTCATGTACATAGGCTTACAATGGATACGAGGTTGGGCCCTGACAAAAGGGCGGCCAGAGTTGTCAAACTCTCGGGGCGAACGTTGAGGTGATGAATGATCGATTTTCTCGAGTTAACATTTCAAACTTCCTTGTGCAAATTAATCAAACGGATGAGAAATTTGTACTTTTAACGCGAGGAAAGTGCTAATACCTATTAAGAATCCTCTGACAGAGAAGCAGAGTACCCGTCCGAATATTAATATCTCCTCCTTCCTTCGTGGTGGTCGCTAGTTTATCCTTCAGCCACAGTATCGTGAACAGTGCATCATTGAAGCTTACCTCTGCAGTAGACTTGAATCGATATATACTTGTTTTTAGTGTGTATTCGTGGAAATAGACAACCTTCCAATAAATCCGTTTTTTCAAATTCATAATATTCCACGATGTACTACATTTTGAGGTACTTTTTAAGTAAATGGAAGAGTTTAGTATTACAGGATGGTCCGAAACTCTTGTTTCTTAATTTCGGACCATCCTGTAATACTAAATTCTTCCATTTGTTAATGCCAATAATTATTCCAATTATTTCAATTATTCAATTTGTTAGTGCCTCAAAATGTAGTACATCGTGGAATATTATGAATTTGTTTTCAATTTAATTGATGAATAAAAACTGATTTATTTGAAGGTTGTCTATTTCCAATAATACACACAAAACGACAAATACGAGCTAGTTAAGGTAACTTGGAGTTACAGAATAATAGGCTTACTGCGTTTTCTCTCTTTTTCGTAAGCACCAACTGCACTTTTCCTGTTGAATTGAGTGTATGCTTCTTTTCTACTCTTAGCTGTATTTCGTCGCAGCTTTATCTAACAACAGATCGTACGTTCAAGTCTGCGGTTGAATGTTTGTTGCCCAGCTATGTACTTGAGGGTGTCTGACTACTGTTTGCCTTGAAGATAAAAAAACCTCCGCTGCTGATACGCTTTATCGTTTTCGTCTCCCCTTGTATTGCTGTAACTCGTTTCGGGACCAGTTTTATGCATCTCACGTCGTCATTTCAAACACACTTATTCTTATGGTTCACAAATTGAAAATAACTTATTTAAACTTGATTATGCGCGTCAGTAATATTATTTATAGAAATCGTTTGGAAACTGATACTGAACTTCCTGCCATAGAGCAGAGGTCCGCCAGAAATCATTTTCGACATAAGAATTGGATTCAGCACTTTCTGATACCCCCGGAAGTCAAATTTTCAGCTAGGACATAAGTACATAACTACTTATTGTTTAAAACAAAACGTTTGACGTCATCTAGTTCTGCCCCTTTTCTCAGTGTAGGAGAGGGGTACAGAAACGGTATGACGTCGTACGCTTTGCATCCCTTTTTTTCATTAATTTCGAACCCACTATTATGACTTTTACTTCCATAAACCCATAAACCCTGCCAACCTTCTGCAATATTCGATAAGATAGGTAACTTCCACCATCACTACCCAATTAGGTTAATTAGATCGCATCACACACAGTTAATTTTCATTTAAATTAAACTCAACCCCATTATACTTTTTAACTATAGTTTTCTCTTAATTCGAGGGAAATGCATAAAACGCCTGAGCTTTTATTAAAAACCTCTCCTTTAGGGTATCAAGACGATTGTTAACGCTAAGTTACATGACGATTTTTCACAAACTTGTGTTGTCCTCTAAAACAAAACCGTGTAGTTCTAATTTTGTAGTTGCTTATTGACATTAATCCAGTATTGGTTTCATCCTGACTCCTCACCATCGCTTCTTGGTGTTATGTCCCTACTCGCTTTGGGTGGACACCACAGGTTGTCTGTGGAACTCTAAAGTGAAGGTTCCCCTCAAGCCATACAGCGCCATTCATTACAGCTAATACAATTCTAGGCCGACAAAATGCATATCCTAATATTTTTGATAACGTTGTGTAACTAAAAATAATAATAATATTTATAACCTGTTATTTTGTAGACTAACAAGTTTCAACATAGCCATCTGACAGCTATGTGTTTTGGTGTGATATTTAAGGTTTTCATTTCTATTCTAGAAGGTCGTTAATTACTGCCGGTTATGAATATACTCATTCTCATTGTTTACGAGAATATACATTATACATTCGTCCTTTAAAAAAAATTTGTTTTATCACTGCTGTTTTAGGTACTATCCACCTGTGGGGTACTTTGTATTCTTCTACTAGTTATTCGATCGTAATTTTCGTAGATTGTGGTGAACCTTATTGTTTTCTTCATTCCCTGTGTTGTGTCAGGCAATATATATGTTGAATGAGCACCTGAAATGTAACTGAGTTTTGTCGTAAAGTTTGTGGGCTGACGTGATGTTTCAACTCTCATTGACTAGAAACTTGTAATTTCTGAATCCTAAAGCCGCGATTACACGAGGCCAGTCGCTGTAAGCCATTTCACTGGCGCCAGTTGCTGGCTCCGTGTAAACACCACTGGAGGCCAGCAGCGGGCCTTTCCAGTCGAAAAATGCCGTGCCAGTCGACTGGCTTGGAGAGTAGGTTTCAGGCCAGTCCATTTCCCCCCACCACCAAAAACCTGTGGTGGCGCGACTTACCGGAAGTCTCCGGTAAGTCACATTCCAGCCCAGTGGGCCCGTCTGCCATCAGATTGATAGTAGCTCTACAGTAGTGAAGATTGACCTCGCAACATGCCACCAAAAAAGTGGGGCGGCGAATTGAATTTAAAGTTTGTCAAAGCCTACAAGGAATGTGACGGCACAAATGAATGTCACATGAAGTCATGGCACAAATTGTGCAGTGTTATTTAAGTGAACGAGGGACGGACTTGACGACACGCTCGCCTCCATGGTTTTTGCCCAACATGGCTATGCCTGAACAGTTACTGGCACCAATCAGCTGGCTTCCCTGACCGGCGCGAGCCAGCTGGACTGCCTACTGGCCTCGTGTAATCACGGCTTAAAGGTGAATCATTCAGATGAGCCTCGATATGGCGACTAGGGGATAGTTGGCTGAGATGGCGGTCGAGTGAGAGATCCAAGTGACGACTACATGAAACCTCTTTAAACTGCCACCATCTCAGTCCGATGAGATTAGCATCCATCATCTCCTAGACTCTGTATCGTGGAGATCAGCTAGGTTGTCTCTACTGTATTGAACTATAGATTTGTTCGCAGTGACCATCTGACGGTTATCTGACTGTCAGACAGGCGTTTGGCCGTTCACAGTGATTCTCAGACTCTTTTAAGACTGTACAGTACCCGTGATCGGCTGTTAGCAGTGCTTTCTTGGCTGTCCTAATCCAGTTTTCTGATTGTCAGAAATCTGGTCGCCTTCTCGATTCCCAACCATTGTCAAACTCAAACCCTTCTCAAACGCTTGTTAAGATGGTACTGGATCGTGGATGGTTTCTTAGGGTTTTCTAGGACTCAGCTAACTGTCAGAAAAGCCAGTGGGAACAGACCTTACGGCACCGTACCTATAGGGCCCAATAAATCAACTATATCGGCGAATTGTGCCCTTGTGCATTTGCAGCTTCCTATGAGAAACATTAGGTTTGTTAGCACTGACCATTTGACTATCTAGTATCCATGTTCGGCTGTTCACAATTTTTTCCAAAGCCTAAAGTCCAAATCCAGTTTTCTGATCCTCATTCCAGTCCACAGAAAATAGGGCGGACGAAAGCTAGCCATGACGATAACTAGCCTTCTCAATTCCCAACCTTTGTCAAACGCTTATCGAGAAGGTATTGGATCATGGATGGTTTCTTGCGGTTTTCTAGGCTTCGGCTAACTGTCAGAAAAAGCCACTGCGAACGAACCTAATCTTTTCAGGCGACCTGATCTTGAAATGGTTTCATTTCACTCATAGTCCCGAACGAAACCGCCTTTTGTCAACACATGAATCAAACATTGCATTTCCTAACCGAACTTTTCCACGGTTTGCGTATATCAACTGCTTTCATATTGCAGAAAAAAAGAGGCGCGTTTACGATCAGTATGGCTACGAAGGCTTGAACGGCGGGCTCGGCCGCGGCAGGAGTAGAGGATACGAGACTGATGAGGACTTCTTCGGAGGCTTCGGTGGATTCAGCTTCAGAGACCCCGAGGAAGTATTCAGAGAATTCTTCAACACCTCATCACCTTTTGGAAACCTATTTAGAGGTGAGTTTCGTAGCAGTAACATACTACTCATATTCTTTGCGTAATATCAAGTCGATACAACTCACGATTAATGAAGGTACATATATGATGTTATTCATGTACCTGATTCTGTTGAAGTCCTAGTTCTGATCAGTCGGATTTGGTACATTGTTATCACAATTTGGGTTTATTGTTTCCAATAAAATGAATCTTTGGAATCGACCATTAGGAAAAAAAATATAATTTCTGTCCGTCTACTGTACTTGGCACTTTCCTTAGTCACTATGAACCAAAATTAATTAAATTTGTTTTGCCGGTCCCATTTCGGGTCTAGTTGGTCCGCGAAGATCGGCGTTACTGTGAGGCTTCTGTAAGGAGTGAAAAATAGGGGTTGCAATTTTCAATTGCGTAGTAGCTCGAATACTTTCAAAAGTTTTTTTTTTTTTTTTTTTTAATAACGTAGATTCCGAACTCGAAGGTTTTTATGAGACCACCCGGAGCATTGTACTTCTCGTCGTGTAGCCCTTCGTTCACAGTGTGGCCCTGAATTTTGAACAGAAACGTTTCGTCGTCATGAGTGTGAATCATAGGATGTGCATAAATCAAACCCAGATATCATTGCTAGGGTACAGCTGATTATAATCACGCGTGGCTTTGTGAAATCGAGTTATTTTTTCATTTGAAGGAAGATGGTTATTTTGGATTTTGTTGTTGTTTCGTATCTTTTTGGTTTATTATTCTGTGAATAATACACCTATGTATTCGCTCAGCAAAAAATTTTTATAACACCCCCTCAAAACTTTTGTCTTTTCCGTTTCAAGGTGCGTAGATTCCAAAAATGCAATGTCCGTCCGCCGTATCACGTGTACAGGCTTCATTTTCGGTCTAAAAAAATCGTTCTTTCGCACACATGCTCCATTTGGGCCCTAGTTGTGTCCCGAAACTTTTCGGCCCGATCGGAATATATCCAGGGGAGTTATGAGTGAAAATGTGTATAAAAATAGGTACTTTTTGTGTTTTAGTAACATAGTAGTAAAATGAGCTTTTGTGGTATCGTTTTCCATGTTTTTGGGGACGAGAAGACCGAATATGAAGTCGATTTTGACCAAGGAGTGGAAAATTGAGGTTGTACAGATGTTCAGTTCCCAAAATTGATTTTTTCATGAGTCAAGAACCTGCGAAATCGTCTGAAATCACCATCAATTTGTATAATAACCTTTAGAAAAAGTGTCAAGACGATTAAATGGTACAATCAATGATCAAAGGTAATTTGAAAAAAAAAGGAGCGTAGGTACTACCTAATTCAAGTTTTGGGGGCCAAAATTTGTGGAAACCACCAGAAATAGCTAGTTCAATATTATTTTACATGAAAGAAACAATAAATAAACAGCCAACATTTCTGTAGACCAATAAAATAATAGAATAATAAACCCATGTGACAAGGACTTTGCAGCGTTTTTTTTTTAACCAATTTTTGTTTATAGGTACAAGTTCGTTGTTTTGACCAAACAAGTCCAGATCAGGCGAAAATTTGGGAATACGTCGAGGGCCCTACTTAGGTTCAGCGACCATCAGAATTTTAAAAAATGACCGGGCGGGGGGGTTGGTTCCTGGGGCCGTAATGCCGCGTTACAGGAGATGGGGGCAGTTGAAAAATTCATATTCATGTAAATTGTAATTGCCGAACGTTAGAGAGCTTCACAATGGTGGATTTTCCCCCCTTTTTTCTTGTGTGTGTGTGGATAGTTAGGTATCCACCGCAAAAAACTACTACTAATTCAGGGTCTTACACTAATTGGAATTCAGTGATTTGCACAGGTGGGGTATCTAATCTATACAGGAAAAAAATAAACCGTTGTTTTTATTTCACGAACTTCCCAATTCTTCGAGTAGGTATCCTATTTATCTCTTCATTCCTCACTAGTTCATTTTTTCGATTTTTTCCAGCTTGCAAACATGATTCAAAGAAAGGCCTAAAGTCTGGTGAGACCATTTTCAGAGCGTGGTCTTGAAACTAACTTTTCTGATTTGCTGTGTGCCAGATTCCTTAATGACGTCTTGTGTTTTGTCGTACTTTTGTCTACTACTAAATCTCACTACGTCAACGGCTCTATTTTGCATAGGTGTGATTTAATTTGAGGTTTCTACTCTTTAGAGATCATTAGGTGCTACTCACCGCAATGGTATAAGAAATCCAGAACCAGATCTGCTTGGCGGTGGAAAGCCAGTTACATAATGTTCCCTCGATCTCATATCAGTTGTTGGGTGGTCATCTTGTAACGAGGCCGGGACGCCTTCATCCGAATAATATCCACCTTTACGATTCGCCTCGAAGCTGGATAAGTAAAATCAAGGTCGGATTGTCCGATAGGAAGAATAATAGCCTTCCCACGGGCTCCATCCTTGCCATAAGCAATTCGATTCGAGTTAGTTTCGGCAGATGGGTAATCTATTGATAATTCGAACTATTTACACGAGTGAATAATCAGCTTTCCCCGAATTTCTGCGTACAAAATACTGTGGGATAATGTGGCATTTCGTGAAACATTCAAAATAATCATAACAATATAACTCTTATGTAGCTGCTCCATTTAAAATTTTCATAATGATACCCACTCATTCCAATCCATGGCGTGGCCAGATTAATTCATTTCATTTACATATTGCTGCTACTTATGTATTCAAGAGAAAAACGAAATTCGCTGTGAAATCGAGCTATGAATAGACTTCTCAGTACTTCACGCTATATAAAAGCTGTCACTGCCTCGATGGAGAACTTGCATGATCGTTTCTCATTATTTCAGTAGAAAGGCCTTGATGAGAGCTTTCCAAAAAGGTGCAATATAAGGTGAATCCGATTAGCGAAAACGTCCGATGGGCCTTGAAATTAGGTACCCTTATCTACGTCATGGCCTTCCATGACACGCTCTCTTGCCAGCCTTACCACGGCTTACCCAGGCGGAAAAATCGAGATGAAAATTGGCTTTCAAGGTGCTGAAAACGATTTTGAATTCGACCCATTACAGTGAAAATCTGAGTGAAAAACAACTTGGGTATTAAATGTGAAACAGAACAGAAAGTCTGGGAGACATGATTCGTGTAAGTGATGAAAAACGCTAAGATTACGGGCATTGTTCATCTTGGACTCTTCTTAGAAGCCTTTCTACTAAAACTGAGCAGCATAATATATTCACAAATCCAAAATCGGCAATTTTCGTCGGTTACCAATTCTTCTTTTCTTGCCAAGTTCTGTTCAATAACGGGAAAATAACTCACAATGAGGTGTGTTATGTTGGAAAGTCTAGGCAGAAAACGAGTGTGAAATTTGTATTTCCGAGTTCCCGCTACAAATGACGTATCAGGTAAATTGCTAAGTAGTTCAACCCAAATCCCACTTGGAGTGCTAATGCATCTCTTTAGATGAGTGCAGAACCTCAATAGATCACAGAACTGCAAATTTATAAACAAGTTTTTAAAAAATCGTCAAAATCAAACCAAACCGAGGGGAGGTTCAACAAAGGTCACGACACAGGTTCTTGAAGTTTACCACAAAGGTTTGCCATTTCTAATGTTGGGTTGTTGGCAGCGTTGAGAATCTTAGCATACAAAAGTTTGCTCCGCTTCCTTGGGCCAACAGCCAACCAGATGTCAGTAGGCCTGATACTCCATTTTTTGCCGCATTTTTACTTTAAATCAACTTCATTTAAAAACTACAGCTTATTTTTGAAAATGGGCTTAAAAATACAATTTTTACATGAGTGATGAATACTTTTTCCAAAAAAAGAAGGATTTCCCATTTGGTCTAATGAGTCCATCCAAACTTCTGCATTCACGCATTTTGTAAATCAAGTGTAGGTAATAATTTGGCCTGTAAGATACCACAGCTAAGATGACTTTTTATCTTTGTGCTTTCATTGACCAGTCGCTGCATTCGATGGTAAGCGTAGTAGTTCGAAAAATATTATTCGATCAGTTTTGTGAATTGTATTATTTCTTAAAACCTAGTTGAATTTACATGATGCTATTACATTTTGGTTTTGACGTTTTCAATGTTAACCCAATGGCTTCGTTTACATGCACTCAGCTGGATCTTATGAAGGTATGTGTTCGGGATTCGACGTTTTTGGTTGATATTATCTTTATATTGCTCATTCAAGCATGAATAATGATTGTGGTTTGTGTACGAACTTAAAAGAACTTGAAAACCAGAAAAACTGGGTTCCAAGATACATATAAATTAACCTGAGAACCTCGGGAACCTCCAAAATGTACATATAAATTAACATTTCATCGTTTGTGAAAATTAGGAAGCCTTACTGTTGATCATTTTGATTATTTATGAATTGATCTTGCGATTACATTTTTAACTTTCAACTTATGTTGTGGTAATGATATGAAATCGTCCCATTTGAGAATATGATTGTCGTTCTTTGATAGGTTAAGTTCACTGGTGTTGCAGGTTAACTGATACACATACCTCTGCCTGGGGTATGTTTACTATGTTTGGTAGGTACAACCTAAATTGTGCGGAGTGGCATCTTCAAGTTCTGACAGCCGGCGTGGCATCTTCAAGTTCTGACAGCCAGAGCTGGTCAGAACGCAGGAATTTTTTTCAAGATCAGGATTGTCCAGGAAATGCGGTCTTTCTGCTTTCAATCTTGTTTGATCAGCCGACACCAGCAGACATTTGAACCGGTCGATTCAGTTTCGGCCACATAGAATCAAATTTTGAACGTTCAGTTTTCATGTTCGAACAATCGTAGAGAATTTTTTCCTCCCGCCAGATCTCTGATTCAAGGTTTACACGGCCAATTTCCATTCGGTTCAAAGACCTTTTGGCCGTGATGGTCCATTCTAACAAATCCAGATTGAAGAGGAACCTTTTTGTCACATCTGATAGTGTTCATGTTGTGACCGAATGTGACAATGGTGGGGAACCCTCGAGAGTCCCTCTCCTAGACCAGCGAGATTATCACCGCTTAAGAAGGAACATCAATTAGGCTTCCACCATGCGACCCCGTCGCCACCAGAAGAAAAAACAACTCGAGAACAGCCGCACTGTCACAATGTCCAAATAGCCGTCCTTTTACCTTCTGGTAGTGCATTTGACGCCTTGAAATCATTCCTACTTCAAAAATATTCTCAGTCCAACATGAGAGGCCATTGTGGCCGCCTTGGCTCATGTTTGCTAGTTAGTTTTAGGCAGCCATAGTAAGGCTATTATTTCCCCTGGACAGAGCACTCTAGTGGTAAGGGATAGTTTTGCAAACATTCTCTATTGATTTCTTTACGCCTTTAGCCATCTAAACATCATTTCCGGATGTTGGCAGCATCTTCCAAGTTACAGCCTCCACTCTCGTCCCTCTCTAAGACATTTGTTTGTTACTTCCTTGCCTGTTCCAGGTGAGCAGTGATAAAATGGTTGCTGGTTTACTTCTGAATCCACTAAGTCCATTCATTTTGTTTCGGTGGTATTTTGGGGGGAAATGAGTATAATTGTATTTCCTCAATGGCTACAAAGGCTTCCTTCAATCCCAAAACATTCCAGCCACTATAGCTCAGTGACAGCCATATGTTTATATGAATGATTCCATATTTTTATCGAATTCCGTATCACTTGTAAGTTAGCGTGAAATGCATTTTTCTTTCTTGCAGGACACAGTGGCCACCGAGGAAGCGACCCTCTCAGCAGTATGTTTGACCCGTTCGGGATGAACGTGATGAGCCCTTTCGACGTGTTTGGCGACGTAGGTAACAACGGAGTCTCCTTCCAATCCTTCACCTCCTCCTTCGGGGGCAACGGAAATGGCGTTTCCAAGAGAACGTCCACCTCCACCCGTTTCATCAACGGGAAGAAAATCACCACCAAAAAGTACGGATATTTGCCTACCTCTCGTTCTGTTTATCATTGTTCTCCTATTTATCAACCAACTATTCATGGGAAGGAATTTTAATTTGAATAGTCTCAGTCTTGACATAATAAATGAAGCTGAATGGCTTGTAAGAAATGAAGGCACGAGTGGATGAGGGTGCTAAGTGACATTTTCACAAAAACTCGGTTTTTGCATAAATGGAGGTTTTCAAGCGCTACCTATCTATGGTGGCAGTCTGGATACGCACTAACAACTCCTTGGAGAGATTTAGAATGGAAGAAGGTGACATGTCACTAGATTACTTCATTTTTTCAATTGATGAAGGTGCTATAAGACCTTGTCACCTTGTTTCAATAGTACAAAAATGCTCCCTCTAAATCGTTGCTTCATGGAAGAAGGTGCTATGAGCCCATGTCACCTTCTTCCAATTATATAAATAATCTACCTGTAAAACTTTTCATGGAAGAAGGTGCTGTGTGAGGTGCATAGCACCTCCATTCATCACATATGTCCAATTTTGGCTTCAAATCGCAGGTTCGTCATGAAAGGGCTTCCTGCGATTTGAAGCCAAAATTGGACATCCGTGATGAATGAAGGTGCTGTGTACAGCTGTTCTTACCTACTGGCTGTCATATGTGACTACTTAACACGTTCCGAGCGGAATGGATCGATCAATCCAAGGCCTGCCGTTCAATTCACCCAGCCTGGATCTATCGATCCAGCTACGGGGAGCGTTTCTACGATAATAGGCCTCTACATTCTGCTCTGAAACTGAACTATCGCGCACTCTAGTGACTGCTGAGTTTAACACCTTTATTCTAGATGATCTGACCTCCGAGAGACTGCGTTCCGTTTCGTTATTCCAAGCCGTTTGTTCACCAACATTTTCTCGCCGCGTTTGGATGATGTTTTCGGGTACAATGTTCAGTTTTGTTGTGATTATTGCGTTCCTTTTTTCCTCGAGGAATCTGTTTCAGTTCCCCTTTGGCATCCAACCACGGTAGGTCGTTATTCATGAGTCTAGGCTTCAAAAGACCGCCGATTGTATTGCGGGTTGCCTTACCGCCGAAGTGGATCGATAGATCCAACGTCTATAAATCAATTATTTGCATCCAATTTTGGTTCCACATTGTAGTTTTCGTTCATAACTAATCATGATAAGCAGTTATCAACAAATAACTCGAAAAATCGGGTGCCGTCACAGGGAGTCTCCACCAAAACCCGCCCATTGTATTGCGGGTTGCCTATTCCGTCGTACGTTACCGCCGAAGTGGATCGATAGATCCAACGTCTATAAATCAATGATTTTCATCCAATTTTGGTTCCACATTGTAGTTTTCGTTCATAACTAATCATGATAAGCAGTTATCAACAAATAACTCGAAAAAACGGGTGCCGTCACAGGGAGTCTCCACCAAAATCGGCGCCGCTCGGAACGTGTTAAAGAACGCAGCTTAGGCAGTGTATGAGTCCGAGGGGAAGGTGTGCAGGAAGGAGATCGATCACCAGTGGGGAGGCCCAGGGGTCTATTGGGGCCTGATCTGTGGAATGCGAGCTTAGATGGGATCCTATTGCTGGACATGCCGGAGGATATGTTCCTGGTGAGCTATGCCGATGATGTAGTAGTGGTGGTAAAAGACCGAAATCACGACTTGAAAACTTTAAAGTCAAATTACTCGAGATTAGCTTTTTGTGGCATCGCACCCTCTTCCACTCGTGCCTTCAAATCATAACATTATTTTCATTAGTGGTTCTTGTTGCTAAGAAGTAGAGAACTGGATTGGGATATATAATATTAATACTATGCATTGAATTGTGGGTTGGACAATGACGTCCAAGGAAGACAGTAGGCATAAAATGACAGCCATTTACTTGGAGAGCTAAACTTGGGGTGTTACCCAGACAAATACAAATACAGCCAAACAAGCGAAACGTTGCTGGTCGGGCGAATCTTTTTGGGCTGGCCTTGTGGTAATAGAGAAGAACTCGTTTGGTTTAGGAATTAGACCATGCACCATGGAAGAAGTAGACCATGTGTAAATGGAACGGTACCTACACGTCCAGCTCAGATATCATCAGATATTGTTCATTGCTAGGAACAGCTGATTGTAATCACACATGGCTTTATGAAGTCGAGTTTTAGCGAATTTTCAAAGAAAATGAAGCTATTGCAATGGCTTCGAAATTTAAATAATATAAATTTTTGGAAATTTTCTTCATAGAAATCCGTTTCAGACCATTCTAAAACGATTCCTGAAATTTAACACTTTTTTATATGTATATATATATATATATTTTGGCAATTGGTTGACTAGTGGGTGATGTAAAGTGTTGGGTGTAGAATGACCAAGTCTAGTCGTGGTTTTTTACTTTTAATCCCGACGTTTCGGCGCCTGAATTGCGCCCTAATCATGGGAAGAAGTATTATAATAAGGCGTTCAAAGGCAAGGAGGTTACATAGTGTAGTTAGTCAGAGAAAATTTTCTCTGACTAACTACACTATGTAACCTCCTTGCCTTTGAACGCCTTATTATAATACTTCTTCCCATGATTAGGGCGCAATTCAGGCGCCGAAACGTCGGGATTAAAAGTAAAAAACCACGACTAGACTTGGTCATTCTACACCCAACACTTTATATATATATATATATATATTTATTTATATATGTGTCACTCCAGACGATAACTCTCGATAGAATTGAGATAAACAGCTCAAATTTGCACAAAAAATCTATCTTGGCAATCGAAAGGCTAAGTTCGAAGATGGGCGAAATTGGCCTACTCTAAGGAGGGTTTTGGCGCATTTAAAGTGCGCAAAAATTACCCAAAAAACCCCAAAATGTTATTTTCCAACAAGTGACCCCTCATTTTAAAGGTTTTTGCACGCTGAACACGATGGTGGAATCGGATTTTAGATATCTTGATCCGTTCTCAAATTAGAGCATTTAAAGTGCGCAAAAATTACCTAAAAATCCCCAAAATGTTATTTTCTAACAAGTGACCCCTCATTTTAAAGGTTTTTGCACGCTGAACACGATGGTGGAATCGGATTTTAGATATCTTGATCCGTTCTCAAATTAGAGCATTTAAAGTGCGCAAAAATTACCCAAAAATCCCCAAAATGTTATTTTCCAACAAGTGACCCCTCATTTAAAAGGTTTTTGCACGCTGAACACGATGGTGGAATCGGATTTTAGTTATCTTGATCCGTTCTCAAATTAGAGCATTTAAAGTGCGCAAAAATTACCCAAAAATCCCCAAAATGTTATTTTCTAACAAGTGACCCCTCATTTTAAAGGTTTTTGCACGCTGAACACGATAGTGAAATCGGATTTTAGATATCTAAATCCGTTCTTAAATTAGAGCATTTAAAGTGCGCAAAAATTACCCAAAACTAGGATAATCTTTAAACTCTTACCCCCACCCCCTTAGAGTGGTCAGATTGAAAAATGTGAGAAGTATTAATTGAAGACGAGAGTTCGAAGCAAAAAAGGGGGAGGCAAACGATTAGTACAACTCCTTGAATTTACCCACAGCGATCAAATAAATAAGCACTTAGTACAATTACGTAATAAACAAACGGTAGAATCAGGATGGACAAAACGTACAAATTAAAATAAATACGAAGAGAATATACATAGAAAACCAAATTTTAGACCGAAGTTTTCCTTTATTCAAAACCATAGCCATTAATTCGAATATTTCTTTGAAAATTCGCTCATTTTTTGTTGTTCAGTGATATTATTTCATTTGAAGAAAGATGGTTATTTTGGATTTCATTGATACACGTAATACTTTTGTTGTAACTTGAACAAAATAACGAGTATAACAACAAATAATTATAGATAGAATTTGTGAATCCACTGCATATTTATGAAACTGTAATTGCCTGGCAGGCGCCAGTATTCGATTTGTGGCTTTCCTGGGAGAAGGGCGAGGTTAGGTGTTGGCCGCAGAAAACAGTGATCTGCTTGTGTAACAATTCGTAGTGATCTAAATTGATTCAGAACATGATAGTTTGAGACCACTCGGAGCACTGTACGTCCAGGCGTTTGTTCATAGTACCTAAGGTCCTGGAGTTTGTTCCAAAAAGCTTCGTATACATGAGTGTGAATTATACAGTATATAGGTAGGTACGTAACTCCATCCCAGACATCATTGCTAGGGAACAGCTGATTATAATCATACATGGCTTTAGGTTTGTTCGCAGTGACATCCGACGGTTATCTGACTGTCAGAAAGGCGTATGGCCGTTTGCAGTGATTCTCTAACTCTTTTCGGACTGTATAGTGTCCATGACCGGCTGTTCGCCATGTTTTCTTGACTATCCAACGCCAGTTTTCTGATCTTCGTTCCGTACACAGAAGATAGGGCAGCTGGTAGAGAAATTGACCATGCACTGTCTTCTCGATTCCCAACCATTATCAAACTCAAACGCTCATTATAAAGACTGTAATTAGATCATGGATGGTTTCTTAAGCTGGTTCACATTGACCATAATCGACGTAAAACGCGTAAAATTCAAACGCTTAATTGAATTTGATTGTCTCATCAGGTTTACGGTCTTTACGCGTGACTACTTTTGAACCGGAGTGTCCAAGATACAAAAAATCCAGATATTTACGCGCTTTATGGATCTGCGCATGCAGAGGCTGGAGCACAGGCTATATCTCGACGATTTACGTCCGTAACTAGCGTTGTTGTGAACGTTTTGACTTTTTTACGCGCTTTGCGCGAACGTTTGTTATTCCATGATATAATTTCATTTGGAGAAATATGGTTATTATTTTGGATTTTGTAGGTTGATGCGTTTTAACCTAGTTTTTGATGAAGTACGAGTTTGTTTTCATGGCCAAACGAATCATCCAAATTAAATGTTTTTCCCCCAACGATATTATTTATTGAGTATCAGTAACATATCAACTGAGAATTTAAGCCCATTAATTTAATTTACTTTCGTACAACATTTAACTGTCCAAATTAGGCGACAATTTGGGAATTAGGAGAAAATAATAAATAAAACGACGATAGAAATTGAGTTTTCCTAAGAACCGGGGTAATTACTCGATGGTAGACGATTTTTAATGGCCGCGGACAGCTGCGACTTTCTCATGAAGGTTTCTTGTACCTTGTGGGGTGATCGGATGACCAAATCCATTGCCAATGGCCTCGGCGTAGGTAACCCCTGTGTACAAGTACGCAACACAGTGAGACATTTTCATGTTGTATCACAAGCCTTATCCTGACAGTAGGTAGGTAACTAAGAATCATTCTCGCTTGTTCTTTCTTCACCATCAGAAAAGAAATTGTAACGCTGTTTGGTATGATTTTTTAATTTTGCGCTCTTTCACACAAAAATGTTTTCAAACCGTTTTCATTGCCTATGTTGGTGACTACCTTGTTTACCCACCTTTTTTTCATCATGCTCAGGCTCAGCTACCGCGCAAGGTGCGGTGGTAGGTTAACAAGAAAATATTCAATAAAATCACACAATTCCAACGAGTGGTGAACGAACGATTTTTGTACGATGAAAAATTGCAAACATGAAGATCATGAAACATGATGATCAGAAATGGTGCATAACTCGTTTTCCTGTCGCTTTTTGGTAACGCTTTTCGAGTTTGTGTGCCAAAGTAAAGACATGAAAATGTCAAAAAACCATGCTGTTATAATTTGCAGCTTTTTTGAATTAAGCGTTAGAGAATTATTAGAAAACCAGTCGTTTAACTGTTACTACATTGAGCAATTTGCTCGGGAGAAGGTTTCGTTCCACGAGTTTCCATTCACAAGAAGAGCTGTATCGTCAGCAAACAGATAAAGCGTATACATTTATATTTGTACAATATCATTTATGTAAGTTTATTAGAATCACAATGTTGTCTAACCCGGAGTTTTGGGACAGTAGTTTCATAGGTTCGTTCACACTGACTTTTTCTGACGATTAGCTGACTCCTGAAAATCTTTAAGAACCCATATATGAGCCCGTATCATCTTGATAAGGGTTTGATAATGGTTGGGAATCGAGAAGAAGGCAGTGCATGGCTAGTTCTCGCACGCCCTGTTTTCTGTGGACTTGAATGACGATCATAAAACTGGCTTTGGATAGTTACAAGAAAACACGGCGATACTATACATGGATACTATACCGTATCCATGTATAGTAGTAGGTAGTATCCATGGTCATGGATACTATACAGTCAGGAAAGAGTTAAAGTATCGCTGGAAACGCTGTTATGAGAGTACCTGCTGCAAAATTCTCCCATCAGGTTAAGAGTTTTTGTTGCCTTCCTTCCACTGACCTACCAGGGCCAACACTGTTCTTCCTTGCAGACATTTTGTAATGCATTCTAATCATCTGTTACATATTTCTGTACCACAATACTAACCAAATGTAACTCTGTTACAGAGTCTACGAGAATGGTCGTGAAACAGTCATGCAGTACGAGAACGACGTCCTGAAATCCAAAACCGTCGATGGTGTGAAACAAGCCATCTCGTACAGTTAAGGCCCTCCCATACCTCCTTTCGTTTCACTTCTTGAATCAGCAGAAAACACTGCACGTGTTATTTTGTATTATTGGTATTCCACGTTTCATTATACTATTCTGCCTCTCCATTCTCAAATTCTCAATAATTTCTTGATTTCGAACCCCACACACCCTAACATTTGTCCGCTACAAAATCCTAAATATATGGTGAAATTCAAGTCATGAAGTTGTGAAAGCCATTCATTCATAGATATTTATTTGAAGTCAAATGAAATGTACATTCATGTGAAATGTGTAGACGTATTTATTGTTAACTTTATCTCATTAATTTCTTATGTATATTTCGCTGTTTTATGGAAAGGTGAAGAAAAATTGTGGTGAGAATGCTGTAGATGGTTGCTTCGTTCGATTTTTGTTTTTCATCTTGCTGAGAAATTTGTGTACAGATCGTTTGTTAGTGAAATTGGGCCGTACGTCAGATGCTTTTTAATACTTTTAATACCCCTTCGACCAATGTCTTTCACATTGGAATAAAACTTTTAATATAATTTTCTTGATGTGAGCGCTGGTCTTATTTGTGGAATGGGCTCTCGTTGTCGACGAGTGAAAGATAAATGTTTTCCCTAGTTGTTGCATTTGTGTTGTGTGAGGTGCAGCTTCACCTCTCGACTCTCCACCATTGGGTGTCTGTGTACGTCGTACGTCCATTTGAGATGTTCGAAGAGTCGATGGCCTGTGTGTGCCTGTATTATACGGCTTGCCGCCACTTCCGCTTTGTCCTGTCCTGTCGTTTTGCAAGCAGAATGATTCTACATGTCAGCTATGTACCTTCCTGTTGGTATCACCACGGAAAGGCGGTCACATTCACACAGGCAATATCCCGTCTGTTCGTCCTACCTAATTCCAGTTCGAGGATGGTTGTGGTGGACAACAAAACATAATTATTTGTTGAAGATTCCATCAGATGACCTTAAAACGTACCATTAATTTGTACCATGTTGGATACGAATTGTTCGCCATGGTTGACACCACATAACTTAAAAAAATAATAATAAATCTAGCATTCCTCCAACCCGACCCAGCTCATGAATAAGATCGGCTACCGACTGACAAGACTGTTTCCTCGTGTTATATGACGGTTGGTGTCCTAACGTTAATTTCTGGTATAACCCCCCTCCCCCGTAAGGAATCGTGATCGGATTTGGAGATAATGTGTATATATAGAGTGATAATCTTATTATTTTTCATTTCAATTTTATTTCCTCACTGTTGCGGTTCAGAAATGTAGACAGTACACTAATTTTGCTCAAAATACCTTAGTCAGCTTTTCCCCTCAAAGTAACAGGAAGTTGTGGCGATAGGTGTACTGATCTTGTCGTTTTCATTTTGTAATTTATATTCTTTTAAACAATTTTTTTGTACTTAATTTTAATTAGTGTTGTAAGGTTTTAACTAGTAGAATTTAGACAAAGAATTAGATGTTATTTATTAAATGTGTTCAGCCTTGGTTCTTGTACCGTTGTTGTATTTCGATTGCGTCTTGGAAGATATCTTATGTGTAAAGTTAGTAGGATTCTGCATCATTAGTATCTTAAGGAAGAGTCGATAACCTTGTTCATGTTTAGGTGATGTTTGTTGCATACAGTAATTATCAGGTACGTAGCATACCACCTGTTTTTTAAGTGGTCTTCAACAGAATTTAAAAGTGAATTATCGAAAAGATACTTCTTATAATTCTCAATAAAGGAAAGTTTTGTCTATTGGATTTTAATTGATTAATGTAGGTACCTTTTCCTCGGTTCAGAGTGCAGCTGACATCGGTTCTGCCTGGGTGGTCGTTTGCCAGGAAGGAATTACCTATAATTATATTATTTTTATAAAATACGCTGGGTTTTTCAAGTTTCCACTTTTCATTTATGAAGTGGGGGTACTCATAACTTTGCAACAGAACAGCAATTAATTAATTAATCAAATAAGTAATTTCGTCCGGTTCCCAGATGGGATACAAAGAAGTTGAATTTAAAATTGAGCCTTGAAATAGGTTATTTTCAAAACCGTGAATTCACTTGCTGGTTTTGTGGTTATCGTGCAAAAACGGCAATGTACATCAAGCCCGGTTATTTTTCAATAGTTATACTTCAGGAAACATCCCGTAGAGTAATTCATGCATTACTCTCCCTCATTGCAGATCGTTTGGAAGTATAATATTATATTATGAGTAATCTATGATGATGAATTCATTGTGAAATTTAATTACCTAATTTCGTGACTAGTGACTAAGAGTAGGTGATATAACAATGCCCGAAGAATATTGCGAATAAATTGAGTGAATGATCTAAGATTATGTTGTTACCTATCTGTTGTTTCTTATTCTGCCGTGTGAAGGAAAACGCCTCAACTCGAAATTATTGAATTTTCAGAAATCAGCTTTGAAGTTTGACAACAAAAACTCACCATAGGTTCATTCCCGCGACCCCGTTTTTGTTTATTATTCTGTGAACCTATGTAATCGCTCAGCAAATAATTTGTATGACCTCCCCTCAAAATTTTTTCTTTTACATTTCAAGGTGTGTAGGTTCCAAAAATGCAATGTCCGTCCGCCGTAACCGCGTATTTACTCTGAATTCGGTCTAAAAAAATCGTTCTTTCGCACACATGCTCCATTTGGGCCCTAGTTGTCCCGAAACTTTGCAGCTCGATCGGGTTATACCCAGGGGTGTTGAGTGAAAAACAGGTGTTTTATTAACATGAGCTTTTGAGTTATCGTTTTTTTTTTTAGGTATTGATGAACATGAGCTTGCGAGGTATCGTTTCCCATGTTTTTTAGGGATAGAAGTCCGAATATGAAGTTGATTTTGACCAAAGAGTGAAGAATTGAGGTTGCAAGGGAACCTGAAATCAACATAAATTTGTATAGCAACACTAGAAGTAGTTTCAACAGGTGAATCAACACAATTAAATGGCACTATCAATGATCAAAGATAATTTCTCAAAAGTAGGAGCCTAATTCGTGTTCTTCGGGACCAAATTGATGGATACCATCAAAAATAGCTATGTCAATAATTGCACATGAAAGAAACAATAAATGTATTTCCAGCATTTCAGTAGGTACGTCCAATAGGTAGAATAATAAACCCATGTGACAAGGACTTTGCAACGTTTCTTGGCTAGACACTGGTTTATGTTCAACCAGATCGATAGGTGTGACTAGAGATGTGTAAGATGCGTTCAGTTCCAGGAGTTAACTCCCACCAGTTCAGACACTGAGATGCGTTCTTTGGGACATGTTCACCAGTTCAGCAGAGTCCGAGTCCCTAATCCATTTCTAATTATCCCGACCTAAAAATCGCAAAAACAGGGTTTTCGTAGATTTGATTCAATAGAAGTTATTCAAAGCGATTCAGCTTGCTGGAATACACAAAAAACTATACCAAACATTTTTCTAACAGATGGTGCCACATGGTGACAGCGTGGCGCCGTTCCTGGCAGCATGGTGGCACTGAAAAAGGATACAGCAAATGCTGGAGGTCTAAAAACATTTTTCTGACAGATGGCACTACTGGTGCCAGCGTGGCGCCGTTCCTTGGCACCATAAACTATACAGTGAATTCTGGGGGCCTAAGGAGTATACAAAAAATTGGGGCTTGTAGCACGGTACAGAAATACATAAATATATAGGTAAGTCACCCGAAAATGTCGCTGGAATCTAATAAGTAAGAAGCCTCACTGCGATCAGCAATGAGTGGTGAAGGGAGAGGCCGATGAACGGGTGGGAGTTAGGAACGCGGGCGAGGCGGAAGAACAACAGGGGAACTGAGGAGTTGTGAAAATGGAGGAATCACGAGCGGGGAAGAACGTTGGGAATGGCAAAGGGGGAAGGGAAGAACGGTACGAATGTAGAGTGACGAAGAGAGGGGTTGAGGAACGGGTGAACTGGTGGGACTGATATGAGGAGTTCTGAAAACGGAGTGAGGTTAGGATCACCAGTTCACTGAGGAAGCATGGAAGAAGGGGTTTATTATTGGTTTATTATTTTAAATACCTAATGAACTTTTGGAAATGAGCATAAAAAAATAAATTTGATGGTTTTCGTTTCAAGGTATGTAGAATCCGAAACTGCAATAACAAAATTTCTGTCCGTCCCCCGTACAGCGTACTTCCCACTTTTCATAGTTACCAAGAACCAAAATTGACGGAATTCGGTTTATAGGTCCCATTTGGGGTCTAGCTGGTCTTCGAAGCTCGGCGTTAATGCCAGTCATCCCTAAGTGGTGAAAATAGGGGTTGAAATCTCCAGGACGCCGTTATCTCGATTTTTTTACGGTTTTAAATAGTTCTCGAACTTCGGAGTTTTTTAAGACCGCCCAGAGCATTGTACGTCCAGCCGTTTGTTCACAGTAAGGCCCAGAAGTTTGTACCGACAGGCTTTTTCAACAGCAGGGTGTATGAAATTGTATACATTCAGCCCAAATATCATCACTAGTCCATGCTAACAATCGGGAATTGGCCCGAGATCATCATTGCTAGGGAGCACCTGATTATATTCATGGAGTATGAAGTCGAGTTGGTTGCTCTGCGATATTATTTCATTTGACAAATGCTGCCTCTTTTGGAGTTTGTTGATAGGTAGGTAGTGAACCTTGTGACAGAGTGTAACAGTGGGGGGTGGACCCTCGAGAGTCCCCCTCCGAGACCAGCAAGATTATCACCGGTTAAGAAGGGACATCGATTAGGCTTCCCCGTCCCACCGGAAGAAAAAATGTATCGAGAACAGCCCACACTATTACAAACTTGAACAAACGTTGAAGTATTATTGATGAGTAAATTATTACACAACGGATCATTATACTTACCATCTACGTAGAAGGGGCTTGAGTTCGTTGGTAGGTACGTTTGCAACTTTTTTCACTCCACATCAACAATTTCCCTTCAGAACTTAATTATTTGCGTTTCTTTTTGCCATTTTAGTTACTGTTTGTCATCGACAGAATTATTTTAGCAACATTTAACTCGGATTTAGGTAGGTACCTAGTAACGAGTACGGGGTTAGGTACTAACCTACGGAGGGTGTGCGATCTACATAATATACGTATAGAATAGTACCTACATAATATTATATAGAAGGGTTATCTATACGGAGCGCTGTGATCTGTAACAGAAGGGTATTCTGTACAAAATAATAAACAGTTGTGCAGGGATCTGCAGCGTTTTTTCAAGTTGAAAGGTTACTTAAATAAGCAAAATTATGAAAAATGCTTCATTAGGAAATTGAGTTTGTACAGATAAAAGGTTGTCTACTTTTTTCCACAGCCCAGACGGTGACCACTGGGGACTGGCTACCTGGAATGACAAAACGGCTAAAGCTAAACGGAACTGGAGAAAAAAATAATAAAAAACTGAATGTAAAACTGTAAATTACGGAAGCTGCAAGAGAAGTGTGAGAATGAAAACGGGAATGTGAACGAGTTTACAGGAGTGCAGGATGCAATTTAGGCACATTAGGTACAGGTGGAAAGTTCGATAATGAACAAATCGATGGAGACCTACATAAACAATGTCAAACCATCAACAGTCAGCATCAATACGTTAATAAACATCAAAACATCAATAGTCTCGTAAACAATGAATTAAAGATGCACCTTCCTAAAGAGCGTTGCCCTACACGAAGAACTACTTTCCCGATCCACCAGCATACTTCAGAATTTGGATGATAATTCATGAACTTCAAAATGTTAAACATTATTAGAGTGAACAGGTACCAAACCTTCACCTTGTATAAGTGATCATAGTGCAATACCAACACATGCTTATCGTGACCATGATTGTCAGCTAACAAAGATATGGAAGAAGAAGAAGAAGTTGATAAGAGATAAACATGTTGTTTTGGATTGTGTTTGGATTACTGCCGTTACTGGATTGAGCTTCCAGACACACACTGGGACGTTACGATACCATCTGAGTATCGATACTCCTTTCGATACGATACTTTTCCCGAAGTATCGATACTCGATATTATCGGTAAAAAGTATCGATATTCCGATAATATCGGATCAAAAGTATCGATACTCGATACCGATACCGATACCAAGTCCAAGGGCGAAAATTCAGAAAAACCCTTTCTTTTGATGGAATTTAAAAAAAAGGAAAAGAATTGAGAGAAATTGCTGCTATGTGAAAAGGATGCCTTAAAAGTGACCAGCATATTATTATAATTATGCATTTATACTAAGGTGGTTGTACCCATCTTCCTAATAATATCTATATAATATGATAGATTTTTCAAAATTCATCAAGGTTATTCATTAAAACAGACTTTATCGAAATGCAAGAGTTATAATTAGATATCAGAAAAGTACATAAGGTGAGACGATTTATCGATGCATTGAGTTTGAGGGTACTTAGGTATCGCGATTTTCCTGAAAGATTGGCATTTCCGGTATTATGCTTGATTTCCAGCTACCTATTTTCGAAAATCAAGTATTTACATAATCATATTATAATTAATAGGTGGGCACGAACGAGTATTTCCTCACAATAATGTCATCTTCCTTGGTAAAATATCGGTGAAAAGTATCAGTGGAAAGTATAGATACTCTCGATACTCTCGGACGGAAGTATCGATACCACTAAAGTATTGAATGAAAAGTATCGATACAAATATCGGAAATATCGGGAGCAAAGTATCGATACTCCGATATATCGGAAGTATCGGAAATCGGAACGTCCCTAGCCATCCCTACACACACATACTGTAGAGCACAGAAAACACTACTATACTGGATGTCGACGTCGATGTCACAGCTACAAGGTTGTATCGTAGGTATGTCTACCTGTGTATTGTATTGTAGGCATATACGTTATGTATCAGGTACTTTGGTCACAGATAACTTTCAAGGATCGGGCAGACTTTCTGCTTGTCATAGGCATATTTGTGGCAAAGTAGTTACGCGTACCAATACTGAGCATTGAAGAACGGGCTGATTTCAGTGTGTGTAATAAAAGTTTGAAATCCACCGCTTGGCATTCGGTTTGAAGTGAGAGGATTGATGTAAAAGTACGATTCTCAATGTGGTAAAATAGTTGTGTGCTAAGTATAGCAACTCGTTTATCGAAATCAAATTACGTTAGTACGCACTAGGTAGATAGTACAGTAGGAAGGTAGGTAGTGATTTACAACAGGGTTTTACGTACTTGAGTATATTTAAAAAACAAGAAAATAGCCCGTGAAGGAGTCAACATTCTGAACTATTTTGTTTTTGATTCATTACTAACTACCTCCCTATAGCTTCGATTAACATCATCAGCCTTCCTTAGCTTGTCAAGTAACTACTTATTTACTTGGTAGTACCTACTTATCGTCTTATGTAGAGAACGGAATAAATATATTATATACCTGCAAGGAGCAATAATTATTCACATTAATTTTTGGTGATGAATATATCGTCTTGATCCTCAGTTTGATTCCTGTGATTCACAGTCACTTGGCGTTCACTCTTTGAGTAAATCGATTTATGCCAGGTACTTGATTCCTTCGTTGAGAGTTTTCTTTAAAGATGACAGCAGGCCCGAAAAGCTAAAATCCCTAGTAACCCATAACATTGTTACATAACATAGTTAGGTAGGGGGAAAAAATCATTAGGTTCCTATTTACTTTGCATGCAAGTAATACAACTTTGCATGCAGATAGTACAATTTTGCATGCAAATGCAAATAATGCAACGCAAATAATGCGTTTTTGTTCATCGCCTCATGACCTACTCGGTGTGGTGGATTTAGGGGAAAGCTGTAAGGACAGTTAAGTCGCAGATTTCCTCACCGTCATCATTCCATATGACGGTACCTAATCCTCACAGGTTGATAGATTTCGAGATATGAGCAAAAAACGACGGAAAATCACGACCTCCTCATTCCAATATATATATATATATATATATATATATATATATATATAGGTACGTAGGTAGTCGTTGAGCGTTCTGACCTGCTCTGACGTCTCATTTCTAGAGGGCCTTGTGCGCATCCCCGGAATGGCACACCCTTGTTATTTTCGCCAAGCGACTGCGCATATTCGTCCGTATACGAGTGACTGATCCCATTGAGGTAAAGTACATCAGGAGGTTTCCACTGTGCGGGTATTTGAGCTGTGAACTTCGGGCGATACCAAGCAACGAGCGACGGGTCGCGTTTTCAAGCGACCTCAGCTCCCCGCCCCTCGTCCCTTCACCACAACAACTCCGCACTTCATTTCCATGTAACTGCACTGCTAGACCACTCATGTTTAGTCACCTCTAATGGAGGACCCCAGTCGCCTCGTATCGCTTCCTCAAAGTGGCCTCTCATCGCTTGGTTACTCGGCATCGCTTCCAATGGAGGACCGGCCTAACACAGCTGCTGATGAGACGGTGTTGGATCGGAGCAGCAACCAGAACACAACTGGACAACAATGACACAGCTACCCTACAGTGGCACCGAGCAGAACAAACCATTGTTCCTATGGGCGCGCATGGATTTCTAGAACCCATTGGCTATCACAACTTCTTCATTTCATCAAAGTTTGCAGTTGCTTCGCTTCGGGGCTGTGATATTAAGGTGCTTTTCCATTGGGTGCGCGAGCAAACATGACGAAACGAACAATTGGTCGTCAGTCGTGGAAAAATAATAGCCTACATTTTCCACCAGCTGAGCGAATGCTTGCGTGAAGAACGAATGAAAAAGCTGGACCTGTCCCGATCACAGGTAAATGTAAAATGAACGCGCAAATCTTCATTTGTTCGGACGCTCACCTGTTTCAACCGGCCAAACACGTTGAACGAAGATTTCCTTGTGTTCACCCCCTGAACACGAGTGAACAGAAGACTATTCGCTTCGCTCGTCTGCTGTTTCCACCATTTGCACTAACACAAATTTCCTCGTTTGTCTGTGCTCGGGCGCTCAGTGGAAATTCACCTTTAGAGAGTTGCCGCAGCTATTTTCCGAAAAACGTAACTCTGTTCTTGCGCGATGAACTCTGATGCTAACTATCCACGTATGTTCCATGAGAAAATTACGTGTTCATGTATCCGGACATGTGTTGAAGTGACGTTAACGTAATATTGATGTATAATTTGTCTGTCAATTTAACCTCTTTTCTCATACTAGCTCGTAACATAAATGATTCATAATAGTAACTATTCCATTTTGACGGTTTTCCATCAGTTTTGAACAATTTATAGAATCGTGCCCTTTTCCTGTACAACTGTGTGCATGGCACAGTGAGACCTTGGGTCCCTTGTGTAATTTAAATACCCACAATACTTGCAAAATATACGGCAACTCACTGTGCTCATGGCTTTTGGATCCCAATGCTCAAGATGAATAGAATAGGTGCACGAACCGAATGAAGTTCAGGCTTCCAAATACACCTAACAAGAACGCAAAACGAAGAGAACGCAATCGGTGGAAAACCTTCCCGAGGCCGGCTCCTGATGTCCTACAAAATTTCTGGGTGACGCGATAGCATATCCATGGGGATTATCCGCAAGGAAGTTTACTTATCAAGTAAAGCTAGGTTCACAGGGAGGGGCAATTCCGGACAGCAATCTGGTGTGGCAAGTCGTTCTGCAATGCTATTGGCCAACACAAAATGGATTATTGCAACGCAGTGTCATGGATACTATATCAACATCTCCAGTTGTTTTCCACTGTCGGATCTGTTGCCGTATCTGCGCAGAGGTTACTGCGCACACCTCTCCTGTTTGGTTGCTCAGCCATATTGGAATTCGACATTCCTTGTTGATTTTGTCGGTTCGATGATTCCGCAGCCATGTGAACGCCTCTGCGGCAAAAATTCTGGCAAACCGGTTGCCGTACCGGATTGCCGTCTGGAATTGCCCCTCCATATGAACCTAGCTTTACTATTATGTAGCACTGAGATGCCCGGCACTCATCTTTCCAATAGTTACTTGTTGCTGTACAACACAGGTCTTGAAAACTCTAAAACTTACTCTCAAACGTAACACTTGCGTTTATTTACTCTCTCCTAGTTGTCAATTTTTGGTTGCGACAACTCTTGTTTGTCGCTGTCATTCCAACCTAGTGTATCTCAATTTTTGTGTTTGGTTACCACTAGATTCATATTTTTGAGGTGCATCTAATGGTAGGTAATTACCTCAAGAGTGCGTGGAAATCGTGTTTGAAGTACATAACTCATCCCAAAAACTCCACTGAAGTTTAGCTCCCGAGGTTTCATTTACCTATAAATCTATAATACCATTCCATTGATTGCCCATTGCTGTTACTGTCACCTACCTTTACGTTTATGGTTAGCAACCAGGGGATTGTAATCAACTACGGTATCCGTGCGTTGCTGTGCTTGATCTTGTATGTACTATTGACCAAACGCTAGGCCTACTAGATAAGAGTTCTATACCATATTATCCCAGCTCTGTCGTTAGGTGCATGAATTCATACTAGTGCTTTACCTTATTTTCCTCGGCAACTTCCATGTACTTACTGAAAAGCAATTAGCCAGCGTGATCCGATCCTGCAGCGAAAATCCAAGGATGATGATCCGTTTTGAGTCTAGGGTATGTTAATCCTCGCACCATTCACGCTAACTGATTTGTCTGATATAATGAAACTGTTTCCAGGATTGTGCAGGTCTTCTAATCTAACCACGTTGTGCCGGACTTCGAGTGCTGTAATGTCTTCTTCACTTCCTAGAGTTGGCACATCTGGAGTTCCAGGAGTGTTCAAGTCGTTGCCCTCCATCCTATCTACCCTGGAAAAGGTTTCACTATTATTCATAGCTGAGTTACTTGTATCAATTAATGAATCATTTGTTTCTTTGTCATTTCTGACGACTAGGAAACCTCGAGCATGGTTAGTACTTGGATGGGTGAGCGCCGTGACACATGGTGACACGTCCAAGTATGACCCATGTAGCTGTTGGGCGAACCCCTCTCCACTCAAGGGGGCGAGGCAATGAGTAGCCAAGTAAAGAGCGAAATGATCAGATCGAATTCTGATCCTCCATTTGGAGGACAGCTGATCACGTCCGCGACGCTGGCAGGGCAGTCGGACGGAAAGCCCCAGCCTGAAATGGCTGTTACTTTACTTTACTTTTACTTTTACCCTGGAAAAGGTTTGATGAATGCAGTTCAAGGGGGTTGTGTACCCAGAGCCGCCCCGAAGGCGCTTAATAAGGTTTTACATAACTCAATATTACGTTGGTCAGAGTATTCACAAAACAACTTTAGTCGGTACCACCGAAATCGCTAGGAACTGCAGTTTCCGATAAACGTCGAATTTCGTCAGTTAGTCAAAAAATCGTAGAAATACCCTTGAAAAGGGTCTGAGAAAGTTGCTCTGTTAATGAAAAAAATTCACGTTTTGTTTGGAAATGATCACATGCTTTGCGTTGTATGCAGTACCTACATTTGGATTATAATTCATTATGGATTCGCTGATGGAAAGCTTATCCTTTTTAGTCAACACTTTATCGTCGTACGGAAACGTCGATAATTTCTACTGCAAATTAGCCACCGAATTCATGTGTTACAAAAATATAAACTAAAATACAACAAAACAATGACCCGTCGGCCGGTACCTACTTGAATGGAGAAGCTATTGACTAGAAGGTAGGAATCCTAGCTACCTACCTGGTAGTTATCTGTGTGTTACGACGCCGATCAATCCACAAACCACAAGACTAAAAACACAAACAGGACAAAACGCATGTAGGTACCAAACACAAATCCGTCATCGGAACTGGACCGAAAGTAAAACACACACAATTTGATGCAAAAAATTAAAAACTGACAACAGACTCAACACAGAAAGCGACTGTTATTCACGAGACAACAAAAACAAAGAAGAAGAAGAAGAAGCATCTCGTATCGAGTAGGGATGTGTAAGATCCGTTCAATTCCGGGAGTTAACTCCCACCAGTTCACTCTTTTCTGGGATCAGTTCTTTGGGATCCGTTCACCGTTCTTCAGTTCTTCACTCTCAAGTTTGACCCTCCAAAGCCCGTTCAGGTAGAATCCGCCAAGATTTCTAACCCCCCCCCCCCCCCCCCCACCGCCCTACCGGTGAAGGGATGGTGATGTGAACGGTAAGGGGTGTAGGGAGGGGTGAAGAGAACGTGAAGAGTGAAGAAGGGAAGGGAAGGAGTTGAACTTGATTCTGTTATTCCGTGGAGTTGATGAACTGGTCAGTCAACTCTCAGCTCAAGGGATAAGGGAAGGGGCGAAAGAACGGTAAGGGTTGAAGGGAAGGGCAGAAAGAGAGGAGCGGTGAGGGGAAGGGTAAGGGAGTTGAGAACGGGTGGTGACAAGGAGAACGGAGAAGGGGTGGGATCGGATGAAGGTACGATTAGTGAGGACGTCACAAGAGGGAGTTCATGAACTGGTGAACGGCAACTCTTTGGGAACCCGTTCAGTTGGGATACGTTCAACTGAAAGATCCGTTCAGTGCTGAACGCCACATCCCTAGTATCGAGATGACAAATTTAATCGAAGGGATCGAATCGATTGTGAAAAGGAACGATTTTGGGGTGGAAATCAGATTCTGGGGAGAGGGCCCAAAGTGGGTGTGGCCAACAATATTTTTTGTTCCCGACTGAGCATGCACGGACGGGCCTCTTCTCTCAGTTGCCATGGGAACTCTAGGTCCCAGGATCACCTGACAGTTTCAGGAGCCTAGGTTTCAATTTCGATTACAGGTCATCGATTACTGTCACTTTATTCCTGTAACATACTTGATCTATGGAGCTAACATGAAGGAAACACCGTGGCTGCTCTACTAGAATATTGAATATCCGTAGCAGAGAGATCTGGCTAGTCGCTGTTGAACTTTGTGAAAAATGTCAACGGTGAGTACCTAGTGTATGGAGGCAAAAATTCAAATGCCAACTGAACAATGCTTGGAGTTTTTTTTTTTTACTCCTAGTGCTTTTGGATGCCGGGGTAGTGGCCCAAATGACCTTATGGACACAATGCCCCTGCATCCAAAGCTGCAAATCAAATGATTTGATGGGCTATCATTGATGGTTGTTGGGGGGGGGGGGGGGGGGGGATTGTCAGAAAACGGCAAGTCAGGAAGTCCTCTGAAAAATCTGGTGACTCCAAAACCGTCCACAAGTACCTAACAGCGAACAGGATGACATGGATACTATACATCAGAAAATATACACTCCACTGGCATTCGCCCGTGATTTTCTTGCGGGTTGTGAGTGGTTTTTTCATCACAACAAACAAACCTACTAGGGTTCATTCGCCCCCTGTCCCCCTGTAAGTACCTACTGCACAAAACAGCTTCTGCCACTCGATTCCACCGTTCACCTTTGTTTTTTCATGTTTGTCTCGTCTCTTCAGTCTCGCCCAACGTATACTTAATCATATCCAGGGGCGTTGCATCCATAAGGCCACTTGGGCCACTGCCCCGACACCCAAAAACAGGAGGAGTAAAAAAAACTCCAACCATTATTCAGTTGGCATTTGAATTTCCTTCCGTACACTCTGCCTAGCATTTTTCACAATGTTCAACAGCGACTCACGAGATTTCCTCACGGATTTCATGGTGGTTCCTTCATTTTAGCTCCATAGACCAAGTGTTATCGGAATATAGCGACAGTAATCGATATCCTGCAATCGAAATCGAAACCTTGGCTCCTGAAACTGGCAGGTAGGTCCTGGGACCCTAAAAGTTCCCATGGCAACTGAGAAAAGGGGCCTGTCCGCGCATGCTCAGTCGAGGAAAAATGTTGTTTGCCATGCCCACTTTGGGCCCTGTCCCCAGAATCTGATCACCCCAAAATCGTTCCTTTTCACAATCGATTCGATCCCTTTGATAAAATTTGTCATCTCGATACGAGATGCATCTTCGTCTTCTGATCCGTTTTTGTTGTCTTGTGCACGTTCGCTTTCTCTGTTGAGTCTGTTCTTTGCTCAGTAAGATTAGGTGAACTGAATTGAAGCAAAAGTTAATCCACAGCATTAAAGCTTAGTTACAGTACTATTCATTGACAATCGGATGATACATTTGGCAACACAATCTTGCACAATTTTGAACTGAAGTTTCAAGAAAATTACGTAAAAAAAGCATGAAAAATTAATCTAATTTTCTTGGCCTGCAGTGTTCCCAGGCGCCTTTGCTATGATACCAGAACACCTGTTGCAAAACCCCAACTGCTACCTGGTGGCCAGTTCTCAAATCAATCGCGGACTATTCAAAAAGTCAATGCAGGGCTTTGCCCCCACCTGACCCATTGTTTATTATTTCCACACTGAAAAATTCTATCAAAATAATGTTTTCTCCTTTATTTTACAAACATGTCGACCCCAACAAACATGATACTTCTCAAAGAAAACTGATTTACTAACATGAAAGTTTCCAGTTTGCTTGAAATCACTCCAAATCGATTCACCATTTTTTGGCTTTTCATCAATACTCAACAAATAATCCAAATGTGTACCTGTTGTCAGCATTATGATTTCAATACACGATCGATTAAAACGAGATCAGTGTTCCAATTTTTCAGAACTCCACAGAACCAGGTGTAGTTGAGCTCCTTGATATTCATAGCCGTGAGTCTGATGTGAATCTTTCTGGCCGCAATACATCAAATCACCCGCTCATTGTGTTTGAGGGACTTGATGGTTCTGGTAAGGTTAATTTTCGACATTGTTACAATGAGGAATGGGTTTGGGTTGGCATTTGCTGCTTTTGACCTCAGAATCGCTCAGCACCCTCGAGAACCCCTGTATCCCAGTTTTCAGCTCTGAAATCCGAGTGGTTACACGGTAATAAGCTAAAGGAAGAACGCTTGACGTCATCTGGTACCTATGTGTCTTCTTCTCACTCGGTTACCACCTGCAGGAGCGAGAGGGCAATTCGTAACTGGTGCCATTTAATGCTCTTTCCTTCCCCGTTTTCACCCACTTTTGTTCACTTCCAAACCATCATACATCACCTTTCTGGGAAGCTCTTCGTTAGAACTACAATTTGAAAGAATACAAATATGCACATCCATTCCTCATTATGTCATCTCGAATCATTCCTCACACCCAATGCCTTATAACGAGGCTGATAACAAAGATCAATTCTGAATTTTTCTTGATTGCTTCAGGAAAGAGTTTGCTCAGTAAGTTGACTGCCAAAAAATTGAGAGGAGTGAAAACGTCAACTCCTCCTGAATCTATACAACACTTGCGTCCGTACTTCGACAAAGAGGGAGTCGACAGAGTCTTGAGAAGAGCTTTCTATTCCCTCGGAAATTACTTGGCTGCTTACAAGATTCAGAAATTATTGGAGAATACACCTGTCGTGATGGACAGGTACAATTCCCCAGCCTCAGTCTTCCACCTAATAATTGCAGGTTTTCCACTGTAAGGGCTAAAAGCTAATAGGTACATTCTTCCAGGTTTTGGCATAGCACTGCTGCATATGCCATGGCAGAATTGAAGGAGGGCAACGAGATTCCTGAAGACACATTCTCTTGGCCTCTCGATCTTTTGCAGCCTGATTTGGTAGTTTTCCTGAGTGTCTCTGAAGATGTGCGTTTGGAACGGATGTCAAGAAGAAAGAACTTCACAGCAGAAGAATACCAACTGAAAGAAAATGCATCTTACAGAGAACGGTTAGTAAGCCACCTATCCTCCTGTTCAGTATACAGGTCTGCTGGATCCCACGCATTTTGTTCTGTAGATATTTTCTTTCACGTGTGTATATTGAGTTCACACTTGAACCCCTGGGGCTTCCAGGGTCGAATATTCCAAGACAACTTGCCTTAACTTGAGAGTGGAACAACATGCAGTAAATCTGTATTCTAAATGTTGGCATTTTTGTGTTCTTACTGGAGTGTTGTTGTTGCCTTCTGTGGTTGATGGTGCTGACTGACAAGTGGCAAACGGGTTTGAATGTGTCTGCCTAATTCCTTTGGTGGATTCAACAGGTCGAGTTGTTAAGGGATTATTAAAAACCATTTAGTATTGAAGGAGTTCATTCTTCTTCCCATTATGTCAATATGTTCAATTGTATTATAGTAATTAGAGGAGAAAACAGAAGTTTGAATGGAAAACTTGTGGGAAAAATATCTTTGAAAAAATTGTTTGTACATAACGGATGTTGAGCGTGACTAGTGACCTATCGTTTCCCCCACTGCACCTCGACTAAAGCTTCACTAAAAGAGATACCTAGTGAAAAGAGATTATATATTTTGAAAATCTCCCGGGAGAGATAGTTTCCCTCAGGAGATAGTCTCTTCTAGATGTCTCCCGGGTTCTTCTATTTTACTGTATAGCTCCCATGTATATGTTTTTAATGAACAATCGACTTACCTTTATGAGATGTAAAAAGATACACGATCAAAATGAACGATGAATGGTCAAAATGATCGATGTGGTAGTGGATGAACGAAGGATGAAACACGATATCATTATCAAACAAACGAGCAGAAAGAAAGGCTATTTCTTTCAAGAAAAGACACCTAAGTAATTGGATGTCTCTTTGAAAGAATTAGAAAATGCCAAGATGCCATCAACTATCTCTTCTATCTCTGATTGTGTGCGTACATACGCAACATTTATTGTTTCTTTCTTGTGCAATAATTGAAATAGCTATTTTTGATGGTTTCCACCAATTTTGGCCCCCCAAAAAACACGAATTAGACTCCTATTTTCGATAAATTATCATTGACAGTGCCATTTAATTGTTTTGATTCACCTGTTTATACTACTTCTAGTGTTATTATACAAATTATGGTGATTTCAGAATATTTCCCAGGTTTTTGACTAACAAAAAATGTCGTTTGGGAGCTGAACCTTCGTTAAAATCTCAATTCTTCACTCCGGTCAAAATGAACTTCACATTCAGTCTCCTCGTCCTAAAAATAACATGGAAAACAATAACTCACAAGCTCGTGTTCACTAAAACCTCAAAAAACCATATTTTTACACAAATTTTTCACCCGTAAAACCCCTGGGTGTATTTTGATCGGGCTGCCGAGCTTCGAAGCACAACTAGGACGCAAATGTGTTCCTAAATGAGGGCCCAAACTGTGTTCGGAAGCGATGGTTTTAGGCAAAATTTTAACGTAAATTTAAGGCTGAAATTTCTTTAGAACTTCAATTTTCCACTCTGGACGAAATCGACTTCATATTCGGTCTCCTTGTTCTAAAAAACAAGGAAAACGATACCTCACAAGCTCTTGTTACTAAAACACCAAAAAGCCTGTGTGCGAAAGAACGAACTTTTTAGATTGAAAATGAAGCGGATATGCATGATACGGCGGACGGACACGCAATTTTGATGCGTTCTGTTCCAGGAGTTGACTCCACCAGTTCTGATATGCGTTCTTTGGGATGCGTTCACCAGTTCAACCATGTCCCTAATCCAAATTCTAATTATCCTGGCCTAAAAAGTCACGAAAACTGAGGAGTTGTGAAAATGGAGGAATGGTGAGCGGGGAGGGGAATAACGATGGAATGGCAAGGAGGGAAGGGAAGAACGGTACTGAACTGGTGGGACTGATATGAGGAGTTGTGAATATGGAGTGAGGTTAGGATCGCCAGTTCAGTGAGACGTCAACTCTTTGGTCATCCGTTCAGTTGGGATATGTCCAACCGGAAGATCCTTTCAATTCGGATCCGTTCAATGCTGAACGCCACATCCCTATGCCAAGGTTTCGTATGTGTGTATTTCTCATTGCTTGTTCGTTTGATAGTGATATCCTGTATCATCCTTTATTCATCAGCTACCACATCGGTCATTTTGATCACTCATCTTTCATTTGATCGTGTATCTTTTTACATCTCATAAAGGTAAGTCATCAAAACTAAAATCATCAGGTTCATTAAAAACTATATACATCGGAGCTATTCAGTAAAATATACTAACAGGGATACATCTGGAAGAGACCATCTCCCGAGGGAAACTATCTCTCCCATGAGATTTTCAAAAGAATCTCTTTTCACTGCGGATTTGTGTTTGCTCCGTTCGATATTGCAGTGTTTTTCCGCAGGTGCTTTTGAAAAACTGGTATAAAACGGAAAATCTCTGGATTCGGCACCTATGTTCAGTAGGAGCTGCTGCAGCGTGATGATGGTTGCTGCTGATGCCAAGCATTGCAGTGCGTCATAAAGTCGCATTCCCGTTGCCGGGTCTGTGACTGCCATTGAAGAAGGCACCGAGTTGACCGCTCCGGAGTTGGCCCACCACTGTTATTTCCCTCTGTTTTTGTTCCTGGTTAACCTGGTTGTTATTTCCCCTGTTCCAGTGATATCTGAGACAAGAACGATGCTATCTTATCGTTCTAAAGAAATCTTCACTAGGTAACCCATAGGCTGCCAAGCAAAGTTGAAAACAAATAAAATAAACCAGAGACCTAGGGGAAGTCACTTTATCTATTGAGATAAAACGACCCCTCCCTCCTCCCTTGTGATAAGTGGGTGGTGGGGGTTTGGATACCCTGCGTAGGGGATTGAAAAAGATGTTCCTCTTGGTCGCTGGATCTTCCAGTCACCATACTACATTGGACAGAGTCCGTAGGCGCCTCTAACTACGTTTATGGATTATTTTGTTTTGTTCAGGTTGACCGACGCGTTTGCCAAAATGAAATCACCATCCCTCGAGTTCATCAACTGTGATGGAGTTGCTAAACATGCGGTTGACGAAGTTGTAACTTTGCTCGAGAATAAAGTGGGCAGTGTCAAGAAATGGCCTCCTTAATCACGAAATACAGTCACTCGGTAACAGAAGGACTTGCCTTATCACAAATTGTTTTAATGTGAAATGTATGGACACGTCAGTAAAAATGTATTGCGTTTTATTTTTTGCTTCTGTCCATTACAGTAATTGTATTACAATACCTATTTGTGAATTTTTGTTCAATGCTGAGTGTGTTATGGTTAACGTTTATGAAATTGCCAAAATTAATAAGAAGTGTGGGTGATGTTAAATGGAAAATGAGAAAACAAAAATATACGAAATGGATTAACACGTACTAACCATTATATTGTTGCATCATCATCATGATCACCAGGGACCAGGGGAAGATCACCACTTAACCAAAAAGGTTGCCACACGACCGACTTAGTTGTGCTTGAAGTAGTGAGTGACCCCAACTGTTCCATTCAATATGTTTATGTAAATAAGGGTGGGCGAGCAATTTTCACCAACATTGATTTATTATTGGTAGGTTGGTTTGTCAAGTTACACGCAGACGTGGTAAAGATATCTACTCAAGTACTTACCAGGGTGTTAGATACCCTTCTGGTTATTCAATCGTTGGAATAATAATGCAATTAGTTCAATGGGTTCTCGCCTACACACTCGTAAATGTCTCAAATACCTTCAACGTGTCTTGAACACTGATTACAGGTGATGGTAATAAACTGATAACAGTGATGTACTAGTTCAGGCTCAAGCAGCGGCTGTTCGAATGGGTAGGTAGGCAGAAAGTGCTTACTACCTAGGCAGTAAGTGGGGTCAAGTGCATTACTGGAGTTCCGTTTCCCTCCTGTATTGTTGAGAGAGCTGCTATCTGTGGGAATTTGAAGTAAACAGGATGGACCTTGAAACTGATGTGAACACGGTTCACTGATGTGGGATATACGGTCACAAGGAAGCTTCAAACTCAGCATTGTGTTTGCAGTCGCCATGCCAAGCTGGTGAATTTATAGTAATCCGTTTTCATCTTGAGACTGTATGTGTGATTTTGGGAAAACTGGTGGTAAGTAGATACTTTAGATATTACTCTTCAAAGTAATTCAATTAGTTTAAACTAAAACCGTTTTTTCTATGTTTTAGACCCGGGTGTGCACTTGCCCCATTGGAATTGGGTGCTGGGGCAAGGCTTAACTTCTTAATTTTTAAACGAAATACTATTACTATACTATGATGCGACTGATTAGGCTTATTGTAATTCCTGTGGTACCCCGTACGTGCTTTAAAATTGGTTATGGTTGGTTACCAAGCTCATTAATGGGTGATCCTAATTTAAAGCACTTGAGAACTCACAAGTCTTTGAATTAGTAATCGATTTTCGTCCCAATTGTGGCTGTTATAATGCTAAGTTATGTATAACTCCAATCCCAAAATCTGGGGCCAGATCTCAGGTGAACGAATACCGACCCGTCTGTTCCTTGAGCACCATACCGAAGACTTTGGATAAGATAATGGTGGCGCAGATTGGACCTTCTGTCCGGCCATACCTCTCTGCGGATCAGCACGGTTTTGTTTCGGGGAGGTCATGTTCTTCGAATCTATTGGTGATGCAACACGCAATTCTGTCAGCCTTTGAGGTGGGGGAGCAGGTAAATCGTATCTACACCGATTTCGCGAAGGCATTTGACCAGGTGTCACGTGTTATTCTGGTGAGAAAGCTGGAGAGATTTGGGTTCCACGGTTCTTTGTTGCGATGGTTCACCAGCTATTTGTCGGGCCACAAGTTATCCGTGCGGGTGCGAAATACCCTGTCTCGACCATTCTTTGCATCTTCTGGAGTTCCGTAGGGGTCCCACTTGGGTCCATGGATATTTCTTGTATTTATGGATGATGTCGGGTCAGTTTTTGGGGATGGGGTGCGGCATTTGCTGATGATCTCAAGGTCTTTGCAGTGGTGAGATCGATGGCGAGCGGCTTCAGTCATCCCTATCGGCTCTTGATGAATGGTGTAAGAGGAATGAGTTGGTCCTGAATATTGGCAAATGTTCAGTTATATCGTTCTCCCGCTCATCCTCGCCAATCGCCATTAACTATTCCATTGCGGGGCAGGTACTGAAGCGAAACACGGTTGGAAGGGAACTGGGTGTCCTGTTTGACAGCCACCTCTGCTTCTCCGACCATATCGATGACATCTGCTCAAGGGCCATGAATCCGTCTCAAGGGCCTTGACAATGCTGTACACTGCCTTGGTTCGCCCTATTCTGGAGTATGCATCTACAGTATGGTCTCCAAACTACCTCAATGCGGTGGGGTCGATTGAAAGGGTTCAGCGTCGTTTCCTGAGATACGTCTCATACAAGCTGGGAAACAGATGGGACGATTTCGACGCCTCGGGGATGTTGAGATTGACGGGCCTGGAGACTCTTAGTGGGCGGCAGGAACTGGCCGATGTAATGTTTGTGCACCGCTTGGTTGACAGCAAGGTGGACTGTCCATTGCTGCTATAACTTCTAATTTTTCACGTTCCGCCGTATGCGACACGTTTTACACAGACTTTCTTCCTCCGGACGGTTCCCACCAACTACGAGTATCTGCTCGGTCGGCCCCTGATCAGAAGCCAGCGGGAGTTCAACCGTCTGGCAAGTTTGTCAGAAGTGGACCTACTCTGTTTAAGTGGAAGTGTTTTCAAGAGACAAGCCAAATTATTATTATTTTGAACACAAATGTTCTTTTCTTTTATAAATAAGGTGTACCTATTATTCGGAACAATGTGATTTTAGTTGTTAATCCTTGTATATTGGACAATTTTTGCCCGTATATTATAAATAAATATAAGAGAGAGGCTCAGACTAATAAAAACAGTTTTAGCAGCGTTTTCTCAATTTTGGGTTTGCCCACCTTTCCCCAAGATTCTCGACTCGCAATGTGAAAAAGTATAACTCCTGAGTGCAAATCGCTAAGTCAAAACTTCAAGAAGATTACTGTTCTTGAGAAGATGAGCTTTCTGATGCCCACCACAAATGTTCTAATATATATGTAATAGAAGAAAAATAAGGTTGGGGTTGCCCCGTTTTCTGGGGCAAGTGCACAGGATTTTTACATAAATATTTTAGTTAAAATCATACCGATATTGAATTCTGAGAGGTTTTGTACTGGGTAGTTTTGAAGAGATGTTCTAGGAGTACAAAATGAAGAAAAAACCATGCCATCAACTGTAATAGAACATTTTTGACATGCAACCAAAATCAAACTTTGGAAATTCTGGTGTGCACTTACCCCGACTTACCTCATCTGTTGACTAGATATGGTTTGAAGCATATTCAATCATTAGGTAGGTACCCTTTCGACTGCGTTATGGAACTTTGATGTCATGAAGTTGATTCAGTTGAGAAATAACAATCTTAACACGGGGTTTCGCACCCCGTGACTATTATATACCTAATATGTATGTTCCTACGTGAAACGCTATTCTGAGGGAGGGAGAAAATCAACATGGTACCTAGCAAGGTATATTCTAGATGAGTGCATTCTAAGCTGTGTTTAGCTAGGAACTCAGGTGATGGGTTTTATTTTATCACCATTCAAAAAAACATAACATCCAGTAACCCAATAATGCGTGATGACCGAATTTATTATTATTATTCATACGATAAATGTGGCAGTCCTGGTGTGCAACTCCTCTCGAACCCCTAATACCTACCAAATGTTATTGGATATGAATGAAACCCTGCTACCTATCGAAAAACATGTGCCAAGTGGGTGGGCATTACAGCTTCCTCACATTGTTACTTCGAATCATACAGTTCCCTGATGCGTTTTCAGTTGGTAATGCGAGTAGACTCACCTACCCACTGACAGGTTTACCAGATTCCCCCTTCCAAAAAAGAGTATACATCCTTGGTTAACAAAAGAAGAGATTTTCACATAAATAGGTCATGTTAGGTCGTTCTATGAAGTGGTACATGAAATCATCCAACTAAATTTATTGGGATAGTGAAAATAAGATTTTATTAGGTCAGTTAAATTTTGGTTTATTATTTTCAATAATGAACCATTGGAATCGAGCATGAAAAAAAAAATTCTAACCCCCCCTCAAAATTTGATGGTTTACGTTTCAAGGTATGTAGAATCCAAAACTGCAATAAAAATATTTCTGTCTGTCCGCCGTACGCCGTACGGGCCACTTTGCTTAGTTACCATGAAAAAAAATTGATGAAATTCGGGTTATAGGTTCCGTTCGGCGTCTAGTTGGTCCTCGAAGCTCGACGTTACTGTCAGTCATCTCTAAGGGGTTCAAAATAGGGGTTGAAATTTCCAGAACGCCTATACCTTTGTTTTACGTGAATTTTTTCACGGTTTTAAATAGTTCTTGAACTTGCGAGTTGTTTAAGACCATCCGGAGCATCGTACGTCCAGCCGTTCGTTCACAGTAAGGCCCCGAAGTTTGCACCGACAGGCATTTTCGACAGCAGGGTGAATGAAATTGTATACTCTTGTCACCAGGGACGCGCTGGATTCAGTCAATCAATCAATTTATTCAATCAATTGATCGATCAATCAATCAACATTTTCAATTGAAATTGGAATAGTTTGTAAATTATTGGATTACTTTATTATTTACTTTATTGGATTTCGAATTGTCTAATTGGCATGGTGCGCATTGGCATGGTCCGAAATGGTTCTGCAATTCTATTGGCCCAACGCTGTCTGCGATTCTCATCATTTTTCAATTGCAATTGGCCACTGCTCACCACTCTACCTAACATCCCCATCTAAATTCCCGACACACTAATCCTATAAACATACACTCCACATTCGCCAAAATTGGCAAAGTTGTGTTAATAAAATATTGAAATTGCAATTGGATTACAATTTCAATTGCACTTTAATTCACTTAGGATTGTAATTGTAATCCTCTAAGATTGCACTTAGGATTGTAATTGTTAGTGCACTTAGGAATTCACTTAGAATTGTAAAAATTGGTATACCATCAGTCTGAATTGGACTTTCATTTGGAATTCATTTAGAATTGTCTAATTGGCATGGTGCGCAGTGGCATGGTCCGAAATGGTTCAATCAATCGTTTTCTTTTGTTTTTGGTTTATTATTTTCAATAATGAACCATTGGAATCGAGCATGAAAAAAAAAATTCTTACCCCCCCTCAAAATTTGATGGTTTACGTTTCAAGGTATGTAGAATCCAAAACTGCAATAAAAATATTTCTGTCTGTCCGCCGTACGCCGTACGCCGTACGGGCCACTTTTCTTAGTTACCATGAAAAAAAATTGATGAAATTCGGGTTATAGGTTCCGTTCGGCGTCTAGTTGGTCCTCGAAGCTCGACGTTACTGTGAGTCATCTCTAAGGGGTTCAAAATAGGGGTTGAAATTTTCAAAACGCCTATACCATTTTTTTACGTAAATATTTTTACGGTTTTAAATAGTTCTTGAACTTGCGAGTTTTTTAAGACCATCCGGAGCATCGTACGTCCAGCCGTTCGTTCACAGTAAGGCCCCGAAGTTTGCACCGACAGGCATTTTCGACTCCAGTGTGAATGAAATTGTATACAATCCAAACCAAATCTCGTAACCAGAGACGCGCCCACAATAGGAATTTGTGAATACGGCCAATCATTGGTAGGGATCACCTGATTATATGTATTGGCGGAGTATGAAGTCGAGTTGGTTGTTCTGTGATATTATTTAATTTGAAAAATGATGGCTCTATTGGAGTTTGTTGGTAGGTAGTGAAACTTGAACAAACGTTGAAGTATTATTGATGGGTAAATTATTACTACGGTAAATCATTACTCAACGGTAAATTATTACACAACGGTTCATTATTATAATCTACGTAGAAGGGGCTGGAGTTTGTTGGTAAGTACCTACTTTTGCAACTTTTTTCACTCCTCATCAACAATTTCTTTTCAGAACTTCATTATGTGTGTTTCTTTTTGTTAGGTACTGTTTGTCATCGGCAGAATTATTTTAGCAACATTTAACTCGTGATTTAGGTAGGTACCTAGTAACGAGTACGGGGTTAGGTACTAACCTACGGAGGGTCTGCGATCTACATAATATGCATAGAATAGTACATATTATATTATATAGACGGGTTATCTATACATAGAGCTGTGATCTGTAACAGAAGGGTATTCTATACAAAATAATAAACCGTTGTGCAGGGATTTGCAGCGTTTTTACACATAATTTTGTTGTTTACACTGTAGAATTTTATATAAGTAACTACATTTAAACTGAACTGATCATTGGAACAAGCGTTTTATTAATTGTTCAAATGGAGTTGAGTAAAAGCCCCACCAGTCTTTCGAAAATATCAAAGAAATAATGACCACTAGGTAGGTAAGTATCAAGGCAACAACTAGAAGAAAACAACTTTTTCGAATTCTATCTGTCGAACATTTCACGAGTAGGTACGATTTGCATAAATGCAACGTTAAGTTTTTTTGTAAAATTACAGTTTCAAGGTACTTATCTGTGGAACAAATGTTTCAAAAATAAGTACTTATAACCAGAGTAAAACTGTACACCTCAAATCAGTCTCTCAGAAATATCACAAAAAAAATAAACAGAACATAGGCCTTCCCTTCCAGCCATGGAAGTAGGATCCTACTTGCATGTTCCTAGCTAACCTCATAGGCTATGAAAAAAAGAGCATATTTGGCTATAAAATGAAAAAAAAAGTAGTATACAAAATTATAGGGCCAAAGAGTATAGGTACTTGAAAAGCGGCGGGCTCAAGCTTCATGATGGCGCCACTACGGGTCGCTACTGATGCTGAGCCACTGATGAGACGAAAAAAGAAAGAAAACAATAGGTAGACCGATGGTGGTGAAATATCGACTCGCAAGTCATCTCTAATGTATACTTTTATTGTGCGCTTACAATGTAATAGTAATATATAAAGAAGTTCATCAAGTTACCTAGTCGTTTATCCACATTTCTAACTTCTATCGAAGTCTACGGCCTACGTGAAGACCAAGTAACGATTTGTTTTCTCAATACTATAAAAATAGTTATGTCTGGTAACCCAACACCGGCACCACCCCAGCAGTCTATTGAGTAAAATATTTAAATAACAGATCGCATTGGTGGATGCACAGTTGTACAGTTTCCCCAATCACAAAATAGATTAAAATTCGAAAATTTAATCAAAATCGATTAAACTGATAAGGAGAATACAAGGCTCCCCCCATCTTCTGTGATGGGTTAGGGAATAAAAATACTCCTTTTCCTCATCATTTCACTGCAATCACACCCCCATTAGGAGATCGTGGTCTTGAATTAACTTTCAAAGGGTAGCTACATCTTTGTATAGCAATTTCAGACTTGATGACCCCACTAATGAGTTCAAAATCGACGAAGATTTCGCTGTTTTCAACATACCCACATTGAAGCGTTTGGGCACGGATGCCGTCGTTACGGGAGAAGATTGTGAGGAAGATTTCTTGGTGATGGAGTATTTCGTGCTGAACAGCGATCTAGAGAACCAGCCACTAGTAGAATGCGGTTTTTCGTCAAATATGGTCGAACCAGTAAAACACATTATTCATTTACTCTTCTGACTGCCATATTCTTCAACTACCAAGCTTTCTACTCCACTCGATAGTAGTCCGCACACTGTCGAAATTAACTTAGGAAAGCTGAAAAATGGCCTTGCTGTTAATTGGGAACCTGATTATCTACATCATACACAACCAAGGGGAATTTGTCGGTACCTACTTGAAAGGTACTATGATACAGAGTCTACAGAGTATGCCTACCTACAGTGACATCCTGCTTGTACTAAATGGGCAATTTTCGTGGGTTACAAAGCCCCTTTTTTTGGCCAAATTCTGTTCAGTAACGGAAATTAACACTCACTGACCACATAATGATGAGACTTAACGTCTGAAAGTTCCTGCAAGAAATATCAGGTAAATTGCGTAGTAGTTCAACTCAAATCCCGCTGAGAGCACATCACTTTAACTATGTGAAGAACTACAATGGATGGATGGGTGGAACCAAAAATTTATAAACAACAACAACAAAAAAATCCCCAAAATTAAACTGAGGGGAGGTTCACAAAAAGCCACACCATAGGTTCTTGAAGGTTGCCAGTAAGGTTTGCCATTTATAATGTTGGGTTGTTGGCAGCATTGAGAGCCTTTGCTCCGCCTCCTTGGGCCAACAGCCAGTCAGATATCAATAGACCTGATACGTCATTTCTTGCCACATATTCACTTTAAATCACCCTTATTTAAAATACATCATCGCTTATTTTAGAAAACGGGCTTCAAATTACCATTTTTCCAAGAGTTCTGGATATTTTTTTCCTACAAAAAAAATTGACAAAAATTCACTATTCTGGAAAACTGGGCAAGGGAGAAACGAAAAATTGAAAGTCCAATATAGCGCCTAATATATTAAAAAATGTATAAACAGAAAATACGATCTCACAGAAATATAGGTTTTCACCCTACACCTTCTGAAGTTCAGCCAAACCCAGAAGAACCATCTTGATATGAGCTTTCGTCGTGGCGCTTTGTTCCTCGTATATTGTCATCTGAGACTTCAAATACCTCATTCTTTTATTGATGACGAAGATGGCTTCTTCCAGACTGAGGTCCACCCAAATGCCGCATCCCACGTTGATGTGTATTCGAGAGGGGTCTTCAACTTTGGATTCGATGAAAAACGAACAGCCGATATCAACCTGTGGGGATTGTAGATTTATGAAAAACTGAAATAGGTATTGTGTGTACGTACAGGGAAGCTACCTACTATACTGCCCTCCTAAGAGAAAGACCACCGCCATATCTACAGTTGATATAAAACTGAGAAAAATGAGGTTGAAGTTTGAGGCTAACTGCAACTGCATAGTTCCTAGGAATGCTAGAAATATGTTTACTTATTATGTTGTATATGTTCATTTATCTGTTCTTTGATAAACTATTTCTGCAACTACTCAAGAAGATTTGAAACAATCTGAGAATTAATTTTTAAGAAAATGAGCAAAATTCTCCAAATTTATTAGATACAGCTGTTACGCTAAGTAAATTTAGCTCATTCTTACTACTGCACCTACGCGTTTCTCCTCGTGCAGTATCTACAAGAGATGCACAGACGAATGAGATTCTTATGGAACTATCAAAGCATTATTCTTGATCGACCCTCCAAATCTGAGCTCATTTTAACGGTATCTGAAGTAGTTACGGTCGTTTCAAGTATTTCACGATTACGCATGCGCAGACGGAACGATTTCCATGATTTTGAAACGGGACCATTTGCGATCCCACCCGCGTGTACCCTCGAAATTTCAGCTCTGTACGACTGTTTTTCGCGTAGTTAGAAGCGTAACAAACGAAAGTTACAGTACGATTCCAATGAAATTCATTTGGAACTATCAAAGTATTATTTCTGATCGACCCTCTAAGTTTGAACTCATTTCATCGATATTTAGGGTAGTTATGAGCTTTACAAGTATTTCACGTTTGCGCCGAAAGTTACCGTACTTTTTCAATGATTTTAGTATGGGACCGTCTGTGACCCAACCCACACCTACCCTCCAAATTTCAGCCCATTTCGACCATCATTTCGGATAGTTATGGGCGTTACAAGGAGTTACCACAGACAGGCAGACACGGAACCAAAAATGTTCCTCGATGTCTGAAACGCAAAATGGAAGTGGAAATTTTCATTTTGGAAGACATATTATTTTTTTTTTTTTTAACTCAATCACGATCCCAGTCTTCCCTACCTTCGATGGTGAGGAAGCAAAATGTGTCTGCTTCTTCGCCACAAATGCAATGAACACTACGGTTAGTATGGATCCAATTTAGTTTTGAATTGAAAAATCCAGCGCAACAGCAGAGGCAACGACATAAACTGTAAAGTGGTAGACTTTTAGGTTCCATGACAGTTAGGTTCAGAATAAGACAGGTACTCATTTTGATCCTTTGAATGGTACCTACCTAAGGAATGCCAAATGGACCAAACGAAATGTTAGGAACCTAACTTTTATTCTGCTACACGTACACTACCTGGGTTTTCAATCCGTCATCCTGCAGATTCGCTTTTTTCATGGTGTCAATGAGTTGCTTTATTTGATTATATTCTGCCACTTCCGTCGTCAAGTAGTCCAACTTGTGGTGAATCTTCTTCAATTGTTCTTTGAGCACATCATTAAGAAACGTTTCGTACTTCAACACCTTTTGTGGAATGTTGATCCCGGTTTCAGTCATTTTAGCAAATTTCAAATAGACTTACACTGATAATGGTATGTATGCAGCTGCACCTATGCATTGAGTAGGTAAAATTTATACAGTCAGCCGTAACTGTGCACTGAGTAGGCAAATTTATACAGCCGAAAAACCTTGACACAGCTGAAGCTCATAGGATAGAGGAGTTGATCGTTCTTGCACCAACGCCAAATTATAAAAGACCCCTTTACACTCAATCTATTTATCAGGAAGAAAATGAGACAAGACTGATCTTCATACTAAAACGGAACAGAACACAACAATATTAGAACAATGACAACTCAACAACAAACAACACCCCTACTGCCTGCGCTAGTGTGCTCCTACTCGAAGTATAGTAGTGTTTTCTGTGCTCTTATCAGTTATCATGCGTTGCTTCTTCTTCTTCTTCTTCTTCCCAGTTACTTGTCTTGGCCGCAGCCATGCCAGACATAGGTATCATGGGTTACTTCTTTCATCCTTTCTATGTTTATTTGTCCAGACTTGACGCCGTGTGTGGGCAAAGACTTTTTGGGTTGTGCTCGATTATCATAGACTCCCGAAATGTACAGTATCCATTGTATAAGTCTTGTCTGGTGTAGCAGCCTCCAAACCGGAAAAGGGAAAAAGGTATAGATCCTATCGAAATAGGATCAAAATCGAACAAGTGGACTAAACACCCAAAACCCATGGAATAAACAAAATAACATAGACATTTCTTTGAAAAATACTAAGTAAATATTATAAATGAAATGAAATGAAATGAACTTTATTTGTATAAGCCTTAAAGGCATTACAAAGAGTGGCATAAAAACACACATCTGAGTAAAATAAATAAGGACTTGAACCATACACTAAATGGTGATGTATAACAAACGGACAAATCTAATTTTTACAGGTGTTTCAATCAATAAATGATTCTCTTCACTTCTCAAACTTTTCACAAACTTATTTACATATACTTAACCATCTAAAAGTTTCCATCCAATTGGAAATTACAAAACTCAATTTAGGAAACCCTCATTAACAATTACTTGACGCTGCCTCACAGCCGTCTGAATGAAACAATTTAGCTTCCCGTAATCATGGGTCCCTTCTACATTTAGCAATCTAACCAAAAATGCTCCTCGTCCAGCAAGACATTCCCAAGATACCTTCTCCTTTCACCCTTGAACATGGGGCAACTGCATAAAAGGTTAGGGTATCTCTTTCCCCGGTATTGCATATCGGACAAAAAACATCCCCGTCAAATGTAGTTTTAATACCAGTGAGGTAAAAACAGACTTTCTTATGCCCAGCCAATCTTAAATGTGCCACTAGTCGTTTGGCATACAGTGACAACCCCCTACAATCTAAATAGGGTAGGTGGGAGCAAAGCCCTGCAATTTTTGGGTTTTTGTCCATTCTGACCAACCATGAGCAGATTTCCTCAAAATTTTACGCCTGAGTTTTAGGTAGGGATCTTACCTTCCACTACTGGAAACTCCAATCACCTCCAATCATTATCCACGGAAAAATTTGATTTAAGAAAAAAAAAGAATTGCAGGGCTTTGCCCCATTAGATGGGGCAAACCCCTGCAGTGCATAGCTTCGCCCCAATTAGATGGACATGGATAAGAAAAGATACTGTTATCAAAAACTCACAAAATATTGGTTTAATTCCTTCTGAAAATTTGCAAATCACAACTGGCCTTAAAGGTTATTTTAATTTCTTGAACATACGAGTACCTACCATGCGGTAGGTATTACCTACTCTTAAAACGTAATACACACCTATTTAATAGATAATAAATAATAAATAATGAAGTATTTTATTAACAAGGTTAGGTACAATGCCAAAATATGTTCCAGTACTAAATGGGCAAAGCCTTGCACTCAAGGGATGCAGGGACTTGCCCCGAAGAACCTGCAGGGACTTGCCCCGCTTGGTGTTTTTGGGAATGGCGCGTCAGTAAGGTTACGTGAAGCGAATTGAAGCAAAAGTTAATCCACAACATCAAAGCTTAGTTACAGTACTATTCATCGATAACTGGTTGATGCATTTGGTGCAATCCAATCTCGCACGATTTTGAACTGAAGTTTCAAGAAAATTACATAAAAAACGTGAAAAATAAATTTATCTCATTTTCTTGGCCTGCAGTGTTCCCAGACGCCTTTGCTTTGATAACCAAACACCTGTTGCAAAAACCCAACTGCTACCTGGTGACCAGTTCTCAAATCAATCGCCGACTGTTCAAAAAATCGATTCAGGGCTTTGCCCCATGCAGGTCTTTGCCCCCACCTACCCTACGCAGACGATCTTTGTGCTTCCGAGACCAGTTGACAAAAATATGAGTTGAATTTAGATGCCTGAACTTTTGCAAAATCCTCAGAAAATGAGTGAGATATCAGCCCAGAAATTAATCTGTCCGCGTGGGCACGAAACGCCTTAACGGCCTCAACCCCCTCCGAACCAAGCAACATTTTTGGACCTGGTGAACCCAGTTATACCTCATATCATCTGTTGGTGCAAGTAAGTAAATATTATATCCACAGTGAATAACTAATATTTGTCACCTTATGTATTCAAAATTAAATAATTATGGCTGTTTCCGAGGTGTTCAATGAAGTTTTGGATTTTTTGTTCAGGGTTCTGGTTGGTGGAAGTTTTGGATTTCAACTAATTTTTTCGGAAGAAAATTATTGTATGGGGTCCAATTTTTTAGTAGACGGTGCTAAAATCCAGTACAGTTTCTCTATCTACGGGTAATCCAATATTGTTAACCCAGAGTTCATGCCCCGAGTTATAACTACTCTGTGGTACAATATGAGTAGGCCTGTCGGTAACCCGCCAGGCTGATGAGCATTGTGGGCTTGCTTCCCAGAAAAATGTAGGCAGAATGTTAATATGCCTTTTCGTCATTTTGCTTCCGAGTCTGCGAAGCAGCGGAAGCCTTGTGTTCACTTTCGTGAGCGAAAAAATTTTTGTCTTCAGAAATCAACATTTCCACTTGCATTTTGCGTTTCAAAGTCTGCTGAACAAATTTGGTTCCGTGTCTGTCGGTCTGTGAGTCTGTCTGTCCGCATTTCCTTGTTACAGCCATAACTTCCACGATTTTGAATTGATTCAGCTCAAATTTTGAGGGATGGTGCGGTTAAGGCCCCTTGAGGTCCCATACAAATTTCAACATGCTTGATCCAGCGGTACGCCCTGCGCATGCGCTAACGGTAAATTCAACAAACACGCATAACTTTCACAATTTTGATTCAATTTCGCTCAAATTCTCAAGGGTTGTTTGGACAAGGCCTAGTGAGTTCCAGTATGAATTTCAGCATGATCGGACCCTCGGTGCGCTCTGCGCATGCGCTGGCGTGAAATAGATTCAATTTCCTTGTTACAGCCGTAGTAACTAAAGATTTCACCCAATTTCAATGCAATTCTCAGGGATTAAGCGGGTAGGGCCCATTGAGGTCCCATATAAATTTCAACATGATAGAGCCAGCGGTTCGCCCTGCGCATGCGCTAACGTGAAATTCTTCAAACACGCATAACTTTCGCAATTATGTATAATGGACGTAATGTTATGTAATATGTATATTTCATGTAATGTTATGTAATATGTATATTTCATGTAATGTTATGTAATGTAATGTAATGTTATGTAATATGTATATTTCACGTTATGTAATGTAATGTAATGTATAATGGGTCACTCTGATTGTGACGAGGAAGCTCCTGTGCCATCACCTTGGCAGTGTATTTTATGTGCATAGATAAAAGACTCTGAATATCATTGACAGATATTAGCTCAAGTGTACGGAATAATTATCTAGGGACGCCATAGCCAAGAAAACCGAAAACCTCCAAAGCGACCAAGAACACTGTTTCAGGAACACAACAAGTAGGGTTTTTTACTCCACCGTAACTTGGTCTCCGATGTTGATGCCAAATTTCAACCCTCGGGATCATCGTAATTTGGTAATGTGGTAAAAAACTCATCTCATATTTTCACAAAAATTTGATTTTTATGTACACCACATATTTTCGACCTGCTCTTTCCAGTGGTGCTCTTTCCACATTATATTCGAAAAGTCCGTGGGGAAAGCCCCCAAATTCCCTTCAGGAAAATAGGGATATCAGGGATTTTTCAGGAAAAACAACTCAACTCACCAACCGTGCTGGCAAAACGACTCAAATATTAGATTTCATTAAAAACTCCTCTATTTTTCGACCCTCCACTTACTCATCCAAAACACCAAACTCGTCAAAATCGACAATGAGTCGTTTGGCCTACAAATTGTCCGCCTCACTTTTCAGTTGAGATATTTTATTCGAATGTCGAAGGTGTTCTGATGTTACGAGCCAGTTCGACGAAACTGCTTTGGTCAGCTCGACCCAGTTTTCCCGAACTCCCCTCAGGACATCGCCCTCCAGTTCTCTGCCGTAGCACCTTGTACGCGATTCACTCTTCCTTATACCATTGTGTTATCCATCTAGTAACCCAATAAAATTAATATGTGTAACGTTCTATGTGCGGGATTTATGACTTCTCAACCTGTACCTTAAATCAACGCGAGGAACATTACATTTGGCGCAGCCGTATGTTCACGAACGTTAATACGTTCCCAATAAGGAATTCCGTGGTTAATTATCGTGTTTCAGTGCTGTAGGCAAACGCCGTTAAGTTTTTGTGACTGCTGTTTCAGAACAACGTCGAAATTTCATCCGAGGGCGTAGGTCGTGCTATACATTTAATACAATGGAAACACCAAGTTGAAGGGTTGAAGGCCTTTAATTCGACTTCAAGCCCCCGTTCTTTAGCTTCTCACTACCGCCGCACTCTACAGAAAAGGATAGGAACTTAGATGAACTTATCCATTCCCTTCCAAGCCGGTCGGTCATTTCACAAGTAATTGAATGGGTAAAACGTGCACTCACGTACCAAGTCGACGCCCATACCCTTATCACCAAAGCCTCCTGGATCAAAGACGTCCATTTCAACGAAAACACCCAACCATCACAACCTGAAACAATCATCTTCATTGGCATCAGAAATCGACACATCTCAAAGTGTTAGAAAAATCAAGGACCACCAGATCGCTCATCCCGCCCGAAATGTCACATCCTCTTCATCCCCAGGAACACTGAATTTTGCTTGCAAAGTTTGCGGTTGACGTCACGCCCTCCGTAAATGCAAAATATCCAAGGGGATGAATGTTGAGGAGAGATGGGATGTGATTCATTCTAATGATCTGTGTGCGAACTGCTTTGCCTCTACACATAGCTCAGACATGTTTACTTCCCGATTTGTATGCCAGTGTCACAAAGCACACAATTCGCTGCTTTGTAAAAACCCGTTCAACATCGCTAGAATTCGCGAAGTTGATGACGTAAAACGGGACGTTTGACTACACCTTTCCTGTCCACCTGCGTTCAAGGATCGGACACGTTGTGAGGAATCTACTTTTAAGAAATTCGCTCCACCCTCACTTCCACCTGAGGACAGATATTCTCAAAAAGCGGATGGAGAATCAGCAACAGAGAGCCTGTATTCAATGATAAAAATTCTGCCAGTATTCCAGCTTCCCATCTAGGCTGAATTTAATGTATACACCTGAGGACAGGTGCTCCTCATAGGGGGAGCTGATGTTACGAGCCAGTTCGACGGAACTGCTTTGGTCAGCTCGACCCAGTTGCCTGCAAAAGTTATTACCTTATATATGAAGAGTTTTTCAAGAATTTCGCTAGACACCGGCTTTGAGGTATTTTCCGATACTATTATAATAGTTCTATAAAGAGTAACGAAAAATACCGTGAATTAGGTGAGAAAACAGAAAAAGGACTAAAATTGACGAAAATGTTAATTTTTTGGAGCTTACCGACTTTGAGGAATTGATTTTCCTGGGCACAGGGATACTGGATATTATCATTTTACTCTCACCTGAAGAGTAACATGTGAATTTCGTCAAAATCCCTCGAGCCATTTTGAAGTAAAGCACAAAAATGTGCTAAAAATGACGTTTTGAAACTTATTTTGAATTTTCTTCCCACGTTTTTCGTCAAACTCATAACTGTAGCACCTCAGCCTTCGTTCCACAGCAAAACACTTGATAAAAGAAGAAAAGGAAATACTGCGTAATATATTTTTCTGGCTATGACGGCATCATCCCTCTATGGTGCACTAGCATTTTAACCATACCTAAGCGTAATGCGCTGGCAGTCCTCAGCCTGCAGAAAATGGGAAGGAAATGCTGGTACCAAAGCTGGTCCAACGTGGATGCCCCCTGATATTCAGTCACACTAAAATTGGAAAAGAAAATGTACAGGTAGCCATTCACGGAATATGCGGTACAGCCCAGTAAATCTGGGGTTTAAAAAAGGAAATAAATCATAATATTATAGTTCTGGAAATTGGAAGTGTCCTTTGGACCTTCCAACTGAACATTGAAAAACCCCATTGGTGGGGGGTGGGGGTCGCCAGCCTGCTGCCATTTTGAATTTTAGGTTCCTTTTAGCGAATTTTCGAAGAAAAGGAAGCTATTGTTCTCGGTCCAAAATTTTTAAAACTCGAATTTCCGAAAGATTTTTATACCAAAATCCGTTTCAGACCATCCTGAATTCCCTGCCGAAAGACACCAAAAATTATATGTATATATATATATATATTTACATATTAATTGCTATGCAATTTTAACGCCGGGGGTCATGTGAAAAAAATGTCCTGTCACAAAAACGCGTCACGCAAAGAGGAATGTGATGAAGATGAGCACAAAGAGGAATGTGATAAAGATGAGCACAAAGAGGAATGTGATAAAGATGAGCACAAAGAGGAACGTGATAAAGATGAGCACAAAGAGGAATGTGATAAAGATGAGCACAAAGAGGAATGTGATAAAGAATCATTTTATTTTTTTGTGTGTTGGTGGTGTCGGGGGGGGGGGGGGTAAATTGCATAGCAAATTCTCCTTTGTTATACGAAGTATAAGAACACATCCTTCGGGGGTGAGGAACGGCGAAGCCGTTCCGAGGGGGCGGAGCCCCCTTTGGGGGTCCAGGGGGCAAGCCCGAAGGGCCGAGTATATTTATATATTTATATATTTATATATTTATATATTTATATATTTATATATTTATATATTTATATATTTATATATATATTTATATATGTATGTGTCATTCCAGACGATAACTCTCGAAAGAATTGAGATAAAAAGTTCAAATTTGCACGAAAAATCTGTCTTGGCAATCGACAGGCTAAGTTCGAAGATGGGCTGAATTGGGTCACTCTAAGGGGGAGTTTTGGGGAGTTTTGGGGGGGGGGGGGGGAAATTACCCATAAATTCCCAAAATGAAACAGTCTGACAAGTGACACCTCATTTTAAAGGTTTTTGTACGCTGAACACGATGGTGAAATCAGAATTGCGATATCTCATTCCGTTCTCAAACTGGAGCACTTTGAAGATGAAGGAACGTGGTTATTTCTTGAGATGTTCTTCCTGGTTCGTCTGCTCTAATCTGATAACGGAATGGGATATCGCAATTCTGACTTCACCATCGTGTTCAGCGTTGGAAAATCTACAATCCGAGGTGTTACTCGGCAAAAAATGGAACAAAAAATTTGTTACGTACCCAATACCTACTCTTCTGGTATTCAAAACATTTTTGATTTCCCCCTCCCCCTCCTTCCAGCCCAAATTTTACTTTGCGTAAAACTACTCCTGTTTTAATTTTGTATGGTATCAAGTTGGGAAAACATTGGCCGAAAATTAATTTTTAGAAAATTTTAGGCGGAGGAGGAAGATGCCGAAAACTTCGAAAATTCGCTCTTATAGCCATGCTGCATGACTGTGGTTTTTTTAATGGTTTTTGTCTTAATATCTCGAAAACTAACCATTCACAATTACAAAATGAAAGCCCATCAAACTTCCGACAAAATACATCCCCCAGTACCTAAAAATATCTCAGTACCTACTTACCTACTATCTAATTACTACCTACTTGGTACCTACTCAGTACTACCTACTTAGTACCAACTCAGTACCTAATTAGTACCTATTTACTTTTTTTTGGTGGGTATAGTTTTACAACAGTTGTTCAGGGGAGGGGGGGAGGGGGGAGGGGTATCACATCTTTTTGCATTGAGGAAGTATATAAACATTTTTTCTTAGTACCTAAAAAAGTCTCAGTAGAGATACCGATTAAAAAAAAAAAAGGTGTAGGTATATAACTAAAAAGCAAAGAATAATTTTTATGCTGAACAAACGTACGTAATTTATTCAAAGCCAATACTACAAAATGTTTCAAGTTGGCACAGAATTTTAACTAAAAATCCCCACTCACAACCTTCATGTTTCATCCCTTGGTTTTTAGTTGAAATTTGGCACCGCGTAAATTTTTTTTTAGTATTGGCTTTGAACAAATTATGTAAGTTTGTTCAGCATAAAAATTATTCTCTACTTTTTAGGACGTCTGTTACTAGCGTGGGACGTCCTAAAAAATAGAGAATAATTTTTAGCTGATCAACGTCCCACTGAAGGACGTTCCACGCTGGTAGGAGACGTCCTAATGTATTTGATCTGGTCAGAAGAGGACAACAGCCGAGAATGGAAAGAACCACATTCAAATCCGTTTCAGACCATCCTGAATCCAAATCCGTGCGTATGTCTGTCTGTGTGTGTATGTGCGTGACAGAATCTTGTGTGCGCTGCCCAGGCCGCAATTCCCAACCGATTTGCGTGGTTCTTTTTTTGTTCGACGCAGAAAACTGTCTAGTTGTGCCTTACGTCGCCGGAATTTCGAAATTTACTTCTAGACAGAGGCAAGCGGGGTCAATGCCGAAAAAACGTGGGTTTTCGACAAAATATTGTGTGCGCTGCCTAGAGCTTAATTCTCAACCGATTTACGTGTTTATTTTTTTGTTCGACACAGAATTCAGTCTAGTTGTGCACTACGTCACCGGAATTCCGAACTGCTTGAAGGGGGGGGGGGGGGTTATTGTGCTGAAAAACGTAGGTTTTCGACAAAATCTTGTGCGCTGCCCAGGGCTTAATTGTCATGTGGTTTACGTGTTTCTTTTTTTGTTCGACGCAGAATTCAGTCTAGTTGTGCACTACGTCATCGGAATTCCGAAATGCTTGAAGGGAAGGGGGGGAAATAGTGCTGGAAAACGTGAGTGTTTTGGCTAAATCTTGTGTGCGCTGCCCAGGGCTTAATTTTCAACTGATTCACGTGGTTTATTGTTTGACGGAGAAATCTGTCTAGCTGTGCCTTACGAAACAGGAATTTCGAAATTTAGTTCTATGTGGGGGTGGGGGGGGGGGGGGGGGAGAGAGAGAACGCACGCGGGATTTTCTGCAAATCTAATGTCCGCCCGTATTCCCAACTTTTGGAGCTGCCATACGACCTGTATGTAAGGAACAACAGGTATGTAGCAACCTAATCTTAGATCAATCAGTCAATTTATTCACAATTATTGTCTTGGGGCATTGTTATGATGATAACATCGCCTACTCTAATGCAGGTAGTCAAACATTTACGTAAGCTGTTCATATCGCGTCACTAGTCACGAAATTAGGGGATTAAATTGCACAATGAATTCATCATCATCTTTATAGACCAGTTAATCATATATACTTCAAGTCGATCTGCAATGAGTGAGAGTGATCTATACACCATCACAAGGGAGGTCCACTGTAATGCATGCATTACTCTACGGGATGTTTAGTTATATACAGCTTTTTGTCAAGTCCTTTTGGTTTATTATTCTGTTAATAATACAACTATGTAATCGCTCAGCAAAAAAATGTTATAACACCCCCTCAAGATTTTTTCTTTGACGTTTCAAGGTGCGCAGATTCGAAAAATGCAGTTCCGCCTTCCCCCGTCCGCCGTACGCCGTCCGCCTTATCATGCATATTTCCTTCAATTTCGGTCTAAAAAATTCGTTCCTTCGCACAGAGGTTCCATTTGGGCCCTAGTTGTGTCCCGAAACTTTTCAGCCCGATCGCAATTACCCAAGGGTGTTATGGGTGAAAAACGTGTGGTGGAGGAGGGGGGGGGGGGGGGATGGCGTTTTTGGTGTTTTAGTAACATGAGCTTGTGAGGTATCTTTTTCCATGTTTTTCAGGACGAGGAGACTGAATTTGAAGTTTGAACAAAGAGTGGAAAATCGAGGTTTAACGAAGTTTCAGCCTTAAATTTACGTTAACATTTGGTCTAAAATTGTCGTCCTTCCGCACTCAGTTTGGGTCCCCATTTGGGAAAAAATTTGGCTCCTAGTTGTGCTCCGAAGCTCGGCAGCCCGATCGGCATACACCCAGGGATGGGAGAAAAGCGGGTGTAAAAATAGGTGGTTTCCAGGTTTTTTCGAGATTTTAGTGAACATGAGGTTGTGAGGTATCGTTTTCCATGTTTTTTAGGGCGAGAAGGCCAAATAGCAAGTTGATTTTGACCAAAGAGTGAGAGTTGAAGTTGTAACGAAGGTTCAGCTTCCAAAATTAGTTTTTTATGAGTAAAAAACCTGGGAAATTGTCTGAAATCACCATAAATTTGTATAATAAGACTAGAAGTAGTTTCAACAGTTGAATCAAGACGATTAAATGACACTAATGATCAAAGATAATTTCTCAAAAATAGGAGCTTATTTCGTGTTTCTGGGGGCCAAAATTGGTGGTAACCATCAACAATAGCTATTTCAATTATTGCAAATGAAACAAACAGTAAATGAACAGCCAACATTTCTGTAGGTATTTCCAGTAGAATAATAAACCCGTGTGACAAAGACTTTGCAGCGTTTTTTGAGGTTTTAGTGAACACGAGCTTGTGATGCGTTGTTTTCCATATTTTGGTTTATTATTCTGTGAATAATACACCTATGTATTCGCTCAGCAAAAAATTTTTATAACACCCCCTCAAAATTTTTACTTTTCCGTTTCAAGGTGCGTAGATACCAAAAATGCAATGTCCGTCCGCCGTACGCCGTCCGCCGTATCGTGTGTACAGGCTTCATTTTCGGTCTAAAAAATTCGATCTTTCGCACACATGCTCCATTTGGGCCGTAGTTGTGCCCCGAAACTTTTCAGACCGATCGGAATATACCCAGGGGTGTTATGAGTGAAAATGTGTGTAAAAATAGGTACTTTTTGCGTTTTAGCAACATGTTGGTAACATGAGCTTTTAAGGTATCGTTTTTCATGTTTTTGGGGACGAGAAGACCGAATATGAAGTCGATTTTGACCAAAGAGTAGAAAATTGAGGTTCTACCAGATGTTCAGCTCCCGAAATTGATTTTTTTTTTAGTCAAAAACCTGGGAAATCGTCTGAAATCACCATCAATTTGTAGAATAACACTTGGAAAAGTGTCAACAGGTGGATCAAGACGATTAAATGGTACTATCAATGATCAAAGATAGTTGAAAAAAAAAATCGTGCCTAATTTGTGTCTTAGGGGCCAAAATTAATGGAAACAATCAGAAATACCTATTTCAATTATTTTATATGAAAGAAAAAATAAATTAACAGTCAACATTTCTGTAGGTATGTCCAATAGAATAATAAACCCATGTGACAAGGACTTGGCAGCCTTTTTGCGTTTTAGCAACATGTTGGTAACATGAGCTTTCAAGATATCGTTTTTTATGTTTTTGGGGACGAGAAGACCGAATATGAAGTCGATTTTGACCAAAGAGTAGAAAATTGAGGTTCTACCAGATGTTCAGCTCCCGATATTGATTTTTTATGAGTCAAAAACCTGGGAAATCGTCTGAAATCACCATCAATTTGTAGAATAACACTGGAAAAAGTGTCAACAGGTGGATCAAGACGATTAAATGGTACTATCAATGATCAGAAATTATTTATATTTAAAAAAAACGCTGCAAATCCCTGCACAACGGTTTATTATTTTGTACAGAATACCCTTCTGTTATAGATCACAGCTCTCTGTATAGATAACCCGTATATATAATATAATATGTACTACTCCATACATAAATTATGGGAATCGCAATAGTAGTAGCGGTTAGTATACCTAACCCCGTACTCGTTACTAGGTACCTACCTAAATCACGAGTTACATGTTACTAAAATAATACAGCCGATGACAAACAGTAACTAAAACGGCAAAAAGAAACGCAAATAATGAAGTTCTGAAGGAAAATTGTTGATGTGGAGTGAAATATATGCCCCTTCTGCGTAGATCACTGTTTTCTGTGGTCAGTACCTATGATGAACCGTTATGTAATAATTTACCCATCAAATATACTTCAACGTTTGTTCAAGTTTCAGAAGTACCTACCAACAAAATCCAATAGTCCATCACTTATCAAATGAAATAATATTGCAGAACAACCAACTCGACTTCTGATTATAATCAGGCGCTTCCTAGTGATGATTATCTGGGCCGGATTTATACCGTTTGATTCACGATCGTGTTGACGAAGCTTTTTGGTGCACACGAACGGCTGGACGTAGAATGCTCCGGGTTGTCTCAAAAATTGTTTAGCTCAAGACAAATTTAATAAAGTAAAGAAAAACCATACCCTTCTATCGAAAGTTTTCGAGATACGGCGTTCTGAAAATTTCAGCCCCTATTTTGAACCCCTTAGAGATGACTGACAGTAATGTCGAGCTTCGAGGACCAACTAGACCCCGAACGGAACCTATAATCCGAATTTCATCAATTTCGTTTCATGGTAACTAAGAAAAGTGGCCAGTACGGCGTACGGCGGACAGACAGAAATATTTGTATTGCATTTTCGGATTCTACGTACCTTGAAACGTGAACCATCAAATTTTGAGGGGGGTTAGCATTTTTTTATTTTTTTTTCATGATCGATTCCAATGGTTCATTATTGAAAACAATATACCAAAAATTTAAAAAAACTACTCGGAAGAAGTGTAATGATATTTTGTGATGTAGATTAGTTCAATCTCCTTAATCTCAAGTACAAACCTAGTTTTTTTATTGGTGAAGTATACAGGTATGGGAATATGCCGACTTTCTCTCTTCATGGGCTCAGAAAGGGTTTGAGTTTCGGGGGCGGACAGGACTTGGGCTTGGGTTCTAGAAAGGGCATGTACGAAATTTGACTCCATTCCGACAATTATGGCGCGGTGGAGGGAAAAAATACCGTAACTGCCCACTAAGCGATGAGCATAAGAAGAAGAGAAGAAGAAGAAAGAAGCATAAGAAGAAGACGTCAACTCGACATTTATTGCAATAAAAATAATCGAAAATATTACAATAAACCCGAATAACATAGTACGGAGCTTTAGTAGTGGTAGAATCTTGAATGAAGGTGGTAAAAACCAAACACAACACACAACCATTGAACGAGTTGATAGGTAGGAACGAAATTTTCCGTTTTATTTGACCTGACTTGTCATAGTATTTTCCTGTTCATCTTCGTACCATTTCCAAATAATCATGAAAATGCACAGTTTGGAACTGCTTGTGCCACCAAAGTCGGATCTCCTGACTTGTATTCTCCAGTTTCACCTCCACATCCTACCATTTGCTATAGTTTAATTACACCTAGGAGGAAGTGCGTATCTCATCGTCAAGGGACTCATCACTTTGCAACAAGATAATAAATTAATAGCTATTTAGTTTTGAAAAAATGCACCTACCCCCAATGTTGCTACGAGTAGTTTTACTACCTAATATGGTTCATAATTACCTGTATGTTTAATGATGATTAAGTACCCTCGACTTTGTAGTTATTTAAGGAAATATTACTTACAATAAATTAAAATAACAAAGTTGCACGTAGGTACCTTTAGTAGTGTGTACAATCCGAGAATGAAGGTAGAATCCAGTTCGTAGCACAAACCGCATACACAACCACTGATCAACGCGGGCCAATCAGTGCACACACGTTATTCATCGGATTGCCCATATCACTTCACGCGGTTAATCGGCGGATCACTCCGAGGCGATTCGAGAAAAAACACAAAAACACAATAATCTAGTCCAGGAATTATTGTTTAAAGATGAATTTTGACGAAAAACTACCACAAACCTACCATCCGTCGCGGGTGATCGAGGGACTGACGTGAGGTGGCAGGGTGGGGAAGGTGGCGGTGAGGGGAAAGTAGGCACTTAGGTACTTGTAACTTTAATTATTTTCCCCTTTATTTCACCCGACTTGTTGTCTTTACCTGTTTTTACACTTTTCCAAAAAAATCCACGAAATGATTGAAGTTACCAATCTACCTGGCACTGGGTCTGCCCGCCAGAGCTTAAACTCTCCAGATTTAGGTTAATACTTGGAATTTTCCATCTATTTTATTGGAATTGGTCATTAATGCGATCTTGAATTTCAATAAACCACCAAAAGTTGTATAGTTGGTGTTTTAATCGTTCCAAGTAACTACATCATGTTGTGAACTGATGCCCTCGTGGCACAGCCAGTGCCACATAGATAAGTAACTTGTATATTATTTCTTCGATTGTTTGAAGCAGTTAGGAAAAGAAAAACACAATGAAAATTCAGGTAAATGTAAAAAAATAAAATAAATAAATAACTAAATAAATTTAAAAAAACGAGTGAATACCTACCTACCCCACCACGCCCAGCCACATCAACCTTCCCCACCCTGCCGCCCCTCTCTATTATTCAGTCTGGCCCGATCACCCGCGACGGATGGTAGGTAAGTGGTAGTTTTTATTCCAAATTCATCATAGAAGAATAATTCCTGGACTAAATTGTTCTGTGTTATTGTGAGTTTTCTCCTCGAATCGCCTCGGTATCCGCCGATTTAATCGGGAGAAGTGATATGGGCAATTCGAAAACCAACGTGGGTGCATCGTCGGCCCGCGCCGATGATGATTGTGTTCAGTGCTGCGATTTGGATTCCACCACCTTCATTCACCGACCATCCAGTACTAAAGGTACCGTAAAATTTTGCTCGTTAGGTTTATTGTAAATAATATTTTCTTTATAATTTATAAAGTCGAGGATCCTCTGGTGGCACACCCCATTCCACGTAGACATACCTACCTACCTTACCTACACATTTCTTTAATTGTCTGGATATGTTACGAAACGAAAAACGCTGCAAAGTCCTTGTCACATGGGGTTTATTATTCTACAGAAATGTTGGCTGTACATTTATTGCTTGTTTCATGTGAAATAATTGAAATAGCTATTTCTGGTGGTTTCCACCAATTTTGGCCCCCAAAACACAAATTAGGTAGGTACGATCTTTTTTTTTTCAAATTAACTTTGATCATTGGTAGTGCCATTTAATCGTCTTGATCCACGTGTTGACACTTTTTCTAGTGTTATTCTACAAACTGATGGTGATTTCAGACGATTTCGCAGGTTTTTGACTCATACAAAATCAATTTTGGGAGCTGAACATCTGGTAGAACCTCAATTTTCCACTCCTTGGCCAAAATCGACCTCATATTCGATCTTCTCGTCCCCAAAAACATGGAAAACGATACCTCAAAAGCTCATGTTACCAACATGTTGCTAAAACGCAAAAAGTACCTATTTTTACACACATTTTCACTCACAACACCCCTGGGAATATTCCGATCGGGCTGAAAAGTTTCGGGACACAACTAGGGCCCAAATGGAGCATGTGTGCGAAAGAACGACTTTTTTAGACCGAAAATGAAGCCTGTACACGTGATACGGCGGACGGCGTACGGCGGACGGCGGACGGACATTGCATTTTGGTTTATTATTCTCCGAATAATACACCTATGTAATCGCTCAGCAAAAAATTTTTATAACCCCCCTCAAACTTTTTTCTTTTCCATTTCAAGGTGCGTAGATTCAAAAAATGCAATGTCCGTCCGCCGTACGCCGTCCGCCGTATCACGTGTACAGGCTTCATTTTCGGTCTAAAAAAGTCGTTCTTTCGCACACATGCTCCATTTGGGCTCTAGTTGTGTCCCGAAACTTTTCAGCCCGATCGGAATATTCCCAGGGGTGTTGTGAGTGAAAATGTGTGTAAAAATAGGTACTTTTTGCGTTTTAGCAACATGTTGGTAACATCAGCTTTTGAGGTATCGTTTTCCATGTTTTTGGGGACGAGAAGATCGAATATGAGGTCGATTTTGGCCAAGGAGTGGAAAATTGAGGTTGTACCAGATGTTCAGCTCCCAAAATTGATTTTGTATGAGTCAAAAACCTGCGAAATCGTCTGAAATCACCATCAGTTTGTAGAATAACACTAGAAAAAGTGTCAACACGTGGATCAAGACGATTAAATGGCACTACCAATGATCAAAGTTAATTTGAAAAAAAAAAGATCGTACCTACCTAATTTGAGTTTTGGGGGCCAAAATTGGTGGAAACCATCAGAAATAGCTATTTCAATTATTTCACATGAAACAAACAATAAATGTACAGCCAACATTTCTGTAGAATAATAAACCCCATGTGACAAGGACTTTGCAGCGTTTTTTGAATCTACGCACCTTGAAACGGAAAAGAAAAAAGTTTGAGGGGGGGTTATAAAAATTTTTTGCTGAGCGATTACATAGGTGTATTATTCACAGAATAATAAACCAAAACGCTGCAAAGTCCTTGTCACATGGGTTTATTATTCTACTGGAAATACCTACAGAAATATTGGCTGTTAATTTATTGTTTATTTCATGTGAAATAATCGAAATAGCTATTTCTGATGGTTTCCACAATTTTTGGCCCCTAAAACACGAATTAGGTAGGAACGCTCCTTTTTTTTTTTTTTTTTCAATAATTTATCTTTGATCATTGGTAGTGCCATTTAACCTTCATGATCCACGTGTTGATACTACTTCCAGTGTTATTATACAAATTGATGGTGATTTCAGACGATTTTCCAGGTTTTTGACTCATAAAAAATCAATTTCGGGAGCTGAACATCTGGTAGAACCTCAATTTTCTACTCTTTAGTCAAAACCGACTTCATATTCGGTCTTCTCGTCCCCAAAAACATGGAAAACGATACCTCAAAAGCTCATGTTACTAAAACACAAAAAGTACCTATTTTTGTGCACATTTTCACTCATAACATCCCTGGGTATATTTCGATCGGGCTGAAAAGTTTCGGGACACAACTAGGACCCAAATGGAGCATGTGTGCGAAAGAACGACTTTTTTAGACCGAAAATGAAGCCTGTACACGTGATACGGCGTACGGCGGACGGACATTGCATTTTTGGAATCTACGCACCTTGAAACGGAAAAGAAAAAATTTTGAGGTGGTGTTATAAAAATTTTTTGCTGACCGAATACATACCAGGTGTATTATTCACAGAATAATAAACCAAAAACGAGCGTACCTTATTCGTGTTTTGGGGGCCAAAATTGGTGGAAACCATCAGAAATAGCTATTTCAATTATTTTATATGAAATGAACAATAAATAAACAGCCTTCATCTCTGTAGGTATGTCCAATAGAATAATAAACCCATGTGACAAGGACTTTGCAGCGTTTTTAGGGTGAGAAGACCAAATGTGAAGTTGATTTTGACCAAAGAGTGAAGAATTGAGGTTGTAACGAAGGTTAAGCTCCCAAAATTCGTTCTTTATGAGTCAAAACCTGGGAAATTGTCTGAAATCACCATAAACTTGCATAATAACACCAGAAGTACTTTCAACAGGTGAATCAAGACAATTAAATTACACTATCAATTTTTGATCAAGATAATTTGTCAAAAATAGGAGCTTATTTCGTGTTTTTGGAGGCCAAAATTTGTGGAAACCACCAACAATAGCTATTTCAATAATTATTTCGCATGAAAGAAACAATAAATGTATTTCCAGCGTTTCTGTAGGTATGTCCAATAGAATAATAAACCCGTGTGACAAGGACTTTGCAGCGTTTTTTGAGGTTTTAGTGAACACGAGCTTGTGATGGATTGTTTTCCATATTTTTTAGGGCGAGAAGACTGAATGTGAAGTTGATTTTGACCAAAGAGTGAAGAATTGAGGTTGTAACGAAGGTTCAGCTTTCAAAATTCGTGTTTTATGAGTCAAAACCTGGGAAATTGTCTGTAATCACCTTAAACTTGCATAATAACACCAGAAGTAGTTTCAACAGGTGAATCAAGACAATTATATGACACTATCAATGGTCAAAGATAATTTTGGTTTATTATTTTCAATAATGAACCATCGGAATCGAGCATGTTTCAAAAATAGGAGCTTATTTCGTGTTGTCGGAGGCCAAAATTGTTGGAAACCATCAACAATAGCCATTTCAATAATTGCAAATGAAAGAAACAGTTAATGAACAGCCAACCTTCTGTAGGTATGTCCAATAGAATAATAAACCCATGTGACAAGGACTTTGCAGCGTTTTTTGGTTTATTATTCTGTGAATAATACACCTATGTATGCGCTCAGCAAAAAATTTTTATAACACCCCCTCTAACTTTTTTCTTTTTCGTTTCAAGGTGCGTAGATTCCAAAAATGCAATGTCCGTCCGCCGTACGCCGTCCGCCGTATCACGTGTACAGGCTTCATTTTCGGTCTAAAAAATTCGTTCTTTCGCACACATGCTCCATTTGGGCTCTAGTTGTGTCCCGAAACTTTTCAGCCCGATCGGAATATTCCCAGGGGTGTTATGAGTGAAAATGTGTGTAAAAATAGGTACTTTTTGCGTTTTAGCAACATGTTGGTAAGATGAGCTTCTGAGATATCTTTTTCCATGTTTTTGAGGACGAGAAGACCGAATATGAAGTCGATTTTGACCAAAGAGTGGAAAATTGAGTTCTACCAAATGTTCAGCTCCCAAAATTGATTTTTTATGAGTCAAAAACCTGGGAAATCGTCTGAAATCACCATCAGTTTGGATAATAGCACTGGAAAAAGTGTCAACAGGTGGATCAAGAGGATTAAATGGCACTACCAATGATCAAAGATAGTTGGAAAAAAAATAATAATAAAAAAAAAGAAAAGGAGCGTAGGTACCTAATTTGTGTTTTAGGGGCCAAAATTAATGGAAACCATCAGAAATAGCTATTTCGATTATTACGCATGAATGAAACAATAAATGAACAGCCAACATTTCTGTAGGTATGTCCAGTAGAATAATAAACCCATGTGACAAGGACTTTGCAGCGTTTTTTTTTCTAATTTTTTCTGTCCTCATTTGTTTCGGGGTTTTTATTTTCACCGAACGGTGCGACCCACAACGATCTCACGCAGGTAGCAAGCAGTGGAAGCACCGAATATAACTGTTAGTTGTATCCCTCGGATGACCAGGAACGGAGGGGGAAGAATTCGCGAATCCCGCCCCTCCGTCAGCCGCTTGCCAGTCCACAGTGATCCGCCCGCCTCTCCGCAGCCGGCGACCCGCGAGTGTTCGCATCCGAGTCAAGTTCAAGTGCTTTCTCCGACTCAACGAGTCCGCGTCGTATTTACACAACGCCGCGCCGGTTCTTCAACCTCCTGACAACCGGCGTCTTCGACCGACGCTCATCGGCTCAAAGGACGCAGGTAACTTGTTTGTTCTTATTCAACGGCAATAAATGCCAATTGCAAAACATAAGAATATTAGGTCTCATATAAATGAAATATAACAGGTTGGTACACAACATGATTTAGATCACATATATAAACTTAAATATAAATGATTCGGGTAAGGAGATGTACATAGTGTAAGCATAAAACAGATGCTTACTGGCAAAGTTGAGGTAGGTACTCGTATATTAGCAGTTGCGCAGGAATTACCTAATTAAATTTGGTGCTTGTTACATAGATTTAATAAACTTGTACTGTTCACAAACTTCGAAAAATCTGTATAAATTTAAAAATTGAAAAGAATTTTTATGCTGAACAAAATAGTTTATTTGAAGCCAATACAACAAAAGTTTTGAAACCGGCGACAAATTTCAACTAAAATGTAGGTACTTAAAAAAAAAAAAAAAAAAAACAGGATCATAGGTACAGTAAGGAGGCAAAGTGGGGATAATAGTTAAAATCTGGCGCCGACTGCAAACATTTTTTTGTATCGGCTTCGAATAAATTACCGTTTGTTTAGTATAAAAATTATTGTTTACTTTTTAGTTTTTATACAGCTTTTTTGAAGTTGGGTATCTTGTAAAAACTTGTTTAATTTTTGCTTTTTAGTGCGATCAACAGATAATAAAAATATTTCTAGTTTCGAAAAGTTGTTCATGATTTATTTTATATTTTTATTGGGATTTTCGAAGTACATAGGTTTTTTCGAGTAATTTGTTTTATTAAGTAGGCACCTAGGTATGTACCTATACTTTTCTATGCCAATGCCAAGGGCGACCCAGCACAAGGTAGAAATGACTTGATATTGACCGACTGATATACACATGCCAATAGACTCATGCTATCAAGTACTGATACCATCATTGCTGGATACTGGGGGCATCCAAAGTCTTTTGCAGGCTGTTTGCTGTCGTCAAATCGTGCTGTGTCTGTCGAAGCGCTAGAACTCGAAGAGTATAACTACTAACCTAGTACAGGCCCAGTACCGTCCAATTATCGGAGTAGTAAGACACATACTCATGTATTGCACTACCCATAGCGGGTTCGTTTGGGGACCTGGTGCACCTTCAAGACCGGTGTTCAACAGATTATTCTGGAACCTACGCTGCACATCCGGTTGTACGAGTAAATTTATAGGGGAAGGAAATTACTGAAATATTGGTGCAATCTTTAGAAAACTGGAATGGGGCCACCGGGGACTGATCCTCTTTCATTTGAAAAAAGATTCACCGAAATCGGTCCGGTAGTTTCGATATAATAGCTGGACAAACATTAAAAAACGCTGCAAATCCCTGCACAACGGTTTATTATTTTGTATAGAATACCCTTCTGTTACAGATCACAGCTCTATGTATAGATAACCCGTCTATATAATATGATATGTACTATTCTAATATATACATATTATGTAGATCGCAGACCCTCCGTAGGTTAGTACCTAACCCCGTACTCGTTACTAGGTACCTACCTAAATCACGAGTTAAATGTTGCTAAAATAATTCTGCCGATGACAAACAGTACCTAACAAAAAGAAACACACATAATGAAGTTCTGAAAAGAAATCGTTGATGAGGAGTGAAAAAAGTTGCAAAAGTACCTACCAACAAACTCCAGCCCCTTCTACGTAGATGGTATAATGAACCGTTGTGTAATAATTTACCGTTGAGTAATGATTTACCGTAGTAATAATTTACCCATCAATAATACTTCAACGTTTGTTCAAGTTTCACTACCTACCAACAAACTCCAAAAGAGCCATCATTTTTCAAATTAAATAATATCACAGAACAACCAACTCGACTTCATACTCCGCCAATATAATCAGGTGGCCCCTAGCAATGATTGGCCGTATTCACAAATTCCTATTGTGGGCGCGTCTCTGGTTACGAGAATTGGTTTGAATTGTATACAATTTCATTCACACTGGAGTCGAAAATGCCTGTCGGTGCAAACTTCGGGGCCTTACTGTGAACGAACGGCTGGACGTACGATCCTCCGGATGGTCTTAAAAAACTCGCAAGTTCAAGAATTATTTAAAACCGTAAAAATATTTACGTAAAAAAATGGTATAGGCGTTTTGAAAATTTCAACCCCTATTTTGAACCCCTTAGAGATGACTCACAGTAACGTCGAGCTTCGAGGACCAACTAGACGCCGAACGGAACCTATAACCCGAATTTCATCAATTTTTTTTCATGGTAACTAAGAAAAGTGGCCCGTACGGCGTACGGCGTACGGCGTACGGCGTACGGCGGACAGACAGAAATATTTTTATTGCAGTTTTGGATTCTACATACCTTGAAACGTAAACCATCAAATTTTGAGGGGGGGTAAGAATTTTTTTTTTCATGCTCGATTCCAATGGTTCATTATTGAAAATAATAAACCAAAAAGTTGCAAAAGTACCTACCAACAAACTCCTGCCCCTTCTACGTAGATGGTATAATGAACCGTTGTGTAATAATTTACCGTTGAGTAATAATTTACCGTAGTAATAATTTACCCATCAATAATACTTCAACGTTTGTCCAAGTTTCACTACCTACCAACAAACTCCAAAAGAGCCATCATTTTTCAAATTAAATAATATCACAGAACAACCAACTCGACTTCATACTCCGCCAATATAATCAGGTGATCCCTACCAATGATTGGCCGTATTCACAAATATTCCTATTGTGGGCGCGTCTCTGGTTACGAGATTTGGTTTGAATTGTATACAATTTCATTCACACTGGAGTCGAAAATGCCTGTCGGTGCAAACTTCGGGGCCTTACTGTGAACGAACGGCTGGACGTACGATGCTCCGGATGGTCTTAAAAAACTCGCAAGTTCAAGAACTATTTAAAACCGTAAAAATATTTACGTAAAAAAATGGTATAGGCGTTTTGAAAATTTCAACCCCTATTTTGAACCCCTTAGAGATGACTGACACTAACTAGGATTTCGGCTAATGAATCCTGTGGGAATAAATATATTTATCTACCTACCGTTAACCCGGTTTTCCAATGAATAATGATGTATAGATTTTTGTATTTTGTCCTGGTTTCGTCTGTTTTAATTGGGGCCTACATCAGTTGCTGTATTAATGAATGTACAACGTACCAGAATAATGGAATCATGATGAGATAGGCACCTGGGTACGTTCCCAAGTTTTCTAATGAACTGCCTACCTATGTTGTCTGTAAAAGTCCGTAATTCCAAATTTTACCATTGAATTTGAGCCATTTTACACAAGATTCTTGGATCGTTTCCACTGCCATTTATCAGCCAATAGGTTACAGTAATACAAACTACGTAGGCAAACCATCAAATTTTGAGGGGGTTATTTTATTAATTTATTTTTTTCGTGCTAGATCCAAATGTTTGTTACTGAAGGTCATCAGGGAAGGTTGTTGGATGAAGAGTTGTTGGATAAAATATTATTATTTGCTGGTGACAGGGTTTGAGAGGGCGCAGTTAAAGTTCCTGGAACGTGGGTTCTTAGGCGTTGACAGAACCTTCGAAAAAGAAGAACTGCACGAGTAGGATGCGTATGTGTGTGTGTCTGTCTGCTCTGGGTATGGAGAAGATGGTGGTGGGGGGTTAACAGAAATCCTCAGGCGAATGAGAAACGAAATAAGGGGTGGACTGATTTCAGGCAATCCAAGGCGAGAATTACCATCGGGTTGCGTGCATCGAATTATTCCTGCTACCTGGCTGATTGTACTTTACTCTCTTTCTCCGTTACTCATCCAGTCCCATATTATTTTGTTCACTAGAAATGGTTTTCCAGGAAGGACTGTCCCACCTGTACTGGACAAAGTTTCCAGAAGCTGTTCCCCGTTCTTTCTACAACTCTCTCAACTCCCCAGGCGTCTTATTAGTTTTCCTGTGAAAGAATTCTACGATTTTGCCATTGCAATGTGGAACTGTGAATAGGGTTACCAGGTTCCATCTTCCAAAAACGTCTGCCAATTCCAGTAGGCACTATAGCTTCCTCACTTGAATCACATGAACGTATTGAATAGTTGGGTAGGTTCATTTTGATATGGGACGATCTGCGATCCAACCCGCGTGTACCCTCAAAATTTCAGCGCTCTAAGACTACTTTTCGCGTGTTACAAGGAAACGGTCAACATTTCATGTTCGCGCATGCGCAGACGAATGAAAGTCATACGCAATTATGAAAGTGTTATTCCTGATCGACCCTCCAAATCTGAACTCATTTCAACGGTATTTAAGACAGTTACGGGAGTTTAAAGTATTTCACGTTTGCGCAGACGGGATGATTTCCATGATTTTGAAATGGGACCATCTGCGATCAAACCCGCGCATACCCTCAACATTTCAGCTCTCTATGACTATTTTTCGCGTAGTTGGAAGCGTTACAAGGAAATGGTCAACATTTCACGTTCGCGCATGCGCAGACGAAAGTTACACTACTTTTTCAATGATTTCTGTACGGGACCATCTGTGACCCAACCCGCACCTACCCTCCAAATTTCAGCCCATTTCGACCATTATTTCGGGTAGTTATGGTAGACATGGAACCAAAAACGTCCGACCATGGACCAAAAACATGGACATGGAACCAAAAACTACCGACCATTAGTTCGGGTAGTTATGGTAGACATGGAACCAAAAACGTTCCTCGATGTCTGAAACGCAAAAATGGTTGTGGACATTTTCATTTTGGAGGACATAGATTTTTTTAAACTCATTCACGAATCCTTCAGTAGTGAGGTAGCAAAATAGTATAATATCCTTCGTTAAAAAAATATATACAAATAGATAGGTCACGTTAGGTCGTTTTATGAACTGGTACATGAAATCATCAAAATGAATTTAAATAGGAAATACAATTTTATTAGGTCAGTTAAATTTTTCATACTAAATTTTGTTTGTGACATTGCGGAATTTTATATAACTACATTTCAAGTGAACCAATGGTGGAACAAGCATTTTATTAACAGTTCAAATGGAGTGGAGTAGGAGCTCCACCAGTCTTTCGAAAATATCACAGAAATAAAGAACTCCAGGTAGGTATGTTGTTCAAGGCAACAACAAGAAGAAATAATCTTTTTCGAATTCCATTTGTCAAACACAATTCAGAACGAGTACCTTCGTATTGCAGAAAGGTGACGTTGAGTTTTTTTTTTCATATTACAGTTTCAAGTAACAAGGTACTTATCTGTGGACAAGCTTTTCAAAAATACTTCTAACCACAGTAAAGCGGTGCGCCACAAACATATCAGTCTCTCAGAAATATCACACACAAACTCGAACATTGGCCTTCCCTTGTAGCCATTCCTGGCCATGGACGTAGAATTCTACTGCCATGTTCCTAGCTAACCTCATAGGCTATGAAAAAAAGATTATATTTGGCTATAAAATGAAAAAAGAATATTATATGAAATTATAGGGCCAAAAAGAGCATAGATACTATAAAAAGAGTAGGTATGTCTGGTAACCCTAACAGTGAACTAAAACGAAACCAGTATTTGCCTTTAGTCGGAATCAGGCTCAACAACTGGGTGGGTTATTCAATGGGTGGGTTAACTGGCATTTTGGTTTATTATTTTCAATAATGAACCATTGGAATCGAGCACGAAAAAAAAAAATTCTTACCCCCCTCAAAATTTGATGGTTTACGTTTCAAGGTATGTAGAATCCAAAACTGCAATAAAAATATTTCTGTCTGTCCGCCGTACGCCGTACGCCGTACGGGCCACTTTTCTTAGTTACCATGAAAGAAAATTGATGAAATTCGGGTTATAGGTTCCGTTCGGCGTCTAGTTGGTCCTCGAAGCTCGACGTTACTGTCAGTCATCTCTAAGGGGTTCAAAATAGGGGTTGAATTTTCAAAACGCCTATACCATTTTTTTACGTGAATATTTTTACGGTTTTAAATAGTTCTTGAACTTGCGAGTTTTTTAAGACCATCCGGAGCGTCGTACGTCCAGCCGTTCGTTCACAGTAAGGCCCCGAAGTTTGCACCGACAGGCATTTTCGACTCCAGTGTGAATGAAATTGTATACAATTCAAACCAAATCTCGTAACCAGAGACGCGCCCACAATAGGAAATTTGGCGGAGATGAAATCATTGCTAGGGATCACCTGATTATATTGGCGGAGTATGAAGTCGAGTTGGTTGTTCTGTGATATTATTTAATTTGAAAAATGACGGCTCTTTTGGAGTTTGTTGGTAGGTAGTGAAACTTGAACAAACGTTGAAGTATTATTGATGGGTAAATTATTACTACGGTAAATCATTACTCAACTGTAAATTATTACACAACGGTTCATTATACCATCTACGTAGAAGGGGCTGGAGTTTGTTGGTAGGTACTTTCGCAACTTTTTTCACTCCTCATCAACAATTTCTTTTCAGAACTTCATTATGTGTGTTTCTTTTTGTTAGGTACTGTTTGTCATCGGCAGAATTATTTTAGCAACATTTAACTCGTGATTTAGGTAGGTACCTAGTAACGTGTACGGGGTTAGGTACTAACCTACGGAGGGTCTGCGATCTACATTATATGTATAGAATAGTACATATCATAAATTATATAGACGGGTTATCTATTCATAGAGCTGTGATCTGTAACGGAAGGGTATTCTATACAAAATAATAAACCGTTGTGCAGGGAGTTGCAGTGTTTTTTTTTCCTTGGGGGTCCTTTAGTTCCGCCCCCCCATTTTCAAAAAAAAATCATAACTCCCATAAATTCCAACATTAACAAACATTTAGGAGTGTTTCGGAAATTTTAGACTTCAGTCAGATCTACCAAATAGGTACTTGGTGAGTTTTTCAATTAAAAAGTTGGAGGGGTCTGAACTGGGTAAAGTTTTCCGTTGTGTAGGTAGGTAAGTCTTTAATTCTGCCCTCGAAGGCATTATTTCAACCAGTAATCGCTTCTCGACCCTTAACTTTCGATCAAAGTGATATCAGTAAGCTGATAGGTAAAAAGTAGTTTTGTGTTTGAACATAATCATTAGGCCGTTTATTCGTGAGAAACTGAGTTACTCGGATTCGTGGCCTTACCAGTGATAAGATCGTTCTGTAATTCAAAGGGGACCTTCTGGGGGCCCAACCCGCAAATTTCAGCAAAATCGGATTTGAATTGAGGAAATCGTGCGTGTGGCGAGGATTTGCGGACACCCAGTCGGCCAGACACCGAACCAAATTTGTTCAAGTTACAAAAGTAGGTGCCCTATCAATAACATCCAAAACAACCATCGAATGAAATAATATCGCGGAACATCCAACTCGATTTTATAAAGCAATTCGTGCTTGTAAACAGCTGTTCACTAGCAGTAAGTATATCTGGGCTGGATATATAGCATCTGATTCACATTCACGTTAGCGAAGCTTTTCGATTCAGACTTCATGGCCTTCCTGGCGGCTGGCCGTGCAATGTTCCGGGCGGTCTAAAAAATAATTCTCAAGTTCGGAATCATTTAAAAACATTATAAAAACCCTTCTATTGAAAATGGTCAAGCTACTGTGTTCTGAAAATTTCAACCCCCTATTTTCTACTTTTTAGAGATGATTTACAGTAATAAACGTGGACAAATTAGTCCCCAAATGGAACCTACGAAAAACATTTCATCATAATCGGTTCACTGTAACTAAGAAAAGTGCTAAGTACGGCGGACGGCGTACTGACAGAAATTTTTTTATTATTCCATTTTCGGATTCTACGTATCTTGAAACGGAAACCATCAAATTTTGTGTGGGGGGGGGGGGGGGGGGGATTTTAATTATTTTTTTCATTTTTTTTTTCATGCTCGATTCCATAGGGAATCCAGCGAAACCAGGGCTGTGTAAAGAAAAGTTCTTGTGCACACCTTCGATAAGATAAACAGCTCGGTAGGTACCAACTTTTATTGAAGAAAATAGTCGATGATAACTGGACACTGAAGCATTCCCATCAGATGGTAAGGATTCAGGCTTCATGCCTAACTAATTCAGCGATTATTAAAATCCTTTCAGATTTTTATTGGTAAACCGTTTGAAGTTTTGAGAAAAAGGTACGTTTGAGAAGTTCTTGGCTTCTTTTGTGAAGTGAGCCATCGCAAAAGAGCTCGAAAGAAGCTGTCTGGTGAAAAATAATGTCATTCTGTACCAGGGAAAATAACGACATTCCGTTCTAAAGTTGAGTCAATTTTTCGCTCAATTCGCCCGGCACCTCTTCCTTTTTCTCACTTTGGAAGTCCCCCTTTTGCATAAATAATTGGGTTATTGTCTGAAATATCTGCCTCTTGCTCCCACTTCACGTCAGTTTAGTACCACTGATTTGCCCGATGTCTTTCCGTGGGATTCTCCGAGAGGTGTTTTTCGCTTCTTTTCCTGGTTGCCGGGCCCCTAAACGAAAAAGTAGCTGTTTCACACCCGTTTCTGCTAGATTTCCCTCCATTCGATTATCCTGGTAACAGAGCTTTTGCCATTGTGAGACCGACTTTGATCCGGAGGATTTCGAAGTTATAAAACGGCAGACGAGGATCGCTCTGTGGTAGGTACAAGTAGAAATCCGGATGGATGACTAGAAACAAACCGAAACCCGAACAATGGAGAGCTAAAAACTGGTGGTGTCAAACTTGAATTTTTGTGAATCTCGACGTGCCAGCTGCAACTTTGTCCTAACAACAAAAACAGTAAAATTATTTGCGATTATTACCTTTGCTTTCACAGATCGTACCTATATATTTTCTAACTTAGCAACAAAGGATTTGCAACAGGGATTTCTCCACTTGTTTTCCAAAATATTAGTGTTATATAGGTACCTACTAACTGCTATACGTAGAAACAAGACAAAGAAGTGTTCCATCTAGTTTCCAGTATGACACTGGTACCTAAGTTGGTATCTATTAATTACCAACTCTTAACCAATTTTCGTTTAACCCTTCTGGAGCCCTTTAAATTCTGGGTTTTATGACTTGAAACCGATAGTCCAGCTAAAATTTGAATGTCAGCTATTTTTAAACGTTGCAATTTCGTGTTCCTGTAAGTTAGTTGTTTTCTTTCAAGAAACTATAAAACCTAAAAGTTGCAGCGTTAGGTACATACACCCCTCGTCGAGAAAATAATATTCAACCAACTAGAAACCCTTAAGGACCGTGACACTCGGCAGTCGTGTTACTGATCAGATGAAACGATGGTAGCAGCACAGTGTAACCCATAGTTAATTAAAACAAATGTACCTATTATAATTAATTTAGGTTTGCCACTTCATTGGTTTTATTGTCAATTAATTTGATATGATAATTATAGTATACGGAAGTGGAATAAGGTTAAGCGTCACAGCATACTAGACCCGTGATAAACATAATGTAATAAGGGCCGAATTCATAGTCCTGGCTTAAGTAAAAATAATATTTTACTTCTGAAAGTAAAATAATTTCTTAAGGAAATGCTTTATCTGATTTCGTTTTCATAGACCTTACTCCGTGAAGGAAAGAAAAATCTTTACTTAAGTCAAAATGTTTCCTTTGTCTTTATAAAGTTATTTAAAGTCTTTACTAAAATCAAAATTATTACAGTTATTACAGTACCTATTTACAGAGTTACAGTTTCATAAAAATGCGCGGCATTCATTAATTATTCACTCATTAATTATTTGTTGTTACTCAAGAAGCCTAACGTTTGTTCAAGTTACAAAAGTACCAATCAACAAAATCCAAAACAGCCATCATTGTTCAAAGAAATAATATCACAAAACAACCAACTCGACTTCATACAGCCATCCGTGATTATAATCAGGTGATCCTAGCAATGATAATATATCTGGGCCGGATTTATACCGTTTCATCCACGATCATATTGATGAAGGTTTACGGTGCAAACGAGTTGGACGTACAATGCTCCGGGTGGTCTCAAAAAATTCTTTAGTTTGAGATCAGTTTAAAAACGCAAAAAAAACCATACCCACAGCCTTCTATTGAAAGTTTTCGAGCTACGGCATTCTGAAAATTTCAATCCCTATTTTTCACACCTTAGCCTTAACGCCGAGCTTCGTGGACCAAATAGGTACATACGGGACATACAAACCGAATTTCATTAATTTTGGTTCATGGTAACTAAGAAAAGTGCTAAGTAGGTACGGCGTACGGACAGAAATTTTTTTATTGCATTTTCGGATTCTGCATACCTTGAAACGGGAACCATCAAATTTCGGGGGGGAGGGGGGGATTAAATTTTTTTTCTTTTTTCATGCTCGATTCCATAGGTTCATTATTGAAAATAATAAACAAAAGGGTTCTGCAAAAGGTTGGGTAGTTCTGGGTTGCTGACATGTCGTATTGGATAGCTGTTTACTGAAAAAAGTTTCCACAAAAATGTTTGCTTCACGGGCGCTGCCATCTTGGAAAAACCGTCGATTTTCGGCAAAGGTTTCCGGTGCATTATTTCGGTCTTTGACTCCGTATACAAAGTTTTAGAGTATTTGGTATTAGAGTATTAAGGTACCTTTCGACGTACCTCGGTTTTTTATTCTTATTTAGGCCCGAAAGTGAAGATTTTACTTTACTTATTGTCTACGAAGTAGGAATAAAGGAAATGCTTAAGGTCGACTTAAGCATTTGCTTTATCACTGACTATGAATAGCCCAAGTGGCCATTGCTTCCTTATTTGTTCACTCAAGCATTTACTTTTAATAATGTGAGGACTATGAATACCGCCTTGAAGGTACCCACTCACAATAGATAATTTCCGATTCGACCACCAATTAACTAGTCGTTCAGTGATTGTGTAGGTACTGTGTTCAGAGGCTGAGACAAAATTCCCATAGTCAATTTCTTCAAAAATATGAGAACTATCTGGAAATTTGAATGAAATTGAGGGGGAAGAGGATCAATATTAGGATTCAGACGAAAACGCTGCAAATCCCTGCACAACGGTTTATTATTTTGTATAGAATACCCTTCTGTTACAGATCACAGCTCTATGTATAGATAACCCGTCTATATAATATGATATGTACTATTCTATTATATGCATATTATGTAGATCGCAGACACTCCGTAGGTTAGTACCTAACCCCGTACTCGTTACTAGGTACCTACCTAAATCACGAGTTAAATGTTGCTAAAATAATTCTGCCGATGACAAACAGTACCTAACAAAAAGAAACACACATAATGAAGTTCTGAAAAGAAATTGTTGATGAGGAGTGAAAAAAGTTGCAAAAGTACCTACCAACAAACTCCAGCCCCTTCTACGTAGATGGTATAATTTACCGTTCTGTAATAATTTACCGTTGATTAATGATTTACCGTAGTAATAATTTACCCATCAATAATACTTCAACGTTTGTTCAAGTTTCACTACCTACCAACAAACTCCAATAGAGCCATCATTTTTCAAATTAAATAATATCACAGAACAACCAACTCGACTTCATACTCCGCCAATATAATCAGGTGATCCCTACCAATGATTGGCCGTATTCACAAATTCCTATTGTGGGCGCGTCTCTGGTTACGAGATTTGGTTTGGATTGTATACAATTTCATTCACACTGGAGTCGAAAATGCCTGTCGGTGCAAACTTCGGGGCCTTACTGTGAACGAACGGCTGGACGTACGATGCTCCGGATGGTCTTAAAAAACTCGCAAGTTCAAGAACTATTTAAAACCGTAAAAATATTTACGTAAAAAAATGGTATAGGCGTTTTGAAAATTTCAACCCCTATTTTGAACCCCTTAGAGATGACTCACAGTAACGTCGAGCTTCGAGGACCAACTAGACGCCGAACGGAACCTATAACCCGAATTTCATCAATTTTTTTTCATGGTAACTAAGAAAAGTGGCCCGTACGGCGTACGGCGTACGGCGTACGGCGTACGGTGTACGGCGTACGGCGTACGGCGGACAGACAGAAATATTTTTATTGCAGTTTTGGATTCTACATATCTTGAAACGTAAACCATCAAATTTTGAGGGGGGGTAAGAATTTTTTTTTTCATGCTCGATTCCAATGGTTCATTATTGAAAATAATAAACCAAAAAAACGAGACGAAGTCATCATAGCATTTTAGAGGTTTGGACTTTGCAAATGAATTTTAGGATGGTTGTTTTGTATAACTTAAATCACTCGCGGCGGAATAGTGGAAATCCATAGCAAAAACTAAAGAATTCCATAGTGTACTGACGATGGTGTAACAACCGAAACCGGTCTACAGTTTGCTAGTGTACGTGGAAATAGACTATTTTATTTTTATCCTGTAGTTTTTGGTTGTTTTGGTTGATAAATTGATTAGAATAGCTTGTCAGCAGTAAAGTGGTTACGCGTACCATCGGAGAAAATGGAATGGAAGCTATTTTCATACGGCTCACTATAATGACGCCGTTATGGCTCATCATGGCACCTCACGTTCACCATTAACAAGTTCTCCCGGATCATCTGCATCTTCACAACGAGTTATTGTAACGGGTGCCGTGTCTTTAGAAATAGAAGACCTCGCCCCTGAGGACGTTCGTTGCCAGTGAAACTCTGAAGAAAAGTCATCCAGCGTTCCTCGAGACTCAACAGGTCGTGCCGACGCGTTGCTAAAGTGGGACGAAGGGAAAGTGTGTAGCTGGTTGCATGCCACCATCTCCCCATATGTGCGAGCTTCGTGCACCCTAATCCTTCATTGAACGCCGTTGCCAACGTTTAAGGGCTATCAGCTTGTCAGTACAGAGTAAGAAAGCTGGGAGTTGATGCATTTCTGGAAACACTAAACTCCGAACGCGAAACGCATTTGAAATAGATTCTGAAGCTGGTATTGATACTCGTAGCTACAGTGTTATTCTATGATGAGGTTCGTGACCGCAGGAATAACGGCAGTTTAGAGGTTCTTGGAGGTTCAGTCAGTGAAACGACTTTCTTTATGCCAACGTTTCGTTTAATTTATTCAACGTCTTCAGGGCTAATGACAACAGCATGCATGAAAATGGGTAAATGAGAGATCGACTAGGGTGAGAACAAAATTAGTATGAACGAAATGACAATGTAGGCTTACAGTACAGAACAATATCGTCAATACAGAAACGTACCTTAGCTATTATGATGATAACAGGAGTTGGGTGGTGAAGAGAAGTTGATGGTGATGATGAAATTGAAACAATTTGCTGACAGTAATATCTCCTAAAAAAACACTCCCTGTAAAAAAAGATGCCAAGCTACAAAAGGTGTGATATCCAGGTTGTGCCAAGCACTGTGCCTAATAATCTTCCGTCCACATCCGACAGTTCATTTTCGACGTTAATTTTGAGGTATAGACTAGACTTAGCTAACAGGGTGAGGAGTGAGTTAATCTTTAGGAAGTGTGCTGCTTGGCCGGTCTAGTTACTGATCTATTCCGTTCCTACACGAAGGATTCGAAGCCATCAAAATTAATGATTCACATGCTATGTGCCTGATATGTCGTAGACAGACAAGCAGCACACTTCCTAAAGATTAACTCACTCCTCACCTCAAAATTAACGTCGAAAATGAACTGTCGGATGTGGACGGAAGATTAGTAGGCATGTAGAATTTGAATCATTAATTTTGATGGCTTCGAATCTTTCGTGTAGGAACTGAATAGATCAGTAACTAGACCGGCCAAGCAGCACACTTCCTAAAGATTAACTCACTCCTCACCCTGTTAGCTAAGTCTAGTCTATACCTCAAAATTAACGTCGAAAATGAACTGTCGGATGTGGACGGAAGATTATTAGGCACAGTGCTTGGCACAACCTGGATATCACACCTTTTGTAGCTTGGCATCTTTTTTTACAAGGAGTGTTTTTTTAGGAGATATCACAAATTTTGAAAGGTCGCAAGTAAGTTTCGAAGCTGAAATCAATGTGGCTCAATGTGGCGCAACAATATCCGAAGCCTGAATGAATGTGGTGCAACAATATCTGATCCGAAGCCTGAATCAATGTGGTGCAACGACGATATTCTCACACAAGCAATGCTAAAAATGCTTGACACTTCACATTGGAAAGGGTAGACCTCCCGTTATTCGCCATGTCACTTCGGCGTTACAGTTTTTAATTTTCGTTTTGATGGAAACACCTAAAATCACTTCACGCATTAACATGATTTGGATCGGTACTAAATTTCATAAAGATCGGTCTAGGGAAGAGGGTATATAAGTGGCGTGACAAAGAATGGGTGGAACAAACAAGCCCCCATCCCCCGGAACCCCCCCTTTGCTTGTGCGAAAACGGTTACAACTCCCAAAAGGCACTTCACCACGCCAAACCTGATCTACATACCAAATTTCATAAACATCGGTCGAGGTAAAAGGGTTGAAGTGGCGTGACAAAGAATGGGTGGAAAAAAAAAAAATGGGAAGAAAGTCACCTAACACGTATTTTGAGCCCTATTTTTCGCAGGTTTTCGAAACACCTACCGCTTCGAATTTGGTGTCAGGCGACTCAGGGTGTTTGCCCCACAAAATATATACGCGCGAATAAAATATAGAAATAACGGGGAAGGCCCGGGAGGGGGCCAAAGTTGGCCCGATTCTTCGCTCAGTTATATTAGGCTCTGGGGCAGCCGGGCGCGGGTTCATGCTTGGCATCGCTCGGCTACCGCCTCGCTTGATTATGCTTTAAAAATAATTTGAAACAGGTTTTTGAAAAAACAAAGTGGTGTACAAAATGGTGGTACGCTGTTATTCTAAAATGTTTCACGCTGTACTGTAGTTGTGGTTTGGAGAAATCTATGGGCAAGCAGCTTGCATCATTGTGACAATGGGATGGTTGGTAATAACTTGTTCTGGTTGATTATTTTCAATAATGGGCCTTTGAAATCGACCATGAAACTTTTTTCACTCCCATCCCTCCTCCAAATTTGATGTTTTCCGTTTCAAGGTAGACGTAAAATGTCATCGTGTCGCATTTCTCTGAAACTGCTTGACCAAAATCATTGAAATTTGGCGTACAGGTTCCGTTCAACCTATAAGTAGAATGCGACGACATTCGGCGTATAGTTGTGCGACGACATTCCATTCAAGGTATAGTTGTGTACAGAAACTCGGTGCTAATCAGTCCTAATGCATGGGTGAAAAATAGGGGATGGAATTTTCTAAACGCTGAGCTCGAAAGTTTTTTTGGATATTTGTTGATACAGGATATAGGTATGCACTTCTTGATAAAAATAACTTGATGATTGATAGCAGTAGGTACATGGTGGCCAGTACGTTAAAAATATTTGGATCTACCGCGTCCACAAATGATCTGGCTTCTAGTTGTGGCTCATTAGTTGTGTGTCATTAAGTACAGGGCCTGTATCCAATTATCGTCTACGATCGGTTTCAGTGTGAGGGTTACAGAGAACAGTCACCTTCACAGAAGGTTATTTGCACCAAAAATAACAAACCGTTGTGGAACAGTGCATTTGTTTTTCTCTTTCTAATACAACTAATGCCATTGATAGGCAATGACTAGCGTACGGGAATGTCACGTCAAAATTGTGTGCCAGGCTGTGGGCATGGTACTGATAATAGAGTACCTACTATGGTAATATACTTATTATGTGGAAGACAAGAACTAATGGCGGGAAGCTTACAAAGTGGTACAATAATTTGCCACACCACGTGTTTGCTGATTCACTTACCAACCTTGGGCAGGGACTTTGACCAGAAACTAATGTCTCCAGAATTCAAAAGCGCTGCAAATCCCAGCACAACGTTTTATTATTTTGTACAGAATACCCTTCTGTTACAGATCACAGCTCTCTGTATAGATAACCCGTCTATATAATATAATATGTACTATTCTATACATATTATGTGGATCACAGACCCTCCGTAGGTTAGTACCTAACCCCGTACTCTTACTAGGTACCTACCTGAATCACGAGTTAAATGTTGCTAAAATATTACAGCCGATGACAAGCAGTAACTAAAACGGCAAAAAGAAACGCAAATAATGAAGTTCTGAAGGAAAATTGTTGATGTGGAGTGAAATAGATGCCCCTTCTGCGTGGATCACTGTTTTCGGTGGTCAGTACCTATAATGAACTATTGTGTAATAACTTGCCCATCAATAATACTTCACCGGTTGTTCAAGTTGCAAAAGTACCGAGCAACAATATCCAGCCCCTTCTTGGTAGATGAACCGTTGTGTAATAATTTACCATTGTGTAATAATTTACCCATCAATAATACATCAACGTTTGTTCAAGTTTCACAAGTAGGTACCTACCAACAAAATCCAATAGTGCATCACTTATCAAATGGAATGATATCGCAGAACAACCAACTCGACTTCATACAGCCATCCTTGATTATAATCAGGTGCTCCCTAGCGATGATATCCGGGCCGGATTTATACCATTTGATTCACGATCGTGTTGACGAAGATTTTTGTTGCACACGAACGGCTGGACGTACGATTCTCCGGGTGGTCTCAAAAATTGTTTAGCTCAAGAAAAATTTAATAGCGTAAAAAAACCATACCCTTCTATTGAAAGTTTTCGAGATACGGCGTTCTGAAAATTTCAACCCCTATTTTGAACCCCTTACAGATGACTGACAGTAACGTCGAGCTTCGAGGACCAAGTAGACCCCGAACGGAACCTATAACCCGAATATCATCAATTTTGTTTCATGGTAACTAAGAAAAGTGGCCCGTACGGCGTACGGCGGACAGACAGAAATATTTTTATTGCATTTTCGGATTCTACATACCTTGAAACGTAAACCATCAAATTTTGTGGGGGGAGGTTAGATTTTTTTTTTCATGCTCGATTCCAATGGTTCATTATTGAAAATAATAAACCAAAAATTCTTTTGAACATGGAGATGATACGCTGAATCGACGCGTAGGAGACCATAATCTCATATGAATTTCAAAATTAGTTGAATGGAAGATGGGATCAATGTTAAACGCTGTTCCGTCGCGTGGATTGGCGCACACGAGGACAGATGGGGAGTTTACCCTCAGAGTTTTCCAATAAGACGCCGAGGATGGCGGATGAGCGGAAAGTGGTCCCGTGATTAAATGAAATTGTGACGTCGCCAACCCCACGCTAAGTCGAGGGAAGAGCTCAACACGTCAATTATTCTGACGTCACTGACGTTTCGATGCATTCCATGCCAATTTTGAGCTGAACATCGGCACATCTTGTGCCAGTATGCAACGGAGACTCTAATACGTTGGTAACTACCTTCCTAGTTTGTTTTAGTATCAATATTAAAGTGCAATGCATTCAAACAAGTAGGTATTTACTGGTATTTTAAAGGTAGAAGAAGAATAGGCAGTTCGTACGGGCGATCCCAGTAGCGACCATCAGTACGTGGAAAACTTGAAATCTGTAAATCTTGAAAAAGCGTCTTGTACGATATTCGTTTTTATAAGAAAAATCACAAAGATTAAAGTTTAATCCAATTAGAACAAACCCTTCGGAACTGTTTGGTATAATGACATACAGGCACTGCAAAAATTCTTTCTCAACGGTTCATTATACATGTATAATATATAACGTGTATATATATAAACTTTCTGCCTAGGTCACCGTTCTGTCCATAATACCCTTGAACCCATCAGTATGATTATACTCGTATTTTAATGATAAAGGATAAGGATAAGGATGATTTTAAAGGATAAAGGATAAGTAGAAGGTGCATATTATTGTTCTACATTAAATTCAACAAATTCCGATGGTTAGATTTTTTCCTGAGGAACCTGATCTTTGTATCCAAATGAGGAGGGTAGTTAAGAACTGGCCTTATTATGGGTTCAAATGAATTCCAGAAATTAGTTCCAGGTCATTCATGAACTGCAGTAGGTAGAAATGGAGATTATTCGTCGTAGGTACTGATCACCAAGCACCTACCTACCAATCTCAAAAATCTTGAATTCTGATCTTCTTTAACCAGAGGAACGTAAAGAGGCAAGATGAATAATTGACATAACAAAGGATGATCAGACCTCAAAAAGTACCTAATGAATTGACATCAAAAAGGGATGAATTCACAGGAACCTCTGTGAAGGTATAATAGTCCCTTTAGGTATTATTTTGGTTTATTATTCTGTGAATAATACACCTATGTATTCGCTCAGCGAAAAATTTTTATGACACCCCCTCAAAATCTTTTCTTTTCCGTTTCAAGGTGCGTAGATTCAAAAAATGCAATGTCCGTCCGCCGTACGCCGTCCGCCGTATCACGTGTACCGGCTTCATTTTAGGTCTAAAAAAGTCGTTATTTCGCACACATGCTCCATTTGGGCCCTACGTAGTTGTGTCCCGAAACTTTGCAGCCCGATCGGAATATACCCAGGGGTGTTATGAGTGAAAATGTGTATAAAAATAGGTACTTTTGTGTTTTAGTAGCATGTTAGTAAAATGAGCTTTTGAGGTATTGTTTTCCATGTTTTTGGAGACGAGAATATGAAGTCGATTTTGACCAAGGAGTGGAAAATTGAGGTTGTACCAGATGTTCAGCTCCCAAAATTGATTTTTTTAATGATTCAAAAACCTGCGAAATAGTCTGAAAACACCATCAATTTGTAGAATAACACTAGGAAAAGTGTCAACACGTGGATCAAGACGGTTAAATGGTACTACCAATGATCAAAGATAATTCGAAAAAAAAGAAGAAAGAAAAAAAAAACCACAGTCATGCAGCATGGCTATAAGAGCGAATTTTCGAAGTTTTCGGCATCTTCCTCCTCCGCCTAAAATTTTCTGAAAATTAATTTTCGGCCAATGTTTTCCCAACTTGATACCATACAAAATTAAAACAGGAGTAGTTTTACGCAAAGTAAAATTTGGGGTGGAAGGGGGAGGAGGGGGAAATCAAAAATAATTTGAATACCAGAAGAGTACCTAGGTATTGGATACGTAACAAATTTTTTGTTCCATTTTTTGCCGAGTAACACCTTGGTTTGTAGATTTTCCAACGCTGAACACGATGGTGAAGTCAGAATTGCGATATCCCATTCCGTTATCAGATTAGAGCAGACGAACCAGGAAGAACATCTCAAGAAATAACCACGTTCCTTCATCTTCAAAGTGCTCCAGTTTGAGAATGGAATGAGATATCGCAATTCTGATTTCACCATCGTGTTCAGCGTACAAAAACCTTTAAAATGAGGTGTCATTTGTCAGACTTTTTCATTTTGGGAATTTATGGGTAATTTCCCCCCCTAAAACTCCCCAAAACTTCCCCTTAGAGTGACCCGATTCTGCCTATCTTCGAACTTAGCCTGTCGATTGCCAAGACAGATTTTTCGTGCAAATTTGAACTTTTAATCTCAATTCTTTCGAGAACATAATATATAATACATATAATTTTTGGTGTCTTTCGGCAGTGAATTCAGGATGGTCTGAAACGGATTTTGGTATAAAAATCTTTCGGAAATTCGAGTTTTAAAAATTTTGGACCGAGAACAATAGCTTCCTTTTCTTCGAAAATTCGCTAAAAGTAGCGTACGTAATTGAAGTTTTGGGGGCCTAAATTGGTGGAAACCACCAGAAATAGCTATTTCAACATTATTTTACATGAAAGCCACAATAAATGATCAGCCAGTATTTCTGTAGGTATGTCCAATAGAATAATAAACCCGTTTGACAAGGACTTTACAGCGTTTTTTAAATATTTTTTTGCTCAACGTGCATCTTGAATTTTTCGTAGGCCAACGGCTACCTGAATTCGTAGGGCCACGTGAATTACTCTAAGTAGGTCGATGGGGTAACCTTATGATTGTTTGACAGGAAGGTGGATACACTGGGTTTTCGGAGTTCAGAAGGAGTAAACCAACTGCGCCGTACCAGTACCATTATGATAGGCATGTTACGCCTCGAACTGCCATCTTATGTGATTATAATGTAGGTACCTACTGTGGATAGAATGATATATGTGTGTGCACTGGGACAGTGAGAGATCATAATCTCATCTAGTATGCTCATTTGGGCGTCTGCTATCCCCGCGTATTTAGCTATTTTGGTCGAGCGAGCTTCCGTTCTTTAGTTTAATTTCACTGTTACGAGACCATTGTCAATGAAACTGTACCATCTGATAATGTGACAGTGACTCGGAGGAATTCAGCACAGAACTGCGGCAAGGAGGCCCCTGGAGCAGGTATAGGTACAGTTGCATAATACAGGTCTGTCACCCAACGCCGCAAACGGACCTCTCACGTAGCCAAGGGGTTTTTAAGCCTCACACATCAACCCCTCTCGATCGGCACGTAACGAGCGCACTCCTTTTGAAATTGTCCACGTTCGGTTTCGAATTGCCAAACGAATGAAATAATGCGGGTTGTGACACCAAGTTGATCAATGAGGCCAGAACAAAGTAAATGTCAGAATTCGAGGAGACAAACAATGTCGATATATGGGAGTTTTAGATTGTTACGGAGTCCTTTCGACGGCTGAGGGTTTCGCGAGTGAAATATCGAATTGATTGTCACATTATATTTTTGCACCTCTACACAATGACCGGTGTCGCATTCATCTCATCGTCATATTTATGATAGTCGAACTAGGCCTAGACTCTGATGCCACAGAACTCACAATAAGGCCCTTAGTGTGTTCTGTGTCTGATGCTATGACCTGGGTGTTTGGTGAGTATGTAAATGGGGGTGGGATACCTACTATTTATCCATAAGCAAGTGGAATGTATTATACTTAGAACTTCAAGGTGGCCGAGTAGACTAAGGCGCTGGGTTCTTTATCTCGTGAGAGATTAAGGTTTCTGGTGACAGGAGTTCAAACCTCGGCCAGGTACCAATACAAGCGTAAAAAATTTGCATGTACTTTCATATCCTGGTATAACTTAGCTCTTCACCACTGTGACGTTCTCGAGTCGTTTGTGTTTCCAGTGAAGATGGGGCGGTCAGGCTGAAACCTAATCGCTATCCCTTCTTAAATGGTGATAATATCGCTAATCTAGAAGGGGGACTCTCTAGGGTCCACCGTCATTCTTCTCGCTCTGTCACACCACTGATCCAATCAAAGATCAAGTGAAGCCAGCAGTTGGGTTATAAATAAAACAAAAAATAAAGTGGAAGCCTCACGAATTATTAATAACCCGCTGGCCAGTTGTGACACCCAAAATGGGGTTAACACAAACGGGAAAAAAATAATTCAACAATATTTTAGGCTTCACCACTGAGCCAATCAAGGATCAAGTGAAGCCAACAGTTGGGTTATAAATAAACAAAAACAAAGTGGAAGCCTCACGATTTTTTAATAAACCACTGGCCAATTGTGACACCAAAAATGGGGCTAACAAAAATAAACGAAAAAAAGATAGTTGAACAATAATTTAGGCTTATACATCTGATGCAGTGTCCTGGGTTTTAATTTTGGAGTATGTAAGTGGGGGTGTGGTATCTGCTACTAGTTATTCGTCAGCAAGTGGAATGTATTTTACTTCGTATGTAGATATAGGAAAATTTGTGTGACAGTACAAAATAAACTACGAGTGGGTTAGTTTGAAGTTTGTCCAAACATTGTGGAATAGTAAATGACAGGCCGAAGTTGATACCACGTATTTAATATTACAGTACGATCTGTGATCCTATATCACCTATAGGATATTACCAATACACGCACTCAGTGAGAACTTTCTGTTCTACGCACAGTAAAGACTATTTCTGTTTCTATTTTCTATAGTGTGGAGGAGAAGTGAGGATGTGCTCGAAATAATCACGGATAATTTATCAAAACTCAGTCTGTTTGGACTTGAAATGCCTTTGAAAACCCGTTGTGCGAATAAGTATTTGAATGTTTGTGGCCACTGGTCGGCATTTTGATGGTACAGGCGTAGCCCGTTGGATGAGTTTCGTTGCAATACGATTGGTATTTCACGAACTCGCGGCTCGATATTGCCATAGTCTTGCGGTTGGCTCTTGTACGCGTAGGTACTACGTTGATCGAAAAATCGGTACATTGGTTTGAAATTCTCAACTGCTCCTGATAAATACCGTGGCATTTAGCAATCGTGTTATTGACCAATAACTTAGGATCATGTTATTATGTTAAGTAATAACATATGGTCTACAGTAATCCATGGATTATATGGCTCGGACTTTGGTACGGTGGGTGGAATTAGTTTTCCGTATTCAAAATAGGTAGTATTTTGTAGGATATTTTCTAGCATAGTACGAAAGAGAGGATTTTTTCAATTAACAATCCGGGCCACTGGTGAAAATAAGAAGCAGGATAGTATTCCCCGTATTAACAAAATTTGAACAATGATCTAAATATATGGAACGCTAAACACTATTGGACCAGATTAAAGAAAGATGGTTTGTTTGGATATTGGGTTGTGGGTTATGGTGGACCAATGGTTTTCTCGTTTGCGCATGCTCAGTCGCTACTACTGATATGAATGCAATGAAATTCATATAGGACCATCAACTAGGACCTAACCCTGAATTGCCATCAAAATGTGAGCCAATTTGAACCATTGAGTCGTGGATTTATGTGGGTTCGGCTTTTTTCACGTTTGCACATACGCAGTGTCTGCTACTGATCCGAATGCAACAACATTCATTGTGGAGCGAACGAGGACCTTCAAAATTTAAGCCAGTGAGGACCCTCGCGCCGTGAGTTATGGGGGTTCACTGTTTTTAACGTTTGCGCATGCGCAGTCTCTACTACTAACCTGAATGCGATGAAATTCATGTGGGGCCAACATATAAGACCTGATCCCGAACTCCCTTAAAATTTGAGCCAATTTAGACCATTTCGTCGTGAGTTATGGCGGTACGCAGAAATGCGCACACACGAACACAAATCGAGACAAATACTCAACTGCTTACCTGAAGGACCTGAGATTTCAATTTTTTTCTCGATAGATTCGTGGAAAAAAAGGCGGAAATCCACTTTTTCCCCCTCAAAATAATGAACATTTGCTGAAAAGTGTAAAAACGAAAACGTGGCCTCTGCAACTTCTGAGGGGCTGAGCCCAGTAAAACACATCAGCTTGGTTATCTTTTGTAGTAAGTAGGTGAGTAGATAATGGGCAATTGCGGGTAGGCATTTTTTCATTTTTGATCTCAGAATGGGATTTAGCACCCTTGAAAACTCCCCAGTGCCAATTTTCATCTCAAAACTCCGTTTAGCTTGAGCAACAAACGGTTGGAAAGAAAACGAAATGACGTCATAAGTGGATGGGGCTGAGGGTTCCCCTGGACAAGGCGGTAAGGGGCCTTTGCCTGTGACGTCATTTCGCTTTATTTCCACTGGTTTATGGCACACTTTCGATCATCTGACATCACTCATACAGCACCTTTTCGGAAAGCACTCGCCGAGAAGAAAATAAAATAAAACCGGTGAAATTGCCTATTATCTACTTATCTACTACACAAGATAACAAATGTGCTAATGTGTTTTACTAGGCTTAGCGTAAGCTGACATTAACATCATTTAGGCTGTTGAACTGATATTATTATTTTTAAATAATTGTTTATTTCATATAAATGTATATACAAAACAAAAATTGCACTTTTAATCAAAAATAATCCCCCCCCCCTCCACTTAAAGCAAAGCTTGTGACGTGGGGCGGGGAGTCATATGCTCAAATCTTAAATATATTAAATATTTATGAACAAATTTAAATTTTAAATGTATGATTAATTGAAATGTACAAAACCAACCTCTCTAGCTCGATAAATCAATTTGTTCTGAATGAAAGTACATGAAATAGAAACAAAACAGAAATTAACCCAAAACGAAAAACGCTGCAAAGTCCTTGTCACATGGGGTTTATTATTCTACAGAAATGTTGGCTGTACATTTATTGTTTGTTTCATGTGAAATAATTGAAATAGCTATTTCTGATGGTTTCCAACAATTTTGGCCCCCAAAACACAAATTAGGTAGGTAGGTACGATCTTTTTTTTTTTTTTTTCAAATTAACTTTGATCATTGGTAGTGCCATTTAATCGTCTTGATCCACGTGTTGACACTTTTTCTAGTGTTATTCTACAAACTGATGGTGATTTTAGACGATTTCGCAGGTTTTTGACTCATACAAAATCAATTTTGGGAGCTGAACATCTGGTACAACCTCAATTTTCCACTCCTTGGCCAAAATCGACCTCATATTCGATCTTCTCGTCCCCAAAAACATGGAAAACGATACCTCAAAAGCTCATGTTACCAACATGTTGCTAAAACGCAAAAAGTACCTATTTTTACACACATTTTCACTCACAACACCCCTGGGAATATTCCGATCGGGCTGAAAAGTTTCGGGACACAACTAGGGCCCAAATGGAGCATGTGTGCGAATGAACGACTTTTTTAGACCGAAAATGAAGCATGTACACGTGATACGGCGGACGGCGGACGGACATTGCATTTTTTGAATCTACGCACCTTGAAACGGAAAAGAAAAAAGTTTGAGGGGGGGTTATAAAAATTTTTTGCTGAGCGATTACATAGGTGTATTATTCAGAGAATAATAAACCAAAAGCACCTTTTGACCTATGAAGCATAATTCCTGATCGTATGCTCGTATAACACTGTGTGATGTTTTCTTATGATCAACTTAATATATAATATCTCCGAACTTAAATTAAACTTAAATGTATTTTCAATTTTAATAATAAACTCATCATATCCGATATTCTTATTTATCCAATCTTTGAATTTCTTCTCACTGTATTGCACAACACTTTCATTTTCTTTCAAGTTTAGGAGTTTCGGACAACAAAACATCCGACAGTTCTGTCCCATTGCAGTGTTCATCTTTGGTACCATAAATTTATTGCTGGTGCTCTTGTTGCTCTGCCGTGTCCCACCCTCTACAGATATGCTGTCTTAGAGTGGAATTAAATCAGCGATGATCTGATGTGGAGTTGCCAAAGTGGTAGAATGTGCATTCTTTTGAATAGCTCGGCTGACCTTATTCTGTAATTACTCCTACTTATGATCCTCATAATGCTTTTTTGTGAGGAGTACAGAGGTTTCAGAGTTTCTTTACTCGCTTTACCCCAAGCTACTGTACTAATGCAAAATATATACTGTACGTAACTGCTGTTTATTGAGAATATTCCTAAGATCACGGAACATGTAAAATAATTTTCTAATCTTATTCACTGTATGTTCGATGTGGTTCTTCCATTTAATATCCGAATCAAGTTGTACGCTTGTACGGGGGCACTGATTGTTTCTGCGTATGGTCGAATGTGAAAATGCCCACAACACTTCAGCATGAATGACATGTATAGCCTCATTGATGATCCTGTACTCATCCCATTAGCATTGGCTGAGGGTAGGCCTATTTGGATGACCATGGAATCCATCGATTGCCTGATCAGATGTTTAGTAACTGTTTGTCAACGCTTATCAACAAGCGTTGCTTGATTTTAATTGAGGCGTGTGACAACTCCAATCGAAGCAGTGGCGTGGCGATTCCAGCGGTGGCTGTAATTGCTCCGAATCCTTCCCTCTTCCAGGGTTTCCTACCCAGTGATGACCCTTATTATCCAGTAACAGCAGAAGCGTGTCACAATCAATATACGAGAGAATCCTTCGGTCAAAAACTGTCGCAGAACCTTCTCGAAACTACGTGCCTCCGGTTGATTGAACCCCCTTGACAGAAGCCAAGAGCCAGTCATTGGGAGCAATTTCACCTTCAGGGAGGGGTAGCCTCGTAGGGAGAGCCTTCTAGACCCCCATCATATCATTCATCACTGGACAGGATGAAGGGGGAAGATGGAGATTTGATGATTGTGGACAAGGAGGTCCTGGGTCCGGTGATACAACGGCCTTCTCCGTCGTTAAGTAATACGTAGGACACGTCCAGGAGGCCACGACTCGTCTGGGTCACGTGTTTTTAAGCTGAAGAGGGTCAGCACAGCATGGGTCACGTTGTTGGGGGTTCGGCTGAGTCTAAATTAATTTATTGATAAATTTGGATAAGATGTTTCTCAAATAGGCTCAGACGTATATCTCTTATTGAAGGGGTTGTATAAATGGTTGGATGTATTGGATAACAGTCTTTGCCGAGAAAGACGGGAAAACCCCAGAGGTACCTACCTAGATTTCTCCAGCATTTCTCCTATGTAATTCGTGTCTCTCAATTCATCAAAACCCAAGAAACCGTTGCGAAAACTTCCTTCTCACTACCTCGTATGAGCCAATTCATCCTTCTTAGAACAGTTGGAGTTGCACCCCTCTTCACACTCTCCCTCTCTCATTATCAGCATCTGTTGGGAGAAAGCAAGAAGATTGAGTTTGCAACCCCCGAGTATCACGGACTTCACAGTAACTGGGTCGCTTCAGACGGCGCATTTGAAATTCGGCTTGTGAGGTAGAAGGTTTAAGTTAATTACGGTTTCGTAACCCATTTCCTCTGAATCTGGATCGGTGGACTGGATGTGCTTCACAAATGATCCCGACTAAATTTAGTTTGCTCAATAGGTCTTTGTTATTCACACTGCAAGTTACAAGGCGACGAATCGCCTTGAAACCAAGTGGGTAGGTGCCATTCACAGGAAATCACCTCATTACTTCAAATACAGAGCAGATTGAGAACCGCCTAAGCCAGGTGTCGGCTCTTTGGTTAATTTCGAACAAAAAAGTCCTCATAGAAGTTCTCGAAAAACCCTTATTTGTTTTCAATTTAATGGCAATAATAAAATATGTTTTTTCCACTCATGACATTATTAAGTCTTCATTATTTCGGCATATTATATTATTTACGGGACAGTAAATTTTTAAAATGGCGTATGACCTATAGGTACAGTTCCACACTTAGGCGGATACTGTAGATAAAGGGGTTCATTTCTGTTGAAAACTGTTGTGATCGGCTGCTCCTCCACAACCAATGTAATGTACATACATGTTGTACCTCAGAGTGGGGACCCCCCGACCCCCCTCTGATCATGTCAGGGGCCTATAAAGAGCCGAGGGGCCAACAAATACATAACCATTCTCAAGCTAACTTTCGGCCTCGTCTGTTCATCCTTATTCACTACAAAAACTAATGAGCTGTCTGATCAGGAGCCTAACGTACCCAGGAGGAACTATACCAAATAGGCACATATTACTCTTGCAGGCTCAAAGGCTCAATTACTGGCGCCAGTGATTTTAGTTTATTATTTTCATTAACGAATCTTTGGAATCGAGCATGAAGAAAAAAAACGCTGCAAAGTCCTTGTCACATGGGTTTATTATTCTATTGGAGTTCTAGAGATTCTTGTTGGCTGTTGAATTTATTGTTTCTTTCATGTGGAATGATTGAAATAGCTATTTCTGATGATTTCCACCAATTTTGGTCCCCAAAACATGAAATAGGTACGCTTTTTTTCCAGATCATCTTTGATCATTGGTAGTGCCATTTAATGGTCTTGATTCACCTGTTTACACTTTTTCTAGAGTTATTATACACAATGATGGTGATTTCAGACAGTTTTCCAGGTTTTTGACTCATAAAAAACCAATTTTGGGAGCTGAACCTTTGGTAAAACCTCAATTTCCGCGTCTTTGGTCAAAATCGACTTCATATTCGGTCTTCTGGTCCCCAAAAACATGGTAAAAGATACCTCAAAAGCTCATGTTACTAACCTGTTGCTAAAACGCAAAAAGTACCTATTTTTACACACATTTTCACTCATAACACCCCTGGGTGTATTCCAATCGGGCTGAAAAGTTTCGGGACACAACTAGGGCCCAAATGGAGCATGTGTGCGAAAGAACGAATTTTTTAGACCGAAAATGAAGCCGGTACACGTGATACGGCGTACGGCGGACGGACATTGCATTTTTGGAATCTACGAACCTTGAAACGGAAAAGAAAAAATTGTATGGTTTCCGTATGTAGAACTCGAAAATGGAATAAAAAAAATTTCTGTCCGTCCGCCGTACGCCATACTTCGCACTTTTCTTCGTTACCATGAACCAGAATTAATGAAATCTGGTTTGTAGGTCTCGGTTTTGGAGTCTAGTTGGTCCGCGGAGCTTGGCGTTATTGTCAGTCATCTCTAAAGGGTGAAAAATAGGGGAACTTTCAATAGAAGGGTATGGTTTTTTGCGTTTTTGAATTGTTCTCGAACTATCAATTTTTTGAGATCATCCAGAGCATTGCACGTCGAGACGTTCGTTTGCACCGAAAAGTTTCGTCAACATGATCGTGAATGAAACGGTATAGGTAAATCCGCCCTAGATATCATTAGATGTGAAATAGATTTGGTTGCTCTGTGGTATTATTTCATTTGAAGAATGGCGGATGTTCTGGATTTTGTTGACCTGTACTTTTGAAACTTGAAGAAACGTTATGCTTCATGAATAACAACACATAATTCCTCGTCCCCAATCATGTATACCTAGGGACAGTTTTCCTTTCATACACTTGCTTCTGAGATATTGTTTCTTTTACTTTGTAACTTTCATTTTACTTTACTATGAGACCCTTGTAATTTTTATATTCATTTTTTCCCCTGATTAGAATGACTTACTGATTGATTTTCTAGCATGTAATTGGGCTTGTCCCGTGAAATAAAGAAATAAGAAATAATTTATTAATGATTGCATTATTGAATCCCGCGCATTCTTGTGAAACTGTAATTCCCGGGCCGGCTCCAGTACTCGATTTACGGCGTTCTTGGGGGGGGGGGGGGGGGGGGCTCGAGGTCAGTTACTGGCCACAGGAAACAGTGGTCTAAGCAGAAGGGGCATCTATTCAGGTAAAGAATAAACCGATGTGTAATAATTTGCAGCGTTTTCACGTATACTCCTGAGGTACGGCCTAAAATTAGCTGATATTATTTTGCACTGATTCCAGGCTCCGTCGAAGACCAAAAAAAGGGGGGGGAAAAAGATTATAGCAATTTCGGTCCCGACAACGAGTAGAACTTGAAAATTTCACGTCCTAAGACCCGTCTAGGCAATAGTGGAGCTTTTCATTGTAAGTAATCCAAATTATGTACATACAGGCGGTTCATGTCAAATTATAGGAATCACGGTTAGCTGAACTGCTCTTGATTCAGCGGCCTCTGCCGCATTCTTAACCTCCATCCAGTTCTAGACCACAATGGTATGGTTCCCATCAGCTTTTTACTTCTATGGACAGTAAATCATTTCTTGGCGCATTGAAGAAGAAACCTTTGGTGCCCAAATGACAAAACCGCGTACGCTCAGGTGGTTTCCGGTTGAGTAGAAACAATACGTATTCTACACTTACCAAGAAAGCGTTGTGATATATAGTCCGTAATGCGAGTAATATGATGTCGCAGGGAAAGACGCTTTAGGTACCTGGGGATGTGGAACACGAAATTCAACAGAAAAATTGAGGAGAGACATCCGAAGATGCTGACTGGAGTCTTCGCAGTTGGGTATGTTCATGTTAGAATGCTGTGTAATAATAATAATAAATAGGTACATCCTATATGTATGTGATATCATTACTTTCACTTCGTCAGCTTTCCATAAAATTTGAACGTTTGCCCTGCCTAACTTGAAAAATTCGACATTTATATATAGGTATCTTATTTTCACAGTCATGGTCAGGTTAAACGGTATACGGTCATGTATTATGATGAGAATGCTTATTACTAGCGGTTGGCTACTAGCTTACTAGATCGGTATGTAGATTGCAATATTCTCGACTGTGTATATTTTCCCTTTATTTTCATAAATTATACTACCGTTGACATCCAACGTATATAATAGTAATATAATAATTATTATAGTATCAATAATAGCGGTTTTGTGGTTAATTAAATTGAGCGCATAAGTACTTGCCCACCCTTAAAAAAAACTTGATTCAAAATTACCGTGGTGGCACAAATGCACTGCCCGGGAATCGAACCCGGCTCACGAGAATGGGAATCTCGCATGATACCACTACACCAGCAGTGCTTGATATTTAAAATTTGTGACCTGTTGATACCTACACAGTAAGTAAATAACTCGTGACCTACGAACCGCAACTTCTCAATTCACGCAGCGTTTCTCTGGTCGGTCCAGAAACCGATTCCTGTTGCGAGACCAAACACCACGTAACTACGATGGGTTGACAAAAAATATTCTCTTGGCGTAAGATGCAACTCTGAATTGCAAAACTTCGTGCTGTGTAAAAGTTGAAAAAAAAAAAAACGTGCTAACAGGCCAATTATACCATTTTTCTTCTCAACTAACGTTCCCTGAAGATGAACGAATAAACGTTCGGAACAAGTTCTTTCACTCGACCGCACCTCAATAACCCCCACAAAATCTTCAGATTTTGAGAAATTATAATATACATATAAATATATGTATTTATATATATTTGTTTATTTGTCACTCCAGACGATACCTATCTGACCATGGGTACATGACAAAAATGCCGAATTTCGTCAAAATGTTCTTACTGCCAAACAGAAGGATGATTTCGAAGATGAGCAATTTTCAGAAATTCCAAGGGGTTCAAATTTAAGTTTTTAGAGGTCTTAATCTGTACGGCAAAAATCGCCAACAGTTCTTGATATAAAATCACTGAAAGTAGTATGGAAGTGTGAGTAAAGACAGAAAAAGTCCATTTAAGTTGTTTTTCATACAGAATAGGCGCCAAATTTGTATTTTTTGGGGTCATAAATTTGTATTAAGAGCTAAAATCAATATTAATTCACCTGACGTTGTGCGGAATGGTGATTCACGACGGAGCGACTATTTCGATTATGAAAAAATATTTTTCTCAAAAAAGAATGGGTCAAGTTTGACATTAAAAGGGTCAAAAATCGGTAAAAATGGCAAAATCATGAAAAAGGTGTATAGGTAATTTAACGAAATGACTTTGGTGTGGTGTCAGGAAGTGGTTGAAAGTACAATTTAACGGATTTTGACCGAAATGGGCGGTACCTGCCGCCAAACATATCGATACTATTATTAAGAAAATGGAAGTACCTATTGTGTGGAAATCTCCACACCGGAACTTTGATAGGTACTTGAGTATTAAACGGAGGCCACCTAACCTACAGAAATATTTCGTACCGGATACAAAAAATAACTACATAATTGGAAAGAACACACTTTAATAGATTTACAGGTGAAGTTTAGAATTAATCCGACGCCTGGTTCTAACCGAAAAGTATCTACCGAAAAGTACCTACTGCTCGCTGCCGCTCGCATTGTCAAGCGATCTGGATGCTCGCTAGCGCTCGCATCTCAAAAAAGATAAACAATCCCAGAAACTATCCCGTGAATGAGTAGGTTGTTTGGGACTTCTGAATAGATTAGTGGAATGTAATGTTAGGTATAAAATACCAGAAAACAAGACAAGTAGAGCTCTGTAGGTTAGGTGGCCTCCGTTTAATACTCAAGTACCCTTTGATAGATAGGATGACACCGAAAGTTTAGTAGCTACCTTTGAACTGCGGATACCTACATCAACGATTTAGATATACGAGTCATAATAGGGTGGGATTATTAGACTGAACTTGAGGGCCAGTAGCACTCAAGTATTGGAAGATGAGCCCTCAAGTCACCAATCCACACTTGGGAACGTGAGTGACATGAACACTTGAGTAGCACTCTCACTCGAACTGAGCCCGTATTAATAAAACCAACTCACTGCTCAAGTTGATTCGAGACTCCACTCCTACAGCCAACTTTTCAAGTAACCGCCATAGGTATACCAGCTTTACCATTGGCTTTTCATCGTTTATAAGTTCGTTTTCACTTTCACGTTATATTATATTCATTACTACGATTTCCCCTAATTAGCCCTATTATTTAATATACTTAGTATTCTTTTAGCGAATTTTCGAAGAAAAGGAAGCTATTGTTCTCGGTCCAAAATTTTTAAAACTCGAATTTCCGAAAGATTTTTATACCAAAATCCGTTTCAGACCATCCTGAATTCACTGCCGAAAGACACCAAAAATTATATGTATATATTTTTAAATCACCAAAAATTATTTATTATATTTATATATTTATATATGTATGTGTCATTCCAGACGATAACTCTCGACAGAATTGAGATAAAAAGTTCAAATTTGCACGAAAAATCTGTCTTGGCAATCGACAGGCTAAGTTCGTAGATGGGCAGAATCGGATCACTCTAAGGGGGAGTTTTGGGGAGTTTTAGGGGGGAAAAATTACCCATAAATTCCCAAAATGAAACAGTCGGACAAGTGACACCTCATTTTAAAGGTTTTTCTACGCTGAACACGATGGTGAAATCAGAATTGCGATATCTCATTTCGTTCTCAAACTGGAGCACTTTGAAGATGAAGGAACGTGGTTATTTCTTGAGATAAAACAGTTTTACATAAAATCAGTTATTTCTTCGAAAATTCGCTCTTATAGCCATGCTGCATGACTGTGGTTTTTTCATTTTATAGCCAAATATGAACCTTCGGAATAGAGCATGAAAAAAACCCATTTAACCCCCCCCCCCCTCAAAATTTGATGGTTCCCGTTTCAAGGTATGCAGAATCCGAAAATGCAATAAAAAACTATTACTAAAATTATTACACAACGGTTTATTATTTACCTACTTCAATTGATGGCTAGAAGGGAAGGGCAATGTTCTATTGGTTATTTTTGAGCGATATTTCTGAGAGACTGATTTGTGGTGTACCTACCGTTTTACTCTGGTTTGACGTATTTTTGAAACGCTTGTTCCACACTGAAGTACCTAACCTACCTTGTTACTTGACACTAATTTGAAAATACTTAACATTACCTTTATGCGAAACGTCGGTACTCGTGCATTGTGTTTGACAAATGGAATTAAAAATGATTTTTTTCTTCTCGTTGCCTTGAACAACATTACCTACTTACCTGGTTTTCATGCCTGGTTTTTACTCGAGGAAGTCGCTGAGCGCCTCATGTAAGAGACGAACTCCGGATTGGTATTAATAGATGGAGTGAGACTCTCACTTACCTGAGTGAGTGTGGATTGTACTTGAGGTTATCATGTCCCTTTAAAATGTATATCCGTCATGGGGCGTCTGCGTGAGGGCAACAAATGGGAAAGAAGAACAGGGTTTCTTTCAGGGAGGTTACTTTTTACCAGGTTACTGTGTGGTTTCCAGTAATTTTTCGATTTCATAGTTTTTCACTTGACGTTCCGTTTAGGTTTACCAGATTCTCCCTTCCAAAAAAGAGTATATCCTTGGTTAAAAAAAGAATAAATAGGTCATGTTAGGTCCTTTATGAATTTTTACATGAAATCATCTAACTGAATTTATTGCGATAGTAAAAATAATATTTTATTAGGTCAGTTAACTTTTGGTTTATTAGTTTCAATAATAAACCTTTGGAATCGACTGGAGACCAGTCTATTAATCCTACCCTAAGTGTCCATGTGTGGACGGTCCGTGATGTTTTTTGCGCGTTTTGGACCACTCGTTGGGTTATTGTGCATTGGTACTCCAGCGCGTAACATATCATTTGTGATCTCGCTCGGTACAAGTAGGGCACGGACCACCTGTAGTGTTGTAGTGCTTTCGACTGCGAGGAGGTAAAATATTGTTTGGTGATAGCCCGAAAGCCGTCGGTAAACTAGAAGGTACGAGAAGGTAAAAAAAAAGGTCAGTGGAATGCAGACCTCCCTGATGAGTCAGTTAAAAAGGACCAGCAGGTTCTTCACCTCGAGGCAAATCAGCCCTTCGTCCCATAAATAACGCCGTATCAGAGGCCCGAAAGAAACTGGAGTGTTCAAGGGCTTACGTGGAAGTAACAAAGTCTTTTGATAGCGCCCCGAACGCCTTGGAAAGATTTTTTTTTGTCGAGGGAAGCTGTGATAGTTTTTTAATGCACCTTTACAACCCAATGGTAGACGCGTTTTGGGATTACTCACATCTAGCGGTACTGAGCGATGCCAGTTCCATCCGGACGTTTTTTCCAAGATAAAAGTGATGCCGAGAGCTGAGAAGGATTGGAGCTAATCCGGAAACATAAAATAGCCTCTTGGGGTTTAGGGTCGTTCCCATCTTCAGCCGTTAGTTCCCGTGAAGTCTGACACTTGTTGAACGTAAGAACACCAACCTTCTTACCTACCTGTTTGAATTGTATCCACGAATTGATATGAACTGACCGCAACGGTTTTTCATGTTCTGGCTGAACTACTTAGTAAACCTACTCACGGAACCAACTTTATCCATGTGCCATTCAGAGAACAACCATAATAATAATCAACAGCATAATAATAACTACAAGCAAATATATTTTACTTGCGCTAGATCATCCTAATATAGGTAATTAAAAATTGTACGCACAATTTAATCTTGAGATAGGCAAATTAAATCCAGGCGTACACCGTATACCCAATTATGCAGGTAGTGTAAGCAACAAATTAGGCACCAACTTTGTCATCAAGTTTAAAAAAAAAATTATATATATATTCAAGAAATCATTGTAAATTTTGATGAAAATCAAGAACCAAGTTTTTACTGGTAACTGAAACATAATCCACTGTAATATTTCTAGGTAGGTGCCTAATTACGAGTACAATGGAGCAACGAATCCTATTATAGGTATCAAATGGGCTGGTGGGAGCATCCGCAGTACAAAATAAATATATATTAAGTGCAGCCAAGTTGAATAAGAAGAATTATAATACAGAGAAGAATTATAGAACAGCCAATTCGTACTTTATATTTATAGATAATGAGCTACCTAATGGGTCTTGTAAATGATGATTATAAAGGTATTAATAATATCGGAACTATTACTTCAACTCTCAAATTCCTCATTGTGAAAGAAGCCCATACTATTAGATAAATCGTCTTTTGTAACACACGAGTGACGTAAGCTGGGGGAGCGCGAACCGTTCCCAGGAGGATGAGGAACGCCGATCTAAATGAGAACTGGGAACTGGTCGCTCTATTTGTATTCAAACAAGTCATCTTCAGTGAAAACCTGACAGAAGAACAGGAAGGTTTTTATCGAAGGTATCACGGGAGATTTCCAAGTTAATAATAAAATACGAATAATGACGTATGCGCACGTAGGCACCTATTTAGATAAATATTTGTTTTTAAATAAAAGTATACAATACATCATCCTGAGAATTTGAGGCCAACCGAATTGTCCTACGAAAAGGTAATTCCTCCTCTATGATTTTTTTCAAATATTATCGCACTTCCTCAGGTGAATATAATTGTTCGATTGTGTAATAATTTGCATAGTTTTCTGATTACATATTATAGAAATATAAAAACAATAGAAGATCATGACAAAAATGAACGGTATCTAGGAAAACTGAGTCAAAGATCTGATGTAAAATCCTTTGACATCATGCGAAGGATTGACGGATGTTGATCCTTAAAAGAACGTAAGGATGGTCTAAATAAATCGATTCAACTTTCAACCAATAAAAGATCAAAAAATATAATTGATTCTATCGTCAGTACTATAATAGATTAAGTACCTATGATCTACTTGGTAAGCACGTTTACAATGACAATTATAGGATCATTTCAGGTCAATTAAATCTGTGATCCGTCTGATTTTTAGAGCAGGCTATCTTTAGTAGCAACACGAAACCTGTATTTTTAAGATTAAGAATCCTGCCTCCAAAACTTATGTTTGTTGCGAAGACACTTCACCATTACTTTAACAAATTATCTTCAAAATGTCCCCCATTGTGAAGGCATTACTCGTATTTACTCTGGTATAGTTGTACATGTCCCGGTCCCAAGACATGAGACTTTTTCAAAAGGCAGTATGTCTACCTGGCTCCTCGTTTGTTCATGGAACTACCGCCGCACCTTATGATCACCCAATCGTTTTGTAAATTTAAGAGAGGCTTGAATGACTTCCTTGCCAAGCAGTACGCGGAAAATGATCGTATATCCATACTTAGCCGCTTTAACAACTAAATGTCCTGTCCCTGTATTTCATTGTAAATCCTTTCCTTAATTTAAGCGTCATCACTCGTGTTTATCCAAGCCATTAAAGTCTTTCATCTCTGTCAGTAGAATAAGTTATACAACGTATTATGATGAAAATATTTTTGTAACTAGGCATTTTAATTAGCAACTCCTGATCTCCGGACAATTTTCTAAATTTTGGAGATCAGAAACTTCCGATATCCTACTGCTCTTAATGTATAGTATCAAATACTTATACTTATAATTATAACTTATTATTGTATGTATCTACGTATTCTCTTCTTGTGAATAAAGGCTTTGAAATTACAAAAAAAAGCTGCAAATCCCTGCACAACGGTTTACTATTTTGTACAGAATACCCTCCTGTTACAGATCACAGCTCTATGTATAGATAACCCGTCTATATAATATAGTATGTACTATTCTGTACATATTATGTAGATCGCAGATCCTCCGTAGGTACCTAACCCCGTACTCGTTACTAGGTACCTACCTAAATCACGAGTTAAATGTTGCTAAAATAAATTTGTCGATGACAAACAGTAACTAAAACGGCGAAAAGAAACGCAAATAATGAAGTTCTGAAGGAAAATTGTTGATGTGGAGTGAAAAAAGTTGCAAAAGTACCTACCAACAAACTCTAGCCCCTTCTACGTAGATGCTATAATGAACCGTTGTGTAATAATTTACCGTTGTGTAATAATTTACCCATCAATAATACTTCAACGTTTGTTCAAGTTTCACTACCTATCAACAAACTCCTAAAGAGCCATCATTTTTCAAATGAAATAATATCAGATAACAACCAACTCGACTTCATACTCCGTGATTATAATCAGGTGTTCCCTAGCAATGATTTTATCTCGGGCCAATTCCCGATTGTTAGCGCGTCCCTAGTGATGATATTTGGGCTGAATGTATACAATTTCATTGACCCTGCTGTTGAAAAAGCCTGTCGGTGCAAACTTCTGGGCATTACTGTGACAGAACGGCTGGACGTACGATGCTCCGGGTGGTCTTAAAAAACTCCCAAGTTCGAGAACTATTTAAAACCGTGAAAAAATGCGAGAAAACGGCGTCCTGAAGAGCTCAACCCCTATTTTTCACCCCTTAGGGATAACTGACGTTAACGCCGAGCTTCGAGGACCAACTAGACCCCAACTGGCACCTATAAACCGAATTTCGTCAATTTTGGTTAATGGTAACTAAGAAAAGTGCGAAGTACGGCGTACGGCGGACGGACAGAAATTTTTGTATTGCATTTTCGGATTCTACATACCTTGAAACGGAAACCATCAAATATTGAGGGGGATTAAAAAATTTGTTTTCATGCTCGATTCCAAGGGTTCATCATTGAAAATAATAAACCAAAAAATTATGACGCCAGAATCATCACATGGGTGGGGTGGACTGAGAAAAGATGTTAGGAAATCTGAGCGCCTCCACCGATTTTATAGGTTCAGAACGTGAAAATCTTCAGCCCAGCCAGCGGAGGCGTACGCTTATTGGTGGTCCCCGCCAGGAGTGATTTCACTGTATCGCCGGTATTATTTTATACCCAATCCATCTAAATCGATTTGGTTCGTTATGTTTATTATTACAGGATGTCTTCATGCTTCTAAATGGTTGGTCACACGAGCGCAGCTTCATCCAAATACTCTCAGCGGCCGGAGAAATCCTCCTCTCATCTTTGATATCATCTCAAGGCCATCAATTTGGAGATTCTGCAAGTTCAGTCGTCTCAGATTTTCCGTCTATAGAAAGCCAGCTGTTTCATCCGGTTCGGCTTTCTCGTTCCGCTGGACTTGTTACACTTCTCTCATAATATTCTGCTCCGGCCGTTTTGCTGTTATGAAGGGGGAAAGCCCATATCTGGTCATTAAGGCTGGTAAAAACACAGTTTGATGCCTGTAATTGTTCGAGATTACCGGCTTACCCATTTATTTTTTATCCTTTTCCTTGGGCACTCCGGGGCTGTTACGACATTTGGAGACCTCGAGCTGGGCTAAGGCCGGTTAGTGCAAGGCCGTCCTTACGCCGGGTTATCGCTTATCACATCCTCGATTTTCGGATGAAACATTTTTAATTGAATATACCTAAGTAGGTTCATTTTGATTTATTATTTTCAATAATGAAACTTTGGAATCGAGCATGAAAAAAAATTCTATCCCCACTCAAAATTTGATGTTTACCTACGTTTCAAGGTATGTAAATCCGAAAATGCAATAAAAAAATTTCTGTCTGTCCGCCGTACGCCGTACTGAGCACTTTTCTTAGTTACCATGGAAAAAAAAAGATGAAATTCGGGCTATAGGTTCCGTTCGGGGTCTAGTTGGTCCTCGAAGCTCGGCGCTACTGTCAGTCATCTCTAACGGGTTAAAAATAGGGGTTGACATTTTCAGAACGCCGTAGCTCGAAAACTTTCGATAGAAGGGTACGGGTGTTTTTAACGTTTTTAAATTGATCTTGAACTAAAGAATTTTTTGAGACCACCCTGAGCACTGTACGTCCAGCCGTTCGTTTGCTCCAAAAAGCTTCGTCAACACGATCGTGAATCAAACGGTATAAATCCGGCCCAGATATCATCACTAGGGAGCACCTGATTATAATCAAGGATGGCTGTATGAAGTCGAGTTGGTTGTTCTGCGATATTATTTCATTTGATAAGTGATGGATTTTGTTGGTAGGTACTTGTGAAACTTGAACAAACGTTGAAGTATTATTGGTGGGTAAATTATTACACGATGGTAAATTATTACACAACGGCAAATTATTACAAAACAGCAAATTATTACACAACGGTAAATTATTACACAACGGTTCATCTACCAAGAAGGGGCTGGATTTTGTTGATCGGTACTTTTGCAACTTGACCAACCGTTGAAGTACCTATTATTGATGGGCAAGTTATTACACAACGGTTCATTATACTTGACCACGAGGGTAGGTATTGACCACAAAAAACAGTGATCTACGCAGAAGGGGCATCTATTTCACTCCACATCAACAATTTTCCTTCAGAACTTCATTATTTGCGTTTCTTTTCCCCATTTTAGTTACTGTTTGTCATCGAAAGAATTATTTTAGCAACATTTAACTCGTGATTTAGGTAGGTACCTAGTAACGAGTACGGGGTTAGGTACTAACCTACGGAGGGTCTGCGATCTACATAATATGTATAGAATAGTACATAATATATTATATTATATAGAGGGTTATCTATACAGAGAGCTGATCTGTAACAGAAGGGTATTCTGTACAAAATAATATACCGTTGTGCAGGGATTTGCAGCGTTTTTGAATTGACACGGCAAATAATCTTCACGCTTATAACAAATTCCAATGTAAATTTCCAAACCTTCATAATGCATTTCGGTACTAGGTAGCGAGGCAATTTTCTAACCTAATAAAATACCTATCTTCGTAACGCAATCTGCCTATTAGCTCCCGAATGGTGCGCGTTTTCATCTCAGCTCAACCCTGGTAATGCGGCAATAAAAATTGCTCCTCAAGCTCAAGCTACATAATATCAGTGATATAGAAAGGACCTTAGTAATTGGGATACCTAGGTACCTACCTAACTAGTGGGTCCGCTGACCAGTAGTATAGCCTCTCGTATCTCCAGAGGAAAAGAAACAACGCAAACCTAAGACAAATAATAAGCTGTTTTTGGATTTTTTGGCGCCACTAACTGGCTTCGTCTTGGTACCAAAACCTATAATATAGCGATACCTGCCAGTATATCCTGAAAATTTGAAGTCGTAAGATACCTCTATTACCCGTGTTTTGGCTCTTGCGGCCCCACTTCTGGCGCTGTGGCGCCTCTCCTTGGAGTCGCCGAGCCAACAAAAGATATACAGCAAACTCTGGGGGTTCAAGGAGTATACTGTCGAAATTTCAGATTTTTTCGATGGTTCCAAGGGTGACTTCCCTTGGTACAGACATACGTAATATCCACCCGCTAATTTCGCTCGACTCAGATTAGGATCGCTTCATACGAATCAGATTAGGATATCCGAATTTCATATTGGACGGAGATCAGTAGGTATAAAATACACTCCCGTCCTCCTACTAGAAACTAAATCAACCGAAAAATTTGACCCTCTCAAAATTTGTTGATTCTAATTAACCTACTTTCTTTTGTTTCAGTTTGCTGCTTTGCTGCTTTGCTGATTGGTGAGTTGTATCATTTATATATTTTGCCATACTACCCTCCTTTCTAAGGAAGAATAGGTATATTTTATCCTAACTGCTATCAGAGTGGCTGGTTTACAGCCCATCGAAAGGTAACTTATTGAAAAGGCACCTGATACTGTCATATTTACCTATTCATAGATCGGAAGTACATAAGTAAGACCAAATAAGTACAGTGGTCAAATCGGCTTTCCCAGTATTCTTTGTCAATCAATTATTTAATTGGACCTATTATAATTCGTAGCGATGGCCTGTCATTGATGAAGTTAAACGAGTCGTTCCGAACCTTTCTCGAATTACGCCTCACAACCTGAATGTTACACTAACATCCCCCTTCCTATTGAATCTTTTCACGATGAACCAATTATTATAATTATGAAATCGATCACATATGGTTGACCCAATTATTATACATGGAAATGAAGATAATATATAGGTACGGAATCGATAATGAAAAAACAATTATAATCCCCCCTCCCCCTCAAAATTTGATAGTTTGTGTTACAAGGTACCTGCGTTGAACCCGAAAATGGAATAAAAAGATTTCTGCCCGTACGCCGTACTTTCCTTACCTACCATGAAACAAAAAAATTTTTAAAATAGTTTGTAGGTCCTATTTTTTAGGGGTCTAGTTGGCCCTCTAATGTCGGCGTTACTGTCAGACATCTCTAAGGAATGAAAAAAACAGGGGGTTGAAATTTTCAAAACGCCGTAGCTCGAAAACGTTCGATGGAAGGGTAGGTATGGTTTTTATGACGTTTTAAAATTTACTCCGAACTTGGGGATTTTTTAAGACACGGAGCATTGTACGTCCAGCCGTTCTTTCATAATATTAGGACCCTGAAGTTTGAACCGAAAAGCCTCAAGATGTCGGTGAATCATACGTTGTACCTATATACCCAGCCCAGATATTATTGTTACGGAACAGCTGATTATAATCACGCATGGGGCGTGGCTTTGGCTTTAGGCTTTTTATGAAATGCCCGTGTTCGTGCTCCGTCTCCGTGTACCTAGTTTCCTAGTTATATTATTTCATTTGAAGAAAAAATATGGTTATTTAGGATTTTGTTGATAGGCACAAGCCAACAATTTTGTTGTTCCAAACAAATGATCCAAATTAGGAGAACATTTGGTGACATATCGAGGGCCCTACGAAGGTTCAGACTGCATAAATGGCATAAATGGCTCGTGGGGTCGATATGCATTGCACGGGGCGGTGGAAAAATGCATTATTTATGTCTCTGTAATGGCCGAAAGTTAGAAAGCGCATTCTTCGACTCTGGTATCATTTTTGTCTTGTCTGCGTGTGTGCGTGCGTGCGTGGTAGGTATCCACCAGAAAAAACTATCCTACAAAATCAGGGTCTTACGCTAATAGGAATTCAGTGATCTATACAGTCTATACAGAAAAATAATCAACCGTTGTGCGATAATTTGCAGCGTTTTGCTATTAATCACATAAGTGTGTTCGTAACAAGTAAACCATAAATTACCGCCGGTTTCTTACTTCAGAATCACAATGGATGTATGCAAAGAGTTGATGCTGACGCTGAATGTTAATTATGTTATCTGAATATTGTTTGAAAGTACTTAGTTAAAATCTTGATCTTTCCGTTATTTTTCTAATAATGCTACTTGTATGTGAATAATTCCGAATCAAATTTATTTTACATATTATATTCACTAGGTACATCTAATGAGACGACGAGAGTATTATGGAAAATTTGTTGGGAATATAGTTCGATAGTCGTTTAGCGTGACTAAAATCGATTATTATCGCATGTGTCATGTGAAATGTGTTTATGAAAAATGTTGATTAAATCTGTCGTAATTTAGGTACGTATATTGCTTTTAACCTTCGCGTAGTTATGTTAATTGAAATAAGGTTTCAAAGCGGGCGCATCTGGATGTTTGCCTTATTGACATCTCGATTGTAAACAAGATGAACATTGAACTATTGACAGTAGGTACCTACCAGCCTTCATAGTCTACCCAAATATTTTCTTTTTCGAATTCAAATATTGGCAGTATTCCTTATTCTTATGTAAAAGTAAAAATGTTTCGTGACCTCGTGTATACTGCGCAACCGAGTGCTACCATTTATTAGGAATGAATTCATTTCTATTAATGGAACATGGAACTCATTCCATTGTAAAGAAAATGACGTAATATCAAAATGGTGCTTGGGATCTACACAATTGAGGCAAGTATATTCTTTTGGATTTACTGTATGCACTGGCGTTTTTCACTAGAAAAAATTCTGAGCAATACGTATAATATATACCTAGTTATTACGTTATTATACCTTATCAAGTATTCCTTATATAATTATTACTTCAATAATGAAGAGAAATTGTCATTATTGAATCAATAATTACTCATTCAGTCACCACCGCGGTTTCAGTTTATGAGCCACAGTGATGGATGAATGAATGAATTCAATTGATAAATTGATTCTACTTTTCGTGTATCTATAGAATATCTCATTTTTACTAGGATGCTCTTACTGAAGCGACTACAGCTTCCTATCTCCAACAGCAGAATATTTCTTGAGCTCTCTAGTGTATGTACATGATGAACGCAGATTAGATTTACGTAATACCTAATAGGCCTGAAGTTGCAATGGGGAAAAGCCGGCCCGGGATCTATTTTGTGGTGAGGTGATAGGATCTTCAAAGATGAAATGATGAAGAAACTGTACATTTCCATCAACATGATAAGTTCACATCGATCACGACCGCATAATGGACTGACTGACTGGAGAACAACGGGTGGGTTCCTTGTGAAGTTATAGGTAAGTATGTATTGCGTTGACTTGAGCTATGTGCCAATTATGCGCTCTGTGAGCTTTCATCTGGCAAAAGGACTAGGAAGCTTCGATATCGATACATGCCCACGTCTTGCGCCCCAAAAATAGCGATTCTAGCTCAACAGAATGAATTGTTGATGAGCTGAACTTACGAACTAAATCACTCGCGACGAAATCGTGGAAACCCATTTCAAAGAAAAACGGAGTTATCGAAAAAATAGTCTATTTCCACTAATACACGAAAAACGCAAAAAACCCTGTTATAACAGTGTTTTTATAGGTTCGTTCGCGGTGGCCATCTGACTGTCTTCAAACCGTCAGATCCATCATTTGGCGTTCGCGGTGGTCTTGCGGACTCGTCTCGGACTGTATAGCATCCATAGGATGCTGTTCGCGGTGTTTTTCTGGCGGTTCGAAGACAGTTCCAAGACCGTCAGATCAGTCCGCGTATTTTCCGATGTACTCCTTTCTGACTGCTCGCCCCCCACTACCGCTCGCCCGTTTAAGCCAATCAAATCATTTCTCATCGCACCGTCGTTCGTCGTTATTCGTTCTGTGTGTTCATTTCTAATAACCCTACCTGCCCACTTCTCAGCATTCTACGTAGTATAGTAGAGTTTTCTGTGCACTTCTCTCACTTGCGTTTTGGTACTTCTCGCGATGAGTTCATCCAGTGATGAGGGGTCGATCACTCCTATCGAGGTGTCATCGGAAGATGATTTGGACTTACTCCATCCAGTGAAAAAAAAAAAATGAAAACTATCTGGAAGAAGTTTTTCCTGTATTCGACGAGGAAACTTTTTTTGTTCATTCTCATTCAGAAGACGTCACTGGCCGTTCTGTTAGGGACAGATTGGCATCTCTACTAGCGTCTTGAATTCATTTATTATAGTATTGTTTACATAACTACCCAAGCTTTTGTATTTCAATCACCATATATCCTTCAACGACTGATCTTATAGTGAGCACTTGTAGGTAAGTAGGTATGTCCCTGAATCAAGTTTCCTACCATAACGATAAACGCCGCAAATTCTACTGGCACAAATAACTAGAGGGGTTAACAAAAAAATTGTAATGGACATACAAAATTGCTGCCTATAGATTTATTTCGTGCGTCGGTGGTCGGTTGAATATCCCAATTGAAAAACTTAGTGCCACTTACCTACCTAATTTTACGATTACGGTGGGTGTTCCATGAACTGGCCTAGCAATTTATTGTTGGTTTTTGCCAATTTTGGCCCACTCGAAGACTCCTAATTTTGAAAAATTATCTTCGATTGTTGAAATTGTATTTTTCTGGCTGAATTCACAGTTTATGCTACCTTTTTTTTGTAGACGTTTCCGGTGATTTCAGCCGTTTTATCAGATTATTGACCCTTGAGGAAACCGAATGCATAGCTATATTAACAAAAAATGAGCACATGAAGAATGTGTAGTCAGTTATCAGCAAAATTAGTTAGGTACCTACCTAACAACGAACTTCAAACTTTCGATTAGGTATTTCTTCAGTCACCAATTATTCCACAGAAGTACACTGGTATCACCGAATTTGATAAACATCCCATTAGGTCATTAGTTAGGAAGAAAACTACAGAGATTTCGATTTATTTTTATTAAAAGTACTTCGACTAAGTACAAGTTGAGATAAAGGAATGCATAACATTGGTAAGAGATGAATACTCGAAGCAAAACATGGAACTATATTACAACTAGGAACATATAGAAGATAGTCTACCCATTCATCAGAAGCATAGGAATAATCGTAATATAAGACTTGAGTAAGTAGAAGAATGAAAAAAGTAATAAATTAGCCGAAATCAACGATGACCTATAGGACGAACGTTAGTATTATTGTTATTTTATTTTTATTTTATTTTATTTTATAGTACGGCTAAGCCAATTTACAATAGTTGAATAAAGGAGTTGCAAACTCAGGAAAAAATAAATGAATGATTAAATTATAAGAAAAAGACAACCAAACTTCACTGGCATTGGTAAGCTGAAAAATGGCGCCTGAGGGAAGACGATGGATCGGCAAAGAAGTCGAATGACGAACTATAAAAAGAAGAAATAAATTAGCAGAGATCAATGATAACATATGAACTTCTCATACGTGCACGAGTCACAGCCTTTCAATAAACCTAAATAGGTATGATTTGTATAACAAATTAACAAACGTCAGAAAGGAGAAAAAAATCAAGATCGACGACGACACCACACATCAGGAAGGTTAGACATTTGCAGGTTGCACAGCGGTTGCAGTCAGATTTCCTTCCCAAGCGTTCGCGGTGTACCCGGTCCATTGTGAGTTTGAAAGTTGGTATTGGTGGCGCATGCGTGTTGGCACGATCAGAAAAGTGGCTTCAGACGGTTCCCCGACCGTCAGAAAAACACACCGCGAACGAAGCTTATAGCGGTTTTTTTGCGTTTTTGTGTTTTTTGCGGTTTTTTGGCGTTTTTTGCAGTTTTTTGGCGTTTTTTTGCGGTTTTTTTGGCGTTTTTCGTGTATTAGTGGAAATAGACTATTTTTTCGATAACTCCGTTTTTCTTTGAGCTGAACTTACTTGGAGTAAACATATAGTTCACATCTAGATCATTTTTAAGTAGGTACTTCGCTTGTAATGTGTGAATATCAACAGTAGAAGGATGTTAGAATACCGTTCCTCCGTTTTGTACTACGTTAGTTACTAGCGTTATTTGCGCCTGCGCGCTTCAAAAACCAAGTCCGCAGTAGTACTACCTAATCAGGTACCTACCGCCATTATCGTAATACCTGTTTTAAAAGTTTTTGGGGATTTTCCTTACATAAGTATTCATGTCTAGATGTGAACGTCCAACATATGTATTATTCACTTCGGCAGGCGTCAGTCATTGAGTTCGATAACATAATTACATACTTATTCCTTTGAAATTCGGCTTGATTTCATTTGGTGGCGTAAACTCACCTGGAATGCTTCTGACCAACGATCTTTCGCTTGCTTGAATATTTAGAGTTCAGTTTTTACTTTTCAGTCATCTTAAGGCTTTCTAGAAAACTTTCTACTTAGGGGTCGGATATCGTCTGAAAAATTCAAATCACTGTGTCGAATTCAAAATTTAATGTGTCCCCCACAAGTGCTGCTATCAGCCAGTTTCGATGATTGGGAGAGTGCGCCAATTGGAGTGTCGCACGTAAGAGAGTAAGTGAGGTACATAATTGGTAAAATAACAAGGGTTTATTATTTTTGCGTTTGATACACACAGCACGCACTTTTCTGTGGTCAGTACCTACCCTCGTGCTTCCCCGAGGAAATGATTCCTCGACATGAACCAAATATGTGCTTTCCGAAATGATATATTCAATTTATACGCTCTCCCAGAGTGCGTACAGACCGCACAAAATCATTTCCTAGCGAAGGAATCGGCGGCTATGCTAATAGCCTCATTCTAGGTCAAGAAAAACCTATCTGCACCAATAAAATTATTATTGCGAGTTATTGATTGTAGATTGTAGATTGTAGATTCCTTTCATGGTTGTAACATCCATTTGGCATCCTACAATATTTGTATAAAATCCACTGTTTGTTGATGGCTATCATAATTAACTGTGTCATGTCGGAATCAACTTCATTTCTATGATAGTTCACTACATTTCCCCGTTTTACAGCTTAGTGTAAACACCCGTGGAAGATGGGTCAAACATGAGCTCGATGTTACATACAAAAGGCAGCGTTTTAATTCACTGGCCGACTCAAGAGCGTTCACATCCACTGTTATCAAAACGAGTGGGCCCGTTCACTTAATTGGATCGTGCGAATATTCACGTAATACTTAATGAAGTATCCACCCGACTGTTATGTTGTCATTCACCCGTTTGATGTTGAAAGATGATGCTGTTTCGAAAAGCTTTTATTGCAGGATCTCTTTGCACTAGATAATTATCTGCCTCGGTAGCAGCTGTAGGGTACGTCTGGACACTTTGTTCATAAGTGTTTTCTCTTAGAAAAAGTGTATAATTTACTAGGTGCGTACTTACTTCACCCAAAATTAGGTTATAATCTTCGTTAAGCATTTTCAGAAATGATTAAATTTGATTGATTTGCTTTTATTTAAATCAAAATTGATATAGAAAATGGTGGTTAAACCTGTGGGCAATAGATGAAATCTTCACAAAAACAATGTTTCAGACTTGATATGCCTTGATCAGTTTTAGAGCTTACCAGCTATTAACATCAATCTCTAATGCGCATAACCAGTCTAAATACGTAGTATACAATTTCTATAAGCTTTTATATATTTATTTATTTTATACGGACGATCCCAACTGCACAGAAAATGCAATAGGTAGGTACTTAATGGTAATTCTATGTATAACACATTTTAAATAAGGTACCTGCAGTAAGATAATAAGTATGGCGAAATTAAGTAGGTATAATTATTAAATCGTTATTAAACTAGGGAATAGAGAATGCGTCGGCAACATCCTCCCCATTTCTTCCTTCAGCAGGTCGTTTCTACAAAAATAATTTCAAAATAGAATTAGGTAGCTATTTTATTGACGTTTAATCATCACAAGGTTGTGTCACGAGGCACACCGCATAAATGTACTGTTGCAAGGTAGACACGCAATTCATGTCTGTACAAAATTTGTCTTTTTGAGAAGAATATTATAAAAAACTACATCTAGATAAGGGGTAAACAGAATCCTGTTGAAAACAACTAAAAAACCTCAAAAATTATTACATGAAGGATAATTAGACTTAATAAAGGTCAATTACATAAGGGTGTATAGATGCCCCTCTTCGCAGATCAAAGTTTTCTGTGGCCCAGGAAAAGCCCCGGTCATGTTTTTGAAATCCCGATGGTCGCTCAATCTGAGTATAGACATAGTCCCGAAATTTCACCTAATTTCATTTGGTGCAAACTTCAGGGCCTTACTGTGAACGAACAGCTGGACGTAAAATGCCTCAGGTGGCCTAAAAAAAATCCTGGAAATTCGGACTCAATTTAAAAACGCCATAATAACACTGCACCCTCCTAGTCAAAATTTTCGATCTACAGCGTTTTGAAAATGTCAAACCCTTGTTTTTCACTCTTTAGAGATCACTGACGGTAAGGGTTCGAGGACCAACTAGACCCAAAAAAATTTCAAATTTGGTTCATGGTAACTAAAGAAATTGCAGCGTGCGGTGGCCGCACATAAAATTTTTATTCCATTTTCGAATTCTACATACTTTGAAACGCAAACCGTCAAGTTTTGAGGGGGTACATTTTTTCTTCTTTTTTTAATGATTGAACTCAAGCGCTTCATCACTGAAAACATTTCACCAAAATTGACTCCCCTACGAGTCAAACGTCACTTGAAATAGCGGCAGAGGAAATTTACAGACCACTAGAAATTATCAACGTTTCACCACGCAGTGAGATAATGGTGAGTGATATGAGAAATAACCAGTTCAAAAGAAGTGTTTCATCATTCGTCCTGGCAGAAGGCGCAAGTGTTTGGATTTTCCCTGCATTCTTTGAAACGGGTTCCAAATTATTAAGTGCCCTAAGGCACAAGGACTTTCCATTCACTGTTTATAAAGGCAAATAGTCCGTAAAGTGTCTACTCAATTGCCTGAAAATGAACATCGTTGACAGAAACTTTTCATGCGAATCCTATATTTATGTAGCTGTAACTGGCCAAGCCTCAGGAATAGGCCTAGATATGGTACTATTCGCCCTGACCTGGCTCAGCTACGTAACCCGTGGATTACCTACTACTAGTACCAGTTTTTTGTCGTCGTCAAAGAACCCATTTTTCGACGGTTGATCTCAAGTTATGCAACACTACCGTCTTCAGCATTGCTGTAATCAAAGCTGATGGCACTTGCCGTGCCAAACGGTAGAACTCGAGCTACCCCGAGCCGGCTATTACATAAAAGAACGCCGGCTTACAACTTGTTTATGGAGAACTCCCCTCACGTTATTATTTATAGTTAATGGAGTGAAAGTCGAGGTCTTCCGCTCTACTTTTGATGATGTAGAATGGGCTGGGGGAGTGGGGGCATTCTTTTTCAAATAGACGATGTTAGTCACATGGCTTCTGTACATAATAATGTAATTGTTTTCCGGTGTTGGGATTCCTGTGGAATACCCGGGAAATCTCCGCAATTGCCTTTAGGGCCGATTCGTCATTGTCAGTTGCAAAATAATAGGGCGCAGTAAACTCGTCTCTAAAGCCCTGGTTCGATCCTTGCGTGAATTATCCCAGCTCGGTGGTTTGTTGACTTGATCTCTTGATCTCTTGATCCATTGTGAAGATTCGCCTTATTAGAATCCGATCAAAACGGAATCACTACCTAAAATTTTCGGTAGGCCCATTTTGCAAAAATAATGTCGTTTCCCCATCCTTCTCAATAAAGTAAATTTACTTTACCCATGGTTTTCTCTCTCCCTACAATGCCTTGTCTCTTCCTACAAAGTAGACATTTTAGAAAAATTTCAAAATCTTTCAAATTTCAAATTTATTTGAAACTACCCACTTGATAAAGTTTACGCCCACTTCAGGATCTTTCATGGGGGTCCACACACAGAGAATTTACGAAAGAAAAAACGCATAAATTGAAACATGAATTTTGTAGAACAGCTGAGCCCAAAATAACCCCAAATTATGAAATGACCCAAATCCCATCTTGTCCGATTTTGAATTTAACTGTAAAAACCCTCTCGATTAACGCGTATACTTACTACCTACGTTATTAGAGGTTTGTGACTGAGCTCATCGCAAAAGAGAATGGAATTTATTTTATAAACAGCTACAGTGCAGTATATCCTGACTATTCTTTGACGCTAAGGATTATCGAATTACATCTGAAACGTTTCTGGCGGGAGGGCGGTTTGTCGGAAATGATAAAATGTAATAAAAGGGAAACGGTTGGTTATTTTAGTTCTCGGAACGTGAACGCATTATTTCTCCAAATGAGTCGCCCGTATTTAATTTTGGCGAATAAAAGGTTCTGTTTCTGGTTATCAAAAATTAAATATCCTCTGCTTACCTGCCGCCAATCATAAATACCTCTCCGGTACCCTATAGTAGCTCTGCTAAAGATCTAGGTTTGTTTTTGAATTCCATTATCTATGTGAAAAAAAATTTTCGCTCAATTTATGCCTCTTTTCACTCTCTCAAATACCTATCATTTTGCACCCCTGTCCACATCCGTCTCCAGCTCTTCAAATCTCTTCCCCTACCACACTTCAATTTATTGTTCCATTTTGTACATTTGGTCACTTGATCACAATGCCCTGACGCCTCTGAGAGTAACTTTTAATTCATGCGTGCGATATGTATTCGGACTGAGACCTCGAGGGCACGTTTCTACTTACACTTTGTCATTTATGTCCTCAAGAGCTCATAATTTGCGAGTCGCGGTTCATTCCAGTCGTGCCATGAGCCAGTCCATAACAGTAGCAGGGGCTCCCTGTGGCCATACGGTGCTCCCAGTCCTTGGGAATTTTCAGGCGGGCGGTTGAGCGGCATTTCCTGGCTGAATAAGGCTTCCTTCTTCTTTTTCTTTTCATTTTTCTTTTTCCTCCTTATTACTCCCAGTTTTCTTTTTTCTACACTTGTCTAATCTTTTCCCTTCGTATTTCTTCTACTTCTCTCTCTTTCTCTGGTCATTTCCACCTAGTTCTCACATCTCTTCGTTGTATTATAACTACATTCATTTCAATGACATTCATCATATTAAAATTACATTCATATATAATTACTAGCCGGTTACCCGGCGCGTTGCAGCCGGAAAAAACAAATTGTCGTATAAACTATTCAACGACTAAAGCATCCAACTACTAAGCATTCAAACGTTGTTTTGCCCTATCTAGGAAACATTAGGAAACATTCTTTCCTAGGAAACGTTTTTTTAATTCAATAAAAATAACTATCTTCTGTAAGTGTGCGGGGATATATTTATAATCAAAAGCGGTATAAACAATAAAAGTATGTTTTATTTAGGTTAATAAATTAATCTTTATTAAATTAACGAATATATTTTAAATTACAATCCTTGATAGCTATCTAAACATCAAAAATAATTATTCATATTTTTACTATCAATTATGCCAGTTGAAATTAAAAAAAAAATTAATCTCTCAGCGCAATAGAGTGTACAATATTCTTGGTTAGTCCGTCTTTAGCCAACAGAAACAAACTGGATGGTTTTCCCACGCGAGAACATGCCACATATAGTTGTCCGTGAGGAAATTACGGTGTTTCCAAATCTAAGCCACGGGATATCCATCTTGTCCCTTCCAGAAAATTAGTGGATATTGGAGAGCGTCATATGAACGATGGGTATCACTGATGAACTGAAGATCATTATTTCTTCTTCGAATCACGATTTGTCGCGTAGCTGTACGGTCGCCAACCATGATTCCAGCAACGTCTTCAACAACAGGTGCGTTGAATCTACGTACATGCTCTCCAGCTGGTGTTGTAAGCTTTATCAACTGTTAATAAATGATTTTTTAACATCATAGGATTTAATAAATATTTATGAACAGTCAATAAGTAATTTATTAAGTACAATTTATTTTTTTAAGTTGACAGAATAAAAAAAAATGTTGCCAAAAAATTAAAGTTTATAATTCACAAATAAAAAAAAGGGTTGATCGTAGAGGGGTGAAAAATTCAGGGTCATATGAAATTTTTTATTCTAAGTCATGACAAAATATTAAAAAAATTCTTGCAAAAAAATTAAATTTTTTAGTTAACAATTAAAAAATAAGGGTTGATCGTAGAGGGGTGAAAATTTAGGGTTGCATGTATTTTTGTATGCTGTGATCGTGAAAAAATGAAAACAAAAAATTTTGTCTAAAAAATTTTAAAAAAAATTTAGGGGTGGACCACCCTTGACATTTAGGGGGATGAAAAATAGATGTTGATCGATTCTCCACCCTGGCCGATATGCACGCTAAGGATCACGAAAATCGGTCGAGCCGTTTCGGAGGAGTTCGGTCCCGCACACCGTGACACGAGAATTTTATATATTAGATATTAATATTTACTAGTTTGAATGATATACGGAGAAGTTGATTATTACTCTTGTTTTCTATTTTTTTTCTTATTTCATTACCTACTTCAGGTTTGTTTCCTGTGAACTGGGTTATTTTCTTATTTGCGCTTACTTGTGCGCGAGGTGGGATTTAATTCCTATGCACAAATAATATATCGATTATTATTATTATTAATCCAACGATTTTATGTGTTGATAGAGAGCAAAGGTTTGTTTCGAGGGGCAGCGGGTTGGTTGGGTGTGTTGTTTTACAATATAAGTCGTATTTTATGGATATTGAACCAAGCAACTCCTGAATTATGAAATGAACAATAACTTGCGCTGTGACGTACCAATACGTGAGATCTACGTACTTTTGGTGATCGGTGGTTTGCTTGCTTGGTACACTTGGTTGCTTGCTTCCACAGCGTCTTCTGTACTCTACGTAAGTAAGCGGCTGCACTAATATAATTCATTACGTACGGTTTTCATATGTGATCAGAAGGAACGAGAGAAAGGGGACGGACAGATGTGCGAGAGAAAGATACCCGCAATACAGGTTATCTATATTATCTCCACAACCGATCAGTCAATTTTAAACGCTAAACACATTTTTGAGTTCCTCTCATTCTACACGGATCCGTCCTAATTCCGACCCCATCGCCTTATTTCAGAACACTATGAGATATTGCACAACCCCTATACGAGAATAACAACTCTATGAAGGGTACCTCGTACTCTTAGGAGGCTCTGTTACCCAATGTTGACCTGTGTCTCAAGATATAACCGTTCAATCACGCGTACCGAGCTGGCGATATTTGAATCCTTATTCGAATTTCTATTAACTCTTCTGTGAAGATTTCCCTATTGTCTTCAAATCGCTTAGTAACGACGAAAGGCGTATACCTCCGCCGTGATGTCCTTTCTCTTCATGGAACGTCCCTCACTGCTTGACCTTCTTTTTTCTAGTAACCTCGTAAGGAGAAAGCAGAAGATGCATTCAATCAATTTGATAATACACGTCATGAACCTGCGAGGATGCTGTGGTTAGAATTTCGCAACATACGAGTACATTAGCTTTGTTCCAGCCGACGCGGGTTTTGTAATGTGTTCTGCGCACAACCCACTGCGCGCAAAAACTTTGTTCCAACCACATCGAATGTTGAAACTGTTCACTGTTACAGGTTTTATCCATAAAGTTTTCCAACCGCATCAGTTCCGGAACTGAGTTCTGTGAGTTTTGTAACTTTTCGCATCCCATCAGGGGGTAGGGTTTTCCAGCAGAACTGAAGATAACCCCTGCTGGAACCTTCCTAAATTCTCAATTCCCTCAAATCTTGACGTAAAACGGATCTTTCGTCTCTGTGGTACCTGTTCAGCTATTTTTCGGCCGTCAAGTCATCGCAGTTGTCTGACGGATTTCTGAGGTGTTCCAGCCGATGAGTCTCGAACTGCAACAGTTCTAAAACTCATCCCCACCCTTCAGAATAACTTGGGTTCCTGTTTTGAAACATTTAAAACCTAGTTCTGGTGGCTGGATCATACCTAACATGGGAAACAGAAATGGGTAATAGGCCTAAATTGTTGTCGTTTTGTAGGAATTACGTACGTACAGTACAGAAAGGAAGTAAATTACAAGGTCCCCCATGTTGATGATACATAGCTAGTAGGTACCTAAACTTGCCTAGCCGCTTAGCTCTTTCTCTGGTGCCATATTGTTCCGATCTTGTACCTCTTGTTGTTCAAAAGGAGCAAACCCCACTATACCTATGTACCCAGAAATGTTTCCCACTAATGAGGTTTTAACCACGCGTTCAGTTTACTTTTTAAATGAAAGTAGATTCCACACTTTCCTACGATAAGTAGTTTTTGTTTACGATTTTTCAGTTTCCTATACCAGTGGCATCTTTCCTCGCCTCCCACCCGTGCGGGACTACTGCCAATTTGACGTCACTAGTGCAGGAAAATTCTAAAGATGATATAATAAAAACTATTTATCGTAGGAGAGTTCTGTTGGTGCCTAAATTTTCAGGATGGAGTCTACTTTCCAAGTCTCCCAAGTTGGATGGGCAGTACATCTTCCTCACTTACTGTAACACGGACGTGTGGAATCAGTTGGTAAAGAAATTATGAGTAAAAATGATTGAATAACAATAACACAGTAGTAATAAATTACCTAATATACGTAATAGGGTCAAAGATTTCAACATTTTTTCTACATTTCTTTTTCGGGGTAAGTTCCGTTATATGCCCCCAATTCTTAAATTTTTTTCTATTAACTTTAAACCTTGTGAAACGGCTAAGAAAAAGGCTTATATATGAAAAACACAATAACAATCAACGAGTCATTTAATTCCCACACCAAAATGAACACACAAAAATTTTTCTAAAAGTTCTTACTGAGGTGGCCACTCATCTATTCAGAAGTCCCAAACAACCTGCTCATTCACGGGATAGTTTCTGGGATTGTTTATCTTTTTTGAGATGCGAGCGCAAGCGAGCATCCAGATCGCTTGACAATGCATTCCACTAATCTATTCAGAAGTCCCAAACAACCTTCAGCTTCTTTTGTAAAACAAATTTGAAAGAATTGTAAAAAATCGCGTCTTTACCCAACTTGGTACCGCCTGCCACGCGTTCCACGTTTGCCATCATTCGACACTGACTGAAAACACATCCAGACAACGAACGAAAGCGATAACTAATAATTCAGAAAATAATAATTTAAATAATTTTAAATCGTTAAATGAGTGGCCTCCCGTTAACCGATAAGTACCCAGAAATCAAACAACCCAACTTAATAGAAGAAAGTTAATAGAAAAAAATTTAAGAATTGGGGGCATATAACGGAACTTACCCCTTTTTCGCGCATGCGCAGACGAAAGTTACAGTACGATTTTGGGTAGTTATGGGCGTTACAAGGAATTACCACAGACAGACAGACACGGAACCAAAAATGTTCCTTGATGTCTGAAACGCAAAATGGTAGTGGAAATTTTCATTTTGGAGGACATAACTTTTTTTACTCTTTTGCAAATCCAAGGCTTCCTCCCTTCGGTAGTGAGGAACCAAAAAAATAAAAGTAGATTTTTCAGACCTATGGGCAAGAAGAACTCATTTTGGGAAACTTTATAAATTTAGTTAGGTAACTTTCCTTCAACTACGAAATCCCCCCCCCCCCCCCCTTTATTCGTTCATTCCATTCTGCGCATTCGTTATCGAGGAATTACATACTTGGAGGGTATTAATAACACCTTGATTACCATTAACCGAAGATGTGTTTAATTACAAATCCCAACCTTCACTTCCATATCACGAGGATCAGGAAATGGTGTATCTTGCATTTGGCAACACCGCTGACCTTCCGCCTCCTCAAGAACAGTCACTTTTCATTTCCAACCTTCCAAGGCGGCGCATTCGCAAATGCGTATTAGGTAGAGTTTTATCAATACGATTCGATTTTTTAAATCTTTTCAATGAAATGACCGCTCGAACGAGAGTCCCCCGACTGGGATTTGGGTCAAGCTTGTCGGGGTAGTCCGGTTTCTCGGAGCCCCCTTTGCCTTTGGCTTTTGGATTCGTCGAGCTCGTGAAATGAAAAGGTCTTTCGGAGCGTGCAGACGTCCACTTGAATAACAACTTGGCTGCCGGTTGGGTAGCGAGTTGTACTAAATCACGAGCATCCTTCACCATCGGTATGACGTTACGACCAAACTCGAGGGCAGTGCTAATCGGTTGAAAATTTTTTCACTCCCCCAACCTGGGCCTATGAATATTTCGGTGCGGTAGGTACGTGGAATCCCAAGATCTCATCCGAATCTCCCCATTTTGGCAAAAATTTAGGGCAGTGTTAGTTCTTTCTGCAGAAATTGCTAAAGTTTGAAGTGAAATAACAAGAACGTTTGCTAACTGAAACGATTTAGGCATCGAAAATATATTTGGCCCACAATATTGGCTCCGTTGTATCCATTTATAACCAGATGTACTTCCAATTGCCTATTTAAACATGCGAAAACACTCATTCCAGTAAACCTTGTATCGTTCAAATTTGTCAAAATACAAAGATCAACGCTTCAGGATGGGATTCGTCAGTCCTATAGTATAATACCTATCTATCATGTTCCACAATGGGGGATTTTCGTCAAATTCTTTAAAAAAAAATTAAGAAATCGGGAAAATGGTAGCTTGAAGCCCGTTTCATAAGTAAGCGTTATTTTTAAAATGAGGGTGATTTAAAGTTAAAATGCAGAAAAAAATGTTGGCCCAAGGAGGCGGAACCGTCTCCTCGGTTTTGAGGACATGTTTTCTAAATGTATTTCTAAATTTGTGGTTCCATACACGTCATTTCTAACGGGAACTCAGAAATTCAAATTTCACACTCGTTTTCTGACAAGACTTTCCGACGTAAACACCTCATTATGTGGTCAATAAGTGTTAATTTCCGTTACTGAACAGAATTTGGCAAAAAAAAGGAGAATTTGTAACCCTCAAAAATTGCCTATTGTTGGTCGTTTTGTTCACATTTAGCTTTGGCTCTGTCAAATCCGAAGGAAACAGAGTGTAAGTTTTGTAATGCTGGTGGGCAATTTTGCTGGCTAAATTCTGATTTGCTTCCTACTTCATGTCTAGGTTCGATCTAAGAGCTCGGAATGGTGTTGTTTGATAGACGTAATATAATGTCCTCGGCTATTCAGTGGACTATTTAGGAAGCTTAACGGCACCAAGTAATATTAACCGTGTGTTGCAGTTTATAATGGTTTATAATAGTGTTAAGGTGTACATTTTCATCCAAATTAATATTTACAATCTCAGGTCATTTACTGGGTAATTTGTGTGTCCATGACTCAGGAATCTGATGGTTATTGTTACGTGCTCAAGTACCTGATAATATATCATAATTTTTAATTGACAACATGTAATATTTTCTGGTTGTTGACTGGTAGGTTGGCACCTGGTTAAAAGGAATGTTGCATTGTATACCCCCGTATATTACAGGCCGACGGACTACGGGGCCACATTTTTGCTCCTATATACAATTAATGTTGAAGCATTTTTACGATTTTTATATTTTCCGGCGAAATTTTGGCTCTTTTGGTTTATTATTCTGCGAGTAATACACCTATTTATTCAGATGGTAAAATACTACCTACCTAAAGTAGTCAGCTCGGAATCAAAGCTCATCTCCGCATGCGTGGAAACCATTAGAATCGCTCATAGACCCTCATCTTTTCCAACCAACATGAACAGAATTTTATTACTATGCAGGTTGTTATTGTTATATTATGGTATGGATATCGGGAATTTTTGGCGTTTCCATTGTTATTATGGTATGGATATCAGGCATTTTTCGCGGTTCCATTGTCAATGCTTGAAATATATTTGGCTGATCGTTTGATTCGAAAACAAACAGAGAGGCCGGTTAATCAGCAGCTATCTTTAATAACTTCTCGATTTGTCTTACTATCATTCGCCCTTGTAAACCCAGTAAACAAATCTAGCTTCCTCACTTGAATCACATGAACGTATAGAATAGTTGGGTAGGTTCACTTTTATACGGGACCATTTGCGATCCAACCCACGTGTACCCTCAAAATTTCAGCTCTTTACGACTATTTTTCGCGTAGTTAGAAGCGTCACAAGGAAACGGGCAACATTTCATGTTCACGCATGCGCAGACAAATGAAATTCTTATAGAACTACCAAAGAATTATTCATGATCGACCCTCCAAATCTGAGCTCATTTCAACGATATTTAAAGTAGTTACGGGCGTTTCAAGTATTTCACGTTTACGCATGCGCAGACGAAACGATTTCCATGATTTAGAAACGTGACCATTTGCGATCCAACCCGCGTGTACCCTCCAAATTTCAGCTCTTTACGACTATTTTTCGCGTAGTTAGAAGCGTCACAAGGAAACGGGCAACATTTCATGTTCACGCATGCGCAGACGAAAGTTACAGTACGATTCCAATGAAATTCATTTGGAACCATCAAAGTATTATTCCTGATTGACCTTCTAAGTTTGAACTCATTTCAACGATATTTAGGGTAGTTATGAGCTTTTCAATTATTTTACGTTTGCGCATGCGCAGCCGAAAGTTACCGTACTTTTTCAATGATTTTCGTATGGAACTGTCTGTGACCCAACCCGCACCTGCTTTCCAAATTTAAGCCCATTTCGACCATTATTTCGGGTAGTTATGGGCGTTACAAGGAATTACCACAGACAGACAGACACGGAACCAAAAACGTTCCTCGATGTCTGAAACGCAAAAATGGTTGTGGACATTTTAATTTTGGAGGACATATATTTTTTTAAACTCATTCACGAATCCAAGGCTTCCCTACCATCAGTAGTGAGGAAGCAAAAGAGTATAATATCCTTAGTTAAAAAAAAATATATACAAATAAATAGGTCACGTTCGGTCGTTTTATGAACTGGTACATGAAATCATCAAAATGAATTTAAATAAGAAATAAAAATTTTATTAGGTCAGTTAAATTTTTCACACTCAATTTTGTTTGTGACATTGCGGAATTTTATATAACTACATTTCAAGTGAACCAATGGTGGAACAAGCATTTTGTTAACAGTTCAAATGGAGTGGAGTAGGAGCTCCACCAGTCTTTCGAAAATATCACAGAAATAATGACCACTAGGTAGGTATGTTGTTCAAGGCAACAACAAGAAGAAATAATCTTTTTCGAATTCCATTTGTCAAACACAATCCAGAACGAGTACCTTCGTATTGCAGAAAGGTAACGTTGAGTTTTTTTTCAAATTACAGTTTCAAGTACCAAGTACCTACTTATCTGTGGACAAGCATTTCAAAAATACTTCTAACCAGAGTAAAGCGGTACGCCACATATCAGTCTGTCGGAAATATCACACAAAAAACCAGAACATTGGCCTTCCCTTGTAGTCATTCCTAGCCATGGACGTAGAATTCTACAGCCATGTTCCTACCCAACCTCATAGGCTATGAAAAAATATTATATTTGGCTATAAAATGAAAAAAAAAGTAAGTTATCGTCCAAGGTGTAGTACCCCATGGCGAGCATTCTGACAGCCGAATTGAACGGTATCCGGTCGTTGGATGCCGCCAAAAGCGCTGTGTCTAATAAAGTAATGAAGAAAACGAGAACCAATGAGGCGGTGCCCTCCCTCCCTTGGTCGGAGCGGGACGCCCTCAAAGTGGATGACACGGTCAATGATTGTGACGCACCAGTGATTGGGATGAGGCTAGTTGTGGCAGACGCCTACATATTTACCTCCTGAACCAGGCGACATGGGTCACTAGTTGTGATATGTACCGGTCCTGGGAAATCGGTATTGCTCTGAGCTCTTCAGGCCGAAAGATTCTCTCATTCAGACTCGAGAAGCTCTCGACGTTGTCTGTGTTTGTATGTGTGTACCTGTGCTCCCTGAGAAACGATCAGTAGCGGTGTGTGGACTCTGAAAACGGTGGGGCACCAAACCAGAACACAAAACCAAGAGATTTGTCTACAAACACCTCGAGGCAACAATAAACACCCTTCCCTTATTTACTGATTGATATTCAGCAAATTCCCTTTCAATCAACAATCTATCGTCGTACGAAAACGTCGGCAATTTCTACTGCAAATTAGACACCGAATTCACGTGTTATAAAAATATAGTAAACTAAAACACCTATAACAAAACAATGACCCGTCGGCCGGTACCAGCTTGAATGGAGAAGCTATTGACCTGAAGGTAGGTAGTTATCAGTGTGTCAGGACGACGATCAATCCACAAAACCGCAAACAGGACAAAATGCACGTAGGTACTTACCAAGAATACAAATCTGCCATCAGAACCGGACCTAACGCAAAATGCGCTCAATTTGACGCAAACAATTGAAAACTGACAACTGACAACAGAGAAAGCGAACATAATTCACAACAAAAACAAATCAGAAAATGAAGAAGCATCTCGTATTGAGATGACAAATTGAATCGAATGCACAAGAAGAAAAAACGCAACCTCTAACCACCACTGTCGGCATGAAAAGTGTTTCTTCGCGGCACCCTCAAGAAAAACAACAACAACAAATTGAATCGAAGGGCTCGAATCGATTGTGAAAACGAACGATTTTGGAGTAGAAATCAGATTTTGGGGACTGGGCCGAAAGTGGGTGTGGCAAACAACATTTTTACTCTACTGAGCATGCGCGGACGGGCCACTTTTCTCAGTTGTCATGGCGACACCAGGTCCCAGGGCCTGCCTGCCAGTTTCAAGAGCCTAGGTTTCGATTTCGATTGCAGGACATCGATTACAGTCGCTTTATTCGGATAAGATGCTTTGTCTACGGAGCACACCATGGATGCTCTACTATAATATTGAATATCCATAGAATTTCCATTCCATAGCCAGAGAAGTCTGGTGAGCCGCTGTTGAACTTTGTGAAAAATGCTAGGTACATTGTACAGAGGGAAATTCTAATTCCAACTGAACTATGGAGGTTTTTTAACTTACCTATTATACCTATACAGTGTTTTTTGGTGGCAGGGCAGTGGCCCAAGTGGCCTTATGGACGCAACGCCCCTGGAAACGATACAGTCAAACCATCGGAATTTGTTGCAGTTGTGTGTATTTGTAGAACTTATCATTTTTCGGTGCCACGACATCATCGGCGATCGCGACACAAAGTGCAAAAAACGCTGCAAAGTCCTTGTCACATGGGTTTATTATTCTATTGAACATACGTACAGAAATGTTTCAATAGCTGGCAGGGCAGTCGGACGAAAAGCCCCCAGTCTGGAATGGATGTTTACTTTACTTTACTTACTTTACCTACAAAAATGTTGCTGTTCATTTATTGTTTCTTTCATGCGCAATAATTGAAATAGTTGTTTTTGATGGTTTCCCCCAATTTCGACCCCCAAAAACACGAATTACGCTCTTTTTTTTACAGATTATCTCTGATCATTGGTAGTGCCATTTTTTAATTGTCTTGATCCTCCTGCTACTGCTACATCCAGTGTTATCATACAAGCGTATGGTTATTTCAGATAATTTCCCACGTTTTTGACTCATAAAAAATGAATTTTTGGGAGCTGAACCTTCGTTACAACCTCAGTTCTTCACTCTTTGGTCGAAATCAACTTCATATTCGGTTTTCTCGCCCTAAAAACATGGAAAACTATACATCACAAGCTCATGTTCACTAAAACCTCAAAAGCCCCTATTTCTACACCCATTTTTCTCCCATAACACCCCTGGGTGTATTCCGATCGAGCTGCCGAGCTTTGGAGCACATCTAGGACCCAAATGTGTTCCCAAATGGGTACCCAAACTCTGTGCGGAAGAACGACGATTTTAGACCAAAATTTGACGTAAATTTAAGGCTGAAACTCCGTTAGAACCTCAATTTTTCACTCTTTGGTCAAAATCTACTTCATATTCGCGGTCTTCTCGTCCTAAAAAAACATGGAAAACGATACCTCAAAAGCTCATGTTACTCTAACACAAAAAATGCCTAGTTTTATACCCATTTTTCACCCAACACCTCTGGATATATTCAGATCGGGCGGCAATGTTTCGTGATACAACTTGGGCTCAAATGGAGCATGTGTGCAGAAGAACGAATTTTTTAGACCGAAAATGAAGTAGTTTCGCGTGATATGGCGGACGGTGTACGCCGGACGGTGGACGGATATTGCATTTTTGGAATCTACGCACCTTGAAACAGAAAAGAAAAAATTTTGAGGGGAGGGGGGGTTATAAAAATTTTCTGCTCAGCGATTACATAGGTGTATTATTCACAGAACAATAAACCAAAACAGCTAATAGGCGTTGTGGGTTTCTGTTTGAAACGTTGATGGCCCACTGGATGGATCGTCAGACCTTGCTACCTATAGGTAGATGTATGGTGACACGGCGCGATTGTGCCCAAAACATTTACCTGCATACTTAGGTATGATGAAAACATGATGATAATTTTATAATTGGCAGGTGCAATTTGATTCTTAATTGAGGTTCCTTGTCAACCATTATACCTACAACTCGAATGCCCACCTAACGTAGTGGAGTGTAGGTTAGACTTCTTACTTATGCTCCTCACTATCTCACATTTATAATATTATAACAACTCCTACAAATTTTTGCCGGTTTCTTACCATTTCACTCTACCCGCATATGACGATAGCCAGGCAACATCGTCACGGGAACTGCTCCTTTGGAATCTCTGGAACTCAAAGGAGCAGTTCCTTGGCTTCGACACCTCCTGTAACCTCCGAGGACTTGTTAGTTAGGTACTTTGAAACCTTGAACAAACCGTGAGTCATTTGAATATCATTATAATCACCCACCTGTCCCTTACCTTACGGTTCAACCTCATATATTCTAATTCTTTAGAATCCTCCCCTAGAACTCTTAAACCAAACCTTTAAAGTATAATACAAGCTTCCTGGTTAAATATCATATAGGTAGTTGTTCTCATTCCTGAAACCTAGAACCCTTAGCTGTATTAAGATGGTTCACAAGAAATTCATATATAATAAAGCCTTGTAACAGGCGGGCTTTTCTATTAAATTTCCAGTAAGGTTACTGGGGAGTTGAGCAAGAAAATCTCAAATTAAAATTCATTCCTACCTATTCTATATCCTAGCTCGGTCGAGACGCAAGAAATTTTCAATTAAAAAAAAAACTGTAAAAACTATAAAGTACCTAATGAATAATTTTTATGCTGAACAAATCTACATAATTTATTCAAAGCCCATACAACACAATTTTTGAAGTCTGCGCCAATTTTCAACTAAATTATATAAGAACCAAGGGAAAAATTAATGTACGTTTGTTCAGCATGAAAATTATTCTCATCATCATAGGTTCCTATCATATAGAACACTTTCAACTTCAGATGAATGTTTACAGAATAATATACGTGTAAATTGTTAAATAAATTATGAGAAATAAAGTATAACGTCCCACCTTACGGTGTAACGTGAAACTTCCTGGAAATCAAGAAAAATCATCCTCGTTTCTCACAGCAATGACGTCGAGGGTCTACAATGAAGGAAACACAGCTTAGAAAACATCTGATGTTGTTGGGATTTTTCGTTTTGGTTGGTCTGATTGTAGCCGTTTTTCCCAAATTTTATTCAAAATAAGTAAGTAGGTACCTAAATAAGTAAGCTCTATTCTTGGGAACATCCTCCGCATCGCCGTTATCAATACACGCAAAAGAAATATGAATGATATTAAACCTATAATATTACCTACCTCTTTAAGTTGTAATCTTACCAGTGGAAAGATTGTTGGCTTTCAACTGGTAATATTATTCTCGCTGTTCTCGAAGCTGGTACAAGGAGGAAATCAAAGTGGAATTTTAGCGACGAAAAATGAACATCGGTCAACGTGCTTCTAATAAAAAGCGAAAGGACGTGATGGATCAGGTTCTTGGTTTTGAGAACACGGAAAACCTGATATCCTCAGGCTCAGCTTTCTATGTGTAGCTTTCAATTCAAAATTTGAGATCAGCCAGTTTCTGGGAGGAAAATGAAACTAATTTTCCCATTCCCCTTTCGATTAGGTGAAAACGAAGGGACCAACTTTCTGTTCGATTGGGCTTAGTTTACTGTATCATTGGTAGTCGCAGGAAATGTTGAAAGGACTAGGATCCTATTTAATTGAGCTTATCTGATGAGCGTTCCCATTAATTTCAAAACAGCATTTTTCAGGAGGTAGTTCGCTGACTGATGCAATTCCAGGTGGTTCAACTGGTTGGCGTGTGGATAAGAAGTTTTATGAGTCATGGTGATGCAAATATTTTTTCGAAAACAAATTGGAACATCTCATGATGATTTTGGTTATTTTACTTTCGACAATCCCTTTCTCAAGGGATTCATCTAGTGTTTCCTTTTCGAATAATGGTAAGACCCAAATATTATCAAGTCTATTTTATCGTCTGTTTCTCGCCCTACATACCTTCACCGTGGCTGAAGACATTTTTCCCCCACCAATTAACCTGAAGGTCAGATATGTCCCCAATCAAGTTGCCTACCTACTTACCAACAAATTCAAATAAGTACCTGCCTACGAGTACATGGATGATGGCCACATACCGCCCTGGCAAAATGTTTCAGTGAAACGTTAATGATTTGCGTATTCATGTGTACTTACTTATCTGTCCATTTTAAATAGGTATCGAAGTATTATATTACCATATTTAAATTTCAACTCATTTTTCGGATGAAAACTTTATTGTAAGAATATTTACATTTTAGGTTAGCTTACGAAAACAACTAAAACAAATTGGCTCACTCTGCCATAAACGAAAACACATAAATTACATACAAATAACGTAAATTATTGTGGTAAATTACTGTTGGTAATGACGTGGTTAAATCAATATTATTTCTTAGGAACCAAATGTTTTGATTCATGCTCATTTCTTACAAATTCATCAATTTGGTAATATCCGATTTTTCAAGCATTCAATTCCATCAAGCCGTGTCTTTGTGAAAGCTATTTGGTCCGTACACTTGCTGGATAACCCCTGCATGTTCTAGGGTATTATGTAGGTAGACTAAGTCCTGGTGGTATTTTCTGAATTCTACTGTTCTCAATTAAATCTCAGTTACAATACCTAATTAATCTCAATGAGATATTAATGGAATTTGAGTTGTGTAAGTTGTCATATTTTTGAAATTCCTATTGTTCTCGAATTCAAGTTAGGTACCCTTAGATAGAACTCTCTTAGTGTCATTCTTAGTGTATTGTGGGATAAGGTAGGCAAGCAACACTGAAGCTAACTCCTGCTCCCTGCTATAACTCAATTTTTAAAATCTCAATGTTCTTAGAATTTTTTAAAGAATAGTACATAGTGCCCACACCACAATATTAATCAACCTGACCTTAAATTGACTAGTTGATCATACGTAATAATAACAGTTTCGCCAAGCCAAGTAATAACTGTTTCGACAAGCCGTTTGATTCTAAGCTGTAATATTTTTCTTCGTCGGTTTTCTAGTATAATTTATTGTTCCCCAATTAATTTTGAAACGGGTCAAGTCCCAATTCCAGGGACACCTTTTTGTCAATGGATTGCCAGCTATTGTTCGTATAGGGGGCAAGGTGTTTGGTACTAGGCAGTTTTGTTAGTTGACATTTACAGCACCGCTGAGTTTATTACGGGCTTTTGATGTTTAGTTTCCGATCGTTCGTTAACCCGTTAATTTCCAGGCCGACTGGCGACATTGGTGTTTTCAAGTGGTTTTATTATGGCCGAACTCCTTTTTCAGTTTACCCAGGCCTCGCTTAGCACGTTCAACATTCATGCTAGTTCATACCTATACCTACATGGGATTTTATAACTGGACGGCCTTCAGACATAATACATGGCATTTATATACATCGATCTCAACACGGCAGAAAGACATCAAATATTATCTCTGGAGGACGATATAAAGGCCACGTAACTTGAAATGCATCGGTGGTTCATCTTCTTTGGTGTTCAGTCCAAAGATTGGTTTGCAGCATCCCTCCATTTCTTGAGCCATCGTCTTCATTTCTTCATATATGTACCTATTGCATCATGCGTCCTTCTTGATTTGGTGGTTGTATAATCGTTCTAAATTCCAGAATGCTCCACAGTTTACATAGGCTGTTACTAGGTACTCCATGGCTCTTAGGCTACTGTTGAAGTATTATTGAAAAGTATGATTGAACCATGAATCCTCTGTTTACTTATCTACTTGAATAATATCTTTGAGCGCAACAATTCACGCACCAATCAACAACAACTGAACCACTGGAATCTTATAAAATAGTTCAAAAGTTCGGAGGATTCCATAAACAAATGGTGGGTTTCGGCTCCTTGCTAGGCAATGCACCTAACCAACTACTTATAATTAATACGTTTCATAATTATGTTACCATCAATATAATAGTCATATTACCATAATATAATAATATCACTATCCTGTATTTTCCATGGGTTATCCAGCTCGAATAAATACCTATAATACGGTACGTGTGCCAAAAGCATCACCCATTAAAAAAAAACCAGTCATGCAGCATGACTTAATGAGCGAATTTTCAAAGAAATACTTCTCACATTTTTCAATCTGACCACTCTAAGGGGGAGGGGGGGGGGTAAGAGTTTAAAGATTATCCTAGTTTTGGGTAATTTTTGCGCACTTTAAATGCTCTAATTTAAGAACGGATTTAGATATCTAAAATCCGATTTCACCATCGTGTTCAGCGTGCAAAAACCTTTAAAATGAGGGGTCACTTGTTAGAAAATAACATTTTGGGGATTTTTGGGTAATTTTTGCGCACTTTAAATGCTCTAATTTGAGAACGGATCAAGATATCTAAAATCCGATTCCACCATCGTGTTCAGCGTGCAAAAACCTTTAAAATGAGGGGTCACTTGTTGGAAAATAACATTTTGGGGATTTTTGGGTAATTTTTGCGCACTTTAAATGCGCCAAAACCCTCCTTAGAGTAGGCCAATTTCGCCCATCTTCGAACTTAGCCTTTCGATTGCCAAGATAGATTTTTTGTGCAAATTTGAGCTGTTTATCTCAATTCTATCGAGAGTTATCGTCTGGAGTGACACATATATATTTATAAATATATATATACATATAAAAAAGTGTTAAATTTCAGGAATCGTTTTAGAATGGTCTGAAACGGATTTCTATGAAGAAAATTTCCAAAAATTTATATTATTTAAATTTCGAAGCCATTGCAATAGCTTCATTTTCTTTGAAAATTCGCTAAAAGGTAGTACGCTAACAATGGATAATTCTAGATGAGAAATTCTACATAATTAATATGGCGGGGGTTGGTTGAACCAGTGATTTACTTGATTTTCTGACTTCAGGGAGCGGTCTAGGCCATGCCTAGGTACATACAATATTCTTACAAAACACATAATATACCTAGCTGTTATTAGTAACCTAATGTTGCATAATACTATATACCGGTATTTTGGTAACTGTTGAACATTTTTCTTCTTCAAGTTGACAAAATAGTCGCTCCGTGATGGTGATCCGATGTGGCGCTATTCTCCCCCCCCCCCCCCCCATCCGAGACTGAATATGAATCTATTAGTAACCTATAATTATGCTGTTCTTTATACCTATAATAGATCTTGATACCTATTCCAGTGCCTAATACAAATTTTCAAAACCATAATATTATTTTAGCTCCTTACACTTATAGGTAGGAAGGGGTTCATTATAGTATATATATATTAATAAAAACTCTTACAAAATTCGTGAAGAGGTGGTGGGAGTACTGAATACTTGGTAAAATTGATTTACTTACGTAACTGGGTACCCGTTACTTGAAAGGTGTTCATTGCAAACACAGTAAAATAAAAACGCTGCAAATCCCTGCACAACGGTTTATTATTTTGTACAGAATACCCTTCTGTTACAGATCACAGCTCTCTGTATAGATAACCCGTCTATATAATATGTACTATTCTATACATATTATGTAGATCGCAGACACTCCGTAGGTTAGTACCTAACCCCGTACCTACTCGTTACTAGGTACCTACCTAAATCACGAGTTAAATGTTGTTAAAATAATTCTGTCGATGACAAGCAGTAACTAAAACGGTAAAAAGAAACGCAAATAATGAAGTTCTGAAGGAAATTTGTTGATGTGGAGTGAAATAGATGCCCCTTCTGCGTTGATCACTGTTTTCTGTGGTCAATACCCACCTTTGTAGTCAAGTATAATGAACCGTTGTGCAATAACTTGCCCATCAATAATACTTCAACGGTTGTTCGAGTTGCAAATGTACCGATCAACAAAATCCAGCCCCTTCTTGGTTGATGAGCCGTTGTGTGATAATTTACCGTTGTGTAATAATTTACCGTTATGAAAAAATTTACCGTTGTGAAATAATTTAAGTACCGCTATGTAATAATTTACAGTTTTGTAATAATTTGCCGTTGTGTAATAATTTACTATTGTGTAATAATTTACCCATCAATAATACTGCAAAGTTTGTTCAAGTTTCAGACGTACCTACCAACAAAATCCTATAGTCCATCACTTATCAAATGAAATAATATCGCAGAACAACCAGCTCGACTTCATACAGCCATCCTTGATTATAATCAGGTGCTCCCTAGTGATGATATCTTGGCCGGATTTATACCGTTTGATTCACGAACGTGTTGAGGAAGCTTTTTGGTGCACACGAACGGCTGGACGTACAATGCTCCGGGTGGTCTTAAAAAATTGTTTAGCTCAAGACAAATTTAATAACGTGAAAAAAACCATACCCTTCAATCTAAAGTTTTCGAGCTACGGCGTTCTGAAAATTTCAGCCCCTATTTTGAACCCCTTAGAGATGACTTACAGTAACGTCGAGCTTCGAGGACCAACTAGACCCCGAACGGAATCTATAACCCGAATTTCATCAATTTCTTTTCATTGTAACTAAGAAAAGTGGCCAGTACGACGTACGGCGGACAGACAGAAATATTTTTATTGCAGTTTTGGATTCTACATACCTTGAAACTTAAACCATCAAATTTTGAGGGGGGGGAGCTAGAATTTTTTTTTCATGCTCGATTCCAATGGTTCATTATTGAAAATAATAAACCAAAATTATAATGGTAATTTAGGTTATCATAATTTATTTAAAAAATGCCAAAATCCCCACTGATATGATTTTTGTGTAATAGGGAATACAAGGAGTACAGACAAAATAGTACATAGGCATAGGGGATACCTGTGTATTCGTCTCTGCCTCTTCACTCTGATTTAGGGCCTACTGGGGAACTGGTGATTCGAAATACTCCCATCTCGCATTGACGTGAGACCACGTAGGTGTAAAATTTATGCTCAGTGAGGTTGCACCGTTATCGTCTATCCTTAATGTGGGTCACCTCACTCGCGCTTTCAACCGACGAATGTTGGAATCTGCGAGCTTCTTTCTCATCCCATCTGAATCTCACTCCCTCTTACTATACATGTCCCTACCTCTACCTGTTGCTCTTCCTGCGGAGACGTACAGTCCAGTTTGATACACTGCTACTCAAATTATGGCACAAAGATCCAAAGAGTAAGCCGTACAGGAGGAGTTCTGATCAGATATCCTTGGAAATCAGAATAGAATATTTTCTGTCTCTTCAAAATTGGCCCCGGACGTGTGGGACGCCTGTTTGTCGTTCCTGGGATGCTCAGAACTGAGGCCACTCCAGCTACAGGTGAACGGAAACGCCTAGTAACTGTAATCCTCGGAGTAACAACTCCAAGGTGATTCGCATTATCACAATTCAACAATATAAATATCATCTGTAAGAGGGTAGGCATCTTTGTATCTGTTCTCATAATAATCACCTCTTCCTAGTTATGCTTGGGAAGAGGGCTTAAACGCACTATGGTCCAGTGACTCGCGAAACAACCAAAAAAGAACATCCCGTTCTGTTATTTGACTGTGATCAAATTCATGTCGCTTTTCGTGCGATGGACGTTTCCTTCTTGCGTTGACCAACCACTTGGATATTTCACTGGTAAATGGCACCCAACGCGTTGAGCAACCCCCGACCCTCACTTGTGGTCATGACATCCGTTCCACCTTGCTGTGCGTTATGAAGGACGTTTTTCCGTTATTGTTCGCTAGAAAAATCTCTGTCGCGAACTATTGTTTTAATGCATAAATAACGGTTCCGTGACGATGAAAAACTGGATATGACTTGATCGCCTGCCCTCATTTTTGTATGTTGACACCGTCCGTTTTGCGGTCTCACGCACTACAGCATCCGCCACTGCACTTGATAGTGCCTTTTGTCACGATCCGTGTTTTAATTATGCCCGTGTGCAACGGTTCCACCAAGATATTTCATTCCTACACACGTTATTAATTATTTCATTGATGCCAAATTCCTTTTGCAACACATTATTCTATTATTAATTTCATTGACCTATCCTACATGCAATCTTGCACGGACCTGCATCCTCGTTTGTTAAACATGTAAATGCATTGTTTACAGGAAGTCCTCACTCAGTGGGTGGTCGTTTGGAGGAACCAGTGAAGGCCGCAATAGGTAAATAACCTGCCTTTTCATCTTTCCGATTCGAACAAACAAAAATAATTTTTACTTTGTCTTTACCTGTGGAAGACAGTATGTTTGGTCATTAAGAAATTAAAAATGTATCAAAACTGCAAATAATGAAGGTTCTTATGGATGACGCATGTCAGTTGCGTGGATTGAATGACACAAATATCATGAAACCATCAGAATAATGTTAGCAAATTTCTCTTTACCAAAGTAGGTATATAATCTGAAACATCCTGGAAAATTAATTTCCAAGTATATTAATTCAGATTTTGAGGAAAAAATAAAAATAAAAACTGAGTTATTGAAAAGTTGTCTGTTTCCACTAATACACGAAAAATACGCTGTTATACCGGTTCTGGTGATCAAACCTTCGTCAGTAACAAACACGTTACTGTTACTGTTTGTTACTGACGATGGTTTGATCACAGAGACCGGTATAACAGCGTATTTTTCGTGTAGGTATTAGTGGAAATAGACAACCTTCCAGTAACCCCGTTTTTGTTTGAAATGGGTTTTCACGATTTCATCGCGAGTGGCTTAGCTCGTATCAGATCTTGAGCTTGGAATCCCGTATGCCTCTTATATAAATAGGAAATGTTTTAACACGTGTGGTCCTCCCTGCGCCCTCCACTGAACGACATGAAAATCAGCCTCAAAATATTTATTAACCAAATAACCCCACTGTAGCTTTCATGATTAAGAAAGTAAGGTTTCAATGCTGTGTCCAGTGAACTTACTTACGTGCTCATCACTTAGCTCAAAACAATCAACATCAGACAGACGACAATGCGATGGAAATCCAGGAGCTCAAATCATTGCGTTGATCGTTTGCGTTGATTATCGAAATATCATATTGAAAGAACAACTTGTTGAAAACTTCTGTCCCTGATCATTGCACCTGGCCAAACAGGAGTAATTTTTTTTTTGAGTAATTTCTGAACAACATATTGTATGTAGAAGGATATTTTTCATTTGTTATTATTATAAATGTTATTTACCTGTTATTCGTAAGATAGCTAATCATGCATGTGGTTTCGCAAAATACATAATAGTTAAATTTAGATACTTGGAAAATGAAACACTGTTGAGTTAGATTGTGACGTGCGTAACCTAAGCGTTGCAATAATAATATTTATGTTATCCTTATCTTTCAAGCAGAGAAGGCTGGGATTTTTAAAAAATCTTGCCAAGTGCCATGTATGATCGACATACGTACATAATTGGTTTCGAAATGAAATGCTGCCATGTAGCATAGTTCCTGAGCATACCTATCTCAATATCTTCAATATTGCGCTCTAATCTTAAGCTACCCAAAGTTATATTATGATTAAAATGACCAAAAAAATATAAGAAATTATGAACAATTTAACATTATTCAATTCAATTAAATAGTTAATTTTTCTAATTTAAAAAAAAATATATATATATATATATATATATATATATATATATATATATATATATATATATATATATATTATATGACTTTTAGCAAAAAAATATTCACCCCAACCCATATCGGACCAGGTTTTGGGAAATTTTTTTATATATGATTATTAGTAATTAACTATTTTGGCAGAAAAATGTGGTAAATTTAGAATTTATTTATGTAATTTATATTACAAATAGTAATTTTTGTTGTTAATTTTTTGGTTTTGTTAATTTTTGTTTTAGTATCTGTGGCTTTTGTGACTTTATTGGAGCCTACTATCAAGACTCAAGTTCCTATAATAAGTTGAGTAGCTTCATATTCGAACTTCGGATTTTATTAGTCGTGCGACTTTTATAACGTCAAGCAAAACTGTAGGGCGAGCAAATTTACTTCATTGGGGACTTCGGGTACATACAAAATGACGTTGATGGATAGGCGTAATATTTCAAGCGCTGCTCTGATAACCTGTAGACGATTCAACTAGCGTCTCTCGCCAGCTGAGAGACCCGCGTTATGAAACAATAATGCACCCTCGTACGGGCGAATCGAATGCAAAATGGTCGGCTCAGTCATAACACCCCTAAGACGGATTTCGATTCGGGCACATAACTTGGTTACTGAGTGGTATTTTTTTCAAGGAGAAAAAGAGCTCGTGTTGCATCGGTCATGTCATGTGCTATCACGTCATCTCTCTGAATAACTGAATAACATGACATGACCGATGCAACACGAGCTCTTTTTCTCCTTACAAAAATAACTGAATAACTGAATAACAATGACATGACCGATGCAACACGAGCTCTTTTTCTCCTTAAAAAAATACCTAATAGAAAAATGATTCTGAGGGAACAAAGGGGGACAAAACCTAATAAAATACCAGGGGGACAAAACCTAGTAAAATACCTAATAAAATACCTAATACCTAATAAAAAACCTAATAAAATACCAGGGGGACAAAACCTAATAAAATACCTAATAAAAAAAATGATTCTGAGGGAACTCAGGGGGACAAAACCAAAACAAAGCTTGGGTTCGGGAATAGGTGTATAGCGTTTTGGGGTGTATAACGTTTAATAATGAAATATTTTTCAACAGACCAAATTAAAAATAGATCCATATCCACCCCATATTTGTTGGTAAACGAGTACGTTTCTTTCCCTAGTTGGTGCCATTTAAAATGATTCATTCAATGTACAATTTTGCCCAGCTGCATACTCGCAGGGATTTCAGGTTCTAAATATCGATACTTGAGAGGAAGAAGGCCCAGTTTCGTTTTTCCGACGATTTTCAAAAATTGGACAGGCTGGTTAAGCAGCATCACCACTGTTCCTAATTTTCTTCCTGCACCGATTACGAAACTCTATCAAGAATCTAATAAATTTTTTCTGAATTTGGATGCCTATACAATTTAAGAAAATTGAAAAACTGAAATGTGGTCTAGATTTGGTATTTTTATGGGATATTGGAGTGGCAAAAGGGCCGAACTGTGGTGATTGTGGCGGTCGTGTAATAGCCGTCCCAACCATCCCATACGTAGTTGTTGATTGACGGTTTTTTTGAGTTGTATCAAACCTTATTGTAATACGTGCATGGGTCACAAAAGCGGGTTATATTATTTTTTTCAAAATGAAAGTAGATTCCATCCTGAGGCTGTTGACACCAACCGCACTGTCCTACAATAAACAGTTCTTTTTCTTTGATTTTTCGAATCCAGTTCTGACGTCAAAGTTGTCAGGGGGGTCACGCCCAGGAGAGAGGGGCGCAATGACGTCAGAACTTCAGGGATATTTGAAAAATCATTTAAAAAGAAATACTTAACGTAGGACAGTGCGGTTGGTGTCAAAATTCTCGGGACGGAATCTACTTTCATTTAAAAAATAAAATAAATATGCGCCATACACCATTCCATGTGTGATGCCTCGAATATATTGTTCTCCTTTTCACAAATTCTGTTAGTCAATATGGAATCTCATTAGGAACCAAATAAATGTGTAGTACAAAAATTATATAGGTACTTAGGTATCTCAAAATGGATAAATATTATGTATTTTTTGGTATATATACAGTAAGTCCTATCTGGGGGTTCAAGAATTTTCTACAGTACGTCACGTGATTTTGTCATCACCAGCCCTAAATGCCGATCAAACCCGTTCCACATTTCGAGAAGTCGTAGTAGATGAGGTCAAACCCATTTCAGGCCCGTCGAGAATTTTTAGAAAACATTTTCTATCAAATCGCTCCTTCCGAAGGTAAACCGGTAAACAGCATTACGAAGTATATCACGGCGGGTATTGGATAGTGCAGGGAAGAAGTTGCTTCGATTGGGGAAGGGATGGTGTCCTTGAAAGATGTTCTTGCTCCTGCGAATATGTGGGTCATAAGAGCGGACCGTTAGCGTCAAGGTGAGGCTCCCCCAGGAGTGATGACCTATCTGACTCATCGGCACCGACTCGCTGCCCATTCGGGCAAGTGCACCGAGCAGGTGCCTCTGTATAATAGTGATTATTGAAATTGTTTATAAAATCCCGTATAGAAAACAATTAACTTGAGAATAAGACCGGAATAACTTGTAAGTAAGTACCGAATGGTTGGCGGTAGTCGGTACAGTTCTGCAGCAACACAGTATTCAGAATTCTCCTTCAATGGATTTTTTCGATTTTGATTAGGTAAATTTTCAGGTTACCTAATCGGTTGGATCAAAATGAAGTTCGCTGTTATCGGAATAACGTAAAATATTTTCACACATTTTCACTGTGGTGTTGTGTAGGGTTGCTCTTGGATGATCCTCAATTCATTTTTAGCGAATTTTTGAAGAAAAGGAAGCTATTGTTCTCGGTCCAAAATTTTTAAAACTCGAATTTCCGAAAGATTTTTATACCAAAATCCGTTTCAGACCATCCTGAATTCACTGCCGAAAGACACCAAAAATTATATGTATATATATATATAAATTTATATATATATTTATATATATATTTATATATATATTTATATATTTATTATGTATGTGTCATTCCAGACGATAACTCTCGAAAGAATTGAGATAAAAAGTTCAAATTTGCACGAAAAATCTGTCTTGGCAATCGACAGGCTAAGTTCGAAGATGGGCAGAATCGGGTCACTCTAAGGGGGAGTTTTGGGGAGTTTTAGGGGGGGAAAATTACCCATAAATTCCCAAAATGAAAAAGTCTGACAAGTGACACCTCATTTTAAAGGTTTTTGTACGCTGAACACGATGGTGAAATCAGAATTGCGATATCTCATTCCATTCTCAAACTGGAGCACTTTGAAGATGAAGGAACGTGGTTATTTCTTGAGATGTTCTTCCTGGTTCGTCTGCTCTAATCTGATAACGGAATGGGATATCGCAATTCTGACTTCACCATCGTGTTCAGCGTTGGAAAATCTACAAACCGAGGTGTTACTCGGCAAAAAATGGAACAAAAAATTTGTTACGTATCCAATACCTACTCTCCTGGTATTCAAAACATTTTTGATTTCCCCCTCCCCCTCCTTCCACTCCAAATTTTACTTTGCGTAAAACTACTCCTGTTTTAATTTTGTATGGTATCAAGCTGGGAAAACATTGGCCGAAAATTAATTTTCAGAAAATTTTAGGCGGAGGAGGAAGATGCCGAAAACTTCGAAAATTCGCTCTTATAGACATGCTGCATGACTGTGGTTTTTCTATTACATTGTTGCTCCAGTTTCATAGGTGTCCCAGGTCTGATATTCTCTAACTAATATAAAAATATGGACGCAAAATTATGTCTTAGAAATAATAATAAGTAGCTGCTCACACAACGCACGTTCTCATGAATACTTGAAAAATCTATAGTTAATTATACTGCCCACCGAAAAGTTTTTGCTTCCTCACTACGGGAAGGTAGGGAGGCACTGGATCCGTGATTGAGTAAAAAAAAAAATGTTTGTCCTCCAAATTGAAAATTAATACCTACATCAAGGAACATTTTTGGTTCCGTGTCTGTCTGTGGTCAATTCACTGTAACGCCCGTAACTACCCGAAATATTGGACGAAATGGGCTGAAATTTGGAGGGTAAGTGCGGGTTGGGTCACAGATGGTCCCTTACCAAAATCATGAAAAAGTACTGTAAATTTCTTCTGCGCATGCGCAAACGTCAAATACTTGAAACGCCCATAACTACCTTAAAATATCGTTGAAATGAGCTCAAGCTTGGAGGGTCAATCGAGAATGATAATTTGATAGCTCCTTATGAATTTCATTGGAATCGTACAGTAACTTTCGTCTGCGCATTCGCGAACATGAAATGGTGACTAACTATGCGAAAAATAGTCATAGAGAGCTGAAATTATGAGAGTACACGCGGGTTAGATCAGAGATAAAAATCATCGAAATCGTACCGTAAATTTAGTCTGCGCATGCGTAAACGTGACATACTTGAAACGCCCACAACTACCTTAAATATCGTTGAAATTAGTTCAAACTTGGAGGGTCGATCAGGAATAATACTTTGGTACTTCCATCACTGAGGCGTTAAATAGTATATTTTCCTGAATATACAACAGTTAGCTGATCATTAAACAGAAATCTATGCAGGATTCGCATTCATTAAACCCATCTATATCATGCACACTCATGTGGTTGAATGGGGATAAACTTTAACCTTGTTTCAAAAATACATCAGCTCGCAATTGAAATACCGACCCTAAACCATTGCTCATTCAAATGATTATTGGACAACTAGGTATTAACTGATTAAATATGTATGGAGGTGAGTTAGATTTCGAGGCGTTACGTGGTGGAAATAAAAGGCTGATGTAGCGCCAAACGTACATTTTGGTTTATTATTCTGTAAATAATACACCTATGTATTAGCTCGGCAAAAATTTTTATAACACCCCCTCAAAATTTTTCTTTTCCGTTTCAAGGTGCGTAGATTCCAAAAATGCAATGTCCGTCCGCCGTACGCCGTATCACGTGTACAGGCTTCATTTTCGGTCTAAAAAATTCGTTCTTTCGCACACATGCTCCATTTGGGCCCTAGTTGTGTCCCGAAACTTTGCAGCCCGATCGGAATATACCCAGAGGTGTTATGAGTGAAAATGTGTATAAAAATAGGTACTTTTATGCTTAAAATGAACTTTTGAGGTACCGTTTTTCATGTTTTGGGGGGCGAGAAGACCGAATATGAAGTCGATTTTGACCAAAGAGTGGAAAATTGAGGTTGTACCAGATGTTCAGCTCCCAAAATTGGTTTTTTATGAGTCAAAAACCTGGGAAATCGTCTGAAATCACCATCAATTTGTAGAATACCTAACACTAGAAAAAGTGTCAACACGTGGATCAAGACGGTTAAATGCACTACCAATGATCAAATATAGTTTAAAAAAACAAAAAAGTTGAAAGGAAAAGCTAATTCGTGTTCTGGGGGCCAAAATTGGTGGAAACCACCAGAAATAGCTATTGCAATTATTTTATATGAAAGAAACAATAAATAAACAGCCACCGTTTCTGTAGGTATGTCCAGTAGAATAATATACCCATGTGACAAGGACTTTGCAGCGTTTTTAGTTCCAGATGATTTTAGTAAAATTACTATAGTGAAACTCACGGGATAAGCTTTGAAACATTTTACAATCTTGAGTGGATTTAACTTAGGCTAATGTATTGTTTTATCAAATTTTATGTATCACTTTATGAGGACGAAGTGAGTGAATCACCAAAAATTACACCCATCTTCTAACTCTTGTCTAACATAATAATTTACGAGTGGGTCGTGAAACGGATAGCTTCAGTGTTTCACAGTGCCCAGTTCTTCCAAGGAATAAATACTATGATGCAACGCCGATCTGGCTGGTCGATTTCAACACAAACCAGGTTCATTTCAAATAAGCAAGATTGCCCCGGAGATTGAAGTGGGTAATTGAGAAATTTCTCAGTATCAACTTCAAAAGGGGCTACGTGGCACGAGGGTCCTTCCCCAGATCCGATGCTGCCCGAGTGTAAACCTCAAGCTTAGCAGGTCGGGCTAACAGGTTTGGATTCGATACAACCACTTAACAGTCAACCGCCACCGGTAATGCGATTTGCAAACTTGTGCGCCAGGCACCCCAGCGCTTAACCGCATCTTTCCAAAAATAGTTCTTCTCACTGGGTTTTCAAATTCAGCATGTCCTGGGTATTTATAGTTACAGACAACGGTAATTGAAAATGACAAACTTGAGATCAGAGAAACCTGAGAATGATTATCTCTGTTTAATTGGATGTACTTCTTACTTGATTCTTCCAACCTTGGGATATCATCATTGACTCCATCGTCTGTACATAATATAATTAGTACGTTTCTACGATCTCGTACATTTGATGGCGCTATGGATCCCCTTGGCCTTCATGATAGAGGCTCAGCATTTAAATGGAGAAGAGGATGAAGGTACCTGCTATGAAAAAAACCAGTCATGCAGCATGACTTAATGAGCGAATTTTCAAAGAAATATTCGAATTAATGGCTATGGTTTTGAATAAAGGAAAACTTCGGTCTAAAATTTGGTTTTCTATGTATATTCTCTTCGTATTTATTTTAATTTGTACGTTTTGTCCATCCTGATTCTACCGTTTGTTATGAGTAGATTCCTTGTTCCTTCTGAATGGCCTTTCCTCTTGACTACGATTTCAGGCCTGGTATCTAAAACCAGTTCAAGATTTGCTCTACTAGGTAGGTAGATCCTTCCTTCTTCATTGATATTATTTTTATCATGTTAAGTACCTACCTACCTTTGAATATCAAATATTCGTATGATACTGATAATAAATTGATAAGATACCTACCTAACCTTCTTCCTCCTACTGTTAGTACCTAAATTGAATAATTTGAAATAGATTTTTTCTTTCGTCTTCCTTCTAGTAATACGTGGGCCGGTACTTGTCTATCTATGAAGGTATCATAACAATTATATGTCAAATGGGAAATTCAAGGAGTTGTACTAATCGTTTGCCTCCCCCTTTTTTGCTTCGAACTCTCGTCTTCAATTAATACTTCTCACATTTTTCAATCTGACCACTCTAAGGGGGTGGGGGGGGGGGGGGGGGGGTAAGAGTTTAAAGATTATCCTAGTTTTGGGTAATTTTTGCGCACTTTAAATGCTCTAATTTAAGAACGGATTTAGATATCTAAAATCCGATTTCACCATCGTGTTCAGCGTGCAAAAACCTTTAAAATGAGGGATCACTTGTTGGAAAATAACATTTTGGGGATTTTTGGGTAATTTTTGCGCACTTTAAATGCTCTAATTTGAGAACGGATCAAGATATCTAAAATCCGATTCCACCATCGTGTTCAGCGTGCAAAAACCTTTAAAATGAGGGGTCACTTGTTGGAAAATAACATTTTGGGGATTTTTGGGTAATTTTTGCGCACTTTAAATGCGCCAAAACCCTCCTTAGAGTAGGCCAATTTCGCCCATCTTCGAACTTAGCCTTTCAATTGCCAAGATAGATTTTTTGTGCAAATTTGAGCTGTTTATCTCAATTCTATCGAGAGTTATCGTCTGGAGTGACACATATATATATAAATATATATATACATATAAAAAAGTGTTAAATTTCAGGAATCGTTTTAGAATGGTCTGAAACGGATTTCTATGAAGAAAATTTCCAAAAATTTATATTATTTAAATTTCGAAGCCATTGCAATAGCTTCATTTTCTTTGAAAATTCGCTAAAATGAATAATGCAGGGAAATCGAAGGTAGCAGACGAAATCTTTGACCGTTGGAATAACGAGAATCAGCCTGAAGGGATTGTTATGACAAAGGGTTGGCGATAAAAAACTCCTAATTGGCACTAAAATGCTCTCAGGATGGCCAGTTTGAATGTAATCTCAAATAATGTAACTTGGCTAAAATCGGAATTTCAAAATGGGTGGACCGATTTGAATGAAACTTGGGGAATATGCAATAGGTACATATACGATCATTGAAATACATAGGTATGGTTGAGGAGGTCTCCCAAGGTTACCCAGGATGGCTAAACACCCAACTTGTAAGAAATGCCCGTTTGATTCACTGTGTTTGAATGGAACTTACAGTTAGAATCGCTGCAAAAACTTTTGAACAAAATCTATTTAAACAAAATCGAAGGCAAAAATTGGTACCCGCATGTGTGTTTACCCGGATGACGGTTGCGAAGGTGTGCTGTGATTTGAGGAATCCAACTATAATACCAACCGCGGGAAAATCGGTCCAGTAGTTTAGACCAGTGGTTCCCAACGTTGGGGCGATCGCCCCTTCAAGGGGGCTCCTCAGGGGGGGCGATTAATTCATCAAGGGCAATAGAGGGGGCGATGAGTTTTCAACAGAAAAAATCCAGCGAATATCAAAACGAAAAACTTATACCTGACATGGAATCGAGATTTGAAGACCTGACCAAGTTAGAAATTCCGGATCGGATTTTAGATCCATTTTCTTCTGAAGCTGTGGATAAGCTTGATTCCTCTATCCAGACGGAGTTTCTAGATATGAAGTATGACTGCTATGGCAAAAATCGTTTTCAAACAGTACGGTTACGAGTCACCCTGGGTGAAGCTTATGGACGATCCACAACATTGGAAAAAACTGAGTCGCTCCTCATCTCGTTCCCGTCAACATTATTTAGTTGAAAGAGGATTTAGTTCTGTCGTCCAGCTCCTCACAAAACAAAGAAATATGTTGGACATTTGCTTCAAAGGGGACCTGCGCTTGAATTCGACGAAAATAAAGCCTGACATTCAAGCTTTAACTGAAATCCACCAAGCGCAAGGCAGCCATTGAAAATATAAATGAACACTAGAGTTTTCCAACTTTCATTTTTTCACATTTTAATTGTCAACGTTTTAAATTCTTCCGTATTCCAATTAACAAAAGAAAATAAATTAATAAAAAATGTACTCCTGTTTTTGAAATTTACGTCAATGATCGAAGTTAATTATTTCCCTTCAAACACCAGTTCTGTTTGAAGGGGGGGGGGGGGGGAAATGCGTTGGTTTGTGTTCATGACGGAACGTTTATTGTCGAATGAAATCTGGGGGACTCGCCCAGACCCCCGGATTACACCAGTTTAGATCAAGGATCAAAGCAAGGAAAATGGAACATGTTTTTCGAATAGGTACATGATAACAGAGGATATGGAGATTATGTAGAAAAACGTCTGCCAATTCGAGTAGGCAGTATAGCTTCCTCACTTTAATCATCTGCGATCTGCGATCCAACCCGCGTGTACCCTAAAAATTTCAGCTCCCTACGACTATTTTTCGCGTAGTTAGAAGCGTTATAAGGAAACGGTCAACATTTCATGTTAGCGCATGCGGAGAGGGAAATTACAGTAAGATTCCAATGAAGTTCATACGGAACCATCAAAGTATTATACTGATCGACCCTCCAAATGTGAACTAATTTAAACGATAATTAAGGTAGTTATGGGCACTCCAAATATTTCACGTTTGCGCATGCGCAGACTAAACGATTTTCATGATTTTGAAACGGGACCATCTGCGATCCAACCCGCGTATACCCTCAGAATTTCAGCTATCAAAGTTACATTACCATTCCAATGAAATTGATTTGGAACTACCAGAGTATTATTCCTGACCGACCCTCCAAGTTTGAATTGATTTCAACGATATTTAGGATAGTTATGGGTGTTCCAATTATTTCACATTTGCGCATGCGTAGACGAAAGTTGCGGTACTTTTTCAATGATCTTGGTATGGGACCATCTGTGACTCAACCCGCACCTACCCTCGAAATTTCAGCCCACTACTTCGACCACACGGAACCATATATGTTCCTTGATATCTGAAACGGAAAATGGTATTGGAAATTTTCATTTTGGAGGACAAGAACTTCTTTTTTCTCTATCACGAATCCAAGGCTTCCCTGTCTTCGGTAGTGAGGAAGCAAAAAAATGTCGTGGGATTTCCAAGCCTCGGACCAGCGACCTTACGCAATACACGTCCTCAGCTGCTTTTGGCGTTTTTCGGGTAGGTAGAACCCCCTCGGCAGTTTTTGGTGGAGAGGGGTCTCGCCATGCTCTCCTCGGAGTTGGGTGGCAGGAGTGGGGTAGAGGGAGAACTGTGCGGGCGACGGGGAGGGGAGCCGAGTTCACCTGGACTGGACGTGGACGTTTTCCACCCTGGTTTACTCCCGTAAAAACATGTTCCATGTTAAAATAAAAAATAAAATATGTACCTACACTTTTTTTCTTTGTGTAAGAGGGACTGGGCAAAACTGTTTTATTATTTACATTTTACTTCAAATTAGAATTAAGCATTTAAATTTTCACTAATACCGATGCTCACTAGCGCCAAAAAATGGGTTTTCAAGCAAAAGTAATGGTGGTGGGGGGGGGGGGGGGGGGGGGATAGGTGTCAGTCAAACTCTAGAGGTGGCCGACGGGCCAAAAAAGTTTGGGAACCACTGGTTTAGACGGTGAAGACATAATTGCCAGATAAAGCCTTGCGAATTTTAATTCGTCTTGGGCCACAACCCTGTTCGGAAATTCCGGCTAGTTTCTTGAAGATCAAAAATGTGAAACTCCTGCCTACGTCTTTTCCTCAATATCGAGACTCCCTGTTTAAAACCTTCGAAATCCAGGCATTCCTAGTTAATGTGCCGGATTGCAAGGTGTTGTAAGGGTTGACTACACAATGCTCCTCAGAGGGACGTGCTCCATTCATTAGGGCGCGTTATTAGTCAGTTTTCCCTTTTCAAACAATCTACCTTTAAATCCCTCCCAGATAGCCGGAGGGAAAACCGCATAAAGGGAACTGAAAATGCCCCGTCGCTCAAGGTCGGTCAGTGCAGTCATCACTTTCACTCGGTACAATGGTCTTTAGCAGATGATCTAAAGCCAAGTGCAATGCTATTATTATAGTTCCCTCAAGTTCATATCCTGTAGAAAACATCCGGAGTTCCTAGCCGAGCGCCTTGCGCCGTAGAAAGTGGACTTTCTATACAATGACGGGAGGGGGATGAATGATTCAGAAGCGACTACGTGATGTCAATACGCTTTACATTTACATCCTCTGATGTAGGTAGGCCTAGGCGAGCGCTTGAAATCGCCGACTTAGTTTCCCACCATAATAACATGACGTAAAGAATTCGGCGGCTTCAGACTTCAAGGGTTAAAATAGTTTTATGCAGCCACAATAATCACTTCACCACCGGTAATCACTTCAAGTTCATTTACATCAATCGTTATTTTCTGTATTCTTGATTAACTTTCAGTCGAAATCAGTGCTCTGTTGTGTTCTTGTGACATTCCTATTAACTACGACAGAGTAGTCGACACGATGTCACAGATTTTGTCAGCGTATGAAGGTTGGGTTTTCCATCAAATGCCAGCTCATCAATCTCGTCAAAATCTGGCTGTAGGCGAGTTTCGTCTGCACTTGTGCGAACGGGGTTTTCTTGAATAGCATATACTTTGTATCCAAATGCAGAGGTTCGCTAGGAATTGGCGCAGTTGACAACATGGCCTAACACGCTCTTCAATTTTGTAACTGCTTTAACAATGGAAAACAACAGACAAATCTTAGGACTGAGCATGAAGGAGTATCTTGAATTGTTGATCTCTATCTATAACTTACTAGTTAGGTTCTACACCAACAATATCCTTAATATATCACTTTCCTTCACGGGACTTTCCTATCTATAAAAATGGATGTAAAATTTTTTGTTTGATTGGTGGTTGATGAAATGATTCTTTCCTGGTACCACTTCAAGTGAATATCGTGAACTAACGGGCTGTATGAAAACCCCGTTCGGTGCGGTACCATTGGAATTTTTTATTTATTTAATAAAGCTTTTATTTACAAGAAGAAGGAAATCATACATACGCAAATAACGTATTTTATTCAAAAGTATTAATCTTGGAATAAGACAAAATGAGGCAGTTTCTGATCTCAAGAATAAAAAAAAATTCCTGGAAACAGGAGTTGCGAAAATAATAAATTATAGCCTGATGAGATAAATTGAAGAACCAGTACCCGCAGGATTAGGACAATTCAACAACACAATTTTTATCTTCTCAACTGTTACGAAGTTTAAATTAATTTCATGTACAAATTGACGAATAAGAGGTGAAAAATATAATGACAAGAAGGCTTATTGAGGGTAGGTAAATTTATTATTCATTGAATATGATTTATTGATTCATGGATTCAATGTTAAACTAACCCTTCATTGTTACGTTAGCCCTTATTTTAACATGATAAGTTCTTCTCCTGGGGTTCAGGCCGAATTTTCCCAAAAAATCAATAATATACGTATAAGGAAGGGCGAGTTCGAAGGGCAGATTCATATAATGTAATTTTGACGGAATGAGGATAAGAACGTTTAAATAAGGAATTTTGAATGCGCCAAAAATTGTTCCAATTTGATTTTTTTAAGCTTAAAGATATCGCCTTCTACCTCTATGGTGTGAAACCCTCTTAAATAACTGGTGAAATGATTACTGTGCCCAGCAAATGAGTTTTGCATTAATCAAGCCCCCAGAGATGAAATAATAGGACTTTCAGGAAGACAGCGAATCCCGGACATGGGTATGAAGGGGAAAGCGGCGGTGGATGGAAAACGGTTTGGCTATTATAGCTCAGTCATCGCCTCGTACGACCAATCATCTGATGTTACGCCGAGGAGCACGGGATGGTTTGCATTTTAACTGGGGGTTCATTGCGCTAAATATTGTAGTCCTTTGAAGGCAAGCTGATTGTACAATGTCTTTCAGGTGATGTAACTTCGTGGGTGGCTCCACTCGCAGTCGCTTTTTATATAAGTAATGTTTTTTATTTATAATTTATTATGTCCACAACGACGCGTTATCGACGAATATATCGACCGGAATAGCGACATCAGTGAATGATCCGATTAGCGAATATTCATCTGCGCCAACATCACGGAGGATTCCGGTATTCGCTTTTTCTGCTCCAGTTGTTGGAGACCGGGTTTCTATATAGTTCATCCCAGCATATCATGTGTGGTGAGTCGATATTTAAATAGAACATTTTCACAGCACGATTAATTAGAAGTTGCTCCAGTAATCAACAGTTGATTACTCGAACGATCCAGCCAGTGGAATTAGTTGAAATAATTACCACTACATACTATTAAAGTTCGTTAAAACCCCGCAGGAGATATGGAGTCTTAATGCGTAAAAACGGCCTTCGGTGATTTCGTAGTTCTGAAAGACTGGCATCTCGTTTGATCATTCCTTCAGAGAGCTTAAAATACACATTCTCTAAATCTCTCAGCAAATAATTGTGATCATGCAGAGCTTTACCTTCTCTTGAGAATTCTTAGAGGCAATATGCAAACTTGATAGCATCATCCATTCTTTCCTTTTTTTTTCGCTCCTTAATCACCTAATTCTTGAAGAATCATGAGGATGCTGCTTACCATCACTATACAAATATTATAATATTATTTTGCATGGCAGCACGGCCAAGTCATGACTTATTTAATGTGTTATGGTGTACATGGTTTCGATTAGTGATACGCAGTGTTTGATTGTGGATTATTACATATCGCTCTTTTATTAGTTTGGTTATTTGTCTTGAGAGGTGTAATGTTCGGTGTTGACGATGAAGTTATTTACCTACTTACCTGCAGTCTGATGTGGGAACTGATCCAGCGGGGTTTTGCTGAGGGCGTTCTCAATCTACGTAAAATACCTACAGCTGATAGACAACCTGACTGAACAGAGCACATCGTCAATAACTGATCACATGTGAATTGTACACCGGAGATACGGTGCGTCATTGAATAAATTGTACTGATGGTCTCAGGCTTGTAGCCATACACCGAGTAGGACTAAAGTAGTAAACTCAGGTTTGCCCAGTTCTTCGAGAAGTAAAACGTTCAAGTTTGGGACACGTTGATTACCTGAACCAAGAAGTAGCACCTAATGAGCAAGACCAGATATACCTGGCGTTAAAAACGCGTTCTGTAAACGGTTGTCAAAGTTTTATGAAGAACTAAGTTGATACAGCTATCCGCTCCCAGCTTGTTAGAATCACTCTAATTTCTTTCCAGTGATCCAGGGAAACAGTAAAATAAAATAAATAAGGAAAAAATCCCGAATGCACGACTATATCACTGGGTGCCTTTCTCATACGTCGATCTCGATTTAGAACGTATCTTATTGCAACAGATTCCATTACGACATACAGTAGGTAATCCCTCGATGAGAAGCAGCATTCTAACAATCATCCGAGTTTATATGTAATGAAATTAATAGTCGACTGCGAGGTTTGCACTGGTATGTATCCTTGGTCAGGGTTCAGCCGTTTTTATCGTAATAAATAAATAAGCTCATAAAGAGAATATTCTTCAACGGACTTCGAGCACTTGATCAGCTGAATTTTCGTTTTGGTGTTGTAGATTATTTTTTTAATACCGTAGAATTTATCAAGTTTTGGTTTATTATTTTCAATAATGAACTATTGGAATCGAGCACGAAAAAAAAAATGCTTACCCCCCTCAAAATTTGATGGTTTACGTTTCAAGGTATGTAGAATCCGAAAATGCAATAAAAATATTTCTGTCTGTCCGCCGTACGGGCCACTTTTCTTAGTTACCATGAAACAAAATTGACGAAATTCGGGTTATAGGTTCCGTTCGGGGTCTAGTAGGTCCTCGAAGCTCGGCGTTACTGTCAGTCACCAGTCTTTCAAAATAGGGGTTGAAATTTTCAGAACGCCGCGCGCCGCAGCTCGAAAACTTTCGATTGAAGAGTATGGTTTTTTTAGGTTATTAAATTTGTCTTGAGCTAATCAATTTTTTGAGACCACCCGGAGCACTGTACGTCCAGCCGTTCATGTGCACCAAAAAGCTTCGTCAACACGATCGTGAATCAAACGGTATAAATCCGGCCGGGATTACATCACTAAGGAGCACCTGATTATAATCAAGGATGGCTGTATGAAGTCGAGTTGGTTGTTCTGCGATATTATTTCATTTGATAAGTGATGGACTATTGGATTTTGTTGATAGGTACTTGTGAAACTTGAACACACTTTGAAGTATTATTGATGGGTAAATTATTACACAACGGTAAATTATTACACAACGGTTGATCTACCAAGAAGGGGCTGGATTTTGTTGATCGGTACTTTTGCAACTTGACCAACCGTTGAAGTATTATTGATAGGCAAGTTATTACACAACGGTTCATTATACTTGACCAGAGGGTGGGTACTGACCACAGAAAACAGTGATCTACGCAGAAGGGGCATCTATTTCACTCCACATCAACAATTTTCCTTCAGAACTTCATTATTTGCGTTTCTTTTCGTCATTTTAGTTACTTTTTGTCATCGACAGAATTATTTTAGCAACATTTAACTCGTGATTCAGGTAGGTACCTACTAACGAGTACGGGGTTAGGACCCCCTACGGAGGGTCTGCGATCTACATAATATGTACAGAATAGTACATACTATATTATATAGACGGATTATCTATACAGAGAGCTGTGGTCTGTAAAATAAGGGTATTCTGTACAAAATAATAAACCGTTGTGCAGGGATTTGCAGCGTTTTAGTAAAATGTTCGTTAGAGGTTTTTATGCTGGTAGGGTGTTTTAAATGATGAATTATTAACCAGACGGTTATTTATTAAGCACGGGTTATACAAATATGACCTCCCCTTTTGTCGTGTGATGCTGGCGGATTTCCTCCTTTGTTAAGTCTAGAGAACGACCTGGTATTTCATCCCTGTGAAGTCAAAGGAGTTTTCTCATCTCTTTTCTTTTTGCTGCTCCGAGATGCCTGAAAGGGGCTCAGTGATGGGCGCGAAACGTCGCATGAAATAATATTCCCCAAGATTTTATTTATCTATTGCCAAGCACAACACTAAGGGCCACTTTCACCAAACTGCCTCTAATGTCTGATTAACCTAACGAAATCGTAACGGGAACATGCAGGTTAACCGGGGCGTCAGAGATTTACATTTCACCATACTAATCAGGGCATCAGTTTGATGTCGGCATCAATTTGATGGCGGCGTTATGGATTCGTTAAGTTAACGATGCAGTGTTGCCCGCCAACGGTTTTTGTGTCCGTTTTCGACGAAACGATGCCTCATCGGGACAGTAAACGGGTGAAACGACATCAAAATCAAAACACTTTGTAGGTACTCGCGAACGACTTCCGACTATGACATACGAATACCGTCGCCTTTCAACTCAAACTCAAAATAGGACTTCACGGCACAAAACGTAAGTGAAATTTCAGAGGTTTCTTTTCAATATCCTACCAAGCACTGTTGGCAATGCGTTCATGTAGTATCTAAGTACTAAGTACGTGTATTATCTGGAGGATCTGACAAGAATCAGAACGCTAACTAGGTAACATGTAATATCCTTTATAGTACATGTACCACCACAATTATACACAATTTTAGGGAAATATAACTTGATTTTAACCTTAAAGTGACCACTTTGCCAGCGCACCCCAAAATTGGTCAGCTTCTGCTGTGTAACTCTTATGCCGTTTTTGAAAATAATATGAAACAATACAATCTCAATTTTCAGTTGGTATTTTATATCCAAGGTATCTATTTCTGAAGTGGTCTTGGTTGTTCCAGGAATGGAAAAAATATGCTCCTAGAAAACCGTGGGCCCCCACTTCTGCGAACAGGAAAAACTTATTTGTTACGATGTTTTGATGTATCGGTTGTGAGGTTATTTTGGTTGCTGTACTTCCTTTTTTGAAATACAATACATTTTGTTCTGTTAATAAATAAGCATTATTATCTACGACAGAGGTGCTCCTTGTTAAGTATAACTTCCTCTCCTTTTGATTTATTATTCTGTGAACAATACACCTATGTATTCGCTCAGCAAAAACATTTTTATAACACCCCCTCAAAAGTTTTTCGTTTATTCAAAATTTGTGGAAACCTTAAAAAATGCTATTTTAATTATTGCACATGAAATAAACAATAAATGAACAGCCAACATTTCTGTAGGTCCAATAAAATAAATAAACACGTTCATTTGACCTCATATATGGAAGGTATGTTGGAATGTAATAACTACTCACTAGGTAGTATATACATTATTTAAAAAAATTTATTGTACCTACATCTACTCAAAGCATAATATATACATAGAAAGAACTATAATATGTATATAATATACATTATATACATGCTGCTAATCGTCCGTTAACCTCTTAATTGGTGGAGGGTCCACCAATTAACTTTAACGAAATCTTTAACGGGCACGTTATCCCTTCTCCTTAAAGTTTTGGTTATCTTGGGGGTGGTGAAAGGAAAATCGCTCTGATGTCCGATTAACCGAGGCCGTTAAAGTTAATCAGGTCGTTAAATAGCTGGTGAAAGAGGCCCTAAGAATCGTCGGTGTGCAACCAGCTCATCTTTTAGAATGAAAGCCAAATAATACGAGTTACAACACTTAGCGCGATGCGTTTGACCTCTTTTTCCAGAAGTGCACTGCTCTCCTCAATGGGAGGGCCACACGGTCGAAAGTTGTTTTCATCGTGACCGTTCCGCCCGAAATAAGGAAGAAGGAAAACGAAAAGCGTGACGCCCTTTCACGCCGAATGAATCTCTGACATTCTGACATAAAAGCGACAATGATGGACCTCTCGTCACTACAACTGCCGTGTTGGTACTAGCAATATTATTAATTTCATGGGGAATCCAGCCAGGAAAACGATTTCGTTGTCAATAATCATTGCTCGGCCAACGTCCTGTAGTCTTCTTTAGATGAGGTTCTACCTACCGAAGGACCTCCTCCGTCGTACGTAATGTCATGCACTTCCTGTAGTTTTGTTAAAAACACATTTACTAACGTGGGGGCGGTAGAATTTGTCGAAAAGTTACTGTGAACAGCTCTTGCAATTCAATACCTTTAATCGTATTACTATGTCAGCCAGTTAATGAACATGCGACAACTTCAAAGTGCGAATTAAGGGAGTTTTTAATTGCCGCGGAGTTGTACTCTATAGACGATTTTCACAAAATCAGTGTTGGAACACGTATAGCTCCAACCTGATACAAACTGAGTTTAACTGGTGTGGCCACATGTATAGATTCGATACATATTCGGTTTACAGTGGGAGGCCATTATATATCAGAATCATACAACACTAAAAGTCGCATTAGAAGTTTATGTATCATTCCAATACATGGTTTAGCTTAATTTGAATGGTAGAACGACCTTGTATGGCCTCGTACTGTGACATGTTGTCATTGGCACGCGAAAATTGGGAGAAGAAGACGGTGATTTTCCTGTTACCTCACACCTTATTGTTGTTATTAATGAATTTGGACTTTCGACCTATGGAAGGAGTGCGATATCAATCGTTTTCACTCGCATTATAATTTCATAGCCATTTTTGTATGTATCTGTAGACTGCAGGCATGTAAATACCATGCCTAATGATGATACCAGTGTTGATTGATGTACCATGTACCTTGGTTACAGAATACACTTAACCCACCACAGATCTGACCAAAGTCTCAAACAAGACTAATAACCATAAAAATGAAAGAAACCAAGGAGCTCCGTTGATACTAAAGCACCACAGAAGCACAGGCGCTTGAAATCAAAAAGATGACACTTGACTGATAATGATAATGATGATGCTTAATGATAATGTTGTAACTGTAAACAGCAACCATAACTTGCTGACTGGAACTTCGAATCATGTAATCTATAACATGTTGGCAAAACTAATAAGTTCCGAACTCCAAAAGTATGAGGTTGTCACGGAATAACGTAAGAAGACTGTCGTGAGTCCCTCCCGGGAACACTCCACTAGTAACTTTAAGCTCTCACCAATATCCTTATGCCAAACTTATTTTCTGTCAATAAACAACTGAGTGGGGAGACAGGCCACAGAACCCAGGGAACACAACCTGGGGCCCCACCACCAACCCCTAACAGGGGGTTGGAGGGAGAGGCCTCCAGTTCCTATAAAACCCTGGATCCTGGGGCTTTAGCCTCATTCGACACTTCCTCTAACTAGCTCTCTCTCTTCTCTCCTCTACCTTGCTCCCCCTCTCAGATGATCGGTGGATTACCGCCGCCTGAGAATACCTTCTCCTTCTTGTCTAGATGATCGGTGGACTACCGCCGCCTAGACAAGCACTTCCTCTCTCAAACCTAGATGATCGGTGGATTACCGCCGCCTGGGCAAATTCCTACACTCACCTCTATCTCCCCTTAACCGGGCGTAGATGATCGGTGGATTACCGCCGCCTGCGCCTTTCCTTTCCTCACGCCACCGTGATGAAATTCTAAATTCATCACAGTGGTGAACCCGACGTTCACACAACCTTCTTCCTTCTTTTCCCACCTCATGTGTCGCCCCCAGTCAAGTTCAGTTCGGTGTCCCCAATTTTAAATTCATATTCAGTCAAAACAGTCAGTGTTCAATTCGCAATTTTTGGCCCACCCTCAACCGCTCGGCAATCGCGCAGCTCTCAACTCTCCGCCACACGCACCTCCGCCACCGAATTTTGCGATTTTCAAATTTGCACTCTAAATTTGAATTTTGACATTTCAGACCACCGCTATGGACCCGAACACGACATCACCCCCACTCCTCCGGCCATCCACGCTACAGCCGCCCGCCGCCCCGACGACGGACGCACCGGCCGCTGCGGACAACCCCTTCACCACCCTCTCGCCGCCCGGCTCCACCGCATCAACCGCCGCCGCTGCCGTCGCCGCTGCCGTCGCCGCTGCGGCTGCTGAACACGCCGCCGCCGACGTCACGACGACTTCTGCGTCATTCCCCTTATCACTTCCCCCGTTCTACTCACACGACCCCGCTCTCTGGTTCTTTCAGGTTGACGCTGCGTTTTCGGCCGCCAACATCCGCAGCCAGAGGACTCGCTACTCCCGCATCATCTCCCTGCTGCCGTACTTCCGCCCGTCCTTCAGACAACACAAGTCCCGCACAACACGCTTTTAGAGATCCCCTCCGTTTACCAGCCGACATTTTCACTCCACACACCACCCCGTCAATTAACAGGGAACCGCTCCGCACAACAACACCACACAACGACACCACCTATCCCAAACGTTTTTACACAGCCACTCACATGTACCTGAAGGAGCCCGGCATCCACAAAACATTTCAACCTCTCTACGCCGGGCCCTTCCAGGTCATCCGCTCCACACACACCACGGCTACCCTGTTAATTGACGGGAAGCCCCACACTGTACCCCTCGCCCGATGTAAGCCAGCCCCAGTCCTCCCCGACCAATCGCACCACACCACTCACCCGACCACCCCCACACCACAAACGCCACACGTCGCCTCCATTTCACCCACCGGACCCCGACGTCGCCGCCTCTCTCCGCGACGTCCCGGGTACCGGCTCCCACCGGCTCTTCCCCTTCACCACCGCCCTGGCAGTGAAGGGGCCCCTCTAACAGTCTTCACGTTAGACCCCCTCTCTCACCCCATCACCTCACCACCAATACACACCCATCCACACGCCACATCCCATCCACACCCAGGGAACGGCGGATTTCCGCACCCTCCTATTGTGCCCCCACGACATTGTATATACTTTGTGAATACGATAACTCGAACTTTGTAAATAGCCTTCTAAATACTATCACTAACTTTGTAAATAGCCTTCTAAGTACTATCAATAACTTTGTAAATAGCCTTCTAATCTTACGCACTAACAATTTGTAAATACTCGCCACCCTATGTAAATACTCATCTCCACCCAACTACTCATGTACTCACCTCCTTATGTAACCGTTCACCTATCTACTTATGTCAATACTCCTAATTTTAAGTTCGCCATCACCTAGGATTAAGAATGACGCCCTCAGCACTCATCCTGTTGCCGTGACCCTCAGCCTTTGTCACCTTTTGCCTTCAGCCCCTCATATACCTCTTGCCCTGCCTTCAGCACCACTTTTGTTTGCCTTGGCCCTCAGCCCCTGTCACCTTGCGCCTTCAGCTCCACTCTTGTTTGCCTTGGCCCTCAGCCCCTGTCACCTTGCGCCTTCAGCTCCACAAATCTTGATTCGATCTGGGGGGACCTCTGTCGTGAGTCCCTCCCGGGAACACTCCACTAGTAACTTTAAGCTCTCACCAATATCCTTATGCCAAACTTAGTTTCTGTCAATAAACAACTGAGTGGGGAGACAGGCCACAGAACCCAGGGAACACAACCTGGGGCCCCACCACCAACCCCTAACAGGGGGTTGGAGGGAGAGGCCTCCAGTTCCTATAAAACCCTGGATCCTGGGGCTTTAGCCTCATTCGACACTTCCTCTAACTAGCTCTCTCTCTTCTCTCCTCTACCTTGCTCCCCCTCTCAGATGATCGGTGGATTACCGCCGCCTGAGAATACCTTCTCCTTCTTGTCTAGATGATCGGTGGACTACCGCCGCCTAGACAAGCACCTCCTCTCTCAAACCTAGATGATCGGTGGATTACCGCCGCCTGGGCAAATTCCTACACTCACCTCTATCTCCCCTTAACCGGGCGTAGATGATCGGTGGATTACCGCCGCCTGCGCCTTTCCTTTCCTCACGCCACCGTGATGAAATTCTAAATTCATCACAAAGACCTAACGTTTTAAAATTTATTTCTAAATTTGACTGCCCACGGTGACAAGAACCAATTAGTTTAGGTATGAAATAGGTATTACTTGAGAGTAATTGAAACAGGAACTCATAGTAATGCCAATCTTTTGTGATGGATGATGGAATGTTGAAAAACACTACTATTTTTGATGAATTTCGTCCAATAGATCATAGGGCCTACATCATGATTGCTCATTGAATTCTCTTCTTACCTACTTCCATCGTGTTGCATTCCGTCTATATGTTTGGCTTATCAACCCTTGTGACAAAATTTCTCATTCTCCTGTTTTCTTGTCCAATCATCATTAGTTCAGACAGTGGGATCTTCTGTGGTCGTCACATTTTCGGTTAATCTCATGAACTATTTACTCCTTTTTGATATTTTATGGAGTTTCACAATTCCGCCATTTCACTCAAGGTTCCAGGACCTCTACAAATTTAGCCAGTGTCGCTACGTGATGCCAGCGAGTGCCCAGGTCCCCTACTGCTGACCCAATGTGCTTGCCAAGTACAGCCAGACGTGGGAATTTCGGGAACTGAGAATAGTTTCGGCAGTAGGCAAAGGAGGACAATCACAAGTGAGCCACATTCCAAACCGAAGAAGAGTAATTGGGGTGGCGATGTGGTCCGCATTCCCGAATATCCCACGTGTCCAAGTTCAGGGCCATTCTGGCACATTCTGGTTGAAACCGACGAAACTCCACATCACTCGAGGTTCCAGGATCTCTACGTATACCTACGTCACGTAACGCGATCGTTGTGCAATAAATTGTACAATTCACATCCATTCAATTAGCGCCTAAGTGTAGTTCGCTGAGTCCTCAAGTTTTTGAGTTCCCCACACAACCCACCCGAAGGAAGCCACACCTAAAATAAACTGACCGACTGCGTTGTTATCCAACTAGCTTTCACCGTTAGAACTTTTGACAGACGCATAATCTCGATTACGCAGCCACTTGATATGCATAAGAGCTCCGACAAAAGGCTGACCTTCCAGCGAGTATTGCACTTCGTCGCATTCATCCATCGTGGGCTCAACTACCAACAGTAACTGCCAGTCAAATCCGATCACTTTTAGCACTATGTAGGCAGCATCCTCGGTTCTCCCTTCCATTTTAGCGAATTTTCAAAGAAAATGAAGCTATTGCAATGGCTTCGAAATTTAAATAATATAAATTTTTGGAAATTTTCTTCATAGAAATCCGTTTCAGACCATTCTAAAACGATTCCTGAAATTTAACACTTTTTTATATGTATATATATATATATATATTTATATATATATTTATTTATATATGTGTCACTCCAGACGATAACTCTCGATAGAATTGAGATAAACAGCTCAAATTTGCACAAAAAATCTATCTTGGCAATCGAAAGGCTAAGTTCGAAGATGGGCGAAATTGGCCTACTCTAAGGAGGGTTTTGGCGCATTTAAAGTGCGCAAAAATTACCCAAAAATCCCCAAAATGTTATTTTCCAACAAGTGACCCCTCATTTTAAAGGTTTTTGCACGCTGAACACGATGGTGGAATCGGATTTTAGATATCTTGATCCGTTCTCAAATTAGAGCATTTAAAGTGCGCAAAAATTACCTAAAAATCCCCAAAATGTTATTTTCTAACAAGTGACCCCTCATTTTAAAGGTTTTTGCACGCTGAACACGATGGTGGAATCGGATTTTAGATATCTTGATCCGTTCTCAAATTAGAGCATTTAAAGTGCGCAAAAATTACACAAAAATCCCCAAAATGTTATTTTCCAACAAGTGACCCCTCATTTTAAAGGTTTTTGCACGCTGAACACGATGGTGGAATCGGATTTTAGATATCTTGATCCGTTCTCAAATTAGAGCATTTAAAGTGCGCAAAAATTACCCAAAAATCCCCAAAATGTTATTTTCTAACAAGTGACCCCTCATTTTAAAGGTTTTTGCACGCTGAACACGATAGTGAAATCGGATTTTAGATATCTAAATCCGTTCTTAAATTAGAGCATTTAAAGTGCGCAAAAATTACCCAAAACTAGGATAATCTTTAAACTCTTACCCCCACCCCCTTAGAGTGGTCAGATTGAAAAATGTGAGAAGTATTAATTGAAGACGAGAGTTCGAAGCAAAAAAGGGGGAGGCAAACGATTAGTACAACTCCTTGAATTTACCCACAGCGATCAAATAAATAAGCACTTAGTACAATTACGTAATAAACAAACGGTAGAATCAGGATGGACAAAACGTACAAATTAAAATAAATACGAAGAGAATATACATAGAAAACCAAATTTTAGACCGAAGTTTTCCTTTATTCAAAACCATAGCCATTAATTCGAATATTTCTTTGAAAATTCGCTCATTAAGTCATGCTGCATGACTGATTTTTTTGATTCACAGAAAGTCATTCATCACCACGTCCCACTTAACCAACATCGTAATTACGTGTACCTACCTTCAACTACTTGAGGATACTGGGGTCGTTTCAGGGGTCTCCCCATGATTCATTTTTCACTGTGCGGAGTTTTGCTCAGTATAACCTCAATTACCTTGAGGGTAGGTGGCGACTGTCCCTCGAACGATCCCATATGAGTTTAATCACAATTGGACCGTATGCGCAAATACGAATTCTTGCAACGCCAATTATTATGTGGAAGAATGGTTGTAATGAGCTGAAATTCGGAGGGCAGGTTTACCTAGGTTGGGCCCTATATGGTCTACGTATGGAAACTTCCATGTAACGCTGATTTTATTTTATTTTTGGATTCACCCACCTGTACCCCGACCATCTACCAACATTGGCAACTAAAATGCTTTTCTCTCTCACGTTTGTTCAGACATGAATCATCCGACAACTCAGCACACCTCATGTAATAACATCCATGCGAATGGGTCAAGGTCATTGGTGAAACTGAGATCATAAAATCATCAAGAGTATTCTGGAGTTACTGCTTCGAATAGGTAATGAAATGTAGATTCAAGACCAGTAGGTAGGGGGGATTTGATAGGTTGAAAAAATTATATTAAAACTGTTACTAAAAAACATCACCCTATGCCCACTGGTCAACCGTGTATCAAATGAGAACCAGTTTGTGGTACCTAATATTCCTTACAGGATGGCATTTTTCTCAAAACTCTCATTACTCAAAATGAAAAAGAATAAGGTTGAATTCAGGTATCGTCCAATTCATAGTTTTATGCAGTAATAGCATACTCCTTGTTATAATGGGTGAGAAATGTTTAATGCGAACACTGATGTTTTACGATATATAATACTTTTATTTTTATGTTTTTATTTTTATTTTTTACGATTCTTCACTTATTTTTATTTGGTAAAACCCATCTTTCAAATCTAAACAGCTAAACCATTTTTTGCCGTTCAAGTCGCTCAAAATGTCGTCTTGAGTGGGTATCTGAAATGTATCATTAACTAGTTTTTCATTAAGATACTTAGGGACAAGGAAAAGTCTTAATGACCCGTTTGGTTTTTAAATTATTACTAGCGGATTTAACCATTCACTTGGTCCTACAACTGGTGCTATAACCCCTGCTTCAGTAAGTTCATTAAGTTTATTTTTTAATCTATTCATTAGGTGTTTAGCTACACGTCTCGGTGCGTGTGCTACTGGCTGAGCGTTCTTTACTACTTTAAATTGATAGGGCTTGCCTGGGAACGTACCTAACCCTTTGAAGGCTTTTTCATATTGCTTCAATACAGATTCTCTTGATTCCAAGTTTTGTTTCTCAACAACCGCTAACCGTTGAATTAGTTTCAATTTTTCACACACTTCCAAACCAAATGCAGGCTTGTCTGGAGTGTTTAGTGTTTATCATTAAAAATTTTACTTTAGATATCTTCTTATTTATTGATAGTTTTAGATCTATTCCATCTATTACCTTCAACTTATTATTATCATAGGTAGATAGTTTTATTTTAGATTCATTAAGCTCAAGGTTATTATCATTATTAATTGCATCAAACATTTTTAGAGGCAATATATTCACTTGGCTTCCAGAATCCATTTAAAATTTTTTTTTTAAATCGTTTATCTTACCAACTATTGACCATTCATCATTTTTAGTCTCGTTGTTCAGTTGCTCAACCTGAATGTATCTAGGAAGTATGAATCTTCGCTATCGCTATCATTCTGTTCTAAGGACTTAGTTGATTTTTGTTTAAAGTTCGATCCTTTCTTATTACCAGATCTATTTTTAAAACAACCTATTTTAAAGTGATTGTAATTTCCACACACAGAACATTGCTTTCTATAAGCTGGATAATTTCTCGCCTCATGCATATTTCCACATTTTTTACAATTATATTTTTTATGACCATTATTACTTTCTTTGTTGTTATTCTTGGTGACATAATTATGCTTATTATTATTTAAGACTTCCTTGAAGTACATTTTTTTACTGCATCTGATCGTCCCTCTAACTCTCTAACGTCTCAATCCCGAAGCCACCGCATCCGATCAGTAACGAGATAAATCCCGTGGGATTATCATTATCTGTTTATCGATTCGAGACTTGAGCAGGAAGAGAATCGAACAGTCATGGACATGCATCAAATGGAAATATGACTGTTTTTTTCCTTATATCTTCACCTTCTTCTGAACTTACCTGATAGCTACCACAGTAGCATTCAGATGCCAGACACTGAGTACCTAAAAATTAATGTCGTAATGTCAATGCTAAAGGAGCAGTTTCTACTCGTAAAAGCACAATTCACTGTGAAAATTATTTCTGGCAGTGAACGTTTATTGGTTTTGCAGAGTCGGTGGTGACAAAAATCGATGTGGCGCCCACTGCTGCAATTCATTATGGGCTTGACCGATTCCACTGGTCCATTTTTTTCAGTGAATATAATAGTTAAATACATATGAGAGTTAAATACATATTATTTACTATAAAAATTCCTTTTCGAATCACAAGCTTTCACGATACGAAAATGGGCTCTCTCCAAAGTCGAATCTGTTTTGGTTATGTCGATCATTTCTAACACATAAACAAGCATTATTAACACTAGTTGTGCCTAAACGATTTCTTCCGACAAGTTTAAGGGACTCAAGAGTGACAAGACCTCTTTTCTGAATGACACGGATTACTTTATAACAAAGAGCTGTAGGAAATAATCTGCGTCGAGCATCAACCTGATGGTGACAGATGAAACTCATCCGGCGAGCAGAGGTGAACGCCCGAACATCGCGAATATGGGTTAGGTGTTTTTAGATTAAATAATGGCAACCGATCTTTCAATTAAATCCCTCAATTCGATTTCTCAGGCTGATTGCTTCAAGTGTCGAGTAATGAATTTACGAGCCTGGAGGACCAAGAACGGATCTCTTCAACGTTCAAAAACATGACGTATCTCACACAAATGTATGGCCTAATGTTAAAATCTTACTTTCTCTCTGTAGATAACAATTATTTCTAAAAATTTGGAGTAAAATCATGCGTCGGTTGCAAAAATTTGTGTGAAATCCCGCCGGATTGACTCTAATAACTCTAATCATGAGCAGGGTTGCAACTCGGAAAATCGAAAGTTTGTACAGGGTTGGCCAGAAGTTCGTAGAAGTCGCCCAAAAAGTTCGCAAGCATCTATAAGGCCTTTTAGTTTATTATCCTGTGAATTAGCAAACATTTTGTATAACACCCCCTCAAATTTTTTTCTTGTACGTTTCAAGGTGCGTAGATTCCAAAATCCATATCTACTTTATTTTCGGTCAAAAAGATTCGTTCTTTTGCACACTGGCTCTATTTAGGCCCTAGTTGTGTCCCAAACCTTTGCAGCCCGAACGGAACATGGTTTTTTGTTGTTTTAGTAACATGAGCTTGTGAGGTATCGTTTTCCATGTTTTCTAAGGACGAGGGTACCGAATATGAAGTCGATTTTGACCAAAGAGTGGAAAATAGAGGTTCTAACAGTTTCAGCTCCAAAAGCTCATTTTTTATTAGTCAAAAACCTGGGAAATTGTCTGAAATTACCATAAATTTGTATGATAACACTAGAAGTAGTATCAACATGTGAATCAGGAAAACTATATGCCATTATCAATTATTAAAGATAATTTGTCAAAAATAGGAGCCTAATTCGAGTTTTTGGAGGCCAAAATTGGTGGAAACCAACAAAAATAGTTGTTTCAATAATTATTGCACACGAAAGAAACAATAAATGAACAGTCAACGTTTCTGTAGGTAAGTCCAGTAGAAAAACCCATGTGACAAGGACTTCGCAGCGTCAAATTTGGTCATGTTTTAGGTACTCGTTTGTTAACGCGAAAAATGTAACATGATACCGATAAACATTATTCTGTAGGCAATAGCAACATTCACGAATGACCACATCGTCAATCAGAAGAAAACATCCGAGGGATGGGCCCTTCCACTATTCATAGGTCTGCCATAATGGTGCAAACTGTAACTACAATACGACACTTAAAACAATACTTCGCATTAAATTTACTAGCTTACAGCTTAATTGTTGGTTTCACTGAAGAATTAGACGAACTGAAATTGAGTACCTACTATACGTTTGTTGGTGATTTTAATGTCGGCTTGAAGAGTGTTGACGGAGCTCAGTTAGTCAAGTTCATGCAAGAAACCTTCAACTGAACAATCCATACCAACCACTATCCTCCTCTTTTGCCACTCAAATGGTACATGCGTCGATGCTGTATTCACCCGTGATGTTGAGTACTTACATACTTACAAACTCCGAACTAGAAGAAGAAGAAGAAGAAGAAGAAGAAGAAGAAGAAGAAGACATGTTTATTAGAACTATAAGGTGCGCAATTAAATGAATGCTAGTTAAATTAGCAAGTTAAGTTACATTAGCTAATTACACATCTATACATATAATAAAACAGTGTCTGTTTGTTTGTTTGTTTGTTTGTCTCGGCATCAATTGAGAACGGCTGAACGTAGAAAGTTGCGGCTGGTACCATTTGACGCAGAATTTATCTGGGAAGGTTTATGAAAAATCCGCATTTGAATCTGTCCATCCGTTGAAACGCTATGAATGAAATACTACTAAAAAACGTGTTATAATCACTTCTATGAGGACGTTTATGCTTATAATAACTTTGAACGGTTGGCCGTAAATCCGATTGTAATTAGATTCTGGATTCAGCTCGACGAGTACATTCAAGTGGTACTTCAATCAGGATGTTAGTGGGAGGGGGGTACAGGTTATGAGGGGGGGGGGGGGGGTCTACAGAAATTTCAAAACTACTTGACCAATTGGAGTGCAACTTTGGGAATTTGTTGCGTGAACATTGAGGAATGTTTCTAACCAGGTAGGGAGGGTTTGTAGGTGCCCCTAGAATTGTTATTATTTGTTCTTAATTTCAGGTGTTTATTGGGAAACCAAAAAAAAAGTTAGTCGTTAACGTGACACTGTCTAGTTTATTTTGTAAAATATATAATAATAATATATAATAAAATAAGTCCAGATAGTGCTCATATTAACAATTGGTGACCCCGACGTGATCAAGTGATGAGCATGGATGATCAACTTGTACAACAAGTAGGACAAGGTCAAACTGCAAATGAAGAAGTCAATTCCGTAAGAGTTAAATTTCCTCCTTTCTGGACCGAAAAACCAGAAATTTGTTTTTTTCAGGTGGAAACTTTGTTTACTATTGAAAAGGTAAGATCAGATAATTCAAAATTCAACCATTTGGTAGCAAACTTAGAACCGAAAATTCTCGAAAACATTTGGGATATAATAGAAGGAAATGAAACAAATAAGTATAACGCAGCCAAATTACGTCTCCTCACAATATTCAAAGAGAATGACGACAAACAACTTCGAAAACTTCTCACTGGACTCGAACTTGGTGACTTGAAACCAAGTCAGTTGTTGAGAAAAATGAAATCGTTGGCTGGTAAGAACGTTTCCGATAAGGTTCTCAAAACCCTGTGGTTGGACAAATTACCAGATTCGATTAAAAATGTTATTATTGTAAGCGATGAGACTCTGGAAAAATTAGCAGTAATGGCAGACAAAATACTCGAAATAAACCCTCGTCATGAACTCTACTCTATAAAAGACCAGTCGCAGGGTGGTGAACCATTCAAGAAGAAGAAGAAGAGCAAGAAACAACATTTCAAAAATCTATGACCTTACAACAACAACGCACTCAAAAACAACAGCCAGCTTTACGACTTCAACCAGAACATGAGAAACAAGAAACAGAAGAACGAAACAAAAAGAAACAAAAGACCACGAAGAGTGGAAGGCACGTTAAATTCCCATCACGTTATTTGGAACGCGTTTTTTACCCCCTTGACGACGTACCAGGTACTAGAGGGGGAGTAGTGTAGGTGCCCCTAGAATTGTTATTATTTGTTCTTAATTTCAGGTGTTTATTGGGAAACACAAAAGTTGACAATAAAAAAGTTAAGTCGTTAACGTGACACTGTCTAGTTTATTTTGTAAAATATTTTGTAAGAATATAATAAGTCCAGATAGTGCTCATATTAACAGGTTCATAGGATACGGGGGGGTTAAAGGCAGTTAGGGTTGGCATTGGGGAAGGTTTCTGATCAGCTGACGAGGGGGGGATACAGGGGGTGTCTGTTCTACCGTTGCGAAGCGCGGGTACACAGCTATGTTCAGAATAAAAGCATGATAGGCATGGACGTGTCGTCCTTCTGCCGGGTGGTCCCGAACTACATAATATCATATTTTTCCATATCATAAACCTTTATTAAGTATTCCTGATGTCGAATGTACACCCTAGTCATTTCTTGTCCGATCACGAGTGATCATCAGTTCCATACCAAGATACGCCTAATTCCTATTTCACTTTAGGGGATCACGCAGTTGAATTTTTTTGAGAAATAACGGGTTACTCCATAACCACTCCAGTGAAACAGGCAATGTTTCAGTATCGATAAAAAGGATCAGTAATTTGAAAATCTTGACCACTCGACAATTGGCACGTTCTCTTGCAGGATAATTACGCGACTTATCTTACTTACCGGCCAGATATTGTTTCCTCGCAGGAATTGCTCTGTAGAAATGCATGATGTCCAATAGGCTCAGGAAAACTAGGACGAAACGATGACGAAACTAGACGAGACCGTTTCACAACAGCCGGCAAACGGCTTTCCATTTCCCTTCAGGCGCGCAGGAAGCTACGCTGGCTACGAAGAAAGTAGAGGTTTAGCATGTACGAAATACGAGGCTTGAGCTTCTGTAGACCACCTGGTTAGGCGCAGTTGAGCAATTCGGATATAATCGTACCTGCCGGGAAAGGAATTTTTCTTTGGTGTGAGCCCGTCCCGTATTTTTATGGGTTCTACTTTGGGAAACTACGGCATTCCCAAACGCGTTACAACAATCGCTACGCCTCTGTCACCATCCATATATTATATTATTACGTTGAATTCTGGTGTGTTGATGTTTTAATAGCAAAGTTTGAATGCGGTGACCATAAAAACGACTTCGACATTTTTCGACATACAGTAATTTTTAAAGATTTATAGCGATGTTTTACCCCCAAAAACTCAAGTATGACCCTTTTTTAATTTCCTTACCCAACTCGAAGGGTAATAAGAAAGTACATATTGCAATCACCAAAAACAGTGCATATAGCTTTTATTAAATTTTTATTTATTTTTTTTTTTTGGATCTCACTTTCATCTGACTCTATATACGAACTGTTTTAAAACTGTCTGGTTTCGAGGCTCGATTTCTATTCCCCCAAGGGAGTTCCTATAGAAAGTGAGCTTGCAGCTTCCATTATTAGGTGAAAAACGACCAAATTTATGCTAAAAAATACAGATTTCATCTCATTGTTATAAACTTTTTTCTCAAAACTTCATGATTTTGATAAAATATCCTGGAGTTACCTGTTATTATACGAATTTCAACAAGCACTGCCGAGCCAGTGGCGCTAAAATCAATCTTGTGAGGTCAAAGTCGCCATATCGCCTGACAGTAGTAAGAAGCCTTGCACCTAATGTTTATTTAGAAACGATATTTTTGACCACTGAAATAGGTAGGCAGTATTTTATGTCTCCAGTCACCATCCTATACTTATCATTGCTGGCAATTAAAAAAAAAAAAATATTTTGAGTTATTTTTAGAAATGTTAACAATATTACAGCAACAACACAGTAACAATATTATTATGGTATTTATAGCAATTTTTGACCAGCAATTACTCAAATTCGCTCACTTTTTCTTCCTGAATATGGCTCATCTTCGAACTCATCCTTTCGGGTTTTACAAAACATTTTGGCCAAAATTCGAATGTTTTATCTTGTAGCAATGGTCGGAACCCATCGTGTGGGACATACAGCTATACTTGTATACACATATGAGTGTGTATATGATACAATATACACTGTGTACATACTTAAATAGTAATAAGTACCTACGCGCTGTACTTACTAAAGATTTTGGAATCATTGCAATATTCGGTGCTTGATATGCAATGTAACTATTCAAAAATTTTCAAAATCTGAAAAATTAAGTTATTTATGAATTACAAATGATCCAACGATTTTTCTCGTGAACTAACACCAGGTAACAACAGTACAGAGTACCTGTAAATGATTGTATGTGCTATCAAAACAGGAACGTAATGTGGACTCTACTGTCAAAAACCATGTGCCATTCGAACAAAAAAATAATGCAATTTGAACGTAAGAACAAAACACAGAATGGTGAGGGAGGGGGTTAAATCACCACAGAAAATAATGAACATTGTTGAAGATAACTTTTCTTCTAGGAACCCTTCCTTCTCTGCATGGACTTCTAAGGCCTCTGGGCAATTTTCTGAATAGCATACACTGAATTATTGATTTAGCACTCCAATTCGTCCAGTAGGAGGTAGGTACTGAATATTCATCTGAGCCACTGTTGTAGTTTTGAGAAGTATGGCCAACTGTCTATGAAGGTCATCAATAAGACGAGCCCATAGGTGGGCTTTCATTAAGCTAATTGCTTCAAGGCCACGTAGTTTGGGAGGAGTTGAAGGTAAAATAACTATGCGTTCGTAGCTGTCCGGTCTGCGACGATTACTGTGTACCTACCTAATTCATATACAGCATATTCAGTATTCACCAGTGGAGGCCAAATGAAAACGGATTTTGGTGTATTCACTATTACTCGACGCTTTCTGACATGGATTGGGCGATTTGTAAAGTCCTACATATTTAATTATCAAATGAATTCCGGTTTCTCAACCAGTACCTATAAGGTTTTATTAATCTCAGAAGGTATATTTTAAATACTTACGGTAACTTTAACATAATGAACAAGGAAATCGCCTGTACTGTTGGAGCAGTACATTAGGCATAAATAGGTATGTATGATATAAATTTTTTTCAGTTATTGCTCAGAAGTCACCCTCATTCACGTCAAGGTTATGAAATAAGTACCTCGCTCTAATTCAGTGGTTCACAACGTATGATCCGTGGACCACCAGTGGTCCGCGAGGTACCCTGAAGTGTTCCGCGAGACCTTTCAGAAAACTGAATACCCTACGTAAAAATATAAGTAGGTGAGTGAGGAGGAAGAAAGAAGAATAAATAGGTACCTGGAATTGCTTGCACAGTTCGAAGATCTGAAATACGAAGCACAGATAGCCTATCTGAATAAGGTGAATTAGCAACTTAAGGATCTGGGAATGACAATTTGAAAGACACGGCGAACATACTTGAATTAGAAGATAAAATCGCTTTTCTTTGTAAAATCGAATTTCGGCTCTCTAAAATGAAAGAGGGCAACTTTGTAGTGTTTCCAACTCTGAAAGATTTTATTCATGATAGGAGGTACTGAGTTTGATGAGAATTATGATACTGGCATCATTCAAGAAAATATTATTGCTGATATGGAATCGTTAAATAGTGAATTCGCCCGTTATTTCGCGGAATACGCGGTCGGTGATCCTATCCGAAAAATGGTAATTAACCCATTTAGTATCGACGCGATCTCAGTACCTGATAATGTTCAAGAAGAACTAATAGAGTTACAAAACGACAGGAACTACAAGGGTAAATTCACCAATCAAAAACGCTGCAAAGTCCTTCTCACATGGGTTTATTATTCTATTGGACATACCTACAGAGATTTTGGCTGTTTATTTATTGTTTCATTCATATAAAATAATTGAAATAGCTATCTCTGGTGGTTTCCTCCAATTTTGGCCCCCAAAACACGAATAAGGTACGCTCCTTTTTTTTTTTTTTAAATAATAGGTATAAATTATCTTTGATCATTGATAGTACCATTTAATCGTCTTGATCCACCTGTTGACGCTTTTTCCAGTGTTATTCTACAAATTGATGGTGATTTCAGACGATTTCCCAGGTTTTTGACTCATAAAAAATCAATTTCGGGAGCTGAACATCTGGTAGAACCTCAATTTTCTATTCTTTGGTCAAAATCGACTTCATATTCGGTCTTCTCGTCCCCAAAAACATGAAAAACGATACCTTAAAAACTCATGTTACCAACATGTCGCTAAAACGCAAAAAGTACTTATTTTTACACACATTTTCACTCATAACACCCCTGGGTATATTCCGATCGGGCTGAAAAGTTTCGGGACACAACTAGGGCCCAAATGGAGCATGTGTGCGAAAGAACGATTTTTTTTAGACCGAAAATGAAGCCTGTACACGTGATACGGCGGACGGCGGACGGACATTGCATTTTTGGAATGGCAGTGGCGAAAAAAGTATTTTACCCTCAGCATTGATAAACTTGTCAAAAACATGCAGTCACAACCATCACTTTAAAAAGTTATTGTCGACGATTTTATATAGCTTTGAATGGAATTGTCAAACAAAATAATCTTGAAACTTATTTTATTACGTTATTATTAAGTAATTAACAATTTGCATTAATAATAACGAGTAAATATCAACTGTAACCAGTTACTTTAATAAAAATCAAATGGTCCGCGGAAACTTCTGGTCCTTGTTAGTGGTCCACCACTTCAAAAAGGTTACCCTGCTCGAATTGAAGAGCTAAAGGGAGAAAAGTTGAGCTGTTCCGAGACCACGGTGTGTTGTACGTATGAGTTTCAAGCCACAGCAAGAATAATGTGGCTGACCGGGAAAATTACGAACTCCCGTCTTGTCCGAGGTCATCAATATTGTTGGTATTGCATTGGCTGTATTTACTGAAAGAGACATTGGACGCCCAACTCTCCAAGAATATATCTCCAATTATTTGTTTTCCATCGTTGTTTCGTAGCTGATAATCCGTTAGGAATTGTAGCAGAGCTCAATCATTTGAGCTCCCGTTCCTTACTTTTGGCATTTGGCACTTATTTTTGAAGTGTGACAGGTAAAAACCGGACCAATAAACATTTAAAGTCAACAAATTGCTCACGAGGACTCGAGGTTTCTCACTGGGGGGCCGTTCTGCTCCTGCGGGAAACCAACCGGTCGTTCCTCTCGGCCTATCCACGGAAGGATCCCACTGACCTACTCAAAGGTGGGGAATAACAAGAAAGCGACAGGAATGAGAGGAAATGGCGGTCACCCTCCAGCGGAAAGAGCCCATGTTGAATAACCAGCTCGTACTGTTTACTGGATTAGTCCACGTTGGGATGTCTGCGTTAGGATGTTTTACCTTATGAAAGGGCTTTATTGAACAGAGTGAATTATTTTTTTTTAAAAACGCTGCAAATCCCTGCACAACGGTTTATTATTTTGTACAGAATACCCTTCTGTTACAGATCACAGCTCTCTGTATAGATAACCCGTCTATATAATATAATATGTACTATTATTGTACTATGTACTACATACTATTATGTAGATCGCAGACCCTCCGTATGTTAGTACCTAACCCCGTACTCGTTACTAGGTACCTACCTAAATCACGAGTTAAATGTTGCTAAAACAATTCTGTCGATGACAAACAGTAACTAAAATGGCGAAAAGAAACGCAAATAATGAAGTTCTGAAGGAAAATTGTTGATGTTGAGTGAAATAGATGCCCCTTCTGCGTAGATCACTGTTTTCTGTGGTCAGTACCTACCCTCTGGTCAAATATAATGAACCGTTGTGTAATAACTTGCCCATCAATAATACTTCAACGGTTGGTCAAGTTGCAAAAGTACCGATCAACAAAATCCAGCCCCTTCTTGGTAGATGAACCGTTGTGTAATAATTTACCGTTCTGTAATAATTTTCCGTTGTGTAATAATTTACCGTTATGTAATAATTTACCGGTGTGTAATAATTTGCCGTTGTTTAATAATTTACCGTTGTGTAATAATTTACCCATCAATAATACTTCAAAGTTTGTTCAAGTTTCACAAGTACCTACCAACAAAATACAATAGTCCATCAATTATCATACCTTGAAACGTAAACCATCAAATTTTGAGGGGGGGTAACATTTTTTTTCATGCTCGATTCCAATGGTTCACTATTAAAAATAATAAACCAATACAACACGTGTGAGGGATAGTAGAAGCCATTGTAGGGTTATAAGACTGCCCCACCTTACTTAGCTAATAATCCACTGGTTATTGAGATTTGTGATCAGTTTTTTCCGATTTTTCATGTAGAATGTCTAAAACATGTTTCAACACCAACAGTCATGGTTTCTTTTTCTGGCATACTTTTCCACATATTCTAATAGTCCACCTATTCCAGTCACTTGTTCAGAAGGTCGGTAGGTACTTTTTGTAATAGGTAGCGTACGAAACTGTGATCTGGATATGATAAATCGATATGACGAAGAAAATTTGCAGTTTTCGCATTTAATCCATTACCCTCGCGATTTCGAACACTTCACAGAGAGATCTCAGAGCTCGGATGTGTCGTGATTATATATTCACGAATTCGGGGGGAAGTCAGATGTCGACCGTTGTTCCGAGTCTTTGAATATCCAACGAGCTGGTTCGGCGATTAAAGGTAGTTTCCCAATGGTGAAGCTGACCTATCCGGTCTAGTTGACCTTTCGACCCTCGATGAACCAGGAATTCGCCCAACCAGATTTAGGGTATCTGGAGCTGTAGTTAGCGAAATTGGACCTCTGTAGTTGTGCCAAAAATAGTTGGGAGATTTTTCGTTGTAAGTTATTCATTCGGCTTCCTCGAGCTGTTTGTCATAGGATATCACATTCGGTAATTGTAAGTTCGTAGGTAGGTAGGTAGATACAATACTCACTACTAAGTATCTAATAAATGTTATAACATTCACTGAACCTACCTATCTACCTATTCTATCTTTGCGTCACTGCTGAAAACGTGACGTACCTATATTGTATATCTAAATTCAAATTTCAACATTTCATACTCATACATAGGTAGGTCTAGATAATTTTGGCATGTAGAACAACGAGCAGAGGCAGTAAAGAGCCATTTGACAGCTCCCTACATACAGCTACTCGTGTTATTCAATGGGGTGCGCGCATGGGGCACAATAGCGGTTTATATTATTTTTTAATGAATCTAGATTCCATTCTGAGAACTTTGACAACACCGCACTGTCCTACGAAAAGTTTTTATTTTTCTATGATTTTTCAAAATTTTCAGAAGTTCTGACGTCTGAATGGGCACGGGGGTTCCGCCCAGGCGAGAGGAGTGCAATGACTTCAGAACTTCTGGAACCTGAAAAAATCATAGAAAAAGAACTACACAAAATTCTCAGGATGGAATCTACTTTCATTCAAAAAACGTCTGCCAAGATGTATAGGCAGCATAGCTTCCTCACTTATTGTAACATGGACCTCAGCTGGTAAAACTATTGGTAAAATAGCGATTTTTGATTATCACTATTGTAGAGCAATAGTCCGGCGCAATGAAATTCATAGGGGGCCGTCTAAGGGCCTAAACGCACATCGATTTCTAGGGTAGTTGTGGGCTCTAGAAGAATTGCACGTTGGCGCACGCGCAGACGAAAGTTACATTACTTTTTAATAAATATGATGTAGGACCATCTGTGCTCCAACCCGCGCCTACCCTCAAAATTTCAACTCACTGCGACTATTTTTTCGGGTAGTTACGAGCGTTACAAGGAATTGGCAAACATTTCGTCTTAGCGCATGCATATCCTGTTGTTACAGTCCGCATTTGATGATATCGATACAGAACAGTCAAGGTACCATTCTGCATTTACAAACTTTCAGCTCTTTTCGACGATTTCTAGGGTAGGTAATTAGGAGCCTTGCAAGGATTTCGCGTTTGCATCTGTGGCCAAACCCCCACCTACCCACCGAATTTCAACTCATTACAAACATTATTTTATATAATTTTGTCCGGGACAAGGAACTGACCACACACAGGCAGACTGACACGGAACCTTGGTGTCTGAGACGTAAAATGCGAATGGAAATTTTCATTTTGGAGGACATACCTTTTCTCGACTCTTGCGCGAATACAAAGATTCCCTACGTAAGGTAGCAGTGAGGAAGCAAAAAAAAAATAAAATAAATAAATAAAATTATAATAAATACATAAATAATAAATAATAAATAAATACATAAATAATAATAAATAATAAATAAATACATAAATAATAATAAATAATAAATACATGCGCATACCCCGTTCTGACTGAAAAGCTCCCCAATACGGAGTGTCAAATGTTCCCTCTTTCCGTACTTTTTCTCATCCGCCCATCCTCATTATTTGGAAAAACCTTTTTTCAAAGAATCAGTGCCTGGTGAAAACATGCTCATCTGCTACGTAAACAATAATTAGGAGAACGACGTTATTGTTTTCAGACACATTACCAGTGTGTTAGCCTCCCACATGCGGGAGCTGTAAATAGATTAATAGATTAGAAGGACCAAATCCATCTTCTTAACATTTCGTTTTCAAAAGTTCAAACATTCTTGTTTCGTATGGGAACACGGAAACATCTTCAGTTTTTCGACCGCCATGATTTTAGTCATGTTACCACATCTAGAAACGTATCAAGTTGATGTATTTTTTCTTCACCTGCGCTCGGTGACAGGTTCATTGGGAGGGAGGAAATGTGGTTGGGTAAGTGGTTAAAATAATTTAAAAGAGATCGCCACACATTAATTCCATGTCCTTCGTAACAGTATGGATACAATTTTGGCGGAAGACAAGACTGTCCGCCCATTTCGACCCTACTGGCTGCTCGTGTTGGCCTAACCATGAAAATACCGAGCATCACCACCGTATCGTATACTGAGCCTGGAAGCATTACGATATACTTGCATAGAAACCTCACTTTCAACCAATTTCTAGTACCACAGCGGTCTTTCGGCTAGTAAACCGTGTTACCAGTTGACAATATTAGCCAGACCGAATGCGATCGAGCTCAAAATCAATTATAGGCATCATTTAGACATTCTAACGGACAATTTGGCACCAACCGCACCAAAATTGAAAATTTAATATTGATATATTAGAAAACCAATCATAACTCCCTTATTTTTCACGTATAGAGTATAGGTATAGGTATTATTTTCCACCTATACGCGGAAAAATAAGGGAGTAATAATTGGTTTTCTAATATTTCAATTTTCAATTTTGGCGCGGTTGGTGTCAAATTCATCTCAAATTGAAGAGTTTAACAAGCTGAAAAAAAAGCCTTAAAAAGACCATATTTTGAGGAAGCTATGACCAATTTGACTCCCTTTTCTTTTTTTCCCCCCGAAACTCCCCTCAAAGGGAAGAAGGCACACCATTAAATGAAAATAAACGCACATGCATACGTACGTGCATACAAGCGTACGGAGCGACACCAAGCAAAATCCTTTAGGAACTTGTTTTGGGCATTTCTGAACAAGATTCCATGGTTTTCTCGAACACCCATTTTTGAAATTATCACCTAATAGGAACGCGGAAGTACAATTGTTCTCTTGGTGCGATCAAGAATCAAAAATGAGATCTTGATCATCGGAATTCTGAACATCAGACTCGAAGGAGGTTATGGTGCCAAAATTGGGAAAACAAAAATTCTGTACAAAAATTCCAATCAGTTATGAAACTTGAGGAATACGTTAATGTGGAATTCAGTGCAAGGGAACATACCGAAAAATCGTCAGACTATAATATAGTTCTGGCCATTGTAATTTCGAAATTAGAACCTTTAGATAGGGGATGGAGGTTTTACCATATCCACATCTGTAAAATGAATGAATAAATTCGATTGTAGACTTACCCTTTAAAGCAGCACTATTTTGTAATGTACGGTTCTTCCAGCCTCTTGTGAATATGATGTGCTTTTATCGTAATAAGTCAAAGAACTTCACCATTTAGCCAAAGAACCAAACCGTCGTCAAAAATTTAACCTTTTCAATATTTTGAACAATTTTTAACCCTATGACGTCCCTCACTGGGCTTATGTTCAATTTCAGTTAGTTTGGTGCATCTTGAAATGGTCCGAGTTGTTGTCATCATCGTTCACGTAGGAATGCGCTCGTTGATGAGTACATAGAGTAGAGAAGTGGGTTTCTTGCCTCGTCTAGGACGGCCCCTATCGTCTTAGAGGCCCATTTTTTTTTTTTTTTTTGGATTCCCTTCCTGTACCTTTTCGGTTACCCATTGACTTGTTACCAACACCCAAATACAAAGAATTTCTCTCGGGGTCGACCACCATCGAGAGTTATCCAGTTCTGCCCAGATCCTCCCTTCCTTTCGGTTTACCTTTCCATACTGCCAGTCCGTAAGGTGTTCTCCCTTCTTCCGCGGGCCTTCTGCTACAACTGGCTTTGTGGGTTCAGTAGGCTCCTAGTGTTCTCGACCGCGCTTCGCGTCCTTGTGTTGGCTACATCGTGAGTTTCCTTCTTCCCGTCAAACTCGCGTGTGATGTGATGTCGGTTCCCTCGCCGAAAATGGATTTAAATTTGAAGTCGCCTGACACCGAATCCCATGTCCCGCCTCAAGCTCCTAAGGTACATATTTAGTTTTTCCTCTGCCACATTTCCAAAATTTGTCTCAGCATCTGCCACAGTAGTATCAAATAAATTCTTATACAATCTATTGATGAAAAACATTTCCAAAATTTGTCTCAGCATCTGCCACAGTAGTATCACATTAATTCTTATACAATCTATTGATGAAAAACATTTCCAAAATTTGTCTCAGCATCTGCCACAGTAGTATCAAATAAATTCTTATACAATCTATTGATGAAAAACATTTCCAAAATTTGTCTCAGCATCTGCCACAGTAGTATCAAATAAATTCTTATACAATCTATTGATGAAAAACATTTCCAAAATTTGTCTCAGCATCTGCCACAGTAGTATCAAATAAATTCTTATACAATCTATTGATGAAAAACATTTCCAAAATTTGTCTCAGCATCTGCCACAGTAGTATCAAATAAATTCTTATACAATCTATTGATGAAAAACATTTCCAAAATTTGTCTCAGCATCTGCCACAGTAGTATCAAATAAATTCTTATACAATCTATTGAAGAAAAACATTTCCAAAATTTGTCTCAGCATCTGCCACAGTAGTATCAAATAAATTCTTATACAATCTATTGATGAAAAACATTTCCAAAATTTGTCTCAGCATCTGCCACAGTAGTATCAAATAAATTCTTATACAATCTATTGATGAAAAACATTTCCAAAATTTGTCTCAGCATCTGCCACAGTAGTATCACATTAATTCTTATACAATCTATTGATGAAAAACATTTCCAAAATTTGTCTCAGCATCTGCCACAGTAGTATCAAATAAATTCTTATACAATCTATTGATGAAAAACATTTCCAAAATTTGTCTCAGCATCTGCCACAGTAGTATCACATTAATTCTTATACAATCTATTGATGAAAAACATTTCCAAAATTTGTCTCAGCATCTGCCACAGTAGTATCAAATAAATTCTTATACAATCTATTGATGAAAAACATTTCCAAAATTTGTCTCAGCATCTGCCACAGTAGTATCACATTAATTCTTATACAATCTATTGATGAAAAACATTTCCAAAATTTGTCTCAGCATCTGCCACAGTAGTATCAAATAAATTCTTATACAATCTATTGATGAAAAACATTTCCAAAATTTGTCTCAGCATCTGCCACAGTAGTATCACATTAATTCTTATACAATCTATTGATGAAAAACATTTCCAAAATTTGTCTCAGCATCTGCCACAGTAGTATCAAATAAATTCTTATACAATCTATTGATGAAAAACATTTCCAAAATTTGTCTCAGCATCTGCCACAGTAGTATCAAATAAATTCTTATACAATCTATTGATGAAAAACATTTCCAAAATTTGTCTCAGCATCTGCCACAGTAGTATCAAATAAATTCTTATACAATCTATTGATGAAAAACATTTCCAAAATTTGTCTCAGCATCTGCCACAGTAGTATCAAATAAATTCTTATACAATCTATTGATGAAAAACATTTCCAAAATTTGTCTCAGCATCTGCCACAGTAGTATCAAATAAATTCTTATACAATCTATTGAAGAAAAACATTTCCAAAATTTGTCTCAGCATCTGCCACAGTAGTATCAAATAAATTCTTATACAATCTATTGATGAAAAACATTTCCAAAATTTGTCTCAGCATCTGCCACAGTAGTATCAAATAAATTCTTATACAATCTATTGATGAAAAACATTTCCAAAATTTGTCTCAGCATCTGCCACAGTAGTATCAAATAAATTCTTATACAATCTATTGATGAAAAACATTTCCAAAATTTGTGTCAGCATCTGCCACAGTAGTATCATATAAATTCTTATACAATCTATTGATGAAAAACATTTCCAAAATTTGTCTCAGCATCTGCCACAGTAGTATCAAATAAATTCTTATACAATCTATTGATGAAAAACATTTCCAAAATTTGTCTCAGCATCTGCCACAGTAATATCAAATAAATTCTTATACAATCTATTGATGAAAAACATTTCCAAAATTTGTCTCAGCATCTGCCACAGTAGTACCATATAAATTCTTATACAATCTATTGATGAAAAACATTTCCAAAATTTGTCTCAGCATCTGCCACAGTAGTATCATATAAATTCTTATACAATCTATTGATGAAAAACATTTCCAAAATTTGTCTCAGCATCTGCCACAGTAGTATCATATAAATTCTTATACAATCTATTGATGAAAAACATTTCCAAAATTTGTCTCAGCATCTGCCACAGTAGTATCAAATAAATTCTTATACAATCTATTGATGAAAAACATTTCCAAAATTTGTCTCAGTATCTGCCACAGTAGTATCATATAAATTCTTATACAATCTATTGATGAAAAACATTTCCAAAATTTGTCTCAGCATCTGCCACAGTAGTATCATATAAATTCTTATACAATCTATTGATGAAAAACATTTCCAAAATTTGTCTCAGTATCTGCCACAGTAGTATCATATAAATTCTTATACAATCTATTGATGAAAAACATTTCCAAAATTTGTCTCAGCATCTGCCACAGTAGTATCAAATAAATTCTTATACAATCTATTGATGAAAAACATTTCCAAAATTTGTCTCAGCATCTGCCACAGTAGTATCAAATAAATTCTTATACAATCTATTGATGAAAAACATTTCCAAAATTTGTCTCAGCATCTGCCACAGTAGTATCAAATAAATTCTTATACAATCTATTGATGAAAAACATTTCCAAAATTTGTCTCAGCATCTGCCACAGTAGTATCATATAAATTCTTATACAATCTATTGATGAAAAACATTTCCAAAATTTGTCTCAGCATCTGCCACAGTAGTATCAAATAAATTCTTATACAATCTATTGATGAAAAACATTTCCAAAATTTGTCTCAGCATCTGCCACAGTAGTATCATATAAATTCTTATACAATCTATTGATGAAAAACATTTCCAAAATTTGTCTCAGCATCTGCCACAGTAGTATCAAATATATTCTTATACAATCTATCGATGAAAAACATTTCCAAAATTTGTTTCAGCATCTGCCACAGTAGTATCATATAAATTCTTATACAATCTATTGATGAAAAACATTTCCAAAATTTGTCTCAGCATCTGCCACAGTAGTATCATATAAATTCTTACACAATCTATTGATGAAAAACATTTCCAAAATTTGTCTCAGCATCTGCCACAGTAGTATCATATAAATTCTTATACAATCTATTGATGAAAAACATTTCCAAAATTTGTCTCAGCATCTGCCACAGTAGTATCAAATAAATTCTTATACAATCTATTGATGAAAAACATTTCCAAAATTTGTCTCAGCATCTGCCACAGTAGTATCAAATAAATTCTTATACAATCTATTGATGAAAAACATTTCCAAAATTTGTCTCAGCATCTGCCACAGTAGTATCAAATAAATTCTTATACAATCTATTGATGAAAAACATTTCCAAAATTTGTCTCAGCATCTGCCACAGTAGTATCAAATAAATTCTTATACAATCTATTGATGAAAAACATTTCCAAAATTTGTCTCAGCATCTGCCACAGTAGTATCATATAAATTCTTTTACAATCTATTGATGAAAAACGATGTTGTGATACTGACGATTTTGACGTACTCACCTACCCAATAACCAAACTTACCTACCTACGTCTATAATAAAACAAATTACCTTTTTTTTTATACAATTAATCAAATGTTCTGCCGCATCCTTACGTATAAACTAACTTTTAACTCCCGCCCCTAGTCAGTATTAACCTCCGCTTTCCCAAAATTAGTCTCTTTGGCAGAAACATCGCTAAAATTTTGAATTATTATCAGATTCATGACTTAACCATACCTAGCGGGCTGGGTACATCAGTCTGAAACTGGGGCAAAAATAGTTCAGGTAGCACCATTCAAAATTATTGCCTTTAAGATGTCCCTATGTCACTGGACCACCCTGTCCAAATCAACATTTCAGCCAAATCAAAATTGTTCTTGTTCTTAATTTTCGAATTTTATTTTTCTCTTTGTTTTAAATTTAATTGGATAAGTACAGGGCGAGACACTTAATGAAATTGGTAAGTAAACTTATTCTATAATTCGTACATTCATTTATGTTGGTACACTTTTGATGTTAGCCTTTTTTGATTTAGGTATTATTTCTATAATGAACCTATGGGAACGAACAAATAATATTTAGCCCTCAAAACCTCAAAATGTGTTGGTTGAACTACCTACGTAAAATCTGAATATCGTATTTGAATTTGCCCTCGAGCTGTGAAGGAATAGTAAACCGTTGAAATGCACGATGCAATTTGATATTCATGATGATGAAGTGAGGCAGTTTTACGTCGGGGATGATCCTGGAAATTTTTGATTACCTTCACTGTATCGTAAGGGATGAAAAATACGGGTCGAATTTATGAAAACTTCATCAACCAGATTGCATAATCTTCCGCATCAAGTGTTGTTGTTTCCAACTTCTATTGGAGGGGACAACATGGTATGGTAATATTGCTTACAGTGGTGATCCGATTTGAATGAAAGCGAAAATCTGTAGTTGTCTTCGAAATCTTGATCTTGATCTTGATCTTGAAGATCAACTCAAATTTTGGGATTTTGATGATATACCTACCTAATTATAATGAAACTGCAAGAATTGTATCTAGTTTTCAATAATATTGTAAAGCCAGTTTTGATACTGTTGGGGCAGAAAACATAATTAGGCAATCATCCATCACCTATAGGTTCAACGTTTACCCAAGTACCTTCTATGTTTGGTTAGCTTTTATCATGAAATTGATCGGTTGAGCTTATGATTGATCGAATCATTCAGAGGTTTGGGTTATTATCAATATATAACCCACTCGGTACTCTCCTGTGCAACGCTCGGGTCATCCAGCTAGTTTACCATAATTCTCAAAGTTATATTCCATTGCTATTCACTCACCGCTATTTATGACTCAAGTGTATACAGTCAAACCTCGATAAGTCGATCTGGTAGGGACCGCTATAATTTGATCGACTTCACAACTATACAATTCTACTCAATGAATATCGAGTTATCGAGGTTAATGTTCGACTTACCTACATTCTAAAATTATACACGTTTTAGCCGACTGAAGGGGGCAAAATCAATTTCATATTTCAAAATTCTGTGTATTTTATTTATGTATTAAATCTCAAAAATCTCTGCCTCATTGTTCAGGAACTTTGAAATAATGAACAATTTTCTTCTGAACTGTATTGGTTCCTTTCGTCTGGACCAATTTTGACCAGGTGGGCGAACGTGTGTTGGCCGACGTTCTCGCAGGTTTCCAAAAAGGTCCAAAGTGTGTTCACAGCGTTTGCGGCCTCCCGAGCTGCAGGTGGTTCTCTGGGGGGAATAATCTTCGTCAACTCCGTCGTCACTTCCATTGTCACCTTCTACTTTATTCAAAAATTCTACCAGAATGCTCTCCTCAGAAGGGGGTTCACATACGAGTAGATCACAGTCAACCTCCACGAAGTCCACGTTTGCCCAAACATAGGATGAAATGGGTCGAAATTGTTCGACTGATGGAGTTGACGATGGAGTTCGACTCATAGAGGCGGAAGGCCTCTCCCGGCCCATTTTTTTCATTTTGACTTATTTACACATTATCTCCTTTTCTTAAGTGAGAAATTGAGAATCGAGACTCATCTAGGTGAATTGCACAGTATAACGACTCGGGACCAAGGACTTTGTTCGATTTATCTATAAGTTCGACTTATCGAATATCGACTTATGGAATATCGATTATCGAGGTTTGACTGTGCTAGTCGATCCTCAAAAACCGCTTGGGATATTATTTCAGCTGTTCCAAATCTGCGAATCTGAGTTTTTCTCCCGTCCCACAGTTCTCCATTCGTCATTCCAACTTCATCTTTTATACTGAACTCACCGATGAGGATAAAACCGGAAAAAGTTAACCAATCCCTCTTCAATCCTCTCAATCTCAAGGTTTTGCCACACTGAACGAATAGGTACCGGTTTAAAAAAATCCTATTCAAATAATAAAAATAAATAAAGTATTTCATAATCCTGTTTCGTTCAATCTGAACCGATTCGGCAATTACAAGAACTCAAAGTGTGGCTAACCTTCTCTTTTGAGATCAAGAACTATATTATTAATCAGTTCCTTTCAGAATCCCGTTCTTGTTTTTTTCCTGTTTTCAGTAGATTTTTCTTATTTTTCTTGATTTACTACTCCCAGGCTAGTGGATCGATATTATTGGAACTATTGCTTTGCTTCTTTTATTATTGGGATTATTGCTTTGGAAATTCAGCTATGTAAATATTGATCTTGCGTAGATTTCAAGACGTGTGACAATTTATTATTTTGAATCAGATGTTCAAAGTTGTAGAAAATAGGTAGGCTCACAATTTCTAAGCGACAAAATTACATAATCTGAAGGCTCTATTTCCTAGTATTCTATTTACCAAAGGGCACAATTTTACCTACCTTCCATGAAGAATTCTTGAGATTATGTTATTTTTTTATTCGAAACATTATGCATTTTTATTTGGTACCTACCTGTTGTCCATAAAACCGTTAATTAAAAACAAAAACTACAGAAGTTCAGGGGCTGATTTGATTGAGTTCTAATCGTTATTTAATTTACCTAGGTTTTACGAGGTATAAATCTGTTTGAAAATTTCTTTTTTTTTGCCCAAAAAAGTAAATTAAATAAATAAAATAAAAAAGAAAATAATAAATGTCTGGAAAACCGAACGGTAAGATCTGCTATTGAACCCATAAAATATGCTATATATTTGTAATTACTGTTGAATTTCTTTGAAGGCCATGAAATTTGACAGGGCAGATTTATTTCACCCTGCATATCGAGTGTTATATTGTGACTCGACCTTTCTCTTCGATGAATTGAAAGCAGGCCTTACTACAACGTTAAATGCAGGGGAAGCCTTGAAGATATTCCAATATGATGCTGCATTAGTACTGCTGAATTCCTAACAAATTGTTTTGTTTTTTCCGCTGCTACTTAATCGGGGTCCTTAGTTACAGATGGTTGGGTTACCGCGGAACCCGAAATAAGTAGCTGAAGGTAAAAAGTTTCAAGTGATCGATTGAATATTAATGAAGGCCGTGGACTAAACGTAAGCAGGCGCGGCTGGCTCATTAGCCATGAAGTTGTTTGAACCTCGTCACCGTCGAACGGCGCTTTCACCTGCGATTGATTTTCCTCCCGAAAAAACCGCCAAAAACAGAAGAGCAATGAGAATGTTGTTGGTTGGATAAACGGCCTTTATTGCCAAGGGGAATTGCCTGGAAACGGCGTTTGAGCCACGGCCACACGAGTGAGTGGGTACCGACACAATCTGTGGATCACAGTTTCTCTTGAGCGAATTCTACGCTGCATAACCTACCGGCCTGGCGTTCGTCAGTAATGATCAGGCTCGACAAATTTTGTAGAATTTAAAAAAGTACGCTTCAAAAATAAATTTAGGACAACTGGTTTGGCACAAACGTAAGAAAACAACGTAGTAATGCACCAACCTACCAGCCATACCAGGTACCATACAGTGTGCGCTAGTAGGAACTCAGAGAAGAAACATGCTAAGATTTAATTAAACTGCCTAAGTCTTGAAGTTGACTTTCAAGACTAAACAGTCTGGTATCTGGGCAAGGCAGGAGTATGGTATTTTGGTATTTGGTACTTATTTATCTGGCAAAAGACAGGAAAATAACTACTATCATACAAGAAAAAACGCTGCAAATCCCTGCACAACGGTTTATTATTTTGTACAGAATACCCTTCTGTTACAGATCACAGGTCTCCGTATAGAAACCCTTCTATATAACATTATGTACTATTCTACACATATTATGTAGATCGCGGACCCTCCGTAGGTTAGTACCTAACCCCGTACTCGTTACTAGGTACCTACCTAAACCGTTGTATAATAATTTACCTGTATAGGTTCCCCTTCTACGGAGATAGAATAATGAACCGTTGTGTAATAATTTGCCCATCAATAATACTTCAACGGTTGTTCAAGTTGCAAAAGTACCTATCAACAAAATCCAGTCCCTTCTTGGTAGATGAGCCGTTGTGTAATAATTTACCGTTGTTTAATAATTTACCGTTGTGTAATAATTTACCGTTGTGTAATAATTTGCCGTTGTGTAATAATTTGTCGTTGTGTAATAATTTACCCATAATAATACTTCAACGATTGTTCAAGTTGCAAAAGTATCTATCAACAAAATCCAGCCCTTTCTGGGTAGATGAGCCGTTGTGTAATAATGTACCGTGGTGTAATAATTTACAGTTGTGTGATAATTTGCCGTTGTGTAATAATTTACCGGTGTGTAATAATTTGCCATTGTGTAATAATTTACCCATCCCTAATACTTCAACGTTTGTTCAAGTTTCAGAAGTACCTACCTACCAACAAAATCCAATAGTCCATCACTTGTCGAATGAAATAATATCGCAGAACAAACAACTCGACTTCATACAGCCATCAGATGCTCCGTAGTTATGATATCCCGGCCGGATTTATACCGTTTGATTCACGATCGTGTTGACGAAGCTTTTTGGTGCACACGGACCAACTAGACCCCGAACGGAACCTATAACCCGAATTTCATCAATATTATTTTGTTTAATGGTAACTAAGAAAAGTAGCCAGTACGGCGGACAGACAGAAATATTTTTATTGCAGTTTTGGATTCTACATACCTTGAAACGTAAACCATCAAATTTTGAGGGGGGGTAAGAATTTTTTGTTCATGCTCGATTCCAATGGTTCATTATTGAAAATAATAAACCAAAAAATAAAAATATATAATATAACAGTATTTAGCTTACAGAATGATAGAAAAGCGAAACTTACAGCTGGTGAAGTGAAAATTAACAAAAACTAATTAATACTGAATCAAGTAGGGTAAGGTGGTTGAGTCATTGCCCACCATGAGAATATGCTGATCAGAACTAGTGCTGTCCGGAAGAGTTGATCCAGACTTACCCCGCATGGATCTTACTGCTGCTTAATTTTTTCTCCCTCTAAAAAGTTTAATTTTTTCTTCACCGTTTATTTTCTCGTAGGTAATTATCTCAAGGACTCACATAACTGTTAATTTTTATATCCATAACATTATTACATACTCATTTATGTACATCTGCAATGTAACTGGGCTTGCCCGTAAATAAATAAATGAATAAATAAAGACCTCATTGAATCCCTGCTGGGTATAGTAACATTCCTATGAAAAGCAGTTTCAGAAAAGCAATTCAAATGAAGATGAAAACTGTCATCATGAACTTGAAAGAAAATTTACGATACTGTACCGGTGCTACAATATTAATTAATTTTTTTTGTATTGTTACACTGATCCTAGTTGCGGCTATTAAATTCGTATGTTTCGGAAGTTTCCTTTTTACTCGTTCCTCAACGAAAATTACAGTAGACGTTACACGATCAAATATCGGCAAATACACCGCCTTCAACTGTCTCTTATCAATCAATTAACCTATAACTACCTATTCATAATATATTATTATGATCGATGAGGAGGTACCTATTTTATATATTATGTATTTTATTTTTATTTTTCTGTTTCCAGTTATAGATTGGCATTTGACGTTGAAGAATAATAATTTTGGTTTTAAACACATCCAGCGTTCTCCTCACGATCATAGTTATTGAGGAAGTGAATATCGATGCTGCCACATTTTCTCTCCATTCATTTCAAAATCAATGTGGTTCTGGGCACAGTTTTATTTTATTGGCTAATTCATTAGGTACTACCGCATGGTTGTGTACCTAGGAGCCTTGGAATATTATGTTAATTCGTATTCGAATATACACTTCGTGTTACAAGGTTGCACGACGAAAACTCCCAGGGACGCCGATCAGGTTGAATTTTTCATGAGAATGTGGAATTTATGCAGTTTTCTTTTACTTGTACAACAATATTGGTAAATAGTTACCGAACATGCTCCATTTGGAAGTCAAAACCTTTCAGTAATTGGATGGAACTGCTAGTCGCGAGACAGAAGGTTTCATGGATAAAGTGAGGAATTTAATACTTTTTCGATTTCCCTCCTTGTACAGTCATTCAGATGATTGGTGCCTACATAAATGAACGAAATAATTTTGTGTAATTCTGGATTTCAGCTTCGGGAGAAGAAAATATTGTGCGAGCTTCATTTAAAATTGGACTCAGGGGTAGGTAGGTGTCCCAAACCTGGATGTTTCAGTTTGAAGAATGGATAGATTGATTCAGTGGACGATTGGGTGGCTGGTTATTTAGTTGAACTAAAAGCCAGTGCGTAACAGAATTTCATGTTTTCGTAAGCATCTGAACTGCCAATTTCCTGACCATGAGCACTTTATCAAAATTAATCAAACAAATACGGGGATAGAGTCCCAAGGAATTCATATTAGACCCCTTGTTGCTCCAATCGCTATGCTAGTCTCAGGTGATTATTTGCGAACTCATATTATACAGCCTCCACATTTCGTAATTTAATAAATCCTTCTGGAGATACGGAATTACTGAGAATAGGGTACAGACAGATACAGCGAGACACGGAACCAATTTTATTCCTTCATGTATGAATCGTAACATGCATGTGAAGTAACACGGAACCAATTTTGTTCCTTCATGTATGAACCAATTTTGTATGTATGAACGAATATTGTATGTATGAACCAATTTTATTCCTTCATGTATGAACCAATTTTGTTCCTTCATGTATGAACGAATTTTGTATGCATGAACCAATTTTATTCCTTCATGTATGAACCAATTTTGTTCCTTCATGTATGAATCGTAACATGATTGTGCAAGTGCTCTAACCGTACTAATCACCTTTTTTTCTCAACGTAAATGTACCTATCTCTTGTGGTTGGGCGTATTATTAAGTGTTATCAGTCCTAATACACAGATTTCAATCGATTTCTCATTCTTCGATAAGAATATTACCACCGAGCAATAGGTACCTACAAAGTTGGTAAGATTATTTAATAATGATACTTTCAGAGGTTGTTTAGTACTAAGTACATTCTGTCTTCTAAATGATGTTAATTTCTTACTGATAATATACATCTCAGTTCTTTTCTAGTCTCTATTCAGGTTTACGTATTACGAAGGTTAAAAGTTTTAATAGGATCGGAAGGGAACCAACTTCTTGACTTTTTAATGGGATCGGTATAACCAACTTCTTGACTATCTTGAAGGGCTGACGGATATAACGCCAGAATTGGGCGCGTGTGACGACAGGACCAATTAGGATATCTTGGAGGGGAAAAAACTCGTTAAAAACAGACTAAGTTTATTTTATATCAAGGAACGACCTAGTTTGAAGCCAGATATGATATAATAAACGAAATGAGGTAAACAAGGACATTCATTGTAATCAGTAAATTGCAAGTAAGTAGCTATTTATACCTTAGCAGTGTAAGTTTGGTCGTTTTAGGTAGGTTTTATAGGCGCTGGCATGTTCCTGTTTATTTATTGGGATGGTTGAAAAGAAACACTCGAGATTTCTTCAGTAATAATAATAATTACACGAAGTAGGGCTACTTAAGCAAGAGCATCTAAGCGAATTGAAGCTCTGTTCAACATAAATTTCTTCGAGCTATTAAAAAGGGTATTCGCCAAAATGAGGTTGTTTATGGTTCACTGATGGACGAGTGTGGACTGTGTCGTTGGACAGTTGTAGGTGACTTGTAGATGTGTCGTTGGAGAGTTGTTGATATGTTGCTTTTGCACACAATTCATAATAACAAAATCGATTCTCCTTTTTTGTTGTCCCATTTTGATTTCCACACGCCTTTGTACCCGACAAGGAGATACGATTTATTTTCCATTCCTTTTGCCCCACGTAACCCATACTTTAATCCCTTTTATCGTATGGAGAGAAATTTTAATTTAATATCCGCTAATAATCGGTCTTGATTAAATTTCATTATAATTTTTCAACTTTTAAGAACCATATATTTTTGATCCTCTTTGTTAGATTACCCCAATTTATTTTTTTTAATCTCTCGTTTATTCTATACATTTAAGTACCTAATTATTATAATGTAGGTATATGTAGGAAGTACGATTTTTTTTGGGTTTGTTATATTCAGTAACGATCCTTTAGAATCGAGCAGGAAAGAATAATGTTCACCCCCCCCCCCCCCCCCCTTCACACAAAATTTGATGGTTTCCGGTTTCAAGTTACGTAGACTTCGAAGGTGGAACAAAAAAACCGCCGAACACCGTACTTCGCACTTTCCTTAGTTACCATGAACCAAAATTGATGAAATTTGTTTTGTAGGTCCTGTTGGGGGTCTAGTTGGTCCTCGAAGCTCGGCGTTACTCTCAGTCATTTCTAAGGGGTGAAAAAGGGGTTGAGATTTCCTGAACGCAGTAGCTCGAAAACTTTACAACGGTAAATTATTACATAAAGGTAAATTATTACACAACGGTAAATTATTACAGAACGGTAAATTAATACACAACGGTTCATCTACCAAGAAGGGGCTGGATTTTGTTGGTAAGTACTTGTGAAACTTGAAAAAACGTTGAAGTATTATTGATGGGTAAAGTATTACACAATGGTAAATTATTACACAACGGTTCATTATACTTGACCAGAGGGTAGGTACTGACCACAGAAAACAGTGATCTACGAAGAAGGGGCATCTATTTCACTCCACATCAACAATTTTCCTTTAGAACTTCATTATTTGCGTTTCTTTTTGCCGTTTTAGTTACTGTTTGTCATAGACAGAATTATTTTAGCAACATTTAACTCGTGAGTTAGGTAGGTACCTAGTAACGAGTACGGGGTTAGGTACTAACCTACGATCTACATAATATGTATAGACTAGTACATATTATATAGACGGGTTATCTATACAGAGAGCTGTGATCTGTAAAAGAAGGGTATTCTGTACAAAATAATAAACCGTTGTGCAGTGATTTGCAGCGTTTTTAAATTGATCTCGAACTCGGGAATTTTTCGAGACCACCCGGTTCATCCATCCGTTCGTTTGCAACGAAAAGCTTCGTCAACACGATCATTATGAAACGGCATGAATAGATAGGTATCATTTGTAGGGATCGCCTGATTATAATCACGGATGGCTGTATGAAGTCGCGTGTTGTTCTGTGATATTATTACATTTTACATTACTGTTTTGGATTTTGTTGATAGGTAATTTTGTAACTGGAACAAACGTTATTCTTCACGAATAACAACAAAATACCTATTAGGTACTTTCCAATTTTTGTCCGGAGTCCAGCTGTTCATTATTTTTTTTACGAACTTTTCTTAACTTCCACGACCCTTGGTTAAGGATGTTTTTAAATCAATCTGTCAAGAGTTTTCCTTCAAAAGGGAAAACCAGGTTGTTAATCCGCGATCTTAGTGAGAATAATTGAATAACGGCGAACCGTATTTATCCAATTAATTTACGGGCGATACAATCAAGGATCTCTCGTTTAATATTGGCTTGGTTTGCGCTAAGAATGAGTGTACAGAGGAATGTCCTAATTATTGAGAATATCTCAAAGACAGTTTTCAATAACAGTACTACTGTTGGTATTTTACTTATTTAGTATTAGGTGAACGGGCTGAGAGGAAGATCAAATAATTAATGATAAAATTCTGTATTCCACCGCTTATTCATGAAATGTGATTTCGTGGCTGGCTCCAGTACTCGATTTGGGGCTTTCTTCGGAGGAGCACAGAACACAGTGATCCACTGAGAAGGGATCTGTACAGGTAAATATTAAACCGTTGGTTTGTTATTTTCAATAATGAACCTTTGGAATCGTACATGGAAAAAAGTAAACCTCAAAATTTGATGGTTTACGTTTAATCTGCATACCTGAAACGTAAACCTAAGTACGGCGGTACGCCGTATTTAGAACATTTCTTAGTTACCGTGAACAAAATTAACGAAATTTGGATTTAGGTCCTATTTGTGGTCTAGTTGGTCCGCGAAGCTCGGCGTTACTGTCAATCATCTCTAAGAGGTGAAAAATAGGGGTTGAAATTTTCAGAACGCCGTAGCTCGAAAACGTTCAATAGAAGGGTATGGTTATTTTTTTACGTTTTTAAATTGATCTTGAACTAATGAATTTTTTGAGACCACCCGGAACATTGTACGACTAGACATTCGTTTGCGTCGTAAAGATTCGTCAACATGATCGTGAATCCCAGATATCATCGCTAGGGAGCACCTGATTATAACCACCGATGGCTGTATGAAGTCGAGTTGGTTGTACTGCAGTTTTCCTATTAAATAGACACAAAATAATGAAAATTCATTGAAACGTCAGCCTAAAAGTATCTAATTTCTCGACCGAACCTCAAGATCCTCAGCCTTCACCGAAGTCTGAACATGAACGGTCAGGAATCCAAATCTCCTGTTAAAATAATGAAAATGATTCTGCTCCTCGGTTGTAAGAAGGAAAGGAACACTTTTTTGCTTTTTTTTTGCTTGAGGTCTGTAGAATTCGTCAGGAACCCAACCTGCTTGATCGTTGAGAATTTCAGTGAAATCTGTAACTGGATACACCGGAGATTTACCTTTCGCTACCTGTAATATTAAAACGAGTTTCACGCTGAAGAGGCAGGTGTCAGGCTATTACCCAGAACTTATATTTTTGTGGTAAATATAGGTTCACTACAAAATCTATTGTTAAATACAAAATAGGTACGTCCAGGGACGGGCCAGGGGTACTTTGAGGGAAACCCATTATAACCAGCTAAATAATCCTCCCAGAGAGTTCTTCAATCTTATATAGAAAACATGTATTTAAATATAGGTAACGAATCTTTTTAAAATTTTGCGCGCTACTTAGTAATTTTATCGATCGCGCAGGGGGGCAAAATGCGATATTTTCGATAAAAATTATTTGATGGTAGATTCTTGTAGGAAGTTTTGAACTGATTCCGAATAAAGCAACCTACTCCATGTTCCTCTACCTAAAATAGCTAATTAGCTGCGGGATCATCATAAAACGTGGGAAATAGGTACGCGTTGCCCATTGGAACCATCCAAAATTGGTTTTGTTTAAAATAAAATGCGTCCCAGCCAGAGATTATTTGGGTCTCAACTGGAATTATAATACTGAAAAAACGCTGCAAAGTCCTTGTCACATGGGTTTATTATTCTATTGGAGTTCTAGAGATTTTTGTTGGCTGTTAAATGTATTGTTTCTTTCATGTGGAATGATTGAAATAGCTATTTCTGATGATTTCCACCAATTTTGGCCCCCATAACATGAAATAGGTACGCTTTTTTTTTCTTTTTTTTAAGATCATCTTTGATCATTGGTAGTGGCATTTAATGGTCTTGATTCACCTGTTTACACTTTTTCCAATGTTATTGTACACATTGATGGTGATTTCAGACAGTTTTCCAGGTTTTTGACTCATAAAAAACCAATTTTGGGAGCTGAACCTTTGGTAAAACCTCAATTTCCGCGTCTTTGGTCAAAATCGACTTCATATTCGGTCTTCTCGTCCTCAAAAACATGGAAAAAGATACCTCAAAAGCTCATGTTACTAACATGTTGTTAAAACGCAAAAAGTACCTATTTTTATACACATTTTCACTCATAACACCCCTGGGTCTGAAAAGTTTCGGGGCACAACTAGGGCCCAAATGGAGCATGTGTGCGAAAGAACGACTTTTTTAGACCGAAAATGAAGCCTGTACACGTGATACGGCGTACGGCGGACGGACATTGCATTTTTGGAATCTACGCACCTTGAAACGGAAAAGAAAAAATTTTGAGGGGGTGTTATAAAAATTTTTTGCTGAGCGAATACATAGGTGTATTATTCACAGAATAATAAACCAAAAGTTGTGTTGTCCAAGGGTTTGGGCTGATGGTTGTTGGGAGGGATCAGCTTCTTGGGACCCCTAAAGTCGGAAGTGTGCGTCCTTTTTAATATTTCCAAGTATCTGAGTGGCAGGTAGTTGCAAAGTTTCTTCCGGTTGCTTCCACATCCTGGTGTCGCACGGCGGGGTTGTTAGGTGTGCCAAAGTGTTACTTCAGTTAGTTGACTGCATTATTGAGAGTATTGTTTTCTTGTTTTCAGTGTTTCCTGTACATTCGCTTCGGTCTTCGATGTTCGGATTAACAGCGTGAAGTTTTATGGGCAGTCGAATGAAGCGCGAGTGCATCGATTGGCTCGTGCCAGTCGATGGTTGTGAATCTTGGTCGATGGTTGTGAGTTAATTTGGCCTGGAACAATTTCACCTGTATTCCTGGATCTTCCAGTACTGAAAGGTTCTGAAACCTATACATATTAAATTTGATTCATACAATGTTGAATCGGCCCTGTGAGAACCTGAGGTACCTATTGAGAATCATGTTGCGTTGATGATGTAAATTTTGCCGGCCTGTGCTCCAGGGCGGCCATAATTGGGCGCAATCATTCAAACAACTGGGCACATTCTTTAATGAAGATAAAATTATGTTATAACATCTTACCGCCAAACTAATTTTCTCCACAAGGTTTGATAATTACTATTGAGCTTGAAGTTATTGTTGTTGGTAGGATTCTTGAGGGTTGGTCGCTTAATAAAATATCCACTATATATTTTATTAAGCACTAATATAGGATATTTTATTAAGCGACCAACCCTCAAGAATCCTACCAACAACATTAATACTGAGTGGTCGAGAACGTTAATCATACTTGAAGTTATTTGCTGAAAGTCAGTGAGGCTTCTTAATTGGATTCCAGCTGCTATTTCACAAACCCACAATCTGGTGGTTGTGAAATCTATCTGTGGTGGCAATGACGGCAAAATAGTCTGTTGTTATGATCGAAAATTGGTGGTGCGGAAATTTACCCCGTGCGGACAATTCTCCTCACCTAATTTGGAGAAAAATACTTCTATGTTAAAAAGTACTTGGCACACATCGACTAGCAACATGCTAACTTCACACTGGTTATCAACTAATGACTAGGTATAATAAATTAACCATTTAATGACTTGAACGACAAAAACAACATAAATAGAAAAAAGCTTCAAACGAAACAGTAACCGTTTCAGTAAGCCAAGCTTTGGTAATCAGTTAGCTTCAAACGAAAGACCATTGCCTTGGCGTTGGCGAATCCTCGAATTAAGCCATCCATATCCAAATTATGTGCAGCTAGCTGGATTGCCCGGGCGTTGCACGGTGAACAGGCAGTGCAGTAAGTTTAACCCCGTACGTATCCTCTTATTAAAGGACGAACGGTTCATCGCACAGAAATCGTTTTTGTGTTGGGGGAATCAGCGAGAAAATCTCTTTCCATCGACTCTCCTTTCGTCCGAAACCGCTTCCGAAAGTTATACTGCTTACGTCACGCCCTTAATTACGGCGAAATGTAAACATTCGGTCGTCGTGAAGGACCACCGTTTTTACGATGAAGGAGTAGGATTTGGAAAAATTGATGTAGCCTATGTTCCCGCCGATGTGTGAAGAGACCGCCGTAAAAACCGCATCAACGACAGTTCAGTCGTATGGCGAACCTTCTCGAGAAATAAGTAATCACATACATACAAACTGTTTTATAAGACACAAGAGTTTTATAAGATTTTATGTTCAGAGGATAGTATGGCCAGCGACGACAGTTTTTCTTGAGAGAGTGAATTACGTACATAGGTTTCATAAATTATTATGTAGGTTCCTAATTAGCAGATAATTCAAAACTGAGGGGGGGGGGGGGGTAAATGGGCTAATATGAGACCTCCAGGGGGGCATCAAATTTTAATTTTGGATTTAAAAGAATTCTTCGTGCCCGGGGATCAGTGAGAAACAAGCTGTGGAGATGAGTGCAAGGAGGTTTGATCACATAAGTAGCCGAAGGTGTGAAATCTCATGAATCTCGGTTTACAGGTTAGTGGGAGCTGGGTGAAAGCCATTAATCCTGTGTTACGTGGTATTTTCAACTTGCCAGTATGTTTTGATGGTTCACTGTCTACCTACCGAAGAGGGTATAATTAACTAGGTATGTATTTCTGTTTCACAGGAGGGGAATTACGAAAAGTGATTCGTTTATTCCAAACTCCTATAAATCTATGGATCACTGCCGCATCACTTAAATAAGTGAGTAAGTAGGCACTTGGAGAATAATATGCTTGAGTATCAGCAGGTGTACTATTTACGCCTGGGTTACCAGCATGGTCAGAGTGAATGTGGATTATTTGTTACATCTTCTAAGCCAAATTTGAATCCACTGGCCACGGACCGCCTGACCGAGCGCGTCCAACTGAGTTCTTCACTGACTGAATCAACCTGCCAACATGCATGGCCCCACCGGCCGAAAAACGTCACGACATGAAAAACGCTGCAAAGTCCTTGTCACATGGGGTTTATTATTCTACAGAAATGTTGGCTGTACATTTATTGTTTGTTTCATGTGAAATAATTGAAATAACTATTTCTGATGGTTTCCACCAATTTTGGCCTCCAAAACTCAAATTAGGTAGGTACGATCTTTTTTAGCATGGAACATGCTTTAGCCTTGGACTAACTAGCCGAAAAATGTCACGCGGAATGTGTCACGAAAAATTGGTCACAAAAAATGGTCACAAAAAATGGGTGACGAAATTTTTTAATGATTTTCACGTACAACCGAGTCGTTTCTAGGGAAATGAAACTTCTTTAGTTTTCATCGGACAAAAATCGTTCTCCATTCGTTGGAAAGCTCTCGATTTATCACGCATTTATGTCGCAGTTTTATATTTATCTACGAGATATTAATCCAACAATGCGATGTTATAATTGGTTAGTAAACAATCTTATGTGCGAGGGTCGAAGCTTCATTACCAGGGAAGCTAATTAGAAAACATACATCGTATCCATTGCCGTCATGACAACTATAAGAAGTAGTGAGAAATAGTGAGTTGAGAAGTAGTGAGTAATCATAAGTGCTATAAACCTTTATAGTTGTGCAAGAACCTCGTATTTGATCACATTTTTCGAATAAAAAAACAAACAGAGAAAGAAGACATAGCTAAAGCATGTTTTTTTTTCAAATTAACTTTGATCATTGGTAGTGCCATTTAATCGTCTTGATCCACGTGTTGACACTTTTCTAGTGTTATTCTACAAACTGATGGTGATTTCAGACGATTTCGCAGGTTTTTGACTCATACAAAATCAATTTTGGGAGCTGAACATCTGGTACAACCTCAATTTTCCACTCCTTGGCCAAAATCGACCTCATATTCGATCTTCTCGTCCCCAAAAACATGGAAAACGATACCTCAAAAGCTCATGTTACCAACATGTTGCTAAAACGCAAAAAGTACCTATTTTTACACACATTTTCACTCACAACACCCCTGGGAATATTCCGATCGGGCTGAAAAGTTTCGGGACACAACTAGGGCCCAAATGGAGCATGTGTGCGAAAGAACGACTTTTTTTAGACCGAAAATGAAGCTTGTACACGTGATACGGCGGACGGCGGACGGCGGACGGACATTGCATTTTTTGAATCTACGCACCTTGAAATGGAAAAGAAAAAAGTTTGAGGGGGGGTTATAAAAATTTTGTGCTGAGCGATTACATAGGTGTATTATTCAGAGAATAATAAACCAAAAGCGACCCAAAAAACGTTACTGGTGGCTCATCATTTGTTTCGAATATCTCTCGCGACGTTCTTCCTTTTCATCGTCGTTGCTCGGTTGGTACCAAACATTCCGTGGAAATTTCGAAGATGTATAAAAATAGGTGGTGAAAGGGAGGTTCCGACACAACTTTCAACCAGTACGGTTGTGAGATTTCTGTAATTTCCCGGAAAACTCACGGGTACAAATGGATTCTAACATCAGGACCTCCCGTTTAGTATCCCCTAGAACACGATGCAAAAATCTCCATCAAAATCGGTCCAGTCGTATAGAAGTTGGGTACAACTGACCGTTTACCTTTGCTCAGAATCGTCGCATTATCGGTATTATAAGCATGAGCGCGTACACACCATGTTTCACAGTTTCATTCGAACGAACTAAATCACTGGGAGGCAACCAACAGTTTTTTTTACGACAGTCCGCACTTCAGCGTAGAGGTAACTGACATTAGCTTGAAGCCAAAATTCCGTGAGCCTACCATCATCCTGGGAACTGGCTTTCTACGTCTCACTAGTTGAAAGTTCAATCAATATTTCCTGAACTCAATGTGCACAGACCATTCATGACCCACTGAGGACAAAATATCCTCAAAACGTTCGGAAAAGGTCTTATGCAAAGACTCAACGTGTTCACAGTAAACTGTTTCATCAAAGCGATTTCAATATTCTATGCAGGAAACTATTCACTATTCTTATCCGACAGGATTGAAAACTGGCAAATCACAACAGATTTCGTTTTTATGAAATCGAGTTCACCACCTTAAAGTTGCGAATTGATTCCATGGAATTTGGCGAATTTATGAGTCAAGTAAGCAACATCGATAATAAATTGTAGCTATCAGCCTCTCAGATGTACCTAAATACATTTCAAGCACAGAATCGCAAAGATTGCTGAACCTTTTGAAGTGTTCAGGCAGGCGCCTTTTGAGAGTCAATATATAAACACGCTCACCGCCCCCCTACCGCCCAAAACAAGTTCGCCGCCTCTCAGTGCCCCTCCACCGCCCCCCGGGGGCGTTATCGCCCCTGGTGAGAACCACTGATCTAAACCAAATTTGAATCCACTAGCCACAGACCGCTTGACCCATCTGAATTCGATTGTCCATAAAAATATCCCACCAGTACACTCTCTGCGTGATCCATGTTTCTCTAATCCAAACCTGCACACATCGTTCAGCGAAGTAGGCTGGAATGTTAGCAGGTGATAGTGCCAACACCTTGGTATTATTATATGAAGAAGGAAACCAGACACTTCAACATACAATATTTATTAGCTGAAAGACGTTGAAAAATTCAGATCTGCCCTTCTCAGAACGGAGCCACCTAAGGGCATTCCCACTGCCCTCGTGAACAAATAGGAGTGCCGTAGGGACAGACAGGCTCTGGATCGCTACCTGAAAGTAAAAAAAAATCTACATAACTAAGTATATCACTCAATTTATGTTATTATAAAGGTTCCAATCATGCAGCATGACTCTCATCGAATTTTTGATATAATTGAATATTTTCGTAGAAATATTGAAATTTATTATTATTGGAACAGTAGTTCACCACGCTTTCCGGTCCAGCCCAGATTGTAATTATTCTTGTTAGGGAACAGCTGATAAAATCACGTATGGCTTTATAAAACAGAGATTATTAATCGGTGATTATTTATTTAATTTGAAGAAAGGTGGTCATTTTGGAATGTGTTGATGTGCACCTACTTTTGTAACATGAACAAATTTGGTTCGGTGTCCGTCTGTCCGCCATTGTGTCCGCAAAACCTTGCTAAACGCGTAACTTCTTTAGTTCGAATGCGATTTAGCGGAAATTCTCAGGGATCACGCGGATCGGGCCCCTGATGGTCCCCTATGATTTACAGGATGAGCACATAGTTGGTACGACCACTGTCTATGCGCAAACGCGTGCCAGAGGAACTAAACTCGCGAACCTCAGTGGCCCGGTTTCATTCAAATATTCAAAAAAAATCTTCAAGCTACGTGGAGGATTTTTCATTCAAATTGGTTTACCAAATGTTATGCTTCATGCATAACAACAAATAATTATAGATAGAATTATTGAATCCACCGCATATTAGTTATGAAACTGTAATGGCCCTGCCAGCTCCAGTACTCGGATTTATGGCTTTCCGGGGGGAAGCAGGTAGCAGGATTGAACTAGTCAGAACAACCATCGATACAGGAAAATAATAAACTTTTGTGTAATAATTTGCTGCGTCTTTTCAATGCGTTTATCTGAAAATATTTTTATAAAATTATGTACTCACACGGGCCTTGCGCGTACGTGCCAGCTAAGCCGGTAATTAAGGCCACCAGAGCGAGGCACATCATGATTGAAAATATTCTTGCGATCATTTAGAAAAATCAAGAGCGCGTCCAACTGAGTTCTTCACTGACTGAATCAACCTGCCAACATGCATTTTATATTTTCTCTCGGAATTCCTAATCTTTATTGTTACCGACTTGGTTTATTACGCGATTTTTGATTGCTATCTGTTACAGCTGTCGCTTCATCATTTGTAAAACTCTTTTTATTATTGAGGTAATTCAACGGTAGTCACTGATTCTTTGTGAATTAGTTGCATTGCCCGTGCGTTGCACTGGGTAGTGTCACTAGTTGCATTCGAACGTAGGAAACGGAGGAGGTATTATTCTTTTACCTCACTGCTGGATTGATCTTTCGTGGTACTGGATGAGCTCAGTATAGTTATTGACTTCCTGTATATTTTGCACGTTCCAGAAGATACATTGACTATTCATACCAGCTCGTGACGCAGGAAGAGGAGTCGGAAAATCATGAATTTTCGGTTGGCAATACTCGACCAGTTTATTGTCAACCTCGTGTTTTGCATACTAGAAGCCGGGAATATAAAACCCTGATTAGGGAATCAGCTAAAGTGGTCGATCGGTTGGTTGAGTTCGAAACTATTTGGGGGTTTAGTCAACTAAAATATTATTCACTTCGTGGCTCAAAATAAACCATTATGAATGTGTACGGAATGGGGGGGGGGGGGGGGGGTCAGCATAACTAATATTACTTAGTTCAACAATAGGACTTAGGTACTTTGCCTCAATAATAGTTCGATGGTTTGGTGTTTGTTGTTACATGTAATATCAAACCAGCTGTAAACTTGAGTTGGTTAACCTAGCAATAAACTCGAGCTGCTATTTTCAGTGGTGCTTTGTACGAACGTACAGTTTAGCATGGATGTGCTTTTGGGCTGGGGGAGAATCCGAAACCAAATAGTGTAACGCGATAATTTCATTCTTGTCCTGTTTAGACCTACGAGGATGAAATTAGAAATGGAACCTCTGTAGCACTGGTGAGTGAGAATGACAAGATTGGATCCTTCCAAACCAGTTGAGGGAGCCTTTCTTCAATCCCAACATTTCTCTGTTTAGCCCCATTAAAAAAAATTTTAAACCTGATTTTCACCGTGTTCACGGAAAAAGGTTAAATGTGGATGGTACTGTCAATTCGTGCGTCCAAGAACTTGTCCATAATTCAATTTTTTCCAGGGAGGCGGCGAAATTTTGTATTTTACTATTTTGCTTCCTCATAAACGGAAGGTAGAGAAGCCCTAAATTCGAGATTGAGTTTAAAAAAAAAAAATGTCTTCCAAAATCGAAATTTCCACTACCATTTTGCGTTTCAACATCAAGGAACATTCTTGGTTCCGCGTCTGCCTGTCTGCCCGTGTGTGGTCAGTTGCTTGCAATGCCCATAACTATCCGAAATAATGGGCTGAACTTTGGAGGGTACGTGCGGGTTGGGTTACAAATGGTCCCATACCAAAATCATTGAAGAAATACCTACTGTAGCTTTTTTCTGCGAATGCGCAAACATGAAATACTTGAAACGCCCGTAACTAGCTTTAATATCATTGAACTTAGTTCAAACTTGGAGAGTCGATCAGAAATAGTACTTTGCTAGTGCCATATGATTTTATTTGGAATCGAACTGTAACCTTCCGTCTGCGCATGCGCGAACGTGAAATGTTGACCATATGGCCTGAATCGTTTAGTCATTAACCCATGCGCCACCGTAGTTTCATCACGTTCAGACTGCTCGTCACTTGATGATCAAAATCACAATGGTGATTTGGTTCAAAACACCCAAATTTGGCATTTTGATACAATTTTTCTGCACAATGCGCCACTCCAGTATCAACAAGCGTCCAGTCAGGCCATGTGAAGTGCTCTGGTCATGTGAATTTGTTCACATCGGTATGGCCAGCGACGACAGTTTTTCTTGAGAAAGTGAATTACGTACATAGGCTTCATAAATTATTATGTAGGTTCCTGATTAGCAGATAGTTCAAAATGGGGGGGGGGGGGGGGGTAAATGGGCAAATATCAGACCTCCAGGGAGGCATCAAATTTTAATTTTGGATTTAAAAGAATTCTTCGTGCCCGGGGATCAGTGAGAAACAAGCTGTGGAGATGAGTGCAAGGAGGTTTGATCACATAAGTAGCCGAATGTGTGAAATCTCATGTATCTTGGTTTACATGTTAGTGGGAGCTGGGTGAAAGCCATTAACTCTGGGTTACGTGGTATTTTCAACTTGCCGGTATGTTTTGATGGTTCACTGTCTACCTACCGAAGAGGGTATAATTAACTAGGTATGTATTTCTATTTCACAGGAGGGGAATTACGAAGAGTAATTCGTTTATTCCAAACTCCTATAAATCTATGGATCACTGGCTGGATCATCCAGCCGCATCACTTAAATAAGTGAGTAAGTAGGCACTTGGAGAATAATATGCTTGAGTATCAGTGGGTGTACTATTTACGCCTGGGTTACCAGCATGGTCAGTGTGAATGTAGATTATTTGTTACATCGTCTAAGCCAAATTTGAATCCACAAGCGACGGACCGCTGGACCCATCTGAATTCGATTGTCCATAAAAATATCCCACCAGTTGTCTCTCTGCGTGATCCATGTTTCTCTAATCCTAACCTGCACACATCGCTCAGCGACGTAGGCTGGAATGTTAGCAGGTGATAGTGCAAACACCTTGATTATTATTACATGAAGAAGGAAACCAGACACTTCAACATACAACATTTATTAGCTGAAAGACGTTGGAAAATTCAGATCTGCCCTTCGCAGAACGGACCCACCTAAAAGCATTCCCATCGCCCTTGTGAACAAACAGCATCGCCGTGGAGACAGGGCGGCTGTGGACTGCCACCTGAAAGTAAAAAAAAAGTCTACATAACTAATTATATCCCTCAATTTATATCATTAAGATTCCAATCATGCAGCATGACTATCATCGAATTTTCAAAATAATTTAATATTTTCGTCGAAATATTGAAATTTTTTATTATTGGAACAGTATTTTTGGTTTATTATTCTCAATAATGAACCTTTGGAATCGAGCATGAAAAAATAAATTTTAACCCCCCCCCCCCCCCATCAAAATTTGGTGGTTTCCATTTCGAAGTTCATACAATCCGAAAATGTAATAAAATAATTTCTGTCAGTCCGCCGTACGTCGTACTTCGCACTTTTCTTAGTTACGATGAACCAAAATTGACGAAATTCGGTTTATAGGTCCCATTTGGGGTCTAGGTGGTCCTCGAAGTTCGGCGCTAATGTCAGTCATCCCTAAGGGGTGAAAAATAGGGGTTGGATACTCCAGGACGCCGTTATCTCGAATTTTTTTACGTTTTTGAATTGTTCTCGAACTTGGGAGTTTTTTGAGACCACCCGGGGCATTGTACGTCCAGCCGTTCATTCACCGTAATGACCAGAAGTTGGCACCGACAGGCTTCTTCAACAGGAGGGTGAATGAAATTGTATACATTCAGCCCAGATATCATAGCTAGGGGCGCAGCAACAACTGGGAATTGGCCCGAGATAATCATTGCTTGGGAGCACATCATTATATTCACGGAGTATGAAGTTGAGTTGGTTGTTCTGTGATTATATTTCATTTGAAAAATGATGGCTGTTTTGGATTTTGTTGATAGGTACCCACTTTTGTAACTTGAATAAACGTCATGTTTCATGAAAACAATAATATTATGAATGTAATTCCCGGACCGGCGCAATACTCGATTTAGGGCATCTATACAGGTAAATTATTACACAACGGTTGTTATTTGTAAATTATTACACAACGGTTTATTGTTAGTAAATTACTAGGCCACGGTAAATTATTACACAAAGGTAAATTACTACACAACGGTTTATTATACTATCTACGCCGAAGGGGCATCTATACAGGTAAATTGTTACAGAACGGTTTATAATACTATCCGCGCAGAAGAGGCATCTATACAGGTAAATTATTACACAACGGTTGTTATTTGTAAATTATTACACAACGGTTTATTGTTAGTAAATTACTAGGCCACGGTAAATTATTACACAAAGGTAAATTACTACACAACGGTTTATTATACTATCTACGCCGAAGGGGCATCTATACAGGTAAATTGTTACAGAACGGTTTATAATACTATCCGCGCAGAAGAGGCATCTATACAGGTAAATTATTACACAACGGTTTATTAATTCTTATGCTTCATGAATAACTACAAAAAATGATGAGTGGTGAATGGTTGACTTATTGAATCCCGCGCATTTGTATGAAACACTAATTCCCGGGCCGGCTCCAGTACTTGATTTAGGGCTTTCCTGGGGGAGCTGGAGAGTACTGACCACAGCAAACAGTGATCTGCGCAGAAGGAGCATCTATACAGGTAAATAATAAACCGTTGTGTAATAATTTGCAGCAGTTTGTTTTTGGGTCACCATCACCGTTTTCGGTCAACATGAGTTTGGATCATACGGTATACATCCAGCCCAGTGTTTTTGCACCACCCTCACGCCGAAACGAAACGGAAATGGCGGATAGGGCGACCTAAGTCAGATGCTCACCTTTTTCGGTTCAGTTTTCGTTCAGCTTTGGCATCTACCGGCTAGTGAAGTCACGCTAACGTTATGTTCCTCTCTTTCATTCGTTTTAGTCCGTGGTGAATACAAATCTATGTCCACACATGGCGTTAAGTTTCCATTAACATAGAAAGACGCCAAGAAGCAGCTGTGAATACGACGCTTGACATTTTTATTTTCCAAGGAAAACCGAAGAAGGTAGGTAGCGTTATACAGATGTTAAAAATTACGTTTCGTCATCTCAACACGACGAAAGCTGACACCGTGAGATCCCGGTATTTTTCGTCGTCACGGTTCTTCAAACTTTTCGGTGTCTTAAGTGTGCATGCGCACCACTGCTTTCGTTTCCCTTATCAATGTTAGGGAACAGCTGATAAAATCACGCATGGCTTTATAAAACCGAGATTATTAATCCGTGATTATTTATTTAATTTAGAAAGGTGGTCATTTTGGAATGTGTTGATGTGCACCTACTTTTGTAACATGAACAAATTTGGTTCGGTGTCCGTCTGTCCGCCATTGTGTCTGCAAAACCTTTCTAAACGCATAACTTCTTCATCTCGAATGCGATTTAGCGGAAATTCTCAGGGATCACGCGGATCGGGCCCCTGATGGTCCCCTATGATTTACAGGATGAGCACATAGTTGGTACGACAACCGTCTATGCGCAAACACTTTTCCGTGGAACTAAATTTCTCGCGAATCTCAGTGGCCCGGTTTCGATGAAATATTCAAGAAATTTTCTTCAAACTATGTGGAGGAATTCCAATTCAAATTTGTTTACTACACATTATGCATAACAATAAATAATTATAGATAGAATTATTGAATCCACCGCATATTAGTTATGAAACTGTAATGGCCCTGCCAGCTCCAGTACTCGGATTTATGGCTTTCCTGGGGGAAGCAGGTAGCTGGATTGATATAGGTAATGACCTCAAAAAACAACGAACTAGTCAGAACAATAATCGATACAGGAAAATAATAAACTTTTGCGTAATAATTTGCTGCGTCTTTTCAATGCGTTTATGTGAAAATATTTGTATCAAATTATGTACTCACACTCTTGCGCGTACGTGCCAGCTAAGCCGGTAATTAAGGCCAACAGAGCGAGGTACATCATGATTGAAAATATTCTTGCGATCATTTCGAAAAATCAAGAGCGCGTCCAACTGAGTTCTTCACTGACTGAATCAACCTGCCAACATGCATTTTATATTGTCTCTCAGAATTCCTAATCTTTATTGTTACCGACTTGGTTTATTACGCGATTTTTGATTGCTATCTGTTACAGCTGTCGCTTCATCTTTTGTAAAACTCTTTTTTATTATTGAGGTAATTCAACGGTAGTCACTGATTCTTTGTGAATTAGTTGCATTGCCCGTGCGTTGCACTGGGTAGTGTCACTAGTTGCATTCGTAACGTAGGTAGGAAACGGAGGAGGTATTGATCTTTTACCTCACTGCTGGATTGATCTTTCGTGGTACTGGATGAGCTCAGTATAGTTATTGACTTCCTGTATATTTTGCACGTTCCAGAAGATACATTGACTATTCATACCAACTCGTGACGCAGGAAGAGGAGTCGGAAAATCATGAATTTTCGGTTGGCAATACTCGACCAGTTTATCGTCAACCTCGTGTTTTGCATACTAGAAGCCGGAAATATAAAACCCTGATTAGGGAATCAGCTAAAGTGGTCGATCGGTTGGTTGAGTTCGAAACTATTTGGGGGTTTAGTCAACTAAAATATTATTCACTTCGGGGCTCAAAATAAACCATTATGAATGTGTACGGAATGGGGGGGGGGGGGGGGTCAGCATAACTAATATTACTTAGGTAGTTCAATCATAGTACTTGGGTACTTTGCCTCAGTAATAGTTCGTTGGTTTGGTGTTTGTTGTTACATGTAATATCAAACCAGCTGTAAACTTGAGATGGTTAACCTAGCAAAATAAACTCGAGCTGCTATTTTCAGTGGTGCTTTGTACTAACGTACAGTTTAGCATGGATGTGCTTTTGGGCTGGGGGAGAATCCGAAACCAAATAGTGTAACGCGATAATTTCATTCTTGTCCTGTTTAGACCTACGAGGATAAAATTAGAAATGGAACCTCTGTAGCACTGGTCTGTGAGAATGACAAGATTGGATCCTTCCAAACCAGTTGAGGGAGCCTTTCTTCAATCCCAACATTTCTCTGTTTAGCCCCATTAAAAAAAATTTTTAACCCAGATTTTCTCCGTGTTCACGGAAAAACATTTAATGTGGATGGTACAGTCAATTCCTGCGTCCAAAAAATTGGCCATGATTCAGTTTTTTTTCCGTGAAAGCAGCGAAATTTCTTATTTTACTATTTTGCTTCCTCATAACCGGAAGGTAGAGCAGCCTTAGATTCGAGATTGAGTTTTAAAAAAGAAAAAAGAAAAAACCATGTCCTTCAAAATCCAAATTTCCACTACCATTTTGCGTCTCAAACATCAAGGAATATTTTGGGTTACGTGTCTGCCTGTCTGGCCGTCTGTGGTCAGTTGCTTGTAACGCCCATAACTATCCGAAATAATGGGCTGATGACGAAATGGGCTGAACTTTGGAGGGTAGGTGCGGGTTGGGCTACGAATGGTCCCATACCAGAATCATTGAAAAAGTACCTGCTGTAGCTTTCTTCTGCGAATGCGCAAATGTGAAATACTTGAAACGCCCGTAATTACCTTAGCGCCAGCATAATAACCAAATAACACTGGTACAATATGCACATACCCCATTGTTTATCCGAAAGAATGGAATGCGATGAATAAAAAAACAAAACAAAATATGCAAAGAAAACTCGGTCAAGTAACAAACATGAACTCCCAAAAAACATGTCAGGAAGGCATTTGCTTCTGTTGGAAAACGAATTAGGTACCTACTAGAGAAGTGATATGACTAATACTGTACCAACCTATCAAAAATGTCCAATAAGATCCACCGACTTGACAGTAAAAAACGATATAGACAGAGTGAATTCAACATGTTTGTTGTGGATTAATATGTAACTTAGAGGGTCGATCAGAAATAGTAGTTTGATAGTGCCACATAAATTTATTTGGAATCGTCTTTACACTTTCGTCTGCGCATGCGCGAACATGAAATGTTGACCATATGGCCTGAATCGTTATTCATTAACCCATGCGCCACCGTAGTTTCATCACGTTCAGACTTCTCGTCACTTGATGATCAAAATCACAATGGTGATTTGGAATAAAACACCCAAATTTGGTATTTTGATATAATTTTGCTGCACAATGCGCCACTCCAGTATCAACAAGCGTCCCGTCAGGCCATGTGAAGTGCTCCGTTCATGTGAATTTGTTCACATCGGTATGGCCAGCGACGACAGTGTTTCTTGAGAAAGTGAATTACGTACGTAGGTTTCATAAATTATGTAGGTTCCTGATTAGCAGATAGTTAAAAAATAGTTGTGAGGGGGGAGGGGTAAATGGGCAGATACGAGACCTCCAGGGGGGCCTCAAATTTTAATTTTGGTTTTAAAAGAATTCTTCGGGCCTGGGGACCAGTGAGACAGAAGCTGTGGAGATGAACTCTAGTAGGTTTAGTCACATAAGGGTGCTGAAGGTGTGAAATCTCATGTATCTCGGTTTACAGGTTAGTGGGAGCTGGGTGAAAGCCATTCACCCTGGGTTACGTGGTATTTTCAACTTGCCAGTATGTTTTGATGGTTCACTATCTACCTACGGAAGAGGGTATAATCATTGGCTGGATAACCCAGCTACATCACTTAATATGTGAGTAGGCACTTGGAGAATAATATGCTTGAGTATCAGTAGGTGTTAGTATTTACGCCTGGGTTACCAGCATGGACAGTGTGAATGTGGATTATTTTTTTGTTACATCATCTAAGCCAAATGTGAATCCACTAGCCACGGACCGCTTGACCCATCTGAATACGATGGTCCATAAAAATATCCCACCAGTTGTCTCTCTGCATGATCCATGTTTCTCTAATCCTAACCTGCACACATCGCTCAGCGACGTAGGCTGGAATGTTAGCAGGCGATAGTGCCAACACCTTGGTATTATTATATGAAGAAGGAAACCAGACACTTCAACATACAATATTTATTAGCTGAAAGACGTTGGAAAATTCAGCTGCCCTTCGCAGAACGGACCCACCTAAGGGCATTCCCACTGCCCTCGTGAACAAATAGGAGTGCCGTAGGGACAGACAGGCTCTGGATCGCTACCTGGAAGTAAAAAAAAAAAATATATATATATACATAACTAAGTAAATCACTCAATTTATGTTATTATAAAGGTTTCAACCATGCAGCATGACTCTCATCGAATTTTTGATATAATTGAATATTCTTCGTATAAATAGGACTGACAATTTTTGTCATTGTAACAGTATTTTTAATTTTTTTTTGGTCACCATCACGCTTTTGGGTCCAGCCCAGATTGTAATTATTCTTGTTAGGGACCAGCTGATAAAATCACGCATGCCTTTATAAAAGAGAGATTATAAATCCGTGATTATTTATTTAATTTAAAGAAAGGTGGTCATTTTGGACTGTGTTGATAGGTACCTGCTTTTGTAACATGAACAAATTTGGTTCGGTGTCCGCTGTCCGTAATTGTGTCCGCAAAACCTTGCTAAACGCGTAACTTCTTCAGTTTGAATGTGATTTATCGGAAATTCTCAGGGATCATGCGGATCGGGCCCCTGATGGTCCCCTATGATTTGGAGAATGATCTCATCATTCGTACGACCACTGTCCATGCGCAAACGCGTGCCAGAGGAACTAAATTTCTCGCAAATCTCAGTGGCCCGGTTTCATTGAAATGTTCAAAAAAATTTCTTCAAACTAGGCAGAGGAGTTTTCATTCAAATTTGTTTACCAAATGTTATGCTTCATGCATAACAACAAATAATTATAGATAGAATTATTGAATCCACCGCATATTAGTTATGAAACTGTAATGGCCCTGCCAACTCCAGTACTCGGATTTATGGCTTTCCTGGGGGAAGCAGGTAGCAGGATTGATAGGTAATGACCTCAAAAAACAACGAACTAGTCAGAACAATAATCGATACAGGAAAATAATAAACTGTTGTGTAATAATTTGCTACGTCTCTTCAATGCGTTTATCTGAAAATATTTTTATAAAATTATGTACTCACACGGGCCTTGCGCGTACGTGCCAGCTAAGCCGGTAATTAAGGCTAACATAGCGAGGTACATCATGATTGGAAATATTCTTGCGATCATTTCGAAAAATCAAGAGCGGGCCCGACTGAGTTCTTCACTGACTGAATCAACCTGCCAACTTGCAATTTATACTGTCTATTCAGAATTCCGAATCTTTATTGTTACCGACTTGGTTTATTACGCGATTTTTAATTGCTATCTGTTACAGCTGTCGCTTCATCTTTTGTAAAATTCTTTTGGTTTATTATTCTCTGAATAATACACCTACGAATTCGCTCAGCAAAAAAATTGTATAACACCCCCTCAAATTTTTTTCTTTTTCGTTGCAAGGTGCGCAGATTCTAAAAATGCAATGTCCGTCCGCCGTACGCCGTCCGCCGTATCACGTGTACAAGCTTCATTTTCGGTCTAAAAAAGTCGTTCTTTCGCACACATGCTCTATTTGGGCCCTAGTTGTGTCCCGAAACTTTTCAGCCCGATCGGAATATACCCAGGGGTGTTATGAGTGAAAATGTGTGTACAAATAGGTACTTTTTGCGTTTTAGCAACATGTTTGCAACATGAGCTTTTGAGGTATCGTTTTCCATGTTTTCGGGGACGAGAAGACCGAATATGAAGTCGATTTTGACCAAGGAGTGGAAAATTGAGGTTGTACCAGATGTTCAGCTCCCAAAATTGATTTTTTATGAGTCAAAAACCTACGAAATCGTCTGAATCACCATCAATTTGTAGAATAACACTAGGAAAAGTGTCAACACGTGGATCAAGGCGATTAAATGGTACTATCAATGATCAAAGATAATTTGAAAAAAAAAAAACTCACTACCTGTTGCTGACTACCTTGTTTACCCGCCTTTTTTTCATCATGCCCAGCTCAGCTACCGCGCAAGGTAAGGGGGTACGGTCAACAAGAAAATGTTCAATAAAATCACACGATTCCAACGAGTGGTGAACGATTTTTGTACGATGAAAAATGGCAAACATGAAGTTCCGTAGAATCGGTTGTAAGCGAAAATCATTAGAATGGTCGGCATCCCGCCGTCCTTCCTTGCTTAGTCTCCATTACTACTCACTGTAACGCTTTTGTTTACCGGTATCGTATAACGGTTTCGTATAACGCTTTTCGGGTCCATGTGCCAAAGTAAAGACATAAAATGTCAAAAAAAAGAGGAGCGTACCTAATTCATTAATTCATGTGTGGGGGGGGGGGGGGGGGGGAATTAGTGGAAACCACCAGAAATAGCTATTTCAATTATTTCACATGAAAGCAACAATAAATGAACAGCCAACATTTTTGTAGAATATCCAATAGAATAATAAACCCATGTGACAAGGACTTTGCAGCGTTTTTATTATTGAGGTAATTCAGCGCTTGTCACTCATAGGACATTCAACTAGTTCTATGCTCTATGGGAATTAGTTGAATTGCCCATGCGTTGCACTGGGTAGTGTCACTAGTTGCATTCGTAACGTAGGAAACGGAGGAGGTATTGGTCTTTTACCTCACTGCTGGATTGATCTTTCGTGGTACTGGATGAGCTCAGTATAGTTATTGACTTCCTGTATATTTTGCACGTTCCAGAAGATACATTGACTATTCATACCAGCTCGTGACGCAGGAAGAGGAGTCGGAAAATCATGAATTTTCGGTTGGCAATACCCGACCAGTTTATCGTCAACCTCGTGTTTTGCATACTAGAAGCCGGAAATATAAAACCCTGATTAGGGAATCAGCTAAAGTGGTCGATCGGTTGGTTGAGTTCGAAACTATTTGGGGGTTTAGTCAACTAAAATATTATTCAATTCGTGGCTCAAAATAAACCATTATGAATGTGTACGGAATGGGGGGGGGGGGGGGTCAGCATAACTAGTATTACTTAGTTCAATCATAGTACTTAGGTACTTTGCCTCAGTAATAGTTCGTTGGTTTGGTGTTTGTTGTTACATGTAATATCAAACCAGCTGTAAACTTGAGTTGGTTAACCTAGCAAAATAAACTCGAGCTGCTATTTTCAGTGGTGCTTTGTACTAACGTACATTTTAGCATGGATGTGCTTTTGGGCTGGGGGACAATCCGAAACCAAATAGTGTAACGCGATAATTTCATTCCTGTCCTGTTTAGATCTACGAGGATAAAATTAGAAATGGAACCTCTGTAGCACTGGTGAGTGAGAATGACGAGAGGGGATCCTCCCAAATCAGTTGAGGGAGAGTTGAGGGGAAATTGGTCTGTTTAGCCCCATTAAAAAATGTTTAAACAAAATTTTCTCCGTTTTCACGGAAAAACATTTAATGTGGACGGTACTGTCAATTCGTGCGTCCAAAAACTTGTCCATGGTTCAATTTTTTTCCAGGATGGCGGCGAAATTTTGTATTTTACTATTTTTCCCCCTCATAAACGGAAGTAGAGAAGCCCTAGATTCGAGATTGAGTAAAAAAAAAAGTCCTTCAAAATCCAAATGTCCACTACCATTTGGCGTTTCAAACATCAAGGAACATTCTTGGTTCCGCGTCTGCCTGTCTGTGGTCAGTTGCTTGTAACGCCCATAACTATCCGAAATAATGGGCTGATGTCGAAATGGGCTGAAATTTGGAGGGTAGGTGCGGGTTGGGTTACAAATGGGCCCGTACCAAAATCATTGAAAAAGTACCTTCTGTAGCTTTCTTCTGCGAATGCGCAAACGTGAAATGTTGACCATATGACCTGAATCGTTTCCATGCATCACCGTAGTTTCAGCACGTTCAGACTGCTCGTCTCTTGATGATCAAAATCACAATGGTGATTTGGTTTAAAACACCGAAATTTGGTATTTTGATATAATTTTTCTGCACAGTGCGCCGCTCCGGTATCAGCAATTGCCCAGACAGGCCATGTGAAGTGCTCTGTTCATGTGAATTTGTTCACATCAGTATGGCCAACGACGACGGTTTTTATTGAGAAAGTGAATTTCGTACATAGGTTTCATAAATTACTATGTACGTTCATAATTAGCAGATATTCAAAAAATAATGGGGAGGGGGAGGGGTAAATGGGCAAATACGAGACCTCCAGGGGGGCCTCAAATTTTAGTTATGGATTAAAAAACGCTGCAAATCCCTGCACAAAGGTTTATTATTTTGTACAGAATACCCTTCTGTTACAGATCACAGGTCTCCATATAGATAACCCTTGTGTATAACATAATTATGTAATATTCTATACATATTATGTAGATCGCAGACCCTCCGTAGGTTAGTACCTAACCCCGAACTCGTTATAGGTACCTACGTAAACCGTTGTGTAGTAATTTACCTGTATAGGTTCCCCTTCTACGGAGATAGAATTATGAACCGTTGTGTAATAATTTGCCCATCAATAATGCTTCAACGGTTGTTCAAGTTTCAGAAGTACCTACCAACAAAATCCAATAGTCCATCACTTATCAAATGAAAAAATATCGCACAACAACTAACTCGACTTCATACAGCCATCCTTGATTATAATCAGATGCTCCGTAGTGATGATTATCTGGGCCGGATTTATACCGTTTGATTCACGATCGTGTTGACGAAGCTTTTTGGTGCACACGAACGGCTGGACGTACAGTGCTCCGGGTGGTCTCCAAAAATTGTTTAGCTCAAGACAAATTTAATAATGTAAAAAAAAACAATACCCTTCAATCGAAAGTTTCCGAGATACGGCGTTCTGAAAATGTCAACCCCTATTTTGAACCCCTTCGTCGTCGAGCTTCGAGGACCAACTAGACCCCGAACGGAACCTATAACCCGAATTTCATCAATTTTCTTTCATGGTAGCTAAGAAAAGTGGCCAGTACGGCGTACGGCGGACAGACAGATATATTTTTATTGCATTTTCGGATTCTATATACCTTGAAACGTAAAATTTTGAGGGGGGTTAGATTTTTTTTTCTTGCTCGATTCCAATGGTTCATTATTGAAAATGCTCTTTTGGAGTTTGTTGATAGGTAGTGAAACGCGAACAAACGTTGAAGTATTATTGATGGGTAAATTATTATTACACAATGGTAAATCATTACTCAACGGTAAATTATTACACAGCGGTTCATTATAGTTTGAGGGTAGGTACTTTTGCAACTTTTTTCACTCCTCATCAACAATTTCTCTTCAGAACTTCTTTATGTGCGTATCTTTTTGTTAGGTACTGTTAATCATCGGCAGAATTATTTTAGCAACATTTAACTCGTGATTAAGGTAGGTACCTAGTGACGAGTACGGGGTTAGGTACTAACCTACGGAGGGCGTGCGATCTATATCATATGTACCTATAGAATAGTACATATGATAACAATGGATAACAATGATAACAACAGAACAGTGATCTGTAACAATGGTAAATTATTACGCAACGGCAAATTATTACATAACGGTAAACAATATTTGAAGACTGCCCCCCCCCCCCCTCAATGGACAATATTGGATACAATATCCTTGATTATAATCGAATTGTCTTAACTGGCGTGGTGCGCATTGGCATGGTCCCCGATAGTTCATTCAATCGTTTACTTTTGTTTTTTCAATAAATTCATTATGACTGGCCTAGGCCTTTCCAATCACATGGGATTTCGCGTTGTGGCCCCGGCTTTTGTTTCTGTCCCAACCTCATCCGCCATTTCCAGTGTATTTTCACTCCTCATCTACAGTTTCCCTTCATCACTTCATTATTTGCGTTTATTAATGCCATTTTAGTTACTGTTTGTCATCGACAGAATTATTTTAGCAACATTTAACTCGTGATTTAGGTAGGTACCTAGTAACGAGTTAGGGGTGAGGTACTAACCTCGGAGGGTCTGCGATCTACATGATATGTATACAATAGTACAAAGTACATACATTATATATACGGGTTATCTATACGGAGAGCTGTGGTCTGTAACAGAGGGGTATTCTGTACAAAATAATAAACCGTTGTGCAGGGAGTTGCAGCGTTTTTTTATTGCATTTTCGGATTCTTCATACCTTGAAACGTAAACCATCAAATTTTGAGGGGGGGTAAGATTTTTTTTTTTTTTTTTTTTTTTTCACTCGATTCCAATGGTTCATTATTGAAACTAATTAACCAAAAAATTCTTCGGGCCTGGGGATCAGTGAGAAACAAGCAGTGGAGATGGGCGCAAGTAGGTTTAGTCACATAAGGGTGCTGAAGGTGTGAAATCTCATGAATCTCGGTTTACAGGTTAGTGGGAGCTGGGTGAAAGTCATTCACCCTGGGTTACGTGGTATTTTCAACTTGCCAGTATGTTTTGATGGTTCACTATCTATCTACGGAAGAGGGTATAATAAACTAGGTACCTATGTATTTCAATTTTACAGAAGGGGAATTACGAAAACTAATTCGTTTACTAAAAACTCCCAAACCTTTGTTATGATTCAATGGGTGGATAATCCAGCCTCATCAAATATGTGAGTAGGCACTTGTAGAATAATATTATGCTTGAGTATCAGTAGGTGTTAGTATTTACGCCTGGGTTACCAGCATGGTCAGTGTGAATGTGGATTATATGTTACATCATCTAAGCCAAATCTGAATCCACTGGCCACGTACAGCTGGACCCATCTGAATGCGATGGTCCATAAAAATATCCCACCAGTTGTCTCTCTGCGTGATCCATGTTTCTCTAAACCTAACCTGCACACATCGTTCAGCGACGTAGGCTGGAATGTTAGCAGGTGATAGTGCCAACACCTTGATTATTATTACATGAAGAAGGAAACCAGAAAGGAAAACACCCACCTAATGGCATGTCCATCGCCCTGTGGAACAAACAGGAACGCCGGTGCGACAGGGCGGCTGTGGACTGCCACCTGAAAGTAAAAAAAATCTACATAACTAAGTAAATCCCTAAACTTATATCATTATAAAGATTCCAATCATGCAGCATGACTATCATCGAATTTTTGAAATATATGAATATTTTCATAGAAATATTGAAAATTTTTGTAATTGGAACAGTATTTTTGGTTTATTATTTTCAATGGTGAACCGTTGGAACCGAGCATGAACAAATAAATTTTAACCCTCTCCCTCAAAATTTGATGGTTTCCGTTTAGAAGTATGGACAATCAGAAAATGCAATAAAATAAATTCTTTCCGTCCGCTGTACGCCGTACTCCGCACTTTTCTTAGTTACCATGAACCAAAATTGACGAAATTCGGTTTATAGGTCCCATTTGGGTCTAGTTGGTCCTCGAAGCTCGGCGTTAATGTCACTCATCCCTAAGGGGTGAAAATAGGGGTTGAAGTTTCCAGGACGCCGTTATCTCGAATTTTTTTACGTTTCTAAATATTTCTTGAACTTCGGAGTTTTTTGAGACCACCCGAGGCATTGTACGTCCAGCCGTTCGTTCAAAGTAAGGCCCAGAGTTTGCACCGACAGGCTTCTTCAACAGGAGGGTGAATGATATTGTATACATTCAACCCAGATATCATAGCTAGGGGCGCAGCAGCAACTGGGAATTGGCCCGAGATAATCATTGCTTGGGAGCACATCATTATATTCACGGAGTATGAAGTTGAGTTGGTTGTTCTGTGATATTATTTCATTTGAAAAATGATGGCTGTTTGGGATTTTGTTGATAGGTACCTACCTACTTTTGTAAATTAATAAACGTTATGTTTCATGAAGCAACAATATTATGAAGTGTAATTACCCAACTGGCTCAATACTCGATTTAGGGCTTTCCTGGGGGAGCTCGAGGGTACTGACCACTGAAAACAGTGATCTACGCAGAAGGAGCATCTATATAGGTAAATAATAAACCGTTGTGTAATAATTTGCAGCAGTTTGTTTTTGGGTCACCATCACCGTTTTCGGTCAACATGAGTTTGGATCATACTGTATACATCCAGCCCAGATTGTAATTATTGTCAGGTAACAGCTGAGAAAATCACCCATGGCTTTATAAAACTGGTTATTAATCCGTGATTATTTATTTCATTTAAAGAAAGACGTTTATTTTGGATTGTGTTGACAGGTACCTACTATAATTGTAACATGAACAAATTTGTTTCTGTGTCCGTCTGTCCATAATTGTGTCCGCAATACATTGCCCTACGCGTAACTTCTTCAGTTCGAATGCGATTTATCGGATACTCTCAGGGATCACGCGGATCGGGCCCCTGATGGTCCCCTATGATTTACAGAATGATCACATGATTCGTACGACCACTGTCTATGCGCAAACACGTGTCTGTGGAACTAAGTTTCTCGCGAATCTCAGTGGCCCGATTTCGATGAAATATTCAAGACATTTTCTTCAAACTATGTGGAGTAATTTTCATTCAAATTTGTTTACTAAACGTTATGCATAACAACAAATAAGTATACATAGAATAATTATTGAAACCGCCGGATATTAGTTATGAAACTGTAATGGCCCTGCCAACTCCAGTACTCGGATTTATGGCTTTCCGGGGGGAAGCAGGTAGCAGGATTGAACTAGTCAGAACAACCATCGATACAGGAAAATAATAAACTGTTGTGTAATTATACTGTACTTGTAATTGTGTTGTATAATTTGCTGCGTCTTTTCAATGCTGAAAATATTCGTATCAAATGATGTAGCGAGGTACATCATGACTGAAAATATTCTTGCGATCATTTAGAAAAATCAGGAGCGCGTCTAACTGAGTTCTTCACTGACTGAATCAACCTGCCAACATGCATTTTATATTGTCTCTCAGAATTCCTAATCTTTATTGTTACCGACTTGGTTTATTACGCGATTTTTGATTGCTATCTGTTACAGCTGTCGCTTCATCTTTTGTAAAACTCTTTTTATTATTGAGGTAATTCAACGCTTGTCACTGATGGGTGATCTAATTCTATGTGAATTAGTTGAATTGCCCGTACGTTGCACTGGGTAGTGTAACTAGTTGCATTCGTAACGTAGGAAACGGAGGAGGTATTGGTCTTTTACCTCACTGCTGGATTGATCTTTCGTGGTACTGGAGGAGCTCAGTTTAGTTATTGAGTTGTTGTATGTTTTGCACGTTCCGGAAGATACATTGACTATTCATACCAGCTCGTGACACAGGAGGAGGAGTCGGAAAATCATGAATTTTCGGTTGGCAATACTCGACCAGTTTATCGTCAACCTCGTGTTTTGCATACTAGAAGCTGGGAAAATAAAACCCTGATTAGAGAATCAGCTAAAGTGGTCGATCAGTTGGTTGAGTTCTAAACTGTTTGGGGGTTTAGTCAACTAAAATATTATTCACTTCGTGGCTCAAAATAAATCATTATGAATGTGTACGGAATGGGGGGGGGGGGGGGGGGTCAGCATAACTAGTATTACTTAGTTCAATAACAGTACTTAGGTACTTTGCCTCAATAATAGTTCGTTGGTTTGGTGTTTGTTGTACATGTAATATAAACTTGATTTGCTTAACCTAACAATAAACTCGAGCTAAAGGAATTTTACTATTTTCAGTGATGCTTTGTACCGAAACCAAATAATGTAACGCGATAATTTCATTCCTGTCCTGTTTAGACCTACGAGGATGAAATTAGAAATGGAACCTCTGTAGCACTGGTGAGTGAGAATGACGAGAGGGGATCCTCCCAAATCAGTTGAGGGAGAGTTGAGGGGAAATTGGTCTGTTTAGCCCCAAAAAAATCATGTCCTTCAAAATCAAAATTACCACTACCGTTTTGCGTTTCAAACATCAAGGAATATTTTTGGTTCCGTGTCTGCCTGTCTGTTCGTCTGTGCGTTTGTGTGGTCAGTTCCTTGTAACGCTCATAACTATCCGAAATAATGGGCTGATGTCGAAATGGGCTGAAATTGGGAGGGTAGGTGCGGGCTGGGCTACGAATGGTCCCATACCAGAATCATTGAAAAGTGCTGTAGTTTTCGTCAACGAATGCGGAAACGTGAAATACTTGAAACGCCCATAAGTACCTTAAATATCGTTGAAATGAGTTTGCTAGTTCCACACGAATTTCATCGGCATCTTACTGTAACTTTTCGTCTGCGCATGCGCGAACATGAAATGTTGACCATGTTACCTGAGTGGTTTAGTCATGGATACTCCACCGTAGTTTCATGCAGACTGCTCGTCACTTGATGATCAAAATCACAATAGTGATTTGGTTTAAAACACCCAAATTTGATATTTTGATTTATTTTGCTACACAATGCGCTACGCTACTCTGGTATCAACAAATGCCCAGTCATGCCATGTGAAGTGCTCTGGCAGATCAGTTTAAATTCTTAGTTTTCCCACACTAATTCATTGATAATTCTCTCTTTGAGCCATGCTGTATGATCGGAATTTTTTCACTTCAGTTTTCCTTAAAATGTATTTTCGTGTTCCACTTCTATACTGTGCTATCCGGACTTTTCCTCCTGTCATAAAACCGGTGGACGCGGGTTTCTTTTAATGAAAGCCCTCAGCTCACCTGACTGGTTGTTTGTATAACCAGGCGTTCACCTACTTGAGTCTCGAGCCCGGGCCTTGACCGCCTGACACCTCCGCTCGCTGACCAGCCCTCTCCACCACCTACCAGTTTTCCCGCAGCCAAATCGCCATCACCCGCTACATACTTATTTCATAGAAAGGTCGACTATCGCTTGCCTCATCAAATCTACGTGTTTTAGTGGACCTATAATAGTCGCAGTGATTGTGGGAGGAATAGCAATAGAGGGGCTGGGTCAGATAGTGGTGGATGTAATATATTCAATTCAATCAATAGATCTTTTATAGTGTTGTTTTTAGGCTTCACAAGTGGCCGGGGCATTATATTTTCCTTTTTACACTACTTTTTAAGACAATTTCATTATTTTGAGGGGGAGGGGACGAATTTCCGCATTTTTGCCCACGCTGAACACCAATCCATAGAAAAAAAACGCTGCAAATTATTACTCAAAGGTTTATTATTTACCTGTATAGATGCCCCTCCTGCGTAGATCACTGCTTTCTGTGGTCAATCCCCTCCAGCTCCCCCCCCAGGAAAGCCCTAAATCGAGTACTGAAGCCGGCCCCGGAATTAAAGTTTCTACAAATGCGTGGGATTCAATAATTCAGTCATTAATTATTTTTTCTTATTCATGAAGCATAAGGCAAATAATAAACAGTTGTGTAATCATTTACCTATATAGGTGCCCCTTCTACGTAGATAGTACGAGCATAATAAACTGTTGTGCAATAATTTACGTTTGAGTAATAATTTACCGTTGTGCAATAATTTGTGCATCAATATTTCAACGGGTGTTCAAGTTGCGAAAGTACCTACCAACAAACTCCAGCCCCTTCTACGTGATGGTATAATGAACCGTTGTGTAATAATTTACCGTTGTGTAATAATTTACCGTTGTGTAATAATTTACCGTTGTGTAATAATTTACCGTTGTGTAATAATTTACCGTTGTGTAATAATTTACCGTTGTGTAATAATTTACCGTTGTGTAATAATTTACCGTTGTGTAATAATTTACCGTTGTGTAATAATGTATACTCCGTGGATATAATCAGGTGCTCCTTAGCAATGATTATCTTGGGCCAATTCCCGATTGTGGCCGCGTCCCTAGGGATGATATCTGGGTTGAATGTATACAATATCATTCACCCTCCTGTTGAAAAAGCCTGTCGGTGCAAACTTCAGGGCCTTACTTTGAACGAACGGCTGGACGTACAATGCTCCGGGTGGTCTTAAGAAACTCCCAAGTTCGAGAACTAGTCAAAAACGTAAAAAAATTCGAGATAATGGCGTCCTGGAGTATTCAACCCCTATTTTTCACCCCTTACTTAGGGATGAATGTCATTCACGCCGAGCTTCGAGGACCAGCTAGACCCCAAATGGGACATATAAACCGATTTTCGTCAATTTTGGTTCATGGTAACTAAGAAAAGTGCGAAGTACGGCGGACGGACAGAAATTTTTTATTGCATTTAAGGATTGTACATACCTTGAAACGGAAACCATCAAATTTTGAGGGGGGGTTACACTTTCTTTTTTTTCATGCTCGATTCCAAAGGTTCATTATTGAAAATAATAAACCAAAAGGAAATATCAGGTGCTTCAGATAGTTGAGTATATGTTTGTGTATGTGTATTCTTTTGTACGCATTTATGCGAACTGCCATAACTCATGACCCAAGGGTCCGAATACGCTTAAATTTTTTTGGTAGTTCGGGAGTAGGTCCTAGTTCGTCCCATACAAATTTCGTTGCAATCGGATCAGTAGTAGAGACTGCGCGTGCGCAAACGTGAAAAGCGTCGAACCCACATAACTCACGACTCAATGGTCCAAACTGGCTCAAATTTTGATGGTAGTGGGGTTAGGTCCTAGTTATTCCTATATGAATTTCATTGCATCACTAATAGCCACTGCGCATACGCAAATGCGAAAACCGTTGAACCGCCATAACCCCACAACCCAACCGTCCTAACAAACCACATTTCTTTAATCAGGTTCAAAAGTGTTTCAGTATTTAGATCATCTTTAAAACTTTGTTATTACGGGGAATGTCACTTCTTAATTTCCTCCTCATCCTCCTCCTCTTTGAACTAGCCTAGAAAATATCCTACAAAATACTACATATATAATGAACACGGGGAGCTAATTTCTACCATAGTACCAAGGCCGAGCCATGTAAACCATTGATTACTCTAGACCATTATGTTTGAGATCTATCAAGGTTAGAAAGAAACAGGACAAACCACAGCTTACTTAAATTATTTCAAGAATATGTTTGTTTATTTTTATTGCGTGACTGTAACTTACTCAAATTCCCACATTTTTCGTGATCGCAGCAAGATTTTTTCGTGAAGCCTAGCAGATGGAATTATTTTTTGTCAGCTTTTGCGTAGAGGTCGGTCTTAGTACTAAGGAATGGTGCGGTCTAATGTTTTGATGAAAATTATTCTTGAGGAAGTGTCGACTTGAGGTAGGTATCAGAAGAATTTGTTTGTGACGCTTTGTATGCCTTCGGCAAGATGAACTTTTCTTATTGACATTCCTTTCATACTGGCGATAAGCCCGCGAGAGTGACACTGAGTTGCCTTGAAAATTTTCGCGCATATTACGTTTCTGAAATGAAAGAACGTATATTTGTTTCCTTGTAACCATCAGATCTTATCGAGAGAACAGCCCGTATGAGCGGAAATGCGGGAAGTGATTGCGGCGTAGTCCAAAAATGGAACCATATGAATTTCGTCGATTTAAGTTTCGTTCGCGCTTGCGCAAACATGAAATCTGACACTCCCTCAACTCCGCTCCTATTAGTTTTCTGGTATTTTCAAGGATCACGCAGATTGGGGTCCACATTGTCCCCTGTACACACAAACACAACACACAACAGAACACAACACACAACAAAACTGTTGTAAAGCTCGGATCTCCTATTCAGTTCCGCTGAGATTTCATGGAATATACAAGTCTGTTCCCTGATGGCCTATGGGTTTCATTACAACCGAAAAGACGGTGGCATCCGATTATTATACAGGAGCATCGAAAACTTTGTATCGGTTAGGTATGTTCCATTCGATCGATATAAGAAACATTTCCAGGTATCGTGCAGGTTCGGTTCCCTACTGGTTCCCAACGAATTCAACATTGGTAAAATAATCGTACAATCGCCGATTGTATTTGACAGTTTTTGATGAAGTCCCCGTCTCAAATGTACTAGTTATCGATTGGTGTATCGGTAAATCAGCGCATAAGCAGGCTCAACATCTTATTTTTGAAACACATTTACGACTTGTGGACACCTCGACCGACTTCGGCCAAGTTTGGCAAATTATTTTGAGGTGAGGTTCTTAATGAGTAGGATGGTACCATAAGTTTAGTACCAGTGGATTGCCGGCATCAACGAATATTATATAAACCAAAGTGACGATTTCCAGAAGCTATACTGCCCACCCACATGGCAGACCAGTTCCGTTTGGTAGTTCCGAACTAGTTTTTTTTTCGCCCCTGTTTTGTCCTGGTTTTACTTTTTGGTCCGCGTGTACCTACCAAATGGTTTTTGGTTTTGGTTTCACATCCCCCATTTTGTCACCGCATGAGATGAAGATTTATGATAAGGAGACAAGAATAAAAGAGGAGACAAGATATTAAGCAATAATTAGTTTAAAAAAAAGAAAATTAATCGCCTACGTTTATGAATCGAATATGTTCACCGAATACAAATAATACATTATATGTTTTGACTGAGGCGCGATAGATTAATGGAGATCGTTATAATAAAACAGAAAATGTAGTGCGTTCCTACTTATTAGCAACAAATAGTGGAAACCTCGCCTTCCAATTTCTAATAAATTCACGAAGTAAAAAACGCTGCAAAGTCCTTGTCACATGGGTTTATTATTCTATTGGACGTACTTACTGGCTGTTTATTTATTGTTTCTTTCATGCAAAATAATTCAAATAGCTATTTCTGGTGGTTTCCACCAATTTTGGCCCCCAAAACTTGAACTAGGTACGCTCCTTTTTTTTCAAATAATCTTTGATCATAGATAGTACTACCTACCATTTAATCGTCTTGATCCACGTGTTGACACTTTTTCTAGTGTTATTCTACAAATTGATTGTGATTTCAGACGATTTCGCAGGTTTTTGACTCATAAAAAATCAATTTTGTGAGATGAACACCTGGTACAACCTCAATTTTCCACTCCTTGGTCAAAATCGACTTCATATTCGGTCTTCTCGTCCCCAAAAACTTGAAAAACGATACCTCAAAAGCTCATTTTACTAACATGTTGCTAAAACGCAAAAAGTACCTATTTTTACACACATTTTCACTCATAACACCCCTGGGTATATTCCGATCGGGCTGAAAAGTTTCGGGACACAACTAGGGCCCAAATGGAGCATGTGTGCGAAAGAACGAATTTTTTAGACCAAAAATGAAGCCTGTACACGTGATACGGCGGACGGCGTACGGCGGACGGACATTGCATTTTGGTTTATTATTCTGTGAATAATACACCTATGTAATCGCTCAGAAAAAAATTTTTATAACACCCCTCAAACTTTTTTCTTTTCCGTTTCAAGGTGTGTAGATTCAAAAAATGCAATGTCCGTCCGCCGTACGCCGTACGCCGTCCGCCGTATCACGTGTACAGGCTTCATTTTTTGTATAAAAAAGTCGTTCTTTCGCACACATGCTCTATTTGGGCCCTAGTTGTGTCCCGAAACTTTTCAGCCCGATCGGAATATACCCAGGGGTGTTATGAGTGAAAATGTGTGTGAAAATAGGTACTTTTGCGTTTTAGCAACATGTTGGTAACATGAGCTTTTGAGGTATCGTTTTCCATGTTTTTGGGGACGAGAAGATCGAATATGAAGTCGATTTTGGCCAAGGAGTGGAAAATTGAGGTTGTACCAGATGTTCAGCTCCCAAAATCGATTTTTTATGAGTCAAATTCCTGCGAAATCACCATCAATTTGTAGAATAACACTAGAAAAAGTGTCAACAGGTGGATCAAGACGGTTAAATGGCACTACCAATGATCAAAGATAATTTGAAAAAAAAAATAATTTGTGTTTTGGGGGCCAAAATTGGTGGAAACCATCAGAAATAGCTATTTCAATTATTTCACATGAAACAAACAATAAATGTACAGCCAACATTTCTGTAGAATAATAAACCCCATGTGACAAGGACTTCGCAGCGTTTTTTGAATCTACGCACCTTGAAACGGAAAACAAAAAATTTTGAGGGGGTGTTATAAAAATTTTTTGCTGAGCGATTACATAGGTGTATTATTCACAGAATAATAAACCAAAAGTGTCAACAGGTGGATCAAGACGATTAAATGGTACTATCAATGATCAGAGATAATTTATTTTTAAAAAAAGGAGCGTACCTACATTATTCGAGTTTTGGGGGCCAAAATTGGTGGAAACCACCAGAGATAGCTACCTATTTCAATTATTTTATATGAAAGAAACAATAAATAAACAGCCAACATCTCTGTAGGTAGGTATGTCCAATGGAATAATAAACCCATGTGACAAGGACTTTGCAGCGTTTTTGGAATCTACGCACCTTGAAACGGAAAAGAAAAAATTTTGAGAGGGTGTTATAAAAATTTTTTGCTGAGCGAATACATAGGTGTATTATTCACAGAATAATGAACCAAAATTAGTAGGTACTTGCGTTTTTATGCGGTAGATTATTGTCATGGCACTGTGTGTGACGGACAATCCGTTATGCACTAAGTTGTGTTTTACATTTCATCAGTAGGTACCTACTTAATAATAAATCATACCTAAATAAATAATAATAAATAAATTACCTATGTACATAATAATAAATCATTTTGTTCCATCTTTATTAGTATTCTTCTTCTTCCTTGGCGCAATGGTCCTAAAGAGAACCTGGGGCTCCTCGAATATTTATTAGGTACCCTTTTATAAACTGAAATAAAAATTTAAAAAGTCAAGTTCCGGTGATTGAGATCCGTTTAATCTTTAGAAAAAAAAAGATAAACCTTGGTTAATTACCAAGGTTTATCCCTCTCAAAATTTGTTGGTTTCGGTACCCACGTCACAAGGCAGGTAGAATCAAAGGATCAAATAAAAATAAAATAACTAGGTACCTATATGATTATAATAACTGGAATAATTTATTGAAAGAAGGAAGCCACTTCGTCCGCCGAACACGGTTATAACCTCGAACCGCGTTAAATAGTAAAATTCGACAGTTTGGGACGGGAATGGTCTTAGAAACTTCATAAAAAGAAGTTCATGAACCACTTGGGTTGAATGGAAACTTTAGCAATGTATTAACTCTGAGTTAATTCCCGACTAGGTAGATACTTGTACATTTGGATACTCGCGAATTATAGGGGTTTCAAGAGAAAAACGTTGGCAAATATCTTTTCTTTCTTTTTATTTATTTTATTTTAATCTATTTATTGATGACCTACTTCATTTTATGTATTATTTTTAAAATTATTGTTTCACCTTTCATTTTGTATACAATTATAATTATTGTCGTTTCAAAAATTCCGCCAATGATCCTACCAGAATGTCATCATCCAACATGGTGGTTCTTTGAGCCCACTATGGACATAATTATTTGCTTTGGTTCATTAAATGATTTATTATTATTATTATTGAATTCTCAAACGAACCTAGCAGCCGTATGAATCGAATTCATATTTATGAGGCGATCTATTGGCCAATACCCTCAACTACCCCCTGTTTTTGTTGGTGTGCCCTCAATGTTGTAGCTAAAGATGTGTAATTAGATGCTGTTTTCGTATTTATATGGGAATTTAAAGGGCTTTGTTCATAGAACCGTACTCTAGAAATGAGATAAAAGGTCACTGAAGTTGGATGTTGAGGAAACATAATGAATCATAACTCACTTAACTATGCATTATCATTTCTTTTTGGAAATTGTATGAGAAGTTAGACGGTTTTAGCGTACCTATAGGTACTTTCCAAACGACACATTCTCGATTAATAGTAGGTAGCCGTATTTTCCCAGATAGAATGAAGCCTTTGAATGTGGCTAATAAAGGGGCTCTTAGCTACTTGATGCAGTTTATAATCCCATAGTCAGTGAGGTGGCAATGCAGCAGTATCCGCATTAACGGAACGAGTTACCAATTGTATCGTCGTTTAGCTGTACTGCTCCTAGTCTGATTCATGAGAGGATTAAACTCATTCGCCCTCAGTGGGCACCTGTGTAACAAAGTACATTCAGTCCCGTATAAGAAGGCATTAATTCGGATAAGCCCTGAGTTATGAACACGGTTATTGCAAACCAGTCGAACAAACTGGAACTAAATGCCAGAAGTGGCTTCGCATGTAGGGATACCCGACTGAATATGCAGGTTAGTTAGGTGCTTCATGAGGAGGTTAGTAGGCCGTAACGATGCTCTTGCGTTAGAACGCGATCTCTTCTGAATGCTGATCAACTCCGGCGTGCGGTTATTTTTCTGCTCCGATCGCAAGTAACTCCGCAATACGGGTCAAGGATGCTACGAAGAAAAATAGGAGTGAAAATTAGACGATTGCAGAGAAATCGGTCGTTGCAGTCGGCATTTTTTCTCTTTGGTTTGTTACTTATTAATTTTTTTCACCTATTTCTCACGAGAAAGCTCCTCCGGTGTGGTTTGGAAATATTGCGGTCTGACGGTCATTATTTGTAGATGCTTTCCTACCAATTGTGTACGATAATGATAATGTTAAAGTGTGCTGCTTCGAAAGGAGGTTCAGAGTCTTCTTACACCAGCAAGAAGGCTCTGTTGAAGAAAGAAAAGAAAAATATTTCCTTTTAAAGGGCTGCTGCTTAGAGGTGAAATGCATGAGCCAGCAGTGGCCAGTGCCCGCGCGGTCTCACCACGGCGGCTCCCAATTCTCGCCTGCAACCCTGGAAGTCCATCGTTTTTTAGCGAATTTTCGAAGAAAAGGAAGCTATTGTTCTCGGTCCAAAATTTTTAAAACTCGAATTTCCGAAAGATTTTTATACCAAAATCCGTTTCAGACCATCCTGAATTCACTGCCGAAAGACACCAAAAATTATATGTATATATATATATATATATATATATATATATATATATATATATATATATATATTTATATTTATATATGTATGTGTCATTCCAGACGATAACTCTCGAAAGAATTGAGATAAAAAGTTCAAATTTGCACGAAAAATCTGGCTTGGCAATCGACAGGCTAAGTTCGAAGATGGGCAGAATCGGGTCACTCTAAGGGGGAGTTTTGGGGAGTTTTAGGGGGGGAAAATTACCCATAAATTCCCAAAATGAAAAAATCTGACAAGTGACACCTCATTTTAAAGGTTTTTGTACGCTGAACACGATGGTGAAATCAGAATTGCGATATCTCATTCCATTCTCAAACTGGAGCACTTTGAAGATGAAGGAACGTGGTTATTTCTTGAGATGTTCTTCCTGGTTCGTCTGCTCTAATCTGATAACGGAATGGGATATAGCAATTCTGACTTCACCATCGTGTTCAGCGTTGGAAAATCTACAAACCGAGGTGTTACTCGGCAAAAAATGGAACAAAAAATTTGTTACGTATCCAATACCTACTCTTCTGGTCCTATTCAAAACATTTTTGATTTCCCCCTCCCCCTCCTTCCACCCCAAATTTTACTTTGCGTAAAACTACTCCTGTTTTAATTTCGTATGGTATCAAGTTGGGAAAACATTGGCCGAAAATTAATTTTCAGAAAATTTTAGGCGGAGGAGGAAGATGCCGAAAACTTCGAAAATTCGCTCTTATAGCCATGCTGCATGACTGTGGTTTTTTTTTTTTTTTTTTACTAAGCAAACCAGTCTGACCTACGTATTCATCTTGTGACGGTTTTGGAACATTGACTGAGGCGAAGGACGATTGTATGTAGCAGTCTTGCAATTACAATGCAATTGCAATGTAGTACAATGCAAAATCAACATAGGTACCTACCTTATGAACGCTGATCGTGTGGAAAGGCAGAATATGATTATTTAGCCAGCAGAATTTAGCAGAATATGATTTTAATGTGATTAGTTAGGACAATGTTGTTGGGGGAGGCAAAACCTCCCTGAAATTGTTGACCGTACGACGAAGATCCCATCCATCTTTACTCCTGTACTGGAGAGAACATTCGTATTCTGTTGTTTACCTTCTTGTTTGACAGATATAATAGGCAAATCATCTACTGTGCTTGTATTTGCCATTCGGAGTATGAACATGGGTTGTTAGAGTATGGAACTTTTCCTACATAACATAGGTAATAATGCTCAGTACGAGATTGTATTCCGAAATCGAAGAAAAGGAAAAAACTGAAGGTATGGTATACGGTCCCTGGTTAAATTACGATCCAATTAAACCAGTTATATCGAGGATTCTTATTGTTCAGACCTGTTATTTTTCTCTGAACTCATAATTTCGTTCGGCTGGCCGGCGAATTAGCCGGTTGCTTACCGGAGTCATCGCACGTGAGCGTTATGAGGTAAAAACCTCTTGCTTCAGGGGATACTGTACGCGCGTGATTCGTAATAACGCTCACTCGGATCGCAGATTCATTTCTGACAAAGGATCACCTTTTACGTAAGGAGCCTCAATATCCCCGGCCAGTCCCTTTTCCCGTCTTTCAACTTATACAACGGATGGTGTCAAATGCCTCACGCTCCCTTCTTATTCGCCGAATTTCGGCTTCTGGTTACATGAACGTGGATGCCGCTTCGGCGCGAAACGCTCAAACGAAACGGATTTTATAGGCCAATAAACGCGCTTATTTCTCGTGTTGGTTCTACTGTGACTGTCGTGGACCGGTACAGTAGGTACCTAAATACTTACCCCAGTGTGCTGTGCGTGGTCAGAAAATGTACCTACGCTCCACTTGACTGCTCACTGAAGTTCGTTCTCACGATAACTTGGCCATGTTATAAGGTTTGCTCGCTGTGGTGAAAAATTTGCAAACCGCTTGAAAGTCGTTTGGGTGGTCGCAGTGGATTTCCTGACTCTTCTCTGACTGTATAGTATCCATGTCGAGCCCCCCCCCCCTGTCATACTACATCCAAAACTAATCAGATCATTTGATTTTTACCTTCGGATTCGTGCGAGCGCGTTCATTGAACTTCCTCGTTCTGTAAAGTTCCGGTAAAGCTCACTGGACTGGTTCACAAACTGATTTGCTACTGGTTTGCAAGTCAGGCGTAAAACCCACAGCGAACAAACCCTCTCCCCGATCTTAAATGAACAAGAGAACCACCAAAAATTCTCCTGTCGGGATTCACTTTACTAGTTTTGCTACAGGCCATGTTTATACAAACAATTCAGTGTAGGAGTACAACCAAGGAACCGAAGTGTTCGAAATCGAAACGGTTGTGTTGTGAATTTCATGAGACTCTGATAGGATGTTGGTAATTTGCAAACCACTTGAAAGTCGTTTGGGCGGTCGCAGTGGATTTCCTGACTCTTCTCTGACTGCATAGTATCCATGTTCGCGGTGTTCCGACCGCTTACGGAAGGTTTTCAAGCTCACTGGACTGGTTCACAAACTGATTTGCTACTGGTTTGCAAGTCAGGCGTAAAACCCACAGCGAACAAACCCTCTCCCTGATCTTAAATGAACAAGAGAACCACCAAAAATTCTCCTGTCGGGATTCACTTTACTAGTTTTGCTACAGGCCATGTTTATACAAACAATTCAGTGTAGGAGTACAACCAAGGAACCGAAGTGTTCGAAATCGAAACGGTTGTGTTGTGAATTTCATGAGACTCTGATAGGATGTTGGTAATTTGCAAACCACTTGAAAGTCGTTTGGGCGGCCGCAGTGGATTTCCTGACTCTTCTCTGACTTTATAGTATCCATGTCGATATGTTCGCGGTGTTCTGACCGCTTGCGGAAGGTTTTCAAGCTCACTGGACTGGTTCACAAACTGATTTGCTATACTGGTTTGCAAGTCACGCGTAAAACCCACAGCGAACAAACCCTCTCCCTGATCTTGAATGAACTAGAGAGCCACCAAAAACTCTCCTGTCGGGATTCACTTTACTAGTTTTGGTAAAGGCCATGTGACTTTATACAAACAATTCAATGCAGGAGTACAACCAAGGAACCGAGGTGTTCAAAATCGAAAGGTTGTGTTGTGAATATTATGAGACTCTGATAGGATGGTGGTAATTTGTAAACCACTTGAAAGTCGTTTGGGCGGTCGCAGTGGATTTCCTGACTCTTCTCTGACTGCATAGTATCCATGTTCGCGGTGTTCCGACCGCTTACGGAAGGTTTTCAAGCTCACTGGACTGGTTCACAAACTGATTTGCTACTGGTTTGCAAGTCACGCGAAAACCCACAGCGAAAAAACCCTCTCTCTGATCTTGAATGAACAAGAAAACCACCAAAAACTCTCCTGTCGGGATTCACTTTACTAGGTTAGGTATAGGCCATGTGACTTTATACAAACAATAAAACAATTTAATGTAGGAGTACAACCAAGGAACCGAAGTGATCAAAATCGAAAGGTTGTGTTGTGAATTTCATGAGACTTTGATAAGATGGTGGTAAAATTTGCAAACCATATTTTCTAATTACAGTTCTCGCACGTTGTACTTTTCAGCTTCCATTTCTTATTTCCACTTTCTCTTCTTCTGATTTTGTTTTGTTTTAATTTCAGTATTGATTAATCTGTGTTAATATTTACTTCTACCTCGAAATAGTTACCTCCACCTCAAAATTTAGTGGTTTGCGTTTCAAGGTATGTAAAGTAAAGTAAAGTAAAAGTATAGTATCTATAAACAGCCATTCCAGGCTGGGGCTTTTCGTCCGACTGCCCTGCCAGCGTCGCGGACGTGATCAGCTGTCCTGATCACGTACAATTATGAAACTGCAGTTCCCGAGCCGTCTCCAGTACTCTGTTTAGGGCCTATTGACTACAGACTATTGACATTTATACAGGTAAATAATAAACCGTTGTGTAATAATTTGCAGCGTTTTTATTCCATTTTTGTATTCTAGGTAGATACCTTGAAACGGAGAATCAAATGTTGAGGAGGGGTTTAAAAAAAAAGTTTTTTTCATGCTCGATTTCAAAGGTTCATTATTGAAAATAATAATCCAAAAGCTATGAAAAGCTTCATCAGCATCATGAATCATGCGGTATACATCCAGCCCAGATATCATTGCTAGGGACACAGCTGATTTTGATCACGTATGGCTTAATGAAGTCGAGTTGGTTGATAGTATTATTTTTATTTAATTTGAATAATGATTGTTATTTTGGATTTTTTTACGGATTCATCCGTACGATATGGTAAGCAATTTGAACGAGTTTGGTTCGGTGTCTGTCTGTTCGTCTGTGTGCCAGCAAATCCTTGCCAAACGCTCAACTTCTTCAATTCGAATCAAATTTTGCTGAAATTCTCAGGAATGATGCGGGTTGGTCCTCAATGAATGACAAACAATCAGATTGTTGTTGATTGTTGTTCTACGGGCCTTGGTTTATTTGAAGCGAAACGATCCCATTTGAATAGGAAAAGTCCTATTTGACGGGTAGAAGGTTTTAGCTCTTTTAAATTGATACACGTCATAGTACACTTGATTAACAAAACTGTGTCAAGGGCACATTTACAGCCCATCGTTCTCATTACCCTGCAATTACCTTTCCGACGGCCTTGTGATTCACAGACGGTCTTTTTGAATAACGCATTATACCTATCGACTGTCAGAACGCGAATTGCTCGCGTTAGGGCGTTCACAAGTAGACCAAGGGTATTCTTAATATGCATTTCTCCGAAACCTCAGCCCGTCTTCCAATTTAACAGTTATTATTTCACCCCTGAGATGATAAGCGTAGCCGTAGCGTCTTTCATTTCACGTACCTGCGTCCGCTTATACCATTAATAAATTATGAAATCCACGTGATCAAACTGTCAACAGATCGCACAAATCTTTATTGCATGGAGTTCCGTTTGGTGAAAAGGTATAATTATATTTACGAGTTATTCATTTATTTATTAAATTAAATTAAACGGCGCTGCTGTGCCAATTAAAATAATTAGTTACGGATTTATTCCATAAGAAATGTCGTTTTGAATCTTTCTAATGCATCACTGACTCAATATCGGATACGTAGGGTGTACGTTGAAGACTACTAATGAAGATATGAAGAGATTGCTGATGAAGCGTATCATGGTTCATAGACCCCCATCTACCATAATATACTCGGTTGCATACTAATCACGATGGAATCGTCTGTGTGAAATCTGTTTCGTGCATTGTGCTCCATTAGATTTCCTGTTATTTAGAAGTGGACGAAGAGGAGCACCCATGATGTTAGCTCATCACAGTGGCGGCTCGTAGCTCGAACCAGAGGGCGTGCACAAAGGGAATGTTGGGTGTGTTGTTCGTCATGTAGTTGTAGGAACAATGTGTACCAGACTGCTTATGCGAAAATTATGTACTTAATTGAGGTGCAGGTGCATGTGTGTGGGTGTAGGTAAGACTAGAAAATGGTAACTAAATTTGTAACTAAAATTGTACCTAAAAATCGGTAGGTAACTGAATGCCAATCAAAATTATTCCACGTATTACATAGAGTTGTATAATAAAAAATTACGCATAAATGTAAGAACGTAAAGTAAATGTAAAAGTATAAATGTGTAAAATGGAAGAGTCATGCTTATTTATTCTGACTGATAATAATGGGATAAATCTACAATACCATCCTTCACCAGTGCATCCACGACCATTTGAGCATAAGCATGCGAAATAATTAACTTGCCACTTACCGGGCATCCACGCAATCACTCCGTTTTGGCAAACTGTTCAAATATTATTAAACTTCCGATAGTAGACCGCGTGGCGATCGTTACTTTTGGTTTATTATTCTGTGAATAATACACCTATGTATTCGCTCAGCAAAAAATTTTTATAACACCCCCTCAAAATTTTTTCTTTTACGTTTCAAGGTGCATAGATTCCAAAAATGCAATGTCCGTCCGCCGTCCGCCGTCCGCCGTATCACGTGTACAGGCTTCATTTTCGGTCTAAAAAAATCGTTCTTTCGCACACATGCTCCATTTGGGCCCCAGTTGTGTCCCGAAACTTTTCAGCCCGATCGGAATATACCCAGGGGTGTTATGAGTGAAAATGTGTGTAAAAATAGGTACTTTTTACGTTTTAGCAACATATTGGTAACATGAGCTTCTGAGATATCGTTTTCTATGTTTTTGGGGACGAGAAGACCGAATATGAAGTCGATTTTGACCAAAGAGTGGAAAATTGAGTTCTACCAAATGTTCAGCTCCCAGAATTGATTTTATGAGTCAAAAACCTGGGAAATCGTCTGAAATCACCATCAGTTTGTATAATAACACTGGAAAAAGTGTCAAGACGTGGTTCAGGACGATTAAATGGCACTACCAATGATCAAAGATAGTATAAAAAAAAAAGAAAAAAAAGAGCGTACCTAATTTGTGTTTTGGGGGCCAAAATTAATGGAAACCATCAGAAGTAGCTATTTCGATTATTACGCATGAAAGAAACAATTAATGAACAGCCAACCTTTCTGTAGGTATGTCCAATAGAATAATAAACCCATGTGACAAGGACTTTGCAGCGTTTTTTTTGACAGTTTGAGTTCGCACAAGGGCTGAGGCCAGCCTGAGTCACGAATCTTTACTTTTGGTTTATTATTCTCTGAATAATACACCTATGTAATCGCTCAGCAAAAAATTTTTATAACCCCCCCTCAAACTTTTTTCTTTTCCGTTTCAAGGTGCGTAGATTCCAAAAATGCAATGTCCGTCCGCCGTCCGCCGTACGCCGTACGCCGTCCGCCGTATCACGTGTACAGGCTTCATTTTCGGTCTAAAAAAGTCGTTCTTTCGCACACATGCTCTATTTGGGCCCTAGTTGTGTCCCGAAACTTTTCAGCCCGATCGGAATATACCCAGGGGTGTTGTGAGTGAAAATGTGTGTAAAAATAGGTACTTTTTGCGTTTTAGCAACATGTTGGTAACATGAGCTTTTGAGGTATCGTTTTCCATGTTTTTGGGGACGAGAAGATCGAATATGAGGTCGATTTTGGCCAAGGAGTGGAAAATTGAGGTTGTACCAGATGTTCAGCTCCCAAAATTGATTTTGTATGAGTCAAAAACCTGCGAAATCGTCTGAAATCACCATCAGTTTGTAGAATAACACAAGAAAAAGTGTTAACACGTGGATCAAGACGATTAAATGCCACTACCAATGATCAAAGTTAATTTGAAAAAAAAAGATCGTACCTACCTAATTTGTGTTTTGGGGGCCAAAATTGGTGGAAACTTTCAGAAATAGCTATTTCAATTATTTCACATGAAACAAACAATAAATGTACAGCCAACATTTCTGTAGAATAATAAACCCCATGTGACAAGGACTTTGCAGCGTTTTCTGACACAGTCAATGGCGAATAGCCATTTTTTTTAAAAATAAAAATTGCCGAATTATCAATCATGACGACACGATTGAAAACGAAAACCGAGTCAAAAGGGAGGGTCGAGCTCGGGAACGAATGCATAAAACCTACAAAGCGAGGGTTGAGATCGGGAAGGCAAAACAGAACGAAAGCCGAGTACATAGGGAGGGCCGAAATCAAACGAAACGACTGAAAAATCCATAAAGTCCGTGTCAGAACCGAAAAAACCGAACTGTAAAATGCGCAACGAGAGAAGAGCAGTTCGCTTGTGATAAATTTGTGTTGTGAGGGACAATAACGGTGCGTGGGCTCTGAAAACAGTGTGGCACCAAACCAGAACACAAAACCAACAGATTTGTCTACAAAATACCCCAAGGCAACTACACCCTTCACTTATTTACTGATTGAGTGATATTCAGCAAAGCTTATCTCTTTTAATCAACACTCTACCGTCTTACGAAAACGTTCACAATTTCTACTGCAAATTAGACACCTAATTCATGTGTTAAGTATAAAAATATAGCAAACTAAAATATAACAGAACAATGGCCCGTCGGCCGGTACCCACATGACTGGAGAAGCTATTGACTAGATGCTAGGTAGTTATCTGTGTGTTAGGACGACGATCAATCCACAAGACCACAAAAAGCAAACAGGACAAAATGCACGTATGTACCATGAATAAAAACTTTCATCAGAACCGGACCGAACGCAAAACGCACACAATTTGACACAAAAAAATTAAAAACTGAACAGATTCAAAAGAGAAAGCGAATATATAATTCACGAGACAACAAAAACCAATCAGAAGACGAAGAAGCACCTCGTACCGAGATGACAAATTGAATCGAAGGGATCGAATCGATTGTGAAAACGAAAGATTTTGGTGTAGAAATCAGATTTTGGAGACATAGTTCAAAGTGGGCGTGGCGAACAACATTTTTACTCGACTGAGCATGCGCGGATGGGCCACTTTTCTCGACACTAGGTACCTGCCAGTTTCAGGAGCCTAGGTTTCGATTTCGATTGCAGGACATCGATTACTGTCGCTTTATTCCGATAACATGCTTGGTCTATGGAGCCCACCATGGATGCTCTACTAGAATATTGAATATCCTTAGAATTTTCATTCCATAGCCAGAGAAATCTGGCGAGTCGCTGTTGAACTCTGTGAAAAATGCTAGGTACAGTGTACGGAGGGAAATTCAAATGCCAACTGAACCATAGAGTTCTTTTGTTTTTTTACTCCTAGTGTTTATGGTGCCGTGGCAGTCGCCCATGTGGCCTTAAGGACGCCACGCCGCTGGTGATGGAATTATAAAGAATTGTAAAGAGAAAAAATCTCAAGCGAGAAAGTATTTATGAATATTCATTCTCCATGGTTTACTCATAGCTGGGAGCGCTTGGAGCAGACAGCGGTGTGCTCTCTAACTAACAGAAATTCATTTTTCACTATACAAGATGGTCTCTCATTGGTGGAAATCCGTTTCCTGTCGCCAATCTCTGTTGTCCGTTCCCAGTGACCCATTAAAGACATTTAAATCGGGAGCACAGATCTGCTGTGCTCCTTGTTTGTGGGCTTCCGCGCGAATTTTCTTTGCCTCGGTATCTGCTACTCTCCCACCATCCTAATTTTCCTTGGGCGTGCACGTGCTCCTGCGCTCTGGCCAGTGTCCGGCCCAGGCTCATCATAAGTGCTCCCCTCCTTTTTATAACAAACTGATGAACCAATACTCACTAATCTCATTGGTTCTGAGTCTTGAACCAATTTTGGCCTATCGATCTGACGAGGTTGGCTCTATAAAAACGCAGCGAATTTCTTTCTTTAACCCGTGATTATGATGGAGTGGCGGATTGTTACGTTCGATTTTCGAATCGTGAAATAATGTAAACTTACTCATTTTGGAGGAGGTTGCACAAATTTATTGTTTTCTTTGTTGATTCCAACGTTTAATAATGAAAATGATAAACCAAAATTAGCTGGAATCAATCAAGGTTTTGTACACAAATAACAACATGAATGTATGATTTTTTTGTACATAATTTTAGTGAAGGTATGCCTACTTGCATTCTTCGAAATATTGAGATACAAAATGCTCCATAGGTGTTATTTCGCCTTACAGTTGGTTTTTAATTCATTTTCGTATAGGTAGGTAGGTAGGTACCTACTACGTTAAATATCTTTACTTGTCATACCACATTCTGTGTTGGTCCCAAATCAGACGATTAACTTTTTTTTTTCTTTTTTTTTTTTAAATGAAGTTTTGACTCACCCAACCCCCTTTCACTTGTTGCAGACCGAGGGAACAAGGATGGTGTGCCGTGTTGACGAGCTGCTCGCCCGGTGGTTCTACAAGCTCGGGTACCAGGTGGCCCTGACGCCGGGTTACTTCATCATAGTGCCCGTCCTTCTGACCGCCCTCTGTATCACGGGCTACCAGAGGATCAACTATGAGATGGACCCGGAGTACCTTTTCAGCCCTGAAAACGGCGAAGGGAAGTACGAGAGAGCCGTCGTCGAATCCTTTTTCAAGATGAACTACTCGAGCAGGTTCAACCCTACAAGGATCACTCGTCCAGGTACCTAATTTTTCCGTGGTGTCGTAATTGTAGTAAAACATCAGCCAGTCATTTATTCAGATGGTCGTCCTTCATTAGTCGAGCTCATTCAATAAAACTTGATAAGATCAGAACGTCCGCCATGGCCGTTATTTGAAAATCCGATGAGAATGATGGCAGTTCATAAAAATTCATATGTTGTAAAACACCTGTTGTAATACATATAATTGATGTATTACAACGATGTCCTGCATCGTCTAGACATGCAGTCATTCTCTCTCACTAATTCACCCATTCGAAAAGAATATTATATAGACGTAAGCACATATTCAAGCATTTGGGTTTCACCCTCACCAAATCACCCATTTGAAGGTCGTGTTCAGCCAAATTATCACCAAGTATAAGAGAACTCAGCAGGATTATGGAAAGGTATCCTTCATGTTCGAGATCACATCTATGTTAACGTTAGGATAAGATTATAAAAAGGGCAACAGTGGTTCAAAACAGTGATAATTGTATAGGATTCTTATTCTCAGTTATATACGAGAAGAATTTACCATCATGTACTAATATTGTACAAACAATTGCTCAGGAGGTACGAAATGAATCCATCAGAGCCCTTAGAGGGCATTTGATTGAGGGAGTTCCTCTTAATTTCTTCACTTTCATCATCTCCATTTTGACGGATTTCTCATACGGCTTTCATGTTCACGAGGTGTTTCCTGCTCAGGTTACCTGATCCAATGAGTGATCATAATGTGGGGTAAAACCCTCCAGTTTTCGGCATCCTTGAGGAAATTTTTGACGGTTTTTATCATACCTCAAACTGAATTTGAGTTGTAGGGCAACAACTCCTCTGGTTTTATATTTGCTAGTGTCTCTGCTTCCGCATTATATATGAGCTTAAACCGGCAATTTTAATTATTTATGTTTAAATAAAAGAAAATATATGGAAAAGCTGTAAGCTCCAGTATTCGGCATGCTTGTTCTAGTTCTTGGTACACATAAATACCAGTTTTGGGCACTATATGTCCAGTTATCGGCACCCCAATTACCTGTAATCGGCACCCCATGAATAGAAGGTAGGTGTGTGTTGTAACAAACTAGAATATTCAAACATTATTTAATAGGTCGGTATGTATTTATCACGAAATTGTAATACAATACTGACTGGTACAATAACAATAATTTCAAAATCATAAGGCACATGGCTCGCCGCCCTCAAGTTATGTATTACGACATTCCTTAGATTTTCATTTATGTAGGAACTTTGAAAGATCAAATATTTCTTTCTCACTAAACTCAAGCAACAAAAATAAGACTGATGACTAGGTGGTGTTCTATGCAGTAACCATTTTTTCTAAAATTGTCAATAAACACTACGTATTCTGAAAGCTGCCTTCTCGATTTTCTTCTTTTCCTGTTTTTCTGCGTAGATTTTTCTCCACAGCCTGTTTTTAATGACGTATGGCATTCTCTCTGTCGAACCAGTCCGCTTTCTTAGAGCTTCCGGTTGAAATTTAATCTCTTCAAATAAAAACTTATTTTTTTCAAGCAATGTGTTAAACATGTTAAATGTGTCTCCAGAACAATGAAAAATTGAAGATTTGGAGCCTACTTATTATAATAATCAACAGATACCGAGATGCGAGGGAACATGTATCCGAAGTTGCAGAAAACAATTTATTACCAGAAAAATACACAGAACAGTAGACATATAAGTTCTCAGATGAGTATCAAACCAGTGTCCTTTTGGGTACTAGCCTGACCAGTGTCTTGACCTTCTCTGCGCAGGAGAAAGCGCGTAAATTCGTCATCGGAACAAATTCGCCCACGGCTTCAAGGTCCACATTGGCTGAGAAGGTAGTAACGTCGGTCCGGACAATCGTAGGACTTGGGTTCGATTCCGTCCTGGATTTCTGCATAATTCTGGTTCCTGTTTCCTTTATTTCTAAAGAAAAGCACGATTGTAGTCCAAGTGGAAATGTGGTGTGAAAAAACGACCCGGAGCAGTCCAATACAACCAGTACAGTTCTGGAGAGTACCTTTGTGTTTTAGTCCCTCGTAAGTTTCAATCAACTCAATAGCTAGAGTTCTGCAGAATCACTGTTGCACCGATCATTGGATTTATTCTTCGTCTGCACTTTTAGTTTATTATTCTGTGAATAATGCACCTATGTAATCGCTCAACTAAAATTTTTATAACACCCCCTCAAAATTTTTTATTTTACGTTTCAAGTTGCGTAGATTCCAAAATGCAATTGTCCGTCCGCCGTATGCCGTACACCGTATCACGCATAACTACTTCATTTTCGCCCTAAAACATTCGTTCTTTCGCAGACAGGCTCCGTTTGGGCCCTAGTTGTCCCGAAACTTTGCAGCCCGATCGGAATATTCTCAGGGGTGTTATGAGCGAAAATGGGTATAAAAATAGGTACTTTTTGTGTTTTAGTAACATGAGCTTTTGAGGTATCGTTTTCCATGTTTTTTGGGACAAGAAGACCGTACATGAAGTCGATTTTGACCAGAGTGCAAAATGTAGGTTCTACCTAAGGTTCAGCTCCCAAAATTGATTTTTTATGAGTCAAAAACCTGGGAAATCGTCTGAAATCACCATAATTTGTATAACACTAGAAAAATTGTCAACACGCGAATCAAGACGATTAAATGGCACTACCAATGATCAAAGATAATTTGATCAGAAGGAGCGTTAATTTGTGTTTTGGGGGCCAAAATTGGTGGAAACCATCAGATTTCAATTATCTATTTCAATTTACCATCTATTTCAATTATTTCACATGAAAGAAACAATAAATAAACAGCCAACATTTCTGTAGGTATGTCCAGTAGAATAATAAACCCATGTGACAAGGACTTTGCAGCGTTTTTTGACTTCGTCCACAATGTTGTCGGCAATGAAGTTCCTGAGCGAAAAGGAAAACGGATGATGGAAATTCCGCAGTCGGAGCACAAACGATCCGGAGGAGATGACTGGTGAGTTCAGCGACTTTCACCGCCTGCCCTGGTCCTCGTGAACTTGAACTCTCAGCGACCCACCGTCTGCTTCTGGGGTCACAAGTCGCCTCCTACGCGCCCTTATGAACTGATAACACACATCGATATCAGTTGTGCCGACCTGCTATGGTTCGAAGTGGTGTGTGTGAGACTCCCGATTAAGAATGGAGCACTCCAGTCTTAAAATGGGTTTTTTTCAAAGTCGGTATGTACCTACCGCTTTCGGGGTTAACGAAAATCGCGTCTGTTTTTCGATAAAATTTTAACATACAATTAGAGAAACAAATAGAAATTGGGACTTTGAAAAACAGGCGAGCCGTAACGTAGAGATAATTCACTGCCTCCTAGTATCGGGGACAAATTAAAACGGAATCAACAATCCGCGATGATCCACCGTCGATCGAGATGAAAATAATAATTATGATAGCGGGTTTCCTCTAACGTTACTTGACCGCTCCTGAACGATAAAGCAACGTTAGACAGAATGAGTGGAGACCTGGATTACCGAGATCCCTATGGATACTACAATACCTTACGCAGACACAGACAAACAAACACATACACACACCGCCCGGCCGAGCTGCGCTTTTTCAACATCCGATATCTTTATTTCGCATTTCCTTCCTTAGGTATATACTACACAATAAATAATTATCACCTTCTCCCACACTATACATATTTTTCACAGTTTGTTATCTTGAACTAAAATAGGTATTCCGAAAAATCATATTATTTCTAGACTCACTTGAATACCCCAATGGGGTGAGCTCTGCTATTAACTTCTTCCATGACCATCCTACCTTGTTGACATTTGAAGTATCATCATTCCGGGGACTGGCTGGTCATATAATGGGTTGTTAGGGATTCGATCCTATCCTCTGCTGTAGAGTCCTGATAATATGCATGCAGAAATTCAAATTAGTACGTGCATCTAAGCCAGTTCTCTAGATGTTTAAAGTTTACATTACTTGGATACTTCGGGGACTGGTATTTTCCAAGGGGCACTGTACGATAAACCTTTTGTTATTTAATAAGAACTTGAAATATCATTCGAAAATCGGCAACATTAGGTTAAACATAATCCCAAGTGTCAGTGAGGAATCTGTGATTCAAATCACGCACGGTTTTTTGACAATGAGTAGTTAGTTTTAGAGTCCAATGAAAGGCAAATTTAGTATATTATTGGTGCGTTTTGAGAACGACGATTTCAGTATGTCGGTACAGGATGTTCGGTACCTACCAAAAAACATTTTTAGTCCATGTACCGCAATGGGCTATTTGCAAGTATTTTTAAAGTTTCGAGAGGGTCCTACGTCACAATGGGCAGGGTCATGCCCAGGCGAGAGGGATGCAATGACGTAGGAACCTCTGGAATCTTTGAAAAATCATAGAAAAAGAGCGTACGGTTGGTATCAAAATTCTCGGGATGGAATCTGCTTTCATTTAAAAATAATGTAAACCGCTATGACCCATGCAAATAGCCCATTCATGTCCTAGAACAAACTTAGAAATTTCATTATTTCAATTTGATCTGCTATCCTATTCATTTGTTCAGAAAATACGGTATTTATTGATTTTGATTAATATTATTGCTATATATTATACATATCTACATATTATATAAATATCATGTTGTCTGTTTAGAAAATGATCAACCGTTGGGAAAGAATTTGCAGCGTTTTTAATGCTTTTATTATAATGCAATCCTTTGATTACAAGGTGTCGACTTATAAGGAGCAGTGATTGTAGGTAGTATCTACAAAAATTGTTGAATCACGGTTCAAACAAGATATAACGTAACTTTCCTGTTTGTTTTCCAAATTAATTTCCCGTTTGATTCACTCTTTCAATTTGCGTAGGTGCTTACGTGGATTTTTGCCTTTTAAAACCTCAAATATACCTTCAGGAAATTAAATGCTCGTAGGGAGAATCCATAGATAATCTGTCAAATGCTGTGAAATACTACGGTAGAGCACTCGTGCACTTGTTGTTGTGAAAAGAACGTGCTCGCTCGAGTGTAGAAAAAAATAATTGGAGAAAAAAAAACTAATTTTGTATTGCGTGGATTTTGGGTATCTTCAAGGTTTTTTAATAGTTTCCTGTCTTAACGAAGAGGTATGATGAGGCACGTAATGATATGAGGAAGCTTTCTAAGGCACATTCATTTGGATGACTTTCATATTCTGTTGGGCTAAGAAATTAAGCAAGAGACAGCTGTAATATTACCTGCTGGATGTCGCAACCTGTTTTTGCCTCGAGACGTTGTTGCACGTCCGTGGATGACCGGAGACCTCAGAGATCGGAGTTGGACCACCTGCCACGCTTTTGATGTTGTGCGTGATGAACTTGATTGCAGTAGAACGGCCACTTTCAATAAACCGGTGCTGGTCGAGTCCTGCGGTCGCCTGTATGCAATAGGAAAGTTCGGACAGCGAAACATGAGAATCTAGTTATTCACGGTGCATAGAAAAATGTGGGAATGAAGTATGAAACGTGCGAATAGCTTCCTCTGACGACTGTGAAAAATTGTCTCATCTTCTTCTCTGGGATATGATGCGATGCATGTTGGAGTTTAAATCGCTCGTATTCTCCAACAAAACAGCACAGACCATTTTCAACAAAATCCCAAACTTGAACTCATCGTCATCGATGTGTGGTCTGTAGAGACAAGATTCGAATCTGTGAGTGAATGTGATGTGATGTGACTGTATTACCAAATCGCTAATATGATCACATCCCAGGAGATGGCAATTAAAAATAATGATCTACGTTAGTGGTTCATAACAGTTTTTGTGCTACTCTGAGGAAGGGAAAAATATTGGAACCATTTTACCCCAGGGAAATTCTTATAACATTTTACTATAAATATTATGTACGGGGCTTTCACACTTAAGACTGAGAACCTTCTAGAATCGATTCTACAACTAATTTCCAACAAAAAGTTCTTCTCTGCAGTTTTATTTTAAACCCTTGATATCATGAGTTTTTTTTCTCTTTCAAGATTTGTTTCGTATTTTCGACCTTATACCAGTAAAATGGCCATAATTCCCTCAAAAATTTCCTATCAGAATACGGCCCTAACGTGGATTTTGAAGCAGGTACATCAGCCGGCGAAAAATTTGACTGAAAAGAAAATTTTCTCTAATGTTCAAAATCACTATTTTCTAAAATGGTTTATTTAAATTATTCAGAATGTTGAGTGTGAACACCCTGTATAATACGTAAAAAGATCAGAACTCAACAACACGCAGGTCAACCTTGAGACTTTCTGGTACGTTATGAAACCAAGCTTTTAAGGCTCTCTTTGTGCAAAACGAGTTTTTGCTTCTATAATCTCAACATCTGAGGTTTGAATACATTTGGTAGCAAAATCACCTTCCTCATTTCAATGCAGCCCTTCTCGTGCAGTTACCAAATCACACGGATAAACTGTAACCCTGTTCTTCTGGAAGAAATAATAGGTGATCATGGCTGAATGAATCAATCTCTGAATAATTAACATGTTATTAAAACGTGCATACTTAATATGTTTGAGAAATGAGTGCTGAAACTGACGGGAAACGATTTGTGCCGTCATGTCGAAAAATATGTTTATTTTATTTTATTTTGTTTTAATTTAAAAAAATGTAATAGGTATATGAAGTCAATGACTGCACATTTTAGATATTATACATATTTATCGATACGTAAAGTAATAATCCGCGCTTTGAGAATTTGCAGCATTCTTAGTTGAAGTTTTAATGAGTATGTTGATACACTTCATTTTAATTTCTACCTTTCATTGTTCGTGGTTTTTGGTCATTACAAGATGAATAATTTTGAAATACCCATTAACCCTCCCAAAAAAGCCATTAAACTCCCTGTGTGGAATTCGTTGCACAACCAAGGCAGGCACCTCATGTGCCCATTTTGGACAGAATGTCAAAATCAAGACTTCCAAGTCATCAACGATTGCGGTCCAGTGATAAACTGATTAGATGTCTATCTTAGAATTAGAAAGCACGAGGTCTTGGTAGAAAGAACCGTGAGGGATTTTCATAATAGAGGCAGACTTCTCTGTGGGTTCAGGGATATACATATTTAGATGACCGGTTTCGGGCTTCAATTATAAGTATATAGTCATGTGAAATTACGTTTCTAATTGGGAACTGAAGTACTCGTGTAGATAACAGAGAGCAAACCGCAGAAAAGTGCATCTTCCTTGTGAAAATCCGTTTGCTGTGAATATGTGATGATTAGAGTTAGATGATTTATTGGCAATGGACCTATCGTGTTGTATTAACAATCAAGGGGGTAAATGATCATCCGTGTCTGGTTAGAAGGCCTTCCCTTACCAACTCGCCACGTTTCTCAGGATGCTGTTTCGCAAGGAAGCTTAGAGTGGTGTTGTTGCCTGATCATACAATCATAGTGACGTTATCTCCTATACCAGGAAGCGCTTTGCCAGCGACCTCGTGTCGCGACGATCTCAGTATTTAGGTCATCGTGGCGCGAAACCGTCCCGCCGGTTTCATGTGTGACTGTATCTCAAATTAGCTACCCCCGATGAGACAAGGTGATACGCCTGGGAAATATGTTGATGCGGCCGGTGGGCGTGGGTCTGACTGCGAAGCTCGCAGATCGCCCTGGCGTCCTTGCTCCAGAACGCCTCTTCTTGAGGACGAGCCGAGGGCTTCCTCAGGCGATTCAAGGGCGGCCCAATGTCTTCTCGTTACGCTCACTCGCAATTCGTCTCAATTACAAGTCTCGTACGAGATTCGTGATGTGAAACGATTAGTCACTTTTGAATCTTCAACCTTGATTGGGTGAAATTAGAAAGAAGGCAATACCGCCGCACATCATTCATGATAGGTACTAATAACGGGCCCAGTTGGACACAGTTTCCTTCTTCAGTAACCTCCGTTTAATTAATTTAACGTGTTTCCAATTAAGTACACTGCAAAATTATTATTAACACCCCGTAGTTGGACAGTTGACCCTGGATCGATGCACCGCGAAAGTCTGCTGTCATGAATAATTATAACTTCCCCATCACATAAACATACGACTCCTTGCATTGTATGTTACTTTCACTCCCTTGAGGGCATCACGGTACCTCCATTATAATATTGTTCCCTTCGTTTGCAGGCAGATTCGGGAGGGTGATCATCCTGCCCAAAGTCGGTGACGACCTTCTGTCGTCAGACGTCTGGAGGGAACTCCGTCTCCTCGACTCCATCATTCGGAACACAACCATCGTCTTCGGCGAGGAGAGAGAGACGTTCACCTACGAAGAGATCTGCGCCAGGTGGCAGGAGAATTGCTTCGAAAATGACATCCTTAACCTTGACAAGGTCTGTTATCTGATATTTGTTACTCTCGTTTGTTTATTCCAACAATTTAAGAAACCTGTTGAGCATTATCCAGTGGTTCCTTCACAAAATGTATGGATAGAATCGTCTCCCTAATTTGAAGGAACATTTTCAACACAACATCAGGTTTTTTCGGAATGACCATCTGACGGTTATCAGAGAGGCGTTTGGCCGTTCGCACTGATTCTCGGACTCTTTTTGGACTGTGTAGTATCCATGACCTGCTGTTCACATGGTTTTGCTGACTATACAAAGCCAATTTTCTCATCGTTCAGAAGATAGGACGGACGAGCCCCCCCCCCCCCCCCCCATCAGAAAAAACCAGTGCTAACAAACCTGATGTCGATCGATAATTGGTTTTGTTTTGTTTTTGTTTTTGTTTTTCTCGAACGTCTCTCAAATTCAAGCCGTCTGCAACAGGTCTATTGCGCGTATGAAATGGTCAAATTGGTGATTGTTGGTTCGAAATGTTGTGCGGAATCATTTTTATAGTTTAGTAGTGACCTCATGTTCTATCTAAACATTTTTACTCAAATAAAACGTACATAACGATTTTTTAGAAGTCCTTACTAAAATACGTCACAAAGACCCTGCCATTCTTACGAATGAAAATTAATTAAAGCTCGGTACAAGTTTGAGTTCCAGCAGACCTGAAATTCACATAGGGGAGAAAATAAAGCTCACTATTTGCAGCGGCATTCAAGGGTTACGAAAACCTATTTCAGTTCCAAATATTGGAGGTCTTACTTCAGAATAATTACTTACGGTTAGGAAAAAACTACTACCTGCTACAAAATAATGGTAGGGATTAGTTTCATGTCGGTAGGTACCACGACGAAATTTCTCCACTTCACGCAAAGCAGAGTTAATCAAGAGCATTTGTATACAGTTTTCGGGCATTGCTCCACATTTCAACGTAAACTTCTGTTAGTATTGACAGGTACAAGTATGTTCCAGTGCGTTTTAGTGGGTTGAGGAGGGGGAAATTCGGTTGCATGAGATTGTGGTGTCTGTTAAATTGAGACCTTTCCTAAGAGTTTAACGATTTTCGTTGGATGAAAACCACCGTAGCTTCGAAAACTAAACTTCCCTGGATACGAATTTATTGGTTCTATGTGAAAGCAATCTCAAATCAGGGTGTCGTGAAATCGGAAAACGTTTACGCTATCGCGGTAAATATTTGTGTATCCAGTCCAAAACCGTTATGTTCATGTTAACAGTTCAGAGATAGTTTAATTCGTTAATGGATCATAATGAAACTAGTATTACATACGGATAATAGACTATTCAAGTTAAAAGTGGTAAGCACTTATCTTATTACCAGTGTTACACCTTCTCTCTGGTCAAACACTAGACATTTACCTAATCAAGAATCATGGCAGTTACCTGTAGTATTCAATAATTTATTAGTTTAACAGATGTTCCGTCCTTTTTACTTTTAACCTAACTGACACTATGAAGGAACAGTGAAGTAAGACAGTAGGTACTTTCGTGATTTGACTCGGTAATGCATTAAAATTAATTTGTTGGTCTTCCGTACGTGTCTCATTCCGTTCTAATCAAAGTTCCTGATGCGTAGCTAAAGTAATTACGGGTGGTCTCTTATACCTACCTACCTGGATTTTAACAGGCACTGAATCTGACTTTCCTGACCATCTTCATTACGAGAGAGAAAGTTCAGGACAAAGTAATACATTTTTCATTTCATAATTTTATGTAACCATAATGAAGTTAGAGTGAATATTATTCCCCCAGAAGCTTGAGTAATGAGGAAATTAATCTGAGACCTTTTTACACGAAGATGAAAATAATTTGAGAGAACCAGTATTTCTTGATTTCCAGCTCATCTATTATTGACTGAAAACGTATTGTGTTATCTCCCAGCTGTGGTTTATTTTTTTTTATTAGTCGAACGTACCAAAACATAATTTTGCGTGAATTTGAAGTTAATCGCATTCTTTAGCTCTTATTTATCCAGGTATCTCCCCTTAGGCAACAACATCACGCTGAGAGTGGCGTGTGGAAACTGCATTCAAGGTGACTAGCGTATATATAAAAAAATATACTCTACTCACCTCGCGATACACAGCAGTCATATGGGCTCGTCCATTGCCATCACCGTAATATATCTTATTTGAATACATTACATAGCCTCCCAGTTTGATGTGATGTGTATCATGAACCTCAATTCAAGCCCAGAAATAATCAATACCTAATCAATATAATCAGAATAATAAATTACTCATGAAATTTGATTTATAAAAATAAACGTCGGTATAACCAATTTGCAATATTGCAGATCATGCCAGAAGTGGAGGCTGGTACGCTCAACCTGACGTTCCCCATCATGATCAACCCCGAGACGTGGGATGCTCACATCTTCCCAGTCTATTTCGGCGGTCCAGTCGTCGACGACGGTATTATAGTATCCGTGCCGTCTCTTCAACTGGCATATTTCGTTAATGCCGACACCAAATTCCAGGATGCAAGGTAATGCTGATACAACGTCTTAACACTGTGCCGACGATTTATGATAACATCAACATATTTTTCTAACTCTTTGGGCGAAGGTGGGTCCACATACATAGTACCTACTACTACCTACATGGAGGTTGTAGTAGAGCATTAACGGTTTAGGGCAAACAGTCCTTCGTCTGGCAGTAGCAGCAGCGCAGTAAAAATGTTCGTATAGCCAGGAACTGCGATAGACCTGTAATAGTAGGAGGGTTTGAGATCCAGATAGGCCGGTGGCCAACAAAATTTGTTTTTGGCTTGAATGAAAGCTTCGAGTCGGGTTGGAAAACAAATCTAATCAATAAAATCAGAATTTGCATTGGAGATGGTTGAGAGACATGCAATATTGTAGGTAGGTACATCCTTAGCGGCGGTACCTTCAAGTTAGGTCTCGTAGGATCTTACTATTCAAATACAAGAAGATGATCGATTATATACATACCTACTGGATACGCGGTTCTGCCATCGCAGCTCCACTACGATATCACTATTATACCACTCGGTTACACTCAAGTAAACAACTAATGCGAAATTTCTCGATTAGTCATTTTCACGTCCCGTAACCAAGATCCATGGATCTTTATTAATTTACCACTTAATTGGTCTCTCGAGATTCGCGAATACATTTCATACGGCGTTGAGAAAGAACGCAATGCGCTGTGTGAAGTAGTAATGAATTGTGATGGACAGACGGGGGATAACTTTAACAAATGATTCTACAAGGCTTGACCCTGACTCTTTCACTCTGTAGGTAGGTTTGGTTTCTTTCTGTGCAGTTGAAGGTACCAAGAGATTCTCCAGGACATGGTTCGTGTGAAAGAACTGAACAATGGTTCGTTAGAACAATGTCCTTGTTACGTTGACATTTAATTATAAAATTTGTTATGCCCTCTGCGCTGTTCTCGTATTATAGATATGATACCTAATTATTATGTTTTGAAAATGTAATTAGACTAAATGTTGCACCCGGAGCTGTTACGATTAACTTAATTTATATTAATCATAGTAATAATTTGTGGAGCTCATTACTTCTTCAACATACCTACCTGGTAATTACCAAGAAATTATATTAGGTATGAGTACCTAACTCACGCGTGATCATATCGCAATAACTGGTCGAAATATTAACCCCTGTTCGAAACATCTAGTTCCATGAATAGGAACCCAGGTTTCTATATATTTTCTGACTATAATCCGCATCGAAATGCGAGTTTTTAGACGCCTCATAAGCGCTCGAGGAACACTGGACTGTCTAGTTCTTTCGCAATCGGCCGTCGTCATAGGAATCTGAGCAGGTAGGTTGACCTCAGCAGTAAAATGAAGAATACGAACCACTAATGATTCGTCTAAAAGGCAAAACGTGTTCTGATAAATGAAACTTTGTGCCTCCCAGCAACATCGCTGTCAAAGCGTAGAAGGCTTATTTGGGTGCCTAGTTGTATGAAGTGAATTCTAGAAAAATTATATGCGTGTCCACTAGACCCTGTTTCATCACTTAGGAAAATGATAAAAATGTGAGGAAAAATATATATGTATGGTCAACCAATATATATTTTAATAGGGACCTACCTACTCATATGGAATTGGCTGGAATGTGAAAAAAACTCTTGAAACTGCGGGGACTCCGTTAACGAGTGGCCAAACAGTTTTTCCTAAATTTCCTAATATGATAGGTACGTACGGTTGAAACCAATGAGTCCAGAACTCAGAAGTTTTAGGAAACGCGTTTTGGAAGAAGGGAAATTTGGTTGGTTTTGAATATTTTTTCAGAAATCAGTTTTCCAGATCCATTTTCCAGTACCTGCGTGGGCAGTTCAGAACTGATCATGAATGAGTGTGGGGGTGCTGTGAGGTGTGTTGTCTTCAAAAATCCCCCTCGGCACTCGTAATAATTCTTTAAGAGAATGAGGTGAGATGATTACGAAAAGAAACAAACTCATTCCATGCATCCAACGAAATAGGTACCAATATTCGTCAAATAATGTGATTTTATTTAGGTATATGTCGAGACGTTGGTGTAAAAAAGTGACTTCTTCATTTCTGAACTGTCCGACTGTTCACATACAAGACCGGGTATCACCTTAGTATGACAATCAGGCGACTGGATACGGGCGAAGGATAGGGCATAAGGGATGCTACACAATATTATGCAATCCATACATACCAGGACTTGCTACGTTTCTCTAAGTTCGGCTGTGGGTACAGGGTTCTGCCTGATGAGTAGGTGAGCTGCTACCTATGAGTGACTCTTTGGAATGACTGTCGACTCCACAGTAATGTGGATTCAGTGCAAAGATCACACACAAACCCACACAATCAAACCTCCGCGTCGTTCGGCGGTATGTTCTTCTTCTTTTTCACGTCCTCTTCCGCTTTGGAGTCTCCGAATTTCTTCTCTTCCGGTGCCTCTGTCGAGTCGGACTTTCCCGAATTCGACGACGAGCCGCTAGCTCTGCTTGTTTCGCCCTTTTTTGAGCTTTTCAGCCGCTCGTTGGAATAGACAATGAGACCGTTTGATTTGTTCCAGACTTTACCCATGAGATAGCTATACGCAAGTTGTATGACCTGAGAAAAACATTGAATTCTGTAGATTATTTGGAATCCCGAAATGGGGGGGATTTTCGGTCTATGCTCCCCTAGGTATTTATCGTAATTTTATGGAAGTTCCTTGCCGGATGCCTTGCAATTTAACGGCGCAAGTGGCTACGTGAAAGACATCTGTATCATTCACCGAAGGTCTGTTTCGGGCAAAAGAACTCGGCAAAACCCCAGGCTTCTAAAACATGGGCTCCACCTTCAAAACCAATACGATTCTATTCGAACCCGTAAGGGGTTCAAAATAGAGGTTGCAATTTTCAGAACGCCGTGTCTCGAAAACTAGTTATCAAACTTGAGCCTCTCCAACAACCGCCACAATTATTGTCTTCACAAATAAATTGTCATTCAAACTATCTACATTTTCTATGTACGTCATTATAAATTGTGCTACGACTGCCTCAGATTAAACTAATGTCAGATGAACTTGCAGGTTTCATGGAAATATAAGCTGCTCATTCGAAGGGTTTGATATGATGTAGGGAGCCACATCTTCAGTGATGAGCTATACTCTTAGTTCTGAGTTGCAATAGGTACGTTGAATATTGAAGTTACAAGTGATCCAGAACTTGAGATTTTGTCTACGCCATCCTTAAGATCCATTTAGAAGTATAAGTACTACAGAGATGCCGCTTAACTGCAGTAACTAGCTTGTCAACGAACTGTCAACTTACGTGAAAGAACAAAGTGCAGTAGAAGAATACGATGAGGAAGAGCACTTGTGGAAGATTGAGACCTCCCGTGTTCCAGTTCAAGTACCTGTTCCTTCTGCTTTGTCTATTGTTGTCCTCCATATTATTCTCTACGAAAATAATAATATCCATTAACAAAATAGATGCATATAGAAGATATATAGGGAAATGTCGCCGGATATGAGCAACGTTATACGGCGGTGGTTGTTAATTTAGTTAACAGTGGTTGTCACGAATTCATCGATTAGATTAGATTGCTCGTTGTCAATATTACAGTAAAATCTTAATTGTAACCAGTCAGTAATTTATTTAGTAATTTATCGACCTTCAATAATTTTATCCTCGAGCTTCTTAAGTAAGACAGTGAGACGAGGGTGCTGCGTAGGCGATTTCGCGGCAGATCATGAGTAACTAGGAGGCAGAGGGAAGTGAAGGAAGCGGCTCATCATCCAATGGGGCCGCTGTTATACAGATTGGTGATAACAGCTGGAGGGAGCTCAGCCAAAGGGCTGATTACGCCTATTAGATCGGGTATCGAACGCATCCTTGAACGATTTTGCTGTAACCCCATATTTAGCACTATTTACGTATTGTTCCATTTTGGTTTAGCTACTGAATCTATTAGACATGGATTTTCCTTATGACTAGGGTTCAGTATAAAATCCGATGGTTTCTATGTAAAGGAGATATTTAATTATTGTAATTTCCGAGCATTGATAGTTTGTGATTATTTTGCTTTATCAGTTTTAATGGAGACTTGTTGTCTAATCGTTTCATTATCATCTGAAATTCCACGGAACCATATTTTTGCCTGTCAGTGCTTCCATTTGTGTCAGCGATGTGATTATAGATTTTCATAGATCCAGTGTGGATGTTCGAAACCTTCCTTCGTGATTTTGCACGATGAATTTTGAAAGGCTACAGCAAGAATACGATTGGTACGTGAACAATAGATGCCAGTATAAAAATTGATACTAATACTGCTAATTGTTTGTAATTTATGCTAACAATTTTTTAAATAAAAAAATAAACAAAAAAATTAAATTAATATCGGACGGCTTAACTAGCAAATGCTCTTTACCCTGAGAAAATTTCTTTTCTCAGCTGAGAGTCGAAACCAGGCCACCGGAGTTCAGACACCAACGCCTCCTGGTAGACCACTCGGCCTCCTGTGATGGCTCCATTTATACTATTTATTTATACTTATAATTTTTGAACTGATTAAAACTCGATAAGGTATGACAGATCGTAAATATAATGTACCTATATAAATGCACCTGAAGGAAACAAATTCTACCTACCTGCCTACCTACCCTAGACAAATACTTATTGGTTTATTATTTTCAATAAGGAACCTTTGGAATCGAGCATGAAAAAAAAAAAAAATAATGTTAACCCTCCCTCAAAATTTGATGGTTTCCTTTTCAAGGTAGTAGAATCCGAAAACGGAATTTGAAAAACGCCGTACTACGCAATTTCCTTAGTTACTATGAACCAAAATTAATGAAATTTGGTTTGTAGGTCTCATTTGGGGTTTAGTTGGTCTGCGAAGCTCGGCGTTAATGTCAGTCATCTCTAAGGGGTGAAAAATAGGGGTTGAAATTTCCAGGACGCCGTTATCTCAAATTTTTTTTACGTTTTTAAACAGTTCTCTAACTTGGGAGTTTTTCGAGACCACCAGCGCATTGTACGTCCAGCCGTTTGTTCATAGTAAGGCCCTCAAGTTTGCACAGACAGGCGTCGTCAACAGGAGGGTGAATCAAATTGTATACATTCAGCCCAGATGTAATTGCTAGGGACGCGCGCTACAATATTGTCCCCAATATTGGAAATGCGAGTTTGGTTGGTCCCAATATGGGGGGGGGGGGGGGGGTTGCTCATAGTTTCCAATGGTTTTCAATTGATATCAGTCTAGATCTAGAGGTTACTGGGAATTCAATCGTTTTCAATTGGAATTGGATTTCATTTGGAAATGTATTTCAGTTTGAATTAAATGGTTTTCAATGCAATACGTTGGCATAAGATCACTGGAAGAAGGTGGGCCGCAATGAATTTCAATCAATAAATTTATTCACGAAGTTCCCTTATGGATTGTTGTGGGGAATAATAGACTTGTCTGAGCGCCTGCTGTGATGTGCGGAGGATAGTTGTAAATGGTGGAGGTGGTGAAGGGCAAAGTGCTGTGAATTTCGAAACGCTTGGATCGTATGACAACTGCGCACAAACTCTAAATTTTTATTGGCCTTTCGAATACCTCGCATTTTGCGTTGAGGCGCCGGCTTTTGTTTCTCAACGGGACGTTTATTCTACCCAATTCCCAACCTCATCCGCCATTCCACTGTACGGCTCCAATTTCTAAGTGGTTACTCGACTGGGGCTTTCCTTGTGGTGGGACGGGGGTGTTAGGGGGAGCACGAGGGTAGGTATTGATTGACCACAGAAAACAGTGATCTACGCAGAAGGGGAATCTATACTGAAAATAATTAACCATTTTGTAATAATTTGCAGCGTTTTATTTATTTAATACAGGCAAGACCAATTACACGGATAAATACAGCGTGGCAGAGCAAAGAAACAAGAAAATAATATTACTTAACATACCACTGGAGGAAAAAAAATCAAAAGAAATTACAATACATTGACAAACTGGGTGAGGAGGCTATGATCGATTTCAATTTAGCTGCAGCGTCGTTGAAGAGGTCGTAGTCTGGCTGTAGATTTAGAAGCAGGTTGGCTGACCGGGGAAGGCGATGAAGAGGACGATTGAGGTTGGTTGGATTCTTGATATAAAGTGAGAATAATTCGAGTTCAAGACAATTTAACAGTGGCAATGCGCACCAGAAATGTTGTCAAAATGTAAAAACAATAAAATACCTATGCTGCTCAGACCATATTACCACTGAATCAAATTCTATAGAATCGTTACCTATTTACAAAACCAGCTCGCCAAAAATCTATGTCAAGCGGATCCACTTTAATGCGGTTTACTAGCCGTATCTGAATATTGAAGGTCGAAAAAGCACATTAATTATGCCCATGGATGATTCGTTGAACGGCTGAATCCAAGGATATAGTGGCAACCAAGCTTGGAATACTTAAATGTATCATTGGATATATATCTGTTGAAGACGCCAAATCAAGTCTGTGGTAACATCGACAGAAGCATACGTGCGACTTCTCAAGTGCAATTAATGATATCGAGGAAACGAGTCCGTCAACTATCCAACAGCGATGTCATCCAAAAAACGCTGCAAATCCCTGCACTACGGTTTATTATTTTGTATAGAATACCCTTCTGTTACAGATCACAGCTCTATGTATAGATAAACCGTCTATATAATATAATATGTACTATTCTATGCATAATTATGTAGATCGCAGACCCTCCGTAGGTTAGTACCTAACCCCGTACTCGTTACTAGGTACCTACCTAAATCACGAGTTAAATGTTGCTAAAATAATTCTGCCGATGACAAACAGTACCTAACAAAAAGAAACACACATAATGAAGTTCTGAAAAGAAATTGTTGATGAGGAGTGAAAAAAGTTGCAAAAGTACCTACCAACAAACTCCAGCCCCTTCTACGTATGTATATGGTATAATGAACCGTTGTGTAATAATTTACCGTTGAGTAATGATTTACCGTAGTAATAATTTACCCATCAATAATACTTCAACGTTTGTTCAAGTTTCACTACCTACCAACAAACTCCAAAAGAGCCATCATTTTTCAAGCGAAATAATATCACAGAACAACCAACTCGACTTCATACTCGGCCAATATAATCAGGTGATCCCTACCAATGATTGGCCGTATTCACAAATTCCTATTGTGGGCGCGTCTCTGGTTACGAGATTTGGTTTGAATTGTATACAATTTCATTCACACTGGAGTCGAAAATGCCTGTCGGTGCAAACTTCGGGGCCTTACTGTGAACGAACGGCTGGACGTACGATGCTCCGGATGGTCTTAAAAAACTCGCAAGTTCAAGAACTATTTAAAACCGTAAAAATATTTACGTAAAAAAATGGTATAGGCGTTTTGAAAATTTCAACCCCTATTTTGAACCCCTTAGAGATGACTCACAGTAACGTCGAGCTTCGAGGACCAACTAGACGCCGAACGGAACCTATAACCCGAATTTCATCAATTTTTTTTCATGGTAACTAAGAAAAGTGGCCCGTACGGCGTACGGCGTACGGCGGACAGACAGAAATATTTTTATTGCAGTTTTGGATTCTACATACCTTGAAACGTAAACCATCAAATTTTGAGGGGGGGTAAGAATTTTTTTTTTCATGCTCGATTCCAATGGTTCATTATTGAAAATAATAAACCAAAAGTAGGACGTTATTTGTTTCCGTACATGAATTAGCCAACCGAGGTCGTGGCATTGGTTGAGTTCAATGAGAAAGAAAAAGGAACCAACCTCCCATTGTATTCAGCTCGAGATGATCAAATCAATTTATCCTACTCTCCCTTGCTCAAGACAATTGTCACAGTCGGCAAGGAGTTCCTAATGGAGCCCACAATGGCGGGATACAGAAGGGGGCGAAAGATTAGTCGAAGTGATTGTGCCATTACGGGGGATCATGGCGGTAGTGCCAGGCTTAAGTTTAAACTGAGCCTATGGCGTAATGAGGACTTCCTCCATCATTCGCATAATATGTTCTGTGAAGGGTGAATCACCGTCAGATCTCGACATCCAAGATGCTGATGATCAATAATACAGCAGGATGTATGACCTTATTTCTGAGTCTGTGACGGTATATGAGAATCCCGTCCTAATGGACCAGGGCTGTTCGTATGAAAATTCCGATGTTAATAATAGATGATGTTATGTGTAGCTGATGTTAGGTTTTGGAACTTTTCTGCGTCATCGAATCCACGATGAATCGCGAACGCTGGGCTTTTACGAAAAGTTTTTGTACGTATGATCATATTAATGCACGTGTCAGCAGGCGATAGGATATTGGAATCATCTTGTGCCCGCGTTAGATGGTAACAAAACATACTTGCTTCCAAATTTAACACCATAATATTGGTTCCACATTATCAGGTTCATGCTGTGTAGGCAGTAACTAAGTTATTTGTGGTTAGACACAAATAACTACTTTTATGACACTTACTGGTTTTATGGCACGACTTGGAGAGTCCTTCTGCTGATGAGTCAGACTGCTAAAACCCATTTTCAAAAATAATTAATAATAACTTTCAACAACAATTTTCAACAATAATTAAATGTCATCGGTCCGCTTCGGAAATGTGTGATTGTTAATGCGATGCATCAACACTCATCAAAACCACTTTTCTCACATTATTTTAGTATCCGTGCGCCATTACTATCCGCTGTTGAATGTTTGAAGGTAAAAGTTTGCTGAATTCCTTATTAAAATAACTCATTGTTAGCCAATAACATGAAGTCTGGAACTGGATAGAAAGTAAATCTGAATAAATCTGCCTTGCATTCCTTCTATGTATCTACGATCCTTGTAAAACTAAGCTCAAATCTGTTGAATGTTTCCGATCGTCCCGAAATGAAACACCAAATCCGAAACTCCCGAAACTCTCTTCCGCAATTGTTCAACTATTTGTGTGAGAACCAATCCGGTTACAAACGGTTTATTATAATATCTAAGCAGAAGGGGCATCTATACAGGTAAATTATTACACAACGGTTTATTATTCATCTTATACTTCACGGATAACTAGAAAAAAATGATGAATGATCAGATTATTGAATCCAGCGCATTTGTATGAAACTTTAATTCCTGGGCCGGCTCCAGTATACTCGATTTAGGGCTTTCCTGGGGGAGCTCGAGGGTACTGACCACAGAAAACAGTGATCTACGAAGAAGGAGCATATATATAGGTAAATAATAAACCGTTGTGTAATAATTTGCAGCGCTTTTATTTCGCATCAAACACGTGTTTGCACACGTTCGCTCGCGCGCACTTTCTTCGGTTTTGGTGAGGCCGGAGGCCGCCTCTTCATGGATCCTTCACCACGGTAAAGCGCCCTACCACACTGCCCTGTACATACGCGAATTTTTGGCTCAGAAACACTTACCAACACTTCCCCAGCCACCCGGACCAACACTTAAAGTCCCGACCTGGCTCCCTGCGATTTGCTTATTTTTCCCAAGCTGAAATTGCATCTAAAGGACTCATTTTTGGGCAGTCGAAAACGTTCAACAACGTGTTACGAGCGCTCTCCGCAGACATGCAGAAAATGACTGCCCATTGCCACGATGAGTGGAAAAATCGCTTGAACCGCTGTGTAGCTTCTGAGGGAGCACAGTTTGAAGAGGACAACATTGAATTATAATTGTTTTCAAATAATATGAATTTTTGAAAATCACTCTCATTAGTTTTGGAATGCACCTCGTAGTCCAACAAATTTTCGGTCTCCACCACTCTCACAACCACATGAATGTTTGGTCGCTTGAAATGAAATTGTTCGTCGATGTCCGAGTTGAATAGTTCGGCCCCATTCATCGCCCTGGGGCTCTCCATGGCAAGAGGTTGGATGTGCTCCAAGAGTAGTGTTGAAATTGCGGTCCTCTTGGATTTAGTTTTGGTGTGCACATAATAAGCGAACGATCTTGTCCCTGTAACGTGCTGTTCGTTACTACCCCTATCGTGTTCCTGCTTCCGCGTCGCCTGTGGGATTCCCATTCCCCCTAACGTGTTACAGCCTTCAAGAGAAGGTAGGTATAGTAAGTAAAGAAAGTAAAAAAAAAAGTTGGAATCGCCAATCTTATTCGTACTTTCTTGGCATCATATTTCTTACTGACCACTCGAGTATTAATGAATGTAACAACAGTTCACGGGAGGCTGAGGTTAATCAAATAAGCTAGATTTTGATATGTCTTTATCGCCTCAGTCAGAAATCTGGGCCATCTAATATAGCAAACATCTCGTCATGCACAGGTGAAAGTGACCGGGTCGGTAGGTAGGTACTGTAAACACCTTTTAACAATCAAGGCCAACCTTCCATATCTCAAGTTTGGCGGGTGATTGACCTGTTCAAAGCATTAGACAATGACCGATACAATCTTGTAGATCTTCTTAATTACCTAATTGAAAGGTACATTTTAGATGTGCGGCGTTGATAATTTCGGAATCCTTCGTGTTTTCCGGTCCTCAAGATCGCTCAGGGTACTGCGGAACTTTCCGCTACGGAAACAAATACGAGAAAAACATCATCTCGAGCGTGAGTTTACAGTCTGCGGACTTGTGGAGGGGAGATACGGGCTCTGAGACGAAGCTGATGATGATTTTCCCGCACAACGGATACCGACACTTCGAGCCGGTTTCCTTAGAAACTTTGAAAAATTTCTTGCTGCCAGGACGGAATGTGGGCTAATGACAGAAATCCTTCGGGAGCTCCGTTAGACGAAGTGTCTGATGGAGCTCGCGTGAGCACCGCGAATCGGCCTGTGTTAGCCGACACACCCTGACGGTTTCTGGACGGCCGTTCCCACGGGATGCTGGATACACCTCGGTCATGCAACTGTGTCTTACGGATGATGAAAATACCTTCGCCACGGAAGGGTGGAAAAGTGCAGTTACTCATAAGATCGGTGAACGTATAATATAGTTCTGAATATAGTTTTATGGAGAACGCAAACTAAATCATTCGGGATCAGTGCTGAGGAGTAATCCGCAAAATATCGTGTTCGTGGATACGTAACTGTCGTATACCTACCACATAATCTACCTGATGTTTCGAGTTGCTCAACCCTGTTTTGTCTGCTAAGTACAGTACGCCCAGAGGGCAGTGTACAATCTTTTTGGACGAATTAGATAGCTTCCAAAACGTTCAAATGGAGGCCAAAGTAGTTGTAATCGTAGTAGCGGCACTGGATGGAAAGGGGCCACACTCTGTTATGGATCATCTCCTGTCGTTTCATGGAGCTAGACATAAGGTATATTTACACGGACAACTGCTAGGGTCCCAATATTAACATGTATCATGTTTTAGCCCTGGGGTACTAGCATTTTTTGCGAGTCGATTTTGCGCGTCAATTTTGAGCGTCAAATTTGAGCGTCAAAGCGTCAAATTTTTTCGCGCACAATGCATAGTGGTTTTCACGTACAACCGAGTAGTTGCTAGGGAAATGAAACTTCTTTCATTTTTATCGGACAAAAATCGTTTTCCATTCGTTGGAAAGCTCTTGATTTATCACGAATTTATTTCGTATTTGTTCTTGGTATTTATTTCCTAGTTTCATACTATAACTATATAAATGAATGTTATAAATGGATAGTAAACAATGACGCCTGTTTGGTTGTCACGTTTTAACATGTATCATATGGTGCTCAAGAAATGTAGACAAGACATCGTCAGAAGAAACGAGCACATACGTTTCAAGTAGTAGATTTCTACCTAGCCTTCACTTTTCGAGTTAATAACATGATACATGGTTGCAATTTTTGGTTCTTAAACATAAATAAATTTATGAAATGTGATTGCCCGGCTGGCTCCGGTACTGGTTTTAGGGATCTCTTGTAGGAATTGTTCCCAGTTATGTACGGTTTTCACTGTTGCGAGGACTACCGAGAAAATAAAGATCTCATAAAAATTAGCGTTTCATTTCAACTGTGTATAGGTAAAAATTCGAAGGTATTTCGCATGAAGCTTATTTTATTAACATGTATCATGTTTTAGCCCTGGGGTACTAGCATTTTTTGCGAGTCGATTTTGCGCGTCAATTTTGAGCGTCAAATTTGAGCGTCAAATTTGAGCGTCAATGCGTCAAATTTTTTCGCGCACAATGCATAGTGGTTTTCACGTACAACCGAGTAGTTGCTATAGGGAAATGAAACTTCTTTCATTTTCATCGGACAAAAATCGTTTTCCATTCGTTGGAAAGCTCTTGATTTATCACGAATTTATTTCGTATTTGTTCTTGGTATTTATTTCCTAGTTTCATACTATAACTATATAAATGAATTATATAAATGGATAGTAAACAATGACGCTTGTTTGGTTGTCACGTTTTAACATGTATCATCTATGGAGCTCAAGAAATGTAGACAAGACATCGTCAGAAGAAACGAGCACATACGTTTCAAGTAGTAGATTTCTACCTAGCCTTCACTTTTCGAGTTAATAACATGATACATGGTTGCAATTTTTGGTTGTTAAACATAAATAATTGTAGTTGGATTTGTGATTGTAATAATTAGTGTTCTTACATTACCTATTTAGTTTCTCAATTGAATTCGTGTCCAACTCGTGAGATGGCTTGCAAGTTGTAATAATAGGTAGGTACCTACATACCTACACTAAACAATTTGGGGGTGCTTGGCAGGTAGGTAGGTAGGTCCTCGTTCATGTTCAGGTAAGTACAATTTATCCACCGTTTCACATAACTTACACGTCATCTCACAAGTCGGACACGAATTAAATTGCCAATAGAAATGCCTAAGTAATGTAAGAATAAAATAAGCTTCATGCGCTGCGAGTTGCATGTCCCTCTTTCCAAAGGACGCAATGAGGATGTGAGAGGGCGACTCCCAACTGAGATATGGTATGGGAGGTAAATTACGTAAATACGTAAAACTAGACCACGGGGTGTATACTCGTAACTCCATACAAATGAGCTTGTTATGTCACTACGAATATAAAATACCTGTAACTTCCCAGGTTTTTATTTTTTTAGAGGTTTTCAGGTTGTTTAAAGTTAAGAGTTTTTGCCGTTTGACTCAACAATAGCTTTCGATATAATTTTGTGATAAATATTGAGTATAATCCCCATACACAATAAATTCATGTTTCCATATAGGAGTTTGGTGGAATTACCTGTGGGAAAAAGTACCTGCGAATCGAAAACCTCAGTAATCAGCTATATCAATGAAGAGTCTATCCAAGTTATGGAAGACTCATGTTTTCTTCTGAAGCGACAAATGGATTTTTGTCCATTTAAACAACAAAAAAATGCATAGGATATCAGTATAGGTACAATCGGAATTAAGATCAAGTAAATGGAGAGAAGCTGGGAATTGATTAATTACTATAATATGTAAAAATGTAGAGTAGGTATATGTATCAACTTTAGTCCCTATCAGTATATTATTTCTCCCGGTATTGCATCAGATAGGGATACAGCAAGTACCTATTTATTTAATTTATTTGTCTACATAATATCACCAAATATAATTTTGGGTGCATTCAGTAGTAGGTACATTATAACCAAATTTGAATAGTACATAGTTGGATATGCAATTATTTTACATAAGTATGTAGGAATTTGATACCATTGAACCATTACTCGTTTGTTCTCCTTCTCTTACAAGGATGCTGATAAGCCCACATGAGCTTAAACCAAGGTCTTGGGGTTTTTGAAGGTAAGATAGCTTGAGCTGCTCTCAGCACGTTGCATCGCATCTTTCCAACTTGTTCACAAAATTGGACGCATGCCTCGCGCAAAAGCAAAATCATGTACAATCTCAAAAAAGTGGGTATATAGCTCCTAAACGACTAGAAGAAGGAAGCTTGGGGGAGACTCGGAGAAAAAAAAGGAGGATCGGAGTTAAAGGACAAAGTGACAGAGAAGACTTCTATAACAACTATATATATATAAAAGTTAAAAAATATGAGCCGGTCAGTGATCGAGGAGAGGTTAGTGCCTAAACACAAGAGTTTTTTTCATTATGATAACGCATCAGTCTTTGGTGTTAGTGGTTATGAAGTCTGGACCGTCCTGAATAACCTGCCATCAACAGTTGAAATTGCCACTTGCCTACTTCTGAATGATTGCTTTCGTGAGAACGATGTGTATTTTGCCCCTAATGATAGGAAGGTACATCATTCAAGAAGAGGAGCAAGGATTTTGACCGTTCCAGACCCACTTCTTTCGATGTCTTCACCGAAGAACAACTCAAGCTAGCGGTTCTTTCCGTCTCATTTCAAACGCTACCGGTACTTTGTCCAAGTGTATATCCCTAACTCCAAATGTAACCAAGATTTTGAAACCAGAAGGAAACTGTAACAATGCATGATATCCTGTAATTCACTGACTTACCCTCAAGCGCGATATACGCACTTTAAACGATCCAATTTCTTCTCTCCTCCACCTTCACTGTCAAAAAAAGTTTTCCGTGAGTTTTAGCGATCATTTGTGAATCCACCGAATTTATTTCACTCGTTTTAGCGTGAAATCAATCTTTTCTCACTTAACTATCCAAAATTAATAAATAATGTGTTCGAATTTTGATATTTGTAAAACGCAACTGTTGAGGAAATTGTCAACGTTTCGGTGAGTGCATAGATGAATTGGTGTGGACATGAGACATGTTGATTCGTGTTCGTACCAAAAGTGATGAATAAAGTGGATACCTATTTGGTTGTCATAGAAGATAATATTATATTTGCAATTAAAGCTTAGAAACATGTAAAATATTTCATTTCTCCTCAATAAACCGGTAGAGTAGCCCATGATAAATTGGCTTTATCGTTAAATAACAGTAGTCGGTTATTATTTAATTTATTAAAGTATATTGATTTAGTAGAGAAGGGTCCGTTTTGAAAGGTTAGCCTAAAGGAGTCTTGGAGGAATTTTTATTTATACATTTCTCCGATTATAAATATACATATTCGGGACCAACTGAGCACCAGTCACAATATTTGTTTGAGCTCAGAACTGTGATCTTGACAGAAGGCTACATATATTTTTACAGAAAATAACAAGCCGTTGGGGAAGTGGAAACACATTGTTATCATAAATGTAGGCACTTGTTGAAGGGGTGATAAGGGCGTATTCCTGGATATCAGATAATCACACTGAATGAATTTGAACAATGAAGAGCGACCCATCAACAAATGAATGACAAAGGGGTTGCTGTCAAACTGTCACAACTTTCGATCTCACGTCATTTGAAATGTCGCGGCCGCAGTTATCTTCTGATAACGCACTTGCGCGGTCCGTCCTTCATCCTATAGTCGCCATAATCTAAATCTGCCTACCATCCAAATTTGATTGCCAACAAGATTATTAATTGCGCTGTTATTAGCATTTAACCTTCCTTGGAAAATGTTCCTACGGATAGGACTTCAACCCGAATTCACCCAAATTGTCCAACCCCGTGACGGAAGTCGCCTTTCCAAATTGTTGAACAAGGATTGAACAGCTTTCAGCTTCTATGTTTTATTATAATATGTTTTAGTATGTTTTCGATCCTCAGTTTCATAATCCTGGGTATGCTTTGTTTCAGAGGCGCAATGTGGGAGGAGGCGTTCCTGGATGCTGTAGGGAAAGCCGAAGATTCAAAAATTTTCAAATATATATCAACGGGTAAGTTTGGTACCCAATCCATAAAGCCCTTTTCCTACTCGAAATAGCCCATTTTTCATGTATACTTCGACAAGTGTGTAGGTAATATACGCATAAAATCATAGTAGCATCTCAACCTTGTTAATAGTCCACTATCAGCTGTGATTGGATTAACAATGAGTAGATAAAGCTTCTCGCCTACCAATGAGTATGTACTTTCTATATAGCCAAGCTATAACCACTGTGTCACGACAAATTCTATCTTAGCATGAGAGTTTCCTAACATAAGATGTGCGCTCAAATACTTAGTTCAATGGTTTAAAGTATAACCTTCTACGAGTATAATTATTTGACATACAATTCTTGGCTCGTACCATTACAGTTACCGGAAATTAAGTTCTATTATCGATTTCCTCAGCTCGTTTCGCCTCGAGAACACTGGATATTGAACTCGAGAAAAACACGCAGGGCGTTGTGCCGTACTTCGGTTCAACCTTCGTGATCATGGCAGTTTTCTCGACCATCACCTGCATGATGTCTGACTGGGTCCGCTCTAAACCTCTGCTGGGAATCCTCGGCAATGTCTCGGCAGCAATGGGCACGATCGCTGGTTTCGGTCTGGCCATCTACTGCGGCATCCCCTTCATCGGCATCAATCTCGTGTCTCCTCTTCTCATGTGCAGTAAGAAATCAGTTTGTCTCAGATATATGTTTGTTATTTTTTATTCGACCCGGTAAGAGTTGCTTCATTTGGCTTGACCACAAGAGGGGAATCCGTATTACCTACAATACTCCTCCCAAGTTGAATGACGACGATGGAGTCGTCATCCTTTACAAAGTATTTGAGTTTATATTTACGTACCTACCTACTTACATTATTATCTTTGTTCGCGCAGTCCCTTAGAGCTTGTTCAGAGCAACCCGGGCATGCGCAGTAAGGGTGAGGCAGAGATTCGCTGTTTGTGCAGGCCCATGGCGAGCTCCGAGCCAAGTGGTCCGGTGGTCGTGCTCCCGGGGCAGATTATTCGGTGTTCGTGCTGGCCACGGGGCTTCCTCCGAGCTGCTCTGAGCAAGCCCTCCCGTGCCCCACGAAAAGACCAGGGGCAGCTAAGCACTGCTCTTCCGCGCATGCAATCTCGACCGGTTTGAGCTGCCTGTACTCCGGACAAGCTCCAGGCTCACCCTGCTCCGAGCGAGCGTGTTCAGAGCTCACCCTACACCAAGCCAGTTCGGTTCAAGGGAAAACTGAACTTGCTCGGAGCTAGCCCCAAGGGGACAGCACGAACAAAGTCCTTCAGAGCTTGTTCAGAGCAACCCGGACATGCGCAGTAAGGGTGAGGCAAAGATTCGCTGTTTGTGCAGGCCCATGGCGAGCTCCGAGCCAAGTGGTCCGGTGGTCGTGCTCCCGGGGCAGATGATTCGGTGTTCGTGCTGGCCACGGGGCTTCCTCCGAGCTGCTCTGAGCAAGCCCTCCCGTGCCCCACGAAAAGACAACTAAGCACTGCTCTTCCGCGCATGCAATCTCGACCGGTTTGAGCTGCCTGTACTCCGGACAAGCTCCAGGCTCACCCTGCTCCGAGCGAGCGTGTTCAGAGCTCACCCTACACCAAGCCAGTTCGGTTCAAGGGAAAACTGAACTTGCTCGGAGCTAGCCCCAAGGGGACAGCACGAACAAAGTCCTTCAGAGCTTGTTCAGAGCAACCCGTGCATGCGCAGTAAGGGTGAGGCAAAGATTCGCTGTTCGTGCAGACCCAGGGCGAGCTCCGAGCCGAGTGGTCCAGTGTTCGTGCTGGCCACAGGGCTTCCTTCGAGCTGCTCTGAGCAAGCCCTCCCGTGCCCCACGAAGACCGGGGGCAGCTGAGCACTGCTCCTCCGCGCATGCAACCTCGACCTGTTTGAGCTGCCCGTGCTCCAAACTAGCTCCAGGCTCACCCTGCTCCGAGCGAGCGTGTTCAGAGCTCACCCTACACCAAGCCAGTTTGGTTCAAGCGAAAACTGAACTTGCTTGGAGCCATACCCAAGGGAACAGCACGAACAAAGCTATCACAGAAGCCTACTACAGGACTGGAAGCTTGGGTTTCGGTCTGTCCCTGGAAGCAGCTGGTTCACTGTTTATGTTTATTATTTCATTTTTTAGGCAAGACATCGCACATCTTAATACTAATACTCAGTCACCACATAACAGCAGCGCTAGCTTGTATGTAGGTATCTTTGGGAAAAAACGAAAAAAAAAAGACAGCTGTTTGGAGTCGCTTTCAAACTGGTATAACCGGCTATTGTTTGTTACTGACGATGGTTTGATCACCGAAACCGATATAACAGTGTATTTGTTGTATATTAGTGTAAATACGAGTAGACAACCTTTCCATAAATCCGTTTTTCTTTTGGTTTTTTTATGATCTATCATTAATTTTTATCCGCCCTTTAATTTATAATTCTTTCAATTAGGACGGCATTCGTATTCATTCATTCTCCTTGTATTCAAGAAATATCTACAAGACGGTAGAGGTGAGGACAGAGTAGAGACAAAGAGTTGTAATAATGATCATTCGAACGCAATAAATCGTTCAATATTGATGATGCATGGCATACCTCCAACTGTGTGGATTGAATCGTCCCGGAGGTACATTTCGGGAACACAATCAAAAATAATGCCAAAGTAAATTATAAGTTATCGAGCAAGGAAGGGGTGTTTTTAGAGAGGATCATTACGCACTGTATCTGTTCAAATTCCTCAAATTTGGAATTTTAGCTCGCAAATTTATCGGCTGTCTTTGTTTTTCCCGCCACATCCCAGGTATTGGTATTGATGACACATTTGTGATGCTGGCCGCTTGGAGGAGAACGCCAATCACAGCTTCTGTGCCCGACCGACTTGCAGCGACTATGGCAGAAGCTGCCGTTTCCATCACCATCACATCAGTCACCGACATGGTCAGTCTTTGGATCGGTATGCTGAGCCACTTCCCCAGCATCAAAATATTCTGCCTCTACTCGAGTAAGTGAATTTATTTGGTTAAGCTGTCAAATTAATGAGGAATAGACGTGCGTTTTTTTTTTCTATTCTTTCAAACTGTAGGTCTAACGGAGAGCTTTCCAAAAATGTGCTATAATATGATGGGCTGGAAATGAACAGAACTGGGCGAAAATGGGGAAGGAAAACGCGTGCGACGTCATCTGGTATTTTCCCTCTCGCTCCCGCACGTGCGAACCGAGTGAGAGGGAAATAGATACCAGATGACGTCACGCGACCCACGTCCATTCCTCATTATCCCGGATAAAATTGTACCTGTCTATAATATAGTTAAAATTCGCATACAACGTAAATGGGTAGGTAAATCTTAAAAGCTGATTAATGTCTCCATTCCAAAACCAATGGAACATAGGTCTTCCTCATCCATCAAATTATTTACTTACACAATATAATGCGTTTATGCAAAAATGCACAACATACAGCACTTATGTGCATGTACATTTTAGTGCACATATTTAGTGTTTTCTAAAAACTGTAAGCAGCTAAGATTCAGCTCATGTTGCTGTAGAAGCAGTTGGAACCTCAGATACCTCGAGCTTTATTTGAAGCGATACATAATGGATTTCAGGCCATCCCTGCAGTTAGTCTACACGTACTCCCCATTTCCTACGTCCACGCCTTCTGTATTCTGACACAATATTTAGGATATATATTATTCCTTGGCAACTCACGGTCTTCTTTCGTTCCCCCCAAGCCGACTATACTTGCTGTCGATTATAATATAGTCAACCTGATACCGTCAAGCACTTCATTATTCTGCAATTTGACGTAGGTACTGCCTACCCCGTCAATATAACTTACATGTGGACTGATTCGACGTCTAGAGTACAGGTAATAGAGTCCTGCAACAGTATTTGTACATGGATTCATTTTATCTACTTATGAGCAAGAATTTTGTTTAAAATTAAACTACTTATTTATGTTGGATAATCTTACTAAAACGATTATTTTAATTTTTTCAAGGTTTCGCTGTTGGTTTCATTTTCGTGTGGCATATTACATTCTTCGCCGCTTGCATGGCCGTCTCGGGATATTCCGAACAGAAGAACAAGCATTCCATCTTCTGCATACGAGTTGACCCTGTCTCTCTCTCAGGCAAGTTTATTACTTCGTGAATTTTACCGTCAATTTTCATTTATTAAAACCCAAGCTACGATTCTACCAAGAACTAAGTATGCCCTCAAGAAATGAGTTCTGGAGGGGTGAGGATAATATTATGAATAAGTAAAGGGTGCCTGCAATAAATAGAAGAACCTCTCCGGTAAATAGGTAGGACTGGATCTATAATCTAGCATAGTACCTAAGCATAGTATCACTCCAAGAATGATGACGGTAGGTGCCTACTCACCTTGTCAAAAATCATTACAATGTATTGTTGAATAAAAAGGGTTAAAAAGGGGGGGTTTAAAAAGGGTTAGACCAATCTAAATGTTCCTGCTGAAGAGGCAATGTTTTGAAGATCTCTCTCTAAATAGAAAGAGATTAAAATAAAATAAATAAATAGTAATAGTAGTGATAATTTTAAAAAATAAAGAAAAAATAAATAAAAGTAACCGTGATCAACTTTTATTAATGTCTTCATAAGACATAATTATATTGTTTTATCTATGAACCTCAATATTATCGATAATGTTACCTAAGCAAGGTGAGCGCATTTCTCCTACTTATATTGAACATAGGTAGGTACCTACCAACCTAAGTAAATATTCATAAGTACCTACTAGGTAAATAAATTCACATAGGTAGGTAGATAACCTGCCTTCCTAAGTTATGACCTAACAGATTAACAAACTGTGGTTATGCTATCCCGCAGAGCACATCTGTTGTGCAGGCTCTCCTACACGCTGCTTGCTTGAAGGCTTGAATGAGTAGAAGATTTGAAAGTGTTGAAAGAATAGAAGTGATCTAACCAAGGGTTTTAATGCTAACTTACAATTCTGATTGCATTATGACCCAAGTCTACTTAAATTCGACAATACCATTAAGAAATGTAATTATATATCCACAGGGAACAGATCGTTCCTGTACAGAATATTCTGCACTGGGGGTATCAATCCCAAGGATCCAGACAACCCCCTCGACAACCCAGAAAATGCGCTTATGGTCTTCTTCAGGTAAACGATCTCATTAGATTTTAGTACGTGAGTGTGATAAACGTTCAGATTTTGATGACAGTATTTTCATTCACATCATGCAATTCTGACCATACTCTCGTTGGATTTGAAGATGCAATGTCTTCGCGTTGTTTCATATTTCAAAATACCTTCACTTTAAGTACCTATTTTGTCCATTACTGGAATTATTGAGTAGGTACAGCACGAAAAGTTGAATGAGCAGCACAAAAAAGTCGCGAAAACACAACCAAAGATTCTGTACCGTGAAATGCACAGAGGAAGTGGATGGTGGATCAAGACATAGACACGAAAAATGTGACATCACGCTCAGGGAGTGGGCGGAGTCAGCTGAAGCCGGCGTTTTGGCTGGGTCTCAGAAATTTAAATTTCATTTATTTTTATAAAATCACTGGCGCGTCTGAAACAAATTTTTCTTTCACCATTCGTCTTCAAATTCAATCCACTTTTGATTTCCGCAATAAAATTTAAAAAAATTGTGCAAGTTCCTCATTACGGGAATGAGCATACGTGCCTGACGATCATGCTGTACCAGTTAGTTTTATGGTGAACTGGATGAAGTCCCTTGACGGAAAATTACTCTCCCAATTATCATCATTTGAGATAATATTAGGTTTGAATGCAAAAATCACTCGATAAAGCGAACTGGAGCTTAATTTTCCAATAACTGGTGTAAGGTGTTTCATACCATGTTTTTTTCATTTTGAACGCAAGAATATCAAAATGATGGAATATTCAAGAATATTCAAACTATAGAACTATTTAAAATCCACACTCCAGAAATTTTACAGTAAGTACCTATAAGTGGTATAAAACTTGAGCATTTGATTTCGTGGCGTAATAAAACGACCTCAGAATTTATTGGGTCAAAATGCAAACATCGGATGAAAAGAGAACGATGGGTTACGAATTCTCCTTCTTTTGGCTAAATTCTATTCAGAAATTAACAGCTATTGACCACATAATGAGGTGTTTATGTCGGCCAGTCTAGGTAGAAAACGAGTGTGAAATTTGAATTTCTGAGTTCCCGCTAGAGATCAGGCAAATTATCGAGTGTTTCAACTCAAATCCCTCTGGTGCATCAATTCAAACGATTGTTGTGCAGAACCGCAATGGATGGACGGAACCGCGAATTTATAAGTAAATTTAAAAAGCACGTCCTCAAAATCAAACCAAGGGATATGTGACGGCAAAGGTTCTAAAAGGTTTCCAGGAAGCTTTGCCATTTCTAATGTTGGGTTGTTGGCCTCACTGAGAACAATCGCCTCCGAGGCTTTGTTCCGCCCTCTTGGACCAACAGCCCATCAGATGATACGTCATTTTTTGCCGCATTTTTACTTTTAATCGCCGTCATTTAAAAAATACTGATTATTTTTTTAAACGGGCTTCAAACTACAATTTTTTCAAGAGTTCTGAATATTATTTTTCAAATTTTTTGTGTGACAAAAATGCCCCATTGCATTGGAAGTATGGTGTCGTTTGGTTACTGTATCAGGTGTGTTTGATAAAGTAATTTATTTGTAGGTAATAGGAAGCTTACAGCGGTTTCCCTAACAAATAGGTCCTTCATCTTATCTTAAATTGTATCTTTATATTGACATCCTATCGTGTAGGTCTGTCGCAATTGAGTAAAAATTTATATCCTCGAAAAAGCAGACTTTGAGCGTTCAGAAACTTTTAACGTTCATAACTGGTGAATCTCCCTGCTTACCGTTATAACTGGTAAACATTCAACCGCGCATTTGATTGTGTCCAACAGTGGATGTGCCAGGGTTGAAATTTTATATCTTTTGATCCCAGAATCTTGTGTACGTAGCACCTTTACATAATATACCTACTCTGAATTCGGTAGACATTTTTCTATATTTTTCATCCAGTTAACCGTAGGTAGTTTTTGATTATCCGTGGAACGTTAATGGCGTTTTTTCTGTACTGTGAATGATTTGTTTTTTCCCCACAGGGACTGCGTTGCTCCTTGCCTCGCCAAGTGGCCAGTTAAAGTCATCATAATCATCCTCTTCGCTGGATACCTGGCAGGTGCTTGCTACGGCGTCACAACTCTCCAGGAGGGCCTGCAAAGGAGGAAACTCTCCAAAGCCGACTCGTACTCTATTGTTTTCTACGATCGTGAGGACATCTACTTCAGAGAATTCCCGTACAGGATGCAAGTAAGTGCAAATCGTGATTGACTTGGTAACAGAATAACAAAGCTATTGTTCGTGGATGGCAATTCAGGTTTTTACTCAACCGAGACACTGATAAATAAATTTAAAGGAAATGGTAATAATCTACTTTGAGGTTGTCCATCTGATTTTAAAAAAAAATTCCAAATCTTCGTAGTAAATAACATCCAAATTTTGGATTTGTCAAGTTATTCTACCCCCCTCCATCGGGAGCCATTGCCTTAAATCAATATGTACCTATTTCTATGCAGGTGGTCGTAAGTGGGAATTACAACTACTCCGACATAGAGACGCAAGCAAGGATGGAAAATCTGACGAAGACTTTCGAAAAATCGCCATACATTTCCAACTCGCTCTACACCGAGTCCTGGCTTAGGTCCTTCGTCAGCTATGTCAACAGGAACAAAGATTATTTGAACGTGTCCATAGACACAGAACCGGAATTCATTGAAGTTTTGAATGATGTAAGTCCTTGACAAAATAATAAATTATTTATAATATTAAGGCTGAAACTTCATATATTCAGAGTTACCGACTCGGTCTATGAAGATCGCGATAAGTTGGCATCAACAACAAACTTTGGCACTACTATTATAATATTAATTTTCATTATGATCAAGTTATCCATCAGTCTATGATATTGTTTGCATCTTTTCACCATCTGTTGACTTTTGTTAATAATACTATGTATATGTCTTCATTGAACTTAGTTACCAGAAGAACCAATAATTTCAAGTCATAGGTATATATAATTATATATCGTATCATGCTCATCATATCGGGCTCATGGTAAAACGGGATGAAATGAGAGGGGTAGTCTCCCGTTCCACAGTGTTTTATTGAGCAATATTTAAAGAGTTGTAATTGGGACCCGTTTCGGATTTTGTTGTTATACATCATCAGCCAATTGAGTGCGCGATATGCAAATTGCACGATTTCAGATGCATTTAGCATGTCGCTTGTTCAGAGGTTCTGTAAGTGCTTGGAGCTCCTGTGATAGCTATGACAGTTATTGTCTAGTGGGTTCTGTAATAAATTATTACTGGTCCGTGTCTCATAAACAAAATTCAATCATGAAAGATAACGTCTCTGTCGCATTGTATGTGAATCAAACTGTAGAAGAATCACTGTTAATCCATCAGTTACTTGCCGAACGTTATAGGTACTTACTTTAGGTCATAAATACTTCAAGCTATCTCTTTACGTTGATTTATTTGAATGTTTCATCAGTTGTGGCTGTTCAAACCAAATCCATTCTCTCTGGACGTGAAATTCAACGAGGATGGTACTCGCATCATTGCGTCAAGATTCATGATTCAAGCTGTCAACATTTCGGATGCCAACATGGAGAAAGATATGGTCAGAGATTTGCGAAGGATCGCCAAGGAATCTGATATCAACGTCACTGTGTTCCATCCGTACTTCGTATTTTTCGATCAGGTAGGGAAGAGTACTGTGGGATGATAACTTCTATGTAAACACTGTGCAATGACTTAGACGACAAACTGCCACATGAAAAACATGCCTTATCCAGCTTACTGGCGAACTTGAAGTCTGATGAATTTTTATCGTTTCAGTTCGAGCTCGTAAAACCAACTTCAATCCAGTCTATGATCGTGGGGGCTGTCATCATGATGATTATAACTTTCATCTTCATCCCCAACTTCCTCTGCTCCCTGTGGGTCGCTTTCTGCATCGTGAGCATAGAGACGGGTGTCGCGGGATACATGGCACTATGGAATGTTAACCTCGACTCCATTTCCATGATCAACCTCATCATGTGCATAGGGTTCTCAGTAGATTTCACTGCTCACATTTGCTACGCTTACATGTCATCGAAGGTAAATGATTACCATCGAACGTTTTTTCTTTTATTTTAATGTTTATTTTGCCTAAATTTTAATCCTTGATCGCACCACAAACTATATTGCTAGCTATATTTTACTAACTTAACTCTTAGCTGTATAACTAACTGTATTTTATCAGCAGCTTTACTTAAGAAGAAATACTGACTGTTTCCAGGCCGAGACATCTGCAGAGAAAATAAAAGAATCCTTGTACGCACTAGGACTACCCGTCTTCCAGGGCGCAACGTCCACAATTCTGGGAGTTGTTGCTCTGGTCCTGGCAGACTCTTACATTTTCCTCGTGTTCTTCAAGATGATCTGCCTTGTCATCCTCTTTGGAGCCCTTCACGGCATGTTCCTCCTGCCAGTCCTTTTATCACTTTTCGGGCCTGGCACCTGTAAAGGGAAGAAGGTATGTTTCGGATAATTTATTTAAATGAACGTCAATCACAGTCAAACCTTCACATATCCTGCATTTGCACAGTTAGCTAATATGAATTTATTCCTCTAAGTCGTGTTAACGTCTCCACATTAGCTAAGATGTTATAAAACACATTCTGATTGTCATTGTAGCAAATCGAGCTGATGCCTACAGACAAATTTCCGCACCCTTACTCCATCCCTCATCCACAATTCAGCAAGAGGGCCGTTGGTTTCGATGGAGACATCCCTGGCAAGTTCATCTCGGATGACAGGGATCTTGGCCTGGGGACATCAGGTGAGGATTCGAGTGAGTCCAGCTCCTCCAAATCCCAGAGAAGGAGAGTGGAGGAAGAAGAAGCAGAGCAAAGGCAAAGGTTAGCTTAAATTCCTTAAAATAATGAATTGCACTGTGGTTTGGAAAACTGCATAATTAAATACACTCATAGGTAGGACGTACTACACGTATTTGCTTATCCACCTGTTCTATAAATGCTTACTTCCGACTTCAGCGTGATTGAGAGGAATGTACTACTGCTACTAGTGTACTGCACGTAGAACTCAAATGACTCTCGCCCCAGGGCCTCTTAACTGTTCCAGCTTCTCAACATTATAACCCATTGACTTGTAACTTGTTTAATGCGTATAGCGGCTATTTATTTATTTATTGAACATACTGGCAAGTTCATATACAGCAACATAATCATAAACAGTCAATCAGTACAATAAGTTGAAAGGTACAAGAAAATTATAGCATCAATATTATGTGTGCATCAATATTATGTGGGAAAATTATTTAAAAAAAAAAAGAATCGATATAAGTAGAAGTCACAGCAGTGTTGAGGGTTGACAGGGAATCATTGAACAAGTCGAAATAAGGAGTTCTGTTCATGGGAGCGTGCTGGATATAATTGGTTGCAGAGAAGGGAACGGAGAAAATAGGAGGAGAACGCGTTGATATTCTGGGAATGTGGAAGGCAACCTTTGAGAGCAAGGTTGGAGAGTCGAGCCAGGAGTTCAACAGCTTATGCCACAAGGTGAGGTCGGCAGTGAATCTCCTGGGGTCAAGAGGCTGGAGGTGGCATGTGCTCATCAGTACACTGTAGTTCGCGGAAGACACCAAACTTGAAGGCGACAAAACGTAAAGATTGGGGTTTTTTCCCTCTCAGCGGTGTAGCTATGAACGGTGTACAACGGCGACCAGATCTTAGACGCGTATTCAAGGATTGGAAGCATGAGAGATTTATACAGGAAGAATATACAGGATGCTACAGATGCTATAAGAAATACAGGAACACTTATATGGAAGATGACTTATACAGTAGGACAATTGCCAGGGCACTCGTGAATTCTCTGGTACAGTGCTTGATGTGACCTAAGACTCTCGTAGCTCTACTTGACTGTCTCATTGTGTTTGGAAAAAGTTCATTTTTTTTCTCCATCACAGATGACTCCCATACTGCCTCACCTCACCTCCCTCCTTCTCCTCAATGGCTGACGACAGAGTGATTATTCAAAATCAGTATTTCGATCCACTCTGTAAAAGGGTAATAGAGGGCAGCTCGTCAAATTCAAAAACAGGTTGCTTCTAATACACCACTGTTCAAGACTAGTCACATTAGCTTGCAGTGATGCACCATCCACTTGGGATTAAACGTGACAAAACAGCTTGACACAGGGGCTCAAACACCGTACCACACCATTTATGAATTGCCGGAAACACATTGGCCCAAGGTGGCACTCAGTGGAACTCCAGAGGTTGCCTCACAGCTTGAAGAGCAAACACCCTGAACCCTGGCAATGAGCGTTCTTCCAACGAGGTAGGTCCCCAACCATCCCAGAAAACCGCCAAACACGCTAAATGACTCCAGGAGCGACAACAGATGGCGATGTGACATTCAACTTTTTGAGGAGCTTAGGAGCACAAGAGAGTGAAGACAGGCTATGCTCTGTATGTGAATGCCTCAAAATCCTTGCAACGGTAGCAGGCTTTGCTTGAGACTTCGCAAGTTATCCTTTGCCTCTTTCGTCAACACCAACTTTAAATGTTTGCTAGTACTAATTTATTATCGACCACGTTTGTTTGAATGTCGTGTGTCTTCAGGAAGAGGTACTTGATTTCTTGACGATATGTGCTGTTGATGGCCCACCTACAGCAGGCTTATTCTTAAGAGTGCCAGCTGGATTCTTCATCACTGACACAGTGCACTAGTCCTTTCATCCATCCTTCGTCACTTCTTTGAAGGCTGAGATATCAACCAGAGTCGGTCATCTGGTTGAACGCCCTGAGCACATCGTAGGCTGCTGCCAAAATTACGGATAGCGTGGCTTTAAAGAACAACCATCGGATTTCGTAACCATAGTATATCATTAGTCTAGTCTTGTGCTTCGTCGGATTGTCATCCTCCTTACAATGCTCAACATACAGTGACTAATCAATTTGTAATTCCCATAATTTTCGGTTACCAGGTACTTGGACGGCTGGAGAAGGCCGACACATGTCCGTTCCCACTCGTACCACAACGGCGGATTCCTCAGCGACGACGATGGGCGACAGTGGCGACGTTCGTACGACCATCGCTACACGTGAAATTCGCCATTGCCCCCTCCACTCGCCTTCTCCATCCACATCCCTTCCCCTCTCCAACTTCCCTCTTTCCCTCTTCGTGAGTAATCGAGACGACTGATGCCTCACCGCTCCTGAGGCCAAAACTTCTTTTTCTAGTAAAGGCGTTACTTACCTGTATATATTGTGAACATATGTACACTACTGTAATGGCGAAATGTTGATAACACGTACTATGTGTATTTCATAAGTTGTTCTTATTCGAACATAGTCTGATCAGAACATGTTGCCGCTGTAGATCGTATGTTCAAAACCCACGATTACCAAAACTTTTACCAGTTCATTTTTGAGTGCTGACTATATATTATAATCCCAATGTTAGATTTGTAACATAACGGATTTATAGCTGAATTGATAAAACTATGAGGTACCTACCTAATAATACCAAATCACCTTACAACAATTCATATTCCTTTGTGTTCTGTCTCACAAATTTGGGACAAGAAAAATAAGATTTAGTTTGTTTTTCCACAAAGGTTTCATTAAAGCAGCAGTTAGCACTGATATTTTCTCATTTATTTTTTATTTAATTAGTAAGAAATTGAAAAGTATCATCTAGTCTAGTAGTGGATCAGTTCAAATGATCTACTTTTTTCTATAAATTCCTACCCTTATTCACTGCCCTATCGCTGCTTCCTCAAAACAGCTGTTTTTTTTAGAAAGTCATCGGAAGATTGTGGTATTTATTTTTGGGTTTTCAAATCCATTTCTAGAATTGAAATATTAGTATAGCACGGTAGAACAGAAAAGATACAACTCGATTGTATTTTATTTTTATTGTAATAACTTTCATCATCCGGTTGGGCTCAAAACTGGTGAACTTTGATTTTGCGACGTTTATTGATATTTACGTTCTTGGTGCCTTTAAATATAGAGATGTAAAATATCATCGCGATTTGCAAGAAAAATAGGAAAATGAACCCAAAAAAATTGTTATGCTTTTATCAGAGGGTTAAAATTTTGATCAATAATTTAAGAAAGAAATTTTACTCTGTTTTATGCAAGTATTTATTACTGGTAAATCTTCATTCCAAGGCTTGTTACGGCAGCGTTTCGCACATTATGTATTATAAAGTGGTTTAGTTTCGTTGGTGAAAATTGTTAGTGGATTTATAAATTCAAATTCGTTCAAGTTAAAAAAGCAATTCCGAAATATGGCTGCTTTATTTCCGAAGAGATTATTTCTCAAATCTACTTATTGATGCTATCTTAGAGAAAAGTTATTTTTTCTTCAAATTATTGATCAACAAGGGGAACAAATTGTGATTCGACAACGACGGATATCATCAACGGAATGTAGGTATTTGTTGAGTCGAGGAAACTGGGTTTCTTCTTTGTCTACAGATTTTAGAAAAAATATGTCCAATTTGACTTCTATATCTATATTTTATAGTTTTATAGTTATAATATTTTCTTTTCGATTTTTGTTCAATATTCGTTGCGATGTGAGTCTTGCATGTAGGGAGGAGATATTTTATCTTGTACCTCATATTATTTAATTGTCCATAATTACTTCGCTTGTGATACATGATGGGTTGTAGTGATGAACTTTCTTCTTTGCTCATTTGTATATTACCATTATTATAATAGATGCAACGGTAAAACATTATTTTGAGATGAATACTCAATTTCCTATCAAGATGTCATGCCTAATTATTTTATATGCATGATTCAGATTTAATATTGGAAGAAAAAAAATGAGAAACTCGTTTCTGCATTGGAAGACAATAAAAATTAGGTAAAACTATAATCTGAATTGGAAGGTTATTGAATTTGCGTACCATAACCTTAAGTTTTTCATATCTCAGATGCCGTTCTAAACCAACAGACTTGTTAGTTTTTAAATTGAGCTCAAATTCGTTGCGTATTTAGATAATATTGTACATACGAAGAATTTAGAAATGTAAATATTTTTGGGTAAAATATACGTAGGTACCTATGTATCTAGAAAGTGTAGCTCTCTGTGTTATTACCCAGTATGACTTCGCTCAAAAGGTGCACCGTGGTATCCATCCATAACTATAATATTGTTGCGTTTTTGGTTATTAGTGGACAGTATTGGCGTTAACGTTTCAAGGAGTTGTATGACGCTCAGAAGTAGGGATTTCTCAAAAGCGGGTTGTTTTTAGTTTTTCCTGAGCTATTTTCGAATTTGGTGATTTTCGAAAATTTCCTACAGTAATTCAACGAAGTAAGTATTCGAAAGCTTATCATGTTGATTTATGATTCTAAGAAAACGCCATATTCCTCCAATCATATAATCTAGTTTTTATACATATATTATGTATGTACCGTTATCTTGAAATAAGTACTTATTTTCCTCTGCTTTTGCTTTATTATTTCAATAATGAAAAAAAAAAAACTACAGGATAAAAATAAAATAGTCTACTTCCACGTAAAATAACAAAAACTGTAGACCGGTTTCGGTTGTTACACCATCGTCAGTATACTATAGAATACTGTCTATAGTGTACTGACGATGGTGTAACAACCGAAACCGGTCTACAGTTTTTGTTATTTTACGTGGAAGTAGACTATTTTATTTTTATCCTGTAGTTTTTTGCTATGGATTTCCACTATTCCGCCGCGAGTGATTTAAGTTATATTCAATAATGAACCTTAGGAATGGAGCTGAAAAATAAAATTATTTGAACCCCCCTCAAAATTTGATGGTTTCCGTTTCAAGGTATGTAGAATCCGAAAATGCAATTGAAAAAGTGTCCGTCCGCCGTACTTAGCACTTTTCATAGTTACATGAACCAAAATTAATGAAATTTGGTTTGTAGGTCCCGTCTGGGGTCTAGTTGGTCCTCGAAGCTCGGCGTTACTGTCAGTCATCTCTAAGAGTTGAAAAACAGGGGTGGGAATTTTCAGAACGCCATAGCTCGAAAACTTTCTTTAGAAGAGTACGGTTTTTTTACATTTTTAAATTGATCTCAAACTAAAGAATTTTGTAGACCACCCTGAGCATTGCACGTCCAGCCGTTCATTTGCACCGTAAAGCTTCGTCAACAATGAATGAAACGGTATAAATCCGGCCCAGCTATCATTGCTAGGGGACACCTGATTATAATCACGGATGGCTGTATGAAGTCGAGTTGCTGGTTCTGTGATATTATTTCATTTGAAGAAAATTATGGTTATTTTGGATTTTATTGATAGGTACTTTTTTAATTTGAACAAACGGTATGAATAACAAGAAACAATTAATGTTTGAATTATTGAATCCCTCACATTTTTATCAAACTGTAATTCCCGGGTCGGCTCCAGTACACGATTTAGGGCTTTCCGGGGGGAGGGTGGGGGGGCACGAGGGTAGGTACTGACCACAGAACAAAGTGGATTTGCAGCGTTTTATAAGTTCCTTCAGTTCTAAATGATCATTGAGTTTCAAAACGATTGGATCATTGGTATGGCCACTGCGTATGCGCAAACGCAACATCCAAAGTACCTACCTACTCATCGTCTCACGGGACTGGCCCGGTTCTGATACGAGATTTTCAAGAGCTGTTCTTAAGACTACACGGAGGAATTTTCGTTCTACTTTTTCAAACTACGCGATACGCTTTGTGCATAACAACAGATCAAAATTATTGACAGAATTGTTGAATCAACCCAAATTTGCACTGAATTTCATCGATACAACAGGACAACCGATGTACCTATTGATTCGCCCCCGACCATGGACGATCATCTCCCACGCATATAAATTGCTGGAAACTATACTTCTAACGAGAAGTACTTACCTAAATTGTTATATACCTAATATATGACAATTATATTATATTATTATATAATATATTATAATATATAATAGCTATTATATTATTATATATAATAGCTTTGTATATATTATTTTCATTGTATGTCGACCTGTCGTGGAATAAGCGTACAACTCAAAAACGTGATTTTCAGCAAATTGCATTCAAATTAATCGTTCTGAATTTCCGGCTTCCTCATTTTGAACTACACACCGCAGAGAACGGGGTTTTTGACCTATTTATGGTGGAGGGTGGTTGGGTGGGGGGGGGGGGGGGGGTTGATTAATATTTGTGATTTGTTTTCAGTTTTCCCGATTTTGCTGTCTTCTTCATTCAAGGTTGTCCACAAAAGAGAAATCAGTAGGAATGAATCGTCCATAAAAGGGAAACAAAACCAGGGAGCATAATATTGTATACCTCCTAGTAATATACGAGAACAAATTTAGTACTGTTTGACCACTTCGGCTTCTGTGATAATGAGTTGTGTCTGGAAAACGCGACTTCGTAACCACGTCCATCGAAAGAAAACATAAATATATACCTTTTTTCAGTGGAAAGGTAAACCAGACCAGACCTGATCTGCGGACAAAATGAACCATTTTCATACTGAAAAACTCGTTCAAACTCAAAAATCGTATTCTGATTCTACAATATTCTACGATAGATCAATCGCTGAGTGCTGGCACTACTTTTCGTTACAGATGGGTACTTAGGTAACCCGTAAGGTAGGTAATGGAACATCTCTACGATCAAGAGGCCAAGCTGGGTCTCGAAGACATGTAAGAAACACTAAATTTAACAATAAATCCCAGAAGAGAACAAAGGTGAGTACAACAATGCCTATTGATCTTCCCGCGTTGGTTCCTATTCGTTGGGAGTCTTCTGTTGGCTTCATGGACCTCGAGATATAAGGCCGGGGCGCAGAGCCCTTTTGATTTATTATTATGTAAATAATACACCTTTAACACCCCCTCAAAATTTTTTCGTTTACGTTTCAAGGTGCGTAGATTCCAAAAATGCAATGACCACCCGCCGTATCATCCATATCTACTTCATTTTTCGTCTAAAAAATTCGTTCTTTCCACACAGGCTCCATTTGGGCCCTAGTTGTGTCCCGAAACTTTATAGCCCGATCGGAATATACCCAAGGGTTTTATGGGTGAAAAATGGGTGTAAAAATAGGTATTTTTGTGTTTTATTAACATGAGCTGTTGAGGTAGGTACCTATTGTTTTCCATGTGTTTTAGGACGAGGAGACCAAATATGAAGTCGATTTTGACCGAAGAGTGGAAAATTGAGGTTCTAACGAAGTTTCAACTGTAAACTTATGCTAAAATTTGGTGTAAATCGTCGTTCTTCCGCACACAGTTTGGGTCCCCATTTGGAAACATATTTGGGTCCTAGTTGTGCTCCGAAGCTCGGCAGCCCGATCAAAATACACCCAGGGGTGTTACGGATGAAAAATGGGTGTAAAAATAGGGGTTTTCGAGTTTTTTTTGAGGTTTTTGTGAACATGAGCTTCTCCATGTTTTTTAGGGCAAGAAGTCCGAATATGAAGTTGATTTTGATCAAAGAGAGAAGAATTGAGGTTGTAACAAAGGTTCATCTCCCAAAATTCATTTGGATAAGAGCCAGAAACCTGGGAAATTGTCTGAAATCACCATAAACCTGTATAATAACATTAGAAGTAGTTTTAACAGGTGAATCAAGACAATTAAATGGCACTATCAATGGTCAAAGACAATTTGTTCAAAAAACGCTGCGAAGTCCTTGTTACATGGGTTTATTATTCTATTGGACATACCTACAAAATGCTGGAAATACTTTTATCGTTTCTTTCATTTGCAATTATTGAAATAGCTATTGTTGATTTCCACAAATTTTGGCCCCCAAAAAACACGAATTAGGCTCCTATTTTTGACAAATTATCTTTGATATTGATAGGGTAAAAATAGGGGTTTTCGAGGTTTTTCGTGGTTTTAGTGAACATGAGCTTGTGAGATATCTTTTCCCATGTTTTTTAGGGCGAGAAGACAGAATATTAGGTTGATCTTGACCAAAGAGTGCGAGAATTGAGGTTGTAACGAAGATTCAGCTTCCCAAATTCGTTTTTTATGAGTCAAAAACCTGGGAAATTGTTTGAAATTACCATAAATTTGTGTAATAACACTAGAAGTAGTTTCAACTGGTGAATCGAGACAATTAAATGACTCAAAGATAATTTGTCAAAAATAGCAGCTCATTTCGTGTTTTTGGGGGCCGAAGTCGGTAGAAACCATCAGCAATAGCCATTTCAATAATTGCACATGAAAGAAACAATCAACGTATTTCCAGCATTCCTCTAGGTATGTCCAATAGAATAACGCATGTGACGAGGACTTTGCAGCGTTTTTTCTTTGAGGTTTTAGTTAAAATCAGCTTGTGAGCTATAGTTTTCCATGTTTTTTTAGGGCGAGAAAATCGAATATGAAGTTGATTTTGACCAAAGAGTGAAGAGCTGAGGTTGCAACAAGGTTCAACTCCCAAATTTCATTTTTTATGAGCCAAAAACCTGGAAAATTGTCTAAAATCACCATCCCCACAGCACAGTTTCCGCGGCGCGATCGGTTTGTAGTTTCAACATATAAGACATTATTACTTCACCGATCAATAAGCCCAATAACCAAATTTTTAAGTCTAGCCAAAGTAGTGAAAAATGGATCTAGAATGGTACCTATGCATCAAACACAAAACTATGCGTCTATGACTTTTGTACAACAATTCATTTACAATAGAAATATTTACAATAACAATATTTAATTATATTTACCTAATAATATTTAATAATCAAATCTCAGGGAAAAGTTAACTACCTAGGTTGTAGATACTTATTTCTTGTGTTCGTCTTGCTTCACTTTTTTTTGTAGTTATTCAATGATATGTTTGCAGTAGTAACTGCGTACTAAATATTTATGTTATGTATGTAAATGTATGTATGTACGTAAATGTGTATGTTAAAATCCGTTGCCAGTTGACCATTTTCACATTTGTTGTCATTCAAACTCTCATTGAAGTAGAGGTTGGACAGAAAGGGATTCGATTGGAATATGCCTCCGAGTATGCCTACCCTACTATAGACCTCTTCAAAAACAGGTAGTAATTTGCACGAATTTGTGAACGTACAATGCGGCCGTCCTCGTAGGCTTACGGCTCGGTGGAAAATAATGCTGAGATTGTGAAGAAAATTATTTTTCCTACTACCTGTACAGTAGGAGTTTTCATGTCATGAAAGGATTAGCTACTAACAGATTCAAAAAGACTTGCGGACAAACCCATTTAAATTTGGAGTGGGTACACGCTCTCATTCACCCAGAATAATTCAACGGAATCGAAGCTAAGCGAAGCAGGGACTTTTTATCGTGAAGGTATATCGATCTACTTTTCCGTTTTGAGGGTATCTAAAGCATTTAGCGTGTGTTAAATTGAAATTTAAATTGCATATTTTGTTTGATTTCGGAGATTTTTGCATATTTTGGCCGTTTTGTGCATATTTCTGCATTTTGATTCGAAATAGGGGAATTTTGAGATGGGTGCACTCTGACCTCTCATCTGGCCTTACCCCAGGTGAACTCTCAGCATTGAAATTTTCACCCACCGAGTCCTGTGATGTCGAGAGGTCGTTTTCTGCCTTAAAGTTGCTCCTCAGCGACAACCGTAGGAGATTTACGGTTGACAATTTGGAAAAGTCAATTGTGATCCAGTGCTATAATTGTGATAGCAAGTGACTTTTTTGTATCAATGTAAATACTGTATAGTCGAGAAAAAAAGGTGTGTACATTTTCATTCCATTTTCTTCCTTGATCCTTTTGTATAATTTTTTAAGGACGCGATAATAACTGGAACATAATGCATAGACTACCTGCACGTCTCACAGCAAAATTTAATTGATTTTAGAAATATTTTAATTTTTTTTAAACGTAATTTTGCTTGGGGGTGCATATTTTGCATATTTTCCCCATTTCGAGTGCATATTTTGGCCAAATGTTGTGCATATAATTCCAGTTCCAACTTATTCCAGTTCCTACACTTATACAAGGTAAACGTCTTTAGGACTTCTACTACCTGCTACGCGTATTTTCTGCGCCGTGTGTTCCTGGCTTTGAATCTCAAGGGTTACAGTTCAACTGCCAGCCAAATACCTATCCAAATACGACTGTATAGAAATCTCACATGACATTCCTGAACCCACGCTATATTAAGGCATTCCCATGGAAATACAGATAAAGGATCTGCTAAGAACTTACACGGATCCCACTCACAAGACAGGCAAGTCTGAATAACACGTATGTCGATCCTAAAAATTAACACTCGACTTCATTCATGAAAGTCGACTGGGTAGCGTTCTGTGAGTAGGTACGGCCTAGTGACTACTGGACGGGTGTAATAGACCGCAACACGTTAGTGAAAAGTTTAAAATTACGGGCAGGGCTTTTTGGGAAGCGTCACGAACGAAAGTGTGCGGCGTGGAACGCGAGTTTCCTTGCTTTCGTTAATTTCGTTATATGACAATTAATAACGACGAGTGCTGTCACTGGTTGGTAAGTAATAACATTATCACATAGGTGTGTACGTACCTGTGAAAACATTATGATAAAGCCTTCTTTAGTATCGTTCACTAAATTTGACGCCAAGAGCTATCACTCACCAACTTACTTATGTAGTAAGGGAAAACATTACTCATATCTTATTAAATACGATGACCATATTTGCCGACATGAACAGAAGGACCAGTGGAACTATACCTACCTAGATGAGAAAGTTGTGAATACCATTAAAGTTTCCTATTCTTCATGTAGGTTAGTAGGGGAAAAAGATACGTTCTGGCGCAAGGTCACCCTGAAACATATGTGATACTAAACCCCGCAACACAGATTACGATATTTTTTTTCCCCTCGAAAAATTTACAAAATTTTCGAAAATTCTGTAAATTGTCGAAAATTTACAAAATGTTTGAAGATTTCGTAAATTTTTCGAGAAGAAAATTAAAAATCGTAATATGTGTTGCGGGTTTAGTAGCACATGTCTTGCTGGGTGACCTTGCGCCAGAACGTATCTTTTTCCTCTACTTAGGTTTAAGCTTAAGATGTTTTGTGGAAATTTAATGTAAGTATCAAGAAACCATATATTATACAGGTATTTTTGAAGACGAGGTCCTCGATTTGAGGAGTAATATATAAGTAGGTAGGTACCTAAAGGAACGCAAATAAGCCAGCATGACTTAGGATAAATACAAAAGCTGTCTTTAAACATGAACAATATTAGGGAAAATCAAGACAGAACTTTTGACTAGCCATTATCACCTGTCCAAGATAATAATTTTTAAGCACAGGTACCTACCTGTTTTGAGAAGCCTAACTTTATAGTATTAATAATGATAGCTACTGGTTGGAAGTTAGCTTTAAATTCCCCATCAAAAGGGACGTCCCCTGAAATTTTATATCAACTAAAATATTGATGTTACAACCTTTGGCGATTTTAGTTTATTTTCATGCCAGAATGGTCCTTTGGAAGTAGATGGGCGTGTAAAGTAGTCTCTGCAAGCGCTGGTACCGTACTTCCAAAACAAGGAGGTCTGTTCACCCTACTTATAACATACATGTGCAGTATTACCATACCTTCCCGAGGCGTCCGTCGTCACTAACTGGTTGAGTACTGGAGGCGAGCGCTTTCGATGTAACGACATCATCATCAGGCCCTCGAGAGAATTCATTCAACGGGCTGATGATGTCCTTACATCGAAAGCGCTCGCCTCCAGTACTCAACCAGCTAGTGACGACGGACTCCTCCGGAAGGTATGGTAATATTACTTCTTACACTGGCGGAACTAACCCTTTAGATTTAATACCATACATGTGAATGTTGAGTATCGTTGAATCTTTTCACTCATCGAAGCTGGTTGGACTCATTGACGGCTCTACGTCCTACCTACCAAATCATAAGGTACTAGGTAACTACCTACCCCAGAACATAGAATATATCGGATACATCGATACATGGTGCGAAACACAGTGAAGCCTCAAAATTCATCAATAATTTTAAATATTCGGCGTAATATTTTAGACCAGTGGTTCCCAACCTTTTGTGGCCCATCTCCCCTTTCTGGAGATTGACTAACACCTATCCCCCCCTTTTCATTTTCATTATATGCCTAATTTTAATTTGAAGTAAAGTGTCAATAATAAAGCAGTTTTACCATTTTAAACTTTATTACCGTATATAAAAACAGCCAAAGCAGTTTTATCCGGTCACTCTTAAATAAAATAGACACAAAATTAAAATGTACATTCTTTACAGATTTTTAAGAACAAAGAAGTGAAATAATTAACAAGATCATTGAAGTACATTTAAAAAACAGGAGTACATTTTTTCATTTTTAAATAGGAATCTGAAAAAAATAAGAAAGTTGACAGTTAAAATTTGAAAAAATAAATGGAAGTTTGAAAACTTTGTTATTATTTTATTTTACCTTTTCAATGGCTGCCTTGTGCTTGCTTGAATATCTGGCTTTATGTTCGTCAAGTTCAGGCGCAAGTATCCTTTGAGACAAATTTCCAACTTGTTTCTTTGTTTTGTGAGGAGCTGGACAACAGAACTAAATCCTTTTTCAACTAAATATGTTGACGGGAACGAGATGAGAAGTGACTCAGTTTTTTCACACAGTTTTGGATAAGTGTCCATAAGCTTCACCCAGGCTAACTCGTAACCGCTCTGCTTGAAAATGATTTTCGCCTCAGAGTCATTCTTCAGATCTAGAAACTCCGTCTGCAAAGAGTTATCAAGCTTATCCACAGCTTCAAACGAAAATGGATCTAGAATCCAATCCGGAATTTGTAACTTGGTAAAATCTTCAAATCTTGATTCCATGTCAGTTTTTAACTGGTCAAGGTGATCAGTAAAAATTAGGATTTTGTCTTCTGGGAGTTCAGGAGTCTCGTTATCTGGCACTGAACACTTTTTAAGGGTCGGAAACTGAATCAGCTCTTTACGGCCAATATTTACCTTATGAATATCTAACTTGGCGATGAATGATGAAAAAATTCTGCGGAGAGTGGAGTGAACTCGCCGGCTGAGACCAGCCAGTGACTCGTGCTACCCGACAACTTCTACTGTACAGTACTATTTTAATTTTTCCCCCTTTGAATACTCATCGCCCCCTAATCGCCCCCCTCTTATTTATCGCCCCCCTGATAACCCAAATCGCCCACTTGGGGGCGATCGCCCCTAGGTTGGGAACCACTGTTTTAGACTATCTTGTACAATTAAAGTTGATAACTCGGAGTTACAGTTCAAGAGCGACTCAACGAGTTTCTGGATTTCTGGCTGCAGTGCATGGAACATCGAAGTAGACCCAACAGCCACCAATTTTAATGGAGGTTTTATAACAGTGGTGAAGGCAGAAGAGTCATGCCTAACGAAAGGCACTTAGTGATCTGAGATGTTGGAGAATTAAAAAAAATAATAATAATGAAAATAATAATAATGAAAATAAAAAATAAAATAGAAATAAAAAATAAGTGATACCTATGTCAAGTTTGAGCTTTTGTGTAAAAATATGATAGGTACAAATCGATGAAAATGGCTCACCAATCACCATTAAGTAATTGATGAAAATTCGCCTAATGTGGTGGAAAATGTTAACTAGATAGTTGAAGATACTTTTTCAATAGTCAAAGATACTTTTTCAAGGGTCAAATTCGAGTTTTCGGGGGGGTCAAAAGCTAAAGAGTTTCAAAAACATAATCATGATGCATGACCGAAACTATTTTCTACACTCGACATTGGTGCTCATAATATCTTGAGATGGTACCTAACTCAGATTGGTTGCAACACGATAGTGAATCACCAGCAAATTACCGTAATTCGCTGATGGATAGCGTAACTGGACTTCATTAGGAACCCGTCATGAGAAATTTCCAAGGATCGACAGTTTGAACCCTTGACCCTTGAAACCTAAAATTGCCAATTTTCAGATTAAATTACCATTTGAGAAGCCGTGAAACGGTTATTTCAATGTAAAGAATAACCGAACAAGTTGTCTATTTCATACCAACGTCAACAATCATTATTGCGTATTTCGATGTGAGTTAATATAGGTATTATGGTAATCTTAGGCGGTGGTTAAAATGAAAAATTAATCACTTTAGTGGTTGCAGTACCGTATGCGCCCCCACTTTTTCGTTTTTCCACAAAAAATTAACATGATTAGCGTTTTGGAAACCTCAAAACTTTCTTTTTCTCTTTGCCTACATGTTTTAATCGCAAGCCCCACACAACGCGTCCTCCCTTGAAGACCACTCTTGTACATAAAACGCTGCAAAGTCCTTGTCACATTGGTTTATTATTCTACTGGACATACGAACAGAAATTTTGGCTGTTCATTTATTGTTATGTACTTCCATGTGAAATTATTGAAATGGCTATTTTTGATAGTTTCCACTAATTTTGGTCCCCAAAAACACGAATTAGGCCCGGTTTTTTTTAATCAGAGTATTTTTCATCATTGATAGTACTATTTAATTGTCTTGATTCACCTGTTGATACTGCTTCTAGTGTTATTATACAAATAATTTATGGTGATTTAAGACAATTTACCATGTTTTTGACTAATAACAAATGAATTTCGGGAGCTTAACCTTCGTTACAACCTCAATTCTTCACTCTTCGGTCAAAATCAACCTATCGGACTTCTCGCCCTCAAAAACATGGAAAACGATACCTCACAAGCTCATGTTCACTAAAACCTCAAAAATCCCTCGAAAACCCCTATTTTTACACCCATTGTTCTCCCATAACACCCTTTGATATATTCCGATCTGGCTGCGAAGTTTCGGGACACAACTAGGGCCCAAATGGAGCATGTGTGCGAAAGAGCGGCTTTTTTATACCGAAAATGAAGCCAGTACATGTGATACGGTGGACGGACATCGCATTTTTCAACTAGTAGTAGCGCTAAAAACTTGTTTTTCGATATCTAGGACATTGTTTTGGAATCTACGCACTTTGAAACGTTAAAAAAAATTGAGAGGGTGTTATAAAAATTTTTGCTGAGCGAATTAGGTGTATAATTAGCCACACAATAATAAATCAAAAGCGCCCATCTTCCCTTGAAGGTTCAGACCATTTTTCATACAAAAGGGCGATCTATACATGAAGGTGATCTCTACAACTCACCCATCTATATTTTGCATACAAATTTGGGGAGCTGCTTACTTACTGTTCCCCATACACAAATCCCAATAATAATCTTGAAGTAAAATGAAAACATTTTAGATTCAAATTTAACTAAGTATTTCAATGTATAATTACCTTGAGGTAGTTTAACATGAAATTGAAAATGTTCACAACTAAATAAAAATATTGATTTTTGAACTGATAACACCGATGGAACGCTGGCCTCGGATGAGAGTGACAAAATTGATAAGGAGGTACATACATTTGGAAGTGATATCGACCTATCATCTCAACACCAAATATTATGGGTGATGGGGTGGGGGGGGGGAGGTCAAAACATTAATAATAATATCATGACATAATAATTAATTAAGGATATTAATAAATTATTATGGATAGCAGAGGAAATGTATTTGACTGATCGACCACCGGGCTTGCTGTTCTATCCTGGACCATCTTGGATCAACCCAGCGACCAACGACCAACGAGTAAAGAGTCACAATCATTTGCTACGTAGGTACTTACCTGCATCTAAATCAATTCTACACTTTTGACGATGTAATACTTAATTTTGTTCCCCAAAATTAATTGGGAGTGTCGAAATATTGATTCTTTGGTTTCTGTCCGTTCATCTAAAATTGCACCGTAGTAGATAATTGATAGGAACTATTTTCGAGAGATCGAGAGAAGCGAAAGTGTTACACTGAGGAACAGGGCAATCTTGTGTTTCGGTAAAACCTAAATTGAACGTAGATTGCCTATACTTAGTCCTTCAGTCTTAGAAAATGAAAGCCGGTATAAAACCGCTTGCCCTCATCATTGCAACATCATAACGGGAGTATTCATTACATCCTATAAAAAGGTGGGAAAAAATCACCTCAACGGCGGTTGCGGTGTAGGTACTTCTAAAGTGACAGCTCGACATTCCAAAGCGCTAACTTATAATTTAGCTAAAGAACGTTTTGGCGTTGTGGTCGATACTGGAAACGTATTTGTTCTACTGAGTAGTTGTACGTACTTGTAGGTGGTACAGTCTAATGGATGCCGTAATGGTCATAAGGTAAGTTTCCAAGATTTGCACAAAGTATCTTCTCGATCGTAGAGGGTTCCACATTTATGAGCTCTACGAGGATAGTAATATTTCTGGCAGGTTTTCGGGTCGTTACTCACGCAGAATGGCGTGAGGGATAGAATTTCGACAAGATTTTTAGACGATTAGATTCGACAAGAATTTTGCTGAAAGAAATACCTTCGCTCCTTACTCATAAATGACATTCGCAGTATATAGTCCCTCGTCCACAATAGAACAATCATCCTTTCCAAATGCAAAAGAAGACTACTAACTACCTAAATCCTAAACGATTCAGTTCGCAATCCTCGTCTTGGGTAAAGCGAGCGAGTCCTGATGTAGGTATCTAGCAGGATTGTTTTCAATCATTCATTTCAATTTTTATAACATGTTTCTTAGTAGTAGTTTTTATAACCTGATTCTTAGTAAATTTTGCAATAGCTCGTCATTTGCTGAAGCTTCAAACTCGCGAGTTTTGTCCATAGTCCAATCTGCGAGGATTACGCTTTCAAATATCGTTGACGTTGACTGACAGGTTTCAGGTTTCCATGAAAGTTTTGCAAAACCCTCCATCGGTTCTTCAAGTAAATTTGTTACCTACAGTTCAAGACTAATTTTTTCCACTCCAGTGTAGGTGCCTGTAGGTACCTAGTAGGTGCAGGCACCTACGTGAATATGAACTAAATCACACACGTCGAAATCGTGGAAACCCATTTTAAAGAATAAAAACGCAGTTATTGAAAGTTTGTCTATTTCCACTAATACACGAAAAATACACTGTTTAAATAAACCGAAAAATAAACCGTTTTCGGTGATCAAACCATCGTCAGTAACAAACAATAACTATTGCAGTAGTTGTTATAAAAAGCTATTGCAATAAGTTAATGTTCTGTTACTGACGATGGTTTGATCACCGAAAACGGTTTAACAGTGCATTTTTCGTGTATTAGTGGAAATACAAACCTTTCATGAAGGAACCTTTTAATAACTACGTTTTTATTCTTTACCCACATGAATGTTGACCTAGCGTGTTCCTTTTATTGCCCATTTTTTACATATTGTATTTATTGTGTCTGTAAACGTCATCTGTCGTACTGGGTATTAGGTAGTGTGTTCGATTTCCTCCTGGTGGTTCATCCCTATCAACCCCATCCAACCTCGAGCTCTCTCATATCAATATACAGTAGAAGTCGCTTAGTAGAAAGGCGGTTAAAGGAATAAGCCGGATATAAGGATAGAAACAGTCAGGTCCCGATCGGCTGAGTGTAAACACACAGTGAGTTGGCCTCTTATACTGATCAAAAGGTCGGTTATAGTGATCAGTTTTTGAGTTTTTGGGTGCTAAAAGTTGGCAAAATAGGTAAAAATGGTATATCTTCACCAAAAGTGGTATATACCTACTGAACGATGATCCGAAACAGAAGATAGTTTACCTATCGGTTTTAATGAAGATTTCCTCAACAAAAAAAATAATTAATCAAAATTAGGTCAATTTTGGGGGTCAGAATTCGCCAATAACGGTAAAAATCGCTAAAATCACCACCAAGTAAAAGTAGATGTAGTGTTTCCAGTCGGTACCAATTCGATCACCATAAGCGACTTCTACTGTACCATGTTGTGACTCGCCTTCGCCTTCTCGGAAGGTTTTCATATATTTACATCATTCTCATTTTTTCCTGCTGACATATGTCTGCACCAGAATTTGTACCTATGTATCAGGAAATCTACGAAAGGAAAAATCTTCAAAGGCGAATATCAATATCATATCCGGGGACTGTATTAAAGCATTTCATTAACGAAAACTGAACAACACGGTCCAGAGGAAGAGCGACACTTCATCATCCCCCTGGTATCAACACGAGAGAAGATACTACGACTGACAAGCGACTTTGCTTTCTAAATCAGTGCGTGCTACGCCCATCACGGTCTGATTTCTTCGGTAGTTCGTTTAACCATTTTTCGGCATCGGTGGGGAGGGGCAGTTGGCACTCCACAATAATTAGCCGGTTCTTCGGGTCGTGAACGGAAAAATCAAGGTCGGACTATTTCCATTTATAGGAGGAAAGCATGAGATGCTAGTGATGTCGAATCACGAATATATTTCGGAAGGTACCATTCTAATTACATTTCTACGGACTGTACTACAGATCAAAAAAATTCGTGACTAACGATGAGAGTTTTTTTGGTCTTTGATAATGATAATGCTCGTATTTGAACTTAATATGTTTTTCAAAAAATCTCAGGAAATATAATCCTAAACAAATTGCTAAGAAAACTATGGCAACTTACACAGCTTGCTGGAGAGCAGTGTTCGTTTCATTCGATGCAGAATATAATCGTCTGCGACAGTTTCATTTGTTTAAGTAGGTTCAAGTGTCGAACTAACGTAAATTTTCGAGGTTTTTAGGGGATACAACGCAAATGGGCATCGGAGAAGGGCAGTGAATTGAATACTGAGATTACAAGAGTGATTTATATTTCTGCCTACATGACGTTCAAGTATAGATGTACCTAGAAATAATATTCATAAATCTCTGTCGGTAACAATAAAACTACCAACAACAATAAATAACTACAGTTAATCAGCATAATAATAAGTAAATTTTATGGAAAAACGACCACATCGTTTGAGAAATTAATTCTTCAATCAGTAGCAGAATTAATGCTTGAAATCACTCAGGTGGTTGTTTTTGAGATGATTAGCGATAATGGACTTGTTGATGCTGGGGAGCCACTTCTCCACAGAACGACATTTTATTCATCGCACAAATGAAAATCTCGTGAGCTACTCATCTCGACTTTCACCGATATGCATGGCCTTCCGGCGATTATGCAGTTTGAATACTACGACGCTCGAACCCCACAATCATCCAGAAATCCGCCCATCTCGGAAGGACCATCTCAAGATCAGGGTCATTTCGCTAATTGGTTTTCCTGATACCCACGAAGCGTAATTTGCTGTGAATTTCGAAAAAAAAGGTGAAAAAGAAAAAAATGCCCTCCTCGTTACGTGAACCGTTAATTAAGTCGCCAATGATGACAGGTTGTACGAGATGCTTGAAAATGCTACCGGGTAAGAGCGGCCAATGACTCTTGAAAGTGAAATTTTACTACCTTATCAAAACTTTCCGTTTGTGGCAGTGTCACGGTAGGAAGGTATTCGTATTATCCTGAGGCCAGTTCCTTCTGTGTGGAACCAGGCTGAAGAAAAAGTCCAGCATACCTACTTCATGCTTGCCCCTTCGCATCTTTTTCTATATTTTTTCAAATCGTTGTGCCCACGCAGGTAGCTTTTTAAATTATATTGAGGCTTTCTCATTCGAGTTCCTTCTTATTTTAAATTCTTTCTTCATAAATATTTCTGGTATAGGAGAATTCCAAAGAGGTTAACTATATTTTGCTAAAGGCAGTTTGGTAGGCACGTCATGAAAGGAATAACATTTTTCAAAGAGCGCAAATGGCTGAAGTTTCTTCGTAATGACTCGCTAGGTACGAAACGATCAATTCACGATGTTATATTTAAAACCGTTAAATTTCTTATACTCGTCTCAACGCAACTTTTACTCAAATTGCAATGAGTCCTACATCTGTGTCACTGGAGATAGGTAGGTACTTCAAATCATATTTCCTATAGAATCTCATGAATTCTCTAGTTACCTATAATATTTATGTATTCCATCCTATCAAAGGTATAAATAGTAGGTATATAGTGGAAGAATGTTATAGCAGATAAGAATCCGACGAACACTCAGACTTTCAGCGTAACGGACGTGATTAGCTGCCCTCTAATCACAGGATCAGAATTCGTTCTGATCATTTCGGTGTTCAAAGGTTCGCACTAGCACAACAGCTACCTGGGTTGTACTTGGACCTGTCACAACGTGTCACGGCGACCACCAATGTCGTCACCAATAGCTTTGTTCGTGCAGTCCCTCAGAGCTTGTTCAGAGCAACCCGGGCATGCGCAGTAAGGGCGAGGCAAAGATTCGCTGTTTGTGCAGACCCAGGGCGAGCTCCGAGCCAAGTGGTCCGGGGTTCGTGCTGTCCCGGGCAGGTGATTCGGTGTTCGTTCTGGCCACGGGGCTTCCTCCGAGCTGCTCTGAGCAAGCCCTTCCGTGCCCCACGAAAAGACCAGGGGCAGCTAAGCACTGCTCTTCCGCGCATGCAACCTCGACCGGTTTGAGCTGCCTGTACTCCGGACAAGCTCCAGGCTCACCCTGCTCCGAGCGAGCGTGTTCAGAGCTCACCCTACACCAAGCCAGTTCGGGTCAAGCGAAAACTGAACTTGCTCGAAGCTAGCCCCAAGGGGACAGCAGGAACAAAGCTACCAATCCCGTCACCAATAGCTTTGTTCGTGCGGTCCCTCAGAGCTTGTTCAGAGCAACCCGGGCATGCGCAGTAAGGGTGAGGCAAAGATTCGCTGTTTGTCTGTTTGTGCAGACCCAGGGCGAGCTCCGAGCCAAGTGGTCTGATGTTTGTGCTGTGCCGGGGCAGATGATTCGGTGTTCGTTCTGGCCACGGGGCTTCCTCCGAGCTGCTCTGAGCAAGCCCTTCCGTGCCCCACGAAAAGACCAGGGGCAGCTAAGCACTGCTCTTCCGCGCATGCAACCTCGACCGGTTTGAGCTGCCTGTACTCCGGACAAGCTCCAGGCTCACCCTGCTCCGAGCAAGCGTGTTCAGAGCTCACCCTACACCAAGCCAGTTCGATTCAAGCGAAAACTGAACTTGCTCGGAGCTAGCCCCAAGGGGGCAGCAGGAACAAAGTCCTACTAACCACGCTTAACTTCGATGATAGTTGTCACGGGAACCGGGTTATTCCACCACCTGATAAAGCCGTTGGGCTCAGAGCGCTATTAACTGACCCAGTGTTTGGTTTCTACCAAATCATATTTAACCTTGGGCCTTATCGCGTAACGCTCGAAAACAGCTAAATATAACGAACGGCCGCCCAGTGACAGATTCACACCCAGTAACGCCAGAAGTTGTCTGTAGGAAGGTTGTGCGGTAGATTTGAAGGGTTTCGGTGGAATGCGGTCTTCTTACGAACATATCAGTCGGGCACCTTAACATTCCGAACCTCATTCAATTATCTAAACATTTTCGGTCATGGCGATCGGTACGATGGAAGAAGATGACGACAGAATCGCGGTCTCCCAAGACTTGCCAGCTTTACTGCTTCACAACCTGAGGGAATTCGGCGATAAAACGTTTCTGGTTAGACTCTAATAAATAGGTGTATTACCTACGTGTAGATTTCAAAACATGCTCTTAACAATCGTTGGGTTCGTTAGATTTTTTTTTAAACTTCAAGGCCTGAATAACTGAGGACTGGGAAATACCCAGTACCACTTCCAAGTGGTAATTTTATCAAGTTTTACTTGCTTTTACTTGGACTTTTTCGCATCTATCTTCAGATCTACAGATCAAGCAGAGTGGAGTCAATCAAAAGAGGTATCAGCTATTCATTCATTGATGAAAACATAACACAGCTTATTATAGGTAGGTGAATTCAATAAAGATATATTCTAAAGTCCTTATCTCATGGCCTTGAATCTCATGTCGTGCTCAGAAGGTAATAACTTATTGTGAAACGCTATTTTCTAATACAACCAACTGCTTTAGTTTATATTTCATTGAATTTAGCCAAAGTCATGATCATTAAAATATATACCTGCCTTAATAAACTACCTATTGATAAATTGACCTAAGTTTGGTATTAAGTAAATTACAGGTAGAGGGGTAGAACAATCAACTGCAATAAAAAAAGGAGGTATGCTGTCCGATGATGAGCAATTATCGTCTATCCAAAAAAAGCACCCTTTGGTGGGAAGGCACTGAATTTCAGTTAAATCCGCTCCACACGCTTAGGGGAAAAACTAAATATTTGATAATAAATAACTTTAGAGTAAAAAAGAAGAAGAAAAAAAATCAGCAAATTTTTACACAAGGTTTACAATTTTTCTATATAGACACCCCTATAAAATGCTGCCAGAGACGAAGCTCTCTGACGTTCGGCAATAAATTACAGTTACATAAATATGCATTTTACTTTATTATTCTGCGAATAATACACCTATGCAGTAGCTCAGAAAAATTTTTTGAACACCCCCTCTAATTATTTTCTTTTTCAAGGTGCGTAGATTCCAAAAATGCAACGTCCGTCCGCCGTATGCCGTATCATCCATACTTATCTACCTTTATTTTCGGTCTAAAAATGCGTTCTTTGGCACACAGGCTCCATGTGTGCACTAGTTCTGATCCGAACTTTGCAGCCCGATCGGAAAGCCCAAGGTCGTTTTCATGTTTTTTAGGTCGAGGGGAGGGGGCAGAATATATGGAGTTGATTTTAACCAACGAGCGAAGAATTGAGGTTCTAACCAAGTTTCAGCCTTAAATTTACCTTAAATTTTGGTCTAAAATCGTCGTTCTTTCGGAGATTCGGAGACAGGCTCCGTTTGGGCACTAGGGGTGCTCCGAAGCTTGGCAGCCTAATCGGAATACACCCAGGGGTGTTACGCTTGAAAAATGGATGTAAAAATGGGGGTTTTCGAAGTTTTTTGAGGTTTTAGTGAACATGAGCTTGTGAGGTATCGTTTTCCACGTTTTAAATTGATCTCAAACTTGAGAATTTTTGAGACCACCCGGAGCATTGTGCGTCCAGCCGTTCGTTTGCACCGAAAAGCTTCAATCATGGCTGAATGAAATCGAGCTGGTTGTTCTGTGATATTATTTCATTTGAAGAATGACAGCTCTTTTGGATTTTTTTTTATAGTTACTTATGTAACTTGAACAAACGTTATGCTTCATGAACAACAACAAATAACCTATGATAGCTGAATCCACCGAATATTTATGTAACTGTCATTCCACGGCCGGCTCCAGTACTGAATTTTGGAGTTCCCTGGGGGGGAGCACGAGGGTAGTAGTGGCCACAGAAAACAGCGATCTACACGGAAGGGGATCTGTAGGTAAATAATACACCGTTGTGCGATAATTTGCAGCGCTTTCCACTGCACCCATCTCCTGTAACGCGCCATCACCGTCCCATGAACTGCCATCGCCGCCCCGTAATTTTTGAGATTCTGATGGTCGCTGAACCTAAATCGGGCCCTTGACATATTCCCGAATTTTCGCCTAATTTCGATGATACCTTTGGCCTTGAACAAAACCTTTTCAATTTTGGTGCATGTTAACAAAGTTAACAAAGGTGCATGTTAACAAAAGTTCGGTGGACGGACAGAAATTTTCTTATTCCATTTTCGGATTCCAAGTAACCTACCTTGAAACACAAATTATCACATTTCATGGGAAGATAAATTGTTTTATTCTTGTTTCATGACGTATGCCAACCGTTTATTATTGAACACTAGCAAACTTACCCATCCTTCGGGCGGAGAAAGCAAGCAAAATTAAATTAAGTGAGGTTAGATGATTATATGACAGGTAGCAGCGCGGCAGCAACGTAAACACCTCAAAACGCGAAACATAAACAGTTTGACGAATAAGGAGCTGAGGAAACTTATTTTTAATTAGCCGTAAACATTCCCGGGCAATTCCAGTCATTTTGCAAAAATCTGCACGAAAATCCGTCCAACCGTTAAAGCGTTCGAACGCTTCAGAATTATATTAGAATGTATAGAGAGGTAACAAACCAAAATCATGTATCTTTCAGTCATAGATTTTCACATTGAGGTTTAAGTGAAGTCGTTTGTATTACCAATGAACCTTAGGCATAGCCCATTTCACCCAGTCAGTTAGGCTATCGGAAAAACGAACGTAACGATCAGCCTACGCCCACTTTTCCCCAGTTCGTTCACATAAATGTTTTTGAGACAAAAATATAATACCAAAACAGTATAATCACCCATTCTGTTCAGTATATGTTTTTTTCTCCCCCGATGTTACCATATATATTGTAACAAACTCTTTTGTACGGGAAACAAAAATCAAGCGAAGAAGCATTAAGTCACTGAATATAAGAGGTACCTACCAATCCACAGGTTGATGGTCTCCAAGACATCAAGAGGACGTTCAAAGAAGTTCACGATGATGCTGTATTGTGCGCAATGGCACTCCAAAAACTCGGAATTGGAAATGGATCAATTGTAGCCTGTTTGACCGAGTCGAATGTGGACGCATACGTGTTCAAGATTGCTGTCTGGCTAGCAGGTGGCTGCATTTGTCCTTTGAACACTAATTTACTGCCAGGTAAAATAGTTTTGCACCGTTTAAGCAAGATAGCTATAATCGAGGATGCATAAATCTTTCAACTTGAAGGCTAGAAGGAATTAATGTTTATTTATATTCAAGATCTAATCAAATGAATGTTCATTTCAGTAAAATATTTAATTACTAAGGAATTGACATAGAGTAAAATTTAAAAAAATCTATATATATATCCAAGTAGCTCACATTCGTATCCTCAGCCCCGTATGATTACCATTCATATTTTTCATCTTTCAAAGAAAAGTGGGTTCTGATCCGAATGACACAAAGGACTTGTTTACTAAAATGGCCCGTACAATTAACTACTAACTAACTCTTCAGGGGAGATCAGCCAAATCATTGACATCAGCACATCTGAGACGTTGTACTGCAGCGCCAGAGAGCTGCCAGTGTTTGAAGAGAAAATCAGGAGCCTCGTGGGCAAGCCGTTGAGAATAATCACTGACCAACGTCACGATCAGTACCCTAGTCTTGAGGTGATTAGGAAAGAAAACAAGCTCTCTCAAGACGAGCTTGCTGGATTCAACACCACTCCTTACGACCCACGAGAACACATTACCTACATATTATTCACGAGTGGAACCACCGGAGTGCCAAAAGGGGCGAAACTCAGCAGTATTGCCAGTCTTCTGAACGGATGCAGGTGCGTTGTGCAATAAAACTGAACCAATACTTGGGATACAACTAAGACGTAATATTGGCAATTTAGATTACCTTTTGATGAACGCGTCTTTAGAAAAAATATCAGCCCTTACCGCACCAAATTACCAGCACCAAATATCCTGAGACTAATAATAAATCCTCTGACCAGCTTTTTCCACACCATTCCATCAGCAATCCAAATTTATTCTAGTACAGGTTGCAGAGAAGCAAAACCAGAAATGAATATTACTATATAATTGCATAATATTATATTATTATTCTCTATAATATAATATCACTTGGATGCTCCAATATATTTCTTCTATTATTTACAGATAAAATCGATAGTTACTTGTATACCTACCTAGTTTGTACACCTACCTTTTTTATACCTACCTAGTTTGATGGTAATACCTATACTGATTCGCCCCCAACAACCCTGTTGTAAAAATTCACCCACCAACAAAACCTCCTCAGCCGCAAAAAGGATCGATATCCATTTCGCCCGCGGAAGCAGCATGCTCGTTGCTTCGCACCTCGCTCTTGGATGTGCATACAGAAACCTCTTCCTTCCCCCTCTGTTGGATATACTTAACACTAATGAAACTAATGGAATTTTGTGTGTCTCCATAATATTTCATTCCATAGGCTGTACAGTGATAAAACGCCTACTCTAGTGACATCCCCGTTATACTGGATTTCAAATTCATCGGCTTTCGTCAACTCATTTTTGGAAGGAACAGAATTTATTTTCCCAGGAGTCAAATACCTGCCTGGCACCAACCAGGAAGACCTTTACCACCTCTTAGAGTGCATACAGAAGTACAAGGTAATTCCTTTTTTTTTAAATTTTATTAATAAGTACCTAGTTTTAGCAGCATCTAAATTTCTGTAAGCTTGAATTGGCGTAAAAGCTCATACGAGTACATAGGTACATAATATCCTCAGGAATTGATGCGGCCGTAATATTAATTTGTAGCACTCAGATAATAAAACCTACATACAAATCCGTCAACATTTTTACGTGCTCCGTGCTGAATCCTCTCCGAAACGATATCAAGATTTTTCTAAGGATGTGACAGGGTGATGACCATAAATATCTATCAACATCCATTGTTGCTCAGAGGGTTTTACTGAATAATACGATGTATGCAATAAAATCTCATTCATGAGTACCTGTCTGGTGTAAGTGGGTGGGTACGACGATATCTTATGATCAGAAGGAAGAAAAACTGCAGGACTGGGTTGTAGGTAACTAATACTTCTGATGTTTTGGACTTGTAGCCAGGCAAATGGCAGCCGGGTGCCTCAACCGCTCTGGATCTTTGCCACCTGCCGAATGTTCGGAAGTATGATTTGTCCAGCCTCACACATCTGGCCATTGGAGGAACTCTGATTCTGCCGTCACAGAAACAATTCGTGTGCGACACTCTGTTCAATTCGCGGAACATAATCCAGGAGAGATATGGGACAACTGAAAACGGCTTCTTGACGAGACAGTGGACTTTTCGTCCGCCGGACTTCGACAGCCCTAAGTACGCCAGTTTCGGTCCGCCGTCTGGAGGAGTTGTTATAAAAGTAATGCACAATATCCTGAGTTGTTTAGCATTTAAATTATATTCCTGTTTATAAATTAATCATACGTTAATTGGCAGCCATAATCAAGCCGTGAGGTCTTGAATATTTTATGCCATGACATGTGCGCCAGTAAGCGGGTTGATCGTAAGCCCATTCCCTAATATTTACCGTCTGTAATAAGCTGCGATAATATTTGTAGAATATTTGAGGAAACGTTGCTGGAGAAAACTCCATTGAAATTCCTATTCCTAGTCGCCAGCTTCAAAGGATGGCTCAATGTTGTCAGATATTGGACGATTATGGAAACGAGCTGGGGCCCAACCAGGTAGGGGAGATGGTCGCTCGCAGCAACTGCGTAATGAAAGGCTATATCAACAAGGATTTCCCCAAGGAGTACACGCCAGATGACTGGTAGGTGGTAGGAATGCGTGGAACGTCCTACCGGTATTAATTGATCATGGATTTCCAGTAAAGAATCAATGTCGCATATTTAATTGACAAAGATGGCCAAATAGTTATGTAATATATACCTATTTATATTATAGGTAATTCGAAATATTGCATGCCCAATAATTGAGCAATTCAATGTATCCTCGTATGGTTCTACACAGGTACCCCCTGGGTGACTTGGGATTCTATGATGAAGATGGCTGGTTCTATTTCAAATCCAGAATCAAGGAGCTCATCAAATATCGTGGAAGCCAAGTAAGTAAGGAAAACGTAAATAAACCTTAAGAATGTTTCATTTTTATCAACAACACTATAATGTGGGATGTTACGAATGAAAAATAAAGAATATCACAGGCTATCGCGAAGAAAGTCCAGAATAACGTACCTAATCGAGTGAGAAAATTAGGAAGAGTCAGAAACATGTAGCTAACAACCTGCATACCTACTACTTGTATGGTAACTCCATTATTGTCTCAGTTGATGCCGGCAGATGTGGAAAAGGTAATACTCCAACACCCTGACGTCGTGGAAGTTTGCATAGTCGGAAAACCGCATCCGATCGACGGCGAACATCCGACCGCTTTTGTCGTCAAGAAAGCAAACGCTTCAGTCACGTCTAGTGACCTCGTAGCATTTGTGGAAGGTGCGTTGAATGTTTACTCAAGTACTGTCTAAGATATAACAACAGCAGTTGTGTGGTACCAAGATATATAAGGTTTTACGGCACACACGAAGCAAGGAAAATGCGTAGATACGATTAACACCACAAGTTGAAAACAGTTCGCAACGCACCAAGTTCAAAATCAGATTTACCGTTCACGCTTCTGATTAGCCTACGATTTGCTAATTGTTAGTAACACAATTAACAAAGCTCACAAATCCCATTTACAGTTTATCGACTGTCTCCAACCTGTGGTGATTCCATTTCCGAAATGGGACAGGATAGCCAAATAGAAACAAAGAATTGAATATTTTGCTGGTAGAACCAAATATATCACCGACGACCTTGTCACAAACTGTATGAGTGATGAGTGTGGATCCATTCATGTTGAGGACTTTACAACAACCGTCAAGTTCATACTAATTGTATTGTTCTCTGAATAATACATATATATATATTCGGTTCGGAATTTTTTTTTTAACACCCCCACAAAATTTCTTCTTTTAGATTTCAAGGTAGGTAGATTCAAAAAATGCAATGTCTGTCCGCCATCCGCCGTCCGCCGTGTGCTTGCCGCACTGTGGGACAGAATTTAAAAACGGCCTACGGCGGACAGACAGAAATATTTTTATTGCATTTTCGGATTCTACATACTTACCTTAAAACGTAAACCATCAAATTTTGAGGAAAGAGGAGGGGCTAAAAAAAATTGTTTTCATGCTCGATTCCAAAGGTTTGTAATTGAAAATAATAAATCAAAACCTGGCAAAATTCAGGCATTTTTTGTCACATGTTTTGTGGGGCGCTGATCACGAAAAGAATATTGAAAAAATTCCAGGAACCTTCTTTGATAAATTTTAAGTCATTTTATCCTTTAAACGGTGTAAATGATTTCACAATGGTTTAGTGTTTACTGTAGATCTGCGTAGATCGCTCTTTTCTGTGGTCATTGCCTATCCTTGTGCTCCTGCTATAGGTATGCCGGGCATTTTCAGAGATGACCGACAACATCTGTCATCTGAGTGAGTTGATGTTAGGAGCTCTCGTAAAGTTGTCGTAGATCATGCGTTGACTTTTAAATCTATTAGAATGATCGTTCCCATGTCCACGTTACGACCGTAAGTTAATTTGTCGTCCTTATGATCAAGAAACTGAAAACCTGCCTATGTACTTATTGAACCCGATAATAATATTGGTTCGTTCTTAATTTAATTATGAGAATATGAATTGTTGAATGTTTCAGAGCGAGTAGATGACAGTAAGAGACTGAGAGGGGGCGTAATATTCACAGAATCCTTACCAAAAAGTGGCGCCGGCAAACTTCTACGCAGAAACGTCAAAGATCAGTTGTTGAGTATGTGCGCTTCTTGTACATCGTGATATATAAGTCAGTACATCTAAGTGGGTAATGATTTCACGGTGATTCTACCGAAGTTTCAAAATTTATATTTGAAAGGATTGATTATAAAGAATCAAAACTGTAAACTAACAAATATGCAGAAGAGGGACGCAAAATGTTACCAAATAAAATAATTACATATTTATCTAATGTAATAAAATTTATTCGTTCCGAAATCTTCTTCTTTAAATAGTTGTGATCACTTTGAAAGTTTTCTTTCTTGCTAATAAGTTTTTAGTGATACTCGTAGCTATAAGAAATCTGTACCCACCGAGTGGTGAAACCTAGTCAGTGTGGCATTTGGTATAAGTGTCTACTTATCTAATGTAGGTATTTTTACACTCAGTGACTGTAATTGTACCATATGACCAGTTATGTTGATAACCTAGTACAAGAATAATTACCTATTGTGTTTCAACCAAGAATACAAATTTCAGAATGTTTAATTTATTGTTGTTACAGTCAAGTGTAATACTAGGTAGATGCATAGTATAGGAGATGAAGCCGTTCTTGTACAAGAGCGAATTGTACAGGAGGATATTTTTCTTAATAATGGATTATTATATTCAATGCATTTGGAAGAACAATGTATCGATCGTTACATAGCGATTGGCGTATTATTCAAGAGGCATAAAATGCTCGTGATTTACGTGATTTATAATAAATAGGTAGGTACCTTCCGGAGAAATCCGTCGTCACTAGCTGGTTTGACTACTGGAGGCGAGCGGTTTCGATGTAAGTACATCATCAGGCCGACTAAGGGAATACCAGTATTTCTCCATATATGGAACACCAGTATTCTCTCGACCGCATGACGATGATTTCCTTACATCGAAAGCGCTCGCCTCCAGTACTCATCCATTTAGTGACGACAGATCCCACCGGTGGTTGTGGTAATTTTATTTGGAATACTGGCGGAAATCATACTGTCCACATAAATATTATGGTCCAAGATTATTTGAAGAAGGAACACGAGATAATGGAAACAGTCAATTAAGTATGTATTACGATTGTATGTTCATAATAATACAGTATGACCAGAATGACGTACTTACCTTTTTTTTTAAAAACAACAAAAACCAATTCAAAAAGTTTCCAGTTGAGTTAGTGCCCTGGCCTATAACGCGTCTACGGTGTGTGTTGGCGAAAATTTAGTAGGGAATTTTTGGCCCAAAACACAGCGACATTCCGATCAATGCCTCAAATTAAAAATTACGTTAGAGCGTCTGGTTAGGCTAGGGAAGCGACGCTTACCTACCAATCAATTCTGAAAATAAGAATACCCTACTCAAGGATCTCCAAATTTTAGTAAAACAAGGTTCCGTAAAAATTCCAAAAACAAAGAAGCGCGAGAGTAATTCACATTTAAAAAGTCTGATGAATAACATAAATCGATTAGAACAGTTGCAGGAGGCAATAACATCGGTGTAAAACTAGCCGTTTTACATCTACAGGCAGTACCCGAGACTTCGGGTGTTTAACCATTTAATTTTCGTTACGCAGGGCTTTTCCGTGTGCCGTCCTTCCGTTGCATCTTTCCCAGTTGCTGTTATATTGATTGGAATAAACCCGTCGTTCTGGCCGCCATCCGTGTTTACTGATATACATAACTATGATTTTGTTTCACGTACATCGTACTAGCCGGGCATACAGTTATATTACTGATTTTGAGTTGTGGAATCCATTCGGAGAAAATTGTCAGGCCCCAACAACTACAGTCGGCCAGTGTTTAGTTCTCCGAGAGTTGCCGGCTTCATCAGCCAAGGTACGTTGGGTTCATGTTTTTACAGCGTTACGTAGTTCGTTTACAAAATCTGTTCCTACTTTTGAGGTACTTCATGTAACTCGTCGTACCCATATTCTATGTTAAGTTTACATAGTTCGGTTTACCCTGGTTAGTTAGGTCTAGCAACCTCTTCAACTTCAGTTTATGCCACTCGTTATTCTCAAGCAAGAGTTTAATTTCATAAAACGTCTGTGATCTCTGAACCCACTGATTATTACTCGTATTTACACAACCTGCATGGATTAGCACTATTTATGGTGGGGAGGGGGTCACCTCTGCATCCTACAGAGTTTTTGGTGTCACCTGTACAATATACAGGGTGATCCGCTCGTAGATGCAAAAAAAATGTGCTCAATCCGTTCTCGAGATATGATTTTTTAAAGGTTTTTTTCAGGAAAACCGTGTTTTTTTCCTTTTAAACTCAAATTTCTCCGCTTTACCTCATTTAATTTTACTTTTTGACCTCATTTTCGGAATCAGCGTTAAATTTTCCATACGCATGGTGTATTTCAAGTCCTGAAAAGTACCATCTAGAGACCGCAACAACAGCTCAAACATTAGACGAATTTGAAAAAATAAAATTTCTGAAATTTTAAAAAGTTACTACTCCTCCGAAAAAAAATCCTGGAAACTGGCGAATCTCTTGAAAACTTCTTCATTTAATAGAGAGTTCCTAAGAGATAAGTTCATTAGGGAACGGCCATATCTTTTGGCCACATCTAAGGCGAGCAGCCTTTGGATGCTAACCAATAAGTCCGGTTTGACAGAAGGTGGTGGGGGTAGGAGTGAATTAAAAAGTAACGTCACTTAACTTAGCACAACGCGAAATCCATTCAGCTTCAGTAGGTATACTAGTATCCGTAGGTATACTCACTTTTTTATCCTAAGTTGATATCGCAACAATCTAGCAAATTCTTTGAAAGACGCTTGGAGTAACTTTGAAAGACGCTGGCGATGGCGAGGACCGACGACACATGACGCGTTAAAAAAAAAACGACAAAACGCAGCAAAAAGCTGTGCACTGTTACCCCTGAGTAAGGTTAAAGACGATTCCTAAAGTTTGTGCTCTGGGAGATAACGCGCCTTATGTATAAGGCCGAATAAGTCGAACTTAAGGAAATAAGTTTGAACTTGGGCGACGCGCATGCGCAGTTGAGATAAATCCGAACACATCTTCCCGACTTTAGTCTTTAGGAACTCTCTAATAAGCTTTCCAATGGTATGGTCAACTTTGCGATTATCTTGTTTCTTTGATGAAAAATTCAAATTTAAATTCAAGAAAACGTTAGGCACCTCAAAAGAGGGAATTTGATCAGAGGGTAGAAAAAATGTAAAAAAATGTTTTTAATTGAAAAAATTGAGTCAATAATGCCAATATACAATTCGAAATCAGGTTTTTCGGTAATTAGGAAAGCCCGTTTTCAAAATTCCCACCGTTATTTCTTATTCATGCTCCCACTTTCACGTTGAATGTCAGTGCACCGTCAGGCTTGCCTCTTGAATTCGTCTCTTTAAATCTTCAACCACTTTTGGGTTGTGTTGGTGGGTCCTAACGTGTTCTTGCATTTAAACTAATTAAATTGGCACTATTGACTCAATTTTTTTTCAATTAAAAACATTAAAAACTTTTTTTTACATTTTTTCTACCCTCTGATCAAATTCCCTCTTTTGAGGTGCCTAACGTTTTCTTGCATTTAAACTTGAATTTTTAATCAAAGAAACAAGATAATCGCAAAGTTGACCATACCATTGGGAAGCATATTAAATGAAGAAGTTTTCAAGAGATTTGCCAGTTTCCAGGATTTTTTTCGGAGGAGTAGTAACGTTTTTAAAATTTCAGAAATTTTATTTTTTCAAATTCGTCTAATGTTTGAGCTGTTGTTGTTGTCTCTAGATGGTACTTTTCAAGACTTGAAGTACACCATGCGTATGGAAAATTTAACGCTGATTCCGAAAATGAGGTGAAAAAGTAAAATTAAATGAGGTAAAGTGTAGAAATTTGATTTGATTTGATTTCAAAGGAAAAAACACGGTTTTCCTGAAAAAAACCTTTAAAAAATCATATCTCGAGAACGGATTGAGACAAAAATATGCGGTTGGTGGCATTTTACTCCATTTTAGATGTAATTTTAAGCAAATGTTTTTTGCATCTACGAGCGGATCACTCTGTATAAGGTAAATATTAAATAATTGTAAGAAATGGACATGAGTGTTTTGTTTGTTTGTAAATAGCCAAATAAATAAACCGAAGCAATATCGTGCCAACCAACATCCTAACACATCTAACCAAATGCGATCCCACGACAGCCCACACACGCCTTCCAACGTCCGTCACCTTGAAAACGAAATCCGACTCATTCCGTACGTAAACAATTAAAAACTGTCGAGTACCGCCTTCTCAAAACCGTTCCGCTCTCTACCTCCCCCGTGGAACATGAGCCGATCGAAAGTGTCTCCATAGCGACTTTCTGGATATGTGGGATGTCTCGGACAGCCTGCTATCGTTTCAACTTCCACAATCCACCAAGACGTTACGCGGTTCTATCGAGTCTCTTTCATACGCGTACATTCTCATTCCTGAGCGTCTAATTGCGCCTAAACCCGCCTGAAAGTCAGTTTCAAAAGGTTAGAAGCCGGATTCGTTTTTCCTTTTCCTTTTACTGTAAAAAAAAAGGAAAAAATTGTCTTTCTTGTGGGATGGCTATAGAGAAAGATCATTATCCGGATAGTGCAAGAGTTCTACTCGTAGTTGCCGCATTGACCCCCTGGCTTTTCTTTTGGTTTATTATTTTCAATAATGAACCATTGGAACCGAGCATGAAAAAAAAAATTCTTACCCCCCCTCAAAATTTGATGGTTTACGTTTCAAGGTATGTAGAATCCAAAACTGCAATAAAAATATTTCTGTCTGTCCGCCGTACGCCGTACGCCGTACGCCGTACGGGCCACTTTTCTTAGTTACCATGAAAAAAAATTGATGAAATTCGGGTTATAGGTTCCGTTCAGCGTCTAGTTGGTCCTCGAAGCTCGACGTTACTGTGAGTCATCTCTAAGGGGTTCAAAATAGGGGTTGAAATTTTCAAAACGCCTATACCATTTTTTTACGTAAATATTTTTACGGTTTTAAATAATTCTTGAACTTGCGAGTTTTTTAAGACCATCCGGAGCATCGTACGTCCAGCCGTTCGTTCACAGTAAGGCCCCGAAGTTTGCACCGACAGGCATTTTCGACTCCAGTGTGAATGAAATTGTATACAATTCAAACCAAATCTCGTAACCAGAGACGCGCCCACAATAGGAATTTGTGAATACGGCCAATCATTGGTAGGGATCACCTGATTATATTGGCGGAGTATGAAGTCGAGTTGGTTGTTCTGTGATATTATTTAATTTGAAAAATGATGGCTCTTTTGGAGTTTGTTGGTAGGTAGTGAAACTTGAACAAACGTTGAAGTATTATTGATGGGTAAATTATTACTACGGTAAATCATTACTCAACGGTAAATTATTACACAACGGTGCATTATACCATCTACGTAGAAGGGGCTGGAGTTTGTTGGTAGGTACTTTTGCAACTTTTTTCACTCCTCATCAACAATTTCTTTTCAGAACTTCATTATGTGTGTTTCTTTTTGTTAGGTACTGTTTGTCATCGGCAGAATTATTTTAGCAACATTTAACTCGTGATTTAGGTAGGTACCTAGTAACGAGTACGGGGTTAGGTACTAACCTACGGAGGGTCTGCGATCTACATAATTATGCATAGAATAGTACATATTATATTATATAGACGGGTTATCTATACATAGAGCTGTGATCTGTAACAGAAGGGTATTCTATACAAAATAATAAACCGTTGTGCAGGGATTTGCAGCGTTTTTGTGTTTATGAAGCCCTGGAAACGGGAGCTGTCCACAGCTGTTTCGCTAAGACATCACGAAATAGGAACCTAGTGCTCGATGCTCCTATTAAACCGCCAAATAGTTAATTATGTTCATGTCTGATACCTAATGTTATTTTGATACAACCTCAGAAACCGCCACGAGAAGCAAAGAGCTCTCCTTCTGGTTCCGCGCTACCAGAATTTTAATACTCAGACTTATTGTTTTAGAATAAACCCAAAAGCATGAGTTGGCAGAGGGGGAAGTTCCGGCACCACTGGGGAGGAGTGGACTGTATTTTTGTTGGAAGATATTAAATTTCAATTCAAATTCAATATTTTGGAATGAGATTTATTTCCGTGGGTATATATAATATATAAATGAACAAAAAAACGCTGCAAATTATTACGCAACGGTTTATTATTTTCCCGTCTAGATGCACCTTCTGCGTAGATCACTGTTTTCTGCGGTCAATAACCTCGAGCTCCCCCCAGGAAAGCCCTAAATGGAGTACTGGAGCCTGCCCGGGATTGAAGTTTCATACAAATGCGCGGGACTCAATCATTAATTAATTATGTGCAGTTATTCATGAAGCATAAGGTAAATAATAAACCATTGTGAAATCATTTAACTATATAGGTGCCCCTTCTGCGTAGATAGTATAATAAACCGTTGTGTAATAACTCACCGTTGTGTAATAACTTACCGTTGTGTAATACTTTATCCAATAAACGTTTGTTCAAGTTGCAAAAGTACATATCAACAAAATCCAAAAGATCCATCATTTTTCAAATAAAATAATATCACAAAACAACCAACTCGACTTCATACAGCCACCCGTGATTATAATCAGGTGATCCCTAGCAATGATATCTGGGCCGGATTCATACTGTTTCATTCACAATCATGTTGACGAAGCTTTTCGGTGCAAACGAACGGCTGGTCGTACAATGCTCCGAGTGGTCTCAAAAAATTCTTTAGTTCAATATCAATTTAAAAACCTAAGAAAAACCATACCCTTCTATTGAAAGTTTTCGAGCTGCGGCGTTCTGAAAATTGCAACCCCTATTTTGAACCCCTTAGAGATGACTGACAGTAACGCCGAGCTTCGAGGACCAGCTAGACCCCAGACGGGACCTACAATCCAAATTTCGGGAACATGGTAACTAAGGAAAGTGCGAAGTACCTACGGCGTACGGCGGACGGACAGAAATTTTTGGTTTATTATTTTCAATAATAAACCTTTGGAATCGAGCATTAAAAAATAAATAAATTAGTTAATCCCCCCCCCCTCAAAATTTGATGGTTTCCGTTCAAGGCATGCAGATTCCGAAAATGCAATACAAAAATTTCTCCCCATACGCCTTACTTCGCACTTTCCTTAGTTAGTTACCATGAACCAAAATTGATTTGGTTTGTAGGTCCCATTTGCGGTTTAGTTGGTCCGCGAAGCTCGGCATTAATGTCAAGTCACCTCTAAGGGGTGAAAATAGGGGTTGAAATCTCCTGGACGCCGTTACCTCGAATTCGTTTACGGTTTTAAATAGTTCTTTAGTTCTTTAAATAGTGTTAAATAGTTGGGAGTTTTTTGAGCCCGCCCGGAGCACTGTACGTCCAGCCGTTCGTTCACAGTAAGGCCCAAAAGTTTGCACCAACAGGCTTCATCAACAGGAGGGTGAATCAAATTGTATACGTTCAGCCCAGAAGGGTATACCTACGGTTCATACCTAGATACGGTTCATCTACCTAGAAGGGGCTGGATTTTGTTGATCGGTACTTGTGCAACTTGAACAACCGTTGAAGTATTATTGATGGGCAAGTTATTACACAACGCTTCATTATACTTGACCACGAGGGTAGGTATTGACCACAGAAAACAGCGATCTACGCAGAAGGGGCATCTATTTCACTCCACATCAACAATTTTCCTTCAGAACTTCATTATTTGCGTTTATTTTGCCATTTTAGTCAGGTACTCTTTCCCATCGACAGAATTATTTTAGCAACACTTTAACTCGTGTCATCACTAGGGTCGTGAATTGGCCCGAGATAAAATCATTGCTAGGGATCACCTGGTTATGATCAAGGATTATGAAGTCGAGTTGGTTGTTCTGTGATATTATTCCATTTTTGAAAAATGGTGGCCGTATTGGCTTTTGTTGGTAAGTACTCTTGCAACTTGAACAAACGTTGAAGTATTATTGTGGAAATTATTACAAAACGGTAAATTATTACACAACGGCAAATTATTACACAACGGTTTGTTATCATATCTACGCAGAAGGGGATTTATTACACAACGGTTTATTATTTGCCTTTGCTTCATGAATAACTACAAATAATTAATGATTGAATGATTGAATCTCGCGCATTTGTATGAAACTTTAATTCCCGGGCCGGCTCCAGTACTCCGCTTAGGGCTTTCCTGGGGGGAGCTCGAGGGTACTGACCACAGAAACTGATAACTGATATGATAACTCATTTGGTGAGGTATTATACATACTATAGAATACCTATCTCATCCTACGTATATCAATATGCATTATGTTTCAGATCCATGAAGTATTTTCCTGCAGCAATGTTCCATTCATGTTCTGATAGATTTTACGTGAATATTCCACTGCTTCGGTCCGAATTTCCATGATGGGCGCTTCTTGTAGGTCGGATGGATGATGAACTTACGCATGTGATGCGTAGATGTTTTGCAAAAGCTGTACATAATGACTTAAAGAGCTCTTTATTCGCATATCAAGCCGTCCAGTCATGAAGTAGATATACTGTACCTACCCAAAATTACAAAATCAACCACTACCCCTCCCACCGCCCTGTTTGAAATTAACATCCAGCGCTAGATGGCATTTCAAGCGGAGGAGGGCAGATGCTTGATTGCAAAGCATTTTGCTTCCGAGTCTGCAAGGCAGCGGAAGAAGCTCTGTTTTCATTTTCGAAATGACAATTTTTTTTTGTGCTCCAAAATCAAAATTTCTACTTGCATTTTGCGTTTCAGGGCCTCCTGAACAAATTTGGTTTCGTGTCTGTCCACCCGTCTGTCCGTCTGTCTGTCCACATTTCCTTACCACATCCATAACATCCACAATTTTGACCCGATTCCATTCAAATTTTCAGGAATTGTGTGGATTCAACGGTAGCCTCGGCGCAGGCGCTAACGAGATTGTCTTGTTACGGTCATAACTCCATCAGTTTTGAACTGATTTTGGTGAGATTTTGAGGGATGATACGGGTAAGGTCCCTTGAGGTCCCATACGACATTCATCTTTTTCTTTTTTCATTCATCATTTTTCCGGCGAATATTAGCCGATGCGTGAGGGTAAATGGCGGGTTTAAATATTTTTTGGCCCCGTGCTTTGTATTGCCCAAAAATAACGATTTTTTAATATTTGGTTGCCCAGCATTCTATCGTCATGAGCATGGCGAACCGGTCATTTCTAGTTTTCTGAAAATGTAATGGTGGCATACTGTGAAGGCCACGAGGAAGCTTCTGTGCCTTGGCAGTGTATTTATACCTGTGGTGTGACGTATGTTCATAATGCAACATGCCCAATAAATCAAAAATACTTCTTGCAGTCCTTTTAGAATTTAAAGTCATGCCGTTCAGTTAAGTATTATTTCATCTTGGATAAGTTGGTACTTGACTTTGCATGGTCCTCCTCAATATAGGGTGTTTCAGAAGCTTTTATAATTGTTCGATTTATACAAGGAAACTTACAACGTGGCAATATATGTAGAGGTACCTAACTTGTTTAATCTTGAGTACTTAAGCAGCAAACTGCTATGATTTCTCCTCACCTCCGTTTCTCGAATGTTACAGTTGACCACCAACTTGGTTTTGTGGTCCGCGCCAATGAAAGCTGTAGATCCGCCGCCTGGAGATTTGTATTACATGTTGATACCGAAAGCCAAGCGGGGCGTTGAGATTACGAACACCGCGTCCACCCGAGCTGCGGATGCGTTCGGTCTTTTCACTACAGAAAGTGAAAATATCTTATTAGAGGGCGTAGTAAGCTCATATTATCAGGGCTTTCTATGTACAGGATCCAAATATACAGACCCAGATGAATTATGCATTCTCCGTTTCGTTACGCGAATCCCGAAGCTAAGCCAACAGAAATCTTATTCGTCTCAACTGCTGGCCTCCTAGATCCGACAATCCGTTCATCCAATTGCTGACTGGAACAAAGTGAAAACTATAATTTCGAACGCCTATCCTTTCACTGGTTCCTCTTCCGAATCAAGTGGCGAAACCACTACCACTGTTTTAACAAGGATTCTTCGGTGTACTAACTGAGTTAAATCGAATTATGATGACTAATTATTAATTATCATTAAATCGGTTGGTAATCGAACGGGCATCATGAGCTGGATACCACTTAGTTTAATGGATCTGCGATCAGAGAGCCGCTGAGAAACAGAAGATGAATTACGTATATAGTAGATATCACACCTATTCCTAATTAGCTGAGGAGTCTGTTGTACACAGCTACCATCAAAAAAAGTTTCAAAGATCTATTTTCATTCTTTCTAATCCTACAACATGGGGTTTTTACTTTGTCACTAATTCACTGTCAATTGAATAATAAGTTGATTGATGAAGTTGCCACTCTTCCCTGGAAACTACATAGTTCCTTTCATATCACTCAGTCAAAACATGGATTGGGAATTTTTTGTTGGGAATTTTTTGACGTTTCGATTTATTATTTTCAATAACGAACCTTTGGAAACGAGCATGAAAAACATTTTCTGTCCGTGCTTTACAGTTTTATCAGTTACCACGGACCAAAATTAGTTTTATAGGTTTTACCCCCCCCCCCCCCACCCAAAATTCAATGGTTTCCGTTTCAAGGTAGGTAGCTACCTACGGAGATTCCAAAAATGGAATGAAAAAAACGCTGCAAATTATTACACAACGGTTTACTATTTTCCTCTACAGGTACCCCTACTGCATAGATCGCTATAATAATTTGCAGCGTTCTTGCTTTCTTGCAATTACGGTAATAATCTTAAAGACTCACACTTTTAGGTTTTCCTAGGTTTCATCCACTTGTATCGAAAATTCGACATCACCACGTGATTCAGCTTGAAAAAAATACCTGATTTATTGTGTCATAATGAGACCGCTGAATACATTTTTACAAATCCTCATTTTACGCACTTTCTACTCATCGAAAAAGTTATTTGGGTGGTAAGTACATTTTTTGTAAAATTTCGCGTAAAATCCGATGGTATGGAAAAACACATTTTTGCGAGATATGAATTATACGGGAAAAATTAAGGGGGTTACCTAACCTACCTTTTGTAATTTTTTATAGCATGTCAAACAACTAAGATATTGTGGGGGGGGGGGGGGGTTCGCGGAACTATATTTATACCTAGAAGGTGCCTACGAGCTCCTTCTATGAAAAAGCAGGTAGGTAGGTAACTGAGTAACAAAAAATGTAGTCCCACTAACAGCCGCTCGGATGCGCTAGCTTTTGGTGTGCTGGGAGGGGGTAAGTAGGTACCGAGCCCTACGGCTGCATTAACGCAAATTAATAATCCAAGGAAGAGAAAACAAATAATGAGTGTAATAACAATCGAGTGTCCATCAGCTGCATTATTAACCAAAAACTTGTATAGGTAACTAACAAGCAACGGCTACCACAATATTGTAGCTAAAATATTATTTGAACAATGATGTTTCGCTCCCAGCTACATACTATCTTTTATACCACCTACATCCTCTCGGGGTGGTGTGCTACCTAATAAATATAATTTATTTAATAATATATGAAGAATGTTTCTATAAATTTTTTAATGATATAATCTCTTAATATTTACCTATCTTTCTAGATGTGAAACGATTCCGATTCAAAAGATTGATGAAGAGAATCCCTATCAACCATAATCTGCATATAAGTTGCATCTCTTCATAAGGTTAGCATACGATGACCGTGGGATGTTCCACATTACTATAAGGTCTCAACAAATTGCCGAAGATCAACTTCAGGGGGATGAAAGACACGAACTAAATCACTCGCGATGAAATCGTGGAAACCCATTTCAAAGAAAAACGGAGTTATTGAAAAAATAGTCTATTTCCACTAATACACATCGGAAAATGGAAATAGACTATTTTTTCAATAACTCCGTTTTTCTTTGGATGAAAGACAGTGCATCGTTTTCATCCTTGAAGTGATGATCGTTTGATCACCACAGTGAACTGGAAGCAGCTACAGGCAACTGATAGAAATAATCGAATACGACAATCCAATTAAAGCTAGGTGTTATCGAATGCCAATGTTAAAATCCAATCAGGAGCGAGTAGGACTAACTACTGCTTATCCTAGTTTAAGTATGGGGGAAGGACGTTTGCCTCTGGTAGACCTTTGAAAAATCCAGTGTAGCGCTAAAATACTTTTCTATTCCGGACAAATTGACATTTTCTTACTGAGCTTTTCTTATCTGGCCGAAGGGAGATCCCCAAAAAACAAATCAAACTAGTCACAGGAGCAGATTTACGCAAGTATTTAAACTGGCCAGAGGTTCAATATGTATGTACCTAAGTCTACCTCTTGCCTGCCATCGTTGTACTTTGGCCACCTTCAATTTTCAACAGGAACAAGGGAAAACACGACCAATCAGTGTAAAAATCACAGTGTTTATGAGGCTTATGAAATCTCAAGAACCATCGGTTTTTGCTCGAAGAAACTAATGTTAAAGAATAAAATTATCAGAAACAAAATCGCCTGGTAATATCACACTACCTATGCGCCTAACTCCTACATTGCCTAGGCATCTGGAATTGAAGAAAAAAAAATTAACAATAAAATAAATAGTATTGTTGGGATCCACTACTTTTAAAGAGTTTGTCCAAGTTTTCCTATCCGAAATCAGCCAATATGAGAACCATGACAGACAAACATTTGTGCATTAGAGTCATACCAGGAAGCTGAATGACAATGACCAGTTACAATAATATGTTGATTTAATATAAATTAATCAACTTTCTCGGTAGGTAAATTAAACAATAAAAGAACCTTTGGAACTGCAGGGGATGACTTCGTTCTCACAGATAATGCAAAAGGCGGCCAGAGGTACAAAATCACACAGGTTGACCAAAAATATACATAAAAACATTAATTTATGGAAAATCGCCGAAATGAATTTGCAAAATTTTAATCAAGTGCCTTAACAATAAAAAATGACAAAAAATAAAATAAATAAGGCGTTTACCGTGGTCTGAATTGATCTCTTTTTGTAAAGGAATCGTACAAAAACCCTCCAAATAGCACAACAAAAACTTAAAGCATTCGTTCCTTGCAGAAATAATAAAGGAGTAATTAACTTGTTGGAGAGGCAAGAATAAATTTTCCTCCATAAAGACCAACATATGAATTATTGCGCAAAAGTAGGGAAAGTATTTGGGGAAGTATTAAGAAAAGTAGGCAAAGGTAAAAAAGAAAAACGAAGTTATTGGAAGTTGTCTATTTCCACTAATGGGTACACGAAAAAACGCGAAAATACACTGTTATAACGGTTGCGGTGATCAAACCATTGTCAGTAACAAACAATAACGCTCGTCTTTGAAGTTACATGGCCTTTTTAAAGAATTCGGACTTCTTCGGCATAAGCTGAAATTCTACGGGTGCGGTGCTACTGCTCTGTACTTCTTCAGGAGTCATCTAGTAGGCTGGATGTCATGAAATGAAATTTTCACAAACTACACATTTAGTATATTAATATATATACAATTTTAGTATTAATATAACACCTTTTAGTATTACTATATACCATTACATTATTATCGTAATGGCATGTTTTCTTTTAATTGATATTAATTGAAATTTATATTTCTATCAACACTATTGATATTGGGTCTGATGGTAACAGCGATATCGATAAATGTTTCCTTCGATATTGAATCCCTGCCAGTCTCAGCTACCTTCTTCCTCCTTAGGAGTTTGTTCCTCCTACTGAACAAACATGATGGGTCCCGATAAGCTGAGTCTCTAATACCGCCAATTACTCCAGCAATCGGCTCATCTGATAATTTCCTTCCGAGTTTACTTCCGGCTTTATTTTCCAAAACAAGAAACCACCGGTTTCTTACGGAAAGTCTTTTCGCCCCCCGCATCTGATACAACGAGGTAGGGAGCTCTCATAAGAAGTCCCCACCGCCGCCCCTCTGTCCTAGTAATGTGCTTCCATCGTTCGCTGTAGCTTCAGTCCATCCCTGTTGTTACACATAGTCGGATTAGTCCGCTCCTCCCTTACCGACTATTAGACGAACAGTTCAATTCAGTTCATTTTGGTTCTGTTTCGACTCAGTTCAGTTTGCGTTCAGCCATGAGCCCGTCGAGTGTTGCCGTTGTCCTCGTCGTTCTCTGCCTCTCCGGAAGCGCTTTTGGCGGCAACGCCGACGATCGAGAAGTTGAAAAGGCGTCGCTGACGATTTTGAACGCCGCGGGCGATTTTATCGATGTCGTGAAATCCGTCAAAATCACTGACGTCACACTGCAAGGAGAACATGGAGAAACTGGTGAGTTACCTATTCCACTCTGACACAGTTCTTTGAGGCGTTTATGTATTTATTTTATTTTATGTACTTTTTGTCAAAAACTAGAGCAATTTAGAATACCTCTAGCAACATAGCTGCATTCGAAACTAAGCAGCTGAAATAACTACATAGCTACCTTTACTTAACTAAATTAGAAGTAAACAACCCAATCATTAAACTTTAAATCAATTATGATTCTGACTATTCTGTTTATTGATTTTTCATTACTATTCTTCGAGTGCGATGAGTCGAGGCATTTTCAATCATTAAGTACGTTGTGAAACAATATAATAGCGCTCACCTTCTCAGTATAATCCGTTTGCATGTTTTGCCCTATTTTTACTTATTTCATGTCAACAATAAGTAATTAAATTATTGGCTAATGAATATTATACTAAATATATGTCTTGTTTTACTTATTCTAAGTCAACAATAAGTAATAAAATTATACGCTAATGATTATTATACTACGCCCTCTTTTACTTATTTCAAGCCAACAATAAGTAATAAAATTATACGCCAATGATTATTATAATATGTCTTGTTTTGCTTATTTTACTTATTATTATACTTACGTAACTCATTTGTTTTACTAAAGTCTTGTTCTTCACAAGTTATTGAGCCACGAATGGGTCGAAATAAAGAGGTTATGTTATGAATAGTAGCGCACCCGGCAGCGTTTTCAACCTAAGTTGGTAGTAGGTACCTACTTCTGCCAATTGTTTTTTGTATCAAAACCTTCCATGTGCATGCAGTATATCCTTCTTATGAGCCGATCTTATGAGCTGATTAACTGTACATTTTATAATATTTCTTCTAGCTAAAAATCTTCCTAGGTGGTGTTGTTCAAGTTTCTCATGGGGTTAATAATTGAAACTGGCCTTTTTTTCAAACACAGCAATTTTTTTTTAAGCGTTTATTTATTTATTTTTATATAACAACTAGTTACACAAATGTAAAATACACAGCAATTGAATTTTAACTTTCACTCAACACATGCATTGTACTGAATACCTAATAAATTGCCGTTGCCCCTTTTTTGACGAATAAATTAATATTTTCGAGAAAAAACACTAACTACTGTCGATGCAAATTTTGCTGCAAAATTTTCATATTAAAAACAAACAGGTAAATTTCCATTACTAACCAAACAAGAATGTTCATGCTAAAAATTCAAAATCTGCGTTCTCTTGAATAGTTTTAAGAATAGCGAGACAAAATTTCACCAGTTAACCATTGTACCTAAATCAGGTTGTTGAAATCCAGAAATGGTTATGCAGGTACATTGGCAAACTTCTAATCCTTACTTTTCGAGGATACTTAGAGCGGTTTATTTATTATGGTAGGCAGGTGCCTATAAGTTGGTAGGTAAATTAATAGGGGATACCTGGAGTCAGGTAGTAAAAATGTAAAATACACCAACTAATAGCAGGTGCAGTGTATTCATCTATGATCCGAAGTCCCGATGTGAGAAGACTATACTGCATCCTCTTGGTCTTGGCGCATCCTATTCATAATTATTCAGGATTATTCAAACATCAAACATAATTATTCAGGATTATTCAAACATCAAACATAATTATTCAGGATTATTCAAACATGAAACATAATTATTCAGGATTATTCAAACATGAAACATAATTATTCAAACATCAAACATAATTATTCAGGATTATTCAAACATCAGATTCTTGATTGAAGCACAGTTCATTTCATTAGGTATTTCTAAACTCTTGCGATTTTCCAATCCTCTAATCCTCTTCAATATTCACAACATCGTTGGGAAAGAATGATTCGTTTTTCCAACTTCATCAAGTACTTTGGTACGTAAAATTAGGTACTTACTTGTTTTCCATTATTGTATTGTTCTCTACCGGCGGGTTAGATCACAGACTGTATTCATTTCGGGAAAGGATGCCTACAGCGGAGCAACTATCCACCCGAGGCTACGAGAATAATATTATAACCAAAGTTCATCAACTCTAAAACTGTAATTACCGGGCGTCGAAAGTGAAATTTATTATGAAATAAAATTCTCTCTACCACGGTTGTGATTAAAATATTCCCACCATTTATAATAATTGCCGAGGAATGAATCTAGTACTTAGAACTAATTAGGATCAAAATTTACCACTTTCACGAAGCAAAAAACGCTGCCAGTCAATGCAAATGGCTTATTATTTCCTGTATTATCGAGTGCCGGCTGGGGAGTGCCCCAACGCACACCCCCTCCCACACACATACAAACACAGCCATTTTGGTTTATTATTCTGTGAATAGTAGACCCATGTATTCGCTCAGTAAAAAAAAAAAAATCGAACACCAAAATGTTTCCTTTTACGTTTCAAGGTGCGTAGTTTCCAAAAACTCTGCGAAGTCCTTGTCACATGGGTTTATTATTCTATCGGACGTACCTACAGGAATGTTGGCTGTTCATTTACTGCTTCTTTCATGTGCAATAATTGAAATAGCCACTTTTGATGGTTCCCACCAATTTTGGCACCCAATAAGTCGAATTAGGCACTATCATTGATATAGTGCCATCTAGATGTCTTGATTCACCTGTTTCCGACTTCTAAATGCAACTTCTAATGTTATTATACAAATTCATGGTTTGAATTGTTGTCCGAGCTTCGAAGCACAGATAGGGCCCAAATGGCCCAAAATTCATTTTTTACGACAATCAACGGATTGCACCCCTACGCACAAGTTCCACTCTAAACAAACTTGCAGCCTACTACATTCAATTTTGGCACGGTTGTAATTTATTTATTTAACATTAAAATTGCCTTATCAAAACAAAAACAAACAAAAAGTGTGAAATGCAAAACTAAATAATATAATTACTTATATGTGAATTGAGAATTTCATTTTTCAGAACTCCATTGGTACGTGACTGTTTTATGGCTCTTGAATTAACACAAGGCAGTATGAAAGAAGAATAACTTTCATGGAGCTAAATAACTACTTCCGACCCGAACTAATTAATCCAATTTACTCCGATCAACTGTTCAAAATGATCAATTGTCAATTTACCTTGAGAAACCTGGAGGCTAAAGGCTTAACATCCAAGGATCCCTACAGGATGGACTTCCTAAAACTTACAGACCTAGACAAATCTATAAAGTCACAGAGCTCTGCAAGATTAATGCGAATTCGGAAGCAATTCACCAGGGCTGTTTATTCATTCGTGCTTTCAAGACTAACACTACAGGTGATAGTGCATCTGTAAATATTACTTTCATTTGTGAGCAATTCATTTATTTAGTTTTGTTCTTTATAAATCGAAGGCTCTCGTAACTGAACATGGATTGTGACCAATCGCAATGTTGTTATGTCGTCCGAGCGTCGTGATCCCTCTTTGGAACCCCGATATGCTAGTTGATGACCCCTAATATGTAGGTGTATAGCTGTAGATAACAACAGGCTGGTACGGCAATCGTTCAGTTTATCATACCACAGCGGCGTGAATTCTTTTTCACCGCAAATTGGTATGATCCTGCGTGCTTGCTGCAGTAGAAATCCGCAAAGAAACTGCATTAACATATTTGTAATGATGCCTAAGGCGTACCAACTACACGTTACTAGGAGAGATTGATGGGAGGGGAGGGGAATCTCAAACCAGTTCAATCTCAGTGGTACCTAAAGTAGGTAACTGTTCAATAATATTCGCCAGGCGAAATTGTTCAGATACTCCGGCTCACTATCACTGTTAAGCATCACGGGTGTGTTCCAGGATCCTGAACACCGAAGTGGAGTAGGATTGAGGGTAGAAATGATTTTTAAACTGCTGTTTATACGCAGAAACTGCTCCGAGATGGAGCGACATGTCGTAGATTATACATCATCACGCACGGTGCTTTTCAGATCGATTTCTGGCAAATAATTATCGAGTTGAGGGAAAGTAGGCGTACCGCTCGTGGAGCGCTCGTTGGTTTCCACCAGGATCATGGTTTTTCGACTGGCTGGAACAGCAGATACTGGCGGCAAAGACAATTCAAATTGATTAGGAACACCTTCTGAAATGGGTTTTATCTCATTCTCATTTGGCTAACTAAACACTGAGCTGACCCTTGGTACGCTTAGCTACACAAATCCCAAACGCTTCCTCATATATTCAAATCAAGAGTGTGACGAAAGAAATGGGCTTCGAAAAATGAGCTGTACCATATTTATCGTCCATTTCCGCCTTTTTTAACATTCCCATTTGGGCGGCTGTGAAATGCAATGGTTAAGCACTTTTTGTTTTCTTTTTTTTGTAATAGCAGCCACAATTATTTTCTTGAGCAGGCATGACGTTGTTGATACCTAGCGTGGTGTAATGACCATGGTGTTCAACGGCCCACGATGTCCCTCTGCTTATTAGAATTTTGTGGTTGACATAATTTTTCTGGTGTTGTGTCTTGGAACGTAACGCATTCGCCTGGAAGAAAGCAGTCACTTCTCAGTGCATCAACAGCAGCTGAAAATGAACTGAACAGCATGATTAGTAGCTTTTTTTAAAAATAATAAATAATTTATTTACACATTTTGCATAACACAGATAGATTGAAAGGTTAAGTTATGAATGGACTGTTTTTTTTTTGTTTTTTTGAGCCTAAGGTCAGCGACATGTCCAAGCTTGTCTCTCTCCCAGCTCAGCTTGTGTATGCGTTCGTTCGGTAATACATTTATAGTTTATAAATTCTTATAAACCCATTATACCAACTTCTTAAATCTTTTAATTTTAGCGATATTTAATTTAGTATATTTAAACCTAAATCTAGTATACTTAATGTCTAATGAAGGTCATTATGAAAGTATTTTTCTGTTATTCAGAATTTAAAAATAGGGATGATGAATTTTGCATTTGCTTGATTCATCAAGTGTTGAATGTTAATTTTTGGAATACGGCTACATACCAACTTTTCAAACAGCTTAATTTTAACAAACCTAATTCCAGCATACTCAAACTCAAATCCTATACTTAATGTCTAATGAGGGTCATTATAAAAGCAAATTTCTGTTATTCAAAATTGAAATTTAAGGATAATGGATTTTGAATTCGTTTGATTTAGCAAGGGTTGAAATTTGAATTTTTTGAATACGGCTACGGGACAAGCTGTATAATGTAATTTCTGATGGTAGATTTTCGAAAACCGAGGGTGCTAGCCAAGGCAAGTGCCATGTGTAGTAGTCATTGCTTAGGCGTGCCTGTAATAAAATACTTTGTGTGTTCAACCCGGTAGGTCTCACATGACTTCTTTTCTTGAACAAGCCGGGGAATTTATGCAAGATTTGTGACACATATTTTGGATCTGGTAGGGATCGAACAATATAATTTAGGACTCACAACTTCAAGTAGGTATTGATTTCCTATCTTCATTTAGGCGAATAAGGAAATCTCCGTTACGCTCTCGATGTTTGATTCCGAGGAGAGGTGATAACGGAACAGGACTCGGATGAGCGCCGTGATGGACATATTGATCAACTCTCTGATAATTACTTTTATATCGTCTATTACACAGTTATGAAACTACCGTAATTTCCATGCTATTACCGGATGAAAGTGCAGATTATAGAAACAATAATTATATTATGCATTGAGCGTTTACTGTAGGTGCTATCGTCATGCTGTGTAACCCGAACTGCAGCGAGCATAATGGTGGTTTGTCTAACATGATGTAAAATAGAGACTGAAAATAATCACTGTACCTAATAGTGATTATGCTCAGGTGACTACGTTGCAGCACGTAGATGCGGGATTTGAGCAAAAATCGCCATATCACTAATGCCCAAGGTGATGAGAGGAAGCCTCGAAACTGGAAGCAGATATTATTTAAAAAATAAATCCCTATCCCGGATCCTGAAAAAACAGTACCTCGCACATCCATGGGTCAGCATTTTTAGTTCAAATTTTGGAAGCGATTTCAGAAATCCCAAAGTACGACGTCGATAGGAGTATAAAAATTCTCTGCCCTAAACCCTTAAACCTAAGTATTTAAGAAAATCAAAATTCAACCAAGACGTCATGTTGAGGTTTAGATGCAACTCTCATTCTTTCAGGCAAGTATTAGGTTTCCATCATTTCAACTCAAATCCTATATGAAACACATAAAATAATCTACATTGCCTAGTTAACTTCAATTCAGTAGGAATCAAATTAACAACCAACTGTTATATCTGAAGTGCCTACTCCTGTTTTCGTTAACGTCAAGAAAAGTGAGTTAAGACTGAATCCACTTATCGGTGCACGGTTCGTTGCCAACTAATTGCGTTTGGCCGGCGTGTTAATTGCTGAGATAGCGGGCGATTGTGGAGATGAATTCGGAGGTGTTTTCCATCTTTCGTTTCCACCGCTGTGGTTCGCGGTGTGTGAAAATCTAAGGTAATCTTCACGTCTGAAATACGCAGACCTGCTCTCACTGGGACTAAATTAGGCGTCTTAGAATGGGTTTTTGTGAGTTAAGGACTCATCAATGTTGGCAGCGGTGTATTGACAATGTGAAGAATGTCTATTTGTTCATTTTATTTATTTTATTTTTTGGAGAAAGGAAATTTACCTATTGGTAACTCCAAATTACTAGGTTTACTTATATTAGACAATCATGTTACCCTAATGTATGGAAGATTGGAATTGCCCTTACATAAAATAGTTCACTCTTTCACAAGCAGCGTGAGGTTTACTGCAGCTCCGTGAAGGTAGCTACCTAATTGAAATCTGACGCTATTGCTGGATTACACTATCAATTTCATCGTATTTTGAGGGGTTGAGCGCCAAAATGCTGAATATTGGTAGGCAAACTATAGAATAAATCGTTATTATTATTCTGGATACATAATTATTAAGGTAGTTTCACGCTGCTGCCTTCTCTCCATCGTAGGGCCATCCATTAGGATCCATCCATCGTAGGAAATCCATTGTAGGGCATATTCCGGGACATTTTCAGACTCGTGGTGGTGACATGTTGCCTATGTTTGGTGTTATGGAGCAGAGTGCTGATAACGACGTGCTTCCAAAAGTACGTACACCCCAACCGGTTCCACCTGTGCAGCGGGTTTCTTTTTCGATCCCGCGAGAACCCACAAAAAGTTCATTTCCGGATTAGCACCTTCGTTACAGTATATTGAAGGGAAAACTCGTTCACTTTCATCGTTTTGCGAAGCTGAGCATTAGATAATTCAGTTATCCGAGAATTTAATGACCTGGTCTAACAGGATGTTTCGATACCGTAGTTGTTTTGGGGTACCACTCATCTGCACACTCTCAGCCAGTCTCAAATTGCAGAATGAAGTGAGTTTGATCCGTACTATAACTCGTACTTTATGTAACAACACATTAATGACTTGATGAGTAGTGCACATAATCATTCTATACCCCACAACCCAAGTTCTGGTTTGTCTCCTCCCAAGATAAGTACCACATCTTTTATTTATATTTATATTTACATTTATCGCAAGTTCTGTAGATGATAAAAATGAATTCTTACGAAATTTGGTATTCAATTATTATTTTGAAACCAAACTTGAAGGTTTAGGCGCCTGCTACCTTTCTGAAGCACAGGGGCAAAATAAATTGAGTCAATTGGTAGAATTTCCGTGTGGATCTTCTGATCAATATTCAAAGGAATTGGTTATTAATATTTTAATAAACAATGCTATGGATGCTATGGATTATTTTAAAGAATAATCCATATAAAATGGTAAAAGTAACGTAGTAGCTATTGGAAATATCTGAATATATTGTATAATAGTAATCCCTGTATTACCTACCGTAGACGATATGATTTATAATTTGCTGTTACCCAGGTGTGTTAATTTATATTATGATAACTCAGGTATATTCAAAGAAATGGGAACCATACACTCGTCCGCACTTCTAATGATGTTTCATATATAGAAACTACTCATTTCTTTCTTGATGGATAATGTGGAGTTCGCTTGAGAATTTCCATTCCACCACGTAAATGCTCAAAAATCAGTGTTTTCCATCTAAAATAGCATACGTTCACCTTTTAATTATTGGGAAGCGTCGTAATTATTTATATTTATATTTATATTTATATTTACATTTATCGCAAGTTCTGTAGATGATAAAAATGAATTCTTACGAAATTTGATATTCAATTATTATTTTGAAACCAAACTTGAAGGTTTAGGCGCCTATTACCTTTCTGAAGCACAGGGGCAAAATAATAAATTGAGTCAATTGGTAGAATTTCCGTGTGGATCTTCTGATCAATATTCAGAGGAATTGGTTATTAATATTTTAATAACCAATGCTATGGAAGCTATGGATTATTTTAAAGACTAATCCATATAAAATGGTAAAAGTAACGTACTAGCTATTGGAAATATCTGCATGTATTGTATAATAGTAATCCCTGGATTACCTACCATAGGCGATATGATTTATAATTTGCTGTTACCCAGGAATGTTAATTTATATTATGATAACTCAGGTATATTCAAAGAAATGACAACCATACACGCGTCCGCACTTCTAATGATGTTTCATATGGAAACTACTCATTTCCTTCTTGATGGATAATGTGGAGTTCGCTTGAGAATTTCCATTCCACCGCGTAAATGCACAAAAATCAGTGCTTTCCATCTAAAATAGCATACGTTCACCTTGTAATTATTGGGAAGCGTCTCTCACAAAACCAACTACTTCGGTCATGAGAACGTCTGTGCTGGAATGAGAAACATTACCAGGCTTTCGAAAAATCTATCATCCCTCACCGGTATATCAGTCTGTATTTTCTCTTTGTTCTTCTACGTTATTCTGGTTTACCGGTCCAGTGGGTGGAGATGACCGAATATTGTTATTTGTTTATGCCACGTCAGACGCTTCCACCAGGAGTTCCACACCCGAATACTTTCCTTTCCACTTGAGACCACAAATCTTCAGAAAATACCAGTGACTGATGGGATCTTCTTCGAATCCAAGTGTTCAAAGGTAAATGAAACAGTAACGGACACCCTAGGTATACCCAAATTGTTTCTCTTGGAAATTCATCTTTTTCTCTTGGAATCTCGCCGTTCCTCGATTCTGAGCAGAAATAAAGCTAGGTTCACATGGAGACGCAATTCCGGACGGCAATCCGGCACGGCAACGCATTTGCCGGAATTTTTGCCGCAGAGGCGTTCACATGGCAGCGCAGTCATAACAAAATGCAATCGCAAAAAACAAACAATTGCTCGAACTCGAAACCGCAATATCAACCACATAAATGTCGAATTTCAATATGGCTGAACAACCAAACAAGAGAGGTGTGCGCAGTAACCTCCGCGCAGATCCGGCAACGCATCATCGCACAGAAATCGTTCGCCACTCGTTGGAAAGCTCTTGATTTATGTGAAAAATGTACACATCTCAAGCTACAAATTTCCCCCTCCTTGCGCACCCGGCTACATTCCTAAACTAATTATTTGATCGGACTATAAACAAAATTTTCGTTTGGCAGAAACATGAATGCATAGGTTTCTATAAACGATTTCCAACACGACCGAATGACGCTGTTAATACTAGGAAATACGTGACACTAGCGCTCTTATCACATTTGATTGTTATCATTTCTTACTCAGTTTCATTTATGGATTTATGCAGTTTACTGAAGTTACTGGATACTGTGAACGTCTACTTAACTTCAACATTTATGATGTCTGTACAGGTAGATAATATTGTTCAATATTAACGTAAACCGTTGCTTGACTAACGAAAGAAGGAGTAGAGAACTTGAATGTTCATTCCTGTCTTTTCTTGAAACTCGAAAGGGCAATCAATATCCTAAAGTGGCAATATTAGTGTCCACTGCGACGCTTCTTACCAATCACCGAGAAGGTGAAGGTGATTTGTTACGCTAAGTTATAAACTATTGCTAAGTAACCATTATGAACTAATAATGTGATAAGAAGGCACTACATGGTAGGTATACTATTGAGTAGTAGGTACTTGTAAGCAGTAAGTAGGTACTAGACATATCCATGATCTATTGTTTTTCCCATCAAGGGAAAATTTGATGAGTTTAATAAACGATGCCAAACGATTCTTACTTATGAGGTAGGTAGGTACGATGGGGGGGGGGGGGGGGTAAATAAACTTTAACCCACAACAGGACTTATGATAGATACGTTGATAAAGTTGCCAATCAAAGTTGGGCGAATCGGATGAGGTAACAGTTACCTGATTTCTTAAATAGTTTATGGATAAAAGTTGTCTTAATAATGCACCATGGAGCCAACAAACCAAATTTTGGGCGTTGTGGATTGGTGTAAAACAAGCTTCTCTTTCTTCACTGAATCCTGGTGAAAATGACTTACGTTTTTCGAGGTGCTGCTGATGCCGATCTAGGTTTTATAGCTGAGATTTTCGTCCGTAGGATTTTAGCGTTTACCCTCTGATTCCATTATACGATTTTCCTGAACGACGGTTTTGAGTACGAGGGTAAGCGCTAAACAGCCAGAACGTACTGAGTAATTCACAACACAACATTTTGTGCCGCTTACCTCCTTGTGAAGTTTGGACTGATTCTTGTCGCTAACATCCCCATTGCTGCAATATTAAAATATCTCACCCCCTTACTCCATTCGCTCCTTCATTTTTTGGTAATGTCATTACGATTCCCTTCTATTTCTAGAGCTATATGGAATAACTTGATAGAGATTGGTGAGACGAATCCAACAGTATGTTACAGATTTTGGAAAATATTTCGGTTAATGCATAAGACCATCAAAATATTCCCCAAATTAATGGCAAATGAAATCTTCTTATTTTTTCTTTTCTTTTTTTTTAATATAAAGCTATTTATTTAACTAAAACTGTTCATTTTTTCACGAGTAGAGAAAATATAGAAAAATTGATGGACAGCGGCATTTTACCTATGTACCACGCGAGGTGACCTACTTCTGACGTTTCTAGTTAAATAATTAGGTTTTCGCGAATTTACAGGTCTCCGTGCAATTTGATCGAAATACTTCACACAATGACGGAAGATGAACTCTTATAATACATGATCTAGCACATTAGTGATTTGATTTATAGACCTGTAATGATATGAATTCTCCATGATCAAGTAGTCCAGTGTGTAATAGAAATATTACGTAGGTAGAACCTATATCCGTTACACGATACCTAGTTTACTAATTAAACACTTGCATTAGGCTTTCCTTTTATGAGCCTTTAATAATAATAATAATAATAATAGTAACTTTTATTGTGCAATAGACATATTTCTGTCCATAAAATACACACACGAACCACATAGCTGTGCAAATTAACTTAATTAACTTAAGTAATTAAGTAATTAATTAATGTAATTAAGTAATTAACTTAATTAATTATTTTAACTTAATTAACTTATCTGCTAGAAATGCGTTGATTCAAGTTGACCACATCTACCGCTACCAAGGAAATGAGGCGAGTTTCATATTCGCAAACGGTCAGCGGTTGGTAACAAACAAGTCGGTCGATAAACGAGTATAACTCGATTCGTCTAATTAATCTCACCTGGGGATGGTGAAATGTAAAATGCGTGGCCATCACGTACGCATAATATTCTCCTTTTCTGTCATCACGGACTTCTACGTACAATCAGCATTCGTGAGCTTGCGTACCGCACGCGAGCCCTTTGACTGGAAAACGTCACGCTGACCGCGCATGAAAAAAGTGCAAAATTAACGGTTTTGTTCGAAAAAAAATAGAAGTTCCAAATTAGTGAGTTTTTCGACTACGTGCTAACAGCTGTAACTAGACTTTCCTTATGACGCAGGATATTTAGTTTCGCTGTTACATATGTACCTGAAAAACGATGTCGGTCTCTGCAGTTTCAGCCAATAGAAATGTTTCCTGAATCAATCCAGGTTGATCTGTACACCTTCATCCTCCTTTAACACTGCTAAGCGAATACAGCCTGAATACAGCCAAAGTCGTACCCTACACTTATTGTAACTTTGTACTTCTACTAGTACTGAATTTTAAATTCAAACCTGCGTTACGTTCTAAATTTCTTGTTTCTCTCACAGATTAATAAGATACCCAACCATAACTTTCAATAGTGATAATTTTCAATATTGATATTTTCAATATTGATAATTTGATTATACCTTCCTGGGTCATGATTGTGTACCTACCTAATAATAACAAGACATCTCTTGGTTTATTATTCTGTGAATAATACACCTATGTAATCGCTCAGCAAAAAAATTTTATAACACCCCCTCAAACTTTTTCTTTTACGTTTCAAGGTGCGTAGATTCCAAAAATGCAATGTCCGTCCGCCGTATCACGTGTACCAGCTTCATTTTTGGTCTAAAAAATTCGCTCTTTCGCACACATGCTCCATTTGGGCCCTAGTTGTGTCCCGAAACTTTTCAGCCCAATCGGAATATACCCAGGGGTGTTATGAGTGAAAATGTGCACAAAAATAGGTACTTTTTTTGACATGGGATGAACAGGCATAGGTGTTAATACCTCTGGATCGGGACTGTCTGTTGGTTGAACAGGTTTTTCGTCCCCGCAATGAACATCAAATTACAGAATGACAACCTGAGAGGATAAACGTTGTGACCCCTGAATAAAGCAGTGTATGAACATTCGCTGGCAATATAAAGTAGAGCATAACATGGGAAATACATGTGGAGAGATGACGAGTGTATGCTGCTATTCACAGATAATAAGCGGATTGTAAAACCAATAGAATGAACCGCGTAGATTTTTCTAGATCAAATACAACAAAAATTATTTATCATCACATCACGTAATTGTGAAGATAAAAAACTTGTGGTTGGTGAAATAAAACAGTCTAATTGTTCTAGCTTCCAGAAATGAACTTGTTACGTTTTCATTCAAAATATGTATGTAAGTACACAAACCACCTACTTACGAGACTGATGAAGTCGAAGATGGTCGCACAGTAGGTAGGTAACACATTTGCAAGTACATAATTAAAGTTCTAGTAATATTGCCTGCCGTTGGGCTGTTGATATCACAAAGTTAATTATTCCAACATTAAAACGAAAGAAGGGAGGACCAGTGGGTAGTTAATCTTAACTCTCCGTAGTTTCGTACAGCCCGCCATTCCAGACACGTCTCACTGCCGAGCCCTTTTTTTCCGAACAATGTTTATTCCCAGTATGCCTACTTATTATGTGAAACCAGCACTTAGTTGACATTCTGTAGGCCGGTGGATTTTGGGTTTTCGATGGAGAGTCCGACGTAAACACACAAATTCCAGTTTAGTGGCCCAAGTTGGTAGACGACGTGTGAGCTTAGTGTGTGGGATTTTATCCACTGCGTTATTTTACGAGAATGTTTGTATATACCTTCACGTGGACCCTTAAATTTTCAGAACTTACTAAAAAATGTAGCGTTTACGATCTGGTATGAGAGTCAAATTTTCGAGCCAATGTATGATTAGTTCACCTAAGAGTGGTATGACAATAGGTTTTTAGACACTAGTGATACAACTATTTTTCAAGCGAAAACAACGGTGTCCCTCAGGAGGATCAGAATTTGTTCAAATCATTGCGCTCGCTACTTATATAAATTCTCTCAGCCTCATCGTCCTGGATTGGAAAGAGTATCGTTGGAATTCGAACCGACGCCGACGGCACAGTGTTTCCAAATGGCAAAAACACACGTTTGTTCAAGTAACAAAAGTACCTATCAACTAAATCCAAAATAACCATCATTCTTCAAATAAAATAATATGATGGAACAATCAACTCAATTTCATCAAGGCTTGCATGATTATTATGAGGTGTTCCCCATAGCAATGATATATCGGCTGGATGTGTACCTTTTCATTCACGATCACGTGGACGAAGCTTTTCGGTGCAAACGAACGGCTGGACGTACAATGCTGTGGATGGTCTCAAAAACTCCTCCGTTTTAAAAACGTAAAAAACCATAACCTTCTATCGCAAGTTTTCGAGCTAAGGCGTTCTGAAAATCCTAACCCCTATTTTTCACCCCTTAGAGATGACTGACAATAACGCCGAGCTTCTCGGGCCAACTAGACCCCAAATGGGACCTATAAACCAAATTCCATTAATTTAAGTTCATGGTAACTAAGGAAAGTGCGAAGTACGGCGGACGGACCAAAATATTTTGTATGTCCCATTTTCGGATTTTGAAAATAATAAACCGAAAGCGGTCATTACTTTTGTAATCCAGAACTGGACGCGGTGAGAACTAAGAAAATGTCATAGTCGATGTATAACTGACGTAGATTGATAGCAGCCATTTCATATTCATCAGAATATCTTCAAATTACGTAGAAATAATTTTTGATGGCTTGTTACAGAATTATCGCTATTTGAAAACCCACTATTGGAATGGGTCTAAAATGTTTAGTACGTGAATTTTTGGAAAAATTTTCTGTTCATTTCCGTTTCAGAGCAAAAATTTCGCCAAAATGTTGGTCATGGCAAAAAAAGTATGAGTTAAACGATTTTCAATATCAAATTTTGAGCATAAATAGGAAGGTGGTCGCTTCCTTTTCTGTATCCTAGAGCGAAATAAATCCATCACGAACTCACTAGGTAGGTATATTTAATGTTTTTGTACACCATGGTAGATTATAATGAATAGGGAGAACACAGACTGAAACCATAGTAACTATAAGTGGATGAATGAGTAAGGGAGGAGAGTGCCGAACCTGGTACGCATGCTGTCGATTAACATTGCAGTTCACTGACAGTGACTCCGGTCATAAACGTGCCTGGACCCAACAACTGAATGTCTTTTTATGATATTAGAGTTTCTGCTATGTCCCAGTTGAACCTTAAAAATCATTTACTTAGAGAAAGGAAGAAAAGAGGTTTTTTTTCAAGGTAGTATACCTATTGTATTGGCTATGAATAATGGATAAAAATGAATAAATGATTTTAGACCCATCGCTAAAGCGTACCTACAGGTATTATTTTCTTCGGAAATTTGTTGAAAATCTTGTTATGAAAACGCTGAATTATTTTTACTCATTCCAGTGTGGATCATCCTCGGGGAACAGGGTGGAAACAGTTTTAGTCATCATCACATACACTTATTTGTAAGAGTTCCGGTTTTTTTTTTTAAGGCAAAAACTGGAATGACGCTCACACCGATTTGAAATTTCATCATTAGCCAGCCTCCCATTACCGTTGAACGTGAAATATAACTGAATTCACGGCAGAAAAGATTTGAAAAATTAATTTTTTGCCCGCTTTTTGGCTTTTGGAATCACTGTGCGGCCGTCCCAGTCCCGATCCCCAAGTGACAGAGCGCCAGCGCACTCGCCAGCCTCCGGCTTGCCCTACCTCGAACATAATATGATTCATATTCCTATTATATACCTATTTTTCATATTTTTGTTTCGTTTTTTACAGGCAGGGGAACCAAGAAGCTGATGAGAATGGCGATCCCACTGATTGTCGGGTTTAAGATCGCCGGTATCATCGTAGCCGCCATGACAGCCCTCAAAGTCCTCGTCCTGAAGACGGTCGTCATGTCCGGCATTGCCATCCTCGCCTCCCTGGCCCTCGCAGCTAAGCAGCTATACGACAAAGTGAAGGAGAGGAAGGCTTCACACGAAGGATACCACTCCACCCCTTACTTCTACCCTGGAATGGCTGCTTCAGCGGACGTACGTTATAATAATTATAATACGTACACGCTAGTATTCCTTTGTTAAAATTACTATCGAGATAGTAAGTAAATTAATCTGGTGGTATTAGAAACCACAGTGAAGAAATTGAATTCTACTGTGAAAAGGTTTTAAGCAAACCAAATGAGAATCCGTTGCTTACAAGTAATGTCTCGTTAGACCAAAGCTCAGCATGCAGGCAATAGATTCTATTTTGAATCAGCTTGGCTGCAAGTAACTCTTATATCCAAAGAGTTTATTATCTCACGCTAGGCCACTCATATTTCAATAGGTACCAACCCGATCAATGAAAATATAAATTATTGCTCGCTCCCTATTAGTTAAAGCTATAAAATTATGAGTGAGTTCTTTAATCTTCTTAATTAATTTATTCTCTAATCTTCTTTAATCTCTTCTAATTTATTTTGTTAATTCAAAACCTTAACACGTTGGAAGAATATTAAAATTTAGAAAGGTGTAAGTATATGCGTTAGAACGATTCTTTTGTTGAGTGGGAAATAGTGAAATTATCTGGAACGGTCGAAAACAGGGTTACTGTGAGGGTGTTACTTCCTACCTAAAATGTCACAGATGTTGTGGCAACTGAATCTGTGACGTGCTGTCCAATGGCGTTATCAGGTGGAATAAACCGGTTCTCGTCAGATCGCCGAAGTTGAGAAACCTTGAGCGAGGTTAATACTTGGATGGATGACCACCGTGACACGTGGTGACATGTCCAAGTATGACTCGTGCAGCTGTTGGGCGAACCGCTCTCCTCTCAAGGGGGCGAGGAAATGAGTAGCCAAAGCGAAATGATAAGGACGAATTCTGATCCTCTCATTGGAGGACAGCTGATCGCGTCCGTGACGCTGGCAGGGCAGTCGGACGAAAAGCCTCAGCCTGAAATGGCTGTTACTTAACTTTAATTTTTAGCGAATTTTCAAAAAAAAATGAAATTATTGCAATGGGTCCAAAATTTTCAGAACATAATTTTTTTTTTAAATTTTTTATGGGCAAATCCGTTTCAGAGCATCTTGGATTCGTCCCTAGATTTTAACAAAAATGTATATGTAATTATACTAGCAAAAACTTACCCGCCCTTCGGGCATAGAAAGCAAGCGAAATTAAATTAGATGGAGGGAAAAACCTTCAGTTTACAAAAACACCATTACCTATCTACCGAATAATTTTACCAAGACGCCGTTGCTAGAGATGACCGCTTTACAAAGAAATAGGAAATCCGGAAAGGATGAGACCGGCTATAAACCTTCCCCCGGCCAACTCCGAGCATTAAAAAACTCCGCCAAGCCGTTTTTTCTTGATTCGAACAGAATCATCAGTTTATAGTATAGATTTGTTTACGTGTCACTCCATACGATATCCGACCTTGAATACATGACAAAAATACCAGATTCCGCCAGAATGTTCGTATTGCCAAACAAAAATGTGAATTCAAAGATGAGAAATTTTCAAAAATTCTAAGGGGGTCAAATTTTGAGTTTTTAGTGGTTAAAATGGGTAAAACGGCTAAAATTGCGAAAAATTTGATATAAAATCACTGAAAATGAGGGTGATTAAAGACAGAAAAAGACCATTTCAGTTGTTTTTAATAGAGAATAGGGTTCAAATTTGGCATTTTGGGGGTCAAAAATTGTTATTAATGGCTAAAATCCATATTAATTCACCTGAAGTTGTGGGAAGTGATGATTCACGACAGAAAGAGAGACTATTTCGATTATGAAAATATTTTTCTAAACAAAAAAGTGGGTCAAATTTGACTTTATAAGGGTGACAAATCGGTAAATGACATAATTTTACGAAAAGTGGTATGGTTTCTCGCTGTATCATCTTTTTACGCAATATCACAAATATTTCTTTGAATATTCGCTCTTATAGCCATGCTGCATGACTGGAACGTTTTACTTTTACATCTCTTACATAATTATGCTTAAATCGTGTCTGTGTCACAGATGTCCTGGGACCCCAGCAACGCTGGATACGAAATACACGGTCTGGGAGCTGCCGCCGCCGGCCAGGACCTCAGCCATCTCGGAACCGACTTCCAGCCGTCCTACGCCGCCGGTCCCATCAGCGGAACCGGCGCCGCCGACGCAACGGCGATGGGCAACGGAACTTCCTTCGGTTTTGTACCCGGTACTCACTACATCCCTGGTACCTACAGCTAACAACTACTAACAGTACTAATTTCGCACTGTCGACCTTGAAATGCACATTGAACTACCTGTAGGGAGTAAGTGTGTCGTCTTCAATTTGGAGAAATATATACGTATATTTACGATATATATATATATCGTAAATATATATAAACTCTCGTTATCAAGTCAAGGGTCGGCTTGAGTAACAAACCGTGAGATAATAGGACGACTAAAAGATGACTATTGTATCAGTTGTCCGTACAGTACAGATTAACTAAATGAAACACGGAAACGAGTTGACTGCAAATTTTGGAAACGGCACATTTAAACAAAGCTTACTACAATATCAAAAATCAAAGTGGTTGCTAGATGCTACAAATCCAATAGTAACAAGGACAACCGATTTAATACACCACAGTATAACAGCCACTAACCTATCTATTAAAATCCTATCTATTTATTAAAATCCACTAAAACATCGAATTCGTTTATAATTTAATTCACATTAGTGCAACAATACCGATACAGCAACAGTAACACATCCCAAAGAGTGAATTAATTCACTTCCCTGAATTCCAAGTTTGATCTACGAAACGCGGAATGTGAATGGAGTAGCGGCCGACTGCGACTGCAAGGGGAAATGTCATAACATAGCTATTAATTTATTGACGCCTTAGCTTTTATTACCTCTCGTCATAATTGATAACAAATCCTCCCACAATTGAGTTACTCATTGTGTAGATTTTATGTGTAATATCACCATTCGTAAATATAAATTCTTAAAAAGTATACGATAAAGGTATATTGAAATATGCCTACAGTTAACTCTCCGTTTGTATGTATACTATAGGTAATTTATGCCTATACCTACATCATACAAGTATTCGGTATTTATCCCAACGAGTATGTGTACGCAACAGATCGTCCTACTTTCTATGAGCTGCACAAGGCAAGATATACATGCACGAACCCGCAAGACCGAACGGTATTGCCGAACTCTATAACCTCTAGCACCACGAATTTGCTGTACCTGACTCGTGCGAACATAACAGAACTGACCACAGGGTAAAAAACGCTGCAAATTATTACGCAGCGGTTTATTATTTTCAGATGATTCCAAAATTTTCACCTATTTTGTATGATTCGTTTGGCCGTGAATAACAAACTAGTACCGTCTACCAATAAAATCAAAAACGCTGCAAAGTCCTTGTCGCATGGGTTTATTATTCTATTGGACATAACTAAAGAAATACTGGCTGTTCATTTATTGTTTCTTTCATGTAAAATAATTGAAATAGCTAGTTCTGGTGGTTTCCACCAATTTTGGCCCCCAAAACTTGAATTAGGTACGCTACTTTTTTTTTTTAAATTACCTTTGATCATTCGTAGTGCCATTTAATCGTCTTGATCCACGTGTTGACACTTTTCCTAGTGTTATTCAACAAATTGACGGTGATTTCAGACGATTTCGCAGGTTTTTGACTTTAAAAAAAATCAATTTTGGGAGCTGAACATGTGGTACAACCTCAATTTTCCACTCTTTGGTCAAAATTGACTTCATATTCGGTCTTCTCGTCCCCAAAAACATGGAAAACGATACCTCAAAAGCTCATTTTACTAACATGTTACTAAAACACAAAAAGTACCTATCGGGCTGAAAAGTTTCGGGACACAACTAGGGCCCAAATGGAGCATGTGTGCGAAAGAACGAATTTTTTAGACCGAAAATGAGGCCGGTAAACGTAATACGGCGGACGGACACTGCATTTTTGGAATCTACGCACCTTGAAACGGAAAAGAAAAAATGTTGAGGGGGTGCTATACAAATTTTTTGCTAAGCGAATACATAGGTGTATTATTCACAAAATAATAAACCAAAACAACCATCCTTCTTCAAACTCGATTTCATAAAGCCATGTATGATTACAGTCAGTTGTTCCCTAGCAGTGATATCTGGGCTGGGGTTATGTATTCCGTATGATTCTCACTTCACACTGTTCGGTCATTACTTCCAGGGCCTTACTGTGGAAGAACGGCTGAATACAAAACGCTCTGGGTGGCTTTAAAATTGTCAACCCCCATTTTTCACCCCTTAGAAATGACTGACATTAACGCGGAGCTCCGAGGACCAACTAGAACCCAAATGGGACCCACAAACCAATTTCCATCAATTTTGGTTCAGGGTAAATAAAAAAGTGCGAGGTACGGCGAACAGAAATTGTTAATGCTATATTCGGGCTGTACGTGCTCGATTCCAAAGGTTCATTCAAATTAAATTCGAAGCCGCTTTCCTGTGAAACTTGACGTCAACCTGAAAGGTAATCAGAACAAAATAACAGTCCACGTCAATACCATCACTAATTATTAACTGCGAGTAGTAACAGTTATCCCAACACACACGTAAAAAGTAATTTAAGGCCAAACCTAACTACCTAACAGTCACTCCTCATTATTCTTCAAGTCTTGTTAACAACGGAAAATCTAGTAATTCAAAATATCTGCATGATATAAATAAATGTTCTTATTATGTATGACATTATGATGAGTAATAACGCCCTAACACGATAAAGATAAAGATAGGTCAGTAATTGTACAGGAAAAATAATTTGTAAAACTTATCAAATAATTCATGTTCCCTCATTGTACCTCGGGACGCTTTTCTGATCACGTGCAGAATACTGATGCTGGAAATACGGAATACTGGATCTGGCGTTTGTCCAAACTTCATGTAGGGGCTTACCTATCTGAGCTTATAAACACGATAGATATACTAACTTACCTACACACTATGGAGAAGTTGTGAGTGTAGAGGTAGGTGCTTCTCTAACAAAGGCTGCTGACTGGCAGAAGAAAAACGTCTGCCAAGTTGTGTGGGCAGTATAGCTTCCTCACTTATTGTAACATGGACGCACAGAATTAGTTGGTAAAAAAATGGTGAGCCAAAATGATTGAATAGCAATAAATGGAGTAGTAATAGATTACATAATATGCCTAATAGGATCAAACATTTCAAAAATGTTTCAAAATTTCATGTTCGCGCATGCGCATACGAAGGTTACAGTCCAATTAAATTCATAAATATGGAACTATCAAAGTATTACTCCTCATCGAACCTCAATTTGAACTCACTTCAACGCTATTTAAGGTAGTTATGGGCCTTTTGTATCTCACGTTTGCGCATGCCCAGACGAATGTTACAGCACTTTTGCAATGATTTTAGTATGGGAACATCTATGACCCAACCCGCACCTACCCTCCAAATTTCAGCCCTTTTCGACCATTATTTCTGGTAGTTATGGGCGTTACAAGGAATTGACCTCAGACAGACAGACACGGAACTAAAAACGTTCCTTGATGTCTGAAACGCACGCAAAATGGTAGTGGGAATTTTCATTCTGGAGGGCATACATTTTTTTAAATTAAATCACGAACCAAGGCTTCCCTACTTCGGTAGTGAGGAAGCAAAACACGAAGTTGTTGCTTTACTTGGATTTCTCTTTTACTTACATGAATAACTAAGTATAACATCATAATTACTATGGATTAGTTAAGTAGGGGACACCCATTTTGTTTTCTGTTGTAGATGATTCATATTACCGGCATTCTTAGCTTTATGTAGGTAGATATGTGTTTACCAGCGTTGTAAACCGTTCGCATTTTCCTGAATATTGGTATAGGCGATTAGGCGTTGCTATAGGTACTCGTCGATACCCTTCGCATCTTTGGATTCTCGGTCTGGGCATAAAAACGCTAAAATACGTGATAAAGATGTACTCGTACTATTTTAATACAGCACTCGTGATGACACCTGCAGCATCAAACTTTCTGGAGGTTCTCTTACTGTCTCATGGAACAACAGGCAAAAATGGTTTTACCGGTGTCGACAGATGTGAACCACATGGCCGCACGTCCGTGAAGGATAAATCGGTTGGTTGATCACGTGGCGAGGAGGCTTTTAATAATTGATAGCACTAAAAATGTATCTGGAGCATTCAAGAAGAGTAATTAGGCGGCTCGGCCCGCTGATCGTGAGTGGGTAGCGGGCTCCGTGACATTATTATCGGGAGGCTTGGCGGGTACCAACAACAAATGGAAAGTGTTTCTGGAATCTCCTTCAGGCACGTGGCTTACCATACCAAGCAATTTATTGGACCGTACAGGAACCTTATTTACCAACCAAATGAACGATAAACCTTGTATCCAACACGACAGTTTGCTACGGCTGTGGAAGAAGCCAGTCGTGAAAAATTGAAAAATGTATTCATGGATATAATAATTATAGGGATAATTATACGTGCTACTCAAGATGAGACTTATATACTCCGAACTGGAGAGGCAATTTTAGTAACGCCTCCGTTTTCGCCTGTCCAAATAGACTGGTATAGTGGGTACTTGGGTAGGTATAAATCAAAGAAATCCCACATTACTGTCAAACATTTTGTAACTTAACTAACTTTTGGTTAACTATTTTCAATTATATACCTGATGAACTTTTGGAATCAAGTACGAAAAAAAGGGGGGGGGGGATTAGTCCCCCCCTCCCACAAAATTTGATGGTTTCCGTTTCAAGATACGTAGAATCCGAAAATGGAATTTAAAAAATTAATGATAATTCTGAACGTCCGCTGTACTTGGCAATTTCCTCAATAATTTACCATGAACCAAAATAATTACAATTTGTCTTCCGCGATGCTCGGACGTGCAATGCTCCGGGTGGTCTCAACAAATTCCCAAGTTCGAGATCAATTTTAAAACGTTAAAAAAATCGAAATAGCGGCGCCCTTGCGGCTTCTTTGAAATCAAACGTTCAAAAAAAACTATATACCCTTCTACTGAAAGTTTTCGAGCTAAGAAGTTCTGAAAATGTCAACCCCTATTTTTCAACTCTTAGAGATGACTGACCGTAATGCCGAGCTTCTCGGACCAACTAGACCCCGAATGGGACCTACAAACCAAATTTCCTTAATTTTGGTTCATAGTAACTTAGGAAAGTGCGAAGTACGACGGACGGACAGAAATTGTGTTTTATTATTTTCACTAATAAACTGTTGGACTCGAGCATGGGGAAAAAAAAGAAATTTTAACTCCCCATCAAATTTGATGGTTTTAGTTTCGAAATACGTAGAGTCCGAAAACTGAATACTAAATTTTCTGTCCTTCCGCCATACTTCGCACTGTCCCTCCCGACCATGACCGAAAAATAATTAAATTTGGTTTGTCGTTCCCATGCGGGGACCACGAGGGTATGTATTGACCACAGAAAACAGTGATCTACAGATAAACCGTTGTGTAGTAATTTGCAGCGTTTTCAATTGTAAAATGTAAGCAGTGTTGCTATTCATACTAACGTGTTACAGTGAACCAAAGCTAATCGAATAAAACGTTTACAATACGTACAAAATCGGTACAATAAGGTCAGAATATTATAGTGAGGTACCTACGAAAATTACACGTTTAATAGATAGATTTACGAATCTATCAATAGGTGGTAGATCGATAGATAGTATTACATCTGAATTTCTGTTGCTCGACAAATTTCGGCACTCAAAAAATTCATTTTGAAGTCATCAACCTGAATGAAAAACAAATTTAGATGTGAGGGGGTTTTGGAAGGATCGACAAGATTTTGGATGGAGCGATGATCGTAGACCGGACAATCTGCACATAGTGTACGTGGCCATTTCACTCAACAAAATTCGTGAGTTTAGACGCGTATGGAATTATAGCGCTTGTGAATTTGATCCTTAAAATAAAATTACATGAATAAATGCTACTGTAGGATGCTACATGGATAGGTAGGTATCTATATAAAAGTTGTACCAAACCATATACTAGGTAATAGAGCACCCATTATAGGCTTCATACAGAAAGCACTATGAAATACCCAAAGACAAAATTGCGAGTAGTTGGCACGTTTTTGGATTGGATGTCTACAACCAAACCGTTTTATGTCTGCCAAAGGTTGATCTATTATACTCCCTTATACTCCTCTGTAATCTATATTTTCCTGAAACAACTTATATGGGTGATTGCTTTTCATTCTACGTTACGAGCGTAGATCTATACAGTGGGGTCGTCTACACTCCCCAGTAACCTATGTTTCTCCGAATGGACAGATCGGAGGAATAGGTATTTGTTTTGAATTCGCCGATGCGAGTGCAGCGAGCATCCACACCACACGAAAGACTTATCCACACAAAACTGTTGTATTCGTTAAGAAAGAGGGGCCTCATACATCCTACAGAGGTATATAAAAACTGTACCATCATGCATCACCCACGTTGGTCTCAAGGAAAGTCTGATGGTTTCTACCTACCTCTACCTACCAAGAAATCTGCTATCTGCGCCGCACAGATTTTTCTCCAAAGTTAAGTAGGCAGGCATCTGCATACAGGGAACCTCAAATCTGTTGTGTATCTAACGATAATGGGTCAATAGTTCCACAACAATATCATCCAGATTCGATATCATCAATATTTCAATTTGGGGCAACTTCGTGTTAACTACTCGAGTCCTATGTCGAAGGTCTCCAAAAATGTCACAAGTCAATGAACAACATCATCCCTTGTTTTCAACGTGTAAAAATACTACTTATTTGTTTCAGTCGCTGAAAGAAAATCGCACGTACGCCAGCCCATGTATCGGACAACAATGTACAAAACAGTCGTCAAGGAAGTCTGAATGAAACCCCATCAACCACCTCAGTAATTTATTTTAGCCAGTAATAGACAGTTTACCTAGTAATAGATTATTTATTGATCGTCCCATTAATTTATTTTCCCTCATTGGAATGACTGTACATATGGAAAATGTATGTAATAACTTAGTGGTTAATTTAACTGTAAATACTTGATTACCTGACTTAGGCACGAAAAATCAAAATGACGTATAGAAGAAGTAGTATATTATGCTCAGTACCTACCTATTTATTGCCAACAATTTTCAGAAGAAAGTTCAAAGCCAAAAATATAAGCATAAAATATTGTACCTGTTTGTAAAACGAACATATTATACTGCCATTTTTCATGATCTCTGTGATTTTTTTCCCATCCAGCCTCCATAATTATCCACCAACGGAATGAAAATCCCATTCTCTTCATATCCATAAGAAATCCACTGTTTTGCGAGTTGCTTAGGTTTATCTGTGAGTAGTTGGATTGTTAGAGTTGGCTCCTTAGGAAGGAGGTAGGTACCTACCTACGCTTATGCACCAATGTCTTCTCTTTGTGTGCAGGTGCACAGATAAGTACCGTGCATCAAAGGCACATTCCTCCTCTAAGTCACAGGTGGGTTCAATCCTGATTTGGCACTTGGCACTTCCATTTTTATGGTTTACTCAATTTGAGACCCCAAGACGTTTCATTTGACCAAGGATACCAGAATTACCTATTTTCCGTGAGACCTACCGGTTTTTCGCCCCGCCTGGGGGTCATCAAAGTATTTTTACCCATTCAAAGTTTTCTACCATTTTTTGAAAAAGTCAATCAGATTTTTAAAGTTTTCTACAGATTTTTTTTTCTTTTTTCGTATTTTACCAACGTTTTATGGTGTTCACTAGAGAAAAGATAAAGAAGTTGTCCATACTGACAACCAATTCTGCCAAGCCGAGGATAAACGTGAATTGGTTAAGAAAGATATAAGAAGAGGTCACAAAAGTTTGATGTGGATGTTCATGTGGATGTTCAAACGGTTTTTACAGATTTTCTACAGTGTTCCCTGATTTTTTGACGGTTTTCTAAAGATTTTTGATGTTACACTACGGTTTTCTACCGATCTTAGTGTTGTGCCGACTCTACCTATTTCTACCGGGTTTATTTTCCTATCTACCGAATTTTGCCTGGCAACCCTGCATTTGGCCCAATCGCTTGTGAGATCGGGCTAGGAGCCCAAAGGAAAGAATGCAATTCCTGCACTTACAATAGTAATCTGTACCTGATTAATAGGTAGGTTGATTATGGAGAAAACACGTTTTATAGTCAATAAACTTTTATTACAAAGTGTAATTAATTCAATAACAAAGGGCAAGGAAAATATTATGTAGGTATTGTTAGAAGAATACTATAACAATTCGGCCATTAGGATAGAACTAACGCTATATTTATGTGTAAATAATTTGTTTAATAAACAGTACTGGCACGGTTTAGGTTGCGCCCTCGAAGAAGAACAGTGTATTCGAGTCGACTATGCATTCAGGACAAGATGTCTTGAACACGTAAGAAGTATGAACGTAATTACAAAAGTAGCCTTTGTTAGGAAATACAGTCGTGATGTAGTCGCAAGATGAATATTATGAAGTGGAGAAAATGAAAACAAAGCCAGGGTCATATTTCAGCACGCTCAATATTCACGTACCAACTTATGCAGTATGTATTTACTAGGTATTGGTATACAAATTAAGCGAAATAAGTACCTAGGTAATCAATACTGTTTGATATTGACGGAATGGCGACAATTACAAATTGAAACGTCCAACAGAAAAGGTTGACCGCCCTAGTTTCTACAAAGGTAAGTTGGATGAGTGGTTCATTTGAAATGTGTAAATAGCCATAACGAATTGTGTCCAGCCAACAACTGAATATGACCTAAATGTTACACACGAAAGTAATATTTTGCTTTCATAATAATATAAAATTTTATCAACAAAAATAAAACATTTTATAGTTAACAACTTAAAACATTTTATATAAAATAAAATAAAATACCAAAAAAAAAACCCTGCTTGACCAGAGACAAAAAGGAATAGAGGGTTTCAGAAACGACAGGTAACTAGAACGAGTGCACCGAGGATAAAAAAGTAATGTGAATCAAAGCAGGAGGCCTATTCACTAAACCAAAGAGACATCCCTTTCCGGTCCGACTCTCTTTTGGCAAAAGAGATTCTTATAGTATCCATGACAGGGTTATTCAGTAACTTCCAAAAGACAGAGTCGGCAGCCATCTTGGCATTTTCGATCTCTTTCAGAGAGACAATTAATTAGGTGACTTTTCTCGTAAGAGAGTCTCTTTCTTGTTTGTTTGACAGTGATATCGAGTGTCATCCTTCGTTCATCCAACCAATCGGTCATTCTGATGATTTTTTTCATCTCTTAAAGGTAAGTCCTGTGTTTAAGTGTTCAATAAAAATATATACATATGTATTTATTATGTACTATCTCTCCCAGGAGATTTTCAAAATAGATAATCTCTTTTCACTAAGTCTGCTTTAGTGATAGGCCCCCTGAGATGGACAACGACGATATGAAGATGGGAGATAGTCGCCCGATTCCGCTAGAGCACTACACTAAATCACCTCCTACCGTGGCGACGTGAAAACCTATTCTGTCTGTGAAGTACAGAAAGTAGAGAATAATGACGTCACTTTGTCTACACGAGGTGACAGAGCTAATACCTGCCCGTGATATCACATCAACTACCGACATCATTGAATATTCCTAAAACCGTAATATAACAAACAGTGTCATCAATAGAGTTCCCTGCGTATTTCAATTTTTTCTTCGTTTTAAAATTGAAAAACAAATTGTCGAACTCCAACAACACGTTGGCTAGGTTTCACACTAGGATCACACTAACGTTGTGACGTCCTCTAAAATTTCTGCGGATTGTCCTGAGTGTAGTGACCCTATAGAGATAATGACGACTTTATATATTTTTCGACATGAAAATCTTGATTCCATAAGATGTTGTACTGTATGGATCAAAAATTCAATACATCAAACTACACAGATTTATCATCAATGTTTCTTATGTTTAAATAAGTTATTCTCTGAAAGATCATTCATTGGGACAAGGAAGGAAAAACACTACCAGCTTCCAGTATTATTATTTGCTTACCTTAACAACTAATTATCTTGCTGAATCTATTCCAGTAAATAAAAATTAAAGTTCAAAAATACGCAAAATAAACCGAATCAAGTAGGGAACCCAATGAGGAACATAGAGTGAGCGAGGCACGAACTTGGAGCATCGAAATTCCAACAAAGTACTTCACACTTCTGCTCCTCAAAAGAAAGACTAAGTGATTCACAATGCCTAATAATGCCGTAATTTTATAAGCATTCGCTCCTTATTGCAATATTTTACTTGAGTTTCTTACGTTGAGTTACATGTCAATTAGTTTTAAATGTATAATAGTTATTATTAATCATATTTTGGGCAATTCAATAAAAAAATATATAGCGTTATAGAAAAGGTGCAAAGATAGGGCATTGCAGCTACATCTTAGATACATTATTTCGCACTACTATACTTCTTAAATACTAGATATAATCGCACAAAATGTATTTGTTGACTTTTTTGTAATTTATTACATTTCTTTTTTTAAAAAAGGTATATTTTTGATCAGCCGGATACATTCAGTATGTGTTGATTAGAATTTTCGGGCTGAAATTCCGAAATAAAGTTCAATAATATTGGAAGAAGAGTTAATATTGGTTTAAGGTGGTGATGCAGAACTATCGACAGTTCTGAACTATCTGGACTATCGATAGTTTTTGATTTTCTTTAGCAGAGATCTCGGCGAGTGGTTTCCGAAAAGGTGCTATATGAGGTGTATCCGATGACCGAAAACCCATTGGAAAGAAAGCGAAATGACGTCATAGGTAAAGGCTCTCACCCCCGCGACCGCCTGGGGGGAACCCTCAGCACCATCAACGTACGACGTCATTTCGTTTTCTTTCTATCCGTTTGTTGCCAAAGCTACACGGAGTTTTGAGATGAAAACCGGCAGTGAGGGGTTTTCAAAGGTGCTAAATCCGTTTCTGAGATCAAAAATGAAAAATTCCTACACATGGAAATTGCCCACTGTGGCTACAGGTAGGACGATACTAGGAGATATGGCGATGCAGAAAACATTGATATTTACGCTATCGGAACTATCGATAGTTCCCCACCGCTAGTTTTAGATGATGTAAAGTGGTGCTATTTCTGGTAACTGGAAATAAATTCTATGTTGAATACCTCGGATATCGAGGTCGCAATCAATGAGTTGATACAGTGAATAACGATCGTAAACACAACAAAACAGTGCAGCGAACAACCATTGTGACGACGAGATCATTACGAATTGAAGAATTTAGAATGGTAAATTCAACCACATCAGAGTTATATGGTAAAATGCAAGGGGAACTAAAAAGGAGATTGAGTATATATATATTTTTTTCAAATTTAGAGGAGAATTTCGAAAGGTATTGGAATAGAAGGCAAATTGACAATGAAGGCTTACGAGTTGTCCTAATGCATTCGAAGTAAGAAATTGACGTGGTCGAAGTTTTTTTCCAAGAAGAGAAAATTGGAAAGATGAGTTTTTGAGCGAGAAACACTGTGTACCAAAAAGGATCATTTACGAAAATCAGAGTTTGTAGTTAGCGTTTAGATCTGTCACAATATCGAATCCACCTGTTCCGAAAATAACGTGATGCACCTACAGTTAAAGAGGAGATAACGTGGTATACAAGTGCCACAAAGTGAATAACATTAAACCATAGGTTTAAGCTCATAGAGCTTACCATACAGAAATTACGTTTTTCTTCAAGCCCCCACGGGCTGGTATGATCTTTGGTAAATTATACCAATCCATGACCGACCCAATCAAAGCAAAGGGGAGACTCGTGAGTTTATAGCCAACCACTGGCCAAGTACATGGCGGTAGGTAAGGGCGTATCTGTTCAGTTGGTAAGAAGCCGAAGTTTCTCAAAGAGCGACAACACCTAAACCACAATGCCTCAACCCTAAAGATTTGTATGGGACAATTTTACAGGGCTTATCAAATTAACAGGGCATACAGAAGTATATCGAATAGTTAAAGGAATATCACTCTCAAACGGGAATAGGCGTTAGAAGGGGAAAATGCAGAAGTGAGCTAAAGCTTACAAAAACGTCCAAAAACGAAACTGATAAGCACCGTGAGTGGCATAAGATCACGTTGTGCATTCTCTTGGTACTGAATCACTAGAAACATTTAGAACTGTTGAGCCGAATTTGGGCTGCAATGAGTGATGTTAACTTCATCAGTCTCTTCAGAGGCTCAATAGCTGTCAATTGCATGAAGCAAAAACGGATTTTATGCAACTGCCGACGTGACATTAATGAGAATATGAATTAATATATCTTTCAGTACCAAAGGAACAAAGCCAGAACAAAATACATTAGCAATATTCATAAGAGTGCTGTCAGGATGATATGCTGCTGAATGATGGGAGTACTTTCATTCAATGCGTATGGACGTTCAGAAATATTCCCGGGCCCGGGTATAAAGAAACAATGTCAGGGTATAAATAAACAAGTGCTCGGAATTGCAGCATTCACGCAGTAGTTCAAGGAATAGCCCGTGAGCACCTCAAAACAGGGAAATCGCAGGCAAATTACCGCTTACTGCGACACACGAATTTTTGTGTAACCTGAGATACGTGGGCCTCTGAGACACAGTGACACTTGGCCTGATCGTTGACTACTACTGCAAATAAAGAATGCTAGTACTGTACGAAAATTATTACCATAATTTACTACAGTACATAAGTAAGTTGAAATAGTTGAAAATTGTAAGGCCACAGCCCGTGAAATCCACTAGTATGACAATCAAAGTATGATCGCAGTGACACGTGGGCCTCTCAGGTCTAGCAAGTCAGGCACAACTAATATGAAATGGTTATGTACTGATGATCAAAATAATGGTGATCCAGGGACACTCTCACTCCTTGGCCTGGGGAGGGGACTGAAGTGAATATACGTGTGGAATGAGTGGCTGCCAGTGCACAGGTGTGCCAAAATAAAAATTCAAGCCTCCCTTGGGGCCTTTCAGGCCCACGTGTCGTGTGAGGGGATAATGTTATAGATTAAAGCAAGCGCCACTCATGGTGAAAACCAGGTGTTTGTTAGGATACCGGAGTTTTCAGACTCCTCAGCCGCTCCCAGACCCTCTCTCAAGCAAAAAGGGCTCGGGGAACGGCTGGAGCTGACCATCATATGAACAAGACAACGACAAGGGCGGCTAAAAGGAGGCTGAGGGCAGACAGAGCGGCAACTGAAGACAGAAGCCATGGTCACGATGATGGAGCAACTTCGACTGTGGCGCCTCTGGCAGAGGAGCCAAAACAGAGGCATCCACCTCCGTTCGAGCCCCGTTTAAACATGACGCGTTCCTCTCGCTCTCGCTCAGAAGCACACTTATCATAGTAGTCAAAATCTTTCAGATACCTATGGATATAAAAGGAAACATTACAAACATCAAATATAATATTACTCAACATCCTACTGCTCTTAAAATTCATGTAACAATGACACTTCGGACCTTTTCCGTTATTGTTCCGTGCCTGCCACCAGACCCTCCCGCCGTTATCGTTCCGCCACCCACCATTCAACAAAAAACAAGCTTATCTGTTTCAGGGGTCACTGTGATCTCGTTTTAAATCGTTTCTATAATAGTTGTCAGTTATCCGTTGTATTAGTACAAACATGAGTTTGCCCATGCAAAATGAATCAATCCGAAATTAACTTGTTCTAGTTGTATGACATGGAAGATGCCATTTGGTTCCTTCAAGAAAGAGGAATCTTACCATGAAATGTCCGTTGCTCAGGAGGCCTTGAAACTAAACTTTATTTGACCGGAACAAGAGACAAGCGGCGGTGTAACATATGCACGAGGGTGGATCAAATATAAACGGGACTTTTTTTTAAATTTTATTCGTTAGCAAATAAAACCAGGTATATGTCACTTTTCTACATAGTCTCTTGCTTTTGTGACGCATTTTCCCCAGTGAGTAGGAAGTTTTTTAATCCCAGCATCAAAAAACGATGAAGGTTGCGTCTGAAGCCAATTGCGCACGAACCCCTCGACCCCCTCATCATGCTCGAATCGTTTTCTGCCTAGCGCTTCTTTAAGCGGCCCAAACAAGGGAAAATCACAGGGCGATAGGTCAGGGCTGTAGGGAGGATGATCAAGTGGAGTCCAATGCATTTCTTCCAATTTTTGAACAGTTAGACCTTGCAAAAAGCCTCTGACAGACCTCCAAACGTCTCAACTTCTGATCTGCAGTCAAGGCGAGGGACCCATCTGGCACACACTTTACGGAATCCTAGGTGCTCTGCAATGATCGTTTGGCAGCTCCCATAACTTATCCCTACTTGCTCAGCAATTTCGGAGACAGTCACACGTCGATCACCTTCAAGATGTCACGAACCGCTTGAATGTTCTCATCTGTAATGCTGCTCCGGGGACGACGATTGTGTTCCTCATTCTCTACTCGTTCTCTTCCCTCCTGAAACTCTTTGTGCCAGGCAAACGCACGGGTCCTAGAGAGGGTTTGGTCCCCGAACTGGGTGGTCAACACGCACTGGTGGCCCCAATATGACTGCTGAAATCGAAGAGTCACTGTTCTCTCGTCGGAAGAACCACACGGGCAGACAGCTTCCTCAACAATGGATTTTTGGAGGGACTTGCCGAGAAACAAAATAAAGTTTCCTTGTTGCCGTACCCGATCGAACATCTGCCACGTTCATCCCGATTATTCGAGAAAACACTGCTCCTGGTACCACAATAATTTCGGAACAATCCTGTGCTTATTGAGTGCTAACGCAAGACCCAAACTTCCGTCATTTAATCATCTGTGAATCACCCGTTAAATTTCGTTGACACGATATCGCAAGCTCACACACACATTCCATTAAAAGTCTATGAGGAAAAGCCAAAAGACGAAATAAAATTCAGTGGGGTACTCGCCGAACTCTACTGGAGTCGTCCTAAATGAAACTAAGCCATATTCTGGCCACCGAGAGCTACTCTCTAGACGAACAAATGAGACTTGCTTCGAATGGAATTATTTTTATTATTTTTATTTACATCGACTGAAATGAAACTGATCTGAAAATACACAACTTGATAATAACATAAATGTTTCTTTTATTTGTAATAACTGATTCATACTTTTCTGGGTGGCCGAGCGATAATGGCGGGAGGGCAGGCGCGGATCCAAGGGGGGGGTCACAGGGGTCATGACCCCCCCCCCAGAATCAGCCTGCATTTCAAAAACGCTGCAAAGTCCTTGTCACATGGGTTTATTATTCTATTGGACATACCTACAGAGATGTTGGCTGTTTATTTATTGTTTCTTTCATATAAAATAATTGAAATAGCTATTTCTGGTGGTTTCCACCAATTTTGGCCCCCAAAACACGAATAAGGTACGCTCCTTTTTTTTTTTTTTAAATAAATTATCTCTGATCATTGATAGTACCATTTAATCGTCTTGATCCACCTGTTGACACTTTTCCCAGTGTTATTCTACAAAGTGATGGTGATTTCAGACGATTTCGCAGGTTTTTGACTCAAAAAATTCAATTTCGGGAGCTGAACATCTGGTAGAACCTCAATTTTCTACTCTTTAGTCAAAACCGACTCCATATTCGGTCTTCTCGTCCCCAAAAACATGAAAAACGATACCTTAAAAGCTCATGTTACCAACATGTTGCTAAAACGCAAAAAGTAGGTACCTACCTATTTTTATACACATTTTCACTCATAACTCCCCTGGATATATTCCGATCGGGCTGAAAAGTTTCGGGACACAACTAGTGCCCAAATGGAGCATGTGTGCGAAAGAACGATTTTTTTAGACCGAAAATGAAGCCTGTACACGTGATACGGCGGACGGCGTACGGCGGACGGACATTGCATTTTTGGAATCTACGCACCTTGAAACGGAAAAGAAAAAATTTTGAGGGGGTGTTATACAAATTTTTTGCTGAGCGAATACATAGGTGTATTGTTCACAGAATAATAAACCAAAAGCAGAGCTGAACGATTGTTCACAAACGGAGCATTTCCCTCTGAGAAGAGCGTTTTAAAAAATGCTTGTTTCTGGCGTTTGCCAATTTTGGACTTATTCGGTTCTTGTGGGGAACCCCTCAAATAAAAGTGATAAATATTTACGAGAAATTCTATAAACAAAACATTATTGCAATTTGAATTTTAAATTAAAACTGATTTGGCCACATGGTCTTCTCAATTTTGCTTCATATACAACTGTGTAAATATTTACCATAAAACATCCGTCAAATTGAAATTCCAATGCCCTCGCCACTAATTACTGTAATTTCTAATTACACAAACGGTAGACAGTGTTAAAAAAACTGAAAACAAAAAAGAACTATAAAAAATCTAAAAAGAGTCGATCAAAAATGTCAAAATTAGTCGAATATAATCGTACACTTGGTCCTACCAATGTTACTTTATATACAATTATGTGAATTAATTTACCTTGCGAATACGTCAAATTAAACCTTGTTTATTTCTTCTTATTTTTGTTAATCATTATCTTGTTTTTGTTTCGTTCTCGTTTTCTTTCCTGCCAGATTCAGTAAAAACGATACTGAATCCACTGAGATCAACAATAGATTGTTGTGGTTTCAATGTTTTGATTTGCAAACTCTGAAGTTAGCTACGCTGCCATAAAATGCGCCAATTTGTTTGAAAACACATTAGGACTCTTTTTTAGAAGAAAATTGAAAATAAATACATTTATCAGTTGAATAATTGATAGATATTGAAAAATATTTTTTACTTAAACAATGAATTTTATAAATAAATACAATTAATTTTGTAAGTAGACAAATTGGACGAGTTTAGGCATAAGGTTGAAAATTCGGTTTCTATTGTTCGTTTGGTTATTTTGTTATTTTTAGTTATTTTTTATATTATTCTACCCTGTGACCCCCCCCCCCCCCCCCCCGGAAAAAAATTCTGGATCCGCCCCTGCGGGAGGGTCTAGTGACAGGCGCCCGAGGCTCCTGGCGGAACAATAACAGAAAAGGTCCGACACTTCTTTCATCCCTGAAGTTCTTTCTTGTAATTTCTATACAGGGCTTAAATAGGAATAAAATTCAGGTAACATCTCACCACACAGGAGGCCATCTGTTTTCCATGAGATAATCCTGGTTGTCTGGATGTAAGGTACGTAGGAGCTTAGGTGACATTTTGCACAGTTTGTTGTAATTTGTGCACAAATGACTCATGCACCAGTCAGCAAGTTGGTCTGCATTATGCAGCTGTAATAAATTAATACAAAAGCCAATTACTATCAGTATTTAGTCGACGTGGGACTGATGGAGAGCACTGAATCCCTAGATTACACAGCTGCAGTGCTTCAAAGATGGCAGATCGTAACTCACACTGAGAGCTAAGGCAACAATAACACTTGGTACTGAAACAAAATCCTACCAGAAAAGTAAGTTTCGTGTTAGGGAAACAGCAAAATAATTCACCTTGCAGGGCTCCAGAAGTTTCAAGCAGATCTCGACAACGTCGTTATTGTCATTGGTAGTGCAGATACGTACGAGTTCTTCGACTATCCGCTTCTCTACTAGGTTGATAAGACGAGGGAGGCAAAGTCGGTTTGCCAACTCCAACAGATCAACACAACGATGAGGACTGAGGGGCCCAACAGCATCACAGTATAAATAACACAGAAGGACTCTGAATACCTCACACTTCACACCCGGGAAATGGATCTACAACAGACGTCAGTTGGAATATAAAATTCTGTATGGGGGCAATACACAACTAGGCAATATCTGACGAACTCTGCAGCTCGTGCGAGTGAAAAATGACAAAGGGCTTATAATTTTTTCATACTAGCAACCTAACATTCGAAATGTTGCGGACTCTCACCACTTTGGCTGAACCTTCGCGGAAGTCCCCGGAAAACATTGCTCTCATCATATCACACCGCGCCATAAGCAGGGGCTTGTGAGCAGGTATGCATCCGTCATCTAGCTGGAATATGACGTCAGCAAATAGGCCTTGACTTAGGCACAACTCGTTAAGCCTCACTCGAACAGCCTAAACATAACATACAGGTCATTCGTCTTGAAGAACTCCTTCATGAATTCTCAAATAAAAACAACCAAGCATGAATCAATTTCCAATCAAATTTAAAACAAGGAGAGGTAAGTCATAAAAAAAACAAATTACTTGTTTATAGCGTTGTTTGAGCTCTGGGTTAAGGAATTCTTCGTGGGATTGCATGTTGGACACATAAACTTGGAGTTCTGGTAGTTCCATGAACTCAGCTGCTTGTCTGATTTCCTGGACAAAAGATGTGAGACGTGCACTATTCGGAAACAAAATATCAAATTGGGCAGCAAATCCCAGAAATTGAATACTTACTGAACTTGACTTCCTCAGGTTGAGAAGAAATTAGTGTTGAAATAAGGACTGTAGTACCACCGTGTACTCCACAAAACCTCTATCTCGCCTTAGAATTCATTTCAATAATATTATGCATAGAAAGTTATGAATATGATCGCCAAGAAATAGTTTTGGATCTTTCTAGATTTCAAGAGCAGCCATTTCTAGTTTTACAAGAAAAACTGCTGTTTTCATAGGTGGATATACCAATACTACTCGCCATAGTTAGAAGTAGGTTGTTCAGACTGACTGAACCCCAAACAACCTACTTAGAACTATAAGCAGTCGAGAAATTCAGCCTTATTCCTCATAGTTACCATTCAATGGGACGTCCCGGCTCCGGTAAAAGGAGGGTCATTAGGAACTCCACATATGGATGTTGTAGATGGATACTTGAATACTGTTCTACGCATTCGTACTGCACTAAGGGGCATCTTGATTGAAATACATTAATAGGTGATATTATTTCCATTCTCAGCCCAGATGTCCTGCCTTAAGACATTATTACAACCATTTTGGAATTGCTTCATCTTTGTCAAACAAATGTTTGCAAGAGCCTGTTCTTGGCACGACAAACATTAATAAAACATCTGAACAAATGGCCCAGAAGCTACCAACTCGCAAATTAACGTGGCATACGCATACCTCTAATTAAGGTACGTATCTAGCGTTGGATCTGCAACAAACAGCAGGATGTGACAAAGTCTACCCCCTCTGGCAGGCCACACTTACATATCCTTCAAAATCAGATAATCCAGGAAAGGTGAGAGCTTTATTAGAAACGTCCATTTGTCTATGCCAACAGTCATATATAGCCAGAGCAGGACTACGATTTAACAGGCTACGATGAATATCGGGCTACATATGAATATATGGCTATATGAATACGATGATGGAGCGAAGTAGGGCCCGAAATCCCCTGAGGTACCTGTCAAACCAAATACACAAGTCCAGAGGTAGGCTGAATAAAAAAGATTGAATGAGCACCTTAAAGCACCAAGGACGTGAATCGAGAGAGCTGGTGTGTGGTGTTCTTATTCTGCGACAGCAAATGATATATTTGTGACGTTTGTCAGATACCTTTTGTTGTATGACGGCAATAAAGTATTTGGGGCCAATCCAATTCAATTTCACATGCTTTTTTGGGCAATTTCCAACTCTGCCCAATAACACCATCACATCACCCAACGTTACAGGATCTCTCATGCTAAGAGCTGGAAAAATGCTAAATACAAGCTTTATAACATTATTATTATACCAAACATGAACATCATTGGTACTGATGCCCCACATGTGGTGCAAACAGTCTCAGGTTGCAGTAGGTAGGTACGTAATCAATAGCGTGATAAATACATTTCTTTCTCGTGAAAATAACTTGATGAGAAAAGCAGTCGAATGGTTAGTAAATGATTATTTACAAGAAGAGTGAGTGAGTCAAAAACGTCCGCCAAGTTGAATGGCAAATTTTCCTCGTATCGATAACACGATCCACCCAAGTACACACCCAAATCCTTCCCCCACGATAAGGTAAGAGCGAAAAAGGGGGTAAATTGCATAGCTAACTGAGTTTAAGGTTTTCGCATGCGCAGTGGCTACGATTCGTGGGATTGTTATGAAATTAATTCATTCTTTCTGAGATAAAATCCTCAACTACCCACCAACACTGAGCGAACTGGAGCCTTTGTTTCGTGTGAGGCGAACTGGTACCTCGGATTTGGTGGCCATAACAATCATCCGATCGCGATGAAACTCGCTGGGAACTGCCTAGGAGCGACACCCCAACTACCCAGCGAATTTGAGCAAAATCGGGCCACTATTAATTCGCGAAAAATTGAGTACCTCGGATATAGGTTAGTGTTTGCGCATGTACAGTGGCAACACGAATCATCCGCTCCCAGCGAAACTCATAGAATCCACCTAAGAGCGACACTCCAACTTTCCACCTAATTTGAGCAAAATTGGGCCATTATTTGTGCGAAATTGAGAAGGTACCTCGGATATCCCGTCTGCGCATGACAGTGGCAACATCAACCATCCGATCGCGATGAAACTCACAGGGAACCATCTAGGAGCTACACCCAAACTACCCACCAAATTTGAACAGTCAGGCGACTGATTCGCGAGAAACTTAGTACGCACCTACCACGAATTTCGCATTTGCGCCCAATGACCCAATTGCGCTGAAATTCTAAGGCCCAACCCACATGATCCCTGGAAAATCTGATGCGAATAAGGAATTTATGCATGTGGCAAGAATTTGTGGACACAGATGGTAGGTAAGTAAGTAAATTTAAAAAAACTGACTGAGGAAAATGAGATTCAATATTGATTCCACTGCCACGGAAATTCGGAGATTGGCGAGGAGATTCTTCAATATTCATGGTTAGTGACACAGATACGTTAATATTAATAACTATTCAACTAACAATAGGTACCTACTATATGAACCAACTTATTAGTTTATTACGGGAAGCATTCATGAGAAACACCCACTAAGAAGAACTATGACGCAAAAAACCCTGATTTAGGTACCCAAACCTCATGAATACTCCATACAGAATAGAAATTTTTCGTAAATCCATTATGCATTCACAACCTCACATACGACAGAGTCACCCATAAACTGCAGTCAAATGAAATTGGAAAACTAAAAAGCACATGCCAATTTAATTATTACTGTTGAAAAATTTGAAGCTTTTTTTTCCTGTTCAACAAATCTGAAACGTGCTGTGATGAACTGATGAAAGCTACTCAATGTCTACCAACATCTAGTAGCCACTACAACGACTATTCAGTGGGAAAATGGTAAATTACCATTAAAAGTCCGAGAGAAGTACTCTGAAACAAAATACACCTGATTTAGGTTTATTTTTTCACAAATTTTGGAAACTTGAGTCGCGAGGTCGCCATGCGGACATTGCAATACATTCCTATAAAGCAACTTCCACCTCGGGGAGGAAGGCTGAAGGCTACGATCGGCTCCTTTTGCTCACTATCGGTAACTAGTGATGGGCTAAAGCGTTATTTTCTGATACGCATTATTCGCTAACAGTTACTGGGCAGTAACAGGTTCCGATAACCGGTTATTCTGATAACCAGTAACCAGTTTACAGAAGGGGGTGCTATTAACCCACGGAGTAGAGAGACTAACATGAGTGGATGACGAAAAGTTCGTCGTATGATACCTTCCTACCTACAGCTTCATCTTGTGAATCTGTCACTTACATTGATGGGGCTTGTAGACTTGTAAACTTTATTCATTTCAAAACAGGACTGAAATCCCGACTTGGACTGAAATACGATATGCAACAAGGGAACTAAATTAAAGGCCTTTGAACTTACAATAAACAGGAACAGTACAATTTTAAAACATAAGAGTAGATGAGGAAGAGAAAAAGGAAGTAGAAAGTGAGAGCAGATTAGTAGAATACAAGTGGAGGACAAGGTAAAATAGAAAAAGGCGAGACTTACATACAAATTCTGACCACAAATATAATAGAAATAAATTGCTGATAGAGGGATACCATCCTAAAATAGGTAGGTAAGGTAACCTGTTACCTACGGAGTAAAGGGTAAAGAGTGATCGCTACAGGTACAATACCATCTCACATCAAAGGGAAGCGAAAGGTCCTAAGCTTATGGATAACTGTCAGGAAGTCGGTAACTGGTTATGAGGTAAAGCGTTATCGGCGGCAGGTAGTTACTCAACACCATCCCTACATCAAAGGGTGCGAGAGCGAGATAGTTACCTATGTGCCGCTAGCCGGTAGGTACCAATCTCTTTAGTAATGACCAGGAGAAGCGAAGTAGTTATTCCAGTAACCGGTTCTTGGTCGATAACCGGTTATTCCAAGTGGTTCCGTTATTCAACGCCCATCACTGTCAGTAACCTTCGGCACTTGCGGCTCGTGACGAGGAAAGACGATTTTTGAGATCCACGGATTTTTAATCAATTCACCACATTCACCACGCATGAGGCAGCTACGAACACATGGACCTGAGAGGCTGACAACGGCTGTTTGGGCTTTCAAGTAGGTTCATCGTTCTTTTGAGGTTATGTTTACTTACATGCTGTTGATTTTCTAGGTAGTTCCTACTTTTACGTTTTTTCTAGTTTGTGTTGTGTTCGAGATGATCCACGGAGCCGAATCGAGTTGTTCACACTGTGATCGAAAATTCAAAAGACTTATTTGACTTGAGTTAAAAGTCATGTCTAATTCACAACAAAGAAAATATGAAATACTAATTCCTAGTTTATTACAAACTCCTTCTAAATTCAATGTTGAATCTACGATTTTTTGTTTTTGGAGGTCAAATTCATTCAATGTCAAAAATCTGTGTGTGCTTCACACACATGAGTAAATTAATAATAAAACCGCTTGATGGACGCCAAATTACTGTTCAATTACCACGATGATACTGGTATATAAGTACTCATAAATCAAAAGAATGACTAAATTATGTTTATCTAAACTATGTTTTATGGTAGGTATTGTGACGGTGGCAGTTCTCGAGTCGGTTGTTTTTCCAGTGAAGATGGGGTCGTTATGGCTAAACCTTATCAATATCCCTTCTTAACTGGTGACAATATCGAGAGTCTAGGAGGGGGAGGGGGGACTCTCGAGGGTCCACTATCACTCTCCTCACACTCTGTCACATGGTAGCAGAGTTGTTTGGTAGTTTGTGCTGAGTTACCATACTCCATCCACTTTTTGAGGGCTAACCAGAAGGATAGGCCCAAAGGTTTCCAAAAGGGTTCCTTTACAACCATCCTGTCCCTTTTGTGATACTTACATCTATTGGCTTCCCCTTTAAAGCTTGGTATAATTAAAATATATTGAGCTCATTTGAAGGCGATTAATACCGTGTCCCAATTTAATAGTCCTAATAGTTGTTCCGTACTAATGATGGAGGTTGATCACCTAGAGAGGTTGCCCAGATGAGCACAATTCACTGTACAACAACCTATGACAACATTTTTTCTTTGCTAATACTCGTATGTAGGAGCTTTGTTCTCCACCAGTAAATAATATTATAGAAGTAGTACACTTACAATGGAGGTTAGACACCTTGAAGTTGTTCAGATGTCCTTTCCTGAACTAGAACTGCATACTACTTTTCAACCCCCCTTTTCCCTCTCATACTTCTGCTACCCCGAAGTATGTCATGCGGGGAGGAGTGTGACTGTGGCAGTTCGTGACAGAAAAAAAAGAAAAAAGTTCATCATTTTCCTGGTGAAAACTACAATACAAAATATCCTATCAATCACCGTTTCCAGATTTAATGACACTATTATATAGTCCAGATGTTGCTACGTTGCAACGTATCGTTTAATTTTGTACAACTAATATCAGTTCAATATAATATTTCCGTCACACACAATAACTATCTATTGGTTATCTAAATATCAAGACACAGCAGATTATTACAATGAACAACAGCTTTTACTAATAGGCAGGGGCGTTGCGTCCATAAGGCCACTTGGGCCACTGCCCCGGCACCCAGAAACACAAAAAACTCCAAAAAAATGCCAACCATTTTTGTTCAGTTGGCAGTCGAATTTCCCTCCGTATACTGTACCTAGCATTTTTCACGAAGTTCAACAGCGACTCGACAGAGTTCTCTGGCTATGGATATTCAATATGTGTTTCCCTCATGTTGGCTCCTCTGTAGCTCCATGGAGCATTTTATCGGAATATAGCTACAGTAATCGATGTCTTGCAATCGAAATCGAAACCTAGGCTTCTGAAAGTGGCAGGTCCGGGGACCTAGTGTCGCCATGGTAACCGAGAAAAGTGGCCCGTCCACGCAAGCTCAGTTGAGTAAAATTTTGGTTAGCCACGCCTCTTTTTGGCCCGTCCCCACATTTCCATCCAAAAATCGTTTGTGTTCACAATCGATTGGATTGTTTCAATTCATCTTGTCATCTCGATACGAGATGCTTGTCCTTCGATCTGTCCTCCCCTAAAAATTGTTATCACTTTCGCCATTCTGTTCCTATGTTGAGTTTTCAATTTTCTGCTTATGTTTTGAATTTTGTATGTTCCCATTCGAGTTCCCGGGACAGATTTGGATTTGCGATAATTAAGTGCATTGTGTCCTGTCTGTGGTCTTGTGGATTGATCGACATCAACATACACAGATAAGTACCTAGCTTCTAGTCTGATTCTCCATCCAAGTAGGTACTGGCCGGCGGGTCATTACTTCGTTGTATTTTAGTCTAGTTCGTTGTTTTTAGTTGTTGTTTAGTTTATTTGCTTCTGTATTTTTGTACCACATGAATTCGGTGGCTAACTTACAGTCGAAATTTTCGACGTTTTCCTACGAGGATAGATAGAGTGATGATAAAAAGTTTAGGAAGAGACAGGCCTTTGCTGAGTATTTTTAGCTTCTGTTAATCCCGGGTACTGGTCAGAACTACTGTGAGCACAGTGCTTACATTCTGAGTTGCTAAGAGCTGTGGTTGATTAAAATCCACTCATTTCTCATAAGAAGACTCCACTGTTGGAAAACATTTACAGGTATTTTGTAGAAAAAGCTGTTAATTTGTGTTCCGTTTTGGTGGCCCCACCATTTTCAGAGCCCACGCACCGCTACTGCTAATAGGTACACCATGGGCCATAAAACGAATGAAAAATTACAAATCAAATTTATTTGGAAAACATCAACAGATCTACCCAACATATCGAAAAATCCGTATATCCGTAGATTCCTCTAAAAAGCCGTAGAAAATTGAAAAAACCTAGATCTGGCAACACTGAAACAACCCTGAAGTGCAAGTCTGCTGACCGTTACCAAGTGTGCACGAAAGAAGCCGATCGTAGCCTTTAGCCTTCCTCCCTGAGACGGAAGTCAAAGCATAGGGTCGTTTTAGATAAGTGTTCACTTTACTAGAATGAAATATTAGGTAATTGTTTGAAGGTTAGACGCCTAATCTTTTGGATGTCGAAGGAGAAATTATGGATAACAATCATAATGTGTGTTGCGCACGTGTCTAAATTTTCCATCCATGACTTCAGCATCGGATTCAGCAACCCCCTGTGCCAATTCTGAGCACCAAATTCTTTCAAATTACCCAAAAACAAACGGCTGGAAAAGTACGTGTGTCATCACCACTCATCAGAGCACTACAGGTCCCTCCCCAGAAAAGCGAATCATCACTAGCTAATTTCAACAACACTTTTCCGCTCACTGTAGACCCCCCTCCCCCCTCGTGGTAGCTAACAGTACATTGTGGGAAAGCTGATAATTATCTTTCATTTTAACTGGCCGATGAAAACAACACTGACAGAATTGAAAGCCACTCGATGCAACAACCCAACCCCCATCTGGTGGGTGGTCGGCAGAGTGTTTGGCTCAGAATGTTCTGGACTCAGGTATCTCTGGAGAGGGCAACCAACTGTGGCGAACAGCTTCTCCAACGATCCATGTCAACTGTTCATACATCCTGTGTTTGGATGATATTGTTTGCCATGTGACCAGTGAACATTATTTTTGTACACCCAGAAACTATTCCCGCGCTGACCATTGTTGGCTTTTTACCACGTTGTTGTTCATGTTTACATTCGTCATGAGTCATATAAAAATATGACTCACTGATGAGTATATAAAAATATACTCATCAATCGCATCATTTATAGAAGTATACAGTTTTGATTCGTTCATTTTGAAGCACTGCCTTTTATATCACGTAGGACTTACTTGCAAACTCCTACACAACAAGGTACAACGTGATATTAAAATGTGACCATAAATGGAATGGCCAACGTCGTTTAATAGTACCGATTATGATTCAAAAATAGCACATTGTTTACGTATTTTGACTAATGCCACCTATGAAAATATCGTTTTCTAAAACTCATGAGTACTCCTGAATTAAATGACCTGATTGACCCAAGCATGGCCAGGCCTTCTGGCTGGCTGACAGCCAATTCCTAACTATCCCCACCATCCATGCAAATGACTTCCCAGGACTTGTTTTTAGAGGAACTAATGGCGCACAGGAAAATCGCGATGATGAAGAACTCCTAAGCACAACGGCAGCATCGAAGATACCACTGATCCGCCATTACTGACATTAACACGAGCATTCAAATAATTTCTCAAAATACCTGAATTTGCGTGAATTTCGAGTCTATGACGCCGGTGTAAAGGAACATGAGGGTTTGTTGCATAGCCTGAGGCGTCACGATTTTGCTTAATGTAATCACAGTCTGCAGGGACGCTGTCAATCTTCCTTGTGTGTCCATATCTTCCACCTGGAACAATAGTCATATTTATTAAGCCATTCTTTAATGAGAAAAATACATCATCAATTGCAAATGCAACATTTCTTAATGCTTAAATACTAGACGATCACATGCTAGGTAAGCTCTACCATCCAATAAATCTATAAGGACTGTGATGACCTACTGTCACGTAGGTCTGTCTTCAATTTTCGAAATGGGTTATTTGCATGGGCCATAAAAGCGGTTTATATTATTATTTTTAAATGAAAGTAGATTCCATCTTGAGGATTTGGAGACCAACCGCACTCGACAAAGTTCTTTTAGAGGTCCCTACGTCTTCTACGACAAGTAGGTGATTTTTCAATGTTTCCACAGGTTCCTACGTCATTAAACCCCTCTCGCCAGGGCGGGACCCCCTGCACTCTGTGACGCAGGAACCTCTGGAAACTATTATAAATCATGGAAAAAGAACTACTGATCGTACGAGCGTACGGTTGCTCTCAAAATTCTCAGGATGGAATCTACTTTAATTTAAAAACATAAATAAATACGTGCAAATAGCCCATTGGTTCTATTTTTTCCAAATTAAGGTTTAGTTTATTTTTCATGTGGATTTGGTTTGCGGGTGGAACTTATCGTCACTTATGTTGGAAGCAACCACTATTCTTAGTGCCGATTGAATTGGAATAATTGTAAAGTTTCAGAATTTGGACGAAACAATCCAAAATGTTCACTTCGACTTTGAATGATGAATTAATTAAAGAACTTAGCAATTAAAGAACTAGCAAAACCTACCTAGGTGTAACTAGTGTCAGGCGAGGATCATGCAGTTTACTCGAATTAGGCTAGGCTCACAGGGAGTGGAAATCCGGGAGGACAATGTATATTCTCTCCAACTTTATTGGTTGAAACAACAACGAATCTAGCGACTGAAGCATGGATTCTAAACCAAATACGCCGCATGTTGCAGCTTGGTGGATCTGTGGTGCTGCGCAACACTTCCTCTATGAATTGTTCCACCCTCGGACAATTCGACAATACTGGTCCTGACATATTACGGTGAAGTATTGATTTATACTTCCCTCACAATAGATTATAGTATTATTCTATTCATAATTAAATATTATACAAGAATTATGAAGAGTTTTTTTCAAAACTATTACGTGCAAACGTAACCATAGATTTAACAAAGCCCAAAGTTATCTACCACCTCACGGATTCTACTTGTAGCTTCCTAGACCCATAGTCACTAAATTTATATTTTCTGCAACAAAAAAATTGCCGTAACTGCCTGCTGTCATTTATATATTCCATGATATTCTAGATGTATGATATGGATGGTACAGGATTACGAATATAATTCTTGCAAAACTGAGTTCACTGAAAGCACTGGTTGAAGGAACTAAAACTACTACTAACACAAGTTACGTACGTTCCAGTAACAAACAAAAACCACAACTAGGATTGCACAAAAATTGCAATGTGAACCCTTACAGGAAAACAGCCAACCTGTTGAACTCTTATCGACGAAAAAGCGGGATGGTTAAGTTCACGATTGGCACAAACTCGTTGGTTTGGGGAGTTGTTGCACGCTGAAGTGAGCACTTGACACGAAGAACGCCTCTTCAGCTGTTCCCACACTCCTCCCCTGAAGTCCAACGGAAAAGTGTTATTGAGAATTGACGAACAAATTAACCAGGAATAAATGGGAGGCTGTAGAATATAACTGTAAGAATGAATCGGAAAATGACCTGGATGGCTTTTCTACTCTGATTAGGAATTCGGTATCTTCGTTGAAATCACCTGAAGTGGCTTCTCCGAACGATGACACCTTTGAACATGAAATCTGAATTAGATACAGCAAAGGTAAGTTAATTTGTGAGAACATGAACAGACCATTGGTTATACTAGTAGGTAACTAATCCTAATAATAATATGAAAAATACCCACCATTGAGGATTCACTAGCGCTCCTGGTGCTGAGTTCCCCAGTAAGGTCGGTGCACAGTAACCTCTGAAGGGATGGGGAAGCAGCGGCTAGCATAAACCTAACAACGAAGAACAGTGTTTAGCATGAAAATGTAAGTTCCAAAACTCTATGAAGCATGAATAAGTACTTGCATCAGCTACACAGGGCTCTCTGAGCCAGCATTGACAACAACAATGTAATGGCAGTTACATGAGGATTTTGTCCATATTGGTAAGGGTTCACTTTTAGTTCTGAGGTAAGTGAAAGTGGAACCCATCTTCTAAGTGTTCACTTCGATTAAATAAAGAATTTGCATATCTTAGTTGGTTAAGCAAGTAGGATACAATATGCTTAGAGGGTTACAAAATTACTGTTTGACTTATGTGTATACACCCCTGGAGAGAGTATTTCGTGAGTTAATGTCCCAGCAAGTTTCAGGATAAAAATACGGTACTATAGTAAGTTTCAGGATAAAAATATGGTACTATAGTAAGTTTCAGGATAAAAAATATGGTACTATAGTAACTATCGAAGGTTCAGCTGACGAATATGGGAAAGGGAGGATGAAACTAGACACTTCGGCCAATTATCAACATAGCACCCCTAAGGCGGACTAAATCACTCGCAATGAAATTGTGGAGACTAATTTCAAAATTAAAAAAAACGCTGCTAAGTCCTTGTCACATGGGTTTATTATTATATTGGACGTACCTACAGAAATGCTGGCTGTTCATTTATTGTTTCTTTCACGTGCAATAATTGAAATAGCTATTTCTGGTGGTTTCCACCAATTTTGGCCCCCAAAACACGAATTACACTCCTTTTTTTCAAATTATCGGTGATCATTGATAGTGCCACTTAATTGTCTTGATTCACCTGTTGACACTTTTTCTAGTGTTATTATACAAATTGATGGTGATTTCAGACAATTTCCCAGGTTTTTTACTCACAAAAAATTAATTTTGGGAGCTGAACCTTCGTTTCAATCTCAATTTCTCACACTTTGGTCAAAATCGACTTCATATTCGGTCTTCTTGCCCTAAAAAAACATGGAAAAAGACACCTCAAAAGCTCATGTTAATGAACACCAAAAAATCCTATTTTTACACCCCTTTTTCACCCACCCCTGGGTATATTTCGATCGAGCTGCGAAGTTTCGGGATACAACTAGGGCCCAAATGTTTATTAAACGAATTTTTTAGACCAAAAATGAAGCATTATGCATGATACGGCGGACGGCGTATGGCGGACGGTCATTGCATTTTTGGAATCTACGCATCTTAAACGTAACAGGAAAAATTCTGAGGGGTGTTGTAAAAATTCGTATTAGAGGGAATATACCACCTTTCAGTAACTCCGTTTTGGTTGGATACATAGGTTTCGGACCTATGTATTCGCTAAGCAAAAAATTTTTGGAACATCCACTCAAAATTTTTTTTTTTCACGTTTTAAGGTGCGTAGATTCCAAAAGTGCGATGTCCATCCGCCGGCCACCGTATCATCCACATCTACCTTTGTTTCCGGTCTAAAAAAATTCGTTCTTTCGCACACAGGCTCCATTTGGGGTTTCGTGTCCTGAAACTGCAGCCCGATTGGAGTACATCCAAGGGTGAAAAATTAGGGAATTTTTAGGTTTCAGTGAACTTGGGCTTGTGAGGAACTTATCGTTTTACATGTTTTTTAGCGTGATGAGATCAAAAATATGAAGCTGGTTTTGACCGCTGAGTGAAGGATTGAGGTTCTAACGAAGTGCCAGCTCCCACAATTCATTTTTCAAGAGTCAAAAACCTAGGAAATTGTCTGAAACCACCATAAATTTGTTTAATAACACTATATTAACAAGTAGTATTAACAGGTGAATCAAGACAATTAAATGGCGCTAAGATAATTTGACAAAAATAGGAGCCTAATTCGAGTTTTTGGGAGCCAAAATTGGTGGAAACCACCAAGAATAGCTATTTCCGTTAATGCACATGAAAGAAACAATAAATGAACAGCCAACATTTCTGTAGGTATGTCCAGTAGAATAATAAACCCATGTGACTTAGCAGTGTTTTTTATTTCTGTCCTCAGGGTTTTCGTACGTTCGGCCTCTCTCCCAAACGTGGATGCCGAACAGAACGTGCCTCATCTAGAGTAAAAATGATTAGAACATAAAACCAGCCAATTTTAGGCCCGTAGCACTCCCCTGTGGGCTGCGTCGATCTTTAAGTTAGTCAAAAAAGTTGAACATTCAATTACCTATGCGCAGGGATACAAACAGTCCCCACAACAAAAATGACATCCGTGTGAGGAAGGTTACTCAGCAACCAGCGCAGCGAGTCGTCAAACGTGGAGGCGCACACTTGAACAGGCCTAGCTATTGGTTTGGGAGGGCAGTATGGCGCCTGGAAAAACAACAGAAGCACATTGCATAAAATCAAATGAAAAATATTTGCTTACAGAACTTGTGTTTCTTCATCAACCTAACTATATGAATTTATACGGGATACCATCTCTCGAGTAACAGATCACATTGTATCAAGCATCCCAACCCCCTACAAACCAACCCTCGCACACACACCTGCACTGAAATATCTGTCAACCATGCCAACCAATCTGTGAACTAATGCGAAACAGCATTAGTTTGCTGTTTCGATTCACATAAATACTATTTTAGATTATCTTCCCACATCCTGAGCTGATGGAAATTGATGACGTCACAACTATTGACAGTGTTAAGGGTTTTCATTTGCTCATGTGAATGACGGTTACTTGATTTAGCTACTACCATGGGGTTTTCTTCAACTTTTCAGGAAAAATTTACTGAGATCTTGCAACAAATAAGAACAAGAAAAATAAAATATTTTACTGTACTCAGTGAAACATGCAATACCACATATATTATAAAGTATATCATCTTTCTCATTCTGGTTGTTAGGCACTGTTTCCGTGTGGAGAGGGAGGTCTCCGCTAGAGAAAACTTAATATTGTATGTTACACGATTGACCAAGGCTACTGTAATCGATCATTCGACCTCGGAATGATGAATCCTCACCACTGTAATTAATGACATACCGACTTGAATTGACCACTGAAAATGCCATCACCATTAAGGTGCGGCGACACTGCCACCGGACTTGACTTGACTTGACCTCACTTGCGTGCCTGTCTGAACCCATCCTTTGTATTTCAAAGGGGAGCGGCGAGACTGCGACCGGACCTCACTTGACTTGACCGGAGCCACCCACCGGACGGGTTGAGACCTGACTCCGGTCCCCCCTCTACCGCGATTTTCAATCCCTCGCACCCCAACGAGCCATCCAACGCAGCCCCCACTGCTCTTTTCTCATCCTAAAATAGTTTTGAAATTGAAAATCGTTCAATTTGGCGAATAGGGTGTGAAATTCACCGTACTGTGCTCGTTCGGAAACATATATGGTGACATCCACGACTCATTCAAAGATAGACAACTTGTCACTAGTTCTATTTCTTCATCAGAATCTGATTCTGATTGTAAATCACAAAGAATGGCTTCCATTTCGGAGGACATACTCTTGAGACGTCTAAGAGCAAACTGGACTGGTCGGAGTCCGATGACTCCGATCAAGTCAAGTCCGGTGGCAGTGTCGCACCCCCCTCCGGTCACCAGTCCGGTGGCTCCGGTCAAGTCAAGTCAAGTCCGGTGGCAGTGTCGCCGCACCTTTATTATGCTCGTACGAAAGAGCTCTCTCATCAGTCTGGGATAGTTTCCTCCATCAAACTTCATTTTCTTGGATATTACTGCATTCTACATTATGATTATCTTGTGAAACGAGCATTTAATCAGTTTTAGTAAGAAAAATGAAATTATTTTGGACTTATAACAAGGCTTAATCTTCAGCAGTGTTGAAGCAAAATAGTTTGATGATCGGTTTGTTTGGGTGCTTTGTTCTCTCTTTCAAATCAAACTAAATGAAATCTCTCCTGTGTACGGAAATTATGAATACGTTTGTGGCTCGTACATCTATAAAATATTTGTATCATTCCAGAGGTTTCGGAAGGTTTTAGGGTTCTGCAAGAACCTCTGGAAACTTCCCCGAACCCCGCAGTTATTATTATTATTATTATTATTATTGTTATTGAGAGGTTTCGGGCGAATTCCGGAGGTTTCGGAAGAATCCGAGATTTTTTGCAAGTCTTCGAGAACCCCGGAAACTTCCCTGAACCCCGCAGTAATTATGATTGTTGTGGGGTTTTGGGGGAATTTCTGAGGTTTTCGAAGGTTTCCGGACTCTTGGCATGTCTCAGAGAACCTCTGGAAAACTCCCCAAACCCCGCTGTTTGATCGGGAACGAAAAACGCAAACGAAATTCACTGGAACTGATTTAATGTGAGAATGATATAGAACGATCGACTCGGGTAACAACATTTAATGATAATAATACTTTTTACAACTTTCTCCCTCGGAGGTTCTACGCCATCTTCTCTCCGAGAGGGGCACAGGTTTGCAAAAACCAAAGAAATACATGACCGTACATATTTCACAACTCTGACCCGTCCGATCGAAATTACACCGCCTACGGCTGACGTGATGCTTGATGCAACTTACTAATATAAGCACAATTATATTCGCTCGTTCTGAGACCCTGAGAAACAGCATGATCTGAGCCCGTTGCCGCAGCTAGCGCTCGAGCAGACACCAGACGCACTACTTCGGGCGTTTATGTACCTACATCCGAACACCCGCCAATTATTAATAATAAGAGGAAACCTCCGGAAACTTCCCCAAACCCCACTATTATTATTAAATCATGATCATACAAAATAATGTACCTACAGCGGCACTGTTATTAATGAAATGAACATGTTTTTATTATCATGCTAACCCAGCAGTCCCACATGCACCATCTGAATCATACTGGCGCAGACAACCAGTATGTAATGGTAGATACCTACTTACAATAGGTCGGTAACTACTTTCAACCAATTAACCACCTCCAAAGCTGAAATACGTTACACGCCAACACCGAGTAATGATTCTGAGCTAAAACATCGCATTTTGTTGATCAATATCGCGTAACACGCAAAAATCTAACAATGATGACGTATTTTATGGAGTAGCTGGGTAGTGTCTAGGGGAGGGAGCATTTTGGCAGCGAGATTTTACAATAAATTAAGAGCTTTACAACGAATAACTAATGATTTTAGTGAAATGAAAACTAACGGAGTAACATCTACCTATAGTGCATTCAGTTTAGAGTGAGAGCATGTAAATAGAATGTGAAACTATCAAAGCACTGTGGCGTTGCGGGATAGTATACCCCAATTGCATATTTACTTATGGGGTACTTTGAATTTCATTGCCGAAAATGCTTCATGGGCAATATATTGGCTTCAGCTTCAATTTCCACAGTTGCAATTCATCAGTTTTATTTTCATTAAAATTCGTCCTTTTCTAGAGAAAAACATTAGGTATATTGATGTCAAGGTCGGAAACAGACACAGCCAGCTCGGTATGTATTTCTCCTCCGGAGAGACGTAAGATGACTCCTATATCAGTAAAAACGACAAAATCACTGTAATCAACGTGGGCCAGCATATGCGTGAAATTTATCGAGACCCATCTGTTCGATATGTCTTGCGGAAGGTGGATGCTGTGATAGGTGTATAAGCGGCCTCAATTTACCGGGTGCTAAAAGAACATAAAGAAAACGACTGCTTTTGTTCTCCAAAGAAGTCCAGAGCCCACCCCAAAAATAGCTGATTTGGTCGATTCTTTAGAGCGGGAGGCAATACACCAAAAATTCATCAGTTCTATCTTCGGATATACTTCCTACTATAGATGAAATGTTAACACGGGTGGTCCCCTCCCAAATTTTAAAAGACCCACTTTTTACACGTTGTCGACAGAACTGCAATTTCATTTGTCAGACGTGGAAGGGATTCAGTGGCTGCTTGAAAGGGAGGAGCTTGTTCTGTGGAGAATGGATTATTTGAGACGATTCGAAAGTGTAGAACTAAAAACCGACAAATTTACTATGTACATATTTTGACGAAACGTGGATTAATGCTGGGCACACGAATTGCACCATGATAACAATTTTTTGTTTGTTAATTATTATATATAATTTACGTGCATCCGTGTAGATTCACGACCCTTACATGTTACATCACAAGGGGAAGGTTAGCAATCAGCCAATATGGTAGGTAACCCGTACTGAAAACCGACAAATTACTATTTGACGAAAGTGGATTAATGCTGGACACACGAATTACACCATGATAACAATTGTTGTTTGTTAATTATTAAATATAATTTACGCGCACCTGTGTAGATTCATGGTCCTTTCATGTTACATCACACGGGGAAGGTTAACAGTCAGTACGGTAGGCAACCACGCAACACATGGATGATAAGCGGGATCGATTTCATTGTCCTTTGTGTATCTGTGCTCTCACGCTAAATTGAACGTACTACAGATCCAGATTGGTTGTAAGTGAAAACCCTTAGAAATCTGCATCACAGATTTTTTGTCGACCCACAATTCGGCCTTACCGCCAGGAACAACAATGATTTTTTTTTCTTTACGCAGTTTCTTATCACACAGAAATATATACAGATCTACAGAAGCTCACACATTAATACAAACAACTTACTTGAAGAAGTGGTCTCTGAACTTTTTTCAAGTTAGTCATCCAAAAACGCTGTTGTCTTCGAGCAATCAACGCGGCTCGAATGGCATTTTCGAATACCTCATTCACACCATAGTACGTGAGCACAGAGGTTTCATAGTAGGTGACGCCAAGCTCACGAGCTATCCCTCTGGCTTGGTCAGGCATGACAAGATCTGACTTCCTAATTGCCCTAGAAGAATTTATCAAAATCATTGAAATGTTCTACGAAGCATTGGTACATGATGCTGTGTGCTGTTTCACAATGAGACAACAAAAACTTTACAATAATTTTGAGTAACTAAGGCCCACTTTCACCAGAAAATTATTTAACGGAGTTTAGCCAAACTCCATTAAATTTAACGTCGAGGTTTAAACCTGGAAAGGCAGCTGGCGTCTTAGTTTAAAATGTCCAAGCAAAAGTTGGACAATATGACGCGCCGGGACTATAAACTCGTCAAAACAACAACAACCACCACTCAGCTGATGTCGATTCCCGCTTCCATTGTTCCGCTGTAATAATAAACTGTAAACTGCCAAAGCGATTTCTGATTTACGACGACTCAAGTCACGAGGTAAGGTACCTATAATATCATTGTGGAATGCATGGTATAGAGAAAATCTCAATACAATGCCAACTCGCGTTAATTCATTTCACAACTGTATAACAACAAAACCGAATATCAGCTGTAAGCTGGGCGGCCATATTGGGATCTCACGGCTAACGGAGATTAGCGAAGTTAACTTGTCGGATTTCGGGCGTTTAAACTTGAGCCCCCTCTGTGGGAGTTTAAACTCGCACAGATTTCTGGTGAAAGACAGTGAGTGAATTAAACTCCGTTAATTTGCAACCTCTTCTGGGTTAAGCTCGTTTCAAATTTTTGGTGAAAGTGGGCCTAAGTAGGTAGGTACCTATCACGGGGTCACCTACAACAGGTAGGCAGCATGTAGATTTGGTAAACATATTCGAGACTTCTGTTCTACAAATTTTATTTTTTCCTCTCCTACACGACCGATTTCAACCCATCTCGGGTCATCTTCAGGTGTTCCTCATCATTTCCCAAGTCACACTTAATAATCCATTTTAGCGATTTTAATAAATAATATCACAGTCAGTTCAGTCATTGTGCATGCAATGTTTGAGGAAATAAGTATCACAGAAACATTGAGAACAGTATCACAGACAAGTTGGTATAGAGTAACTGCCTCACTACTCTATGACAACTTGTCTCTGACACTTCCCTCTCAATGTTTCTGTGATACCTACTTCCCTAAACATTTCAAGGGCCTAATGGCAGTGATTGTGTGGGCTCACTGCCTTTCTATATTTCTATCAACACGATTGTGGTGGTGTGGAGATTGAGGTAGGTGAGGTTTGGAAAGGTGAGAGTGAGATGGAGAGCGAGGGTGCGAGGTAGCTAGTATCCAGAATGGTTTCACCACACTGGCTAGGCCAGAAAGGTTACGACAACTTTGGATACTAGAGGATATGCCCAGAAAGGTTACACCACACTGGCTAGGCCAGAAAGGTTACCACCACTTTGGATACTAGAGGATATGCCCAGAAAGGTTACACCACACTGGCTAGGCCAGAAAGGTTACCAACACTTTGGATACGAGAGGATATGCCCAGAAAGGTTACACCACACTGGCTAGGCCAGAAAGGTTACCACCACGTTGGGATCTTTTATGAGAGCGAGGTCAAGGAGAAGGGTAAGGTGACAGAGAAGGCGTCAAGTTCAAGTAACATTGGTAGAACGACGAGCTGGGCAAGAAGGGCGCCTTATAAAGGCGCCTCTACCCTCCCCCGGTCCTCCGACAGCGGTTGAAAGCCGTTTGGGGGTCGATGGAGGGAGACCTACCTGGTCGCGTCCCTCTTGTCACGTAGCTCGCCTTCTCCTTGGCTTTATTGGAAACAATCTCAAGTGTACAATTTTGAGTGGTATATTATAAAGGGGTACCACAACAGTTTATGATTCTTGTCTGAAACGCTGTCTTGCAGGTTGCTTCCTGCCCCTCATCATCTCATTTCACTTTTAGCCGTTGGCTCTAACTCCTGTTTTTTGGGTCTCCCATCTTAATTTTCATTTTTTCTTTTTTTTTTCTCTCGACGAAACGCTCAGGTCTTCCGACGTTTCTGTCAATTTTACCAAACTCAATCCGACGCTTCTGTCAATTTTATCAAACTTAAAGTAAAATTCGGTAAAGTCCCTTAATTCACAAACGAAAATAAATAGTACGATCCAAAACCAAAACGTGCCAGCCCTGCATCCACGACCATCATCAGTCTCCACACTTGTAAGTACCGGGCCCGGGGAAAGCATCTCATCATCTTCGCTGAGTCCACAAACCTATGATACATTTTGGATTAACAGTACATACCTACTACCTCATTACAGTCCCCTCTCATTCAATACCTACCTAACTTTGGTGTTTTGATTTTTCTCTGCATTACCTCTGTTCAGCCCGAGGCTTCAATAAACCGTTAGGAATTTCTCCTCCACCAGACGTGTCGGCGGCACTTCCCCTAACTTCCCCTCGAAGGGGCCCGGCGACGCTGGCGTTCCCTCAGCCAATAGAATCACACCGTTCGCATCCCCTCCCCTTTTTTCCCGACGCCACGCTCCGTTTCGCCATGTTGGCTCACTCGCTGTGTTACAGTTATAAAGACAACTAGCGCTCTAATCAATTGTGAATTTACCCGTTTTAATTACACTGTTTTAGCATTTGTGACTTTCATAAATACAACCGTTTTGATTCCCGTTGAACTAAATTCAGTGTCCGTGAGTTTTATTCCGCCCGAATAAACATTGGTGCCGAAACCCGGGAAACCCGTTCGCGTCGCTCTGAGCGTCTTGTCCGGACCGCCGCGTCATCCTCCGTTTTACAAAACGAGCAAGTACACCGTTTCTTTACTCGTACAAATTACAACCCGATATGCCCAAGAAAGGGAATACGGAAAAATCCGACACCCCGAAGATCCGTTTGCGAGGACGAGCCCCTACTACGTCCCCAAGTAGAATAGACATGGACCGTTACCAAACGGATAATTTCTCCGATAAGCAGATGGGGGTCTACAGGGAAGTCAGAAGATGGGTGAACCGAGTAAAACTACTCCGCCAGGACCCCGAAATTGGCGTTGAAAACCCGATCCAGTTCGACTGCCGATCTCAAGGCCCGAGGCTGATTTCGGACGTCGAAACCGCTCAATTCCCGTTGGAAACAGAGGAAGAGTTGACCAAGGACATCAACTTCATTTTGCGTTCTCTCCCCCCCCTATCCTCCTCTGCTATGAAACCCGAACATCGTTCAGTCCCCTCATCCGACGAAGCCGCTTTTTCTGCCATTAAGTATATGGGAGAACTGATACACACCGTTCCCGTATTTAACGGTGATATCACCACATTTTCGCAGTTCAAAAAATGCTTTGATCGCGCCGTTCATCTTATACCCAACCTACCCGAGGAGATTAAGAAGGAAAAGTTTCTTTCGAAACTCACCCCCGAGCTCCGTTCCCGATTTGCATCCGCAAATCAACTGACGACCGATTATAATTCGTTGTATGAAGCCGTGGTGTTAGAATTTACTTCTAACTACCGATTAGCGAGAGCCGCTCACCAGAAGGGTTGCGCGATACCGCGACTTAATTCAAGCTCCCCTCATTCCCCGATTGTACCGCTAGCAGCCTTAGACGATTTCGTCTCTCAAGCCCGACAATGGGTAGCTCTGATGAAGGACCTCCCCACCGATTTAGGGGAGTTCTTGATGTTTGAAGATTTGTTCGCCCGCTTTCCCCCGGCGTTACAAACCTTATTCAACAATTCCCGAACTGAACCTGCCGAAATACCTACCGCCACCGAGTGTATCTGTTTCTTGGAGGCCCAACTTCGACTCGCCCGAGTGACCCCGTTAGCACAAAACCCCCCGCCTCGCCACATCTCCCCCGCTGCTGTCCGCCGACCTCACTCCCCTGTTGCTGCACCTCTAGCTGTTGCTGGCGCTCGATCTCCCCCCCGAAATCCGTCAACGCAACAAACAAGGGGACGATGCAATTATTGTAAAGGTGAGCACTTCATGTTCCGATGCCCTCAATTTAAATCCTTGCCCGTTCAGCGCCGAAGGCAATTCGTAAGAGACATTAAAGCCTGCCCCAACTGTTTCTCCTCTCTACACCCGTTAAATGCGTGTACTGCCGATCGCCGATGTCACTGCGGTATGAGGCATCATACCCTCCTACACGAGTACCCCGAACCAGATCCGCTACTCCGCCACGACCGTCTTCAACCCCGACTCAAGATCAGCCCCGTGAAGAAGCCGCTTCTATCAATTTGGTGGAAAATTTGGAGGGAATGCGAATTTCCCCCCTCTGAAGTATTGCCCCCCGATCACAGGTACCATTTAACGAGGTGAGTGTTGGGATAGGTGCCGCCGATAATAATTCTCCCGATAGGTATAATTTACGCTTTACATCCTCTCCTCCGATTAAAACTCTTTCTAACAATAAACTAGAGAGTCGAGTTTCCGTTTTTTCCGGTCATTCGCTAAGTAGTAATAGGTGCATGTTCGTACCTAGGACCGTTGAGGATACGTGTGAACCGGTACCGTTGAAACCTAGCGGTGTTATACGTAGGTACCGGTTCTCACATTGCACTTCCACTCCGGTTAGTTTTAACCTTCACAGGGGCCCGTTTACCAGTGTTGAGCGTTCCGAATTAGGGTTAGGCCGCTCAACACGAACATGTGCGAATGACCGATACATTCCCCGCCTCCGTTCATGTTTGAAACGAAGGGAATCCGGGGTACTACCCACCGCTGAGGTTGAAATTATGTCCTGTCAAGGGGACAAATCCGTTAGGTGTAGGGCCCTAATGGATACGGGGGCTTCAATCAATTTAGTCGACCTTGCGTTAGTCCACCGATTAGGAATCCCGTTTCGAAGGGTCAACGAATCAATTAGAGGAGTGGGCCACGTCACCACACCCAAGATAGGTACTATTATGATTCAATTGCGAACCCCCACCGGGAGAACTATCCCGTTCGTCGCTTCTATCCTCAATCAGGTTGCTGCCGATTTACCTACCCGTAACCTAGATATGGCCCGATATATGCATTTAGAACCCGTAGCCGATCGATTGGCTGATCCCGAATTTTTCATATCTAGAAAAATCGACCTCTTGCTCGGAACCGATTTGTGCACCGAATTAATCACGGGTTCTTTCCCTATGTTTCCCGAGGTGTGGGAGTCGGAATTGGGTCTACTTGTAGGGGGCCCGGATCCCATGCCCTTTCGCCAAACCGTTCAGATACGGGAAACCTGTCAAGTGCAACTGTTTTCGAAACATCTCTCACCCGATTATAAATTAGGCCTCCCTTCATTTGTCCCGCTTAACCCCTCTAACGACTCTCCCACTATCGGGGGGTTCGTTAAATGTCGGTGGCTGAATCACTTCCCACGGACTACCACCGGATAATGATCGGGCAAATTATCAAAATTCTCCGCAGTATGGATACTGTAAGGATCGAACCCCAGAACTCCGAGTGTCCGCCGACGGCGTCCTCGGAGGAGGCACCGTTGAATGGGCCTCTAGCATCCATGGTCACTTCCCCCTCGTCCCCGGTTCGAAACCTATTTTCCTTATACCCCCCACGCATCTCCAAAGTGCCCACGTACTCGCTATTTCAGCTCGCCGAGTTGGGAGTAACAGCTGATATTATGCCCATTACCCCGAGTACCCGATCTTTTGAGTCTCCCTCCACTGAGGAACTTATTCCGGTAGTGGGATGTTCTAACCCCGCTCCCTCCACTGACGAGTTATTGAGGCGAATGTTTGAGGTGGAATCCGTGGAGCCGGTCCACCCGTGGACTCCCGAGGAACTCAAAGCCGAACAACTGTTTTTGAGCTCGGTTCAGCGGGACTCTCGCGGCCGATACTCCGTTGCTCTGCCGTTCTCTGAACCTCCTACTTCGTTAGGAGAGTCCCGAATCATTGCCCTGAGACAGTTATACCGCATGGAAAAACGTTTACAGCGTAATCCCGATTTACTCCATGCGTACACCCTGTTCATGAAGGAGTACTTAGAACTGGGTCACATGCGGCGATTGTCTCCTTCCGAAATCCCGCTCTCCCCCTCGTATTACATACCCCATCATTCCGTTCACCGTGAAGGTGACCCCCCGACAAAAATCCGTGTGGTGTTTAATGCCTCCCAGCGAACCTCCAATGGTCGATCACTTAATGAAATTTTGTTAGTGGGACCTAAACTCCAAGCCGATATTTCCATCATGCTTACCCGATTCCGAACTTTCCGCTTTGTGTTTATCGCAGATATCCGACAGATGTTTAGACAAATTAAACATCCCCGTAACGATCAGGATATGCTTCGCATTGTATGGAGAGATTCCCCCGACTCACCTGTCCAAGATTTTGCTCTCAAAACCGTCACGTACGGTACCACCTCCGCCCCGTTTTTGGCCAATCGAGTTATTCAGCACCTGGCCGGTTGCGGAGCTGAGGCTCACCCCGCGGGATCTAGGATCCTTTTGAACCACACTTATGTGGACGATGTGCACGGTGGGGGGAGCTCCGTATCGGAAGCTCTGTCCGTTCGAACCGATCTGACGTCCCTTTTGGACACCGCTGGGTTGGAACTCCGCAAGTGGGCATCTAATTCCGACCGACTACTAACCGGTGTTCCATTGGAGCACAGACTGTCCCCCACCGATTCCATCAATTTTGGGGATGAAGATGAGAAGCCGTTGAAGATGTTAGGGGTGTCTTGGAACCCCAAGGAGGACTGCTTCTTTTTTAAAGTTCCCACCTCCCTGACAGTCCGCACCAAACGCGAACTCGCCAGTCAGGTTGGCAGAATCTATGACCCGTTAGGCTGGGTTATGCCAGTTTCTGTCCAGGCCCGTTTTATTCAAAGGGAGATATGCCGTTCGAAATTTGATTGGGATGACCCGTTACCGTCCTCATTCGCCACTGAGTGGCAGCGACTCGCCAGCACTCTCGATCAATTGACCTCACTCCGAATACCCCGCCACGTACACACCGATTCCCCCGAGCAGTGGCTGGTGGGCTTTGCAGATGCATCCGAGACCGCCTATGCCACGGTAGTGTACCACGTAGCAGTGGGAACTAATGAGGTTCTCACCCGTTTGCTCATCAGTAGAGCGCGAATAGCCCCAATGAAACCCGAATCCATTCCCCGACTAGAATTATTGGCCGCTGAGTTATTGGGAAAAACCATGTCCGTTATCCGCTCTGAATATTCGCATATCCCACCTTCCCGAATTGTGGCTTGTTCCGATAGCACGGTAGCTTTGTCTTGGCTTACCGCCGAACCAGCTCCTGTTTGGAAGGTGTTTGTAGGCAACCGAGTCGCTAAGACCCTATCCCATCTGCCCCGGGAGCATTGGTTTCATGTCCGCTCCCATGATAACGCCGCTGACGTGGCTTCGAGAGGAGCCCGCCCCGATCAGCTGGTAAATTGTCAATTGTGGTGGCAGGGCCCTTCCTGGCTTCTGGTTCCCCGATCTGAATGGCCCCTTACTAGGATCCGCCCGATATTAGAATCCCCCGACGTATTGGAGGAAGTCAGGGCCTCCTCCTTACCAATTCACGTCAGCACTCCCGATACCCCGTGGGAAGCCCGTTTTAGCAGTTACTCCATGCTCCGTCGCACCACTGCGTGGATGCTCCGTTTTATCACCAACTGCCGAGCGCGCCGCTCTACAAATCCAACCCCCTCGGGCCCCCGCCTCCCCCTTTCAACTGCTGAATTGAAAGAGGCCGATCTAATGCTAATCCGATCCTCTCAAAACCGTAGCATGACTGAAATTCAGGACGCTATCTCCCGCAAGCTTAAACCTACCAAGTTGATGAGGCAGTTGGCCGTTTTCCAAGATAACCGCGGCATTCTCCGAGTAGGGGGCCGATTATCAAATATTCAGAGTCCCTATGAAACCGCTCACCCGGCCCTACTCAAGCCTTCCGACCTTTTGACACCGCTACTGGTCAAGCACGCACACGCATTGTGCATGCATGTAGGTCCCAGAGCGACTCTAGCTCACCTCCGACTCCGTTACTGGATTATTGATGGCCGTAACACTGTAACCCGACTACTGGCCTCCTGCACCCGCTGCTTCTCCATTAAGCCCACTTCCTTTCAACCCGAAATGGGACAGTTACCCACCGCTCGTGTCACCCGTGCCTATGCATTTGAGCAAGTAGGCGTTGATTTTGCTGGTCCGTTTACCGTGTCTGTAGCCGGGCTGCGAGGGGCCCGAGCTGTCGAAATGTACTTAGCCGTATTCGTCTGTTTTACCACAAAGGCGGTACATTTGGAAACCGTTATGGACCTCAGTACCGATGGATTCCTCCAGTGCCTAGAGCGATTCATGGGTCGCCGAGGAGTCCCCTCCGTTATCTGGTCCGACAATGGCCGCAATTTTCTGGGTGCTGCCAATATTGTCTCCCGTTCCCCCCCTAGCTCCGCTCCCGATCCTTCCGCCGTTATTGCCGAACGATTAGCAAACCGTGGGGTGGACTGGAAATTCATCCCCCCTCGGGCTCCCCACTTCGGGGGATTATGGGAGGCCGCCGTTAAATCCGCTAAGCGATTGCTGAAGGTCAACCTACGGGATCAAACTCCCACGTTGCAAACCTTCAGCACCATTGTAATCCGTATCGAGGCCATCCTCAATAGTCGTCCGTTAGTCTACCAGTCCGGATGCGCTGACGATGTGCTAATCCTAACACCCGCTCACTTCTTGGTGCAACGCCCCCTCACTGCACTTCCCGAATCCAACCCTACCGAGATCAGCTCCCGTTTAGTACCCAAGTGGAAATTTGTGTCCTCATTGGTTCAAAGTTTCTGGAAGAAGTGGCACTCCGAATACCTGTTAGACCTTCAGTCCCGACAAAAATGGAATACCCCGACTCGCCCCGCTTTAATTGGTGACGTGGTCCTCATCAAAGAGGATAACACTCCTCCACTCTCCTGGCCCATGGGTCTTATTACCGAATTGATACCCGGTAAAGATGGCACCACTCGAGTAGCCAGAGTCCGTTCCGCCAGTGGTGAAAAGATTCGACCACTGGTCAAATTATGCCCGTTGCCCAAAGATGATTAGCTAGAATAGTCCCCTATTCGTGGGGGGAGGATGTTCAGCCCGAGGCTTCAATAAACCGTTAGGAATTTCTCCTCCACCAGACGTGTCGGCGGCACTTCCCCTAACTTCCCCTCGAAGGGGCCCGGCGACGCTGGCGTTCCCTCAGCCAATAGAATCACACCGTTCGCATCCCCTCCCCTTTTTTCCCGACGCCACGCTCCGTTTCGCCATGTTGGCTCACTCGCTGTGTTACAGTTATAAAGACAACTAGCGCTCTAATCAATTGTGAATTTACCCGTTTTAATTACACTGTTTTAGCATTTGTGACTTTCATAAATACAACCGTTTTGATTCCTGTTGAACTAAATTCAGTGTCCGTGAGTTTTATTCCGCCCGAATAAACAACCTCATAGTGTAGTAATCAGCACTTCAGATAGAAGTTATCCTACCTCAAAAACTTGTTCACTTAACTTTTCCTAACACTGTGACATTATTTATTAAATCACTAAAATGGATTATGTGTGACTTGGGAAATGATAAGAACACCTGAAGATGGCCCGAGATGTGTTGAAATCGATAGCTTAGGAGAGGAAAAAATAAAATTTGTAGAAGAGGAGTCTCGAATATTTTATCCTAATTATGGAATGACGAAGTTACACATGCAACCATTATAAAATTGAAACTCATAGACAGATAAATGACACACAGGCCATTGCCATCGAATTTCATGGAATCGATCATATTAATTTTGGTCCCCCCTCACAAAAATAGTAAGTATCCAATCCAGCTTTCGTACGGTGGCTAGAGACATACCTCAAGAAAGGGCTCCTCTCCCTGAAGAAGTCGAGGTAAGCTTCATCCCGGTACATGAACCTCAAATCGTTCTTACAACCCACGAGGATGACGGGTGTGTTTGGGCAGAACTTCCGGATCTCCGGATACCACATCGCTTTGCAGTTACGGAGCGAGTTGGGGGACGCGAGGGAGAAACATAATAAGACCACATCGGACCTGCGAAATTCGATAGAACATGCAACAATTATACAAATTAAATTGTATTTTGTAAAGTTTGTTTCAATCGTGTCAACCACTGAAATCGTGACAGGACATACGCCAAGCTTACGCAACAGTCAGACACGTCACACAAACACACAGGAGCTGACACACATCACACAAACCGGTAGAGCACAATTGATAAGACTTTTTCACGAATTGATCAAATTTGACGTTCTTCTTCTCATTTTTCAGCTGAATGAATCGAATTCCTGATCATTTACTGCTGTCATACAGAGTTGAACCGGCAACATCTAAATTGGTGACAACACCTAATATACAAAGATTTTGAATAAAAGGCTGATATTAAGGTTGAAATAAATCAAACACGTATTCACATCCAATAAGAAATTACGCTTATGATAATTAAAAAATCATACGATGAGGAATGGTACAAATTTCGACGACAGAGGATCATTATAAGTACTGAAATTTCCAGCCAACTTGCAAAAAATAAACCTAGGTACACTCAGGTTCACGGGGATATAGTATTTTTTTTCTTTTCGCGAAATGATAATAGTGAATACGGATTACCATCCTTAAAACTGCGTAAGAATCGTATAAATCGTACAGTAAGCGGTAGGCTCGCGTGACTTAATTAAGTAGATAGGAATTCAACTCGTCCTAAATTCGTAACGAGGCACAAGGCACTCCACTCTCTCACAAATTGACTTCGGTTTCCAATGGAGACTCGCCCTGTTTTTATGGTCAACAAATAATTAAGAATGTTTTGGAATTTGGGAGTTGATGGAAGATGAATTTTACTAAAAACTGAATGAATACAATGATAACTAACTTCACGGCAGATTTATATGAATATTTTGATCAGGGAACTCGCACGTTATTATTTCATTATTTCTGATAGTTATAGGTAATGAATGTTATTGATGAGAGCTTTCTAAAAGATGTGATATGACGGATATGTGACAGTATTTCACTTCTATGATATGGATGAAGAAAGTAAATAACCAGGCCGAATTAAAACTATTAGTTCTGGAGTTTTGCCTGTGACAACAAATTTCAGGCTTTAGCATACGCAATGGCTATTATTGATCCAATCACAACGAAATTCATAGGCAATCGTCTTGAAGCCACCCCCAACTACCCTCCAGATTGAGCGAAATCGTCAATTAGGAACTGAGAAATCGCTGTTTTACGATACTCACTTCTGCGAATGCGCAGCGTTATTACTGATCCAATCGCGATGAAATAATTGGTTCCTTCATGATATCCACGTTCGCGCATGCGCAGTGATCACTGATCCAATTGCGATAAAATTCATATGCGATCGTCTTGGAGCCAGCAAAATCGAACAATAATTTTACACGGAACCAAAATTGTTCAGGAAGCTTTGATATGCAAAAAGCAAGTGGTAATTTCGGTTTTGGAGGACTTCGCGATTTTGGAGAAAATGTCGATTTTGAATGTCTAAAACCTTCTTGCACGAATACAAGGCCTCGAGTACAAGCACGAATACGAACGGCTTCGGTAGTGAAGAAGCAAAATGACCCAAAACATTTAACTTGTAATACAGTGTCACTACGTTGGAAAATTTGAATTTCAGAGTCTAGAATGTATGATGTGGTCTGACCGTTCCAGTAATGCAGCACAAGCTAAACAGCTAGTTTTCAAAATAGGTATTTAGCTACCAAACAATGCGCCGATTACTGATTAAAATAAGACATACCTGCCGTATGCGAATCTCCTGTCTTTCTCATGGTCGCCAAAGGTGTCCCAAAGCCTCAGAGACACGTTCACTCCGTCAACAATTTCCCACGACCTTTCGAGCACCTGCACAGGATGAATAACTCAGATAAGTGAGGTGGAGGTATCAGCGAATGTTTGAAACTGATAGTTAAATAACAATTGGACTTTCGATTTGGAAAATTCGCAGGTTCGCCAAATCAAATAAGCCCCGAAACGAAAGTTTATGTTGAATGGTCGAAAACCCCACTACAATATTAATAATTAGGTGGGCCATTTATCGCGGAAGTAAAATAACCCAAGAACTAACGAAAGCAAGAAGTAGGTACCTATTAGTGTGATTTTTTCCTTTTTATCTATTGTTCTTCAAACTTTTAGGTAGGGACCTACCTCGCAAAGTAAGCCTATATTCTTCCAACAAGGTTTGCACGAGTATAAGCCAGCCAATAAGAAAACCTACCGGAGTTCTCTTACCTATTAATTTATAAAAATGAACCGCCGCTTGTTTTTGGTTTATTATTTTCAATAATGAACCTTTGGAATCGAGCATGAAAAAAATTTAACCCCCTCCCTCCCCCCCATCAAAATTTGATGTTTTCCGTTTCAAGGTATGTAGAATCCGAAAATTCAATAAAAACACTGCAAATTATTACACAACGGTTTATTATTTTAGATGCCCCTTCTGCGTAGATCACTGTTTTCTGTGGTCAATACCCTCGAGCTCCCTCCAGGAAAGCCGTAAATTGAGGGTAGGTACTGGAGGCGGCCCGGGAATTGAAGTTTCGTACAAACGCGAGGGATTCAATAATTAAATAATTAATTATTTGCAGTTATTCATGAAGCATAAGATAAATAATAAACCGTAGTGCAATAATTTACCTGCATAGATGCCCCTTCTGCGTAGACAGTATAACAAACCGTTGTGTACCTAATAATTTACTGTTGTGTAATAATTTACCGTTGTGTAATAATTTACCGCTGTAATAATTTCCCAAACAATACGTCAACGTTTATTCAAGTTTCAATAAGTAGGTACATTTCAAAAAAATCCAAAACAACCATCATTTTTCAAATGGAATAGTAGGTACCACAGAACAACCAACGACCAACCACCCCCCTAGCAATGATTATCTCGGGCCAATTCCCAATTGTTGCTGCGTCGCTAGCGATTATATCTGGGATGAATGTATACAATTTGATTCACCCTCCTGTTGATGAAGCCTGTCGGTGCAAACTTCGGGGCCTTACTGTGAACGAACAGCTGGACGTACAGTGCTCAGGGCGGGCTGAAAAAACTCCCAAGTTCCAGAACTATTTAAAACCGTTAAAAAAAATCGAGGTAATGGCGTCCTGGAGATTTCAACCCCTATTTTTCACCCCTTAGAGATGACTGACATTAATGCCGAGCTTCGCGGACCAACTAGACCCCAAATGGGACCTATAAACCAAATTTCATGAATTTTGGTTCATGGTAACTAAGGAAAGTGCGAAGTACGGCGTACGGCAGACGGACAGAAATTTTTTTATTGCATTTTCGGGCTCTACATACCTTGAAACGTAAACCATCCAATTTTGGAGGGGGCTTAAATTTTTTTTTTTTCATGCTCGATTCCGAAGGTTCATTATTGAAAATAATTAAACCAACATTATTGAAAATAATAAACCAAAAATTTCTGTCCGTCCGCCGTACTTCGCACTTTCCTTAGTTACCATGAACCACAATTCATGAAATTTGGTTTGTAGGTCCCATTTGGGGTTTAGTTGGTCCGCGAAGCTCGGCGTTAATGTCAGTAATCTCTAAGGGGTGAAAAATAGGACGCCGTTACCTCGAATTTTTTTACGGTTTTAAACAGTTCTCGAACTTGGGAGTTTTTTGAGCCCACCCGGAGCACTGTAAGTCCAGCCGTTCGTTCACAGTAACGCCCCGACAGGCTTCATCAACAGGAGGGTGAACCAAATTGTATACATTCATCCCAGATATCATTGCTAACGCCCACCTGATTATAATTACGGATAGCTGTATGAAGTCGAGTTGGTTGTTCTGTGATATTATTCCATTCGAAAAATGATGGCTGTTTTGAATTTTGTTGATAGGTACTTTTGCAACTTGAACAAACGTTGAACTATTATTGGGGAAATTATTACACAACGGTAAATTATTACACAACAGTAAATTAATACACAACGGTTTGTTATACTATCTACGCAGAAGGGGCATCTAAACAGGTAAATTATTACACAACGATTTATTATTTACCTTACGATTCATGAATAACTACAAATAATTAATGATTTAATTACTGAATCCCGCGAGTTTGTACGAAACTTCAATTCCAGGACCGGCTCCAGTACTCTAATATTAGGGCTTTCCTGGAGGGAGCTCGAGGGTACTGACCACAGGAAACAGTGATTTACGCAGAAGGGGCATCTATACAGGTAAACAATAAACCGTTGTGTAATAATTTGCAGCGTTTTATTCATCAGAGGAATGTGAAATCAGTAGTACCTATCAGTGCGATGGTAATGAGAAGTACCGATGACTTCTGTTTATATTAGTTTCCCATTTTTAAGTGAACGTAGGTTCCATTCTATGAATTTTGAGACCAACCGCACTCTCCTACGATGAATAGTATTTTTCTATAAGCTTTCAACAAGTGACGTCATTGCACGCCAGGGTTTGACCCCCTTTCCTAGTGTGACGTCACTTGCCGAAACGTTGAAAACCCATAGAAAACGCTGCGAAGTCCTTGTCACATGGGTTTATTATTCTACTGGGCATACCTACAGGAATGTTGGCTGTTCACTTATTGCTTCTGTCATGTGCAATAATTGGAATAGCTATTTTTGATGGTACCTATCAATTTTGGCCCCCAAAACACGAATTATGCTCTTATTTTTTACAATATATCTTTGATCATTGATAGTGCCATTGAATTACCTTGATTCACCTGTTAACACTACTTCTAGCATTATCATACAAATTTATAGTGATTTCAGACATATTCCCAGGTGTCAGACTCTTAAAAATTTAATTTTGGGGGCTGAACTTTCGTTACAACCTCAATTCCTCACTCTTTGGTCAAAATCGACTTAATATTCGGTCTTGTCGCCCTAAAAAATGGAAAACGATACCTCGCAAGCTGTTCACTGAACCCTAAAAAAAAAAACTCGAAAACCCCCTATTTTTACACCCATAACACAACTGGGTGTATTCCGATGGGCTGCCGGGCATTGGAGCACTGCTCGGACCCAAACGGAGCCTGTGTGCGGAAGAAAGACGATTTTAGACCAAAATTTAAGGTAAATTTAAGGCTGAAACTTTGTTAGAACCTCAAGTTTTCGCTCGTTGGTCAAAATCGCCTTCATATTCGGTCTCCTCGCCCTAAAAAACATCGAAAAAGATACCTTGCTCACAAGCGTATGTTACTAAAACACCAAAAATCCCTATTATTACGCCCATTTTACGCCCTTGGGTATATTCGGACCGGGTTGCAAAGTTTCGGGACACAACTAGGGCCCAAATTGAGCCTGTGCGCGAAAAAACGAACTGTTAATACCAAAAATAAAGGTAGATATGGATGACTAGGCGGACCGACATTGCATTTTTGGAAGCTACGAACCTTAAACGTAAAATAAACGATTTTGAAGGGCTGTTCAAAACATTTTTTGCTGAGCGAATACATAGGTGTATTATTCACAGAATAATAAACCAAAAGAGCTATTCATCGAAGAAGAGTTCGGTTGGTCAAGAAATTCTTAGAATGGAACCTACTTTCATTTAAAAATATAAACAGAAGTCATGGGTACTCCTCATTGGGGCAGGCTTCCACTTTTGGTTTATTATTCTGTGAATAATACACCTATGTATTCGCTCAGCAAAAAATTTTTATAACACTCCCTCAAAATTTTTTCTTTTCCGTTTCAAGGTGCGTAGATTCAAAAAATGCAATGTCCGTCCGCCGTACGCCGTCCGCCGTATCACGTGTACAGGCTTCATTTTTGGTCTAAAAAATTCGCTCTTTCGCACACATGCTCCATTTGGGCCCTATTTGTGTCCCGAAACTTTTCAGCCCGATCGGAATATACCCAGGGGTGTTATGAGTGAAAATGTGTGTAAAAATAGGTACTTTTTGCGTTTTAGCAACATGTTGGTAAAATGAGCTTTTGAGGTATCGTTTTTCATGTTTTTGGGGACGAGAAGACCGAATATGAAGTCGATTTTGACCAAAGAGTGGAAAATTGAGGTTGTACCAGATGTTCAGCTCCCAAAATTGATTTTTTATAAGTCAAAAACCTGGAAAATCGTCTGAAATCACCATCAATTTGTAGAATAACACTAGAAAAAGTATCAAGAGGTGGATAAAGACGATTAAATGGTACTATCAATGATCAGAGATAATTTATTTAAAAAAAAAAAGGAGCGTACCTTATTCGTGTTTTGGGGGCCAAAATTGGTGGAAACCACCAGAAATAGCTATTTAAATTATTTTATATGAAAGAAACAATAAATAAACAGCCAACGTTTCTGTAGGTATGTCCAATAGAATAATAAACCCATGTGACAAGGACTTTGCAGCGTTTTTTTTTTGTCCCAATGACCCTCAGACCTTCGGTATTCCGACAACCTCAAACTCTTTTCTTATCTCGCGTCACATTCTTGTATACTTACATCTTTGTAGATGCGGTACTGATCTATCGCCCAGACTGTGGGCACGTGGGTCGTGAGGAGCTGTGACAGGGAAAGCTGCTTGTTGCAGGCGCGAGCACAAATGAGACGCGTTTTCCCCACAGCCGTGTCACCGACCACCACGCACTTGACGAGCTCCTGGTGATGTTCGGTATTATCCATTATTAGCGATCAAAGCCTCTTGGGCGTCAGGCAATAAGACCATCCCTCAAGAATTTCAATCTGCAACAAGAAAAAAGGCATAATTAGAAAGAGGCCCCAAAAATGAACCGTCTAAGGAAATGTACATACATCCAGAATGAATGGAACCACGACACTTTCCATAAAATAAATAGGTAAATCTACCAAATAAGTAAAGGTATGAAGTGCAATGAGTGATAGTTGCCTTCTCCAGTGGCGGATCCAGAAGTTCGTTTTGAGGGGCCCAATGAGAGATTACCTACCTATTTACACAAGTATAAAACATCAAATCTTGATTCTATAGGTACCTACACAAATATAATATTATTATTTAATTGACGTTACACAATAATGCAAATGTTCACATTACGAGTATGATAATATACTACCTATGCATATCATCGAAATTACTAGGTAACTCCCCCCCTCCCCCCCCCCACCGTCCATCTACTTAGAATAGAAACAACAATGCACAAGTTATTATTTAATCGTCGTAACAATAAATGGGTGTCTTCCCAGTATCCTTAATCACTACCACTTAAATAGACCACATTAATTTATAATCGCATACATTTATAGACGCTTCCAACGCTGCTCCGTGGGGAGCTTCATTAGCAAAACCTCTGAAGCCCTCCGGTTCTTCCTAAACCGGTGTTTCCCCCCGGTTTTTCCCTCTGAAGCCCTTGAAAAATATTTCAGCTCTTATAACCCTCTTTAAAACTTATTCATAAAAACCTAATACCTAAAAGGTACTTCGTAAGCGCATAACGAATGTGGGTGCAAAATTTCTGCTCGATCCGTTAGGCTGTACGTCTGTGAGGCTGTAGCTCAGTCAAAGAACAACAAGCAAGAAGAAGAACGTGAAAAATAGCGATTTTCGAACTTCCATAGCTCCGGCACCTGACGGGGTTCCGAGGGCTGAAATTTGGTAAACGTCCTCAGGGGCCACTCGAGAATGGGTGGGGTTACGAGTGAGAAGGGGGGGGGAGGGCTTCTTGTTTTGTCGTGTACAGTGTTCTGGTCGCAGAGGATTCCAATTTCTTTGGGGGGAGGGGGGGGGGGGCTCCCGCCTCCCCAGATCTCAACAAAACAATGACCTAGAAATAGGGTTACCAGACACACTCTTTTTATAGTATATAATTAAACTCTTTTTTACGGGACATGTTTTTACGGGAGTAAACCAGGGTGGAAAACGTCCGCGTCCAGTCCAGGTGAACTCGGCTCCCCTCCCCGTCGCCCGCACAGTTCTCCCTCTACCCCACTCCTGCCACCCTACTCCGAGGAGAGCATGGCGAGACCCCTCTCCGCCGAAAACTGCCGAGGGGGTTCTACCTACCCGAAAAACGCCAAAAGCAGCTGAGGACGTGTATTACATGACATGTAACGAGACTTGGAAATCCCACGACGTTTTTTTGCTTCCTCACTACCGAAGGCAGGGAAGCCTTGGATTCGTGATTGAGAAAAAGGAAGTTCATGTCCTCCAAAATGAAAATTTCCAATACCATTTTCCGTTTCAAACATCGAGGAACATCTTTGGTTCCGTGTCTGTCTGTTAGTGGTACTTCCTTGCAACACCCATAACTACCTACCCGAAATAATGGTCGAAGTGGGCTGAAATTTCGAGGGTAGGTGCGGGTTGAGTCACAGATGGTCCCATACCAAAATCACTGAAAACATACCGTAACTTTCGTCTGCGCATGCGCAAACGTGAAATAATTGGAACACCCATAACTATCCTAAATAAGATCGTTGAAATCAATTCAAACTTGGAGGGTTGGTCAGGAATAATACTTTGGTAGTTCCAAATCAATTTCATTGGAATGGTAATGTAACTTTGATCTACGCAAGCGCGAACATGAAATGTTGACCATTTCCTTGTAACGTTTCTAACTACGCGATAAATAGTCGTAGAGAGCTGAAATTCTGAGGGTATACGCGGGTTGGATCGCAGATGGTCCCGTTTCAAAATCATGAAAATCGTTTAGTCTGCGCATGCGCAAACGTGAAATACTTGGAGTGCCCATAACTACGTTGTCCGTTTCCTTATAACGCTTCTAACTACGCGAAAAATAGTCGTAGAGAGATGAAATTTTGAGGGTACACGCGGGTTAGATCGCAGATGGTCCCGTATCATAACGAACCTACTCAACTATAACTATATAACTATAACCTACCCAATCTATACGTTCATGTGATTCAAGTGAGGAAGCTATACTGCCTACCTACTCGAATTGGCAGACGTTTTTCTACATATCTCCATATCCTCTGTTATTATGTACCTATTCGAAAAACATGTTCCATGTTTCCTTGCTTTGATCCTTGATCTAAACTGTTATAATCCGGGGGTCAGGGGGTGTCCCCCGATTTCATTCGACAATAAACGTACCGTCATGAACACAAACCGCTGGCGCTAGACGCCCCCTACGGCAACGCATTTTTTTTCCTCACCAGAGCCTAATACACTCTTTTTTCAATGGAAAGAGAAGAAAACTTGAAAAAAAGTTATGATGACCTACATAAATATATCCTTCTGCTAAATACCTTGATCCAACCTAAAATCCCCTAAGGTCCCTCTCTACAGCCAACAGCCACAAGATAAGAAGAATGAGATGTTGGGAGTGGCTCTTGCTAATCTTGCTATCAATTTTATTTGGTTTACAAACTTATCTTTTTGTCCTCGTCCTCGCACCTAGGTGATTCTAGTCAAACCATGGTGCCAAAGCCACCAAGAGGGAAATGCAAATTTAATGTCGCGATGTTCAAGGCTGATTTGTCTACTGACTACTTAAATTAGTATTGATGAAACTATTATTTCCCTAAGTCAGTTGTAAAATGGAACTGAAATAAAAATGGATACCTCATAGGAACTATTGAAGAAAGCAATAAATTATTGTTGTACCTACTTACCTACCTTTTTTATAGGTAACTTGCCTGAAAGTAAGTTTTATGTAGAAACTACCCAGTACTAGGTATTCTGACATCCGGATCGTTATAATATTTTTTTCCGAGGTAGATCTGGTAACCCTACCTAGAAATAATATCACAGAAAGAACACGGCAGGAGACTAGGAATCGATAGTAATACTAAACATACACTAATTCCAAATCAATAAATTAAGATGACTTTAAAATTACTTAACACAGAAGCACAATTTAATCCTAGTATCACAATCAATTTCAATTAGGTCAGCCAATATCACCATCAGGGCAATAGCGCCTACATCATAGTAAACTCAATCAACAAAGTGCAAGCATGAAGTGGAAGGAGAGGGGTAGGTTCCGTTATATGCCCCCAATTCTTAAACATTTTTCTATTAACTTTAAACCTTATAAAAATGATGTAGTCGAGTAACTGAACTAACATTCCATCAATCAACAAGGATTTACAGGTATTCCGGTCAGTATTGTTATCGCTGTTATCTTATCTTTCTCGGGAATTCCGAATCTATTCAGAAGTCCCAAACAACCTGCTCATTCACGGGATAGTTTCTGGGATTGTTTATCTTGTTTGAGATGCGAGCGCTAGCGAGCATCCAGATCGCTTGACAATGCGAGCGGCGGAATGGGAAGACATTGCGAATTTTTGGCCACCTCAGTAAGAACTTTTAGAAAAATTTTTGTATGTTCATTTTGGTGTGGGAATTAAATGACTCGTTGATTGTTATTGTGTTTTTCATATATAAGCCTTTTTCTTAGCCGTTTCACAAGGTTTAAAGTTAATAGAAAAAAATTTAAGAATTGGGGGCATATAACGGAACTTACCCGAGAAACGGGGAGAAAATTCATTAAAATATCTAGTGCAAGCTACAACTAGGTACACGAGGGGGGGGGGGCTGGATCCGCCACTGCATTCGTTGGTCTTCTGGTTTTGCCAGCTGAAAGCCGAGCACTTCGCGAACGCAAGGCTCATAACAAGTCACAAAAGTCCAAACTCGTAAGTAGGCATAATTCAAAAGTTTCGAAAATTTAATTTGGTATTGTAAATGCAACTATTACACATCGTTAATACCCTGTAATAAAATGTGGAACTGAACAACACATGTACAGGTACCTACCTTAGCATGCTTTCGTAACGAAATCAATACCTACTTATTATCTATGGCTATAGATTATCCATCTTGCAACACAAAGTTTAACACAGGTTCAATTACGAATCCTACCTATTCACAAAAATCCCGTGACTTATAATAAGCATATTATCTTGATATTTACCTACAACCAATCAATATTAAAACTGAAAACAAATAGGTTTGTTTAATTAAAACCCCCAGAGACGGAGATGAAAACCACAAACAAACAACAAAGTGTAATCAAATCAGCTGGCAGGTGATAAGATAGATAACGCGAATGCAGCAGTTTGTTGTTGCGATTCTTGTTCATCTGTACTCAGACTATGGAGGAAGTAAAATTGGTAGGTGTGAAGTAGGCATGTACCCATTTTACTCCATTGTCCATTCACATACTTACTCACATATTATTTATATCAGCCTGAAATACATGAAAGATACCAACTATGTATGTCAATAGCATTACCAGATAATATTATTCAAATACATTTTTATAAGGTTTATTTACCTGTTTGAGATGGCAGTACCGCCCCACTTGAGGCAAATGGGGTACGTATATTCAGTACGTACGTACCTACTCCTATATTAATTTACTCCTCGAAATATTTCGTATATAAAGACATAAAGACATTAATAAAATACAAAATTTGCTATGTATTTGTTTTAATTCGGTTGTTTTTATCTCATGTTAAGTGAACTGCGCCATTACATCGTGCACAAAAACATAGACATGCAGTATGAAAGCGATGTATGTCAAAACTAGAAATCTATTGATGAATCAATGCTTAAGGTTCACTCGATATTGTACAGCGCCTATAAAGTCCGTTAATAATATCAATAATGTGAAACTGTGAGGGTGCTTTCCCTGTTTAAGCTGCATTTGCTTATTGCGAAGAATTATTTACTGGTAGTTAGTTAGGCATGCTACGTTTTCACAAATGATAAGAAAATAATAGGCATAGGTCGGTAAACTGTCCTTATCTCCATGCCAAAAATGATCAGCTTCTGCTCGGTGGGTAGGTAGTCAGTATGCCTACATCATGACGTTTCCTTAGTTGAAATAAAAAATAATGACTACCATCGGTAGAATTATTGATTGAATTTTTAAAAATTATAATTGAAAAGTAATTACATACCTACTACTTTCAATGCCTAGCCGTTTACTCGATGATTGGGTATCGATGGAATGGGTGCAACGGGTTTGGGGGAATGGGACTGGAATTTCAATGGGTTTGGGTTCAAATCTCAATGGTTTGGGAACAAGAAAACCCGAAAATCTAATGGGTTTGGGGTCAAGGCGACAAGCCTTCAAAATGAGTATCAATGAGATTGGGGGAATGGAAAAAATCATTGCAGAGAGAAGCGGAAATATACTACCTTTTGATGCAGGTAAACAGTAAAGTAGAAAATATCAAATATCAAATATTAAATGGTACTATCCATGATCAGAGATAATTTATTAAAGGAAAAACTCGGCGCTGCGCGCCTCGCCTGAGTACTACTTAGAGCCCTTGGCTAAAATTACAAAACATGAATATGCTTTAGCCTCATGATGTGCTCCTCGCTGTTTCTCTGACCCAAAATGTGGGTATCATTATGTGAGGCTGCACATTTGTTTTCAATACTTCATCCAGTAATTATTCAACAAATCATCGGTATCCATGTTGTCGTCCCACATTTTATGTCTTTGCGCCCCCTCCCGCGCCCACACCACGTACCACGTACCTCGTTAGTGAGAATGATCACCTGTGTGTAAACAATTATTTAAACAATCACGCTCATACCGCAGCTTGTCGGCCACGCACTCCGCAGTGGTTAACGTAATATGGTTAGGTAAATCGAGAGCTATCCAACGAGTGGTGAACGATTTTTGTACGATGATAACTGGCGAAGTTAAAGTTCCGTAGCAACGAATCGGTTGTACGTGAAAATCATTACAAATGTTGTCGTCCCAGATTTCGTTACGAAATTGCTTTTTTGGCTAGTTAGGTCACGGCTAAAGCATATTCATGCTAAAAAGGAGCGTACCTTATTCGTGTTTTGGGGGCCAAAATTGGTGGAAACCACCAGAAATAGCTATTTCAATTATTTCATATGAAAGAAACAATAAATAAACAGCCAACATTTCTTTAGGTATGTCCAATAGAATAATAAACCCATGTGACAAGGGCTTTGCAGCGTTTTTACACCCATTTTTCTCCCATAACACCCCTGGGTGTATGCCGATCTTCGATATCTGCCGATATTCCCAATGGGGACCCAAACTGTGTGCGGAAGAACGACTATTTTAGGCCAAAATCTATACATATAATAAAACAGTGTCTGTTTGTCTGTTTGTTTGTTTGTTTGTCTCGGCATCAATTGAGAACGGCTGAACGTAGAAAGTTGCGGCTGGTACCATTTGACGCAGAATTTATCTGGGAAGGTTTATGAAAAATCCGCATTTGAATCTGTCCATCCGTTGAAACGCTATGAATGAAATACTACTAAAAAACGTATTATAATCACTTCTATGAGGACGTTTATGCTTATAATAACTTTGAACGGTTGGACGTAAATCCGATTGTAATTAGATTCTGGATTCAGCTCGACGAGTACATTCAAGTTGTACTTCAATCAGGATGTTAGTGGGAGGGGGGTACAGGTCATGAGAGGGGGGGGGGGGGGGGGTCTACAGACATTTCAAAACTACTTGACCAATTGGAGTGCAACTTTGGGAATTTGTTGTGTGAACATTGAGGAATGTTTCTAACCAGGTAGGGAGGGTTCATAGGATACGGGGGGGGGGGGGGGTTAAAGGAAGTTAGGGTTGGCATTGGGGAAGGTTTCTGATCAGTTGAGGAGGGGGGGATACAGGCATATTAAAATACATGACCGTTGGCTCCATTTATTTAAATCGCAGCAACACGCGTCGGTTCAAATAGTATAATATATCATAAAACTGTTATGAGTGGGGCCTGTCCTAAAGGGGGTGTCTGTTCTACCGTTGCGAAGCGCGGGTACACAGCTAGTTTAAAGTAAATTTAAGGTTGAGACCACGTTAGAACCTCAATTTTCCACTTATTGGTCAAAAACGACTTCATATTCGGTCTCCTCGTCCTAAAAAACATGGAAAAATGTACCTCAAAAGCACCTACTTGTTCTTCAGCTGCAGCAATACTCGAATACTCAATGAACGAATGGCGTGCGCTGATCGACGACAGGTATTTTGGCTTGAACCCTAACCCATCATGTTTACGATATCTCCTTCGCACTCCTGACCCCAAAACCACTGCATTTCTTGTTCCCAAGTCCATTGAAGTTTCGGGCACCTATTCCCCCAAAGCCATTACGCCCGATGGAATAGGTATCGGGTGAAGCCGTATGTGTACCTAGCCAGTAATGCCAAGGCAGTTATAACAACGGTTACTACGTACCTATATAAGTAGTTTTGGCCCAGTTCTATCCAATACATAGAAACCAATATTGACGAGGAATATGGGCCTCCAAGGTTTTTTTTTAATGCACCTATTCTCAGATAATAGAAATAAACAAATTTTTGTTCATGATCTCTAGGCACACAGGTACCTATATGAAAATTAGAGTGGGCAAAAATAATAGGTAAGTAGTAAAGTTTGAATAAGGGGAGATTTGCCATAGCACCTAGGCATACATTTGTCCATTGACATATCCAGAGATTCTCTTCATTCCGAGTGTGCAGTTGTGACTTAATATTACCCACTTCCTTACGTAACAAGACACCCAGGTTCACTCTTGGCCCATTTGGTTGAATCTATTTATAGATTCTCTCAACGATCTTGACCCGAGAGCTTGTTCACGGGAAGGTTTACTGAAAGGTTTACTGGAAGTAGGTACGCTGAAAACTATTTCAAGTCAAGATACTAGTTACATTATACGAGTACGCTGTACTCATTTTTTATCCTCATTTTATTTAGCACTAGCTGTAACCGGCTTTGCAATGCCAGTGCAATGCAAAATGCAAGTGCTTTTGGATGGAATATTTTTTGTTTTAGCGAATTTTCAAAGAAAATGAAGCTATTGCAATGGCTTCGAAATTTAAATAATATAAATTTTTGGAAATTTTCTTCATAGAAATCCGTTTCAGACCATTCTAAAACGATTCCTGAAATTTAACACTTTTTTATATGTATATATATATATATGTGTCACTCCAGACGATAACTCTCGATAGAATTGAGATAAACAGCTCAAATTTGCACAAAAAATCTATCTTGGCAATCGAAAGGCTAAGTTCGAAGATGGGCGAAATTGGCCTACTCTAAGGAGGGTTTTGGCGCATTTAAAGTGCGCAAAAATTACCCAAAAATCCCCAAAATGTTATTTTCCAACAAGTGACCCCTCATTTTAAAGGTTTTTGCACGCTGAACACGATGGTGGAATCGGATTTTAGATATCTTGATCCGTTCTCAAATTAGAGCATTTAAAGTGCGCAAAAATTACCCAAAAATCCCCAAAATGTTATTTTCTAACAAGTGACCCCTCATTTTAAAGGTTTTTGCACGCTGAACACGATGGTGAAATCGGATTTTAGATATCTAAATCCGTTCTTAAATTAGAGCATTTAAAGTGCGCAAAAATTACCCAAAACTAGGATAATCTTTAAACTCTTACCCCCCCCCCCCCCACCCCCTTAGAGTGGTCAGATTGAAAAATGTGAGAAGTATTAATTGAAGACGAGAGTTCGAAGCAAAAAAGGGGGAGGCAAACGATTAGTACAACTCCTTGAATTTCCCATTTGACATATAATTGTTATGATACCTTCATAGATAGACAAGTACCGGCCCACGTATTACTAGAAGGAAGACGAAAGAAAAAATCTATTTCAAATTATTCAATTTAGGTACTAACAGTAGGAGGAAGAAGGTTAGGTAGGTATCTTATCAATTTATTATCAGTATCATACGAATATTTGATATTCAAAGGTAGGTAGGTACTTAACATGATAAAAATAATATCAATGAAGAAGGAAGGATCTACCTACCTAGTAGAGCAAATCTTGAACTGGTTTTAGATACCAGGCCTGAAATCGTAGTCAAGAGGAAAGGCCATTCAGAAGGAACAAGGAATCTACTCATAACAAACGGTAGAATCAGGATGGACAAAACGTACAAATTAAAATAAATACGAAGAGAATATACATAGAAAACCAAATTTTAGACCGAAGTTTTCCTTTATTCAAAACCATAGCCATTAATTCGAATATTTCTTTGAAAATTCGCTCATTAAGTCATGCTGCATGACTGGTTTTTTTATTTCCGTTTGGTGCGTACACGTATGAATCGGGAGGTTTTCCGACGCGTAAGAAAGCCACATACAGTTCAGCTGCCAATGTGTGGAACATGGATTTTCCAAATGTAATCCACACACCTGTAGCGATTGCCCTTGTGCTTTGTTGATGGTCATTGCAAACGCGAGTCGCACCGGAAACTGCAAACTTGAATTCGATTGGCACATTACCTATCTGCTGGAATCACTGATATACAGTAGCTTCTCCTTTAAATTTTCCATTTAAAATTGTAGCGCGCTCATCATCTTTTTCACTGAAAGCCTGCTACCTTTGCAAAGTCAGAGAAGAATGATAGGCACGCCAATTCTCAATACTGAAACGTCCTGCCTGGCAAATCGAGTGAATTTAAGAACCTGCTATGAAATCCTCTGCCAATTTCAAATACCAGTCATCCAGGGAGTAGACATGATTGAACTGATGTAAACAACCCATACAATACCTTCTGGATTTCCGTCTTTGAATGTGCGAGATACCTCCTCGATTAGGTGCCTCATACCTCATAAGTCCCAATCAGTCACCACTACGTGTTATATCACACAACAACTGCCGCTAAACATTGTCATTCTATGAAATACACTCATTTGGTTTAAATACTCGCGCGCCAGATTTTTAAAACTTTTCTACTAATTATTAATATTGTACTCAAAGAAATTCATGTTTATATATGTGAGCGATACGTCTGGATCCTATCTTCTGCGAGGTGCCCATAATAAGGTGTGCTGTATTTTTTCCGGTGTGATGGTATATGTACATTTTATGTACTCATTCTAGATATCATTCGCTAAATTATAATAAGTGTGAATCCTAATCTCAGACGGCGAAAGCTGGATGTTGCGTACAGAAGGTTGAAAGGAACTCAAGGTTGTTTCCGACGTAAACCTTATCACTGAGGTAAATGCAGTTTACTGAAGTACATTTGCCTCCTGACCTTGTTGTTGTAGCCACTCCACGTTTATTACAGAGCGACAATCTACTTTAGATTCTTTTTAGCGAATTTTCAAAAAAAAATGAATCTATTGCAATGGGCCCAAAATTTTCAGAACACGAATTTTTGATATATTTATATGCAAATCCGATTCAAAGCATCCTGAATCCATCCCGAAATTGTTTAAAATATATATATATATATATATATATATATATATATATATATATATATATATATATATACACTTGACAGGTGATGTGGCGTCCATACGTTGTCCTTTTCCTACCATTATGACCTCCGCTAGATTTGTGACTTCCGAATCGGAGGTCATAATGTTTTTTAACGTTATCTTACCCCCACCTACCTCCATGGCTTCAATTTTACCTCCTACTCCTTCCTTAGTCTTGTTAGTAAGCCATCATTCATGCAGTCAAACAAAAAATATCCTTCCCAACCCCTGGCAGGAGTTTTAGGAGGAGGTCATACTGGTTGCCAAGTGAAAAATGCTGTATAATTTAGTTCACGGGTATATAACCTAGGTAGCGCTTAGATCATGAGTGTATATTACCGTTTGACCACCTCTGTGACCTCCACGAGATGTGGCAACGTCGCGTTGCTTTGTTCTCAACTTGGACGCCAGTCTGCCATTACCCTGTCAATGCTTGAGTTTTACTGTGTGTAGCCAACGGAGACGAAATATGGAGGAAATGTACTGTGTTGTGAAATTCCATCGATCCGGTTTATTGAAAGTCTCTGATTTCAGTTTAAATTACAGATGAACAATACGGATGAAAGCCTTTGTTTTCATAATTTTTTTTGCCATTCATGTATTATTTCAAAATACATAATAGACCAAAATGTATTGTTTATCGTTTCACAATAGGTCGACCTGTTAGGCCTCCTGAGATGTGATTAGGTCTTAGATGGAACCTCTGCGAAATTTTAGATTTTGTAGTCTCTCTATAGGGCAAAAGTACCCTAATGTGGGCAATAAATAATCCACAGGACGATCATCAACCTAACCTGTTCGAGTTGTTTAATGCAGTCAATGGTATATTTTGGTTGGAATCGAGCATGAAAAAATCGCGTTCTTCAATATTATTACTTGGTGTCTGGTATGTGTATAAAAAGTTCCAGTCGTGCAGCATGGCTATATGAGCGAATTTTCGCAGGTTTCAACTTCTGGCCATTTATATTGTCTTTGAAGAAAATCCCTACTACAATCTGCCTCTTAAATTTTGGAAATCGTTCACCTTCACAAAATACAGTACTTCTGTCAATTTTTGAATTTATGGTGATTTTTACTCATTTTCACCCTTGAGTCCCCTCTCCCATTTCCGCCAAAGTTAATGACAATTAACCATATTCAAGAATGAGTTTTTCTATCTTGGTTCACTATCCCACATCACAATCAATGATTCATTTGATTTTTTTTAAATCCCCCCCCCCCCCCCCACTGAAACTAACCCATTTCCCCCCCTTAAAGTGTTTGGAAACACTCACCTTTGACAGTACATGCGGGTTGAATCACAGATGGTCGCATATCAAAACCATTGAAATCGTACCGTAACTTTCGTTTGCAAATGCACAAACGTGAAATACTTGAAACGCACTAAATACCTTAAATATTGAGTAAACCTTTGTGTAATAATTTGCAGCGTTTTTTTATTGCATTTTCGGAACTTATGGTTACTTGGAAGGTCGATCAGAAATAATATTTTGACGGTTTCTTATACATTTCATTGAAATCGTATTGTAACTTTTGTCTGCGCATGCCCAAACATGAAATGTTGAACATTTCCTTGCGCTACTAACTACGCGACAAATAGTCGCAGAAAGCTGAAATTTCCAAGGTACACGCGGGTTGGATGGCAAACTGCCGCATATCAAGATCATTGAAATCGTACCGTAACTTTCGTCTGAGCATGCGGAAGCGTCAGATCCTCATAGCGCCCATAACTACCCCGCAAATCGTCGTAAAACATTTAAATTGGAAGATAGATGGAGTTGAGGTGTTGGATGGCCTCAACTGCATGTAACCCATGAATGGGTTCTCCATCTGTCCACTGAATGATCCTACCCAACTATTCTATACGTTAATGTGATTCAAGTGAGGAACCTATAATACTGCCTACTCGAATTGGCAGACTTTGTTTTCTTCAATGTGCAACATTCTATACCTTGTGAGAAAAAATATGCAATTTAGGGGTTGAGCGCGAAAAAACCGAACTGGTCAAACCAAACCTACAAAATTTGTTTCCAATCGTTTCCCATTGAGTCAATTTAGCCAATTTGGTTGGCCCTACCGCCAAATTCATGTGAGGCAAAAAGTGTTCAATTTTCTACTTTTTATTGATTGCCAATCTTTTCATATTTTTCATTTCAAATTTCTCCGCACTAAATGCTCGCGACTATGTTGTGCTAAGTTGAAGTAGGTCCTACCCATTGGATATATTTTAAAACAGTAGGTTTTGGTTTATTATTTTCAATCATGAACCTTTGGAATCGAGCACGAAAAATAATAAAATTTTAACCCCCCTCCCCACCCAAATTTGATGGTTTACGTTTCAAGGTATGTAGATTCCGAAAATGCAATTAAAAGAACGCTGCAAATTATTACAAAAGTTTATTACTTACCTGTATAGATCCCCCTTCTGCGTAGATCACTGTTTTGTGTGGTCAATACCCTCGAGCTCCTCCCAGGAAAGCCCTAAATCGAGTACCTACTGTAGCCGGCCCCGAATTAAAGTTTCCTACAAATGCGCGGGATTCATTAATTCAATAATTAATTATTTTGTAATTATTCATGAAGCATAGGGCAAATAATAAACCGTTGTGTAATAATTTAACTGTATAGGTGACCCTTCTACGTAGATAGTATAATTAACCGTTGTACAGTAATTTACCGTTGAGTAATAATTTACCGTTGAGTAATAGTCTGCCCATCAATAATACTCCAACGGTTGTTTAAGTTGCAAAAGTACCTACCAACAAACTCCAGCCCCTTCTTGTTAGATGGTATAATGAACCGTTGTTTAATAATTTACCGTTGTGTAATAATTTACTATTGTGTAATCGTTTACCCATCAATAATACTTCAACGTTTGTTCAAGTTTCACTACCTATCAACAAACACCAAAAGAGCCATAATTTTTCAAATGAAATAATATCACAGAACAACCAACTCGACTTCATACTCCGTGAATATAATCAGGTGCTCCCTAGCAATGATGATTCCGGGGCCAATATCCGATTTTTGCCGCGTCCCTAGCGATGATATCTGGGCTGAATGTATACAATTTCATTCTCCCTCCTGTTGACAATAGCCTGTCGGTGCAAATTTCCGAGCCTTACTGTGAACGAACGGCTGGACGGACAACCGGGTGGTTTTAAAAAACTCCCAAATTCGAGAACTATTTAAAACTGTTAAAAAATTCGAGGTGACGGCGTCCTGTACCTTTCAACCCGAATTGTTCACCCCTAAAAGATGACTGACATTAAAGCCAAGCTTCAAGGACCAACTGGACCCCAAATGGGACCTATAAATCGAATTTCGTCAATTTTGATTCATGATAACTAAGAAAGTTTTTTTATTGCATAATATGTATTGCATTTTCGGATTCTACATAACCTGAAACGGAAACCATAAAATTTTGAGGGGGGTTAAAATTTTTTTTACGCCGTACATAGCACTTTTCTTAATTACCATGAACAAAAATTTACGAAATTTGGTTTATAGGTCCCGTTCAGGGTCTAGTCGATCCTCAAAGCTCGGCGTTACTGTCAGTCATCTCTAAAGGGTTCAAAATAGGGGTTGCAATTTTCAGAACGCCGAAGCTCGAAAACTTCCCGTATGGTATGGTTTTTTTTTGGTGCGTTTTTAAATTGGTCTTGAACTAAAGCATTTTTTGAGACCACCTGGAGGAATGTACGACCAGCCGTTTGTTTGCACCGAGAAGCTTCGTCAACACGATCGTGAATCAAACAGTATAAATCCGGCTCAGATATCATCGCTAAAGAGCACCTGATTATAAGCAAGGATGGCTGTATGAAGTCGAATTGGTTGTTCAGTGATATTATTCCATTTGAAAAATGATGGATCTTTTGGATTTTGTTGGTAGATAGGTTTTGTTGACAGGTTTGCAACTTGAACAAAGTTGAAGTATTACTGATGGGTAAATTATTAAACGATGGCAAATCATTACACCACAGTAAATTACACAGCGGTAAAGTATTACACAACGGTAAATTATTATACGACGGTAAATTATTACACAACGGTGTATCATACCATCTACGTAGAAGGAGCTTGATTTTGTTGTCAGGTACTTTTGCAACATGAACAACCGCTGAAGTATTGTTAATGGGCAAATTATCACACAACGTTCATTATACTGTCTACGTAGAAAGGGTACCAGTACAGGTGAATTATTACACAACGGTTTATTGTTTGCCTTACGATTCATGAATAACTATAAATAATTAATGATTGCATTATTGAATCCCACGCATTTGTAGGAAACTATAATTCCGGGGCCCGCTCCAGTACTAAATTTAGGGCTTTGCTGGGGGGGGGGGGGGGGGGAGCTCGAGTGAATTCACCACAGAAAACAGTGATCAGCATCTATACAGAATAATAATAAAGCGTTGTGTAATAATGTGCAGCGTTTTTTATATTTTTAATCAGCGCAATGAGTGTATGAGCATGAAACAATCAATTTTTGAAACTTGTCCAATTGATCACATTGGGCCAATTTGGTTGGTCTTCCGGAAAATTCATATGAGGCAAAAACTGTTAATTTTCGTTGTTCCGTTGACCGCCATTTTAAAAATATTTTTTGGTTCAGACTTATTCGCTCGAAATCGTAACTCCCAACCAATTTTAAATGGCCTTGGTGGTTAGTTATGGACGGAAACATTTTATATACGTGACTAATTAGCATATTTATACATGTAGAGCTCAGCTACGCGGAAAAGTGGGTGAAGTTGACAATTAAAAAAAAAGTATTTCCAAGACCGGAAAATATGGTATTCAAAAAGGCCTGGCTTCGAAATCTCTCGCCCCTGCTCAACTTTGATGCAAAAGCTCGATCTATTTTACGTGATGTAACTTTGGGATGGCTAATTCAACATTGTAAGCTATGAAAACATTCTAACTTTGTAGTAAACTGGCATGCAATTATCTTTGAAGATTAGTAAGTGAAAATCAATATGAAATTACAAGTTCGTGCGAAATCCCGAGTTTCATACTACCCTTCTTTTTCAGGCTTTGTGAATTTAGATTAGAACGACTCGTAGAAAAAGAAACAAAAACATCTGAAAAATGTTAAAGGTTTTCATGATTTCAAGGAGCGGTAGTAAACCTTAAAATTAGATTCCGTATTGTTCTCGTACCCTACCTATTTCAGACTTTACGCAATTGGATAGGAACGACTGGCAAAAAATGCGCAGGAAATGAAGTTGATGAAGCTGATGGAGTTGATTTATCAGGATTTTGTAAGACGTGAAAGTAAATTTTAAAATGAATTTCTAACATTTTGAAAAATACCTACAGCGCTTCCCACTATCTACCTGTTTTCGGCTTTGTTGATTTCGAAGTGAACGACTCTTAGAAAAGGATTAAGGAATAAATCTGATGAATAATACGATTCATCAAATTTTTCTATATTCTTAATTTTTCAAGCTTATTCTGTTACAACAGTAACAAACTGTGAAGTCCGAAAAAAAAGGTTTCATTGTGTAACAATCACGTGGATTTCAATTTTCAGGCTTACCAAGTTACGGTTACCAGGTATTTGTCAAGTCAGCATCCGTAAACTTGATAAGAATGGGGTATTAAAGTTCAAAAGTATCTAACAAAACTTCAATAGTAACTAATAGGCTCGGGAGGAGTGTTTGATATATTACGATGGAAAAATGTGTGCAAAAATTCAGAAGAAGTACATGCCAACCATTGTTGCATTTTATTCTTCACCATAGGAGCAATGGATGGGGAAATTAAAGTTAATAATTTACTGAAGCCTCGGGTAATTGTGTAACTGTAATGTTCTGGAAAAATAGTTGTAAATATTCATCAAACCACTAAGTCAATATTAGGTCTTGGTCTTCACGTCACTGGAGTGGTGAAGGGAATTATTTAAGTTTAAAAATTAATAATAGGCTGGAGAAGTCTTAGTGTAACTGTGGAAAAATAGGTAGGTATAAAAATGCATCAAAGGTGCCAACCTCTATAAATAATTATATCTTGTTTTTCACCATAGTTGAGGTGGATGAGATAATAAACTACCTATGGGAATTAACAATAGGCTCGGGAAATGTGTTTAAAATTTCCAAAAATTGTTAGAAATATTCAACAAAAGGAAGTACTAATCACTATCTAATCAGTATCTAAATTGTTGTTTTATATCACATCTCAACGTTTCGCACCAGCATATACCTCATCACCAGGCCCTGGTTTGGACATAAGTAGGTACCTACCAAACTGTCTATACATAGGGCATCTATCGTCCAGTTATGGGAAGTTTCTCTCCTTCATGTACCTCATCCTCAGTCGCCGATTTAAATATTAGGTAAGAGTTTGTAAGGGATATCTCTTGCCATAGCTATTTGATTTGATACCTCAAAATATGAATGTGAAAATGATGAATAGTTTGAGCCGTTGTTGACAGTACAATTGTATAGGTACTTGTTGAAAAATTGTTAAAAATTTAAAATTTCACCTCGTCATACAAATGTGATGAGCTCAAATGGGAACAGAATTGTGTTTCATCACACTGATTAAATGTGATACCTAGACTGGGCAAAAAATAAGGCACGGAAGTGAAGGGGTGAATTTAAATATTTTCACTAGAAAATTTCCTACTGATAGATAAAACTACTTAGGATGGAAAGGGAAAACCATGTAACGTCGGTTTCTGAAGGTCTAACGAGATGATTCAAAATTTATTACTTACAAGAAACCTTCTAATTTTTATACTGATATTATCAGATTTTTTTAAAGTCTTTGGTTGTAAAAAAAAGTTTTGCGCTAAATATAATTACCTTCAACAAGTGAGGTCAACACCAGCACGTCATATATGTACCTTATATTTTGTACGCCCTAAATCTTTTTTCAAGGTGTTCAGAATTACTACACTGGTATCAGTACGTAGGTACTTCTGCACAGTAATACAGTTAAAAGATAATCATGATTTGACAAATTGTACAAATTAGGAGGATATAAATTGTCAGGGTTGTTCAGCAATTTATTTATTATATTTACTATAAATTATTAAGATTAACATTTAGTTTAAATTGCTTTGATACAGAAATCTCTTGGAGTCCCGATAGGCGAGGGCATGACTGTTAGAAGGGTGAGAGGATGACAAACCCTAAGGAAACACTTAAAATGTCATTCTCTCGCCCTAGAAATTTCTTAATTAATTTTGGTTTATTATTTTCAATAATGGACCTCTGGAATCGAGCATCAAAAAAAATAATTTAACCCTCTCCCACAACTTGTGAAATTATTTCATTTGAAGAATGATGGATCATTTCGATGTTGTTGATAGGTACTTCTGCAACTAGAACATTTATGCTTCATGAATAACAACAGATAATGTATTAATGATTGAATTATTGAATCCCGCGCATTTTCATGAAACTGTAATTCCCGGGCCGGCTTCTCTACTCGATTTAGGGCTTTCCTGGTGTTGGGGGGGGGGGGGGGGGTCACAAGGGTAGGTATTGATCACAGAAAACAGTCGCAGAAGGGGCATCTAAACGGGTAAATTATTACACAACGGTTTATTATTTACCTCACGCATCATGAATAAAAACTAATATTCAATGATATAATTATTGAATCCCGCGAATTTTTATGAGCCTGTAATTCCCGGGCCGGCTCCAGTACTTGATTTAGGGGCTTTCCTGGGGGGAACTCGACGGAATGTATTGACCAAAGAAAACAGTGTTCTGCGCAGAAGGGGCATCTATATAGGTACATAATAAACCGTTGTGTAATGATTCACAGCGTTTTTAATTAACGAATCAGCATGTTCCTGTATGTTCCATCGATGAAATGCATTTAGATTGTTTAGGTGAATGTCCTCGATTTTTTCTGAATTTTTCCGACTTTCATTAGAAAGAAACTGGGGAGGAACAGGTTTCTGCAAGCTCGCTATGATGTCGACTAGAGTAAGCCTCTGGTTTGTTCTCGAAGTACCTACCTGCATAGGTAGATAGCGATTCATAGGAATAACCGGTTCTTGAACTGCCTTATCATGAAAAATCTCGATTAATCGTATAATTCATTAAGTTATTTACTGCCCCTTTTTTACAAGTCGTTGCCATCCAAACTCACAAAGCGTGTAGTAGTGGTTAGGTATTGGAAAGAGATGGTTTTCTTGTGAAATGGGAATTTCATTTTAAACATTTCCTTTTTCCACTTGAAAAATCATGAAAAACAGTAACATTGATCAAATTTATTTGATATACCTTTTCTACCAGTCTTTCCCATCCCTATTCTCAAGGTCTGAAGGAGGTACTTAGGAAAGTTGTGAGGAGCGCTTTTTTTTGCAAGAAATTGGAATTTTATATTGAAATATCTCATATCTCATATTGATAAATATGATGAATCGTATTACTTATCACATTTATTCCCTGCCCCTTTTCTACGAGTCGTTCACTTTGAAATCAACAAAGCCCAAAATAGGTAGATAGTAAGTAGCGCTGTAGGTTTTTGGCACAATATTGGAAATTCACTTTAAAATGTACAAAATCCTGATAATTCTTACAAAATCCTGATGTATCGCATCATTCATCAAATTTATTTCCTCCGCCTTTTTACCAGTCGTTCCCATCCAAATTCGTAAAGCCTAATATAGTATAGGTAGTATAGGTAAGAAGCACACACAAATCGGAATTTCATTTTAAAATTTACCATCGCCCCTTGAAATCATGAAAACCTGTAACATTTAACAAATGGTATTGTTTCTTTTTCTGCGAGTCGTTCCCACCCAAATTCACAATTCCTGAAGAAGGTAGGTAGTGGGAAACGCGGGTTTTCGCACAAACTTGTGATTTCATTTTGAATTTCACTTTCTAATGTTCAAAGATAATTGCATGTCAGTTTACTACAAAGTTAGAATGTATTCATAGCTTACAATGTTGAATTAGCCATCCAAACTTACATCACGTAAAATCGAACGAGGTTTTACAGAAAAGTTGATCAAAGGCGCGAGATTTCGACGTCAGTCCTTGTTGAATTGGAGTAGGTACCTTATGTCCTGGTCTTGGGAATACGTTTTTTAAATCGTATATGCGGGTTCTTTAGGAGAGATTTGGCAACGCTGCCGGAACTCGTAATACTGGTCATGTGGAAAATTGGGAGGATATACAGAAGGCACAAATACGGTCAACTATACGGATGTAGCAAATGTGGTCAAATGAAATGAGGCGGATGGTGAATATAGACCGGAGGCCGCAAGATGCTACAAGCGGTTAGATGCCACAAAGGTGGTCAGGTTTATATATATATATATATATATATATATATATATATATATATATATATATATATATATATATATATATATATATATATATGTCGGGACCATGGCCGGAGCCCTCACCCCCGGGTCTCACGCTACTGACAGCGACCTCTCGTGGAGGGTTTTGGAAGCCTCCTTCACTACCCTTGGAGGAACGTCAGTTTATGTTGTATGCTCGAGACGAGTGGTTCTATTGTTAGTTACTGACGTTCCTCCAAGGGTAGTGAAGGAGGCTTCCAAAACCCTCCACGAGAGTCGCTGTCAGTAGCGTGAGACCCGGGGGTGAGGGCTCCGGCCATGGTCGCGACATATATATACATATATATTGTATATATTGTATATTTGCTTACGTGTCAATCGAGACGATAATATATCTGTCCTTATGGTACATGATAAAAATTCCAAATTTCGCCAAAACGATGAGGAAACAAAAGGATGAGTTCGAAGATGAGCAATTTTCAAAAATTCTAAGGGGATCAAATTTGAGTTTTTAGGGGTAAAAAATCTGTTAAAACTGCTAAAATCGCTAAAAAACTAATATAAAAAATTATCATTGAAAATGGTATGAAGGGTGAGTAAGACAGAAAAATACCTAATCATCGTTTTCCATGCAGAATAGGGGTCAAATTTTGATTGGGGGGGGGGGGGGGGAGGGGGTGTCGAAAGTTGGTATTATGGGCTAAAATCCATATTAATTCACCTGACATTGTGTGGGACGGTGAATCACGACGACTACTTCTGTGGGACTACTTCGATTATAAAAAACGCTGCAAAGTCCTTGTCACATGGGTTTATTATTCTATTGGACATACCTACAGAAATGTTGGCTGCTCATTTATTGTTTCTTTCATGTAAAATAATTGAAATAGCTATTTGTGGTGGTTTCCACCAATTTTGGCCCCCAAAACTTGAATTAGGTAGGTACGCTCCTTTCTTTCTTTTTTTCAAATCATCTTGGATAATTGATAGTACCATTTAATCGTCTTGATCCACGTGTTGACACTTTTTCTAGTGTTATTCTACAAATTGATGGTGATTTCAGACGATTTCCCAGGTTTTTTACTCATAAAAAATCAATTTTGGGAGCTGAACATCTGGTACAACCTCAATTTTCCACTCCTTGGTCAAAATCGACTTCATATTCGGTCTTCCCGTCCCCAAAAACATGGAAAACGATACCTCAAAAGCTAATTTTACTAACGTGTTACTAAAACGCCAAAGGTACCGGTTTTTATACACATTTTCACTCATAACAACCCTGGATATATTCCGATCGGGCTGAAAAGTTTCGGCACACAACTAGGGCCCAAATGGAGCATGTGTGGGAAAGAACGACTTTTTTAGACCGAAAATAAAGCCGCTACACATGATACGGCGGACGGACATTGCATTTTTGGAATCTATGCACCTTGAAACGGAAAAGAAAAAATTTTGAGGGGGTGTTATAAAATTGTTTTGCTGAGCGAGTAGGTACATAGGTGTATTATTCACAGAATAATAAACCAAAGTATTTTTCTCAAAAAGAGTGAATCAAGTTTGATTTAGGGTCAAAAATGGGTAAAAATGGCTAAAATCACAAAGAAAAGTTATAATTTAACGGATTCGTATGGTTTCTCGCTATATCTTCTTCTTGCAAGATAGCACAACGATTTCTTTGAATTTTGCTCGCATAGCGATGGTAGGTACATGGCTGGAACTTATTTTTTCTTCTTCTTCCTTTTGTCGAGTATATTATAGTATATGAGTAGTACAGTCTACCTACATAATGAGCTACGACGATTTGTCAAACTATTTTCGAAAACCATTCTTGTTGTTTCGTTTACAGCTGTTATGAAGCCGGAAAAAATCGTTCTTTCAGGAAAACATATTTTCAAAATGAGCATAAATCATGAGGTGTCGTGACTCTAATCGCCGAACAGACAAACAAAATCACAAATGTATCAATAGGAAAGACCTGTAGATTATCCGGATGGGCCTAAAAGAACTGAACCTAATTTTGTCAACGGAATGATTAGTAAGAATCGTCACGCTCTCCTGATGTCACATGAGACGTCCTTCACCTTCTTTGGCGAGTTCCCGAGGGAATGCGCTGAAACGAAGAGCGTAAACAACACCCCCCTCGTCAGGAGGTTTTCCAGTTCAATCCAGATCACCTCAAGAAGCACAAACAGCCTAATAATAGACGGGGGCCTCCCAATAGGAATTTCGCGAGACACCAGGAAGAGACGAGGGGATGATCCGGGAATAGCGCAATACTTTCAGTGACAACGCGGTTGGCAGACCTGTAACAAACTCACCGCGGAAGTAACAGCCCGCCCGGTAAACCTACTGAAGCTTCATACGTTTACTCGTGATGCAAACAAAGAATTTCAATTTCGAGTTGTAAACAACTGTTTTGATGTCTCTGATGAAGAAAATCAAGTCATTAATATTTTGGCGACACATTTTCAGGAAGCACACATAATGCGTGAAATACAGATTCTTGCGTAAATAGAGCAAAACATAAATACCTATATCAATTTTGTAGGCACCTACCTAGGTACTTACAGTAAAGATGAAATTATGGCGCCTAAATATTGCCTCGAGTCATATAGTGCTTACGCGAAGGAAAGAAAATACATTGTTCTATCCTAAAACCGAAGAACAAAGACTTTTTTGTCAAATCGGACAATTTGTCGACCGCCCTTTCCTCTCCCTCCGCCTTTCAGCTCATGACATAAATTTCAAATAGAAAACAGAGCTAAGGGTAAGTGTCTATTGTCAGTAAAATCCGCCGTTATAACAGTAGAATTTTATGCAGTGCTATGTGAGTGCATTTGTTTTTAGTGGAAATACTGGAGTTCGTTTCAATAATATTTTGGTTTATTATTTTCAATAATGAACCATTGGAATGGAGCATGAAAAAAAAATTCTTACCCCCCTCAAAATTTGATGGTTTACGTTTCAAGGTATGCAGAATCCAAAACTGCAATAAAAAACGCTGCAAATCCCTGCACAACGGTTTATTATTTTGTACAGAATACCCTTCTGTTACAGATCACAGCTCTCTGTATAGATAATCCGTCTATATAATATAATATGTAATATTCTCCACATATTATGTAGATCGCGGACTCTCCGTAGGATTGTACCTAACCCCGTACTCGTTAATAGGTACCTACTTAAACCGTTGTGTAATAATTTACCTGTAAAGGTTCCCCTTCTACGTAGATATAATAATGAACCGTTGTGTAACAATTTGCCCATCAATAATACTTCAACGGTTGTTCAAGTTGCAAAAGTACCTATCAACAAAATCCAGCCCCTTCTTGGCAGATGAGCCGTTGTGTAATAATTTACCGTTGTGTAACAATTTACCTTTGTGTAATAATTTGCCGTTGTGTAATAATTTGCCATTGTGTAATAATTTGCCCATCAATAATACTTCAACGGTTGTTCAAGTTTCAAAAGTACCTATCCAGAAAATCCAGCCCCTTCTGGGTAGATGAGCCGTTGTGTAATAATTTACCGTTGTGTAATAATTTGCCATTGTGTAATAATTTACCCATCAATAATACTTCAACGGTTGTTCAAGTTGCAAAAGTACCTATCAACAAAATCCAGCCCCTTCTGGGTAGTTGAGCCGTTGTGTAATTATTTACCGTTGTGTAATAATTTGCCGTGGTGTCATAATTTACCGTTGTGTAATAATTTGCCGGTGTGTAATAATTTGCCATTGCTTAATAATTTATCCATCAATAATACTTCAACGTGTGTTTAAGTTTCAGAAGTACCTACCAACAAAATCCAATAGTCCATCACTTATCAAATGAAATAATATCGCAGAACAACCAACTCGACTTCATACAGCCATCCTTGATTATAATCAGGTGCTCCCTAGTGATGAAATCCCGGCCGGATTTATACCGTTTGATTCACGATCGTGTTGACGAAGCTTTTTGGTGCACACGAACGGCTGGACGTACGCTCCGGGTGGTCTTAAAAAATTGTTTAGCTCAAGACAAATTTAATATCGTAAAAAAAACCATACCCTTCAATCTAAAGTTTTCGAGCTACGGCGTTCTGAAAATTTCCACCCCTATTTTTCACCCCTTAGAGATGACTGACAGTAACGTCGAGCTTCAAGGACCAACTAGACCCCGAACGGAACCTATAACCCGAATTTCATCAATTTTCTTTCATGGTAACTAAGAAAAGTGGCCCGTACGGCGTACGGCGGACAGACAGAAATATTTTTATTGCAGTTTTGGATTCTGCATACCTTGAAACGTAAACCATCAAATTTTGAGGGGGGGTAAGAATTTTTTTTGGTTTATTCTTGCTCGATTCAATGGTTCATTATTGAAAATAATAAACCAAAATTTTATCTGTCCGCCGTAAGCCGTACTGAGCACTTTTCTTAGTTACCATGAATACAAATTTATGAAATTCGGGTTATTGGTTCCGTTCGGGGTCTAGTTGGTCCTCGAAGCTCGGCGTTACTGTCAGTCATCTCTAAGGGGTGAAAAATAGGGGTGGAAATTTTCAGAACGCCGTAGCTCGAAGACTTTCGATTGAAGGGTATGGTTTTTTTTACGACATTAAATTCGTCTTGAGCTAAACAATTTTTGGAGACCACCCGGAGCACTGTACGTCCAGCCGTTCGTGTGCACCAAAAAGCTTCGTCAACACGATCGTGAATCAAACGGTATAAATCCGGCCGGGATTATTTCATCACTAAGGAGCACCTGATTATAATCAAGGATGGCTGTATGAAGTCGAGTTGGTTGTTGTGCGATATTATTTCATTTGATAAGTGATGGACTATTGGAGTTTGTTGGTAGGTACTTGTGAAACTTGAACAAACTTTGAAGTATTATTGATGGGCAAGTTATTATACTTGACCAGAGGGTAGGTATTGACCACAGAAAACAGTGATCTACGCAGAAGGGGCATCCATTTCACTCCACATCAATAATAATTTTCCTTCAGAACTTCATTATTTGCGTTTCTTTTTGCCATTTTAGTTAGGTACTGTTTGCCATCGACAGAATTATTTTAGCAACATTTAACTCGTGATTTAGGTAGGTACCTAGTAACGTGTACGGGGTTAGGTACTAACCTAAGGAGGGTCTGCGATCTACATAATACGTATAGACTAGTACATATTATATAGATAGCTGTGATCTGTAAAAGAAGGGTATTCTGTACAAAACAATAAACCGTTGTGCAGGGATTTGCAGCGTTTTTATTTGAATTTGGTTTCCATGATTTCATTGCGAGTGATTTTAGTTCGTTCCCGAAAATATTTGCACCGAGACAAAACACTGAGTCAATGCTTAATTGAGAAAGAACCTATGAAAGTTGGGCATAAACAGCGACCTGGGCATCGCAAACTATTTTTACGACCCTATGGGCATTTGACTGAGAGGGGAAGTATGGATTTTTCTTTTGGTTTATTATTTTCAATAATGAACCATTGGAATCGAGCATGAAAAAAAAAATGCTTACCACCCCTCAAAATTTGATGGTTTACGTTTCAAGGTATGTAGAATCCAAAACTGCAATAAAAATATTTCTGTCTGTCCGCCGTACGCCGTACTGGCCACTTTTCTTAGTTACCATGAAAAAAAAAATTGATGAAATTCGGGTTATAGGTTCCGTTCGGGGTCTAGTTGGTCCTCGAAGCTCGGCGTTACTGTCAGTCATCTCTAAGGGGTACAAAATAGGGGTTGAAATTTTCAGAACGCCTATACCTTTTTTTACGTGAATTTTTTTACAGTTTTTTACAGTGTTTTTACAGTGTGAAACTTGAACAAACGTTGAAGTATTATTGATGGGTAAATTATTACTACACGATGGTAAATCGTTACTCAACGGTAAATTATTACACAACGGTTCATTTTACCATCTACGTAGAAGGGACTGGAGTTTGAGGGTAGGTACTTTCGCAACTTTTTTCACTCCTCATCAACAATCTCTTTTCAGAACTTCATTATGTGTGTTTCTTTTTGTTAGGTACTGTTTGTCATCGGCAGAATTATTTTAGCAACGTTTAACTCGTGATTTAGTTAGGTTTCCCAGGTTTTTGACTCATAAAAAATCAATTTTGGGAGCTGAACATCTGGTACAACCTCAATTTTCCACTCCTTGGTCAAAATCGACTTCATATTCGGTCTTCCCGTCCCCAAAAACATGGAAAACGATACCTCAAAAGCTAATTTTACTAACGTGTTACTAAAACGCCAAAGGTACCGGTTTTTATACACATTTTCACTCATAACACCCCTGGATACATTCCGATCGGGCTGAAAAGTTTCGGCACACAACTAGGGCCCAAATGGAGCATGTGTGGGAAAGAACGACTTTTTTAGACCGAAAATAAAGCCGCTACACATGATACGGCGGACGGACATTGCATTTTTGGAATCTATGCACCTTGAAACGGGAAAGAAAAAATTTTGAGGGGGTGTTATAAAATTGTTTTGCTGAGCGAGTAGGTACATAGGTTACATAAGTTCACAGAATAATAAACCAAAGTATTTTTCTCAAAAAGAGTGGATCAAGTTTGATTTAGGGTCAAAAATGGGTAAAAATGGCTAAAATCACAAAAAAAAGATATAATTTAACGGATTCGTATGGTTTCTCGCTATATCTTCTTCTTGCAAGATAGCACAACGATTTCTTTGAAAATTTTGCTCGCATAGCGATGGTACATGGCTGGAACTTATTTTTTCTTCTTCTTCCTTTTGTCGAGTATATTATAGTATATGAGTAGTACAGTCTACCTACATAATGAGCTACGACGATTTGTCAAACTATTTTCGAAAACCATTCTTGTTGTTTCGTTTACAGCTGTTATGAAGCCGGAAAAAATCGTTCTTTCAGGAAAACTTATTTTCAAAATGAGCATAAATCATGAGGTGTCGTGACTCTAATCGCCGAACAGACAAACAAAATCACAAATGTATCAATAGGAAAGACCTGTAGATTATCCGGATGGGCCTAAAAGAACTGAACCTAATTTTGTCAACGGAATGATTAGTAAGAATCGTCACGCTCTCCTGATGTCACATGAGACGTCCTTCACCTTCTTTGGCGAGTTCCCGAGGGAATGCGCTGAAACGAAGAGCGTAAACAACACCCCCCTCGTCAGGAGGTTTTCCAGTTCAATCCAGATCACCTCAAGAAGCACAAACAGCCTAATAATAGACGGGGGCCTCCCAATAGGAATTTCGCGAGACACCAGGAAGAGACGAGGGGATGATCCGGGAATAGCGCAATACTTTCAGTGACAACGCGGTTGGCAGACCTGTAACAAAATCACCGCGGAAGTAACAGCCCGCCCGGTAAACCTACTGAAGCTTCATACGTTTACTCGTTATGCAAACAAAGAATTTCAATTTCGAGTTGTAAACAACTGTTTTGATGTCTCTGATGAAGAAAATCAAGTCATTAATATTTTGGCGACACATTTTCAGGAAGCACACATAATGCGTGAAATACAGTTTCTTGCGTAAATAGAGCAAAACATAAATACCTATATCAATTTTGTAGGCACCTACCTAGGTACTTACAGTAAAGATGAAATTATGGCGCCTAAATATTGCCTCGAGTCATATAGTGCTTACGCGAAGGAAAGAAAATACATAGTTCTATCCTAAAACCGAAGAACAAAGACTTTTTTGTCAAATCGGACAATTTGTCGACCGCCCTTTCCTCTCCCTCCGCCTTTCAGCTCATGACATAAATTTCAAATAGAAAACAGAGCTAAGGGTAAGTGTCTATTGTCAGTAAAATCCGCCGTTATAACAGTAGAATTTTATGCAGTGCTATGTGAGTGCATTTGTTTTTAGTGGAAATACTGGAGTTCGTTTCAATAACATTTTGGTTTATTATTTTCAATAATGAACCATTGGAATCGAGCATGAAAAAAAAAATTCTTACCCCCCTCAAAATTTGATGGTTTACGTTTCAAGGTATGTAGAATCCAAAACTGCAATAAAAATATTTCTGTCTGTCCGCCGTACGCCGTACGCCGTACTGGCTACTTTTCTTAGTTACCATGAAAAAAAATTGATGAAATTCGGGTTATAGGTTCCGTTCGGGGTCTAGTTGGTCCTTGAAGCTCGACGTTACTGTGAGTCATCTCTAAGGGGTTCAAAATAGGGGTTGAAATTTTCAGAACGCCTATACCTTTTTTTTTACGTGAATTTTTTTACAGTTTTTTACAGTGTTTTTACAGTGTGAAACTTGAACAAACGTTGAAGTATTATTGATGGGTAAATTATTACTACTCGATGGTAAATCGTTACTCAACGGTAAATTATTACACAACGGTTCATTATACCATCTACGTAGAAGGGACTGGAGTTTGAGGGTAGGTACTTTCGCAACTTTTTTCACTCCTCATCAACAATCTCTTTTCAGAACTTCGTTATGTGTGTTTCTTTTTGTTAGGTACTGTTTGTCATCGGCAGAATTATTTTAGCAACGTTTAACTCGTGATTTAGTTAGGTACCTTGTAACGAGTACGGGGTAAGGTATTAACCTGCGGAGGGTCTGCGATCTACATAATATGTATAGAATAGTACATATATTATATAAAGGGTTATCTATACGGAGAGCTGTGGTCTGTAACAGAAGGGTATTCTGTACAAAATAATAAACCGTTGTGCAAGGATTTGCAGCGTTTTACAAAGTACAATGCTAGGCACCTTGCGGTAGCTTATATGTAAATCAAAATACTCAAGTGCCATAAATGCCAAGAAAACTGCGGTATCAGAAGGCTCTCATGCCATAACTTCGTGGTCACACGAACAGGGGAAAACCCTGTCGTAAATCACACGGATAATCTTGGCGATTTTGAGATGTGTTGGTACCTACTTGTATCCTGAATTTCAAGATATGCCGATATCAAACACGCAAACTAAAGCTTTATGAGGACGAGACCAACGCAGAAGGCATACAATGTATGATAAGCATGTAAACGAAATGCAGCGACCTAAAGATGACGTGGAGATTGATCTTCCTCGCATTCTATCTCCATGTGGGATTTAAATCTCAACTTTCAGAAATTTGGAATAAATCTTAAAAAGGTTTTAAAATAAATCACGATCATATATCGGGAGGTTTATGAATTGAAACTGAGTTTGAACAGGTACATAACTATTTTCATCCACAGTATTTGGAAGTTCCTAAATTGATTCTGTTCCAAAGTTTTCACATTGATTCATTTTCTTAATGAAAAATTTAAATATTTGACGTTTACCGTATGGTACTATTCAAAAAGTGAAGTTTTATCTGCTTGATGACTTTTCTGTGCCTGCTCAGTTACGTTGACTACAAAAGAAGGTGGGTGAGCAGTGTAAGTTAGCTGATGTTTTGACGTTCGATTCAGGCTCATGTTCATTTACGAGTTGCTTGTCAATAAAAATTTATTATAAGCTACCAATCCTTTATAATTTCATGATATTGGTAAGAAATATTATTAGGTATCTCACATTCCATCCTCACTGAGAAAAATACACTATCACTGCACACTATCTCAGTGATAGATGAACATACCCACTATAGGTTTCCTATCAGTTCCCTATCAAAGGGTTCCTCCTCCGTGGCCCAGTTTGCTCTCAAGTGGCACACTACCAGACAACTATGAGGCACCTATCAGATAACTATCACATGACAAAACTCATCTATCGGGAACCTATCACTTGGTTTTGCATGCTATCAAAAGTCTATCAACATGGATGAAACATCCTTAAGTGATAGTGGTTGACATCCCATTCTATCAGATACCTATCAATCCTATATATCTGACCTATCAGAAACCTATCAAAATGTGGCAGTGAAAGAGTGAAAGAAAAAACTCTATCAAAATTGCGGCCTGATCACTATCAAAAGACTATCACATGATGAGAATGATAGATAGCATCTTTCACGTCTCTCAAGAATGCGGCCTGTTCACTATCAAAAATCTTTCACTCATACAGAATGATAGACAGCACTTTTCATCTTTATCAAAAATGCGGCAAATACACCATCGAAAAACTATCATGCAATGAGAGTGATAGATAGCATTTTTCATCTCTTTCTGAAGAACTATCGAAAGGCTATCATTGGGTGAGAATGATAGATAAAATTTGTCACCTCTATCAGAAGCTCAACCTGGTTACTATCAAAAGGCTATCGTAGGATGAGAATGATAGAGGGAATTTTTCATCTCTATCAAAATCTCTACCTGGTTACTATGAAAAGGCTATCACTGGATGAGTGTGATAGATGGAATTTTTCACCTCTATCAAAAGCTCAACATACGCTATCATTAGATGAGAATGATAGATGAAAATATTTCACAGTGATCAGCTTTGATACCATGAAAACACTACCCTAGTTGGAAGACGATAGATAGGAATATACCAAACTATCAAAATGATTGGAAAATCATAGAAATCATCTATCATTGGAAAATATAGATAGGAACATTTCACCCTATTAAATGATCAGCCTTTTTAGAACATTACCTTCAGTGAAGGATGATAGAAATATTCCATTTGATGAAATCAACAGCCTTCATGCTATAAATGTGGCACTGTAAAAATCCCTACTCCTCCGAAGGGGGGGGGGGGATTTTTTTTTTTTGAGACTAGTGAAGAAGGAGATAGTGTTCTTATAGGGTAATGATAGCGTTGTAATAGAGTTTTTATAGATACAGTTCTATCAAAAGGCTATCATTGGATGAGTATGGTAGATGGCATTTTTCACTTCTATTAAAAGCTCAACATGGTTACTATCAAAACGCTATCATTAGATGAGAATGATAGATGAAAATATTTCATACTATCAAATGATCAGCTCTGATACCATGAAAACACTATCTCTATTGGAAGATGATAGATGGAAATATTTCGAACTACCAAAATGATGGTCATACATACCATGAAAACACTATCGCCATTCGAAAATTATAGATGGGAATACTTCATCCTATTAAAAGATCAGCCTTTTTAAAACATTGTCTTCAGTGGAGAATATAGAACTATTCCGTTTGATGAAAATCAACAGCCTTCATGCTATAAATGTTGCAGAGAAGAGTGCGTCAGTGTTCTGTCAGCTTGTCAGACAACCATGAGAACACTATAACGTATATGATTCTATCCAATGAAAACAGGGACCACATTATTCCTTTCACTGCACATTGCACAGCCTGTATGCATTCACAGGATGCAGTTTTGGTAGGTAGGTACGATATATTGTAACACTATAAAAATGCTATTACAATGCTTTTGCCCAAAATCAGATTAGCAGATAAAGGATAGGTCCTTCCTGCACTGGACAGCAGTTATTCAGCTGACTATGCAGGGGAATGCCGCAGTACCTGAGGTACCACCTGTAATATCTGCAAAGCCCATTCTTAGGAAGTCGTCGGATTCCATCATTGGAATGATGAGTCGAATACTCCTCAACAATTAAAAATGGGTACGTACATACGTACAAAAAGCCAATTTGACATTTTCAAATACCGAAACCTGTGATAGTAATGGTATAGGTTTTTGATAGGCACGAACTTTAATTTATAGAATGATATGTGTCTATCACAGCATTAGGTGTGATAGGTTATTGATAGATACGCAATTGGCTGATAGTGTTCTGATAGGTTGTTGATAGTTGTTTGATGGAGCACTCATAGTGAACTCATAGGGCTTTGATAGCCTTTGGTTGATAGTGTTTGAAAGAGTATAGTTCATATTTGGTAATTTATATCCGAATATCAAATTTCGTACTCAAGGTATCATCACATGAAGGTTTAGGTACATTTCAATGGTTTGGAACCAATCCTAGCCAGTTGAGAGAAGTCAGTTGAAACCAGTTTGTCTGTCTATAATCTGGTCGAGAAAGCATTAAAGTATGAAAAACAGAGTAGAGGTTTGTAAAATTTAAATTTTATAATATGAAGGGGTGTCTCTATCAAAAATCCTGTAGTGCTGGTCTATCACAGGATAACTTGTGATAGGTTTCAGATAGATATGCCATTGGCTGGTAGCGTTCTGATAGGTTGTTGATAGTGTTTTGATGGAGAACTCATAGTGAACTGATAGGGTTTTGATACCCCTCGGTTGATAGTGTTAGAAAGAGTTTCTTTCGGATTTGCCATTTTATATCCGAATATCAAATTTTGCACTCCAGGTATCATCACATGAAGGTTTAGGAACATTTCAATAGTTTAGAACCAATCCTACCCCTAACCATCCCGAAACATTAAAGAAAGTTAAAACCGATCTGTATGTCCATAACTTGGTTGAGAAAGCGTTGAAGTATGACAAACAGGGTGGAGGTATGTAAAATTTAAATTTCATTATATCAAAAATGTCAAAAGTGCCTCTATCAAAAATCGTGTAGTGCTGGTCTATCACAGAATAACTTGTGATAGGTTTTTGATAGATACCCCATTGCCTGATGGCGTTCTGATAGGTTGTTGATAGTATTTTGACGGAGAACTCATAGTGAACTGATAGGGTTTTGATAGCCCTCGGTTGATAGTGTTCGAAAGAGTTTCTTTCGGATTTGCAAATTTATAACCGAATATAAGTTTTGCACTCCAGGTATCATCAAATGAAGGTTTAGGAAAATTTCAATGGTTTGGAACCAGTCCTACCCATAACCATCCCGAAAGATTAAAGAAAGTTGAAACCAATCTGTATGTCCATAACTTGGTTGAGAAAGCGTTAAAGTATGACAAACAGGGTGGAGGTATGTAAAATTTAAAATTCATTATATGAAGGGGTGCCTCTATAAAAAATCCTGTAGTGCTGGTCTATCACAGGATTACTTGTGATAGGTTTTTGATAGATACGCCATTGCCTGATAGTGTTCTGATAGGTTGTTGATAGTCTTTTGATGGAGAACTCATAGTGAACTTATAGGGTTTTGATAGCCTTTGGTTGATAGTGTTTGAAAGAGTATCTTTCGGATTTGCTAATTTATATCCTAATATCAAATTTTTGCAATCAGTTCAATATCACAGTGAGGAGGTTTTGGGTTTTGGTGGTTTGGAATGAAACACTTCATATTCCTACAGAAATACGGACATATCTGCTCGAAGGTGATAAGTAGCGTAAATAAGTTTATTTATTGTTTATTTGATTGATAATAATGATGTACTAACTCCCCAGTGGTAGGGCGTCGGAAACAAGTGAAACTGAGCAATGAATGTTGAGGTGAGAGAACTATCTGAGCAGGACATTATCTACCAAAGTTGCTCAAGTTGGAACCCAGATTGTCGAAAGAAGTTTATTTATATATAGCTTATTTGATGGACAATTATGGGAGCCTAACTCTACAGTGCATGGCCATTGAAAACAAGTGAAACTGAACAATTAATATTGAGAAGAGAGAACAGTTTGAGCGGGATATTACGGAAGTTCCTCTTCGAACCCAGATTGTTTCAAAAAGTTTGAAAATGTGGAATGTATTATCATTTCCCATTTTTCAAATCTATATGTGCATAATATGGTCGAGAAGTGTTGAGAAGTACGAAAAATCGGGTAGAGATGTTGTAAAATTTAAACTGTAATGCATGAAGGGGTGTCTCTATCAAAAATCCTGTAGTGCTGGTCTATAACAAGATAACTCATGATAGGTTTTTGATAGATACGCCATTGCCTGATAGTGTTCTGATAGGTTGTTGATAGTCTTCTGATGGAGAACTCATAGTGAACTGATAGGGTTTTGATAGCCTTCGGTTGATAGTGTTTGAAATAGTATTTTTCGGATTTGCTAATTTACATCCTAATATCAAATTTTTGTAATCAATTCAATATCACAGTGAGGAGGTTATGGGTTTTGGTGGTTTGGAATGAAACACTTCACATTCCTACAGAAATACGGACATGTCTGCTCGACGGTGATAAGTAGCGTAAATAAGTTTATTTATTGTTTATTTGATTGATAATAATGATGTACTAACTCCCCAGTGGTTGGGCGTCGAAAACAAGTGAAACTGAACAATGAATGTTGAGGTGAGAGAACTATCTGAGCAGGACATTATCTACCAAAGTTGCTCAAGTTAGAACCCAGATTGTTGAATGAAGTTTATTTATATATAGCTTATTTGATGGACAATTATGGGAGCCTAACTCTCCAGTGCATGGCCATTGAAAACAAGTGGACCTGAACAATTAATATTGAGAAGAGAGAACAGTTTGAGCGGATTAGGGAAGCGGATATTGTTTAAAAAAGTTTGAAAATGTGAAATGTATTATTATTTCCCATTTTTCAAATCTGTATGTGCATAATATGGTCGAAGAAGTGTTGAGAAGTACGAAAAATGGGGTAGAAATGTTGTAAAATTTAAATTGTAATAGATGAAGGGGTGTCTCTATCAAAAATCCTGTAGTGCTGGTCTATCACAGGATAACTTGTGGTAGGTTTTTGATAGATACACCATTGCCTGATAGCGTTCTGATAGGTTGTTGATAGTGTTTTGATGGAGATCTCATAGTGACCTGATGGGGTTTTGATAGCCTTCGGTTGATAGTGTTTGAAAGAGTTTCTTTTGGATCTGATAATTTATATCTGAACATCGAATTTTTGTATTGGTATATTGGTAGGTTTTGGTGGTTTTGAGTGGAACACTTGATATTCCTATAAAAATATGGACATATATGTGCTTGAAGGTGATTTCAGGAAGCATAACTACATTTATTTATGGTCTGGAAAATATAGATAAACTGACGCCCCGACCATATAAAGTCGGGATGGATCTGAGTCAGCGTTTGCTAATGTGAAAAGTGTTGAAATTTGTGTTCATGATTTCCTTCTCATTTTTGTGCCACTCCAATGAAGATTTCCCTCACGTGATCCAGTAGTGTGGCAATGGATGAGGTAAGTGAGAGATAAATCTATTTCTACAAAAATACTCTGAAGAGTGTTCTTATAGATGATAATAGTGCACTGAGTTGCACACTTTCAATACCCTATACTGTGATAGTTTTCTTATAGTGTTTTGATAGAGTACGAGCCTGCACACAATCATACCTCTATCAACTTAGGCGGAGGAGGGGAATGACCCTATATAATGAGCAAGCGCTCCCAACCAGTATCAGTGCATTCTCAGCATTTGTGCAAGTCGTGTCGGTCTTCCATGCATTCCATTCACACCAGATTCCAGTCAGTGGTAACGAGTTGGTTGTGTGTTGTCTTTGCGAGTTTCCAAACCTCCATAAACCAGTTAAACATTGTGAGTATTGCACCATATATACGCCCGGTGTGGTTTTTGTTTGTAGCAATGTCCCAGGCTGGTGAAGTGCGTGACTTGCTCATAAGTTGGCATCTGCCTGAAGAGGCAATCGAGAAAATCATATGAAAATACCCCACCAAATCGTCAAAACACGGCAAGTTCATCGAGAATTCAACATTTTCTGGTTTACCTACTATTACCAAACATTTCCTTCACCTTGTTCAAGATTATTTCATGAAAACTGAAGTAGATATCTTGCAGCCACAATTCAATCATTTCTTCGTGAATTTTGGTTGCTAGAATGTGAATTTACAGTTCAAATGACAGTAAAGTTCCTGGCAAAACTAATGAGAAAGTGGGTAACATTTAAAAAAAAATTAGGTAAATTAAATTTCAAAAATGTGGTAGGTACCTACGGATTTGTTGATGACTTTCTAGTTGTTATTCAGGTTGATGTTGATGTTGTTGGGGGGAGGGGGGGGGGGTGCGACTACCTGGCAATGTTTGGGGTTAAATTAACCGTTATCCCAAGTGGCGGGAAATGCGCAGATGGATACATAGCGCGCTAGAGAAGCCGTTACGTACACTTTCCCTTCTCGTTCCCAGTTTATTTATTGACCATACCTACTTTCAGGTTCAAGAAGACTTCATAACGCTCCATCCCCAATATCAGGAGGGGCTGTTCTACAACCTGTCGAACGTGCGGAAACAAATTGTGCAAAAAGCTACGGAAAACTTCCCTTCAAGGAGGACAGGGGCCACCCAGGCCAACGCCTGGGTTCACAATGATTCCTACAACCAAGCTGTCGAAAGCGGAGGTTCGTTGAAATGTTGCATATTAATCTGTTGATTGCTCATCGATGCTACTTGCAACCGTTGGCAATATGTAGGTACTGTGAAATTCAACAGCTAGTCATCCAGGACCGATTTGATTCCTTTTATTTGGAATGTATGTAATATCCTAAAGATATTATATTAAAGAAACGTGAATTGCAATTCCAAGAAGAAAGTGTATTTTTCTAATTTCGTATTGTCAACATAGGTATCACCTGTGGTCTCATGATATAACTTGTAGTACGTACGTAGTGAATCGTTACAGTATGGATTTCCAATGTTCTTTCTACTTTTAATCGGCGGTTTATTGCAAATTCATCTTTACAACAAAAGTGACGAAATTCATGAAAATGCCTTTGAGCGTTCCAGTTCAAAACCATGCCGTTGGTATGATTTTTTACATTTTGGTTTATTATTTTCAATAATGAACCATTGGAATCGAGCATGAAACAAAAATTCTTACCCCCCCTCAAAATTTTGATGGTTTACGTTTTAAGGTATGTAGAATCCAAAACTGTAAAACGCTGCAAATCCCTGCACAACGTTTATTATTTGTACAGAATACCCTTCTGTTACAGATCACAGGTCTCCGTACAGATAACCCTTCTATATAACATTATGTACCTACTATTCTACAAATATTATGTAGATCGCGGACCTCCGTAGGTTAGTACCTAACCCCGTACTCGTTACTAGGTACCTCCCTAAACCGTTGTGTAATAATTTACCTGTATAGGTTCCACTTCTACGGAGATAGAATAATGAACCGTTGTGTAATAATTTGCCCATCAATAATACTTCAACGGTTTTTCAAGTTGCAAAACTACCTATCAACAAAATCCAGCCCCTTCTTGGTAGATTAGCCGTTGTGTAATAATTTACCATGGTGTAATACTTTGCCGTTGTGTAATAATTTTCCGTTGTGTAATAATTTGTCACTGTGTAATAATTTGCCATTATGTAATAATTTACCCATCAATAATACTTCAACGGTTGTTCAAGTTGCAAAAGTACCTATCAACAAAATCCGGGCCTTACTGTGAACGAACGGCTGGACGTACGGTGCTCCGGGTGGTCTTAAAAAACTCGTAAGTTCAAGAACTATTTAAAACCGTAAAAATATTCACGTAAAAAAAAGGTATAGGCGTTTTGAAAATTTCAACCCCTATTTTGAACCCCCTAGAGATGACTGACAGTAACGTCGAGCTTCGAGGACCAACTAGACCCCAAACGGAACCTATAACCCGAATTTCATCAATTTTGTTTCATGGTAACTAAGAAAAGTGCCCCGTACGGCGTACGGCGGACAGACAGAAATATTTTTATTGCAGTTTTGGATTCTAAAAACCTTGAAACGTAAACAATCAAATTTTGAGGGGGGTAAGAATTTTTTTTTTTCATGCTCGATTCCAATGGTTCATTATTGAAAATAATAAACCAATTAAAATATTTCTTTCTGTCCGCCGTACGCCGTACGGGGCACTTTTCTTAGTAACAAAAACAAAATTGATGAAATTCGGGTTATAGGTTCCGTTCGGGGTCTAGTTGGTCCTCGAAGCTCGACGGGGTTCAAAATAAGGGGTTGAAATTTTCAAAACGCCTATACCTTTTTTTACGTGAATCTTTGTACGGTTTTAAATAGTTCTTGAACTTGCGAGTTTTTTAAGACCACCCGGAGCATCGTAAGTCCAGCCGTTCGTTCACAGTAAGGCCCCGAAGTTTGCACCGACAGGCATTTTCGACTCCAGTGTGAATGAAATTGTATACATTCAAACCAAATCTCGTTACCAGGGACGATAAGAAATTTGCCGGAGATAAAATCATTGCTGGGGGCCACCTGATTATATTGGCGGAGCATGAAGTCGAGTTGGTTGTTCTGTGATATTATTTCATTTGAAAAAAACCAGTCATGCAGCATGACTTAATGAGCGAATTTTCAAAGAAATATTCGAATTAATGGCTATGGTTTTGAATAAAGGAAAACTTCGGTCTAAAATTTGGTTTTCTATGTATATTCTCTTCGTATTTATTTTAATTTGTACGTTTTGTCCATCCTGATTCTACCGTTTTGGGTTTTGGGTAGGTTTTGCGCACTTTAAATGCTCTAATTTAAGAACGGATTTAGATATCTAAAATCCGATTTCACCATCGTGTTCAGCGTGCAAAAACCTTTAAAATGAGGGGTCACTTGTTAGAAAATAACATTTTGGGGATTTTTGGGTAATTTTTGCGCACTTTAAATGCTCTAATTTGAGAACGGATCAAGATATCTAAAATCCGATTCCACCATCGTGTTCAGCGTGCAAAAACCTTTAAAATGAGGGGTCACTTGTTGGAAAATAACATTTTGGGGATTTTTGGGTAATTTTTGCGCACTTTAAATGCGCCAAAACCCTCCTTAGAGTAGGCCAATTTCGCCCATCTTCGAACTTAGCCTTTCGATTGCCAAGATAGATTTTTTGTGCAAATTTGAGCTGTTTATCTCAATTCTATCGAGAGTTATCGTCTGGAGTGACACACATATATATATATATATATATATATATATATATATATATATATATACATATAAAAAAGTGTTAAATTTCAGGAATCGTTTTAGAATGGTCTGAAACGGATTTCTATGAAGAAAATTTCCAAAAATTTATATTATTTAAATTTCGAAGCCATTGCAATAGGTTCATTTTCTTTGAAAATTCGCTAAAATGATGGCTCTTTTGGAGTTTGTTGGTAGGCAGTGAAACTTGAACAAACGTTGGGTAAATCATTACTCAACGGTAAATTATTACACTACGGTTCATTATACCATCTACGTAGAAGGGGCTGGAGTTTGTTGGTAGGTACTTTTGCAACTTTTTTCACTCCTCATCAACAATTCCTTTTCAGAACTTCATTATGTTTGTTTCTTTTTGTTAGGTACTGTTTGTCATCGGCAGAATTATTTTAGCAACATTTAACTCGTGATTTAGGTAGGTACCTAGTAACGAGTACGGGGTTAGGTATTAACCTACGGAGGGTCTGCGATATACATAATATGTATAACATAGTACATATCATATTATATAGACGGGTTATCTATACAGAGAGCTATGATCTGTAACAGAAGGGTTAGTACCCAACCCCGTACTCGTTACTAGGTACCTACCTAAATCACGAGTTAAATGTTGCTAAAATAATTCTGCCGATGAGAAACAGTACCTAACAAAAACGCTGCAAATCCCTGCACAACGGTTTATTATTTTGTATAGAATACCCTTCTGTTACAGATCACAGCTCTCTGTATAGATAACCCGTCTATATAAAATGATATGTACTATTCTATACATATTATGTAGATCGCAGACTCTCCGTAGGTTAGTACCTAACCCCGTACTCGTTACTAGGTTCCTACCTAAATCACGAGTTAAATGTTCCTAAAATAATTCTGCCGATGACAAACAGTACCTAACAAAAAGAAACACACATAATGAAGTTCTGAAAAGAAATTGTTGATGAAGAGTGAAAAAAGTTGCAAAAGTACCTACCAACAAACTCCAGCCCCTCCTACGTAGATGGTATAATGAACCGTTGTGTAATAATTTACCGTTGAGTAATGATTTACCATCGTGTAGTAATAATTTACCCAACGTTTATTCAAGTTTCACTACCTATCAACAAACTCCAAAAGAGCCATCATTTTTCAAACGAAATAATATCATAGAACAACCAACTCGACTTCATAGGTACCCCACCAATAAAATCAGGTGGCCCCTAGCAATGATTTTATCTCCGCCCAATTTCCGATTCTCGGCGCGTCTCTGGTAACGAGATTTGGTTTGAATGTATACAATTTCATTCACCCTGGAGTCGAAAATGCCTGTCGGTGCAAACTTCGGGGCCTTACTGTGAACGAAAGGAGGGACGTAAAATGCTCCGGGTGGTCTTAAAAAACTCGTAAGTTCAAGTAATATTTAAAACCGTAAAAATATTCACGTAAAAAAAAGGTATAGGCGTTTTGAAAATTTCAACCCCTATTTTGAACCCCTTATAAATGACTGACGGTAACGTCGAGCTTTGAGGACCAACTAGACCCCGAACGGAACCTATAACCCGAATTTCATCAATTTTGTTTCATGGTACCTAACTAAGAAAAGTGGCCCGTACGGCGTACGGCGGACAGAAAGAAATATTTTTATTGCAGTTTTGGATTCTACATACCTTGAAACGTAAACCATCAAATTTTGAGGGGGGTAAGAATTTTTTTTTCATGCTCGATTCCAATTGCTCATTATTGAAAATAATAAACCAAAAAGGGGTTATAAATAAATCAATATTAAAATCGTCAAGTTCTACAAAATCGATTTTTTAAACCATAAATGAAACAGTGCCTATTAATAACTGGTGAGTTAATTTCTAGAGAACATTTATTAATAGAGCAATAATAAATTCAATCACTGAGTGAAGGGGCTTATTCCCTCTATCATTTTCCAACAGGGATAGTGTTTTCATGGTAGGAACGATGTCCATTTTATACTTTGAAATATTTTCATTATAATTCTCATCTGAAAATAGCATTTTGATAGTTCAAAATGCTGTTTTCCATAGATACAGCCCCCCCCCCCCCCCTGCGGTTCACGTAACTTGAATCAGTTTGTATGCCACATCTGTTTAACCAATTATTTATTTCCTACTACAGACAAGTGTGAGGTGGCACTTCTGCTGCTCCCTACGCCGTAGCTGCAGGCCCAGTGGAAACCAATCGTCCAAGAACGAAGGCCACAGTGATCGAAGCCACAAGATTTTTTCCACAGCCATTCCGCCTAAACTGCATTTCCTCACCCACTATCCCTCTTCCATGCAGCGTAATGGTCCCATTTTCTCCTTGTCCTGTCTTCGATTTGAGTCAAATTACAGGGCACTGAAAACTGCTCTGCGTTCTGTTGCCACCACCGTCAATCCCCCCTCTCTGCCTATAAAAAAATTCAGCTTCAGCTGAACAATTTATTATTAATAAGCTGGTTACCAGCTCTGACTTACAAGCCAGGAGCTCTTTACTCTGTGGATCGTACTTCCATTAATTCCTTGATTGAAGAGAACCAAAACTCTTACATCCCCTAACAACATAACTTACAAGCCTGGTTATCCTGATCCCAAATTTTGTGGACGGCCCTTTATTTGTCTAATTGGACCGTATTCTTTACTCTTCAGTTTTGGATAAGGCGTTTGGGGAGTGCCACGTTTTCCTTACTGTTTGCTTCTCGGAACATTTCTACGCTTACGAAGTTACCCCAACTTGTGTTTTAAAATGGTATGATTTAGAAAAACTCGAATTCCCCTTCCCCAACAACATGCATAAGGCACGCAGCAAACAATATGTCACCATGCGTAATTTTATCGCCCATTTCATCTACTGACTGGGAATTTTAATAATTTTATTCTTGGGGAGGAGGGGAGCAGGACCAGGAATTCTAAGATGTATTAGTTTCGAAAGGTCAGTAGATTAAATGGGCGTAGATTGAATCTAGTTACCATTGTTTTCTCTGCTCACTAGAAGGTGTAATCATCGTATAAAGCTGTTTTTCGTTAGAAATGTGCATGATCTCCACAATCCTGGTTTCATAATATTTATCTATCTGTTTACTCAATAATTACATTAATTGAAGATTCTATTTTAAATTCATTGAATTGAGTGTTTACTCAATGTAATTATTGAGTAAACAGATACAGATGAATTATGAAACCGGGATTGTGGAGATCATGCAAATGTCACAAAAAACATTGCTTTATGCGATGATTACACCCGTTAGTGAGTAGAGAAAATCATGAGCATGTTTGTGAAGTAATATGCTTGATAACGTTTCATCACTGGTACACTGAATTTAAAATAGAATTTTCGTCTAATAATAATCAAATAAATCGATTTTGTATTTACATCTAGGGAGGGGAGAGGATATTTTGTGGGGCTGAGCTAAGAACCCTAATTATTTCTTTTGCAATTTAAATATGAAACCTATATTTCAATATTACTCAGTGATTTAAACTAAATTTTATCTAATCATAAGCTATACTATTATATTAGACTCACTCTGTTGTATTTATTTCGTATCTATTTGAAATTGACTCCAATCCTTTAATGTTACAATATAAATATTCTGTACATACTTAAAGTGAATTGTACCTAATCATAAGAGTCATCATTAGCTATATTTCTTTATATTAGGCTGACTCTATTATATTTATTTCGTACCTATATTGAAATAATTGACTCCAAACCTTCAGTGTTAATACGTAAATATCCTGTACATATTTGTTTAAATAGTATGATTTTAAACAGTAGTATTAGTAAATGTTCTTACATATGATTCAATATTCCAAAGAAACGAATTGAATTGAAATATTATTATTATACACTTGTGTTTGAAAGTCATCAAAATATAATTGCTGTTAAACTTCAAAATTTGTTCACGATTACTTGCATCCTTTTTCTCTTAGTTACTAGTTTATTACACCTAGGTACTTGTTTTTAAATTTATTACTATCATTTATTCAACAATTTTGTTTCAATTGACAGGGGTGACGTCACTGTGAGTGAACTCTTCGTCCATCAGCATGCTATACCTGTGATAATTATGTCGTCATTAGGTTTAAATAGTAGCGCCTTTAGCTTACGCTGCATCCCCCCACCACCACCGCCATACACCTAGCTTATAGCTTGGTGTAAGGAAGAGGGGTTCAGAGTAACCTGAAGGCGCTATTGTTTCAACCTTGAGACGATCTATCACATGTATAGCATTCTGATATACGACGATTTGACCACACTTTCACAGTGATAGATCAAATCTATCACTGAAAGTGTGGTCACATCGTCGTCTATCACCTTTTGATAGATGGAAGGGATAGTTGTTTGATAGAGTTCATCTATCAGAAGGTGATAGATGAACTCCATCAAACAACTATCCCTTCCATCTATCAAAACTTACGAAAGAGTACTGATAGGAAACGATAGAGTTTTGATAGGAAATGATAGTCTTTCGATAGATATGGATGAAAGAGTACTGATAGGAAACGATAGGGTTTTGATAGGAAACGATAGTCTTTCGATAGATATGGATGAAAGAGCACTGATAGGAAACGATAGGGTTTTGATAGGAAATGATAGTATTTCGATAGATATGGATGAAAGAGTACTGATGGGAAACGATAGGGTTTTGATAGGAAACGATAGTATTTCGATAGATATGGATGAAAGAGTACTGATGGGAAACGATAGGGTGTTGATAGAAAACGATAGTATTTCGATAGATATGGGTGAAAGAGTACTGATGGGAAACGATAGGATTTTGATAGGAAACGATAGTCTTTCGATAGATATGGATGAAAGAGTACTGATAGGAGACGATAGCGTTTTGATAGGAAACGATAGTATTTCGATAGATATGGATGAAGGAGTACTGATGGGAAACGATAGGGTTTTGATAGGAAACGATAGTATTTCGATAGATATGGATGAAAGAGTACTGATGGGAAACGATAGGGTTTTGATAGAAAACGATAGTATTTCGATAGATATGGGTGAAAGAGTACAGATGGGAAATGATAGGATTTTGATAGGAAACGATAGTCTTTCGATAGATATGGATGAAAGAGTACTGATAGGAAACTATAGGGTTTTGATAGGGAACGATAGTCTTTCGATAGATATGGATGAAAGAGTACTGATAGGAAACGATAGGGTTTTGATAGGAAACGATAGTCTTTTGATAGATATGGCTGAAAGCGTACTGATAGGAAACTATAGTGTTTTGATAGGGAACGACAGTCTTTCGATAGATATTGATGAAAGTGTACTGATAGGAAACGATGGTCTTTCGATAGATATTGGTGAAAGAGTACTGATAGCAAGTGATAGATTTTTGATAGGACTCGATAGTCTTTTGATAGATATGATGAAAGTGTACTGATAGCAAATGATAGCTTTTTGATAGAAATATATAGTCTTCTGATAGATTTTGCCTGTAATGAATGGCAGGTTATTGATAGGAAATGATAGTCTTTTGATAGGAAACGATAGTTTTCTGATAGATTAACACTATCATAATTGATAGATGGAGGTATATCTATCAAAAAATGGCCACAACCCTATCAAAATACCCTATCAAAACCCTATGAAATACCGTCCCAAACCGAGCCTACAATTTGATAGATGGGACACTATCTTCAGGAACCAATAGAGTACTGATAGTGTTTATCTATCATACCGTCTGTCATTCATTGGGCCGAAATTCGGCCCAATAGACTATCACACACTATCGGTACTCTATTGGTTCCTGATGATAGATACCATCTATCAGTTTTGATAGAAAACACCCCCCTTTTTTTTCTCAGTGCTTGAGGAAAATTTATTTAGTTTTCTTAACGATGTTTCTACGTTATTCTACTGAGCAGAGAGCCTATCCCGACTCTCATGCTCGCACGACCTGATACTACCATAAGTAGGTACTTAATGTCGCTAAATTTACATCCCTGTTTATTTATGACTGGGACAAAGCCGAGCACAGTTCGCCTTGTTTGTTCCAAATCTCCCTCGTGAATTCCAGAGCTAGCCGAGACGACTGCTACTGCTGAGACTGTAGAAGGAATCCACATTGCTCCCACCAGATACCTACATACTAATCCGTTCCTGGTCTCTTTAAGTCCAATTATTGTCCTTCCCTCATGAATTAACATTAAACCTCGCCAGATCCTATCTCCGTCGTTAAAAGAAGAAAATAATCAAACACACACACACTCACACACACAAACATCTAACAACAAACATACCTTTTGTACATTTAAATGGGATTTTTTCGTATTCGTATTTTCTTTCTTCCTCACAACCGATGGTACGTGCGGCTCCGTTTGATGTGCGCATTTTCTTGAAAGTGAGTAAACGTCCTTAAAATGTCTTTTCCTAAGCTTCGAGTTTTTTATTTTTGTTTTTTTTTTCATTTGGACCATTTTGGTCTTCGGCAATTTAGAAAATAGAATCTGAGATGGTTGAGGTGGAGGATTGTGCAATATTTACCGGAACCCCATAGGTTTCTTATAATATCAATCAATATATAACCCCAATATTAGGTAGGTATTATACCGAATATGATAATTCTATCGTGCGTCAGATTCATACTGCTTCAGCTAGTATTGAACGACTTTAAAATACCTACGTAAAAAAAATAACACGTTGAGCAACATTCAAGGTTTGAAATACCGTGTTAATAAGATAGGTAGGTATTACATATCGTGTTCAGCATTTAAACGATGTTTAGCACATCTGGTTTGGAATTTTTGTGGTGCCTTGTCAACACTGAATAGTTAAACAATATTCACAAGGTTTCGACCTCACACGAACTATTTTCTTCATAAACTGGCTCTATTTTCGTCTTCACTCGTCCACTTGAGTTTACAAACGTCCAACGTGTGAATCGCTTGACCATCACAAATGGGAAAAAATAACTGCATATTTTTGAAGTGTTATAATTGAAGCAATTAACAGTGATTTGATAATTAAATATGGAAAAACTCAAGGTACTGACTTATTTTTATGGTAGGCAAATGAATGACCGATTCCCGACGCTCAGGAGCTTACCAGTTATTCAGAATTTATACTTCAATCTCAGAAATTTAATGTTTCTCAGAAATTTCAATTTTTTTCATCAGCAGTATCACCAGTCCTTTGTTAGTAATAGTTTAGAATCAATTCAAAAATAAAATGGAACTCCATCAACAGTTCCAATATATCAATTGGGACAAATAATGCGTAAACGGTTTTAGTGGTACCTACCGTACCGGTTGGATGGTTCATCAGGTAGATGACAGCAGTCACGAAAAAATTGGCAGTAACACGACTGCAAACTGCATATCAGTAGTAGATGAGCAGAGGGACGCAAGTTTAGAGACTTGTCTCTGATCGTGATAGCCATTATCAAAGTAGGTAGGCAAGTACCAATGAATCTGGTAGCACAGCGAATGGTAGATCTCATATCTACAATTATATTTTATAAGAACCAGTAAAATAATCCATTTATGGTCAACTCGTGTTTATAAAGTTTGAGTTTGACCTTGAATATTTTCCAAACTAATGATTATTTGCCTCTGATTTTGGTTTCAAAAGTTGGGAAATGTATACATTTGAGTCGACTCGAATAATAAATAAACTCATTTAGTAGGTAGCCTAATCACTGAGAGGTGTGCCTGAAAATCTAAACCCAGAAACGAGTTCATTAGTGGTAATCATCAGTCCACGAAGATAATTGATGTCGTAGGGTCATTATATATTATCATCAGTTATAACGTATATAGGCATATATACCTACAGTCTATAGACGAGACTGTTATTCACAGAGACCAGAGTAATTAACAGCAACAAACTGCAACTAAGAAACAGAGGGCAGAGTTGATCAAAAGTTGTGTTCCCTTGATCGGGATTTATTGTTCCATCAGAACTCTTCACATCTCGTTACGACTGACGGAGTGGACTGTCCGAACCAGGAAGGAGGATGCTGCACTGGAAATACAACAAGATGACAGCCGTGCCCCAGATTCTGGGGGACCGAGGCCGTTGAACCCCCAGCTCGCCTAAAAGGGCATAATTTCCCCATTGTCGTCTTTCTCTTTCGATGATTGATAATAAAAGCTGTGTTTGGAAAACTCGAGCTGTCTGATATACGATGGTTTCCAAGAGTCAACGAGCCCCATTACAAACTCACTTCCGCAAACAAGGCCAAGCCTTTTCAAGACTGCTGCCCGATCGATATTGGAACTAGTGATTATCCGTTTATCAGAAGCCGCGTCTAGAAACCTAGATAGAAATATCAGAACTCTTTCGCGTATTTTGCCAACCACCATTGATCAACAGACCCTTATGTGTTGTTAGACTGCAAGAGACTGAAGAGACACTTTTCTAAGATAATTCTTCAATCAGTAGGCGAAGAATTTACCATTTTTAAAGTAAGGTACCTACGATATCTGAAACATGTAAAAACAACCATATATTCATTTCATCTACTTAATTATGTTCGTATAGATCATAGCTTGTTCTTGATGCTGTACAACAAGCCGTTTGTGAATCATGAGGACTCGAAGCCCCGGAAAAGATCAATATAATGATGAAATGATCATGATCTATTTTGGGGTAAAGTTTCGTATCACAGAACAGAAAGTAAGTAATTTTGAAAAGTCCAGTTCGTACCACTTGATAGACATCGGCGATCTTGGGACTTAGGTACGTTGTGGTTTACCAACAATATAATTAATTATGATCAGAGTTTCACAAGGCTCATGATCCATGTTTCAAAAGGCCAGATTCAAATTTAGTTTGATATTGGGGGCCGAACAAGAGCTCACCTACTCTCATATTTCAACTCATTACAACCATTCATTCGTTCAGAATTTATCAAGATTTAAGAAGCTACAAACGAGTTTTGTAGGAGCTATGTGAGATCTGAAATAGTTAGATAACAAAGGGTAATAAACTTTAAAAAAAACACACGCTTAAACCTCCGACGTCCTCTTATTTTTAAAAGCAAAATCCGTCTGACAACCCAAAAAGTGGGTATATGAGCTGTATACATATGTATATGTCGTCACAAATTTTATGGTGCAGTGAAACCCATGTAACCCTTTCAACAACCATTTCTGTTCGATCCGTAGACATATTGCAGCTTTTTAGAAAGCTTCAACTGACTAACTATGCGAACACTTTATCAGCTGATTTAAAAAAACTAATACCTGAAGGCAAAATACCCAAATCTGATTGTTTGGTTTTGGGAGTTATATTGTCGATGTAGTGGTTAAGCCTATGATTTAGGCAGGCAATGTGTACTGTTATTTAAAAAAAAAATTTAAAAAATAAGAACAGGTTACAAGAAAAATGTCCAAACAAGGTTAGGTTTGTGAACACAGCTGACACGATGCATCTTACAAGATTACATACTGTCGTTTTTGAAAGGTAGTAATGCGGCTGCATGATTTTGATGGGAGCAATATTTTGATCGGCTCTTTTGTCGTTGTTGGGATAAAATTGACGACTACTACCTGGCGTTTACAGGGAAATTCGATCACATCTCTACGTGAATTCGCTTTGATCTATCTATTTGCCTTTTTCGATGTAGTGAATTTCGTCATGGAGGCGGGGGTCCCATGCCTCGGGGGCGGCACTGCGTTGGCGTCGCGGCGTCGGAAGCGTCGTCAGGGAGAAATGCAGACATAAATAATATTTGGTGTGTGAGCCCTGTGGCGAGAGGTGTCGACTGATTGGGCGCGTCAGCGGGCGAGCGTCGCGTTCGACTGGACGTCCGTGGTGGGGAAGGCGACTCAGAGGCCTCTCAAGCGCGTTTGGGAAGGGGCCGGCTTGCGGGAGACGAGACAATTTTCCTTCGCTCGATCCGTCTCTTTCTTCGTTTGCCTTTCTCCGCTAGGCAAATGAAACCCGCAATTCACAGGAGCACAGAGAGGCCAAAACGGTAATTTTAAGGAAAAATTAGCTCTGCTGCATGCTTTAAAAAACGTCTGCCAGTTCGAGTAGGCAGTATAGCTTCCTCACTTGAATCACATGAACGTATAGAATAGTTGAGTAGGTTCATATTGATAGGGACCAACCCGCGTGTACCCTCAAAATTCCAGCTCTCTACGACTACTTTTCGCATAGTTAGAAGCGTTACGAGAAAACGGTCGACATTTCATGTTCGCGCATGCACAGAAGAAAGTTGCAGTACGATTCCAATGAAATTCATATGGTACTATCAAAGTATTGTTCCTCATCGACCCTCCAAATCTGAACTCATTCCAACGATATTTGAGGTAGTTATGGGCGTTTCAAGTATTTCACGTTTGCGCATGCGCAGACAAAACGATTTCCATTATTTTGAAATGGGGCCATCGGCGATCGAACCCGCGTGTGTCCTCAAAATGTCAACTCTCTACGGCTATTTTTCGCGTAGTTAGAAGCGTTACAAGGCAAATGGCCAACATTTCATGTTCGTCACGCGCAGACGAAAGTTACATTAAGATTCCAATTAAATTCATTTAAAACTATCAAAGTACGAGTATCACTCCTGATCGACCCTCCAAGTATGAACTCGTTTCAACAATATTTAGGGTAGTTATAGGCGTTCCAATTATTTCACGTTTGCGCATGCGCAGACTAAAGTTACGGTACTTTTTCAATGATTTTGGTACGGGACCAATTGTGACCCAACCCGCACTACCCCAAATTTCAGACCATTTCGACTATTATTTCGGGTAGTTATGTTCCTTGATGTCTGAAACGCAAAATGGTAATGGAAATTTTCATTTTGGAGGACGTAATTTTTTTTTACTCAATCACGAATCCAAGGCTTCCCTACCTTCGGTAGTGACGAAGGAAAAATAAATAAATAAATAAATAAATAAAATAAAATAAAAAATCAGTTCAAACATACATAATGTAAACTGCTTGCTTCTTCCAAAATCCAAAGTTTCACTCGCGTTTTACAGACATTTCGGAACGAAAAAGGTCTCTCTTTATATCTGCGTGTCCACAATGAATCCGTGCAATGCGCTTCACTTATCGACGAATAGGTCGTAATGAGATAGAATTTGGAGGGTAGGTAGAGGTTGGGCCATGGATGTTTTCATATATGAATTTCATCATGAACAGTAACTTTTGTCTTCGTATGCGTACATAGGTATACCTACATAAATACCAACATATAGTTTTCTCAAATCTAGAAATGGGTTCAGAATGCTCTGAAACGGAAAAGAATAGAACACTTGTTTTGTAGCGCACTTGCTAATTCTTTGTAATAGCGCACTTTCTCCGAAGACTCGCTAGAAACCATCATTTCGGTCTTCAGCTGCAAAAACGCTGCAAATCCCTGCACAACGGTTTATTATTTTGTATAGAATACCCTTCCGTTACAGATCACAGCTCTATGTATAGATAACCCGTCTATATAATATGATATGTACTATTCTATTATATAGTACATATTATGTAGATCGCAGACCCTCCTTAGGTTAGTACCTAACCCCGTACTCGTTACTAGGTACCTACCTAAATCACGAGTTAAATGTTGCTAAAATAATTCTGCCGATGACAAACAGTACCTAACAAAAAGAAACACACATAATGAAGTTCTGAAAAGAAATTGTTGATGAGGAGTGAAAAAAGTTGCGAAAGTACCTACCAACAAACTCCAGCCCGTTGTCCAGAACCGTTGTGTAATAATTTACCGTTGAGTAATGATTTACCGTAGTAATAATTTACCCATCAATAATACTTCAACGTTTGTTCAAGTTTCACTACCTACCAACAAACTCCAAAAGAGCCATCATTTTTCAAATGAAATAATATCACAGAACAACCAACTCGACTTCATACTCCGCCAATATAATCAGGTGATCCCTAGCAATGATTTCATCTCCGCCAAATTTCCTATTGTGGGCGCGTCTCTGGTTACGAGATTTGGTTTGAATTGTATACAATTTCATTCACACTGGAGTCGAAAATGCCTGTCGGAGCAAACTTCGGGGCCTTACTGTGAACGAACGGCTGGACGTACGACGCTCCGGATGGTCTTAAAAACTCGCAAGTTCAAGAACTATTTAAAACCGTAAAAATATTCACGTAAAAAAATGGTATAGGCGTTTTGAAAATTTCAACCCCTATTTTGAACCCCTTAGAGATGACTCACAGTAACGCCGAGCTTCGAGGACCAACTAGACCCCGAACGGAACCTATAACCCGAATTTCATCAATTTTTTTTCATGGTAACTAAGAAAAGTGGCCCGTACGGCGTACGGCGTACGGCGTACGGCGGACAGACAGAAATGTTTTTATTGCAGTTTTGGATTCTACATACCTTGAAACGTAAACCATCAAATTTTGAGGGGGGGGGGGGGGGGTAAGCATTTTTTTTTTTCATGCTCGATTCCAATGGTTCATTATTGAAAATAATAAACCAAAATGTGGACCATGTACCGTCGTTATATCTGATCCCCTTTCCCAGATTAAAATCACTGTAAATGTATTTTGAATGAACCATGACAACAGTTGTTGTCTCTCAACAAACGTAAGGAGGAACACAATAATTAGTGAAGTTAATTCCTATTCAAAACCTATTGATACCTATATCGAGGCAATAATATAAGTGAAGAGGGGGGGGGGGGGGGACAAAAATTCCAAATTTATTATGCTTTTTAGTTAATGGTGAACGAAATTTAGAAGATCAAGACGGAAGGAAGGTGTTTCAACCTCGGTTTGAACAAAGCAACGAATTTGTAATAGGAAACTGGTAACCATCAGAGAAAGCCAGAAATTCGAAAATTCCAAAATTGAAATGCGAGTATCACGTGTCTACGGAAGATAATATCATGCAATACCCATAGTCTATAATTCCCACAGGTGCATTAATTCAATGGAGGCGAACAAATTGAGTTTACAGTTGAGTCATCAGTGATGACAACGGGTTGTACATAGGAACCAAATCACACGTTATGAAATCGTCGAAACCCATTTCAAATAAAATAAAATATGGAGGCACTGAAACGACATTTATGGTCTAAAGAAATTGAAGAAGTTTGGTCGGTGTGGATCATGATTATAAAACTGGAGAACTGATCGATTTCGGGCTATATTTAGTTATCTTGAATGCGCCGGCCTCTTCCTTCCTTACAGTATGAATGTTGCAATAGGGTTGGGTGGTATGCCTTCAACCTCATCGTTTCCGCTCCTATTACGTATGGAACGGTGGTCTGATGCTATTCCCGTCGAAAACAGTTTAAATTTTCAGCAGGGGACTGAATTCTCTGGTAGATGCACTGCAGGTTACTGTTTCAAGATAGCTGGACGCCTGTGGGCAACTAGATCTACAATAAACATAAGGGAATAGGATAGTAAAAACAAACAAAAAACAAAAACATTAAAAACAAAAACCCAAAAAACATTAAAAACAAAAACCATTGAGGAACCATAGAACCTCAAACATTTATGTACGTTTGACAGATGTTTGATACCCAATTCATCTCGAATAAAGGGCCCAATTATAATAAAATTCGGTGGGTAGTTGGGGTAGTTTCTAGTGGTCCCCTATGAGTTTAAGAACGCCCGGATCATTGGTATGACCACTGCGCATGCGCAAACGCGAAACCCGGAGTAATAATTTTCTACAAACCAATGGCCCGGTTTCGCTAAAAGTTTTGTGGGTAGTTGAGGTGTAGCTTCTAGTGGGGGGGGGGGGGGGGGGGGTGTTTTCTATGTATTAAAGAACAATTGGATCATGAGTACGGCCAGCGGATGCGCAAACGCGAATCCGAGGTACCTACTCAGTGTCTCACGAATAAATGGCCCAATATTATGCTCAAACATAAAACAGTAATCCACGTAGAAGGGGTATCTGTATAGGAAAAGAATAAACTTTTGTATAATAATTTTCATCGTTGTTCAAATCCTAGTTAAGCAATCTACTTTAATTCTAATTTAAATCAAATTATAAATAACCCATTTCAATTTTTTTTTAAAGGTGGGATTCAAGGGGTTTGAAAGTTCAATTTAAAAAACGCTGCAAAGTCCTTGTCACATGTGTTTATTATTCTCCTGGACATACCTACAGAAATTTTAGCTGCTCATTTATTGTTTCTTTCATGTGCAATTATTGAAATAGCTATTTCTGGTGGTTTCCGCCGTTTTTGGCCACAAACCACAAATTAGGTACGCTCATTTTTTTTTCAAATTATTTTTGATCATCAGTAGTGATTTAATCGTCTTGATCCACGTGTTGACACTTTTTTTAGTGTCATTATACAAACTGATGGTGATTTCAGACGATTTTGACTCATAAAAAATCAATTTGGGAGCTGAACATTTGGTAGAACCTCAATGTTCCACTCTTTGGTAAAAATCGACTTCATATTCGGTCTTCTCGTCCCCAAAAACGTGGAAAACGATACCTCAAAAGCTCATGTTACTAAAAAACGCTGCAAAGTCCTTGTCACATGGGTTTATTATTCTATTGGACGCACCTACAGAAATGTTAGCTGTTCATTTATTGTTTCTTTCACGTGAAATAATTTAAATAGCTATTTCTATGGTTTCCACCAATTTTGGCCCCCAAAACACGAATTAGGTACGCTTCTTCTTCTTTTTTTTTTTTTTTCAAATTATCTTTGATCATTGGTAGTGCCATTTAATCGTCTTGATCCACGTGTTGACACTTCTAGTGTTGTTATACGAACTGGTGAATTTCCCAGGTTTTTTGACTCATAAAAAATCAATTTTGGGAGCTGAACATTTGGTAGAACCTCAATTTTCCACTCTTTGGTCAAAATCGACTTCATATTCGGTCTTCTCGTCCCAAAAACATGGAAAACGATACCTCAAAAGCTCATGTTACTAACATGTTACTAAAACACAAAAAGTACCTATATATTTATACTCATTTTCACTCATAACACCCCTGGGTATATTCCGATCGGGCTGCAAAGTTTCAGGACACAACTAGGGGCCAAATGAAGCATGTGTGCGAAAGAACGATTTGTTTAGGCCAAAAATGAAGCCGGTACACGTGATAAGGCGTACGGCGGACGGACATTGCAATTCTGGAATCTACGCACCTTGACACGGAAAAGATGAAATTTTGAGAGGGGGTTATAAAAAAAGTTTGCTGAGCGTACACATAGGTGTCTAATTTTACCGGTAAAGTGTATAGGTAATCTAGGTGCTGATCAGTGCCTTGGAGGCTTGGCACTGTTACTGAATGGCGTCACAGTGCCAGACGGATTTTCTGCCCGAATAAAGCGATGAAAAGTGGAAGTTCTCTGAATAAAAATATTATTCAGTCTGAAGCCAGGCGGTGGTACAGACAGCCTCGAGTCTATCAGTGTCACCTAATGATGGTTCCTGTGCGCGAAATTGGTTCTGGGATGTTTGCGTTCACAAATGAAAAGCCACGAAATGAAAATGACGAGTGGAACGAAATCTTTTTCGCTCGGCACTTGATAACTGTCGGGCAGGCGTCGATAACTCTTGACCGACTGATACTCGTAGCTCGGGGCCCACTGTGGAATGACCTCACGTTTACCTTCCAGCACCTCTCGAACGTATCTGGGAAGAAGCGATCGATCCTGTTCCCCACTTTATTTATTTATTCCCCTCCCTTTGCTACCTCATTCGCGATCGCGCTGACTGTTTCACGTCACGACACCCAACAATCATTGCATTTCCTCACATCGCGCAATCCTTTGATTCCGTGTAGCAAGTCACCGGTAAGTGTTCCGTGGTATCGTAGGGTATATTCAACTGCAATGGTTCAGGCTTCAACGGGTCTGCTTCACATCATGTCACAAGTTTTTGATGCAGAGGACATTTTTACACTTTTGACGTACGAATGTGTGGTCAAGTATTCGGTTACCTTCGCAACCTGATCTGTTGTGGTCGGAAATCGTTGTTTATCATAAATATATTGTAATATACGTCAAACTTTTAATCCCCAACGCTGCAGTGTGGAGCGAATTGAGAATTTGTCGGCCAGAACTTACCAAAATTAGCTTAATAGCTAAAATACAGCGTGATCCGCTCGTAGATGCAAAAAACATTTGCGTACAATTACATCAAAAATGGAGTAAAATGCCGCCAACCGCATATTTTTATCTCAATCCCTTCTCGAGATATGATCTTTTAAAGGTTTTTTCAGGAAAACCGTGTTTTTTTCCCTTTTAAACTGAAATTTCTCCGCCTTACATCATTTAATTTTACTTTTTGACCTCATTTTCGGAATCAGCGTTAAATTTTCCATACGCATGGTGTACTTCAAGTCTTGAAAAGTACCATCTAGAGACCGCAACAACAGCTCAAACATTAGACGAATTTGAAAAAATAAAATTTCTGAAATTTTAAAAACGTTACTACTCCTCCGAAAAAAAAATCCTGGAAACTGGCGAATCTCTTGAAAACTTCTTCATTTAATAAGCTTTCCAATGGTGTGGTCAACATTGCTATTATCTTGTTTTTTTTTTAAATGAAAAATTCAAGTTTAAATGCAAGAAAACGTTAGGCACCTCAAAGGGGGAATTTGATAAGAGGGTAGAAAAAATGTAAACAAAGTTTTTAATGGAAAAAATTGAGTGAATAGTGCCAATTTAATTAGTTTAAATGCAAGAAAACGTTAGGAGATTTTATAACTGTTTGTCATAAGGGGGAGTAGTGACTCTGAACAGTAAATTAGTTCTAAGGTTCAAAATCCACGTATTGCAGTGCAGGTATCTAAATGATTTCGTGTATCCACCTGTTTAAATAACAACGTGATGGGAAGTTATTCCCAATGCAGTTTGATGTTAGAAATGGCACGGTTCACTAACCGCGAGTACGCCGAACTGTACGGATTGTGTGATGGAAATGCGCTTGCTGTACAGCAGCAGTAGCGTGCTAGATATCCTGGCCGACGGGTAGAGGAGAAATAACGGTGGGCTTTCCTAATTACCGAAAAACCTGATTTCGAATTGTAAATTGGTATTATCGACTCAATTTTTACAATCAAAAACATTTTTTTACATTTTTTCTACCCTCTTATCAAATTCCCCCTTTTGAGGTGCCTAACGTTTTCTTGCATTTAAACTTGAATTTTTCATCAAAGAAACAAGATAATCGCAAAGTTGACCATACCACTGGAAAGCTTATTAAATGAAGAAGTTTTCAAGAGATTTTCCAGTTTCCAGGATTTTTTTTTCGGAGGAGTAGTAACGTTTTTAAAATTTCAGAAATTTTATTTTTTCAAATTCATCTAATGTTTGATCTGTTGTTGTGGTCTCTAGATGGTACTTTTCAAGACTTGAAGTACACCATGCGTATGGAAAATTTAACGCTGACTCCGAAAATGAGGTCAAAAAGTAAAATTAAATGAGGTAAAGCGGAGAAATTTGCGTTTAAAAGGAAAAAACACGGTTTTCCTGAAAAAAAAAAGTTAAAAAATCATATCTCGAGAACGGATTGTGATAAAAATATGCGGTTGGCGTTATTTTACTCCATTTTTGATGTTTTTTTACGCAATTTTTTTGGCATCTACGAGCGGATCACCCTGTATATACGCACAAAAAACTCCGAAAATGTGTATTATCGCCTAGCGACACCATCAACCTATCAACAGAACTGGTTTTTGAAGGTATAAAATTCTGGGTCTATTGAGACCAAGTCCTGCCCTCCATTCGTGCAACTTTGTTTTCAACCATCAACCACCCAATGAATTATAACTTGCCCTTCCTTCAATACCATGTTTTACTGAGATGGCACAAACTCAGAATTGCTCAAGCTATCTGCGGTGTACAACGCCGGTGAAAAGGTATGGTACGGGGGAGGAGGGAATGAATTTCGCTCATATCGAAATAATAATAATATCGATTTATTGTCTTTAACGTTATTGAAACGAAAATACGTGTATGACGAACATGGAGTGAATATAAAAGTTTAAATATAATACCAGAGAAGGACAAGATACAGTGAAAGAATGAAGCGTGAGAAGGAGAAACTGAGTGTAATAGGAGAGGAATACAATGGGACAGTACCACACAATGTCGGATATAAAACTCAGCAATCGAGCTAAAATTACAAAGACCAATCTGACTCCTCGAACAATCATTGACGATTGTCTGCGATATAAAAACCTCGCCGGAAGAACTTCGTCAGTTTTATTGTTGTACTTACTTCATATTGGCTGGTATTCAGCTGTTTGTTATTGTTCGTGATCTGAAGTGTACTGGAATTGAATCACAGAATCGATGGAGGGTATTATTGCAGCCGGCGTCCGGATGAATAAAAAAGAGGCGCTATAAGATATTATTGCTTTCATAAACGGGAGTGGATGACAAGGCCGCGCCACTCGGTAATGTGGCGAACCTTTTGACCGACAGAACAATCAACACTTGAGAGGAGCCCATCCCTGATACGATTGTGTTGCCGTACTTGGCACAAAGGGGAACGAAACAGCTAGAGGCAGACTGAAAGAGGGGTATCCACTGTTAAATTCCCGCTACGTATTTCATATTCACTTTGATGGTCGCTCCAAACGAATTCATGGCGTCTGTCATAAATAGATAATAATGTCAATGATGTCCCTACATTATCAATACAACATAGTTTTACTAACAGTGACTGACTGTGGGATAAAACAGCTCCATAAAAGGGTCTGTCAAGGGGGAACTTCCGCAAACGCGGCATTCTACAAGATACATAGCTTCCCATACGAACGCTCTATGATACCATAGTTGAGATTTAGAAATACCTAATAAACCTGAGTTTTAGACCGTAAAAATAAACTTTGATGACGACTTAGGGCCGGTTTCACCAACGTAAACGAAGGTGTTGATCTCAGTTCAAATCGCGGTTCAAATCGTAAACGGAGATTGTCCGTCAGGTTGGGTTTCACCACGGGCGTTTAACCCTGAACTCAGTTCAACGGGAGTTCAGCGCTGAACGCTCGATTTTGGCCGATCAGCAGTGATAAACTCGGTTCAAGTCTACTTTTCCCTCCCGCTTATCCATTCACATCAACAATGTCTCGATCACTAGTGCGAGTTGTTAACATGATTTTCGACGAAGATGAAAGTGATGAACTCAACAATATCATAATTTGCCGCCCGAGGTAATTCCGCCAGAGGACAGAACATTTTGAACATCTTGATGAGTGACTTTTGTGTCGAGATACAGACTCTCGAAAGAATCTACGAAAAATAGATACATACAATGTATAGTGAATGTATCAGCAGACAAACCCAAACTGACATTCATAATCACGTTTTCGGTGTGCATCAATTATTATTCAAAGAGCTGATGATAAGGATTCAATGAGACTACGCAAGCTGTGTGGTCTACTCCACTGCACAAACCAGGGAACGTATTTTGCAGAGAGGAAAAGCCGACGTAATGGGAAAATAGGATAAAAATTCAATGATTCCATAAGTAGTCGTGACATTGAATTATAGCGTTTATTTTATTTTCTGTCTACAGTTAGCGGTCAAAATAATCACATGCTCGCCATTTAAGCAAGTGATATAAGGAACTTTGTCACTTTCTGAAGGTTCAAGTAATCACCAAATGTAATATTTGTCATAAATGCAAATTTGGTGACGAAAATGAATGCGTAGGAACTGGTGGAAGAGATTCAAAACAGTGTCGAATATCTCCCAGTGGCTTTCTACTAGGTCGCAGGGAATCTCGCGCTCACTGGCTGTGAAGATCGGTTCTCTCTTGACTCGTTTTGGTTCCATTAGGAATCAGGAAAACGGGACACAAAACACAGAAAAAAAAACTATGTTTAGCGAGAAAAAAAACGGGGAAAAAACAACGTAGGAGCGTAGGTAGGGAAAGCAAAAACAGAAATGGTTAGCTGGGCTTCTCGTTCCCACGTTTATCAAAACAGCTGACACCCCCAATTTTACCTCGTTATCACCTGATCGTATCATCAAATCATCGAATAATCGAACCCCTGCCTTCCAAATCAGAGTTCAAACTGTGGATCAACAGCAGCTCGAACTTGGTTTTCGTTGATCTTAGTTCAACATGAACTCCGATCCTAGAAACTCGTTTAACTTCGTGAAACCCAAAACTTTTTAAACTGAGATCAATCCATCGGTTACGTTGAACTAGGTTTCCGATAAACCGAGTTCATGGTTTAGTGGTGAAACCGGCCCTTAGGGCCGGTTTCACCAACGTAAACGAAGGTGTTGATCTCAGTTCAAATCGCGGTTCAAATCGTAAACGGAGATTGTCCGTCAGGTTGGGTTTCACCACGGGCGTTTAACCCTGAACTCAGTTCAACGGGAGTTCAGCGCTGAACGCTCGATTTTGGCCGATCAGCAGTGATAAACTCGGTTCAAGTCTACTTTTCCCTCCCGCTTATCCATTCACATCAACAATGTCTCGATCACTAGTGCGAGTTGTTAACATGATTTTCGACGAAGATGAAAGTGATGAACTCAACAATATCATAATTTGCCGCCCGAGGTAATTCCGCCAGAGGACAGAACATTTTGAACATCTTGATGAGTGACTTTTGTGTCGAGATACAGACTCTCGAAAGAATCTACGAAAAATAGATACATACAATGTATAGTGAATGTATCAGCAGACAAACCCAAACTGACATTCATAATCACGTTTTCGGTGTGCATCAATTATTATTCAAAGAGCTGATGATAAGGATTCAATGAGACTACGCAAGCTGTGTGGTCTACTCCACTGCACAAACCAGGGAACGTATTTTGCAGAGAGGAAAAGCCGACGTAATGGGAAAATAGGATAAAAATTCAATGATTCCATAAGTAGTCGTGACATTGAATTATAGCGTTTATTTTATTTTCTGTCTACAGTTAGCGGTCAAAATAATCACATGCTCGCCATTTAAGCAAGTGATATAAGGAACTTTGTCACTTTCTGAAGGTTCAAGTAATCACCAAATGTAATATTTGTCATAAATGCAAATTTGGTGACGAAAATGAATGCGTAGGAACTGGTGGAAGAGATTCAAAACAGTGTCGAATATCTCCCAGTGGCTTTCTACTAGGTCGCAGGGAATCTCGCGCTCACTGGCTGTGAAGATCGGTTCTCTCTTGACTCGTTTTGGTTCCATTAGGAATCAGGAAAACGGGACACAAAACACAGAAAAAAAAACTATGTTTAGCGAGAAAAAAAACGGGGAAAAACAACGTAGGAGCGTAGGTAGGGAAAGCAAAAACAGAAATGGTTAGCTGGGCTTCTCGTTCCCACGTTTATCAAAACAGCTGACACCCCCAATTTTACCTCGTTATCACCTGATCGTATCATCAAATCATCGAATAATCGAACCCCTGCCTTCCAAATCAGAGTTCAAACTGTGGATCAACAGCAGCTCGAACTTGGTTTTCGTTGATCTTAGTTCAACATGAACTCCGATCCTAGAAACTCGTTTAACTTCGTGAAACCCAAAACTTTTTAAACTGAGATCAATCCATCGGTTACGTTGAACTAGGTTTCCGATAAACCGAGTTCATGGTTTAGTGGTGAAACCGGCCCTTACTCATTGTATTGACGCGTAACGACGTTATTATTTCGAATAATGAACCTTTGAAATCGTCTCAGGATTATTACCAGAGCCCTTCAAAATATGGCACTTATTTTTGTGAAATAGGGCCCTAAAAAATATGGCAATATGGCATTTATTTTGGCCCAAATATGGCACTTATTTGTCTCAATATGGCACTTATTTTTCAACCCTCCCGACCACCCCAGCTATTCTGAGAGGATAATATCACACCATACAAGTTATTTATACTAAATGATTTATTTTATTTACAAAGCTTTATACAAATAATTTATTATTATTATTATTATTAAATAACAACATCAGGTGTGTTGCAACGCTTTCCATTGAAAATCCCAGCCGTCGATCACTCAGAAGGTAGGTATTTCATTTTTGAGAAAGTCCTCTCCACATCAGCTGATGTATTTCATAGAGAGGACATCAGCAGGTTCCCAGCCTTCCTTCAGAGTGGCTTCCTCACCAGACAGAGTGGCGACCCGTGGAAGTGTTCTCTAACCCATTCCAAAAGGGTTAGAGGCATTAGTAATCCCTCTACATAATGGCCTCAGGGTTCGAGAAACCTCATGTCATTCAGACATTTTCACTTCAAAATTTTTTTTTTAATTTTTTTAAAGGAGTTTGGCGAAAAAAAGGCAAAACATGGCACAAAAATAGTATTTTCCCAAAAATCGGCAGAATATGGCATTTTACAAAAAAATCTGCAGAATATGGCATTTTTGTATGGCGCCATGGCAATATGGCATTTGAAGGGCTCTGATTATTACTGATTGGGGCCCCAAAGGTTCAGTGCATCGTCGGAAACCTAGGAACCACTAGCCTCTTGCACGACGATAGGCCACGTTTTTAATTTCGGTACCTACGCTTTGTTTCTCTCTCGCCTACTGTGAGATGTAAGAGAAGGCCACTCGCCTTAATCTGTTCCAGATTAATAAGTATCTAATATAATAATATATAATCCTCTTGGCTGTGTAATGCTTAGGCTGTTTTACACTTAGAATCTTTAAGCTGAGGTATTTTTTCTTCTAGGGTTCCGTACAGATTTCGGTGATGTTTATTTATTAGTATTTTTTTATTTAGTTGCACCGTTTAGTAGTTCTTTTCCAATTTCCTGTTTTGGGGCCCTCCTACTCCCACAGGACGGCACAGCCAGCCAGTGGTGGTACCCAGTGAAACATGTTGTTGATTGGAAAATTGCCTGCAGATTCTGGGTTCACGATAGGCTAAAACGCACGGCCTCGAGGTCTTGAGGGTCAGGAAGCCTGGGGTGCACTCTTGCACTCAAGTATCCGTGCTCTCGCCAAGTTCTAGTTCTCCGACATCGTTCATTGACTCGAAAGTTACATACATATTCTTATGGGTACATAGAAAGTTGTTTCCTTCTGCTCTTCGCTTTAATGTCACGGACAAGAGATGCGACGTGTCACACTCTTTTTCATAAAAATGAGGGGAACGTTTGTCAGCTCATACGTGAACGTGGATTGCTTACTACGCCAAGTACAAGTATTAATGAAAAACGCTCGTAGTCTGCTGAAATTTTGATGGCAGATGTAGAATAGTCTGTGAAGTATGGACAGCAGGTCCGACATGTAGGTATTTCATCAAAATTGGACAGGAACTCCTGCCTGAGCATAAGCAAATCTTTACTACATGCGTAACTCTGGTTATAAATAATCGGTTTTGATTATGGTATTTGGTTATGTTGCTATTACTGGTTCCTTGTACATGTCATCTAGATCAGAATGGTACTTTCGGTTGAGAAGGTGTCCAAGCAATACACTGAAGGTTTTCTGGAACTCGTACTTAATTGTAGAACACTTCAGCTGTGTTAATCGAGCTATTGCAGTTTGGCAAATCGATCGAGAAAATTGCGTGAGATAATGTCTACTTGAGCATTACATAACTCAGTGAAACAAACAACAGAAATCTGATCTCTCCGTAGGTCGGATCGACGACGTGCTTTGTGCGTTGTACTAAACGTACCACCGGTTTCCATTCATCAACTGCTCCACTCATTTGCTCCATATCGGTAGAAGGTAGGTTCAACAAACGAGCTGGAGAGATACCAACAAAATAAACAATAGCGTGACTGTAAACACGAAAGGGCCTTGAACCCCTGCGACCGCCTTAAATAAGCTTAGATTGGTAAATTGAGCTCAGCTGAGGCACATGCATCCCAGCGGACCAGCTCTGGACATCATCGCTGCCCACTGCAAGAGCTGACACGTTCTAAAAGTAAAGACTGATGAAGATATGTGGAATGGTGGGAGTGATTTCCTAAACCCCCGGCCTAAGAAGTTTGTACTTGGTCCTGAAAATTTGATCTACTGACCTAGTGGCCATAAAAGTGTACCTAGTACTTAATAACTTGTGAAATGGACGATGAAGGGATAAATACATCTGTTATCAAAAAATGCGAGATAGAAAAATAAATGCAAAATTAAACATTGCGGTACATACCTATTAGAATGGAAATATTGGCCTCTACGGGCTGCCATTTTCGGAATTGTGCCGTGTTTTTCAAATATTTCAAAAATAAAGAAAGTTTGGCAAGTTACCTCAAATAATATGGAACCTAAAGAAATTTATATTAGGGCTATGCTCTTGCTGAATTGTCGTTGAATCCCTTGTTCGATCGTTTTCATCACTGGTGGTGCGCATGGGTCCTGGATCATGTTCAACTATACTACATGCAAGTCCAAAGCCATGAGAACTGCCTCTTGCCAATCACGTGCCTGCCTTAAATATCTCCTTTCAGAACCTGACTTACCAGAGGGGGTTGGACGATGTGTCCGCGGGATTTCCTTTCTTACCCAATATAATCCTTGCTTGGACTTCTCAAGTCCAGATTCCTGGTTCAGTCACGACCATGGGGTAGGTCCAATTTCGGGGGTTTGACGGTAGTATAGTTCCTACCAGAACCGAATAGGATGGAGTTTCCCCTGGACAATGTGTTCAATAGCCGTCCGGTTTCTGGGAGCCAGCTTGCCACACGTTCTCATGAGCTCAAGACGCAGCATACTCAAACAATTACAGTTAGATATCTAATGACGAAACTCTACGCAACTAAAGAGAGGAAGTTATCCCGAAATACTAGGTTAGATATTTGAAAGTGTTCCAAATAGACGGGAAACGAACCTCACGTAGTCCTTTCTTAACAATCATTATCTGAAAAATAAACATGGTCCGGAGTCGTCTTACCGCGCGAGAATTAAGAAAAATATGTTTCTACTTTCTTGTACATGATTTCTGACTACAAAAACCACTTAATTGTCCATTTTCCTAAGCCAACTTCGTCACGCTATCATGAAAATTATCTCGACACGGCCTGAAACAGGTTATGATTATAAATGGTGATGGTCGGTATTATACCTAGTATAATAATAATTTCATATTGCTCTGCAATAACAGAAACAAAAGCTGCAACGTGATAATGAAAACAAAGTTAACCAGGCAAAATTCAGTACTTTGAGGCACATAAATTTTGGTAATCGATGAGAACTAGGCAACTACAAACTGACAAAGATTTGATATTTATCCGCATAGTCTCACTTATAAAGGTCACAACAGGAACAGCTCAACATGAGGTGAGGTGGTTGGGTCCCCTGACTCCCCATTTCACACGTGGTATTTGCGGTTTCAATAGTGAAAATATCAGAGACGTGGTATTTAGTTTATTCATCCACCACATACGACCCCGCCAGCTGATTATTGCACGCTCAACCCCCTCTTTTCTCTGTCGGGAAATCCTAAACTACCGAATCGTTATACGTTTTACGAACAGGAAACGCGTTTCGCCGTTTGTTTTAAAACGCGAAAACCATTTTGTTTTCTACGCCATTCATTAAGGAAGAGTTTGGAGCGAAAACAATAGGTTCAGCGGGAGGTTGGGAGTTGGGCCGGGGGTGTAGGGCCTGGCATTGATTTTCTACCTGCTGACGTCATCCGGGGAGGTCGAGACTTCCATTCAGGCCATCCCGCTGGTTACAATACACAGGGAAGTGTTACTATCGCTGCTTGGCTCACGTTGTGCCGCTGCATCGCCCTCTTTTGTGTCCGATGGATTCCATCCTGGATCCTGGTACATAATTTATGATGTCACACAGCAAACCGATTATCGTTAACCGATGTTATTAGACGGAAAAATTCGTTGGTGTCAGATATGGGATATAGCGAAAATGTTGATCGTATTTTATGCTGAAAATGGGAGTATTTTATGCTGAATTATATTAGGGGTACGTAAAATATTTTATAGGACTGTCGCATGGTGGGTGAGTTTGAATGAGGATGAAGTTGAAAGGTTGGATGAAGGCGGATGAGGATGGATGAGGAGAGACATGCTCTGTAGGAGTCTTCTGACTAACGCCCCATGGTTTTCACCACAGCAGGCGTTAGTTGGAGGGGAGGTGAGCTCCCCGCGGTTTTCACCACAGCAGGCACTTGAGGTAGTGGCTCCCCACGGTTCTCACCACATCAGGCGCCTGGGATGTGGGAGCTAGTACCCCTCGGTTTTCACCACAGCAGGTACTAGATGAGAGGAAGGTGTCCTGTGGCACCACAGCAGACACCTGGAAGATGGAGGCTAACATCCCGCGGTTTTCACCACAGCAGATACCAGGAAAGAGGGAGCTCCTCGCGGTTTTCACCACAGCGAGTGCAACAGAAGGTAGGAGAGAGAGGTCGAGGGAGAGGGTCGAGAGAGAAGTCGTAAGTCGAGGGTTGGTCTGTCGAATGACGAGCAGGCCAAAAGGTCTGCTTAAGGCGCCCATACACTGTCCAACCGGCGGACCCAACAAGGGGTGGGGAGAGATGAAAACGCCTCCCATTCCCTACTGTTGGATCGTGTGTGGGAGGACGTCCTACCGTTGGATCCGACCAACCTGGTTGGGTGTGGTCGGATGGCAAAACCGCCCAACAAACATGGTTGTGCCCTTCCCCCTCCATTACTCCCGACCAAGTTGTACCGTGTGTGGCGCTGTCGGACCAACTTCTTCTTCTTCTCCTGTAATTTTTTGTTCGTCTGAAGCAGACACACGTTGTTTTACGTAATTTTAATCAGTTTCTCCTGTTATCAGTTGTGCCAGTACCTCAAGATATTGGAGTTTGGATAATTGGTGTTTACTGTTACTGTTTTGTTATTATCATGAGAGGTGAAACAATGAATTGTACCGAAGTTGATGCAACAACGGAGTTATTGGAAAACTATAGGATTCACGTTCGGGAAAAATAAAAAAACGCGGGAAACTTGGTCGGATTGGGTGCTTGTTTGGTTGGATCGTGTGTGAAGCGCCGTCTGGTTGGCAGGGGGGCGCGTTTTCGCCTCTCCCCACCCCTTGTTGGGCCCGACGGTTGGACAGTGTATGGGCGCCTTTATTTAGGCCCGTTTCCACCGTTATGACCGTTGATGAGCGATGGCGGTTGGTGGTACGCTCCCTTCTCTCGTTCCCTTCGCTTATTTGGTAAAATCTTTCTATATTACATAGGAGTGGTTAGTGTAGAGATTCGAGGGGAACCATGACAAGGACCTTGGATGTGCCTTAAAGTTTCCCCTCGAGCCGAAACCTACTTTTTCAACTATTTTTTACTGTTATTCGACTGTTGGCATTGTAGTTTTGGCAAATGTCACAAGTATTAAGTAGGTACAATGTCGTCGTACACCAGTATTGCTCACTTAACACCATATCATATTCGCGTTTGCAATGCAATCACAACCCCGAAACCTACTCCCGACACCTATTGTGTTTAGCTATCTCGACGGACCCATTTCAGACAGATTTAATCTAGTATTGGACTTTAATAAACCATATGATTCATCTGCTGCGTTCTGCTCGGTATTAATTAACAGGTTTCGTTTTACTAATGAACCAGTGGATTCCAGCATGACATTGTTTTTTAACCCCCATCAAAATTTGTACGCGGTACGCAGAATCCGAAAATCGAATTCGTTGTACACTGTACTTTTGAAATGTCCTGAGATGTTTCTTGGTAGGTACTGGACACCAAGTGAGTACCAATCAACCAACACCAACCATCAACCAATCCCAATCTACAAACATACATTCCAGTCTACCTGTCTGCATTAGGGACAGACATTGCAAGTTTTTTACTTGCCCCGTACAGAAATTACCTTCTTTCTTTTTAGCGAGTACCTCAGAACAACAAACTCAATTTCATGAAACCATGAGTGATTTTTAATCAGCTATTCCCTATCACTGATAAGCGGGCTTTTGAATTGAATTAGGTATACGTATTTATTGTTCTCATAAATATTCTTTAAAGCTTCACAATTTAGATTTAGGAAATTACCCTCCCACGTACGTTAAAGCCTATGGGCTTCGTGTTGTGGGAGGGTAGTAGTATTTTTCAGCGTGACAATACGTGCTAAAGGGTGTAAAATGCTAAAGACCACACCTTCGATTTTGGTTTATTATTCTGTGAATAATACACCTATGTAATCGCTCAGCAAAAAATTTTTATAACACCCCCTCAAAATGTTTTCTTTTACGTTTCAAGGTGCGTAGATTCCAAAAATGCAATGTCCGTCCGCCGTACGCCGTCCGCCGTATCACGTGTACCGGCTTCATTTTTGATCTTAAAAAAATCGTTCTTTCGCACACATACTCCATCTCCCTAGTTGTGTCCCGAAACTTTTCAGCCCGCTCGGAATATACCCAGGGGTGATATGAGTGAAAATGTGCAGAAAAATAGGTACTTCTTGTGTTTTAGTAGGTAACATATTAGTAGCATGAGCTTTTGAGGTAACGTTTTCCATGTTTTTGGGGACGAGAAGACCGAATATGAAGTCGATTTTGACCAAAGAGAGGAAAATCGAGGTTCTACCAAATTTTCAGCTCCCAAAATTGATTTTTTATGAGTCAAAAAACCCGGGAAATTGTCTGAAATCACCATTCATTTGTACAATAACACAAGAAGTAGTATCAACAGATGAATCAAGACAACTAAATGGTACTATCAATGATCAAAAATAATGTGTTGAAAGGAAAAGCCGAGCCTAATTCGTGTATTTGGGGGCCAAAACTGGTGGAAACCATCAAAAATAGCCATTTCAATCATTGCACATGAAAGAAACAATAAATAAACAGCCAACATTTCTGTAGGTATGTCCAGTAGAATAATAAACCCATGTGACAAGAGCTCTGCAGCGTTTTTTTTTTAATGGATAGAGTGTTGGGTATGATTGGTTTTTATGTATAGAGTGTAGGTGTGACGGTCCGTAGGCCTGAATGAAGTGTAGGACCCAACCACCATGGCGGCTCCCGGGACCGCTCGCCAGTTCTTGGCAAGCAGCCCTGAAGAATGCAGCGGATACCTCCAACAGACTGCAGGATGCAACGCCATGGAGACCGTCCACGGACCGGCCAAGGCTGGAGTACCTATACCGCTTGATTCGCACAGTGATGTTTTTTCGGTTCAAACTTCAAGGCCTTACTGCGAACGAACGGCTGATCGTACAACTCCGGACATACCCATCGAAACAAAAAAAAAGAAGATCTATTGAGATTTACAAAGAAAACTAAACAGTAGTGTACCCTAGGGCTGAAATTATGTCTGTAGGTAAAATGTCAATAATGAAAAAAATTTTAAAAAAACAGTAGGTAGTTGTTCTATTGCAGCTTACGAATGGCCCATCATGCGGCCAATTTACGAATGACCCATCATAGGGTCAGATCTCAACAACGCTACATATTTGGCAACAATGATTTCCAGTGAAATTATGCGGGACAGGACAGCAGACCCTTTTGGTTTATTATTTTCAATAATGAACCATTGGAATCGAGCATGAAAAAAAAAATTCTTACCCCCCCTCAAAATTTGATGGTTTACGTTTCAAGGTATGTAGAATCCAAAACTGCAATAAAAAAAACGCTGCAAATCCCTGCACAACGGTTTATTATTTTGTATAGAATACCCTTCTGTTACAGATCACAGCTCTATGTATAGATAACCCGTCTATATAATATGATATGTACTATTCTATACATATTATGTAGATCGCAGACCCTCTGTAGGTTAGTACCTAACCCCGTACTCGTTACTAGGTACCTACCTAAATCACGAGTTAAATGTTGCTAAAATAATTCTGCCGATGACAAACAGTACCTAACAAAAAGAAACACACATAATGAAGTTCTGAAAAGAAATTGTAGATGGTATAATGAACCGTTGTGTAATAATTTACCGTTGAGTAATGATTTACCGTAGTAATAATTTACCCATCAATAATACTTCAACGTTTGTTCAAGTTTCACTACCTACCAACAAACTCCAAAAGAGCCATCATTTTTCAAATGAAATAATATCACAGAACAACCAACTCGACTTCATACTCCACCAATATAATCAGGTGATCCCTAGCAATGATTCTATCTCCGCTATTGTGGGCGCGTCTCTAGTTACGAGATTTGGTTTGAATTGTATACAATTTCATTCACACTGGAGTCGAAAATGCCTGTCGGTGCAAACTTCGGGGCCTTACTGTGAACGAACGGCTGGACGTACGATGCTCCGGATGGTCTTAAAAAACTCGCAAGTTCAAGAACTATTTAAAACCGTAAAAATATTCACGTAAAAAAATGGTATAGGCGTTTTGAAAATTTCAACCCCTATTTTGAACCCCTTAGAGATGGCTCACAGTAACGTCGAGCTTCGAGGACCAACTAGACGCCGAATGGAACCTATAACCCGAATTTCATCAATTTTTTTTTCATGGTAACTAAGAAAAGTGGCCCGTACGGCGTACGGCGGACAGACAGAAATATTTTTATTGCAGTTTTGGATTCTACATACCTTGAAACGTAAACCATCAAATTTTGAGGGGGGGTAAGAATTTTTTTTTTCATGCTCGATTCCAATGGTTCATTATTGAAAATAATAAACCAATATTTCTGTCTGTCCGCCGTACGCCGAACGGGCCACTTTTCTTAGTTACCATGAAAAAAAATTGATGAAATTCGGGTTATAGGTTCCGTTCGGCGTCTAGTTGGTCCTCGAAGCTCGACGTTACTGTGAGTCATCTCTAAGGGGTTCAAAATAGGGGTTGACATTTTCAAAACGCCTATACCATTTTTTTTACGTGAATATTTTTACGGTTTTAGATAGTTCTTGAACTTGCGAGTTTTTTAAGACCATCCGGAGCGTCGTACGTCCAGCCGTTCGTTCACAGTAAGGCCCCGAAGTTTGCACCGACAGGCATTTTCGACTCCAGTGTGAATGAAATTGTATACAATTCAAACCAAATCTCGTAACCAGAGACGCGCCCACAATAGGAATTTGTGAATACGGCCAATCATTGGTAGGGATCACCTGATTATATTGGCGGAGTATGAAGTCGAGTTGGTTGTTCTGTGATATTATTTAATTTGAAAAATGATGGCTCTATTGGAGTTTGTTGGTAGGTAGTGAAACTTGAACAAACGTTGAAGTATTGTTGATGGGTAAATTATTACTACGGTAAATTATTACTCAACGGTAAATTATTACACAACGGTTCATTATACCATCTACGTAGAAGGGGCTGGAGTTTTTTGGTAGGTACTTTTACAACTTTTTTCACTCCTCATCAACAATTTCTTTTCAGAAATTCATTATGTGTGTTTCTTTTTGTTAGGTACTGTTTGTCATCGGCAGAATTATTTTAGCAACATTTAACTCGTGATTTAGGTAGGTACCTAGTAACGAGTACGGGGTTAGGTACTAACCTACGGAGGGTCTGCGATCTACATAATAATATATGTATATAATAGAATAGTACATATCATATTATATAGACGGGTTATCTATACATAGAGCTGTGATCTGTAACAGAAGGGTATTCTATACAAAATAATAAACCGTTGTGCAGGGATTTGCAGCGTTTTAAGGTGCAATTCCGTTGTGGCTATGGCTATCGCTGGTTCTGAGTGCTTTGACTGTATGACTCGATCCTAGCGGTTTTCACCAACCTTGCTACTATAATTCCCGACCGGGCAATCACTTTAAGCCGATACAACAATAAACAACTGCGTAGAAAATATATGTTTAGGTGCATGCGCATTTATCGGCTCGGAAATCCATATAATTTTCGCGGGTGGGGGGGGGGGGGGGGGGGGCAAGGGATTCGAAGAGACGAGACGGCCTTGGACCCCTCTTCGAGTTCTCGGCCAGGGGGGCAATGGTCCCAGCGCCAGCTATTTCACCCTCTCGCTTCATAGATCGATGACTTCCCCTGCTCCCTGAAAACTACACAGGGACCTCGTGTCCCTTAACAAAACGTCAATAGAGTATTAGAACCAAACAGTGTGACAACAGGAAATTTAGCTGAGTTGGAAATGACAACAGAATCAGCTAAGTTGCAACGAGAAGAATAAGTACCTACAGCAATTTTGGCTGGAAAGCAGAATAGTAATATTCTTGGTAATTATTTTTGCTTCCGAGTCTACCATGGTAGCGGAAGCTTTTGAAGAGAAACATTTGTCCTCCAAAATTTAGTAGGTCCTTCCATATCTATCTGTCATTCCCGTCTGTCACTGTGTTCTGCCTTGCCACGTGCATGATTTTACGAGTGATTAGTTGAAATGAACTGAAATTTGAACGGTAAGTGCAGGTGATGCTCTTTATATTCCAGTATGAATTTCATCAAATCGGACTGTGAATTTCTTCAGCGCTGACGCGGGCGTGAACCTGAAATTCGACAATTTTGATGAATTTGACAGGTGTTTTTCGCTTAGTTATCCAGATGATCCCATGTGAATTTAATCAAGGCGTGATCTAGTTCCAGGTTACAGTCACAGCAGTGGCATTCCGATTGCGGGCGAGTAGGGAACAATCATCAGCGGTGAGTAGGGCTTCTAGGCAAGGGCATTTTTGTATTCACACATGATGCCCCATAAATGTCCGCCTCCTTCATATTTTTCAAACTCAAATTACTCCCAGCTCCCAGTTATCGAAAATAGCGCAAAGCACCTTAATGTGAAAACTTTTTTTTCAATTTTCCCCAAATCCGAAGAATCTAAGGCAGGAACTAGATTTTAAAAGTGGAAAACGATCGTAAAGTAATAATGGCGCTTCAAAATTTGCCAAAACTTCGAAATTACACAAAGACAATTTTTTATTTCTCACTCTCAACTTAGATTACTTCTGAAGATCGTGAAAAGCTGGCCTTAGTATGTATACGATAATGCAACTGTCCAACTCCGAAAGAAAATTGAACAAAACATCAATATTGTAGCTTGATAAATGTTGGTGCACAGCTGAAAATTTGATATTCAAACATTTGTAGAAAGAAAAAAAAATCAGCTGAGGAGGTTTTGTTGGCGGGCGAATATTTACAACAGGGTGGTTTTTGGCGGGTAAAATTATACCTTCCGGAGGAATCCGACGTCACTAGCAAGTGTCCATCTGTCTGCTCACAAATATTTACAACGCGCCTAACTAATAACTATACGAAAGTGTGGTTGTAATGAGCTAAAATGTAGAGTGAGGCCTACGATGGTCCCACAAAAATTGCATTAAAATAGGCGGTAACTTTCATCTGCACACGAGCTACCAAGAAGTTCTTAATATGACGTCAATAAATCGAAATAGCTGAATTTTAAGGGTATGTGCGAGTTAAGCCTTAGGTGGACCCATATGAATTACCTACATCAAAACTGGTCTGTAACATTTGTCAGGTTGTCCTTTGCCATAACTCGATTGTGATGATATTCAGAAGATTTTCATTAGGATCGATTTAGAATCGATTAATGGATGATAATTATAAATGGATCTAAATATTCCGTAGTAAGTTAGTTGTAGCTAGGCTTCTTCGTCTGCGCATGCGCCATTGTGAATTTTATCGCACATATGCAATAATTATTTGTTTCATATAACAGCCGAAATGGACTGCATTTTCAGTAGCAATCCAGTTTGTTCCAAGATCAGAGCCGTGGCAATTATGAATAGGGATATGAATAGAGATCGGATTTTTATGTATTTAAAAATGCTAAATATGTAGGTAACTAAAATATGTATTTATTTTTTTGAAATATGCATAAAATATGTGAAACGTTTTTGTGAATTGTGAAAATATTTTACCTATATATTTTCTGAAATATGTAAAAATGGGTAGACATTTTGAAGTTAAAATAAATTGAGAAAATGCGTATACATCATCCGGAAACTAACGTAGATAGTTAGCAATCACTTCGAGTCAATTCGTCTATTTGAGTGTGAATTTCGTGACATTTCTCACCAGAAAACAGAGTATCTGACCCAAAAATAGTTTCAACCATGAACAATGTGGTGGAAAATACACAGCTCCCTACAACCATCCGAAAATGGCGATATTCTTCAAAACGTTGGAAAACAGTTGACATCGAAAAATAGGTGTCTCATTTAATGAAATATTTGAAAATATGTCTTTCAATCAATGAAATATTTGAAAATATGTAATAATAGCGAAATATGTGAAATTAAAGTGTGTTTAAAACCTAGTTGAAAATCATGGATACATAGCCTAGAAAAAAATATGTGAACACATACGGATCCTATCCCTAGTTGTCCAGAATAGTTATGATGGAGCTATGCTTCACACTTCGGAAGTCCTTGGATCTAATTTAGTTTAATAAATTATGATTTTCATTAAACAACCTCATTGCAGTTTGTAACGCTAAAATAATTGTGAGCCCAATCGGAGAAGCATTACGCTTCGAGGGAAATCAAACACAGAGCTTCACAATTACCTACACGCAATAGAAACAGAGTCATTCTTCAATGGAGTGTTTTCAGGTCGAGAGAGCGTTCACCCGTGGTAAACAATGAATCCATCTATAAAATAGAAATCGATTGATCTAGATGCTCCATAGCCTATTCAGTCCGAGGCTTTTAAATGGGAAATCTTGTTTTGGTCGTACCAAATAATTATTTTCCCATAATGCCTTAGCATTGTATTCCGTGACTACGTGCTACACTGGGAACGTATATATACCTAACCTTCTAACGACGAATTTTTCTAGATCTCGCCATCTGGATTCCAACATTTTAACGATTGGTTCTTGCGATAAATCGATCTCACGATATTGACGTAGGCAGGAATATTGATTTGATCAACATGTGGGTACTCGCTCAACTATCGAGGAAGTGTTCCGTGAGGAGATCAATCAACGTTGATGTCCAGTTCAGCTCATTAGCCGTCAACCTCATCAACTGCGACTCGGCCACACTCTGCTGCTACATTGTATAGGGGCATTTGATTCACTATATCTTTATACACTATTTTCTATGTTACGATAGGTATTATGTACCTGTTTATGTTACTGTTGAAATAGGTGATGATTACCTATTGAAGATGGCTAATCAATTGAAGCAAATTTTTTTTTCTTTTTCTTCTTCTCAAGTCGATTTTCTAAATGTCAATACTTCCAGCAGTCTATAATTTTCACAATCTTCCAATAAGGCGTCAGCGTTATGGGGTAATTCTCTCTCTCGCTGTGGTGAACAATAGGATTTTTCCTTTGGGTTTTCTGTCTGAAATAGGATATTTTCGATTGCTGATTGGGTGCAGGAGTCGAGGTTTTGATTAAGAAATGATATAATAATATGGTAAAGGAACAATCCAGTTGAGTCACAATCCGGGAACAATCCAGAACTATCATTCTGTCATTATCTTTGCACTCTCAAGTTTCAAACGAAATACTAAGTATAGGTGTCTTTGAAAAAGGTGAAGATGTGAGCACTGCTTAAAAATGTGAGTAGCAGGTAAGCGACAAGTTGGCTTTCCACGAATATCGTAGCAGCTAACTGATAATCTTGACGATGAACCTCATTCTTGCAATATCTCACTTTAACAAACTGATAAACAGATCAAAAACATGGTTATGGTTTTTATTAATCTTAAAACAAAAGTTTCAAAATCGAAATTCCACATGAATTCCTCCATTATCACCTCTCAGCCGGATTACTCGCACTGTTCAAATCAAAAAGTAAACAAACATTTACACAATATTTTCGCATACTCCGATGATTATTGCTGTATAAATAATGTTGTGCTGGATAATTATGGACAAACCTGGCCAGAAAAAATCTGAATCTTGGCAATTTTTTCGAGTAAGTTCGATCATTATGTTTACCTACTTCATTAATCATTAGGCTGGTATATCATATTTCAACGCAAATAATGATGCTATGGCCATTGATGTGTATTAATGGGTAATATGCATTCACACCACGTTCATCACCTGATGTTTCCCGGTTTCATTTTTTCAAGCTGCTACCTTTGCTATTTGATGCAGCTTCACCTCTTGGACTCCGCTCAAATTCACTCTTGAAATAGGTAGATAGGTACTCGTTTATAAGGATAGATTCTCTTTTGATGTAATGTTTCAACGAATGTATTTTGCTCATTGAAGTTGGTACCATTCTAATCTACGAAAATATTAATTTATCCATAAAAATACCAAATAGGTGAGTTCAAAGTCCGACGGTAGTTGGTAATAAACGTTGAATAAAAGTATGTAATGCAGTTAGGTGGAAATTTGATATCATTCCGTTTAATGATGAGTACCTATCAATGAACACAACGTCTGTAACTGAACCAATTTTATTTTGCCGATAAAAAAATTGATCCAAAAAGTTGAATGGAATGAAGTCCCTTCGACAGCTTGAAAACTGCGACCCTGAGATGTACACCGTATTTCGTAGAAGGTAGAAGTTGAAAACATTGTAGTTATTCATTATTCTCAGGGTATGTCAGTTCAGGTTGATAGCTTCTATAGTAGTTGGAAACATTTATAGCTTCCTCGTTTGCCCCAGTTTTCTCATCTCCATGATTCAAATCAGAGAGGTATGTCAGAATGATTGATAAAGCTTTATAAGCAAGCGACAAAAAAAAAAAAAAAAATGTTTTCTTCTCCGTCAGGTTTAGCGTCGCAGTGCGGTTAGAAACAGGTTACTAGAGGAGAGAAATATTCCCATCGTGATAGCAGCAAGTCTTTAGAGTTTGTAATGGGTTAATTTCCATCTATTAGATGTCAGAGAGCATTTCGCTGAGACAACACTGAGATAAACGGAAAATAAGGAGAATGTTTAGTATCGTAGGTACGTAGTCGACCATTTCAATACGTCACAAAACGTTACGCTACATCACCTCAATTAATTTGTTAGCCTAAGGCATTTCGATTTGTTATTCGCGATAATGATCCTTTGTAATCGACCAAGGAAATCATTTTGGTCTAATTAAAATCTACAGATTACTTGCACCTGCTAGGAATTCGGTTGCAAAAATTATGAGACCATCCTTAACAGAAACTCTACATGGGGAGGTGGTTACAGTCCGAACTGGATGAAATTTATATGGGACTAACTAAACATCCAGCCCTCAAAATTTCAGCTCTTTCCAGCCATTTTTTTTCAGAAAGGTAAGGCCGAGGAAATCAAATTCACGCGAGCGCAGAGATACTTCTTGGTCCTGAAAACACCAAGTAGGTAAATAAGTACGGTAGTATAGTAGGTTATAAGTAGGTACTATAGATGAACCTGAGGTCCATCCTCGATCTTTACGAAGAAGGCCAGCCTACCATAGTAACCGAAAGATTGATAGAGTTTTATTTAACAATTCAAGTGCCTTAGAAGAAAATTATAATATCATAAAGACGCTTTGTACTCGCTTTGTACTATAACAATTTCCGCAAACCAACTTTAGAGACCCACTGTTGTAGAACAATAAACTGTGAAGGTGAAAGTCATGTTGAAACACCAATTTTCATTATTTCTATGTACCGTCTCTTTAAAGGTAGGTGTGGCGGAATAAAATATGAGCAGCACCGTGTTGGTGGGAGAAAAAAAGGAAAGGCCATTTTTAATTCGCTGCTTAGCTGATTTATGGGTTCTGAAAAGCCCTCGGAAAATTTCTTAGTTACGGGAAGAGATCTATTTGGCATTTTAAAACTATAGCAATATCGCTACGTGAAAGATCTCTCGGAATAATACAGTAAAAAGTATACTTTGTTTCTGAAAAGCAAACAAATTTTCGCTCTTTAAACACCAGATATATATGATTTCTACAATATTTAATGAGTATTTTTCACGACCGATTTTCAGTTACCTATCTACCAATCACTTTCATAACTCTCTTTGAGCCTGTCTATTGTTTAATACCTAATTGAAGCTGCGTAGCGGAAGCTGCACGTAGTACGTATCTGCGATTTCCGATTGTACAGCTGATGCTTTTATCTTGGAGTAGGTAAACGCCTATCAGTAATAAATTGCAGAAATTGGTGGTTCTCAATATGCCTTCATATTGTTCTCTGCTTCGTTATAATGGTGCATAACATGATCGTTATTCTCGTACCTACTACCAGGATTCTACCTTAAGTTTGATCATAATGGGCCGTTTTATAGGTAACAGTACGTTTTGCTGCTCTTAGGAGTAAGGATAGGAATAAGTATAGATAACGAGTCCAATGGAACGAATGTCTTAAGCCCTAATAATAATATGGTGAATTAATTCTTGCGAATGGTGTATTAGTGTGGAACGGGATTTAGAACGAAAACGGTGTTACAGAAACGTTACATAGACCCACAAGAGAGCAACAGCGAGGTTTTCTGGGACGCAAGTTTATTTTTTTAATTTTTTCCAACCCGTAGCAAAGGGAAGGAACGTGTTTTAAAACTCCTCTGTGACGCATGAATGCTAATATTCCAAGCTCCTCCCTTCACCATCCTTTTTTTAACGTGATTATATTTTAAAGGGGATCTCGCACTTAAGCGAATATGATCCTAATAGGACGGGATATAGCCAGGGGGTTGTCGCTTGGAATGGGGATGCATAAGACAGATTGATCGACATACCTACTCGGCGGTGTTGGGGATTTGACCTGCAATTTACCGAAAGGAAGACGGTTAGATTATCCTTGGGACTTAGAAACAGGCGAGGTGAGATTGAGGTAACCTAGTTTCATCGCGGGATATGAAATAAGGACCGGCGGGATCATCCTCATGCGCCCGTTGGAAGGAAAGGGGATTTCTTACTACGGCTCAGAAAACAGCGTGAAAGAAGATTACGAAAACCCGCCTGATGTAAATAATTATAAGCCCGGACGTACCTGCAACCATCCTACCCAAATGTACCAAAAGATAGCGCCTGAGGATGATCTCAGGCACTAGCAAGAGTAGTACTAGAAGGTAATATAATATCTAGGAGGGGTCGACCATGAGTCAACCAGAATGTCGTGGTATCCTCCCAGAACCACAACTCTTGTATGTAGAAATAAGATCTCGCCAAATAAACCTAGAAGTGGGGACAGAAGACCTAGGAGAGCCGAGGGCCAGCCTGGAGATCCCCACCATCCTCTACTAGCTAGAGGATGGAGGGAGACAGCTCCCAAGCATATAAAAACTCGCCTCCTGCATCTTTTTCCTCATTCTACGCTATCCTCTAGTCGCTGACTACTCTCTCTCTCCTCCTTACCTCGTCTCTCTCTCCTAACCCAAAAGAATCCGTGAATGGTGGTGGTACGCCCATAACCAACGGACACACTTCCTAAAAGATCTTGGGAATGGTGGTGGTCCGCCCATAACCAAACCAGGCAACGCTCCTAAAAGAATCCGTGAATGGTGGTGGTACGCCCATAACCAACGGACACATCCGAAAAGATCCTGGGAATGTTGGTGGTTCGCCCATAACCAAACCGGGCACATCCTCCCTCGTACCACTCGTGGTGGATGTACGCTCAAACGCATTCATCACACAGAACATTTACTAACTCAACTCCAAATGAAAATTTGGTTTCAGCATCAGATTCGACACAGTCAAAAGAGAAAATCACAGTTGTAAAGTAAATACAGAGGTCAATGAGTTACCAGAAACTTCGAGCGAGATTTCTAACGCATATATCTTGAGAAGTCAAAATTGTATCCTCTTCGCAGCTATTATTTCAGTAGCCCTGCAATACCTACTGGATAATTATGCAACATAAGATCAATAAGATGCACCGAAACTTAAAAAATTGCCTTCAGTCCATGGCCATTTATGGTCCAACTTACATAATACTCAGTATTTCACAAAAATCAGTTATGAGGGTATAAAGCCTCATAACTCATAACTGCATTAGGTATACGAAAGTAAAATTTGGGCTGAACCATTTCCGCAGCAACACTCGAGAATCCTAAATTTTCTTCAGAATCAGACGTTTCACATTCAAGCATCCGTAAACGAAAGTTTATAGGGAGCAGGTGAAGCTACCAGTTTCCACTCTTGGACGTTTTTGTTTTTACTGTCCTTCCTTCTAAGGAAGGCCCACGTCACGCCAGAAAAACATGTACCTAGAGATAACCATCGAATTGTACTGTGGAATTATAATCCATCGTTGTTTAACTCGATGGACGTAACACAGACAGAGACCGGATTTTTATGCAATTGCACTTTTATCTCGCTTCATCGGAGGCGTACGAAAGTTGAATAATTACAATGAATAACACAGAAAATATTTCGGGCTTAAACATAGCCATTTCCGTAGTATTTTATCATGCTGATGCCGAAAATCACCACGAGAAGTTCCTTTTAGCTCTTGTTTTAAAGATACAGAACCTACGTGGGTGATAAATGATGAATATGGCGGGATCGAGGGTTATTGCATTTCCGAAGGTTGGTACACCTGACAGCTGTCATTCCTACTGGTTGAACTCTCTGTTTGAACTTTGGAATCAACTTTTAGGTACTATTTTGTTTACTCACTCGTTTACATCAGTAGTAAAGTTAATTTTGCTTCCGAGTCTGCGAAGCAGCGGAAGCCTTGTGTTCACTTTCGTGAGCCAAAAAATTTTTGTCTTCAGAAATCAAAATTTCCACTTGCATTTTGCGTTTCAAAGCCTACTGAACAAATTTGGTTCCGTGTCTGTCGGTCTGTGGGTCTGTGAGTCTGTGAGTCTGTGAGTCTGTGAATCTGTGAGTCTGTCCGCATTTCCATGTTACAGCCATAACTTCCACGATTTTGAATTGATTCAGCTCAAATTTTGAGGGATGGTGCGGATAAGGCCCCTTGAGGTCCCATACAAATTTCAACATGATTGATCCAGCGGTACGCCCTGCGCATGCGCTAACGTTAAATCCAACAAACACGCATAACTTTCACAATTTTGATTCAATTTCGCTCAAATTTTCAAGAGTTTTTTGGACAAGGCCTAGTGAGTTCCAGTATGAATTTCAGCATGATCGGACCCTCGGTGCGCTCTGCGCATGCGCTGGCGTGAAATAGATTCAATTTCCTTGTTACAGCCGTAGTAACCAAAGATTTCACCCAATTTCAATGTAATTCTCAGGGATTAAGCGGGTAGGGCCCATTGAGGTCCCATATAAATTTCAACATGATAGAGCCAGCGGTTCGCCCTGCGCATGCGCTAACGTGAAATTCTTCAAACACGCATAACTGTCGCAATTATGTATAATGGACGTAATGTATTATGGACGTAATGTTATGTAATATGTATATTTCATGTAATGTTATGTAATGTAATGTTATGTAATATGTATATTTCACGTTATGTAATGTAATGTAATGTATAATGGGTCACTCTGATTGTGACGAGGAAGCTCCTGTGCCATCACCTTGGCAGTGTATTTTCGTATAAAGTCGAGATGCCGCAGAAGTGTGTTAATACCGTAGACAACTTTTGTTGTATTTGTGGTGAAATAATTTTTTCAGCCCAGAAGCGAACCATCACCCCAACTGTGAAGACAGCTTACTTCCATTATTTTGGTGTGAAGGTATGTGACCAGGATAAGGCTTGGGCCCCACATAAGAAACTTACGGGAACATGAAAGTACTTCTATTCAATCAAATACGAAGATCACAAGTGGCAGTTCTGTGGTGACTTGAAAGTAGTTGCTCATCTTTTAGGAATGCAGTTGGGCTATACAAAGTTCTGTTGTTTTCTATGTTTGTGGGACAGCCGAGATCGGAAATCTCACTACATTAAGGACAAAAATGGCCTTCACGCACACTAAATCCAGGGGAGAAAAATGTCCAAAATGAGGCTCTAGTAGATCCACGTAAGAACCTACTTCCGCCTTTGCATATTAACCTTGGATTAATGAAGAACTTTGTGCGCCGTGATGCGATGAATCCAACGATACCAACCGCGAGAATACCGGCCAAATAGTCTAGAGGAGAAGAATACACACACACATCCTTCGCGTTTTATATAACTGAAAGGATGAGGAAATTTTTGTAAAAACAATACTATTTTTTCAGAGTAATTTCATGTAAACCGCAAATAAAGGAGTTTTTTGTCAAACATTGCATTTTATCCCCCTCCAATATTTTACACATTTTTTTTGCTGCACTGGTTTTTACTGCATATTCTATGGCACATTTGGCCTATTTATGCTGCATAAAAATCCGAGCTCTGCTAATGACTTGGGACGTAGGGTGATAGTAGCATATAGATATACTGTTGTGACTATTCAATTTATTCATTTAATATCAGTAACAAATAAAATAAACAATGATATTATGGGAATTTCACATGAGAAGAGAAAGCTCCGACATTTTCTGAGTAAATATAGCGTGCGGCAGTGAAATTATACGGGCCCCGTACAAAGTAAATACAGCTGGTATAATTTAATTGGACTTGAATCTTTTTAAGTTTATTTGGCATCCAAAAGATCCTTTTGATTATTCTCCACAAACGAAATCATGAACATAAGAACGTAAGATGTAAAAATCCTTGCAGATGGGAGGAAAGTCACGAAAATACTGGTTTGGGGTGCAGGCGTGAGGCGGCTGCCTTTTGCTTTATTATTCTGTGAATAATACACCTATGTTCGCACAGCAAACGATTTTTATAACACCCCCTCAAACTTTTTTCTTTTCCGTTTCAAGGTGCGTAGATTCCAAAAAATGCAATGTCCGTCCGCCGTCCCCCGTATCACGTGTAACGGCTTCATTTTCGGTCTAACAAATTCGTTCTTTCGCACTCATGCTCCATTTGGGCCCTAGTTGTGTCCCGAAACTTTTCAGCACGATCGGAATATACCCAGGGGTGTTATGAGTGAAAATGTGTGTAAGAATAGGTACTTTTTGCGTTTTAGCCACATGTTGGTAACACGAGCTTCTGAGAAATCATTTTCCATATTTTTGGGGACGAGAAGACCGAATATGAAGTCGATTTTGACCAAAGAGTGGAAAATCCCAAAATTGATTTTTTATGAGTCAAAAACCTGGGAAATCGTCTGAAATCACCATCAATTTGTATAATAACACTGGAAGTAGTATCAACACGTGGATCAAGAAGATTAAATGGCACTATCAATGATCAAAGATAATTTGAAAAAAAAAGAAAAAAAAGGAGCGTACCTGATTCGTGTTTTAGGGCCCAAAAATGGTGAAAACAATCAGAAATAGCTATTTCAATTATTTCACATGAAATAAACAATATCTGAACAGCCAACATTTCTGTAGGTATGTCCAGTAGAATAATAAACCCATGTGAAAAGGACATTTCAGCGTTTTTTGTAATACCGAAACTCAACTTATTCTCGGATCTTTCATACTTCACCCGGGATGTTTCCAGGGAAATGAGAACATTGTATACGAATCACAGACCGAAATATTAGAGTTGCTTGAGGGCAGTAATTTCAACAAAGCGACTTTTTATTCTAGGTTTTTGAATAGCTTCGCTTCTAAATACGTCTACAGGGCAGTTTCAGTGAAATGTAAAAGATTTGTAGAACACTAGCAGATTGCTTGCGTGTCGTCTGTAGTTTGAATAAAACTAGTGAGAAGAGCACTCGGCTGGTACTTTCATTTATTTATTCATCTTTTATACAAAATCAGGTCCATGAGATTTCAAAACGCTGCAAATCCCTGCATAACGGTTTATTATTATGTATAGAATTCCCTTCTGTTACAGATCACAGCTCTCTGTGTAGATAACCCTTCTATATAACATATTTATGTACTATTCTACACGCTCCGTAGGTTAGCACCTAACACCGTACTCGTTACTAGGTACCTACCTAAGCCGTTGTTTAATAATTTACCTGTATAGGTTCCCCTTCTACGGAGATAGAATAATGCACCGTTGTGTAATAATTTGCCCATCAATAATACTTCAACGGTTGTTCAAATTGCAAAAGTACCTATCAACAAAATCCAACCCCTTCTTGGTAGATGAGCCGTTGTGTAATAATTTACCGTGGTATAATAATTTACCGTTGTGTAATGATTTACCATTGTGTAATAATTTGCCGTTGTGTAATAATTTGCCATTGTGTAATAATTTACCCATCAATAATACTTCAACGGTTGTTCAAGTTGCAAAAGTACCTATCAACAAAATCCAGTCCCTTCTGGGTAGATGAGCCGTTGTGTAATAATTTACCGATGTGTAATAATTTGCCATTGTGTAATCATTTATCCGTCAATAATACTTCAACGGTTGTTCAAGTTGCAAAAGTACCTATCAACAAAATCCAGCCCCTTCTGGGTAGATGAGCCGTTGTGTAATAATTTACCGTTGTGTAATAATTTACCGTGGTGTCATAATTTACCGTTGTGTAATAATTCACCGTTGTGTAATAATTTGCCAATGTTTAATAATTTACCCATCAATAATACCTACTTCAACGTTTGTTCAAGTTTCAGAAGTACCTACCAACAAAATCCAATAGTCCATCACTTATAAAATGAAATAATATCGCAGAAGAACCAACTCGACTTCATACAGCCATCCTTGATTATAATCAGATGCTCCCTAGTGATGATATCCCGGCCGAATTTATACCGTTTGATTCACGATCGTATTGATGAAGCTTTTTGGTGCACACGAACGGCTGGACGTACGATGCTCCGGGTGGTCTCAAAAAATTGTTTAGCTCAAGACAAATTTAATAACGTTAAAAAAACCATACCCTTCAATCGAAAGTTTTCGAGCTACGGCGTTCTGAAAATTTCAATCCCTATTTTGAACCCCTTAGAGATGACTGACAGTAACGCCGAGCTTCGAGGACCAACTGACCCCGAACGGAACCTACAACCCGAATTTCATCAATTTTTATTCATAGTATTTTTATAAGTGGCCAGTACGGTGTACGGCGGACAGACAGAAATTTTTTTATTGCATTTTTGGATTCTACATACCTTGAAACGTAAACCATCAAATTTTGAGGTGTGGGGGGGGGGTAGACTTTTTTTTTTCATGCTCGATTCCAATGGTTCATTATTGAACATAATAAACCAAAAAGGACCTTTCCTCCAATTTTTAAGAAAAGTCGGTAGGCAATCAATGAAGTTTTCCAATCCAGGGAAATGAATTGGATTTTTGTAGTCGGGTGAAGAAGGTCAGCGGTTAGGGTTCCGCAACGATCCCTTAAAAAAATCAACTTCCGACGCATCAATCTTCAGGGTTGGGATGTCTGAAAGCACCTTCATTGCTGCGGTCAGGTTGGCACTGCGCCCGTTTTTTTCGAAAGCATGCGGGGTGAAATAAGTAGGTAACCGTTCTGTTGACAGTGGCTCTGTACATCCATGAAAATAAATTGTTATGCAATGCCAACGTTTAGCAATTCTAGCTAACCAGTCCAGCGTTTTTATGTGAATTTTATCTTTATGAACACGCTCATTCACAGTTATGTATAATGAGCGACATGGAGAGCATTGCTAGATGATTCTGGAACGATAAAAGTGCTTAGTTGCCAGGTAAACCTAAACGATTATAGGTGTTAAAATAGGTATATCGTTACCAATTTCAGAAATACACTTACATAATATTATTATATTAAATTTTTTTTTTAATGGGTCAAATTTTTTATTTTGACATAAGTATTTTTGAGGTAGGAGGGAACCTTGTGTTGGCTTTATCAGTCCTCGAGGATTGGTAGTGGGGCCCCATCTTCCATCCCCAGCCCTTCTGCCTCCCCAAGGCCGCGGATCCGTCGACGTAGCCCCCTGATGCGCATTGAAATGGCCCTTATCACGGCGAATTGTAGTTTCACTCGGACCCATCCCATGACGTGCCCCTCTGGTCTTCGCCACTTCTCGGCCAAAGTCCTCCCAAGCTGCTTGGTGAAGGCTCCGAATTCCTTATGAAGGACTCCGTCACAGGTTGTTATGAGGGGGGTGAATGAGCCACGATGCTCTTCAGCGGCGTGGTTGTATTTCCGGTGTTTCTCGGATGCTGCACGTTGGAGAGTTTCCTGGGTGGCCTGAGACAGGTAGGAGGGGGCGTCAGCGTTAACGATGCGAGTATCAAAAAACGCCACCCGCTCCCTGTCCCACACCCCATCGACTTTCATATCGCCAACCAGTCTGGGCTGTCCTGCGTCCGCCTCCTGCATCACTGGCTCGACCGCAACCCCCCTCCAGGCCAAACGACTCAAGTCTGCCACCGTGTCCCGAAGGAAGCCGTGACCCTGCTTTATCAAGCCTCCTTTTTTGCAATTAAGCAGGTGATTGAGGTCCGTCCTTGCTCCACAACCGTCGCAAGCATTTGGGAGTGCTAGGGGGTCTTGCCCGTACCTCACCGCCAATGCGTCCCGGAATTGCGTAGCTGATAGGTCAAAACCGTCTGATGCTAGCGGTACCACTGACAGCCACTGCGATGCTTTCCCCTCCACACATCGTCGCACTGCCCGTTGGCGCTGTGAGGGGAGCCTGCCTATGACAATGGTACTCCATTCCAAGGCTGCCGCCTCCCGTCGCTGTCGGCCCTCCTGCAGCGCCTCTGTCACAATTTGAATGTGTTGGAGATTATCGAGCGTGGAACCGGTGGTGATTGCAGTGATGAGTGCTGCGGCACCTGTTTTGGACGTTTGGTGTGCTTCTCCTGGTGTTTTGGTCGGGTCCTCCAGTGCTAGCCCCCCTAACCTTGCAGGCAGGGCAAAGAGGTCATGGTCATGGGAGCCCACCTCCTGCCCCATCAATGCTGGTGTCAGCACGTCCCGGATTGTGTCTCGCAATGTTTCAAACTGGTCCGCACAGTCCCTGATGACCCGTTGGAGGAATGTCCACTCTCGCTGCAGGCATTTAACAAAGGAGGTATAAGCCGCTTGAGGGTAATTTTTTGCCGCTGCTGCCAGCCTCCTGACACAGGCTTCCCATTCCTTCACCTTAAAATTTACATAGTCTTTTTTGTGCTCAATTGATCCTATGACCCCCCCCTAAGAAGCGGTGGTGATGAACGATTTTCACTTGCGTGCCTGTAAATATCTCCTGTGCTCTCTCCTCAAGGCCTGGTTTCACAACCAAGTAGCTCTTGGCAGGTTCGGGGATGTACCCCCATTTTGGCCCCTCCTCCTGTAGCCTGTCTAGCCACTCCTTGATGTACTGCAGCTTGCCTGCGCACCCCGAATCGTCCGCGTACCAGTTCTGCCTGTAGTGTGGACTCTTCAAGGTCCGAATCAATGGCAATACCCCCACGGCATACATGTGCATCCCGAGTGGATCCCCTTGTGTTGTTCCCTATTATATTAAATTGTTCATTTCCGTTTGTCAGTGCTGGCGAAGTGACCTGCGGATCGCACCGGACATAGGTACCTATTCAACTGTTGGTTTTCCAGTTTCATAATTGAAAACCTATTTAACTCTACTGACCGTGAATTCAATTATTACGTACCTACGTACCCCTTGAGTTTTTATTCAAAATAAGGTACCTAATAATATGCCATGACAATGGCGTCGAGCAAAGGAACATTCTCCCAATGAACCACTGGCTATAATATTTATATAGTTGGAGGTTGAGGGATCAATTCCCGGCTGATTGTGAATGTTCATCGTGTAGGTTTTGGATTCAAGGAATACCACCTTATAGCAGCCAAAGTTGTTTATTAGTCGGCGACGTTTCAATCCCCAAGTAGGGGGATCCTAATCATGCCTTATTGCTGAAGTGGAGTATTATCCTTTGCGCGTTCTTAATTAATATATTATTTACAGTTTACACTATTTACAATTTTTGGTTGATGAACAGGTTTGTTACCATCTTCTCAATAACTCTTCCAAACCTGCTCATCAACCAAAAATTGTCAATACATATTGTAAATAGTGTAAATATATTAATTAAGAATGTGCAATGGATAATACTCCACTCTAGCAATAAGGCATGATTAGGACCCCACTACTTGGGGATTGAAACGTCGCCGACTGATAAACAACTTTGGCTGCTATAAGGTGGTATTCCTTGAATCCAAAACCTACACGATATAATATTTATATCTGCTTATATCTAGTTTTCCTCTTTGGCCTACATTATTTTTGTTTCTCATGAGGGTGAATCTCGAATTGATCACTCGTTTGTTCGACGCACACCAGTAATTTGTATATGACGAAAAATCGCCTGTTGTTTGAAATAAAGACTTCCACGTAGATAGATGGGTTGGTACTTACGTATGATACTCGCAGGTAGGTATCTATTACCTGTATCTACTAGGGATAAGTCCCTACATGGATTCAATATAACTCGATTGCCCATGATGACAAGACATCTTGGAATTGGATAGGTAAGAAATGTGCGCAGTAATACTACTTACCTATTAACGGTTAAATACATACTTACCCAACGGTTTTGTTTATCGACACTAAATGGTATTGGCTACGTTCGTGCCGGAAGTCGATAAATTCAGTGTGAAAGTCAGACTGACAAAATCGAACGTTAGCAGTTATTGACCGCTATCGCTAACCTCTCATTATCTAGAGGCGATAATATTTTAGATATCTGCATTGTGGTTGTAGGTATACTACAGAGTATGCCAACATTCTGTGATGATGATCCATCGTGGAATTGTTATATACACCAGCTACAAGGCTATACGTTATTTAGACGGTAAGATAGCGGTGCAAATAAAAATGTAATAATTGTCGCAAGGCACTTATAATTTATTAGTCCTGACCTTCTGCGTTGTTTTCGCTTCCTCGTCGTATCAAACCATGGTTAAGTGATTGCGCGATCGCAAGTCTTCTTTACGCGGCTCGTCCGATTAATTTCCCGGAAACTTGACAGCCCTTCAGTACAGAACAAGGTGAGCAAACACAAAAACTGTAATGTTTTTTTTTTTTTTTGCTAGAAAAAGAAATGATTTTTTTATTATTTTTCTGTTTGTTCAAAAACCTGGTGGTAGACTTGAACACTAGACGAAGGAGCGAACTGTAAGAAGACACAGCGGACCGGGGACCGCCTCCCTCACGACTGCGGGAGTTGTGCAAGGTCGCCGCCTCCGGCGCTGCAGCTGCCCCCCTTGTTGGGGTCCGACCCCTCATCTGGAAGGGGCCACCAGCTGCTCCTGGGGCTTCGAGCGCTTGATGGGGCGGCTTGTGTAATCCGACTGACTGCGCTGTCCGCAGCAATCGTGTTGTGCGCCATTCTGAATGCTGAATGTGAAAAAAAGATAGGTTGAATTAGGTACCTAAATATGCGGAAAAAAACGCTGCAAAGTCACAAGGGTTTATTATTCTACTGGACATACCTACAGAAATTTTGGCTGTTCATTTATTGTTTCTTTCATGTGCAATTATTGAAATGGCTATTTCTGATGGTTTCCACCAATTTTGGCCCCCAAAAACACAAATCACGCTCTTTTTTTTTCAAATTATCTTTGATCATTGTTAGTGCCATTTAATCGTCTTGATCCACGTGTTGACACTTTTTCTAGTGTTATTATACAAATTAATGGTGATTTCAGACGATTTCCCAGCTTTTTGACTCATAAAACATCAATCTAGGTAGCTGAACATTTGGTAGAACCTCTATTTTCCACTCTTAGGTCAAAATCGACTTCATATTCGGTCTTGGCGCCCCCAAAAACATGGAAAACGATATCAAAAGCGCTCATGTTACGAACATGTTACTGAAACACAAAAAGTAGGTATTTTATTATATATTTTATTTCAAATTATCGTTGATCATTGGTAGTGCCATTTAGTCGTATTGATCCATGTGTTGAAACTTTTGCTAGTGTTATTCTACAAATTGATGGTGATTTCAGACGATTTCGCAGGTTTTTGACTCATAAAAAATCAATTTTGGGGGCTGAACATCTGGTACAACCTCAATTTTCCACTCTTTGGTCAAAATCGACTTCATATTCGGTCTTCTCGTCCAGGAAAACATGGAAACCGATACCTCAAAAGCTCATGTCACCAATATGTTGCTAAAACGAAAAAAGTACCTACTTTTACACACATTTTCACTCATAACACCCCTGGGTGTATTCCGATCGGGCTGAAAAGTTTCGGGACACAACTAGGGCCCAAATGGAGCATGTGTGCGAAAGAACGAATTTTTTAGACCGAAAATGAAGCCTGTACACGTGATACGGCGGACGGCGTACGGCGGACGGGGGACGGCGGACGGACATTGCATTTTTGGAATCTACGCACCTTGAAACGTAAAAGAAAAAAGTTTGAGGGGGTGTTATAAAAATTTTTTGCTGAGCGAATACATAGGTGTATTATTCACAGAATAATAAACCAAAAGAGCGTAGGTAAGTCGTGTTTGGGGTCAAAATTTGTGGAAACCAACAGGAATAGCTATTTCAATTATTGCACAGTTAAAAAAAACACAATAAATGAACAGCCAAAATTTCTGTAGGTATGTCCAATAGAATAATAAACCCATGTTACTTTGTAGCATTTTTTCCCGCATATTTAGGTATCTATTTCAACCCACCGTTTTGGTTTATTATTCTCTGAATAATACACCTATGTATTCGCTCAGCAAAAAAATTGTATAACACCCCCTCAAAATGTTTTCTTTTCCGTTTCAGTGCGTAGATTCCACAAATGCAATGTCCGTCCGCCGTCCCCCGTCCGCCGTACGCCGTACGCCGTCCGCCGTCCGCCGTACCACGTGTACCGGCTTCATTTTCAGTCTAAACAATTCGATCTTTCGCACACATGCTCCATTTGAGCCCTAGTTGTGTCCCGAAACTTTGCAGCCCGATCGGAGTATACCTAGGGGTGTTATGAGTGAAAATGTGTGTAAAAATAGGTAGCTATATATAAAATATATAAAATATATAATTTCATAAAAAATGAATTTTGAGATCTGAACCTTCGTTACAACCTCAGCCCCTCACTCTTTGGTAATCGACTTCATATTCGGCCTTTTCGCCCTAAAAACATGGAAATAGATACCTCCAACGCTAATTTTACTAAAATACAAAAACCCATAATTTTACACCCACGCTTTCCGACCGTTTTGTGTATACAGTTTTAAAAGGATATTGAGGTTCGGTCAAGGAAAGATTTGGTTCGCAACGTTTCGAAGATTTATTTCCTCTTTTTCAAGGGAGAGTTTCCATCATGAGTAGGGACACAGAGCACTATTGTGAGTACTAGAGAGGGCTGATGTTTTCACTGCTGGTTCAGCATATTAACCCTGAACTGTTCAGGAACACCTGAACACCTTTTCCTCCAGGTCTCCCGAATTCGCAAGGCAAGGGGAATTCAAATTTGATTTTTCCAATGATTTTGGTGGTAGTTGGGGATTAGAATGTAAGACCAATCCAACCAACCGAAATGTGCCAATCCCAAGCAGATCCAAATCCGACGGATTCTCCTACGACGAATATTTATTTTTCTATGATTTTTCAAAGATACTACCACTTCACATTTGGCACTACCTGCCTCACAATTGGCAAGGAGGTCCCGTCCAGGCGGGGCGGGTGCAATGATGTCACTCGTTGCCGAAATTTTGAAAGCTCATAGAAAATGAACTGTTCATTGTAGGTAGGAGAGTGTGGTTGCTCTCAAAATGCGTAGATCGGAACTTGAAAATGGGAAACTAATATAAACAGAAGTCATGGGTACTCCTCATTATGTCTCAAATGAAGCAGCTTTTGCAGCTAGACTATAGCATACTATGCTATTCTACCATAATTATTACAGGTACGTAGGTAATCCGCTGTCGAAGACGTAAAATATAAATTATTATTACAATATAATTTATCCATGAATAATTATGATATGCCATATAAACTATACACAACACAACATAAAATTACAACTGTTGGACCGTGATTTCTGAAGAATGATAAAAAAAATTGAAACAGTTTCTGGTGACTATCTATTTGAACTATTGTTACGCCACTGTGTAAATTCAGCCAAGGAATGGATGACTGTTGGGGTTCTCCTTATCAAGATGAGAGCAGCTTGTAAAATAATTGTACTTCTACTGTAGAACATGCCGTCTGAAATATGGAAATAATATTACCTTATATTAGTATTAGATAGGGGGGAAATATCTTATCTGCGGAAATTCTGTTATGAGGAGCGGTACAATCTCGGTCACTATTGTAGGGAATGTGACAACGTCTCGATAGGATTCGTCAAGTGATGTGGCCATGAACGGGAGTGCGGGAATATCGGGGGAGCCGGGTAGTGAGTTCGGTGCGAGAAATGACATCAGTACTCTTCGAAATTCTGGAAGTGTGCTTGATGACGTTGAACCGGATCGAGAGGGAAGCAGTGACGCGGATCTCGTAGATGTTGGAACCGGTGGTGTAAGGGGTTCAGCTGACGTTCCAGTTCAAGTGTCCAGTTGTAGCTTGGATTCTCCAGGTGATCTTGCACCGGACCTTGACGACAGTGGAGTTCGAGGGAGCGGTTTGACTGGTATTCAGATACCGTTGGTGGTGATCACCAGGGACGACGACGACGATTCAAGTGACAACACGTGGACTGGAAGGCGCCAAGAACGCTACGACAGCATCGGTTCAGGAACGTCCGCCGAGCTCTACGCAACGGCGTACAGCGCGTCGAATGACTACGAGTCTTCACTAGAAGATAACGATCTGTACACGGCATTCGACTGGACAGCAGCAGCTTCGAGCGGTTCCGAGCTCGATTTGGAGGCCTCCATCGCCGTTGATTTGGGATCCTCTTCAGACGACCTTTCACCGTTGCTGGACGAAAAAAAATCCCAGGTGACGACGTTCGTCGAAAAAGAAAGTCGTGAATCGTATGATAATAACAAGTTTAACAATCGCTCTCAGACAACTGGTGAGTCTTCTTCACGCAGTGAGTTGACTCGATCGTGTGTCAAAGACAAAGATTACGACCCAGTTAACGGAGTGACAAGGAGTCAGGAAGAAAACGTCTGTTTGCGACCAGACGAGCAGCTAAAGCCTTATTGTGATGAAGCAGAGCACGAAACGTCGAGTGATCAACAAAATCACGTGAACTCATCTGGTGACGAGTGCGTGGACCAGGTAGAAACAAAAACCAGTAATTCTGAAAGTACTGACCACGCTCAACTGGCCTGCCCTGACGTCAAAGACGTTTGGCCAAACACTAGCGGATCTGTCCATGCTGCAATAAACCTGAATCAAACAGTAAATATTAAAACAGAAAAAGATGTACCCATAGAACACCAGATTTCAAATCTTGATACGGAAAAAGTCGATTTATCAGAAAAGCCTAATGCGACGGCAATCGACCTAAATCCTGAACCAAATTCTGTGCTGATCTGTGATGAAACGGTAAACATACGACCCGCTCGTACTTGCACGAGTATTGACATTCCTCCGGAGATAGCTGTGATAGTAAACCTTCAGAGCAGGATATTACCTGATTGTTCTGTTCTTGTACGATCCGAGACAGAAATACCACGTGTAGGCTCAAGTGACGACATTGTACCTGACTCTACAGATGGAAATTCCACCGAGGAATTGGTGAGCGAAACGGAATACTTGCGAAATGGCGGTTTGACGCTGGAGGATCACGATATCACCGAGAAAAATAGCATCGTTTCTTCGAATAACAGTTGAGTATCCACATTCTACTGTTGCGTAGGATGCTTCTGCCTTCTATAAGTACCGCTTATGCATCCCACAGATTCTTTACTGATTCACTTACTATTTTCAACGATGAACCTTTGGGGTCAGCCAAGAAAACAATTTTTCAGCCGTAAGGGTTTTGCGTAGACAGCGACCTATACAGAAAACAAAATGTTACCCATGGGCCATGAGCGCGAAGCTAAAAATTGTCTAATGGCGTGACTAAAAGGGTATAGGTACAATGTTGCTTACGACGTTAGATAGCTTCTTGCTAAGAAAATTGAGCAAATCCCTGCACAACCATTTATTATTTTGTATAGAACACCCTTCTGTTACAGATCACACTTCTCTGTACAGAACACCATTCTGTTACCGATCACAGTTCTGTGTATGGATAACACTTATATATATTATGTGGATCGCAAGACCCTCCATGGCTTAGTAGGTACCTGATCCTCTACTCGTTACTAGGTACCTACCTAAATCACGAGTTAAATGTTGATAAAATAATTCTGTCAATGACAAATAGTAGCTAAAATGGCAAAAATAAACACAAATGAAGTTCTGAAGGGAAGCTGTTGATGTGGAGTGAACAATATTCAGTCCCGGTTGGGTTTCGATCTCGGGAACTTTGGCGTTCCAGTCCGTCGCTTAGACCACTGTGCTACAGCGCCAACCTGGCCGAGGGATCAATGATGGGCTCTCTCAACTCAGCTTGAGTATGCACGGCAAATTTACGGCAAAATTTATAGCAAATTTTATGGCAACATCGTAGAATGCTCCCGATGGTCTCAAAAATTGAAGAAAAAAACCAAACTCTTTAAAAATGTGAAAAAATCCACACGTCAAAATAAAATTTTCCGAAATATGGATACTCCGGATATTTCAACCCCTGTTTTCCACCTCTCAGAGTTGAGTGACAGTAATGCGAGCTTCGAGGACCAACTAGAGCCCAAACGGGACCCATATACCAAAGCTCGTGAATTTTGGTTCATGGGAACTGAGGAAAGAGCCGCGGACAGCGTATGGCGGATGGTTGACGGTGGTCGAGCGGAGATATTTTTATTCGATATTCGTATTCTACGCCCCTTGAGACGTAAACCATGAAATTGAGGGGGGGTTAAAAAGTGCATGGTCGATTCCTAAAGTTCGATATTGAAAATAATAACCCAAAAATAGGAGAGAATACATGGAATCCGTGGCCTTGAAAAGTTACCGCGTGGAAACTCTGAAGTTAAAAAACGCTGCAAAGTCCTTGTCACATGGGGTTTATTATTCTACAGAAATGTTGGCAGTACATTTATTGTTTGTTTCATGTGAAATAATTGAAATAGCTATTTCTGGTGGTTTCCACCAATTTTGGCCCCCAAAACACAAATTAGGTAGGTACGATCTTTTTTTTTTTTTTTCAAATTAACTTTGATCATTGGTAGTGCCATTTAATCGTCTTGATCCACGTGTTGACACTTTTTCTAGTGTTATTCTACAAACTGATGGTGATTTCAGACGGTTTCGCAGGTTTTTGACTCATACAAAATCAATTTTGGGAGCTGAACTTCCGGTACAACCTCAATTTTCCACTCCTTGGCCAAAATCGACTTCATATTCGATCTTCTCGTCCCCAAAAACATGGAAAACGATACCTCAAAAGCTCATGATACCAACATGTTGCTAAAACGCAAAAAGTACCTATTTTTACACACATTTTCACTCACAACACCCCTGGGTATATTCCGATCGGGCTGGAAAGTTTCGGGACACAACTAGGGCCCAAATGGAGCATGTGTGCGAAAGAACGACTTTTTTAGACCGAAAATGAAGCCTGTACACGTGATACGGCGGACGGCGGACGGCGTGCGGCGGACGGACATTGCATTTTTTGAATCTACGCACCTTGAAACGGAAAAGAAAAAAGTTTGAGGGGGTGTTATAAAAATTTTTTGCTGAGCGATTACATAGGTGTATTATTCAGAGAATAATAAACCAAAACGCTGCAAAGTCCTTGTCACATCGGTTTATTATTCTATTGGAGTTCTAGAGATTCTTGTTGGCTGTCAAATTTATTGTTTTTTTCATGTGGAATGATTGAAATAGCTATTTCTGATGGTTTCCACCAATTTTGGCCCCCAAAACATGAAATAGGTAGGTACGCTTTTTTTTTCCAGATCATCTTTGATCATTGGTAGTGCCATTTAATGGTCTTGATTCACCTGCTTACACTTTTTCCAATGTTATTATACACATTGATGGTGATTTCAGACAGTTTTCCAGGTTTTTGACTCATAAAAAACCAATTTTGGGAGCTGAACCTTTGGTAAAACCTCAATTTCCGCGTCTTTGGTCAAAATCGACTTCATATTCGGTCTTCTCGTCCCCAAAAACATGGAAAAAGATACCTCAAAAGCTCATGTTGCAAACATGTTGCTAAAACGCAAAAAGTACCTATTTTTACACACATTTTCACTCATAACACCCCTGGGTATATTCCGATCGGGCTGAAAAGTTTCGGGACACAACTAGGGCCCAAATGGAGCATGTGTGCGAAAGAACGACTTTTTTAGACCGAAAATGAAGCCTGTACACGTGATACGGCGGACGGCGGACGGACATTGCATTTTTGGAATCTACGCACCTTGAAACGGAAAATAAAAAATGTTGAGGGGGTGTTATAAAAATTTTTTGCTGAGCGAATACATAGGTGTATTATTCACAGAATAATAAACCAAAATCGCTAATTTCATAGTCGAAATATTACAGTGGACGTGATGACAGGCTGTCGCGTTATGGATTCAGCCGTTAAATTGTTATTTTTTTCATGTTCATCATCGTTATTACCTAGAACCTACTTAATGTAACTAGAATTTTAGAATTCGTGTTACGAAAATGCATTTTTCGAAGTTCCACAAGCTATGTGCTCTATGTACACTTTCGATCAGTAATGTGGTTCGTTCTGCGCATTCCACCCACACTCTCAGTAGGTAACCATGATTTTGCCTCAGGTATTAGGTACCTAATATCTGATGTACTTATATTCGGGATAATAACACATAAACGCATCTACAATAAACGCTGCAAAGTCCTTGTCACATGGGTTTAATATTCTATTGGACATACCTACAGAATGTTGGCTGTTCATTTATTGTTTCTTTCATGTGAAATAATTGAAATACCTATTTCTGATGGTTTCCACCAATTTTGGCCCCCAAAACGCAAATTAGGTAGGTACGCTCCTTGAATTTTTTTTTTTCAAATTATCGTTGATCACTGGTAGTGCCATTTAATCGTCTTGATCCACGTGTCGACACTTTTTCTAGTGTTATTATACAAATTGATGGTGATTTCAGACGATTTTCCAGGTTTTTGCCTCATCAAAAATCAATTTTGGGAGCTGAACATTTGGTAGAACCTCAATTTTCCACTCATTGGTCAAAATCGACTTCATATTCGGCCTTCTCGTCCCCAAAAACATGGAAAAAGATACCTCAACAGCTCATGTTACTAACATGTTACTAAAACGCAAAAAGTACCTATTTTTACACACATTTTCACTCATAACTCCCCTGGGTATATTCCGATCGGGCTGCAAAGTTTCGGGACACAACTAGGGCCCAAATGGAGCATTTGTGCGAAAGAACGACTTTATTAGACCGAAAATGAAGCCGGTACACGTGATACGGCGGACGGACATTGCATTTTGGTTTATTATTCTGTGAATAATACACCTATGTATTCGCTCAGCAAAAAATTTTTATAACACCCCCTCAAAATTTTTTCTTTTCCGTTTCAAGGTGTGTAGATTCCAAAAATGCATTGTCCGTCCGCCGTCTGCCGTACGCCGTACGCCGTCCGCCGTACCACGTGTACAGGCTTCATTTTAGATCTAAAAAAGTCGTTCTTTCGGACACATGCTCCATTTGGGCCCTAGTTGTGTCCCGAAACTTTTCAGCCCGATCGGAATATACCCAGGGGTGTTATGAGTGAAAATGTGTGTAAAAATAGGTACTTTTTGCGTTTTAGCAACATGTTAGTAAAATGAGCTTTTGAGGTATCGTTTTCCATGTTTTTGGGGACGAGAATACCGAATATGAAGTCGATTTTGGCCAAAGACGAGGAAATTGAGGTTTTACCATTGGTTCAGCTCCCAAAATTGGTTTTTTTTTTAGTCAAAAACCTGGAAAACTGTCTGAAATCACCATCAATGTGCATACTAACATTAGAAAAAGTGTAAACAGCTGAATCAAGACCATTAAATCGCACTACCAATGATCAAAGATGATCTGGGGGGAAAAAAAGTGTACCTATTTCATGTTTTGGGGGCCAAAATTGGTGGAAATCATCAGGAATAGCTATTTCAATCATTCCACATGAAAGAAACTATAAATTTAACTGCCAACAAGAATCTCTAGAACTCCAATAGAATAATAAACCCATGTGACAAGGACTTTGCAGCGTTTTTTGAATCTACGCACCTTGAAACGGAAAAGAAAACGCTGCAAATCCCTGCACAACGGTTTATTATTTTGTATAGAATACCCTTCTGTTACAGATCACAGCTCTATGTATAGATAACCCGTCTATATAATATAATATGTACTATTCTATGCATATTATGTAGATCGCAGACCCTCCGTAGGTTAGTACCTAACCCCGTACTCGTTACTAGGTACCTACCTGAATCACGAGTTAAATGTTGCTAAAATAATTCTGCCGATGACAAACAGTACCTAACAAAAAGAAACACACATAATGAAGTTCTGAAAAGAAATTGTTGATGAGGAGTGAAAAAAGTTGCAAAAGTACCTACCAACAAACTCCAGCCCCTTCTACGTAGATGGTATAATGAACCGTTGTGTAATAATTTACCGTTGAGTAATGATTTACCGTAGTAATAATTTACCCATCAATAATACTTCAACGTTTGTTCAAGTTTCACTACCTACCAACAAACTCAAAAAGAGCCATCATTTTTCAAATTAAATAATATCACAGAACAACCAACTCGACTTCATACTCCGCCAATATAATCAGGTGATCCCTACCAATGATTGGCCGTATTCACAAATTTCTATTGTGGGCGCGTCTCTGGTTACGAGATTTGGTTTGAATTGTATACAATTTCATTCACACTGGAGTCGAAAATGCCTGTCGGAGCAAACTTCGGGGCCTTACTGTGAACGAACGGCTGGACGTACGATGCTCCGGATGGTCTTAAAAAACTCGCAAGTTCAAGAACTATTTAAAACCGTAAAAATATTTACGTAAAAAAAATGGTATAGGCGTTTTGAAAATTTCAACCCCTATTTTGAACCCCTAGAGATGACTCACAGTAACGTCGAGCTTCGAGGACCAACTAGACGCCGAACGGAACCTATAACCCGAATTTCATCAATTTTTTTTCATGGTAACTAAGAAAAGTGGCCCGTACGGCGTACGGCGGACAGACAGAAATATTTTTATTGCAGTTTTGGATTCTACATACCTTGAAACGTAAACCATCAAATTTTGAGGGGGGGTAAGAATTTTTTTTTTCATGCTCGATTCCAATGGTTCATTATTGAAAATAATAAACCAAAAATTTTGAGGGGGTGTTATAAAAATTTTTCGCTGAGCGAATACATAGGTGTATTATTCACGGAATAATAAACCAAAAGTGCAAATCTATTTGCTCAAATCCAAAATTTGTGTTGTATTTCCATGTAGGTAAGGTATTCTGCAATCGAAGCTGACTTTTCAGGTTGTTATTCAGGAGCGAAAAATCCCCAAAAATGAGAAACAGCGAAGTTGCTTAGCAACGAAAAATCGGGTCTCAGTGAGTATTACGCTTACTTAATTTTATTTAAAATTGAAAGGGGTTTGGATCATGTACCTACCTATGGGTAGGTATTAAGAATGTAAAACAAACAATTTTGGACGATCTGGAGACGGTCAATTTTGTTTGGATTTGATTTATTATTCTGTGAATAATACACCTATGTATCCACTCAGCAAAAAATTTTTATAACACCCCCTCAAAGTTTGTTCTTTCCGTTTCAAGGTGCGTAGATTCCAAAAACGCTGCAAAGTCCTTGTCACATGGGTTTATTATTCTATTGGACTACCTACAGAAATGTTGGCTGTTAATTTATTGTTTATTCCATGGGAAATAATTGAAATAGCTATTTCTGATGGTTTCCACCATTTTTGGCCTCTAAAACACAAATTAGGTACGCTCCTTTTTTTTTCAATTTATCTTTGATCATTGTTGGTGCCATTTAATCGTCTTGATCCACGTGATGATACTACTTCCAGTGTTATTGTACAAATTGATGGTGATTTCAGACGATTTCCCAGGGTTTTGACTCATAAAAAATCAATTTCGGGTGCTGAACATTTGGTCGAACTCAATTTTCCACTCTTTGGTCAAAATCGACTTCATATTCGGTCTTCTCGTCCCCAAAAACATGAAAAACGATACCTTAAAAGCTCATGTTACAAACATGATGCTAAAACGCAAAAAGTACCTATTTTTACACACATTTTCACTCATAACACCCCTGGGTATATTCCGATCGGGCTGAAAAGTTTCGGGACACAACTAGAGCCCAAATGGAGCATGTGTGCGAAAGAACGATTTTTTTAGACCGAAAATGAAGCCTGCACACGTGATACGGCGGACGGACATTGCATTTTTTGAATCTACGCACCTTGAAACGGAAAAGACAAAATTTTGAGGGGGTGTTATAAACATTTTTTGCTGAGCGAATACATAGGTGTATTATTCACAGAATAATAAACCAAAATGCAATGTCCGTCCGCCGTATCACGTGTACAGGCTTCATTTTCGATCTAAAAAATTCGTTCTTTCGCACACACATGCTCAATTTGGGCCCTAGTTGTGTCCCGAAACTTTTCAGCCCGATCGGAATATACCCAGGGGTGTTATGAGTGATTGCATTTTAGTAACATGTTTGTAACATGAGCTTTTGAGGTATCGTTTTCCATGTTTTTGGGACGAGAAGATCGAACATGAAGTAGATTTTGACCAAAGAGTGGAAAATTGAGCTTCTACCAAATGTTCAGCTCCCAAAATTGATTTTTCGTGAGTCAAAAACCTGGGAAATCGTCTGAAATCACCATTAATTTGAATAGCAACACTTGAAAAAGTGTTAACACGTGGATCAAGACGATTAAAAGGCACTACGATTAATGTCAGAGATAATTTGAAAAAAAAAAAAAAAAATGCGCGTAGGTACCTAATTTGTGTTTTGGAGGCCAAAATTGGTGGAAACCATCAGAAATAGCTATTTCGATTATTACGCATGAATGAAACAACAAATGAACAACCAAAATTTCTGTAGGTATGTCCAATAGAATAATAAACCCATGTGACAAGGACTTTGCAGCGTTTTCGGATTCTACGTACTTACCTTGAAACGGAAAACATCACATTTTGAGGGAGGGGGGGAGTTTAAAAATTTCATGCTCGATTCCAAAGGTTCATTATTGAAAATAATAAACCAAAATTGGTTCTTCTTATATACGTAGGTATCCGCGCACGAAGTAGTTAGGCAAAGTTAGCAACCCGTATAGGTTATGCGGGTTTGCCTATGCGTAATTACAATCCTACTATGCCTAAATAGCATCCATAGCATCCATCGCACTATGGATCTTATACGCATAAATACTCCCAGGTTGCCAAGTTCGCGCAGCCTTCAGCCATGGCTCCAGTCTTCCAAATACGTTCCATCCATAGAAATGTTCATCCAATCAATCAAAATAAAACTAAAATACTACAATTATTTTTTTTTGTAAAACCACTACAAAAATGTACGAATATTTACTTTCCGTCGTAATAATCTTGCATTTACCGCAATCGACGTTGCTGCTCTCTAGCGTGGAGAAGTTGAACTGCCCTGAAGTTTACGTGTATTCCGGTTTATCACTTTTTCTCTGATAACAACAGTTGACAGCCAGCCAGCTATCCTTTAAATGCGTTTTTTCCCGTCGGTTATTTTACGGTTTTTAAACGAGTTCAGTGATCTCGCCGCTCATTATATGAAATCTAGGTGTTTCCGTTCCGACATTTCCCGTTGATAAGTTTAACCTCGAAGTAAGTAACAATGAACCAGCCATCAAAATGTTGACACATTGGCTATGTTTCTGTCTTCACTAATAAAGTTTAGTAAGTACCTAACTTCTTTGTCAGAATACTCCGTGCTTGTTATAGCAGCATGCTGACACTATAGCTGCTTTGGGAAATCCATTCCATATTCTGAAGGATTGCATCAGGAACGTGAATTTCAAACGACTTGTTCGACAAAGTCAACCAGTGGAACGTCCCACGTTCTAGTTCTATTTGGAAACACATTCTACCTATTTTGCATGCACTAAACCTTAGTAGGATAATTTTTTTGGTTGAGTTTTCTTTAGGCAAAATAGCGGCCAAACTTGGGAATATGAGCTTGAAGTTCAGGTTTATCATAATAAAAATAAGCATGCGTCATGCTGCCGTATGCTTCGTTTTTCATTTAGGTTTCCTGCTACTTTCATTTATATTTTTACTCCTGCAGCCCACCTGCTGAAGTGGATATGACAAGAAAGTATAATTTTTATGTGCTACGTTTTGTATGGAGTCTTAAGGGTTAGTTCCGCTGCTAGTAGAAGTACAGTTAACATAAATCTTGCGGAGGTCATGCTAGTGAGGACGGATTCCTCCGGAAGGTATGTTAAAAACATTTTTAGTTATCTCGACCATCTAAAAATGATATGTGTCAATAAGAAAGTCAAGAATATGGTTGGCATCCATCCTTGTTTGGGTTTGCCATTATTATTTCCACATCTGACTAACTGCTTTTAAAAACCCAGACAGCTGTTCGTTGTCCAGTTATGACCCCCAGCTCCCTTTATGGATTAATATAATACATGTTAAGACCTTCCCCAGAACAGTAAGTTAACCACAGCCAGAGAAAACGTGAAGAAACTGATAAAAAACTGGGTCTGCACCCCTTAACATAATTTCAGATATTACAGAGTTCCTAAGAGATAAGTTCATTAGGGAACGGCCATATCTTTTGGCCACATCTAAGGCGAGCAGCTAAGATGCTATCTTTGGATGCTAACCAATAAGTCCGGTTTGACAGAAGTGGTGGGGGTAGGAGTGAATTAAAAAGTAACGTCACTTAACTTAGCACAACACGAAATCCATTCAGCTTCAGTAGGTATACTAGTATCCGTAGGTATACTCACTTTTTTATCCTAAGTTGATATCGCAACAATCTAGCAAATTCTTTGAAAGACGCTTGGAGTAACTTTGAAAGACGCTGGCGATGGCGAGGACCGATGACACATGACGCGTTAAAAAAACGACAAAACGCGGCAAAAAGCTGTGCACTGTTACCCCTGAGTAAGGTTAAAGACGATTCCTAAAGTTTGTCCCCTGGGAGATAACGCGCCTTAAGTATAAGGCCGAATAAGTCGAACTTGAGGAAATAAGTTTGAACTTGGGCGACGCGCATGCGCAGTTGAGATAAATCCAAACACATCTTCCCGACTTTAGTCTTTAGGAACTCTCTAGTGTAAACATAAAATGGCGGATCAAGCGTTCTTGCAGTGTACTATTTCGATGTTCATTTTTGAAAGGTTATTCTTTGCCTTAGAGTTCCCTATGTGTCTTGGGTTATGTCCTGGTTTTGGTGGAATGCTCCCTCGGATGTTTGGATTTTCTTTGTTTGGCCTTCATTGTTGCCGGTTCAAAATGGCTGGTTATCCTGTAGTGTGCCAGTAACATTTTTGTTCAGCCTATGGGAGAAATTTGCATAATGATTCAATAATGCATAGTTTTGTCTTCCACCTCAGTCTGGCATTTGGCGATGCGCATGGGTCGGAACAGTGCTGACACCTCGGACCAATTACGTGATCAAAAATTAGAATAGTTTTATATCATTTTGGGGTTGAAACGTGGATTTCACGTTGTGCACGTCCAGACGAAAGTTACCTATTGATTTTGATGAAATCCAATTGGAACCATCCGAGGTCTTCTCTCCAAATTTCAGCTCATTATGGCCATTCTTTTGAGTAGATATGCGCGTGGTAAGGATTTGCAGACAGAAACGGAACCAAATTTTTTCATAAACCTCTAAAAAGCAACAGGGAATTTCGATTGTTGGATCGCTAGGCTTCTGTTACCTACCTTGTTAGACTCGAAAGCAAAACATCTGGTGTCTAAAGTCACTAGTACTCAAGGGCTGTTGGGGCCCCTAATGCAAGTCTGTGGTGTCATCAGTTCAAACACCCTCTTCTGCTTACGGCAGAATCCTCCAAACCGCAACTGGAACTTGTTGATAGATGATAACTTGTTGATGATCAACTTCCTTACTCCAAGCACCTTCCTATGTTGAACAGGCTGTAGTAAGTTACTTTCAGTTCAAATATAATATTTATGCCGAAGAATGTCCTATTGTGGGCAGAGAAATGTTCGTAGAACCTCCTTGTGAACTTCGTTGGCATTGCTTGCATTCAACGGTCGCCATTACTTCCCTGAAAATCCGCAAGGATTACTCAGTGTAGTCTCCTTTTGAGCAGGTTCCAGTAAGTGACGTGGATGATCGTTACAACTCACTTCTCAAACTAAAGAGAGCCGTCCTCCAATCAGTCCTTGCAGATCTGGGTAGCATGAATAATATTATTTACCTTATTCCCTATTTTAGCTTCACAGTAGCTGTAAATTTTTCATCATAACCAGAGTGTCTGGAACCTTTAGCTGTGTGAGAGAGTGAGCATGGCCATTTATCATTTTATTTGTCTCCTAGTTTTGCAAATTTTTTTTTAAATTGCTGTTTTTTATAGCACGCCATGGTTGTTATTTGATCATCTCAACTTCCTTGTCTTGCTCTGCTGGTTCCTTCTGTCCCATACTGTGGGGGCCCCCTTCGTTTTGTATGAGATCAGAAGGTGAAGGGTATTAAATTTTTCTGTATCATGGCTGTGGTTTCTTACCAATCAAGCCCTAGTTAGGCTAATGACCCAGTGTTACCAGCCCGTGCTCGAACTATGTAATCTCAAACAAGCAACTCTGAAATACGCTTTTTTTTTGCATTGACCCAGTCAATCCTCATTTAGCTTATCTCTGGTAGCCTCTACAATACTGTGTGGATTCAAACGGAGTGCTCAAGTGACAAAACAAACCGCGGTGTTGAAACCAAATCGGTTGGGAGGGCAGTATTAATTTTATGTTTCACTGGTCGCTGGTATATTACTATATACCTACTTGAGAACAAATCAGTGGACACTTGACATTGGTTGGTACTCAAACATGATCACATCAGAAATTGGCCTTTACATAATCTAATCCCTTATTAAAACTGAATAAATAAAAATCCTTCTAATGATTTTAGAAAAGAATAGGCCTAAAAAGTAATAAAAAATAATAATAGTACCTATTTACTTAACTACTATTTAACATAAGTTAACTTAGGGCCGGTTTATCAATCACATTTGCAAACCCGATTAAAGCCTGACTTAAGTCAAATCTCTCTCCCTCGCATACCCGTTTATCAATTCATTTTAGCAGCTGATTATCGCTAATCAGTGCCTATCTTTAACTGGAGATCGAAGCTGTAGTTAATTTATAGCCTAGCCCAAGAATGATTAATTGAATGGATGGCGGGCCGATTGTGCAGAAGTCTCTTAATGCGGTGAGGGAGGAAAGATAATGGAACTGAAGGTGGTTTAAAAAGCCGAAACCGGTCTTCCATAATAAAAAATTGTTAGCAGAATAGGTCATCATCTTTCTTCCCTCACCTCATGAAGAATGATCAATCATGACCCAGGCACTGAAGTCACACTGGATTTAAAATTGTATGCTGCTTCCAAGGTACCTAAATATTAAATTAGAAGAATTAGCTGTGATTATTGGATGAAGACGAGACAACCAAATCGCTTTATACACTGGTTTTTGGTTTATTATTCTGTGAATAATACACCTATGTAATCGCTCAGCAAAAAATTTTTATAACCCCCCCTCAAACTTTTTTCTTTTCCGTTTCAAGGTGCGTAGATTCAAAAAATGCAATGTCCGTCCGCCGTACGCCGTCCGCCGTATCACGTGTACAGGCTTCATTTTCGGTCTAAAAAAGTCGTTCTTTCGCACACATGCTCCATTTGGGCCCTAGTTGTGTCCCGAAACTTTTCAGCCCGATCGGAATATACCCAGGGGTGTTGTGAGTGAAAATGTGTGTAAAAATAGGTACTTTTTGCGTTTTAGCAACATGTTGGTAACATGAGCTTTTGAGGTATCGTTTTCCATGGTTTTGGGGACGAGAAGATCGAATATGAGGTCGATTTTGGCCAAGGAGTGGAAAATTGAGGTTGTACCAGATGTTCAGCTCCCAAAATTGATTTTGTATGAGTCAAAAACCTGTGAAATCGTCTGAAATCACCATCAGTTTGTAGAATAACACTAGAAAAAGTGTCAACACGTGGATCAAGACGATTAAATGGCACTACCAATGATCAAAGTTAATTTGAAAAAAAAAAAAGATCGTACCTACCTAATTTGTGTTTTGGGGGCCAAAATTGGTGGAAACCATCAGAAATAGCTATTTCAATTATTTCACATGAAACAAACAATAAATGTACAGCCAACATTTCTGTAGAATAATAAACCCCATGTGACAAGGACTTTGCAGCGTTTTTATTTATCTTTTCCCACCATGAGTGGGGTCGTCCACTGGCAGCGTACTCGAGCGGCGCGGCGCTTTGCGCTACACAAGCGGCAACGAGCGACACGCGCTACAGATCCAACTACATTGAGTTTGTTATATGTGGTATCGTCCACTGGAAGCGTGTTCGAGCGGGCGGCTACGGGCGTACACGAGCGGCAACGAGCTACAAGCGGCCGATCCAAAAAAAGTTGGATCTGCCGCTCGTAGCAGCTCGTGCAGCTCGTTCAATTCTATTGCTTTGGTAGGAATCCCTACGAGTTTTGGTACGAATTCCACGTAAATAAACATAGCAAACGGACGGTTCACCGGAACACCTACCTACCTTTGTACCATATCCCTGGTCATTTCGAGTCAGTTCACGCGAAAGCCCCGTTCTGAGTAGATGAAAATTCCCCTCTACGCAGAAAATGGACCATAACACCGACAAATTAATTAGTGCCATTCATTCTCATACGCCTCTCTGGGATATGAGAGACAAGAGGTACCATTCAAGCCAACCAACTTTTCAAACTCAACTTTTCAACTTCAATTTCAACCAACATGTTCTTTGATTTAACATTCGTTTTCGCAAATGGTTGCTACTTTCAAGGAAATAAAATTCCTCTGGGTCCATGACGAATAAAAAGGAAGTCCCCACTTTCCTTGAATACACTTCCTTGAAAACAAGCTGAAGCCCGACGCGCGAAGGCGCTTGCAGTGGACGACCCCTTTCGCTCGTAGCCGCTTGTTAGGTTGCCGCTTGTGTCGCGTGTAGCGCCGCGCCGCGTGAATACGCTTCCAGTGGACGACCACCCTGAATGCTAGAATGATCCAAATGCTTCTTTTGTTTCGTAACCTATTCAAATCAACAACAAATTTTATTTCTTGTAATTCGGGTAGTTATAGAATAGTGCGGAATGCTATTCCCTATAACCACTCAAGTTGCAGTGTTTATACCTAGTAACCAGATCAGGCTGGTTATGTTTCCAGAAATTAGTTAAGAGTTGTGGAAAGGAGGGCGTTGCAGACGTTTCTCCTCCACAGAATAGAATGAGCTTCTGTTGATAACTGTCACTCAGCATAACCAGACCACTTGTACCTCTACCTTTGGTGGCTCTGCCTGGCCACCAAAGTGCATCCAACTTTGACAGAAAGCAAGCAACGCTCTCTTCCACGACTCTTTCTCCTCCTTATCGTATAGGTAGTTAGTTTTCTACTTCAGTTGAAAGGTAATGTGTTTCCTGGAAATGGGAGTCTGCTTGTGGGAAGCACTAATATTGAGATATCAAAGGCTTTTATTAAATCAGTGGGTATCATATTCCAATGACAGTTACATATTTGTGATAATTTATCAAATTTTAGCCGGCAGATCAAGATTCAACGCTAGACTCCAATGCGTAAATGAATAATGAATGCAGTGCAGAACCCGTTGTACCAATCAGCCTATGGAGAATTGACTTTCGTTACATCAGGTATCTGCTGTCTTGTCTGCGATGAGGCCAGGGCTGATGGGTGCATGTGGTTGGCCTCTGGAATCCATGTTTTTGTACTCGTTTCCACTAAACACATTACCGGTATTTCAATACCTGTTGATGACACCTAGAGCCTTGTTATCTGTTATGGTCCGCCTTCTTATTCGATTTGGTTTGTTTCAGTTAAAGACAAATTGACAATGAGAAGACGTAGAGACGATGGGGGCGGGGACCAAGACGAAGCTGAAGAACAGCTGATGGTCGATGAGGAACGACGGGGTTCGGAAGATGGATCGCATTTAGAAATCCGAGGTGACGAGTGGAATATTGCCCTACTCCTCATCCTTTACCTCCTGCAGGGCATCCCGTTGGGCCTATCTGCTACCATACCTATGATTATCCAGAACAAAGGCGTTTCCTTCAAGGAGCAGGTACGACTAAACTTGTGTCACCTTGAAGATTGCTTAGCTTCCAATTTGGTAATGTATTGCAATTCGACTGCACTGCAATTCCCTGTAGATTGAACTATCGTTCATATAACATGATGTTCGATGTGTTATAACATTGTTTGTTCGAGATGTAGAGTGATAACTGAAAGGTAAAAGGAATAATGGGGAATTTCGGTAAAGAAAAATTTCTTGGAAAAAACATTCATAACTCTCGGAAAAATGATGGTTTGAATTGAAGATAGTTTTCAAAAATAAGCGAAATTATCGAATTTCCAAAAAACGCGAAGCTGTTGAAATGGGTCCAAAATTTTCAGAACGTGAATTTTTGAAAATTTTCTTATAGGCAAATCCGTTTCAGAACATCCTGAATTCATCCCGATTTATTTATCCTGAATTCATCCAAAAATTTATATGTGTATAATATATGAATATGTATTTGTTTGGGTGTCACTCTAGACGATATCTGACCGTGGGTATATAATAAAAATGCCAGATTTCGTCAAAATGTTCGTATTCCCTAATAATAGGATGAGTTCGAAGATGAGCAATTTTCAGAAATTCTAAAGGGTAAATTTGAGTTTTTAGGGATCAAAAATCGGTAAAAACGGCTAAAATGGCGAACAGTTTATAAAATCACTGAAAGTTGTATGGAAGGGTGAGTAAAGACAAAAATACCATTTCGGTTGCTTTCATACAGAATAGGGGTAAAATTAGATTTTTGAGCCTCAATTGGTCTTAAGAGCTAAAATCAATTGGTATTAAGAGCTAAAGTCAATTGGTATTAAGAGCTAATATCAATATTAATTCCCTTGACGTTGTGTGGGGTGGTGATTAACAACGGAGGGACTATTTTGATGATATCAGTATTTTTCTCAAAAAATTGTGGGTCAGATTTGACTTTGTAAGAGTCGAAAATGGGTAAAAATTGCTATGGTTTCTCGCTGTATCATGTTTTGACGACATAATATGTAGTGTTATTATTTCTTTGAAAATTCGCTCTTATAGCCATGCTGCATTACTGGAAGTTTCCTAGTTTTTTAAAAAAGGGTGGTTGAATGTAAAAATGGGGCAAGAAATGACGTACCAGGTCTGTTGACATCTGATTGGCTATTGGCCCCAAGGAGGCGGAGCAAAGCTTCGGAGGCTCTCAATGCTGGCAGCCTTCAAGAACCTTTGCAGTGACTTGCATGAACCTCCCCTCAGTTTGATTTTGAGGACATGTTTTTTAATTTATTTATAAATTTGCTGTTCGATCCATCTATTGCGGTTCTGTACATCGTTCACAGTGGTGCACTGCCTCTTCAAGTGGGATTTGAGTTGAACTACTCGGCGATTTACCTGATACGTCATTTCTAGTTGATACGTCATTTCTTCGGATCAACTTGATATACAGGAGACCTATTGAAACTTTTTCGTCCATAGGCTGAATTTAGCTTCACCATGTGGCCGTTTTCTCTGAAGCTACTGTGGGCCCCGCTAGTCGATGCGCTGTACTTCCCATCGTTTGGGCGCAGAAAAACATGGCTAGTCCCTGCCCAGTACCTCATCGGCTTCTTTATGATCTTCTTATCATTCCACATCAACACCTGGCTCAGCGCAGAAAATCCTCAGGTATTCAAATTTTGCTTTATTCTCATGTAGCAGTTGTGAATGATTGAAATGGATCATTACAATAGGTAAACGCCTGTTGAATTGGATTTGGTCATAGATGGATTGTGTGCGTTATCTTTCAGGTCGGGTTTTTGACGTTATTATTTTTTGCCATGAACTTCCTGGCTGCCACACAAGATATAGCTGTTGACGGTTGGGCTCTAACAATGTTGAAAAGGTAGTTACTTACTATGTTTACATAAGTTGCCCTCATCGTACTCGAACATTGCAGAGTTACGAATCATTGCCACGCTGTGAATTTTCTCCAGTCGTCCTGACGTTTTCCAATATACATTTCCAGGCAAAACAAAAGTTTGGCCTCAACCTGCAACACCGTCGGGCAGACCGCTGGCTTCTTCCTGGGCTACGTGGTTTTCATGGCTCTGGAATCTGCTTCTTTTTGCAACAGCTACTTGAGATCAGAGCCTTTGGACGAAGGAATGATTTCCCTCCCTGGTAATTTTGGCCTCCATTTTTTTTCTGGGATGAGCATGCTACACTTTTCTTTGAAAACTTGACGGTTTTGTGGATATCAACTTCAAACTGGGAAACAGAGTTACTGACACTTGGTTGATTATATCATAAGTCTAATTCATACTGCCAAGGTATAAGACAGTTTATTTGGGAAGAAATTATGTTAGGAGGAACTGACTACAGACATACTTAGGGATGGGTGTCATTAGCCAACGTAGACCTTTTTCTGTTCTAAAAACCACTTGAAAGAGAATTTCAATGAGTTTGCTAGTTGTTATTAGATTGGTAATTAGATGGTGGTATATGCCAAAGTTGATCACAGTTTCGATGAAATCGCGACTGAAGTTTTCTCACTACAGCAGCCGTTCTTGCTCGAAAATTATTGTAATCAGCCCCTAGACGTGTGTACGTATGTCTTGAGTCGAATGGCGGTGTCAGAGTAACTGGGTTGTGGCGCTAATTACGTGGTTTATGTGAATCTCAAATATTGAGAAACGAGTTACTATGCACATACCTGGCGCGATTTGTGTGATTTTTGACTCTTTCTTCATAGAACACTACTGTGGTAAAAGAAACAATCACAGAAAAAATAAATATTGGAAAACTACTAAAGATGAACACATCGTTGATTGCAGGCGGGCATCCCTTTAGTTGAACGGTGGTTGCTTTGGTTTGTGTGGGGAGGGGGGGGGGGGGGTTGTTGGTGGTCCGTGTATTTGAAAATCCTGACTCGTATATTTAGCCTTGCTCCGTGACGTCATTGAACCAAATGTGAGCTGAGTTTCACACTGAGCGACCGAAAGTGCCTGGAACCAGGTTTCGAACCAGTGGCGCTGCAGATTGCGTAAATAAAAGTAGATACCTACTTGTCAAGGAGTATCGATTGATACCAAAAACTCCATTTTTGAAATGTTGGTGCATAACACCGTCCAGTTGAAAAATTCAAAGCGATTTTTCTTTTTTTTCACCACTACAGTGACAGAAGGAAAAATTCAGGTGGCATGGGTTGGTTCAGGTGTCGGCAGAATTGTGATACATATCTTTATCATTTAAAAAATATATATTTGTATGATCAACTTTTTCTTCTCAGTGGTAATTATTAGGCCTCCCAAAATCCCTTATCTGCCTCATAATCACTCCACACACTAATATAATAGGGGAACCAACAGGATAAATGAGAACCGACAAAAAACCAATTGTAAGATGTATGAAAGAAGCAGGTGGTTGATAACATGATAAGGATAACTACTATCAGTGTTCCTGCAGATCAATGTTCCTTGACATTGTGTGATGTAGGTATGAAGGTGAGTCAAATAATAGTGAAATTGTGGAAGGATCAGATGTTTCTAGTAAAAATATTAATAATTCATCAAAAATGGGAACACAAATCGTGTCTGAGTAAAAAATGAAAATCATTGGCTGGTACACATCAAAAGGAAAACACAAGACGTTTTTAAAACACTTATACCCATCCCTAGGTATACTCATGATTTTTATTCATTGGTCAGAAGGGTGGAGAAAACAATAAAAATGAGCTAATCGCATGGAAAATAAAAAATGAAAAAAACTTGGTTCATTTTAGTAGCTGTAATACATGATCACCCGGTAACACGATCAAACAATTAAAAATAAGAAACTCATCCATTTAGAAATTAACATTTTGAATATGGGTTGGCCTGGTGGTGAAATTCATTCGTAACCACACAAGAAAGTCGGGCATCTGGCGAAATCTACTGTTATCAATGACTTTTGAGTGACTGGTGAGTTCAGTCATTCCCGCTTCCGATTTTTTTTTTTTGTAATGCCTTCCTTGTTTTTTGTTTTTGTTTCCTCAATTCATTTTGGTTTGGTCAGTTATCACTGTATGGATACTAAAAACAGTGGAATGTTGAGGGTTCGCTTGTTTGTGTGAGGTGTGCTCTGACCAATCGGAAGCTTTGGAAAACCATATCTCTTAGTGCGCCTCCAAACATATTAATGTTGGTTAATTTTTAAAAAGCAAGGGATGATATTTTTTGGAGGAGCACTCTTTTTCACAACTTTCAAGCTGCTAATCTATAGATTAAAAAATACCACTGAAAATCATGTGAGTCATGGTACCCCTTTACCACTCAAATGTACGAATTTTAGATTGTTTCCAATAAAGCCAAGGGGAAGGCGGGCCTATGTGACTTGGAGGGCTCAAGTGGGTCAGCTCCCTCCATAGAATCTCCACCGGCTCCAACGGCCATTGAAGGACCGGGGGAGGATGGAAAGTGTCCGATATGATGCGCTCTCCTTACCAGGCTCGCCATTCTACTGATCATTCTCAAGTCGATGACTTCTCTCTGTCACCTTACCATCCTCCTAAAACCTCTCATAAAAGATCCCAAAGTGGTGGTCACCTTCCCGGCCTAGCCGATGTGGTGGAAGCTTTCTGGGCACAACCCCTAGCATTCAAAGTGGTGGAAACCTTCCTGGCCTAGCCATAGGTGTAACCTTTCTGAATGCTAGCCATCTCACGCCTTGCGCTCTCCATCTCAGCCTCACGTATCCAAGTCTTACCTCAAACTTCTTATTACCAAAATGTGCATAGCCATTATAGTTTTATATGTATCTTATTTTTTTATTGGCAAGAATGAATGGATGTGTTTTCTCACTTCCTTCTGGAGGTTGGAGGCCTGTTGGTATGGATGTCTGGTAGGTACCTCCTAAAGAAATTCTCGCGTGGCATGAACAGTAGACATAATGCCCGAACCGAACATTTGCTTACGTGTTTCTCTGAAGGCTTCCTGTACTTCTGGGGCATGGTTTATCTCCTTGTGACGACTTTGGTGGCGTTCATCAAACGAGAAGACCTGGACATAGGAGGTGAAGCTCCTTCTGTTAGAGCCGCATTCGGAAGCTACCACCTCCTCCTGCGCATTCTCAAATTGAAAAATATTCAGTGGTTTGCACTGATTCTTCTGACGGGCAAGGTAAACATCCCCTCGCAGTTTTCATCCAACCGTTCATCAGTCTACCTATATATTATTCTTCTGTTCATCGCAATTCTTTCTTTTAGATTGGGTTCGCAGCATTTGATGGAGTGACGTCCCTCAAGTTCATCGAAAAGGGAGTGCCAAAGGAGAAACTGGCCGTTCTTGCAGTACCGATTGTTCCCCTCCAGATCATCCTTCCCATTATAATCACAAAAATGAATCATCCGCGACGCCCTATGGATCTCTACCTCAAGGCTTTCCCTTACAGGTTTATGTTTTAAATTTCGGTTGTTGTTTCTGTTGGAGGTATTGATTGAGTTTAATAGCAAAGTTGAATCGTTGGGATAATGCATTTTTTGTTTTCAGGTTGGCATTCAATTTAGTGGGTGCCTTGTTTGTGTACGTGACACCTATGATAGTCAAAGCGAACACAGACATTCCGTTTTACTACTACATCTTGCTGACAGGGATTCTCGCTTGTCACCAGGTAAGTTCACTAACAAGAATCAGAACACAAAGTACCAGCTGTATTTAAACATTTAAGTTTGGGAACCGCGGTACCTCATGGCTTGGCTTAGGAGGAGACGTTCGCTTCTTAGCTGCATCATACAATAAGATCAGGACTTTTGATTCACTGCCACTAATGTCACGCATTAGTTGCTACCACTAGCTCAGGATTTGTTGCACATGTTCAGCCGAACGTATGTGTGTCAAGTGTTACCTAAAGATTTCAAATTACCTGGGCTCCCTGACATTTTGTTGTGATTAAGAGCTATAAATTTTACTTTCCTACTTCTGTTGTCCTTCAGTGGGGTATGTGCACGTATTCAATTTTTTTTTTTTTAATTTACGTAGATTACATCCTGAGAGTTCTGACAACAGTCGCACTGTCCTATGATAAATAATTCGTTTTCTATGATTTTTCAAAGTTTCAACCACTTCTGACGTCATTGCACCCCTCTCGCCTGAGCAGGACCCCCTGCCACTGTGACGTCAGTTGAAACTTTGAAAAATCATAGAAAAAGAAGTACTTATTGTAGGACAGTGCAATTGGCGTCGAAGTTCTCAAAATCATATAAACCGCTTTTGTGACCCATGCACATACCCCATATGGTAGATTTAATCAGTGGTAAACAAACATTGAAAGAAGAAAAATGTTTATTTGGAACATTTTATACATAATGTCGAGAACGGAAAAAGATAACAAGCACTCTTTCGGCGGTCACAAAAAAAATACGTCCAAGATAAGGATAACACATCCATGATGGAGGATAAGTCTCTTGTGAGGGCTCATTTCCCATCTAAGAAATAGTGCCAAGAGATACGTGGTGATCGATGCAGAACAGAAGCAAATCACTATGCTGATTTATTTATAAAATATGTACAAGTAGTCATGGAGAGTTAAACTGCACTACAGATACGGCTTGGCCACCATATTGACATGGAATTCGGAGTTAGATAGGTTAGGGTGGCTCTGCTGTATTCATAAAATTGTTAGGTAGGCTTTGGTGCTATTCGGATTGACTAATTTTCTGTTAAAATTACCATACCTTCTGTAGTACTATAGGAAAGAAATAACCCTTTTATATTTCATAGAACCTTTAGATTTAACACTAAACCTTCTGTTGTCAAACGATTCTGAAACAATCCAAATCAAGATTACCATATCTGCTGGAGGAATCTGTCGTCACTAACTGGTTTAGTACAGGAGGAGAGTACTTTTGATGAAAGGACGTCATCAGGCCGTCGGGAGAATACTAGTGTTTTTCGTCCCTATTTATGTGAAGGGGGAAGTGAAAGGACGTAACACAGAAACACCTTTTACTGCCCCTTTCACATAAATAGGGACAAACTGACTAGTATTCTCTTGACGGCCTGATGATGATGTCCTTACGTTGAAAGCCCTCACCTCCTGTACTGAACCAGTTAGTGACGACGGATTCCTCTGGTAGATGTGGTAATTTTACTCCTAAAACGAGCAGAAATAACCCTTTAGATTTAATACCAATCTGAGTTAAGTTGAATCTGATTCAGCATTTCCAATCTTCACACCCTCTGAGTCAGCCTAAATCTAATAATCCCCTCTTATTACCTATCCATTTATATTATCCTAGCCCCACTCCATACTGACTGAGAAGATCACGACTTGCAGGTTCACGTTGGGATGAGGTTTCGACTGGCATTACTGCAGGAACAGTGTTTTGAGTGATGGAGCACTGTGAAATCTGTGTCACAATGTTCAGCTTGAGTCTTGATTCGTTTAATGCCAAGTGACGGACGCCCCCCAAACCTTCGGGAGCCCTTTTCATTGTTTTCTCTCCGTTTAATATTGAACCTTGACTTTCAGGTAACCACATCTGCGATGTTCGTCCAGCAGATGGCGTTTTTTGCTATGGTGTCGGATGCCAATGCTGGGGGTACTTACATGACCCTCCTCAACACTCTTGCCAACCTTGGTGGGACGTGGACCTCGACGACTGCTTTAGCGGCAGTTGACAGCTTCACGTATCGCTCCTGCGTTGGAAGCAATCTCACAGCCACCAACGACTGTTCCGTTCCAGCCTTGAAAACCGTAAGCTGCAGCAGATTCCTTGTTGATTTCAAATATTTTATTACATTTGCAGTATATTTTATTCTTATTACGTTGTATCTTGGATGTGCATATTATAGGAACCGTGGTACTATATTCCACCCATGTTTCTTTCAACACTTTCTGGAGGGGAGCTTTGTTTGGTGAGCAAAAAGCTGCTCGCCAAACAGAACATTTGAATTCTGAACTCGGGTACATAGAGTTGCTTGGCACTTCGAAACTTGTGATGGGGAACTATCTATAGTACTCGTTTTTGGGGGGCCAAAATTGGTGGAAACCATCAACAATAGCTATTTCAGTTATTGCACATGAAAGAAACATTAAATGAACAGCCAACATTTCTGTAGAATAATAAACCCATATGACAAGGACTGCAGCGTTTCTGGAATATACTATTGGAAGTGGGGGTGCAATTATACACTAGCGCTCCTTGGCGAGACAGTTGTAACTAACGGCTACGCCGTCTTTCATTGTAAAATTAACTTCTCACCTTTCAGCAACACGCTCTAATAAAACCTACGATAATTTATACTCTCCTATTACTTTGTTAGTGAAGTTCCTGATTCTCTTACAGGTTATTCGGCCCAGTGTTTCCGATTAAGTGTTTAGGACTGTGTTGTGCTGTTAGTGGTTCGGAAAGTTCGGAAAAAACGCATTTTATCCACGTGCGGAATAGTAATGGCGAACGCGAACAGCAGCGCTCCACTTCAGAACGTGAAACCGTTTGATGGTACCGGCTTTACGGAATGGGAATTTCGCTTGAGGATTCACCTTGAGAGGAAAGGTTGTTTGAAAGCTCTGGATGGAAAGGACATGAAAGACACATCCATTGACGAGAAGGAATGGAACCGAATTGATGTGCTGGCTCGAGATACCATTGTCCAATGGCTCGCCGACTCAATTCTGGGAACAGTTTGCACGTGTAAATCCGCCAAGGAGATGTATGATTCTTTGAAGTCAACCTATGCTAGGCAAGGTTTATCAGCTCGAGTCGACCTAAGGAGAGAATTAATGGGAATGAAATTTATTCACGGAAGGCTGATGGATTTCCTGGAAAAATTCGAGCGGATAGTAAGTCAGCTGCGAGAATGTGGGGACAAGATGGAGGACAGTGAAGTCATCGCACAACTTCTCACATCTATGCCCGAAAGGTATCAGGCGGTCACTGTTTCAATTGATATCCTTTTCACTACTCATCCTGATGACGTCACACTTCAATTTGTGCGACGGAAATTACTCCAGGAGGAAACGAGGCAGATTGGAAAATCAAGTACCGACAATGATATCAATGAATCAGTTTTCTACGGAGGACGTGGCAGGAGGAATGGAAGAGGCGGGATGCAAAATGGGGGAGGGAACAGAAGCAACTCGACCTCAAATCACCAAAGGAACTCCCATTTCCCTTTTCGATGTCATGCATGTGGTGAAGAAGGACATATGCGGAAAGACTGTAAGAAAAATAAAATAAAATATTGTAATTGTAATTGTGCGGAAAAGAAACACGATGATTCGGATGATGAAATCTCATTTTTCTCATCGCTGGTTGTTGAAGAGGGCGCTACCGTCGCGGAAGTCTCACAAGTTGTTTTCGGTGACAACAACGAAGGAGAGGTTGTCGGTTTGACCTGTGATCCGGATTCCATCCAAATGATTGCCGATTCAGGTGCTACTAACCATCTTATCAGTTCGGAATTCGGTCGGTATCTTATGGACGTGGAAGAAGTACACATTTTCATTAACGTCGCTAAAAAGGGTCATGCTATGATAGCATCCAAACGCGGAACTCTATACGTGGAACATGGTGGAAAACCCTTGAAGATAACAGACGTTTTGTTATGTGAGGACTTGAAGTGCAACCTGTTATCAATTCCAAAAATCGAACAGCAAGGTTTTCAAGTAGTTTTTGAACGTGGAAAAATCACAATAAACCGCAACGGAAAAATGCTGATACAAGGAAATAGCCGCAGAAACTTGTATGTAGTTACATTTCAGCCTCAGTCAAAAACACCAACAACGTACTGTCAACACAAGAACAGGACCTTATGCACAGAAGGATGGGACACTCGTCGATCTACCCTCCTAAATCTATTTGTTCCGTTTGTCTCCAGGGAAAACAAACCCGCCAACCGTTTTCCTCTACACCTGCAGACAGGAAAGCAAGACAGGTACTGTCGACTGTGAGCTCGGATGTTGTTGGCCCGTTGTCTCCCCCAACACACGATGGAAAGAGGTATTTCGTGACATTTATAGACCATTACACCCATTTCACTTGTGCCTACCTGATGGAAAATAAGTCGGAGGTATTGGAAAAATTTCGTGAATTTTCAGCTCACGTGAAAAATCTTTTTCAGCGGAATATTAGTCGTCTACGATGCGACAATGCGATGGAATATAAGTCACAAGCTTTCAGGAAACTGTGCAAAGATAATGGAACTAAAATTGAATTCACAATTCCTTACTGCCCTGAGAATAATGGACTGGCAGAACGTATGAATCGTACTATTATGAGTATGGCGAGATGTCTTCTATATGACGCGAATCTCGAAAAATACTTGTGGGGTGAAGCTGTTTTGACAGCCGTCCACACTATCAACCGTTTGAGCACAAAGGCACTGAAAATGCAAATCCCCGCTGAGCTATGGTACAACAGTAAGGTAAACCTTAGAAAATTCAAGGTTTTTGGAAGCATAGCCTACTGTCAAATTCCTAAAGCAGCTCGTGGAAAACTGGACCCACGAAGTCAACAAATGTATATGGTTGGCTATACAGCAAATGGATACCGATTGTGGGACCCGTCAGAAAGAAAAGTCATCGTCTCCAGGGATGTAGTCTTCGATGAAACAAGATCTAAAGGGACACCTGTGGAATACCTGAACCTAGAAGACCATGCTGAGGAAGAAACAACCAATACGAATCAAGTGACACCTACTAAAGCTCCATTGTCAACTCCGAAAAGACAATTAACATCTCCTGAAGAAATCCCTAGCTCAAAGCGAATACGGAAAATGCCGGAATATTTGAAAGACTACGACTGTAATAGCTGTCATAGTCATTACGCCTTATCAGCAATCTCCTCGAAACCTATGACCTACGATGAAGCTGTGGAAAGTGGCTGGGGACCAGCGATAAAGGAGGAACTGGCTAGTCTTGAAGAGAATGAAACCTGGGAGTTGGTGCCACGACCTATTGGCAAGCAAGTGATTGACTCAAAGTGGGTGTTCAGGGAAAAGCAAGTCGGTGATGAAACTATCAAGAAAGCCAGACTCGTAGCTCGTGGATTTCTCCAAGTTCCGACTACGGAAGATGTCTATGCACCAGTAGCTAAAATGGCATCACTACGACTACTACTATCCATCGTAGTTGAGTCAAATCTGCACATACGACAGATCGACGTGAAATCAGCGTTTCTGAACGGCTCACTGAAAACAGAAATCTACATGGAACCTCCGAGTGGATTGTGTGCTCCAGCAAATAGTGTGTGTCTGTTGAAAAGATCATTATATGGGCTTAGAGAATCGCCCAAAAGGTGGAATGAGTGTGTGAACCAGTTCATAGTGGAATTAGGTTTCAAAAGATGCAAATCGGATTCATGTATCTACGTACAAGGTAACTCAATTATTTATCTGTTTGTGGATGATATTTTGCTGCTTGGTTCTAGTAGGGAGTATCTAACTAAGTTAATTGACAAATTTAAAACGAAATTTAAAATAAATGTAACGAAAAGTGAAGAACATTTCAACTTTCTTGGTTTAAATATTAAATTTAGGGGAAATGAGGTTGTTATTTCACAAGACATGTTGATTGAAAAAGTTTTGCATAAATTTAATATGACCGATTGCAAACCAAAATACGTACCTATGCAACCTAAATTGATGTTGAAAAAAGCTGAGATTAAGGATGAGACCATTCCATTTAAGGAAATGATTGGTTGCTTGATGTATCTATCTCTTGGAACTAGACCTGACATTTGTTTTTGTGTAGCCTATTTCAGTAAATTCCAGAATAACTATGATCAAACCCATTTCGTGAATTTGAAAAATGTTATCCGCTATTTAAAAGCAACTAAAAACTATGTGTTGAAATTAAGGAAGAGTGGTTCTGATGAACTCAAATTATCAGGCTATGCAGATGCTGATTTTGCAAATGATGAGGAAGATCGTAGAAGTGTCTCTGGATATATTACAAAACTTAATAATAACACAATTAGTTGGCTATCTAAAAAGCAAGATATTGTAACTCTATCCAGCTGTGAAGCTGAGTACGTCAGTCTTACAACTTGTGTCTGTGAATGTTTGTTTATATCGCAACTTGTGAAAGAAATTACCGATAAAGATATACCGATTGTCATTCTTGAAGACAATCAGTCTGCTATTAAAATTGCAAGTACCCTTGAAACAAAGAGATCGAAGCATATTGACATAAAGTTCCATTTTGTCAGAGATTTGGTATCAAGTGGTAGAATTTTGTTAAAGTATATTCCAAGCAAACAGCAAATTGCTGATTCTATGACCAAATCCTTATCTATAAGTAGTTTTGATGATCTACGATCTCAAATGAATGTGTTTCCTAATTAGTAATAAATTGTTTGATAAACGAGAAACAAATAGTGTGAAAAATGTCTGATTCTGCAGTTTAATGTTTACTTGTTTAATTTGCTTTACTGATAAAAATTATCCCTGTTCTGATGTGTAAAATTGAAGGGGAGTATTGGAAGTGGGGGTGCAATTATACACTAGCGCTCCTTGGCGAGACAGTTGTAACTAACGGCTACGCCGTCTTTCATTGTAAAATTAACTTCTCACCTTTCAGCAACACGCTCTAATAAAACCTACGATAATTTATACTCTCCTATTACTTTGTTAGTGAAGTTCCTGATTCTCTTACATATACGCACCTGGAATCATAAAAGAAAAACGCTACAAATTATTAAACAACGGTTTATTACGAGGATCACTCAATAAGTAAGGTCTCCACATTTAAAAAAAACGCTGCAAATCCCTGCACAACGGTTTATTATTTTGTACAGAATACCCTTCTGTTACAGATCACAGCTCTATGTATAGATAACCCGTCTATATAATATAATATGTACTATTCTATACATTTTATGTAGATCGCAGACCCTCCTTAGGTTAGTACCTAACCCAGTGCTCGTTACTAGGTACCTACCTAAATCACGAGTTGAATGTTGCTAAAATAATTCTGCCGATGACAAACAGTACCTAACAAAAGAAACACACATAATGAAGTTCTGAAAAGAAATATTGTTGATGAGGAGTGAAAAAAGTTGCAAAAGTACCTACCAACAAACTCCAGCCCCTTCTACGTAAATGGTATAATGAACCGTTGTGTAATAATTTACCGTTGAGTAATGATTTACCATCGTGTAGCAATAATTTACCCAACGTTTGTTCAAGTTTCACTACCTATCAACAAACTCCAAAACAGCCATCATTTTTCAAATGAAATAATATCACAGAACAACCAACTCGACTTCATACTCCGCCAATATAATCAGGTGGCCCCTAGCAATGATTTTATCTCCGGCTAATTTCCTATTGTCGGGGCGTCCCTGGTAACGAGATTTGGTTTGAATGTATACAATTTCATTCACACTGGAGTCGAAAATGCCTATCGGTGCAAACTTCGGGGCCTTACTGTGAACGAACGGCTGGACGTACGATGCTCCGGGTGGTCTTAAAAAACTCGTAAGTTCAAGAACTATTTAAAACCGTGAAAATATTCACCTAAAAAAAGGTATAGGCGTTTTGAAAATTTCAACCCCTATTTTGAACCCCTTAGAGATGACTGACAGTAACGTCGAGCTTCGAGGACCAACTAGACCCCGAACGGAACCTATAACCCGAATTTCATCAATTTTGTTTCATGGTAACTAAGAAAAGTGGCCCGTACGGGGTACGGCGTACGGCGGACAGACAGAAATATTTATTGCAGTTTTGGATTCTACATACCTTGAAACGCAAACCATCAAATTTTGAGGGGGGGGTAAGAATTTTTTTTTCATGCTCGATTTCAATGGTTCATTATTGAAAATAATAAACCAAAATCGAAAATGGTTTAGTAAATTTTTTTTTTTTTAATTTTCTTTTAGCACTACTGTAGACTATTTCTCCACATAATCCCCATTCCGATCGATGCACTTCTGGAGTCTTTCCACCAGCTTTGATATAGGTATCTGGTTCAAAAAAAATTTCCCGCCTGCTCTCTCAACCAGCGTTGCACTTCCTTCTTGACCTCCTCCTCATCGTCAAAGTGTTGGCCACTCAGGTGCTGTTTTAGGTGGGTGAAAAGGTCCGATGTTTTGTGTGCCACATGAGGGCGGGCTTTGTCATGTAGTAATGACACTCCTCTGGTCAACATCCCCCTCCTGCGATTCTTTATTGCTCTTCACAGTTTTTTGAGCGTCTCACAATATGCATCGGCATTTATTGTTGTTCCGCGGGCCATGAAATCAACCTTTTCGGTCCCAAAAAACACTTGCCATGATTTTTTGAGCAGACTGAACTTGTTTGAATTTCCATGGTTTTGGCGAGGTAGTATGGCGTCATTCAAGTGACTGACGTTTTGTCTCTGGAGTAAAATGAGACACCCAGGTTTCATCGCCCTCAACGATGGAATCCAAAAACTCTTCCCCTCCTTCAGCAAAACGATTGAGAAATTGACGAGACACCTCCATTTATTGGCGTTTATGGTCTTCCGAAAGCATTCTGGGAACCCACCATTCACAAACCTTGTGGAGCATCAATTTTTCACTGATAATGGTGTGAATGGAACCTTCACAAATTTCAGGAAGCAATAATCAAAGTTCACGAAGAGTGACACAACGATCTTCGTGTTGGAGGTGATTGGTGTTTCCAGTAGTTGAAGGTAATATCCCCACCTAAGTCAGATGTACAATTTTGAGGAAATCTGCTCCTGGTTGGTCACAATGGACAAAAACCCGAAAATTGCAGGGCTTTGCCCCCCTCCTACCCTACCTAGATTTGTGAGCTTTGAAAAGATATAGGAATATTACCTAGCATTGTTTTCATCTTAATTTATTCCATTCAATTTTTTCTTGAATTGGTTTCGGAAATTCTGAATTTGATTCGGAAAAGTGGACAGATTTCTATATTTTTCGGATTTTTCAAATGAATTTTCGTTTGCTTAGATAGCGATAGTATCGTCAAAAACTGTCGATAGTCCTGACAGTCCAAAACGATTGATTAGTGATATCGATTGTTCCCTCTTCACCACTTCAAACTGATCGTGAGTGAATGATATTTTATGAATCTTCAAATTTATGTTTCCAGGAATGTGCTGCAGCTGGGGGTTCCTGCGTCACCGACATCGATGGCTACTATGTTGAAATTGCGCTCCTCACTGTCTTCGGCATGATTTGGTTCTGGTATGTTGCAGTTTTTGTACATCTACTTGCTTCACCTTAAACTTACTGCCTGCTTGAATGAATGGGCATAAGCGGTTAATGACAATTCGTAGCTCTCATTGAGATCCATTACCGAAACGACAATTTCTTCGTACGATTTGGTAAATTTTAATTATGTGCATAACCCATTGTTTAAACGCCCACTTACCATCGACTCAAGATTGGTACCACCAGGTTGTGCATACTGGAACACCATTCCAGTGTAAATACTCCAGGAAAAACCTGACCTCACAGATGGTTGAAGAAGCTTCACGCCTAACCTCACTGAAATATTAGTCCCAGGTCCACCAACCGCGTAGTGGCCAGGCTTCAGTATTATGGTGTCTTCTCCAAAAACATTCAAATTTGAATGTTTAGTTCACTTTGGAGCTGCTCACAACATTCCACCCCATTACCGTCCTTTTGCTTGTAAGCCATTGACTTCACTCTTAATTCTAAATTTAGATTACTTCATACCATTCTGGTACCTTAGTACTATCTCAGAACGCCGCCATCAGATTTATATACAGACAACCACTGACACATGACAATTTTTACAAGATATCAGGCATGCTAAGTTCAGTGGCAGAAAAAACTATCCATAGATGATGGTTTTCAAACTTCTACAATATGAAACTCTTACTTATTTGTACAAAAAATTAAAATTCATGGACAAAATTCACAACAGAACCCTGAGAGAAGCTTTAACACAAAATTTAAAGAGAATATTATAAAGACATAAATGAGTGACGAATAAGAGTGAAATGGTGGTGCTCATGAGATTCAAATGTGTACACTTATAGTACCATGTTTTATCTTTTCTTTTCAAAATTGGATTAAAAATGAAGCATATACGAGTGATTTAGGACGTGGAGTCTGAAAATGATTTATGAAAAACTGGTTGGGTCTGTACCATTGATTTTGTTAGGTAGGTAATGTTTGATAATCATAATTTATTATAGATTATACATGTATTTTGTGGTGACAGAGGTTTGAGGTAGGTTTGGGAAGGTGAGGTTGAATGAGTAGGTGAGAGAGGAGTGCGAGAGCGTATCCGCGTGGTTTTCACCACGTTAAATATTGGGATAAGAAAATATCCGCACAGTTTTCACCACCTTGGATATTGGAAAAGCACTTGTGATGAATTTAAAATTCTCATCACGGTGGCGTGGAAGGAAGGTGAGTGAGTGAATTTAGGTAAAGGATAGAAAAGGAGGAAAAGTCGCAGGCGGCTGTAGTCAACCGAACATCTACGACTTTTGGAGGAGAGAGAGGTGGTGTGGAAGGAAGGTGAGGAAAAGTCGCAGGCGGCTGTAATCAACCGAACATCTACGACTTTTGGAGGAGAGAGAGGTGGATGAGGGAACTTCACCTAGGCGGCTGTAGTCAACCGTTCATCTAGGTGAAGGAGAGGAAAGGAGAGGTCCCTTGTCTAGGCGGCTGTATTCAACCGATCATCTAGACAAGGGGGGAAGGAGGAGAGAGAAGAGAGGAGGTGAAATTCCCAGGCGGCTGTATTCAACCGATCATCTGGGAGGTAAGGTAAGAGAGAGAAGAGAGAGCTGGTTAGAGGAAGTGTCGAATGAAGCTTGAGCGCCAGGATCCGGGGTTATATAGTACTTGGGGGCCTCTCCCTCCAGCTCCTTGCTGGGAGCTGGTAGTGGGGCCCCAGGTTGAGTAACCCTGGGTTCTGTCGCCTGTCCCCACTCATGTCTTTATTTACGGAGCTTTTAGTTTGGCGTTTGAATATTGGTGAGAACTTAATATGATAGGAGTGTTCCCGGGAGGGACTCACGACAGAGGTCCCCCCAGTTTGAACCAATATTGGTGCTGAAGGCGCAAGATGACAGGAGCTGAGGGCTACGGCAAACAAGAGGTGGTCGCTGAAGGCGCAAAAATGACAGGAGCTGAGGGCTACGGCAAACAAGAGGAGGCGCGGAAGGCGCAAAGAGACAGGGGCTGAGGGCCGATGCAAACAGAGGTTGAGCTGAAGGCGGTGCTTAAAAACTAGTAATATGGTAGATAAGTAACATAGTAGATAAGTAGTAACATGTTAGATGATAAGTGAGTAGGTGGTACATAAGGCAGGTAACATGGTAGTAGATGATAAGTAAGTAACATAAGGTAGTAGATAATAAGTAGATAATAACCGAGTAGATGATAAGTAGTAACATAAGGTAGAATAAGTAGGATGAGAAGGCGAGAGTATGTACAGTGCAGTGGTCATGATCCCTAAACATTTAGCGTTTAGGGAAGTGATCGGCAAGGGCGGGATGAGGAGGATGAACAATATTTACAATGAGATGGAGTATGTACAGAGGATGCATGAATATTTACAGCTGGCAGATGATTATTTACAGATGGCGGGTGAGTATGTACAAAAGGTGAAGTAGTATATACAGAAAATACAGAAGTATGTACAGACATTTGGTTACATGGTGGTAGGCGGTTGCGAGGGTCCGCCGTTTCCTGGGTGTGGTGTGGCGAGTGTTTGTGTGTGTGTGTGTGATGTGTGAGTTGTGTGAGTGAGGGAGGCGACCCCCTCTAACAGTCTTCACGTTAGTGAAGTCTGATAGAGGGGTCCCTTCACTGCCAGGGTGGCGGTGAAGGGGGAGAGCCGGTGGGAGCCGGTACCCGGGGCGTCGCGGAGAGAGGCGGCGACGCTGGGGTCCGGCGGGTGAAATGGAGGCGATGTGCGGTGTTGGTGGTGTAGGGCTGGGTGTGGGATTGGTGTGGTGAGAGTGGTCGGGGAGGACTGGGGCTGGTTTGCACCGTGCCAATGGCACGGTGTGGGGCTTCCCGTCAATTAACAGGGTAGCGGTGGAGTGTGTTGTGCGGATGACCTGAAAGGGTCCGGCATACAGGGGTTGGAAAGTTTTATGGATGCCGGGCTCTTTCAGGTACATGTGTGTGGTGGTGAAAAAACGTTTGGGATATGTGGTGTCGTTTGTGGGTGTTGTGGAGTGTAGAGGCTCCCTGTTAATTGACGGGGTGTGGTTTGGGGTGAAAATGTCGGCCGGTAAGCGTAGCGGGTCTTTGAAGGCGTTTTGGGCGGGGCTAGTTTGGTCTGAAGGACGGGCGGATGTTCGAAGGCTGAGCAAAATGTAGGGAAGGGATTTAGTCCAGGAAGGGGAATTTGTTGAAGTAGAAATGGCCTGTTTCAGGACCGAGTGCCACCGCTCTATTTTCCCGTTGGATTGGGGATGGTACGGGGTGGTGTGGATCTTTTGGATCCCGAGGGAGCGTAGTAAATCGGAGAAGTGGGCCGATTCAAACTGCCTCCCTTGATCGACCGTGACTGTTCGCGGACAACCGTAACGGCTGACCCATTGAGAGAGGAAAGCCGTTGCGACGGTGTCCGCGGTGATGGAGGAGAGGGGGATGCACTCCACCCAGTTGGTGGCACGATCGATCATCGTGAGGCAGTATTTCTTCCCCTCGGATGGGGGAAGGGGGCCCACTAAGTCCAAATGTACATGCTCCCACGGGAGGGAGTCGGGGATTGGTTGAGGAGGTACATGCGGGTGGGCCGAGACTTTGAAACGCTGGCACTTCTGGCACCCGAGAACCCAGTTACGAATATCTGTATTCATGTGGGGCCAGAAGTACCGCGTCTTGATGAGGTCCCGGCTCGCCCGAATGCCGGGATGATGGAGGGAATGATAGTGGAGGAACAACTGCCTCCTCAACTCCGGTGGGACGTAAGGGCGCGGTGTATCGGCCGTTACGTCACACCAGAGGTCGAGGGGCGGCAGTTGTTCCAATTTGGAGGCGGAAATGAGGTTGGAGAGGGCGGGGTCGGAATGTGGAGTTTGTTTAGATTTGAGGATTTGGGGTGAAGGGAAAGGCAGTAACTCCGCCACCGGCGCGGGGGTAGGGGTGGGTCGGGATAGCGCGTCCGCCACGCAGTTGTCGGCCCCCGGCAAGTATCGGATATCGGACGTAAATTGCCCGATAAACTCGAGTTGCCGGAGGCGACGCGGGGAGGCGGATTTGCGATTTTGTAGGAGGGCGTGGGTCAGGGGCTTATGATCAGTGACGACAGAGAACTGCCTGCCCTCCACGAAGTCACGAAAGTGCTTGATGGCTTCGTGGATGGCGAGGAGTTCTCTGTCGAACGTGGAGTAGTTTTTTTGGGTGGGGGATAGCGTTTTGGAGAAGAATCCTAGGGGTTGGGGGGTGGCGCCGGTGTGCTGATGGAGCACTGCCCCGATGGCCCAGTCGGACGCATCGGTGGTGATGGATAGTGGGGCGTGAGGATCGGGATGGGCCAATAGAGCGGCGTCTACTAGGTCCTGTTTGCAAATTTTGAAGGAGGAGATAAGTTGTGGGGTCCAGGTAATGGGGCGGTTGTCGTTCTTTTTGGAGGGTTGGGGAATGGCGTGTATGAGTGGTTGTTGATGTTGTGCTGCGTGTTTGATGTGTCTACGGTAAAAGTTTAGCATACCCAGGAAGCGGCGGAGTTCCGTCACGGTGCGGGGTTGCGGGAAGTCGGAAATGGCGTGGACCTTGTCAGCGAGGGGTTTGATGCCCTCAGACGAAACGTGGTGGCCGAGGCAGCGGACGGAGGGTTGGCCGAGAACGCACTTCTCTGTATTTACCAAGAGGCCTTCGGAGGAGAAGATGTCGAGGATCTGTTGGAGATGGCTGAGGTGTTCTTCCGGCGTCCTGGAGGCTACCAGGACGTCGTCGAGGAAGCAAAAGACGAACGGTAGGCCTCGCAGGATGCTGTCCATATAGCGCTGCCAAGTTTGTGCAGCGTTCCTTAACCCGAAGCCCATCTTAACATACTCAAAGAGTCCGAACGGGGTGATGATGGCGGTTTTCTGGACATCGGGGGGGTGAATGTTGATGTGGTGGAATGCCCGTGAAATGTCGAGGGTGGAGAATATGGTAGCGCCATGGAGGTGCGACGAGAAGTCTCGTAGGTGGGGAACATTATAAAGGTCTGGTGTGGTCTTTGAATTTAGTCTCCGGTAGTCCCCGCAGGGGCGGATATCCCCATTGGGCTTCTGCACGATGTGGAGTGGAGAAGCCCAAGGGGATTTTGAGGGGCGGATGATACCGTCGGCTATTAGTTTATTAAAATGTTGTCGGGCTTTAGATAGTTGTAGGGGGTGGAGTCGTCGGGCTTTAGCTGTGATGGGGGGGCCGGAGGTCTCAATGTGGTGTTGAATGGTGGAGATGTGGGCAGAGGGGCGGCGCTGGGGGCGGTAGTTGAGGAGGAGGCGTTCAAATTGCGTAGGGGGGTGGTTTATGGCATGGATGAATCCGGGGATGGGTGTTTTTGTGGCGGGGTCGATCAGGCGCGCGTTCCGGACGTCGACCTGGAGACCGAAATATGCGAGAAAATCGGCCCCCAGGATCGCCTTCTCCACGTCCGCCACGGTAAACTCCCACTCGTACGCGAGTCCGCTCATATAAACAGAGGAGCGGTACGTCCCGTACGAGGGGATGGTGGTACCGTTGGCGGCGTAGAGAAGCTGCCGGTAGCAGCGCGCCTGACGACGGAGGATGTTGTTAGGGAATATTGATAGCGCCGCCCCTGTGTCCACCAAGAACGGCACATTGGTTTTCCTGCAGCGCAGGAAAAGTCGCTGGTGGGTCGGAAGGGCGTTGGGCACAATTGCGGAGGTGGGTACGTTGGTGGGTGTAGGCTGGTCCGCTGCGAAGGAGACGCGAGGCGGTTTCCCGTCGTTCCGGGGAGGGGGAACAGTAGTGGTGGGCTGTGTGGCGGATGGAGGGATTTGTGCCCTGGAGGCGGGCGTGGAGGTTCCGTTCCGTGGTGGGGGAACGGCTGCGGCGGCGTGAGTGGCGGCCGGGAGGTTGTCTGCCCTGTTGACGGGCAAGGAGGGGCGGTTCCGGGGTGGGGGAACGGGAGCGGCGGCGTGAGTGGCGGCCGGGAGGTTGGCTGCCCTGTTGGCGGGCGTGGAGGGGCCGTTCCGGGGTGGGGGAACGGTAGCGGCGGCGTGAGTGGCGGCCGGAAGGTTGGTTGCCCTGGTGGCGGGCGGGGAGGGTTTGTTCCGCTTGTGGTGGGGTGAGGGTTTTGGCGGCGCTGCAGGCGCGGCCGGAAGGTTGGCAGCCGTGGCGGCGGCGTAGGAGGGGTAGCGCGGCTTGGTGGTGGTGGCTGTGTGAATGCGGGCGGGGGGGATATGCGCATGGTCCCCCCCGTGTTGGCGAGGAGGGGGGCCCGCCGGATTTACCGGCGGGCGTCTTCGTTTCCCTGCTTAGGGGCGAAGGAGCAGGGGGGTTGGCACTTGCGGGCCTCCCCACCGAAGTTTACGTGATAGAAACAACGGTTGGGGTGGTCCGCAGGTAGGTAGGTGGGGTTGGTGGGGCGGGTTGAGGTGGGCGCGCGCGCAGCCGCTGGGGATCGGCCCCTGCGCTGGCGGGGAGGGGATGTGTTGCGGCGCTCGGGTGAGCGCTGGCGGCGGCGGTCGGCGGACGAGTCGCGTCGGCGATCCGTCGAAAGGGGTCGACGTCCGTCGAGGGAGGGTGCCCGGCCGCGGTCCCGGGATTTTGTGCGGTCCCGGAAAGGCGGGGGGTGGCGCGGCGTACGCACCTCACTGACGGCGGCCGCAGCGGCCAAGTCGTGCACGGTGTCTGCGAGCCGTAGGAGGGGCTCGTCGGGACCGTCGAGATGGCTGGCAAGGGCCATCTGGATGGGGTGGGGAAGGGCACGTAACCAGAACGTGCGTGCGATGTCGGCGGTCATAATTCCTTGCAGCTGGTGACGCAGCCGTCGGTAGAGGTGGGAGGGCTTCTGGTCGCCGAGGTGTTGAGGTTGGGAGAGGGCGGCTACTCGGGCGATCTTCGACGGCTGGTAGGTGTTGATGAGGCGGCTGCGGAGGTCGTCGTACGCAGCGGTGGCGTCGGGGGAGATATCCGAGGTCTGCAGCAGGATCTCGTAGGGCAGAAGCGAAATGATCCGGGAGTACCGGGTTTTCTGGCTGCGGATGTTGGCGGCCGAGAATGCTGCGTCTACTTGAAAAAACCACAGCGCCGGGTCGTGCGTGTAGAAGGGGGGCAGCAACAGAGGGAACGCAGCGGACGCCGTCATGACGTCGGCGGCGGCTGCGGCCGTGGCGGCGGCGGCGGCGGCGGCGTCTGATGACGCAGAGGTCGGTGGGGAGAGCGTGGAGAAAGGGTTGTCGGCCAATGCGTCGGATGTCGCAGCGGCGGGAGGCTGTAGCGTGGCTGGTCGCAAGAGCGGCGGCGTCGGTGAGTTCGGGTCCATTTCTGTAACTAAAATTCAAAAATTTGACTTGGTTTTGAATTTTAAAATTCGCAATCGGCGGGAGCGGTGGTGCGTTGAGTTGAGAGGTGAGTGTTGAGGGTTGGGCCAAGAATTGCGAATTTAAACTGACTGGTTAAAATTTTGAATTTAAAATGCGGGACACCGAACTACTTGACTGGGGCGACACATGAGGTGGGAAGGTGGGAAGGAAGAAGGTTGAGTGAACGTCGGGTTCACCACTGTGATGAATTTAAAATTCTCATCACGGTGGCGTGGAAGGAAGGTGAGTGAGTGAATTTAGGTAAAGGATAGAAAAGGAGGAAAAGTCGCAGGCGGCTGTAGTCAACCGAACATCTACGACTTTTGGAGGAGAGAGAGGTGGTGTGGAAGGAAGGTGAGGAAAAGTCGCAGGCGGCTGTAATCAACCGAACATCTACGACTTTTGGAGGAGAGAGAGGTGGATGAGGGAACTTCACCTAGGCGGCTGTAGTCAACCGTTCATCTAGGTGAAGGAGAGGAAAGGAGAGGTCCCTTGTCTAGGCGGCTGTATTCAACCGATCATCTAGACAAGGGGGGAAGGAGGAGAGAGAAGAGAGGAGGTGAAATTCCCAGGCGGCTGTATTCAACCGATCATCTGGGAGGTAAGGTAAGAGAGAGAAGAGAGAGCTGGTTAGAGGAAGTGTCGAATGAAGCTTGAGCGCCAGGATCCGGGGTTATATAGTACTTGGGGGCCTCTCCCTCCAGCTCCTTGCTGGGAGCTGGTAGTGGGGCCCCAGGTTGAGTAACCCTGGGTTCTGTCGCCTGTCCCCACTCATGTCTTTATTTACGGAGCTTTTAGTTTGGCGTTTGAATATTGGTGAGAACTTAATATGATAGGAGTGTTCCCGGGAGGGACTCACGACAGCACTCATCCGGTTTTCACCACATTGAGTGCTGGGAAGGAAGTTCTCGTCCGGTTTTCACCACGTAAGGTTGAGGAGAAGGGAGAGTTGATGAGGATGAGGTAAGGTAAGAGAGAGAGAAGGCTCTGGTTCGAGAGAAGTCGGTTGAATGGGAAGGTATAGTTTGGGAGAGAAGGCGCTTGTTGGAGAGAAGTTGGAAGAAAAAATGACGAGCTGGGCAAGCCTTCCCTGGTCCACTGACAGCCGTCGGAGGGAGAGCTGCGTGGCCTCGTCCCTTGCACCGTTCGAACTGCTGGACATTAGTTCACAGGATTTTTGCATAGTGCTCAGTATTGCACAGAGAAGGTGTATTGCTATTCGTGTTACGTCCCAAAATCCTCCTTACTCGTTAAATTGGCCATCCCCAACGACATTGTTAGCATTTTGTTAAGCTAGGTTCACATGGGGCGGAAATCAGGAAAGGCAAGGCGTTTGCCAGAATTTTTGCTGCAGAGACGTTCACATGGCAGTACGGAGCTGGAACCCGTGAGTGGAATCATAATCTCCTCTTTTAACTGTGTTATCTGGTGTCCCAAACCTCTGGTCTGGAGTGGACCTCAGTGATCAGAAATTGGTTTTTGCACTCTTCGATGACGAAAAAATATAGGGACAAAAAAATGCATGATGAACCAGAAGAAAAGAAATACCAGCAATGTCGAATTCTCTGTGCGGATCCGGCAAGGTTCAGGCAGTGAAAAATATCTATTCTGCAGATTTTGATATAGTATCCATGTGCTGCGTTACCGTAATCCATTTTGTGTTAGCCAATAGCATTCTTGAACGATTTTCCATACCCAATTGCAGCCCCATGTGAACCTTCAATCTTGTTAGCAACATTCAGAATTTTGTTTTCCGGTTGAGTTTTCTAAACTGAAGGTTTTCTTTTGCACAGTGAGGTGTTAATGTCGCTGGCACACTGCTAATGTTGGTAGAATTGCGACTTAGACAGCATAATAATTATAATGGGAAATTTTTGTCAACTGTTTTTTAAATATTCAGAACTCTCGGAAAAATTGTAGTTTGAAGCCCGTTTTCAAAAATGAACGACATTTTTCAAGTCAGGGTGATTAGTAAAAATGTGGCAATAAATTATGTATGAGGTCTAATTGACATCTGACTGGCTGTTGGCCGAAGGCAGCGGAGCTGAGGGAAGGTTCACAGTGCTGCCAACAACCCAACATGAAAAATGGCAGAGCTTTCTGGCAACCTCCAAGAATCTTTGCTGTGTCCTGCCCTCGGTTTGATTTTGAGGATGTGTATTTGAAATTTATTTATAAATTTACGGTTCCATCCATCCATCCGTTGTGGTTTTGTACATTGTTCGAAGTGACGCACCAGTGATCTAAGCGAGGATTGAGTTGAACTACTCGGCAGTTTACCTGATACGTCATTTCTAGGGGGAACTCGTAAATTCAAATTTCACACTTGTATTCTGCCCAACTTTCTGACAATAAACACCTCATTATTTCGTCAATAAGTATTAATTTCCGTTATTGAACGGAATTTGGCAAAAAAAATTGTTTTGCCAAATTCTGTTCAATAACGGAAATTAATACCTATTAATTTATTGACCATATAATGAGGTATTTACGTCCGAAGGTCTGGGCAGAAAACGAGTGTAAAATTTGAATTTCCAAATTTGTAACCCACGAAAATTGTCCATTGCTGTTGAGATTAGGTATTTTACCTACCTACTACTTCGTTCATTTTCTTACGCCTTCATTCAACTTGAATGTAGGTAATAAAAATGTTATTCTACTTCTTATTTATTCTCTGTCATATATCATTTCCCTCTTTACATGTTACCATTTTCAGTTAGATATACACCTTATTTCCGCTCGAAGGGCGGGTAGGGTTGCCAGTATATTAGAATATTAAATAAGTGCCCAGGAAGTGATAAATTAACGTTGAAGAAACTGAATGAAATATCATGTGTAACAGTGATTTTAATCACATGTTTCGACATGAAATGAAGTATGTTTACGAGAGGGAAATACCCAAAACAGAGAGAAAAAATTGAAATAATAATAGTAGGTAATAGTGAAAATACCGTCAGGTATAACAAAGAAACGGTATAGCTAAAATAATTAGAGAAATATCAAAGAGCAAAGATGGAAATGTCTTAATTTGTGTAATTAATATTAAGTGTAACAACTTTGATTGTGTAGCGAGGAATTTTTAACTGCCCCAGTGGTGACTAAGCACCATCTGCACCCTGCTTGTTGAATTAAGGTTCTCACAGACTGTGCGGGAACAGGACAGGAAACAGCCGCGGGACGCAGGTCGTTTTTTCGCTTCTGTGTATTTGAATGGAGATAAGCACACTAGGTGGGGCGCGGCAGTCACGGCATGGGGAAGGCACCCACGGGTGTGACGGGAAGGGACACACGGCGGTGCCTGGCACAGGACGTTCCCCCTCCACCGTCCAATGTTTACGTTCCCCTGTCCTGTTCCCGCAGTGTGTGTGAGAACCTTAAAGTGCTAATAATCAACGAATTAATCAACCAATTTGTCGCCAGGTACACACGCAAGAAGATCGACCACCTCCAGAGCCGTCCCCTGTCAACGTGGGTCGTGCCTCGGAGGTAGCGCTACGTTTTCAGCGCAGAGTAACCTGTGCTGCGTCTGAGGCGCTGCTACCCGCTGACTGGAGCCCGAGAATCCCGTCAGTGCTCTCAAATCAGTTCCGAAATCGCAAAACAAACAAAATAGTGTACAACAGTCGAAACTGTGATCGCCTAGTTTATGAGTGAAATTAATTTATTTTTGTCCAAATCTTCGTTCGTGTCGTGCGTTATCTGTTTTCGTCGTGAATAAATTATTAAGGATCATCAAGAAATGCCTGTTTTTCGAAGCACAATAATTACTGAAATAGATATTCTATTTTTCGACTCACCTTTCTCTATTATAGATGAGCTTTTACTGTGGAATACAATAACGTGAATCCCCAAATAGATTAATATAATAATCTAATTTAAAACTGACTTTTCTTCTCAAGTGCAATCGCTTCTTAATTAATTGTTATATCTCGTGAATAATTTGATTGTTCAGTTTTGTGAGTAAATGATGTGTACCTATTAAAGTTTAAATATGTTTGCACTGGTTGTCAGTAAACCCACGATATTCTTGGCGCCAGTTCTTCGGCGACGTCACGCGCTCATTTCCACCTTGTCTGGCTTAACCTGAAGGAATTTGGTACTGAAAATCAGCACAGTAGCACTGGAAAGTGTTAAATCCGATTTCGGAGTCAAAAACTGTATAAAGTCCATGTCACATGAGTTTATGATTCCATTGGACATAAATAACAACAGAAATGTTGGCCGTTGGTTGTCTCCTTCGTGTGCAATAATTGAAATAGCTGTTGATTGTTTCCACCAATTTTGGCCCCCAGAAACACGAATTAGGCTCATGTTTTCTGACAAATTATCTTTGATCATTAATAGTCAATTTAATTGTCTTGATTCACCTGCTGATACTACTAATTCTAGTGCTATCATACAAACTTACGGTGATTTCAGACGATTTCCCAGGTTTCTGACCCATAAAAATGAATTTTTGAGCTGAACCTTCGTTACAACCTCAATTCTTCCGTCAAAATCAACTTCATATTCGGTCTTCTTGCCCTAAAAACATGGAAAACGATACCCCACAAGCTCATGGTCACTAAAACCTATATTTTTACACCCATTTCCTCCATAACACCTCTCGGTGTATTCCGATCGGGCTGCCGAGCTTCGGAACACACCTAGGACCCAAACTGTGTGCGGAATAACGACGATTTTAGACCAAAATTTAACGTAAATTTAAGGCTGAAACTTCGTAGAACCTCAATTTTCCAATCTTCGGTGAAAATCGACTTTATATTCGGTCTCCTCGTTCTAAAAACCATGGAAAACTATACCTAACAAGCTCATGTTACTAAAACATCAAAAAACCCTATTTTTACCCCCATTTTTCACCCATAACACCCTTGGGTATACTTATTCCGATCGGGATGCAAAGTTTCGGAACACAACTAGAACCCAGTTTTCCCAAATGGAGAATTTTTTAGACCGAAAATGAAGGTACATATGGACGATACGGCGGATGGACATTGCAATTTTGGAATCTACCCACCTTGAAACGAAAAAGAAAAAATTTTGAGGGGGTGTTGTTTGCGAATAACAAAATAATCCCAAATTCACAGAATAATAAACCAAAAATGCATTGGTTATAAAAATTCATGCGAATAATAAAATAATCACAAGTTCACAGGATAACAAACCGAAAATGCATTGGTCATAAAAAGTTTGGCGAGGAATAAAATAATCACATGTTCGCAGAATAATAAACCAAAAATGCATTCCGACCCATGTGCGAACCCCACCAACCAAGCTGAAGTGACAATTACATACCAGTTACATTTAACCACTCGGTGAGGTTGTTCAGACGTTAATCAATTCAAACATTACTACTCGCTAGCTAACTACCCCGCAGTTATATTTCGGAAAACCAAATATAATAGTGTTCAATACCTGGTTCAGTGGGATGTCAAAAAAAGCCTTCAAGTTTTATGGTTCTTCTTGCTGTCGTAAATTTTTGCTGGTTTATTGAAGAGGAACTACTGATACTATCGATAGTTCTAGTGCATTAATCATCATCACGAATAGACACTGAAGAGGGTAATACATTATGTAGTTTTGTATACATAGACTAATAGGCAGTTTATTTATTAGAATTTCGAGGAGGAAGTAACATTTAAAACAAATGTCTTGGAATTTTCAATGTTAGCGCTAACATAAACTAACTTGCACTGTACGATAGAATATTGACTTCAAGAAATCATCATACTAAGCATATATTGCATTACAACACGTAAATATGCTAACGAATTATCAACTATTCATTTTATATACCTATGAAGAATATAAATAATTTTTTGGCATTAATACAAAAAATACGTAGGTACCTATAACTTTGTTTTAGAAGGATGGTTGTAGCAAAGTAGCATTAAGGCTGCAATAGAGATCTTGGAACAGTGTTTGGATGCCATAGCAGGAATAGTCATGTTGGATATTGTACAAAGAAACTCGACCACAATAAATTATAGAATAAGAAGCCGTACCTAAATGAGGTTGATAATTTCACGAAATTGCCGTAAAGCCAAGGAATTATAACAGTAATAGAATTGCAATATCAAACACATAGGTAAGGTACGAGTACAATTTTGTAACATAGATGAAAGGGGTTTTGACATAATGATGTGACTTTCGATTATACAAAAGCCTGTCATGTGCTATCAGGAAAGCTTTAGTGATAGAATGATGGTGTTTTTAAATTAAAGTTTCGACGTCGAAAGGAGTCAGGGGTTTACCAGAAGCTGCCTGAGGAGGCGCCGCCCGGGGGTTGGCGCACTCTGACGCTCGTTTTCAATTCTGAGCGATCCAACTCCTCTGAAAAACAGAAGGGTGCAGTGTTGTTAATACGCTGCCACACCTGAGAAAATGTGACTGGAGATGCTTAACGCTAAATGTGACGAGTTTAGTTGCAAAATCCACCACCACGTGGCAGCACCAAAATTAATCAATTTTATTCTACTTCTCATCTGAGAATGAAGCGAGATATTTCAATTCGGAAAACGGATTTCTCATCAATATTCACGTAGAATTCCGGGTAATTGGTTCAAAAAGTATACAAATTTTATTTGCTCACTGTTCCAAAAAAAAGTTGTTCAAATATTGAACATTTCAAAAAGTGGCTTAAGGCTAAATGTAACGCTTTTAGTTGCAAAACCTGCCACCACGTGGCAGCACCAAAATGAAGGAAATCTCCTTGACTCCTCACAGGAGAACGAATCAAGATATTTTGAATCTGAAAACGGATTTGATAAGATATCAACCCATAGTTTGGACGAAATTGGTTTAAAAAATTTGCACAATTTTTTTGCGCACTGTTCAAAAAAATTTTTGATTAAATTGAAACTTTTTCAAAAATGTGGCCTTATACAGCAGTGTGCCCATGCATACAGTGTACAAATCCGTTTTCAGAATTTCGATCGGTCAAAAATTACGATCGTAATCCTTAAGATTGGTGAAACAATATATTGGAAACAATAGTAGGGCTGACGGGGTGGAGGAGTGCGCGCGCGAGAGGGGGGGCATTTTAGCGAGGTGGGGCCCGCCGCCTCGACCCCTCGGCCGCCAGGACCCCTCGCATGAACATTCTCGGAATCGAGTCTTCCTGATGTTGGTTGGAAAAGAAGTTTTGTCTGTGAGCAGGATTGGGTCATAGCCAAGTCAAATTGGACTTGTGCTTGCTGCCTAATAAATGTGCACTAGCTGGAAATTATTTTAATCGAATTGGGCATAATACGAGTAATGTGAGTTTGCGACGGACTCTGGCTTGTGCTAAACTTTTGAGAGCCAAAAAATTGCGAAATTTTCGGACCTTTTTCAGCTTTTTCGCTTCTCGAAAACTATTTTCACTATAATTATGCTAGAATAAAGGAGCATAAAATTGCGCGTCGATTGGAGTTTAGTACGGTGTCAAAATCGCTTCAGCCATTTAGCTAAAATCGCCAAAAATAAGTCTTTTTTCGATTTTTCCCAAATTTGTCGATACGTCCCTAAAATTTTGATACGTGATTCCTAAAAGCACATATTTTTCAAAATAGGCTCAAATTTCACATTTTTAGACACTTTTTCCCAAAATTGGTATTTTCGGAAACTGGCTTGGTGCGGTATCCTAGAGTGTGATTGTCTCTTAGAAGATGAATAAATCGTTTTGGTTTATTATTCTGTGAATAATACACCTATGTAATCGTTCAGCAAAAATTTTTTGGAACACCCCCTCAAAATTTTTTCTTACACGTTTCAAGGTGTCTAGATTCAAAAAATGCAATGTCCGTCCGACGTGTCACGCATAACTGCCTCAAAATTGGTCCAATTGAGTCGAAATTTGCACCAAATACTCATCTAGGGCAGACATGGTGCCCGCAAGCTTTTCAGCTCGATCGGACCAACGGTTTGGATTTTATGGACAAAAAACTGGCAAAAATGAGGCGTTTTTTAGGAGTTTTGAAGTGAAAACCGTTGAACGGGTAGTAACGCCCATAATTACCGTAAAAATGGTCGAATGTGATTCAAATTTGGAGGGTAGGTGGGGGTTGGTCCAAATATGGTATCTATATTAGGGATGTTTGTTACCTAAAAGTATCGGAAAAAACACGGGAAAAACGAATTAATGGCACATTGTTTATAAATGGTGAAAAAATTGTTTGACATTTTGATATTGATGGAGTACAGTTCTATATGTCCGCAAGAATAATAAACCCATGTGACAAGTACTTTGCAGCGTTTTTTATTTACTTTTGTACATATATTGTGATAACATAAATAGGTATTATGCTTTTTGCCGTGAAAAGAATCACAGTTTCACAGACAGACAAAGATTCGAATTTATAATATAATAAGGATAATAAGGATAGAGATAGAGATAATAATAACCCCTACACATATATCCATGTCACGAGGTATCTGCTTACAGAGTACCTAGATAGTTCCTCTTATGAACTCGCCAAAAAGGTTGCCCAAATTCCAAGAAGCCGACACTTCGATTTGATTTGGATTTGATTTTTTCGAAATCAGGTGACGTTTATGCAACTGTGTTTACATAACTATTATAGTCGATGAATCTGAATGGTATTTACTTTGCCAACAGTATGTACCTACCTGATGTTTTTGATGTGCCAAAACTTTATTGCACTGCTCTAACAAAAATTGGCTTCACAAAAATGGACTTCTACAACAACGCGTGCGTCCATATTTCGTAACTCCGTTACCCAATTTTCATGGAAAATGTTGCGATCATAGTGTTTAGTAGGTTTCATGAGTCTGTTTGGTGCATTACTATGGTGCGAAACTTTAGTGTTTCCAGAGCGAAAACTCTGGACACAAATTAAAAAATTTTTGTTTGGGTAAAGATAAAAAACTTAAAAAAACTAGCGACTACTTCTTCCAAATTCAAAGGACAATTGGAAATAACGATGAGAGAGCGTTGTTTTTTCGTAGTGTGGACCCCTAGGGATCTACATTACGAGATAATACAAAGGGATCGCTCATTCTGGGAGGACAAAATGATAACAAAGTTGAAATATTGTTATGAAAATGTTCTGCTCCCAGAAATTATTGATCCAAGGATACCATGTTCGCTGGAAATACGGGAGCCTACCCAGGACTTGGGATGAAAATTCCTCAAAGTATAATACTTTATTTTGAAAGCAAATAATATATAGTATATTAGTGTTTGATGATCTGTACCTATATGTCCCCTAATTTCGATACTGCTCAGATTTGAAATACCCAGTTTAATTTTTCAAGACTAGATTCATGGACTATGATTTTACACGCTGTCCCATAAAATTCGCGTAGGTACCTATATGAAAGATTTATCGACTTGTATTTTTTGAAACATCTATATGCATGTAGGCACGCTGTTGTAGGTACCTGCCAATCTTTGTGAACAATAAAAAATTGTTGCAGTGCGCAAAAGTAACAAAATTATTTTGAAAGTGTGTATGTAGTCTGTATGTATGTATTTAGGGACACAACTTGCAATACAATCTAAAATTATTTGAGTTTTGAAATACTTCACTACTAAATTCCGGATGTGACAATACGTTTTGGAGATATAGCGAAAAATACGATAAAAAAATTGGATTTCACAACGCGGTTTTGAGAGTGGTGGTAGGTATGGTATTTTAGCTGTATCTCGGAAACTATTGAGTCTACCGAGCCTATTCTAGTATTCTAGCAAATCTAATTCAGTTTCAAAATGTACACTTTTTGTCAAAAACGCGCTCTATCATGGCCAAAATGGGGGGAAAATAAAAAAAGTGCGAAAATTTTGAGGTTTCTCGCATTTTGACCAAAGTTTTGGGGGCCACCGTTGTCAAAAACATGGATTTTGCGTATCAGTCACATCCCCTACAAGAAAAAAACGAAATCTACTACCCCCAACTTAGGCCCCCCTTTTCTCGTAGTCCACAAACGTGAGACAAGGCTTGACCCAATCCTGTTCACAGACAAAACTTCTTTTCGAACCAACATCAGGAAGACTCGATTTTGATGCCGACCTTGAGTAGGAGAATTCGGAGAACGTTCATACGAGGGGTCCAGGCGGCCGGCACCACCTCACCAAACTGCCCCCCTCGCTCGAGCGCACTCCTCCACCCCGTCAGCCCTACTATTGTTTCCAATATATTGTTTCACCAATCTTAAGGATTACGATCGTAATTTTTGACCAATCTCAATTCTGAAAACGGATTTGTACACTGTATGCATGGGCACACTGCTGTATAAGGCGACATTTTTGAAAAAGTCTCAATTTAATCAAAAAAAATTTTGAACAGTGCGCAAAAAAATTGTGCAAATTTTTTAAACCAATTTCGTCCAAAATATGGGTTGATATCTTATCAAATCCGTTTTCAGATTAAAAATATCTTGATTCGTTCTCCTGTGAGGAGTCAAGGAAATTTGCCCCCGATAGTGCTGCCATCTCTTATCTGAGAATCTCACTAACTTGTCGTTACATTTAGCCTTAATAGGCACTCGCAATGGACTCTATAGAATAAAAAATCCGTTTTCAGAATTTTTCTAAATTGACTGCAGCCATCGGATTCTTGTTTCCAGGATTTTGGGGACAAGGGTTAATATTGGAAGCTTCTGTGTGTGGGGATAGGGAGTTCTTGGCCACCTCAGACATTCCCATTTGTCGTGAAATTTACTCGTACCCTTAAGGCAGGTACAATAAGTTTGTTCTCAGTGACCAGCGGCCAGCTGCCACCCCGTTATCTGACCGTAAGAAAAGTGTTGGGCCGTTGGCAGTGACTCTCAAGACTATTTTCATAATATAGCATCCACGCTTTTCACAGTGTTTTCTTATTGATTATCCAAATCCGGTTTTCTGATCGTCATTCCAGTCCACAGAAAATCGGGCGGATGAGAACTGGCCATACTGCCTTCTCGATTCCCCAACCATTATCGAACCCTTCTCAAACGCTTATCAATACGGTATTGGATCATGGTGGACGGTTTCTTACGGTTTTCCAGGAGTCAGCTAACCATCAGAAAAAGCCAGTCTGAACTAACCTATAGTTTTACACAAGACCTGGGGCCCATTCCTAAAGACTTCATCAACTTTTCACTTTGCAAGTCTTCATTTTTACTCTTCACTTTGCGAATTATGAAAAGTAGGAGAACTTTCTGTTCCTAACGACTTCGCGCTCCCACTCTGCAGTTCTACTCGAAACGAAGAGTGCTCTGAAGAGTAACCTTCGTTTTGTGGAGGAACCTACAGTAACTGTTACAGTTTATCGTTGGATGTTCCGATCGTTTTATTCCGAATCCGATTTCATCAAGTCTTCCGTCTCTCTGTAAGTTAACTTACTTGGGATTTGGTTAGGCAAGACGACTCCCTGAAAGTTGTGTCGCTGACGACGAAATTAATTCGCACTCGATGAATGCGGCCGATGGAGGGTTGAGCATGTTAACATCATCATCATCATCCTCTGATGAGAAGCATCGGAAAATTTCCATTAAAAACAATTAGGTAGGCTGTCCCTTTTTATCCACTAACAACAACAACCTGTCGCTTCCTAACCTTTCCTTCGTCCCAAATGCAGAGTATTTTGATGACCTCAGTGGAGCTAACTTCGATGCTATCATATACGCTTGCCCTCACACTAATTGGACCACCTTCATACCTAACCGAAATACTGAGTTCTCATCTTTTTATTGGTACTACCAAACACTGAATTCAACGAAGAAATAAAACCTAAAAACCGATTTGAAAAGCGTGTCATTCTACCACAGAGTCATTTGGGCCTCTCCAAAATTGGTGCAAACTCTTCATTTGAAACTCAGACTCCTCACTTTGCGAAAGATAACCTTTAGGAACGGAAGTGTTCAAAACAGGTAAAATTCTGCAATTCTACACTTTGCATTTCACTCTTCCTCTTCAAATCAAGTGTTCTTTAGGAACGGAAATTGGTTCGCAAAGTGCAGGATGTGGATTTAAATGGTGCAGAGTGAAGAGTGAAAGTCTTTAGGAACGGGCCCCTGGATCCGCCCCACCGTGGCGGCCACCCGGAATCGCTCGCCCATTTCATCCATCAAGACAGCAATTAGCCAAAAGATAATTTCAGTGGCGAAAATCAAAACCCAGACGTTTCACACACCTACTAGAAATCATTTTCTCTCATTATCAATCACAATCAAAAATCTGAACAGCTTCAAGTTAGCTCAATCGAGGCACATTTGAGTATTCGACCGGACTTTCCTAAATGACGGTGTAAAATTACAAAATAAGTTGCAACCGTTGCAAATTGTTATCTTCTCTCCCCCCCCCCCCCCCCCCCGTCACAAAACTACAAAGATGATAGATGAACCAGAATCGACTACGTAACTGCTTCTTGCGGTAAATTCCTGCCTGAATCCTGCGACTGACGTTTCACATTACCCCCTTAGGATGTTGTAATATTTACCTGAAATGTAAGAGTGATGTTCTACCTATGAGAAAATGCTTCTGTGATTTTGTTGCTACTGAAATTTATTGCAAATATGTTCCCGTACTCATACGCCCCTCGTGTTTTTGAGGGCCTTTACAATTTCGTTAAAACATTCAAATATTGTGTCAACGTATTCATCAACCTTCACCTTGATCTGACTGCCGCTGGGGCTCAGTTTGGTTCATAAACCCAACTTAATTTGGGGCTCGTTACAGTTCATTCGCTTCAAATCTACTCGTATTTGTCCGTCAGGTGCTCATTTCGACGACTTTGTCAGAGTTGGGGCTCAAATCGGGTAAAATGTATTCCACACGGAAAGAGCTGCTTGTGGACCAGGATTCTCCTTGGATCGACAAGAGCTGTTAGTAGTAACAGTTCTGTTTCGCGATACTTACTTCAGTCATAACACACTTCAGTCAGTAAAAAACCGGAAAAACAAAAAAGGGTGGATGGAGGAAGCAAAAGTAGCTTCCTCCACCGCCCGACCACATCCACCAGAAAACAAGCAACAACCCAAAGCAACGCACAGAATCCATAAAAACGGAGCACGGAAAGATTGCGAATGCTCCACTCCAACTTCCTCATGGCAACAAAACAGGGTACCAAGTTCAAATGGAAATTGTAGCAGTGGAAAATCGGCTGAGGAGCCTTAGTTGGTGGGGGATATCACAGCTAAATTTCAGCGAGATTCACGCAAGTGGCCCAATGTTAATGAACTCTGTGGGAAGAGTGGAATAGTCTGTTGATGAAGGAAGGAACACGATTCAGAAGGTCAAAATTGCAAAAAATCAAATTAAAACATTAAATTTGATGATTTGATTTCGCAATTAAATTTGACGACATTGCTGATCGTTTCACACTCCGACGACGTAAGAGAGACAGACGTCCAACTAATCACAGTTGAATTTTCGATATATCAATGACCGAAATTCCAAATTCTACCGAGTACCCCGACACCTAGTACCTACTTATTATAAATCCCAGCTTTCAATCAAGCGATTTAATTAAGCTCCGATGGAATCACGTTGTGCAACTGCTGAACCTACTACGTTCTACTTCTTGGTGCTTGAACCAATAATGGAGAATTTTCGTCAAATGTTTTTTGTAGGATAAAAAATGTAGAACTCTGGAAACATGTAGTTTGAAGCCCGTTTTCAAAAATAAGCGGCATTTTTTAAATGACGGTGATTATAAGTGAAAATGCGACGAGAAATGACGTATCAGATCTATTGACATCTGACTTCTGTAGGCCCAAGGAGGCGAAGGTTTTCAATGCTGCCAACAACCCATCATTAGAAATGGCAAACCTTGCTGGCAACCTTCAAGAACCCCCCCTCGATTTGATTTTGAGGACGTTTTTTAAATTTATTTATACATTTGTGGTTCCATCCATCCATTGCGGTTCTATACGTCGAGTGACGCACTAGCGCGGGATCTGAGTTGAACTACCCGGCGATTTACCTGGTATGTAATTTCTAGCGGGAACTCGGAAATTCAAATTTCACACTCGTTTTGTGCCTATACATTACTTATGTGGTCAATAAGTGTTAATTACAGTTATTGAACAGAATCTGGCCAAAAAAATTAGAATTTGTAACTCACAAAAATTCCCCATTCATGATTCTGAAGAATTCGAAAGTCAATAAAAAATTATTAATCGGATCAAATCACCGATGATATCCCGTACCTAATTTTATAATGATAATGTAGGTCTAAATTCCAAAAAAAAGGTTGAACACCTCATCCTTCTACATGGGAACCAAAAGCACAGAGAAAAGCCCTTGAAATTTTTTGAGATCTCAAAAATTTACGTAGATGGAACAATTACCTCCAATCGGATACGTTATGCTCCAAAGAAGTACCTTTTGTGCTTTTTGCCCCTCCAGTTCAACCATTTGGCGAGGGGGTGCAGTTTCTAGAAGTAGGTTCGAGAGGGGTTTAAGCTTTACTGGGGCTCCCTGACGAAATATTCAAAATCTGAACCCGGTAGGTCGAAAAAACGAGTGTGTTTTGGAGTTTTTTTTTTAGGTAAGCAGTAATGTACCTAATGAGAAAAAAGGTTACTTCATCAATGCAAAAAACTATGATATTCCGAAAGAATAAAAACGGAGTTATTGAAAGGTTGTCTATCTCCACCAATACACGAAAAATACACGTTAAAGGAACAGGTTTCTCTATGCACATCCAACAGCGCGGTGCGAAGCAGGAGCATGCCATTTTGGTAGGCAAAATTGATAATCCTTTTTCCGGCTGATGAAGTTTTCTTGGCGCGTAAAATTTTTGCAACAGGGATGTTGGGAGGGGGGATGCTTTTATTCAGATTAAATCCGAATTTATAGCACCGGAAACTACAAACCAGAGGGCACAAGGGCAATCATACTGTTTCACGCGGCTTGTATTTTTGCCAGCCTTTTTCCTGGCACAGAAGCACAGCCTTTTTTTGCCATCTTTCACTTATTTTAAGGAGGTGAGAACACCCGTGCGCGGATCTCGAAAACGAAATGGCCGACTTGAAACCGAAACCCACCCGAAGACTGAATACGGACTTGAAACTCTGCAAATTGTGGTACAGGTGTGGCCCCTCTGTCGACAGAAGTAATTTCTCTGCCGGTTGAATCAAAATGCAAACCCCTCAGGACCAACACGAATCATTCATCAACATAGCCAAGCCTTCTTGAACCTCGCAACATCGGGAAATGCCCAACTGGTTTCCCTTAAATCGTTAAGCCGGAATAAGCCAGCTTAAGCAGGAATGCTCCAAAAATGTATGTGAGCATCGCGAAACCCCCTATCCAGTCGTAGACTAATTTTGTACGTCGTGGAATCGAAAAGTCACAAATTATGGGGGGTGAATTGAGATTTGGGTGTCACAGACATCTGCTTCCAATCGAAATATATTATCAAAAGTAGATGTGCATTACTCACCTCCTAAGTACGACATACGGGTAGGTGGGCAGGTAACAAAACAAAACAAACACAAAAAAGTGAATTAATGATGGAATAAAACCCTCAACAGGTACATCAAACATAAAATGTTGAAACATAAAAACAACCGAGCCAATTTGGATGAACTTCAGGTTTGGCGTTAGACTGATGAAAATTAATTAAAGCAAGAAAATTAAATTCCAAACATCTTGGGTAGGAAAAAGTTAATGAGGACAGAGAAATATAATTTTACACACATGGGGACACAACCACTGGTCACCTACCTGCCTTTCAACTTCAACACTGAGGAACAAACTTGTAAAATGAGAGTGTTCCTACACACATTTTCCATTTGGAAAAAAAATACTATTGCGTAAAAAGATGATATAGCGAGAAACCGGAGTTTAAAATGGAAAATATGAAACAATACTGGGACTTGTTGTTTGTCAGTAAAACTTTACCTTTTATCGGAAATCTAGGATGGTGTGCAACGGATCGGTAATTTGATCAAATCCCTCATTACAACTTCTACGAACTTACTCGTATACCTAATATAGAACTTTTCGTGATTTTAGTAATTTTTACAGATTTTTTACCCCCTATAAAATCAAATCTGACCCACACTTTTTTGAGAAAAATATTTCTATCATCAAAATAATCCTCCCTTCCTGAAGTGAATCACCATCCCACAGAGTTAGTGAATTAACACTGATTTTAGCCCTCAATACCAATATCTGACACCCAAAAGTTCAAATTTTACCCCTATTCTGCAGGAAAAAACAACTGAAATGGTATTGCTCTGTATTTACTCGCCCTTCCACTTTCAAATTTTATATAAATTGTTTGCGATTTTTTTTACCGACTTTTGACCCCTTAAAAACTCAAATTTGACCCCTTAGAATTTTTGAAAATCGCTCACCTTACAACTCATCCTATTGTTTGGCAATACGAACATTCAGGCGAAATTTGGAATTAGCATCATGTACCCAACGTCAGATATACTCTGGAGTGACAAAAGAATATATATATAATATAAATATATACCTATATATTACGTATATTATAAATTTTTGTTAAAATCTAGGGATGATTTTAGGGTGCTCAGAAACGGATTTGCCTATACCAAAATTTCAAAAATTCGTCTGAAATTTTGGAGCCACTGCAATAGCGTCATTTTCTTTAAAAATTCGCCAGAAAACGGGTCAGGCAGGTCCCTACCCTAATAAATCTCTGATTACCAATGCTCAGGTCGAAGTTCTGATTAGTATATATTTTAACCCCAAGGCGCGTTTGAAATTGGTGTGATATCATAGGGCAACGCCCATCGTCCTAGCGAGGCACGGAGCAGACGGGTGCGAGTGACGTCATCTGGTAACACCCATTTTTCTTTTTTCTAGTACGAAACCTCGAGCATAATGGTAGCACTATTACAGTAGTTTTTAGGAAGCTCCCTCATGAGACATATCATTTGGAAGAGTAAAAAATTCAAATAGACTGCGATGAGATCGATAATCGTCGTGGGGCGGCCTTCTTCTTGTTCAGGTGGTCTTGTCCGCGACGGATCACCCCTATCACCCCTGCTATCATTACTTTGTCCACCGCCTTGCGAAACATTGATGCTGAGGCCTCCGAACCGTTGGCAAAGATTATTAAGAAAGGATACCCGGCGCCGGCCAGGCTCCCGCTCCATCGATTCTGCCTTGCAGAATATTTTGCAGAAATGTATAATTTATCGTTGCGCATCAGATGGCCGAAGTATTGCAGTTTGAGTCAAGCACTATGTTCATTAATTCTGTGGGCCCTAAATCCTGTTAAATACAACAGTTCGTTGTGGGTGGAAATATTTCTCTGAGTGCATTGCGGCACCGACAGGTGTTCAAATAAAAACTCTCCCGCATCTGTCCTCGGCTCAGCTCGATAAAGCGAAATAAGGGAAGTCGAGAAATCAAATGAATCAATACTTGGTATGTGAACGTAAATACCAGTTTTTCACAACTAGTCTGCCGAAGAGTTACTATCAGGAAGGAATGAAGAAGCCAAATAAGTTTCTCCCTTAAAAGACCCGACGTGAAGTAGGCAGATGGCCACTAAATGACCGGTGGTATTGGGTTGCGTAAGGATATTGCGTTTTAAACAATCCTGTAGCGTGAATCCCACCAACGTAATGAGCCCTTCGTATAAGGAAGATGAAACTTCTCTATTTCCGAAGTATCTAGAGTGATCGGAGCAGAAAGAAAGTTCCGAATATATTCGCTCAGCAGGGAGATTTCCAGTGGAGAATGACTAATGTTCCAGCTTAGTACAGCAATGATTGCACAATCATTACATTTCCCCATTTAATATTTTGTTAGTAAACTGAGCTTTTTCAATTTTATTATTTCAAGACATTCTGCCCCGATTTACCAACAGAGAAAAACGTATTAACTCGGATCTCCGAAATTGGTAGTGAGGTAACTGTTCTTCAGTTGAGATTGCCTAATTCTTTCAATATTACAACATTAACAACATGAATAAGTTGTGGTAAGCACAAAGAAATCTCACCAGAGATGGAAAAGGTGGAGTCCTGGAGGTTCCTTTGGCCTTCTTGCCTCATCTGCCTTCCAGTCTTGACGCATTTCTTGTCGTCTAAATCACAAGAGTGCACTGGTTCAGGATTAACAGCCTCCGTCGCGTTACTGGCTCCGTTCTGCTGGACCACCACGTTCTGTTCCTGAGGGCAACGACAAGGAGCAAACAATTATTATGTCAAATCCGTAGGTAAGGAATATTGAATTGTGAGTTGAATATTGAATTGAAAATACACCCCATCCCCCAGGTCCCAGGCATGTCTTATTAGGCAATATGGGGAAAGAATTATACTGAGGACAGATGCACTGTTGAGATGGATCCGCACCTACTAGGAAAATGCAGCGTTACATCCGAAAAACGCTGCCAAGTCCTTGTCACTTGGGTTTATTATTTTATCGGACATACCCACAGAAATGTTGCTGTTCATTTACTGCTTCTACCACGCGCAATAATTGACAGTTATTTTAGATGGTTTCCACCAATTTTAGCCCCCAAAAACACGACCTAGGCTCTTTTTTTAAACAGATTATCTTTGATTAATTGATAGCGCCATTTAATTGTCTTGATTCACCTGCTAATACTACTAAGAGTGTTATAACAAACATTTATGGTGGTTTCCGACAATCCCAGATTTTTTACTCATAAAAATGGATTTCGGGAGCTTAAAATTCGTTACAACCTCAATTCTTCACTCTTTGGTCAAAATCAACTTCATATTCGGTCTTCTCGCCCTAAAAAAAATGGAAAACGATACCTCAAAAGCTTATGTTACTAAAACACAAAAATATCTATTTGTATACCAATTTTTCACTCATAACAGCCCTGAGTATATTCCGATCGGACTGCAAAGTTTCGGGACACAGCTAGGACCCAAATGGAGCATGTGTGCGAAAGAACGACTTTTTTAGACCGAAATTGGAGTAGATATGCATGATACGGCAAACGGGCATTGCATTTTTGGAATCTACGCACCTTGAAACGTAAAACAACAAATTTTGAGGGGGGTGTTATAAAATTTTTTTGCTGAGCGAATACATAGGTGTATTATTCACAGAATAATAATACAAAATGCATAGGTACTTAGGTACTAATTGAGGAAACTCAGGTGGATACTAAATTGTTTAAATTTTTCAGATATCTACTATGACAGCACTATCAATGTGAAAATATGTTAAGAGAAAAATAAACTAGTCTTAGGGGTTTGTGCAACCATTTCCTGAAATACGTACTTTTTGTACCGAGTTACATAAGTCACTACACAAGTTGAAGTGACGTTAGCGTCAAAAGTCTAGTACGGAGAAGGAATACGAGATAAGTTAGCTTCAAAGAAGGAATATGAAGAAGGCATCCCCTCCCCAGCTGAAACATACCCTGAGAGACATACAGAAGAGATGTATCCATATACATGAAGAGATGTATCCATCCGTCTTTTCCTGACACTGAAACATGAACACTCAACTCCAGTTTGAACCTTGCTCTTGTGTTTTGTCTATACTGCAGGTTTGGTATCTTTATTATTATTTATTAATATATCCATCACACTGGCATGGTATCTGTATTATTATGTCAGATCACAAAGGTTTTCACATTTCACAAGGAAGTTTTCTCTATTACCTCTATGAAACAAAAGGCAAGGTTATCAGAGTAAACATGTACTTCAATCTACGTACATCATGAATAAAACGTACGTGCGGACATAGGGATCAAACCCAGCAAAGTGAACGCAACTTCCTCGTCGCGTACCTACGGCACGTACATGGTTATATTTTCCTGTTACCTGGTTTACTATTTTCAATAATAAACCTTCGGAATCGAATATGAAAAATAAAGTAAAGTAAGTAATAAAAATAAGAATTAGTCGCTCAAAATTTTATGGTTTGCGTTTCAGGGTGCGTAGAATCCGGAAACTGAATAAAAAATGTCTGTTCGCCCGCAGTACACTTTCCTTAGTTGACTAACATGAACCAAAATTAATACAAGTCGGTTTGTAGCTGTATGGTTTGATGTGACGTCTTTAAATTGATTCCAAACTTGATAATTTTTTGAGAACACCCGTCGTAAAGCCGTTCTCCCTCAGTAAGGATTGAACCGAAAAGCTTCGCCAACATGATTGTGAATCATACGGTATAGTTATACAATTCCAGTCCATACATAATTGAAAGGTAACAGCTGATTATAATCACGAATGGCTTCATGAAATCGAGGTTGTTGTCCGAGATACTATTTCATTTGAAGAAAGATGGTTATTTTTGATTCTGTGCTACTTTTTTATCTAATTGTTTGTTGATGGGTAAAAGGTTATTGTTCACGAAAAACTAAGCGTTCAAATTAGGTGAAAATTTGGGAATACGTCGAAAGGTCTACTTAGCTGAGGGACCACCGGAATTTCAAAAATGACCGAGGGGGGGGGGGGGGGGGGGGGGGTTCTTGGTGCTAAAATGGCCCGTTACAGGAGATAGGGGCTGTGGAAAAATGCATATTTATGTAACTGTAATATTGTCCAACGTTAGAATCTTATACTTCGAGTTAATTGCGGTGGATGGTAGGTATCCACCGCAAAAATGACCCTCCAAAATCACGGCCGTATACTAATAGGAATTAAGTGTACGTAGAAGGGGGAAGGGGATGTAAAGGAAAATTATAAACCGTTGTGTAATAATTTGCAGTTTTTCTGGCTGTTTGAAACAAATGAACGTGTTGATTTTTAGAGTTTTGAGGAGCTGTACAAAACAACGTTTTGCGAAACGAGCGATGAACATCCTGAGATCAATTGAAAAATATATCTTCAGTAAGGTATGCACCAACTCGTACATAAAAATTAGTTGCTTGAAAATGATGAAATCTCTGGTTGATAACTATCTTGGTTTAAGAAAAATGAATAGTTCTTTCTAATGTTCACAGCACAATCAGGCTGTTCATATCACTCGCGATCAGAGTTGTAGCCTTTACCACGTAGGACTTAGTACAACATGTCGCCATGTCGTATTCGCTGTATGTACGTCTCTCGTTCAGAATACATTTTGCACGTAGGACAAACCCTTAAAATGAGTTTGCTCAGACATCTTGTCGAAATATTATGATGAAGCAGCAGACGGCGGAAAGTATCTCAAACCCCAACGGCCCAGCCTGAGTAATTCTATTGTTCGCCACCCTTTCATCCCGCCTTGATGATATATAGGAGCCCTTTTACCACGTAAAATGACAGTTCCTTTGAAGCTCAAGAAGAAAATATCATTCCCTTTGATCCATTCAAGTGAAGAACATGGGTCATTAAAACGTCAATAAGTGGAATGCACCATAACACTGGTCACCCAAGTTAGGTTTTTACAAAGAGTTATAAAAATGCCTTCTCAGGCAAACTCTGAATGATGCACCACAGTGTTTCTACATATTTATGTGAGTACATAGGTGTCGCATAGGGACGTGATGAACGTTGTTCTAACTGCAGGCTGCACATCTACCACAGCAGGAGAAGCCAAATGACTAGCCGATACCACAACTAAATAAAAACCGAAGTTCACAGTGAACGTTGTTTCAACGCAGAAAGCTAGCAGCCTGGGATGAAGTAGGTTAGGTATCTCAGTGTAAATATTAGCTCGATAACGCGCAGATTTCGAGGCCTAGATTTTTCTTATCGACCTCGGATCGACATGATTATAGGTGGGTAAAAAACCCGTGAAGATACCAATTTAAAGACAGCATTTAGAAATATTCATCTCCAAAATTAATACAAAAGTAGGTACCTATATGAAGAGGTAGATCCAACCCCCAACAGGGATAATAATAATAGGATCGGGGTAAACCATGTACTGGAGCAAGTTAGTTTAGTAATGCAATTCAGCGTGGCAATATGATCGAATTTCCAACGTTGGTTATTTCTAGCTATTTTTTACAACAATTCTAAGCGATTTATGACATACAAAATCTCAAATCTGACCTCATCTTACTGTATCCAGTGCGACAGACTTTGAAATAAGACTACTGTTAACGAATTTGCAGAATCCATCTTACAACAAAATAATTGGAAAATTACATAGGAGTAATACGAATTCGAGGTGAAAGCACAGCAGGAGTATGTACCTCAACACTTGGGAAAGTTCAAACCGAAGAGGACGAGGGATTGGCCAGAAATCATTTCTGGGTTGGAATTTCAGATGAAGACGGTGATTGATGAGAAGAACGGGAAAGGTTCGATGAGTTACATTCGATTTCACCCGAATCACCATTCAATCATCGGACCACGCAGTAAGAAGAGGCACACACACAGGCACACAACGGCTATTGTAAGATTCGAAATCTGGCACAGAAGATGGATGCGTGGCATGCCGCATTATGTAGTAAATTGGTCTTAAATATTACAGTGGCATACCGTACAGTGCAGTATTGTATTCTAGAACTTTAAATGCATCCAATGGAAAAAAAATTAGATCAGTTTCATGAGGGGATAACCGATAAACATAGAACTTTGTGTAGAAATCTTCCACGTCCAAACCCGACCCATAACAATGTGTTTCCCTTTTGATGGCTGATGGTCTCTGCAGCCCGCCACGCACGTCCTTTGTCGCGTCCTGCTCTTCTATAAAATTCCTATTGAGACGCATCGACGCCGAGAAACGAGCCTATTGATTGAAGGCGGCGAGGGGGCGATGACCCCCATGGGACAGCTAATTTTAAACCTCGAGTTCAAAATAGAAACTTGACTGTCTTCCCGTATAGGTACACTGCCCCAGAACGCGATCTTTCAGCTGAAACTCCCGCGAACTGTTGTTAATGGAAATGATAACACAGCGGGGTTCAAGGCGCCAGCAGACGGAACTAAAATTAGTTATAATTTTCAGCAATAATCACCATCATTATAAAAATTCATCATCGGGTAGTTTTTCATTTGAAATATACGAATTATTATCCAGTTCTCCATTCCACCCACTTTAAATCATTTAAGGCATAAGCAGTACGGTGCTGAAACATTACGGTTCAGAGAAAGTTTTCGGTATATAGCAGCTCGAGCATGGAGGTTCTGAACGATAAACGCTCGACAAAAGATAAGACGCGGTGCGCAAGTGTACCCGAAACCCTAAATTCTGCCGTTTATAATGAACAACAATTACCTACCCAACCGGGTAGCTGAAATTGTAACCATTAGGTACAACCCTTTATCTACATCTGAGATAGCCTCGATATGAACGATATCACTCTAAGGCATTACAGAGACCTTTAAAAGTCAATACCTCGAGAATTAAATGAAAAAGAATATAGGTGCAACTCTTTTCTGCTCTTTAATTCTATGGCAATGTTCTCCAATGTCGGGTCTCATATCGTGTCGATGCTAGACATGATAAACCATGAAGATAACCCGTTTGACGCTCTGAACGTGCGATTCGTGGAGTCTTAGAAAGGGAATCATTGTCCTCAAGTCTGAAGATCGTCCGCTCTTATACTATAACACTTACCGACGAGACCATTTACCCATTTTCCACGGTATTGTTGGAGAACGAAACACGAAGAATAGTACGAAAAAACCTCGAGGTCTATTAACACGTTTCGCTACCATTACCGCGGTTCACTGCTCTCCTCTTCACTTAGTTCCTGTACCTCTGCAGTTTAGCGAAAATCCCATAAGAAACCCGGTTTCTAGGGGAATCTGACATTTTCTAAGCCAACAGTGTGTAAACGGGTACGAGCAAATTATTGCAGAAAGAAGGGAAGCTCTCACCACATTGCTTATTGATGCAAAATGCCTTCCTGAGATGAACAGGAAATATTGAGCATCACCAGTCTGAGGCATTTAGAGTTCTCTGTGACTCATGAAGGCTCCGCTTCACCTATTCGGATTTTCGCAATGGGTAAAACATGCGTAGAAATACTCTGGCACCCAGACGTCTGCCTTGAGCGGTCACGCACCCCACGCCACAGTAAATCAATACTGTCTTGTCGGTATTGCTTGTGCTATGCTTTTTTCTTGATTGTCCAGGGACCCGCCCCATTTAAGCCTAGCACGTAATTTAAACACGCTACTCCGCTTGTTGCTAACCTTCCATCAACACTAGGGAATTGATATATTATTCGAAATGAACTATACGTCGTTTCCTCACCAAAACTTTGCTCCAAAAGGCTAAATACAGATGTCTTCAATAGTTAACCCAGAATAAGGCTTCGACATAGAATCGTTGCTGGATACGGAGCAGCAATGACCAGGCGATAGTTTACCAAAGATTCTACCTATGCATTTTAACCAAGGTTCCGATGCAGGAATATGCATTTTAAAGTCCACTCACTACCATACAAAGGTAGCAAGACCTACCATTATCATTTACTAGTAAAAACCACATATCATCTTCGAAGCGTTGGACAGCCAACCCCAAAATGGTGTTTTGCATAAATGAGCTGGCGCATTGTCGAATACACGTGAACTATTATGTATCCAAGTGAATGAATACGTTCGTTCCTACGAGGTACCAAAGCCTCCTTTCATGTTTCATAATGTTTTATACGACTGTCAACCAGTCAATAATAATGGCGACCTCGAGAGCTTAACTCTCTATAGGAGAAAGGAACAACATGGAATCTAAACATCCTAGATGATGATAATATGAATTGATGTTTGGATGGAATTATTGCCCTTGAAACAAATCGATATCCACTTGTTCCTACTATACGAGAATGAAGACAAACTATTATAATAATTTTAGCGATACCGATAACAAAAGCTAATGAATGGGATATGGATAGAATGACAGGCTAATGATGTATTACATTATACTAATTCGTGTTCTTGAAGACGAACGCTGTTCGAGCGTATCGTCTTTCGGTTTCAGACAGAAAGCGAGAATATATAAACAAAGAAACCTTCAATCAAGCACATGAATACTGCAGAGAAAGTTGAACTACGAAGAACAAGAGTGGTAGTTGAATAATAACGCGGTAAAATCACATTTTCGCGTGACAAGATATCTAGGAACACGAAATACGTATCTTAGCGTGATGCAATTTTTTCATGGTATCGCCGAATCAAAGTTGAACAGGGGAAATTGCACTTCAGACAAATGATGATCATCATAACTGGCGGTCTTGTAATTAGAACAGATCCCAGTGACAGGTTTTGGTGCCAATGCTTTGTGTCGCTTTCTGAAGAATTAAAAAACTACAAACCGACATAAAAATAAAGATGTCGAGAAGCGATATTCAGCTGATTCTGGAGTCGAGTTGTTATTGTTAGGTTGCTTAAGAACAGTGAAGATGGCACGAATAAATAATATTCAAAGATATCGTGTAGGGTTTACATTCTTATCCAAATAGCTCTTCCTTCTCAGCATCTGAAAGGACGGACAGCTCAAAGCCAAGAAGTTTTCTCAAAGGGGATATTTGAGAAAGTTGATGCTTCAACCACTATTAAAAACATAAGACATAAATGAAAGAGCACGTGGTTCCCGCTATATCGGGATCGGATCCGGATGGAATTAGGATCAGTTGAGTCGTGAGACGAGAAAGTCACAGAATGATGAGAGGAAACGAAGTTTCTAACACCCATTAAAGTGGGATAGTTTGATATTAGACTTCACAGCTCATCAGTAAAAACTGCATCATGGAAATCCAAGATGTTCCCCAGAATTTACATATGTAGTTAGTCCTTATTTTTACCGCACCATGATAAAACAACAACAACAAGAAAACCTATCCATATACTCGTAGATGAAAATCCCAGTTGACTACGATCTCTCCTATAGACACATATAATCCAGATCTGTAGATCTTATCTCACTGACAGGCTACTGGAGGTACCTATTCGGTAAAACACGATGAAATATTCTAAAAGTCACACATCAACTAGAAATCAATCAGTCGAGTGATCTTATCAACTATTATCGATCAATATAATTTCTGACACGTAGAATCCATATATATCATTAGTAAAAATGAACAGTCGTTAAATGAGACCACACAAGAGATGCAGTAAAAATTCTGATCAGGTTTCAGTGTCAACTCAAGAACTGCACTAGCCGGTGTTTTTGGCAACACCGCAATCCACGAGGGGTATTTATAGAAATAGGAAAGAGCTCGATACAATAATTTACTACTGGACAGGCAGTTGACGACCAGATTGTGGGTGGAAAGATTAAAATAGTTTTCTCAGCCACTCTATTTTCGTTGAAGAGTTGTTGTAGTTGAGAATTTCAATCTGCAGGTACGCATGGATTTGGTACAGAAATCATAATATACAATACGTACCTACCTACCTATTCACCTACTCGTACTTGAGAGCTCCTCAGTAATACGTAGGTATTATAGTGATAACCACATCACGACACAATATTTAGAGTTACCTACAGATATTGTCGTTCATATTTCAAATTAGGTAATTATAATTGGTCAGAAACGTGGTTGAGGATCGTCTTCTCTAACTAGTGAACCAAGAATCCTGATAGGTGGTGAGGGGAGGAGGGGGGGACTGTCTTTTCATCCATAGTCGCCAAAACAATGGAATAGTGAATAAGAAACATAACATAGACGTACCTAGTCTGAGTGGTAACTGACGGCATAGCTGAAGACCTGAAGAATTATTTAGCAGTCACTGAGCGAAATACAGAAGGTTGGCCTTCGAGACCCACTAACGAAGGCATCATGCGCTAATTACCAAACAGAAACCGACTGAATAATTAGGTACTGGAGAAACAACGCGCCTTCTTGAGATAAACATGTAATGATGAAGTCAACAACTCAATGCAACTTTCCATTCTACAATCATCTGATGATTTAGAGAAAAGAAAGGCAAAGTTGCCTTGATGCAGTGAAAAAAAAGAGTTATTAAAAGTTGTATATTTCCCCGAAAAACAAAAGAACCTAGGCTAATATACCGGTTTCGGTGATCAAAGAAACCATCATCAGTAATAAACAAAAATAAGTTAATATGGTTTTTATTGTTACTCTAGTTTTAGAGAGAAATAAATGTTGCACCTTAAAATGTGAACAATTTCATTCCTAAAAACAGACCATCCATTCTGATCCTAAACTAGTTTAAAGCTGATCTTTTTCCACCTAGAGCTGAATGATTTTCTTTAGTACTACTACTACTACTACTTTTATCCATTACACTACTACTATTACTATAATAACTTATTATAACTACTATTACTTCTACTACTATTATTACTGCTATTACTACCAATACTTACAAAGCGATATTTGAGCATTACGATATATGTACGTTCACCCATATAGTAGGTAGTAAGGACTTGGGAGAAAGAATCAGCTCAGGAAGAGGAAAGTTCTTTTTCCGTTTCGCAGACAAAGCGAAACGGAAAAATCCCAACTCTAGGCTCAGAGGAGAAGGGACGATGATGTGACAAGCTGCGGTAATTGTTAGAAAAATCAGGAAATTAGGAAATTTCTCATTAACACACAGCTCTCGTCTGAACCCAAATGAAAGTATAACATACTCGAATAGAGATACTTCATTCAGAAAGTACCTACCTAAAGCAAAAGATTATAGCATAGAATGTTTAAAAACAAACCAATAAAACAGGTACGGTAACCATTATTATGTCTAACAACCCCCCTTCCACTAAATTTTATTATAAACCTACACCACATTCAGCACTGCAGTTAAACATGCACCTAATCTGGAATCTACAAAAACCAATTCTCAGCTCACAATCCGTCAACTTCCTAACACTAGAAATTACAATTACAATTATATACAATGGGAAATTGCATCAGGAAAGGCATACCAAAATCCTACGCAAGTAGACTGAGTGTAACGTCAATGTAATAGTGAGGTTGTAATACTGCAAAAATATAAAGGAAAGTTTATGAATGAAGGCACGGACGATTCGGGACCACGAAGTAGAATGAAAACACTAGTCAGACGGTCACGATGGCAGATAAGATAGAGTGTACAGTTCAATACCAGTCGGTTGTTACCATTCAACGACTGCGGACACACGAGAGTTCTTTTTACCCTAAATTAATAATAAGAATTAAAAGTATACGTAAAAAGCCGTCGAACTCAGATGTCAAGTTGTAAAATAACGAAAATCGGGCAATAGAAGATGATGGATTTTATTTTAGCCAGTGATGGCAATAAGTTGGTTCAACACAAGCAAAATTCTTCTTGATATATGAATGCAGTTACAACTTCGACACACAGAACAGCGTCTACAGTTGAGCACTTTCTGTGTCTACAGTGAGATTTAAATATGTTGAAGGCGAAATGAAGAAAAAATCAAGTTCAAAATCACATTGGGATGGATTTAGCATACTTCGGATGAACAACGAAATTATTAAAGAACCAATCATAAAAATATGGAATTAAGCACTTCGGATTTGTGCATAAGCAATCGGTAACTGTATTATTGATCGTTAGATAGTTTCATATCTGGAAAGACCATTCATGATGACTGATAGAATGCATGAATTATTCAATACAGGCTATCGATAAGCTAAAAATCCGAATATTGTATGACAAGGCACGAACTGTCGTATTTGATTGATAATGGAGGGTTATAAAAGGGGTGTAATGCAGTTATAGTAGGGGAGGGATTGAAATGATGAGGGAGAAAAGACCCTATCAGTAAGCAATGAAGTTTATTTATAGGAGTTAGTAGTCGTCCAATCCACGTAAAAGCATTGAGCCATTTACCAGACGTGGTGTTCAGGACGAAGTGATGCATACAGAGAAGAGATGCACCATCATGTACGCACAACTTGCTTTTATATTACCCAAAATAGCCAGAACTCGCCTGGAAAATGTTACACAATCGCCGGATCTTTGATGAAAACGCAGAGTAGCAACGCAATAAAATGAATAATGTTCATTATCATCCAAGTGAAGGGAGCATGAATGAAGGAAGCAGTGGGACTATGCCAAGCAATGTGTACGTGAAAATATATGAATCAGCTGCAAATTCAGGGCAGCGGTAAGCAGGTAATATAAGAGTAGATTCACAACATTATGGAGTCGTTCAAACTTATTTTGCTAATTTATCTTTACATTCACTTTTTTATAGGAACTTGCTAATGATGATAAAGCAAAGAAAAGTTGATGAACAATGAAGGGAAACCCTCAACAGATGATGGGGAAGTGAGAACAGCTTTCTAACTATTATTAAAACGCACTTGGACCATAATACCTTGGCTGGTTTTCGTGAGCCAAACACTGAAGAAAAATAACGATAGATAAGTAACGGAGTCCATAATTAAAGTATGTATCATCAATCGTTTCCACAAAACACAGAAGCGATAAATCATCAAGAATACCACCACTGACCAGCGGACCGACAGAATTTCGGCGATTTCAGATACGATCAGTTGTTTTTTACAACATTTGTATTCTGATTTTTTACGGGCGAATTCTTCACGAAAAACTCAAGAGATTCAGCAAAATCGTGAACAAGATGACAATGTCGGTAAAGTTTAATAGTATTTGAAAACTGAAATAACAGAGCTCGATGGAGGAGCTATCTCAATTCACTCCGACTAAAATCTATAAAATAATTGTAGAATTCAAGCACGGTTTCCTGAGCTCACTTGAATGGTATTTTATCCTTTTACATTTAGGTGGTACCTACACAAGAAAGAAAGAAATCTTGAAAATTACCGTAAGCATGATGGCGATGCGCCTTCTATGGAAACACGACTGAAAATGCGTCCGAAGGACCGCGTGAAGAATAAGCGAGAGTTGGACCTGACCACGTCATTTACGGCTGGTTTCTAGGGGCAGGCCACCTCCAGAGACGTCCAAGAAGGGGCCAGCCGGGGCTATAGCGGGGCAAAAACCACCAGAACAGATCGGATCGATAGACTGAAGAACAGGTGGAACGGGGATGAGAACGAGATTTGATGTTACCGGCTCTCAGTCCAATTTGTGCTAGCGCCAGAAACCGGTGATTACGGTTTTAACATATATCTTTAAGTGAATTAACGGGTCGGGGTAGGAATAGCGCTTCGAGTAAAAGTTGTTCACGTCGCGGGGAAAGGAAAACGATGCAGAAATGCAACAGCAGTAGGAAGTAATTAATTAACAATAATAATAATAATAATACTGATAATATAGCAGGGAACGGTAATTGAAAGGAGTTCAAAGGACCTAACACACATCATGGACCTAACTAATGGGATTCGTGAAGGTAATTTATTTTTAATCGTGTACCTAATTACTCGCTGTTTTCTTGATACATAAATAATATGTAATATCTAAATGAAAAATCTTTCTGAACGGAACAGGGCGTTATTCGGTAAATGGGTAATTTTTCGAATTATTTTCATCATTTGTGATGCCAAATCCTCACGCCTTTTTGGGATATAGAAGATGGTGCAGGGAGGATGTTATAATACTCGTGCCTAACCTGTTTTAGCGACATAAGCAAAGGAAGGGATGATGGAGGTTTCAACAGGTGAGCCTTGGAATCAAGCGAAGTAAAAAATCTATGTTGGTGGCTCGAGTACTGATAATTTTACCTGATGCAATATGCTATAGAATGCGTTCAAATCCATCAAGCAACGACAACCGCCATCCGTCAATACCAGGCTGTGAATTCACGTAAAAATATATTTGCGTTATTTTTCTGTCTGAATATACAAGTGGTCTGTATGCTCGCAAGCTCGCATCTCCAAAAGGAAAGCAATATCCTACATCGGTCCTTAAGTAAAAATATAGAATAGTGGGGTGAATATAGATCAAGTGGTGTGTAGCTGTAGTTTTGAACGGACCCGAATGGCAGCGACTGGTGGCGATTTTATAGAACATCCGCATCTGTGTGAATAAATTGTCAGGCAAAGGGCAGATGATGTAATTACATGTTATCTAGGTTTCTCGTCGAAAACTGAAAATAACCACATCTTTGGAATCCAGGACGAGTGCACGAGTGTAGGTACATCAACTAAAGAGAGATTCTCATTGTTACTGCGAACCCATTGAAAAAAATAATGGAACGAAGTACGACGATAAGGCTGAACGATCCACACTGGTGATCATCAGAACGGAAACGAGCAGTTCTTTTTAGGCTGCTCATCTCCGTGAAACATTCGTGATGGGAAGGGACCGAGACAACGAGCTGCATCCCGATCACTATAAGCTGACAGTCTATTTTCGAAACTCTGACACACATCAGAGCCACATACCTATCAAGTCCTAGAATACTACACTGATAAATCAAAATAACGTCAGATTTGAGCGGGAATTTCTCAGATATCAAACTGCCTAATTACAATGCCAGATATGAAATGGTTGGGCAATTATATCACCAGAGAAATCGAGAGGCGAATCACGTCGCGTGGGTGAAGTGTAAACTGATGAATTACTCAGCGTTCGGCGATATATCAATTGAGTTCGTTAGAACGCCCACCGCATCCTGTGTCCGTCTTCATGGGAGCCAGAATCAGCCAGCTTCATAAAGCTGATCTATAAACTGCGATAAGATCGCATATCTGTCTATAAATCAAACCCCCTACTGCAACTTTACAACGCAGTATTTCGCTTACACCAAGTAGTGTCTAAGTGGAACCAACCACACCAAGTTGACATAGGACATACCGTAAACATAAAAATACAGACCGTTGTAAATGGGAGTATTGCTTAAGAGTTTACCAGGGTATCGGTGCAACCTTGACATACTAGGTAGGTATATTCAGAAATTTTCTGGAGTAATATAAATTTGATGTGATTGTGATTTTTGACATGGATATGTCTTATCGCTGGATTTCGGTTTGAAATTCTGTGCAGAACGACAGTGTTACTGCTTTTGAAATAGTTTCATCCTTTTTATGGCGGTTGAGTCAGCGTAACATTTTTGTTCAAATGGAGAGCTTTCCAACAAGCGGAGAACGATTTCTATACGACAAAAACTGACAGAGTTACATTTTCCTAGCTAGGGTTACATTTTTAATGATTTTTCAATTACAACCGATCCGTAGGTAGTTGTTTACTACAGTCAAATGTGGTAACCAGGGATGCTTTTGGGGAGGGGTGAGGGAGCCAATGCTGCGGAAAAACTCGTAGCTGAATTACAGTAAAGATTGTATTCACTTCATAATAAACTTTATACTCACGTCATAATATTAAGGTCTAATTTGTTGCACCATGAATATCGATATCCATACCAACGCCGGGTACACACTGCGAACATACTGGACGGTCGACCGAAAACATTTAAAATATCTGCCCTCGTTCCTCTTACTCTTGATCGTTACCTTGCAGCAGGCAAACCTGGTTAACGAGTATCCAGTCTACAAAAGGATAAGTAGGAATGTGAATATGATTACATTCTACATTTAATTGGCCATATTCATGTTCCTATGTATCCGCCTGTTCCTACTTCTCATGATCTGCGCCGATCTTTATACCAGATTTACCATGATGAGCAGCGGAACACCACCCTTCATAGTTTAATCTCGTAGCCATGATAGGTTTTTGTTATTAGGTATCACAAACATAACATGTTTCCTGGCAGATATACGAATTAGTAGATATGCATATGCACTAAAACTATAACGTGGAGTATGTCGATATGAGTAGGTAGGAAGAGTTGAGGCATAATGCAATGAATGATATATCTTCCATGATATATGCCACCTAGGCTTCCATAATGGGCTGGTTCGGATGGACACGTACACGCACCGCGGTCGGTCACATAGGAAGTAGAACCTCATTGCGCATTCCGCTGGGGTGAACGCCTCCCGTGAGGCCGACGATTCGCCACCAATGGTTCCTCCGCCCAGATGAACCACTCCGGGATTAAATAAGGACACGATGTCGATAGAAGGATATATATATATTTTTTTTTTTTTTTTCAAATACAGTGATTCGAAGTGTTCACTTGATACATGAGACTATTCTGTTATCCTGCCGAAGTAAAATTCAGCCTATCAACCCAACAAGACCTACTCGTACTTGAGCCAAGATGAAACAAAGTATAATAATCCTTGCTACCTCACACTTGAGGCATGTGGAAAATCATCCCAAAATCAACTGGTAGGTACCAACCTAGGCTTCCACCATCAATTTAAATCTAAGTAGAAAGATGTCTCCTATCATCTCACAGGGGATTCCGACTCCGACAGCTCCTCGTGATCCTGTTTGCCCAGTTCAAGCGTAAACTACAGGCGTGTCCCTCTGATTTTGGTTTGTTATTCTGTGAATAACACACTATGTATTCGCTCAGCAAACATTTTTAGAACATCCCCTCAAATTTTTCTTTTACTTTTGATTTCAAGGCGCGTAGATTCCAGAAACGCTGCAAAGCCCTTGGCACATGGGTTTATTATTCTACTAGCTGTGTACCCGCGCTTCGCAACGGTAGAACAGACACCCCCTTTAGGACAGGCCCCACTCATAACAGATACCACCTTCTACGTTCAGCCGTTCTCATTTATCGATGCCGAGACAAACAAACAGACTGACACTGTTTTATGATATATTATACTATTTGAACCGACGCGTGTTGCTGCGATTTAAATAAATGGAGCCAACGGTCATGTATTTTAATATGCCTGTATCCCCCCCCTCCTCAACTGATCAGAAACCTTCCCCAATGCCAACCCTAACTGCCTTTAACCCCCCCCCCCCCCGTATCCTATGAACCCTCCCTACCTGGTTAGAAACATTCCTCAATGTTCACACAACAAATTCCCAAAGTTGCACTCCAATTGGTCAAGTAGTTTTGAAATTTCTGTAGACCCCCCCCCCCCCCTCTCATAACCTGTACCCCCCTCCCACTAACATCCTGATTGAAGTACCACTTGAATGTACTCGTCGAGCTGAATCCAGAATCTAATTACAATCGGATTTACGTCCAACCGTTCAAAGTTATTATAAGCATAAACGTCCTCATAGAAGTGATTATAACACGTTTTTTAGTAGTATTTCATTCATAGCGTTTCAACGGATGGACAGATTCAAATGCGGATTTTTCATAAACCTTCCCAGATAAATTCTGCGTCAAATGGTACCAGCCGCAACTTTCTACGTTCAGCCGTTCTCAATTGATGCCGAGACAAACAAACAGACACTGTTTTATTATATGTATAGATTGGACATACCTACAGAAATGTTGGCTGTTCATTTATTGTTTCTGAAAAACGCGAATTAGGCTCCTATTTTTGACAAATTATCTTTGATAAATGACAGTGCAATTTAATTGTGTTGCTTCACCTGATACTACTGCTAGAGTTATTATACGCATTTATGGTGATTTCACACAATACCCAAGTTTGTTGCCCATAAAAAATAAATATCGGGAGCTGAACCTTGTTACAACCTCAATTCTTCACTTTTGGTCAAAATCAACTTCGTATTCGGTCTCTCGGTGTTTTAGTAACATGAGCTTGTCAGGAATAATTTTCCATGCTTTTTGGGGCGAGAAGACCAAATATGAAGTTGATTTTGACCAAAGAGTGAATAATTGAGGTTATCATGAGGTTCAACTCCCAAAATTCATTTTTTATTAGTCAAAAATCTGGAAAATTGTCTGAAACCACCATAAACTTGTATGATACAAGGTGAATCAAGACAATTAAAAGACACTACCAATGACCAAAGATAATTTGTATTTAGAAAAAAATAGGAGCCTAATTCGTGTTTTGGGGGCCAAAATTGGTGGAAACCATCAAAAATAGCTAATTCAATTATTGCACGTACGAACAAAACAATAAATGAACAGCCAACATTTCTGAAGGTATGTCCAATAGAATGATAAACCCATGTGACAAGGACATTACAGCGTTGGGTTTTTTTTCTTTTCTTTTCTTTTCTTTCCCCCGTCTACGCCTCTACGGACATTCCACGCCAATGTCTTACTGAGTTTCAAATCAACATTTGCATAAGTCGCTGGATGAAGAAGTGCTGAGAAGATGAATATCCAAGGTATTCAAGTGTTAAAACCATCTCGTGTTAGGGAGTTAACAGGAGCGCACCTGCAGACTTTTCTTTATTCGGTCGGATAATTACAACCCTGTCTTGTTGTTACTACTTTGTTTCAGCCTTCGTTTGAAGCTGATCGTCCACAATTCCCATCAAAGCAAAATCGAAATGAGCAGGAAACTCATTAGATGCTTGAAAAGTAATAAAACAAGGATAAAATAGTTATGAAACAATCAGAAAACACAGGTAACTTTTAAAAGCCGACTAAATTGGGCAAGCTGCTGGCTATTTACACGCCATATGCACCTAATTGTTAAGGTGCGAACAGCAAGCATGCTTCAAGGAGAGCTAACCGCACCGTGTAGCATGAACATATTGTTTCATGTTCAACTTATAACCCGAGGATGAGCTCGTATCCGTCAGTTGTAACTCGTTCCGAACGAATAATCCGAATTTTTCCAAAGATTATAGCAGTTGGCATCGTATTCTATCATATCAATATGTTAGGTGAAATTATATTGATAAATATTGATCATAACAACATCATAGATGCTAAACGTACCTACCTCGCTCAGAAGTGAGACAATAAAGAGTTCGGAAACCACGATTTGGGCTGTTTGTTTACAAACAAGGAGAAAGTGTTATTCGATACAGCTGCGTGGTGTTATTATTAAGGGACTTGAAATAGTGGGTCCTCCCATCGCGGTTACGTAAGCCCTAAAACTGCTGAATGGCGTCGCGTGATGAACTCTTGAGGCGCCACAGGGTTTCGTACAACAGTCCGAAAACAAACCCGGCGACTAATGAAAGCCTTGTCAAAATCTTAGTTTGGAAAGGTCTCTGGAACTCATACCCAAATCGTGAAAAGCACAGTGGCAAAATACCGCTTCGCGCAAAATGAAACATTATACGGAATAAGATCAGTATTATTTACGTGAACAGGTTTCGGTGTCAGTACAATGAGGGTTAACCAAAGAAAAAAAAGAAGAAAAACGGAGTTACTGAAACGTTGTCCATTTCCACTAATACACGAAGAACGCGAAAAATACATGGTTTTGGTGATCAAACCATAACAAACAATAACTGAAGGCACATTGGAGAGATGATCTTATAAATAGTCCCAAAAGTTAAAGGTGGTCAATTGGGATTGGTTGTGAAGATGAATGGTGAAGGGAACAAAGTGAAGAGGATTACCCGTAAAAAAAAAGTACTTTAATTAATTTTTATTTTTGGTATGTAAAAAGTGTACCTACCTACGTTTTTTTTTTTTTTTTTTTTTTTTTTTTAATGAAAGTACATTCAATCCCGAGAATTTTGGCACCAACCAAACTTCCCTACAATGAGTAGGTAGTGTGTTATTCTATGATTTTTTAGAAGTTTCGGCACTAATAACGTTCAACCAGGCAAGGGTGTCCGCCCAGGTACGTGGGTTGCAATGACGTCACTAGTGCACAAAACTTCTTTAAAAAAATCATAGAATAACACACTACCTACTCATCGTAGGGAAAGTGCGGTTAAAGTCAAAATTCTGAGGATGAAATCTACTTTTACTAACTGGTTACAAAATACTTTCGTTTAAAAAAAATTGAAAGAAAAGTGAACGCGTGGGCGTGGGTATACCACGTTATCTTGTATTTCACGGTAATTCTGGAATATGAGTCGATCACGTCGATAAAGTTCATCATTGATGTACGTTCACCTGGCAGGGTGGGTGTGATGAATTTAAAATTGGTTCATCACGGTGGCGTGAGGAAGTGCGCAGGCGGTTATGAGCGGATCACCACCGACATCTACGATCTTTTGGGAGAGTGAAAAGGTGGAGGTGAGTGATAGAATTTGCCCAGGCGGCGGATCTCCACCGACATCTGGGATCTTTTGAGAGAGAGAGAGATGAGAGGTGAGTGGTAGAATTTGCTTAGGCGGTTATGAGCGAATCACCACCGACATCTAGGATCTTTTGAAGGAGAGGTGTCCAGGCGGTTATGAGCGAATCACCACCGACATCTGGAATCTTTTGGAGGAGGAGGTTTTGCCTAGGCGGCGGATATCCACCGACATCTAGGATCTTGAGAGGAGGAGAGAGAGCAAGGTAGAGGAGAGAAGAGAGAGCTGGTTAGAGGAAGTGTCGAATGAAGTTAAAGTCGCAGGATCCAGGGTTTTATAGGAAAAGGAGGCCTCTCCCTCCAACCCCCTGTCAGGGGTTGGTGGTGGGGCCCCAGGTTGTGTACCCTGGGTTCTGTGGCTTGTCTCCCCACTCATTCGTTTATTGACGGAAACTAACTTTAGCGTTTGGATATTGGTGAGAACTTAAGTTAGAGGAGTGTTCCCGGGAGGGACTCACGACAGTGGGTATAACAGTTTGTTTGTCACTACACATCTTCCAGTAGTTGACTATATTTCATGGCAGTTTTCGCCACTGTGAAGAAAATGCAGGCCAGACCTGACTCCCAGAATGGTTCAGGGTTTATTTTTATTAGAAAGGTGCCACAGCTCTGCGGTGTACAAACGCTGAGTAGTTTCAACTAGATACCTCCATACCAAGAAGCACTAGATTATTGTAATGTGTGTTCGTTGGAAATCGAACGAAAAAATACAAATTCTTCAATTCTGAACCAATATTTGCAGCTAAGATTCACATTAAGTCCCTAATTTGTGTTTTAAGTCATTCGCGGACGTTACAGTATTATTACACTCATGAATAAGTAAGAAGAGAGAAATCAACCAGGCGAACAATAATTCATAGGAGAAAAGTAACGACCTACACCCAGGCTCAACACCATGCCCATATTGTGTTCTAGAACAAAATTTATTCACAAAAACACACGTATTTACACATTTATTTTCAACATTTATTTGCCTATTTATTTATTTATTTTATACATTTATTTATTTACATTGTATACAGTTATTTATTTACATTTATTTATTTTGTATTTTGTACCTATACGATGATATAGTAAATCATTTGTATAGTAGGTTTACAACTCAGATGTTCTAATCTGATCTAATCGAAAACATCCTAACAAATAACAGCCTCCTGTTGAACAACTTACTGTCGACAGGGCCTACCAAAGATGGCTTATAGGCATTATAATTATTACATGTTCGAAATGAATATAATGAGGTCTGGCGTGCAGTAGCTTTGGAGTGGAAGGTGAGGATGAGGGGAAGTCGACACAATAAACGAACAACTCGTTCCGTTTGACACGGTTTACCATTTCAGATCATTTGAACCTCGTTTAGGAAGAGTCAACCGCTGTCGAGGCGAATGAGTAGGTGAATTTGTGACTTTCTACACGACGACTCGCACGCGAGTCCCCATCGCGGCTAACCGAGGCCATTGGCCCTTTTTCCTCTTCATAAAACAGAAGGGACCCTTATTTGGCCGTCGACTTTCTCCGTTTCACGTCACATCTTCTCCCGTGTCCTGTGTTTGAGAATTCCATCAAGACGGGTTCCAACTCAAGACGGCTTTCCACGAACTGTAGCTGTTGACTTCATGAACCACTAAATGTTTATGGCCCGTTGCATCAAGAACAGAGCAAATTACTACACAACGGTTTATTATTTACAACCAGGCTTTCGGATCCCGAAAAATTAACACGGAATTCGGTCAAGAACTCGGCCCTCATAAAGTTCTACATCAGTGGGAAGATGTCGATCTCAAACCCATCAACAAAACAGGAAACCGTATTACAATAATTAATGTACATTAATGTACGCATCAACCGTACCATTAATAATATATACATTAATGTATTATAACAACAGGAAACCGTATGTACTGATCCTAACTTCGTTTTATTATTTACCTGTATAGATCCCCTTCCGCGTGGATCTGGTTTTCTGTGGTCAGTACCTACCCTTGTGCTTCCCCCAGGAAAGCCCTACATCTAGAAATGGAGCCTGTCGGCCAATACCAGTTTCAAAAATATGCGGTAGATTCAATAATCCTAATAAATCATTTGTTGAACAACGAATAGTAATCATTCATGAATAACATTATTCACTAATCATAACGTTTGTTCAAGTTACTGGAGTAACTTGAAAAAATTTTATTTTTAAAGTACCTTTAAAAATAAAATTAAAATAAAACCAAAACAACCACCACTTTAAATTAAATAATATCACAGAACAAACAACTCGATTTCATACAGCCATCCGTGACTATAATCAGCTCTTCCATGACAATGATATCTGGGCTGTATTAATACCGTAGCTCTGTTAACACTGGCTTTTTCTGACGGTTAGCTGACTCCTAGAAAACCGTAAGAAAACATCCATGATCCAATACCGTCTTGATAAGCGTTTGAGAAGGGCTTGAGTTTGATGACAGTTGGGAATATATAAGGCAGTGCATGGCTTGTTTCTCGTCCGCTCTTCTGTGTACTGGAATGACGATCAGAAAACTGGCGTTGGTTAGTCAGGAAAACACTGCGAACAGCCGCTCATGGATACTATACCGTCCGAAAGAGTCTGAGAATCACTGGGAATGGCCAAACGCCTTTCTGACGGTCAGATAAGTCAGATAGTCACTACGAACAAACCTCGTCACCATTATTTCCATTCACACTCATGTTAACGAAGCAGACCCCAAACGGAACCTAAAAACCAAATTTAATTCATTTTGGTTGATAGTAACTAGGGAAAGTGCGAAGTATGGCGGACGGACAGACTTTTATGGTTTACTAGCTGTGTACCCGCGCTTCGCAACGGTAGAACAGACACCCCCTTTAGGACAGGCCCCACTCATAACAGATACCACCTCAGGATTGACATACCACCTCTCTATTTGGACTAACTGCCTTTAACCCCCCCGTATCCTATGAACCCTCCCTACCCGGTTAGAAACATTCCTCAATGTTCACACAACAAATTCCCAAAGTTGCACTCCAATTGGTCAAGTAGTTTTGAAATTTCCGTAGACCCCCCCCCCCCCCACCTCTCATAACCTGTACCCCCCTCCCACTAACATCCTGATTGAAGTACCACTTGAATGTACTCGTCGAGCTGAATCCAGAATCTAATTACAATCGGATTTACGTCCAACCGTTCAAAGTTATTATAAGCATAAACGTCCTCATAGAAGTGATTATAACACGTTTTTTAGTAGTATTTCATTCATAGCGTTTCAAAGGATGGACAGATTCAAATGCGGATTTTTCATAAACCTTCCCAGATAAATTCTGCGTCAAATGGTACCAGCCGCAACTTTCTACGTTCAGCCGTTCTCAATTGATGCCGAGACAAACAAACAAACAAACAAACAGACACTGTTTTATTATATGTATAGATTATTTTCAATAATGAACCACTGGAATCGAGCATGAAAAAAAAATTCTAACCCCCCCTCAAACACAAACGGCACACAACGGCAAATTATTACACAACGGTAAATTCCTTACATAACGGTTCATCAACCAAGAAGGGGCTGGATTTTGTTGATCGGACTTGAATAACCGTTGAAGTATTATTGATGGGCAAGTTATTACACAACGGTTTATTATACTTGACCACGAAGGTAGGTATTGACCACAGAAAACAGTGATCTACGCAGAAGGGGCATCCATTTCACTCCATATCAACAATTTTCCTTCAGAACTTCATTACTTGCGTTTCTTCTTGCCGTTCTAGTTACTGTTTGTCATCGACAGAATTATTTTAGCAACATTTAACTCGTGATTTAGGTAGGTACCTAGTAACGAGTACGGGGCTAGGTACTAACCTACGGAGGGTCTGCGATCAACATAATATGTATAGAATAGTAGGTACATATTATTTAGACGGGTTATCTATACAGAGCTGTGATCTGTAACAGAAGGGTATTCTGTACAAAATAATAAACCGTTGTGCACGGATTTGCAGCGTTTTAATTCCATTTTCGGATTCTACGTGCCTTGGAACGGAAACTATCAAATATTTAGTTTCCGTTTAGTCCCCCCCCCCCCCCCCCTCCAAATGCTTTATTCCAAAGGTTCATTAGTTCGGTATTGAAGATAATAAACCAAGAGGAGAGCCAAACAAGCACAAGACTTCTAGACGTAATAGATGTAATCATTCCATTCAAGCTCAGATGCTCACTTGGTGAAGCCGAACGGGCAATCATGCGGTAGAAGGGTAAAAATTGATTACTAACAACTTTCCTCCCCTTTAGACCATGTTGTTTTCTCACCACTATCAAGCAACAACCGATAAACCAATTTTCGATCAGCTCTAGGCGTAGAGATGTATTATTTTTGTTAAGTGAACATACCTACTAAGTGCTTTCTAGTGTCCGGACGAAGATTATCGGGGACATAATTTCGTTCAACAAACAGCCAGCGACAGAAATGACTGTTCTGTCAAGGAGACCATGTGACACGCCGTAAATCTCCGCCAAGGCAGACCAATGGAAAATTCATATGTAAGGAGGCCTAACAAAGCATCGGCGGCTCCTGGATCGATATCATTGACAATTCAATTGATAATACATCCATCAACATCTACACGATACTTGGAATATAATGGACTGTAGCTTGATGTCTCCACAATGTTTAGGAAAAGTTATCCCTTCAGTTTTTCGATAAATACCTAGGTATGTAAATTGACGTCTCTTTTGCTGATTATTTTCAATACCAAATAAACCTTTGGAATCGAGCATGAACAAAAAAACGCTGCAAAGTCCTGTCACATGGGTTTATTATTCTATTGGACACACCTACAGAAATGTTGGCTGTTCATTTATTGTTTCTTTCATGTGAAATAATTGAAATAGCTATTTCTGGTGGTTTCCACCAATTTTGGCCCCCAAAACACAAATTAGGTAAGCACGCTCCTTTTTTTTCAAATTATCTTTGATTTTATTGGTAGTGCCATTTAATCGTCTTGATCCACGTGTTGACACTTTTTTAGTGTTATTATACAAATTGATGGTGATTTCAGACGATTTTCCAGGTTTTTGCCTCATAAAAAATCAATTTTGGCATTTTGGCAATTTTGGCACTTTGGTCAAAATCGACTTCATATTCGGTCTTCTCGTCCCCAAAAACATGGAATAAGATACCCCAAAAGCTCATGTTACTAAAACACAAAAAGTACCTATTTTTATACACATTTTCACTCATAACACCCCTGGATATATTCCGATCGGGCTGCAAAGTTTCGGGACACAACTAGGGCCCAAATGGAGCATGTGTGCTAAAGAACGACTTTTTTAGACCGAAAATGAAGCCGGTACACGTGATACGGCGGACGGACATTGCATTTTTGGAATCTACGCACCTTGAAACGGAAAAGAAAAAATTTTGAGGGGGTGTTATAAAAATTTTTTGCTGACCGAATACATTTATTCACAGAATAATAAACCAAAATGTTAAATCCCTTCAAAATTTGATGGTTTGCGTTTCAAGGTACGCAGAATCCAAAAATGGAATTTAAAAAAAGTCTGCCCGTCCGCCGTACGCGGAACTTCCAAAAGAGAATTTCAAAATGGCCTGGTGATGGGTTCGTGGGGCCGACATGGCGCGTTACAGGAGATCGAAACGGTGAGGGGGGAGTGCATAGGTATTTATGTAATTTTCGAACGTTAGATAGCTTATAACAGCTTCGAAACTGGTGGCATTACTCGATTTCCAGGCGATCCTCACCATTTAGTAAGCGATCACTCAATTGACGTAAATACCGTGCTATCGCATCTTCAAAAATTGAGAAGGCGAGAAGCTTTCGTGGCACGTACTGTACAATTTTTTTAATTTATTTACTTTTTTTTTAATGTGAACACCTACAATAAGTTGGGGGTCAAATAACAAAATTTAAATGAAGATACTTGCATGGTAGCACCCAGGCAAGTTTTAAGAACTAGCAATATATGTAGGACTCATTTATAATCTAAAAAAAACTAAGAATATTTTATTCAAGTGCCAGGGAATTTGACTTTTGTTAAGATAACGCCAGATAAGGACAGAACTCATCATTCAGCAATTTACTGCCTAAAATACCTTTCACGTTGAATCTTCAGAGTAGAAATCAATGTGATGCCCAGGACGCCAGTCGTCAGATTCGAACAAAATGAACCAAAACGATTTATTCGTCAGTGAAGAGAGCCATCACCAGCCTCTCAATAATGCATGAACTTTACGGCATGCCCGATCTCAGAAGTGACTCATCATGACAACCAACGAACCAAACCATAAAAACCTCGAATGACGCGAAATGTCTGGCTCCGTAGGTACCTGTAGATTTTTTTTCGTGTAGACCCTTCATTATCCCTTCACCGCAATGAAACGTCCAGGGCTTTAGTTATTACTATACGAAGAAAAAAAATCGTATTGTACTTTTAATTAGTGAAGGGGTTTTTGGGTGTAGGTGGAGCAGATGACTCCAGCATTCTACAACAAGCTGGGTGGGAAGGATGACGATAAATTCAACAAACAACACAAAACAACACACAAACAATACAACTATTTGCAAGAGAAACTTGAAAGCTCCAATAGGTGTAGAAATACTTCACGTTCAACCCATGTACACAACTTTGATATGTACACGACATTTTGCACATATCGTTTGGGGTATGAAAAGCTATTGGAACAGAAGCCTGGATTATCTGAGGCTGACAAACAAGCAAACTATCTTAAATTGGGAATTTTCGTCACATTTTTCTTGGAAAAAAATATTCAGAACTCTTGGAAAAAATGGAAGTTTAAAGCCCGTTTTCAAAATTAAGCGATTTTTTTTTAATGAAGGTGATTGTAAGTAAAAATGCCGCAAGAAATGAGTGTGAGGTCTACTGACATCTGACTGGCTATTGGCCCCAAGGAGGCGAAGCGAAGCTTCGGAGGTGAAGGTTCTCAACATTAGAAATGGCAAACCTTGTTGGCAACCTTCAAGAACCTTTGCTGTGACTTTTCATGAACCTCTCCTTGGTTTGATTTTGAGGACTTTTTTAAATTTATTTATAAATTTGCGGTTCCATCCATTATCCATTACGGTTCTGTAAATCGTTTAAAGTGATGCACTAGCGCTCCAAGCAGCATTTGAGTTGAACTACTCGGCGACTTACCTCATACGACATTTCTAGCGGGAACTCAGAAATTCAAATTTGACATCGTTTTCTGCCTATACTTTCCGACATCAACACCTCTTTATGCGGTAAATTAGTGTTAATTTCCGTTATTGAACAGAATTTGTACAAACAAAATGGGAATTTCAATCCACGAAAATTTCCCATTTCGTGGGGATGTGAAATATATTCACATTTACTTATAATTATTAGGAAAGATGAGAATGATGAAGCGCACTGATAACTGCCTGGAAATAAATGTGTTAGGTACATAATTTTGCTTCCTTTCTGTACTTGTTTCCATGAAAGATATTATTAATATGTTACACGAGTTAATTTTATGAACCCTTATAATGTGCAGATGACTATAATTACAACACAGACTTACCACAATATCACATAAAGAAATTCTGAGAGAAGAATGTGAGAGCTACAGAGGCTATACGATGCCGATTGTCTGAAGGAGTACATAACCATAACCAAAGAGGGCATCGGTAACCAGAACTACTGGTACAAAAGAGTAAGAAGTGCTAAGCATTCAGTGCCTTAGGCCGAGGGAATGCCTCCTTTGGCAACAATCGTGGAAACGGGATTCCGAAGTAAACGAGTGCAGGAAGTCGGAGAGGTGGTGAGAACGGGCACCGTTACTTAGGGAAATGACGGGACCCTTTCAGGTAAGTCACGCGCCCTGCTTGCCAACTGTTACGCGCAGTGAGCATCGGTTTGGCACACGTCCAGATATTCCAACAGGATGAGACCACCGATCCGGCGAAATGCAAACAGAGGAACGGACGGAAAGATCCACAGAACCAACTCACAAATCAATCGCGACGAGGAATTAACTCGAGTTTTTTATTCATTCAAATTGTAGGTCTGACGGAGAGCTATCCAAAAAGGTGATATATGATGGGTCGCAAATGAACGGAAGTTGGTAAATTAAAAGAGGGGAAGGAATAAAAAGCGTGTGACGTCATCTGGTATTCATCCCGCATGTGAATGAGCCAGAGGGAGGATAAATACCAGATGACGTCATGCGTTTGGTTTATGTGAATAATACACCTATGTATTCACTCAGCAAAAAAATTGTATAACACCCCCTCAAAATTTTTTCTTTTAAGTTTCAAGGTGTGCAGATTCCGAAAATGCGATGTCCGTCCGCCGTACGCCGAGTCATGCGTAACTAGGTACTTTAATTTCGGTCTAAAGAATTTGTTCTTTCGCTCACGGGCTCCATTTGGGCCCTAGTTGTGTTCCAAAACTTTCCAGCCCGATCGGAATATACCCAGGGGTGTTATGGGTGAATAATAGGGTGTAAAAATGGGGTTTTTTGGTGTTTTAGTAACATGAGCTTGTGAGGTATCGTTTTCCATGTTTTTTACGACAAGGAGTCCAAATATGAAGTCGACTGATTTTGGCCAAAGAGAGAAGAACTGAGGTTGTAACGAAGGTTCAGCTCCCAAAATTCGATTTTTATGAGTAACCTGGGAAACTGTCTGAAATCACAATAAACTTGTATAATAACACTATAAAGACACTAAAGACAATTCACTATCAAGACAATTAAATGGCACTATAAATGATCAAAGATGATTTATCAAAAATAGGAGCCTAATTCGTATTTTTGGGGGCCAAAATTGGTGGAAACCATACGAAATAGCCATTTCAATTATTGCGCCTGAAAAGAAATAATAAATGTACTTCCAACATTTCTGTAGGTACGTCCAGTAGAATAATAAACCCATGTGACAAGGAATTTGCAGCGTTTTTTCTTTAGCTTATTCCCGCCAAAATACTCTGATTTCGGAGCTGAAACTTGGGATACAGGGATTTCGAAGGTGCTGAATCCGATTATAAGATCAGTAGCAGCAAATTCCGACCCATGTGCATTCCTCATTAAAAGATTGCCACACAATACTTCCATGTTCTTCATAACAGCATGGATACAAGTTTGGCGGCACAAGTCCCGCCGCCACCGCGGGGTTTGCTACGTAACTCGTTTGGTTTCATCATAACAATCGAGTATAAGTAAGTGAGGAGCTAGGTATTACCTATCGTGACATCTTCCTTGTTTCGCACATTTAATCAATCAGATGCTGTGGAGATTTGAAGACAATTTCGGCTGATAGGCCGACCATTGCGGCCCAACTGACCGATCATGAGAATATACTATACTGAGCATGGAAATATAATAAACGCTGCAAACCCCTACTCAACCCCTTTATTATTTTGTACAGAATATATTATACTTATGCTACAGATCACAGCTCTCCGTATAGATAACTCTTCTACATGTATGTACTATTCTATACATATTATGTAGATCGAAGACCCTCCGTAGCTTAGTACCTAACCTCGTACTCGTCACCATGTACCTACCTAAATCACGTGTTAAATGTTGCTAAAATAATTCTGTTGATGACAAACAATAGCTAAAATTGAAAAAAGAAACACAAAGAATGAAGTTCTGAAGGGAAATTATTGATGTGGGTTCTTCGATGTGGGGAATTATTGATTGTGGTTGATGTGGTTCTGGAATTTTGGCGTATCAGTCCGTTAGTTAGACCACTGCGCTATATCGCCCAGCTAGCCGAGAGACCAGTGATGTGCGCTCTCAACCACAGCTTGAAGCCTGCATTCACGGCAACATCATAGAATGCTCCGGATGGTCTCAAAAATCCAGAAAGAATCGAACTATTTAAAAATGCGAGGAAACCCACACTTCAAAAACAATTTTCCGACATTTCAACCCCTGTTTTTCACCCCTTGGAGTCGAGTGACAGTAACGCCGAGCTTGAGGACCAACTAGAGCTCAAACGGGGCCCATATATTTATACCGAATATCATGAATTTTGGTTCATGGGAACTAAGGAAAAAGCCGCGTACGGCGGACGGACGGAATTTTTTTTTTTAATTCGATATTCGCATTCTACGTCCCTTGAAACGGAAACCATCAAATTTTGATCAAGTTTTGATGGGGGGGGGGGGGGGGGTTACAAAAAATTGCTTTTATGGTCGATTCCAAAGGTTTACTATTAAAAATAATAAACCAATATTGCATAAAAATCTCGCTTTCAACCAATTTCTGACACCACACCAACGTCACTTAGCTAGTAAACCTAGAAAATGTTGGACCCATTGACATATTTTTTGCTGCCAATTAGCCAAATCAAATACTATCGAGCTCAAAATCGATAGGCATGATGTAGACATCCTAACGGATATTTTGGTACCAGCGTCACCAATTTTGGTGTGGTTTTTACGGCAGTTATCGTTGAAAATCTAAAAATTAGTGAACCCGTCATAACACCATTAATTTTCCACCTAGAAAGCTCGTTCTCATCTCAAATAGAAGAGTTCAACGAGCTGAACAAACTCCAAAACAAAAATCTGAAAAAACCATATTTTGAGGAAGTTGTGACAATTTGAAATTACAACATACATATATGGAGCGACATCAAGCGGAAAGCCGTCTAGAAACTCGTTCTGTGCACTTCTGAACAAGATTCCATGGTTTTCTCGAACACAGATTTTTGGCGGTAACACCATACTTCCATTTCTACATAACAGGAAATAGGAACATGGAAACCATTTTAATTTTCGAAAGTTGGGACGCTCATTTTGGATTATTATTCTGTGAATAATACACCTCTATATTATGCTCAGCAAAACATTTTCATAACACCCCCTCAAAATTTTTTCTTTTCCATTTCAAGGATTCCAAAAATGCAATGTCCGCCCGCCGTATCACGCGTACCGGCTATATTTTAGGTCTAAAAAAGTCGTTCTTTCGCACACATGCTCCATTTGGGCCCTAGCTGTGTCCCGAAACTTTGCAGCACTATCGGAATATACCCAGGGGTGTTATGAGTGAAAATGTGTATACAAATAGGTACTTTTTGTGCTTTAGTAAAATGAGCTTTTGAGGTATCGTTTTCCGTGTTTTGGGGGACGAGAAGACCGAAGATGAAGTCGATTTTGACCAAAGAGTGGAAAATTGAGGTTCTACCAAATGTTCAGCTCCCAAAATTGATTTTTTATGAGTCAAAAACCTGGGAAATCGTCTGAAATCACCATCAATTTGTATAATGATACTAGAAAAAGTGTTAACACGTGGATCGAGACGATTAATTGGCACCATTAATGATCAAAGATACTTTGAAGAAAAAGAAAAAAAGAGCGTAGGGTACCTAATTCGTGTTTTAGGGGCCAAAATTGTTGGAAAACATCAGAAATAGCTATTCAAATTATTTCATTTGAAAGAAACAATAAATGAACAGCCAACATTTCTGTAGGTATGTCCGATAGAATATAAACTCATGTGACAAGGACTTTGCAGCGTTTTTTGTTTTTTCTTTGAGGGACATTCTTCCAAGTACAACACAGTAAACTCAGATATTATACCGTAATACAGATAATAGAATGAAACTGTGAGTAAACAAAATTCGAACCTTCTCCTTCATGAAGAACCTTGTTAACTGTGACGGCTCTAATGACGATTCCGACCTATGGTAGTGCCAGAGAGAGGGATTCACCACGTCACGAACCAAAATATCATCCAGATGTTGAAATAAAGGCCGCATCACAACACGTGTCAAAATGTCAGTTAATCTACGCTCTAGTCCAGGCGTTAGTCCAATTTACCAACACAATAAAACCCAAGGATTGCGAACCAGACAGGCTGGTCGATGACACTGCAGTATTATGCAAATTATACGACCCCTGGCGCCGTACTGTTGTGATGTTTCGACTGAAATATTATTATGTTCGCTCATATCCATAAAATATGTAATCGCAGGAAAACGTTTTGGATTATCAAAATATTGAGGTGGCAATGACCTAAGCACGTAAGCAATTTAAAGAAGTCCCACATTTGGATGAAAGGAAAATCGCAATTCAAGTTTTCAGTCGTAATTCTAGTAGGTATTCATTTAATAAACTGTATGATTCAGACTAAGTAGAGAAGTAACTTAACTTTGGAATTCTGAAACAAATTGCGTAGTTTCAATCTTTCAACACTGCATTCATTTTAGACTCATTCAAGTTTGACCCATTTCAACTGGGAAAGATTCGAAGAGAAAAACACAATGAGCAGAATAATATCCTGGGTTCATCAATACAAATTACCAGCTCGGAATCGTCAACACTGCATCGCACGATAAGCCGTTGTGGACAAACGGTATTGGTCATTCACCTTCAGCCAAGTGGTGAAACCGATTCGAGAAGGTCATTACCGCTAAATCACCCGACCAGCCCGATCCGTAGAGATTTCCGCTCGGTGAAGGAACTTCCATTTCATTGAGAAAAGTGTACTATTATTCCAGATAAGGCAACGACCGAAGCTGTCAACAGAACGGCGATATAATTATACTCTCCGTATAAATATACCGAACAGTAAAAAAAAAAATAATCATAGTGATATAGAAATACCTAGGTCTATTAATAAAGATTATATAAGTTCTATAACACTGATCAAGACAATCTGATCTCCCACAAATGATTTTGATTTAATTATTTTTGTTTATTTTTTATTATTATTAAATTTGATTTTTTTCAAATTCGGCGAGACGGTGTAGGTGACAAACATAAAACGCTACAGTGTGGTACGTGTCTCTACTACACACCTTATTATACCAACATACTACAATACCTATATAACATTATATAGTAGGTAGGTACCTCACTTGATATAATATTATGCCTATATACTAAATACCTATCTAATATTATATATATTAGGCATAGGTACCTGCATACTATATTAAACCTACACACCTACGTAATTATCATTATAGGATGGTGAAACTACATCTGGCCAAAACTAAGTTTACCTATTTTACCATTTGACTTCTTTCGCCAACCATTTTTAACGCATCGAAGTCCGTCCGTTGTTCGTGCAAGCAGCAATATTCATAAAAAGAGGATTTCGCAAATCTACTTAATGTAAGTAGGTATTTAACAAATCACTGAAAAGATTTTATAGTTGGTAGAGCCAAGATAGGGAAGAAATGAGCTTTTCTTCCTCGATCGTTGCTTCTAATTGAAAAATATCTACAATTAAGTACCAAATCAGTACCTGACGGTAAAGCAATCTTCAATAAACAACCGGTATGGAATATTATTCAGGTACGTGAATTCAGATGACGGACGAAGATAGCCATACAGAAGGAGCCCAGATGAGAAGGTAAAGTTCAAACAGCTTTCACCTTTTGGTTGCATCATTTTATCCATGATAGGGCATGTTAGCATTCCTTCAGGATCAAGACCCTGCCCTATCTGCCTGGATTGCTTAGACGGGATAATGTAGTGTTCTGCCTGACCCGACCACTGGAGTCCAAGTAAATATATGATAAGTAGGTAGGTACTTGCATGAGTGATATCTCACAGCTAATTCCAAATTCGTTGCGATGCACTTACATACAGATAACACTGATAAGTTCTCTAAAAACTGAGTTTTTGAGATCATCAGAGGTAGGCAAATTTCAGTAGACCGCAAGGAGAATAAAAATTCTAGAGCATGAGTATTTTTTTCATAACCTTGATTTTTCGGGACTCGCCGCTAAGCCTCAAAACTGCTGTAGGAAATTTACCTACTCATGACTTTAAAATTAAATAATGCGATGTAGGTAACATAATATCTAAATCTTTTCTCGTGCTATCATATTCTATTAAATACGTAATTCTGTAGACAGCTGTAATTTCATTTCAATTCCTCACTGTATACTGGGTATTGCCCGTAAATTTCCAAGCAAACAAAAAATGAGCTGCGCAGGTAGGAAGGCACTCATGGTGATTACGTCTACTTACCTACGTCTCCCTCTATAATTTATTCTGCTAGACACGAACCTATGAGCTACCTAATCTCAAAAAATCAGCTAGTTACTTATAAATTAAGGTGTCTAATCACAAGGATAACTCGGTTGAGACTCCGTTGTTATTTGGACAATCTGGCGCCAAAATGAAGGAATGTACACGGAAAGGGAGGTTTAGAGCTAAGCTCAATCGATTCGCGACACACCTAGCAGCTGTTGGGATGTGGTGGGATTTACCTAAAAGCTGATACCTGAGGGTCGAGGAAACTCGTGAGATCGAGAAAAATCGAACGGGAAACGACAGCTACCTGCTCCGCGGTCCCGTTGGTTTTACAGGAGAAATGGGAAGGTGGAAACGCCAATAAGTGGGCCGGAAAGTTGTGGTCTAAAACAAAATAGGGAATTCAACGATTCGCAGTACTTACTTGAGGTTGAGCTTCATCCGACATGATGAAACGATGAATTAGTCGAAATTCGGTAATAAGGTAAACGAGGCGGCAGCGGCACTCAACAACACACACTTTCGTCGAAACTCCAGAAACGCCTGCTCTCGCAAAAAAGTCCCGCTCCACTAACCGTAACCTTCTGAAGTTCTGAAACCCTCGCGCAGTGGCGCCAACAGCGCACCACGTAATGCCCCTCAATAATATTGGTTTTTCGAATGGATTTGTGTCAGATTTCTGGATGAAAGGAATACGAAGAGAAAAATCTTAATTTTGTTCAATAAAACCCGTGATGACCTTACAGTAATGGAATATAGCTTTTTCACCACCGAATTTTCTGTTGGAAGCTCGAGAACTGGAGGGGGTAATCAGAGGGAAATTTGAGGTGTCATTGATCCGTGACTGGTGGATGTGAGGAGCTGGAACAACAAGACAACAGCGCATTCTAGCGGAAGTAAGAACAGGCGTAGACATCTCTTTATAGAGTTTTCTTGTCTGTTGTTGAATCCGAGGACTGGTACGCAGCATCCATCCGCCTTACATACAGACTGCAAGGACAGGTGAATACCTAATTTATGTCATACCTAGTCTATGTCATTTGCTGTGTACCATGGGCCCTGGTGGCCTCCAACACAAATATAGCCGTTTTATTATTATTATTATTATTATTAAATTAGGGTTGCGATCTCCATCCCAAAGATCACTGGACTCGTACTAAGCAAAAACCAGGGCACCCCATGACGCTTTTAATCCAAAACCAGGACAAATATATCTACCTTTAGGACCTAAATACCTACCTGCTTATTCGATTTCGATATTAAATGTGTAAAGAAGCACCTACCAACCTATTTCCATTATTAGGCAGTTGGCTGCTCATTTTCATTATTGCTAGGTATATATTCATGTTTATACATATTAGTATAAGACTTTTTCCCCTAAGTTTTAGCGCTGTCCGTTTGATGTTTAAACATTTCTTTTTCTTCATCATTTATGTTCTTATATCAAATTTATAGTTATTCTATATATCCTTTTACAAAATGAGGGAACAAATGCTCCTATGTACAGTGTCAGAAATAAATTAATTACAAAAAAAACAGTGGGCTCATAGACTCAAGCTTTCAAATTAACATCAAATATATTTTAGGAACACGAGAAATATAAATCTAAGAATATAATTATCTAGCAATGTCATTCAAAGTGAACAAGATTAGACATGGCATGAAAACATCTAATGAACAAGATTAGATAAGATTTTAGGAGCTTGGGTAACCTAACTGCACATTCACACAGCCTTAGAACATGAGTGTTTTAAGAACTCAAGTCATATTTTGTTATCTAAAAACTTATTGATAAAAATACCTTCATAATGGGTAACTGTTTACACAGCCTCAGCGTAGGCTTAAGCACTCGGCAGTATAAAATATGAATTTGGGTAACAGGTCAAAATGTATCATAATTTAGTAGGTACCTATCAACTAATTATTGATGATTCCAGCTATCAGCCAACATAATGTGGCAAACGCTGAGCACTTCAATCAGTATCGACAGATCATGGTCAGGCCCTAAGGGTGTGTTTTAAAAAAGATTTTAAAGACGCGTGTTTACACAAACCCCCATCACAAACGATCGAGGTAGGTATTCCAGTCAAGTAGCATCACCTATTGAACAAATCTGTAAAGAATTTCATCCCTGGAATCCCACATTTAGAGAGTTACGAGTTATTTTCTTAACATAAAAGTGAAATTTAAACACTTTTTCTTCAGAAGAATGAAGAGGTATGTGCGAGTCACGATGAAGCTCCAGGAGCATATTTATCCTTCTTCCGCAGGTGGTAATAATCATGACTGTTTATTATTAATGTAAGAATTTGAGAAAACCGGGACGCTTCCCAGGATATGTGAAAAACGGACCGGACAAAACCAGGGGTAGCAACACTAACCTAGTTCCTACCAAAGTGGTATTACACTTAGGTGTAGGTATTTCTATTTCACTTTTGTTCAGACTTACTTACGTTGACTTGGTAGTGCCAGAAGGTTTAAGTAGTTTATTTTATTTTTATTTTTTTATCAGTTTATTTTTATAGTTCATTTCGACATTACAATGGAGTAGCGTAACAATAAAATTCAACAACAACAAAAAATAGAAGAAAGAAGTTGAAAGCGGTGATTAATTGTGCGCAAAAGATGAACTAGAACATACTTATTCTCAAAAGAAAAAAAATTATCACCGACAGTATTACAAAATCAAAACTATCTAACTATGAAGATGATAAAAAAATATTACAAGAAAGAAAAACTGATGGAGTAATACCAGAGAAAAAAACGCTGCAAAGTCCTTGTCACATGGGGTTTATTATTCTACAGAAATTTTGGCAGTACATTTATTGTTTGTTTCATGTGAAATAATTGAAATAGCTATTTCTGATGGTTTCCACCAATTTTGGCCCCCAAAACACAAATTAGGTAGGTAAGGTTTTTTTTTTTTTTTTCAAATTATCTTTGATCATTGGTAGTGCCATCATTTTAATCGTCTTGATCCACGTGTTGACACTTTTTCTAGTGTTATTCTACAAATTGATGGTGATTTCGCAGGTATTTGACTCATAAAAACGCTGCAAAGTCCTTGTCACATGGGTTTATTATTCTATTGGAGTTCTAGAGATTCTTGTTGGCTGTTAAATTTATTGTTTCTTTCATGTGGAATGATTGAAATAGCTATTTCTGATGATTTCCACCAATTTTGGCCCCCAAAACATGAAATAGGTACGCTTTTTTTTCTTTTTTTTTAGATCATCTTTGATCATTGGTAGTGGCATTTAATGGTCTTGATTCACCTGTTTACACTTTTTCCAATGTTATTATACACATTGATGGTGATTTCAGACAGTTTTCAAGGTTTTTGACTCATAAAAAACCAATTTTGGGTGCTGAACCTTTGGTACAACCTCAATTTTCCACTCCTTGGCCAAAATCGACTTCATATTCGATCTTCTCGTCCCCAAAAACATGGAAAACGATACCTCAAAAGCTCATGTTACCAAAATGTTGCTAAAACGCAAAAAGTACCTATTTTCACACACATTTTCACTCATAACACCCCTGGGTATATTCCGATCGGGCTGAAAAGTTTCGGGACACAACTAGGGCCCAAATGGAGCATGTGTGCGAAAGAACGACTTTTTTAGATCGAAAATGAAGCCTGTACACGTGATACGGCGTACGGCGTACGGCGGACGGCGGACGGACATTGCATTTTTTGAATCTACACACCTTGAAACGGAAAAGAAAACAGTTTGAGGGGGTGTTATAAAAATTTTTTGCTGAGCGATTACATAGGTGTATTATTCACAGAGTAATAAACCAAAATGCTGCAAAGTCCTTGTCACATGGGTTTATTATTCTATCGGACATACCTTCACAAATGTTGGCTGTTCATTTTTGTTTCTTTCATGTGAAATAATTGAAATAGCTATTTCTGATGGTTTCCACCAATTTTGGCCTCCAAAACACAAGATAGGTACGCTTTTTTTTCCAAATCATCTTTGATCATTGGTGGTACCTACCATTTAATAGTCTTAATTCACCTGCTAATACTACCTCTAGTGTTATTACACAAATTGATGGTGATTTCAGACGATTTTCCAGATTTTTGCCTCATAAAAAATCAATTTTGGCAGCTGAATGTTTGGTAGAACCTCAATTTTCCACTGTTTGGTCAAAATCGACTTCATATTTGATCTTCTCGTCCCCAAAAACATGGAAAAAGATACCTCAAAAGCTCATGTTACTAACATGTTACTAAAACACAAAAAGTACCTATTTTTAACCACATTTTCACTCACAACACCCCTGGGTATATTCCGATCGGGCTGAAAAGTTTCGGGACACAACTAGGGCCCAAATGGAGCATGTGTGCGAAAGAACGACTTTTTTAGATCGAAAATGAAGCCTGTACACGTGATACGGCGTACGGCGGACGGCGGACGGACATTGCATTTTTTGAATCTACGCACCTTGAAACGGAAAAGAAAAATTTTGAGGGAGTGTTATAAAAATTTTTTGCTGAGTGGATACATAGGTGTATTATTCACAGAATAATAAACCAAAATGAAATGAATATCAAATTTTGACTTACAAGTCGGACTGAGTGGAAATAAATAAAATATATAACTTAAATTTCAAGCTGTACAAATAACTCTTGATTTGATGGCCGCTAACAAGAAAGTTTATAACCCACTAGCCACTTCTTCTGTTTCCACTTTCGATAAATCTGAAGTTTTATGCTGGTAATGTATCTGACCCAAACCAAGGCTCCCTCTCACTAACAGACCCAGGACATGTACCTACTAATATAAGGAAGTGGAACAAGGTGTTCTCCAGAAGGTTCCAATATTTTTTATGACACTAACGAGACGCCACTACTGTTTAATGGAAGTCCTGGTGACGTTTCATTATTTATGAGCTACTACTCATACAATGCAACTGAAAACTCCTTGAGTAACGTACATAGCTACCACGACGCGGTTAATTCACCGGAATATACAAAACAGCGAAATATTAATCTCACCTTTTATGACTCAAAATCCATCTTTATCCACACACCTATAATACAGGCACTTTTCAAATCCACCAGACACGTTCATACCTGATGGGATGGGGAAGAATAAGAAGAACAAGGGGGTGCCATACCACGGTCAACGCCCTCACATACAGGGGAAGCGACCAGGGCCTTTGTTCTGCTTCAAATTCAATTTGAAAAACGCTATAAAAAGAGCCTTTCCGAGCCTCAGCCACAACAAGAACGAGAGCGACAAGAAATGCAAATTGCGGATTGAGTGCCTCATGGATTTTTTGGCGTTCGACGTCAATCAGTTACTCATTTATGAGAATCAAAAAAAGAGTAAGTACGTAGTAAGTGGGCAGCAACGTAAAGGTAAGGGATTGGTAATGAATACAATAGGTGCCTTCAAAGGACCCCGCACACTTCTTATGGGAAAGTGGCTTCGGTCAAATTGGCTGAAATTGACATTTATGTTATGTATTTTGACCTCCTGAACAAAAGTCTCAATGGGCACAAAAAAATCTACCGTCAGGATTTTGAGCTATGGCCAGATTAAGCGCTTCAAGTTCGACTTTTTAAACACCTTCAATTGCTTATATCTATCTCGGGCTGCATTTTAGAGAAAAAAGTGCATGAGTAAAATCGTCTTAAAATCGTCCAAACAACTCGATGCCATACTTGTTTTAAGTCACAAAAAATGTTTCTTCATTTTTGGCCAATAAGTCCCCGTGTGCTCATGTATAAGAAAATATAAGAAACGGTAAGAAACATTTTTTGACTTAAAACAAGTATGGCATCGAGTTGTTTGGACGATTTTAAGACGATTTTACTCGTGCACTTTTTTCTCTACAATGCATCCCTAGAGAGATACGATACTCTCTAGGGATGCATCCCTATGCAGGGATGCATAGGGATACGATACTCGTATAAGCAATTGAAGGTGTTTAAAAAGTCGAACTTGAAGCGCTTAATCTCCATAGCTCAAAATCCTGACGGTAGATTTTTTTTTTGTGCCCATTGAGACTTTTGTTCAGGAGGTCAAAATACATAACATATATGTCAATTTCAGCCAATTTGACCGAAGCCACTTTCCCATAAGAAGCGTGCGGGGTCCTTTGAAGTTCGGACCTATTTCGGAGATGGATTGATGCTAGCTAGACTCGTCTACTTTATTGAGGATTGGTAAGTACTCGTACTTACCTACGTTTGTTTTGAACGAGGACTTTGTTATGTAACAGAAGAGGCTGCTGATAGGTAGGTACGTCCCTACTACCTATGTTTAGATACAAAAACTACGTAGCACATAAGAAATACCTCATTCAAATCTAAAGACACTTCGTCACAGGTGGAGGGGGAATGTTTTCGACAGGCTCTATTAGTATAAAGACCCACTAACTCACGCATTTTATTATACAGGGGTGTAACATGAGTGATGCAAAACCTCTCTCCCACGTGTTCTACATCTAATTTGTTTTTTACTCCATACCATTTTACTCCGCTTAAAACCCCACTTTTTTCACTTTTACGATTTTTTTCGAGTTTCCGTCCTCGTCTCACCAAAGCAGCTATAATTTCCTTAATTTGAAAAATAAATTCAAATTTGAAGATTCCGTTGGAAAGAGCGTTAAATTTACTCTCAAATGCCTAACAAAAATTTTTTAGGAGGATTTGAGGTGTGAAAATGGAGTTTGAGAAGTGAATTTTGTCAGAATCTTAAAATCGTCTGTTTTTTCAAATGCTTGGTGATCCTATTAATTCTTGTAGCAGAGTGGTGAGTGGTGGTGGGTGGTTTTGATTAGTCCGTTGAAAAGCTGACGTTTTGGCGCATTTTTTTAGCTTACCTTAACCATTCCGCTAGAAGAATTAATAGGATGACCAAGCGTTTGAAAAAAAGACAATTTTAAGATTTTGACAAAATTCACTTTTCAAACTCCATTTTCATTCCTCAAATCCTCCTAAAAAACTTTTTTAGGCATTAGAGGGACAGTAAATTTAACGCTCTTTCCAACGGAATCTTCAAATTCGAATTTACTCTTTAAATTTAGGAAATTATAGCTGCTTCAATGAGACGAGGTCGGAAACTCGAAAAAAAAAGTTAAAAGAGAAAAAAAGTGGGATTTTAAGCGGAGTAAAAAACAAATGGTATAGGACACTTTTGGTCGGAAATTAGATGTAGAACAAGTGGGAGAGAGGTTTTGCATCACTCATGTTACACCCTGTATAATGTTGAGAAACATAATAATTAGATACTTATTACAGATCATAATTTAGTATACAAGTTAGGTAAGATAGGTACGTAGAGTACATAAAAACAAAACATAAAAGTACATAAAATAGTTCCAGTTAAGCAGCATGGCTATAAAAGCGAATTTTCAAAGAAATATTCTTGCTATTGTATAAAAAGATAAAAGCGAGAAACTATACCTACCACTTTTCGTAAAATTATATCACCTTTTCGTTATTTTAGCCAGTTTTACCGATTTTTGATCCTTGAAATTTAACCCACTCTTTTTTGAGGAAGATATTTTCACCGTCGTGAATCACAATCCCACACAACGTCAGGTGAATTAATTAACATTGATTTTAGCCCTTAATACCAATTTTTGACCCCCAAAAATCCAAATTTGACCCCTATTCTGTAAGAAAAACAATTGAAATGGTAATTTTCTGTCTTTACTCACCCTTCCATACCACTTTCAGTGACTTAATAACAACTGTTCGCGATTTTAACCGTTTATACAGATTTTTGAACCCTAAAAACTTAAATTTAACCCTCTTAGTTTTGAAAATTGCTCACATTTGAACTCACCCTTTTGTTTGGCAATACGAACACCTTATATAAATACACAAGTACACACATACATAAATATATAAATACATATAATACCCGTATATATGCGTATACATTTTTGTTAAAATCTAGGGATGAATTCAGGATGCTCTGAAACGGATTTGCCTATTTAAAAAAAATTAGAAAATTCATGTTCTGAACATTTTGGACCCATTACAATAGCTTCATTTTCGTTGAAAATTCGCTAAAAACGACAAAATTTTGTTCAGTATTCTATTTCACATAAATCGGAAGTAGAATAGGTAGGAGCGTAGAGGAAGTAGAAAAAATGTAGGAGCGTACTGCTAACATACTTGCAAGTTGAAAACTGCAGGTAACAAAATAGGTAAGGTATACAAAAATAAAACAGGTAGGTACCTACCATAATGACTTTCAGTTCTCAGTTTCACTAAACGTTATCAGCTAGGTAGCGAGGTAAATAGGTAATATTGAACTCTTCGATCTTCCTTCTATTTCACACTTGCGTTCAAAATCACAAAATAGGAACTTCAACTAAGAACTGCGAAGTCCTTGCCTCATGGGTTTATGGGACGTACCTACAGAAATATTGCTGTTAATTTATTGTTCCTTTCATGTGCAATAACTGAAATAGCTATTTTGATGGGTTCCACCAATTTTGGCCTCCAAAAACACGAATTAGACTCCTTTTTTTTACAAATTATCTTTGATCATTGGTTATGCCATTTAATTGTCTTGATTATCTGTTAATACTACTTCCAGTTTTATTATACAAATTTATGGTGATTTATGGTGGAGGTGGCTATTTATTAGGTTTTTGACTCATGAAAAATGAATTTTGGGAGCTGAACCTTCGTTACAACCTCAATTCTTCGTTCATTGGTCAAAATCAACTTCATATTCTTCATATATTATATTCTTTTAACGGGTCTTCTCACCGTTAAAAAAAAAAAAAAATGTTGCTAAAATTTATTTCTGTTTAAGAACCAAAAATTGCAACCATGTATCATGTTATTAACTCGAAAAGTTAAGGCTAGGTAGAAATCTACTACTTGAACGTACCTATGTGCTCGTTTCTTCTGACGATGTCTTGTCTACATTTCTTGAGCACCATAGATGTAGAGCAACCAAACAAGCGTCATTGTTTACTATCCATTTATAACATTCATTTATATAGTTATAGTATGAAACTAGGAAATAAATACCAAGAACAAATACGAAATAAATTCGTGATAAATCAAGAGCTTTCCAACGAATGGAAAACGATTTTTGTCCGATGAAAATGAAAGAAGTTTCATTTCCCTAGCAACTACTCGGTTGTACGTGAAAACCACTATGCATCGTGCGCGAAAAAATTTGACGGTTAAAATTAACGCTCAAAATTGACGCGCAAAATCGACTCGCAAAAAATGCTAGTAGGTACCCCAGGGCAAAAACATGGAAAACGGTATATCTCACAAGGTCATGTTCACTAAAATCTCAACAAACAAAAATCGAAAAACCTTATTTTTACACCCATTTTCCCCCATAACACCCCTGAGTGTGTTCTGATCGGCTGCCGAGCTTCAGAGCACAACTAGGGCCCAAATGTGTTCCCGAATGAGGAAGCAAACTCTGTGCGGAAGAACGACTATTTTAGACCAAATTCTAAGGTAAATTTAAGGCTGAAACTTTGTTAGACCCTCAATTCTTCGCTCGTCTGTCAAAATCTACTTCATACTCGATCTCCTCGCCCTAAAAAACATGGAAAACGATAACTCAGAAGCTCATGTTACTAGAACACAAACAAAAACACCTATTTTTCCACCCATTTTTCCTCCATAACACCCTTATGCATATTCTGATAGGGCTGCAAAGTTTTGGGACACAACTCGGGCCCAAATGGAGCTGTGTGCGAAAGAATGAATTTTTGAGACCGAAAATGCAGTAGATATGGATGATACGGTGGACGGACATTGCATTTTTGGAATCTACGCGCCTTGAAACGTAAAAGAACAAATTTTGAGGGGGTGTTTGTTACATATAAAGTTTTTTTGATGAGCTAATGCATAGTTGTATTATTGACAGGATAACAAAAAACCAATGAACTACCAAACGCAAACGCACTAGACCCCAAAACCACCAAACACAAGACCACGACTAACCCCCCCCCCCCCCCACAACAAACGGGCCTACATCCCAAATGAACCTTGAAGTAGAAACTTAAAATCAGTCTTGTTGAAAAAATTAATAAATAATTAAAATAACATCTCAGGAGTGAGATCTTCGTTAGAATTCCAGTCAGTCAATTGAAATATGCATGGATGAGCTGAGACCTACCTTGAAAAAATAAACGACAAGTTCTTCGAACATATAAAAAAGTTCCAGTCATGCAGCATGAGTCAATGAGCGAATTTTCAAAATTGCATACAAACACTTTTGGACCCATTGCAATTGCCTGGCAACCCTGGTCCTAACTATTGATTGGATTAAATGGTAGGATCTTGACCTTTTTTTTAATATTATTTCAGAGTTCAAGAACCTATCCCTCATCCAGCAGCTGCGAGTTATGAAATTCAAAGTCGAAGAACTGAAAACCATATCGTGCGAGAATCGGTGCTTACTGAGAGCTGAGGAGATGCTGAAGAGGAGAGCACATTTGAAATGCACGTCCCGGTCTTTCAGGCGTGAACTGATCGAGTTCATGGCGAACGTCCAGCAGACGTCCACGCGAAGCAAAATCATCTGCGAAATCATGAGGCAGCTCGACGCCACGGATATGGACATCGCAGGACTCTGCAAGTCCGTCAAGGAGATGCCCAAAGCTCTCACTTGTGACATCCAGACAGCGACGGACTGTTCAACTGGCAAAAGGAAAGACTGCGGAGATGTCAAACCCGTTTGTGCGGAGATTTGCCAGGAGGTCATGCGGCCGTACGACCCGACAACTGACGAAGACGCACAGTCAATACATCTCAGGTGGGTGTTCCGTTTTGGTCAAGTAGGATATCTAGCGTGAAAGCACCTGATTCAGAATGTGCCTAGTGCCTACCTACATCTGGATGGTATAACCCTCATATGTAAATCTATGGAGTAGATAACCCCCCTCCCTCCTGACCCCTTTTATTGGGCAGGAACAGTTTTTGCGCCTGCAAGTATTGTGACAGGATGTGAGAAGAGTGACGGTGGACCCTCGAGAGTCCCCCTCCTAGACTAGTGTGATGAATTTAAATTGCGTCGTTCATCACGAGCAGTGCCAGGATATGCCCAGGCGGGTTATGGGCGTACCACCACCCTTTCCTGGGATCTTAACGGATGTGTCCGTTGGTTATGGGCGTACCACCACCATTCACGGATTCTTTTCGAGGGATGTTGCCGGGTAAGGTTATCGGCGGACCAACACCAACACCCGGATCTTTTCGGATATGCCCAGGCGGGTTATGGGCGTACCACCACCCTTTCCTGGGATCTTTTAGGTCGTTTGGCTGTTGGTTATGGGTGGGCCACCACCATTCACAGCATCTTTTGAGGATGGGAGAGAGAGACGAGGTTAGGAGGAGAGAGAGTAGTCAGCGACTAGAGGAGAGCGTAGAATGAAGAAAAAGGCGCAGGAGGCGAGTTCTTATAGTATCGGGAGCTGTCTCCCTCCATCCTCTAGCTGCTAGAGGATGGTGGGGATCCCAGGCTGGCCCTCTAGTCTCGTGCGGCTTGTGTCCCCACTCTACTGTTTATTTGGCGAAATCTTAAGTTAGCGAATGCAAGAGTTGTGGGTCTGGGAGGATCCACGACAACTAGCGATATTATCACCAGGATAAATGTCACGGGTTTAGTTCCAAGAACTGCCGCCACGTTGTGCTTCAAAATGAGCCAATCCAATATTCGGTGTATCTCTTGAACGGATCAACCAATTTTCAATGTGTTAAGTGTAATGTAATCTTTATAAGCAACCTCAAGCGGCGACATTTAGTTTTGAATTTAAAAAAAATTCGTGGAGTTTTTGACATTATTTTACTTAATTTCAAGTTTTTGAAAAATAGCAACTAGGTAGTACCTACTTTTGTAGGAAAAAAAAATCGAAGAATCCAGATCCGTTTTCAGATTGAAGATCGGATCATTAGATCCAACGGCATTTGGGAAAATTACAATAACAATAGGGGCCTATTTTTAGTCCCTAATCCTCTACCTGGGCCCACCTTGCCCTTTCCCGTTGATGTGAGCCAACAGAGTGTATTTTTCCTTCTACATGTATTTCTTCAACTGCAAGATTTGCTTGGCAGAAATGTTGGCTGCTGGATCAAATCGGGGTACAGCCAAATTTTGACTGAATCCAGTCAGGGTATCAAGAAGGGTGCTTGGTTTTTAGCATCTGACTGCCGATTAGGGTTCAGCCTGACCGCCCCCATCTTCACTGGAAAGTGGAAACAAACGATTCGAGATAGGGATGGGATATCGATATCGATATTTTCCTTCCGATAGTCGATATTTTAATATAGATACTTTGACTTCGATAATATTGGAATATCAATATTTAACTCCGATATTATCTTTTTTTTAATAACGAGAAAAATCCTCGAATTTGGTTTTAAAAATTTTAAGACTGAATGAACCCAAAGTGGAGATAATTCATTTTCACAACATGTAGACAGGTAGAACACAAACTGAATATTATTTGAACAAAACTTCAAAACTACTTTATTTTCACATGGTTGTATAGTTGGTACAAAACAAAATGAATACCACAATTTGAACTAAACTCTAAAATTATTTCAATCTTACATCATGTAAGATAGGTAGGTATAAAACAAATTTAATACGATTTGAACAAAGCTCCCATCAAATCGCCACGAATAGATCGTTTGGATAATTCATTCGTTGAGATGGGAGTAGAACAGAAAATATCGATCATATTACTGGTAGGTAGGTACCTCCTTTTGAGAAAATGTTGAACACAGGCAAGTTTCGAAGCCTCAGGAAACGCCTGAAATCTTCATAGATACAGCACCTTCTACGCTTGATGTATTGCGGATTGCAGAACTTAAATTCGATTAGTGGAGTGGAAATAAAAAGTGAAGTGTGGAAATAACAAAATGTAACTTCGCCCTCATGATTGTAATTTACTTTCTCATGGCAGTAGTTTACATACAGCGCAAACTTACCTCCATAATTTTAATTATTTCAGTATTGGTAGGTACTGGTACTTACCTTGTACCTACCAGTACCTACTCAGCTCAACTATTTTCATCGCGCTTCACTTCCGCTAAAAGGATGAAGGTTGCCGACTTATGATGTAGATACGTAGCCTGATAGCATTTAACTACACGCCTCCATGAGAGATACCACGATTAGTGTGAATACCTCCACAGGTTGATACCTAATGAGCAATGTTTACGTTAGTGAGTAAAGGAAAAGAATTTTACGACGTTTTGGGCATTCACCTGTTTTCTATAATTCTGTTTTGCATCAATAACATTTATTTATTTTCTTTATTACGGGCGAACCCAGTTGCAAGATACATAAGAAATATTTCTGTACAGTTATAGATAAGAACTATAATAACACTTGAATATTTATTAATATGACATGTGGAGATAAAATAAAATAAAACAATAACTACAAGCAAAGTGATGTACAAATCCCTGCACAACGGTTTATTATTTTGTACAGAATACCCTTCTGTTACAGATCACAGCTCTCTGTATAGATAACCCGTCTATATAATATGCACTATTCTATACATATGATGTAGATCGCAGACCCTCCGTAGGTTAGTACCTAACCCCGTACATACTCGTTACTGGGTACCTACCTAAATCACGAGTTAAACGTTGCTAAAATAATTCTGTCGATGACAAACAGTAACTAAAATGGCAAAAAGAAACGCAAATAATGAAGTTCTGAAGGAAAATTGTTGATGTGGAGTGAAATAGATGCCCCTTCTGCGCAGATCACTGTTTTCTGTGGTCAGTACCTACCCTCGTGATCAAGTATAATGAACCGTTGTGTAATAACTTGCCCATGAATATACTTCAACGTTTGTTCAAGTTGCAAAAGTACCGATCAATAAAATCCAGCCCCTTCTTGGTAGGTGAACCGTTGTGTGATAATTAACGGTTCTGTAATAATTTACCGGTGTGTAATAATTTACCGTAGTTTGTAAATTTACCGTAGTGTAATAATTTACCGTTGTGTAATAATTTACCAATTTACCGTTGTAATGATTTTCCGACTTCAACGTTTGTTCAAGTTTCACAAGTACCTACCAACAAAATCCAATAGTCCATCACTTATCAAATGAAATAATATCGCAGAACAAACAACTCGACTTCATACAGCCATCCTTGATTATAATCAGGTGCTCCCTAGTGATGATATCCGGGCCGGATTTATACCATTTGATTCACGATCGTGTTGACGAAGCTTTTTGGTGCACACGAACGGCTGGACGTGCAATGCTCGGGGTGGTCTCAAAAAATTGTTTAGCTCAAGACAAATTTAATAACGTAAAAAAAACAATACACTTCAATCGAAAGTTTTCGAGATACGGCGTTCTGTTAAATTTCAACCCCTATTTTGAACCCCTTAGAGATGACTGACAGTAACGTCGAGCTTCGAGGACCAACTAGACCCCGAACGGAACCTATAACCCGAATTTCATCAATTTTTTTTCATGGTAACTAAGAAAAGTTGCCAGTACGGCGTACGGCGGATAGACAGAAATATTTTATTGCATTTTCGGATTCTACATACCTTGAAACGTAAACCATCACATTTTGAGGGGGTGGTTAGCATTTTTTTTCATGCTCGATTCCAATGGTTCATTATTAAAAATAATAAACCAAAATGTAAATAGGAAGACGAAATTCCTTTTCGGGATCACGACAATCTGCCGTCGAGCGTAATGCTTCTCGCTCTAATGAACGAGATGGGACTGGTCAGCAAATCCAGTTCTGGGTTCCGCAGTAGTAGGAAATTCGCTGTAGGAGGGAGGCGGGACAGAAGGCGCTGACGGAGGTAATTTGTCGGAGAGAAGTCCACATAGAAAAGGGCCTGGGATCGGGTACCGGTATGAGGGATCAAAATGTTCATGTCCGAGAGGAGATTTGGACAGTCCAACCTACCAGACCAGCTTGCAAAAAATACTATGTCCACCATGGATCTGCGAGTATGGAGCGGGCTAAGGTTACAAGCTTCGAGCAGGGACGAGTATATAAAATCAGTAGGTGGAATTAGGGATGCCCATATAGGTACGGGAAAATATCGATATATCGCCCTTCTTTTTAACATCTTTAAAAAATGTATTCACAATTTTTGTTGACCATTAATAATGCTTCAGGGTTCTTCGTGTAATCAATATTTTGTTTATCCTCTGATAAGTTGCGTTGTTATGCGTTGTCCAGCCCGTATTCAGTCAACAGCACTCGCATTTTTAAAATTATTAGGTACTTAACTGCTAGGTAAGGTGGTTCTTGAAATAAATTAAAGGCCTGATCAATTTCTGGTGTTTGGTTTTATTTCTGAGCAGAAGATATAAATATCGGTTCCGATGTTGTAAAAATGTTATCGATATATCGATATATCGGGGTAACAAATATCGGCATAATATATCGATATATCGAGAGAGAAATATCGGTATTCCGATATATCGATATTTTTTGAGCATCCCTAGGCGGAATGTGAAGCTTACAACGGATATAGCTATAGCGTAAGAATTATTACGAAACTGGAGACTGGACAAGCTAACTGGACAAGAAACTGGAGACTGGAAAGGCTTAACTCTTAGGCACCTGTTTAAACCTTCTGAAATTCAGTTAAAACAGCTGATATTAACTTTGGAGTGAGGTAATTTGGAGGAAGAAACAAAAACGGCTCAGCGCAGAAGACCTACTCGAACGGTTTTGAGGAAAAACAGCTTATGGACAGATGAGTAGTTTTTCCTCCACATTAAACTACGAAAGACCTGGCCAAGGCGTGCTAACCGTCAAAGATAAGCTCTTTTTTCTCCAGACGCAAGCTGTTTTTACTCCAAATTAAATTAAGCAAATTCTGGTCGAGCTATTTTCACCAAACTTTCGCATTTTTGCAAATTTTTCATTTGAGCTATTTTTCCTTCCCACGGTTGTCGGATAAATGAAAACCATCTTTATCGCGCCATTGAAATCGTGTTTCAGGTACATACCCGCACTGGACTCGTTCAAAGCGCACATGGCTCGCAACCCGTGCGCTCTTCGCCTCCCGCTGATGTGTCCTCCCATGAAGAGGATCATGAACAAAATGAAAACGACCTACTTGATGGACGACATCCCCTGCAAGCTCGCGGACCAACCCACATCCCAACTCACCTGCTCACCCGTCGTCAACTGTTTCAAAGTGAACAGCGAACCCTTGCAAGGAAGATTTCTCGAGGAGGACAGCGTGACGGGGACCGACATCGTACTGAAAAGGGAGACGTTCGTCCCTTCGATACCGCCACAGAATCTCACTACGCAAATGAACGGGGATGAAATCAACGTGTACAGTATAAAAGACATCGCCAAACTATGGCTTACCACAATAAACCAGCTGAAGGAAATTTATTCCTAACAACAATCGCACGTGTTCAAAAAATTAATGTTCCGTAACCATAATATGTATTCCACCTGCAGTCAGATTTTAATTTAGAAATGAAAATTACTGCAACTGCGCTACAAGGATTGGGAACTAAATGTTAGGAACGAGTAGGTACGTCTACCTACGTGTTCGTTATACCCAAATTACACATCTACAGCAGACTTGATAGATCATCCGTGCGTTCCACATGAAATGAAAGCTGTAGCTGTGGAATAATCAAACAAAAAAAATTAACCTTCAGCTTACCACCAATTTATTTAAAACAAAGCTTTTCGCTCAAATTCTGAGCATCATCAGGTACTCACATAAAGGGGATAACACGTAATTTGGGTAAATAGCGTGAAAAGGAGGCCAACAGCGAGAGCGTGTTTGGGTAAACAACATTCAGGGAGCCTATTCACTAAAATAGATAGTGGAAAGAGATTATCTATTTTGAAAATCTCCCGCGAGAGATAGTCTCCCCTGGGAGACAGTCTCTTCCAATGTCTCCCGGGTTCATCTATTTTACTGAATAGCTCCAGAGACCTTGAGAAAGAGATATGGATCCTAATACACGAAAATGTCATAGTATCCATGAAGTGTGAGATGTTTGTGCCCCCAGGAGTTCAATTCCTTAATAATGAACGCATTTCTTAGTAATACCTATTCAATGGTATTCAACCTACCTCAACCCGTACTTGGACGTTTTTACTCATGAATCGGAAAAAAGTTTAAATGAAATTGAAAAAAGTCTCAATATTATAAACAGAAAAAGTCGAATTAGGGGGCTTAATGCTTGTATTATATCTACACCTAATGAACGGCCACTCTTAGGTAGGTAGGTACCTACCTCAACCCGTACTTGGCCGGTTTTACTCATGAATTAATAATTATGTATATATTTTTAATTAAAATTGAAATGAAAAATTTAATCTTTGTGAAACGAAAAACTTTATGAAATGAAAAACTTTATGATGAAAAACTGTATGAAATGAAAAAAATACATGATCAAAATTACCGATGTGGTTGCGGATGTACAAGGATATTACACGATCACTGTGAAACAAACGAGAAATAGACTCTCTCTTTCGAGGAAAGACACCTAATTAGCTGTCTCTCTGAAAGGATCGAGAATGCCAAGATGGCCGCCAACTCTCTCTTTTAGAAGTTACTCAATAACCCTGTCATGGATACTATAAAAACCTATTTTGCCAAAAGAGAGTCTGACCTGAAAGAGATGTCTCTTTGGCTTAGTGAATAGGCCCCCAGATGTTCACAGGTCATTCGTGCGTCTGAAGTGATCGTGAGATAGAAACATTCAGTTGTGATCCTTCCCGTGAGAGTGCTAGTTCAAGTGTGATTGAGTTGCCTATCACTGTGACTATAATAAACAATTTTATAGTCCCCATTCAAACATACACATGGTCATAACGTCAGCCCTGATAAAGATTCAAGCAGAATGAAAGTTTAAATTTCGTAATTTGGAAAACATGATGGTTAAGCTGCTCACGAAGAAAACGAGACGCTTTCATTGCTGCAACAGTGTTGGCCAAACCTTCTAATACGACATACATGATACTTGGCAGAAGTGACTTCCCTCTGACTTTATCAAGTTGAATAGATAAAATGATGAATACATAATAATTTGCATAAGAATTTTACACATACTTACGTATTTATTCGAAATGATTGGCTGGATTCGAAGTGTAATGGCTTTACTCTTCTTACTTCTTACTTTTCATGTTTTTTAGAAGTACCTACCTGCACAAGTGCCCCAATGTTTTAATTAAATATATGCCTTTTCTTCACCTGTTTCTATGAAAAAACTGTTTTTCTTCATTTTTAACATTTTTAACATTTTCCCCCAAACTCGCTCTACTTGGTCGATTTAGCGTACCCAAACGGGTTGTCAAATTTGCCCAAACAGATTGCCTTTCAGACGAATTTACCCAAACGAAATGTCCCACACATGAACACAGATAACCTGTTATCCGTGTTTATGTAAGTACCTGCAGTTTAACCTGTTATCTGTGTCCATGTGAGTACCTGATGATACTCAGAATTTGAGCGAAAAGCTTTGTTTTAAATAAGCTGGTGGTAAGCTGAAGGTTTTATTCGTTGTTCGATTATTCCACATTGCAAGGTGGCTTACCAAGAAAGGTGTGTGATAAAATTCGATGAATTGATGAAGGCTGTAGCTATCGATTTTCAAAGTAAGCTCAAGTTGCCGTGTAAGCGTACTTACAGCCTAGAATACTGAAGAATAGCAGATAGGCCAGATTAGTGTGGAACGTAGGTAGGTGGCGTACTCGTACACATATAGATCGACCATTTACTATGGTTGCCATTAACCGCGTTCATAAACAACTGAAATGGTCCTTTATTGTCTACCCACCCTTCCATACCACGTTCAGTGACTTTATATAAATTTTTCGCGATTTTAGCAGTTTTTACCGATTTTTAACCCCCTAAAAACGCAAAGTTGACCCCCGAAAAACGCATTTTTTTTTAAAGCGAAATACGGAATTTTTATCATATGCCCAAGGTCAGATGATTATCGTCTGGAGTGACACATAAATATATAAATACATAGATATAGATATATATCTACACATAATTTTTTGTTAAAATCAAGGGATGATGCTCTGAAACTGATTTGCCTCTAAAAAAATTTCAAAAATTCGTGTTCTGAACATTTTGGACCCATTGCAATAGTTTCACTGTCTTACTCCTGTCAGTTCCTGTCCTCATTCGTAGGGTTATTTTTGGCCATCTCTAGACACAAAGTCCTAGACACATCAGTCCAATGACGTACCGCCTACCAAGACATTCAAACAAGGGTAAAACTTGATGCTGAAAAAATAAAACCCAATATACCATTCGACAAATTTTATTAAATTGCTTAAATTTTGTAGAAACATACATAATCATTACTGGTTAATAAATATCGGTTAATATGGAATATATTTTATAATTATAATATGATTACTTACTGTGAAAATTGACATACCTAATCCTACGTTTTACCGTCGGATGTATGTTTATCGCCTAATTCTTAGATCTTGGAGTTTCCCTTACAATTTGACAAAATCTTACTAACACTAGGTTTGTTTTGCTTCTCATAATCTTAGTTCGAGTCTAAAAAAATAGGAATGCATTTTTGATAAGATAGGGACGAAACGTTGAAAATTATAGCTTGAAACCATAGGTTTAGGAGGCATTATTGTTTGTTTTTTTTCAGATATTATTATTAATGCGAGTTGATGAATTAATTTCCACAGATTGGTAGTCTTCATCAATTAATAAAATGAAAGTGAAAGGAAGAAGGTTGCTCAGTTTCAGCTATACATACATTTTCCTAGTTGACATTGACGTTTCACTAATGAAAATTCGAATCCCTTTTACAATTGAGTAAAAACCGTCATCCTGAACATATTGATAGATCTATTAATACTCTGGACCCTATACGAAAATCACAATGTCTTGGATTCAATTGTATAATTATGATTGTTCTGAAATATAGGCTCGATCAAAATTTGCTGGCATTACCTAAGGAATAAACACACGCGATATACAGAAGAAAAAAATTCTTACAGTGGTATATTATAGTATTCGAAACTGTATGAAATAAGTAGGTAGGCTTTCCTGCAGAAACTGACCAGACCAGAACAGAAAAATCATTTGGATGTACATTTTCACTTAGACTAGATGAAAATATTTTGAGACATATCGAACTTGGAAGGTACTGAAGTAATACCAGAAAAAATTTACCAGCAGTGCAGGTACCTACCTACCTAGTACACCAAAGCAGTTTGGGAAATCAACGAGGATCAGTAGGTACCCATAGAAATTTCGAAATACAGGCAAGCTAAAAATTAGTACACTCTTAAATTTTGGTTCTGTGTACCGTAAAAAGGCACTCTCATACTCGTGCTAGATTTTCACCAAGTCAAATTCATTACATCGTAAACCATACTAAGTAGAACTAATCGATCGATAATTTCTTACATGAACATAAAGATAATTTTAAAAAGTTGATATAAAAACGAAGTCGCATTTCTCAGTGATGTTTTCACACTTTTCTACCTTAGTGATTAATAAATTTACACAAGTTGTAGATAAATATATTTATTTTTTTTGTTTGGTTTAGTGAGAAATCTTTGTGGAATGACTCAGTCTGATTGTCCACGCATTCCTCCAAAGGGTAACATTGGAAGCGGAAAAAGTATAAATTATAGGTAAACTTCATTCTTTGTGATCGGCTTGCAGGAACGGTTAGTGTAGGTCATACAAGTTAGAAAGTAACATTATGAAACCACATGCCCATGGAAGAAGAAATGCCTACTACACAATGAAGAGAAGTGAAATTTCGATAGAGAGAATCCGATTTTCTTCAAGGTACACTTGGCATTCCGTTCGTTACTCACTGTTAATTGGCTTTGTGTAGGAGTTCAAAATGAACGTAAACTTAACTAACAAGTATTTTTTTTTAGTTTTCATAGTTTTTGAAGTGATGTACCTACAGTACAAAATGTATCCACTACAGAAAACAACGATCAAATTTCTATAGAACGAAATGGATCGCATGTTCATCAATCACTACACAGTAAAAAAAAGCACCTTGGCCCGTAAAAAAAAATATTCAAGTAAAAATAACGTCTAGTCATCAAAGCGCCTACAAAATTACAAAGAAATTTAAAAAATCTAAAGCATCAAATCCTCAAGAAAACACTAATATTTAGATGAAGATAGTCTGTAACCCACAAAACGGTACCTACATACCCATATTAATATGAATCTCTTCAAATACCTAACTAACTTATTATTAATAGTTTCAACCCTTGAAACGAACTAGATTTAATTTTCGAAACTTCATGACTATATTACATTTTCAAGCCCTATTCATAATGACTAGATTTTTACGAATATACTACTATAAAATAGAATGTGGTATGTACAATGAAGTATTGCGGCATTTTATTTACCTATATAACGCTTTGGTGTTCTTTCTTTAACGATACAAATAATCCAAATAATGATCCATAATATTACGTAGCAGTCAATCGTGGCACTGAACGAGTTGGTCACAACTGAGGTGTTATAGGTGTTCAAAAATCAAGCAAATTATCAGGTTTGGACTATACAGTAGGTACAATTTAGCAACTTTGCATGACAACCCTTTTGGTGGTTGAAGTCAATGAAACTCAAAGAAAGAGGCAAACCCCTGCGTGAAATATGAAGAAATCTTTGGTTTTGAAGTTATATCTACCGTTAGGTAAGTGTAACTTTAAATATTCATCTTAGCATCTAATAATTTATACATAAATAACGATTTTGTATTAAAAATATAAGATATAATCGTCATGATGAAGGATAATTACAACATTATATTACAACTGATGAATAGTAACAAATGGATTGTGCGTCGTTTAGGAGCGCCTGGGCTCTAGTTTGTTGGACAGGCTGTTGAGCGTCCGTTGGTTGTCGATGGTGCGAAGGCAGCGGACGTATGCGCGGACCTCGGCTTCGTTTTTGGGCGTGGGAGGATCGATGACTGCGAAACAGAGGTAAAACGGTAATGAGAAACTCGTCAGTGAATCAAAACAGGTAGGTACAAGTACAGGCTCACAAAGAACCAAGCCACGAGTTTTCCCATCAGTGGAGTGCTCCGACCGCCTGATGATTGTCCCCAAAGTTTGGAAGAAACAGAAACACGCTCAGATCATAATATTGGTCCACAAATCTGGCCAACTCAAGCTCGATCCCTCCAGCAATCACAGAAAAAAGAAAAACTGAATTACTGAAAGGTTGTCTACTTCCAATAATACGCGAAAAATACTCTGCTATACTGGTTTGGTGATCAAACCATTGTCAGCAACAAACAACAACTGACAAACAATACGCAGTTCTCACCAGAAATCACTGCCTGAGTGATTCAAAAGGCTACTCTTAACCTCAACTTCATAGGTCTCTATTACTTGCTCCCAACTACATAGTATGGTTTTCGATATGCGCACTCAGGGGCAGTGAGTTTGGGACAATGTGCAATTTTCTTGGGTTACAAACTCCTAATGTTTTGGCCAAATTTGGTTCAGTAACAGAAATTATCACACACTTACCACATAAAGAGGTGTTTATGTCGGAAAGTATAGGTTAGTAGGAAACGAGTGTGAAATTTGAATTTCTGAGTTCCCGCTAGAAATGACGTATGAGGTAAACACCGAGTAGTTCACCTCAAATCCCTCTTGGAGAGCTACTGCATAACTTTGAACAATGTACATAACCACAACTGATGGATGGATGGAACAGCCCGGTTTATAAATAACATTAAAAAAGTCCTCAAAATCAAACCATAGGAGGTTCACGAAAGTCACAGCAAAGGTTCTTGAAGGTTGTCAAGAAGGTTTGCCATTTCTGATGTTGGTTTGTTGGCAACATTGAGAATCTTCGCCTCTTTTGCTCCCTCTTCCTGGGGCCATTAGCCAGTCAGATGTCAACAGGCCTCATAAGTAATTTCTTGTGGCATTTTTACTTTCAACCACCCTCATTTAAAAAATATCGCTTATTTTCGAAAACAGGCTTCAAACTACCATTTTTCCGAGAGTTCTACTTTTTTTTCCAAAACAAATTTTTGAAGAAAATTCCCTACTGAAGGTGAAAGGTCGCCGGAAGCTCGATGTGCTTGAGCCAGGTTATCTTCCTGGAACAGAAGAAAGACTCCTGTTTGCGTCCCTTAGCAAAAATGAAAGAAGGTTCCTGGGAGGGAGAAAGGCTCAGTGGAATAACGTTCCCTATTTGGAGAAAGGTCAAATCCAAAACGATCCAGGAACTACGGACTCATAAGATTTTCGGGCAATCTGAACACTTGAATTTTGATGAACAGCACGAGCGTTTTACCCCACCTTTATTGAATGAAAACTTGAAGCTTCGCGGCCTTTCTGGGTTTCATTTTCAACCTGGATAACCAACATGGTTACGAATCGCACAAACAACTGGCATATAACGTATGGTTATAACAGCAGAAATAACAGATTGGCAAGCATGATCGTATCGGAGTGACATACAGGGCAGCAATAGATGAATGGACAGAACCACAAATTTACAAATAAATGTAAAAAACACGTCCTCAAAATCAAAAGGAGGGAAAGGTGACGGCAAAGGTTCTAGAAGATTGGAACGAAGGTTTGCCGTTTCTAATGCTGGGTTGTTGGCAGCACTGAAAACCTTCACCTCCCAAGCTTTGTTCTGCCTCCTTGGGCTAACAGCCAATCAGACGTCAATAGACCTGATAAATCATTTTTGCCACATTTTTACTTCTAATTACCCTCATTTAAAAAATAATGCCTATTTTTGAAAACGGGATTCAAACTACCATTCTTCCAAGAGCTGCTTTTTTTCCAAGAGCTGCTTTTTTTCCAAAGCAAATTTTTGACGAAAATTCCTCACTCTAATATCACCTGGGTGGCAAACAGCTTCCAGTGTACCAAACCCATGTGTTGTCACGAAGCTGTGAGCAACCACTACAATTCCAACTTCGGCGAGGATGAAGTGATGATAAAGATAAATGACAATGATAGTGATAAATGATCCAACCACCTAACTCATTTGACGACGAATCATTCAATTCCTACACGAGGCTCAGCTAATATGCACTTTCTGTCCGCATTTCAGGTCTTTCATTGCTTGGCTCAAACCCATCACTTTTGCTCCAAGGTGTTGGCCCCAAAATCATTTGGGTTAGGGTTTTGGTCCAAACCCAAACCACCTGCGTGGTCATGTCCCCAGCATTTAGCGGATGAAATCCTCCACTGAGTTTAGGAGGACATATATAGCGGGTCCTATTGGTTCATGTAGAATGAAAAACAAATGATCCAATATCGTCCACCGGAAGGTAGAATCTCGTAAGCGCCATTTTTTTCGATTTTGAATTATTATAACCATTGGATTCATATTAAAAAGGCACATCTATCTAGCTACTTATCGTAAACAACGTACGCCTCTAAGGCATTCAAAAACAGCCTCGAAGTTTTCGAATCGTAACCACCAGTTTGGTAAAATATCGTATCCACCATTCATTCAGAACGCAAGTGCCACGAGTCGGACTTAAATACCGATGTAAAAATTGTCCATTGTCGTATGTGCCTTATTCCCACTGCAACTTCGATAAAATGACAGTATGCTAATATTATGTCATTGTCGTAAGAGGCAAGGAGCAAAGAATTATAAGCGCCTTTTCCCGAGTGCGTGCCAGTGGAGGTACGCTAGTCTTTTCCAGCAAGACATCAAGAATATCTTAAGTGCCGAAACGTGTATCGTATCTTCAACTATTCTCCCAATTCTTTGAGACAGCAAGAATAGCGTGAGCGTCTTTTTCTCAAAAAAGCACTACCTCCCAGGGCTTTTATGCAATATTTTTTTCAAATAAATCGACTGAAAACGGTCCATTGTACTCTAAAACATCAAGTTTTAACGGGTTAGGCAATAAAAAGAACCTTCCACAGTTTTTTTACTCCCCTGTAAAATTCGGAAAATAGCGCTTACGATATTCTGCATTTCAGGGGACGATATAGTGAAAGTGAAAAACCACGTAAACCTCAATTTTTCCATAACATTTTCGTGTTATGATATAATATTTGGGTAATTTATGATCCCTTGTAATCCCTTTATGACCCCTTGATCCCTGGTGAAGGCACGCTCTCAGTTTTACTTTTCAATTCATTCCTTCTTTGTGGCTCCTTGCAATAACCTAGCTAAAACCAAGGCGGATTCTTTTAATCTGCTGTAATTGTGCCCAATGTCTATTTTTTTTGAGCTGATATAAAATCAGCTCAATTCGTTCAACAGTGGTGGACAAAAGATGATAAAATTTTAGCTACGTAAGACTCACCTAAACGTCGGTTTCGGCAATACCGAAGGGTCCTCAGCGTCTGGGCCAGCATGTGCATCTTCTCAAAGTTGACCAGACCATCTACCATAGTCTTGTTACCTTCGTGGATGAAAGTCATATCTGGAAGGCAGAATAATGTGAATTCAAAATACGAGTGAGTCGGCCCTAAAAATAAACGTTCACATTCCCACACACACCACTTCTGATTCTGTTATCACCAACATGGTAGAGTAAAGGCACCAGTGGTGGACATTCACAACTTCGAATTTTTGAAAAATGGTTCAGAAGCAGGTGGAAGTTTGAATCTGATATCTGAGGACAATGTGTAGCGTAATATCTGTAGTTACTAACCACAAATCCTCGTAGGTAGGGATCAAGGTGCTAGCGGGGGCGGGAAATGCAGATAAGGAGCCAGTTCGACCAGCTTACCAAAACCTCGACTAAATCTAAAGGGTTATTTCCGCTAGTATTAGAAGTAGGTACCTAAACTTACAATACCTTCCGGAGGAATCCATCTTCCTCAGTTGCCTCCGGAAGGTACGAAATATGTACCTACCTACCTAATTTTTTTTTTCCCCCAATGGGACGGGTACCGAGCCCCTTGTCAATGAGACCTGAAAGATCTATTTTGAACCTACCTAATTTTAAAACCTCGACTAATTTTTGGGTTATTTATTCCCTTCCTATTTGACATTATTTTTAGGTATTTCTGTTTTCTTTCTTCTATAATACGAGTCCAACTAGATTCAAAAGTTTTCAGTAACAGTTCAATGGAATTCCTCTATTTAATGAGAATGTTCGCCACTGGTGATGAGTTTTTTCTGCTTTTTCGTTGTTCACACAAAACCTTATTGTTTATCGATATTTTCGTAAAGCCTAATAATTGTACAAATTTAAAGCAACAGAAAATGTTGTTTCACTCCATCAATAAGTTTATCAATCTTGAGAGGCACAAATAGGCTACTTATTCTTATATACCTATTACGTGGAAGGGAGGTGAAATTGCAAGAGTAAAATATTGATTTTTGTGTAGGTAGATGTGTTCAGTATAGCAGATAAGTAGGTACCTAAAACAGTATGCTTGAATGGAATTTCGAAGTAGGTAACTACTGTTACCCTGCTGGATAAGACTTGAGTACCTACCTGTTGTTTTATACAATATAAGTATGGATCTTGAATAAATGTCGCATATTTTTTGGTCGAGTAAAACTACGTTCACATTGTGGCTACCAACGTAGCAGATTATTCCACACCAAGCGTACCTACCTATCGAAATGCATGCGTGAAATTGCAAGAGTAAAATATTGATTTTTGTGTAGGTAGATGTGTTCAGTATAGCAGATAAGTAGGTACCTAAAACAGTATGCTTGAATGGAATTTCGAAGTAGGTAACTACTGTTACCCTGCTGGATAAGACTTGAGTACCTACCTGTTGTTTTATACAATATAAGTATGGATCTTGAATAAATGTCGCATATTTTTTGGTCGAGTAAAACTACGTTCACATTGTGGCTACCAACGTAGCAGATTATTCCACACCAAGCGTACCTACCTATCGAATTCACTGTCTACATCGTTCTCTACTTTCAAGTCAACGGATGACGCCTGAAATCATGGCCGGCCACGCTGAGACACAAATTTGGCCATTGGAAAATTTATGAGTTTTCCTGCTCGCTGGAGTTAATTTTTTGATTTCCCTTTGTTTGTGGTGTTTTACAAATAGCCACATACTTTTGTAGCCCGATTTTCTATTCCTCTTTTACTTGCTTTGTTTTGCGGTTTGTTCATTACATTCCATTCTTTTATACAAATAATTTTGCTCGAAATCTACAGAAAAAGAGGTCTCCATGAATAAATAAATTAGTGTTATGCAATGAAGGGGATGAAATATTCCTACTTCGATCAGACAGTAAAAGAAAACATCTTAAAGAATCATATTATACATAAAATATATGATTTATAAACCATAATATAATACAACATAGATATTATAGGTATTAAACTGATGAATGTCAGTGAGTCTCCTGGTGCAACTCGATCTGCACTTCCCTTCTGTTAGTCTCACGGCACACATTATGTGTTCCGTGGTTAGTCTGTTCTGCGGTAACGACCTCAAACATCGGTCTTTAGAGCTAAAATCCGCAGGGTGTACCTACCTACTCGTTGAACCCTCGGAATTCCCTGTATATTTTTTGGCGGCGCCTGTACAAAACTTTTTTCACTGTGTTGAGGTTCTTGCCCGCTGGAATAAATACAGTTTGGAGGTTCCTGAGGTTCGGTAAGTGAAAAACGATTTTCTTTATGCCTACGTTTCGTTGAATTTATTCAACATCCCCAGGGCTAATGACAAATAGAATGAGTGAAAGCGAGTAAATGATAGATTATGACTAGACTAAAAATGAAATTATTATGAATGAAATGACAATGTGGTAGGCCTACAGTGCAGAAGAATATAGGCAGTAGAGAAACGTACCTTAGAGATTATGATGATGATGAACTGATGATGATTATGATTATGATGAACAGAAGTTGATTGTGATGATGAAATTGAAGCAATTTGCTGACAATAATATTGCGCTTGGAAACAGGCGTTTGATAAAACAAAATGGTGTATGACACAACACAAAATGGTGGGTGATAAGCTACAAAATGGCGGATGGCGAGATTGACGACTGATGGTTGGTTGACGTTAGATTGGTGAATTATTAATGGATTAATGCTATTATGATGATGAAAGATGGTCATAATAGGTATATTATTTACTCACTTGCACTCATGTTGTTTGTCATTAGCCCTGAAGATGTTGAATAAATTCAATGGAACGTTGACGTAAATAAAATAGTTTTTTACTGAATGAACCTAAGGAACCTCAAAACTTTTTTGAAAACGTGTGCCCATGTAAAACCCAAAGGGTGGGGAGGGGGGGATAAGACTCGTACACGGCCCCTCACAGACACACTTACGCCACAGGAAGTATGTAAAACTAAATTCGTCTGTACTACGTACTTATAAGTAAACTGGTTATGTACCTTTGAGAAGGAGTGGCATGAATGGAATGAGGGGAGCGCTCATGCTAGAGACGACAGCTCTGTACGCCCTGTGGTTCCTGGATGGGTCGATTGTCGCCTCGAGCTGAGTGTACAGCTTCCTCGATTTCCCCGGAAGTTTGTCCCAAGTCGACGACAACCTTGAGACTGCGACGTTGCTCAGACCCAGAACCAAAGCGAACATGCCATTGATGTTGTGGAACTCTTTGCAGCTGAAAACGAACCATATAAAACGAATTTTATGAATTATATATTATACAACAAAAATTGTACTATAGAAAGTCATAAATCAATCAGGCTTTTACAGAGATTTTCGCAATATTCAATTTACTGATGCACTGCATAAAGAGGTTATAGTTTCTCACTAGGCTGCAAGTTTGATGATTTTCCTCAGCACGTGCACTCTTTTGCTCAAACTAGGTGTCATGCATATCTCTGTAACAACCCAGTACTGAAGCTCATTGAAACGCCTCAGAAACACATCCAGGTTGGCCGTGCTTTGATTGAATCTGTGTCTTCCAAACGTGTTGTACAGCAGCTCGTACTGGAATCAGAAAAACTCAACGGTTAAATATGATCTGCTCTCATGTAAATTAGCTCGGATGGATCTGTACAAACTTCTATGCCTCGTTCCATTTACATACAAGGGGTATGCACTGGAGGTCGAGTCTGAGATGAAAAATCGAGTTTTAGCACTTCAGGGTGAAGTTGTACAAAGCTGGTCGAAAGAAGTGCAATCAACATTATCTCAGGTCGTCACTAACGGTTTGACCGGTTTGATAGGTGATTTAAATATCGAAGTGATGTATACCTAAGACATCATGGTACATAACACAGGAATATATTGCTCATTCCCCAAACAGATATAATGTTATTAAAACTTGACTAATGAGTGAGGAATCTGCTACATGTATTATGCAGTACCATCTCGTATGACCCCCGCGAGTTTAGGAGTTTTCAACTTGAAGAAACAGGTGCCAACTTTTCTTTCAAGACTTAGTTTTGCTTCAAGCGCTCAACTTCATTAGAAAGTTTTTTCCAGAAGTTAGGGATTTCCATCCCGAAGGAATCCCCACAGGTCCTCCTGAGATTCCCCTCCTTTTTAGAGACTTATTATTTTAACAAGATGTAGTAACATGGTCTAATTGTAATAAGGCAATTTATTACAATGAAAGTAGATAGCCTCACCTCATGGATATTCCAGAATAGCTCCCAGTCGAACATGGTCATGTGGTAAGCCATTTCCCGTGCACTTATGTCTTCGAGATCAAGTTCAAGACCCTCTGTTGGGGCCTCTTGTTCTGGTATCACAGTCTGTAAAAACCCAGATGATTAAATTAAGCAAAAATTAAGCCATAGACAAATTAAAACAGATATTGTTCAAGCTCCAGTGTTGTTATTAAAAGTAACATAATTTACGATGAATTAAATCAGACAAGTTTAGTTACCTGAATTTGAGTGATATTGCCAACTCAGTTGACAGCCCCCTGAGGCAAAACTGTACTTACTGTGATTTTTGTGAATTGGTATCTCGAAATTGTTATTTAGTATTAATAAATCACGCTATCTACCTATCTGTCCATCTTTATACCTAATATACAAAATACAACTTTTGAATAGTATTGAGACTGACGATAGGTCCTACTGCACTTCACGGAGCTTTTCAATGAGAATCGTACTGTAAAGTGGGTGCATAAAACATTCCAACTGGCTGGCTGAGTAGGTCTAATGGAAATATTTTATAGCGATAGTTACCAAAGCGTCCAAGTGCTCCTTGGGAGCGACGAAAATCTTGCCGTTGAGTGTGAGAGCTGTGGGGATGCTGACTTCAGAGTCCCTGATCGTCACTCGCTCTCCCGTGCTCTTCACTTCGGCAAGGAGGAGGTCCTCGGATCGCGTCCGGATCCCGAGTTTGTCAGCTGCGCAGACTTTTACTTGCTCAGCCGTCGCCGCCACGGGCAGCCGCAGCGTGCAGTAAGTGTGATCCGCGCAGTACACACGGAAAATAACTGTGATTCAAGAAGAGTATGATTAGAATAATATAATGATAACCTAGAGGCGGCCAGTAGATCTAGAGAAGTCTTCAAGCTCACACACCGTCCATTATCAAGTAGTTATCAAGTTCTTGTCGGCACTTTATTAATAAGTAAGTTATTATCATTAACGTTATAAGTTACATATTACCAGAGCAAAGAACTTGACATTAAGGCAGTAGCGGCCTTCATAACAATGCATCAGTAGGAGAAGAGCAACTTACTATCGTCGTTGGGCTTGATGAGTGCGTGGGTTTCTGAAGGAGCGAAGAGGCAGATGGGTTGCCCACCTGGCGGCAGCTTCCATTTGCTGATGTTATGAGCTGCTTCTTGATGCCGCGAGATTTGAGCGCTGATACGATGCATCAGCGCACTCTCTTCCCAGCCTTCACGCTCGCAGTCGGATACTAATTCCTAGAAATTACGATAAAATACAAAATGTAGGCAGTATTTCAAAAAACATGTAAAATGAGAACTAAATACTCACGCATACTTATAAAACCCAGCAGTACTACAAGCACGCGTCTATTAATACAGCAGTTACCTACAACAGAGTGCTAACCTGCAAGTTGCTGCATAAAACCAGCATCATCAATCCAAGTTCAAACCATTCTAGGTATTGCGTATAATAATTAACCCACAAACACAAGATAGTCAGGTACACAGGTACTTAGTCAACTGGCTTCCATAAATCAGAAGGGTAACCATACCATGTCGATGAGCTTTTCAAAGTATTGATCAACCGGTCACCAGTAGGTAGGTAAAAGATTGATCAACTCATCACGGATAATATCGAACAGTTACTAACTGTTCATATCGAAGTCCGATATGCTAACTTCACTGCACTGAAACGGCAGAAAATACGCTGCGAAGTCCTTGTCACATGGGTTTATTATTCTATTGGACATACCTACAGAAATGCTGAAAATACATTTATTGTTTCTTTCGTGTGCAATTATTGAAATAGCTATCGTTGATGGCTTCCACCAATTTTTGCCCCCAAAACCACGATATAAGCTCCTATTTTTGACAAATTATCTTGGATCATTGATGGTGCCATTTTTTTGTCTTGATTCGCTTGTTGAAACTACTTATAGTGTTATTATACAAGTTTATGGTGATTTCAGATAATTTCCCAGGTTTTTGGCTTATACAAAATCAATTTTGGGAGCTGAACCTTTTACAACCTTAATTCTTCACTCTTTGGCCAAAATCGACTTCATATTCGGTCTTCTAGCCCTAAAAAAAATGGAAAACGATACCTCACAAGCTCATGTTACTAAAACACCAAAAAAACCCTTTTTTACATCCGTTTTTCACTCATAACACCCCTGGATATATTCCGATCGGGCTGCAAAGTTTCGGGACACAACTAGGGCCCAAATGGAGCCTGTGTGCGAAAGAACGAATTTTTTAGACCATAATAAATTGAAGTTGATATGCATGATACGGCGGACGGAAATTGAATTGGTTTATTAATGGTTTATTATTCCGTGAATAATACACTTACCTACCTATGTATTCGCTTAGCAAACAATTTTTATAACACCCCCTCAAAATTTTTTCTTTTCCGTTTCAAGGTGCGTAGATTCCAAAAATGCAATGTCCGTCCGCCGTATCATGCATACCGGCTTCATTTTCGGTCTAAAAAATTCGTTCTTTCGCACATAGGCTCAATTAGGGTCCTGGTTGTGCTCCGAAACTGTGCAGCCCGATCGGAATATACCCAGGGGTGGTATAAAAAATAGGGGAAATGGGTATAAAAATAGGTATTTTTATTTTCTATTTATTATTTTGTGTTTTAGTAACATGAGCTTTTGAGGTATCGGTTTCCATGTTTTTTGGTACGAGAAGACCGAATATGAAGTCGATTTTGATCAAAGAGTGGAAAATTGAGGTTTTCCAGAGGTTCAGCTCCCAAAATTGATTTTTTATGAGTCGAAAACCTGGGAAATCGTCTGAAATCACCATCAATTTTTATAATAACACTAGAAAAAGTGTCAACACGTGAACCAAGACGATTAAATGGCACTACCAGAAATACCTATTTCAATTATGTCACATGAAAGAAACAATAAATGAGCAGCCAAAATTTCTGTAGGTATGTCCAACAGAATAATAAACCCATGTGACAAGGACTTTGCATCGGTTTTTGGAATCTACGCACCTTGAAATGTAAAAGAAAAAATTTTGAGGGGGTTATAAAAATGTTTTGCTGATTGATTACATGGGTGTATTATTCACAGAATAATACACCAACACTCTCAACGTGTAGAAGTATATGTATACACATCCATAGGTACCAACTCGTAAGAGACGAGCTATCCAAAAAAGGTTTCGACATTGCGTACCATCCAGTACTACGATATATTGCTACGGTGTATTGCAAACCGTTCAGTAAATTACTCAATGGCAACGTCAGTTGTCAATAAATTGTGTACGTTAACAATCTGAGCTATAATTTGAGCTATGACTAGATATATTCTTCCTTTTGTGTGATAATATCAGAGGGGGAGTTAGCCAACCCGCCGCTGATTCTATAACCGAAACTGAAATTAAATTGCGGAATACCGTTGAAAACCTAAAATAATTCAAATAAAAGGGAATAAGAGGAGAAAGAAATTTTAAATGAAGTGGAAAAATGATTATACTGAATGAAAGGAAAATGTACCAACGGACGATGATCTTTAAAAGAGGAAGACAATTCCAAAAGGAGGTGGAATGAAGCAGTGATGGAGAAAATTGCAAGGGGGAAAAAAGAAGGAATTGCCAAGAGGAAGGAAATGACAAGAGATGCTGAAATTAGCAATAAGAATGGCCGGAAGGGGAAAAAACCCCCCAAAAAAGGTGGAGAGAGAAGGTTGTCAAACGCGTAGCGCTAGAAGGGGACTGATCTGTACGGGGAGGATATTAATTGGTGTGATGAATTTAAAATTCTCATCACGGTGGCGTGGAAGGAAGGTGAGTGAGTGAATTTAGGTGAAGGAGAAAAGGAGGAAAAATCGCAGGCGGCTGTAGTCAACCGAACATCTACGACTTTTGGAGGAGAGAGAGGTGGTGTGGAAGGAAGGTGAGGAAAAGTCGCAGGCGGCTATAGTCAACCGAACATCTACGACTTTGGAGGAGAGAGAGGTGGATGTGGGAATTTTACCTAGGCGGCTGTAGTCAACCGTTCATCTAGGTAAAGGAAAGGAGAGGAGAGGTCCCTTGTCTAGGCGGCTGTATTCAACCGATCATCTAGACAAGGAGGAGGAGAGAGGAGGTGAAATTCCCAGGCGGCTGTAGTCAACCGATCATCTGGGAGGTAAGGTAAGAGAGAGAAGAGAGAGCTGGTTAGAGGAAGTGTCGAATGAAGCTTGAGCGCCAGGATCCGGGGTTTTATAGTACTTGGGGGCCTCTCCCTCCAGCTCCTTGCTGGGAGCTGGTAGTGGGGCCCCAGGTTGAGTAACCCTGGGTTCTGTCGCCTGTCCCCACTCATATCTTTATTTACGGAGCTTTAGTTTGGCGTTTGGATATTGGTGAGAACTTAATATGATAGGAGTGTTCCCGGGAGGGACTCACGACAGAGGTCCCCCCAGTTTGAACCAATATTGGTGCTGAAGGCGCAAGATGACAGGAGCTGAGGGCTACGGCAAACAAGAGGTGGTCGCTGAAGGCGCAAAATGACAGGAGCTGAGGGCTACGGCAAACAAGAGGAGGAGCTGAAGGCGCAAAGTGACAGGGGCTGAGGGCCGATGCAAACAGAGGTTGAGCTGAAGGCGGTCCTTAAAACTAGTAGTAACATGGTATAGGCAGATTATAAGTAGGTAGATGATAAGTAGGTAGAATATAAGGTAGGTAACATAAGGTAGAATATAAGGTAGATGATAAGTAGGTAGAACATAAGGTAGGCAATATAAGGTAGAATATAAGGTAGAATAAGTAGGATGAGATGGCGAGAGTATATACAGTATGATGGGAGCAGTGGTCAGGATCCATAAACATGTGGCATTTAGGGAAGTGATCGGCAAGGGCGAGATGAGGAGGATGAACAATATTTACAATTACGATATTTACAAGGTGAAAGTGAGCGGCAAGGGCGAGATGAGGCGGATGAACAATATTTACAAACATGATATTTACAAGATGTGTAGAGGTTACAAAACTCGCAATATGTACAATATTTACAACCTTCGTGCAAATTCGGGGAACACAGCGGAACGGGGTGACGGGAATCCGCCGATTCCTGGGCGTGTGTTGGGTGTGTTGAGTGTGTGCGTGAGTGTAGTGTGTGGGGGCGGCGGTTGCTCCGAGCTCGTGGCGAGGCGGGCACGGCGGAGCTCCGAGTTCCGGTACAGTGCGAGTGGATGAAGAAGACACTTGCACTGTCCCGGAATCTCAAGGCCCCGCCGTGATTGCTCATAGCGGGGCGGGGGATTTGGCCGCCGGGACGAGGGGAACATGGGGACGCTCCCTCCGTCCGTTTCGCCGCCCGGGCCGTTTCGTCCCGGCGGAAACTATAGTGGATATCCCCGGCGATGGAGGGGGGGGGGAGGGGGTGTCGGAGGGGGTGAAGTTGATACGGGGGGGTCGAAAATCGAAAACGGGGGGGGGTGGTAAAATTGGTGGGGTTGCAATTTCGGGGGGGTTGGTGATTTGAACGGGGGGTGGGGGTTTGAAATTTATTGGGGGCAAGCAAATTTGAACGGGGGGCGGTGGGGGCATGAGTTCCGCGAGGCGGAACTCGCGAAGGATGGAGGACATTAGGGGGTCTGTGGGGGAGTAGGGAGGGTGTACCCCCGTGGCCTGCGCCGTGCGAAATTCGCGCAGTATTTTCCACTGGGGGTACTTCCATCGCCGGGGCCGGGGAGGTAGTCCGGTGATCCGTGGCGGGACGAAAAGAAGCGGTGTAGTCGGCCCGGGCGAAGGGGGTAGGGGGGAGAGCGGGTCCGGGACGAAAACGTCCCGGAGAATCGCCGCCATTTCCGGATCCGAATCGAAGTCCGGAAACGGCGACGGAGGTGACTGGTACATCGGGGAGCGGTGTGACATAGCGAACGGACGGCGGGAGACTGATAGTGTCTGTGGGTTGGGTTAGCACAGGTGCGGGTTTACACCTGGCTAACGGGACTGTATGTGGTTTGCCGTCAATTAACAGGGTCGCGGTGGTGTGTGTTGTGCGAATGACTTGAAAGGGCCCGGCATAAAGTGGTTGGAAAGTTTTATGGATGCCGGGCTCTTTCAGGTACATGTGTGTGGTGGTGAAAAATCGTTTGGGATAAGTGGTGTCGTTTGTCGGTGTTGTTGAGTGTAGCGGTTCCCTGTTAATAGACGGCGTGTGATTTGGGGTGAAAATGTCGGCTGGTAGACGTAACGGGTCTTTAAATGCGTTTTGTGCGGGGCTGGTTTGGTCTGAAGGACGGGCTGAAGTGCGTAGGCTGAGTAATATGTAGGGGAGGGATTTAGTCCAGGAAGGGGAATTTGTTGAAGTAGAAATGGCCTGTTTCAGGACCGAGTGCCACCGCTCTATTTTCCCGTTGGATTGGGGATGGTATGGGGTAGTGTGAATTTTGTGGATGCCGAGGGAACGCAGTAAATCGGAAAAGTGGGCGGACTCAAACTGCCTCCCTTGATCGACCGTGACTGTTCGCGGACAACCGTAACGGCTAACCCATTGAGAAAGGAAAGCCGTCGCGACGGTGTCCGCGGTGATATTTGAGAGTGGGATGCATTCCACCCAGTTGGTGGCACGGTCGATCATCGTGAGGCAGTATTTTTTCCCCTCGGATGGGGGAAGGGGGCCCACTAAATCCAGATGAACGTGTTCCCACGGTAGGGAGTCGGGAATGGTTTGAGGTGGGACATGGGGGTGGGCCGAGACCTTAAACCGCTGGCACTTCTGGCACCCCAGAACCCAGTTACGAATATCTGTGTTCATGTGGGGCCAGAAGTACCGCGTTTTGATAAGGTCCCGGCTAGCCCGAATGCCAGGATGGTGAAGGGAGTGGTAGTGGAGGAACAACTGCCGCCTCAGCTCCGGTGGGACGTAAGGGCGCGGTGTATCGGCCGTTACGTCGCACCAGAGGTCGAGGGGCGGCAGCTGTTCCAATTTGGAGGCGGAAATGAGATTGGAGAGGGCGGGGTCGGAATGTGGAGTTTGCTTTGATTTTAGGATTTGTGGGGAGGGGAAGGGCAGTAACTCCGCCACCGGCGCGGGGGTAGGGGTGGGTCGGGATAGCGCGTCCGCCACGCAGTTGTCGGCCCCCGGCAAGTATCGGATATCGGACGTAAATTGCCCGATAAACTCGAGTTGCCGGAGGCGACGCGGGGAGGCGGATTTGCGGTTCTGTAGGAGGGCGTGGGTCAGGGGCTTGTGATCAGTGACGACAGAGAACTGCCTGCCCTCCACGAAGTCACGAAAGTGCTTGATGGCTTCGTGGATGGCGAGGAGTTCTCTGTCGAACGTGGAGTAATTTTTTTGGGTGGGGGATAGCGTTTTGGAAAAGAAGCCTAGGGGTTGGGGAGTGGCGCCGGTGTGCTGATGGAGCACTGCCCCGATGGCCCAGTCGGACGCATCGGTGGTGATGGATAGGGGGGCGTGAGGATCGGGATGGGCCAATAGAGCGGCGTCTACTAGGTCCTGTTTGCAAATTTTGAAGGAGGAGATGAGTTGGGGGGTCCAGGTAATGGGGCGGTTGTCATTTTTTTTGGAGGGTTGGGGAATGGCGTGTATGAGTGGTTGTTGATGTTGTGCTGCGTGTTTGATGTGTCTGCGGTAAAAGTTTAACATACCCAGGAAGCGGCGGAGTTCCGTCACGGTGCAGGGTTGCGGGAAGTCACTAATGGCGTGGACTTTGTCTGCGAGGGGTTTGATGCCCTCGGATGAAACGTGGTGGCCGAGGCAGCGGACGGAGGGTTGGCCGAGAACGCACTTGTCTGTGTTAACCAAGAGGCCTTCGGAGGAGAAGATTTCAAGGATCTGTTGGAGGTGGCTGAGGTGTTCTTCCGGTGTCCTGGAGGCCACCAGGACGTCGTCGAGGAAGCAAAAGACGAACGGTAGGCCTCGCAGGATGCTGTCCATATAGCGCTGCCAAGTCTGTGCAGCGTTCCTCAACCCGAAGCCCATCTTAACATATTCGAAAAGTCCGAATGGGGTAATGATGGCGGTTTTCTGGACATCGGGGGGGTGATGTTGATGTGGTGGAACGCCCTTGAAATGTCGAGGGTAGAGAAGATAGTAGCGCCATGGAGGTGCGACGAGAAGTCCCGTAGGTGGGGAACATTATAAAGGTCCGGCGTGGTTTTCGAATTGAGGCGCCGGTAGTCCCCGCAGGGGCGGATATCCCCATTGGGCTTCTGCCTGATGTGGAGTGGAGAAGCCCAAGGGGATTTTGAGGGGCGGACGATGCCGTCGGCTATGAGTTTATTGAAATGTTGCCGGGCTTTTGATAGTTGCAGGGGGTGGAGTCGTCGGGCTTTCGCTGTGATGGGGGGGCCGGAAGTCTCTATGTGGTGGTGGATGGTGGAGATGTGGGCAGAGGGGCGGCGCTGGGGGCGGTAGTTGAGGAGGAGGCGTTCAAATTGTGTAGGGGGGTGGTTGATGGCATGTATGAATCCGGGTATGGGTGTTTTTGTGGCGGGCCAATCAGGCGCGCGTTCCGGACGTCGACCTGGAGACCGAAATATGCAAGAAAATCGGCCCCCAGGATCGCCTTCTCCACGTCCGCCACGGTAAACTCCCACTCGTACGCGAGTCCGCTCATATAAACAGAGGAGCGGTACGTCCCGTACGAGGGGATGGTGGTACCGTTGGCGGCGTAGAGAAGCTGCCGGTAGCAGCGCGCCTGACGACGGAGGATGTTGTTGGGAAATATTGATAGCGCCGCCCCCGTGTCCACCAAGAAAGGTACATTGGTTTTCCTGCAGCGCAGGAAAAGTCGCTGGTGGGTCGGGAGGGCGTTGTGGAGAATAGCGGAGGTAGGGATGTGTGTTGGTGATGGCTGGTCCGCCGCGAAGGAGACGCGGGGCGGTTTTCTGCCGTTCCGGAGGGGGGGAACGGTGGAGTCTGCAGGGGGGCTGGCCAGGTTGGCGGGAGGTGGCTCCGTTCCGTTTCGGGGAGGGGGAACGGTAGTGGCGGGTTGAGTGGTGGCCGGAGGGGGTTGTGCCCTGGAGGCGGGCGTGGAGGTTCCGTTTCGTGGTGGAGAAACGGATGCGGCGGCGTGATTGGCGGCCGGAAGGTTGTCTGCCCTGTTGGCGGGCGTGGAGGGGCCGTTCCGGGGTGGGGGAACGGTAGCGGCGGCGTGAGTGGCGGCCGGAGGGTTGGTCGCCCTGGTGGCGGGCGGGGAGGGTTTGGTCCGTTGGTGGTGGGGTGGGGGCTTTGGCGGCGCTGCAGGCGCGGCCGGGAGGTTGGCAGCCGTGGCGGCGGCGTAGGAGGGGTAGCGTGGCTTGGTGATGGTGGCTGTGTGAATGCGGGCGGGGGGGGTATGTGCATGGTCCCCCCCGTGTTGGCGAGGAGGGGGGCCCGCCGGATTTACCGGCGGGCGTCTGCGTTTCCCTGCTTAGGGGCGAAGGAGCAGGGGGGTTGGCACTTGCGGGCCTCCCCACCGAAGTTTACATGATAGAAACAACGGTTGGGGTGGTCCGCAGGTAGGTAGGCGGAGGTGGTGGGGCGGGCCGAGTTGGATGCGCGCGCAGCTGCTGGGGATCGTCCTCTGCGCTGGCGGGGAGGGGATGCGTTGCGGCGCTCGGGTGAGCGCTGGCGGCGGCGGTCGGCGGACGAGTCGCGTCGGCGATCCGCCGAAAGGGGTCGACGTCCGTCGAGGGAGGGTGCCCGGCCGCGGTCCCGGGATTTTGTGCGGTCCCGGAAAGGCGGGGGGTGGCGCGGCGTACGCACCTCACTGACGGCGGCCGCAGCGGCCAAGTCGTGCACGGTGTCCGCGAGCCGCAGGAGGGGCTCGTCGGGCCCGTCGAGATGGCTGGCCAGGGCCATCTGGATGGGGTGGGGAAGGGCACGTAACCAGAACGTGCGTGCGATGTCGGCGGTCATAATCCCCTGCAGCTGGTGTCGCAGCCGTCGGTAGAGGTGGGAGGGCTTCTGGTCGCCGAGGTGTTGAGGTTGGGAGAGGGCGGCGACTCGGGCGATTTTCGACGGCTGGTAGGTGTTGATGAGGCGGCTGCGGAGGTCGTCGTACGCAGCGGCGGCGTCGGGGGAGATATCAGAAGTCTGCAGCAGGATCTCGTAGGGCAGTAGCGAAATGATCCGGGAATATCGAGTTTTCTGGCTGCGGATGTTGGCGGCCGAAAACGCTGCGTCCACTTGGAAAAACCAAAGCGCCGGGTCGCGCGTGTAGAAGGGGGGCAGCGACAGAGGGAACGCAGCGGACGCCGTCATGACGTTGGCGGCGGCTGCGGCCGTAGCGGCGGCGGCGGCGGCGGTGTCCGATGTCGCAGAGGTCGGCGGGGAGAGCGTGGAGAAAGGGTTGTCGGCCAATGCGTCGGATGTCGCAGCGGCGGGCGGCTGCAGTGTGGCTGGTCGCAGGAGCGGCGGCGTCGGTGAGTTCGGGTCCATTTCTGTAACTAAAATTCAAAAATTTGACGTGGTTTTGAATTTTGAAATTCGCAATCGGCGGGAGCGGTGGTGCGTTGAGTTGAGAGTTGAGCGGTGAGGTTTGGGTCAAGAATTGCGAATTTACACTGACTGGTTGAAATTTTGAATTTAAAATTTGGGACACCGAACTATTTGACTGGGGCGACACATGAGGTGGGAAGGTGGGAAGGAAGAAGGTTGGGTGAACGTCGGGTTCACCACTGTGATGAATTTAAAATTCTCATCACGGTGGCGTGGAAGGAAGGTGAGTGAGTGAATTTAGGTGAAGGAGAAAAGGAGGAAAAATCGCAGGCGGCTGTAGTCAACCGAACATCTACGACTTTGGAGGAGAGAGAGGTGGATGTGGGAATTTTACCTAGGCGGCTGTAGTCAACCGTTCATCTAGGTAAAGGAAAGGAGAGGAGAGGTCCCTTGTCTAGGCGGCTGTATTCAACCGATCATCTAGACAAGGAGGAGGAGAGAGGAGGTGAAATTCCCAGGCGGCTGTAGTCAACCGATCATCTGGGAGGTAAGGTAAGAGAGAGAAGAGAGAGCTGGTTAGAGGAAGTGTCGAATGAAGCTTGAGCGCCAGGATCCGGGGTTTTATAGTACTTGGGGGCCTCTCCCTCCAGCTCCTTGCTGGGAGCTGGTAGTGGGGCCCCAGGTTGAGTAACCCTGGGTTCTGTCGCCTGTCCCCACTCATATCTTTATTTACGGAGCTTTAGTTTGGCGTTTGGATATTGGTGAGAACTTAATATGATAGGAGTGTTCCCGGGAGGGACTCACGACAACTGGGAATTATAATCACGAAGAGAAGGAGGTGATTAGATGGAGCGGTGTAGGGGATGGAGCGAGTAATAAGGTGAGGATTTAAACGAGAAATAGGTAATCGCATCACCTGGAGATGGGAGCGTGAAGACAGGTAGCATACATGTACACGGGTAGGTACTTATCGATTCTAACACGTAGCTACACAGGATGAGTCGGTAGGAGGTATATCTCTCACTGAACCGTTTAGTGATACCGTTACCAGGAATGACGATTTCTGGTTTGATTTTCAATAACAAACGAGCGTGGAAAAAAATTAACACCCCCTCAAAATTTGAACAATAAATGTGCGGCAAATTATATTAAACAACGGTTTATTATTAACCTGTACAGATCACAGTTTTCTGCGGTCAATACCTACCCTCGTGATCCCCCAGGAAAGCCATAAATCGAGTACTGGAGCCAGCCGGGCCATAACAGTTTCACAAATTATATGCGGTGGATTCAAGAATTCTATAATTAATTTATTACTGGTTGTTATTCATGGAGCATAATGTTTGTTCAAGTTACAAAATTATCAACCAAATCCAAAATAACCATCATTTTTCAAATGAAATAATATCACGGAACAACTAAATCAGTTTCACACAGCAATAAATTGTATGTGATTATAATCATCTGTTCCCTAGCTAGGTACTGTTTCATTCGAGCTAGGGCGTTCTGGAAAGTTCTATTCCTGTTTTGAATGAAAGTAACGCCGAGCTTCGCGGACCAACTAGACCTCAAATGGGACCCACAAACAAAATTTCATTAATTTTGGTTCATGGTCACTAAGAAAAGTGCGAAATACGGCGCAGAGTGCGGCCATTTTTCGGCAAAAACTCTAAAAACCACTTATAGAAAATTTAACGCTGATCACGAATATACCATATAAATATGTTTCTACACCTATTAGAGCTCCTTAAAGAATTTTTTGCAAAACAAAACAAACAGTTTTTAAACTTATTTCTCTGTATTATCCCATTACGGCCGGGTTCCTGCGTCGAATGAGACCTCTGTACCTAAATATTTGTTCTAAACCTATATAACAACTATACGTAATAACCCGAATTTTGCGTCAAAACTTGTGTAATCTATGTATGCACCAGTGTATTGACACGTGAGAGCTGAGGGAACTCGTCTAACCTCAGCCCACAACACAAAGATATCAACGGTCCTTCTCAGGACCACCACATTCTGAGCCAACTGGTCTTACAAAAGACCGGCGCACGACACCCCCATCCGACCCCTTCCCATTTAGCTTAGACGAGAAGGCGAAATTACATATAGGATTATGAGGCTCCCGTTGGATAAACAGCGATTCATGATTGAATAGAGCAATGTAATTTCATACCTACTACACTACATACTTTTATTATTCTCAAACCTTTGGAATCGACCATGAAATTTTTTACCTTAGTTCTCATGAACCAAAATTCACGAAATTTGTTATATGGGCCCCGTTTGGGCTCTAGTTGGTCCTCGAAGCTCGGCGTTACTGCCACTCAACTCTAACGGGTGAAAAATAGGGGGTTGAAATATCCGGACTATCCATATCTCGGAAAATTTTATTTTGAGGTGTGGGTTTTCTCGTATTTTTAAATAGTTTGATGGTTTTCTGAATTTTTGAGACCATCTGGAGCATTCTACGATGTCGCCATAAAAAGAGCAGGCCCTGTAAGCAGGCATCAAGCTGGGTTGAGAGCGCACATCACTTGTCTCTCGACCAGGTGGCAGCCTTAGCGAAGTGGTCTAGGCGTCGGGCTATTAAACTTAAAATCAGAGGTTCGAATCCCGGTTCCGGGACTGAATATTTTTCACTTCACATCGACAATTTCCCTTCAGAACTACATTTGGGTTTTTTTTGCCATTTTAGCTACTGCTTGAACATTCAACGCATGATATTAATTTGTAAGGTGATCTATATAGGAGGGTTATCTATACAGAGAGCTGCGATCTGTAACATAAGGGTGTTCTATATAGAGAGATGTGGTGTGTAACAGAAGGGTTCTATACGAAATAATAAACCGTTGTATAGGGATTTGCAGCGTTTTTGCATCGCAATGAAACCACTTTTTTTATTAAAGAAAACCTTTCACGCTACGACGGTATTACGGATGTCTACACCGAAAAAATGTAACAGTAAAGGCACAAATCCATCAGCTACACAGAAAGTGACAAAATTTATCTTATTTTAGGCTAAATAGCTCCATTTATTAAAACAGTAGGACAGATCGGCAGGCATCGGCAGAGATAGTACTTTGATAAATGTAGGTATCTAGAATAGAAAAAAAGCGGTACGAAAGCGACATAAGCTTTTTTGAAAGTATAAAAAACTGAATATTCCTCAAACATTGCTGGTTTCCGCTCTCAGCGTTGAATTTTCGTACATAAAAGAAAAGCAGGGTTAACGAATCATTAAAACGAACCACCGGATGAGAGATAACTACAAAAGTCTTACAAAAGTTATGATTTTCAGGTCTGAGCTGAGATTAATGGCATTTGTTGATTTCTTACTGTAAAACCTTATGCCGGATTCACTGGCTCAAATACTGTAAGACAACTGAATTGAACACGGGTTTTATGAAAAAGATTTGTTGCCGTCTTCGCTCCACTATGCGGCATACGGGCAGATTTTTTTATTCCATATTGGGATTTCTATGTAGGTACTTTCTTATGTACCTTGAAACAGAAACCATCAAATTTGGGGGGGGGGGGGGGGGGGGTGTACTTCATGCTCGATTCCAATGGTATATTACTGAAAATAATAAACCAAGACTTTCTATTTGCAGTTAACTTTACTTAGTTACCATGAACGAAAATTTATGAAATTTGTGTTGTACGACCCATTTGGGGATTACGGCAGTGGAAAAATGTATGTTCTGTACTGCAAGTCAGAGAGCTTACATTTCGACTTCGGCTTACATCCGCCGCAAAAAACCGTCCCTCTTTATTCAGGGTTTTACGCTAACAGGAATTCAGTGATCCACGCAGAAGGGGTACATATCTATGTGGTACAATAATAAACCGTTGAGTAACAATTTGCAGCGTTCTCTTCCAAAGTAGCATTGAGAACTCAATAGGAAATCAAGACAACAACTCGGAAAGCCATTATTTTAAAAATCCCAGACAAGTTTTTGTTCTTTTCATTTCACCAGCGATGCCTCCAACAAAGGAGAACAACTGGTAAAACTCGCAACAGTATCAAGAAACGAAAGGGTACGGTGGGGATTGCTAACTTTTTCTTTGTCAGAAGTTTATGTGAGAAGCTACAACTCAGGGGGATAGCTGGTTGGATTTTACTACAGCACTGCCATCTATTTCGATGACTGCGAGAAGCTACAGGAATCCATCGTCAATAAAGAGTACATAAAAGTTGGTACCTGCCAGTTTGAATTGTCATTTGATAATGTTGGATGTGCTCGAATAAATACTGAAAAATTCTTGAGTGGGTACGTCTTTCAACTACTAGCCACCACTACATATGCCTATAATCTTTTAGTAAACTAGTAGGTCCGCTGACCAGTAGCATCACGTGTCTCCAGTAAAACGAATACGTGACGCATACCTATGACAAATTAGCTGTTTTTGAATTTTTTGGCGCAACTAACTGGCTTTGTATTGGTACCAAAATCCATACAGCGATGCCTGGCAGTATATCCTGCAAATCTGAAACCGCTAGAATCCTCTATTACCGGTGTTTTTGGCTCTTGCGGCGCCACTTCCTCTCCTTGGCTTCGTCGAGGCACCAAAAACTATACAGCAAATTGTGGGGGGGGGGGGGGGGGGGGAGGAGCATATTGTCAAAATATACCCACAAATGTCGCTCGACTCCAAGAGCATCACTGACATGACTTTCGGCAACTATAATAGGCTTGGTTAATCATTAGGTACGTGGATACTTAGGTAAATTTATAAATTCAATAGCGGTAGCATTGGCTGGCCTTTTATTCCCTTCTACCTTCCCTTCTCCCACTACTATTAATTCCTTCGTACGTTCACGTCCAAACCGCATACCAACTATTCTGCCTTTTTCGACGCTCATTTTTTCAGTTATAGTTCTGGTTCTTACTTAGGTATTAGGAAGCTGCACCCGCATTTTCGCGAGACAAACCTTCACCCGGGATGCACAAATTTCACAACAATGTCAAGGAGCAAGAAAAGCCAGGGGCCCTGGTCGACACCCACAACGAGGCTTCACGGTGAGTTCCTTTCCACATCCTTCAAACGTTATTTTGCCACTGAGTCCTTTGTAACTATAAAATAATAAAATCACGGGTTCCTTCCCACCAAGGCTAATATTGTTGCCGTTGTATTTTTCCAAAAAGGGATTTTGTGAACTTTCAACATAGATCTGGCTGCTAATCATTCCGTAAACTTCGTCAACTCACATCCAGTCCGTGGTGAGTACGTGGGGAAAAGCGCAAGCAAAGAATAGGAGTCTGCAGCAACCTTTGCGAATTAATTTGGCGACACCGTCCTGCTTATCACGTAACGTAAAACCGTAAATCCATTGGAAGAAATCGTAAATGAAATAGTAGAATTTCGGCCTCCTGAGACCCACATGTAACACACAACCCACCCGCATAGGTATTGTGTCACATATTATGATCAAATACACAAAACTACGAATAAGTGCGCTCGTTTATGACCTGATTTTTAGCGAATCTTCAAAGAAAATGAAACTATTGGTCCAAAATTTCCAGAACATGAATTTAGACGATATCTGACCTTGGGTACATGATAAAAATTCCAAATTTCGCCAGAATGTTCGTATTGCCAAACAAAAGAAAGAGTTCGGAGATGAGCAATTTTCAAAAATTCTAAGGGGTCCAATTAGAGTTCAAAAATCGGTAAAACCGGCTAAACTCGCGAACAATTTATATATAACTACCTACTGAAAGTGGTATGGATGAGTTATTAAACACAGAAAAATACCATTTCAGTTTTTTAAATACAGAATAGGGGTAAAAAATTGGTATTAAGGGCTAAAATCAATATTAATTCTCCTGACGTTGTGTGGGATGGTGATTCACGACGGAGGGACTCTCTCGATGATAAAAATATTTTTCTCATAAAAGAACGGGTTAATTAGACTTTATAGAGGTCAAAAATCGGTCAAAACGCCTGAAATCGGGGGAAAAACTACATACTTTTATGAAAAGTGGTATGGTTTATCGCTATAAGATCATCTTTTTAAACAATAGCACGTATATTTCTTTGAAAATTCGCTCTTACAGCCATGCTGCATGACTGGGATTTTTTAATAATGACCTGGTGGATCAATAATGTAGGCAGTTAATGCAACGAATGTTATCGAAGAAAGCTGCGAAGTCCTTGTCATATGGGTTTATTACTCTATTGGACATACCTACAGAAATGTTGGAAATTCATTTACTGTTTCTTTCGTGTGCAATTATTGAAATAGCTACTGTTGATAGTCTCCACCGATTTTGGCCCTCAAAAACACGATAAAAGCTCCTATTTTTTACAAATGATCTTTGATCATTGATAGTGCCATTTAGTTGCCTTGATTCACCTGTTGAAACTACTTGTAGTGTTATTATGCAAGTTTATGGTGATTTCAGACAATTTCCAGGTTTTTGGCTCATACAAAATGAATTTTGGGAGCTGAACCTTCGTTACAACCTCAATTCCTCACTCTTTGGTCAAAATAAACTCCACATTCGGTCTTCTAGCCCTAAAAAACATGGAATACGATACCTCAAAAGCTCATGTTCACTAAAACCTAAAAAAAAAAAACCTCAAAAACCCCTATCGAAAATACACCCGGAACACCCCTAGGTGTATTTTGACCGGGCTGCCGAGCTTCGGAGCATAACTAGGAGCCAATTGTTCCCAAATGGGGACCCAAACTATGAGGGGAAATACGACAATTTTATATCAAACTTTAACATAAACTCAAGGTTAAAACTACTCAAAATCTACTTCATATTCGGCCTCCTCGTCCTAAAAAAACATGGGAAACGATACCTCAGAAGATCATGTTACTAAAACACCAAAAAACCCCATTTTTACCCCCATTTAACACCAATAACACCCTTGGGTATTTTCCGATCGGGCTGCACAGTTTGGGCCACTAGGGCCCAAATGGAGCCTGGGTGCGAAGAAACGAATTTTTTCCATTTTTTAGATTTTTTAGATCTACGCACCTTGAAACGTAAAAGAAAAAATGTTGAGGGGGTGTTATAAAAATATTTTGCTGATATTTTGCGATTACATAGGTGTATTATTCGCAGAATAATAAACCAAAATGAATTTGTTGGTGTAGCGGAACGATAACGGGAAAGGCCCTTGAGTTTGGCTCTGAGGAGTCATTTTAGTAAACTTTTCGTTACAGTCGGTATAATTTTGATTGCCTATAACAGAAAATAGGAAATCCTTACTTCAATGAAGGCTACAGCGGACGGCTCGTGGGACAGCGGGTGTCTCACTGTGGTCACCCATCGGTACATGAAAAACACAACTCGCCTCCTGTACGTCTCCGAGAGCTCTCTGTCGTGGTGAGGGGAGTCCATTGAGTAGTGTTTCCGGAGTTCCTGGACGAGAGCCCTGGGAGAGATGAAGACGACGTGAGTGAGGAGGAAATCGTCCAAGGCGGGATCGTAAGTGGAAGTGCTCGCGTCCAGCCGGGAGTCGAGGAGGTGTTCGACCATCCGGGAGGCTGTGCAGGCCATAACCACGTACCTGCAAAGATGAATTTACCGTAGTAAACATCTCGAACTCAATGTTATAACTTTATAACACATACCTATACAACGGGGAATGTATACACCTATAATATTTGGAATTTGGGCAATCTCCTGTAGACTGTAGGATGACGCTGCTTCAAGCAAGATAACTTACACCATAGACACCTACCGCTATAGTTAGATTACCGGAATAATCAGCTAAGCAAGACCGACCCCTTCGACTTCGGTTTATTATTTTCAATAATGAACCTTTGGAATTGACCATAAAGAAAAATTTTGTCGTGGATTCCTCCCAGAACCACAACCTTTGTATATTGCAAACATAAGTTCTCGCCAAATAAACTCGCAAAGGTGGGGACGAAAGCCACAGGGGAGTCGAAGCACAACCTGGGTCCCCACCATCCTCTACCAGCTAGAGGATGGAGGGAGACGGCTTCCAGGCCTATAAATACTCGCCTCCTGCGCCTTTCTAGCCATTGTACGCTCTCCTTAAGTCGCTGACTTATCTCTCTCTCCTCATCCAATCTCTCTCCTATCCTAAAAGATCTCGAGCATGGTGGAGGTCCGCCCTTAACCAAACCGAGCAAAACTATCCAAAAAGAACCTAGGCATGGTGGAGGTCCGCCCTTAACCAGAGCCGGGCACATTCCTCCCTCACACCGCTCGAGATGAATGCGCCAATTTTAAATTCATCACAATTTTCAATAATGAACATTTGGAATTGACCATAAAGAAAAATTTTCAACCCGTTTCCACCCTCAAAATTTGGTGGTTTGCGTTTCAAGGTAGGTACGTAGAAGACGAAAATGGAATATAATATAAAAAACGCTGCAAAGTCCTTGTTTATTATTCTATTACATATACCTACAGAAATGTTGGCTGTCCATTTATTGTTTCTTTCATGTGCAATAACTGAAATAGCTATTTCTGATGGTTTCCACTAATTCTGGTCCCAAAGAACACGAATTACGGTCTTTTTTCCCCCAAATTATCTTTGATCATTGATAGTGCCATTCAACTGTCTTGATTCACCTGTCAATACTACTTCCAGTTTTATTATACAAATTTATGGTAATTCAGACCATTTCTTATGTTTTTGAATCATTAAAAATGAATTTTGGGAGCTTAACCTGCGTTACAACCTCAATTCTTCAATTTTTTGACAAAATCAACTACATATTCGGTCTTCTCGCCCTAAAAACCAAGCTCACGTTCACTAAACCTCGCAAAAAAAGCTCGAAAAACCCTATTTTTACACCCATTTTTCCCCATAAGACCCCTGGGTATATTCCGATCGGGCTGCCGAGCTTCTTAGCACAACTAGGACCCAAATGTGTTCCAAAATTTGAATCCAAACTGTGTGCGGAAGAACGACGATTTTAGGCCAACATTTAACGTAAATTTAAGGCTGAAACTTCGTTAGAACCTCAATTTTCCACTCTTTGATCAAAATCGTCTTCATATTTGGTCTCTTCGTCATAAAAAAAATAGAAAACGATACCCCATAAGCTCATGTTACTAAAATACACAAAAACCCAATTTTTACCACCATTTTTCACCCGTAACACCCTTGGGTATATTCCGATCGGGCTGCAAAGTTTTGGAACACAACTAGGGCCCAAATGGAGCCTGTGTGCGAAAGAACGAATTTTTTAGACCGAAAAAGTAGATATGGATGATACGGCGGATGGCGTACGGACACTGCATTTTTGGATCCTACGCACGTTGAAATGTAGGTAAAAGAAAAAATTTTGAGGTGTTATAAAATGTTTTGCTGATCGAATACATAGGTGTATTACTCACAGAATAATAAACCTAGATTTCTGACCGTACACCGTCCGCCGTACTTGGCAATTTCCTTAGCTACCACTAAGGAACCAGTTTCATTCCTTAGGAACCAAAATTATTGAAATTTTAGGTCCCCCGTTTAGGGTCTAGTTGGTCTGCGAAGCTCGGGGCTACTGTCATCAGACTTCTCTAGGGGTGAAAAATACGGGTTGGAATTTCCACAAGCGCAGTAGCTCGAAGATCTTTCAATCGAAAGTATGTTTTTTAAGGTTTTTTCAATTGAACTCGAACTAGAGGATGTTTCGAGACCAGCCGGAGTACAGTAGGTCCAGCCGTTCGTTCATTTCGTTCATAGGAAGGCCCTGAAGTCTGACTTTGTTAACTTCCCAAATTCGAATCCGATTTCCACCATGTATTACAATCGTACATTACAATCGGATCATTGGTACGGCCACTGCGCATGAGCAAACACGAAATCTTAGGTAGGAACTCAATTTCTCATGAACCTGCGGCCCGATTTTGATGAAATTTTCAGAAACTACACGTTAGGTATGCCTCATGCATAACAGCATAACTACAAATAACGATAGATAAAATGACTGAATCCACCGCATATCTTTATGAAACTTTAATTGCCCGGCCGGCTTCAGTACTCGATTTAGAGCTTCCCTGGGGGAAGCACGAGGGCAGGTATTGACCACAGAAAAAAGGATCTACGCAGAAGGAGCATCTATACAGGAAAATAATAAACCGTTGTGTAATATTTTACAGCGTTTCGAATTGATCTCGAATTTGAGCTTTCTTTTAGACCACACGGAGCATTGCATGTCCAGTCATTCGTTCACAGGAAGGCCCTGAAGTTTGGCTTCGTTCCTCAATTCGAATCCGATTGCGCTGAAATTTACGGGTTGGGTCCTAGACAACTAGATCACTGGTACGGCCACTGCGCACGCGAAAACAAAATCTGAGGTAGGTACTCAATTTCTCATGAACCTAATGCCCGATTTAGATGACATTTTCAGGAACCGGATATTTATGAAACTGTAATTGCCGGGCCGATTTCAGTAATCGATTTATTTATTTATTTATTTATTTCACGGGCGAGCCCAATTACATAACAACATTTAAAAGGAGTGAAAAATATACTAAAATAAGTAAATAATATTTATGGTGAATTTATGTTGATTTAAAATTCACCATGAGAGGTGGAGGTAATTTGGATGTTGGATATTGGAGTATGTTTGAGTTTGAATTTAGGTGTGGTTTTTATGTTGTTGCGGTTAAGGGCGGACCTCCACCGAGCGTGTGATGATAATAAAATGTTGAGTGAATTTTGGTGTGTGTATGTTTGCGGTTAAGGGCGGACCTCCACCGAGCGTGTAGTAAATTTCGCCAGTTTGGTTAAGGGCAAAACCTCCACCATATCCTGACTAAATTTATATGTGTGTGAATTTAGAGTGAGTGTGTTTTTGCGGTTAAGGGCGGACCTCCACCGAGCGTGTAGTGTATGTCATCAGTTTTTGGTTAAGGGCGAACCTCCACCATATTCTGATGAAATGTGTGTGAATGTATGAGTGAATTTGTGAAGAGTGTGTGAGCGGTTAAGGGCGGACCTCCACCGGGTGTTTAGTGTATTTCATCAGTTTTGGTTAAGGGCGAGACCTCCACCATGTTCTGATGAAATGTGTGTGTGTGAATTTACTGTGTGACTGAAAGGTGTGAGATTTTGAGAGTTGAATTTGGAGAGAGGAGGTTGAGGATAGAGAGAGAGTAGCCAGCAGCTAGAGGAAATGTAGAATGGCGAAAATGGCGCAGGATCCGGGGTTATATAGACCCTGAAGCCACCACCAGGGTGGTGGGGCTCCAGGTTGTGTACCGGGTCCTGCGTCCATTGCCCCACTCTTACTGTTTATTGCCAGTAACTTATTTTAACGGGTTGTTTTTGGTGAGAACTTAAGTCTACGGAGTTGTAGTTCCGGGAGGGACTCACGACAATATTTTAAAAAACTTGAAAAAAAACTAAAACATTTCATGAATAACTACTGATGGGGGAGGAAGATAACAAAGTCTTTAAGGAAGAGAGGGGGATTTAGGGCTTTCCTAGAGGGGAAGCACGAGGGTAGGTATCGACCAATAACAAACCGCTGTGTAATAATTTGCAGCGTTCGTGAAATGTGACCGTGGAAACTGTTGGAAGAGCTATCTCAGCATTTGATAAAAAAACCTAGTTACCTACCCACGGTGCCAATGTACAGCAGAAAACAAACTGTGGATTAAATAATATATGTACATGCACACCGCGGAGGAAGGATGATGTGAGTTTATTCATTAAGAAATACCTACACAATAGCAGATTGGTTCTATTTACTGATAACAACAAAATAATATAGGTAATATAGGTCTTGTTGCCGTAATCGAGCACCTAATTTGATTGCAAATTCTAAGCATCTTGTGTAGGAGTTAATTTTGGCTGTAGGTGCTCATTACAATAGTGAAATGAGACCCTAAAAATCCAATAACATTAGCAGAAAGGCCCTAAAAACCCGAAGTTGACTCCTAAACGGAAACAATTGAATTACTGAACTCTCTTTAAGCAGATAATGACGGGGACTTCGCAGAGGGCCAACTTAAATAGCATCAGTTTTCATTAAAAAACTTTCCCTCTTTTTCATTCCGAAAGATTAGATAAGTCAAGTAGTTGGAAAGGGCGAGCCAACTTTTACCGTTCGAATAGTCTGGGACTCCACTTGGACAAAATAACGAGTTATTCGTCCGAAGGATATAAGAGAAACAGTCAACAAAAACAGGTCAATAGATTTTACAATCACTACGAGATCGTTACAGGTACATATGAAAGCTATTATAATTAGGTAGCTCATTACCATAGAATGGGTTGCATATTTCAATATTTGGAGTTACATGCTAGCTGGATCCAAATGTTTTTTTTGTCGAGTTGAAAGTGCAGTTCAACTTGTTTTTTAATAAGAAAAGTAAGCAGTGGTAATTTCATCATCTACATTTTTTCACCTACCTAAGTAGGTGCCTATCAGTTAGTTTAACCTAACATTCTAGGTATGTTCCTAAAGTTCAACAGTTTACTTACTATTATCAAGCTGTTTTTTGGTTTATTATTTTCAATAATGAACCATTGGAATCGAGCATGAAAAAAAAAACGCTGCAAATCCCTGCACAACGGTTTATTATTTTGTATAGAATACCCTTCTGTTACAGATCACAGCTCTATGTATAGATAACCCGTCTATATAATATAATAATTATGTACTATTCTATGCATAATTATGTAGATCGCAGACCCTCCATAGGTTAGTACCTAACCCCGTACTCGTTACTAGGTACCTACCTAAATCACGAGTTAAATGTTGCTAAAATAATTCTGCCGATGACAAACAGTACCTAACAAAAAGAAACACACATAATGAAGTTCTGAAAAGAAATTGTTGATGAGGAGTGAAAAAAGTTGCAAAAGTACCTACCAACAAACTCCAGCCCCTTCTACGTAGATGGTATAATGAACCGTTGTGTAATAATTTACCGTTGAGTAATGATTTACCATAGTAATAATTTACCCATCAATAATACTTCAACGTTTGTTCAAGTTTCACTACCTACCAACAAACTCCAATAGAGCCATCATTTTTCAAATTAAATTATATCACAGAACAACCAACTCGACTTCATACTCCGCCAATATAATCAGGTGATCCCTACCAATGATTGGCCGTATTCACAAATTCCTATTGTGGGCGCGTCTCTGGTTACGAGATTTGGTTTGGATTGTATACAATTTCATTCACACTGGAGTCGAAAATGCCTGTCGGTGCAAACTTCGGGGCCTTACTGTGAACGAACGGCTGGACGTACGATGCTCCGGATGGTCTTAAAAAACTCGCAAGTTCAAGAACTATTTAAAACCGTAAAAATATTTACGTAAAAAAATGGTATAGGCGTTTTGAAAATTTCAACCCCTATTTTGAACCCCTTACTCACAGTAACGTCGAGCTTCGAGGACCAACTAGACGCCGAACGGAACCTATAACCCGAATTTCATCAATTTTTTTTCATGGTAACTAAGAAAAGTGGCCCGTACGGCGTACGGCGTACGGCGGACAGACAGAAATATTTTTATTGCAGTTTTGGATTCTACATACCTTGAAACGTAAACCATCAAATTTTGAGGGGGGGTAAGAATTTTTTTTTTCATGCTCGATTCCAATGGTTCATTATTGAAAATAATAAACCAAAATTCTTACCCCCCCTCAAAATTTGATGGTTTACGTTTCAAGGTATGTAGAATCCAAAACTGCAATAAAAATATTTCTGTCTGTCCGCCGTACGCCGTACGCCGTACGCCGTACGGGCCACTTTTCTTAGTTACCATGAACAAAAATTGATGAAATTCGGGTTATAGGTTCCGTTCGGCGTCTAGTTGGTCCTCGAAGCTCGACGTTACTGTGAGTCATCTCTAAGGGGTTCAAAATAGGGGTTGAAATTTTCAAAACGCCTATACTATTTTTTTACGTAAATATTTTTACGGTTTTAAATAGTTCTTGAACTTGCGAGTTTTTTAAGACCATCCGGAGCATCGTACGTCCAGCCGTTCGTTCACAGTAAGGCCCCGAAGTTTGCACCGACAGGCATTTTCGACTCCAGTGTGAATGAAATTGTATACAATTCAAACCAAATCTCGTAACCAGAGACGCGCCCACAATAGGAATTTGTGAATACGGCCAATCATTGGTAGGGATCACCTGATTATATTGGCGGAGTATGAAGTCGAGTTGGTTGTTCTGTGATATTATTTAATTTGAAAAATGATGGCTTTTTTGGAGTTTGTTGGTAGGTAGTGAAACTTGAACAAACGTTGAAGTATTATTGATGGGTAAATTATTACTACGGTAAATCATTACTCAACGGTAAATTATTACACAACGGTTCATTATACCATCTACGTAGAAGGGGCTGGAGTTTGTTGGTAGGTACTTTAGCAACTTTTTTCACTCCTCATCAACAATTTCTTTTCAGAACTTCATTATGTATGTTTCTTTTTGTTAGGTACTGTTTGTCATCGGCAGAATTATTTTAGCAACATTTAACTCGTGATTTAGGTAGGTACCTAGTAACGAGTACGGGGTTAGGTACTAACCTACGGAGGGTCTGCGATCTACATAATATGCATAGAATAGTACATATTATATTATATAGACGGGTTATCTATACATAGAGCTGTGATCTGTAACAGAAGGGTATTCTATACAAAATAATAAACCGTTGTGCAGGGATTTGCAGCGTTTTTTCTTTATCTTCAAACGAAAACTTGTTTGTTCAGGTATATTTCTCGTCCAGTTAACTTTTTTCAGACACCAGGCTGGTACAACAACAGCAAAATGTCGTAAAAATGTAAAAACAATGCAAAGTCCTTTTCACATGGGTTTATTATTCTATTGGACATGCGCAATAATTGAAATAGCTATTTTTGATGGCTTCAACCAATTTTGGCCCCCAAAAACTTGAATTGGACTCCTATTTTTGACAAATCATCTTTGATAATTGATAATGCCATTTAATTGTCTTGATTCACCTGTTATACAAATTTATTGTAATTTCAGACAATTTCCCAGGTTTTTGGCTCATAAAAATGAATTTTGGGAGCTGAAACTTCGTTAGAACCTCAATTCTCCACTCTTTGGTCAAAATCAACTTCATATTTTGTCTCCTAACCATACAAAAATAGTTACCTCACAAGCCAAAGTTTACAAATACTTTAAAAATACCTAATTTTGCTCACATGGTTCACCCATAAAACCCCTGGGTGTACTCCGATCGGGTTGCCGAGCTTCGTTACACAACTAGAGTCCAAATTGAGCCTGTGCGCGAAAGAATGACGATTTTTTAGACAAAAATTTAATGTAAATTTAAGGTTGAAACTTTGTTAGGACCTCAATTCTTCGCTCGTTGGTCAAAACTGTTTCATATTCGGTCTCCTCGCCCCAAAAAACATGGAAAACGATACCTCACAAGCTCATGTTCCTAAGACACAAAAAACTCTATTTTTAAACAAATTTTTCACGCATAACACCCTTGGGTATATTCCGAATGGGCTGCGAAGTTTCGGGACACAACGAGGACCCAAATGGAGCCTAAGTGCGAAAGAACGAATTTTTTACACCGAAACTGAAGGCAGACACGGATGATACGGGGACATTGCATTTTTGGAATCTAAGCACATTGAAACTAAAAGAAAAACTTTTTGAGGGGGTGTTCAAAAAATTTTTTTCCTGAGCGAATACATAGGTGATTATTCAGAGAATGATAAAACAAACTTACTTCGAAATTAATACAATTTTACTTTCAAATAACTACATTTTCCTAGAAAATTCGCTAAAACCCTCGAGTGTTCACGATTCCACCACTGCGTCTACCACTGGAACTTGTGGCCACTACTAGTGAAAAAAGCTGGTTCTACTTTTTCGTCTCTCACATAAAATAGAAGTTAAAAAAGGCTATTAACATTACCTAGTTATGGATTCGTTAACCCGAAAATTGCACTTAAGTGTCCACCACTAGTGCCTTTACCTAGGTAGGTAGTGATATATAATTTCATAAACAAATTACACTACTGGCAGCTTAGTCCTGGAGAGACCGTTCAGAGGTAAGAACGAGTAATAAAATGAATTGGATCATGATTCTGAACCAAATGTATTTCTAGTCTATTATCAACACAATTGTTGATCCTGTTGTTATTGGAACAGTTAATTGAACGATCGCTGTTTATCTTGGTGAGGTTAGCAATAATGCAGTTATTGGATTACTATGCATGATCGGCCAGCTTACCCTTAACGTGTGTACTTGGATGGTTATGGGGTTATACAAAGCTTTGTTAATCAGTGCCCCACAAATTTCTGTCTCGCATAACTCCAGATAATCAGAGGATTGGAACAGTCAATTACCTATGGGTGGGTCGATATAGATGCACACAGGTGAAATTAGTCCAAATCTTACTTGTGAGGGGAGTTGTTGGAAGAGCTTTTCTCGAGGATAAGCACGTCTTTGCCATGCTCTTTGAGGCGAACGGTGTTAGCTTCCACATCTCTGAGTATCCTGTTGAAATCCTCCTTGTCTACTCTCAGCAGGTGAGTGTTGTCTTCACGCACGATGATACTCGCAGCCCTAAGGCGAAGCAATTCAGTGTGAAACATTTGAATGGTATCAAAAGGTAGGAATCAAAGGTATGGATTCAAATCAATGGATTTGAATGGTATGGAATCAAAAGTTGGAGAAGAAACGCAATTTTTGCTGTAGGTACCTAAATGCCATTCTCAAATGAGCTACAGAAAAATACATAGGAGAACGTCACCGAAAACAACAACTTCGGATGCTTAGATTTAACGTTTTAGATTGTGAAATTTGATAATATCTCACCTCAGGTCTAAATCCTTCGATATTTACATTTCAAATTCTGAACAGAGGCATACTAAAGGCGAAAGGCATTTACCCAACGGTGGGTCCCGACTTCATTAGATTAAGATAAACGACCAAACTGGGGTTTGAACAAGGTATAATATATTTCTGGAATTTATCTACTGTATTATGGAAATAATTCCCATGTATCTCAATCTAATTCTAATGAAAATGGCTTCCTCAAGTTCATAAACATGATTTATAACCGCCTTAATGAACGAGATATTCCAAACGCCATCGCCAAACGTCGTTTCGCCAATTCTTTACATTGTCATTACACTCAATTGGTAGGTGTACTCGTATACTATATTTTGAAGAGGTACCTAGTTAATGCATCCATTACCCACTGGATGGCGTGTATACAGACCGTTCAAACAATTTTATCCCCAACATTTTTATCTCATCCATTTCAGAAAATTTCCTCTACCTTCACCCCGAAAACTGATGCATCCCCATAATTCTAGCGGGTCCATTTAATACATATTCGAACCTACCTGAACACTTAACCCTAAATTATAGAGCGGTCAGATAGCAAAGGTTGCCGTATCCCAGAGACCACACCAACATAAATACAAGAGATGTTAGCTGCCCGAGATGGCATGAAATGAAAAACCACAACCAACGGCCGATCCCTGATGAAACCCACGAGCCAGATTTTTGGTTTATCATTTTCAATAATGAACCTTTGGAATCGAGTATGGAAAAAACCCTCAAAAATCGACGGTTTTCGTTTCAAGGTACGTAGAATCCGAAAATGGAATAGAAAAATTCTGTCCGCCCACCGTTACTGTCAGTCATCTCTGACAGTAACCAATCAATCTCAAAAATAGAGGTTGAAAATTTCAGAACGCCGTACCTCGAAAAATTTCAATGGAATGGTTTTTTGTTTTTAAATTGATCTCAAACTAAAGCATTTTTTGAGACCACCTACAGCGTTGTACGACCAGCCGTTCGATTGCACCGAAAAGCTTCAACACGATCGTGAATGAAACTGTATAAATCCGGCCCAGATATCATTGCTAGGGAACAGCTGATTCTAATCACGGATGGCTGTATGAAGTAGAGTTATTTTTATGAAACTGTAATTCCCGGGCCGGCTCCAGTTCTCGGTTTATGGCTTTCCTGGGAGGAGCACGAGGGTTATCTACGCAGAATGGGTATCTAAATACAGGCAAATAATAAACCATTGTGTAATAATTTGTAGAGTTAAAAAAAAAAAATATATTAACCATAACCGACATAATGTAATACAGTTTGTTCAGATAACGTACATCCATCAATTACGTCCTTTTCTCTTCCGCCCTCTGTCTTCTGTCGCAGGAGACGATTGGAAATATGAGTAAGTACATATTCTTATACCAAGCCCATCTCATGCATGATTCTTCAGATAGCCGTAACCAAAGGACCATATCACCAAGTGTAAGAGCGATGTTAGTTGTCAGAGATGGCATGAAATGAAAAACTATTGCCCAGCGGCCGATCTCTGATAATGTTGCACCTGAGGAATTCCTCGAACAGCTACACAAGCTGCCGTGGCCAGTATTAGTGCTATTAAACCATAACCAAAAAATGAAGAAGCCAAGATATCTCAACTTTAGGACTAAAATATTTAACTCGTAATTTATGTATTATATTTACATAATTTTTATACATTTAGTTAATAACCGTACAAAAACATCTGTTGGGTATGTTTATTAATCTTCTGTTCTATTTTACTGGTGACGATTGGAATCATCTCCTCGTTCATTTTCCTTTACTGGATACCACGTTTCAACCATGGAGAGTTCAGGGAGCCGTAACCAAGAGACCATACCACCATAAAGTGCGAGCAGGAGGTAATGTTAGTTGTCAGAGACGGCTTGAAAAGAAAAACTATTGCCCAGCGGCCGATCTCTGATATTGTTGCACCGGAGGAAATCCACGAGTAGCTACACGAGCAGCTGTGGCCAGTATTAGTGCTATTAAACTATGTACAACCGAAATCTACATGAATACCTGACACCACATTCGTCAATAGTCGCATGCATATTAAGTTAATATTTTAAGAAGTTTTACACTCAACTATCGAGTGCAACTTTACCTTGGTACATCATTGATGAGGGCAAGTTTCCCGAAATCCTCGCCGGAGTGTAAAGTGGCGACAACTCCTTTGCCGTGAATGACGACGTCGACGGCGCCGCAGAGCACCAAGTACCAGGAGCGGCCTTCCTCACCTTGCTCGAAAACTGCGAACAACATTACTCAGGTGAGTGATCTAAAACTAGTTGAGGGTACCTACGTAATATCGACGAAGTGTAGTAAGTGTAAGGCGTCAAAAATATAATGGTATTGGAACCAACAGAATGTAGTGAATGATATTACCGTGCAGTCCTTCAGTTACGAGTACTAAGGTCTTATCACGCCGTATTTTGTGAAGAATTGAAAAGAAACTGGTAGGCGATAATCTGACACACTTTCTTCGGTTCATTGGGAAATTTCTAGGTTAGCAAAATAAGAAATCGTCTTCTTAACAACGCATAACTCACAGTGGTACTTACTACGTAATATTATGAGTAAAAAGAGATGGTGATTACAATATTATCCTGCGAGATATTATGTACCCTTTGGGACGAGCAAGAAAATTATAAAGCATTGCTCAGCTTAGGAGTTATATTTTCTGAGGATTTTATACGAGCTAATACTCGTAATCTGACATACAAATGTGTACATGTCCTTACTTCTTAGGTTACTGAGAAATGGAGAGATATCAAAAGTAAAGTTGAAGGTCGCTCATCAATTGATTGCAACCAGATAGATTTAAAAAAGAAAAACAAATGTGGGAGTGTTACAGGACAACTCTTTACATTAACATTCGTAAAATCTTATCTGGGAAGTGCAAGAGAAAGGCTTGTCTGATCTCCATGACAGATGGCTGTAGAACAGAGCTCAATGAAAAACGGAGTTATTGAAAGGCTGTCTATTTTCACTAATACACGAAAAATACACTGTTATACCGGTTTCGGTGATCAAACCATCGTCAGTAATAAACAATAACTGAAGGCACATTGGAGAGAGGTGCCCTTATAAATAGTCCCAAAAGTGAATGGTGAAGGGAACAAAATGAAGGGAGTCGATTCTGATTGGCCCTGGAAGTGAATGCCAAAAAGTGAAAGGAAGGTAGGGCGGGAATGGAGGAGGGAGGACGGGGAGGTACCAACCATGCTGTTACGGAAATGAACGCAATAATGGAGAGAAACTTGAAGGAATTACATCATTAAAAGATTTACCCAACCTCTTAATCACACTCTTAATAATTACGCATTTTTCAAGTATACCCAACATGCTCCCTTTTGGGCAGAAATGAAGATACTCAACAAACTGTCTAAGTCAAAATTGAAGCTATGAATGGATTCATTCAAGTGACGTGCAAAGGCCGAATCACCCTTATTATCCCTGAAATGTTTTTCATGTTCCTTTATCCGTATCTAAACTTACTACGAGTTTGACCACAATAGCTAAGCCCACAAGAACACTTTAATTTATACGCACCACTTTTATCTGAACTTAATGAAGATCTGAGATTATTTTTAGTTTTATATCCTACTTTGAACCCTTGAAGTTAATATTTTACCAATTTTGACCACCTTTTCACTTTTGGGACTATTTATAAGGTCACCTCTCTCCAATTTGCCTTCAGTTACTGTTTGTTACTGACGATGCTTTGATGACCGAAACCGGTATAACAGTGTATTTCTTGAGTATTAGTGGAAATAGACAGCAATTCAATAACTCAGTATTTCTGTGAAATGGGTTTCCACGATTTCATCGCAGTGATTAAGTTCGTAACAGAGCTCAACCCCAAGATAGGTACTACCACAGATACTACTGATGAATGATGTACACCTACTACAGCCCCACCTCAAAATAATAAGATAATTTGTCAATATTCCACGTTTCGTTGAAAGATTCAAACTTTTGTGAGTCTATTTGTTTATGCATAAATGTATAACCATGTATAACAGACAACTGCAACACTTACCAACAGTCCCAGACTTGGGATGAGCCTCGAACATGATGACGCTGGCCAACTCCCTCTTCATTGAGTTGGACAGATGGGAAAGTGGTTTCATGTGCATCAGTTCTTCGTATATGGTTTCCAAATCTTCAGGAGTCCTGTCGTTGGACCTGTAACCAGAGGAGGTTTGAATATTATTTCACATTCAGTACACTAGAATGTAGTATACGTTACCTACGAGAGCGCTAAGAAATAACCTACAGGAAGGGGAGCAACCATGAGAAGAGAAGAACCAAAGAAGACAGAAATTCGAATGTACTTATTGGTAGACGCTGCAAATCCTTGCCACATGGGTTTATTATTCTATTGGACATACCTTTAGAAATTTTGGATGTTAATTTATTGTTTCTAGCAGGTACAACAATTGAAATAGCTATTTTTTATGGTTTCTACTAATTTTGGCCCAACAAAAATATGAATTAGGCTCCTACTTTTATTACAAATTATCTTTGATCGTTGAGTGCCATTTAACTGTCTTGATTCACCTGTTGTACTTCTAGTGTTATTATACCAATTTATGGTGATTTCAGACGATTCCCCATGTTTTTGACTAATAAAAAATGAATTTTTGGAGCTGAACCTTCGTCACAACCTCAATTTATCACTCTAAGGCCAAAAATCAACTTCATATTCGGTCTTCTCGCCCTAAAAAACATGGCTGACGATACCTTCTCATGTCACTAAAACCTAAAAAAAAACCCTCGAAAGCCCATATATTTACACCTATTTTTCACCCATAACACCCCTGGGTGTATTCCGATCGGGCTGCCGAGCTTCGGCGCACAACTAGGGCCCAAATGTATTCCCAAATGGAGACCCCCCAACTGTGTGCAGAAAAACGACGATTTTAGACCAAAATTTGAAGGAAAATTAAGGCTGAAACTTCGTTAGAACCTCGGTTTTCCACTCTTTGGTCAAAATCGACTTCATATTCGGTCTCCTCGTCCTAAAAAACTTGGAAAAGGATACCTCAAAAGCTCATGTTACTAAAACATTTAAAAAAATCCTATTTTTACACCCATTTTTCATCCATAACACCCTTGGGTATATTCCAATTGGGCGGAAAAGTTTCGGGACATAACTAGGGCCCTAATGGAGCCTGTGTGCGAAAGAACGAATTTTTCAGACCGGAAATAAAGTAGATGTGGATGACACGGCGGACGGACATTAAAATTTTGGAATCTACGCACCTAGAAACGTAAAAAAATTATGAGAGGGCGTTATAAAAATGTTTTGCTGAGAGAATTCATAGGTGTATTATTCACAGAATAATAAACCGAAATGCTCAATAGTGCGCAAGAGATGACGTACTGAAAGAGTTTCTGTGAAACGATCTGCAATTTTCCAGTAGATATAGCGTCCTGGGTAACATCTTTTGCCCAGATGATTCATGAATTAATTTTAAACAAGGAAATGGGGAAGACGAATTTAGGAAGCGGCCGGGAGAAAACTGAACAGGGGTTGGTTGAAAAATTACCTACGTGGCTTGAACTTGTTTCCCGTCGGGGAAGTCACGTACAAATTCACGCACTGAGAGTCGGAAATGTTGGCACCCAACGATTATAATATTAATTTAGAACATTGTAGGAACCTTTTAGAGTACATAGAGAAAACTGAGAAACCAACCCGCCAAACTACTGGAATACAAGGAAAGTAAAACTGGAACACTGCAACACGGCAATTCATTCTGGTCTCCAGTCTACTAAAGAACTCTATTTTCACGGTCTAGTGCTTGTGGTAATATACATTTCCCCAGTGATTCACAATAAGGTACGGCGTTTGCAGGGGAGATGTAGTTTATTTTTGGTAGGTAATTGACGGTAATATGGGCATGAAATATCTACCCAACGTATAATGGCAAAGAACGTCATCATCAATTTGAATTCAACGGTTCAATTCTTTAGAAAGCAAGCAACAGTTCACAAGAGTAGGAAGAAGTCCAGAGCGTCTAAATTAACACCTGTGACGGAGGAACACCTCTGATGTCAAGGTGCCACTTGTGCGAAGGAGCCAGATCAGCTGTAGTAGGTGTCTACATCATTCATCAGTAGTACCCGTGGTAGTACCTATCTTGGAGTTGAGCTCTGGTCTACAGCCATCTGTCATGGATATCAGACAAGCCTTTCTCTTGCCCTTCCAAGATACGAATTTACGAATGTAAAAAATGTAAAGAGGTATCCTAAGAGAGGTCACGCAGGGAAATGATGTGGACTTTACAGCACAGAAATTAAGTAGAAAAATCATTTGTAAATGTTACAGACCCACCATAAAGGGTACTTGGCTTCGCCCAGAAGCACTAACTGACATAGTAGAGGCTATTAAAATAAAATATAGGTAGGTACCTACCTACTGCGTCTTTCCTCAACACATCTTCAGACCCTGTGACCCAGGAAACCAATGACAGACGAAAATGAGTTTTCCTACTTCTCCAAGATCACAGGAGTCAATTAAATATTTGATTTCTCGCATGTTGTACTTATACCTACTCTGAGATATCAACTTTTTTGTGTCATCCTTAAATAGGTAGACACCTGTATCCCATGTGGAATTTGATTTTTGAAAACTGGTGAATCTGTCGTTCTCTAAGGCTATTCAGCTAGCCATTCAGATTAGTAATGGTAGATTCGAATAGAATAACTATGCCTAGAGAATAGTTAGAAGACCAACAGCTAAATTTCTAGATTCAACTTACATCTAGGCGTGGTTTAGACGGTTACCTGTCATGCAATCTTATCTACCAACCTATTGCAAGTGTATGTATTAGGGCCAGGTGTCAAAATCGAACGAGTGAACGCACAGTTTGCTACCACAGGTACGCAAATAACACCATCGGACAATATACAAGATACAAGAACAATATCATAATACACACGCGAATAGTAACCGGGTCAAATGGAACCTACGCAGTACGGGCCTATTGTGGACGGACGAGATATGATCCAAAATATCGAGCCAATTATTCATAAGACTTTCCTCCTCAAATAAGGGGCCGACGCTACTATGTGAATACAACTCCCGCGAAACGTTCAAACTCAATTGTTTAAAAAGTTCAACGTTTGATGTTTCAGAGTAGGGTAAGGTGGGGTGAGGGATACCGAGGTTAACCTCATGCTTTTAGCAAGTTTTCACGAGTTCAACACCATTTTCTTTCATCTTCGCACTTCTCAATTTCAGTCTACGCAGAAAGCAAGTTTACTTTCGATCTTATAAAACCATTCCGTAGATGAATACCTATAATTATTACACAAAAGTTTATTATTAACCTCTATAGAGGTTCTGCGTATATCAGTGAATTCCTACAATCACAAGACCCTGAATTAGTACGAAAGGTCCACTTCGACGCCACGACCCCCCATGGTCGCCGAACCCAAATAGTACCCTCGACTTATTCTAAAATTTTCACCTAATTTAGATGATTCGTATGGCCGTGAAGAACAAATTTGTACTCATCAACAAAAAAAACCTATCAACAAAATCAAAATAACCATCTGCCGTCAAATGAAGTAATATCAGAGGACAACTAACAATTTTTCATAGCCATGCGTGATTATAATCAGCTGTACCAATATCTGGACTGGAGTTATGAACACATACCGTATGATTCACACCCATGTTGACGGGGCTTTTCGGTTCAAACTTCAGGTCCAACTGAACGAACGGATGGCCGAACAATTTTCCCCGTGCTCCAAAAAAATCATTAAAGTTCAGAATCAAATTGATTCTAGCTCAACTGAACTGATTCCTGATCAAATAAAATGATTCGGCGTATGTGTGGTTTTTATGACGTTTTAAAAATTTAAGAACGTCATAAAAACGAAACCTCAGTTTTCGCGCACTGAAAATTTTTTGGTGAAATTTGTGGTTCATTTTTTTCCAACAAATTTTACTATGTATCAATGTACAAATTCACTCTAGGTACTTGTTATTAAAATTTATCAGTACATAATCTGTCTATTACATGAATGAATAATACACTTGGATAGACATGAAAAAAACCACTTGTAAACGAAATAAGGTAACCTGGGGTAGTAGGTGCTATGTAATACAATCTAAGGAATTAGTACGAAAGGTCCACTTCGACGCCACGACCCCCCATGGTCGCCGAACACAAATAGTACCCTCGACTTATTCTAAAATTTTCACCTAATTTGGATGATTCGTATGGCCGTGAAAAACAAATTTGTACTCACCAACAAAAAAAAACCTAACAAAATCAAAATAACCATCTGCCGTCAAATGAAGTAATATCAGAGGACAACTAACAATTTTTCATAGCCATGCGTGATTATAATCAGCTGTACCAATATCTGGACTGGAGTTATGTACACATACCTTATGATTCACACCCATGTTGACGGGGCTTTTCGGTTCAAACTTCAGGTCCAACTGAACGAACGGATGGCCGAACAATTTTCCCCGTGCTCCAAAAAAATCATTAAAGTTCAGTATCAAATTGATTCTGGCTCAACTGAACTGATTCCTGATCAAATAAAATGATTCGGCGTATGTGTGGTTTTTATGACGTTTTAAAAATTTAAGAACGTCATAAAAACGAAACCTACCCTTTCCATGACAGTTTTCGCGCACTGAAAATTTTTTGGTGAAATTTGTGGTTCATTTTTTTCCAACAAATTCTACTATGTATCAATGTACAAATTCATTCTAGGTACTTATTATTAAAATTTATCAGTACATAATCTGTCTATTACATGAATGAATAATACACTTGGATAGACATGAAAACTACATATAAATTCCTTCATAAATAATCGTACTGCACGACTTATTGTAAAAAATCAGAAACAGAGTAAAGACATAACGAAACAGTCGTTGATAAACGCTTGCATACGAGTTTGCAACGCATTGGGACATTTTCATGTCTTTCCCCTCCTTCCTTCTCACCTACCAAATTAGGTAGGTACCTAATTATAAAGTCGCAATCTAAGTTGTAGTGTTGATCATAAAAGAATTGGTAATTAGACTCAGTTCTTCGATTAATGTAATAAACGTTGTATTATTGTTTAAATGAAATGTCGGCTAAGATTGAAGAGTGGATTTGAATTTGGCCAATAGATCTTCAGCAGAGCGCTGAGCCTCCCTCCATTGTGCTTGAGCGCGTCGTTCTTCTGTAAGAATTTGGCACGTATGTATAATCTTTGCTTGGTGGTTGGAAAGTGGAAACCATTCTCGCGGCTCTATCTCTTTCCAATTGTAAATGGTGTATTGTGGTGTCAAGAAGTGACGTCTTGACAAGCTGTAAAAGAGGATAATTGGTCAGCGTACACCTGTGTTGTTAGGGGTATTGGACGGCTGTAACACGACACATGGTAGCAATTCCATACAGGTTAGGGTGAAGAACACAGTAGATTTGTAGTAATACAACTCATTATTGAGTCAACTAACTGTTCTATGTAATATAGATACCTAGTTATATTCCCAATTCGATGAGAGAGTGGCATCTAAGAAGAGGGAGGAATCATCATCACCCGTCTCGAATTTTTCTGTCTTTCGAGTAGGTTCGTCATCTGTGGCCGAATCAGGAGGGTTCGTAGGGTGTGAAATATCCAAGTGAAAAATCCAAATAATAACTGGAGAAGTTAAAGTTCCGTAGCAACGAATCGGTTGTAAGCGAAAATCATCAGAAACTTATATGAAGCTTGCATTCGTGTTGACAATATAAATTATTGAGAATGATCACCTGTGTGTAAACAATTATTTAAACAATCACGCTCATACCGCAGCTTGTCGGCCACGCACTCCGCAGTGGTTAACGTAATATGGTTAGGTAAATCGAGAGCTATCCAACGAGTGGTGAACGATTTTTGTACGATGATAACTGGCGAAGATAAAGTTCCGTAGCAACGAATCGGTTGTAAGCGAAAATCATCAGAAATATATAACGTAACGGTATTTCGTCTCGCAATTTCGTCACGGTATTTCGTCACTAACGATTTTTAGGTTGTGTGCCACGGCAAAGACATGAAAATGTCAAAAACCACTTGTAAACGAAATAAGGTAACCTGGGGTAGTAGGTGCTATGTACGAGCACCTACTACCCCATACAATCTAAGGATCGCATTCATTTTATCTAAACCAAACATTTGAATTAGACAAATTAGACTGACAGTAAAAAAATTGACCTACAAACAGGCGTACGGACAAAACTATTTTTATTCCATTCTCGGATTCTACGTACCTTGAAATGCAAACCATCAAATGGGGGGGGGGGGGGGGGGATTTACTTTTTGTTTTTTCATAATATACCCCAAAGCTTCAGTAGAGAAAATAGTAAACCAAAATTCAATATAGCCTCACTGCTAACAAGACTACTCGTGTGTTTTGCTGCATCAGCGTAATAAAAATGTGATAGTTAGGTACTGACTCTAATTATTATGTAGAGAAATGTCTACATCCTGCGTTGCATCATGTCATTCAATGTTCTGAGGCTCAAATCTGAGGTCTCAAATTCGTATCCCCATCGAAAATCGTGTGGCAAGATTTTGAAACGCTATTACTCATTGTTATGTGGTTGACAGAGGAAACTTCCGTTGGTGAAAACCAATGTATGTACTAGCATAGTTTTACTCATCTGATAATTATTAGGGTATGCTTCTTGTACGATTTGAACAATTTATATTATTATGAGTAAATACTAAATCATTTTGGCTTATCAACTTGGGGAAATTAACAAAACTAGCAAAATCTACGTATAAACCATTAGCTGTGGTAGAACTACTAATAATGTTAAAAATTACCATTGTATTTGTACACTCTTAGGACACTAGTGTAGTAGGCGGGACACGTTCACGATTGCAGATTGAGTCTTCCCTCGAATAAGACACCAAATCAACAGTACTGACACTGAAACTCAACACTGGTTCCACGCACATATCGCGATGGAGTGTCGAGATACTACAGTGAGATGACTTCAACTGGAAGAATTCCAAGCCAGGTTGGTATATCTTATCTGTGACGGTTTCAAGAAATCAATCATCACTCTAACGGCTGCCTTGGTGCCGGAGAGCTACTTGAACCGCGTCGCTGACAGTGCACCGACGTGGGGTTGGGCCGAACAGGTCAATATTGATTTTGAAATACAATAACAAAAAAACAGTATCACACGACTTATCTGTGAAGAAATGGATATTATCGCTCGTATTGTTCAGAAATTAACCCATGCCCGATCTTATCATACGGTTACTCGGAATATCTGGATTCTGCTTCTTCAACGGTAGGCATCTTCATCTGTGAACCGTTCGAATAGGGAAACAAAAAATCCTAATTGAAGATCATCTCGAATTAGGAAGTGTGGATGTAATAAATTATAATCCTGGTTAGGAGATAGTTGTTTGGGCACATCCAACGCGTCACTGCCTGGCGATTCGGGTACTACAGAACATAAAAAACGCTGCAAAGTCCTTGTCACATGGGTTTATTATTTTACTGGACATAAGTACAGCAATTTTGGCTGTTTATTTACTGTTTCATTCATATGAAATAATTGAAATAGCTATTTTTGGCCCCCAAAACACGAATTAGGTAAGGTCCTTTTTTTTTTTTTTTTTTCAAATTATCTTTGATCATATGATTGATGGTACCATTTAATCGTCTTGATCTACTGTTGACACTTTTTCTAGTGTTATTCTACAAATTGATGGTGATTTCAGACGATTTCCCAGGTTTTTCACTCATAAAAAATCAATTTCTGGAGCTGAACATCTGGTACAACCTCAAATTTCCACGCCTTGGTCAAAATCGACACAACTAGGGCCCAAATGGAGCATGTGTGCGAAAGAACGACTTTTTTAGACCGAAAATGAAGCCTGTACACGTGATACGGCGTACGGCGGATGGACATTGCATTTTTGGAATCTACGCACCTTGAAATGGAAAAGAAAAAATTTTGAGGGGGTGCTATAAAAATTTTTTGCTGAGTGATTACATAGGTGTATTATTCACAAAATAATAAACCAAAACACAAGAACACAGAAAATAAGACCAGCACAAAAAATAGGCCCACTTGGTTTGGAATTCGGTAGTGTTGGAGTTGGTTCACAACACTTCCGTACGACTTTATCATTGATGCAATACAAGTGCATTCGGTTATGTCGTGGGCAATTACCATTAAACTGTTTTGTGAGTACCGAAGTTAGTGCAATTGTACGAGTATGTGATCGTGCTTGTATGGGTTCTTGTTTCGGTCGATATAAATATTACGACCAGAATCGAATGCAGTTGTTGGTACATAGTAGAAAGGTACATGCTTCATTCTGGCCTTACTCAAATCACGGTCAATGATAAAATCAATGTTTAGCAGGTTCTGAAGTTATTGCTCGCCCTTCAGAACTAGGTTTCCATATCTTCGTTGCATCATTATTGTTCTAGTTAGGCACTTCCACAAAGTCAAATTATATAGAAAAAAAATCCAGTATATACTACTTGTAGAGTTCCGAGAGATAGGAAAATATTATTCCCAAGTGTCCTTCTCTGGTAACCAAACGCCCTGCTGCATCACAAAGGAATCTGTGTAACCAAACGACTTGATTTTTTGTTCGTTCGGAATTTATCCGAAGTGACGCTCCTCTCAGGGTTAAGCACAGCTCAAGTCAAGTAGAGGATACCTCAGCATTACCGCACCGTTGAAATATCGGTTATTGATGACGCGTGGCGCTGAAGTGAAAGATGACTCCGAACACCCATTAGCATTTCCGCTCGATAAACATGAGGTATTATCTCCGAAATTTGGAAAAGGAAACTTCGAGAACATTTTAGGCATCGATAGCGAAATACAGTTGGCAACAGGGTCACAACGATAAGAAGAGGTAGGAACGAGAAAAATGAGGAGGAAGAAAAAATAAAGGAAAAGCGAGTAGGAGAAGGCACGTACTCTTCCTATTCTCCCAAAGCCAACTCACACCTCAACAACATTCCTTCCGACGAGCCAACTTTCAAGGGAAATACCTATCGACCACCGGCCAGTCAATTACTATGGCATAAATATACATGGAAAAAAGAATTATGTAGACTAAATTTCAAATTTCACATGACGTACTCCTACTTGAAAAAAGTGCATGTATTTATAGGATCACACAGTGTGCACTGCGTATGTGTGAGTCCAGACCACTCAAGTGTATGTATGAATGCAAAAACGAATGGTATGAATTTGTGGGGGGGGGGGGGGTTAAATTGTATTCTATTTCTTTCCATGCTCGATTCCCAGGTTCATTATTGAAAATAATAAACCAAAATTTCTGTTCGTACTTCGCACTTTCCTTAGTTACCACGAACCAAAATAGTAGAAATTTGGTTTGTGTCCTATATGGGGTCTAGTTAGTCCGCGTAGCTTGGCGGTACTGTCAGTCATCTCAAGGGGTGAAAGCTCTCTAGGGGTTGAACATTTCAGAACGCCGTAGCTCAAAAACTTTCAATATAGTTGTGGTTATGGTTTTTTTTAACATTTTTAAATTGATCTCGAACTAAAAAACGCTGCAAACTCCTTGACACATGGGTTTATTATTCTATTGGAGTTCTAGAGTTTTTTGTTGGCTGTTAAATGTATTGTTTCTTTCATGTGGAATGATTGAAATAGCTATTTCTGATGATTTCCATCAATTTTGGCCCCCAAAACATGAAATAGGTACGTTTTTTTTTTTTTTTTTAAGATCATCTTTGATCATTGGTAGTGGCATTTAATGGTCTTGATTCACCTGTTTACACTTTTTCCAATGTTATTGTACACATTGATGGTGATTTCAGACAGTTTTCCAGGTTTTTGACTCATAAAAAACCAATTTTGGGAGCTGAACCTTTGGTAAAACCTCAATTTCCGCGTCTTTGGTCAAAATCGACTTCATATTCGGTCTTCTCGTCCTCAAAAACATGGAAAAAGATACCTCAAAAGCTCATGTTACTAACATGTTGTTAAAACGCAAAAAGTACCTATTTTTATACACATTTTCACTCATAACACCCCTGGGTATATTCCGATCGGGCTGAAAAGTTTCGGGACACAACTAGGGCCCAAATGGAGCATGTGTGCGAAAGAACGACTTTTTTAGACCGAAAATGAAGCCTGTACACGTGATACGGCGTACGGCGGACGGCGGACGGACATTGCATTTTTGGAATCTATGCACCTTGAAACGGAAAAGAAAAAATTTTGAGGGGGTGTTATAAAAATTTTTTGCTGAGCGAATACATAGGTGTATTATTCACTGAATAATAAACCAAAATTGTTTGAGACCACCCGGAGCATTGTACGTCCAGCCGTTCGTTTACACCAAACAGATTTGTCAACATGATCTTGAATGGAACGGTATACATCCAGCCCAGATATCATTGTTAGGGAAAACCTTATTATAATCACGCTGTATGAAATCGAGTTGGTTGTTCCGTGATATTATTTAATTTGAAGAATTATGGTTATTTAGGATTGATAGATAGGTACCGAATTTTGGTTTATTATTCTGTGAATAATACACCTATGTATTCGCTCAGCAAAAAATTTTTATAACACCCCCTCAACCTTTTTTCTTTTACGTTTCAAGGTGCATAGATTCCAAAAATGCAATGTCCGTCCGCCGTACGCCGTCCGCCGTACGCCGTCCGCCGTCCGCCGTATCACGTGTACAGGCTTCATTTTCGGTCTAAAAAAATCGTTCTTTCGCACACATGCTCCATTTGGGCCCTAGTTGTATCCCGAAACTTTTCAGCCCGATCGGAATATACCCAGGGGTGTTAGGAGTGAAAATGTGTGTAAAAATAGGTACTTTTACGTTTTAGCAACATATTGGTAACATGAGCTTCTGAGATATCGTTTTCTATGTTTTTGGGGACGAGAAGACCGAATATGAAGTCGATTTTGACCAAAGAGTGGAAAATTGAGTTCTACCAAATGTTCAGCTCCCAGAATTGATTTTTTATGAGTGATAAACCTGGGAAATCGTCTGAAATCACCATCAGTTTGTATAATAACACTGGAAAAAGTGTCAAGACGTGGTTCAGGACGATTAAATGGCACTACCAATGATCAAAGATAGTTTAAAAAAAAGAAAAAAAAGAGCGTACCTAATTTGTGTTTTGAGGGCCGAAATTAATGGAAACCATCAGAAGTAGCTATTTCGATTATTAGGCATGAAAGAAACAATTAATGAACAGCCAACCTTTCTGTAGGTATGTCCAATAGAATAATAAACCCATGTGACAAGGACTTTGCAGCGTTTTTTAATTTGACAAACGTTATGGTTCATGAATAAGAACCAATAATTAACTGTAGAATCCTTGAATCCACCGCATATTTATGAAGCTATTTTCGCCGGCTGGCTAGAGTACTCGATTTAGGGCTCTCTTAGGGGAGCATGAGGGTAGGTATTGGCCACAGAAAACAGTGATCTACGCAGAAGGGGCATATGTATACAATTAATAATAAACCTTTGTGTATAGTAAGTTCAGTGTTTTATAGGGATTTTTTGGTCACCTGTTTGAAGTTTGTATTACCTATGAAATTATTCACTAATCCACGTTCAAGGTTTGTGACTCTCAGGCCGATAAACAGAACCATGATGTCATGATACAATGTTGGTTTGATTGAGGACGGCTGATAATTCCTGCAATAAGTACACTGGATGAGCAGCTGCAGATTTTGAGGGTTCTTATTGGCTAAAATGGGGTGGGAACCAAATGGGAATTAGGTCACTATCGATGAAAGATCGCTTATTGACATCTGTATTTTTGACCGCAATATTACAGCTGTCAGCTATGGAAATATTAAACTGTATTCAAACTGGGTCGGTCAAATCACTGATACTTGGGTGTTTGTAGAGCCAATCAAAAATCAATTTTCTTCATATTTTTTTGGTTCGGTCGATTCAACGCCCAGGGAAGATATTGAGGTAGATATATCCTTCCAGGTATTTATAAAGAAATTGTCTTATTTTTTCATTGAAAATGAAATGTTTTTATAAACTATATAAATTAAGAGAAAAACGGGATTTAACCGCTTTAAAAGGTAGTTAGCAGCTCCTTTTAGCTACAGCTTTCTCTTTTAACTAGAATTGATATCCAATATTTTCATTAACAATAGGGTACTGCTAGTATGGTTGGGGTTGTTGTGTTCAGCAGATCCATGCCAAAATGGTCTTGTAATAAGGTACCAACACCCATCGGCCTGCCATGCATTTCGGAAAGATATAATTGATAAGTATCTAGGGGGAGCTGTAGAGATGTTTTGCTGGATAACCCTGAATATTTTTTACTTAAATAACCTATTTATATCAATATTATTATAGTTTACTACCAATAACCTATAATCATCATTTGTAATAATTTACCTGATTTTTACTCTGTTGTATTGAATGAAACAGTGCCCCGTGATCAAGCAGAAATGAAAATAATCAAATCAATCCGATCATATGCATAGCTATAGCGTTCCTAGCATCTAGACCAACGTGCCCATTTTCACTATGTTCTGTCCATAGGAGCAGTATTTGCTATTATCGGGAGATTTATCCCCTATTTATTATTATTATTATTATTAGTTATAACTTATTATAACTTTATTATTATTATTTACCTATTATTATTATATTATATTATATTATGATGATTTATTACCCCCTATTTTCAGGATTGACACTAAACCCAAAATGATTAAAGATCCAGTTCATAACAATATTTATTGGAGTAAATCTCATGCAGGTCAAGGATAAGTAGGTAGGCACTTTTATAATTTTTAAGATTAGTTTCAATGAGCGGAAGAGTACGCTCACCTCGAGTACAGCGAATCGTCCATCAGTGACCCTTCGCAGAACGCAAATTGGATAATAATTAACTTGGATGTTGTCAGGTGTAACACAATAGAACAGGTAGGAAGGCAGTCGTTTAATTCATTCACCGACTTTTCAAACAGTAACATTTTCGCTCAAATATGTGGAATTTATGTATACTAAGTAGGAAAGTACAAAGGAGAGATATAAGACCTAAGTAAGGAGGATAAGCGTACGAACTGCTCAATAATAACGTAAACAGCAGGGAGCTAGTACAGATAGATATAGGTTCTCAGCTATTATTAAATATGCAATATATACCTCTAACTATTAAGTCAGACAAGTTGCTCAGGTACCTAAACCAAATACCGCAAAATTGAGTTATATTTGGGAGAAATCAGGAGAGAAAGAGACCCACAACTTATAAAATAATATGTATCGACTAAATATAAAATAATATGTATATACTAAAACAATAAAATAATAAGAAAGAGACCCACAATTTATAAAATAATATGTATCTACTCATACTCTTCATCGAATCAAGGCTCCATGAGCGTTGATCTAAAACACTATGTCATACTCTTGAATCAATCACAGAATTTCATCAAGTGCCATTGATTTACGATACTGAAGATGCGTGTTCTGTTCTGTACCTCTGCGTGTATGCTCAAGTTTACATTACATGTTTCTTTTCCCTGACGCTTTACAACAACTTTTCCCGTCGTCCAAAATCCAATTGTCTATAAATAGATATCTATAATAGAAATACCTGGCCGAATGGCGATAGAAGGTGAAATATAAAACCCTGCAGTCCAAGAGACAAACGAGTCGGTTATTTATACTAACGACTGTTTTTTTATGAAGAGGTTTTTTTTCTGGCACAGAGCTGACAGGTTCAAAACCCCCTTATTCCGAAATAACACGACCGGAGTGATGATAAATATCTGAAGAAGGGCGCCTAACACCTATTGGTGCTTTTAGTCAATTTGGCACCGTTTAAGATAGTCTCCCTCTTTCTAGCACTCGACGTAGCTAGTTCGTACGGATGGACTTCGTATGGAATCATCGATTTCGACGGCCTTATGTTTTGAACGCAACCATCCGTTTTGAGTAATTTATTTTCCAGCTGCTCGTAGAGGTAAGAGAAAGTAAATCTGGAGTTGCTAACCGAACAAATACAATGAATCACATGCAATGATCGATTTCCTCGTCTTTATCGTCCAGAGGTCTCCGGTACTTTGCCAATTTGTGGTCTTAATCAACCAATATAACTTTTCTTCAACCTTTCATTTGACTTTTTTCTCATAGAAATATCAATTATTATTTTATGTTACGTTCACTGGACCTGAATTATTTCATTAATCGTTATTTAGAATTCACTCATGTAAGAAGCCGATGAGGCTTATTTGTGAACAGAAACGTCAATTAAGTTCTACTTAGTCAATAGCTGACTGCGGCGAAATGAATCAACTCCAGTTTAAAAACGCTGCAAATTATTGCACAAAGGTTTATTATTTACCTGTATAGATGCCCCTTCTGCGTAGATCACTGTTTTCTGTGGTCAGTACACTCGAACTCCCTCCAGGAAAGCCCTAAATGGAGTACTGGAGCCGGCGCGGGAATTAAAGTTTCACGCAAATGCGCGGGATTCAATAACGCACTCACTAATTATTTGTAGTTATTCATGAAGCATATTATGGTAAATAATAAACCGTTATGTAACAATTTACCTGTATAGATGCCCCTTCTGCGTAGATAGTATAACAGACCGTTGTGTAATAATTTCCCAAATACGAGTTTTCCGTAATACTTCAACGATTGTTCAAGTTTCAAAAGTACCTACCAACAAAATCCAGCAGATCCTTCATTTTTCAAATGAAATAATATCACAGAACAACAACGCGACTTCATACAGCCATCCGTGATTATAATCAGGTGCTCCCTAGTGATGATTATCTGGGCCGAATTTATACAGTTTGATTCACGATCGTGTTGATGAAGCATCATGGTGCAAACGAACGGCTTGTCGTACAAGGCTCCAGGTGGTCTCAAAAAATTATTTAGTTCAAGAAAAATTTAAAAACGTAAAAAAAACCATACCCTTCCATTGGATGTTTTTGAGCTACGGCATTATTAAAATTTCAACCCCTATTTTTCACCCCTTAGAGATGGCTTACAGTAACGCCGAGCTTCGAGGACCAAGTAGACCCTGAACGGAACCTATAACCCGAATTTCATCAAGGTTTTTTTATGGTACTAAGAAAAGCACAAATAATAAACCAATATAACCTGCAAGTCGCACTACTTTGTTCGTCCATCGAACCTCATTGGAATTGATTCTTTCGGCCCTTATTAGGTACATACCTAAGCCAAGTGAAAGAGCCTTTCTGAAGAAAGGATTTTTGGATGAAGAAGTTATTTTCGTGAATTTCATCGGAATCCCCAGGTCTATCCTTTATCTGAATTCAATCACAAATCAACGTTTCACGTTAAATCACAATTTAACGTTTCAATGTTTTCAATCACAAAACTGGTAATCCTTTGGACTAGTCGATGGGGTGCGATATCCAGGAGTAGTGGTTGACTCAGAGGTGGTTTTGCATCATTTTGACACAGTTTCTTCACGGCTAGTTTGGCATTGATGCATTATAATCTTTGGATGTTCCACCACCCTCACAAAAAATGTTGACCATAACGTAAGCAGTACTGGTCAGCTGCTAGTTGAATTCGGTTTCAATTTTGCCAGGAATACTCGACGATTGAAAAAGCGCAACGAACTTCAAACGGACGATTTCGTTTAGATAAAAGTCAACCAAGCTATAGCATGACGAGTGGGTCATGTTACTTCAGACGTTTTTGACGTAAGGAATCCTTCAGAAGAGAAAGACAGTTTTACGCCAATTTTTTCTAAGATGGACAGCAATTGTTTACGCATGGACTAACTTTTAGTGAACTGAGGTAAAACTATGGAGGCATATTTAGGTACTTACGGCTTCCTGAGAATCATCCTTAACCAGGCGTCCGGCCCTCTGTCAGACAGCTCAGACAATGCTTCGTGAAGATGTTCCTCCGCCTCTGCTATGTCTTGCGCTGGAGGTCTCAGCGTCACTGTCGCATCTCTGTCCTGTCTGAACTGGTACAGCACGCACTTGTCTTTGAAAGGGTGTTCCCCCGTCACTGTGGAACATAGATAACCATTTGTAAGATAAAAGATTACAAACATAATGAGAATCCCGCAAAAATAATTGCACGATAAAAGAATTTTAAAATAGATACAAGTCCCAAATCAGCTTTCCGAGATATCTGTTATTAATAGGATTTGTTGGATGAAATGTTTGACAACTATCAGTATGGTACTTTTAGGTTCTATATACACTGCTAGTTGCTTAATCGCAAATAATGGCCATGAGCCAAGTTATACGATTCAAAACAAAAATGACTGGACTCATCATTTACCTACTTGGGCTCAACCAAATTCAACTGTAAAAGGTTCAACGCAATTATTCGCAGGAAAACTTTTAAATGATTCCTGTTTCGAACGTCCATTAAAGACGTCCAACTGTCGTTTGACGACTCCGAAATCGAGGTCACCAAAAAAGTGCATGTACCTAAACTTGGACAGTAAGTTGAATGGGTCCCCGTACTGTGCTTGCTCTCATTCATTTTCAACATCTCAACAACCCCAGAAAAATGGTTTTCCCAAAATGACCGAATTTAAGCAGGACTTGAGCTACTTTTATTCCCACCGATCCAATTCAAATGAGACCAGAATTGTGAACATGATGGGAATAACGGATAAGGTATACTTTTCACGAAGGTCTAGATATGATATGAATAGACGATGCATCATATTTAGTAAGCCATGCAGCTCTAATCTGCAACTGTATTCAAATCATTCACACAGTTGAAATCTCCTCCAGCCCGATTTGAAGAATCACATTTTAATGATTGCTCGGTAGTTAATCAGGAGGGCTTTCTAGGTTTGACGTCACAAATCACTGGGGGTGTTCTGTTGACAGGAAAATCACAAAACGATCGTGAGACCGGAGTGTTATTCAACGATTTACGACTGCAGCCGTGCTGCCTCCAGCTAGAACTTCCCAGGACCAGGCTCTCTCTACAGGTTTATCACTAATGACGACCACCCGTGCCGGTCCCGAATAATGAAAACCGACGACATACCGCAACGTCAACGTTAACCCTTCAGGAAGCTGTTTGCGTCTTCAGCTGGACGAGCCGATCCACCTTCCGGCGGGACTTCGTGTAAGTGGGGTTTAGTTGAGGGAGATCTTGTCTCAAGTCGGACAATAGCGAATAAATTGTATGTTGGATGGGCGGCACTCGACGCCAAGTGGTGTCGGATAACGACAACAGATCGAGAGGACATACGAAAACCCCTCGCTCTTTCACGGAATTCACCAGGGCAAAATATTCACTGAACAAGAAGTCTGTACCGGAAATGAATAATACAACATATTCCACCACAACACGTGGCAGATGGGTCATATTTCATAATAGCAATGCTATGGAATTCAGAACTGCGTGAGAATAAGTAGGTAGCGAAACTAGGAGCCTATAGCATGGTGCATTTCTTTGGCGATAAACAGAAATAATAACAGACCGGTTGAAGGAAAAACGGTAGTAACTTCAGACTTTACTACTCTAACAATTCATCAGATTATTATCTGTAAATCTACTTCTTCCAGTTATTGCAAAGTTATATACCTACACCCATCTTAGAGCTGTTCCACCTCAGCTCCCCCGACGTAAGAATAATTGGATTACACAAGAACTATAATGACGGGTGATGAGATGGAGGAAGTAGAAAAGTTCCTAAAGTCTAGATTTCCACTGATACATCCACGGTTATGCTACTCTTAACCCAAATATGCAAAAATGTAGAGAATCAGGAAGCCATGTATTCTTAGAGGCAAGATCGTCATCATCTCATCAAGTACCCTTATAAATTGAATGATTGGATTTTTTGAACGACTGGATGGTCAAACACTCTCCCAAAAAATGGGGGAAAGGGTAGGTACGGAAGATCATCTATCAAAATATATTGAATGCCCGAATAAATTTACGCTTTTACTGGAAGGTATCAAGTTAACCTTTCTTCATTTGGAGCAATTTCGAAGCGACACCGTGGGATCCCTTCGCAAACTACCATCCTAGACCCTACGATGAACGAGGCGAGCACAAAGCATCAGATAAGCCGATTTGCGGTGTTCATTTTATATCTCCCTCGCTGCAGGGCATCCTTAATAATTATTGTGTCTTCTCGTTTCCGGGTCAGACGTTTTGAATATAGCAAATATTTTGGTTTATTATTCTGTGAATAATACACCTATGTATTCGCTCAGCAAAAAATTTTTATAGCACCCCCTCAAACTTTTTTTCTTTTGCGTTTCAAGGTGCGTAGATTCCAAAAATGCAATGTCCGTCCGCCGTACGCCGTATCACGTGTACCGGCTTCATTTTCGGTCTAAAAAAGTCGTTCTTTCGCACACATGCTCCATTTGGGCCCTAGTTGTGTCCCGAAACTTTTCAGCCCGATCGGAATATACCCAGGGGTGTTATGAGTGAAAATGTGTGCAAAAATAGGTACTTTTGCGTTTTAGCAACATGTTGGTAACAAGAGCTTCTGAGATATCGTTTTCCATGTTTTTGGGGACGAGAAGACCGAATATGAAGTCGATTTTGACCAAAGAGTGGAAAATTGAGTTCTACCAAATGTTAGCTCCCAAAATTGATTTTTTATGAGTGAAAAACCTGGGAAATCGTCTGAAATCACCATCAGTTTGTATAATAACACTGGAAAAAGCGTCAGCACGTGGACCAAGACGGTTATATGGCACTACCAATGATCAAAGATAGTTAAAAAAAAAATATAAATAAATGAACAGCCAGCATTTCTGTAGGTATGTCCAATAGAATAATAAACCCATGTGACAAGGACTTTGCAGCGTTTTTATTGTTAGATCGAGCGAACGCTTCAAACCTGCGCAGTCAGGCCTCGAATTGTCATTTTGAAAATAATAAACCAGAGAAAAACATGGCCTACAACAACGCGGATGCATGAATATAGACAGCTCAACTATACATATAGGTACTCAATGAATACTCATATATAGTAATAAATAATACTCATATACTCTCTGAACTAGCCACACGATTGGTACCACCAAACCTTGTCAGTATCTATAAGAAAACCTATCAGAAAAGGGCGTCAGAGGGCTCTGTAATGCGGTTAAAGAGTTTCCCGTCGACTGAAAAGGGGTTGTAAAAGCATAGAGTTTCAGTAGCTAATAAACCGTTCTTCCAAAGTTACGTAACGATTTCGTTCCACCTACTATTTTTAAAACGGGATCTGAACAAAAAAGCAAACCGAATCGCAATCGATGCAGAAAACGTCCCTGAACATCAAAGAGATGTTTACAGAATGTACCTTCCTCAGAAGGATAGACCAGCGCTAGATATTCCTGACGTTCGCTCCTTATTTGTGTTTTCGAAAAAGTCAAATAGGTATCTAGGAAAGACTGGTTTCGCTTTAAAGAAAAATGCGAATCCGTATTGGGGCAAGGTCGACGTTGTGCACACCTCTGGGAATCCAGTTCCCGCGGGATAAATAATTTATACGGCATCGGCAAGTACGAGGTTGTACCCAAGAGATTCTTGCGTCATAAGACTGAAAATAGCTGTGAAAAACTAGTGGGAGGGAGAACACCATAAACGTTCCTCTTCATTGCCTTGCGATGGTAAAGATAGACTCATATGACGAATGGCAGAATAAAAGGTAGGCAGTAAATCAAGGTTACATTCTAGAATGGTGTTTATGGTAGACACAGAATACGAAGAGAATTCGGCTAAATATACCATTTCTATATTCTACAGAAATAAAAAACCACAGTCATGCAGCATTGCTATAAGAGCGAATTTTCGAAGTTTTCGGCATCTTCCTCCTCCGCCTAAAATTTTCTGAAAATTAATTTTCGGCCAATGTTTTCCCAACTTGATACCATACAAAATTAAAACAGGAGTAGTTTTACGCAAAGTAAAATTTGGGGTGGAAGGAGGGGGAGGGGGAAATCAAAAATGTTTTGAATACCAGAAGAATAGGTATTGGGTAGGTACGTAACAAATTTTTTGTTCCATTTTTTGCCGAGTAACACCTCGGTTTGTAGATTTTCCAACGCTGAACACGATGGTGAAGTCAGAATTGCGATATCCCATTCCGTTATCAGATTAGAACAGACGAACCAGGAAGAACATCACAAGAAATGACCACGTTCCTTCATCTTCAAAGTGCTCCAGTTTGAGAATGGAATGAGATATCGCAATTCTGATTTCACCATCGTGTTCAGCGTACAAAAACCTTTAAAATGAGGTGTCACTTGTCAGACTTTTTCATTTTGGGAATTTATGGGTAATTTCCCCCCCTAAAACTCCCCAAAACTCCCCCTTAGGGTGACCCGATTCTGCCCATCTTCGAACTTAGCCTGTCGATTGCCAAGACAGATTTTTCGTGCAAATTTGAACTTTTTATCTCAATTCTTTCGAGAGTTATCGTCTGGAATGACACATACATATATATATATATATATATATATATATATATATATATATATATATATATATTGGTGTCTTTCGGCAGGGAATTCAGGATGGTCTGAAACGGATTTTGGTATAAAAATCTTTCGGAAATTCGAGTTTTAAAAATTTTGGACCGAGAACAATAGCTTCCTTTTCTTCGAAAATTCGCTAATATGGATGGTGTTCTGTTCAACTAGTTCAAGATTCAAAATTTGTTGGTTTCCGTTTCAAGGAAGGTATGTAGAACCCGAAAATGGAATACGAAATTTCTGTCCGTCCGCCGTTTGCTGTACAACTTTTTTAAGTTACCATGAACCAAAATTAATGTAATTTGGTTTGTACGTCCTGTTCGGGGTCTAGTTGTTCCGCGAAGCTCGGGGTTACTATCAGACATCTGAAATTTTCAGAACGCCGTAGCTCGAAAACTTTCCATAGAAGGGTATGGGTTTTTTTAAACGTTTTTAAATTTATCTCAAACTAGGGCATTTTTTGAGACCACCCGGAGCATTGTGTGTCCAGCCGCTCGTTTGTACAGAAAAGCTTCGTCACCATGATCGTGAAAGAAACGGTATAAATCCGGCCCAGATATCATTGCTAGGGAGCACCTGATTATCACGGATGGATGTTCACAACGAGTTGGTTGTTCTGTGATATTACTTTATTTGAACAATGACGGGTATTTTTGATTTTGTTGATAGCTACTTTCGTAACTTGAACAAACGTTATGCTTCATGAATAACAACAAATATTTAGCGTTTGCATTACTGATTCCTGCGCACTTTTATGAAACTGTACTTCCCGGGCCGACTCCACTACTCGGTTTAAGGCTTTCCCGGTGGCGGGGGGGGGGGGGGGGGGCTACAGGGTAGGTACTGACCACAGAAAACAGTGATCTACGCAGAAGGGGCAGCGTTTTTCACAGTAAGGCCCTTAAGCTCAGTCAACGTGATCGTGAAAGAAACGGTATACTTCCAGCTCAAATATCATTGCTATGGAACACCTGACTATAATCACGCATGGCTGTATGAAATCGAGTTGGTTGCTCGTTGCTCCGACGAGAAAATAGTGATATTATTTCACATGAAGAATGACGGTTATTTTGGATTTTGTGGACAGGAACATCTTTTCTTGAACAACTTTATGCTTCATGAATAACAACCTCCATATAGGGCTCCAGCACTCGATATAGGGCTTTGCTGGGGAAGCACAAAACGTGGAAGGGGCATCGATAAAGGTAAACAATAAACCGTTGTTTAATAATTTGCAGCGTTTTCTAACTTATTTCATGTTTGCTTCAATTCCAATACATGTTTCGTAATAAGCTTCAATTTCACTTATCGCAGAATAATAGTGAAGTCCGTACAACGCAGCGATCGTGGCATAAGATTAGTAGTTAGACCAATAACGACGATTGTTGACTGGCTAGGTGCCATGAAAAAGAGACAGTGAAGAACTCTCGTAGAACCTACTCTAGTGTGAAGGAGATCACACGTCTTGCTACGAACACTCTTCTAACTCTTCTTCTGTTTTCAGAGTCATCCTGTTACGCGCTCCATCACACCGTCTAAATAAGTTTTTTTCTCAGCTATAATCTTCTCAGGACCAAAGGCGATATTAACGGTCAACTCGTCAATCGGGAACAGTTAGGCCTCTTTTTTCTGTTAGTTAGGAAATGACCTGCCTATGCAAATAACAACCGATTTCAAGAATGACTAGTCGGCTCCTAGCTTTCATTATAGGGCTTGGGGGGTTTATGGGGACAGTTAGGTTCATGCTTCTTACGAACAAAGGGATGGACAACCATGAGTTTAGTGGGTTCGACTGTCGCTATTTTAAGTAAATGTATTCTTGTCCAGACCGATTAAGTTCAATCTAGGCTTAGAAAACTTGGGATAAATATCACGATCGGAGCGTGAAAGTGCTAAAAGAGGCCTTTGGTTCAATTTTTCAACAATTAAGTTCATAAGTTTAGAATTAAATAGTATTAAATATACCTAAACATGACTTGATTAAAGATAAAACCGTCTTCTTAGGGATAATGCAACGTTCCCGAACGACACTCATAACTATATCATATCACTGGCTTTGCCATATAAGTAGACCCGCAATCTGCAAAAAGCATAAATTTTCCTATTTTCGGTACTGTCGCACTTCCGAGCGACAACTTGATTTTTTTGCTCTGGGATAATTGCGGGGTGGATAAGGTTGGCTTCATTCCTGCAAGCAATTTGTTACTTTACAATATATAAAACGCCTTGTACGTCCTCCACAAGTGTGAACCATCATTTACAAAAGCACTCAACCTACGAGGAGGAAATATAAACCGAAGTACCTATGACAAAGAAAGACGCTGCAAATCCCTGCACAACGGTTTATTATTTTGTACAGAATACCCTTCTGTTACAGATCACAACTCTCTATACAGATAACCCGTCTATATAATGTAATAATATGTACTATTCTATACATATTATGTAGATCGCAGATCCTCCGTAGGTGAGTACGTAACCCCGTACTCGTTCCTAGGTACCTACCTATATCACGAGTTATACGTTGCTAAAATAATTCTGTCGATGACAAACAGTACCTAAAATGGCAAAGAGAAACGCAAATAATGGGAAAAAGTTGCAAAAGTACCTACCAACAAACTCCAGCCCCTTCTAAGTGATGATATAATGAACACTTGTGTAATAATTTACCGTTGTGTAATAATTTACCATTGTGTAATAATTTACCCATCAATAATACTTCAACGTTTGTTCAAGTTTCACTACCTATCAACAAACTCCAAAGAGCCATCATTTATCAAATGAACTAATATCACAGAACAACCAACTCGACTTTATAGTCTGTGATTGTAATCAGGTGATCCCAAGCAATGATTTTATCTCCGGCGAATTCCCGATTGTTAGCGCGTCCCTAGTAATGATATTTGGGCTGAATTTATACAATTTCATTCACCATCCTGTTGAAAATGCCTGTCGGTGCAAACGTCTGGGCCTCACTGTGAACGAACGGCTGAACGTACAATGATCCGGGTGGTCTTAAAAAACTCCCAAGTTCGAGAACTATTTAAAACCGTAAAAAAATTCGAGAAAACGGCGTCCTGGAGACTTCAACCCCTGTTTTTCACCCCTTAGGGATGACTGACATTAACGCCGAGCTTCGAGGACAAACTAGACCCCAAATGGGACCTATAAACCGAATTTCGTCAATTTTGGTTCATGGTAACTAAGAAAAGTGCTCGGTACGGCGTACGAACAGAAATTGTTTGTTGCCTTTTCGGATTCTACATACCTTGAAACGGAAACCATCAAATTTTGAGGGGAGGGGGGGGGGGGGGGGTAAACAAATTTTCATGCTCGATTCCAAAGGTTTATTATTGAAAATAATGAACCAAAAACCAAACAAAAAAACGCTGCGAAGTCCTTGTCACAAGGGTTTATTATTCTATTGAACATAACTGCAGAAATGTTGGCTGTTCATTTATTGTTTAATTCATGTGCAATAACTGAAATAGCTACTTTTGATGGTTCCCACCAACTTTGGCCCCCCAAAACTTGAAACGTAAAAGAAAAACTTTTGAGGGGGTGTTCCAAAAATTTTTTGCTGAGCGTATACATTCGCGTATTATTCACAGAATAATAAACCAAAAACGCTTGGTAGATACCAATATCCATTCTACAAATCCTGTAATTACAGAGTTCGGCTAAATCTGTCGACAAACTCTCAACAAAATTAATTTATTAGCTGCTTAATAGTTAGCCAACATTTTGTTTCTCAGATAATTTAGTATGATTGAATGGTGTTTATGTCTTCCTGTACACATCTTATGTATAGGCATTTGCTGGATGGTTAGGTATTTACCATGGTAGATGAGTCCTTCTTCGAGCAGTGCTTGCCACATCGTTGTGGCCTGATGTCGATCAACCCCTGGTGCCAAGCCGGCCAACCAGGCGACCATCTCGCTACCTGATGCACAGCAAGGGACGACCAACCGTCCTCCAGCCGTTTTCCTCTCCCTCAGGATCTGATCAGGCTCGTTGAGAAGGAGAGTGCGGAGTACCCAAGCAGCTTTGGTCATCTCCACAGAGGGGGACTGGTAACAACAAGAAGCAGGCATAAAGGAATCCAATCGCAGTAAATAATACTCGCAATCAAGCAAAACAGAAGCGATGGATGACGTCACAGTGCATGAAGCGAACAATGTAAATTTGCAACGACCACGTCAACACGTCTCCAAACCCACGCAACAGCCTTGCAAACGTTACTGGGAATTCCTGCCCAATAACAACGCAATTCCAATGGAAATCAAAAGGTTTCTACTGTCGATGTCAATCAAATTGGCCAATTAAACTGTCGTTAGGTGCCAAGCTGGTGGTAATGACGAAACTTACGCCAGTGAGAGGTTCGGCGGGGTTTGACTGGTCCGGTGACAGCGTTCTTTTCCCCTGGTGGAGCGGAGGTGAATGAGATGGCGATTTGATGACATTTCCCAACCCTGGAACAACAAAATTTACGATTGACGAAATTAATAAATAATGATTATGACATTAGCTGCCGAAAGATTTTAAAAAAACGTAGCAACAGTAAGTAATGCGCATAACTAATTTATTATTGCAGAAAGGTAATATGGTTATAAATATACGTCAGTGGTTCTAGTAAGGTAATTCATCTCGAGTGTTTCAGATGTGTCATTTACATTTCGAGACGCCCCAAGACAGAGAAACCATCTACCAGAACTGTGAGTCTTTGGAAGAACCTGATGAGGAAAATGCCCAGCAATGAATCCCTACGTAACGGAACGGTTTTGGAGTGGAGGCATAACGTTCCACCCGAATACTGAAGTCAAAGTCAAAGTTATTGTTGACACCAAGCTGTTGGCCTCACATTTTGACACGCACGAATGGAAATTACCCAAAGTCAAATTCGGTGCTACTGCAAAAATAATACAATGAATAGTATTAGCGACTCAAATTAGTTCACTGATGGCCGTAAATATTCATAGGAAGTTTTATATTGCGTGGATATGCCAATTACCACGGATATTGTGTTTATAAATGTACGTCCTAGTGCGTGCGTTTCGTGTTTTTTCATATTTGTTGTATATATTTTGTTGATACCCCGCTAGTTTACGTCACTGTTCCTCGTGGGCAATTTTACAATTCGCCCAGTTGAGTTCGTCCCGTCGGTGTCTTTCCTCGTCAACCTGCGATGATGAAACTCAACATGGGACCTCAGTGGGAATGTTGGACAGGTAAATAACGAGGTAGAGAAATACCCCATGAGAGTAGCAGTGAGCAAAAACAAGGTTGGAAATTTTGCATTCACGTGTTAAATATTTTCGGACGTCGAACCGGATATTGGATGTTCGATTAGGCAAATCCACGAGTGCGAGATTGAGAGTTTCCGTCACCGTGAATCAACAAAACGCTACATCCCCAGGGTGCTCCAATCTAATTCGCTATATATTGAGCACTCAAGAGAATACTGTATTATCACAGGAAGCAATCAAATGCATTAATGTTAGCTACTTGATCCGGAGAGATTACGGCAGTACATGTTTCGGTGCGACAAACGTTGATTGGCCTAATCTCATTCTCATTATGAGAATCCTTTTCCTTCCTTATGACATCCTTTCCTTTGAAGTGAGTTATAATATAACATTACATATAACTACGATACAATGTCGGGGTACTTCAGCTCTGCTGTAAATTTGTTCTGAAATTGATGACCTTCAGCTATCAGTAAACGCGGTTTTTCTTATCTCTCATAACTCGAGAGACGTAAAGGGAAATACTATCGCATTTTATGAGACGGTTTATAGCCTCGGGTGTATCAACTTTAGGAGCGATTGAGTATACGAGTAAACGAGGTCGAAATAGCCCCAACAACCTCCCATGGGGGAAGCAGGACAATAATAAATGGAAAGCCCAATAAGAAAAAGGGAGTACAGAAAGCCAAAGGTTTATATATTGTCTGATCGTAAAGGGAATCCCCCCTTTTTTTTAGGGAATGGATTGAAGGCATTCCGATTCGGTATTTGGCCCTTGTACCCCAAACCTTTGTCACCCTGACCCGACAACAGCCAACCCTAGAAAACAGAAATATACTGCAAATTCTTCCACTAAGTTTCAATATTTGCTGTGAGGAGGACCCTTCTGTCTAGGTCACTGTGGTGTACGCAATACCTACCACTCAAATACCCAACGATTTTTCTTGGTACGGAACACCAAGTACCTACTTACTAGGTACCTACATGGTGAAATTCTACTGTTTTTGACCTACAAACAATATATATATATATATATATATATATATATTTGTGCTCATCTTTATCACATTCCTCTTTGTGCTCATCTTTATCACATTCCTCTTTGTGCTCATCTTCATCACATTCCTCTTTGCGTGACGCGTTTTTGTGACAGGATATTGTGACAGGACATTTTTTTCACATGACCCCCGGCGTTAAAATTGCATAGCAATTAATATATTCCTAAAACTCATCACTCACGGAGAACCTTCCTCAGAACAGCAAACTCGATTTCATAAAACCATGCGTGTTTTGAATAATCTGTCGTTCTCTTCATCCGCTCTCCTCACTCATCGCAGTTCTAACATGAATGACCTTCACGGAACAGTTCAATTCGGTTTGAACAACAAGTGCTTTTAATCAACCAATAACACTAAAGGGCCATTTCCGCTAGCGTAAGAAGTAATATTTTACCATACCTTCCGGTTGGTCACAACCAGCTAGCGGCGACGGACTCCTCCGGAAGGTGTGGTAATATTAGTCAATAAGATGTTTAATTGATTAATATAACGGGTCATCATAAGGAACAAACACGAGGACCGCTTTGGTTAAACCATCAGCGGAAGATCTGTTTTGCAGTATACAGTAGGTTAGGAAACATGATTAATTATAGCTACAGCAGATATGATATACAGAGTAATTAGTTGTAGATAAGTAGGTACATTTAAACATAATTAATTACAATACTGATCGAGTAAATGCTTAGGTAGGTTTTTCTCTTCGATCAGTAAAATATCCCTAACTAACCTACGAATTACCATCACCAAGAACTGGCTGAAACATGGAAGAGGTTCATCTAATTTTTTACAGCCCAATCCAACGACGGTACTTATCGGTTAACGGGAGGCCACTCATCTATTCAGAAGTCCCAAACAACCTGCTCATTCACGGGATAGTTTCTGGGATTGTTTATCTTTTTTGAGATGCGAGCGCTAGCGAGCATCCAGATCGCTTGACAATGCATTCCACTAATCTATTCAGAAGTCCCAAACAACCTTCGGCTTTTTTTGTAAAACAAATTTGAAAGAATTGTAAAAAATCGCGTCTTTACCCAACTTGGTACCGCCTGCCACACGTTCCACGTTTGCCATCATTCGACACTGACTGAAAACACATCCAGACAACGAACGAAAGCGATAACTAATAATTCAGAAAATAATACTTAATTTAAATAATTTTAAATCGTTAAATGAGTGGCCTCCCGTTAAGGCTAAATGTAACGCTTTTAGTTGCAAAACCTGCCACCACGTGGCAGCACCAAAATGAAGGAAATTTCCTTGACTCCTCACTGGAGAACGAATCAAGATATTTTGAATCTGAAAACGGATTTGATAAGATATCAACCGATAGTTTGGACGAAATTGGTTTAAAAAATTTGCACAATTTTTTTGCGCACTGTTCAAAAAAAATTTTTGATTAAATTGAAACTTTTTCAAAAATGTGGCCTTATACAGCAGTGTGCCCATGCATACAGTGTACAAATCCGTTTTCAGAATTTCGATCGGTCAAAAATTACGATCGTAATCCTTAAGATTGGTGAAACAATAGATTGGAAACAATAGTAGGGCTGACGGGGTGGAGGAGTGCGCGCGCGAGAGGGGGGCATTTTAGTGAGGTGGGGCCCGCCGCCTCGACCCCTCGTATGAACGTTCTCGGAATCGAGTCTTCCTGATGTTGGTTGGAAAAGAAGTTTTGTGTGTGAGCAGGATTGGGTCATAGCCAAGTCAAATTGGACTTGTGCTTGCTGCCTAATAAATGTGCACTAGCTGGAAATTATTTTAATCGAATTTGGGCATAATACGAGTAATGTGAGTTTGCGACGGACTCTGGCTTGTGCTAAACTTTTGAGAGCCAAAAAACTGCGAAATTTTCGGACCTTTTTCAGCTTTTTCGCTTCTCGAAAACTATTTTCACTATCATTATGCTAGAATAAGGAGCATAAAATTGCGCGTCGATTGGAGTTTAGTACGTCAAAATCGCTTCAGCCATTTAGCTAAAATCGCCAAAAATAAGTCTTTTTTCGATTTTTCCCAAATTTGTCGATACGTCCCTAAAATTTTGATACGTGATTCCTAAAAGCATATATTTTTCAAAATAGGCTCAAATTTCACATTTTTAGACACTTTTTTCCAAAATTGGTATTTTCGGAAACTGGCTTGGTGCGGTATCCTAGAGTGTGATTGTCTATTAGAAGATGAATAAATCGTTTTGGTTTATTATTCTGTGAATAATACACCTATGTAGTCGTTCAGCAAAAATTTTTTGGATCACCCCCTCAAAATTTTTTCTTACACGTTTCAAGGTGTCTAGATTCATGCAATGTCCGTCGCCGTCCGCCGTGTCACGCATAACTGCCTCAAAATTGGTCCAATTGAGTCGAAATTTGCACCAAATACTCATCTAGGGCAGACATGGTGCCCGCAAGCTTTTCAGCTCGATCGGACCAACGGTTTGGATTTTATGGACAAAAAACTGGCAAAAATGAGGCGTTTTTTAGGAGTTTTGAAGTGAAAACCGTTGAACGCCCATAATTACCGTAAAAATGGTCGAATTGATTCAAATTTGGAGGGTAGGTGGGGGTTGGTCCAAAGATGGTATCTATATTAGGGATGTTTGTTACCTAAAAGTATCGGAAAAAACACGGGAAAAACGAATTACTGGCACATTGTTTATAAATGGTGAAAAAATTGTTTGACATTTTGATATTGATGGAGTACAGTTCTATATGTCCGCAAGAATAATAAACCCATGTGACAAGTACTTTGCAGCGTTTTTTATTTACTTTTGTACATATATTGTGATAACATAAATAGGTATAATATGCTTTTTGCGTGAAAAGAATCACAGTTTCACAGACAGACAAAGATTCGAATTTATAATATAATAAGGATAATAAGGATAGAGATAGAGATAATAATAACCCCTACACATATATCCATGTCACGAGGTATCTGCTTACAGAGTACCTAGATAGTTCCTCTTATGAACTCGCCAAAAAGGTTGCCCAAATTCCAAGAAGCCGACACCTCGATTTGATTTGGATTTGATTTTTTCGAAATCAGGTGACGTTTATGCAACTGTGTTTACATAACTATTATAGTCGATGAATCTGAATGGTATTTACTTTGCCAACAGTATGTACCTACCTGATGTTTTTGATGTGCCAAAACTTTATTGCACTGCTCCAACAAAAATTGGCTTCACAAAAATGGACTTCTACAACAACGCGTGCGTCCATATTTCGTAACTCCGTTACCCAATTTCCATGGAAAATGTTGCGATCATAGTGTTTAGTAGGTTTCATGAGTCTGTTTGGTGCATTACTATGGTGCAAAACTTTAGTGTTTCCAGAGCGAAAACTCGGACACAAATAAAAATTTTTGTTTGGGTAAAGATAAAAAACTTAAAAAAACTAGCGACTACTTCTTCCAAATTCAAGGACAATTGGAAATAACGATGAGAGAGCGTTGTTTTTTCGTAGTGTGGACCCCTAGGGATCTACATTACGAGATAATACAAAGGGATCGCTCATTCTGGGAGGACAAAATGATAACAAAGTTGAAATATTGTTATGAAAATGTTCTGCTCCCAGAAATTATTGATCCAAGGATACCACGTTCGCTGGAAATACGGGAGCCTACCCAGGACTTGGGATGAAAATTCCTCAAAGTATAATACTTTATTTTGAAAGCAAATATAGTATATTCAACAGCAGAAATGTTTCAAGTGTTTGATGATCTGTACCTATATGTCCCCTAATTTCGATACTGCTCAGATTTGAAATACCCAGTTTAATTTTTCAAGACTAGATTCATGGACTATGATTTTACACGCTGTCCCATAAAATTCGCGTAGGTACCTATATGAAAGATTTATCGACTTGTATTTTTTGAAACATCTATATGCATGTAGGCACGCTGTTGTAGGTACCTGCCAATCTTTGTGAACAATAAAAAATTGTTGCAGTGCGCAAAAGTAACAAAATTATTTTGAAAGTGTGTATGTAGTCTGTATGTATGTATTTAGGGACACAACTTGCAATACAATCTAAAATTATTTGAGTTTTGAAATACTTCACTACTAAATTCCGGATGTGACAATACGTTTTGGAGATATAGCGAAAAATACGAGAAAGAAAATTGGATTTCACAACGCGGTTTTGAGAGTGGTGGTATGTATGGTATTTTAGCTGTATCTCGGAAACTATTGAGTCTACCGAGCCTATTCTAGTATTCTAGCAAATCTAATTCAGTTTCAAAATGTACACTTTTTGTCAAAAACGCGCTCTATCATGGCCAAAATGGGGGAAAAACAAAAAAAGTGCGAAAATTTTGAGGTTTCTCGCATTTTGACCAAAGTTTTGGGGGCCACCGTTGTCAAAAACATGGATTTTGCGTATCAGTCACATCCCCTACAAGAAAAAAACGAAATCTACTACCCCCAACTTAGGCCCCCCTTTTCTCGTAGTCCACAAACGTGAGACAAGGCTTGACCCAATCCTGTTCACAGACAAAACTTCTTTTCCAACCAACATCAGGAAGACTCGATTTTGATGCCGACCTTGAGTAGGAGAATTCGGAGAACGTTCATACGAGGGGTCCAGGCGGCCGGCACCACCTCACCAAACTGCCCCCTCGCTCGAGCGCACTCCTCCTCCCCGTCAGCCCTACTATTGTTTCACCAATCTTAAGGATTACGATCGTAATTTTTGACCAATCTCAATTCTGAAAACGGATTTGTACACTGTATGCATGGGCACACTGCTGTATAAGGCGACATTTTTGAAAAAGTCTCAATTTAATCAAAAAATTTATTGAACAGTGCGCAAAAAAATTGTGCAAATTTTTTAAACCGATTTCGTCCAAACTATGGGTTGATATCTTATCAAATCCATTTTCAGATTCAAAATATCTTGATTCGTTCTCCTGTGAGGAGTCAAGGAAATTTGCCCCCGATAGTGCTGCCATCTCTTATCTGAGAATCTCACTAACTTGTCGTTACATTTAGCCTTAACCGATAAGTACCCCAACGGCTATCACTCGGATAAATGTTACCTATTCTGCAGCTATGTTTATTTTTCTTGAATGATAAGCCTCTTCCTTCCAGACCTCAAAAGGAAAGGATGTTTTTTGTGCAGCCCCTCTTTGACCCTGGCACTCGAACCCCTCTAGCTCTTGAAACTCGTTTATTTTACCTTGGAGAAAAGCTCTGACGGAGCCGTTCCACTGTTACTATGATTGATCCTTTTCGTTTTTCCGGTCTTTTACAGATGGAAATCGATAGGTACAACGGTATCGAGACCGTCAACTCTCTCCCTCCAATTTGGAACTTTTAACGAGAACAATTTGGAGCCCTTTGGAGTTGGATTTCTCTCGAAATTTTATCAAAGCGATACCCTTTCAAACTTCTGGCTGGATTTCGGTATCATTCGACGAATACTGACGCTTGAGTACGTTGAAGCATTTACTGGAGTAGACTGTGGTTTTTATTTATAGGCAGTTCGTAGGCAGCTGGAACAACAACCAGTTACAGCTAATGATCGCGTTACCTTCACTGAAATTCTGAGGGTGATTGCGATTTGGCGCACAATGCAGTTTGCACCAATATGGCAATCATTACGATCATCTTGTAGGTACATGGTACCATTTATAACAAAATATTTGTTCAAGACAGGCACTTCTATTTTACAGGAATTCTATTTAGATTCAGATATTCTATTTCTACAGGGGTCCAAGGAAGATAGGGGAGATCGGGGCAAGACGAATCAAAAATTGTTCAAATTGAGTTTTTGGTCATATGACTTGATTTGATACTATTACCAAGTATGGCATCTTTAACTACAACTAATCACCTACACTATCCATTCAGTAATTTTTCAAAAACGCCATTGAAGAGGTACTTATTTCAAATCAATAATTTTTTCTCACATGGCTCATTGCCCCGAGTCCGGGGCAAGATGAATCAACAATAATTTAGTGTTGTACAAAATATTTTATTTTTGTATAAAAAACGAGTTTGTAAATCCCAGCTTTTAAAAATCACATTTAGTCAATAGTAAAAAAAGTAACAGTACGCAACTACCTAACTATACAGTTTTTAATCTCTCAAGTTTAGAGATCTTTAAGTAATTCATCTGTCATTACAAAGGAACCCACGTAGAAAGAACTAGAAAAATTTGAGGTAGAAAAAGGTACCAGTTGAATTTTGGTTGGCTCACATTTAAAGAATGACGATACAAAATGATTGTCTAAGAACAAAATTACTAATGAACAAAAAACCATTCTATCGAGATGAAGCAGAAATCATATTATCTCTCTTAAAAACGAAATTGAAGGCAGCTACCAATGGAAAAACCCGATACAGTACTATTGGAAGAACCACATTAGGTAGGTATGGGGCAAGATGAACCATCTTGGCCCAAATTGAGTGGTTCATCTTGCCCCTAATGCTAGGTTTCTGGAAAAGTGGGGATACGATCATCTTGAAAACAATAGACCAAAAAACGATAAGTGCAATATGATCCTTGATTCATGGTTCATCATCACCGAAAATGCTGATTTTGAAACTGAACAAGTGTGAAAATGAAGAAGAGCCAAGGAGAAAATGGATAACCTACTTTGAGGCTCCAAAACCTTTCCATCCCAATGGAGACTGGTGAACTGCTGCTTGTCCCCTATAAACAACTTTAGAGGGAAGCTCCAGTGTTGCCAGCACCACAATGAGGGAGAATTCAAATTTCCCTCTTTTCAAGTACTCAAAATGGCGGTTGATTCGTCTTGCCCCTGGTTCATGTTGCCCCGGTCTCCCCTACCTAAGATTTCTGAATTAAAAATTCTAGTTGTTTGTGAAATCGTTGATTCATGTAGAAGTGTGCACCTGCTTGACAGGAACTTGAATGAAAATAGGAAAGGGAACATTCATTGTTCATGAAATCAGAAAAATATGATAAAGTAGCCAGCCATTGAAATTAAGAATACCTACTAATAATTCTATTCAAGTTCCCTCCGTTACATTGTTACTACTTACTAAGCACCTACGTACTAGGAAACATTAACCAGATCAGAGAAGTCCATTCATCGAGTCAAAAATTTTATCAGATAGACGAATCTATTCAACGTATTTGCTAAACGTACATCCTAAAACCGCCCTCTTTTCTATAGTCGAAGGTAGATCGGAATCAGAAATAGGGTGGAAGAACAATGAGGGAATACCAAGACAAGGGAGCATTTGCGATCGAGGATGAATGAGGGGTAATGAAAAGGTGGCCGGTGGGCGAATGCTATGATAATATACGAGTATATACTGAGGGGTCGTGACACCTGGATGGGGAAGGCAGCTTGTTTGAAGCGTGCGCATGTGCGTATTTAGGGCAGATCAAAAGACCATCGAATTCGGGATGGTTACTTTTAACTCTACCAAACAAAAAATAGCTGTTGTATGTACACAAAAGAGAAGCGCGGAAATAACGGTCGGATCAGCCCGAAATTCAGCTGAACGCTTTACGGAATCGAATATAATATTCTAGGACACTGGGTAGTACATCGGGATCTTCAAGAAAAACTCGTTTTAGCGTGCGCGAATAAACACGAGGAAATTTTGTACTGGAAAAATCGTGAGATTTATTTAGTGGAAATCAAGAGATAAGCCCGCACCGACCTACTCATCACACGGTGGTCCCTTGCACTTCAGGTCAGGACACAAATTCAAAGATGATTTCGTATTAGGAATGTCAAGTTGAGAACAGAATAGGAAAAATGTCATCACTTGGGTTCAACGATGCTTTGCAGATCTAGTTCAACGATCTAGCCAGATACGTGTAGTGACAGAAAGTTCGCGAACTATAATTACAACAATAAATAAAATTATAAGGGTTCGAACGCCTTGGTGGTTTGTTCATGAATACGTCCAAAACCGAAAACTCGCTGACTTGTCCCTCTTGTTTTTCGCAGTTACAGTTCGATGTACAGGTACAGATCTGAACGGTTAGAAGGTGCCAGTTTTTTAAGGATTGGCCCAACATGTGGCCAGTATCGACCAATTATCACACTGCCATGTATTGTATCCATAGCTGTTTCGTTTAGAGACCTGATGCAAAAACGCACTAATATTATAAAATATTAAATTCATTAACACTTTTTCAAAACTCAGTTCTTTGAAAATAACCTGATCGCAATTAATAAAAAATTTAAAAAAAAGCTTTATGGAACTAAAAAATAAATAAATAAAAATTTTATGCTGAGCAAACGTAATTTATTCAAGCCGATACAACAACATTTTTGAAGTTGGCACCAAATTTCAACTAAAATGTATTTTAAATTTTTTTTAAAAAACAAGGGATGAAGGCTGTGCGTGGTTTTCTAGTTAAATTTTGTTGTAACGGCTTTCAATGAAATAATTATGTTTGTTCAGCAGAAAAATTATTTCATACTTTTGGTGTAATCGGTTCGGAATTTTCTTTTGGTAGGTACACCCCTCGAAATTTTTTCTATAACGTTTCAATGTGTGTAGATTCTAAAAATGCAATGTCCGTCCGTCGTATCATCGATATCTACCTTAATTTTCGGTCTAAACAAATCGTTCTTTCGCAGACAGGCTCCGCCCTAGCTGTGTCCCCCATTTCGGCACCCCGATCGGAAAACACCAGAGGTGTATGGATGAACAATGGGTACAAAATTAGGAATTTTTGCAGTTTTAGAGAACTTGGGCTTGTGAGGTACAATTTTCCATGTTTTGGTTTATTATTTTCAATAATGAACCATTGGAATCGAGCATGAAAAAAAAAATTCTTACCCCCCCTCAAAGTTTGATGGTTTACGTTTCAAGGTATGTAGAATCCAAAACTGCAATAAAAATATTTCTGTCTGTCCGTCGTACGCCGTACGCCGTACGGGCCACTTTTCTCAGTTACCATGAAAAAAAATTGATGAAATTCGGGTTATAGGTTCCGTTCGGCGTCTAGTTGGTCCTCGAAGCTCGACGTTACTGTGAGTCATCTCTAAGGGGTTCAAAATAGGGGTTGAAATTTTCAAAACGCCTATACCATTTTTTTACGTGAATATTTTTACGGTTTTAAATAGTTCTTGAACTTGCGAGTTTTTTAAGACCATCCGGAGCATCGTACGTCCAGCCGTTCGTTCACAGTAAGGCCCCGAAGTTTGCACCGACAGGCATTTTCGACTCCAGTGTGAATGAAATTGTATACAATTCAAACCAAATCTCGTAACCAGAGACGCGCCCACAATAGGAATTTGTGAATACGGCCAATCATTGGTAGGGATCACCTGATTTTATATTGGCGGAGTATGAAGTCGAGTTGGTTGTTCTGTGATATTATTTCGCTTGAAAAATGATGGCTCTTTTGGAGTTTGTTGGTAGGTAGTGAAACTTGAACAAACGTTGAAGTATTATTGATGGGTAAATTATTACTACGGTAAATCATTACTCAACGGTAAATTATTACACAACGGTTCATTATACCATCTACGTAGAAGGGGCTGGAGTTTTTTGGTAGGTACTTTTGCAACTTTTTTCACTCCTCATCAACAATTTCTTTTCAGAACTTCATTATGTGTGTTTCTTTTTGTTAGGTACTGTTTGTCATCGGCAGAATTATTTTAGCAACATTTAACTCGAGATTTAGGTAGGTACCTAGTAACGAGTAGCCTACGGGGTTAGGTACCAACCTACGGAGGGTCTGCGATCTACATAATATGCATAGAATAGTACATATCATATTATATAGACGGGTTATCTATACATAGAGCTGTGATCTGTAACAGAAGGGTATTCTATACAAAATAATAAACCGTTGTGCAGGGATTTGCAGCGTTTTTTTTAGGATGAGGAGACCAAGTATGAAGTTGATTTTGACCACTGAGTGAAAGATTGAGGTTGTAACGAAGTTTCAACTGTGAAAATTCAAAATTTATGGCTCATAAACCTGTGAAAATGGCTGGAATGATCAGAAATTTGTATAATAACGCAAGAGGTAGTAAGCTATCAACAGGTGAATCCAGACAATTTAGTGAAAATTTCACTGATCAAAAATAATTTGTCAGAAATAGCAACCTAATATTCGAGTTTAAAACCGTCAAATTAGCTTTGTGGGTCTCTTAACTGAGGTCTGAATCGTGCCGTATTCAACCGAGAATAATAAACCCATGTGACGAGGACTTTGCAGCGGTTTTTTTTAAGTCGGGTTATTTCAAAGATTTTTTATTATAACCTCCCCCCCCCACCTATCATTTCAGTATCTCATTCAATAATCCCCAACCCCACCACCGGAACGATACAGACACGTGTTTTGCGGAGAATCCCCATTCGCGGAATTGTTATTACCTTACAGAAACGCCCTCTTGCAAAGTAAATACCTTCCTCCACGGCCTCTCTCCGGGATCTGCCCCGCCAGCAATAACAGCCCGAGCCTCCGACCACACAACCAATTTGGTCGACCTAAGCCCCTCCCTTCGATCCTGTCAGTCGAACGGGGAGGATTCCAATCCTCTCCGGAGTCTGAGGCGGGTTCGGAGTCCGCAGGCCGCAAAGGGCGGGCCGAGCTCCTGCCCTTTTCACCTGAATCATCGATGGGGGAATGAGGCATTCTCTAATTACTTTAACAACTGTTCTCAACCCCCTTCCACCTCACATCATCATTTACGGTTCCATCTGGGCCACTTAGGTTCCACCACCTACTTGCCTGATAACTTTCAGCTTGTCCGACATCTGGCAGCGGGTCTCCCCTTCGAGATTCAACTGTAGCAACTCACTAGGAGGTTGCTCGTTTCTATTGAAAACCACCGATCCATTACCTCAGAATGAACCGATCCAACTTTGGTACAGCACACATACCCGGGTGGACGGTGGTACTGCGTGAGCGTAATGTGCTGATTTGGTAATGTGTGAGAGGTTTGGAACGATCGACAACAGACCTTGTGAATAGAAGCATAAGAACCTCAACGTCATCGGCCCTCCGGGGAGCCGATCCGGAAAACTTCAGTTACCGGTCCGTCATCCAATGACAATAATGAATATGCACACTACTACAATGATGCGATCGTGATACGACCTCTCCGGTATCCACCGACAACTGCAGTGAGGTGACATCAGCCTCTATAATATTTTCTTCATGTTCACCAATATTTTTTCACAGATGAAAAAATAAAACTTTCAAGACTGTCTTCCAAGCAATAATCCGGCACTGATTGTCCTAATATATTGGATTTTGAGAACAAATATTTTCTTCGAAAACTTGTTAAAACTGGCAAACTGTCAACTACGCTGTACGACATAACGACCATATATCATCCATGGAGAAATGATGAGACCTTAAATGCTGCAGGACATAAGAAGAAGAAAGACTTGAAGAAATTAAAAAGACATAATAAAGAATTAAATTTGGAATATTTAGCATATGGCCATCCACACACAAAAAAAGAGCGATAAACTATTCCACAGAAACCTCATTTGTGGAACAAAACTGAAACGAACTGATATTGCAATTAATGTTTACCTACCCAGAACTATGGACGGTAAACTTGATGAGCAGTGACAAAACGAGTCGGGTTTTGAAGACTGGTGATTATGGAACAAGTGATTCTGGACTGGAACCTTGCAAAATTTGCAAGGTTCCATAAATATTTAATAGGCATGTACCTACCTCCGACTTCCGTCTTTCAGCAACGCGATTTTGAAATGGAACAGCCTCGCTTGTCCATTGTTGATTTACTATGCAACAGCGTAATAATAGGTGGAATCTATTGACCTCTTCTTCGTACAATTTTCCGTTCTCACGTAAACGACCAGCCAGTGGGAACAAACCTCGTGCGGACGTGTCTCCTACATGAGTCGCCGTGTACCAACTTGGAGACAATGACAGACAATTACCGACTGAACATAGTTCTCGAGGCGAACCGATCGTCTCAAAAATATCGCTCATTTCGAGATATTTACGTAATTCGCGTTGTTACGGTCATTCCGAGCCTTCGGGTCATGAATCTGGGAAATCTCGTGTCTTGAGATTCGACGTTCATAACAGTCTTGGTTGGACGGACGAGTTGATAGGAATCTTCCGCGGCCCTAATACACTTACCAACGATAAATTATAGATGGACATTACGCGAGCATGTAAGTCTCAATATTACGGGTAAGGCTAGGCCCCTCCTTACATTGGCCTTCAACAATAGCATTTGCTTTTTGGCTTGTTTTCCACGTAATTATAGGTAAATGAACTGTATAAAACCGGCCAATTTCTGTTTTAAATCCTAGAAATGAACACAATATTTATTGCCTATCACCCGTCTCCGTGATGCCTTTTTCTATGCCTTTAGTCAATCACAAAAATTCATTCAAGTTAAAATATATAATTATGATGTAAGATTGGGCCCCTCTTTTCTGTCATAATAAATTAACGATATAAAAATAGCCACTCACAGCGACATCAGGTTTCAAAACAATAAAATTATTGCCGATCACATCAAGTAGATCAATCATTCCAATTATGACCAAAAAGTGGACGCTTCAGCTGTTGTAAAAATCTTGTTGTTTTGTACAATAAATCTGTTTTTGTTTCATAATAAGTTACAATAACTGTGAGGAATGTAGTAATCGAAATGAGTAAAAAACCGTTGTGTAATAATTTACCTGTATAGGTTCCCCTTCTACGGAGATAGAATAATGAACCGTTGTGTAATAATTTGCCCATGAATAATACTTCAACGGTTGTTCAAGTTGCAAAAGTACCTACCAACAAAATCCAACCCCTTCTTGGTAGATGAGCCGTTGTGTAATAATTTACCGTGGTGTCATAATTTACCGTTGTGTAATAATTCACCGTTGTGTAATAATTTGCCATTGTTTAATAATTTACCCATCAATAATACTTCAACGTTTGTTCAAGTTTCACAAGTACCTACCTACAAAATCCAATAGTCCATCACTTATCAAATGAAATAATATCGTAGAACAAACAACTCAACTTCATACAGCCATCCTTGATTATAATCAGGTGCTCCTTATATCCCGGCCGGATTTATACCGTTTGATTCACGATCGTGTTGACGAAGCTTTTTGGTGCTCATGAACGGCTGGAGGTACGATGCTCTGGGTGGTCTCAAAAAATTGTGTAGCTCAAGACAAATTTAGTACCTAACGTAAAAAAAACAATACCCTTCATTCGAAAGTTTTCGAGATACGGCGTTCTGAAAATTTCAACCCCTATTTTGAACCCCTTAGAGATGACTGACAGTAACGTCGAGCTTCGAGGACCAACTAGACCCCGAATGGAACCTATAACCCGAATTTCATCAATTTTTTTTCATGGTAACTAAGAAAAGTGGCCCGTACGGCGTACGGCGGACAGACAGAAATATTTTTATTGCATTTTCGGATTCTACATACCTTGAAACGTAAACCATCAAATTTTGAGGGGGGGTAAGAATTTTTTTTTTCTTGCTCGATTCCAATGGTTCATTATTGAAAATAATAAACCAAAAGTCAAAAGCTCCATTTTGAAACAAACTCACATTTACTTATATTTATTTTTCATTTTCTTTAAATCTCCCGACCTACGAATATTAGGTTAGAGGTTTCCATGCTTCTTGTACCTGATTTTTTGACATTTGCAGTTTTTGAAAGAATATTAAAAATATAATCGTAAAAGCAATTTCTCGACATTACAATCAACTGAGCAAACTATAAGTAGGTACCTTTAACTGACGAGAGTCTCCTACATTTACAGGCCAGTGAGGACAGAATACAATACGCACAGAAGAACATGACACAAACTGAGCACCTGGGGGCCGAGGGAGGCTCGAGTGCGATAAGAGTGATAAGAGCCTATGACGACACAAGCCCCCCCTCCCCTCACCGCCTCCAACCCCCAAGGGCTGCGGAAAGCAGATGGAGAAGTAAATAACTGACATAGAATTTCATGGTTTCTCCCTCTCTTTCCATTTTCCCCTCTTTTGCCGCCGTTCATTGGTCCAACACCTTCGTGATGGTCTTCCAACCACGGAGGGCTCACTTCATCATCAATATTACTGAAGATACCAATGAACGAGGGATGAGATAGAGGGTTCTAAAATGATAACAATCAGTTTTACAGTATTACGAGGTAGGTAGAAAAAATAAATTATTACACAACGGTTATTTATACTATCTACGTAGAAGGGGCACCTATACAGGTAAATTATTACACAACGGTTTATTATTTGCCTCGTGCTTCATGAATAGCTGCAAAACAGCAAAAACGCTTGCATACGAGTCTGCAACGCATTGGGACATTTTCATGTCTTTACCTATTGCTTTTGACATTATTAATATTAAGAGGTAGGTACCTAATTTCAATAAAATAGACGATTCCGGATTAATTATCTTCTACACTCACGATCATTAGTTTGTAAACAAAATATGAGAACAGTTATGCCCATAGCTCCGCTATTCGTATAGTCAATATGTTATGGAGAACATGAAAATGTTCGTTAAATCGAGAGCTTTCCAACGAGTGGTGAACGATTTTTGTGGGTTAAAAAGTGTAGAAAATGAACAAACCTAACAACGGGGTCGTTGTAAGCGGAAATCATTATAAAGGCACTGTAACACAATTTCGTTACGCAATTTCGTGACAGTTTTTTGTGCTATGTGCCAGGGCAAAGACATGAAAACGTCAAAATTAGAAAACAATCAATTCCTGCATCAATGATACCCAGCTTATAGTTTTCACACAAAAAAAGCTTTAGTCTTGTGCCTGCTCACACATTCTTCCTAAGACATAATATATAGTTTTTATATTCTATAGAAGAGAGGAGGAGGATGGAGGTTTTTACGAAGTTGTACAGTTGTACCTGCACTGCTATAATACCACATGCAAGCCTTCTAGGTCTCGCATTGTATGTAGACAAATTTCAATCACCATCGAGAGAAACTCCTGATGGAAAATTGGAGTTGACTCTAATTTAGGTGGCCAGTAACTAAGTTGTATCGATGTTACATTCCTTCCAAACCTCATTCGGTCGAAAGTTTTACATAAGTAGTATAAGAAACCAACTGAATGGATCAGCACTTCGAGGACAGTACTTATGAAAAACTCCTGTATACATTTTGAATTATGATACCCACCCAAGGGATTTGTGTTATCCTCAATCTGAACGAAACCATTTTCTAGTTTACAGAAGATTTTTGGTTTATTATTTTCAATAATGAACCATTGGAATCGAGCATGAAAAAAAAAATTCTTACCCCCCCTCAAAATTTGATGGTTTACGTTTCAAGGTATGTAGAATCCAAAACTGCAATAAAAATATTTCTGTCTGTCCGCCGTACGCCGTACGGGCCACTTTTCTTAGTTACCATGAAAAAAAATTGATGAAATTCGGGTTATAGGTTCCGTTCGGCGTCTAGTTGGTCCTCGAAGCTCGACGTTACTGTGAGTCATCTCTAAGGGGTTCAAAATAGGGGTTGAAATTTTCAAAACGCCTATACTATTTTTTTATGTAAATATTTTTACGGTTTTAAATAGTTCTTGAACTTGCAAGTTTTTTAAGACCATCCGCAGCATCGTACGTCCAGCCGTTCGTTCACAGTAAGGCCCCGAAGTTTGCACCGACAGGCATTTTCGACTCCAGTGTGAATGAAATTGTATACAATTCAAACCAAATCTCGTAATCAGAGACGCGCCCACAATAGGAATTTGTGAATACGGCCAATCATTGGTAGGGATCACCTGATTATATTGGCGGAGTATGAAGTCGAGTTGGTTGTTCTGTGATATTATTTAATTTGAAAAATGATGGCTCTTTTGGAGTTTGTTGGTAGGTAGTGAAACTTGAACAAACGTTGAAGTATTATTGATGGGTAAATTATTACTACGGTAAATCATTACTCAACGGTAAATTATTACACAACGGTTCAGTATACCATCTACGTAGAAGGGGCTGGAGTTTGTTGGTAGGTACTTTTGCAACTTTTTTCACCCCTCATCAACAATTTCTTTTCAGAACTTCATTATGTGCGTTTCTTTTTGTTAGGTACTGTTTGTCATCGGCAGAATTATTTTAGCAACATTTAACTCGTGATTTAGGTAGGTACCTAGTAACGAGTACGGGGTTAGGTACTAACCTACGGAGGGTCTGCGATCTACATAATATGTATATAATAGAATAGTACATATCATATTATATAGAAGGGTTATCTATACATAGAGCTGTGATCTGTAACAGAAGGGTATTCTATACAAAATAATAAACCGTTGTGCAGGGATTTGCAGCGTTTTTGTACCTATGTTTGTGTCTTCATACCGTTTGGTCTGGATAGGCGTCGTAGATCCCTTCTTTCAATTTTAAAGGCAAAGACGAGGGTATCGAAAGAGCGTGGAACCCCTTAAATGATATACCTCAACGCTTCGACCCAGTTCGACTTGTAAAATAAATTATTAAACGTACCAAAAAGTCCAGTCCAATTTGAGAAATTGAAGAAAGCAAGTGAAAATACGTTACTAATCATGACTCTGAGTGTGAAATTTTTTTTTTAGGCACAATTCGTTTTTGAGCCTTTTACAACATACTGTAATTCATGGCGTCACTAACGGCGCCAAAGATGCTTTTCGGCACCACTGGAACTGATTTTCGCGCCAAGCAAAGATAGTGTTTGCTGAATTTTCTGGGCATAGTCGACTTGCAAAACCTCTTAACAGACATCGCTTTTCTCCTGGCACATGCTTGGAAGAACACTCTCAGGGATGTACGATAATAAGAAATAACAATAAATATCATTTTGATAATAGCTGAAGTTTTTCTGGGAACGGTTTGGGGTGGCCAATGAGGAGTTGTAGTAAAACTCGAATATGAATTTCACTTCACCTCTTCATCGAAACTCTACTTATTGTGTATTTCGATTGGAACATAACTGATCAACCTCCCTCAAAGCTGAAAAAGTAGGTACATAAAAACCCAAATCCTGCTTGAGGTTTCAAGCAAAAAATGGTAGGTACATACTCTGTATACACCTTGTAGATTATAACTTTTTCGTTCCTCCGGTTAAGCTGAAGTGATCCCCAGGAGTACTCCATCTGTTGACGGCCTGTGAGGTTTTCAAGATGACGCAAAAAAATGGCACCAGTCAAGAGCTGTGGTGCACGTTGTGCGACGGGAAATGAAACGGACACTTTTGAAAGCCAAAATCAAACTACTGATTGGCGAGATTCATTAGCTGTATTGTCAAAGGTACCTATATAAATATCACAGTTAGGAAGAAATCTATCTCATATATCACTTTGAACGATAACGGGAGGGACTTGGAGCAATCAGGGAACTTCCAGTTAATTGCCTCCTTTCATGTCACCGGAGCCCAATGATCGTCAAATAACAGGACAGTGGCGGAAAATTGTTTGAATTGGACGCCTGATGGTTTGACAGGTAATTAGTACGGTGTTTTAAGGGTCTGAGGTAGGTATTTAACCCAGATACAAAAATATTCGGCCATTTTTCAAAGATTCAATGGCTGCTGTCGTGAAAGGAGCTAACCTTGGGAAAACTGGAAAATCGCCTAAAACCAGGTTATAAGATAGAATGTGGTTTTAAACAGGTTTACTATTGAATACAAATAATTTTTTTAAATTTTTATTAAAGTGTAGTTAGAGCCTGTCTGCGAAAACGATTTGAGGGAATTCTATTACAGGAACGGGCAATTTTCGTGGGTTACAAATTCCCAGTTATTTTTGGGCAAATTTTGTTCAACAACGGAAATTACTACTTACTGACAACATAACGAGGTGTTTATGTCGTAAATTCTAGGCACAAAACGAGTGTGAAATGTGAATTTCCGAGTTCCCGCTAGAAATGACGTACCAGGTAAGGTAAGGTAGGTAGTTCAACTCAAACCAACTCAAACCAACTCAAAAACATGTCCTTAAAAGAAAACTGAGAGGAGGTTCACGAAAAGTCACAGCAAAAGTTCTTAAAGACTGCCAGGAAGGTTTGCCATTTCTAATGATGGGTTGTTGGCAACATTGAGAACCTCCGAAGCTTCGCTCCTCCTCCTTGGGCCAGCAACCAATGAGATGTCAATAGACCACATACGTCATCTTGCCAAACAAAATATCGCTTATTTTTGAAAACGGGCCTTAAAGAGTTCGAACTACCATTTTTCCAAGAGTTCCGAATAAATATACTCGTATATATATATATATTTTTTTTAAATTGTTGACGAAAATTCCCCATTAATTAATTTTGGAAATACGACCATGGGTAAGCGCATAATAAACTAGGTACTTAGGCCCACTTTCACCAGAAAATTATTCAACGGAGTTTAGCCAAACTCCGTTAAAATTAACGTCGAGGTTTAAACCTGGAAAGGCATTACATGACATCAAATTGATATTTAAACTTTCAAGTCTGATCCTCATCTCAACCCGCAAAACAGTCAACCCACTACATTTTACTACTTATCGAGTCCAAAGCCATATTTTAGCGAATTTACGAACAAAATGAGACACTGCAAACCACAGGCAGGTAGGTACATGATTTTTTGAAAATTTTATTTTTCAGAGCAAAACGCTTCGAATTATTACACAAAACGGTTTATTATTTTCCTCTGTAGATAGGACCCGTCCTCTATAGGATGGCACCCGTCATCGACAAGGCATTTTTAGGTAGTTACCATGAAACGCAAATCATAAAATTTTGAAGGGGGTTTATTTTATTTACACCCCCCCCCCCCCCATTCCAAAGCATCAAATCAAATATCAAAATAATACCTAGGTAACTCATGAGATTTTTTTCAATTTCGAAATATTGTTAAAGAAAATTTGGAACAAATTCCGTATACGAAACTACAGAAAGGTGATGGTGACTTTACACATAAAATCATTTTATTTTTGAATAAAATTTCTAAAATAAAGTTAAGAGGGCAAAATTGGTACAGATTTGGAGTTATGGATCCACTAGTTACGTTCGCTACTGAGTGAAACAGAATACTAGCATGAATTCAAGTATGGCAATCAAAACAGCATTATTTGAAGAACATTCCAAATACTATACACTGAGTAATAACGTAGGTAGGTAGGTACCGGAATAACAAATCAAGCTACGTAAATGTGTGTACCTACATTGTCTATGTGAGTCAGGGACATTCAGATAAAAACGTGTCACCAAATTTATTACGGAAAGGTCCACGCATCGCTATCATTTTCCAAACATCGCCGGGAGAAAAGTAAGTTCGATAGTGTAATCACTTTGGGAGGGGTTTCCGCTGGACGTTGTTCTCTCTTCTCCAACTTGAAAATAATAGGTTAGAGAGGCAATGGATGACGTCATTTGAGACCGAATCAATTGAGTGGGATTATGCGCAATATCTGTAAGTATTGATGTGAAGCACTGAGGGTAGTCCACAGTAATAATACGTGTGTTCAATATGTTTTAAAGTGTCCCACTATCATATTACGTGTATTGACATATTAGCCGTCCGATTGTGTGTATCTAATTGAAAAATGGTCATGTTCTTGAACCCTCAATGACCAGTTATCTGCAATAACTATGCACGGTACATACAAATGAAAAGCCACCATATTATGGTGATTCTGGCATTATCCAGTTAGGCATATTCTCATTTCATGCGGAATTCTTTCGTCGCTTTCCTTTGCCCGAATCTGTAGATTTATTCTTTATATAATTGTGTTATAATTTAGTTATTTAATTGAATCACTGCACAATTTTCAGGAATCCATCCTAATCTCTACCATCTCTTATCATACAAAACGATATTTTTTTATTACATGTAATGCAGATGAAGTCTACTGAAATCAATGGATGGGTCGAATGATGCCGGTGTGGGACCAATTAATAAACACCCCAGTGACGAGTCAGCTCCAAACTATTTATATTCTCTGAACTGGGGTACAACGTAGGAGTAAACATTTCAAGGGACCTTTTGCAAGTTGAAATTTTTATAAAACCGAATAATGAAAAGCCTGCACAGATAGAATACAGTTGATAGGAAAATTACCTCTCTTTCGTTTCTAGATAGGCTTCTCATGAGTAGTGCTTACAGAAAAGTGATATTAACAGAAGGACCATCTGTACTGAAAATAGTAAACCGCTGTAGTAGATTTTGCAGCATCTTGAGAGTTGAGAGCATCGTTCGATAATGCACTCCTCCCACCAACGTTTTACTGCTAGAGACAGAGCTGTAATGGTTTCAGGTTCCAATAAAAATGACGTTTTAGAAGACCCTTAAATAGTGGGCTTTCGCATGAGACCAGTGCACTCCATTAGCTTCCCAAGAAGCTCAGTTGATGCTGCAGAGCCTTAAAATCTTGAGTTTCTTCCCATTTCCCTACCAACATATGTTTGCATCACTAAAACGTTGGATTAGTAGTATACCTACTTACAGGTTTCTTGATTGCTAACATGAACACTGAAGAAACAAAATTATTTTCAACCTGGCCAAGGAAGAATTATACGAAAGAATTTCGTATTTAACTAGTAAACGTTGGGATGGAAGAGGCATTACTTACATACAAAGCGTGGATTTGGACAATGTAAACGTGACCTGAGTGCGATGTCATGGGTTATATTCTTACCTTACCCCTTGAGGCTACAGCCCATGAAGGGCCCTGGCCGCCCGGTATTGGTTATAATTATCACCACTACCAAAACCATGAGACATCAGACTACAGTCACGAACAAATCGTGGAAACCCATTTCAAAGAAAAACAGAGTTATTGAAAAATAGTGTATTTCCATCTATTTCCACTAATACACGAAAAAACGCGAAAAGTACAGTGTTATACCGGTTTCGGTAATCAAATCATCGACAGTAACAAACAATAAGTAGTTATTGAAACCGGTATAATACTGTATTTTTTGCGTTTTTTGTGTTTATTAGTGGAAATAGACTATTTTTCAATAACTCAGTTTTCTTCTTAGATTGTGACAGTGTGGGCTGTTCTCGATACATTTTTTCTTCCGGTGGAGACGGGATCGCTTGGGGAAGCCTAATCGATATCCCTTCTTAACCGGTGATAATCTCACTGGTCTAGGAGGGGGACTCTCGAGGGTCCGTCCCCACTGTTACACTCTGTCACGGACTACAGTCAAGTATGCACCCTCCCCACTTAGAGGGGCAATGTAAAACAACGTGAAACATGGTGAAACGAAAGTACTTCGATCAGCCTTACGGCTATCATGACAGTGGAAATCGGATGTAGAAATAGAATTCATGGAAGAATAGAAGATGGTGAGTTTTCTTCCATGGATAGACCTCATATTAGCATAGCAGTCCACGAGATGTGCATAACGTTTTGCTGAACATGATACTCAGCTTAGTGTTGGATTGCTCCGAAACAATCTATGGAATCCCTGGGCACTGCCTGGAGTTGATAGTAATTTGTATGGACACAGATATTTGCATGGATACAGATAGTTATAGTCATTTCTTTACTCTTTACTCTACGAGAGTTCTTCTCATTGTCCACCCAACTAACCAATATCAGATGCAAAGCACTAGCCTCTGAACACCGCCAAAATTGATGAGCTCGAGCAACATCGAACTATTGAACGGAAGAACGGATCAAGGAAGGAATTCACTCCATTTCGAAGCGGGAATTCAATTATTGTGGTTTACGGACGCAATGTGTAATCTTCTATGGAATTTCCATCAACAGTTTCGAAGATTACGTCAAGTGAAAACCTCGGTTTGCGGCCCCCGTGATGTGACCCTCGTTGAGTAACTTACATTTTGCTGTGGGGGGAACCTCAGTTGCTTGCAAGAAGACAAGAAACCTTTTGATGGAAAAGAACAGATGATATAACTGAGTTGGAAAGTGGAATTCGCTACGCTGGATTTCCACATCGCTCAGACTTGACCTGCCGCAATTCATAGTAGCCAGTACGTTTGAAACAAACAAGCAGTACCTAGGTTTGAGCATTATTTTATGTTCAACCCCTGGCGCTATGTATATTTTTGCATCAACTCAATTGTTTTCAATAATCTGAGTATAGAAGGTAAGCTGATTACAAACAGATGATTTTCTGAACAACAAACGTATGCGTTACAATACGTGTACCGTAGCCCAAGCAGTACCTATGTTCAGACAGAGTTCGCGACGAAATACCATACCCTATTCATTTAATTGTTAACTATTATTCCGATTCGCCTAGATGGTCGTTACTCGTGTTATTATACCTCTCAAACGTGCCCTGCAATGTTAGGCAGAAATTTGGCCAATTTTGGTTTATTATTCTGTGAATAATACACCTAGGTATGTATTCGCTCAGCAAAAAATTTTTATAACACCCCCTCAAAATTTTTTCTTTTCCGTTTCAAGGTGCGTAGATTCCAAAAATGCAATGTCCGTCCGCCGTCCGCCGTATCACGTGTACAGGCTTCATTTTCGGTCTAAAAAAATCGCTCTTTCGCACACATGCTCCATTTGGGCTCTAGTTGTGTCCCGAAACTTTTCAGCCCGATCGGAATATACCCAGAGGTGTTATGAGTGAAAATGTGTGTAAAAATAGGTAATTTTTGCGTTTTAGCAACATGTTGGTAACATGAGCTTTTAAGGTATCGTTTTTCATGTTTTTGGGGACGAGAAGACCGGATATGAAGTCTATTTTGACCAAAGAGTAGAAAATTGAGGTTCTACCAGATGTTCAGCTCCCGAAATTGATTTTTTATGAGTCAAAAACCTGGGAAATCGTCTGAAATCACCATCAATTTGTAGAATAACACTGGAAAATGTGTCAACAGGTGGATCAAGACGATTAAATGGCACTACCAATGATCAAAGATAGTTATTTTAAAAAAATAAAGAAAAAAAGAAATAAAAGGTGCGTGGGATTTGTGTTTTAGGGGCCAAAATTAATGGAAACCATCAGAAATAGCTATTTCGATTATTACGCATGCAGCCAACATTTCTGTAGGTATGTCCAATAGAATAATAAACCCATGTGACAAGGACTTTGCAGCGTTTTTTTTTTTCGATTGAAATCAAGGAGCATGAAAACGAACAAAATGAAGCCGATTAACGATGTTGTATTCATACCGATTCAAGTGAAAAATAATAATAATAGTAATAATAGATAGGTACTAATAATAAAATAGAATATGAATACAAAGCTAATTTAGTAATCTTATATTTCTGTGTATCATGGGACACGGGATGAATCTCCTTCTGCTTAGCGTCTGCACTAGGTACCTGAAGAAGATGTCACTCACCTGAAGTACAATGGATGTATAGTCTTTTCTACGAATAGTATTTTTCTACGATTTTTCAAATATTCCAGTACTACCTAGCACTACCTTACATACCTCACAATTGGTAAGGGGGTCCCGCCCAGGCAGGAGGGGTGCGTTGTCGAAAATTTGAAGGTTCATAGAAAAAGAACTGTTCATGATAGGAGAGCGCGGTTGGTCGCAAAAATCTTAGAATGGAAAGTACTTTCATCTAAAAACGGAAAAATAATATAAACAGAAGTAATGGGTACTCCTCATCGGTATAATCACTGTCGTTAAAAAAGGAAACCTCACGATGGAAAAAAACTTGAAACTCGAAATTCTTCAATCAAAGTGTGAATTCGCTCTCAGAGCATGCAAATTGTGCGGATTATGGTGTTGAGAGTTGAGAGCAAATAGAACACTTCAATTCAAAATTCACCAGTAAGGGCCATCCACCAAGGACCACTGCCACCATGTAGTTTTATACTTTCAAACGAAAACAGCATCCATCATTAGTAACCTCTGGGAACGGGAGAGGGCCAAACGGGTCTATCAGTCGTGAATTACATGATAATGGCGCCTCTGAAACCTTCCGCTTCAAAGAACCCTTTTGTTGCACGCCTAGCCGTTTAATGGTAGGCCCAAACGAAATGGACACAATGAAATTACCATCCACCGTTGAGTTCTCTTTACGAATACACAATAACACCGTCGCCTCATTCTTTGCTTTCGACTGTATCCATCACTTTACGCTTCCGGTAGAAACTCACAATCGAATCCACTGCTGATATGACTATGGACATAGACAACACGCGCTTCCAACATACCGCAACTGTAGAAGAAAACCGCGAAGCTGGAAGAACCTTTTCACTGCATAAGAGCAGTCCATCGCAGCGAAATCAGGATAAATAACGTCAGTTCGGGATACAAGTTCGCGGCATCTCTGGTTCTCGTCTCTGTCGGGAACCAGTACAAGGTTTTCAAAGCTTGCATGTGCTTACCCGACCAGCGATTAGCTCTTCACCTCTGGTAATAATCATGTGAAGCCTACAGGGACTAAACCTTAGAAATAACGTTCGAGTAAAAAGTCCCCCCAAGATATACCCAATGAGGTCAAATCCAGCGTTACATTCGTTTATTAAAAAAAGAAAGTAACTACCTATAATAATATTTTTTTTAAACGCTGCAAATCCCTGCACAACGGTTCATTATTTTGTACAGAAAACCCTTCTGTTACAGATCACAGCTCTCTGTATAGATAACCCGTAACATAATATAATACGTACTATTCTATACATATTATGTAGAGTGCAGACCCTCCGTAGGTTAGTACCTAACCCCGTACTCGTTACTAGGTACCTACCTAAATCCGAGTTAAATGTTGCTAAAATAGTTCTGTCGATGACAAGCAGTAACTAAAATGGCAAAAAGAAACGCAAATAATTAAGTTCTGAAGGAAAACTGCTGAGGTGGAGTGAAATACTTAGATGCCCCTTCTGCGTAGATCACTGTTTCCCTCGTGGTCAAGTATAATGAACCATTTGTGTAATAACTTGCCCATCAATAATACTTCAACGGTTGTTCAAGTTGCAAAAGTACCGATCAACAAAATCCAGCCCCTTCTTGGTAGATGAACCGTTGTGTAATAATTTACCGTTGAGTAATAATTTACAGTAGTGTAATTGTAGTGATTGAGGAGGAGAACAGACGAGTCGATCGCTTGATTGAGAATGGTTGGTTTATTGGTGGCACTCGGCTCTTTTATATCCCCCTGACATGATCAGAGGGGGGTCGGGGGGTCCCCACTCTGAGAGAATACATGTCTACACATAGTGTAGGTTGTGGAGGAGCAGCCGATCACAACAGTAATAATTTACCGTTGTGTAATAATTTACCGTTGTGTAATAATTTATCATTGTGTGATAATTTACCGCTGTGTAATAATTTACTGTTGTGTAATAATATACCGTTGTGTAATAATTTTACCGTTGTGTAATAATTTTCCCATCAATAATACTTCAAAATTTGCCCAAGTTTCAGAAGTACCTACCAACAAAATCCAATAGTCACCACTTATCAAATGAAATAATATCACAGAACAACCAACTCGATACAGCCATCCGTAATTATAATCAGGTGCTCCGTAGCGATGATACTTATCTGGGCTGGATTTATACCGTTTGGGTCACGATCATGTTGACGAAGGTTTTCGACGCAAACGAACGGCTGGTCGTACAATGCTCCGGGTGGTCTATAAAAATTCTTTAGTTCAAGACCAATTTAAAAACGTAAATAAAAGTACCCTTCTATTGGTCGTTTTCGAACTACGGTGTTCTAAAAATGTCAACCCTTATTTTTCACCCCTTAGAGATGACTGACAGTAGCGCCGAGCTTCGAGGACCAACTAGACCCCAAACGGAACCTATAACCCGAATTTCATCAATTTTCTTCATGGTAACTAAGAAAAGTGGCCCGTACGGCGGATAGACAGAAATATTTTTATTGCATTTTCGGATTCTACATACCTACCTTGAAACGTAAACCATCAAATTTTGAGGGGGGGGGTTAGAATTTTTTTTTTTTTTTTCATGCTCGATTCCAATGGTTCATTATTGAAAATATTAAACCAAAATCAGTAACTGTGGTGTTGAATTTTTAGGAAACAAAAGAAGAAGCCATTTTGAAGATGGCCGTCTAACTTCTCACGGTTGCTCCTAAAAGTAGGGATACCTTCTGCAGGACCATATTGTACTCAACCGCGATCAGGTTAGGAGGGTGGCTTACATTGGAGGAGAGAGAACTAGAGCATGTAAACTAAGTGAAATTTCCCTACATTAAAAAATTTACGTAGTATGGCAGTGAAGGAATTTTGGATGGTTCGGAAACATGAAAGGGGTTTTGTCCAGATCGTTTATTTGGCCGATCCACTGTTTATTTGGCCGCCCGAAAGAGCAGGGAGAAAATTAAATACTTCGACGAGTAAATTGAGGATAAATAAACTTGACGAGCCCAAGTGACGGATGGTTCGTAGCGGCAGCCGGTTTGATATACTGCGGGTGCCCGGTAGTGAGAACATGACGGTATTGGCCGGTACGGGGGGGTGCCGGCAGCTGACAATGACAGATTCCTCCCGCGAACGATTCGTTCCAGGGGGAGCCACAGATGAAACGTTCAACGTAATAAATGGTTTTTTTCCCAACGCCTACTACAAAGAGATTTGGATAACTACGGTACCCACTCATTTGACGGCCCTTTTACCGAATTTTCAAATATAAATGTTCAAATATTTTTGCTTCCTCACTACTGAAGGCGGGAATCCTTGGATTCGTGATTGAGTAAAAAAAAATTGATGTCCTCCAAAATAAAAATTTCCACAACCATTTTGCGTTTCAGACATCGAGGAACATTTCTGGTTCCGTGTCCGTCTGTCTGCCTATCTGTCTGTCTGTCTGTGGTAATTCCTTGTAACGCCCATAACTACCCGACATAATGGTCGAAATGGGCTGAAATTTGGAGGGTAGGTGCGGGTTGGGTCACAGATGGTCCCGTAAAAAAAATCACTGAGAAAGTACTGTAACTTTCGTCTGCGCACACGCAAACGTGAAATAAGTACTTGAAAGGCCCTTAACAACCCTAAATATCGTTGAAATTAGTTCAAACTTGGAGGGTCGATCAGGAATAATAATTTGATAGTTCCAAATTAATTTCATTGGAATCGTTATGTAGTTGTCGTCTGCGCATGCGTGAACATGAAATGTTGACCGTTTCATTGTAACGCTTCCAACTACGCGAAAAATAGTCGTAGTGAGCTGCAATTTTGAGGGTACACGCGGGTTTGATCCAAATGGTCCCATTCCAAAATCATGGAAATCGTTCCGTCTGCGCATGCGCAAACATGAAATACTTGAAACGCCCGTAACTACCTAAAATATCGCTGAAATGAGTTCAGATTTGGAGGGTCGACCAGGAATAACACTTTGATAATGGTATATAAATTTCATTCGTCTGCGCATGCGCGAACATGAAATGTTGACAGTTTCCTTGTAACGCTTCTAACTGTGCGAACAATAGTTGTAAAGAGCTGAAATTTTGAGGGTACCCGCGGGTTGGATCGCAGATGGTCCCGTATACAAAATCAACCTACCCAACTATCCTATACGTTCATGTGATTCAAGTGAGGAAGCTTACTGCCTACTCGAATTGGCAGACGTTTTTAGTTATTATCAACGAAATTATCGACAACGCTCGAGCTGGTTGCTCGGTTTCATGGGATGGCCGCCAACTAGGTGCAATTATGAGTTGAAATTAAGAGTTAACGGGAATAGGAAAAATGCAGAGCGAATTACTCTCGGGTGGGCCTTTGGTTTTCCTGGCCATCGCAGACCTTTCAGTCGCTGATTACTACGTTTACTCCACTCAGAATGAACTGACATAATTTGTGCGCGTTTTTAAAGTAACGACTGCCTTTGATGTTCTATGAGCACTGACGGTTTTTATCTAGCCAAAAAAGGGTGAAAAACAACTTGAAATTTCATTCCAATCTTTCCGATATCACGCTAATGAAATTAGAGATGGAGCCAATATACTTCTTTCCTTTCCAGTCTACAAAATACATTTATAGATTATGAACCGTGGCTTTTGGTTTATTATTCTGTTAATAGTTACACCTATGTATTCGCTCAGCAAAAAAAACTTCATAGCACCTCCTCAAACTTTGTTCTTTTACGTTTCAAGGTGCGTAGATTTCAAAAATGCAATGTCCGTTCGCCGTATCATACATATCTATTCCAATATCTGTCTAAAAAATTCGTTCTTTTGCAGACAGGCTCCATTTGGGCCCGAGTTGTGTCCTGAAACTTTGAAGCCCTATCGTTATATACTCAGGGGTGTTATTAGTGAAAATGGGTATTAAAATAGGCATTTTTTGTGTTTCAGTAACACGAGCTATTGAGGTATCGTTTTCCATGTTTTTTAGGGCGAGAAGACCGAATATAAAGTCGATTTTGACCAAAGAGTGGAGAACTGAGGTTGTAACGATTAACCTTCGCTCCCGAAATTCTTTTTTTATGAGGCAAAAACCTGGGAAATTGTCTGAAATCATCATAAATTTGTATAATAACACTCGAAGTAGTATTCGCAGGTTATTCAAGACAATTAAATATCAATAATCAAAGATAATCAGTAAAAAACCGCTGCAAAGCCCTTGTCACTTGGGTTTATTATTCTACTGGACATACGTACAGAAATATTGCTGTTCATTTACCTATTGTTTCTTTCATGCGCAATAATTGAAAAACATTGATAGTGCCACTTGATTGTCTTGATTCACCTCTAATACTACTTCTAGTCTTATTATACAAATTTATGGTGAATTCAGACAATTTCCCAGGTTTTTGACTGATAAAAAATAAATTTCGGGTTTTACAACCTCAATTCTTCACTCTTAGATCAAAATCAACTTCATATTGGTCTTCGTGCCCTAAAAAACATGGAAAGTGATACCTCACAAGCTCGCGTTCACTAAAACCTCAAAAGAACCTCGAAGAACCCTATTTTTACACCAATCTTCACCCCTGGGTGTATTCCGATCGGGCTGTGGAGCTTTGAAGCACAAATAGGATCCAAATGTGTTCCCAAATGGGGACCCAAACTATGTGGGGAAATACGACAGTTTTATATCACATTTTAACATAAAGTCAAGGTTAAAATTACGTTAGAACCTCAATTTTCCACTCTTTGGTCAAAATCGACTTCATATTCGATCTTCTCGTCCTAAAAAACATGGAAAACGATACCTCAAAAGCTCATGTTACTCAGACAAAAAAAATACCTATTTTTTACCCATAACACCCCTCGTATATTCCGATCGGGCTGCAATTCGGGACACAACTAGGGCCCAAATGGAGCCTGTTCGCGAAAGAACGAATTTTTTAGACCAAAATTAGAGTAGATACGCGTGATACGGCGTACGGACATTGCATTTTCTGAATCTACGCACCTTAAAACGTAAAAGAAAAAATTTTGAGGGGGTGTTATAACAATTTTTTGCTGAGCGATTGCATAGACGTTATTATTCACAGAATAATAAACCAAAAAGGGGTAAGAAAAGAGCCTAGGTCGTGTTTTTGGGGGGCCAAAATCGGTGAAAACCATCTCAAATAACTATTTCAATTATTGCGCATGAAAGAAACAATAAAATGAACAACATTTCTGTAGGTATGTCCAATAGAATAATAAACCCAAGTGACAAGGACTTTGCAGCGTTTTTTTTTTCTGACACTTTGCCACTCTCACGTTGCTATTATTATACACCTCTACTACATAATAAATTATACAAATTCATAATGAGTGATAACGATCATTATGAGTGGCAGCAGTATGTATCAATAGATAGTTTAGCAACAGGGTTTGAAAATTATTATTTAATGGCTCAAAATGCACTAGGAACTAATCATTTGGTACTTAGCATTTACTTCGTACCTAGCATGTAAGGTACTTAGTTAGTACTAAATGTAATTAGCCTGTACTAAGAACTTTTCCTCAGACTAATAAAAAAAAACCACAGTCATGCAGCATGGCTATAAGAGCGAATTTTCGAAGTTTTCGGCATCTTCCTCCTCCGCCTAAAATTTTCTGAAAATTAATTTTCGGCCAATGTTTTCCCAACTTGATACCAAACAAAATTAAAACAGGAGTAGTTTTACGCAAAGTAAAATTTGGGGTGGAAGGAGGGGGAGGGGGAAATCAAAAATGTTTTGAATACCAGAAGAGTAGGTATTGGGTACGTAACCAATTTTTTGTTCCATTTTTTGCCGAGTAACACCTCGGTTTGTAGATTTTCCAACGCTGAACACGATGGTGAAGTCAGAATTGCGATATCCCATTCCGTTATCAGATTAGAGCAGACGAACCAGGAAGAACATCTCAAGAAATAACCACGTTCCTTCATCTTCAAAGTGCTCCAGTTTGAGAATGGAGTGAGATATCGCAATTCTGATTTCACCATCGTGTTCAGCGTACAAAAACCTTTAAAATGAGGTGTCACTTGTCAGACTTTTTCATTTTGGGAATTTATGGGTAATTTCCCCCCCCCCCCTAAAACTCCCCAAAACTCCCCCTTAGGGTGACCCGATTCTGCCCATCTTCGAACTTAGCCTGTCGATTGCCAAGACAGATTTTTCGTGCAAATTTGAACTTTTTATCTCAATTCTTTCGAGAGTTATCGTCTGGAATGACACATACATATATAAATATATATATAAATATATAAATACATATATATATAAATATATAAATATATATATATATATATATATATATATATATATATATATATATATATATACATATATATACACATATAATTTTTGGTGTCTTTCGGCAGGGAATTCAGGATGGTCTGAAACGGATTTTGGTATAAAAATCTTTCGGAAATTTGAGTTTTAAAAATTTTGGACCGAGAACAATAGCTTCCTTTTCTTCGAAAATTCGCTAAAAACCATTCCCATCAAACCTAAATTCTTTTGTTGCACCTACCTTTGCACAACGAAATACAGCATCAACCATAATATTTTCATCTGAGTTTACAATATGAAAGGTTATAATCAAAATCATTTTCCGCTGTAATGGTAAAATGGCGACTGGGGTCAGCTATGACAGTCATGCCGTCTCCACCAGGGCAGGTATTCTTATAAGGTGAAACATGGCAAGCTAATAGCATTCAACATTAATATTCGCACGAATCTCAAATCGCCAATCGTGGGAAGTTATTAGCAAAATGAGGGCTCTAACTGGAACGGAAGGTGATTACCTCTAAACCGGTCAGACAAACAATCCATATTCATACCGGGTTGACTACAGTCGAAACGCGCGACTGAAAAAACGAAAAAACAGTCCGTTTCAAAATTCGAACGCTTCAGTGTTCCACTATGAAAACTGTTTGTAAATAATATTGAAAGAAAACAATCCCCCCGGATTCGCGGTTTCAATCACATGGGCGGGGGGAGAGGCAGATAGGGTTATGACGCTATTGTGCCAGAATGCGTGTGCGTTGGAAATCACCAGGGTGTGAGATGGAAATGTAATTTAAGCTGGGACTCGACGGATATGTGGCGGTGGGGGTCAGCTGCAGAGATGAAAACGAAGGACTCCGGTGATGGTGGCGGGAGAAGGGGAATCTGATTGGGTTAAGCCCATTGATCCGTCTGTTCGCTATAGAAAAAGGCCTTTTCACGGTTGGGAGGTTGAAAAAGCGTCGAAAAAAAGGAAGTGAAATTCTAAAAGCGATTTTTTGAAGGGCTCTGACAGGATCCAGTAGAGTCAAGATAACCCCCAACGTTCACTTGTACCATCCAAATACGTCGAAATCCTCGATTTTATTGCCATTACGGATGCGAATTCATGAAAATGAAACATAGGACAGTTGAGGGGTCTAAAAGCAAAACCGGCAATGTCCACTTTTCTGCGAAAATGGTTTTTTTGACGTCATTGTGGCCTTTACTTCATTCTCGATAAGAATATAAGCTATTCTGTGGTAAAAATAGATCAGATGGCGATAAATTTGGCTTCAAAAACGAGGCTTAGGGCCACTTTCACCAAACTGCCTCTAATGTCTGATTAACCTAACGAAATCGTAACGGGAACATGCAGGTTAACCGGGGCGTCAGAGATTTACATTTCACCACACTAATCAGGGCATCAGTTTGATGTCGGCGTCAATTTGATGGCGGCGTTAAGGATTCGTCAAGTTAACGATGCAGTGTTGCCCGCCAACGGTTTTTGTGTCCGTTTTCGACGAAACGATGCCTCATCGGGACAGTAAACGGGTGAAACGACATCAAAATCAAAACACTTTGTAGGTACTCGCGAACGACTTCCGACTATGACATACGAATGCCGTCGCCTTTCAACTCAAACTCAAAATAGGACTTCACGGCACAAAACGTAAGTGAAATTTCAGAGGTTTCTTTTCAATATCCTACCAAGCACTGCTGGCAATGCGTTCATGTATGCTTACATGTAGTATCTAAGTACTAAGTACGTGTATTATCTGGAGGATCTGACAAGAATCAGAACGCAAACTAACATGTAATATCCTTTATAGTACATGTACCACCACAATTATACACAATTTTAGGGAAATATAACTTGATATTAACCTTAACGTGACCACTTTGCCAGCGCACCCCAAAATTGGTCAGCTTCTGCTGTGTAACTCTTATGCCGTTTTTGAAAATAATATGAAACAATACAATCTCAATTTTCAGTTGGTATTTTATATCCAAGGTATCTATTTCTGAAGTGGTCTTGGTTGTTCCAGGAATGGAAAAAATATGCTCCTAGAAAACCGTGGGCCCCCACTTCTGCGAACAGAAAAAACTTATTCGTTACGATGTTTTGATGTATCGGTTGTGAGGTTATTTTGGTTGCTGTACTTCCTTTTTTGAAATACAATAAATTTTGTTCTGTTAATAAATAAGCATTATTATCTACGACAGAGGTGCTCCTTGTTAAGTATAACTTCCTCCCCTTTTGATTTATTATTCTGTGAACAATACACCTTTGTATTCGCTCAGCAAAAACATTTTTATAACACACCCTCAAAAGTTTTTCGTTTATTCAAAATTTGTGGAAACCTTAAAAAATGCTATTTTAATTATTGCACATGAAATAAACAATAAATGAACAGCCAACATTTCTGTAGGTCCAATAAAATAAATAAACACGTTCATTTGACCTCATATAGGGAAGGTATGTTGGAATGTAATAACTACTCACTAGGTAGTAGATACATTATTTAAAAAAATTTATTGTACATCTACTCAAAGCATAATATATACATAGAAAGAACTATAATATGTATATAATATACATTATATACATGCTGCTAATCGTCCGTTAACCTCTTAATTGGTGGAGGGTCCACCAATTAACTTTAACGAAATCTTTAACGGGCACGTTATCCCTTCTCCTTAAAGTTTTGGTTATCTTGGGGGTGGTGAAAGGAAAATCGCTCTGATGTCCGATTAACCGAGGCCGTTAAAGTTAATCAGGTCGTTAAATAGCTGGTGAAAGAGGCCCTTAGTTGCAGAAGTGGCAATGTCCAACAGGTTATGACTTGCAAAACCGCCAATGTACATGACAACCAATCTGCTGAAAGTATTTTACTTACCCGCGCTCACTCCCGCGATGCGTTTCTGTTTTCTTTTGGTCCGCGCCTGTCTTGTGTGTTTTAATTTCGTAATTTTTCGGGGTTTCTGCGTGATCAATGAACCTTAATGTGATAGAAAGAGGCTGTGTTGGTGTCAACAGACTGAAATTGAGAGACGTTGACAACCTGCTCACAAAACATTTCGGTGAAAACTGGAGGAATCTCGAGAGCCTCCAGTTCTATAAGGCCATCATCGAACAACAAAGCCAACAACAAGTAGGGGGACAATATGAGGAGCCCGAAGAGATAATTATGGGTGAAGACGAAAGTGTCGATAATGAAGAACTTGAATCTTTAAGAGTTTAAATTTCCAACCAAGTGAATAACATCCAAAAGGACTTTTTTTAAATTGAATTAAAAACTTGATAAAAACTGCAAAATAAAAAAGTCTTGCGTTAGTCTACTGTCTGTTACGATGAATGACGTAGGTATAATTTTCAGGTACAAAAACGGCAATGTCCACTGAATTTGGGTGCAAAAGTGGCTAAGTCCTCAGGTTAGTTGCAAAAGTGGCAATGTCCAATTTTTTTTGCGATTATTTTTGTTTCTAAGGAAATCTCTTGGGTGAAAATTCTTTACACTAATAAGACGGTGTAGAAGTACCTCCTAAAAAATAAAAAAAGGTAGAATTTAAGTGTTTACTACTTGAAACAGAAAATCTGCTCTCCTGTAAAAATAGAAAAAGTCGACATTGCCGGTTTTGCATCTAGGCCCCTCAGTTAGAGGTAGAGAAATAGACGTCGAAATCCTAGATCTTACTGCCATTACATATGCGAATTCATGAAAATGTAACACAGTATAGTTAAAGGTAGGTAAAAAATGAAAAAAAAATCTTTTTTTTATCGCCTTAAAAAAACTGCACAATGTGACGAATAAAACGACGTATTGAAAACGTATTTTGGGTGCTCCTAAGTTCATGAAAAAAAAAAAATAATAATAAGTTGGGCTCTAGAACTGCCCGGCGCCGTAGGATGGGTTGTCCGCTTCGCGCAACATCATAGACATCACAAACAGAAAGTGGGTATAACAGCACATGGATACTCAAAAATTAGATAAGATCAGGTGATAATAACATCAGTGCAATGTTATTATTCTTCATTCATTCAACATCACATCCTCCATCATCATTGTATCGTGCAGGACACTGAAAGTTGTGTTGCGATGCGTGGAGGCAAGCTTTTCAGAAAAACTGCTCCCCTGAAAAACTACCTTTTTTCAACTTCGGGTATCGTTTTCCCAAGAACGGTTCATCGCAGCGTGGTGATCCAATAGAGGAATAAAAGAGCTTCAAATGAGTCAGATAGTTTTGTGAAATATGGCTTGGCTTATGTGGTACGTTTTTATGAATAACAAAAAATCGGTGACAAAAAAGCCACTTTTTGGTTCGCATGTAAAAAATGCTTTTTTTTATCATATCAAAAAACTATCCAACTTAATTGAAAAGAAAGACTATATGTACATGCTGTAAAAATTTGAACGAGATAGCACTGGTAGCAACCGAGGAAAAGGTACTTGAAAATCGTCAAATCGCCTATCTGTTTTGGTAGTTACCCACTACCCTTAAGAGGTACAGAAATTGACGGCTAAAGCTACGAATCTTCTTAAACCAAAAACCTATAAATCTTCCCTACAACTCTTCTCGGAGATGCGGTAAGATCTCAAATGTCAAACTGAAGAAATCCGCCCAACAAATGCCAATCAAAGAAGAATTCGTAAAATGACGAATGACTGGATGGTGTGTGGTCTTAGGAACCTGATGGTGCTTTGGAAAAGACCGCTCTACAGGTAGAGGTAGGAGGCCCATGGAAACTTGAAGATCGGTTGGCCAGGAATGGATAAGAAAAGTAAAACTTGGAGGGAGCCCTGCAGACAACAGCTGTTGATGAAATTCTATACCTAGTAAGTTAGTGATTCGAAATTATGTTAAACAGTAATTCCATCTGCCTTGATTTGTCAGAACCAAGATATCTCATGTTTGATTTCCACTAAATGCCCTTCGCCAACTCGCGTTAAAAGATCGGCGTTATTTTTTCGTATTTCCTCCGTCTGTAAGTTTGTTCGCTCGGCCAAACGGATCAGGCGAAACTTGGGAAATATCATTACGTCGGGAGTAGACAAACATGAAATATGACATCGGAATATCAAGAATTGGACCAGGGGAGGATGCAGTGGGGTTTACAGAATAGGGAGGGGGGAACTGCCTTATATTATAAAAATATCTATCGAAGTACCTAGATGATCCACTTTCAATTAAATTTGAAAAAACGTAAGGTATTTGGCGTTGGGAAATAACGCTCACTGAGGTAGCCTGATGTAAAATAATAATAATATTTAACAAAAAATAATATTTAAAACAATATTTAGCAAACAATAATATAAAATGGGTTAAAACGTGTGTTTAAATGTTTATTGAGCGACCAGATCTAGTCCCGTCAGCGCTAAAGGGAATTAAGTTAAAAAAACCACAGTCATGCAGCATGGCTATAAGAGCGAATTTTCGAAGTTTCGGCATCTTCCTCCTCCGCCTAAAATTTTCTGAAAATTAATTTTCGGCCAATGTTTTCCCAACTTGATACCATACAAAATTAAAACAGGAGTAGTTTTACGCAAAGTAAAATTTGGGGTGGAAGGGGGAGGAGGGGGAAATCAAAAATGTTTTGAATAACAGAAGAGTACCTAGGTATTGGATACGTAACAAATTTTTTGTTCCATTTTTTGCCGAGTAACACCTCGGTTTGAAGATTTTCCAACGCTGAACACGATGGTGAAGTCAGAATTGCGATATCCCATTCCGTTATCAGATTAGAGTAGACGAACCAGGAAGAACATCTCAAGAAATAACCACGTTCCTTCATCTTCAAAGTGCTCCAGTTTGAGAATGGAATGAGATATCGCAATTCTGATTTCACCATCGTGTTCAGCGTACAAAAACCTTTAAAATGAGGTGTCACTTGTCAGACTTTTTCATTTTGGGAATTTATGGGTAATTTTCCCCCCCTAAAACTCCCCAAAACTCCCCCTTAGGGTGACCCGATTCTGCCCATCTTCGAACTTAGCCTGTCGATTGCCAAGACAGATTTTTCATGCAAATTTGAACTTTTTATCTCAATTCTTTCGAGAGTTATCGTCTGGAATGACACATACATATATAAATATATATATAAATATATAAATATATATATATATATATATATATATATATATATATATATATATATATATATATATATATATATATATATATATATATATATATATATATATATATATATATATATATATATATATATATATATATATATATATATACATATAATTTTTGGTGTCTTTCGGCAGGGAATTCAGGATGGTCTGAAACGGATTTTGGTATAAAAATCTTTCGGAAATTCGAGTTTTAAAAATTTTGGACCGAGAACAATAGCTTCCTTTTCTCCGAAAATTCGCTAACTGATGGGATGAACGAGAAGGTAAACTGCGAATCGAATTGAGTTCGAAGAGGGTAATGGCTGTATACAAGGCTGTCTTATGCAAGTTGAAATGGGCGTAGCAGGCTGTTTGGTACTGGGGGAAACTATGGTGGTGATGAGAACTGGTGGCTACGACTCGTGATGGGGGAGTGGGCTCGTTTACCGAGCGGAGGCAGGTCTAACAGAATCAATTCAGAGCGATAATAATAAATTATTATCTGTGACGCTATGAGTCCTTGGAAAAAACGGAGTTTTATGGCTTCTGCGTAGGTACGTTCAAAATGATGTCACTGGTGGGCTAAAAATGTGTTTGTTTACCAGTCAGAAGATCGGCATTATCGCTGCATTATTCCTCGACCTCAACAATAATAGCCTATTGATGATAATCGACGATGTCGACGTTAATTTGAGGCTTCAAATTATTGGTGAGGTTGTGTCACGTGCATCCATACGTGAAACTGCTTTGGCATATGTGATGACACAGGAGAATTTAGCGTTTGCTTTACGAGATAAATTATGGGATCATTGAAACGGCATTTACAATATTAATACAACCATTAATAGACGAAGTGACGGCAATGATGACGGCGTAACAGTCTAAAAATAGCATGACTTTCGGCCGAAAAACAGTCTTTAGTAGGTAAGAATGTTACTTTTTTTTTTCAAAATTCAGTGAAGTGTCAATGGTTTTTGTCTACAAGTCTTCAAGTCAAAATTCAGTCAATGGTCTTTGTCTACAAAGCCAATGGTCTTTGTCCACAAGATCAAGTCCTGTAAAATTTCGAAAATGTAACTTCGACTGTTTTTTCGGCCGCGGTCTTCGACTGGAATTTAGCTTTTGGTTTATTATTTTCAATAATAAATAATAAATAAAATGCAATAATAAATCAAAAATGTTGCAAATTATTAAACAATAGTTTATTATTTACCTGTAGAACAGATGCCCCTTCTGCGTAGACCACAAGAGAGCCCTGAATCAAGTACTCGAGCCAGCCTGGCAATTACATTTTATAAATACGCGGTGGAACCAAAAATTGTATCATTAATTATTTGTTGTTATTCATGAAGCGTAACGTTTGTTCTAATTAAATTAAAAATAACTACGTTTTATTTTGTAATGATCGTTGAAACCCTAGCATCAGCAGTGGGAACAGGGTGACTGAAGTACCTACCTCAACCCATGCATACTGGCTCTGTTGAAGAAACTAAGGTTAAGCTAGCTTTAAAATAAGAAAACAGTCGTTGATAAACGCTTGCATACGAGTCTGCAACGCATTGGGACATTTTCATGTCTTTCCCCTCCTTCCTTCTCACCTACCAAATTAGGTAGGTACCTAATTATAAAGTCGCAATCTAAGTTGTAGTGTTGATCATAAAAGAATTGGTAATTAGTCTTACGACAACGGACTGCAGGTTGTATAAAACGTACAAATAATAAAACGGCGGACGGACAGAAATTGTTGGTTTGTTATTTTGAATAATAAACCTTTGGAATCGAGCATGACAAAAATAACAATTTAACCCCCCCCCCCCCCCCACCGTAAAATTTGATAGTTTCCGATTCAGGGTACATAGAATCCGAAAATTTAATAAAAAACCAACAATTTCTGTCCGTCCGCCGTTTTATTATTTTATTTGTTTTATTACGGGAGAACGATCAACACTACAACTTAGATTGCGACTTTATAATTAGGTACCTACCTACCTAATGTGGTAGGTGAGAAGGAAGGAGGGGAAAGACATGAAAATGTCCCAATGCGTTGCAGACTCGTATGCAAGTTTTGATAATTAAATTCAATATAAGGTCGAATCCATGGGCTTTGTTTGAAACGTACAACCTCATGCACCTGTATGATCTCAACACCTAAGCTAGCCAAAAGTTGTAACAATCTATAATGAACAACAAAATGTGGCTGTTTTTCGAGCGTTCCTACCAGTTTTTTACACTTTGAGCCTGGGATTAGCTTGTGGTTAATTACTGGGGGAAAATCATTGAATGTCTCGTGTAGATGGGGGGTGTAACTAAACTAACATTGGCTAAATATCCATAAGGGGATTCATCACTTATGCTAAGGAGGTCAACAGCCGTTGGTGGAATATACTCAAAATCTGATATCGGCAAATAATTTTTCATACAGTGAGCATAGAGACCATTTGCATCTATATAACATAATTCATACAATTCATCGGTGCTAGCGTGTCTAAGGGAAGCAGCACAGTACCCGCCACGAATTGATTGTTCAAAAAGGCTGTAAATACTGTCATCGGTTATTAATTGGATTTCCACGCCGGTTAGGCTAAGCATTGCTTGTTGTGCGATGCCGGGTAAGGAATATAAATGGAATGGATCGAGTCGATATTCTGATGCTAACATTTCCGAGCGAAAGTTTTGGAAAAACTCTGCTAATAGTAATACGTCAGATGTTAGATAAAGGTCAGCCAACTGCCCCAATGTTTTAACACCAAATGTGTCCCATATTAGCTTGACCCTATCGTACTTTTCCTGTGTGATGTCCTGTTCGTACAGCTCTGAAAAGAAATTTTCTTTGGAAGGTAGAGTGGTTTCGGCAAGTTTCAATATATTGTCCAAATAGTCGTAGCAAAATGTTGATTTTTTCGATAGTAGTTCAATGTGGAGAGGGTCGGATTCGTGTTGACAATATAAATTATTGAGAATGATCACCTGTGTGTAAACAATTTTATTTAAACAATCACGCTCATACCGCAGCTTGTCGGCCACGCACTCCGCAGTGGTTAACTTAATATGGTTAGGTAAATCGAGAGCTATCCAACGAGTGGTGAACGATTTTTGTACGATGATAACTGGCGAAGATAAAGTTCCGTAGCAACGAATCGGTTGTAAGCGAAAATCATCAGAAATATATAACGTAACGGTATTTCGTCACCCAATTTCGTCACTAACGATTTTGGTTTATTATTTTCAATAATGAACCATTGGAATCGAGCATGAAAAAAAAAATTCTTACCCCCCCTCAAAATTTGATGGTTTACGTTTCAAGGTATGTAGAATCCAAAACTGCAATAAAAATATTTCTGTCTGTCCGCCGTACGCCGTACGCCGTACGCCGTACGCCGTACGGGCCACTTTTCTTAGTTACCATGAACAAAAATTGATGAAATTCGGGTTATAGGTTCCGTTCGGCGTCTAGTTGGTCCTCGAAGCTCGACGTTACTGTGAGTCATCTCTAAGGGGTTCAAAATAGGGGTTGAAATTTTCAAAACGCCTATACAATTTTTTTACGTAAATATTTTTACGGTTTTAAATAGTTCTTGAACTTGCGAGTTTTTTAAGACCATCCGGAGCATCGTACGTCCAGCCGTTCGTTCACAGTAAGGCCCCGAAGTTTGCACCGACAGGCATTTTCGACTCCAGTGTGAATGAAATTGTATACAATCCAAACCAAATCTCGTAACCAGAGACGCGCCCACAATAGGAATTTGTGAATACGGCCAATCATTGGTAGGGATCACCTGATTATATTGGCGGAGTATGAAGTCGAGTTGGTTGTTCTGTGATATTATTTAATTTGAAAAATGATGGCTCTATTGGAGTTTGTTGGTAGGTAGTGAAACTTGAACAAACGTTGAAGTATTATTGATGGGTAAATTATTACTACGGTAAATCATTACTCAACGGTAAATTATTACACAACGGTTCATTATACCATCTACGTAGAAGGGGCTGGAGTTTGTTGGTAGGTACTTTTGCAACTTTTTTCACTCCTCATCAACAATTTCTTTTCAGAACTTCATTATGTGTGTTTCTTTTTGTTAGGTACTGTTTGTCATCGGCAGAATTATTTTAGCAACATCTAACTCGTGATTTAGGTAGGTACCTAGTAACGAGTACGGGGTTAGGTACTAACCTACGGAGGGTCTGCGATCTACATAATATGTGTAGAATAGTACATATCATATTATATAGACGGGTTATCTATACATAGAGCTGTGATCTGTAACAGAAGGGTATTCTATACAAAATAATAAACCGTTGTGCAGGGATTTGCAGCGTTTTTAGGTTGTGTGCCACGGCAAAGACATGAAAATGTCAAAAAGTACCTATCAACAAAATCCCAAATAACCATCATTCATCAAATTAAATAGGTACATCTCGGAACAACCAACTCGGAACTCGATTTCGATTTCACAGGATCAGGATTCAGCCATACGTGAATATAATCAGGTGTTCCCTACCAACTGTATATCGAATATTTACTAGGGAACCTATGGCTTTATGAAATCGAGTTGGTTATTCCGTGATGTTATTTCATTTGAAGAATGATGGTTTTTTTAAATTTTGTTGATAGGTACTTTGCCAACTTGAACAAACGTTAATAATATGCTTCATGCAAAACACCAGCCGGCTTCTGTACTCGATTTAGGGCTTTCCTGGGGGAACACCAGTGTTGGTATTGACCACAGAAAACTGTGATCCACGCAGAAGGGGCATCTATAATACAGGCAAATCATCGCATAATAATTTGTAGCGTTTTTCTTGTGGAAGGGTGGGATATTGTAGACAAACCATGCACCATCAATATCGTGGTTACGTATGAGCGAATGGTGGGGAATGGGGTGGTTTGTATAGAGCATAGAGGATGGTTATAGAGCTCTAGTGGGTACCTTTACATTTATCGTGGGACTATTGCAGATACTAGATAAATTATAGATACAGGGATTAAACGAGGAATCAGTACTTACCAAAGCTTGGTTCACATAAGTTTAGCTCTTACCTGTAAATAATAAATAAATATTAGAGTGAAAGTAGACCGGAAATGACACAAAGTGATATGGTCGCGATAAAAACGTTCGATGTTCACCATTTTGCACACTCGATTAGGTGTGTAAACAAGAATGACGATTGTTTAAGGTTATTATGCTATTATAAAACATCAATAAATAATTATTATGTGCGTCAGAAGTGGTCATTTTCGGCATCACAATTCTCCTATACTCCGCATACCTAAGCACTTCGCGGGATGAATCATACCAGTATACTATGGAGGAACGAAGGGAATTCACTTCAATTCATTTTAGGCGTTCCATGTAAATGGGCCTGACCACATTCAAGTACGTACCACATGAACTGACAAGATGATTCAAAGCTGTGAGTAAAAATAATCATACACAAATAGACAAATAGTTACACGGTAATAATACCCCATAACACTCACGCACACGACAACCCTTGTGTGGTTCAAATAAGAATGAGGTTTACGATCTTATTTATATGCGTCCTAACCTGCTTGGAATTTCACGGGATAACTTCCGCAGCTGTTGCATAGCCCCCGGTTGAGTGTTGTTCCGCGCACCTACAGTTCACCTCTTCATGCCAGTCTATGAATAAACTTTCTCGTTATAAACTTTGGCACATCACCTCACGGCCTCCGTTTCAACCTCGACAGATGAATTCAAGGTGGGCTCCGTGTAGCGCCCCAACAACAAACAACCCAACTCCTCTTATCGACCCGCCCGGGATTTTACTTTTCTTGATGGACCCCGCAGATTCCGTAACTGAGATGTGCGAAACCAAAAATACTGTTGCTATGTAGTAGGTGCACAGGTACCCAATGATACAAAGCCAGTATGCATAAAACATATCCGATGTCCGTGCATCCCTCGGTTCCGTTGTAGTGGAGCGGAAGGCGCAGGAGATAGGTATTATGAATTTGAGCCCTTTACGTCGATCTACGTCCTTGGTTGAGCTTTTACAAGAGCATAGCATCAGTAACCTGCCTCCTATTCATCTGAATTTCTTTCCTCCCTACTTTTGGTTAACTACCTAATAATTTTTAATGAGAAAAAAAATTAGATACCTAAGCAAAAAAAATTAACCCTCCTCAAAATTTACGAGTTGCGTTTCAGGGTATGTAGAATTGGATAATGGAAAACTTGTGTTCGTGTGTGACCCTCCTTTCCACGACTAATAAAAAATGATGAAGTAAGTACCAAGTAAATACAAAGAGCATCTAATTTTTAATGAAAAAAAAAAAAAAACGCTCCAAATCCCTGCACAACGGTTTATTATTTTGTACAGAATATCCTTCTGTTCAGACCACAGCTCTCTGTCTAGATAATCCGTCTATATAATATGTACTAGTCTATAGGTTAGTACCTAACCCCGTACTCGTTACTAGGTACCTATCTAAATCACGAGTTAAATGTTGCTAAAATAATTCTGTCGATGACAAGCAGTAACTACAACGGCAAAAAGAAACGCAAATAATGAGGTTCTGAAAGAAAATTGTTGATATGGAGTGAAATGGATGCCCCTTCTGCGTAGATCACTGTTTTCTGTGGTCAATACCTACCCTCGTGGTCAAGTATAATGAACCGTTGTGTAATAACTTGCCCATCAATAATACTTCAACGGTTGGTCAAGATGCAAATGTACTGATCAACAAAATCCAGCCCCTTCTTGGTAGATGAACCGTTGCGTAATAATTTACCGTTCTGTAATAATTTACCGTTGTGTAATAATTTACCTAACAATAATACTTCAACGTTTGTTCAAGTTTCAGAAGTACCTACCAACAACACTTATCAAATGAAACAGTATCGCAGAACAACCAACTCGACTTCATACAGCCATACTTGATTATAATCAGGTGCTCCCTACAGATGATATCCGGGCCGGATTTATAGGTACCGTTTGATTCACGGTCGTGTTGACGAAGCTCTTTGGTGCACAAGAACGGCTGGACGTACAATGCTCCGGGTGGTCTCAAAAAATTGTTTAGCTCAAGTCGAATTTAATAACGGGAAAAAACCATACCCTTCTATCGAAAGTTTTCGAGCTTCGGCGTTCTGGAAATGTCAACCCCTATTTTCAACCACTTAGAGATGACTCAAAGTAACGCCGAGCTTCGAGGACCAACTAGACCCCGAACGGAACCTATAACCCGAATTTCATCAATTTTTTTTTCATGGTAACTAAGAAAAGTTGCCAGCACGGCGTACGACAGAAATTTTTTTGTTGCATTTTCGAATTCTACGTACCTTGAAACGTAAACCATCAAGATTTGAGAGGGGGAGGGGGGTTTAGATTTTTTTTTTTCATTTTCGATTCCAACAGTTTATTATTGAAAATAATAAACCCAAAAAAGAAAAAAAATTGATGGGTACTACCTAAGCAAAAAAATTAACCCCCTCAAAATTTTATGGGTTACCTACGTTTCAGGGTACGTAGAATCGGAAAATGGAAAACTTGTGTTTGCATGTGGCCCTCCATTCCACCAAACAATAAACAATAAAGTAAGTACCAAGGTAAATAGAAAGAGCATCTTAGAAGTGACCGAGAACATATTAGGAATGTTTTCGAATTCTCTTCTTCAGGCAAAACAAATTCTACTTGTAGATATATTCATGAATTTATGATTCGATGAGCTGAATATCACTCCCATGACATTCTAACCAACTCAACATGGATCATGCGAGTATGTGCCGACCATGAATTTTTAGGGGAACTTGGTAGGTATCTGTGTGTAGGTTGCTTCCAGTGAAATGTCGGACATTGTCTTTGAAATGAAATATCTACAAATGAAAATATCTACAAATAAAATACCTTGTGTGTAGTCTATCGAATGGTGGACAGCGTCGGAGTTCCAAAAAATAGGTGAGTTCGGAGGAATGTCACTAATTCTATACAGCTTTGAATAATGAGATGTCACGTCAGGTCAATGATCTTCCTGGTTCAACTAGAATCCATTGTGTGAGGTCCTTTAGAACGAAAGCACGTTTGTGACGATCACAGAAAACCTCAGGACGCGTGACGATGCAGGGGACCGGCCTCATTAGACCTATTTAAAAATATTATCAAGGCCCGCTGGGGTTTTATGCTTATACGAGCGACGGGAGTAAAATGATTTACAAATAACGTACATTAATGCAAGAAAGGGGTTGACTTGTATCCGCGGCATTGTTGCTCTGATAAATTAACGGACAGCGGCGGTCGGACTTCAGCAGGAAATAATTATTTGGTAGACGACTCAGCTCGGAGATGATTAATGAATAGCAGAGAGTAATATCCCATTATTATAGAAACGGAGATGCTCGAGTTAACAAACTACAATGAAAATGTATGCCGAACTAACGACTCCAGCTCAGTGGGTCCTTATCCAACAAGACACTCATCCCGCTAACGGCACACTGAACATCACCAACTTCTTGCGGATCCGGCTGCTTAACGAGCGAAATCCGTACCATGCCATTATACAATATTATGCAAGGAATTCAGTTTTGCGCCACGCACAGATCCATCCTCCGAATTTCAGCTAATTATGACCAGTCTTCCATGGAGTTCTACGCGTTGGGAGGACCATAGATATATATATATAAACCTGAATACGCAAATGAAGGGACCAAGAACGAGCCTCCTCCCTGGGGGACTGGCGACCCTGTGTTACCCTAATGAATCGGCGTATTTGGATTGGCTTATGGGAGCCAAGAAAGGCAAAATTATCAATATAAATGTTTGAAATTGTCATTTTACATAATAATATATTATTGATCATTAAAGGTAATCGTAGGGTTTTCAATATTGATTGTGGTGTTAAAAACAACGAACGAAATCGAGTGAAACTACCGAATATAATCTCAAATAAGTTTTTCTTTCAGATTTCTTCACTTTCTTTCGTGATGAGGGTTTAGAAAATAGAAGCGCTTGTATTTTCTAAGGATGGATTTTTATTACAAAAATGAAAAAACCCTGCAAAGTCCCCTTGTCACATGGGTTTATTATTCTACTGGTCACGCCTACAGAATTTTCGGCTATTCATTTATTGTTTCTTTCATGTGCAATAATTAAAATAGCTATTTCTGATAGTTTCTCCAAAACACGAATTGGGTACGCTTTTTTTCTTTCTTCAAATTATCTTTGATCATTAGTAGTGCCAATTAATCGTCTTGATCCACGTGTTGACAGTTTTTCTAGTGTCATTATACAAGTTGATGGTGATTTCAGACGATTTCCTCATAAAAAATCAATTTTGGAAGCTTAACCTTCGTTACAACCTCAATTTTCTCTTTGGTCAAAATCGACTTCATATTCGGTCTTCTCGTCCCCAAAAACATGGAAAACGATACCTCAAAAGCTCATGTTACTAACATGTTACTAAAGCACAAAAATTACCTATTTTTATACACATTTTCACTCATAACACCCCTGGGTATATTCCGATCGGGCTGCAAAGTTTCGGGACACAACTGGGACCCAAATGGAGCATGGGTGCGAAAGAACGACTTTTTTAGACCGAAAATGAAGCCGGTATAAGTTATACGGCGGACGGCGTACGGCGGACGGCGTACGGCGGACGGACATTGCGTTTTTGGAATCTGCGCACCTTGAAACGGAAAAGAAAAAAATTTTGAGAGGGTGTTATAAAAATTGTTTGCTGAGGGAATACATAGGTGTATTATTCACAGAATAATAAACCAACATGACTAGCATAATAGGTAAAATTAAAATGAACAATGACTAGCCTAGAACAACCCTAGCTGTGACAACCCTGACATGTTTTTATGACAGCATACTACTTACTGCTATATAATGACTGATATACGTATTACTAGAATATAGATACACTTCTTCCTACTAAACACGATTAAATACTGAATAAAAAAATTGTGTCAAACATGATTAAGTAATATAATTTTATTCAATTCTTGTGAAGTAATTTTAGCTAATGTAATGGGCCCCTTGAATTTTCGGCCAAATGGGTCTCTACTGTTCAAAAAAAAAAAATAAAAAAATAAAAAATGAATAAAACAATTTGTATTGTTCTACAGCCAGGTGAAAGGCCCTTTACGGCTTAAAGACTCCAAAGGATCAGCTACACGCGCATTAATTTACGCAGCAATTTTTACATTCATTTTTCTATTTCGACAGAAAACGTGTTTGTCTGATAAACGTAAGGTTTAATTCACTTTCCTGAAAGTTATCCACTTTGATCCCCTTTTTTCACGACCACATAGCTATATATACCTGGGGTACTTATACCTGCCTATGGGTTTTCAATCAAAAAATTGGTTTGTGGCAGCTTTGGAGGTATTAGTATGCTACTAAGAGCCGCGTTCTAAGCACCGTTCACCAGCCAGCGTTCTTGCGCCTCTAGCGTTCGCCGGCCGGTGGAGATTCCCCAAGGTGGAGGCTCGCTAAACCCACCTTTCTCCCTACGGTAGTTGCTTATCCACGTATATAAATATATATCTATGGGTAGGGCACACAGTAGGGCAGACCGGGGCAGGCCCATCGAATTAAAAGGGCACGGGTTACAGATTTCAATTCAATAAGCAGACCTAATTTGTTCAAAAAGGTTTAAGCAAAACGTGAGTGGAAAATTTGATTTTAGAGAATATTTATTTCCTCACAAAAGTAGCCGACCAAGTGGCAAACCATGGACGACATGAGAGTAAGTAATAGATATCCAGGGTACCCCTAAAATAGAGGTTGTTGCCTTTTTCATTCTATCAACCAGAAATATGAGTATAAAGGAACGTGCATTGATATAGTTAAGAGCATGTATGAAAACACATTACAGTAACAGGATCGAATATAAATTTATTATACCTAATTAAACTGTGTGAATCGAACTGGTTCATACAAACTACAACTATTCGCTATTCAAGCAGCAGGTGTTGTGAAACGTCAACTCCCATCTATGTCGTTATGCGAGTCTTTCCAGTCTGAGAGATCTTAGAAAAAGAAAGCCTTCACCTACAAACGGCCTCCATTGTCCTGGATTTTTTCCTCCTCTGATCAGTGTCTCAGCTCGTTATCTAGGAATGGCGGGTCACAAATAGCTCTCGTACTTACAGACAGTACTTGCCAACCTAGTTCTTGCCCTCGGAGATTCTTTTCTTCTGACCTTAGTTTCAAGTACCTACCGGAACAGTTAAATTGCTTGAATTATGGTTCTAACGGAAAACTACAAACTAAGTTGATTTTCTTCATAAACACAGATTCGTCACAGAGGAACCGCATGGACTAGAGGGCGAGTATGAAACTGACGACCAAGTCAGCTAAACGTGTTCATATGTTTCGACGAAAGGATTACAGAAAATAGAACCCAAGAAAAGGTCCCATGTCCATGTAATGGATACTACGGTAGTCCCCATCCATCCATGAAACAATCCATACATTTCTCTGAGAATCCGCCAAAAGAAACAGCGTGTCGAGGATTATTAGATCGAATAACAAATAAGACGATGTAACGATTATCAATATGTTCGATTTGGCAGGCGTGAGAGGAATCAACGAACCGATTCAAAGCAAACGTATTTAAATCCGCGTATCTTGTTGATGGTAAAGACTGACCAAACGTTTGCACTGAAGGAAACAACTTTTTCACCGTTTTACTGTTGGTTCATCTTTTACTTTTTTTAAAGGGATACAACTAGTTACAACTCTTTTCAATCAATGATCACGTCCTGCTCCCAATTTCGTTGAAATGTACTTGTAACACCGTTTCTTAAGGTATAAATTTATAGGTATGTATATTATATATTTTTGGTTTTGTATTGGTCTCAGTATTAGGAGGCATTACTCTGTCCCACCTACGAGGGGAAAAATAATTTTAAAAAACTAACAATAATAATTATAGGTAAATTAGGCATGGAAAAAAAGGAAAGTGTATTACATACCTCATTTATTAGATCTTATTCGATAAATTAGTTTATTTGCCCAGATAAATGTACCTGTTTATCATATCCACAGAAAAATGATGCAAATTATTACATTCATGACGGTTTATTATTTACCTTAGATGCTACCCTTCTGATTTTATCACTGTTTTTTTGTAGTACTTACCCCAGTGCTTCCCCCAGGAAAGCCCCAAATCGAGTACCGGCCAAACTTTCACCTAATTTGGATTAATGAGTAGGTAGGTACTTAAACCGGTATAATCGAGTTATTCGATCAATAATTTGGTGTGCAATAAATGATTTTATTAATAATTAACTCATGTGCGTGAATAATAAAAGCACTATTTATTTGACGTTAAATAAATTTTGACGTCAACAAACATTCGTAGATTCAGCAACAATGAATTCAGAGGAGTCTACAATAAACGTAGAATGAGAGTTTTATATATTTTCTTTGTTGTCAATCAGGCATAACTTGTTATTGAAGTCAAACATAAGTCTTTTGAATTTTCACTCACAACTGGATTCGGCTCCATGGATCATTTCAAACACTCTACAATACAAACTAGAAAAATCGGTAGAGTTCGCAAAAAAGGACAGGAGAAAAATCCCAACATAAAATAATGAAAGGAGGAACTAGGAAAGTAAAAGAAGAACGGAAAACCTAAACTTATGGAATAAATAAGTCTCTTCTTCCATGGCCTAAACAACCATTGCCAACCTCTCAGGTACACCTGTTCGTAGCCACGTCATGAAAACGTGGTGAGTTTGGAGTAAAAAATTCGTAAATCCCAAAAAATCGTCTTTCTTCATTCCTTGCCGCGAGCCGCAAGTGCCGACGGTTGCCGAATGTTCACGAAAGGAGCCGATCGTCTTCATCCCAGAGACGGAAGTTGTAGGTAACATATCGGATGATTAACACTCAAGTTGGTGAAGCTTTTCGGTTCATATTTCACGGGTTCTACGTACCTTGGAACGGAAACCACAAAATTTTGATGGATGGTGACGGGGGGGGGGGGGGGGGGTTAAAATTTATTTTTCATGCTCGGTTCCAAAGGATCATTACTGACAATAATAAACCAAAAAGTGGACGAGATCGACGACGTAGATGAGTACTTGGATTTACCACCAAGCAACCTAGGCTTACCAAGCGTTATAAAAATATTATATAACTGTAATCCATGATACTGCGTACAGAACGGTTATGAAGACAGGGGCTATCCATTCAGAAAATAAGGATCTCAGCGGTTCTGGTCTAGATCTGGATAAATTGATTCTTGCAGGTACATACTTATGTACAGTTACAGTTACATACATCCTCCTTATCGTCTTTACTTCTTACTCCTCGAGTATATTTTATTGCTAGCAGATGGAAGCGTGTGGACATAGGTACAGTCGCCCGATTCTACGTCCCCCTGGGGATTCGAAGAAGGTCACATTAATCTTTCATACGGCTCCGAGAACATTACTTTTCTTCTTACTCGTAGTTCTTATTATGCCTTCATCGTTTTTCAAATACATGTCCTCGGATTCTGAATGGTATTTGAAACCTCGTGTCCAGTTCTCAACGATAAATCAACATTGACCGATTGAATACAATTAGGAGTCTGAGGGATTCGGGCTATTAGAGGTTGATTGCCAATAGAAAGTGGCCTCGACAAGCAAGAGTTCAGCGGCGAAAAACTCTCGTTCCCACTCTTGACTTATCCACGATCGAATCCATCAATGTGCGTATCAGGTACCATTCTGAGAGCCCAGAACTAAAACGCTCTTTTCCACTTCGGTTTTTGATTCTCATATTATGGAAGAATGTTTGGCTGGTTGAAAGCATGTGTATTGCAAATCAATCCGAACAGAAAAATCGAGAAACCATACGCACAACAACTAAAAATCAAGAATTTGGTTCTTGTCATATAGTAGCTGGACATAGACGAGAGAACAAGGTGGGGACTGTGTGCCAATTACGGTAGGTTAATGGTCGATTAGCTATTACCAAATTTCTAAACTAAGGGCAAAAAATGATGGATGAGATTTCCTGAGTAGCATATTACATACACTTCCTAACTAACACATACCTTCCATTTTGAAATCTCAATAACGTTGAAACTGTCCAATGATTTTTGATATTATATGAGCAAATTGGGTAATTAGTTCGTAAGAAATTGATTATAATGGATTTTACGTTTGCGCGTGCGCAAACCAATGATCCAATCGTTCTGTAATTCATAGGGGACCAGCTGGGACCCAACTTGCATGATCTCCGAAAATTTCATAATTTACAAATAGCTTCATCATTATGTAGGTTTTAGCCAACCTACATAACTAAATAACTAAAGTTCGGATTTTGCATATCAGGTTTTTTCAATAGAAAGTGTCATACTTATCCGAATTAAGGTATTTGGAGATGTTTTGGACATTTAAAATTGAATTTAAAATAGCATATTTGTGCATATTTTGCTGTTTTTTGCATATTATATGCATCTGGATATGTTACAGAGTTTTGCATATAAATGGCATATTTCTAAGAAATATCTGCGTACCTACATTGAAATGTCTTATATACGTGTGAAAGGTCTTATATACGTGTCTTTGTATGACTGCCCTTTCGATCTCTCCGGGATATCTCACTCCTGGAGAAATTGCCAAGTTAAAATTCCTTCCTGTTGTCAGCTTCGACGTTGAAAGATCCTTTTCCGCGCTGAAAATGACTCTATCAGACCGACGGAGGAATTTCACAGTCGAAAACCTCGAAAAAGTGTTGATAGTCCAGGGAAATTAATCTGTACCTACACCTACACATTGAAATTTTATTTAATATTGCACAGTTTTATTTGCTGCCATTTTATAAAGTATAGATGAATGATTAAGAGTTTGGAGTTACATTGCTCATTCCCGTATTAGACTTCTCAATAAAAACTTGAAAACCGAAAAAATTGGACCAAAATTTCAACTTGCATATTAGTTTGAATTTTTTGCATGTTTTTGCATATTTTGCTAACTTTTGTTGCATATTTCAGCTATTTTTTTGCATATCGATCCGAACTCTAATTATAACTACCTACTCAGTCGATTTGATGTACATTAGCTTTGGAACGTGCAAATACTTTTACCTTTCGCATTGCCCCAACGTCAGAGACGCCATCCCAAAATGTATTTACAATAGTAAGGCGTTAAATAGATGAATTCAGTTTTGATAACGTTCTGTCTTTTCACACAGTAGGGTAAAGAACTGACACAATATTGGATGGTTCACCGATCGTGCAGATGGTGCTGATGGGGGGTTGGACGGAACAGTTACTACGGTCTAATGAATCGAGCAAATAAATAGCAAGGCTAATCCCGCTGGTGAATCAAATTAATAACTCAGAGTAATCTTGAAAATAACTAGGGAGACTTGAAATGGCATGTTGAACTGAAAAAAGGAAACAACTGTATGGCGAGAGGGGGGGGAAATAAATAAAAGCTCACAGTCAGCTCACAGCTATCATGACTGACGAAGCAAAGCTGAGGTGAAATTACCATCTGAATCTATGACATACTACATTGGCATACCAATATCAGCAAACAGCGATGATTTAGTTTTACAGAGACCTCAGTGTAGGGAGCAGCGAAGATCTCAGATAGAAATAGGTAGGTACGCGAGAGTCCTCGAACGCAATTTATCACTGTAGTGTATATGGCTTGAGAGATATGAAACAAATAAAATTTACAGAAAATTGTAATAATTCTACTCTCAATACTGTGAAATCTATATCTACCAATGATTGTCTGGTCAATAGCCAGTTAGGATGTGGGATTTGTACCATAATGCTGGTGTTTTCTCATACATTAATTCAATAAGTCGCATATAGGTAGGTATGCAGTAAACATAATTCCAGATTAGGGTTGCCCTAAAAGACTCCTTGCGTGGAATGTTGGATATTTTCCGATATTCTCGTAGCCCGTACGTCGAATGGTCGCCCATACAGACCACCGTGTAAGCAACCTAATTCTTCACTGAGATCAGCAATGGCATTTCTTTCATTCCCTTTCATCCACCTGATCTTTTTCTTTAGATTTCATCGCTCTTTACTCAGAAGACGTGAACAAGGACAGGCCATAGAAAGCAAGGAAAACGGGCGCCCCTTATCGACGCCGCTACTTGGGCTTCTCCGCCAATCCTTCATGACCTCAGGCGGCACCAGAAGAAAAATACTTTTCTTCAGGAAACCAACGGCAGTTTCGCGATGTCTTCATCATCTTTCGATTGACCACCTACTTTCGCTCACTCCTATTATAATATATTGCCGTGTAAGTCTTAAACAATAAGCAAATAAGTAAAAACTATGTGTGCAACGATATTATTCAAAAGATCGTTCACATTTCAACGACGTGATTTGCTCAAGTACGCATTCTACAATAATACTTCAGGAAAAAAATTCGACAAAAATTTCTTCTATTTCTACAAAAAAAATTCCAGTGGATTCAAATCCAGGATCTCTAATACAGGCCGCGGACTCCCTATCTCTGTGCCACTAGGACGCCGAAAAACTCGAAAGCGACCAAGAACAAGATTACGCGACAGAACAAGAAGGGTAACTTAGTCCCCGGGAGTCTCTGGTGATGATTTTTCGTAAACCCATTCTCGAGGGGCCCTTGTGGATATGTACCAAACTTCAACCCTCGAGACCATCAGGTGCCGGAGTTATGGAACTTCGAAAATCGCTATTTTTCTCGTTTTTCTACTCGATCTTCTTCTTGTTCTCTGACAGGGCTACAGCCTCACAGACAAAACGGATTGTGTGGAAAATTTGCACACACATTCGGTTTGCTCCAAGGAAGTGCCTTTTGTGCAATTTGCACCCCCCCCCCCCCCCATCACTTTATTTGATCAAGCCTTGACAATATACTGTACATGCTGTAAAAATGCCGAAAGTTGTAAATCACCTTCTTACGCAGTATATTTCCGTCATTAAGTACCCACTTGAACGCGTCGAAAAATACTTTTCTCGATTTCCTGCGAAGTGTGTTTTAAGAGTAAGCGAAGATCGGGAAGGAGTTGGCTTGGCTAAGGGGGAAAACGCGATAGGCAGCTCGATTGATACGTCAAACCATTCGATGCGGCGGTAAATATTTGTTGGTTCCTGATAGCGTTTATAATGGAAACCGAGCAAACTCCAAGGAAGCGGTTCTCGATATATTTTCAAGCAGTGGAAATAGAAGTACATAGCTGTATAGATACATCCCGTAGGAGAAAATACCTGAAATATCTTCAGCCTTGAATTGAAATACTTGAGTCATGTTCGCGTTGGGCAAACCAGATAAAACATTTTACTATAACATTTTCTTCCTTCTCAAAAATTGGAGTACAAAGCTGGAGTTACATTTTTTTTTTTTTTTTACCTTTAAACTGTTTCCACAACGATTCTTCGAATGGCTCACTGGTCATTTACCTGATCATACATGTGGTAAGTACATCAGTATGTGCCTACGATACAATACCCAGTAGGTACCTATGGAATATGAACAACAAACAGTTCAATTTTAAGAGACGAGAAAGTTCACATGTGTATTCATGTTCCGTAATGTTACATCAAAACGCTACTGCTCGATGAACTCTACTTTCAATTTTTACATCAGGAGGTTGAATCTACCTAAACGCAAAGCCCCTCCCCATCACTCTCTTGATGGATGAACCACTAATAATTGTAAACATTATCATAAGCTCAAAATTATGACAAGATTCTAGCCACGATTTCCATGAACATTTTTATTGGTAGATAGTACCGCATAAATATGTGCACGGCTAGCCGTTCAAAAACTATGGGAAGTCCACTAAAATGGCGTCTAGATGGTATGCACGCTACCTTACTATCTTAGCCAGCTCCTAGATATTTCCCAGGCACAGGTGATGAATGAAGGGTAACAATTTTGAGTTTTGACTCGGATGACGGTGTATTGGGATTCAGATTCACACGTCATCACGGCAATAAAATATTATGTGAAACAGGAGTCATCAATGTGTAGGTAATATTTTCAGCCTTTTCTGCCTGCTCACTAAAGAGAGTTAGGAGAAACAATTTTGAAAAAGCATGACTTTCGCGAGCAAATTCAATTCCGACAGAAAGCGCCGGTGCGAACTGAACGTGTTTGTGATTTCACGTCTTACTCCACCACCATTTTCCGCCTCTTCAGGCTGATGCATACAGAAATCGAGTTACTTCAACTCAACACCTCCAGCACGTATTACGTTTTACTGCCAAGCGATTCGGCTCTTTCAGTTCAATAGATCCGTAAAAAAACAGTTTCCTCGGTCGTGTAGGGAGAACTGCTTTGCTCTTCCCGAGGGCAAAGAAAACTTCCCGTGAGGAAGAAATTGGTGAGAAAGGGTTGCTGCTTCCATATAGGAGGAAAGAGAACAAGATGCTCGATCAAATGAACCGCGCGTTAGGTAAATGGATTTCATGTCGTTAAGTGACCTGATGTATGTAGGTCAACCTATCGATCCAGGAGTGCTCAAATATGAGCTCCCTATGTAGCACTGAACGTGAATAATTTTACTTTCGATTTATTTTGATTGGGTAATGACTTTTCATGAGATCAGTATATTGCTAATGATCTAAGGGCCGGTTTCACAACGCGGATTATCCAGATTTCAATTCGGACGAGGCGTTTCACGAACGCCTGATCCCGGAATAACTTGCGCTAACTGCGCATTAAAGTTAATAATTACCTCGTTTCAGAAACCTTTGATCTACGGTTGATCTCCGATTCTCCGCCAGGCCATCGCCATTTTGAAATCTATTTTATCAGTGTTTTTCATACTTATCAACTTGCGATGAATCGTTTCATTGAAGTGTTTTGAGTCATCCTCGGATGAAGATTTCAGTGAACTTCTGGAAGTGGCCGTGCCCAGACGGCGGATAATTCGCGAAAGGGTCGAGCATTTCCATAAGTGGGATGACGGCGATTTTTTCGCGAGGTTCCGCCTTCCCAAGGAAGGGATGGGCTTCGTGCTCGATGCAATAGAAAGCTTTCTTGTTTTCGAAACAGAAAGGTGAGTCCAACCAATAATGTGTAATAAATATAATTTTACACCAAACCAGGTAGGCAACAACGTCAGAACCATCATTATTTATTTCCTCGAGTAGGTACACAAACCTTCATGGTAGGTACTTGCAGACTGCGTAAATAAGTACATTATAACTTCTTCTGCATACAGCGAATTATTGTAAAATAAAACGGACGGTAGACCTACGGTTCTGCATTTAGATCATGTAATGAAGGTTAACGTTTGTTTCGCCAAAATTTCCTAAGGAGGCTACTTACCAAATTACAGCTTCATAGAGTGAATATCATAGAAATTAGCTTTAGGTGCCACTCAGCTGATCCGGGCCTGGGCAGCGTCAAGTTAAAGTCCTAAGGAGCCTACATACCAAATTACAGCTTCGTAGAGTGAATAGCATAGAAATTAGCTTTAGGAGCCACTCAGCTGATCCGGGGCCTGGGCAGTGTCAAGTTAAAGTCCTAAGGAGCCCACATACCAAATTACAGCTTCGTAGAGTGATTAGCATAGAAATTAGCTTTAGGAGCCACTCAGCTGATCCGGGGCCTGGGGCGTGTCAAGTTAAAGTCCTAAGGAGCCCACATATCAAATTACAGCTTCGTAGAGTGAATAGCATAGAAATTAGCTTCAGGAGCCACTCAGCTGATCCGGGGCCTGGGGAGTGTCAAGTTAAAGTCCTAAGGAGCCCACATACCAAATTACAGCTTCGTAGAGTGAATAGCATAGAAATTAGCTTTAGGAGCCACTCAGCTGATCCGGGGCCTGGGCAGCGTCAAGTTAAAGTCCTAAGGAGCCCACATACCAAATTACAGCTTCGTAGAGTGAATAGCATAGAAATTAGCTTTAGGAGCCACTCAGCTGATCCGGGGCCTGGGGCGTGTCAAGTTAAAGTCCTAAGGAGCCCACATACCAAATTACAGCTTCGTAGAGTGAATAGCATAGAAATTAGCTTTAGGAGCCACTCAGCTGATCCGGGGCCTGGGCAGTGTCAAGTTAAAAGTCCTAAGGAGCCCACATACCAAATTACAGCTTCGTAGAGTGAATAGCATAGAAATTAGCTTTAGGAGCCACTCAGCTGATCCGGGGCCTGGGCAGTGTCAAGTTAAAGTCCTAAGGAGCCCACATACCAAATTACAGCTTCGTAGAGTGAATAGCATAGAAATTAGCTTTAGGAGCCACTCAGCTGATCCGGGGCCTGGGCAGTGTCAAGTTAAAGTCCTAAGGAGCCCACATACCAAATTACAGCTTCGTAGAGTGAATAGCATAGAAATTAGCTTTAGGAGCCACTCAGCTGATCCGGGGCCTGGGCAGTGTCAAGTTAAAGTCCTAAGGAGCCCACATACCAAATTACAGCTTCGTAGAGTGAATAGCATAGAAATTAGCTTTAGGAGCCACTCAGCTGATCCGGGGCCTGGGGCGTGTCAAGTTAAAGTCCTAAGGAGCCCACATACCAAATTACAGCTTCGTAGAGTGAATAGCATAGAAATTAGCTTTAGGAGCCACTCAGCTGATCCGGGGCCTGGGGAGTGTCAAGTTAAAGTCCTAAGGAGCCTACATACCAAATTACAGCTTCGTAGAGTGAATAGCATAGAAATTAGCTTTAGGAGCCACTCAGCTGATCCGGGGCCTGGGCAGCGTCAAGTTAAAGTCCTAAGGAGCCTACATACCAAATTACAGCTTCGTAGAGTGAATAGCATAGAAATTAGCTTTAGGAGCCACTCAGCTGATCCGGGGCCTGGGGAGTGTCAAGTTAAAGTCCTAAGGAGCCCACATACCAAATTACAGCTTCGTAGAGTGAATAGCATATAATAGAAATTAGCTTCAGGAGCCTATTCTAAGATTCCTATAATTTTCAGCGGACCACCATAGTCACGTGACGTTCGCAACCAACATAGTAACATATGTTGGTTGCACATGTACATAGTAACATAACAACAACGTGACGCTCGTGACGTGACGGAAACGTCCTGTTCGTCCTGTTAATAATTATTTGATGATAAAAGTGGATACCTTTTATACAACAGCCTAGATAGGGTATCTATAATTTATTACAAGAGCAGTAGGTACATAGGTAGAATGGCAATCAACTCTCTCAAAAGATGATCTTTTGTAGCAGTGACATAGTGGAGGTGAGTGGAAGTCAGAATGACAGAGGCATAAGTGAGAAAAAATCGCGAAACTTCCACACCTGGTTACTATTATACAGTTTAATGTCTCCACAACAATGAATGGAGGACAAAACGTATCCATAGAAGAAATATCACAGATCCACCACTCATGGATGAGCATCTCTCCTCCATGTCATCTGCAATACGGGATTGGTGTTTCTGGGGATAGCAACTGATGCAGCTTAAACCCAAGTTCGGCTAAACCGCGGATCAAAAACGTTGGTGAAACTGTCGAAGCTCTGAACCGCAGATCAAATTTGAATCCAGGATTTATTGATACCAGGTTTAAGCTGCGGTTTAAGACGGTAGAGCACCACTACTGCGAGCATATGAATGTCCAGACATTGTATATCTACCTAAAAAACGGGTACCGAATAATTCGCAGAGAGCTAAAGAAAACAGCAGAATTAATATAAAGTTCTCTGCGCACCATTTTCAAATTTCAGTGAACATTTTTTATAGCTACAAAGTCAATTATCAAATAATAAACGTTTTAATAAACACTAATAGAGTTTCTACGATTATTTCTCTCTTTCTTATAACACGAAGGTTCGAAAATGGCTAATCTTGGGTTCTAAATTATAAAATTAATAGAGAAGCAGTGGAGTCTGGAGGGTGTTTCAGAACGTTGTACGGTTGTTGGGGTGGAATTAAGGGTAGCCACTGGTTACAGTTCTTAAATAAATTCGGGAGTATCTAACGGTAAGCTTTGGTATTTTTGAGATTCTGGAAAAAAGTAGGAAAAATGTATGGTAGGTCTAAATAAAATGTACTTAGGACACTGTTCATGGCTAAGCTAGAGTAGATGACACATAGAATACGTGTCTGATAGAAAACGGCGTGTTCGAACTCCGCTCATTATAAACGTATTTCAAAAATTTAGCATTCAAATAATCGGTAATAAGAAAATCGTTAGCATAAATGTCTACAAATGGATAACTTTCATGAAAATCCATCCTTAGCATTACATACAGAAATGCCAACTCAACTAGTACCCGGGTACCTAACCTATTTTGGTTGACTGTTTCCAGTAATAAACCTTTGGAATCGAGCATGAAGAAGAAAAAATGATAAAAAATAAATAAAATCCCCCCTCCACCCACATAATTTGACAGTTTCCGTTTCAAGGTACGTAGAATCCGAAAATGGAATTTTAAAAAAATTCATGTATATCCGTCGTCCTTCGTTTTGCTTCCGAGTCTGCAAGGCAGCGGAAGCTTTGTTTTCACTTTCGAAATGAAAAATTTTCGTGTGCTCCAAAATCAAAATTGCCACTTGCATTTTGCGTTTCAGGGCCTCCTGAACAAATTTGGTTTCATGACTGTCTGTCCGTCTGTCTGTCTGTCCGTCCGTCTGTCTGTCTGTCTGTCCGTCTGTCTGTCTGTCCGTCCGTCTGTCCGTCTGTCTGTCCGTCTGTCTGTCCGTCTGTCTGTCTGTCTGTCTGTCCGTCCGTCTGTCCACATTTCCTTACCACAGCCATAACTTCCACAATTTTGATCCGATTTCAGTCAAATTTTCAGGAATTGTGTGGGTTTAGCGCTAGATAGTCCCTTATCAGTTTCATCATGATCGAAACAACGGTAGCCTCTGCGCAGGCGCTAACGAGATTTTCTTGTTACGGTCATAACTCCATCAATTTTGAACGGATTTTGGTTAGATTTTCAGGGATGATGCGGGTAAGGTCCCTAGAGGTCCCATACAACATTCACCATGATTGAATCAGCGGTGGCAGTGGCATGTGGCACTGGCACCGCGTACATTCTAAACGTCGAGCATTCCAGACCATAGAACTATAAACATGGAAGGGCCTCTGCGTTGACGAATGAAATGATGGGCTCCGTACCCTGCTCAGCTGATGTGCTAAATTCTCTCCTGTTCACCCTAGGAAGCTGAAATTTGATAGGGACTCTTTGTGTTCTCAGTTCTATACGTGGACTAATTACTTTATCTTGAAGCATTGATACTAACTTCGAATTAGGTACCCTTATTATTAAATAACAGCTAAATAATTCCGTTAATTAATCTGAATCTTTATGTATGAAAATTTAATGGTGACATACTATGAAGGCCACGAGGAAGCTTCTCTGCCATGTCCTTGGCAGTGTATTTTCCTTAGTTACCATGAACCAAGATCAATGAAGTATGGTTTGTAGGTCCCATTTGGGGTCTAGTTGGGCACTTACCACCCAACAACAACAGTGATCTACGCCGAAGGGGCATCCATGCAAGTAAATCATAAACAGTTTTTTAATGATTTGCAGAGTTTTTAAGCCCGGTCTCATAATCCGGAACCCTCAGGGGTCTCATAAATGTTTCATAGAAGGATCTGATCGAGCCTCGGTTACCACGGAACTTGGGAAACGAGTAGAATAAAAAGTACTGGGCCTGTACAAGGCCAGTTATACTTCTCGATTTCTAGTGCTTTGGTAGACATTGCACGACAGAAATGCAAGCGGAAGTTTTGACTTTGTAAGACAGCATTTTTCTGTTTCTTGCATTAAAAAACGCTTGCATACGAGTCTGCAACGCATTGGGACATTTTCATGTCTTTCCCCTCCTTCCTTCTCACCTACCAAATTAGGTAGGTAGGTACCTAATTATAAAGTCGCAATCTAAGTTGTAGTGTTGATCATAAAAGAATTGGTAATTAGACTCAGTTCTTCGATTAATGTAATAAACGTTGTATTATTGTTTAAATGAAATGTCGGCTAAGATTGAAGAGTGAATTTGAATTTGGCCAATAGATCTTCAGCAGAGCGCTGAGCCTCCCTCCATTGTGCTTGAGCGCGTCGTTCTTCTGTAAGAATTTGGCACGTATGTATAATCTTTGCTTGGTGGTTGGAAACCATTCTCGCGGCTCTATCTCTTTCCAATTTGTATATGATAATAACCGGAGAAGTTAAAGTTCCGTAGCAACGAATCGGTTGTAAGCGAAAATCATCAGAAACTTATATGAAGCTTGCATTCGTGTTGACAATATAAATTATTGAGAATGTTTCACCTGTGTGTAAACAATTATTTAAACAATCACGCTCATACCGCAGCTTGTCGGCCACGCACTCCGCAGTGGTTAACGTAGTATGGTTAGGTAAATCGAGAGCTATCCAACGAGTGGTGAACGATTTTTGTACGATGATAACTGGCGAAGATAAAGTTCCGTAGCAACGAATCGGTTGTAAGCGAAAATCATCATTGTGGCGACTTGGGACAATTTTCGTGAGCAAATTTCGTGATGATTTTTCGTGACGATTTTCGTGACGATTTTTTTGTTATGTGCCATATGAAAGACATGAAAATGTCAATAAATAAATAAATAGAAGAATAAGAGTGAGGACATAGCACTTCTACTTCTCTATAAAGGTTATTGTAATTATGCATCAACTATACTGCAGTCAATTCAACTTTTTTTTTTTAAACCTATTGTGACTCAATCATTCATTTTATTTTATTTTACCATTTACAGCTATAACTTAACAAACGAATCATGCGTACTTTCCCTTTTGAGGATAAACCTCGCGCTAGGGAAAGGGTTGCTCTTTATGGTCTTCAAACAGCAGATATTTTTCCGATAGATTTTGCCAATTTCGCAGCGATAACGGCCGGCATATTTGATATGCCGGGCGCCCACCGCTCGGCACACTGCAATTTAGTACTAAACACCTCGAATACCCACAGTTACAAACGCAACGCAGAACGGCCACCATAAAATGTGGACAATCACTAAATTCAACAAATCAATAATATGTACGTAACAATCACACCAAAAATAACAATAATAATACTCAACGCATCGATCCTACTGTAACCTATAACCCAGAAAGGTAAAAGTGTGGTTCGCAAACACTCAAAATATCATTGAAACTGAAGTTTATGAAACGCAGGATGCATGATTCTGAATTGTTTTATTGGTAGATATTATTGTTTTATTGGCATTTTTGTAATTCCGTAATTATCAACAACTGTAACGCAAGTGAAATGTTACCTTTGACGACAAAATGTAAAAACTTGGAGTGACATCTCGACGTTCGTAGGAGTACGAGTTTGAGGAGGTTCTCCACATACTGTTGAGAGTACATCACACACACGATCGCGGAGCGCGACTGAAACGATGGCAGGACCCTCTGGGCCGCCGGTAGAGGGGAACCGCGGGGCGCGTAGAAGGGGACCGCAACCGATGAGCTTCGACGGCTGTACGCCGGCCGGATTGTACGGAAGCCAAAATGTTTCATTGTTCGGTCCAACGAAATGAGGATCACCTGCCACGTTGGTTCAGTCACAATCCGACGAAACGTAGCAGAAGGTTGCGCACTCAAAAGCTGGCACGTGACGAGGTGGCGCTCAAGAATGAGGCAGCGGACTGGAAAATGATTGTGCTGCCTGATGAGCTCAATTCTGAGTTACGTACTTCAACCAGGTACCTGCCCATGTGAGCCTACGTCCCATTTCATAGCACTCGCAGTAACGAAACCAGAGGCAGTTTTTTGCCTTAAATGAGATGGAATGTCAGAATTTTTTCGAAATGGGCCAACCTCCCATAATTTTATTACAGGAATGGAATGATAATATCATATTTTGCGCATATTGCAAAAAAACTCCGCAAATTACTACACACCAGTTACTTATTATTTGCCTACAGATGCCCTTCTGCGTAGAACTCTGCGTAGATCACCACAGGGAAGTCCAAAATCGAGTATTGGAGCCGGCCAGGGAAATGAATTTTCATAAAAATGCATGGGATTCAGTAATTCAATAACTAATTATTTGTAGTTATTCACGAAGCATAATTTTTGTTCAAGTTACAGAATTACCTGTCAACAACATAAAAAATAACCACCACTCCTCAAATGGAATAATTTCACGGAACAACCAACTCGACTTCATGCAGCCATCCGTGATTATATCAAGTGTTCCCTAGCAATGATATCCGGGCCGAATTTATACCGTTTGGTTCATGATCATGTTGAAGCCTTTCGGTGAAAACGAACGGCTGGACGTACCTACAATGCTCCGGGTGGTCTCAAAAAATTCTTTAGTTTGAGATCAATTTAAAAACGTTAAAAAAATACCCTTCTGTCGTGGTACCCTTATAACTTAAATAAGTTATGATTGTTACCAGTAAAACTACGGAGAAGCCGAGCTGCGCAGTGCGAGGGACAGGGCCCAGGTAGTTCTCCCTCCATTGGCTCCCAGCAGCCATTCTGGTGCCACCCGGGGAGGGTAGAGGCGCCTTTATAAGAAGCCCGGCTCACCCAGTTCGACATTCATCCAATTTCTCTCGAACCAGAGCCTTCTCACTCAGACCTTACCTCCTCATCACCAACTAAGCCATCCCCTTCACTCTACGTTCTCAACATGGTGAAAACTGGGTGAGAACCCCCTCCAATACTCAACGTGGTGAAAACTGGACGAATATCCTCCCTACTTCTCTTCAAAATATCCAAGGAGGCGAAAAGCGCGGATATTTTCCTATCCAACATTCAACGTGGTGAAAACCGGACGAATATTTACCTAAATCCCAGAGGTGTATCCAAGGAGGTGAAAACCGCGCGGGTAAGATCCCTCGCACTCCGCTCTCACCTAATTATTCAAAACACAACTTAATAAACACCTTTTCCTCCAAGTCAAAATTCTACCTGTCCAATTTTTACCAAAATCAAGTCATCACACCTTCTATTGCAAGTTTTCGAGCACGGCGTTCTTAAAACTTCAACCGCCTATTTTTCACCCCTTAGAGATGACGGAAAGTACGAAGTAAAGTGCGAAGTACGGACAAAAATTCTGGATTTGTTATTTTAAATAATAACCCTTTGGAATCGAGCATGAGCTAATTTTTGTAACCCCCCTCAAAATTTGATGATATCCGTTTCAAGGCAACGCCACCAGAGGAGTTCTGGAATACTTGGTCAGGTCTCGGACCTTGCAAGGATGTACCGAATAGAGCTGGGAGATTCTTAACAACCTACTATGCTCTCGATCGAGTTGATAACGGAAAATCATATGAAATCCGGTACTGATTATCGGCTGTCTTCAAACTCCACGTGCAGCGATCCCGTATCAATACCGATAGTGGATGTAACGCGGTTCATCGATCCCCGCCCCGAAACTGTTGTATATTCCCAAGAAAACTGAATTCTCACATCCTGGCGCTCTCTCAAGCTTCTGAACGCATGTTTACCCTCCCACCCTCAGCACAATCAACTGGCTCCAGGCGTTTAAACAAACTTTGGTTTGGCTCGCTCTTCCCGCCCTTTTTTTCTGTATTCACAGCACGTCGAACCGAAGGAAACTGTGGGAAAGTGCGTACTTACTATGCAAACGTCTTTTTATTGTGCACGGTGATGAAGAGAAGATTTTAAATTAGTTTGGTTTATTATTTTCAATACCTAATGAACCTTTGGGTTCGAGCATGAAAAAGAAATGCTGCAAACCCCTGCACAACGGTTTATTATTTTGTACAGAATACCCTTCTGCTACAGATCACAGCTCTCTGTATAGATAACCCGTCTATATAATATAATATGTACTACTCTACTCTATACATATTATGTGGATCGCAGATTCTCCGTAGGTTAGTACCTAACCCTGTACTCGTTACTAGGTCCATACCTGAATCACGAGTTAAATGTTGAATTCTGTCGTCGATGACAAACAGTAACTACAACGGCAAAAAGAAACGCAAATAATGAAGTTCTGAAGGAAAAATGTAGATGTGGAGTGAAATAGATGCCCCTTCTGCGTAGATAACTGTTATCTGTGGTCAATACCTACCCTCGTGGTCAAGTATGATGAACCGTTGAGTAATAACTTGCCCATCAATAATACTTCAACAGTTGTTCAAGTTGCAAAAGTACCTATCAACAAAATCCCGCCCCTTCTTGGTAGATTAGCCGTGGTTTAATAATTTACCGTTGTGTAATAATTTACCGTTGTGTAATAATTTGTCGTTGTGTAATCATTTATCCATCAATAATACTTCAACGTTTGTTAAAGTTGCAAAAGTACCCATCAACAAAATCCAGCTCCATCTTGGTAGATGAACAGTTGTGTAATAATTTACCGTTGTGTGATAATTTACGGTTGTGTAATGATTTACCGTTATGTTATTACATAACATAAATTATTATTTAAAATTAAATAAATTAAAGTAAATTATTATTTACCGTTATGTAATAATTTACCGTTATGTAATAATTTACCGTTTTGTAATAATTTGCCGTTGTGTAATAATTTACCATTGTGTAATAATTTACCATTGTGTATTAATTTACCCATCAATAATACTTCAAAGTTTGTTCAAGTTTCACAAGTACCTATCAACAAAATCCAATAGTCCATCACTTATCAAATGAAATAATATCACAGAACAACCAACTCGACTTCATACAGCCATCCTTGATTACATTCAGGTGCTCCTTAGTGATGATATCCGGGCCGGATTTATACCGTTTGATTCACGATCGTGTTGAAGCTTTTTGGTGCTCATGAACGGCTGGACGTACGATGCTCCGGGTGGTCTCAAAAAATTGTTTACTCAAGACAAATTTAATAACGTAAAAAAAACCATACCCTTCAACCGAATGTTTTCGAGATACGGCGTTCTGAAAATTTCAACCCCTATTTTGAACCCCTTAGAGATGACTCACAGTAACGTCGAGCTTCGAGGACCAACTAGACCCCGAACGGAACCTAAAACCCGCATTTCATCAATTTTTTCTCATGGTAACTAAGAAAAGTGGCCAGTACGGCGCGGCGTACGGCGGACAGACAGAAATATTTTTATTGCATTTTCGGATTCTACATACCTTGAAACGTAAACCATCACATTTTGAGGGGGGTTAGAATTTTTTTTTTTCATGCTTGATTCCAATGGTTTATTATTGAAAATAATAAACCAAAATTTCTGTCCGTCCACCGTACGCCGCACTTTTCTTAGTTATCATGAACCAAAATCAATGAAATTTGGTTTGTAGGTCGCGTTTGGGGTCTAGTTGGTCCTCGAAGCTCGGCGTCATGGCACTCACCTCTAAGGGGTGAGAAATAAGGGTTGACATTTTTAGAACACCGTAGTTCGAAAACGACCAATAGAAGGGTACTTTTATTTACGTTTTTAAATTGGTCTTGAACTAAAGAATTTTTTGAGACCACCCGGAGCACTGCACGACCAGCCGTTCGTTTGCACGGAAATGCTTCGTCAACATGACTGTGAAAGAATTTTGTTTTAGCGAATTTTCGAAGAAAAGGAAGCTATTGTTCTCGGTCCAAAATTTTTAAAACTCGAGTTTCCGAAAGATTTTTATACCAAAATCCGTTTCAGACTATCCTGAATTCCCTGCCGAAAGACACACACACACACACATATATATATATATATATATATATATATATATATATATATATATATATGTATGTGTCATTCCAGACGATAACTCTCGAAAGAATTGAGATAAAAAGTTCAAATTTGCACGAAAAATCTGTCTTGGCAATCGACAGGCTAAGTTCGAAGATGGGCAGAATCGGGTCACCCTAAGGGGGAGTTTTGGGGAGTTTTAGGGGGGGGAAATTACCCATAAATTCCCAAAATGAAAAAGTCTGACAAGTGACACCTCATTTTAAAGGTTTTTGTACGCTGAACACGATGGTGAAATCAGAATTGCGATATCTCATTCCATTCTTAAACTGGAGCACTTTGAAGATGAAGGAACGTGGTTATTTCTTGAGATGTTCTTCCTGGTTCGTCTGCTCTAATCTGATAACGGAATGGGATATCGCAATTCTGACTTCACCATCGTGTTCAGCGTTGGAAAATCTACAAACCGAGGTGTTACTCGGCAAAAAATGGAACAAAAAATTTGTTACGTACCCAATACCTACTCTTCTGGTATTCAAAACATTTTTGATTTCTCCCTCCCCCTCCTTCCACCCCAAATTTTACTTTGCGTATAACTACTCCTGTTTTAATTTTGTATCAAGTTGGGAAAACATTGGCCGAAAATTAATTTTCAGAAAATTTTAGGCGGAGGAGGAAGATGCCGAAAACTTCGAAAATTCGCTCTTATAGCCATGCTGCATGACTGTGGTTTTTTTCTTTATTTAGGCGCATGCTTGTGAATGAAACGGCATGAATCCGGCCCAGATATCATTGCTAGGGAACACTTGATATAATCACGGATGGCTGCATGAAGTCGAGTTGGTTATTTTGTGATATTATTTCATTTGAAAAATGATGGATCTTCTGGATTTTGTTGATAGGTACTCTTGCAACTTGAACAAACGTTTAAATACTTACACAACGGTAATTTATCACATAACTGTTCATTATATTAATCTACGTAGAAGGGGCACCTATACAGGTAAAGTATTACACAACGGTTTATTATTTATCTTATGCTTCATGAATAACTACAAATAATTAATGATTAAATTATTGAATCCCGCGTATTTGTAGGCAACTTTAATTCAGGGTCCGGCTCCAGTACTCCATTTAGGGCTTTCCTGGAGGGAGCTCGAGGGTAGTGACCACAGAAAAAAGTGATCTACGCAGAAGGGGCATCTACACAGGTAAATAATAAACCTTTGTGTAATAACTCGCAGCGTTTTCCTATATATGTACTCATATTACGCATTATGCATCCGCGACGCCCATGAGTCCCATACGGGATATTTCGTTCAATACGTTTCAGTATCTGGGCTCCGATAAACCTGGACCGGATGTATTTTATAAATATGTATATTATCAAACAAATGTTGAGATAGTTGGAACCGATGTTATTCAAAATCACTCACCTGCGTTTCGAACTGGTTTTTCTCTTCTATATCACTTACCTTGTACCTATGATAGTTACAAAATGTAGTTAAACAATTGTGATTTCAAGTTTATTCATAATTCATTCCTTCAATAATTCATAGTTCATTATGTATACTTGATTAGAGTTTGCATTGAAGTTTACTGTTTGTTTCTTCATCAGCCAACTTTGCTGTAACTCAGTTTATGCGTGATACCTGATACCTACATTTTATTTCCAGCATTCGTGGCAGATAAAGTCATTTCGCTTGAATTAATAATAATTATTACTGGAGGCGTACGGATTCTGTATGATTCAATTACAAGAAATCTTCTCTACCTCCGAATTTCCGAGTTTGGACCAATAAAATATATATGATAATACGAATAGGTGAAAAAGTGAACTTTAGCGGTTTCAAATCATGAAAAACGGTGATATGCATCATCTAGTGGACGCAGACGTGTGAATGGATGGTGTGACAAAATGAGTCACAGTAACAGTATGTATTCATATCATGTTTTATTCCAGTTTTATTACGCCTACAGTCGGCGCCCCCTTTCTTGAGCCTTTTTTCAAAATAAGTAAAATTTCTCGTTTTCTTTCTTATTTTACATAACAAAATTTTGATTTTTGAATTATCAACTTTATTATCTCTCCGAAAACGGCGTAGGACACAAAAATGCAAGAAAAAGTTTTTTAAACTACATTTTTGAATTTGAATTTTCGGAAATTTCATGAAATTTATAGAGCTATGACCCTAACTCTATTCACGGATTAATATAATGCGTATTAAGACCTTCCCCAGAACTATAAGTTAACCACAGCCAGAGAAAACGTGAAGAAACTGACCAAAAACAGGGTCTGCGCAAATTTCGCTAAAGAGTTTTTGATTACAAGCGAAACGAATTCGATGATGGGTATTCTTGGAATATAAAATATAGGTCAGTTTCAAGTTTGAGTGGGTAAAAAATCATTTAAATGGCTGATATTCATCAAAAATTGGCATTATATCGCAGAAAATTGTGTAGACGGTGACTCGAGACAGAAAAATATTATTTCTATGACCAAAAACATTTTCGCATAGAAATAATTCTGTTTTTCCACATAAGAATTGCTCAAAATCTGAATAAAATTTGGGGGATGCGGTAACTTAGTGGAATTAACAACTACTTGAATAATTAAACGTTAAGAGTGCAATAATGTGTCATTATTATTGTATTATTAGTGGTTAAGGAAGGTGGAAAATGTTAGCTAATACAGGGATCTTACTTAGCACATTGGGTGTACTGAATACGTACTTTACTTCGATAATTTGCTCACATGGTCATGATCATTACATGGCTGGAACTTTCTTTTTTCTTTTTTTTTTGTACAGAAGGTAGTCAAGTTGAACAATCTGTTTTCCGGAAACATTTGATGAAGCTGTCATTAGTTTGGTGTTGTTGAGGAAGCTCGCTGAAACGGGACCTGCCCCAAAACGACCGACTATAGCAGATGCGGAACAGATTTCTCCTCCTGATGATCCACAGGCTGCTCAGACAACTTTCACTAATCGATATTTTGGGTCCGGCAAACTTTTGGGGTACAGATGACTTCTAATATTCAGTGTTTACTGATGTGGGTACGTCATGGTCCATAGACTTTCCAGGGTGATCTAATACACGAATGACGAATGCAACCGATAATATAATTTGTTGTACCATTTGAATTTCTGTTGTATTGTTTTTTCCAACCAACTTAACTAACTGAACTATCTATTTCTACTGTATGGACAAGTATACCTACCCGTTGAAAAGTTACGAGTTTTCCAGGTTTCCCCCGACCCATTTGTTTCTTCAATGTGTCATACAAGTTTTTAGTTGATGAGAAATGTACGCACCCAGGACTGATGATTTTTAACTCAGAGCCACTTTTTCTTTGGACCTGCTGTTAATGGGTGCAACGAAATAACGTGGTTCCAAGGTTACATATAATACTTGGTACAAATATTGTACGCAACACATTTTATAAGGTTTCAACACACTGAATATATATACTGCTATACATTTGAATAATGACGTAGGACTAATACTCGTGATGTAATGACTACTAGGTACCTATTGAATACTAATACGAACATTGATTGTGACAGAAAACGTATCTTCTAATCGATGATCTTTTGGAGGTCTGGGGAAGGCGTCACTATTTATTTTATTATGATTTTGGTGACTGATGACTAGAAAATCAGGAAACATAATGGGAAATAAGTTTCACGTAAAACCATGAAAAAATATCAAGGTACTCTTGTGACACTCAATGGGGAAGGAACGATTTTCCCGTCCGAAATCAACATTTTTTCACTCTCGTTTTTGAGCATTCTGAACCAACAAGATATCGTGTCTTTCTGCCTAGGTGTCCGCATCGAATACGTCAATGCTGTGGTTACAACGAATAACCTAAGGATTGCCACGAAACAAAATCTGTAAGGTTTGAATAATGATGTAGGACTAATACTCGTGATATAATGACTACTAGGTACCTATTGAATACTAATACGAACATTGATTGTGAGAAAACGTATCTTCTAATCGATGATCTTTTGGAGGTCTGGGGAAGGCGTCACTATTTATTTTATTATGATTTTGGTGACTGATGACTAGAAAATCAGGAAACATAATGGGAAATAAGTTTCACGTAAAACCATGAAAAAATATCAAGGTACTCTTGTGACTACTCAATGGGGAAGGAACGATTTTCCCGTCCGAAATCAACATTTTTCACTCTCGTTTTTGAGCATTCTGAACCAACCAGATACCGTGTCTTTCTGCCTAGGTGTCCGCATCGAATACGTCAATGCTGTGGTCACAAGGAATAAACGTACGGATTGTCACGAAACTAAATCTGTTCACAAACATTGAAATTTTGGTTTTGGAGGACGTAGTTCGATCCAGTGCTACCAATTCTTGACTTTCGTGTGAATTGGGATTCCCTAACTTCACCAATTAAGAGTGTTCTTTGATAGGTACTCAAATAGTTGAAATTACAAGAAAAAAGCGGTCCAGGGTCCACAGAGTTTCATTCTTACGTTACGTTACGTTCAGAGTTACGTTCTTTCTGTTGTTTTCCACAGGCCGTTCGTCTGTTTCATAATGCAAACAGTTGCCCGTGATTTGCTCCGGAACCGTCTTCGTGAGGATATGAGAAGTAAACGTAGTATGAGGAAAAAGCTCGCCCTCAACGGTGAAGTTGAATTCGGCAAGCAGTGGAAAGAAGGTTTAAATATTTTATTCGTCTATACAAGAGGAGGCTCCCGAACACACAGCTCTGTTGTTCGAGGAAACACAAGTTTTTACTCGATTTCAACGAGCCCTAAGATCCTCTTAGTTTTCTTTATTGAGGCAGCGGGTATTCTGGTACCCCTCCAAAAACAACCCTGTTATAAAAACTTACCAGAAAAAAAAACTACTCAGCCGCAAAAAGAGATCGTTTTGCCCCCCAAACCTCGCTCTTGGATGTGCATATTACAGGAATCTATTCCTTCTCCCACTAACGGATATGTGTACAGAATCTGTTCCTTCCTCCAAACCTTGAAATTTCTCCAGGCGAATACAAAAATACAAATACAAACGGCGAAGAAAATAAACAGCGGTCATTCGCTACCCTTGCTGCTCTCACTAAGTAAGAGGCGAGAGTATGACAGGCGAGAAAATGACAAATTAGGGTTTTCTCTACTTTTCTCTACTGAAACAGCGTATTTTCCATGACCAAATGCAACAGAACAGGAGCGCTAAAAGAAGAAACAAAAGAGAAAAAATCTGCAAATTATTACACAACGGTTTATTATTTACTTGTATAACTGCCCCTTCTGCGTGTATCACGGTTTTATGTGGCCACAAAAAATGGTGGTCTCAAAAAAACGTTTAGTTCAAGAAGATCAATTTAAAAACGTAGAAAAATCATACCGTTCTACTTCATTAATTATATTTCAACCCTTATTTTTCGTCCCTAGCTATGACTGTCAGTAACGCCGAACTTCGCAGACCAACTAGACCCCAAACGGGACCTACAAACCAAATTTCATTAAGTATAGTTCATGGTATCTGAAATTTTTTCATTCAATTTTCGGATTCTACGTAGGTAACCTTGAAATGGAAACCATCAAATTTTGAGGGAGGGGGGGGGGGGTTAAAAATTGCTTTCATGATCGGTTCCGAAGGTTCGTTATTGAAAACAATAAACCAAAATGAATAATCAATTCCCTCCCTTCTAATGCAGATGGAACAATGACACAACAAAGTGTACGGTCAAGGAATCAGAACCAACTATCCACGTTGACAGCGAATGAACCTAGTTGAAGGGTTTTCCACCAATAATGGTTTACATTAAATCTGATGGGAAGGAAAAAACGCGCTGAAGTTCCAAGTCCGCCAGTATTCTAAGACACATTTGGGGTAAGTCTTTTGTTCATCGTAATCAAGTCAAACAAATACAGGGAAGCTGTTTTCCCCATGTTCAGAAGTTAGCTGAACGACACACCACCTCCTCACAACCGTGAAAATATTTGGAGTCAGGTCTGGCCATGGTGAGAGAATTACATTTTGGGCGTTCAAATATCCCTCATTTACATTCAATTTTAGGCGTAAATATTACTAGAACTTGAATAGTGAATTTGACTAGTGAACTTTCATTTTTTTATTTATATATATTTTATTTATTTATTTTTTTTTTTTTTTTTCAATATATTATAAACGTTGAATGTTGAGGGGATTCCGGCCAGCGATTTCCCCTTTCTGGTGGAATGGCCCGTATAGGTGTATAAAATATATAAAAATGGAGAAATATTCGAAACTCCGTGTACAAACAAATCAGAATCCAAATACACTTGGGTCGATAGCAACAGCAAATCGTGATAAGGGTCGTCTAAACATGATTAAAAATGTCGGTGAAATCGGGTAATAGTTTTTAAGGATTCCTATAACTATAACGATTTGCAGTAACGATTTGAGCCAGTTCCAAGTTGTATCTTCCATTCGGATTCAAGGGTGAGGATAGAAGCGTGAGGTTTCACGATTTCAAAGGTTACCTTTCCCCACTAAAAGGCCAGTAAATGGAGAATGAGGAGGGGGAGAGAGAGAAATTCGGAAATGCCAACGCACTCCTCGAGGACTGCGGTGCTATTCAGGGGTTGTCGCTCAATTTTAAAAGATTCATCAAGTGAATAAATGAGGCTCCTAGAAAGGAAAGAACGAAGGGGTAATATTGTTTCCTGGCTCAAACACAACTTTGGGGCCTAGAGGGGGAAACTCCGTTGAAAAGAAAGTCTAAACTATTGTGGCTGGTGGAGCCAACGGGGACTAAACAAGCAACCTTTTCCACTGGAGGTCTCATTTCAGGGAAACCACCTAAGCAACCTTTTCCACTCCCATTTAACTCCCAACTTTTTTCACTAAACTTCTCCCTAAACGTTCGAGAAGAAATACAGACGGATTCACATTAGTACGTCATGTGGGCGGTGAGGGGTGGGGTTAATGATTCAGGGAAACGGCTATCCTCACTTTAAATTGCCGGGTGTTGTTTCTGTGCCTTTCTCGCCGTTTTAATCCAGAGGGTTTGTCGGGACAGTCTCCGGAATCGACATAGCGCGGTTTTCTAAGGGATCTAATTTTGGTTTGTGAAATTTAGGGACTCTCTACATTGGTGCGGCCTATGGTATTGAGCGGCTTGACGATACGCGGAGGCTGACGGACTTGGTTTTCTATTTCAAGCTTGTGAGAGGCGAAATATTGTGCCCTGACCTCATCTCCTGTGTCTAACTCAAAACACTTCGGTACCCCGCGAGCTCACATCAACTCTTGTTCGTACCATTCGTAGATCGAAGTCACCTATTCCATAGGCCACTGCTCAGACTCCCTCGTGTAGCAAACTTTCTTCTTGACCGGGTCGATTTCGACTTCTTCGCGCACAACCTCCACAGCCTCAAATCCAAACTTCGGTCTGTAAATATCTCGCATAAACACAACCTCACAGACTGCTCCCCTAATTTTCGTCTTCACCAACTCAAATACGATCTCTCTAGTACCACCTCAAGCGAATCACAACTCCTGCAACCTCACCTCAAGCAAACCACAACTCCTGCAACCTCACCTCAAGCAAACCACAACTCCTGCAACCTCACCTCAAGCATCCACAACTCCTGTACCCTCACCTGAAGCAAACCACAACTCTGCAACCTCACCTCAAGCAAACCAAAACTCCTGTACCTTACCTCACATCAAGCTAAACGCAACCCTTGCAACCTCACTTCAAGCAAACCACAACTCCTGCACCCTCATCTCAAGCAAACAGCAACTCCTGCAACCTCACCTCAAGCAAACCAAAACTCCTGTACCCTTACCTGAAGCAAACCACAACTCTGCAACCTCACATCAAGCTAAACGCAACCCTTGCAACCTCACTTCAAGCAAACCACAACTCCTGCACCCTCATCTCAAGCAAACAGCAACTCCTGCAACCTCACCTCAAGCAAACCAAAACTCCTGCACCCTCATCTTAAGCAAACAGCAACTCCTGCAACCTCACCTCAAGCAAACCAAAACTCCTGTACCCTTACCTGAAGCAAACCACAACTCTGCAACCTCACATCAAGCTAAACGCAACCCTTGCAACCTCACTTCAAGCAAACTACAACTCCTGTACCCTCACCTCAAGTAACCCACAACTCCTGCAACCTCACCTCAAGCAAACCACAACTCCTGCACCCTCATCTCAAGCAAACAGCAACTCCTGCAACCTCACCTCAAGCAAACCAAAACTCCTGTACCCTTACCTGAAGCAAACCACAACTCTGCAACCTCACCTCAAGCAAACTACAACTCCTGTACCCTCACCTCAAGTAACCCACAACTCCTGCAACCTCACCTCAAGCAAACCACAACTCCTGCACCCTCATCTCAAGCAAACCACAACTCCTGCAACCTCACCTCAAGCAAACCAAAACTCCTGGAACCTCACCTCAAGCAAACCACAACTCCTGGAACCTCACCTCAAGCAAACCAAAACTCCTGGAACCTCACCTCAAGCAAACCACAACTCCTGGAACCTCACCTCAAGCAAACCAAAACTCCTGGAACCTCACCTCAAGCAAACCACAACTCCTGGAACCTCACCTCAAGCAAACCAAAACTCCTGGAACCTCACCTCAAGCAAACCACAACTCCTGGAACCTCACCTCAAGCAAACCAAAACTCCTGGAACCTCACCTCAAGCAAACCACAACTCCTGGAACCTCACCTCAAGCAAACCAAAACTCCTGTACCCTTACCTGAAGCAAACCACAACTCTGCAACCTCACATCAAGCTAAACGCAACCCTTGCAACCTCACTTCAAGCAAACTACAACTCCTGTACCCTCACCTCAAGCAACCCACAACTCCTGCAACCTCACCTCAAGCAAACCACAACTCCTGCACCCTCACCTCAAGCAACCCACAACTCCTGCAACCTCACCTCAAGCAATCCACAACTCCTGCAACCTCACCTCAAGCAATCCACAACTCCTGTACCCTCACCTCAAGCAACCCACAACTCCTGCAACCTCACCTCAAGCAAACCACAACTCCTGCACCCTCATCTCAAGCAAACAGCAACTCCTGCAACCTCACCTCAAGCAAACCAAAACTCCTGGAACCTCACCTCAAGCAAACCACAACTCCTGCAACCTCACCTCAAGCAAACAGCAACTCCTGCCATCCCACATCTACCTGTCACCTTCACTTATTCGTCCACTTCTCAAGGACTACTCAAACTGCTCTTATTGGTCAGCCTTGCACGGCAACTTCAATTTGAACTATTTTCATGTATATTGGCACTTGTGCCGCATTGTTCAATAAATAAATAAATTGGTTTCAACCTAAAATATAAGTGGACCAAACCTTTTTCTAACCTATTTATGAGAAACTTAGATAAATAAAAACATCATTCAAAATAACAAGAAAAAATTCATAAAAGGTGATTCAGTAATAACATGTTAGTATAAATAAGGATAAGTAAATACATATAAGGTATAAAGGTAAGCAGAGTAATGATCGTGCCTGGTGGAGGGCTCAGTTCCACGCAGGACTGGATTATCATTTCCCACGCTGAACGGGCGTATATAGTTATACCACGGGTAGGTTAACCTTGTTCGCTGTAATTTTTGAAGGGCTTTAGAAGGATGCGGCGGTATAATAAAGTAGGTACCTTCAAATTTATGATCAAATACTAGAACTACTTATGAAACATTAATCAATACCTATCTATATAATTAATAAAATAAGTGCCATAAACAATCATTATAATGAAAACATGAGAATCACGGAATAATACTTTATAAGAACTCGAGGAATGACACTTCCAACATGCCGTTGAGGTTGGAAAGATCTCTCCTATGTACCGTCCGTTACTTACTGTGTTGCTGACGATGGTGTGACCACGTAGACAGGTAAATATAATTTAACATTGTTCAACATTGTTGCTGTGAGCGAAAACACTCGGAGTTTCAATCTCCGTTTTGGTTTATTGTTTTCAATAATGAACCTTTGGAATCGAGCAGGAAAAACTTATTCTGCCCCCCCCCCCCCCCCCCCCCCCCCCCAAATTTGATGGTTTCCGTTTCGGGGTACGTAGACTCCGAAAATGGAATAAAAACTGCTAAAATTATTACACATCGCTTTATTATTACCTGTATAGATCTTTACCCCTTCTGCGAAGGCCTCTGTTCCTTGTGATCAACCCAAGTGCCTCCCACAAGACAGCCTTACATCGAGTACCTTATTTGTTGTTATTTATGAAGCAAGGTATGTTCAAAATCCAAAATACCGATTATTCATAAAATGAAATAATGTATCGGAACGACCAACTCGATTTCACAATGCCATGCGTGATTGTGAGGTGATCAATAATTCTGGGCTGGATTTATAACATAATTTATAAAAGTTTCATTCACCCTCTTGTTGACGAAGCTTTTAGGTGCAAACAAACGGCTGGACGTACAATGCTCCGGGTACAATTATCAAGTTCGGGATCAATTTAAAAACGTTAAAAAACGGACCTTTATATTGAAAGTTTTCGAACTACGGAAAATGTCAACAACTATTTTTCACATCTTAAAGATGAATGACAGTAACGCCGACCCCAAATGTTACCTATAAACCAAATTTGATTAATTTTGGTTCGTTAACTTCTTTTTCCTTATTGGTTTATTATTTTCAATAATGAACCATTGGAATCGAGCATGAAAAAAAAATTCTTACCCCCCCTCAAAATTTGATGGTTTACGTTTCAAGGTATGTAGAATCCAAAACTGCAATAAAAATATTTCTGTCTGTCCACCGTACGCCGTACGGGCCACTTTTCTTAGTTACCATGAAAAAAAAATTGATGAAATTCGGGTTATAGGTTCCGTTCGGCGTCTAGTTGGTCCTCGAAGCTCGACGTTACTGTGAGTCATCTCTAAGGGGTTCAAAATAGGGGTTGAAATTTTCAAAACGCCTATACCATTTTTTTACGTAAATATTTTTACGGTTTTAAATAGTTCTTGAACTTGCGAGTTTTTTAAGACCATCCGGAGCATCGTACGTCCAGCCGTTCGTTCACAGTAAGGCCCCGAAGTTTGCACCGACAGGCATTTTCGACTCCAGTGTGAATGAAATTGTATACAATTCAAACCAAATCTCGTAACCAGAGACGCGCCCACAATAGGAATTTGTGAATACGGCCAATCATTGGTAGGGATCACCTGATTATATTGGCGGAGTATGAAGTCGAGTTGGTTGTTCTGTGATATTATTTCATTTGAAAAATGATGGCTCTTTTGGAGTTTGTTGGTAGGTAGTGAAACTTGAACAAACGTTGAAGTATTATTGATGGGTAAATTAGGTATTACTACGGTAAATCATTACTCAACGGTAAATTATTACACAACGGTTCATTATACCATCTACGTAGAAGGGGCTGGAGTTTGTTGGTAGGTACTTTTGCAACTTTTTTCACTCCTCATCAACAATTTCTTTTCAGAACTTCATTATGTGTGTTTCTTTTTGTTAGGTACTGTTTGTCATCGGCAGAATTATTTTAGCAACATTTAACTCGTGATTTAGGTAGGTACCTAGTAACGAGTACGGGGTTAGGTACTAACCTACGGAGGGTCTGCGATCTACATAAATATGCATAGAATAGTACATATTATATTATATAGACGGGTTATCTATGCATAGAGCTGTGATCTGTAACAGAAGGGTATTCTATACAAAATAATAAACCGTTGTGCAGGGATTTTTCATCACGGTGTTACCGAAATGATTAGACAACGACGGAAAGTGCTGCTTACATGCTCGATTTTAAAGGTTCAGTATTGAAAACACTAAATCAAAATCAAAATTTCTAACCGTCCGCCGTACTTCGCACTTTTCTTAGTTACCACGAACGAAAATTAATGGAATTTGGTTGTAAGTGCAATTTTTTGGGCCGTTAGTCCACGAACCTCGGCGTTACTGTCGGTCATCTCTAAGGGCTGAAAATAGGGGTCGAAATTTACAGGACACAGTTAGCTCGAATTTTTTTAAACGTTTTTCAATAATAATTTTTCTCGAACTAGGGAACTTTTGGAGAGACCACCGTTCTTTCACAGAAAAGCTGGGTACACATTGATGCGTAATCGACGTAATGCGCGTAAAACGCAGACCGTGAAGGTCCGATTAAACCGCGTAAAAATTTCAAACCGTTCACATGGACAACGCTAGTTACGGACGTAAAGCGCACAGTCGTCGATTACAGCCTGTGCTCCAGCCACCGCCTGCGCAGAACCCACGCGGAGATCCGTAAAGCGCGTTATCTAGATTTTTTGATTAGACTTGATCTAGGACACTCTGGTTCAAAAGTCGTCGCGCGTAAAGAGCGTAAACCTGATGAGCCAATCAAATTTAATCACGCGTTTGAGTCTTGCGCGTTTAACGTAGATTACGCGTCAATGTGAACCCACCGAAACGTTTCGTCAACATGATCGTGAATGAAACGGTATACATCCAACACAGATCCCATCGCTAGGGAGCGCCTGATTATTTCATTTGAAGAATGATGATTAGTTTGGATTTTGTTGATACGTACTTTTGTAACTTGAACAAGGAACGTTATGCTTCATGAATATCAATAAATAATAATTAATGATAGAATTGTTGAATCCACCGAATATAAACGTATGCAACTTTCATTCCCCGGCTGGCTCCAACACTCAATTTAGGGTTTTCTTGGCTAGAGCTTTCTGTACAGATAAATAAATAAACCGTTACGTAATAATTTGCGGTTTTTTTTTCTTCCTTACACACCATTTTATTTGTTTCAAAGGTTGGAAAACGACCAAGTGACTGCCACGTTTTACCCCTCTGCATTAATAATAATTGATATAAACTAATTAGGAAAATACTGCTAATATTAAACAACGTATCAATTCATGTTTGGACTAATGCACGAGACTAGTGTACAAGGTGATTGCCTCGTTTGAAGAAGGAATGAACAAATCTCAACGATTTTGACATCGAACATCGATACAAACGATTATTTTTGTAGTCCAAATAGTTTATGAGTTTAACCAAAGTGGTGATTTTTATAACACTAGGTTACTGAGGGTTTCACGCTGTTTTTACCGAGAAAGTCGAAACGCGTAAAATCAAGGTCAAACGTTAGCGATCCTATGATCCAAGTTTGACCAGTCTTGTAAAACCTGCGTCTCAACTTTCGCTGATGAAGCTTTCGTTGACTCTCGAACCGGTTTTACTGTCTGCGCTACGGCGCTGCGTAGCCACCGACCTTCGAAAGGTCACGTTTTGACCTGGTGTCATCTGTTTACCATCTGGTCATCGCCCCGTAAAGTTGACTCAGTGGCTTCTGAATTATATTAAGAAGGTCTGCCAATTCGAGTAGGCAATATAGTTTCCTTACTTGAATCACCTGAACGTGTAGAACAGTTGGGTTGGTTCATTTTGATACGGGACCATCCGCGATCCAACCCGCGTGTACCCTCAAATTTTCATCTCTCTACGACTTTTTTTCGGGAAGTTTGAAGCGTTACAAGGAAACGGTCAAAATTTCATGTTCGCGCATGCGCAGACAAAAGTTACAGTACTTCAAATGAAATTCATATGGAACTATCATAGTATTATTCCTGATCGACCCTACAAATCTGAACTCATTTCAACGATATATAAGGTAGTTATGGGCGTTTCAAGTACTTCACGTTTGCGCATGCGCAGACAGAACGATTTTCATGATTTTGAAACAGGACCACCTGCGATCCAACCCGCGTTTACCCTCAAAATTTCAGCTCTCTACGACTATTTTTCGCTTAGTTAGATTCGTTACAAGAAAATGGTCAACATTTCATGTTCGCGCATGCGTAGATCAAAGTTACATTACCATTCCAATGAAATTGATTTGGAATTACCAAAGTATTATTCCTGACCGACCCTCCAAGTTTGAATTGATTTCAACGATATTTAGGGTAGTTATGGGCGTTCCAATTATTTCACGTTTGCGCATGCGCAGACAAAACGATTTTCATGATTTTGGAACAAGACCACCTGCGATCCAACCCGCGTTTACCCTCAAAATTTCAGCTCTCTACGACTATTTTTCGCTTAGTTAGGTTCGTTACAAGGAAATTGTCAACATTTCATGTTCGCGCATGCGCAGAAGAACGTTACATCACGATTCCAATGAAATTAATTTGGAATAATCAAAGTATCATTGCTCATCAACCCTCCAAGTTTGAACTCATTTCAACGATATTTAGGGCAGTTATGGGCGTTCCAAGTATTTCACGTTTGCAAATGCGCAGATGAAAGTTAGTACTTTTTCAATGATTTCCGTATGGGAGCATTTGTAACCCAACCCGCACGTACCCTCCAAATTTCAGCCCATTTCGACAATCATTTCGGGTAGTAATTATCACAGATAGACACGGAACCAAAAATGTCCCCTGATGCCTAAAACGAAAAATGGTTGATTTTTTTACTCAATCACGAATCCAAGTCTTTCCTACCTTCGGTAGTGAGGAAGCAAAATAGGAAAAGTTCCAGTTTTCGCAGGTTACGTACCTACTCGTCCTATCCATCAACATAACTACCAAAATTGAGAATGGAAAGTTTAAAAAGCCATTTCAGGCGGTGGTGTCAAGACCGTCTGCCGAGCCAATGTCAGGGACGTGATCCAGCTGTCCTCTGATTAGATGAGAGGATCACAATAAATTTGTTCTGATCAACACCACTTGTCACGGCGGCCACTCATCGAAGTACTAACAACGCTAGTAGTGTGTTGACTATCGTAAATGACATGGTCCTTTTCAATAGTAATAGCCAATAATACGTTTTTTTCCTTCATTTATTCGTTTGGATGTATCAAATCACGTATCTTGATTTTAAATGGAACCGCGAACATCAGCTGCTCAATACTATAGGTATCTGTGAAGGTTGAGCTGAAAGTTGACCGTTTGATTCATGTTCATGTTGACGATGATTTTTTAGGTACCTACCAACTAACCATTCGACGTGTATTGCGCTCTCAGTGATCTCGAAAAAATCCTATAAATTGAAACCTATAACATGGATTTGTTAATAAAAATAAACCGTACGCAGCCTGGTCCTCCTCTCAAACGTTTTCGACATATTTATGGAGTTTTTCAAATTTCAACGCGTATATTTCACAACCGAAAGGGGTGACGAACAGAAATGCCAAGGACCAACAAGACACCGTATGTGGCCAACATCCCACATACAGATCATTAATTACCTATTATTTGATTTTTAGGTGATCTGTCGGGTTCCATAGCACTTAGTACGAAGATTTCCTATGGGTGAAATGGAAGACAGCCCAAACTATCCTATATCCCCTTCAATTAATTGGTAATTCAGTTACAATTACATTTACTTAGGTAAAACTGATCTATTATCTATTAATAACCATTTCTTAGATCCATTATGAATAGAAAAAAAAAAACATGAAATGATTTACTGAGCCAGTTATAGGAGTCTTCTGTAAAAAAAGGCAACGGAAAATGCAGCTGCGTCGTGCCATAATAATGCGACCTACAGGCAGGGGATGAACTTTGAAGATCATAAAACTTTATTACTCTGGCCATATAAAAAACGGCCCCACAGGCTGACTCCCAGGTGAATATTGTGTTCCAACTCCTCACTGTGCGTGATAATTTCATGTACTTACCAGGCACTATGCTAGAGGGAATTCACAGTATATGAAATTCACAATATATATATATATATATGCTTACTTGTAGATATATATATATATATATATATATGCTTACTTGTAGGGCAATGTTTACCACATGAACAAGTTATAAATATTTACTTTAGTTTCAATGGCGGTAAACAGTGAGCGTTTCAAGAAATGTGCACAAGATCAACTGTTTTAACCAAAGCCATACCTCGAAATGATTTTCCGCTTCAGTTAAATCCTTCACTGTTATTGGTATCACCTTTAAGATAGTTAGACTATCACATGCCAAATTCGTTGGAGACCACCTTATGTTGAAAACCAGCTTTTCCACGTGAGGAAGTATGGATTACAAAGAATTGAACCAGCCATTCCAAACAATTTTGAATAAAAATAGAAATAACAAGAAACCCTCTGCAAATGAGAATTTACATCCCAAATTAAAGTCTGATTCGCTATCTTCACGCCGAATATTTGTTAGAAAAAGGCATTTTATCTAGTTTTAAATCTTCTTTTCAACCTGGAAAACTGGTTGTTTAAAAAACGAAACTCTTGTTCTGTTTTAGATGAGGAAAGTTGAATCTTGAAATTTGGACAGAAATTAAGGTTTGTTTGACACTCATTTCAGGAGTGATTTGGGGTTGACTGTGATTCTTCAACTATCTTCAGCCATGGCAACTTCAGAACCACGGGTGAACCGGTCTGCAGGTTCGAATCCCAACGCCGTCGTGAGCCAGTAATGTCTGTCACAAGTCCAATTCATTGAGCCGGTAAAAAGATGGTGACATATGGGTATAATGAGCTATGTTCCTACCACCTCCCTGTAAAACATCCACCCTGTCCTAGGCCTAGGCCACAGTGATGTGGGGGACTTTATAATGAACAGTAAAAGGCGAACAGGTAGAAGAAGTTTAGGGTCCAAATATCAGTTCAGCCAATCACATCCGCCACGCCCTCGTGGGGCAGTCAAACCCACATTTATAGCCCCAGGTCTCTAGGACATTTTTTCGTACTGTTGCATTTTGCACCGAATGGATGGACTTTTCATTAACAGCTTAGGAAAAAAGAACATGGATTTCGTCCCGCCATGTCCGTTTACCAACCCCCAGCCATGAAAAAAATGGTTATTTACTTCTTCTTTTTTTTCCAACTTTATTTACTCACTACCACACATTTCGGCCATTTTTTCAAAGCTATCGAAGTTCACGGGGTTAGAATTCATTTTTTCATCAGTTATTTAATTATATCAGTTATAATAATTAAGTATATAAACAGTATATTAATTAGTATATATGTAATATTAATACCTATGCATCAAACTACTAGGTAGAGATCATGAAATATTCACGTTTTGATGATTTCTGAGATTCCAAGACTGCCTATGTTAGTAGTAAAACATTGGGAAGATTCTGAGAATGATTAGCACCACAAGAAAGCCCCAGAACTCTGTGGAATATTGTTTGCATCCATCGATTGAGCCTGATCAAATAGGATGATTTGCCAATCCCGTCCTACTGGACCGATCCACGCATACGCTACCACAAAACCACACTCTACGATGACAAGCGAATGGGTTTCCCGATTCGGGGATTGAAATGGATTAGGTGTACCTGAGCCTGCCACTACTCAGTGACAATCTACATTCCCATTATCCCCTGGATGATGAATCGTATCCCATAATGAAGTACCACAAAATTACAACAGATTAAACTTTTTCAAATGGAATTTTAAGCAGTTTGGACGCTGAAAGTGAGAAGAATTTTTATAATGTTACAAATTCAACAAAACTACAACTACTAGGAAATCAAGTTGAGATCTGCTGAAGTTGATGATATCGTCAGATGGTTTGGTTCTTCATCCCCACCTTCCCCAAAGAGTTGAAAGAAATGAATGCGGCTCGGGTATGTTTGCTCTGCGAAATATTTCTACCTCTACTACGTATAAGTATCTGCGCCCATCGCGGTTATCAACTGATCCTGCAGCAGCCACTGACTGCTCAAGAGGATTTCCTGCACAGGAAGACGTTCCAGAAGTTTTTATTAATTCAGAACAGCAACTACCGACCATTTCAACTAACTACCAGGCACAACCTTCAATCCACAATCTGGTTAGTGATAAAGAACCTAACGTTCGAAATACGAAACCACATTAGGAGCGCTCGACAGCATTTTTCATTAAGCCGAAAAATTACCGTTTTGCTCGGCATCGCCTGGCCATCCGGAAACAACATCAGGGAGACAACTGATCAGTTCCTACAGGCGCTGAAGCTTCTGGATAAGATTGTGATTTCAAAGCCGTGTAGATGCCAGGAAAAATCACGAAGAGCCTGTACTATCCTCGCTTATTGCACGGCTGGCATCGAGTACTATTCGCCAAAGGCTATTAGGAAACAACTCAACAACTCGCTGAATAAACTGTAATGATACCTGCCTGGAATAAACTAGGTTTTATTTAGAGAAAAACCTACGCGACAACGAATCAGAAAATTTGGGACATAATGTTGGATGGACGATCATGATAACAGAACCACGTGATAGGGCGAATAGGTAACAAAGCACTCGTTATAACAGCCGTCTGTGCAGGTTGACAAGAAAAGACGGATGATGGGTATTTCCTCAAGTCGAAACAAAAGGAGCTATAACGACCTGGCAAATCTTTTAATGACAACAATATTTACTTTACAGAGCAAGATGATGTAGCCTGGAGTGGTTGTAGCTTTTTTCTTGCAAGACTTGAGAGCAGATGTAAGCAGCGGGTAATGAATCGCCTTTTGCCCCTGGTACAATAGACAGTGACGTATTTGTCAAGTCAGCTAATGGCCTCGTTGATTATTAATTGGGATAATTTGTTGATACAGTAACGCAGAGCCCTAGTTGGCTGTCGTCCATTTCCGTATCAGAATTTGATCTCATAATTTTCGCGATCTGGGGCCACTGGGATTCGAACGAACGACCTCAGCCTGTATGGAATTGGCTCTACAGGTAGTTCCGTTTCTGCCTTCAGCTGGCACGTGAGGTCGGTTTCTCACGACTTCACCCAACAGGGTTTTGGTTTAAACCGGATTTCAATATCCGACACATCCAATCTATATATGAAGGCGAACACTCAGTTCAACGCTGATGGACAAATCACAATGATTTTTATTCAATCAATTTAGGTTGGTTGATTTTGAAACCAAACTGCTGCGTTTCGATTTCATTTAACAGAAGGAAACAAGTCGCGAACCGACGGAAATTTCCGTATTGTTTCAGTCTGAATGACAACGGCTGGGGCGCGAGATCTCATCCGTCAACTCGAAATCAACGGAAATGGTAGGAGTGGGAGGTCAGCGAAAGGGCAGAAGGCAAACTGGTGACTGATAACAACAAATCAGTTCAATGCGCGACGGGCACTCACTAACAATAGAACGGCCGGAGAATGTATTGGGCTTTTCTCACTCACACAAGATCACGCGGAAACACCAGTACACTCGCACGATTTACCAATCAACGAGGGCGCAGTTGGAAATTCTGGACGAGCGATCTGCGATGGTCTGTTCTTATCGGGCAGACTCATCACTTATTTGCACAAACAGATACCTTCCGGTTGGGTGATGACCATAAAATACAGCGAAGGGAATTTTGATGCATTTTAAAAACAACAGGCTTCGAAAGACTTAACCGAGCGAATATATTTGCATACCAAACCACCCGGTGCTCATTTATTCCGCTGCCGATACGACGAGGCAATCGTCGATACGAGTAGAATACATTTGGTTCAACATATAAAAATAAAAACTGTTTCTCTCGGAAACCCAATTTTATGTAATACTAGCTGTGTACCCGCGCTTCGCAACGGTAGAACAGACACCCCCTTTAGGACAGGCCCCACTCATAACAGATACCACCTCAGGATTGACAAAGAGTGGTTGTTTGCTACCGTAAGCCACGGTTCAAGGGTGCGTCCCAAGTGAAAATTTTGGTTTGAGTAATTGGTTATTGTTTGATTAGTGGCCGTTCTCATTTATCGATGCCGAGACAAACAAACAGACTGACACTGTTTTATGATATATCATACTATTTGAACCGACGCGTGTTGCTGCGATTTAAATAAATGGAGCCAACGGTCATGTATTTTAATATGCCTGTATCCCCCCTCCTCAACTGATCAGAAACCTTCCCCAATGCCAACCCTAACTGCCTTTAACCCCCCCGTATCCTATGAACCCTCCCTACCTGGTTAGAAACATTCCTCAATGTTCACACAACAAATTCCCAAAGTTGCACTCCAATTGGTCAAGTAGTTTTGAAATGTCTGTAGACCCCCCCCCCCCCCTCTCATGACCTGTACCCCCCTCCCACTAACATCCTGATTGAAGTACCACTTGAATGTACTTTACGTCCAACCGTTCAAAGTTATTATAAGCATAAACGTCCTCATAGAAGTGATTATAACACGTTTTTTAGTAGTATTTCATTCATAGCGTTTCAACGGATGGACAGATTCAAATGCGGATTTTTCATAAACCTTCCCAGATAAATTCTGCGTCAAATGGTACCAGCCGCAACTTTCTACGTTCAGCCGTTCTCAATTGATGCCGAGACAAACAAACAAACAGACAAACAAACAAACAGACACTGTTTTATTATATGTATAGATACTGCTGATCCAAATATGATGAACAATTCTTAGTTTATCGGCGCAGAAAAGTAGACTGCAAAACATCGCGTCCAACGATGGTAGAAAATTCGTTAATTAGTTAGAGATTTGGATGTTTAAATACGATTGTGATGTCCTAGTAATGTAGGAATGAGGCTGTGATCAGTACCAAGACACAGTTCGCAGAATAAATTTGGATTCAGGTAAATGTCATAGATATATTTTATAAGATCATCAGGGGCCAACCTGTCTATAAGTGCGAGTATATTGTATTTCAGCTCTCATCCACCATCCTTTCGTCTAGACCGTAGGTAGGTACGTCCGTGTCAAGGCAAAACCTTATTTGCCATGTGGAAAAGATAGTTCAATTCTAATTTTGATGAAACTCCACACATTCATGAGGCCGTTAAAGAACGTAAGTACTAACCTACCTATAAATCTGTTATCTAAATGCCACCGCTATACTTGTGTATAATGAAGGGTACCCGTGACTTCTGATTATCCAATTTTTAAGACGTCCCTCGGTAGTAAGAGACGACCTTATGTATTTGACCTGGGCAGATGGTGACAACGCAGCCGAGAATGAAAAGAAATCCGATTCAGACCATACTGAATCCAAATCCGTGAAAAAACCCATAGGTGTGTTTGACAGGATCTTGTGTGCGCTGCCCAGCCCGAAATTCTCAACCGATTTACGTGGTTATTTTTTTGTTCGATGCAGAAAACTGTCTAATGGTGCCCTATTGCCGAAATTTCAAAATTTACCTTTAACAGGTGGGGAGAGAGGGTTAATCCTGAAAAACGTGGGTTTTTCGGCTAAATGTTTGTACGCTGCCCAGGTCGCAAAACTCAACCGATTTGCATGGTGATATTTTTTCTTGGATGCGGAGAACTGCAAGTTGTGCCCTACGTCCCTGGAATTTCGAAATTTACTTCTAGAAGGGAAGAGGGAGTCAATACAGAAAAAACGTGGGTTTCAGCAAAACTTTGTGTGCGCTGCCCAGGGCTTAATTTTCAACCGATTTACGTGTTTCTTTTTTTGTTCGATGCAGAATTCAGTCTAGTTGTGCACTACGTCGCCGGAATTTCAAAATTTATTTCTATAGGGCGGGGGGCGGGGGGAGAACGCGGGATTTTCTGCAAATGGATGTGAGTGATCTATAAATACCTACCCATAACGGCCCACTGTAAAGCATGCATTACTCTATGAATTATTACTTGAATGAAAGTAGCTTTCAAATTTGTGACAACGACTGGCGTCATTGCACCCCTCCCGCCAGTGCAGGACCCGTTGCCCAGTGTGACGTCACTTGTTACCGAAAATTTGAAAGCTCATAGAAAAAGAACTATTCATGGTAGGAGAGTGCGGTTGGGCTCAAAATTCATAGAATGGATTTCATTTAAAAATATCAACAGAAGCCATGGGTACCACTTCTCATAGATGGGCTTTTCAACGAGAAAATGCGCAGACAAAAGTTATTTGCTGTCCTTGTCATCTTTCCAATACTCAACATACAACATAATTATACAAACACTTTTGCATCGGTATGGTAGCTACCTACTCAACTACCCAAGCATGAATAGGAGCTGAATTGAAGAAAAAAGAAAAAAAAGGCTTGTGGCCGAGCCAAAAACTGGGAAGCGATGGTTGTTATCTAGGTATAAGGTTTTACAGAAGTTTTAACTAAAGTTTATATCCCCACACCAGAATCTTATCGAAGCTCGATATTCTGCTTCGAGTAACTACACCGGCAGCAAGAGTGAAAATAGAAATGTAGTATTCATGACCAGTGACTCATAAATGACAGCGATCCTCCACAGGGATCCAAGTGATGTCCCGTGCATTTCAAATCCAACATGAATACTGGACCAGCCTGCAGCCCCTGAGACAGTTTACGGCCCTCTTGAATTCAAAGTTTACATTCAACGAGTTGTTCCAAGCAGCAGTGCCTAGCAGTTTCCTCGAGGTAAAAGTGAGTTTTCTGTAGGTGTAAATTTCAACATCTACGCCTTTCTCTTGACAGGGGGCAAATAATTCAAAAAATACGATTAAATACTGATAAAAGAAGCCCAAACCATAAACACTTCATGAAAACATTCATACGGCATTGGCTATATTCAAAATTATTATAATATTAAGAGTTTATGAAACGAATGATGTATGGGATGGCAGCAATAATTCTTCTTTCGTTACAACAATTTATTGAACAGTTTGCGCAACCATTTCCATACAATTTCCGTGTGGAGAGCTTAAAACGTGTGAGATTTATAAATTATGAAAACCGGAGGGGTACAAAATAGGATCGCTTGAAACTTGAGAAATTGACTGGGCGATAGGAGAATTTGTGAGAAGGAGCTCAAAAGAAGCAAATTGTAGGTCGTACGGGGGGGGGGGGGGGGGGGAGTATGCTAAAATTCGTGTAGAAATAGAGAGAGATCATTTATGTAGGTTACCCGTCATTAATGTAGGGTATGTACGTTATTTAATTAGGAATATTGATTTAGAGGATACATTATCTCAATATTAGGTAGGATTGTATGAACGAGACCAACTAGTAAGGTAACTGAATCAGGTTCGAATTTACCGTAAGTTGTTAAATTCGGCGAAAATTGAGATGTACTATCACTTATATGATTCCACATAATAGGTAAATATTATACGTTAAATATTTCTGAAAAGCTGTTCAGTTGTTCAGTCTAATAATAATTCAAACTCACTAATGATAATTCGAGCCATCATCACAAATACCTCCAATACTCCGACACAAAGATTGCCACATTCATCTTCTAGTCCTAACAATCATCCAGAAATTAAAATAAAAGTTTAGACTCTTTTATTTTAATTTCTAGATGATCTTTAGGAGTAAAAGATAAATGTGTTAGGAAACTGTACCAATTTATCATTTTGATAGAGGTAATAAAATGAATTTCCTATTTAGCGAAAGGAAATTGAGAAATAGGCAATGCAAGCCTAGTAGTTTTTGTGTCCGAGTATTGGAGGTATTTGTGATGATGGCTCGAACAGAATAGCTTCAGTGAATCTGGTGATGATTATTGCTTCCATATCCTTTGTTCCCGGCAAAGTCGTTAAACAGGCGACCTGCTGGCTCATAAACATTACTTCATTTCATGTGCGCTGAGGCAACGGTGGATTGACACTTTTTCTAGTGTTATTATACAAATTGATGGTGATTTCAGACAATTTCCCAGGTTTTTGACTTATAAAAAATAAACTGTGGTAGCTGAACCTTCGTTACAACCACAACTATTCACTCTTTAGTCAAAATCGACTTGATATTCGGTCTTATCGCTCTAAAAAACATGGAAAAATATACCTTAAAAGCTCATGTTACTAAAACACAAGAAAAATACCTATTTTATACCCCCCCCCCCCCCCCCTCCCAAAAACCACCAACATTATGAACGTCAACCATCAGCTATGTGAATCTAACTTGAGTAGAAATTGTCTCCTTTTTACTTCTACTAGGTAGTAAAATTTTCCGTTTGCATAATCAATTCGTACATAACAAATAGAAGTCTGAATAATACGCTGTTATCGAGAGGATGCATCTGTATGCAGCTCCATAATTTCTGACGTCAAGCGAATTTGGCAGGGGCGTTGCGTCCATAAGGCCACTTGGGCCACTGCCCTGCCACCAAGTAACACTGTATAGGTATAATAGGTAAGTTAAAAAACCTCCATAGTTCAGTTTGAATCAGTTTGAATTTGAATTTCCCTCCGTACAATGTCCCTATATTATAGCATTTTTCACAAAGTTCAACAGCGACTCGCCAGACTTCTCTGGCTATGGAATGGAAATTCTATGGATATTCAATATTATAGTAGAGCATCCATGGTGTGCTCCATAGACAAAGCATCTTATCTGAATAAAGCGACTGTAATCGATGTCCTGCAATCGAAATCGAAACCTAGGCTCTTGAAACTGGCAGGCAGGTCCTGGGACCTGGTGTCGCCATGACAACTGAGGAAAGTGACCCGTCCGCGCATGCTCAGTAGAGTAATAATGTTGTTTGCCACACCCACTTTCGGCCCAGTCCCCAAAATCTGATTTCTACTCCAAAATCGTTCGTTTTCACAATCGATTCGATCCCTTCGATTCAAATTGTTGTTGTTGTTTTTCTTGAGGGTGCCGCGAAGAAACACTCTTCATGCCGACAGTGGTGGTTAGAGGTTGCGTTTTTTCTTCTTGTGCATTCGATTTAATTTGTCATCTCAATACGAGATGCTTCTTCGTCTTCTGATATGTTTTTGTTGTGAATTATGTTCGCTTTCTCTGTTGTCAGTTGTCAGTTTTCAATTTTTTGCGTCAAATTGAGCGCATTTTGCGTTCGGTCCGGTTCTGATGGCAGACTTGTATTCTTGGTACCTACGTGCATTTTGTCCTATTTGTGGTCTTGTGGGTTGATCGTCGTCCTAACACACTGATAACTACCTAGCTTCAGGTCAATAGCTTCTCCATTCAAGTAGGTACCGGCCGACGGGTCATTGTTTTGTTATAGGTGTTTTAGTTTACTATATTTTTATAACACGTGAATTCGGTGTCTAATTTGCAGTAGAAATTGCGGACGTTTTCTTACGACAATAGATTTGACTGAAAGGGAATTTTCTGAATATCAATCAGTAAATAAGGGAAGGGTGTTTATTGTTGCCTCGAGGTCTGTATTTGTAGACAAATCTCTTGGTTTTGTGTTCTGGTTTGGTGCCCCACCGTCTTCAGAGCCCACGCACCGCTACTGGAATTGGGTGGTGGAAATTGCACTCGTGTGTTTGAATCCGATTTTGAGATCAAATGTGCATTTCAACTGCTGCGCATATCAGAGGTTTCTACTCCACAGCCAAAAGACAAAGCCAACCCAGAACCACTTGAAATCCAACCCAAAGCCCGAGGAGTATTCACGTACGAGTACAATACATCAGGGGTAATGATGAAATAAAGTGGTTCAATATCGCCCAAGTTCCCACCACTGAATAAACCCAGAGTGTTGGAGAGTGTTGAACTCTAACGACTCGACGACTATGAGGAGTATGGTTCTAAAATTGAAAGCCCGTTTAATAATAGTATGCAACAACTTACTTGTCGCTTGACATAATGGGAGGTTGGCAGGTCGCCAAAACATGACTGCCTTTCCCCTCCTATGTAAGTGCACACTGGATTAGTCAGTTGTTAGCTCGTAAATATATCGAATGAATGGTCGACAACGTGGGCCATCAAACAGTTAGATTTAGAGTTACATCAAGGCCCATAACTAGTCAGAATCAGTGAAAGTTATGTTCCATGTCTATTATGTAGGCACTACCTCCTTCCATACGGGTTTATTGACTTCCCGTTCACTTGGGGATCATGGGAGAATGAACCAGTCCAAATCGAGATTAGGTGTAGCAGTTAAGTAAAACAACAAGAGTGAAGAATGTATGCTTCCAGGCATTAGGAATTAGCCGTACAATAACGATTTACGGATTTGCCGTTACAGTTGCTAGGACTAGGTAATTCTGTCGAGCTACAAAATCTAGCAGATAAGATTTTGTACAAAGAATCCGCAAATGGTATAAAATAATGTCTGTCCGCCCCGCCGTACGCTCCAGAATAAAATGTGGGGTATATTTAGTCCTGGAAGCTCGGCGTTACTATCAATAATCTTCAAGGGGTGAAAAACAGGGGAGGTCGACCTTTTCAAAACGCCATAGCTCTATGAAACTCAATATAAGAGTAAGGTTATTATGAATTTTTTCAACTGATTCCGCATTTTAGGATTTTTTGAGACCTCCCGAACTTCGAGTCGGAGAAAGGAAAAGCTTCGTCAACATAATAGCGAATCATACGTTAGAGGTAGGGACATAACTCCAATTCAGACATAGTTAGTAGGGAACAGCGAACAGGCGATAATTATCACGCAAGGCATATGGAATGAGGTTTGTTGTTCCGTAATATTATTTCATTTGAAGAAGATGGTCATTTTGGATTTTGTTCATAGGTACCTACGCATTTGTCTACCTACCTGTTGATACCTGAACGAGTTTGTTGTTGACGGCCAAACAAGTCATACAAATTAGACGAAAAATTGGGACTATGTCGAGGGCCCTAATTAGGGCCCTAATTACTGGATGCGAGGTTCATGGGACCGAAATGGCGCGTTACAGGAGATGAGGGCGGTGGAAAATGCTTCATTTTATGCAACTGTATACCGAACGTTCGAGAGGGTACGTAGGTATCCACTGCAGAAAACCACGCTTTCACGGGATACAGGAAAATAATAAAAGTTCCCTAAATTTTTTATACTGGCAGAATCTTTCCCTAACTTTCCAATTCAGACAGGAAAATAAGATTGTAGTAATGCCAAAAAAACTCCAGCCAAAAGAGCTACACTACCTGATTTTTGGTTTATTATTTTCAATAATGAACCATTGGAATCGAGCATGAAAAAAAAAAATTCTTACCCCCCCTCAAAATTTGATGGTTTACGTTTCAAGGTATGTAGAATCCAAAACTGCAATAAAAATATTTCTGTCTGTCCGCCGTACGCCGTACGCCGTACGCCGTACGGGCCACTTTTCTTAGTTACCATGAAAAAAAATTGATGAAATTCGGGTTATAGGTTCCGTTCGGCGTCTAGTTGGTCCTCGAAGCTCGACGTTACTGTGAGTCATCTCTAAGGGGTTCAAAATAGGGGTTGAAATTTTCAAAACGCCTATACTATTTTTTTACGTTAATATTTTTACGGTTTTAAATAGTTCTTGAACTTGCGAGTTTTTTAAGACCATCCGGAGCATCGTACGTCCAGCCGTTCGTTCACAGTAAGGCCCCGAAGTTTGCACCGACAGGCATTTTCGACTCCAGTGTGAATGAAATTGTATACAATTCAAACCAAATCTCGTAACCAGAGACGCGCCCACAATAGGAATTTGTGAATACGGCCAATCATTGGTAGGGATCACCTGATTATATTGGCGGAGTATGAAGTCGAGTTGGTTGTTCTGTGATATTATTTCGCTTGAAAAATGATGGCTCTTTTGGAGTTTGTTGGTAGGTAGTGAAACTTGAACAAACGTTGAAGTATTATTGATGGGTAAATTATTACTACGGTAAATCATTACTCAACGGTAAATTATTACACAACGGTTCAGTATACCATCTACGTAGAAGGGGCTGGAGTTTGTTGGTAGGTACTTTTGCAATTTTTTTCACTCCTCATCAACAATTTCGTTTCAGAACTTCATTATGTGCGTTTCTTTTTGTTAGGTACTGTTTGTCATCGGCAGAATTATTTTAGCAACATTTATCTCGTGATTTAGGTAGGTACCTAGTAACGAGTACGGGGTTAGGTACTAACCTACGGAGGGTCTGCGATCTACATAATATGTATATAATAGAATAGTACATATCATATTATATAGAAGGGTTATCTATACATAGAGCTGTGATCTGTAACAGGAGGGTATTCTATACAAAATAATAAACCGTTGTGCAGGGATTTGCAGCGTTTTTATATTTATACAACAGCCCAGTACTGATACTTTACGAATAGGTAGCTATACTCAATATTATTCTAGCATGAACTTGCGACAATTGAGAATAAGCGGTTTTACCTTCCTATCAAAGTGTAATATCTACAATAGGGCAAAAAAAACGAACGACAGAGAAGTGAGACGAAAAAAAATTCTAAAATATCTCAGTAGAGTAAATGAAGTAGAGTAGAGGGTAAATTAAATCATCTACCAGAGATTCCAGGAGGTCCCTAGTTCAAATAATTGGATTTGTCATTGTCGTGGTACCCCTTAAATTCTTACGTTTACCACTCCTACGTAATATCTAAAAGATTTAACCAAATAAACGAAGGAAAATACGAGCTGAACGACGCCGAGGGGAAAGTGGGAGAAGGGTTCCCTCCATCGACCGCCACCGTTCCTCAACGGTTGTAACGGCCATGATGATGGTCGGGGGACGAGTGGAAAGGGGCCTTTATAAGCAGCCTTGCTAGCCCAGCTCCTTATTCGATCGCCCACTCTCCGACTTGTGACAGCTCTCTCTCGCCCTTTCGCTCTCTCCTACTCTTCTCCTGCGCCTGCTATGGTGATAACAGCGGGGTATTCATCGTCTTCCACCTGGCGTCTGCTATGGTGATAACTGCGGGACGCCTTCCTTATCTTCTAGCACTCGCTGTGGTGATAATCGCGGGGCGCTAGCAAAAGACTCCTAAGGAGCACCTAATACCTGCTGTGGTGGTAAGCGTGGGGTATTTGTTTCCCTCACCTCCTTCCAACTAACGCCTGTTGTGGTGATAACCGTGGGGCGTTAGCAAAAGACTCCTAAGGAGCACCTAATACCTGCTGTGTTGATAACCGCGGGGCGCCTTCCTCTCTCTCCCCAAGCACTCGCTGTGGTGATAACCGCAGGATGCTAGCAAAATACTCCCAAGGAGTACCTAATACCTGCTGTGGTGATAACCGCTGGGTATTAGTTTCCCTCACCTCCTTCCAACTAACGCCTGCTGTGGTGATAACCGTGGGGCGTTAGCAAAAGACTCCTACGGAGCACATTCATCCTTCACTCATCCATCCAAACCAACCTCATTCAACCTCACCCAAACCAACTTTCCGCCTGACTGTCATAAGCCCACGCACAGGCTTACGACAATCATCTTTGCTCGATCTTCATAAGAAACTCTATGGCATATTCTTGAGAACTACTAAATTATACTAGCACTCTTTAATAGGTTTTGACTACCTACTAATACGAGATTTAAGTGAAGCCCTTCCCTGTTCCTAATGTATAGTCGTCTTCTTTCACATGCTGGGGAACTGCTTGGTGAAATTTTGGCTTAGTGAATTTATGGAAGAGTATTAATACTGCCAAGCCTGTAAAATAGTTTGACCGGGAGATTTTTGTTTACTATGATCTCGGTCTCTGGTGTTACGTTTGACCGTACAAAATTCTGCAGCCACCTTAAACTGGCGATTTTGTTATCCCTCGGGTGTCATCACGTACGAGCAAAATTGTTTTGGGAAGCCAAATAGACGAGATTTTTTTTTAACTACAGAATTAGGTAGGTAGGTATACTAGCTCATTAATAGACGACGGTATGGATGAGTTGTAATTCACGAGGACTTCAGCAGCTGTAAAAATTCGGCTCATTCCTAATTTTATATTATGATTTCCAAGGTTTCAGAACAAAATAATGAATCGGAGATTGCAGTGAAAAATCCTCTTGGTCTTTTTACCCCCTGTTTCAAAGGATAAGCCGAGAATAGCGCGTTTCCCGCTCGCGATGGTGATGGAGTTCCTTTAGAAGGGCCCCACTTTTGTAAAAACGTTTTCAAACATCTTATGAAAAAGCTCGATCTTAACAAGACCTCGATCGGTTTAATTAAAAGATCAAGAGCAATCGCCACCTTTGACTGCTCGAGCGTGAACCTAGGGAAAATAATATTTATTCAGTAATTCAGTAATCTGGAATGATTTGAGTAGTTAGATACCTACGTTATTCAAACTTTGAACTGTTTCGAAATACTTACAGTACTCGTAGGTAAATGGTACTCATTTGATTCAAGGATTGTCTAATATTCTGATAAAGTACGAATGATGATTCTCAACCGCCTGGAATTTTGTTGGACACTTCTATTATTTTATTTTGTCTCATGCCTGAACTTTTTCTCAAGGTTTGTTCAATAAAAAGGCGTTTCGGAGATTTTTCGAAAAAAATTCATCATCATTTTTAGCATCGCTATGAAATCAAAAATTGTTCTTGTCTTACTATTGGGTGGATAAGATTTGGTGTTCAGTCTTTTTGACAGAGCTCTGAGAAATCGTCTCAAATCTTAAATAGTGAGTATTTCGTATATTTATTGGAGCATGAAGCATAATATACGAACCTTATAAGCGTAGAATACGAAAAGAAAGCCGCTGCCCGACAATACCGATCGTGACTATTCGTATGACGAATGTACACCGAATCGGGTTCCTCACGCACGCGCAGTCCATCATTATTTACTCTTGGGCTTCCTTTCTCTCGTACCTAACACGAATTGCCACTCGGAAGTCTGCACGAACTCTCTATTATTTCGTAAACAGGGAGCTGGTAAACATCAACCTTTTTGTACCCTCCAAGTCTCTGTTCGTGAACCATACAGCCTCAGATGCGGCACAGGCTAGGGAGCGACGCAGCTTCACTTCATTATTTATTTATTAGGCTCTCAAATATTTGATGAACCTCAAACTGGGATGAACCTTGTGCTGAAAAGTAGACACAGAGAAAGGCAAATTAACCAACGCTACTGGTACGTTAGATCTTGGTAGAATCACTCTGGGACGTGAAATGGCACGGAATTTTAAAAAAGGAACACAGATATTTATGTAAATCGTGTAACTCACCGTTTTTCATCTTGCAGTTGGACATGAGCTCGCTCATGATCTCCTTATTTTTCTGCAACAAGGAAATAGGATAGGAAATTAAAACTAATCGTCACTTTGAATGTATGTACATACAAATAAAGAAACAATAAATTATAGGTATTGTAGAATCGTGATCTGAAAACGAAATCTCAACACCGCTCAACATTATGCATTCTTGACGTGAAATTCTGGAGAGCTGGAGACAGTAGGGACATCCCAAGAAGCTTTTTCGTTACCTCGAATATAACATTAAAACGCCAGGGCACGAACCCGATATGAATCTGGCCATCTGATACTGGAGAGTCGGCCAATCGGAAAATCCAATTCGATTGAGAGGCTTTGAGAGAGCGAGAGTGAGAGAGCCATCAATCTCCGCGCCGTCTGGACGGGGAAGTCGAGTACCTAGCAACGCTTGCCCGTCTTGCGGGTCAATAGCCTATCACCGACCCCTTACCCTACAGGGGTAGGGTAAGCGACTTCTAGAAGTCGCTTAGTAGAAAGGCGGTTAAAGGAATGAGCCGGATATAAGGATAGAAACAGGTCCCGAATTGGCCTGTGATAGTGATCAAACGGTCGGCTATAGTGATCAGCTTTTGAGTTTTTGGGTGTTACAAGTCGGCAAAATAGGTAAAAATGGTATATCTCCCAAAAATGGTATATCTTCACCAGAACTACCTATCGGTTTTAATGACGATTTCCTCAAAAAATATTTAATTAATCAAAATTAGGCGCTTGCCCGTCTTGCGGGTCAGTAGCCTACCACCGACCCCTTACCCTACAGGGAAGTCTTCTTTGAACTCTCTTTATTCGTAATATTCAACGATAAAGCCACGGAAGAATTTCAGTATTATTTGTATGAATGTATGGTCGAAAATACAATGAGTTATACAAAATACTTAATTAAAGTAGAAGTCGCTTAGTAGAAAGGCGGTTAAAGGAATGAGCCGGATATAAGGATAGAAACAGGTCCCGATCGGCTTTATGTAAACACACAGTGAATTGGCCTGTGATAGTGATCAAACGGTCGGTTATAGTGATCAGTTTTTGAGTTTTTGAGTGTTAAAAGTTGGCAAAATAGGTAAAAATGGCTGATATCTCCCAAAAATGGTATATCTTCACCAGAAGTGGTACCTACTGAACGATGATCCGAAACAGAAGATAACTACCTATCGGTTTTAATGAAGATTTCCTCAAAAAATATCTAATTAATCAAATTAGGTCAATTCTGGGGGTTCACAATTTGCCAATATCGGTAAAAATGGCTGAAATCACCACCTAGTATATATTATTAACATGTTTAATGTTTTAGGGCTGGGGGTCATTCTGTGAATTCCGACACGCAAATATGCAACGTTTTTCATTGGTTACTACACAGTTACTACCTTCTGTTGTAGCAACCATAAAGAATATCGCACTCGAAAGAAACAAGAGTCAATAGCTACGTTTTCCATTGGTTACTACACAGTTACTACCTTCTGTTGTAGCAACCATATGTTGATGGCGAGTTTTATAATAAGTACAGTAAATGCAACATTATACTTGTCGAGTTCAGTGAAATTGTGGCTTTCATTTTTTCTTGACATTAAAAAACTATATCTAATTTCTCCCTTGCGAGGGAAAAACATTAAACATGATTTAATGTTTTTCCCTCTCAAGGGAGAAATTTAATTTACTTTGGTTTTTGTGCTATGTGCCAGGGCAAAGACATGAAAATGTCAAAACGATTGGACATTACGAATTACTCACTTACCAGTGCCAGAACACGCCATAGAAAATTGGAGGATAGCGTTGCGGGGTGATAACTAAACTCGAACTGAATGTTCAGTACTCAACTACCTGGGTAGTTCATCATTTGCGAAAGAGGTAAAAGGAGTTGTTGACGTGAGAAGACGATCTTCGTCTTGCGTTGACATTGACCCGAAGAGTTTGAAAACCATTCAAACCGTACTCGAGAAGTGTGTAGTGACAGGTTAATGCCCTCATTTCATGAATATCAAATGATAGGATTTTCGACTTTTTTCACATACTGAAAAGTACTGTGCAGCTGACCTATGGAATATCCACAGTTCCTATCCAAGGCGAGTAGAGAGACACATCTTCTCTCTACTCGCCTTGGTTCCTGCCTACTTCCTCATCATGTTAATGTTTTACAACTTCTTACTAGAAAATGTATTGTTAGATGAAAGCGACTTGGATTAATACTTACAATTTATTATAGATGAGAGCTGTAGAAATATCGTAGAACGCGTACAAGGAGCCATCATGACAAGAGAATGAATATGGATCATATCGGTACATGGATATGAGTTATACAGTAGAAGTCGCTTATAGAGATTGGTCGCGTATAGTGATTGTTTCCAGTCGGTCCCAATTCGATCACCATAAGCGAATTCTCCTGTATTTTCAAGGAGCGCTTTGAATGTTACAGTCAGTGATTTTCATATGCATTTTTCCAAATTTAACCTGATTAGACTTCATTCCAAACAGTAGGTATCAATAATATGAAGTTTTCTTTCAAAATTTGGCTGAATATAGATCAACATTTCTGGAGTAAAAAACATTTTTGTAGTTACCGTTCTTCTGCAACTAACAGGTCCCAATGCGGTCCTCATTTCAAAATAGAAACAATTCCAACATTATTTTCTATGACATTACCCATATACCTACATGAATTAAATACATTTATTCTGCGCGTATCAACTTCAGTTTAGGTCCCCCGTTTCCGATTCATTAGCCGCCTTACTTATTCTATGCTACACTTATATGAAAGAAGTCATCCTTCATTCGAAATTTTGCTTTCATTTTCGCTTTGCGGCCAACGAGTCAAGATGAAAGTCACCTCAAAACCCATCAATTCACATGATGTGTCCACGTACGTTCCGGTGATTAACACTTAATGATAGGTAGATAATAAATTAGGTACTTACTTCTAACTTCCAAGACGTTATATTATTAGTTTCATTATGACGATACACGTCACAAAAACCCTGAGATGCAGCGTTGAAATAATCATAATGCAAAATGATACGAGTAGAGGAGACCGTAGGGCCGGTTTATCAATTCTCTAGTTAAAACTCCAATTACCTAGTCATTCATTGTTAATCAGAGATTTCAACTAATCAGAGCTGAGGATGCGTTTATCAATCACTGCATAACAGTAAATAACAGCTAGATAGCTAGTTAGAGTTTTAACGAGAGAAAACAGCGCAACACTACAATAACGTGAAAATCCCGTATAAGCAAGGTGCAACTTGCGAGTTGGACGGAGTTTCCATGGTAATGTGATGTTATCGTCACATTCCTCGCCAAATTATTGTGCCCCTCGTATATTTGTATTTGTAATAAAAATATTCATTTGTACGAATCTACCTATGTATTTTCTTTTTAGTTCCGTGGCGGCTTCTGCCGTCCATCACGGGCTTCGGCTTCTTTCCTATTGACTTTTTGATCGTGTGGAATCAGCATCATTGGCGCTCGGTTCCGTGTTTTCGCGAGTTCCGTCGCATTTCTGTATTCTCGGAGGTAGGTATGTGCTATCACGAGAACAACGTTAAAGTGTCTCATCATTCCAGTACGTACTTGATCTCTATTTTATGCCAAATTTCCATCAAACGTAGACAAATTCAGCTCCTGTACTGATCAATACAACTACATACTCGTAGGTGGATTTGGCTAGCTGCAAAGGTTGTTACTTACCTACTTGATAAGATTTCAATGTACCTAATCAACGGGAAGCCCATGAAATATTATTTTCATGTTTGGAGGAATCAAATTTGGGTCTTTTGGTTTTTCAAATTGTAATGATGCACGAAAAATTATTCCTTCAAGTGTTGATAGTTTCCGATAACGAACAAAAGAAATAATAATAAAGAACAAAAAGTGTAGTTTCTTTGGATCCTGGAGTGGAAATCCACGTCTTCTTATGTCTCAAAATATGGTATTTTCCCTGCCGAACCCAGTATTTCGTCAATTCATCGAATTTCGTTTTATGCCTTACGTGGTAAACCATCTTGCAATGTGGAATAAACACAAAATGAATAAACATTTAGATTACCACTAATTTATTGTGCAAAGCTTTTCGCTCAACTTCTGAGCATCATCAAGTAAGAACTCACATAAAACCATAAAACTCACATAAAGTTTCATGTGAGTACTTACTTGATGATGCTCAGAAGTTGAGCGAAAAGCTTTGTAAGTGGTAAGCTAAAGGTTTATTTATTTTGTGTTTATTCCACATTGCAAGTATTTCGTACCCATCATGGTAGGTACAATTTCATTTCTCCGTCGGAGCAATCCGAATAGTCCTTTTCTATGTCAGAATCCATGGAAACCTAATGAAAACACTCGCTACTCGCCAAATTTGGGCACAAATGTGAACAGAAAAACCGAAAATGCAATATGGCTGCCAGCTTATCAGACTTTGACAGCTAAATTTCAACTACAGCTTCGAATCTCCAGTTAAAGATAGAAACTGATTAGCGATAACCAGCTGCTAAAGTGAATTGATTGATTTTAATAATAATCAGATATAATAAGATATTTGAGTTATTGCAGAATTCATTCAGGCTTGCAAATGTGACTGTTAAAACGGCCCTTAGGGCATCAAACAACAGAGAATCTACAAAAAAAGAAGGTTCGGTATTTCATTGCCTGTAGCGACAAACTATAATCAATTTGATAAAATAAAATGATTCACCTCAGCAAGTGCCTTGAGGTCATGGCTGCAGAGGCGGAGCAGCTCACATGACGTGCGGGTGAGGACCGTCGTCTCACGGGGCAGCTCGTCCAGGACGCACTCTCCGAAGCTCGAGCCCACCCCCAGCGTGCACAGGGTCACCAGGCTCTGAAAGAAGACAAAACCTGTTATCAACGGCTGGTCACGTAAGTAAATTTAAGAATGCAAGATTAGGCAGGTGTACCACAGGTATACCGCAGGTGCATCATGGGAAAGTCGGGTTCTTCGAGTGAATTCCATGGCAACAGCTACGTAGCTCTGCCAGGAGATTCTTAAACTGATCAAGGCCATGGCAGGGGGGGGGGGGGGGGTCTGCAGTTCTGGTTAGGCACATCCTAGGACACCAAGCAGAATGTTTGTATCTCACGAGCAACCAACATCACGTTAGTCCAAGTAATTTAGCTTCGGCAGCAGTATCTTCAAGGTGCTGAATATGGGATTCCTTCATCCATAGCAGTCTCGTAACTAACATCGAAGTCCTAAAATTTTGTTTTTGTTTTTATTTGTCCTACAATACTTCCAAATCCTTAAAGCCGGGTTTTACACTGGTCGAGTTGAAGGTACAGTAGAGCGATAGAGCAGAGTAGAATTATTCTACCCTAGTCGTGTAAACGTTTTCAGTAGAGTTGACTCTACTGACTATTAAGTGGTAGAGTTGGATGACTATCACGGCTGTTGAGTGTCTCTACTCTACTATTCCCCCACTACCAAAATTCGAGCTGTACTGTTCACTCTTCCACCTACTACTCATGTAAACGGTAGAGTAGAGTTGGAAGGAGAGGAAGAAGGGAAGAGACACAAGTTTTGATAAGGAGTGAACATTACTCAAGGATACGGCATCCCTCATTATAATATCACTGTGTTCGAGCAGTGGCGACACCATGCCAAGTCAATGCCTCAGGACACATTCCCATCACAAGTCAGAAGGAAGGAAGGATCTTCAAATCACTGGACCCATTACCTTCTTTCACTTCTTGCTTCCTCATTCAAGACCTCTTCCATTTCCTTCAACAAAATACTGGACATTTTAACCGATGACACGGCGTTTACCGGCAAGATCGCCATACCCCCTCGTGCAGCCCAATATAATTCAGCCCGGCATTTCCACCGGTTGTCACCTCTATGGTTTCTTCGTATGTCCTCGAGTGCAGGACATATGTCTAAATGTGATGCCTTCATCTCCTGTCCAGTGACGCAGAGGGGGCATCTTTCCCGTTCATGGTCCCGATTTCCCTGCCACTGTTCTCTCCTCTCCCTCGCAGAGCGTTGTATTTTCACGACCCGTTCTGAAGCGCCAGTGGCAGGACGTACAAAGACTTGAAGTATAGTGCTGCTAGATCGCCATCATTGATGTCAACCATGGTTCCAGAAACTTGTGCAGCTATCTACAATTGTCTCAAGCAGTCTGTCCCCACCCTTCCACCCTAAATCGGTTGGAAATCTCTCCCGCCCTGCCTGGTCACCTCCCCAAAATGTGACCAGCAGCACAGATTTTCACCATCGGATTTCAGGGCCGACGGTGATTGGGCCCGATTTAGGGTCCCGAAATCAGGTCGTGAAATCCCCCCTTAAAGCATACTACTGATTCGTGGCGCGGTGCGGATATGGGAATTCTGCCACTGGGTTGAGTTAAGGAGGCCCACTGTCGCCCCTCGGCTTTTTCCATCAGCGAATTTTCCGTTTTGTGAGTAGCGAGCTTTTGATGATACGTTTTGAGCTACTGAAAGAGATCAGGCAGGTCTGAATGAAGTAAAGGCTTTCTCAATTCTTTCTTTATAATAGACAAAACATAGAAGAACTAAACCGATTAGCTGAGGATATAAAGCAAACCAGAAACTCAACAGAGAGAATTCTCTACTATACCTTCCTCGAAACAGCACTCGACCGACGTGTGAATGATTTGGGTAGAGTAGAGTCGGATTAGTAGAGTGGTCGGCAGAGTAGAATGCACTCTACCGAACCTTCAACTCGACCAATGTAAACCCGGCAGTGATGTGCACTCTGTTGCACGTGCACTTACTATAATAAACAAGGTAATCTTCGTTCATCATATTTTTCACGAAAAATTAATCAGAAGTTTTTAGTTGTTCATCATCTAACGAGTATGACATCTTATTACAGATAATAAAATTCACCGAAGAGAGTGATGCAATCAGAGCCCGGAGGATTTGTAAGGGATGAAATCATCCTGGCATCTTCTACTTTGCCGCCATAGATGTATTCTATTTTTTAACACTCAATGCATAGGAATCCTTCGTTACATCAATGTTCGGGACACTGGTCTTTAAAAACCATTAGGAACAGTCCCCAGTGTAAGGAACCGATGTGCAGAAGGCAAACTTATCCATTCATGTATAAAATTGGAAGCCTACCTCACAATTTCATACGCAAATACCTACATGTCCACATACCGAATTCTAGAATATCACAGCAGTCAACCACTATTTTCCACCGTACACTCATTGCAATGATACAAGCAACTGGCTGTACCAATTGCAACTCGAAAAAGTAACACGAGAGAACTGTAAAAGGCCGTCATGACAATGAACTGAGCTTGACACAGGTTAAACCGGACTGCTTGGCACCAATGATGAAAAATCGTTCGTACAATTCAGCATATAATAATATTATTATTCAACTATGTAGTTGTAAAACAACAGACAGACGGAGGGGCCTGACCGGAATGCGCTGAAAAGACAGGCACTCCACTGCATTACTCAGACAAACGACGAATTTCATGCCCTATTTATATCACCCCACGGGAGTAGATACGAACCAATTTTCTATCGCTCATTTACTAAGCAAAATTTCTTACTATACCAGATTATGCGTGAGTAGCCTATTCCATTATCACAGTACAATACGATAATCATCACCAGTTGCAGGTATCGCTCTTTGGGAGGAGGTGGGTCATCGATTCCAAAGACGCCTCAGCAATTTTTTCACCAGAGCAACCATCAATTTATGCAATGAAAAAAATTCATAATCCGATTGCACAATAGGTGATTCAGCTATAATTGTTTTATGGCGCCTTACGTGATTAAACAAATATTCGTCTCGTCAACGCTCCAATTAGCTTATCGTGAAAGTCTATCGCGCGGATAAAACAAAATCATTGTTGCTCGACTTTCTCTGAAGAGGAAAGAAAAACGAGCGATAACTACTGTACGGAATATTTTATACCTACATTTTAACGGGGAACGCAAGGCATCTCCACTTCCAACGCGTGGTCATTTTTAAAGGAATTGACCGTTAAGTTCAGCTCAGAACGAGCTCGAGGGCCGTGGGCAGCGATGGGATCCTCCGGGGAGAAAAGCGAAAAATCCTTTTAGGTGGCCCTGAGTTTATCTTGGAAAAAGCCTTTCGATGTTGTTTGGCAAGGATTGTTATAAAGCCAATGACGGGGTACGTCAATTCTCAATTATTTTGTTGTTGGTTCGCTAATAAGACCCTAGGGCCACCGTCCCTGTAGGTACCTATAAAGCACTATCTCTGAAAACAACATCATCTCCGAAACACATAAAAAATCTAAAAAAGGAACCAGTATACTGTGCAATATTATAAACAAAACATGTATGTACAGAGTATATTCATGTCCCACAACGCTACGAGGTGATATATATACATTTAATATAATATTCACTTTCTAGTGATATTATCGACTCTTGATGATTTCTAGCTTCGAGATGAAATATCCCGATAATATCAGAATGTTAAATCCCAATATTTGGTTCCATTTTCACAAATAGCTATTTATAACTACACGATTTTTGGCACACAAATTAATTTATTCCGATCACGAAGATGATATTATGAGAACATCATTGTAATAATTTTGCGGCTATTCGTTTCCTCCCCTTCTAGAACAAAATACGATAGTACCCACCTATATATTTATCGTCATAAGGATAAAACTCCTCACGTTTTCTCTCAGCGGTCAAAACCCGGATACAATGAAGCATCTCTCCTCCAGATGCTATAGGTATAACTTACGGAGCCAAGTATTAGCCTATTGAAGCCACAGCCATAGTCAGGCCTAGGTTATACAGCCAAGGTAAGCTATAATATTATTATCCAGTACTCCATTATCCGATACTCAATTTGAATGTTAATACAGCCAAGTAGATAAAGCCATTATCAGGTCCAGGGTGCCCCAAATATCCGTGCAGTGGATCCAGAGGAGAGTACCTAGTGACCACATAATATGGCCACAACAATACTCACACAGACAGGGGCAAAGATGCCAAGTGCAATCGCACGTTTCTCAAGGAGCCAATCAATAAACTTATTGTGTACATGTTCCTACCGACTTCAACAAATAATTCATACCAACACGAAACAGAGCGAGACTGAAAATAATTGCCGAAGGAAAAACGTTTCAGCAACAAAACCATCACTCTTCAGTCACCCAAACTCATCAAGAATTTACGGTCAAAGTTTGGGAAGTTAGGGCTTTTTTTATTCCCTCAGAGAATTTGACGGAGTCAAACAACACACAATTCTCCATCGAGCTTGGAACAGCTTCATTAGAGACGGAATGGGAGGTGAAACCAACTTTTCGGGAGTAGAAACAAGTGCAATTAATCACTTGAAAAGTTTCTCGTCATATAACAGTTTCTAAAGATGGAAATTACCGGATGGACGCACCTACCACAATGCCACCGAGGAGCAGGTCTCTGGGGTGAAAGGAAAACCTGAGCTGCGCATGCGCAAAAATAAATTAGAAGGTTCCGGGTCCCCTACGACGCCACAAGCACCAATTTAGACTAAAAACGTTTGCCAAACTCCTCAAAGTTTATTTTGGGGAGAAGTCCACAGTCTCGATGGCTGTGTTAAAACTAACAAATTCTTCTTCTAGGAATTGCTACCCATTAATGGATGTAACCGTTCACATTTGGCGTGATTCTCCTAATATCTACTACAGTTTTAGCAAATCAACTGCTGCACCAAGTCACATCCAGTGCTGTGCAGAGTCGAGATAAAAGCTTTCTGCCTTTTCCTCGTTACGATCAAGTGCCATCACAGATGGAAAGGAATATAGCGGATAGTGGGTCTGTGTCATGTACGTCGCACACCTGCCCCATTGTTATTGGTAAGCTAGTTTATCGTGTTTTTTTTCCATGCTCGATTCTAAAGGTTCATTATTGAAAATAATAAACCGAAACATACAAAAAACCATACCCATCTATTGCAAGTTTTCGAGCTACGGCGTTCTGAAAATGTCAACCCCTATTTTTCACCCCTCAGAGATGACTGACAGTAATGCCGAGCTTCGAGGACCAACTAGGCACCAAACGGGACCTACAAACCAAATTTCATTAATTTTGGTTCATGGTAACTAAGAAAAGTGCTAAGTACGGCGTGCGTACGGCGGACGGACAGACAATTTTTTATTCGATTTTCGGATTCTACGTACTTGAAACGTAAACCATCAAATTTGGGGGGGGGGGGGGGGTTAAAATTTTGTTGTTCATGCTCGACTCCAAAGGTTCACTATTGAAAATAATAAACCAAAAGTAATTATTTCTGCGTAATTTCTTTCACATGTCAGCCAGAGAGATTTCGCTGAACATTCCACCGAGTATTTCATGTCGTTCTTCATCATGATACAATTAACAATGACGTGTAAGTACAAAGAGTGACTGTCCTCAAGTGCACCGCAAGTTCTTCTTATTCTATGTTCGGTGCGCAGTCTGAGGAGCTGGATGAGGTGTTTCCGGGTAATATCCAGTTAGAGAACCATTCATGTCTACTGTCTGGGGCTGAACGGGATTCACTAGTGAGATTAGGTAGTATCTCCTCTATCACCACTCTAATGACTATACTACCTGCACTATCGCCAAATATTAATTATGTCTAATAGGTATTTTATATTCCTCCTCTGTCGAGAAATTCACACAGCTATCTCTAGTTGTTATGCTAAACTGTAAGCCGCTGCAAACTCGGAAGTAGGTAAGCTGAAAAGGGAGTATCGACATTTTACACAAGCTTGGATTCAGCTTTCATTTTTTTGCTGTTTGATTCACAAGAAAAACGGTGCAAATTATTCCACAACGGTTTATTATTTACCTACATAGATACATCTTCTGCGTAGATCACTGTTTTCTGTGGTCAATATCTACCCTCGCGCTTCCTCCAAGACAGCCCTATATTGACCACTGGAGCCGGCCGGGCAATTACAGTTTCACAAACTATGCGGTGGATTCAAGAAAAAAATTGATAACTACATTTCAACAAAATCCAAACTAACCATCATCATTCTTCAAATGAAATGATATCACGGAACAACCAACTCTATTTCATACAGCCACGCGTGATGATATCTGGGCTGGATTTATACCGTTTCACTCTCGGTCATGTTGACGAAGCTTTTTGGTGGAAACTTCAGGGCCTTGCTGTGAACGGCTGGACGAACAACCGCGTGATCTCAAAAAATTGCCAAGTTCGAGAACTATTTAAAAACGTTAACAAAAAATTCGAGATAACGGCTTTCTGAAAACTTCAACGCCAATTTCCCACCCCTTAGAGATGACTGACAGTAATGCCGAGCTTCATGGACCAACCAGACCCCAAATGGACCCCAAAACAAAATTTCATTAATTTCGTTGGTGATAACTGTTGTGGTATCCTCCCAGAACCACAACCTTACTCTGCAAACTTAAGATCTCGCAAATAAACTCAGAAGTGGGGGACGAAAGATGCAGGAGAGCTGAGGGCAAGCCTGGGGATCCCCACCATCCTCCACTAGCTGGAGGATGGAGGGAGATAGCTCCCAAACCTATATATACTCGCCTCCTTAGCCTTTTTAACCATTCTACGCTCTCCTCTAGTCACTGACTACTCTCTCTCCTCCTTACCTCCTCTCTCTCCCTTACCTAAAAGATCTTGGGCATGGTGGTGATTCGCTCATAACCAAACCGAGCAAGCTCCAAAAAGATCCTGGGCATGGTGGTGGTACGCCCATAACCAAAGCGGACACACTCCGAAAAGATCCCGGGCATGGTGGTGGTCCGCCCATAACCAAACCAGGCACATCCTCCCTCACACCGCTCGTGATGAATGCTCCAATTTCAAATTCATCACAGTAACTAAGAAAAATATAAAGTATGGCGAACGGAGAGAAATTTTTCAATTCCATTTTCGGATTATAACTACCTTGAAACGGAAACCATCAAATTAATCAATTGTTTTTCATTCTCGATTCCAAAGTTTCGTAAGTGAAAATCAACCAAAAGGTGGTTAGGTATGGGGAAAATTTTTTATTGGTAAAGTGATTACATCGAATGCATCCAACAAACATGCAGTTCAAACGAACGGAGTGATGTGACACATTATTCATAAGCCAGATTACGAAGTACTAGTTTGATCGTAAGACCAGGGAGATCAGCAGGTCTATCAAACACTGGAAAAATTTAGCAGCACCTCAGGAATCAAGAGCTATCAAGCTACAAGGAAATTCGAACGAGCAAATATTCCAGAATTCTTTCATCCGGAAACGCAAAGAGAAGCTGAGTTGAGTGGGAGAAATCAAACTTTACCCACCCTCTATAGTAAATGCCCTCTCGCGAGAAAAACTCCCTAAAAGGATCAAGGGGGACTAATACTTTAATCTCAACAAATAAATTTAATCGTCAGCCTCGCTTTTTCCCTGCTGGGGTTGAGCCACTCGAATTGGAACTCCCCTTGATGTTTACCATAATTTTGATTGGAAATCCCTAGAGCGCTATACTACTATTCCAGAATGGTTCTAGTCATCATGCAGCACTGACTTAGTGAACGAACGAATTTCCGAGGTGGCGTACTTGAAAAAAGCAAACCTAACGCAATAAATACCTAATTATTGAATTAGTTCAAGATTTCAGGGGAAAAAATACAATTTTATCGTAGATAAATATCATGTTCAACATTCCTGTTAGATTATGCTGCATGAAGAGCCATTTTGCTTCCTCACTACCGAAGGTAGAGAAGTCTTGGAATCGTGATTGAGTAATAAAAATGCATGTCCTCTGAAATGAAACATTCCACAACCATTTTGCGTTTCAGACATCGAGGAACGTTTTTGGTTCCGTGTCTGTCTGTGGTAATTCCTTGTAACGCCAATAACTACCCAAAATAATGGTCGAAATGGGCTGAAATTTGGAGGGCAGGTGCGGATTGGGACACAGATGGTCCCGTACAAAAATCATTGAAAAAGTACCGCAACTTTCGTCTGCGCATGCGCAAACGTGAAATAATTGACACGCCCATAACAACCCTAAATATTGTTGAAATGAGTTCAAACTTGGAGAGTCGATCAGGAATAATACTTTGATAGTTTCAAATGAATTTCATTGGAATCGTAATGTAACTTTCGTCTGCGCATGCGCGAACATGAAATGCTGACCATTTCCTTGCAACGCTTCCAACTAGGTACGCGAAAAATAGTCTAGAAAGCTGAATTTTGAGGGTACACGCGGGTTGGATCGCAGATGGTCCCGTATCAAAATGAACCTACCCAACTGTTCTATACGTTCATATGATTCAAGTGAGGAAGCTATACTGCCTACTCGAATTGGCAGCCGTTTTTGTTTACGTTTGAACAGAATGGAAGTCCTTACTGCTGTACTTACAGTGTTGTTATCAGTCTGAAGTGATCAAGACTATAAATCTTGAGAAGCGTGACATCGAGGGTGTGGACGTTGCAAGGAATATTGTTTCCGAAACAGAAAGGAAGACTAGCGAGCCCATGATCTGTATTAATTACCAGCACTCAGTTTGATAAGGTTTCCCAGCAGCCTCATATATGGCCATTGCCTATTGTCAGGCCGAGCATTGTACCGTTTCTAACATGTCATTGCCACTGGAACGTTACAATAGTTGGCGAACAATTGCAAGAAGCTATCGCTTTAATTATCTCTCGTTCTTTTCTGTGCCGAGCCCTAGTCCTACTACGTCCTCTTCAAAGGTTCGCATTGTTTTGAGGGTGAACCAGTCATTTGTTGATGGCATGAGGCAGCTGCCTGTTATTGAGGGATTCCACAAAAATCTCATGGCATTACAGTTCAAAGGAAGATGAAGAATTAGTGATAAGTAGAAGTCGCTTAGTAGAAAGGCGGTTAAAGGAATAAGTCGGATATAATGGTAGAAACAGTCAGGTCCCGATCGGCTGTATGTGAACACGCTGGGAACTGGCCTGTTATGGTGATCGAAAGGTCGGTTATAATGATCAGCATTTCAGTTTTTGGGGGTAGAAAGTCAAAAAATTGATTAAAATGGCTGAAATTCCAAAAATTGGTACATATTCACCAAAAGTGGTATTTAATGGTGATCCGAAACAGAAGATAACTTTATCGGTAGGTATTAATAAACATTTCCTAATAAATAATAATAAAGATTACCTAATCAAAATTGGGTCAATTTTGGAGGTCACAATTCGTCAATATCGGTAAAAATGGTTACAATCACAAAGTATATATACAGTAGAAGTCGTTTATTAAGATTGGTCGCGTATAGTGACTGTTTCCAGTCGGTCCCAGCTCGATCACCATAAGCGACTTCTGCTGTACTATCCAACCACGTGACGATGACTTAGGAGGGGGGAAAAACTGCATATTAGTACATAACGGTTTCGTATCTTCGTGTACAATACCCCTTCTGCGCAGATCACCGAATTCTTATTAGTGTATCAGAATACGTGTCTGAAACAGCATTTCGCAGATACAAAATTTGAAAAAGAATATTCCACAATGACGCGACAAGATACTCGTAAATATTATAATATGCAACGTTTTCCCATAGCAACAAAGCGTGAAGGCGCAACTTTCTTGCCATTTTTGAGGTATCCGTTGGTGAGTAAGGAACTAATTTCTATGGAGACCAGTTACGCATGTAACACAGAACGTTTTCCCAATATTCGAACCTTCAGATAGTGATGGGCGAAACGAATGATTTCAATAATCGAATACCAAGTATTCGAATGATTTTGATAATCGAATGATCATTCGAATGATTTCATTCAAATGTGGAGGGAAAACCCACTGCCATTTTGAACTTGTGAATTTTTGAATTGTGATTTTAATCTGTATCTAGTGGTGTTCAGTATTTCTTGAGTTTAGTGCAATCTTCCTACCAATAGTGTGTTTTGTCATGTTCAGATTTAAGAAGAACAAAAAATAAATAAACAACGAAATGATGATGAGGTAGGTGTACGAAATATATTATATACATATCGTAAAAATGTATAAGACGTTCAGTATTTTTCACTTCCTCTTTTTATACAGACGATCTCGGTATTGTGATCTAAATTCTTGTAGGTATCTACCTACCTACCTACAAGTATTGAAAAACAACTTAGGTATAATGATGTTCAGCATTTTTATATAGTACCATTATTTATTGCATTACCATGAGTTTTTAATTTTGTTCAAAATAAAGTTTACAAATTTTCGAACTTCGTTTTCCATGTAGTTAATTATTAATAAGCCTATATTTTACCTTCAAAATGTGATGACCAAATAGGTACCTATGTAAATGGATGGATTATTATTATTATCGGCCAGTTAAAAACATGATTTATTTAGATTAGGTACCTGATTATTAATTTAGTAGCCGATTGGAAAAAATAAAATTAAAAAAAACTTCCTACTTGGAAAATAAGTAACGTAATAATATAGGATTTATATTGAATAAAAAAAAATAAATAAAATTTAATTAGGTACCTATTTGATACTGACATTAGAATAGAAAATTCAGGAATATATAGGTAAAATATAACTTGATTTTTCATTGATCTTACTTAGTTACTGGATGAAGCTCGTTTCATTCGAATGATTCGTTTGGATCATGAAAAAGGAGTGGGAAAACCTCCAACAGATCCGAATGCAAAACAACCAATGGCAGAACAGATGCTAAAGTATTCGAATGAAAAATAACCAATGGAATGGGATAGAGTTCGGATGAAAGTCTCGGCTATGGTTGTTCTGTGACAGTAGGTACTTGGGCATTCGCATTGGTCACAGGTTCACTTGTCGCAGTTCCATCCTCCTGTATCTTGAGCTTCGCGAAGATACCGTTAGTTTCGCTAAAATACGAATGCGAAAGTATTCGAATACTTGAAATCTCACATCCGAATATCCGAATGAATTCAATAATCGAATGCCGCATTCGATTCTTCATTCGAATTGCCCATCACTACCTTCAGAAGCGAACAAAGTTACGCCTCCTTTGCCCAGGCTTTTTTTTTTTTTTTTTTTTTTAAAGCCTTTATTAAAAATACAATACAGAAAAATAAATTAAAAGTACTTTGCGTTTGCAATAAACAAAAAATGAGAAAACAATTGGCAGTTACTGATCTCCAAAATTTTAAAAATTGACCGGAGATCAGGAGTTGACAATTAAAACAAAAATAAATTAGCTTAAAACAAATTAAATGCTACTTGAAAAGTTTGTGCAACACAAAAGGCTTGGATAACAAATAATAATAATAATTTTAATAATAATTTCATGATCCAAATAATAATTTTGGATCATGAATGGCGAAATATAATATTTACCACTGTGAAGTTGGCTGAAGTTACTATGCTTTAAGATTTCGGGATGTCATCGATTCCACAGACGCTGAAAGCAAACATTCCACGGTTGTTTGATCTTGCCAAACTCTTCCCTGGATTTTCTACCATTAGCTCATCGTGAAAGGCTATCGGCTGTCTGTATGTATTAGGTAACTACTTATGGTACCTGCATAGGAAGGTACTAAGTACTAACATTCAAGGCATTGGTAGATATTCTGTTCTACCTCCATGTGTCGCCAGGTCAACCAAGTGTAGCCAAAACTTGATTCTCTACCTACACCTTGTCTAACCCACCATCTTCGATTCAATGTTTAGCTCAAATACAGCTTCACTGATGAAGTTATGGTCCTTCAAAACAATTCTCTTGAATAGCTTCGTTATGCGTCTTTTGTTTCCCGTTCTTTTCCTCACCATGTCTACACAGGGAAGTCCGACGGTAGGGTAATCACGAAAATTGAAAGATGCCATTAAAACCAAATATTGATACTCACGAATGCACGCTAATTCAACAAGGAAGTTCAAACGGCAGATATATAATATATTGGAAAAAAAAAAACATGGACCCGAGATTTGCAGAAAGGGATGACCTCCTCTGCTGTCATGAAACGAGTATCACTAAGTATGTACATTCATATGTATATTTACCGCATTCACTACATACCTATATAGGCCCTACTCCTGTTATTAATCTAGTTTAGCTATATATAGGTTCCTAAATTGCTTAGGTACATAATGTATTTGTTTTACTGATTAGTTTGACGAGTAAGGGGGTTGTGATTGTGTCAGGTATAAAGTATAATTTTGTTCCATTTTACAGATCATTCTACCCACTACTTTTTTTTTTACTTTGACGAATATTTAATAAGTATCTCCTACACGTGCAGTTATACTGTTCAACTACGTATTACTCTTTATATTTTGGGTATTTAATTGCTTCACTAATTATTGAGGTTCATCATAATTTAATCGCAATTCAAGTATCTTCCCATTCTTCTATGAATTTACGAGTGGCCGAGAGCTCGGTTGGCTCGGCTTTTGATGAGATTAGGGTGGTGGACCGGTCAATACGCCAGAATTTTTTAATTCAGGAATGCGTTCAGAGTGGTCAGGGGATGAGCATTTTTTTACACTGACCATTACCTACCTATTCCTATTCATGGAATTCATAGGATAACCTGCTAGGTATTGGTTTTTGACAGAATACCATTCCACAAGTTCGTACAGTTCTAATAAAACATGCCAATTTGCTCAAATGTCGAACTCCTTATGCTCTCTAGACATAGAATTAGATGGCCTACAACTTTTTTTCGAAGGTTTTTTGATTAGATGCGTCATTTTGACGTTATAAGCGATGGGCATAAATCACTTTTTTCCAAGCTGAAAAAATTGTCATTTTTGACCATGGACTATAACTGCTTTGACCATGGATACTACCTGACTGAATTATAGAGTTTTGGAAATAATTCGACGCAGAATTTCATGGCTTTTAATTATCTACACAACGCGTATTAAGCTAGTAATGGTACGCGTATTACGCTAGTAAAAGCGGTTTTTCAGCTCCCCTGAAATCTGCTGACTTCGAGAGTCCGTGCAAAACTTGGATACTCCTGTTGGACGTCCAATGAAAAGATTAAAATCCTTAAGATGTTTGCGTACACTTATTTCCTCGTCCGGTCCCAAAAGGATCTAGATTGGTCTAATAGAGAGAGGAAAGTAGAAATTGTGGTAGTTGATGGCATTATACAGATATTAAATCATTAAATGTTAAATAAAAGTATCGTTCACATTAATTTAGAAACGTTCAGTAACAAATACCCCTCTCCACTCAAGGGGGCGAGGCAATGAGCAGCCAAGTAAAGAGCGAAATGATCAGATCGAATTCTGATCCTCCATTGGAGGACAGCTGATCACGTCCGCGACGCCGGCAGGGCAGTCGGACGAAAAGCCCCAGCCTGAAATGGCTGTTACTTTACTTTTTTTTTTTTTTTTTACAAATACCTAATGATGCACGTATGTGATGAAGACCTGTTAAGATTGATGATTCACATATAATACACAGGAATCGCCAGGCTCCAGGTCTCATCAGGACTTGGAATTGATCTCCCCACTAATTTCACGCTCCAACATGAAGTTTTCAGCTTGTTCCGAGCAACCCCCAGCCCAGAGAGTTCGGGAAAGATGGAAATCAATTATGCAGCAGCCACTCAACTCGACGGAACGCCAGATCAAACAACGGCCGTTCCCCATTTTTTGGTACTGATATACAGAAACGTTGTTGTGAAGGTTCCATGACCCAGTCTGTTATTTTTGCTCGGGTTTATTGTAATTTAGTGGAAACATAATCAACCTAAATTTCTGTTTCAAGTTGCTACCTAAAACTACAAAAGCATGGTAAAAGAATCTATAAATAATCAGGAATAATTTTGAATTTTGGCGTAATATTTATTGAGGTAGAAAAAAGAAATGCTGGGTATCTACATAGAATGCCGCTTTGATTTCGTAAAGTGAATATACAGCGTAGGATATGGCTTTGGAGATTTTTCTATTCATGAAATATTCACATTCTGTTTTCACATTTTTTCAAGTTTGAATTTATTGGTTTCAATTTTTTCATAATACCTACCAATGATACCATTAACATGGTAATAATACTTGGATTATGGCATTGATGTGATCTGAATCTTAGGGGAAAACTGCTGCGAAGGAACTCTTTAGGCTGGTAGGTATCGATTCAAAATGCAGAATTCTTCGATGCAGGATTCTTCCCTGCGGAATACCTCGCTCCGAAAAGAAATTCTTGACAAAACTAGTCGTAACTAGCGATTTGGAAAGCTTTCCTTTCTCAAGAGCTCACCGTCACGGCTGTAACCACTCAAATCATTGTGGTGTCGCAGGCCGACTTTAATCAGCCATATCTCGTTACGATGAGACCTCTTTCTCACCGAAGCCTCTTTCGTCCTATTCATTCGAAATTCCCGCAGGAACTTCGCATTCAACCCGTTGAAAAGGATGCAACGCCTTACGAATTATTCTTCACAAATTCACCATAAATCGTCTGCTCCATTTACAACGAATGGGTTTTTTTTCCTGTTGAATTTTCTTCGTAGCTCCTCGCTATTGCAGGGTCGATGTTGGTGACCGAAAATCCCATAAACTGTTAATGACCATCATAAAATGCGCTGAATTACCATTAGTGATAAAATGCATATTACGTATATGAAAAGCCTTCAAGTAGGATATCCCGTGTATTCTGTGTAGATATTCGAAAAACAGGGATCAGAAAAATGCAGAAAAAATTAAGCTCATATGGTAATCGAACTCACTTTGGCCCACCCGAATGGCGACTATTTGAATACTGGAGAAGGTAGTTCTTTCGATGTTCAAAGTAATGTATAGATGTAACTTGAGCTGTCGAATAGGTAACAAGGTGAAGGGAACAACACCTATTAATTCAACATTTAATCTTGATAACACAAGGAGCAGTTAACCTGAAAGTAAAAGCTGATTTCGTTGAGGCTGGTATTGATTAGGGTCGACTTTGACATGATGTTTCTGGTTATTCACTTCAAGCATAATCCGCTGTGAAAGGCGATGGAAGTGGTCTCACAACACTTACGCAACATACATTCACCGATGTGCAGTAGGCTGGGATTGACTTCAAGTTCAAGGGGTTTGAAAAGCTAATACTTTAGGCGGGAATATTTATCTCCACCAGGAACGAGCACTTTCAGCGTACGAGAACTTTCGAATCTTTTTAATGATTACGGGACTCTGGAATAAACAACGTTATCGGTAAAAGGCGTAAAACCGCAGAAAGCTAATTGGATTAACAACCTGTTATGAAACAATAACTGTTTACGATTTTATTTTCCACTCCAACTGAATACCGACGTAAATACTAAAAATAAAGTTGCAACTCCCGTGGCTGCAGAAAATAGCCCAGGTAGCCAATCAAATGCCGATAATTTAGTTAGCGCAAGAATACCGTGAACCATATTCTCGTTGAGGGAATTTGTGAATAATTATGTTCGAACGCTGTTACGTTAACGAGCTTGTATGGACTTGTATGGTACTAATTAATTACCGGCTAATGATGATAATAATGGACGAGGAGGAAAAAATGTACAAAGCTATTTTTCTCCCCCAAAATTTAGGTTTGTCGTCAAAGGACGTAAGCGCACAAGCAGACTTGAGTTACGGCCGACTTGAGGCGGCATTGAATGAAATTTATATATATGTGGTCCATCTGAACACAAACGTGCACATGCTCTGAAAGGATCAGCTCATTTAGACCATTTTCCGAATAATTTTTCAATTTTCAAGGCTGAGATGGATTCTCAGATATCTTTAAGAGCCAGAATTTGGGATTTTTGCCGTCTACATGGTTTCAGAAAGAGCAAAAATTCGTGCTTGCCAGACTGGCCGAACCTCAACAACCTCCTACCTTACTTATTCCAACGGTCAAGAACCTCATCATAGTTTAAAAATTCGTGCCTAATTGATAAATTCGACCGAAAATGCCACGGCCGGCCGGTTCTGATACCTCGCTTGATCTGCCGCAATAGTTCTATTTTCATGGTGTAACGCACCACCAACCCATTCAGACAATGGAAAATGGGTCCTGTCCAAAGCCGGAATAAGCGAGCGAATTTGATGACAACCAGCTCTGTGTATGATCGAAGATTTAAGCTGCACAATTTTAGGTCCTTGAATGTCCTCTAACCACAATATTCAAAATTGTACGTTCCTTCTTTTTCCTAATTTGAAATGGATGAAAATTAAATTTCGGCAGATGAATTTATGACATTTCCAGGAGTTTCCCCGACAAAGGTTCAAGGAGCAGGACTTGTGCCCAGCCTAAATACTTCGACATTCCTCCTTAGCTTGCCTTTCTCTGATTATCTCACGAAATCAGCACAGAGCGGAAGGCGTATTGAGCCCTGCGAGGCGGGCAGGTCCATTGGCGCGGAAATTGGAAAAACTTTAATGAGCTCATTTACCCGAGATTACAGTGAAACGGGGGACCCTGCCTTGCGATTAGAAGAAAAACTCTCGTTGCCGCATCTTTTGAGAAAAACAATCACGGCTCGACTTGGGAATCGATTGACTGAGTTCAAACAAAACAGCGGGCAATGTTGCTCTTCTGTTGAGTCAATGAACTCGGTCTGCTCCGAAGAGGTTAGAAATTGTTCCTCAAGTCCTCAAACTAGTGGAAAAGCCAACTGAGTGTTTGTAATGGTGTCTGGTGCAATAGACCGCCCCATCAAGTGTAGACAGAACCACCTCCTCTGGTCACACCCATCCACGTAATGATGGAGGTTTTCTACGATTGACAGCCACAGCTTTACTTATATATGTGTCTGCAAAGAGTCTGTTTGATCTCCCCACAGACGTTTAACTATGCTGCCACACCTCCAGCATGTGGCTTCATTTTCAATACATCAACATAATTCACCTTCCCACCAACATATTAACCTCACAAACGTTTCAGCCCCATACCTACAAGAGAAATTTGTTTAACGACTAATTAACGGAACTGCATTAATTTATATTCGTTATCTTATTGTCGGGTTGCTCTCAGAGGTGATGAACAGCAAGTGTTCAGATCATGTTAGTTACTGTTTCCACAAAGGGCTTCCAAATACTACCCCGAGGCAAAGAGAGAGGAGCACACAGAAGAGTGATAGGCGGAGTACGAAACCAAATAACTACAACCCAACGAATTCTGTTGAAAATAAAGAACCTCCAGCTGAAGATGAGCCTGAAATGTAGACGCCATTTCTTACCTAAATATAGAACGCGCAACATAAATTTCAACTAGGTAGCTTGTTTTGCGTTCATTAACCTACTGATTTTGGTTTATTATTCTGTGAATAATACACCTATGTATTCGGTCAGCAAAAAATTTTTATAACACCCTCTCAAAATTTTTTCTTTTCCGTTTCAAGGTGCCTAGATTCAAAATATGCAATGTCCGTCCGCCGTCCGCCGTATCACGTGTACCGGCTTCATTTTCGGTCTAAAAAAATCGTTCTTTCGCACACATGCTCCATTTGGTCCCTAGTTGTGTCCCGAAACTTTTCAGCCCGATCGGAATATACCCAGGGGTGTTATGAGTGAAAATGTGGTTAAAAATAGGTACTTTTTGTGTTTTAGTAACATGTTAGTAAAATGAGCTTTTGAGGTATCTTTTTCCATGTTTTTGGGGACGAGAAGACCGAATATGAAGTCGATTTTGACCAAAGAGTGGAAAATTGAGGTTCTACCAAAGATTCAGCTGCCAAAATTGATTTTTTATGAGGCGAAAATCTGGAAAATCGTCTGAAATCACCATCAATTTGTATAATAACACTAGAAAAAGTGTCATCACGTGGATCAAGACGATTAAATGGCACTACCAATGATGAAAGATGATTTGGGGGGGAAAAAAAGAGCGTACCTAATTTGTGTTTTGGGGGCCAAAATTGGTGGAAACCTTCAGAAATAGCTATTTCAATTATTTCACATGAAAGAAACAATAAATGAACAGCCAGAATTTCTGTAGGTATGTCCAATAGAATAATAAACCCATGTGACAAGGACTTTGCAGCGTTTTTATATCTCTCTTAAGCGATTTACAGCATGGCATTTAACTCAACTTTCTGATTCACCATCTAGTCAATGTTCTTTCTGTTCAACTGCATCCCTTGCCTACTAAAATTGCTTTCCTTTTCTGACGAACACTCTTCTGAAGCTCAGAGGCTGAAAAGCTATCAGGCAGATTTTCGTTATAGTTTTTTGATCAAAACGCAGATTTGACAATAGGCTACGACATAATAATTATTATGTAGTTGCTTTTCTTGGTTATAAACATTAATGAGCGTCAGGTTGACCAGGAGCTCACACATTTGGCTGAGTAAATTCTGCTACGGAAGTATAAAACTTACGAAGCCCGTGGCAAAGTGATTGTGCTAGTAAACCATACAATGACGGTGTACAATCTCATTTTATCCCGATTACATGACATGGAGGCCTCCAGAAATCGTCTTTCAGGGAAGACGCCTTTCGTCTTAACCCGGTTGAAACCTCCCCACCACATCGCGGAAACTGGGTTAGTACGGCAGAGTGTCGATGGAGTCTGTGGATTTAAGAAGACTCAGGGGCTCGTGTCGTTACGTGTTATCTCAAGTGCCAGAGGACCTTTTGTCCTCAAAAGGCCTCGTTCGTTGCCTCTCACAACCCCCTTTCATGCCCTTACACGAAGTTCTTTCCCCGTTCTGCGCCCTTTACATGAAGTTCTGGCCCTTCGAGACTTCACCTTCGCGTGGAGTGGTTCACTTTACGTACACATCAGGCGCCGTCGTGTTGCATACGAAAGACGCGGCTGGTGGATGGAGCCCAGTAGAGTGGGTCTGCGTACTCCAGTGTTTTATTTTATTATACAAGACCCCTGGAGACAATGGAAATACGTTTTCCGTTGTTACGACCATAGCTACGACTAGCTTCTTGGGTATACGACTGAACCACACTGAGTTTTTTCCACTTTCTACGAGTTTTGCCCCACTAAGGGCGGTTTAATTTAGTTTTGAACTAGGATTGAGTGTCCTACCTTCCCTCTCTTACAGCCGTTTTAAGCCTATTACGACCCATTTAAGGAAACTTGAGCGTTGGAAAACGGTGGAGCAAACCTGGACATGAAACCACCTGGTTTCATCCGGGAAAATTTTTATTTTGGTTTATTATTTTCAATTATTTGAATTAATAACACCTTCCCGTCAACGTTCTTGTAGGTAGCCAGATTCTACTGCGACTAGGAAACTGCTGGCTTCCAACTAAGTGCAACTAATAATATTATAAACCTTTACTCTTGAACTTACATGATGTATACAAAGAAATCCTCGTAAACGATCCACTGAACTTCAGTTTTTACAATAAAGTGGCATTGTAGCGAACGGACAGAAGATGCTCGAGTTATTCCAAGCACCGCAACTCAATTTACGCAGCAACGTTGTTGTACAGTGATTAGTTTGGCCCGCCCGAAAAACTAAATATTTTTATATACAATGGGATGTTCAAAGAGTCCGTGTTTTACCAAATCCCCCAAGGAATTAAATTTAAGAGCACCTAAACAACTGAAACGTACAAGACCGCTTTTTTCGGTAAAACCTATAGAATTTATGGCTCGCAAGAGATTGAGAAAAATGACAAGCGGCGCAATTAAGGTAGTAGCAGTGTCCCCTCGGAACTCCGACTGAAGAGTTCTGGATTTCAAATGAATAGATAAAACTGAGGCGAAAATGATGCTTCAATAAAAACAACGAGAAGTAGGTAACACCAAAAAAAGAATATGTGTTCAGTGATATTTTAAACGAATCTAATGACGTTGAAATGTCAATTTTTTACAAAGAGTTACTCAATCGACGGAGTAAATGATTTAATCAATCCATGTTTCAAGGGTGGAGAACCGACGATATATCAATTTGTAGCACATTTCCCGGGAATTCACATTATCCACGTTTCATCTCCGAGCATTCTATTCTAACTTACTATTACTATTATTATTATTATTATTATTATTATTATTATTAGCCGAAGGGTAAAATCGCTCGTAGAATCTTACAGATGCTTTGGAAATACAAAGTGAGTTAACCAATGAATTCAGCATGACAGAACAGTTGGAAGTCATGTGCCACACTTGATGTTGGCAAAACTTCCATTTTTTATACATGTTTGCCATTTTTGTAGCAATTTGGAAGTGACATAAAAATAGGCTGAGGGGTCTAATTATTATTCATGAGATTTTGCGTAGAATCGGAAATTGATATAAAAAATCGGGGTTCTCATTAGAAAAACGCTGAAAATTATTAAAAACGGTTTATTATTTACCTGTATAGATGCCCCTTCAGCGTAGATCACTGTTTTCTGTGGTCAATACCCTCGAGCTCCCCCCAGGGAAGCCCTAAATGGAGTACTGGAGCCGGCCCAAGAATTAAAGTTTCATACAAATGCACGGGATTCAATAATTAAATCATTAATTATTTCTAGTTATTCATGAAGCATAAGTTAAATAATAAACCATTGTGTAGTAATTTACGTGTATAGATGCCCCTCCTGCGTATATAATAAATCGTTGTGTAATAATTTTAAGTAGTGCAATAATTTACCCAATAATACTTCAACGTTTGTTCAACTTGCAAAAAGTAGGTAGGTACCTATCAACAAAATCCAAAAAAATCCATCATTTTTCAAATGAAATAATTTCACAGAATAACCAACTCGACTCATACAGCCATCCTTGATTATAATCAGGTGTTCCCTAGCGATGATATCTGGGCCGGATTCATACCGTTTGATTCACGATCACGTTGAGGATGCTTTTCGGTGCAAACGAACGGCTGGTTGTACGACGCTCCGGATTCTCTCAAGAAATTCTTTAGTTCAAGACCAATTTAAAAACTTAAAACAACCATACCCTTCTATCGAAAGTTTTCGAGCTACGGCGTTCTGAAAATTTCAACCCCTATTTTTCACCCCAACAGATGACTGATATTTCCTATTTTTCACCCTTACAGATGACTGATAGTAACGCCCAGCTTCGAGGACCAACTAGACCCCAAACGGGACCTGCAAACCAAATTTCATTAATTTTGGTTCATGGTAGCTAAGAAAAGCGCGAAGTACGGCGTACGGACAGACATTTTTTATTGCATTTTCGAATTCTACGTGCCTCGAAACAAAAACCATCAAAGTTTCATGGGTTGTTAAAATATTTTTTTCATCCTCGAGTCCAAAGGTTCATTATTGAAAATGATAAACCAAAACGAAGTTTGTCAATTTGGCATACTTGGAGCATGCACAAAAATTGGCTATGCGATAGATCGATAGAGAATTAAAAATTGAGGTGGTTTACTTCTGGAATTTTATTTTTTTATCAGGCTCGAAATAAGCAGAAACCTGGGGTGGTGCACCTTGGATGGGCCACCCTGTATATGTTATGTATAGCATCTATAGACATTATTATGGTGAATTTAGGTTGCTGTGAAATTCACCATGAGAGGTGGAGGTAGTTGGATAAAGGATAGGAGTGAATTTAAAGCTAAAATTGATGTGTGTGATTTTTGGTGTGTTTGCGGTTAAGGGCGGACCTCCACCGAGCGTGTATTGAAAAAGTTGAAGGTAATTTAAGTTAGTGAATTTGATGGCATGAAATTTGATTGTGTGTGTGTGTGTGCGGTTAAGGGCGGACCTCCACCGAGCGTGTGATAAATTTCGTCAGGTTGGTTAAGGGCGAGACCTCCACCATACCTGACTAAATTTATGTGTGTGTTTGAATTTAATAGTGAGTGTTTGTGCGGTTAAGGGCGGACCTCCACCGAGCGTGTAGTGTGTATCATCCGGATCGGTTAAGGGCGAGACCTCCACCAGATCCTGATGAAATGTGTGTGATTTAATTTAATAATGAATTTGTGTAGCGAGTGTGTGCGGTTAAGGGCGGACCTCCACCGAGCGTGTAGTGTGTTTCATCAGGGTTGGTTAAGGGCGAGACCTCCACCTAAACTCTGATGAAATGGGTGAATGTGAATTTACTGTGTGTGAATTTACTATGAGAGCATTTGAGAAGATAGTTTTAAGAGAGGAGGTTTGAGGAGAGAGAGAGAGAGTAGCCAGCAGCTAGAGGAGACGTAGAATGGCGAAAATGGCGCAGGATCCGGGGTTATATAGACCCTGAAGCCACCACCCTGGTGGTGGGGCCTCAGGTTGTGTACCAGATCCTGCGTCGGTTTCCCCACTCTTACCATTTATTCCCAGAGCCTTATTTCTACTGGTTGTTTTTAGCGAGAACTTAAATCTACTTGAGTTGGAGTTCCGGGAGGGACTCACGACAATTATTATAGTAGGTAAGTATATATAAATTCCAAAAGTACATGTAATAGTTATATAGAAATATATATAAATATTAATTTCTAAAATGGGAGACGATTCAAATGGCCTTGAACAAATAGGGTAGGTATATGTATATACTACTTATCTAATCCTTAATACTAGCTAAGGAGCAGTGACTGAAAACTACAGAGCGAGTGAACGCGTGACGTGATCTGGCACCTAGATGTTATTTTCCAACCAAAAAATAGCCTATCGCTGCGACCGAAACGTTGACATGGCACTGTAACTGCAGTTTAAAGTCAACGATAACTAGATAACAATCTCCAAAGCCGGTGATGTGTTTTAGATTACTTCGAATGAACTAACGGACGGAACCGAATGGAATGACACGTTTAGGTAATGTTAGTGGCCTCCTGAACGTGATATAACGAGTTTGTGAGTGAGAACCTAACGGGGTGACAACTCAATCCGACGGCTCGCTACTGTACCTAATGGGTTGAATCCTATGTAGTTAGGCAAAACCTTCTAGGAGGAATAAATAGTGGAAGTTCTTGTCGGGGAACGCAGTAGGTAAGTATAATGCTTGTGTATTTCATCAAATCGTTGCCTAACAGGTGCCTCCGGTAATGATAGGATATTTCCCTAACGGTTGTTGCATGACCATCTACGTAGATTATCACAAAACACTGTTTCCTGTAATCTTCGTGCTACCATTTTACTACAGTTGCTTTTTTTTTTCCTCAAACAACTGCTATTAAGCCTTACCAATACATTAATAATAGGTAGGTTTTCTAACTCATCTTCTGAGTATCGATGTAACCTAGTAAGACAAATGTACAAGGTATATCACAAAAATAACTATTATTTTGTGTTCTGCAATAATAATAACAAACCCTCCATAGAATTACTGTTGCTAGCTATGGGATACATAAATAGAGGTACTGAAAGGCAGGCGCTCTCCTTGGAAAGAACTCAAAAAAGGCGGGAAAATGCCTATTAGATGCCTCAGGCACATGAATAAGCTTTTGGTTTTCGGTAAATTCATTGGTAACTAGGAATTCGTCACGGATATTACTTCTCGATCAATTAATCATTCAGTTACCAAGATCCATCATCCAATCTTCTAATTCAACAATGACCAACAATGAGTATATTGAAGATGTTAATAAATAATGGTGTGTCTTCATTCGGAGCAACAAAATTAGATCCAATGTTCGACGAAGTAGGGTGGATTCTGGAAACGGCGCCAGACAGGATTTTCTACAAAATTGGATATAAACTTCGGACATCTTTCCGCTAGATAAGATTGCAAGAGAGCCGCCCCAAGCTTTGAGATTAGTTCTGAAGGAAATATCTCCACAACCAGAACCTTTCCACACACTCCATCACAATATGATCCGAGTAGTGTTTCGATTATATTTAACTTGATGTTAGTCTATCGATGTTGGTTTTAGTTGGAGTCGATAAAAGAGCAGCGAGTCCAAGACCTCCCCCCCCCCCTCAAAAAAGATCTTACATTCGTCTTACGTCACGTTACAAAGGAAGCCTAGCGAATTTATGGAGGCCAGTCATGTAGTTGTCTTTGTTCACCCTGGAAATTAGCGCCACTTATCAACTAATGGAAGAATATGGAATACACTAACGGAAATATCTCCTATAAAATTTGCTTCTTCATATCTTTTGATCGATAATCTCTATTGTTAGACAGAGCGAAAAGCTATTCAATTATTTTATTTATTTATTTACTTATTTTTATTTTTTACTTATTGATTTATTTTTTAGAATAGGTACCTAATTTTCATCAAAGCGGTCGGAAATAGGGCCCTTCTTAACTTTGGACAAGCAAATTAGTTGTTTCATACCCTTTACTACCACAATGGCCACTGGATAGATTTCATCCAAAAGAATTACTTTCCGGTTTTAATATAATTGGAAAATTAGCCGTTACGATTCCAATCCAGGTGAAATTTGTATGGGCCCAACTACAGGGTATATCTAACAGACTAAGCCATGTAGATTCCGTCACAATCGATCATGAGAGTTATGACTGTGGTAAGGTCGTTTACAAATGAGCCGAAGAAAGTCACACTTCGAATTTGAAGAAGTAAATTTCTATACTAGAGGCCCTTTCTATTTTAGAAAATAATTTCTATAAACACCTAGAGACCACCCCATTGCTGCCCACCCCCCAATTTCTACTTAACATCCAAACTGTGGGTCATTACAATCAGTCCTTCGGATAGTAAAGCGGTTTGTAAGGATTTCACTCAGAAAAACGTTGTTGACCGATTTTGTTGAAGCGAAATTGAGGACTGTAGGTATACAGTCTATCGAAAAATCAAGGAGCCCGTAGGCAGTATTCAAATCATGTTTTAAACAGTCCTGGCTAAAGTAAACTAGGTACTGTTTTCAGAAATCTAGATTTTCTCGGATTAGCCAGCATCACTTCATCTGTCAGGCAAAATTCTCCTTTATTAAGGAAAGCCTCTTATAAAATCCCAAGAAGTGTTCCTGACAGATTTAGTGACTGATTTAGTTAAACGTCTTATCAGTATCCAAAAACATGGGATAAGGGTTTTGTTTCCCAATCTGGCCCAGGGCTGGTCAAACTCACTGAATTATCATAGACGGAATCATCGCATCCGCCCGCTCCTCATATCCTGTGTTCGGCGCTCGAGTGGGAAAAAATTGATTGAATGGGAATCGAAGTTCAACGAACCTTATAATCCTATGCGACAATAACTTCCTCTTCTCCTATATTTAGCTTGGTGAACGCGGACTGGTTTTGGGCTAATCACTCGACTCCTAACCTTGACACTTCCTAGCGGGTATGAGGGCACCCCCGCCGCGACGGCACTCAGTTCTTTTCCACCGCTACGAAAATCTCTGGGAAATCATCCTGACCCGCATCCTCTGCTTGAGTGCCCTTCCGCCTCGAGCCGAGTCCCGTAGTTACAGCTAGTTACTCCTCATTAGGGAGGAAACTCTAATTGAAACCGCGAATTATTACTGAACGTGTAATTGCCTATGTCTATGGGTCACCCGAACACTCCAATACCACTAAAAACTTTACGCTAAGGAATTCTCGAAACCTCTCAACAACACGTGGCATTTCGAGCTGGCGAACTATAATTCATCTACTCATGCATGCTCCATAAAGTCTATGTTGTATATTCCCCCCCCCCCCCCCTACCAATGAAATAAACTTTGTCGTGGTTCCTCCCAAGTATTAGTAGCGATTTTACCAAATAAATGACGGGAACGTTGAGTAGGGCAGCACCAAGAGGAAAGTAACCGTAGGGGTTTTTCCAACCGCCATCGCTCCTCAACGGGCGTAACGGCTGATTGCGGACGGGGGACGGGTCCCTATAAAACTAGCTCTTCCGGACCAGCTCTTCATTCGACGATCGGACTCACGACTTGCGACTCATTTCCTTCCTACCCTTCCGCCGACACTCACTGTGGTCCATTCAGCAGGGTGCTGGTTAAAAGACTCGAAAGGAGCAGCTAATACTCGCTGCGGTTCATGCTCGCGGGATATTAGTACTTGGTCCATCTTCCTATCTAGCGCCTGCTGTGGTTCATGCTCGCGGGGCGTTAGCAAAAAACTCCTAAGGAGCAACCAATACTTGCTGTTCGCGGGGTATTGGTAGAAGGCCCCCTCTTTCCAAAAGACTCCATAGGAGCAACTAGTACCTGCTGTGGTTCATGCTCTCGGGGCGCTAGCAAAAGACTCCATAGGAGCAACTAATATCTGCTGTGGTTCATGTTCACGGGGTATTGGTAGAAGGCCCCCTCTTTCCAAAAGACTCCATAGGGGCAACTAGTACCTGCTGTGGTTCATGCTCTCGGGGCGCTAGCAAAAGACTCCAAAGGAGGAACTAATATCTGCTGTGGTTCATGCTCGCGGGGCGTTAGCAAAAAACTCCTAAGGAGCAACCAATACTTGCTGTTCGCGGGGTATTGGTAGAAGGCCCCCTCTTTTCAAAAGACTCCATAGGAGCAACTAGTACCTGCTGTGGTTCATGCTCTCGGGGCGCTAGCAAAAGACTCCATAGGAGCAACTAATATCTGCTGTGGTTCATGTTCGCGGGGTATTGGTAGAAGGCCCCCTCTTTCCAAAAGACTCCATAGGGGCAACTAGTACCTGCTGTGGTTCATGCTCTCGGGGCGCTAGCAAAAGACTCCAAAGGAGGAACTAATATCTGCTGTGGTTCATGCTCGCGGGGCGTTAGCAAAAAACTCCTAAGGAGCAACCAATACTTGCTGTTCGCCGGGTATTGGTAGAAGGCCCCCTCTTTCCAAAAGACTCCATAGGAGCAACTAGTACCTGCTATGGTTCATGCTCTCGGGGCGCTAGCAAAAGACTCCATAGGAGCAACTAATATCTGCTGTGGTTCATGTTCGCGGGGTATTGGTAGAAGGCCCCCTCTTTCCAAAAGACTCCATAGGGGCAACTAGTACCTGCTGTGGTTCATGCTCTCGGGGCGCTAGCAAAAGACTCCAAAGGAGGAACTAATATCTGCTGTGGTTCATGCTCGCGGGGCGTTAGCAAAAAACTCCTAAGGAGCAACCAATACTTGCTGTTCGCCGGGTATTGGTAGAAGGCCCCCTCTTTCCAAAAGACTCCATAGGAGCAACTAGAACCTGCTATGGTTCATGCTCTCGGGGCGCTAGCAAAAGACTCCAAAGGAGCAACTAATATCTGCTTTGGTTTATGCTCGCGGGATATTAGCAGTAGGTTCCTCCCGTCCCTACACTAGGAGAACATATCAACCAGCGCCTGTGATCGCTTTGAATTACAGTGGTGACCCCAAAATTTTCCTCAAACCTTGATGGTGACACGTACACGCGCACGTACCACCACAACCATAATAATGTATATTTATGTACTCAATAAGTCATTGAAAAAACTCAACTAACTATATGTCTCGGCCAAATGGATACTATCATGTTTTCGTTGAGAATGCTCTAGATACAGAGTAATGAACTTCAAGGAGACAGAAATTAACCAAACCCAAGCAAAAGCCCCAGGAAAAGAAGAAGATCCAAAGAAAAGTCGGACTGATCGGGAAATAGAATTTTGAACATTTTGAACGATTGGCATTGTATGAACACCCTGAGCCTAAATGTAGTCAAAACTAAATATATTGCCTTCTTTAGGTCCCACTCCAAGTCGACAATACCCTACGCAATTAGATTAGACAACGGAGGTTGTACGGACACGCAACCGTGTTTTAGCCCGTCGACTGACCGCGTTTCTTCTGCTCGGTATTTGGACGTCATATTAGACGAGAACTTGAGTTGGAGGGCACAAATAACGTCGGTTACGTCTGAACTTAGAAAGTTTGTCCACACATTCGCTAGAATTAAGACCCATACGGACCCCAAATCTTTACTGGTGGTTTATAAGTCCCTATTGCAGAGACTTTTTGAGTTTCGGCATCCTAGTACGGGGAGGTACATACCCTACAATACTGAAACCTTTATGAGTGGTACAAAAATCTATTTTGAAGGAGATAGCAAAAAAACCTGAAAGTTTTCCGCACTGGAGTTGTTTGAGGAGGTCCCGCTTTTGTTCCATATCGCAATTTTATATTAAAACAGCACTGATATACTTCCACAAGCACACGCAATAATTAAATATGAGAGAAGAATTCTTTACGCCGTTCTACCCAAAGAATGATTCCCATTCCAAGCAGTAGGCTAAAGAGCACAGACAATTATCTGTACTTCAGAATGCCATACTTAATTAGAAACCTCCCCGAAAACTTGAAAACACCGCACATCTACAATAGAGACCAGTATAAGAAGTTAGTTTTCACTTGACGCATATTAATAGGTGGCTAACATTGTAAGCAAATTACAAATTGTTTATTTGGCCAAATAGCTCGAAATTTCATATTTTCTTTTCTTATTTCTGCAAGAATGACCTGCACCATTCTTCTTTGTAGTAATTAAATTAAAAGCTTTTCTTTCATATATAGGTGTATATAATATAATGTATTATATCCATTTGTTTAAATTATAAAGTGTGTAAAAATTTTGATAAACACCATGAAAATATTCCTCGCCTGCTGCAATGTAAGAAATAGTAATGTTGGTAAGAAATAATAATTACTGATGAGTAATAATCGAATTGGTAGGTACTCCCCCATCCATCATGGACTTGTCCGTGGGATGTTGGTATTCCATGTAAGTGAAAGCAGCTTTAATTTCAGTACCATTCATCATCACAAACTGTATTGTTGTTTATTCTTTTTATACAATTTTTTGTTGCTGTGGAAATGTATTTAATTGTATTTTATTCATTCATTCAATCATTCATTCATAGCTAATGAATGACTAATTAGAAATTGGACGCAATGGACGGTACGGATTCATAGGTCACCGTATTTCTCCTGTCGTCCCATCTGCCGGTAAAAGGGCCGCGGTAAATACTGATGCACGTCAAAATGACAGGGATGAACTAACTAAATTCCAACAAAGGTCGAAATGAGAATTGTTCCAGAGCAAACGAAATATTATTTATTATAACTACTTTTCTGGCCCAAGAGCGCGTTATCGTGTTTGATATTAAGGAAAGTCTCGTTGACCTATCCAGGCCCATTCCAAATTTAGTACAATCATCCTAGATGAGTTAGAAATTGATACAAGCACTCAAGGCCTCATTCTTACTAGCAATACAATGAAGGTGCACTCTTGCATACGGGCGCCAGTGTCCTAATATAACAAAACCTATGTACATACTGTTCCTTACTTGTCCTCCTTGTACCTGTGCACCTCATCCGCTGAATTAAATCTAGTGTAAGAAGTAATATTACGCGGAAGGTGTAGTGATATTTCATCCGCTGAAGATGAAGAAGTTTCCACATTTTTCCGCATGTCAGCTAGGTAGGTAAGCCAACTTGTTGCAGCCTACTGATAATATGATGGCCGATTACATAAACCTTTTTTTGTGAACTCCCATCATAAAACGACTATTGCCTATACCACTCAACACATCCAGCTTCGTGCAACACTTCACAAAGCATTCCATTATAGTACATAACTCAGTGTCACTGTTTTTCTTCTATTGTTTCGACGTTTGCCGTATTAAACATGTTTCTCAACCTCCCTTCAAGAACTGCTCGTACCAAGCTTTCTACTGCATTGTCTCTTGTGAGCCTCCCAAGACGCGCAGTAATGAAATGTATCATCTGCTTCTCTGCAACCCCGACAAAAGGAAAAGCTTCGGGTTGAGATCTCCATTCTCCACCCCCGTCCGTTACAATCGTCTAGCGCTATTGTACGCGAATGGCAGGCATTCAGTTATCTACCGCCGTTTTCACTCCAGGGCTAACAATCCTTTCGACTGAGAGGTTCCCGACTGTGCAAGCACTTCGCTGATAAAATGCGATTTTTTATTTGTTCGCCCTCTCCCCTGGAATGTCAGGCAGATACCTTGTTTTCCACGTTTTCACACACCGTGTTTTCCTTTGGCGCCGTTTTCCACGTCAAATCACAGAAGAGAGAAAGGAACTGAAAGACCCTATGGAGCTATATCTATTAGAACGAAACATAGGTATTACTGACATTTTATTAATAGATACATTTATTAGGGATACGTATTAAGCATACAGCCTGTTAAGTATGGAGTAAATAGTTACAACAAACAGACATTTATTCTTTCTTTCTTTTTCCAGATAGGGCAGTAGATAATGGCCATGTAGTAAATAATTATTACAGGTAATTATTGTTCTAGCATGTAGTCCGTTAAGTAGGTATTTTGCGTAGGTGAGACAGCAAAGTTTTTCTAGCTGTGGGTCCTCAACAGCAAGCCGTAGGCAAAAAACGCTGCAAAGTCCTTGTCACATGGGTTTATTATTCTCCTGGACATACCTATAGAAATGCTGGCTGTTCATTTATTGTTATTTCACGTAAAATAATTGGAATAGCTATTTCTGATGGTTTCCACCAATTTTGGCCCCCAAAACTTGAATTAGGTAGGCTCCTTTTTTTTTTTTTTCAAATTATCCTTGATCACTGATAGTACCATTTAATCGTCTTGATCCACGTGTTGACACTTTTTCTAGAGGTACTCTACAAATTGATGGTAATTTCAGACGATTTCCCAGGTTTTTGACTAACAAAAAATCAATTTTGGGAGCTGAACATTTGGTACAACCTCAATTTTCCACTCCTCGGTCAAAATAGACTTCATATTCGGTCTTCTCGTCCCCCAAAACATGGAAAACGATACATCACAAGCTCATTTTACTAACATGTTACTAAAACACAAAAACGCTGCAAAGCCCTTGTCACATGGGTTTATTATTCTATTGGACAGGCCTGGACTACAGAAATGTTGGCTGTTCATTTATTGTTTCTTTCATGCGTAATAATCGAAATAGCTATTTCTGATGGTTTCCACCAATTTTGGCCCCCAAAACACAAATTAGGTAGGTCCTTTTAATTTTTTTTTTTTCAAATTATCTTTGATCATTGGTAGTGCCATTTAATCGCCTTGATCCACGTGTTGACACTTTTTCTAGTGTTATTATACAAATTTATGGTGATTTCAGACAATTTTCCAGGTTTTTCCCTCATAAAAAATCAATTTTGGGAGCTGAACATCTGGTAGAACTCAATTTTCCACTCTTTCGTCAAAATCTACTTCATATTCGGTCTTCTCGTCCCCAAAAACATGGAAAACGATATCTCAGAAGCTCATGTTACCAACATGTTGCTAAAACGCAAAAAGTACCTATTTTTACACACATTTTCACTCATAACACCCCTTGGTATATTCCGATCGGGCTGAAAAGTTTTGGGACACAACGAGGGCCCAAATGGTGCATGTGTGCGAAAAAACGAATTTTTTAGACCGAAAATGAAGCCGGTACACGTGATACGGCGTACAGCGTACGGCGTACGGTGGACGGCGGACGGACACTGCATTTTTGGAATCTATGCACCTTGAAACGGAAAAGGAAAAATTTTGAGGGGTTGCTATAAAAATTTTTTGCTGACCGAATACAATAGGTGTATTATTCACAGAATAATAAACCAAAAGTACCTATTTCTATACACATTTTCACTCATAACACCCCTGGGTATATTCCGATCGGGCTGAAAAGTTTTGGGACACAACTAGGGCCCAAATGGAGCATGTGTGCGAATGAACGAATTTTTTAGACCGAAAATGAGGCCGGTACACGTGACACTGCGGACGGCGGACGGCGTACGGCGTACGGACATTGAATTTTGGAATCTACGCACCTTGAAACGGAAAAGAAAAACTTTTGAGGGGGTGTTACAAAAATTTTTTGCTGAGCGAATACATAGGTGTATTATTCACAGAATAATAAACCAAAAATACCAAGGAAAATCGGAGTACCGAGCATAAGACAATAATCCCTTGAAAATTTGATAGTTACAACAAACTGAACTTAAATAATTGTCGTGAAGGCGAGTTGTGGACTTACGACACGGATGTGGTGAATGGTTGGGTGTGAGGTTGTTCCCTATGGATAGGTTTGGGTAGCTAGTGCTAATACCCCGCGGTTATCACCACAGCGAGCATAAAATACCCCGCAGTTACCACCACAGCAGGCGCTAGATGAAAGAGAGTGTGTGCTCCTTGGGAGTCTTTTGCTAGCACCCCGCAGTGACCACCACAGCAGGTATCAGATACCCCGCGGTTACCACCACAGCAGGCGCAAGGAGAAGTCAGTTAGAGAGAGAGAGAGAATATTGAGGGTTGGTCGGTCGAAGGAGGAGCTGGGCTAGCAGGACTGTTTATAAAGGCCCCTTCCCACCCGTTCCCCGGTCATCAACTGCCGTTATGACCGTTGAGGAGCGATGGCGGTTGATGGAAGGGACCCTTCTCCTACTTTCCCCAGGGCGCCGCTCAACTCGCCGTTCTCCTTGTTTATTGGCTAAATCTACACCCATTGTATGGGCGTGGTAAATGTACAATTTTGAGGGGGTACCACGACAATCATATTATCAAGAAGTTTAATCAAGGCGAGATGAATAGTTTGAAATTAAAGCGCCGAAGTAAACAACAGGATGAGAGGATCAAGGGAGAGGCCAACATCACTCGTCTTTCATCTCAACTTGTAATCCACTCTCCGTAACCGATACGTGCATAGTTTGAGAAATAATATACGTAATAGTCGTAAACAATTTGGAAGTTGGAATAGTTCCAGCCCTAATATATAGTCAAGAATGGACGAGAATAAATGGTTAATGGCTACTCGCAGAACACAATTCGACATTCGTCAAAATCTGGTTTCTATCAGCTGGTGTGAAATTGGTATTTCACTTCAATTTCGGTTCATTATTATCTATTATATCCATAATAGATTTAGAATCGACAAAGGTAAGCATCAACCACCAAAGGTATTCAACTAACCACCTACAGATGTTTTAGTTTGTAACTCAAGTAAGTAGAAACGTACAAAATTGGAAATCTAATTTTAAAACCAATACCACATTCCCAGCCAGCTGATGCAGTGAACTACATGAGGAGACAGACTTGATAGAGATCTGACTGGATATGGTCGATTTCGTCGGTATGGTCTGGAGAATTTTCGACGTGGGCGACTTTCAGCTAGTTTAGTCGATGAATTGACTTTTGCCACCAAAACCTACTACATATATACTGATAAACTTTTGAATAGTGAAATAGTCGTCTTGATTCGCCATTCTATACCACTTTCAGAAATTGTATGATGATTTCGTGGTTTTCATCCATTCGTTCAAACTGATGCAGAATTTATCCACTTTTAGTCGCCAGTACCTACTCACCTTCGAAATCATCATTTTCTCGCCATTACAAGCGTTGTTCATAAAATTTGGAATTTTCATCTCGTCACCGAGGTCAGATTATATAATATTATTGTCTTGATCAACACAGGAATGCTACATACGAGTAAATAAGTAGGTAAATACATATAGGTATCATATAAGAATTTTGTTAAAATCTCGGGATGGATTCAGAATGATCTGAAATGAATTTGTATTTTAAAAAAAGGAATAAGGCTTATTGGTTTATTATTTTCAATAATGAACCATTGGAATCGAGCATGAAAAAAAAAAAATTCTTACCCCCCTCAAAATTTGATGGTTTACGTTTCAAGGTATGTAGAATCCAAAACTGCAATAAAAATATTTCTGTCTGTCCGCCGTACGCCGTACGGGCCACTTTTCTTAGTTACCATGAAAAAAAATTGATGAAATTCGGGTTATAGGTTCCGTTCGGCGTCTAGTTGGTCCTCGAAGCTCGACGTTACTGTGAGTCATCTCTAAGGGGTTCAAAATAGGGGTTGAAATTTTCAAAACGCCTATACCATTTTTTTACGTCAATATTTTTACGGTTTTAAATAGTTCTTGAACTTGCGAGTTTTTTAAGACCATCCGGAGCATCGTACGTCCAGCCGTTCGTTCACAGTAAGGCCCCGAAGTTTGCACCGACAGGCATTTTCGACTCCAGTGTGAATGAAATTGTATACAATTCAAACCAAATCTCGTAAACAGAGACGCGCCCACAATAGGAAATTTGGCGGAGATAGAATCATTGCTAGGGATCACCTGATTATATTGGCGGAGTATGAAGTCGAGTTGGTTGTTCTGTGATATTATTTAATTTGAAAAATGATGGCTCTTTTGGAGTTTGTTGGTAGGTAGTGAAACTTGAACAAACGTTGAAGTATTATTGATGGGTAAATTATTACTACGGTAAATCATTACTCAACGGTAAATTATTACACAACGGTTCATTATACCATCTACGTAGAAGGGGCTGGAGTTTGTAGGTAGGCTTTTTTCACTCCTCATCAACAATTTCTTTTCAGAACTTCATTATGTGTGTTTCTTTTGTTAGGTACTGTTTGTCATCGGCAGAATTATTTTAGCAACATTTAACTCGTGATTTAGGTAGGTACCTAGTAACGAGTACGGGGTTAGGTACTAACCTACGGAGGGTCTGCGATCTACATAATATGTATATAATAGAATAGTACATATCATATTATATAGACGGGTTATCTATACATAGAGCTGTGATCTGTAACAGAAGGGTATTCTATACAAAATAATAAACCGTTGTGCAGGGATTTGCAGCGTTTTTCTTCGCTAAACGCGGAAACCCGTTATCAAAAAATATTTGTGGTTCCGTCAGCTGGTTTTCAAGCCTTTTGAATGAACGCCATGAAATAATATATACGTAGCTTCCTCACCCATGAAACATGGACGACTAGGATACCTAGTGGTGACATGGATAACTAGTTGGTCGATCCATTCGGTGAATAGATGGAGAATTGACGCGTATGGTTTTGAAATTGAGAGGTTCAAAAATTACAAAATAATTAGGATGGAATAGAGTTGTAGTAACAGGATTAATGATAAGCGTAATAGGATTATTATAGGCATTCATTCAATTCACACACCTACCCTACAAATCTCATTTCTACAAGGAATTTCGTTTGCGCATGCGCAGAAAAGTTACTGTAGTTCCTTAATGACTCTAATATGGGACTATCTGTAGCCCTACCCTCCAAACCTCATCGCTTCACGACGAGTTCTAGGGTAGCTGAGGGCTCTAGAAGGATTTCACGTTGGCGCACGCGCCAAAGAAAGTTACAGCACTTTTTCAATTATTTGAAAAGGGACCCTCTGTACTCCAACCCGCACCTACCCTCTAAATTTCAATTCACTACGACTATTTTTTGCGGGTAATTACGGGCGTTACAAGGAATTAGCTAACATTTCGCGTTCGCGCACGTGCATCCGACTGTTACAGTCCGAATTTGATGAAATCTATAAGGAACCATCAGGGTACCAGTTTGCATCTATCTCAAACTTTCAGCTCTTTTCGACGATTTCTAGGGTAGTTATGAGCTTTAAAAGGATTTCACGTTTGCGCATGCGCAGATGAAGATTACAGTACTGTTATACGACATGGGACACCTGTGGCCAAACCCGCACCTACCCGTCAATTTCAACTCATTACGACCATTATTTCGTATAGTTTTGCCCGGAGCACGGGATTGGCCACAAAGAGACAAAGACACGGAACCAAATTATGTTCCTTGATGTCTGAAACGTAAAATGCGAGTGGAATTTCTCATTTTGGAGGACGTACATTTTTCGACTCTTACGCGAACACAAAGCTTCCCTACCTTCGGTACTGAGAAAGCAAAATGAAGATGAGTGACAAACCGAATAAGCGCTTTTCCGCTTTTTTACAACCCGGTGAAATCGTTTACTTTTATTATTCGGTCACCTGGTTCCCATGAATTATTCACCGGAAGTGCGAAAGCCGTACCGGGTTTTTAAGGCTTATGGTCCCTTACTGCGAATGATTCTGCCTCAATTTATATTCCTGCAGAGGAGCCAAGTGTTTTTTCTTCCTCACCACCCCCCCCCCCCCTCAAACAACACGCAGCCAATTTTTTCCATTTTCTCGCGCACTTCTCGCTTGCATTCTCCCTCCGGCCTTATCGTTCAAGCGAAATATCCGTCAGCGGCTGACGCTACAAGTTGCAAATGAAGCAACATCAGAAGATGTTTTTTTCATTTTTCGTGTCTGATGAATATTCAGGCGTTCGGGGTGATGCCCCGAGACCCCCAGACGCACAGGAAAGAGTGAATGATTCATCAAACCCCGCATGAAACATTGCGTCCAAAAGCTATCTTGAAATGCTGAAGCTGCAGTTTGAAGTTTCATGAATTCACTCATAGTTGTATTCTTCTCACGAATCCATAATCTCCTATATATTTATATAACACGCTGCAAATTCCTGCACAACGGTTTATTATTTTGTACAGAATACCCTCCTGTTACAGACCACAGCTCTCTGTATAGATAACCCTTCTATATAACATTATTCTATAACACATATTATGTAAATCGCGAACCCTCCGTAGGTTAGTACCTAACCCCGTACTCGTTACTAGGTACCTACCTAAACCGTCGTGTAATAATTTACCTGTATAGGTTCCCCTTCTTCGGAGATCGAATAATGAACCGTTGTGTAATAATTTGCCCATCAATAATACTTCAACGGTTGTTCAAGTTGCAAAAGTACCTATCAACAAAATCCAGCCCGATCTTGGTAGATGAGCCGTTGTGTAATAATTTACCATGGTGTAATAATTTTCCGTTGTGTAATAATTTACCGTTGTGTAATAATTTACCGTTGTGTAATAATTTACCGTTGTGTAATAATTAGCCATTGTGTAATAATTTACCCATCAATAATACTTCAACGGTTGTTCAAGTTGCAAAAGTACCTATCAACAAAATCCAGCCCCTTCTAGGTAGATGAGCCGTTGTGTAATAATTTACCGTTGTGTAATAATTTACCATGGTGTAATAGTTTACCGTTGTGTAATAATTTACCGTTCTGTAATAATTTACCGGTGTGTAATGATTTGCCATTGTGTAATAATTTACCCATCGATAATACTTCAACGTTTGTTCAAGATTCAGAAGTACCTACCAATAAAATCCAATAGTCCATCACTTATCAAATGAAATAATATCGCAGAACAACCAACTCGACTTCATACAGCCATCCTTCCTTGATTATAATCAGATGCTCCGTAGTTATGATATCCCGGCCGGATTTATACCGTTTGATTCACGATCGTGTTGACGAAGCTTTTTGGTGCTCACGAACGGCTGGACGTACGATGCTCCGGGTGGTCTCAAAAAATTGTTTAGCTCAAGACAAATTTAATAACGTAAAAAACCATACCCTTCTATCGGAAGTTTTCGAGCTACGGCGTTCTGAAAATTTCAACCCCTATTTTGAACCCCTTAGAGATGATTGACAGTAACGTCGAGCTTCGAGGACCAACTAGACCCCGAACGGAACCTCTAACCCGAATTTCATCAATTTTTATTCATGGTAACTAAGAAAAGTGACCCGTACGGCGTACGGCGGACAGAAAGAAATATTTTTATTGCAGTTTTGGATTCTACCCTACCTTGAAACGTAAACCATCAAATTTTGAGGGGGAGTAAGAATTTTTTTTTTTTTTTTTCATGCTCGATTCCAATGGTTCATTATTGAAAATAATAAACCAAAAATGAATGTATGTTTCTTGTCCTTAATGCGCGGCCGTACCGTTCGTCCGATTGAAATGAAACTTTTTCCATATCATTCCTTGCACTCCCGGACGGTCATAGGCTATCAGAATCTTCCCCAAACCTACTCCTTGTCGTCGAAACGGCCGCCCTTCGCAACGGGTAAATACGCCGTAAATAAGGAAATGACGTCATCGGAACAACTTTCGGAAACGAAGACGGTCGAAACCGGACTGGCTCAAAAGTTATTTTCTTCCTGTTTCCAACGACACCAGAACGATTTCTGTGCGATGAACCGTTCGTCCGCTATAATAAAATGGTCGAATTATAGTATCTCTAAAAACTTTACTATAAAAAGTGTTACGCGTTTGTATGGAAACTGCTTGGAGCAACAATAAATGGCAACTATACCTGGAGATGAAGTGAACCCGTACCAATCTCAACCAAAGTGAACATGAATTATAGTAGGTAAGAGTAAAAAGGAGTCGATTGTTTTAGCGCATTGTTGAATAGTTTATTCCACATTTTGTTTTTTCCGGCTGCACGCGCGCGGGCTATAAATGATAAAAATAAATTTTTTTAAAATTCCATCTCTTTTTTTTTAGACCCAGTAGCCGAGTTATGTCAAAGGCGTTAGCTCCAGACTTGTAAAACTTGGGCTCCATATCCATCGATCAGTACTATGACCACTGCTACCTCCATCATTGTATAGAGTTCAGTAGGGTAGGCTGTAAATAACACACGGGGTGCCTGAACGCAGAGAAGCACACATCTTGTTCCCTCAAAACTCTCAGCAAACAATTTCCTGTTCGCCTCCGGTTGATTTCCAATTACTGAAAATCTACGCATTTATGGATATTTACATCATGTCTAAGCAGGCGCGGATCCAAGGGGGGGGGGGGTGTCACAGGGGTCATGCCCCCCCAGAATCAGCCTGCATTTCAAAAAGCAGAGCTGAACGAATTGTTCACAAACCCGAAAACAAAAAAACCAAACGAAAACGAACCCAGTTTTTGTGAAATCAAAAACCAGAAACAAACCAAACGACCAAAGCCAACTTACCATATTGTTAACTTAAAACATTGGAAACAAAATATAACAATAATTACGATTAAACTTTTTATAGAATACTGATTTTTCCTGTATTTGGTTTGTAGCAACACTTGTGATTTGTTTACAATTATTGTATAAGTTCCAACTGGGACGATCATTTATAACACAAAATCTAATTTTATATTTTGTTTCGCAAAATTTCTTCTTATTTTTGTTAATTATTATCTTGTTTTTGTTTCGTTCTCGTTTTCTTTCCTGCCAATTTCAGCAAAAACGATACTGAATTCACTGAGATCAACAATAGATTGTTGTGGTTTCAATGTTTTGATTTGCAAACTCTGAAGTTAGCTACGTTGCCATAAAATGCGCCAATTTGTTTGAAAACACATTAGGACACTTTTTTAGAAGAAAATTGAAAATAAATACATTTATCAGTTAAATAATTAATACATATTGAAAAATATTTTTTACATAAACAATGAATTTTATAAATAAATACAATTAATTTTGTAAGCAGACAAATTGGACGAGTTTAGGCATAAGGTTGAAAATTCGGTTTGTATTGTTCGTTTGGTTATTTTGTTATTTTTTATATCGTTCTACCCTGTGAACCCCTCCGGAAAAAATTCTGGATCCGCCCCTGTGTCTAAGTCGACAGATAAAAAAAGCAATAGTTAGTTATACTGATAACAGATTGATAACAAATAAGTAAAAGACAATAGAAGGAAATTTGTTGTTTGACTGCAATATATTTGTGAAGATGGCACAATCCGTTCAAGGCAAAAGCGTACAAAAGTCCACTGCGACAATGTCTGTTTCACGAATCGCTACAGCGAACGCTGTGTGTACTCGAAGTGAGAGGAATCTAAGTAAAAAGATTAAAAGGCTTCCGGGACTGTAAAATCTTTTTCTACTCTTTCAAAAGGAAGAGGAGCTGTTACATAATATTGAAATGCAATAAGGAGTAACAGCTGTCGTGACCGGAGAAATAAAGAGTTGGTTGCCAGTGAAAGTTCCTCGGATGACATTAGTCGAACAGTTAGTCATTGGAGAGGTTCAAGCTGTTACATCAAATCTCTGATCAATTATAGCGATTTACAAAATACACCATACAACATTTACATACAACATTGATAGTCCTTTATCACTGGACAGTAGACCAACTACTTTGTGGTTTTTACTATTTTGTGGTGCCTAACAGCCGATGCTGAAATTAGGTAAGTAATCCGTGGGTTTTCCGAATTTCAACACCTCTAGGTACATATCTAAAACATCCGAAATGTCTTATTACATAGGTACGAGTATATGAACTACCAGATGACATTTTCTATTTATTTTGTTGGCGGTCTCAGCTTTTCTCAACTCCTACTACATTCTTTGTTGCCTGACATGCAGACTTCGGTGTCTGAAAATTATAGAAAACATCGGAGAGCTGGTCGTATTCACAAACTATGTTTTTAATTGAAAAACATGGTATATGTTCTATTTCATGCTGATACGGGCTGGACTAGTGATTGTCAATAATGTAGTTGCTAACATCAAGAGGATACAAGGGGGTACAATGGCCACAACTGACGTTAGTAAACGGGCGAGGGGTCGATATACCGACCTGTAAGTAGATGAATTAGGTTCGCTTTTGCTATAGGCACGTAATGTACCTATGTGTCCAACATTTCAAGTTCAAGATTTTTTGTTAACCTATTATTTTCAATATTGAACCTTTGGAATCGAGATGAAAAAAATTATTTAACCTCCCCTCCAAATTTGATGGTTTCCGTTTGAAGATACACAGAATCCAAAAATGGAATAAGCCGCTGCAAATCATTACACAACGGTTTATTGTTTACCTGTATAGATTCTACGTAGAATAACGGTTTTCTGTGGTTAATACCTGAGATCAAAAATTTCTCTGTGCCTTGAATGGAAATCAAGCAAAAATCAATAAAATCAATAGCAATGGACACATTTATTTTAGTTCAATAGCATTATCTCTCGGAAGGCTTTGACACGTAAACGAGTTACTCACCAATTCTACCAGTTTATAATTAGTTTTTTCTTTCCACATCTTCCCCATTTTTTCGCATGAGGTTTCCCTCACAGTAACCACTCCTATAATATTGTTGTAAGATTTAACCAAATAAACGAAGGGAACATTGAAATGGGTAGCGCCAAGGGGAAAGTAGCCGAAGGGTCTCTTCTATCAACCGCCATCGCTCCTCAACGGTCATAACGGCCGATTGTGGTCAGGGGACGGGTGGAGAAGTCCCTATATAAACAGCCCTTCTGGCCCAGCTTCTCATTCGACCGACGGGCCCTCGACTTACAACTTCTCTCGCGTCCCTCTCTCGCCCCCTCTCAGTTACCTTTCCATGCACTCGCTGTGGTGAAAACCGCGGGGTGTCCTCCTCTCTCCAGGTATCTGCTGCGTTGATAACCGCGGGATACCTCGTACTTCGCTCTCCTAAGGCACCTGCTGTGGTCAAAACTGCGGGGTGCCAGCCTTCATCTTCTAGGCGTCTGCTGTGGTGAAAACCGTGGGACGCCTCCTTCTCCTCTAACACCTGCTGCGGTGTAAACCGCAGGGTGTTAGTCTCCATCTTCCTGGTGTCTGCTGTGGTGAAAACCATGGGATACCTTCCTCTCCTCTAGTCCCTGCTGTGGTGAAAACCGCGGGGTGCTAGCACCCACATCCCAGGCGCCTACTGTGGTGAAAATGGTGGGGTACTAGCACCCACATTCCAGGCGCCTACAGTGGTGAAAACCGCGGGGAGCTAACATTCCCTCCAGACTAGCACCTGCTGTGATGAAAACCGCGGGGTGTCCTCCTCTCTCCTGGTATCTGCTGCGGTCAAAACTGTGGGGTGCCAGCCTTCATCTTCTAGGCGTCTGCTGTGGTGAAAACCGTGGGACGCCTCCTTCTCCTCTAACACCTGCTGTGGTGAAAACCGCGAGGTGTTAGTCTCCATCCTCCTGGTTTCTGCTGTGTTGAAAACCGCGTGACACCTTCCTCTCATCTAGTACCTACCTGCTGTGGTGAAAACCACGGGGTACTAGCACCCACATCCCAGGCGCCCACTGTGGTGAAAACCGTGGGGAGCTAACGTTCCCTCCAGACTAGCACCTGCTGTGATGAAAACCGTGGGGCGTTAGTTCAAAAGACTCCTACGGAGCACATCCTTCCTCACCCATCTTCATCCACCTTCATCCAACCTATCACTCCATGTTTCATCCAACTCTCACTCGCCATGTCACAAGCACCACACATCCGCTCACAACAAGATTTAGTTGAAAAGGTAAAAGGTTTAATAATTCAATTTGGCAGAAGGTTTAATTCATTTGGTAAAAGGTTTAATTAAAAAGGCTAATCCTTCATGCCACACCTGCACATTATTTTCATGTATAGATACCCCTTCTGCATTATATAAATACTAACTATATACATATTGTCGTGGTATCCTCCCAGAACCACTCCCTGTGAAATTAAGATCTCGCCAAATAAACATAGAAGTGGGGACGGAAGACGTAGGGGAACTGAAGAACCCAGTGGGGATCCCCACCATCCTCCACTAGCTGGAGGATGGAGGGAGATAGCCGTAAGGGCTATAAATACTCGCCTCCTTCGCTTTTCCAACCATTCTACGCTCTCCTCTAGTCAAAGACTAATCTCTCTCTCCTCACTCCTCATCTCTATCCTCAACCTAAAAGATCCTGGGCATGGTGGTAGTCTAGCACTATAACCAAACCAGGCAGCGCCTCCTAAAAGATCTTGGGCATGGTGGTAGCCTTGTGCTATAACCAAACCAAGCGCCTATCCAAAAAGATCCTGGGCATGGTGGTAGTCTTGCACTATAACCAAACCAGGCAACGCTCCCGAAAAGATCCTGGGCATGGTGGTAGCTCTGCACTATAACCAAACCGGCAAAACCTACCTTAAACGTCTCTCGTGGTGAATGTGTGTCACCTACGCATTCACTACACATGTTTTTTTTATATTTTTATTCCTCAAATAATTACCTATTGACCAAAAGTGGGTGAAATTGCAGTTTTTGTTGGTCAAAAATACCTTATAATTGGTAATGTTAATTCAAAATGAATCCTCCGTGCACAGGTACCTAAATAATATGGTAATTACACATATTATATTTTTTGTTACTTACTTTTACGTTCATATCGTGTTTTTCACGGGAAAAGCTTCGTTTAGTCATTTAGGGCCGGACCACTATGGGTATCATGGGAGAACCTCCCTCACGTTCGTGATAAAAGGATGGGATGGGGAGGGAGGACTAATTAGTTTTTCCTTTCCCTCTCCACCACCCATTAGGTACGCCTAAGTTTTAAATAAATTACGGGCCTCGAAACTGCGTGGCCCAACCCCTGCCACGCAGCCACGCTGCGGACTCCGATGAGTCGGCAACGCCGTCCAGAGGGCGGAATACAACGACGTAAACGTGGTTCTAATTAGGTCTCTGCCCTTCTGAAATGAAAAGGTGGAGGCGATTTACTACTGGTGCATAATTTAAATAATAAACCGTAAAAACTGAGAAGATGCGAATGCTCTCTTCTAAATAATAATTGGAGTAGGGCAATTGTCACACTGGGTGTGTCTGTTGCCCGGAAAACGACCTCCAAAATGGGGTTTTATTTTGAGGGTATCCCCCTTAGGACACGGAATTCACTGGACAGTTTTGGTATCACAGCGGCGCCGGGAATGACTCAAGGAGACATCGCTATTTTGGTACCGTCGGGGCGCCAAACAACGCCGTGATGCTTCTTTTTACTCTATAAATTCTACTGACTGTTTTGTGTTATCACTGCTCTGTGATTTGACAATCATAATTTTCTCACTTATTCTGCGTCTGGGGGACTGGGAGAGGTAGGATCAAATTTTCAAGGTGGATTAAAAAACGAAATTCTTCTTCCTCCAAAAAATAATGAACCAAAATTAGTGGGTGATTTGGATAAAAATATGATTATTAGGGTAGGACCAAAACCTAAGGAACACATGAGTTACTACAAAGATATCCTAAATAATTTTTTTCAGTCTGGAACCCAATCTCGTCCCACTGAGCAACAAGACTGTTCATCATGTACCGCACCATACAATTTTCAAAATAAATCTTGGCCAAATAACATAGAAATAACCGCTTACATAACTTGCAAAATCGTGTTCGAATCCTAGTTACAGTGCTGCAATTGTGTAGGTTGCTTCTTTGTCATTACAGCGAGGATGACTACAATAAAACTGCTCATTCTGTTACGCCTGAACTTCTCTTGAGGCGGAGATCTTTCAACACTTTTATCGCACCGCGACCCCGCGATCAAAAACGTGCAGTGTGAGCTTTGTAAAAATGACGAAAAGAGCGACTTCTACAAATTCGGTGTTGACATTTTCATCAGAGGAAGCTATATAGCAAATTGGGCTCAGGGGCTTGATGCTGCTGACGTGAAATAAGTGGAATCTGGAAGACGGATTGCGACCGTATAAAATGTCATTCCGAGCAACGCCAACAATTGTAGCTTTTTTGCTGGGGTGATGATGCAAGGGGGAAAAAAGAAGAAGAAGATAGGGATGCTCGGAGTTAGGCTTGACGGCGAAAACGGGGCAATGGAGTCGGTGTAATACCACAAGATTGACAGAATCCAATTTGCCGTTTCCTAACAGTCCTCCATATCGAAGAGTGAATACTGAATGGAGATTCAGTATGAGGATGACACATTAATTTGAAAGGACGTGCCCGGATTCATTACGGTGATGGACCACTGTATGAAATAATACGAAATATGTATGAACATTTCTGTTCAAATTAGTTAAGGAAGGACTGAGAGTCAGAGCGCTAGAGCAAATTTTGATTTTAACCTGACCCTTCAGGTTTTTGCGATGGGACCCCCCGCCGAAAAGCGACAGGAAAAAGTGAGACCAAACAGTGAGACAAAAGTAGCGCGTATTTTAACAATGATTTTCACTTACAACCGAGTAGTTGCTAGGGAAATGAAACTTCTTTCATTTTCATCGGACAAAAATCGTTTTCCATTCGTTGGAAAGCTCTTGATTTATCACGAATGTATTTCGTATTTGTTCTTGGTATTTATATCCTAGTTTCATAATATAACTATATAAATGAATGTTGTAAATGGATAGTAAACAATGACGCTTGTTTGGTTGTCACTTGGTTGTAGTAAACTACGCGGCTAAAGCATGTTTTTTTAACCTGACCTACCTAATTATACAAAGCGGTTTACTCGATCAATATAACGATAGCAATAGTAGTTGGGTACCTACATAATAATCCGTATTAATTGCTATGCAATTTTAACGCCGGGGGTCATGTGAAAAAAATGTCCTGTCACAATATCCTGTCACAAAAACGCGTCACGCAAAGAGGAATGTGATGAAGATGAGCACAAAGAGGAATATGATAAAGATGAGCACAAAGAGGAATGTGATAAAGATGAGCACAAAGAGGAACGTGATAAAGATGAGCACAAAGAGGAATGTGATAAAGATGAGCACAAAGAGGAATGTGATAAAGAATTGGTGGTGTGGGGGGGGGGGGGGGGGGTAAATTGCATAGCAAATTCTCCTTTGTTATACGAAGTATAAGAACACATCCTTCGGGGGTGAGGAACGGCGAAGCCGTTCCGAGGGGGCGGAGCCCCCTTTGGGGGTCCAGGGGGCTTGCCCCCTGGCGAGGCCCGAAGGGCCGAGTTTTATAAAGTGATACATATATTTTTACTGAAAAACAAAAAAGGTGGAGTCTAGTATGAGCCGCGCGTGAAGTAAGGTAAGAAACAGCCGATCTTATATTATAATACAGTGAGGGGGACAAAAACCTGAAGGGTACACCACATTTTAGCCTTCATCCGGGGGTGCAGGGGGCGAAGCCCCCGCCGAGGCGCGCAGCGCCGAGTTTTAAGAACTGTTTATTCTCTGGACTTCCGCTACCAGTAGTAATATGCAGGTATACTTGGATGCAATACCTGACGATTCTCAGAGTTTACGAAAGCCTCAGGAGACTCGACGGACAGGCCTCGTGACTCAGCCACTGATGACGTTAGTGGCCGCGAACAGTGAATTGGTACTCGTATGTCGTTCGTAATGGATATTATAATAATGATCTTGAGAGGAAGATCTTGAATGGTTATACATTAATAAAACTCTTGCGTTTCTCTCGCCAAAAACAACAATGTTGTACATCGCCAATAAATAATTTCCTAGTTCAAACCAAACGCAACTGAATGAATCTGAAGGCACAGGATTAGATGAACTGCCGTTCAAGTGAATGGCGCCATTGTTGAAACGAGAGCATTGTAAGAATTACAGTTTAGAACTATTCTCTCGTGAAAGACGGTTGATTTATGAGAGCAGGTTAACTGTTCATTTTTTTTTGCCCAGTAGCCGAAACCATTCAGCACTTCGCCCATTGGACTCGGCCTTGAGAAAGCTTTCGCCGCTACATCGTATTTCATATTTCGCAGAGCTCTTTTTTACCTTGTCCAACGTCGAAGGAATGACACCTTGTCAAAACATCCCGGATTGAGTGAGAAGAAAGACTGTGATAGATTTTTTTTTCTGCGTCCGTCACGTGAAGATGGAGGTGTTAACTCATTGTAGTTTGGTTGGTCATCGGGGGTTGTAATCGATAATCCACGGTGGTACGAGCGCGGTCCAGGAAGCGATGCTCGCAGCTCTCATTACCGTTCCGAACAGCCAGCCGAGAACTGAACGAGGATTTTGTAGTTTGTAGCTTGTGTTGGTTGTTTTACCTCGGACTCTGCTCGGATTGGGCCGCTCTCCTAAAATGCCCTAATAAAATAATTTTTTTTAAATTACGTGCTATTATAGGAGAAGGGAAGATATACAGTAGACAATGATTCTGCTCTGACTCGATACCTTTTTGTTGGGTAATGAAGTAATAAAGCTCCAAGAAATTTGCTTTAGGGGAGAGAATAAAGGGGAAGTTAAATTTACCCGGGGGGGGGGGGGGGGTGGATTTATATGTTTCTCGAAGGGTGACAATTTCAAGGGATGACCTATCGGGCAACCGCAGAATTGTTAAAAGGATGAAATGGTTTAAATACCGAGTGATATAAATAAAAATGAGGGAGGTGTGATCTTACCTCGTTGAAGGCAGGAAATGGATTGATTGTTCTCCTTCATATCATTGAGTCGGGTGGCACCGTTGCTGAGTAACCTGCTGTTCATACATTAGGAGCTGTTACTAGCTTGTAGGTACCATTAAACCTACTCGCCACTGCCGCCGTGTTTCTTGCTCCCCAGGTTTCACATCACCTTCCTCGTTGGGATACCTACCTACTGTTTAAACGATTGCGATAAAATCGTGTAGAAGTTTCTATCACTTCCGGTACCTGTAGAATGATAGGATACGATTATGCGGATGTATGGAGTACTGGTAGGAATTTGGCACTTTTCACCGAAGAATCGGGACGCGGAGGGCATAGGTGATATTATTCTGATTAATTTCAACAAAACTCCTGCTCACCGAAGATCTACGTAGGGTAGGTGGGAGTAAAGAACTGCATCGACTTCTTGAATAGTCCACCACTGATTTGAAAACTGGCCACCAGGTAGCAGTTGGGGTTTTGCAACGGGTGTTCTGTTATTAAAGCAAAGGCGTCTGGGGACACTGCAGGCCAAGAAAATGAGGTAAGTTTATTTTTCACGGTTTTGATGCAATTTTCTTGAAACTTCAGTTCCAAATTGTGCGAGACTGGGTTGCACCAAATGTATCAACCAACTATCAATGAATCGTACTGTAACTCAAGATGAAAGAAACTAGGTAGCTACCTAGTTGTTTATAAAAGAGAGTAGTAGGTAGTTTTACTCCCTTCCTGTTTTACCAAATTGATACGTTTTACGAAATTGATATGTAATAGGAAAAGGTAATATGAGGGGAATAGCAGCTCATCACAAAAGTCACTACCACAGCCCGCACAGTTGTGGAGTTGGACCGCTGGCTTAAAGAGTGTGAACAGTTATAATAGTATATGGGGGTAATTAAAAAATACGTCGATACCTTCACTTGTGCCGGAGCAACACGAGTGAATGAAGTGCTGGCATACTTTTATGGTGATTCGAATACTAGTGAAACTCCGGCAATCTACGATATGGTTTTTACCTCAGCTGATTTCTTTTCAATGGTTATGAGATCCGCACCAACCTGGAAAGACAATACAAATCTGTTAAATTTTTTGAACGGCTTTTAAAGGGTACCTAACAGAAAAACTGTACAACTATGGTAGTTTTGAAGGCGTTGCTCATGCATACTAAAACAGTGTTGTGATTATTATTCACAGTTATTGTATTATTCATCCATGTTTTATTATACTAATAAGTCCTTTAAGCATGTTATCACACAAATTCATCCTTCTTGAACAGTGCACTAGAAAAAAAAAGCTGCGAATTATTACACAACGGTTTATTAGTTACCTGTATAGATGATCCTTCTGCGTAGATCACTGTTTTCTGTGGTCAATACCTACCCCTGTGCTCCTCCCAGGAAAGCCCAAATTCGCGTACTGGAACTAGCTCAGGAATTACAGTTTCATAAAAATTCGAGGATTCAATAATTCAATACCTAATTAATTATTTGTTGTTATTCATGAAGCATAAGGTAAACTTTTAACCGTTGTGTAATAAACCGCTGTGTAAGGAACCGTTGTGTAATAAACCTTGTGTAATAAGTTATCTGTATAGATGCCCCTTCTGCGTAGGTCAGTTTTCTGTGGTCAATACCCTACACTCCAGCTCCCCCAAGGAAACCCCTGGATCGAGTACTGGAGCCGGCCCGGGAATTACAGTTTGATAAAAATGCACGGGATTCAATAATTCAATCATTAACTATTTGTTATTATTCATGAAGCATGAGGTAAATAATAAACCGTTGTGTAATAAATTGCCCCTTCGGCGTAGATCAGTTCACTGTAGTCAATACCTACCACCGAACACCCCACAGGAAAGCCCTACATCAAGACCTGGGACCAGCCCGGGAATTACAGATCCATGAAAATGCGCGGGATGCAATCATTAATAATTATTTGTTGTTATTCATCAAGCATTAGTTTGCTCAAGTTGCAAAAGTAAATATCAACAAAATCCGAAAGAGCCACCATTTTTCAAATCGAATAATATCACAGTACAACGAACTCGATACAGCCATCCGTAATTACAATCAGGTGCTCCCTAGCGATGATATTTGTCTGGACTGGATTTATACCGTTTAAGTCACGATCATGTTGACGAAGCTTTTCGGCGCAAACGAACGGCTGGTCTAAAAAAATTTTTTATTTCGAGATCAATTTAAAAACGTAATAAAAACCATACCCTTCTATTGAAAGTTTTCGAGCTACGGCGTTCTGAAAATGTCAACCCCTATTTGTCACCCCTTAGAGACGACTGACAGTAACGCAGATTTTGAGGACCGACTGAACTCCAAACTGGATCTAAAAACCCAATTTCATTAATTCTGGTTCATGGTAAATAAGAAAAGTGCGAAGTACGGCGTACAGACAGAAATGTTTTTATTGCATTCTCGAATTCTGCATACCTTGAAACGGACACCATCAAATTTTGAGGGGAGGGGGGAGGGGGTTAAAAATGTTCTTCAAGTTCGATTCCACAGGTTCATTATTGAAATAATAAACCAAAACGGGCAACTATGTTAACGGAAACGTAGGAATGGTTTCGGAATGTACATACCTACGATTCGACTGAGTAACCTCATCCAACAACGGCAATAAACTCCAACTACTCGACTCAGCAGTTAACACGTTTTTTTAAATTAGGTAGACTTGGCTAACTGAATGGTAGCTTTGGATGTCTCAGGTGTTGTTCGAGGTATTGAAAGGTTTGTGCCACAAGTGACGGAACATAAGATGACAAAATTAACACCCTTCTTCGAAAATGAGAGGCCATGTTCTTTGAAATCTGATGTTTATTCGTGAGCTGATTAGCCGACCAGGCACTTGAAGTGGTCAAGCGGTCTTCAAAGGGAGGGAGTGAGAGGTCGTTCAACGGCTACAGTTACCACTCAGATCTATTCCCAGTGACGGCTACTCATGACCTCGTTGACCGATGGTTTCGATCGCAATTGAACAACGAGAACAATGAATTTTACAACGAGAACAGCCATTGAAAGTGTCTGGAAAATTTTCCTCCTGCCTCATCATTTTTACCCTTTGGTACCAACTAGGTTTCATGTCCAATTTCAGCATTGTAGTAGTTGTTCTGAATCAGAGTCTCCCTCATACTGAATCCCCGTGCCTTGTAGCTCTTACAAGGCAATTTCGTAACTCTCGTTCCCACTTTTCTTCGTCGGTGGATCATCACAAGAGAATTTGAGAACCTACTTACATAGGTAAATATCATGTTAAAACGTGAAATACCTATCCAATTAACCACAGACCAAAAATGAGCGAGAGCTAGATTTTACTAATTTTACACGCAATATTATATGGTTAGGTATTTTACATTCGATTTTTAAACCGCTACACTTAGTAAATTCTACAAGTTGACGAAGTATTTAATAGTTATTTTATTTATTTCTGATTCAATAAGATACATTCTTGGGCAGTGTCCAATACACAAACATGTACAAAACCACCACATGCTCTTATTCATGAGCACAATGTGGAGATGAAGTACTAAATAAATTTAGATTCATTCGCATAAATAATTAACTGTGGACGAATATAATTCCATGGTTTTGGCTAGAAAACCCACATTTTTCCATCTTTTCTGCCATTTCATTTCTCCGCAAGTCATTCTTTGTTCAACAAAAGAATTATTTTTTTATGAAAGAATTATTTTAAGAATTTTTTTTTTTTTATGAAAGGACATGTCAATATCAAAATGCTATTAGCTGCGTCCTCATACAACGAAATATTTCAGCTAAGTGCTTGATTGCTAATTTTGGTTTATTATTTTCAATAATGAACCTTTGGAATCGAGCATGAACCAATGTTAAACCCCCTCAAAATTTGATGGTTTCCGTTCCAAAGTACGTAGAATCGGAAAATGGAATAAATAAAAATTGTGTCCGCCCGCCGTACACCGTCCGCCGTACTTGGCGCTTTCCTTGTCATGTTACCATGAACGCGAATTACTGAACTTCGGTTTGTAGGTCCCATTTGGGGTCTAGTTGGTCCGCAAATACTTTCGAATAGAAGCTCGGCGCTACTGTCAGTCATCTCTAAGGAGTGAACAATAGGGGTTGAGATTTTCAGAACTCCCTAGCTCGAAAACTCAGTAGAAGTGTACAGTTTTTTTTACGTTTTTGAATTGATCTCGAACTTGAGAATTTTTTGAGACCACCCTGAGCATTGAACGACCAGCCGTTCGTTTGCACCGACAAGCTTCGTCAACATGATCGTGAATGAAACGGTACAAATCCGGCCAAGATATCATTACTAGGGAACACGTGATTGTACTCGTAATCACGCATGGCTGAACGAAGTCGAGATGGCTGTTCCGTGATATTATTTCACCAGAAGTTTGAGGTGATATTATTGTTCATCTGGTGGTTTGAGGTGAACAACATAAAGCGACTTTCATTAATCTAATGCCAAGACCTTTTCTATTTGAACGTCAAGATCGCGATAACTGATCATACGTACTTCCGATGGTACCAATTCTACCTATCTACATTCTTGGGCGCTCCTATTTTCGATCTGCTATTCAAGGCCAATTTTGGAATTTTTCTTACGCGTTATAATAGGTGTTTTGAAAACCTCGACAATTCGGCTGTATGAGTGGAAAGTACTTTGAAAGGGCGTACACGGAAGTATTTCGCAAGTCGAGTCATTATTTACCCAAGAAATGTCTCCATTGCCCTCGTTTACGGTACATACCGACCTACCCCGGGGGAGTCCTGATTCGTTCGTTACAACGGACCTTAAACAAGAAATACGACCCCAATTATTAAAGTACCGCCTCACCCCCATAATGAAGTGAAATTCCACATTAACGTGGCGCAAAACGCCAACTGCTGTTGAAACTTTCGTATAATATACTCTAAGAACCGCTGGAGGCTTTATTACGAAACACAAACTTTTAAGAGAAAGCAAGTGACAGAATGATAGCAACAATAATATTTACTGCAGTAATTTGCAGTAATTGTTACAGGCCCGAAAGTGCCACTGAGTAACATACCACAATTCCAAGGTCGTTGAATGAAAATTTTCCCATCAATAAAAAACTGACCTGTACTTAAGCATTAAGTTTTAGGAAAAATTATACATATTTATAGAAAGTATTTGTATTTAGTATAGAAAGTATTTGTATTTAGTATAGAAAGTATTTGTAATTAGTATTTATTGCACTATATTTAAAGTATAGAATAGTGTAGTATAGATTGGGAACATGAATTAGACATAAAAATCTCAAAATCAAAATTGCACACCTTACCACTGTTTTGCGGAGTGCTGAATACCAGAAGAAGAAGTCGTTTTGCCAACAGTTGTAGGGTAACACTGTTAATATATAATTCCTTTTCTTGTAGATGTAGAACAAAGTTCAGTACTCGCAACTGTCTACCCGATAGCGTGAGAGCACATGTATACACCAGAATAATGAGCATATTAATTATTAAATTGATTACTATACTAATCACCTATTACTTACCTACATTATTTGGGGTCTCGAACTTCTAAAAAATTAGTGGCGTGGTAGGGGGGGGGGGGGGGGAATGTCTATAGGTTTCCAGTACACTGATGAAGGCTATTTTTTGTTGGGAAAACTACTAACTTTGTCGTGAACGAACACAGGGCACAATGGACACATACAACCCGAAATAATTATGAGTAAAGTCCATCTAATAATAATGGGATTCTGCAAGTATGAGATGACCTCTGATAAGAAGGTCCTTCGTTCGAGACATTAGCTCTATCAGTTAGGTGCCTAAGCTCTATTAATTAGGTGCATAAAAGGATTCTCATTCCAAAACTGCAGAATAAAGGTTCTGGGAACGCGGGTTACTCATTAGAAGGTATAAGCCAGGAGGTTGTTAGGAGCCGACTCTATTGAAATGAGCGTGTGATAACACGTGAAGATGCATTTTAATGAAAGCGCCGTGCGAGGAACGGATGATATTATTATATTGAATGTAATGCTCAAACGTGCCTAACAGTGAAATTATTGACTGTATGATACATAACAGTCGGACGGACCAAATAGACATAACACTACCATCGCCACTGAACTCGGGATAACCGATTCCGGTGAGGCCTGAGGTACTCCTAACCATTTCATGAATTTTGATGAAAACCATCCGCGGATTCGACAGGAAGAGCGTGGCGTTACTTTTATCTGTAAGTATCCAGACATCAGAGGATTCCACATTTTCAAACCAGCTATATGAGATAGTTTAGAGGAATTATATTTTTTCTCAACAGACCGGTAATATCAGGGCTCAAATAAACCAACTCTGCCTCATAATTGAGATGTAAGTTGATCGCTCAAAGCACTTATCGACCAAGATACATTTTTCATCAGATCGGGGATGCGTACTGCGTAACTTCCAAGGTTCTATTCAGGACTCAATGGAAGCATTGGAGTTGCGCTTCGGACAGCCTCAATGAGTTGGATACAGCAGCTTGTATTTTAAATAAAATACATTGTAAACCATGTTATATTCATCTACACATCTACAGAATCCTAGGTTTGTGACAGTGTGTGACAGTGCGGGTGGACCCTCGAAAGTCCCCTCCTAGACCAGCGAGATTATCACCGGTTAAGAAGGGATATCGATTAGGCTTCCGCTCACCGATCCCGTCTCCACCGGACCAAAAAACGACTCGAGAACTGCCGCACTGTTACACTCCTCCCCACATGACATACTGGGTAGCAGAAGTATGAGAGGGAAAAGGGGGAATGAAAAGTAGTGAAGTTCTGGTTCAGGAAAAGACATCTGAACAACTTGAAGGTGACTACCCTCCATCGTAATGGTACTACCTCAATAATATTTTACTGGTGGAGAACAAAGCTCCTGCACACGAGTATTGGAGGATAATGTTGTCAGAGGTTGTTGTCCAGTGAACTGTGCTCATCTGGGCAACCTGTAGGTGATCAGCCTCCATCTTTGGGATGTAACAACTATTGGTACTTGTAAATTGGGACACGGCATCAATCGCCTTCAAATAAGCTCAGTATATTTTAATTATACTGACACTCTAAAGAGAGGAAAGGGGGTGGGGAAGCCAATAGCTGTATGTATTATCGAAGGGACAGGTTGTGTAAAGCAATCCTTCTGGGAAACCTTTGGGCTTACCCTTCTGGTAAGCCCACAAAAAGTGGACGGAGTATGGTGACTTGCTCAGCGCATACTACCGAACCACTCCGTGCTACCATGTGACAGTGGGGGTGGACCCTCGAGAGTCCCCCTCCTAGACCAGCGAGATTATCACCGGTTAAGAAGGGATATCGATTAGGCTTCCGCTCACCGATCCCTTCTCCACCTGATCAAAAAACGACTCGAGAACAGCCGCACTGTTACAGGTTTAGAAGCAATTTTTTTTCCCAACGGGCGAACGGGGTGTGAACTTATCAGTGGAACATGCCAAGAGAGATGAGGTAATAATATTTCGAAAGGAACTTTTCCGACTAAAACTTTTCCTATTACCCGGACTACCTACCACCTGGGAGGCGTTTGATCGTATAATACCTACTGGTGCAAGAGGAAAACACCCGTTTTACACAACTCATTACAGGAAGGGTGGAGGGATAAAAGCTATACCTAGTAGGCAGGTATTGTAAGGTTAATGGGGGGATTGTCCGATACAATCGGAAACTGGAAGTATGTGTACGGGACATGTCATTCTGATAAAACCTATAGGAGTTTTTACGATGGTCTTCCGTATTTCGATGATTATAATTGAAACAAGATTCAATCAGTCAATTAAATTTGTTATACTTAATGTGATATGACATTTGTTTCAGCTCCACATCCTTGGAAAGGTATTTGTTTGAAAGCAAAACCCGTTTAGTAAACAATTACGCGCTCATAAGATTTAAATGTGAATTGCCAGGAAAAGTATTAGGTACTTGGCAGGGGAAAGACCAGGTAAACGGAAAGATTTGCTGAATGGGCCCAATTCGTGGATATATAAATAATGAACCTCCAATTTGAATAACTTGTGTATTAATAACCACATCTCGTCGGGTTACGCTACTTATAACGTCAGATGTAAATGGTAAAACCAATTATCCTGCCAACGCAAAAGCAAATTGCCGGTCATCCCAGTTGCTGTTCATCATTCGTCAGTTCCTAGAGCTATCATTCACGAATTTTTTTCGGGCGTGTAGACTCATTTTGCAAAAATGATTTCTCTTCAAAAAATATGAGGTTATCAGATAAAAGAAAACATTAAGTTTATTATCGCGTCGGATAAATCAGTTGTGGGCATCAAGGTTGCAAGACCCCTTGAAGTCAGGACGGCATCCCACTTGCCCTATGTAGGAGGGACATGACCAGATGGTGGGAGATGGAACGAATATAGAGACCCAACTTGTTGGTTTTTTTTCTTAAATAAGTAGGCAGTATGCGGTGTCGTTTTACAAGCGGACGTGAGTCACCTTGGATACTAAAAACGTTGTTGAAGGTTTTTACGTTGATACGACCCAGGGGCTGGAACTTATGACAAGGGGTGTTCACCAGGTTTTGGTTCGAGTCCGTGATGTAAGAGTCGCTAGACATTGTGGGCGCTAATTTATTATTTCTCCCAACCGCCTGAACGGGGTTGTGTACTGATTCCTGCAGTTTTTCATAGCGATATGGCTTTCTGCCAGATTTGTGGTATATAAAGGCATCAGCTTTTCATTATTGCCTAAGAGTGTATCCAGCCCAGAAATATAGAGGGAGGAGCGGGAGATTACGTTCAATTTGTGGTAAAACTAATAAACAGCCTTCACTGACTCTTGTGCTTCAAGTAAAAATGTTCCTGACGTATACCTAGTACACGAGACATTCCTATGTAGACGAGCGTCTAGAGGAGGAAGTGGAGCCGAGTTATTATGCTTCATCGCAGCAAATAATTTTGGAGGGGGATATATATTTTTCAATAGCCCATATCTTCCTAACAGGGTTGACGAGGGTGTTTCGACGCTGGGGTGTTCTTTGTTACTGGCCCCCATTTTCAAATTTTAATTACTACGCGAAAAATCGACAAAAAAGAAAAAAGGTTTTAGGAGCGTTTCGGAATCTATAAAACATGTAATATACACTCATTTTAGCCTTGAGAATGCATTGGTTACTTAAATAACGCGATAAACGCTTGTTGAAAACGCTGCAAATCCCTGCACAACGGTTTATTATTTTGTATAGAATACCCTTCTGTTACAGATCACCGCTCTATGTATAGATAACCCGTCTATATAATATGATATGTACTATTATATACATATTCTGTAGATCGCAGACCCTCCGTAGGTTAGTACCTAACCCCGTACTCGTTACTAGGTACCTACCTAAATCACGAGTTAAATGTTGCTAAAATAATTCTGCCGATGACAAACAGTACCTAACAAAAAGAAACACACATAATGAAGTTCTGAAAAGAAATTGTTGATGAGGAGTGAAAAAAGTTGCAAAAGTACCTACCAACAAACTCCAGCCCCTTCTACGTAGATGGTATAATGAACCGTTGTGTAATAATTTACCGTTGAGTAATGATTTACCGTAGTAATAATTTACCCATCAATAATACTTCAACGTTTGTTCAAGTTTCACTACCTACCAACAAACTCCAAAAGAGCCATCATTTTTCAAATTAAATAATATCACAGAACATCCAACTCGACTTCATACTCCGCCAATATAATCAGGTGATCCCTACCAATGATTGGCCGTATTCACAAATTCCTATTGTGGGCGCGTCTCTGGTTACGAGATTTGGTTTGAATTGTATACAATTTCATTGACACTGGAGTCGAAAATGCCTGTCGGTGCAAACTTTGGGGCCTTACTGTGAACGAACGGCTGGACGTACGATGCTCCGGATGGGCTTAAAAAACTCGCAAGTTCAAGAACTATTTAAAACCGTAAAAATATTTACGTAAAAAAATGGTATAGGCGTTTTGAAAATTTCAACCCCTATTTTGAACCCCTTAGAGATGACTCACAGTAACGTCGAGCTTCGAGGACCAACTAGACGCCGAACGGAACCTATAACCCGAATTTCATCAATTTTCTTTCATGGTAACTAAGAAAAGTGGCCCGTACGGCGTACGGCGTACGGTGTACGGCGTACGGCGTACGGCGTACGGCGGACAGACAGAAATATTTTTATTGCAGTTTTGGATTCTACATACCTTGAAACGTAAACCATCAAATTTTGAGGGGGGGTAAGAATTTTTTTTTTCATGCTCGATTCCAATGGTTCATTATTGAAAATAATAAACCAAAAACAGTACCAATTTATTACTGGCCTCAACCCTCCTTCATAATATTATAGTTACCTAATTCTCCAACGAATAATTTATTTTGTGATCTCTGACGGCCTGCCTGATGTTGTCCCCTTTTTGAGATCAACTAATCTACACATTTCAACTAATTTGTGTTTTACGATTTTGGATGGATGGGGAATCCTATCCAGATCAACCAATCAACAATTCAACTAATCTATCCAACGTCATTTTGGATGGAAAGGAGATGCTAGGCAGCTAATGTTTGAGATGCGAGCGAAGAGAACATCCAGATACCTACTAACCTATACACAGGCGAATATACACGTCATTTTAACCAAACTAAATCCACTTACTTCCTGGTGAAACCGTGTTAGACCTCTGGTCTACTAGACCAAGTCTAAGGCACTGGACAGGGACAGTATACCTATTATAACGATGGGTATCATTATATATGTAGTCGGTCAGTAGTCAGGGTCTGGGGTCATGAACAGACCCAGGCTGTGGTTGATATACAGTAGACAGTTGATGAATCAATAATCAGCACGATTCGTAACAATATGTGCAGTAAGAAGGAACATTTGGGGGCCAGTAAGAAAGAATTACACCAGTCAAGTTATTTATTACTGGCCCCAACATTTCTATCACAAATTTTCATTTGTTCCAGTTAATGTAACATCGTTGTAGCTAATATTAGTGGAAAGTACGTGTTCTCTAGATTCCAAAACTCTCCTGTAACTTTTTTTGTAGAGCTTCGCGTACCGATTTGATTTCAAAAACGGGGGCCAGTAATAAAAAAACACCCCGACGCTGCCATCCACACCACTCATCCTCGCGAGTGGGTGATTTAAGCACCCACAAGTCAATTGCGTATTCTCAACTTTAAGTAGCAATCTTTGTGAAACGCTGCGTATTAAGTGACTGAAGCACTGGACCATAGAAAATCCATCATATATTTGTGTACTTCGCCACTGTGGTAGTTTCGAAAATCGACAATAGAATGGTCGACACAACTGGCGTTAAATATATTATTTTCTATGAAATCCCCCATACATGCGAGAATACAATCATGTTGGAGAGAGGACCTAACCGACACGATATACCTACTTACATAATATTTTTATTACGTAAACGCCATTCGAAGTGTGTGATGATCCAAGATAGAGCCAAGCTACACGCTCCCCTCGTCTAATTCAGATACGATTATTATTAAGATATGCTCAATTGTTGGCGCCAAGCTGACGCATGACATTGTTTTCCTGTCAACCAATGCATTACAAAGCGGAAGAACTTCTTAGATATGATATATCTTAGAAACATGTTCTCAGCTGATACAAATAGTGCAGGAACATGATTTACACGAGCATCACCGGCTCTGTATTGCTTCCATCAGCCGGGGTTCGTCGTTATAGATTTTTAATATCATTGCCGAACACATCAAATTTTTGTGTAAGGGTCTACAGCAATGACAACGAAACAAAAGATGAATCCAATTGGTAGAAGTTGCAGGACCTTCTTTGTAAGATTTCTACGTTTCAGCATAGGTAGTTTGGAACCAAATATGATCATCCACCTAAAATGACAAGACATGAAAAACAAACAAGGTTTGTGTTATGTGACTCTCGGGATAACGACACATTTCACCTTCCAAGCCTCAAGATAATAAGATCGGTAACTGAGACAGGATTCTTCTTCTTGTTGAAATTATACATTAGGAAACCTTCACTGGCAGCAGTTTCTGCCAGGAAGACTTAGATTTTTTTCTTTCTACAAGACACAATGACAACAAACTGAAGCAATTCCATAGTTTTCAGCGACGTCGTTCGATGGTGGTGTGTAGAAACTTCGTGAAACAGACACATACAAAAAAGCGACATTTTCTTTCGTAGAAAATGGGTAACGGCAGAATATGAGAAAACTTAGGGAAAGAAAAATTGGGTTAATGTTAGATGACATCGTGGATTCAGAGTGATTTCATGAAGGAAAGTATTCGGGTTGGATATATCGTTTGGTTGGGTCGTTAGACGTCGTCACTCGGTCACGTCCGGCTACTCTCGGATGATCCCGCTTGTCACGTACGGCTTCCACTTCAATTCGGATATCACCAAGGACGAAAGGTTCATTTTTGTTTGCCGTGAAAGTTGAACCCCCTTGACTGTGGCCTTTTACGGGGCAGGGCCGACGCGGGATGAATGTATAAGTAACAAATGGTATGTGACAACAACCACTTACGGAGAATGTGAGTAGGTTTTCTATAGCGAAGAATAGGCACTAACTGGGTATTTATAGAACACCAACTCTCTGGATCGGGTCTCATATATAGATTCTCACGTTGTGTTCCATTCTCAGATTCAAAAATAAATATAAACAATTCCTGAAAACGTATGATGACATTTACCAAATACAGTCGAACCAGGTTATAGAGAACCTCCCAAGAAACATCGCTCTAACTCACATACAAAAGAAAATTTAGCAGTGTTTTTGATTCTCGACCGCTTTGGACAAATTCAAGGTTGGTTTATTCTTGAGAGTCGGTCAGGGTGAATAAAAGACTTTTTCAGGCCAACATTTCGAAGTATTTATACCCCATCCTAAGGTCTATCAACAAAAAGGAACAAAAAAGATACATAGGTATACAAATCTAAGTAGGAACTAGCAATGGATTCAACAATGGGAATTGAGAGAGAAAATGTTGTAATAAAACTAGGTAATACAGAGGCGTTTAACTGTGATTTCGTAAGCACTGTGGCATGTTGGTTTTTATGAAAATACATCTACCAAACTGATATTACTTTGAACCTTACCTGCCATACAAAAGAAGCTGCAAATTATTACACAGCGGTTTATTATTTATCTTTATAGGTGCCCCTTCTGCTTAGATCGCTGTTTTCTGTGGTCAACACCTACCCTCGAGCTCCCTCCAGGAAAGCTCTAACTCGAGTACTGGGGCCGGCCGGAGAATTATATTACATTATTACAGAATCATAAAAATGCGTGGGGCTCAATAATTCAATCGTTAATTATTTTTTGTTATTCATGAAGCATAACGTTTGTTCAAGTTGCAAAAATACCTATCAACAAAATCCTGAAGAGCCAAACAAAACATTCTTCAAATGTAATAACCAAGGAACAACTAACTCGACTTCATACAGCCATCCGTGATTACTACCAGCGCTGTTCCCTAGCAATGATATCTGGGCTGGATTTTTCATTCACGATCATGTTGACGAAGCTTTTCGGTGCAAACGAATGGCTGGTCGTACAATGCTCCAGGTGGTCTCAAAAAAATTCTTTAGTTCAAGACCAATTTAAACACGTTAAAAAAATCATACCATTCTATTGAAAGTTTTCGGGCTACGGCGTTCTGAAAATGTCAGTCCCTTTTTTTCACCCCTTACAGATGACTGACAGTAACGCCGAGCTTCGCGGACCAGCTAGACCCCAAACGGGACCTACAAACCAATTTTCGTTAATTTTGGTTCATGGTAACTAAAAAGAAGTGCGACGTACAGCTTACGGACTGAAATTTTTTTCATTCCATTTTCGGATTCTACGTACCTTGAAACGGAAACCAACAAATTTTGAGAGGGGGGGGGGGGGGATTTTAGTTTAGTTTTTAGTTTTATATTTTTTTCATGCTCGATTCCAAAGGTTCATTAGGTACTGAAAATAATAAACCAAAACGGGATGCAAGCATCGGTTAAAAAAACCGTTGTACACCATTTCCCCGTTCGAATTCTTTGTAAACAGGTGAGACTAAAAATAATTTCCTGATTGCAGATATTCCTTCGGATTTGAATCGACTATGCAGTAAAAACATTAACTTGAGTTTACAACGTACAATTTCTGCAGTTTGAATCCCCGCGTTTGGTTTCACTTTGACTTTCGACAGACGACTGAAATGGGATCAGGTCACCAATATTATCAAGTTAGCATGCGGGCTGTTTCCAAAGCTTCTCTTCAAAAGGACTATGGGTACGAAGAGCAGCCGAGCTGCTCCATTTATAATGACCATCGCCGTCACGCTGTTTGGGAATAACGCTGGCGCTTGAACTTTGAACGGAAGATGTCGACGGTTTGAATTCACAGTATAATAATTATACTGTTGTACAGAGCACTTTGTAATTATTACAAAGTGCTCTGTACACATCACTAAGTGCTTTGTACAAATCAGAGGAGTATAACTACCCCATGGATGAGTTTCCCCGCCTGTATCGGTGTAGGATGGCCTGTACAGGACGGTTTTTCGCCGAATTTTAACTTGTTCTTTCAACTTCTGAAATCGGTCACCGATACTTCACCAAATCATTATTGGAGCTGGCCAAAAATTGGGGTGCTACATTGTGATAATTGGTACCGTCTGTGTTGTTCAATTGGGAGAGTACACTCCCAATTGGAAGGTATACTATTCTGTGCCCACTGAATAAAACGTGTGTTGACGGTGCAATGGGGTATGCGCATGGGCCACAAAAGCGGTTTAATTTTTTTTTTTTTAAATGAAACAACATTCCACTCTGAGAACTGTGATGAATTTAAATTTATCATCACGGTGGCGTGAAGGAGTGAATAGATGAGAGCGAGGGAATTTCACCTAGGCGGCGGTAATCCACCGATGTAGGTGAGAGGAAGGAAATTCACCTAGGCGGCGGTAATCCACCGATGTAGGTGAGTGGAAGGAATCTCGTCTAGGCGGCGGTAATCCACCGATGTGGGTGAAGGAAGGAAGGTGCTTGTCTAGGCGGCGGATATCCACCGATGTAGACAAGAGGAGAAGGTAGGAGGTGAATTCCCAGAGCGGCGGATACCACCAGGCATCTGGGAGGAGGAAGGTAGAGAGAGAAGAGAGAGCTGGTTAGAGGAAGTGTCGAATGAAGCTAAAGCTCCAGGATCCGGGATTATATAGGACTTGAAGTCCTCTCCCTCCAGCTCCCTGCTGGGAGCTGGTAGTGGGGCACCAGGTTGTGTCCCCCGGATTCTGTCGCCTGTCTCCCCACTCAGATGTTTATTGACGGAAGGTAATTTCTACATCGGAATATTGGTGAGAGCTTTAAGGTTGTAGTGGAGTGTTCCCGGGAGGGACTCACGACAGAGGTCCCCCCAGTTCGAACCAATGATTGAGGTAGCTGAAGGCTCAAGTTGACAGTGGCTGAGGGCTGCGGAAACAAAAAGGGGAGCTGAAGGCGCAAGGATACAGGAGCTGAAGGCTGAAACAAACAATTGCAGTGCTGAAGGCAGAAGAGTGACCGGAGGTGTCTTAAATCTAGGGTGATATACAAGTAGTAGAATAAGGAGGCATAAGTTGACATAAGTAGACATAAGTAGGGCTAAGTAGACAAAAGTAGACATAAGGTGACATAAGTAGATAAGTAGATGTAAGTAGATGTAAGTAGATGTAAGTAGATGTAAGACATAAGTAGAAGTAAGACATAAGTAGATGTAAGTAGATGTAAGTAGACGAAATTTGATGATGGGAAACATATGTACAAGGAGGGTGTGATGAAAAATTTGATGAAGTGACAATATTTACAAAGGTGATGAGTTCGATGATGATGATAAGAGGGGTGATAGTCAGATAGATAGCTAGATATTTACAGGTGCAAGGTATTTACAAGTAGTATTTACAGGTATGTATAGGTATTTACAGGTATGTACAATTTTTTGGTACGGTTTCAGGGGAGGCAGATCGGAGCGGGGTTGTGAAATCCGCCGTTCCCTGGGTGTGGACAGTGTGCAGTGTAATGTGGTGAATGTGTAATGATGGTGAGGTGATGGGGTGAGGGAGGCGACTCCCTCTAACAGTCTTCACGTTAGTGAAGACTGACAGAGGGGCCCCTTCACTGCCGGGGCGGTGGTGAAGGGGAAGAGCCGGTGGGAGCCGGTACCCGGGACGTCGCAGAGGTGGGTGGCGACGTTGGGGTCCGGCGGGCGAAATGGAGGTGATGTGTGGCGTGTGTGGTGTAGGGGTGGTCGGGTGAGTGGTGTGGGGCGAAGTGTCTGGGAGGACGGGGGCTGGTTTACATCGGGCGAGGGGTACAGTGTGGGGCTTCCCGTCAATTAACAGGGTAGCCGTGGTGTTTGTGGAGCGGATGACGTGGAAGGGCCCGGCGTAGAGAGGTGAAAATGTTTTGTGGATGCCGGGCTCCTTCAAGTACATGTGAGTGGCTGTGTAAAAACGTGTGGGATAGGTGGTGTCGTTGTGTGGTGTTGTTGTGCGGAGTGGTTCCCTGTTAATTGACGGGGTGGGGTGTGGGGTGAAGATGTCGGCTGGCAAACGTAAAGGGTCACGAAAAGCGTGTTGTGCGGGACTTGTGTTGTCTGAAGGACGGGCGGAAGTGCGGAGGCTAAGTAGAACGTAGGGGAGGGTTTTGGTCCATGAAGGGGAAGTGGCTGATGTGGAGATGGCTTGCTTGAGGACCGAGTGCCACCGCTCTATTTTCCCGTTGGATTGGGGGTGATAAGGAGTGGTGCGGATTTTCTGAATCCCGAGGGAACGGAGCAGGTCGGCAAAGTGGGCTGATTCAAATTGCCTCCCCTGATCGACTGTGAGTGTCCGCGGACAACCGTAGCGGCTGATCCATTGATTGAGGAAGGCCGCGGCGACGGCGTCCGCGGTAATGTGGGCGAGTGGGATACACTCTACCCAATTTGTCGCACGGTCGATCATGGTGAGGCAATACCTCTTCCCCTCGGAGGGGGGAAGAGGGCCGACCAGATCCAAGTGGACGTGTTCCCACGGGAGAGAATCGGGGATAGGTTGTGGAGGTACATGGGGGTGAGCCGAGACCTTGAATTGCTGGCACTTCTGGCACCCTAGAACCCAGGTACGTATATCCGTGTTCATATGGGGCCAGAAGTACCGCGTTTTGATGAGGTCCCGGCTCGCCCGAATGCCGGGATGATGGAGGGAGTGGTAGTGTAGGAACAACTGCCTCCTCAGCTCCGGTGGGACGTACGGGCGCGGTGTGTCGGCCGATACGTCGCACCAGAGATCTAGGGGAGGCAGCTGCTCCAATTTTGAGGCGGAGATGAGATGGGAAAGAGCGGGATCGGAGGTAGGAGTTTGATGGTTTTTGAGGGTTTGCGGGGAAGGGAAGGGCAGTAACTCCGCCACCGGCGCAGGGGTGGGGCGGGAGAGTGCGTCGGCGACGCAGTTGTCGGCCCCCGGCAAATAACGAATATCGGACGTGAATTGTCCGATAAATTCGAGTTGCCGGAGGCGACGGGGGGAGGCTGATTTTCGGTTTTGGAGGAGGGCGTGGGTGAGGGGCTTGTGGTCGGTTATGACAGAGAACTGCCTGCCCTCCACGAAGTCACGAAAGTGTTTGATGGCTTCGTGGATGGCGAGGAGTTCTCTGTCAAAGGTGGAGTAATTTTTTTGTGTGGGGGACAGAGTTTTGGAGAAAAAGCCGAGAGGTTGGGGGGTGGCGCCGGTGTGTTGGTGGAGTACTGCCCCGATGGCCCAGTCGGACGCATCTGTGGTGATGGAGAGGGGGGCATGGGGATCGGGATGGGCCAATAGAGCGGCGTCAACTAGGTCCTGTTTGCATTGTTGGAAGGCGGTAGTGAGGGCGGGGGTCCAGGAAATGGGGCGTTTATCGTTTTTCTTAGCCGGTTGTGGGATAGCGTGTATGAGTGGTTGTTGGTGTTGTGCCGCGTGTTTGATGTGTCTACGGTAAAAGTTCAACATACCCAGGAAACGGCGGAGTTCTGAGACAGTGTTGGGTCGTGGGAAATCGGTGAGGGTGTGAACTTTGTCCGGTAGGGGTTTTATTCCTTCGGACGAAACCTGGTGGCCGAGGCAGCGGACGGAGGGCTGGGCGAGGACGCACTTCGGAGTGTTAATGGTGAGGCCCTCGGCGGCGAAGATGTCAAGTACTTGTGTCAGGTGTGCGAGGTGTTCGGTTGGGTCTCGGGAAGCGATCAGTACGTCGTCCAAAAAACAGAAGACGAAGGGTAGGCCTCGTAGTATGTTGTCCATGTAACGCTGCCATGTTTGGGCAGCGTTACGGAGGCCGAAACCCATTTTGATATACTCGAACAGGCCGAAAGGGGTGATGATAGCTGTTTTAGGAACGTCCGGGGGGTAGATGTGAATGTGATGGAAGGCACGGGAGATGTCGAGTGTAGAAAAGATGGTTGTGTTGTGCAGGTGGGAAGAGAAATCTCTGAGATGCGGGACGTTGTAAAGGTCTGGGGTTGTACGGGCATTGAGGCGGCGGTAGTCGCCGCATGGGCGGATATCCCCGTTAGGCTTCTGCACAATATGTAGTGGAGAAGCCCACGGGGATTTGGAGGGACGGATAATGCCGTCTTTGATGAGGAGATCAAAATGTTTGCGGGCCTGTGAGAGTTGGAGGGGGTGGAGGCGTCGTGCTTTCGCGGATATTGGGGGGCCAGAGGTTTCTATGAAGTGCTGGGTCTGTGAGATGTGGGCTGAGGGGCGGCGCTGGGGTTTGTAGTTGAGGAGGAGTTGTTCAAACTGGGACGGGGGCCGATCCACTGCATGAATGAACCCGGGGATGGGTTTCTGGGTGGAGGGGTCGAGCAGGCGCGCGTTACGGACGTCTACCTGGAGGCCGAAATATGCGAGGAAATCGGCCCCCAGGATAGCTTTCTCTACGTCCGCCACGGTAAATTCCCACTCGTACGCGAGCCCGCTCATATGAATTGATGAGCGGTACGTCCCGTACGAGGGGATGGTAGTACCGTTGGCGGCGTAGAGGAGTTGCCGGTAACAACGCGCCTGTCGCCGGAGAATATTATTGGGGAAGATAGAGAGCGCCGCCCCTGTGTCGACGAGGAAGGGGACGTGCGTCTTTGAACATTTCAGGAACAGGCGTTGATGAGCTGGGGCGGAGTGAGGTATAATTGGCGAGGTGTTGGTGTCCGTCGGAGGGGGGGGGGGGCTTGGTTCGTCCGAGGTGATGGGCGGGTGCGATGGCGGTGGTTGGTCCCCCGCGAAGGAGACGCGGGGTGATTTCTTGCCGTTCCGGGGAGGGGGAACGGTAGTGGCGGCGCGAGTGGCGGCCGGAGGGGTGGTCGTCTTGGGGGCGGGGTTGGAGGGGCCGTTCCGTGGTGGGGGAACGGTAGCGGCGGCGCTAGTGGCGGCCGGAGGGTTGGCTGCCCTGGAGGCGGGCTTGGAGGGGCCGTTCCGGGGTGGGGGAACGGTAGCGGCGGCGCTGGTGGCGGCCGGAGGGTTGGCTGCCCTGGAGGCGGGCTTGGAGGGGCCGTTCCGGGGTGGGGGAACGGGAGTGGCGGCGCTAGTGGCGGCCGGAAGGTTGGCAGCCCTGGAGGCGGGCTTGGGGGGGTTGACTCGGGGTGGGGGAGCAGTTGATGGAGAGGTGGGGTGTTTAGCGGCGCCGTCAGATGCGGCCGGGAGGTTGGCAGCCGTGGCGGCGGCGTAGGAGGGGTAGCGAGGCGAGGTGGAGGTGGTGTGAATGCGGGCGGGGAGGGGTTGGTGGTGATCCCCCCCGTGTTGGCGAGGAGGGGGGCCCGCCGGATTTACCGGCGGGCGTCCGCGTTTCCCTGCTTGGAGGAGTAGGAGCAGGGGGGCTGGCATTTGCGGGCCTCCCCACCGAAGTTCACATGGTAGAAACATCGGTGGGGGGGGTCCGCCGGGAGGTAGGTCCTGGTGGGGCGCGTGGAGTTGGAGTGGGGCGCCGGTTTTGGGGACCTCCCCCTCTGTTGCTGGGCGGGGGAGACGGTGCGGCGGTCGGCCGAGCGCTGGCGTCGGTGGTCGGAGGAGGGGGTCGGCCGGCGATCGACGGAGAGGGAGCGGCGCCGGTGGAGGGAGGGGGGCCGGCGGCGCTCTTCAGACGGCGATCGGTCCCGGCGTGGGGTGGGGAAGCGGGGTGCGGCGACCTCCGTGACGCTGGCGGCCGCGGCGAGGTCGTAGACCGTGTCGGCCAGACGGAGTAGCGGCTCGTCCGGTCCGTCGAGGTGGCTGGCGAGCGCCATCTGGATGGGGTGGGGAAGGGCTCGCAGCCAGAACGTCCGAGCGATGTCGGCCGTCACGATGTCGTGTAGCTGATGACGTGGGCGACGGTACAGGTGGGAGGGCTTCAAATCGCCGAGATGTTGGGGCTGGGATAGCGCTGCGATACGTGCGATCTTGGAGGGCTGGTATAAGTTGATGAGGCGGCTGCGGAGGTCGTCGTAGGCGGCCGTGGCGTCGGGGGAGATGTCAGATGTCTGCAGGAGGATCTCATATGGTAACAGGGAGATGATGCGGGAGTAGCGGGTGCGCTGGCTGCGGATGTTGGCGGCAGAAAACGCAGCGTCGACCTGGAAGAACCAGAGTGCGGGGTCGTGCGTGTAGAAGGGGGGCAGTGACAGCGGGAATGACGCCGAGGCCGTCGTGACGTCGGCGGCGGCGTGTGCGGCAGCTGCAGCGGCGGCGGCAGCGGCGGCGGCGGATGCGGTGGAGCCGGGTGATGAGAGGCTTGTGAAGGGGTTGTCGGTTGCGTCAGATGCCGCAGCGGTCGGCGGCTGCAGCAGGGACGGCCGGAGGAGCGGCGGTGACGGCGAGTTCGGGTCCATAGTTGAGGTGTCTGGAAACAAAATTCAAATTGGGTGAGGTTTTGAATTTTTCAAATTCGCAATTTGCGGCAGCGGAGGTGGTTGCAGCGGAGCGTTGAGAGTTGTTTGAGCGGATGCGGGTGGGCCAAAATTGCGAATTTAAACTGACTATTTTAAATGTGAATTTAAAATGCGGGACACCGAACTAGACTGGGGGCGACACATGAGGTGGTAAGAAGGGAGGAAGGGTAGAAGGTTGGATGAACGTCGGGTTCACCACTGTGATGAATTTAAATTTATCATCACGGTGGCGTGAAGGAGTGAATAGATGAGAGCGAGGGAATTTCACCTAGGCGGCGGTAATCCACCGATGTAGGTGAGAGGAAGGAAATTCACCTAGGCGGCGGTAATCCACCGATGTAGGTGAGTGGAAGGAATCTCGTCTAGGCGGCGGTAATCCACCGATGTAGGCGAGAGGAAGGAAATTCACCCAGGCGGCGGTAATCCACCGATGTGGGTGAAGGAAGGAAGGTGCTTGTCTAGGCGGCGGATATCCACCGATGTAGACAAGAGGAGAAGGTAGGAGGTGAATTCCCAGAGCGGCGGATACCACCAGGCATCTGGGAGGAGGAAGGTAGAGAGAGAAGAGAGAGCTGGTTAGAGGAAGTGTCGAATGAAGCTAAAGCTCCAGGATCCGGGATTATATAGGACTTGAAGTCCTCTCCCTCCAGCTCCCTGCTGGGAGCTGGTAGTGGGGCACCAGGTTGTGTCCCCCGGATTCTGTCGCCTGTCTCCCCACTCAGATGTTTATTGACGGAAGGTAATTTCTACATCGGAATATTGGTGAGAGCTTTAAGGTTGTAGTGGAGTGTTCCCGGGAGGGACTCACGACAAGAACTTTGACACGTATTACACTGTCCTACGATAAGCAGGTAGTAATTTTCCTATAATTTTTCAAAATTTCAGAAGTTCTGACGTCATAGACGGCAAGGGGGTCCCGCCCAGACGAGAGGGGTGCAATGACGTCAGAACTTCTGGAATCTTTGAAAAAGGTAGAAAAATAACTCCTTATCGTAGTACAGTGCGGTTGGTGTAAAAATGCTCAGGGTGGAATCTGGTTGCATAAAAAATAAAATAAAATAAATACGTGCGCACGCCCCATTGTGTGAATTCACAAGTAAGGTAACTGATCTTATCTTGATGGGGGAACCACAGAAACGAAGGAATCCGCACCTTTTAAAAACGTCTGCCAATTCGAGTATGCAGTACAGCTTCCTCACTTGAATCACATGAACGTATAGAATAGTTGAGTAGGTTCGTTTTCATACGGGACGATCTGCGATCCAACCCGCGGGTACCCTTAAAATTTCAGTTCTCCACGACTACTTTTCGCGTTGTTAGAAGCTTTACAAAGAAATGGTCAACACTTCATGTTAGCGCATGCGCAGACGAAAGTTACAGTACGATTCCAATGAAATTCATAAGGAACTATCAAAGCATTATTCCTGATCGACCCTCCAAATCTGAACTCATTTCAACGATAATTAAGGTAGTTATGAGCGTTTCAAGTACTTCACGTTTGTGCATGCGCAGACAGAACGATTTCCATGATTTTTAAATGAGACCATCTGCAATCCAACCCGCGTGTACCCCCGAAATTTCAGCTCTGTACGACTATTTTTCGCGTAGTTAGAAGCGTTACAAGGAAAAGGTAAACATTTCACGTTCGCGCATATGCAGACAAAAGTTACATTACGATTCCAATGAAATTCATTTGGAACGATCAAAGTATTATTTCTGATCGACCCTCCAAGTTTGAACTCATTTCAACGATATTATTTAGGGCAGTTAAGGGCGTACCAAGAATTTACGTTTGCGCATGCGCAGACGAAAGTTACAGTACTTTTTCAATGGTTTTGGTGTGGGACCGTCTGTGACCGAACCCGCACCTACACTCCAAATTGCATCCCATTTCAACCATTACTTCGGGTAGTTATAGGCGTTATAAGGAATTAATTACCACAGACAGACAGATACGGAACCAAAAATGTTCCCTGATGTCTGAAACGCAAAATGGTAGTGGACATTTTTATTTTGGAGGACATAACTTTTTTTTTACTCAATCCCAAATCCAAGGCTTCCCTACCTTCCTGTAGTGAGGAAGCAAAAGAGCTAATAGGAACTTTCACCAACTGATAAACGAAAACAGTTCCGCCGGAGTGGCGCCTCAAAGCGGCAAGTCTCTTCAGAAATTAACCATATCTCTGTGAAGAATCAAAGGAAATTGAAATTCAATTAAAACAATAATTTCCGCAGACAGCAAATCCACCGAGGCGGTAGGGGCAGCCAGACACGATAGGTCGCCTTTGACCGTGAGTGGGAAGCCCTGATGAATTTTGTTTGACTTGTGGAAGGAAGGCGGAGTTTCCTTTGATCAGCCAGACCGCTTTATTCCTCCGCTGCACGTGTGAATGTTCTGTGCTCCCAGAAACTCATCGACAGGGCTTTCTCCCATGTGCGGACCACGTGGCGAACGCCGTCGACGTACCGGATCATTTGTTGGTGCACATGAGTCGGTCGTTTGAGTTGGCGGCTTCAAGGGGGTTTTCTTTATTCACGTTCTGAGCTACAGCGACGCCTTGAGTGACAAATGATTGTCATAAATTAATATCTAATTGATATACTTGTTTGTTTATTCTGTACACAACGTAAAACAAAATGTTACCAAACAAGGGGGAAAAATAATCTATTCAAGACAATGTTAAAAATGTAAAACAAATTAGATTCTTAAAAAAATCTAACAATGCATGAGATTAGATAAAGATTTTGTGTGTTCCCGTGGACTGAGGTTTATCCTCACTGCATTTCCCAAGATTAACTTGACTGTCCCTCAGTTTAATTTTGATTTTCATTTATGGATCTCAGAGATCCCACCAAATACCGGACTCAATACTCCCCCAAGGCGCCCAAAAATAGGGAAGACAGAAAGACGGAGACGTATCTAGCCCCCCCCCCCCCCCCCCCCACAACTCTTCGAACTGAAACCATTGGGTATGTAAAGTAAGATCAACTAAATTTTTTTGTCTTCCCTCATTTTGTCAGTAACTCCAAAATCATGGGCGTTGCGTCCACGAGGCTACTTGGCTACTCGGCTACTCGGCACCCAAAAACACTAGGAGTAAAAAAACCTCCATTGTTCAGCTGGCATTTGAATTTCCCTTCGTACACTGTACCTAGCATTTTTCAAAAGTTCAATAGCGACTCGCCAGATTTCTCTGGCTATGGAATGGAAATTCTATGGATATTCCATATTCTAGTAGAGCATCCATGGCTCCATAGACCAAGCATGCTATCGGAATAAAGCGACAGTAATCGATGTCCTGCAATCGAAATCGAAACCTGGGCTCCTGAAACTGGCAAGTAGGTTCTGGGTCCTGGGACCTAGTGTCACCATGGCAACTGACAAAAGTGGCCCATCCGCGCATGCTCGTCGAGTAAAAATGTTGTTCTCCACGCCCACTTGGGGCCCAGTCCCCAAAATCTGATTTCTACCCCAAAATCGTCCGTTTTCACAATCATTCGATCCCTTCGATTCAATCTGTCATCTGGATACGAGACGCTTCTTTGTCTTCTGATTTGTTTTTGTTGTCTCCTGAATTACATTAGCTTTCTCTGTTGAGTCAGTTGTCAGTTTTTAATTTTTTGCGTGAAATTGTATGCTTTTTGCACACAAATCGGTTCGGTTCTGATGACAGATTTGTATTCGTGGTACCTACGTGCATTTTATTCTGATGCTGCTTGTGGTCTTGTGGATTGATCGGCGTCCTAACACACAGAAAACTACCTAGCTTCAAGTCAATAGGTTCTCCATTCAAGTAGGTACCGGCCGACGGGTCATTGTTTTGTTATATTTTAGTTTACTATATTTTTAAAGCACATGAATTCGGTGGCTAATTTGCGGTAGAAATTGTGGACGCTTTCGTAGAATGTTGATTAAAATAGATAAGGGAAGGGTGTTGTTTCCTGGGGTACTTTGTAGACAAGTCTGCTGGTTTTGTGTTCTGGTTTGGTGCCCCAACGTTTTCACAGCCCACGCACCGCTACTGGTGTAAATGTTGTCATATGAATGAAATCTGCGAATATGAAGGAAATCTGCGAACAAGAAGACCTCAATACCTCATCATTATGAAGAAAATGTGTTTGTTCCTGCTTTATTGAACTTTTCACCTAGTTATTGGAAAATGTCTAATAATTCCTATGTTATTCCTCAATGGACAAAAAACGTTTCTTTCAAGTTTAATTTTATGTCAAAATCCCTTTTCCTCTATCAGTCTTATTTTATTTCAAAACAGACAAATGAATTATCCCTGACCCAGGTTTTGTAAGAAAAGCAATGAAAAACACTGCAAAGTCCTTGTCAAATGGATTTTTTTAAATATTTTATTCGACATACCTACAAATAATTATGTTGGCTGTTCATTTACTGTTTCTTTCATGTGCAATAATTTAAATAGCTAAAAACTCGAATTAGGCTCCTATTTTTGACAAATATTATCTTTGATCACTGATAGTGCCACTGTCTTTATTCACCTGTTGATACTATTTGCAGTGTTATTATACAAATCTATGGTGATTTCAGACAGTTTCCCAGGTTTTTGGCTAATCAAAAACAATTTTGGGAGCTGAAATTTCGTTGGAACTTCTATTTTCCACTCTGGTCAAAATCGACATCACATTCGGTCTCCTCGCCCTAAAAACACATGGAAAACGATACCTCACAAGCTCATATTGCTAAAACACCAAAAAACCCTATTTCTACTCTATTTTTTCACCCATAACACCCTTGGGTATATTCCGATCGGGCTGCAAAGTTTTGGGGCACAAATAGGGCCCAAATGCGAAAATGACCAAATGCCTCTGCGCGAAAGAACGAAAATTTTCAGACCAAAAATAAAGGTAGAGATTGATGATATGGCGCAAGGACATTGCATTTTGGAATGTATGCACCTTGAAACGTAAAAGAATAAGATTTTGAGAGGGTATTCCAATTTTTTTTTGCTGAGCGAATACACATGGTGTATAATTATTCGCAGAATAATAAACCAAAACGAATGTTGGCCAAAATTGATAGTTGCTATTCAGACCTGAATATTTAATTTCGTGCCGCGGGTCGATCTGTCAAGTATGGCTCTATCTACGTTATGTTCTTCATTCATATTCTACCACTGCCGGTAGAAGTATGGAGTAATCGATGACCACTGTCACCTGTCACAACGGTCCTCTCTGCCCGGCGGATTAATTTATTACCATCATGTAGAATAATGATGTGGGAACTGTACCCTCTCATCAGATCCTACGCGTCGGTCTACCCCGTCACCTCTGCCACTGCCCACCTGCTTGTTTGTCAGCTGTGCCCCTCAGACGCCGTATTTCATTGCAATCCCTCCGTCACTGGTGTTGCGGTACTTCGCGCCAAACGGTCCACCGTCGGACAAGTATAAATGAGACGTCCTCCTCGAGATGGCCTATTACTTATTCAACACTCACGCCTTTTGGTTTTGGCGACAGGAACAAGACGTCGTCAATGATAGTTGGAGCTAGAGGCGAAGGCACTTCCATCAAAAGGCTTACGGTAAATAAACGTCGCCCATGAAATGACAGAATTATATGTATTTCTATGACCATAAATAATGACGAATATTTATTGCTAGACGATGCTGTGAGTTTATACTAGGACACGTTGCCTGCCACTGTGTGTCTCCAAGTGTTTTGCGGATATATTAATCCCTTCAACATATGACAAGGTCCGCTTAATCGTTGAATCATCGGAGCTTGCTGAATATAAATGTTGGTGTCAGAGTGGCGCGGCAACACAAAACTGAAGAAACAGCCAATTTTGGGTGTTACGACCCGGAATATTAGGGTATGTGCACTCGCACTTATATACTTTTATATTCCTTTCCGAGTATCACGTCTTGAAATTGTAAAGGTGTACAAAAGTTTCAAAACATACAAATGGTAATGCGCCACGACTAGCTTCACCGCAGTCAGAAATAGTGCCAATGAGAAAATACACTGCCAAGGACATGGCGCAGAAGCGTCCTCGTGGCCTTCACAGCATGTCACCACTAAATTTTCAGAAAACTAGAAATTACCGGTCCGCCATGCTCATGACGGTAGAATGCTGGGCAACCAAAAATTAAAAATCGTTATTTTTGGGCAATACAATTTGGGATCATGGGAGCAAAAAAAGATTTAAACGTTATAATGGAATTCCGCAGCCATAGATATGGTGGACAGGAATCAGGATGAATGTCGTATGGGACCTCAAGGGACCTTACCCGCATCATCCTTGAATATCTGACCAAAATCCGTTCAAAATTGAACATGAAACTGATAGGGCACCATCTAGCGCTAAACCCACACAATTCCTGAAAATTTGATTGAAATCGGATCAAAATTGTGGATTTTATGACTGTGGCAAGGAAATGTGGACAGACAGACAGACACGAAACCAAATTTGTTCAGGAGGCCCTGAAACGCAAAATGCAAGTGGAAATTTTGATTTTGGAGAACAAAAAATCCGCTGCCTTGTAGACTCGGAAGCAAAATGTTTGGTATTTCTTTGGTGTTATGACCATTTTTTTCCCCTGGATTTCGGACCCTCAATAGTTATTTTGTTGAACTACAGTAACTCGTCAAGTTGTTTACGGCACTCATTGGTGCCATCGATTCAAGTAAATATACGGATCTTATATGGTTTTAGCGAATTTTCAAAGAAAATGAAGCTATTGCAATGGCTTCGAAATTTAAATAATATAAATTTTTGGAAATTTTCTTCATAGAAATCCGTTTCAGACCATTCTAAAACGATTCCTGAAATTTAACACTTTTTTATATGTATATATATATATATATATATATATATTTATTTATATATGTGTCACTCCGGACGATAACTCTCGATAGAATTGAGATAAACAGCTCAAATTTGCACAAAAAATCTATCTTGGCAATCGAAAGGCTAAGTTCGAAGATGGGCGAAATTGGCCTACTCTAAGGAGGGTTTTGGCGCATTTAAAGTGCGCAAAAATTACCCAAAAATCCCCAAAATGTTATTTTCCAACAAGTGACCCCTCATTTTAAAGGTTTTTGCACGCTGAACACGATGGTGGAATCGGATTTTAGATATCTTGATCCGTTCTCAAATTAGAGCATTTAAAGTGCGCAAAAATTACCTAAAAATCCCCAAAATGTTATTTTCTAACAAGTGACCCCTCATTTTAAAGGTTTTTGCACGCTGAACACGATGGTGGAATCGGATTTTAGATATCTTGATCCGTTCTCAAATTAGAGCATTTAAAGTGCGCAAAAATTACCCAAAAATCCCCAAAATGTTATTTTCCAACAAGTGACCCCTCATTTTAAAGGTTTTTGCACGCTGAACACGATGGTGGAATCGGATTTTAGATATCTTGATCCGTTCTCAAATTAGAGCATTTAAAGTGCGCAAAAATTACCCAAAAATCCCCAAAATGTTATTTTCTAACAAGTGACCCCTCATTTTAAAGGTTTTTGCACGCTGAACACGATAGTGAAATCGGATTTTAGATATCTAAATCCGTTCTTAAATTAGAGCATTTAAAGTGCGCAAAAATTACCCAAAACTAGGATAATCTTTAAACTCTTACCCCCACCCCCTTAGAGTGGTCAGATTGAAAAATGTGAGAAGTATTAATTGAAGACGAGAGTTCGAAGCAAAAAAGGGGGAGGCAAACGATTAGTACAACTCCTTGAATTTACCCACAGCGATCAAATAAATAAGCACTTAGTACAATTACGTAATAAACAAACGGTAGAATCAGGATGGACAAAACGTACAAATTAAAATAAATACGAAGAGAATATACATAGAAAACCAAATTTTAGACCGAAGTTTTCCTTTATTCAAAACCATAGCCATTAATTCGAATATTTCTTTGAAAATTCGCTCATTAAGTCATGCTGCATGACTGATTTTTTTTTTTTTCTTTTTTTTTGGGCATACCTACCTGAGGAACCTAGTCAGCGGACCCTAGTCGGACACTAGTGTACTACGGCTTCCAAATGACCTCATTTTAAGTATTGGCTACGAAGCCCTTCAATTACAGGTGCATGGCGAACAGACGGTCCTAACAAAATACCCACAGATCGATGAAAGAACAATAATTTTTGGCTACGAGGCCCGCAGCAGGTGGGGGAGTGACAGAAATGAACCAGCCGTAGTGAAATAAACTAGCACTACCTGGAAGGTCTGATATGTATTATTAGGCAAACCTGGTAACGGGAAATTGAGCCCGTTGGTAAGTATGCTATTTCTTTTCTGTATGTTTCACTTTCAGTGGGCCTGGACGAAAATGGACGGCAGACATAATATGTAGATTTCCAGAGTGTTGTTTTGTAAATTGGACCAATAGATGGAAATGTGCGGGACAAGGCAGAGAGAGAATTCCCCTACTTGTTCCTCAAGGTAAGCTGATTAAAATGAATCCAAAAACTGACAAGTACGATGATTCACGTAAGGTAAATAGTTCATTATTATTACTACATTTTTCTATTGACTTGATGCAGATAACGTAGAAACGTCTGTAAAAAATATTGTACCAACCTGTGACAGTGAGCAAGATACGACGATGACACGTCTAATTATGGCCGAGCCATGTACACCTCGGATTATTGAACGAGGTCGGTACAATTTTGTTTTGTTCGTTAGAATCGAGATAAATGCTGTTTCATCATCCGTCAGTCTCTGGCTTACTTTTTTTCTACTCGCAGATATATCTTCGTGATGTTTCTGGTTATTATACTCATTATCATTCAAGTGGACCAATAATCGCATTTAAGTGGATTGTTTTCAGAACGTAAAACGTACCTCTTGTATCACGTGACTCGACTGCCTTGGATGACAATGTAATCTTTCTTAACATGTACCTACCTAGTTCCCGGAGGAAGTTTTCAAAAAACAGCGCTGATTTCATCGTACATCGTTCATTACCTTTTCAGTTGGGAATCGGTGAGAATAAAAACAGTACAAGTCCAATTTTGGCCATTCTGGAAAAACCATTTTTTCATAGGTTGAAACCTCTAGAACTAGCCATTGAGGACAAGATCAGTACCTACGCTACCGATGCTCCTGGGCCCTAAACTAAGCAAGAGTGAAAACGAATGAGGGAAGAAACAGTACCTACAAGTCCACGGACTTATACTGTTTTTGCCCTCAACACGTGCACGCATTCGAAGGGAGGCCTCGCTTTGTTTACGTGCATTAGACCAATGTCCTACAAGTGAATAATATTCATTTGTGTGTTCGTTAGCGCTGCTCAGTCACTAAGTATATTTCGTCGAGCAAACATAATATACATAAAAAATAAAACCCATAACATACGATTTCTTCACCAACTTCAAGGATTGTTGGCCACCCATCTACAAGAAAACATGTAAGCCTATTGGAAGAGGATCCAGCAAACCATTCGGCATATCCGAGTACAGGGAATTTGAGTACGATGCCTCCTAGCCAGGGTATGTCAAAACATACGAGTACATTGATGGACTCGCTTCTACACTCTTCAAACTTGTGAAAAACAGGGCTTCACAAGAACTCCCTATAAAGAAAAGCTATGAAGAACCAATCGGAATCAAATAAAAAAAGATTGCAGATGTTGTAAAACTGATAAAATACATCCCAGACCAATTCCTCGAGTTCTACCAGAGCATTAGAGAATGGAAGACGACTGAACAGGAAGAAAACGAAGAAAATTAGTAGAGGATATATTTTTTGTGAAGAACTTCCATACCTAGGAGTCAGTAACATGTTTTTAACAACATCTTTACGTTTCAGATGTCAAATTATGACAATTAACATGATAATATTGCTTGTTTTCATTTAAATTTTGTTGAGAATAAAAACACTACAAGTCCAGTATTTACTTTTTATTCATAGGTCCATTTCAAGTTTTTAAATGCAAAAAAAAAAAATGCTGGCAATGTTGATGGGACCTGCAAGTATCTCACCGATTCATTTATATCATGATTATTAATAATTAATAGTAAAATATGAAATCTCATGGAGAGCTATAACGAACTGATTAGTTCATGGTCTAACAATGTTGTGAAAGATTTACGAAGTACGACAACTTTGTATGCTACGCAATATGACTACAAACGCCATGTAGGTAACAATTCGGTGGGTTTATGTGTGTACTTATGTGAAGAGAGGGAGATAATTTTCTGAATCGCTGGCATGGTAGATCTATTGAGAGTCACTTTTCGCGAATGAGCTAATTTATTGTTGGAACAATCTTCTTTGGATTTACTTTCGTTATACAGACGGATCTCAGATTTAGCGAACTCCTTATGGGGACTCAGCCAAATGTTCGTTACCTATATCAATAGAATTGTTAATCACGAATTCTTTATATCAAGGTCGGTGACCGAGAAAGTCGATAAATCAATTTTTGAATAGAATGCTGGAGCCATGTGCTGAACTCAACTGAACAAGAGCTGAATGGTCTGATTCTTCATAGAAAGTTGGGCGAACAAAATAACTTTTGATCGTTGTTCACGTTGAGTTGACGCAACGGTTTATCTTGTACAGATACCTTCTGCGCAGATCACTGCTCGTTGTGGTCAATATCTACCCTTGTGCTTCCCCGAGGAAATCCCTGAAGCCTAAACTATCAAAAGTATTCGAAATACCTAGCCATTTACTTCTAGTTGAATAATATCACAACAAAAATTATATTATTCGGGTTTTTTTACAAAACCAAATGCTTGATGTGATATTTATGATCCGTATATTAAGTGATATCTATCTGGGCTGGAGTTATCTTGCGTAGCGTATGACTCAGACTCACAATAACGAAGCTTTTCGGTTCAAACTTCATAATTATTACAGTGAAAGGTTTATTTACGGGAAGGAAATGTTAATGGGGAGAGGGTTACTATTTTTCTCCATGCTCGATTCCAAAGGTTCATAGTTGAAAAAACCTGCAATGTCCAGGTCACATGGGTTTATTATTCTATTGGACATATCTACAGAAATGTTGGCTGTTCATTTATTGTTTCTTTCATGTGTACAAATTGAAATAGGTCTCCACAAATTTCGCCCCCAAAAACATGAATTAGGCTCCTATTGTTGAAAAATTATCTTTGATCATTGATAGAGCCATAACTGTCTTGATTCACCTAGTAATACTACTTCTAGTGTTATTATACAAATTTATGGTGATTTCAGAATTTCCCAGGTTTTTGACTCATAAAAAATGAATTTTGGGAGCTGAACCACCATTACAATCTCAATTCTCCACTCTTTGGTCAAAATCAATTTCATATTCGGCCTTCTCGCCCTAAAAAACATGGAAAACTACCTCACAAGTTCATGTTACTACAACACCAAAAAACCCTATTTTTACACCCATTTTTCACCCATAACACCCTTGGGTATATTCCGACCGTGCTGCTAAGTTTCGGTACACAACTAGGGCCCAAATGGAGCCTGTGTGCGGAAAAATTAATTTTTTAGACCGAAAATAAAGTAGATATGGATGGTGCAGCGTACGGACATTGCATTTTTGGAATCTACGCACCTTGAAACGTAAAAGAAAAAAAAATGTTGAGGGGTGTTATAAAAATGTTTTCCTGAGCGAACACATAGGTGTATTATTCTTGGAATAATAAACCTAAAGAAGAATGATTATGATTATTAACCGCCCATTAAATATCGCCAGCTTCACTTTATAGCGACCCCAATCTTTCGAATAGGTCTGGTAAATGACGTAGTCATAATCATTATAGAATGGGTCCGTTGGTGACAGAACACGAAAATCCTGAGATACTCGCGTTTAATATCATTAGCTTCCCCTGATTTCTCCCTTAGATCAGTCTTCTTTTCCTATTAGGCTGAGAGCTCCAGGGTTCTTTTGTCCGGAGGTGACTTATGAGAGGGTCGGAGACAGCGGTTGGTGATAAAATCTCATTGCATGGCCCGGTATAACATACTACTAATACAATCAACTACCACAACTGTCACATTCACTTACTCATCGACAAGTTGAAGATAATGACAGGGTACCAGTGTCGTAGCGACTTCAAAAATGGTTAGGATTCCTTCAATACGGCTCTTAATTTTCTGTATGGAATAACCCTTTCAATCAAGATCAATATTCGATGCCGCGTTCATTCATAGGATGCTTTGAAATCTTCCTGACAAGAAAAAATTGTTTCCTCAGATTTAGAGAGCTGAAATATTGGGGTGCAATGGAGATCGTCAGTCGGTCCCATATGAAATTAATGAAAATTCAAAAATAAGTTTCGCCAGCGCATGTAGAAACCTCTTGGTACACAAATGCCGAAAGCAGCTGGGAACCAGCTCAGCAAGGGTTCCGTGCATTTCATGTTTTCAAGATACGGGCTGAGATAGAAAGTTATACACCCTCTGTATTTATTGGAACTGAATACCATGTTTATAGTATGCACCAACCTACCAATAAAAAATACTGGTTCCAAAAATAACCTCATAAATGAAAGCCGAATTCAAGTATATTGAACCATTCGGTTTATTATTTTCAATAATGAACCTTTGGAATCGAGCATGAAAAAAAAAAAAAAAAAAATAATAATAATAATAATTTAACCCCCCCAAATTTTACGGTTTCTTCCACCGTACTTTGCACTTTTCTTAGTCACCATGATCCATAATTAGTGAAATTTGGTTTGCAGGTCCCATTAGGGGTCTAGTTAGTCCGCGAAGCTCAGCGTTACTGTCAGTCATCTCTAATGGTTGAAAAATAGGGGTTACAATTTTCAGAACGCCGTAGTTCGAAAACTTTCAATAGGTTTTTACGTTTTTAAATTTACCTCGAATTAAAGCATTTTTTGAGATCCCCCCGGAGCATTGTACGACCAGCCCTTCGTTTGCACCGAAAAGCTTCGTCAACATGATCGTGAATCAAACGGTATAAATCCGGCCCAGACATCATTGCTAGGGAACACCTGATTATAATCATGGATGGCTGTATGAAGTCGAATTGGTTGTTCTGTGATACTATTTCATTTGAAGAATGTTGATACCTACAACACTTGAAGTTCGGAATACATAACGATTCGTGAGTCCAGGTTTTCGGATTCCGTGAGGAACATCCACCAGCGTAGTCCAAATAATAACTCCACGTGTTTGTTCTCTCCACTGCCCAGAACTGACCGCTGACCTCCTAAACTACTAAAACGAATTTAAAACCTGAATACCCCCAACCTTGATCCGTTCCCGCAAGGAAAGAACGCTTCACCAATATTGGTAATTCTCGTGTAATTACACAATATTCCGGACGCCCCAACCGGTTACCATCATTAGGAACCCAGGAAGACCATAATTTTGCATAATATCACCCGCTCTACCTTCTTCGGCGCTAATTTCTTAGCTTCATCGTCTCCCAATAACCAGGATGTAGGGAGAAAATCATTATAATAACATGATGGCTATTGCAATGAATAGTATAAAGAAGGAGCAAGAGAAACTGATGATCAAAAACGTCAAACTGGACTACCTTCATCGTCATGTATTATTCATCAAATTTTGATCAAATAGGACAAACCACAATGCTATTTTACTACTTAGCTAAGTACCTTTGAAAAAAGGGGGGGGGGGAAAGTCGTTAACACCGAACCACCCCATTACTACCCAAACATCAATGCCAAGTTTTTGGAAACCCAGTAATAAAAAAGTTATAACCATACTGGACGTATAATTCAAGATCTGTACCAGTTGGATCGTTATCCAACTCATTTATCCATTGCCATTTTATAATTATTTACCTTCTTATATTTTTCTCCTTAAACATGAAAGACCTGCTATTTCTTCGGCAAAGAAAACGCGGGGAAGGCTGTTAAGGACTCCTACGACACGACGAAAGGATACTGTTACCACTTCTAGTACTTCTTCAATTCATTGTAAATCCAACACCTTTCTTGCACTGGGAAACGCTCGTCTCGTTCCGATATTGTATTCAGATGGAATTATATATAACCGCTTTTCAAGTGCTTCTTTTTGTATAGGCAGGTATCACGTTTCTAAACCAACTCTCATCTCGAAAACGTTCTTCGGATATAATAATCTCGAGAGATCCTCAACATTTACGTTAACAGAAGGTGAGAAGAAAAACTTGAACTTGTTTTGGTTGTTGGTTTATCTATATAATCGTATAATAATTTTAGGTCGGATCTCCGAATAACATATTTTATATATTTCATAACCTAGGTAGAAAACTCAAAGTTAACCATCAAAACGGTACCACTATTATATGGTTCACTCTCCATGACAAAATAATTTATTATCGTCCACACAAACTTCTAACTACCTCGCGGTCAAACAAAACATGGTTTTAAAAGGATGTTGAAACGCGATAGGAATGAATGTGAGAATATATTTATAAATTTGTCGCAGAACATGCATTCACAATCCTCCCTTGGCGATGACCGACAAACACACAGACTGACTTCATGAGTGAGATACATGAAGAGGAAGAAGGAGGACTAACCTCACTCTTGACTTGAATGCGTTTAGGACTCGTGCTCGTGGGATATACTGTGAATTGTATCAGTTTTCTCTTCTTTAAATACAGTTCGTTTCAGTTTGTTTCATCTAACCTCGTTTCTTTTATTCATTATGTCTTGTCCGTCTGAGGAAGACGTTCAGAAGAAGGGGATTCAGAAGGGAGTTCAGAAGAAAAATTCGATGATACTAATTCTCAGAGTGAACAGACGGGGAACTCTGCCCAGGTAACGATGCCGCTGCAACTGTGGCCGGAGTTGCTCTGCGGGCCTATGCACTAAGCCAAAAAGACATCTCTTTTCGGTCCGGCTCTCTCTTTTGGCAGAAGAGATGTTTATAGTATCCATTACATGGTTATTCAGTAACTTCTAAAAGAGACAGTTGGCGGCCATCTTGGCATTTTCGATCTCTGTCAGAGAGACACCTAAGTAGGTGAGAGAGAGAGTCCCTTTCTGATTTCTCGTTCGTTTGACAGTGATCGTGTATCATCTTTCGTTCATCGGCTACCATATCAGTCGTTTTGATGTATATTTTTTCATCTCTTAAAGGTAAGTCGATTGTTCATTAAAAATATATACATATTATCGATTCATGAGTAAAAACGTCTAAGTAGGTACGGGTTGAGAGCTATTCAATAAAATAGACGAACCTGGGAGACACTGGAAGAGACTGTCTCCCGAGGGAGACTATCTTTCCCAGGAGATTTCCAAAATAGATAATCTATTTTCACTGTCTCTTTTAATGAATAGACCCCCTGATCTCAGCGGCAGGACATGGTTAATATGGCGGAAAAAGTGGTTCAAATGCCTCAAAATTCTGTATACCTTCCTGGATTTGATCCAGAGAAGGAGGACAACGACCCAAGAGCATGGAAAAGTAAAGTAAAGCCAACAGCGATTGCAGGCTGGGGCTTTTCGTCCGACTGCTCTGCCAGCGTCGCGGACGTGATCAGCTGTCGTCCAGTGAGAGGACCAGAATTCGACCTGATCATTTCGCTCTTTACTTGGCTACTCATTGCCTCGCCCCCTTGAGTGGAGAGGGGTTCGCCCAACAGCTACATGGGCCATACTTGGACATGTCACCACGTTTCATGGCCCCAAGAGATGATACTGTGGAGATGATACTATGTGAATGCAATAAAACTGAAATTTTTAAGTGACCAGTTGTATAGATAATAAATAGTATTACCTGATCATTATCTGATCAAATTATTAAAATGACATGGAAGAGTATTCCGTTCGAAGGTTTGTTAAACAGAAGAGTCTTGTACAACTAGAGGCTTAGCGAAATACTTGTAAAAAAGAGTTCTTGAAAGACTTTGAAAACTGGAGAGTCTTTGACGGAGACTTGTAAAGATGAAGAGTCTTGTGACAGACTTGTAAAATGAAAGAGGCCTTGTCAAAGACTTAAAGACTTGTACAACTGGAGAGTCTATGAAATACTTGTAAAACTGAAGAGTCTTTGAGAAGGACTCGTAAAACTGGACAGTCTGTGAACGACTTGAAGGAAAAAAAAAACTTGTTGCCCTGTCATTTTGAAAGCCCTTGACTAAGGGTCAGGTAGGCTGAATGTACGGAGTATACTGTCCTTGCCTCTGTTAGCTCTGTTCAGGTTACACACCCGAGACGTGTGACCAAGCAGAGATGGCAGTGTCGCAGAACATGCATTCACAATCCTCCCATGACGATGGCCGGCAAACACACCAACTGACTTCATGAGTGAGATACACGAAGAGGAAGAAGGAGGACTAACCTCACTCTTGACTTGAATGCGTTTTGGACTCGTGTTATGTCTTGTACATCTGGGGAAGACGTTCAGAAGAATGGACTCCCGAGTAATTTATTAAATTTAGAACCTTCACAATTCATTATGTTCAAATTTTAAGCATATAATGTGATAGGATCTCTCAGAACAGATGGCACAGCCGTTTTTAGGATAATTAGAATACACTTTTGATAATTTATCATTGATGCAGATGCAAAAGCAAACTATTCAAGAGACTAATTTGGCGCAGTTGACAGTAAGTAACACAATTAGGCAGGGCAACCTGCGACACTACAGCGAATGCAGCTATGTAATACACATGATCATCATTATATTACTTTTGCTCCCCAGTTTTGTATGTAATTTCTCCCAAATATTACGGGAAGTTTTACGTAATTGGCCTTCAAAAACCATTCACGGATGATTAACTGTAACAACCTAAAGCTCGAAGGAAAAGGAAACTTTCACTTCAAATTTTTCGAGCGGGCACCCGGAACGGTGGGACACTACTAGAGAAGACGAGCAGGGAACCAAACGCCGAACGATCACCGTTGTTAACTTGTTTCACCACCGGAACAATATTAGGCTATTATTTAGCGTCACGGCTTCACGATTTAGAACGACAGAGAGGAAAAACCAAGAACCAAACAAATGCCCGTGAATCATAGTCGTCATGATTTTCCTCGAAGAAAAATTGAGAAACAGAAAGTTCAGTAGTAAAGAATAATAAACTTCGGTGGTTGCGATCAGTTAACTCCTATGACGCACAAAGGTCCTACGCCAACGCAGGCGGAGAACCCTTGGAAAACCTAGGTAACAAAAACGTTGCGGTGAAACATAGTTTCTAGACGTTTTGAGGGATGTAGATAATAAATATATAAGATAAGACATAACTACGTACTTATGATTCGGAAAGCCATTTATGAAGCTATAGCTACACTTGATTCAACAATAAGATGTATCGCTTCTGGTTCCAGCGTTTCTGGAGACAATGAAGATTATTACTACTAAAACACCCCGTAGAGTAATGCATGCGTTACAGTGGTCATCAGGCTGGAGCCGCGATATGAACAGCTTAGTACATGACTGACTACCTGTATTAGAGTACGTGATGTTATCATCATAACAGCGCCCCAAGAATATTGTGAATAAATTGAATGATTGATGTAAGATTAGGATTAGATTGGTAAGACCTACCTATTGTTTCTTATATAAATATATATCGTATGGCAGCTTCAACAGTTGAGAATACGGGCAGCGGACACAAGATCTGCAGAAATCCCCCCCGCCAACACACAAATAAATTTCGGAATTCCGGCGACGTAGTGCACAGCTAGAATGAATTCTGCATCGAAAAAAAAGGAGCACGTAAATCGTTTGAGAATTACGCCCTGGGCAGCGCACACAACATTTTGTTGTAAACCCATGTTTTTTCGGCATTAACTCCCCTTCCGTCTTTCTAGAAGTAAATTTTGAAATTTCGGCGGCGTAGGGCACAACTAGAAAGTTTTCTGTATCGAAAAAAAAGAACCACGCAAATCGATTGAGAATTGCGGCCTAAGCAGCGCACACAAGATTCTGTCACAAACACCTATGGGTTTTTTCGCGGATTTGGATTCAGGATGGTCTGAAACGGATTTGAATATGGTTCTTTTCATTCTCGGCTGAGAGCTGTCCTCTTCTGACCATAAAAAATACATAAGGACGTCTCTTACTACTGAGGGACGTCCTAAAAAGTGAAGTACTATAATTTTATTGAACAGAAGAACCTTCAGAAGAAGACCTTCTTTACGAACTAAATCACTCGCGACGAAATCGTGGAAACCCATTTCAAAGAAAAACGGAGTTATTGAAAAATAGTCTATTTCCACTAATACACAAAAAACGCAAAAAACACTGTTATACCGGTTTCGGTGATCAAACCATCGTCAGTAACACACAATAACTGAAGGCATGTTGGGGAGGAGACCTTATATATAGTCACAAAGTGAAATGTGGTCGATTGGGATTGGTTGTGAAAAAGAATGGTGAAGGGAACAGAGGGAGGGTGGTCGAATCTGATTGGTTGTGAAGAAGAATGGTGAAGGGAACAAAGGAAGGGGGTCGATTCTGATTGGCCCAGGAAGAGAATGCCAAAAAGTGAAAGGAACATGAGGTGATAGGGAGGTGAAGAGTGGGGGAGAAGAGGGGTGGAACCAAGCTGTTACAGAAATGAATGCAATAATGGAGAAAAACTTAAAGGAACTACATCATTCAAAGATTTACCCAACCTATCACTCTTAATAATTTCGAATTTTTCAAGTACATCCAACATGCTCCCTTTTGGGCAAAAATGAAGATATTCAATGAACTGTCTGTCTGCAAGATCAAAATTGAAGCTATGACTGGATTCATTCAAGTGACGTGCAAAGGCCGAATCACCCTTATTATCCCTGAAATCTTTTTCATGTTCCTTTATTCTTTCTCTAAACTTCCTACCAGTTTGACCACAATAGTCAAGCCCACAAGAACACTTTAATTTATAAACACCACTTTTATCTTGAACATTAATTTTATCTTTAACTGAACTTAATGAAGATTTGAGATTATGTTTAGTTTTATATCCTACTTTGAACCCTTTAGAAGTTAATATTTTACCAATTTTATCCGAAATTTTTCCGTAATACGGTATACTGATCCAAATTTTTTCCCCAGTCGTAGCTTCCCTAACTAGGTTTGAAACTCCTTCCCTACTCTTTTTTCTAAGAACCCTATTCCATATTGTATCAATGAGATCTCCCCCATAGCCATTACTCGCCGCTATACTTTTAATAGTTAACTTTTCTTTAGCTAAATTCTGTTCACTCATTGGTATAGATAAAGCTCTGTTAATCATACTATGGAAAGCAGCATGTTTGTGGACTACTGGATGATTTGAAGTACTATGAATGGTAATATCGCTGTAAGTATCTTTCCTATATATGGAAAACTCATGTTTTCCATTATTCAACGAAATGGAAAGATCAAGAAAATTTAAGTGATTAGATCCGAATTCTAAGGTAAAGTTAATGAATGGATCTACGTTATTAATTTGTGTATGATATGAACCAAGTTGTCTTTCAGTCCCTTTCCAAAGAATGATGATATCGTCTACATATCTATACCAATAAAGGAGGCTATCTGATTTACATTTTCGGAAAATTTGTTTTTCAAGAAAATCCATGTAAATATCTGCAAGCAATGGAGACAGTGGAGATCCCATTGCAACCCCTGGTTGAGTATAGTATTTCCCATCGAACAAAAAATAATTCTGATCCATACAGACAGACATTAAAGTACACAATTCATCTTTTTCAAACAAATTTAAATTAGAATCGTGAATCAACCCATTAACAACATCTTTACATCTATCAACATTAATGTTGGTAAAGAAGCTGACCACGTCAAAAGAAGCAAGTTTAGCATTTGGAGGCACTTGAATATCCTTAATTTTGCTAACCAAATCGTAAGAATTTAGAACAGTATGTTGTGGTCGAAATTTAATTTTGCTTCTAAACAAACTATTCAACTTTTTAGCCAACTTATAAGCAGGAGCACCAATGTATGATACAACTGGTCTCATTGGTGCTCCTACCTTATGAATTTTTGGCAGACAAGACAACCTAGGTGCATGCGGATTCATTTCTATAAAGCCTGGTTTGTACATATTTTTAAGGATATTTTCAGACTTACTAACTACTTTCCTAACAATTTTTTGAAATTTATCAGTTGGGTCTGATGGCAGTGGTTTACAATTATTTTCATTCAAAAAATTAACAGTTTTGGCAACATAATCAGTTTTTGTCATAATGACTGTAGTATTACCTTTATCTGCCTTAAGGGCTACAAGCTTCTTGTCCACAAACTTCTTCCTCAGTGCTGCTGCCAGTCGTTCTTCCTGTCCAGGGGGTGTCGTCGTCGCCTTCTTCAGCTCTTCAGCGCACAATGTTTTCACCACAAGTGGACCTTCAGTAGCTTCTATGGTGAATGCTAGGTCCCGTGATGAAGCAAGGCCATAAGATGAGGTGGGGTTGTGCTTCAGCCCTTTCTCCAGAAGGGATACTTCTGCTGGTAAAAAGGATATACCAGACAGGTTCTCCACTTTCTTGAAGAAGGTAGGGCACGGAGATGGTGTAGCAGATGGCATCGGAGGTCTTGGCTTCTGGGACTTCCGAAGCTGGCTGAGCTTCTGCTGAAGCTGCACCTTCTTCTTCGATCCCTTCTGCCAGGCAACATCAACAGCATGCTGCTCGATGATCTGCCACTCACGATGGTCATAACGGCCGGACAACTCCTGAAAAATAAAGTACAACTTCTCCCGAGCAGTGTCACGGACGTTAAACCATCTACTCAGTTCGCTCCTCACAAGCTTGAACTGAGCCTCCTTGACAATACGAACTGCGGCGGTGGAAGGGTGGTTACACATGATGCGGACATAATTTGGAATAAGTTTTTCTCGGATACACTGCTGATTAAACCAAATGTTCCTCTCAGATATAGATATACGTACCTTCAGCTTGACGAACCAACTCGCGATCTCTGCTCGACTTGCAGAACTGATACGAACTAAATCACTCGCGACGAAATCGTGGAAACCCATTTCAAAGAAAAACGGAGTTATTGAAAAATAGTCTATTTCCACTAATACACAAAAAACGCAAAAAACACTGTTATACCGGTTTCGGTGATCAAACCATCGTCAGTAACACACAATAACTGAAGGCATGTTGGGGAGGAGACCTTATATATAGTCACAAAGTGAAATGTGGTCGATTGGGATTGGTTGTGAAAAAGAATGGTGAAGGGAACAGAGGGAGGGTGGTCGAATCTGATTGGTTGTGAAGAAGAATGGTGAAGGGAACAAAGGAAGGGGGTCGATTCTGATTGGCCCAGGAAGAGAATGCCAAAAAGTGAAAGGAACATGAGGTGATAGGGAGGTGAAGAGTGGGGGAGAAGAGGGGTGGAACCAAGCTGTTACAGAAATGAATGCAATAATGGAGAAAAACTTAAAGGAACTACATCATTCAAAGATTTACCCAACCTATCACTCTTAATAATTTCGAATTTTTCAAGTACATCCAACATGCTCCCTTTTGGGCAAAAATGAAGATATTCAATGAACTGTCTGTCTGCAAGATCAAAATTGAAGCTATGACTGGATTCATTCAAGTGACGTGCAAAGGCCGAATCACCCTTATTATCCCTGAAATCTTTTTCATGTTCCTTTATTCTTTCTCTAAACTTCCTACCAGTTTGACCACAATAGTCAAGCCCACAAGAACACTTTAATTTATAAACACCACTTTTATCTTGAACATTAATTTTATCTTTAACTGAACTTAATGAAGATTTGAGATTATGTTTAGTTTTATATCCTACTTTGAACCCTTTAGAAGTTAATATTTTACCAATTTTATCCGAAATTTTTCCGTAATACGGTATACTGATCCAAATTTTTTCCCCAGTCGTAGCTTCCCTAACTAGGTTTGAAACTCCTTCCCTACTCTTTTTTCTAAGAACCCTATTCCATATTGTATCAATGAGATCTCCCCCATAGCCATTACTCGCCGCTATACTTTTAATAGTTAACTTTTCTTTAGCTAAATTCTGTTCACTCATTGGTATAGATAAAGCTCTGTTAATCATACTATGGAAAGCAGCATGTTTGTGGACTACTGGATGATTTGAAGTACTATGAATGGTAATATCGCTGTAAGTATCTTTCCTATATATGGAAAACTCATGTTTTCCATTATTCAACGAAATGGAAAGATCAAGAAAATTTAAGTGATTAGATCCGAATTCTAAGGTAAAGTTAATGAATGGATCTACGTTATTAATTTGTGTATGATATGAACCAAGTTGTCTTTCAGTCCCTTTCCAAAGAATGATGATATCGTCTACATATCTATACCAATAAAGGAGGCTATCTGATTTACATTTTCGGAAAATTTGTTTTTCAAGAAAATCCATGTAAATATCTGCAAGCAATGGAGACAGTGGAGATCCCATTGCAACCCCTGGTTGAGTATAGTATTTCCCATCGAACAAAAAATAATTCTGATCCATACAGACAGACATTAAAGTACACAATTCATCTTTTTCAAACAAATTTAAATTAGAATCGTGAATCAACCCATTAACAACATCTTTACATCTATCAACATTAATGTTGGTAAAGAGGCTGACCACGTCAAAAGAAGCAAGTTTAGCATTTGGAGGCACTTGAATATCCTTAATTTTGCTAACCAAATCGTAAGAATTTAGAACAGTATGTTGTGGTCGAAATTTAATTTTGCTTCTAAACAAACTATTCAACTTTTTAGCCAACTTATAAGCAGGAGCACCAATGTATGATACAACTGGTCTCATTGGTGCTCCTACCTTATGAATTTTTGGCAGACAAGACAACCTAGGTGCATGCGGATTCATTTCTATAAAGCCTGGTTTGTACATATTTTTAAGGATATTTTCAGACTTACTAACTACTTTCCTAACAATTTTTTGAAATTTATCAGTTGGGTCTGATGGCAGTGGTTTACAATTATTTTCATTCAAAAAATTAACAGTTTTGGCAACATAATCAGTTTTTGTCATAATGACTGTAGTATTACCTTTATCTGCCTTAAGGGCTACAAGCTTCTTGTCCACAAACTTCTTCCTCAGTGCTGCTGCCAGTCGTTCTTCCTGTCCAGGGGGTGTCGTCGTCGCCTTCTTCAGCTCTTCAGCGCACAATGTTTTCACCACAAGTGGACCTTCAGTAGCTTCTATGGTGAATGCTAGGTCCCGTGATGAAGCAAGGCCATAAGATGAGGTGGGGTTGTGCTTCAGCCCTTTCTCCAGAAGGGATACTTCTGCTGGTAAAAAGGATATACCAGACAGGTTCTCCACTTTCTTGAAGAAGGTAGGGCACGGAGATGGTGTAGCAGATGGCATCGGAGGTCTTGGCTTCTGGGACTTCCGAAGCTGGCTGAGCTTCTGCTGAAGCTGCACCTTCTTCTTCGATCCCTTCTGCCAGGCAACATCAACAGCATGCTGCTCGATGATCTGCCACTCACGATGGTCATAACGGCCGGACAACTCCTGAAAAATAAAGTACAACTTCTCCCGAGCAGTGTCACGGACGTTAAACCATCTACTCAGTTCGCTCCTCACAAGCTTGAACTGAGCCTCCTTGACAATACGAACTGCGGCGGTGGAAGGGTGGTTACACATGATGCGGACATAATTTGGAATAAGTTTTTCTCGGATACACTGCTGATTAAACCAAATGTTCCTCTCAGATATAGATATACGTACCTTCAGCTTGACGAACCAACTCGCGATCTCTGCTCGACTTGCAGAACTGATACGAACTAAATCACTCGCGACGAAATCGTGGAAACCCATTTCAAAGAAAAACGGAGTTATTGAAAAATAGTCTATTTCCACTAATACACAAAAAACGCAAAAAACACTGTTATACCGGTTTCGGTGATCAAACCATCGTCAGTAACACACAATAACTGAAGGCATGTTGGGGAGGAGACCTTATATATAGTCACAAAGTGAAATGTGGTCGATTGGGATTGGTTGTGAAAAAGAATGGTGAAGGGAACAGAGGGAGGGTGGTCGAATCTGATTGGTTGTGAAGAAGAATGGTGAAGGGAACAAAGGAAGGGGGTCGATTCTGATTGGCCCAGGAAGAGAATGCCAAAAAGTGAAAGGAACATGAGGTGATAGGGAGGTGAAGAGTGGGGGAGAAGAGGGGTGGAACCAAGCTGTTACAGAAATGAATGCAATAATGGAGAAAAACTTAAAGGAACTACATCATTCAAAGATTTACCCAACCTATCACTCTTAATAATTTCGAATTTTTCAAGTACATCCAACATGCTCCCTTTTGGGCAAAAATGAAGATATTCAATGAACTGTCTGTCTGCAAGATCAAAATTGAAGCTATGACTGGATTCATTCAAGTGACGTGCAAAGGCCGAATCACCCTTATTATCCCTGAAATCTTTTTCATGTTCCTTTATTCTTTCTCTAAACTTCCTACCAGTTTGACCACAATAGTCAAGCCCACAAGAACACTTTAATTTATAAACACCACTTTTATCTTGAACATTAATTTTATCTTTAACTGAACTTAATGAAGATTTGAGATTATGTTTAGTTTTATATCCTACTTTGAACCCTTTAGAAGTTAATATTTTACCAATTTTATCCGAAATTTTTCCGTAATACGGTATACTGATCCAAATTTTTTCCCCAGTCGTAGCTTCCCTAACTAGGTTTGAAACTCCTTCCCTACTCTTTTTTCTAAGAACCCTATTCCATATTGTATCAATGAGATCTCCCCCATAGCCATTACTCGCCGCTATACTTTTAATAGTTAACTTTTCTTTAGCTAAATTCTGTTCACTCATTGGTATAGATAAAGCTCTGTTAATCATACTATGGAAAGCAGCATGTTTGTGGACTACTGGATGATTTGAAGTACTATGAATGGTAATATCGCTGTAAGTATCTTTCCTATATATGGAAAACTCATGTTTTCCATTATTCAACGAAATGGAAAGATCAAGAAAATTTAAGTGATTAGATCCGAATTCTAAGGTAAAGTTAATGAATGGATCTACGTTATTAATTTGTGTATGATATGAACCAAGTTGTCTTTCAGTCCCTTTCCAAAGAATGATGATATCGTCTACATATCTATACCAATAAAGGAGGCTATCTGATTTACATTTTCGGAAAATTTGTTTTTCAAGAAAATCCATGTAAATATCTGCAAGCAATGGAGACAGTGGAGATCCCATTGCAACCCCTGGTTGAGTATAGTATTTCCCATCGAACAAAAAATAATTCTGATCCATACAGACAGACATTAAAGTACACAATTCATCTTTTTCAAACAAATTTAAATTAGAATCGTGAATCAACCCATTAACAACATCTTTACATCTATCAACATTAATGTTGGTAAAGAGGCTGACCACGTCAAAAGAAGCAAGTTTAGCATTTGGAGGCACTTGAATATCCTTAATTTTGCTAACCAAATCGTAAGAATTTAGAACAGTATGTTGTGGTCGAAATTTAATTTTGCTTCTAAACAAACTATTCAACTTTTTAGCCAACTTATAAGCAGGAGCACCAATGTATGATACAACTGGTCTCAGAATAAAGGAACATGAAAAAGATTTCAGGGATAATAAGGGTGATTCGGCCTTTGCACGTCACTTGAATGAATCCAGTCATAGCTTCAATTTTGATCTTGCAGACAGACAGTTCATTGAATATCTTCATTTTTGCCCAAAAGGGAGCATGTTGGATGTACTTGAAAAATTCGAAATTATTAAGAGTGATAGGTTGGGTAAATCTTTGAATGATGTAGTTCCTTTAAGTTTTTCTCCATTATTGCATTCATTTCTGTAACAGCTTGGTTCCACCCCTCTTCTCCCCCACTCTTCACCTCCCTATCACCTCATGTTCCTTTCACTTTTTGGCATTCTCTTCCTGGGCCAATCAGAATCGACCCCCTTCCTTTGTTCCCTTCACCATTCTTCTTCACAACCAATCAGATTCGACCACCCTCCCTCTGTTCCCTTCACCATTCTTTTTCACAACCAATCCCAATCGACCACATTTCACTTTGTGACTATATATAAGGTCTCCTCCCCAACATGCCTTCAGTTATTGTGTGTTACTGACGATGGTTTGATCACCGAAACCGGTATAACAGTGTTTTTTGCGTTTTTTGTGTATTAGTGGAAATAGACTATTTTTCAATAACTCCGTTTTTCTTTGAAATGGGTTTCCACGATTTCGTCGCGAGTGATTTAGTTCGTATCAGTTCTGCAAGTCGAGCAGAGATCGCGAGTTGGTTCGTCAAGCTGAAGGTACGTATATCTATATCTGAGAGGAACATTTGGTTTAATCAGCAGTGTATCCGAGAAAAACTTATTCCAAATTATGTCCGCATCATGTGTAACCACCCTTCCACCGCCGCAGTTCGTATTGTCAAGGAGGCTCAGTTCAAGCTTGTGAGGAGCGAACTGAGTAGATGGTTTAACGTCCGTGACACTGCTCGGGAGAAGTTGTACTTTATTTTTCAGGAGTTGTCCGGCCGTTATGACCATCGTGAGTGGCAGATCATCGAGCAGCATGCTGTTGATGTTGCCTGGCAGAAGGGATCGAAGAAGAAGGTGCAGCTTCAGCAGAAGCTCAGCCAGCTTCGGAAGTCCCAGAAGCCAAGACCTCCGATGCCATCTGCTACACCATCTCCGTGCCCTACCTTCTTCAAGAAAGTGGAGAACCTGTCTGGTATATCCTTTTTACCAGCAGAAGTATCCCTTCTGGAGAAAGGGCTGAAGCACAACCCCACCTCATCTTATGGCCTTGCTTCATCACGGGACCTAGCATTCACCATAGAAGCTACTGAAGGTCCACTTGTGGTGAAAACATTGTGCGCTGAAGAGCTGAAGAAGGCGACGACGACACCCCCTGGACAGGAAGAACGACTGGCAGCAGCACTGAGGAAGAAGTTTGTGGACAAGAAGCTTGTAGCCCTTAAGGCAGATAAAGGTAATACTACAGTCATTATGACAAAAACTGATTATGTTGCCAAAACTGTTAATTTTTTGAATGAAAATAATTGTAAACCACTGCCATCAGACCCAACTGATAAATTTCAAAAAATTGTTAGGAAAGTAGTTAGTAAGTCTGAAAATATCCTTAAAAATATGTACAAACCAGGCTTTATAGAAATGAATCCGCATGCACCTAGGTTGTCTTGTCTGCCAAAAATTCATAAGGTAGGAGCACCAATGAGACCAGTTGTATCATACATTGGTGCTCCTGCTTATAAGTTGGCTAAAAAGTTGAATAGTTTGTTTAGAAGCAAAATTAAATTTCGACCACAACATACTGTTCTAAATTCTTACGATTTGGTTAGCAAAATTAAGGATATTCAAGTGCCTCCAAATGCTAAACTTGCTTCTTTTGACGTGGTCAGCCTCTTTACCAACATTAATGTTGATAGATGTAAAGATGTTGTTAATGGGTTGATTCACGATTCTAATTTAAATTTGTTTGAAAAAGATGAATTGTGTACTTTAATGTCTGTCTGTATGGATCAGAATTATTTTTTGTTCGATGGGAAATACTATACTCAACCAGGGGTTGCAATGGGATCTCCACTGTCTCCATTGCTTGCAGATATTTACATGGATTTTCTTGAAAAACAAATTTTCCGAAAATGTAAATCAGATAGCCTCCTTTATTGGTATAGATATGTAGACGATATCATCATTCTTTGGAAAGGGACTGAAAGACAACTTGGTTCATATCATACACAAATTAATAACGTAGATCCATTCATTAACTTTACCTTAGAATTCGGATCTAATCACTTAAATTTTCTTGATCTTTCCATTTCGTTGAATAATGGAAAACATGAGTTTTCCATATATAGGAAAGATACTTACAGCGATATTACCATTCATAGTACTTCAAATCATCCAGTAGTCCACAAACATGCTGCTTTCCATAGTATGATTAACAGAGCTTTATCTATACCAATGAGTGAACAGAATTTAGCTAAAGAAAAGTTAACTATTAAAAGTATAGCGGCGAGTAATGGCTATGGGGGAGATCTCATTGATACAATATGGAATAGGGTTCTTAGAAAAAAGAGTAGGGAAGGAGTTTCAAACCTAGTTAGGGAAGCTACGACTGGGGAAAAAATTTGGATCAGTATACCGTATTACGCAGTATACCGTATTACGGAAAAATTTCGGATAAAATTGGTAAAATATTAACTTCTAAAGGGTTCAAAGTAGGATATAAAACTAAACATAATCTCAAATCTTCATTAAGTTCAGTTAAAGATAAAATTAATGTTCAAGATAAAAGTGGTGTTTATAAATTAAAGTGTTCTTGTGGGCTTGACTATTGTGGTCAAACTGGTAGGAAGTTTAGAGAAAGAATAAAGGAACATGAAAAAGATTTCAGGGATAATAAGGGTGATTCGGCCTTTGCACGTCACTTGAATGAATCCAGTCATAGCTTCAATTTTGATCTTGCAGACAGACAGTTCATTGAATATCTTCATTTTTGCCCAAAAGGGAGCATGTTGGATGTACTTGAAAAATTCGAAATTATTAAGAGTGATAGGTTGGGTAAATCTTTGAATGATGTAGTTCCTTTAAGTTTTTCTCCATTATTGCATTCATTTCTGTAACAGCTTGGTTCCACCCCTCTTCTCCCCCACTCTTCACCTCCCTATCACCTCATGTTCCTTTCACTTTTTGGCATTCTCTTCCTGGGCCAATCAGAATCGACCCCCTTCCTTTGTTCCCTTCACCATTCTTCTTCACAACCAATCAGATTCGACCACCCTCCCTCTGTTCCCTTCACCATTCTTTTTCACAACCAATCCCAATCGACCACATTTCACTTTGTGACTATATATAAGGTCTCCTCCCCAACATGCCTTCAGTTATTGTGTGTTACTGACGATGGTTTGATCACCGAAACCGGTATAACAGTGTTTTTTGCGTTTTTTGTGTATTAGTGGAAATAGACTATTTTTCAATAACTCCGTTTTTCTTTGAAGACCTTCTTTGCTTTAATAAATGAGTTATGTTGCGTGGATAAAGTTGTAGGTGTATATTATCTTAGTAGATGTAAGTATTAGTAGTGAGGCGGGTTACACTTCATTTCCGTCTCTCCCTCCGGAGGACTGACGTCATTGATGTGGAAGTTATGTCCATTGCTTGTACCACTTGCTGTGTTTAGCGACGTACAGCTGTGATGATATCTGTGCAGAATCACGAAACAATTTTTCGGATCGTGAACGTAAGAACTTGATACCTTTTGCTTATGAGTCGGGAGTAAATCCACTCGGCTGCCGAGGCCTTTAATCAGGTTAACCGCCCTCAAGAGGATGCGAATAATAGCTCGTTCACAAACTGGTTAGCCCGTTCAATGGTGGTACGATGAATGCGTGTAAATTGATTTGACATTATTTCAAATACCGGGTCAGGTAGTGTATATGAGAAATGTGCGTTCTTCAAATGAAAAAATAAAATAAAAGTCAAGGAACAACAAACTTGATTTCCTATAGCTGTTACCAGATAGCAGTGGTATTTGGGGCTGGCATTGGCTATGATATGAGGGCCTTACTGAGAACGATCGGCTGTACGAACAATGCTCCAGGTGGTCTCAAAAATCCTAACATTCGGAATGTACTAAAAAACATCATAAAAAACATACCTTTAATTTAAAAGTTTTCGAGCTACGGCGTTTTGAAAATGTAAACCCCAAATTCTTCTCCCCTTGAGACGACTGACAGTAAAGCTGAGCTTCCGGACCAACTAGACCTCCGCGCTATATTTCTACGACCGGCGACGATAAATAATCCTCGACGGCCAAAGGGACAAGTACGGCGAACGGATAGAATTTTTTTTAAATTCCATTTCGGATTCTACCTACCTGGTTACGCAAGCATACAATCAATAGGGAGGGGATTTATTTTTCACGCACTATTACACTTGAGAATAATATAAAACAAAAGACTATTCAAATCGCAACTGCAGTATTTATTTACCTTCCAACAAGCAGATGGTCCACCACTCTGTGGCGAATTTTAGAATAGAAATTCAGTCCCCCTTCGGCCCACACCTCTCCCACTTAGTATTAGTCGCTCTGCCTACTAGAGCCTCATATTTACGTGGCTTATAATCTTAGGACCGGAGAATGCCGTATTCTAAGCAGCATTTATGTTTAATTTTTCTAGCTACGTAGAATTAATAGCAATATACAACGAGAAGTGTTATTTAATTTTTTCCTCGTGCTGAGTTTGGCTTGGTATTTAGAATGAGGTTTATTTTAATTTATTTAGTACAAGGAGAGGTGTTTCTTTTAATTTAAAAATATTGTTCCTGTCAAAGCGACTCTAGCCCGTCAATACAGGCTTTGCCTAAGGACGGGCTATATTAATCATAAATTAAAATTTATTGTATCTTATGCTTTTTTTTGTTTTGTGAATCCCTCTCTCTCTTTCTCTCTCTCTCTCTCTCTCTCTCTCTCTCTCTCTCTCTCTCTCTCTCTCTCTCTCTCTCTCTCTCTCTCTCTCTCTCCCTCCACCGTTCCAGTCACAATCTTACAGGGTCAAACCGCCGACCGGCATGCGCCCGGGCTCAGCGATCAGTTAGCAGGGGTCAGGATTATATTAGCCCCTGACCCTTGTTGAATTGAATGCCGTCAACGAAACACCAAAGACCGTTGTGAGAAGATAGGAAAATTATCAACGGTAAAGTGGTCAAAGGAATTTCTCCCTAATAGACCGTCAACATTTCTATTGTTCCAACTCGCTGTAAGAGAATATTGTCAAGTTATTTCCGTAGACGGGAGAAAACAGTCAATTGCACCTACAACTACTGTGATCTGATTATTATTAGTAGGCTCAGACAGCATATTGACTTCATAACAGCAACCATAGAGGTTTTACTCGACAATCTTGGGGTGTACTGCACTACATGTATGGGGTATGGGCAGGATTTTTTATTTTTTATTTTTTGTTTTTTTAATATACCTAGTTTTATATATTATATACCTATATATTTTTATTTTTAAATGAAACCAGATTCTATACTGAGCATTTTGACACAAACCGCACTGGCATACGATAAGTTCAGTGATCCTGACAAAAGGGTTATTATAAATACAGCAATAACTGTTTTGGAGTAACCTGCAACATTTTTTCACTTGACGAAAAATTACAACCACGAAATTTTTCCTACTCTACGAACCATCCCTACGTAATAGCTATTATGAACGGCAAGGGATTATTGGCATTTGCAATGAGAACTCACCTTTTACGGATGAATCTATGCAATTCACAAGCAGGTTGAGAACTGTCTCCTCGTAACATGCCCTAAAGTTATTGATGGCAAAACTATCAAAGTGACATGATCAAATTTATTTTAATACGTTTTATTAACTCGTTTTTTGTCTGCCCGGTGAAAATTTTGCAAATAGATTTTTCGTCCACTTCCCGGTGTCCAATCTAGCAGACCAGCAGACCGGCAGTCTATTCGATTATAATACATGAATCAGTCATAAAACATACATTAATTTAGCAATTACTGCCCACGATTTTTTTTAAGTAATAAAAAAGTCCAGTATTCTCGGGTAGCAATAAAAATTGATTAAACTAGAAAGATTGGAATAAAAATAAATAAAAAACTTTTTTAACGGTTTACGTGTTACGGAAAATCCTACACAAAAAAATGTTAACAAGATCGACCATGATAATCCGGATTAAACTGTCCCATTCACCCAAGCTTCGGGAAGTGCATCGTTCTTCAGTAATCATTAAAATTGATAAGAGAGACATGTTGGGGGGGGGGGGGGGGGGGATTTGAAGTGGATACCTCATCCCAACGGTGAGTTCTCTTGTTACCGGAAGGAACCCATCCATCCACCATTTATCAAGACCTCTTACAACTATCGCTCATTTCATAGGTATGCAAATTAATCAATTAGAAAGGCGATGGCTAAAAGGACTGTATTTCAAAACAATTGTTTCATCACCAACGTTTTCCACGCCCGCTTTATCCTACTATTTATCTACATAAAAGCCTGCTCAGTATATTCGAACAGAATGTTTAATGGTTTTGATGTCAGCTGTAATGCGAAAGGTACAAAGCACGTGTAATCCATAATGATTGCCCTGATCCCTGACCATAATACATCCCTATATCCTAATATGAGACAGATAAATAAAACTATTTAAACCAGTAGATGGGTGGTGTGCCTGATAGTGGAGACGTCTCATTAATAGGGTGAGGTTATTTGAAAGACCAAGACCTCTTCTTATCTGCTTATATTTCTTTACTGGTAGACCGGTTTCAGTTATCATTTATTTAGTTCCTTCCTGCCGCGGTGATTTGGTCTGAAGTTCGGTCTTCCAGTAGAAGAAATATTTAAGCAGAAGACCTTCCTAACAACAACTCAACCTATTTCAAAGTGAGCAAGTTAGTTTATGTAATTAAAAACTCAAAGCCGTTACGATTGCTACCGTAACTTCGACCAGGGTCTCTCTTACCATTCGCACCTGGTTACTGCAAAACTCGATTCAATCTCCAATCAACCGTTCATTTGAAACGCAAATATTTGTTGCGTGTGTGGTTCTGACATCGAAGGAGGTACGTCAGTATTATCACTCAATAAGAAGGATTGTTCCCGGTGATAAATTCCTTCTTCGTGAATTATATAACTGGAACCACAGACTTCCCATATAAGTAACTAATTATTCAAAATATATATCTACGAGAAATATCGCATCTGCTAACTGAAACCAGACACAATCACAGTAGTTAGTAGATAATATTACTTTTTTTTAATGCATTTTTATTCGGGGAAAAACAAAACCGTATAACCTTGAAAATACAAATCGTATACAAGTAGTGCTAGAAAAAGTAAACACCAAATGCATTCCCCCCTCTTTAAGTTAGATAACTTGCGCTGAGGGGGGGAGTCGCCTTAACCTATTCACATAGCTTCAATCTGCCTTCAAATTAAAGTCACTACACTTGCTTACACTGGGTACTTGCTTACTGACTATCTGCTGAACTACAAAAAAATTCGTCAGAAATGAACTGCTTGATAAGTACCTTGAAATTTTTCGAGCTAAGAACACACCGCACACACACATACTGCTGAGAATGACTGTTTGCATTGTTCAGTTTCGCAGTCAAGTTTTACACGAAAGTTATTAGGATAGCAGTTTAGTTAGTAGGATCGTCGTTTTCCTCTGTTCATCATGACCCTATCAAAGGTTGTTTCACATTGAAAATGAAATGAATCAATTTGTGAGTTTGTTCAATAATTATTATTTCCAAATTATGTCAGAAGTAAGGTGCTAGCTTCTCATTCCATTGAGATATTCATCAAATTATTCCAAATTAATAGGTGTGCTACACAAGTTAATATCAAGCTGGTGTACAAGGTTTACATTACTCACCGTTATACAGATAGGTAAGGCAGTGTAACATGATAAATGATCCGAGTATCTTATGTTACTAAACTTAATGTGGGGGTTTCATAAGACCACGGCGCTCTGCTCCTGACAACTCGGGAGGATTATAAAATCCATGATGTAGCACTACCATGTATTTGTTATCCCTACTGGAAATTTCCTCTTTATTTATCATATTTATCACAGAATACACAATGTTTTCTTCATTACTGTTTTCATGTTTCATTTAGATACAACGTGACGTGAGCTATTCCCCATTTTCGTTTATGGTCAATTATCGCTCAAGCTGCAAAATTTCGTAAATATCGCTCAAGCGGCTATTAGGCGTATACTTCAAAACCTCAGTAATATTTAAACTCAAAACGTATCCACGAAAATGAAGATCGTCATATAATTTCGTCAGTGAATGATGAAAACAATTTAGAACACAAGCTATAAGGAGTTAACAAACTACTTCACTGCTGCGTGGCTGCAAATACATTGGTAGCGCTATTGTCATTATAGCCCGGTAATTGCGTTGCAGTCAGCTTTCACGCGTTTCCTTGAATTCGATTTCTCAACTACACTTTCTCACATGACACTCATCCGATGAGTAGGTATATTAAGGCAGCTTTGTAGTTTGATTATATTAGCTGATGTAAACCATGGAAATCAACAGAGAAAAGTCACCCCCCGCCACCCCAATGTGTTATTTCGGGCCCTATTAGTCATACCCCAAGACACCTACGAGATAGACAGCCCCAATTTCGCTACAAAATTCGAAGATGGCCGAATTTGCAGAAAATAATTAACAATATATGAAATTATAAGGTTTGCCTTGCACTCGCATGCCCCTTCCTCTCGTGAATAATAATTATGTCAGCTGCTTCAATTTTCCGTTGGGACTTAATCACTAACCACCTTCCACGCACAAGCGATCACCCCTCTATCACTTTTATAACCTGACCTTCGCTACCCAGTGAGCCCGAAAATAGTTTTCTTGAGACATCCTATTTCTTCGAAGAAACATGCGACACTTCAGGCAGCTGTCGAAACGGTTGAGTCATCAGAGGGGGTATACCTGAGGAAACGAATGGAATCCGTGGAGTGGAAAAATATGGAGCAGTTGTTGTATTGTCATGTAATGAACATATATGTCAGTCATGAGATCATGACTGCACACAACTTGGGTGTTACTAACAACAGGATTTGGATGATGCAGCTCGGTTAAATGCCAGAGTTTTCACAGGTTCGCGGGTAGCTGTAAGAGGTGTCTTACATAATCAAGTTTCTCGATTGCAGTGTTCTGAAGGTAAAGCATGGACCATGATGAGCTGGTGCATTTCTTCAATCAATCCTTGAGTATAAACTACTAAATTGTCGACCATATCTCTTATAATAAGTCTGTGGACAATCAACCATTTCATCAGTTCAGCAGAAGCATTGTGCGTGGATGTGTGATTAAATATTTTCTCATTCTAGGAGAAACCAGGGCGAAATGTGTTCGGTAGTAAGCTAATACATAACGTGTTTCTCAAGATTGAATGGCTGCGAGTTGAAAGAGGACCGGAGATAATAAACCAAATCCACGGATAATATCCATAAGAAATCGCAGTTCCCAACGAGAATACATATGGCGATATCCACAAACTGACCGTAAAAGGAGGCCGTATTGATATCGCACGAATTCTTAGGATTTTTCTAAAATATAAAAAGCTCATTTTCGTACCTACCCGTGGAAACTGATATGAACTGATGCGATTTTCGGAAAAACAGTTATATAAGTCGATATTGATGGGATGGGGGTATCAAGACATTCGTCATCGTGTCCAGGCTACTTAGAAATCTCAGAGCGCTAATTTTATCTCAAAATTCCGCATAGTCCAGCCACAGCACAGGTAGAAAGATTGCGCCAGACGGTCATCTCTTGTGGGTTACAACGGCACAGAAAGCTTCAATTAAATCCGACATTGATAGAATATTTTTCTAATTTAAAAAAGTTGACGATACTACAAACAATACAATGGGAAAAAAAAAATTTCGGTCTTGCAGCATAGAAGGAGAAAATTTTCAATGAACCAGTTTGGGAATTTGAGAATTCAAGTTAATGGACATCTGCCACAGCACTCATTACGGCCTGACTGGGCACTTGTTGGAACCAGAGTCACAGTGCGAAAAAAATTATGTCAAAAATTCATTTTTGAAGGCTTTGAACAAAACAATTATGACTTTGATCATTCGATGGAGTTTGAACGTGTGAAACTACTCACAATCGATTCAGAAACAAAAAAAACGTGGTAAACGACACACCACATGCCTACTTAAGAAATCAATTTTTTGGGGATTTTAGACTGCAATTTCGTAATTTGGTATGCTGGGGGCGTCTAATCGGAATGGGACAAGCAATAAAAGCTGGGAGTTGCAATCGAATCAGCGCCCTAAAAAACAAGCCTTTGTAGCCAAAACCCTTCACGTTTTGATTTTTTGGACCAAAAATTTGTAAATGTTTACCACTGTGCACAGTGCGATCGGGTTGGTAACGAAATCATCATTAGTCTTGCGGAGACGGATTTTACTGCGCAAGAACGAATTTTTTATCGTGCGGAATGGCACACGCACGCACGCACGCACCGGATTTTGGAGGGGTTTCCGATTCACAGGGAGCATCTCCGACATTTTCGAACGAGCCAAATAGCCAAATTTTCCTAAAAAATTCGCAAGGAATCTATCTCGAAACCGCTACGAACTCGTGCGCAGGAACTGGTGCCAGGCGGCCGTGAAAAAACGAACTTGGAAGTTGCAATGGGACGATGCGATGGGGGAGCGAGGGGTGTTGTGATGATTCATAGAGATAATTACGCCTAAAGCACCGTCCAGTTATGAAATGGTCGAGCGGTGGCACACTTGTGCACGGCGCCTGGCGGAACCGCAACTCATATTGCCGCTGGGATGAACTACAGGGCCTCACGACCTCAGGTTATCGACCACGAGTTAAAACGCTACTAATTTCCCTGCTTTCCACAAACTAATATCACCTGTATGCTGGTATACATAGGACAGGCAGTTAGGGAGAATCTGCATCTTAATTTCAAATACTCATTCAACAGTAAACAATGAAGAATTTCGACAGAGATTGTTTCACCGTACCACAAACTGGAAGACAGGAAACTTCTGGGGATATAATGGACTCATGGACGTTCTAATTTGAGCGCAATAGGATGCGTAGTTGAGGGTGCGTAAAAAGCGCTCCCCGCTTACCACACACATATCCCTCTCTCAAATTAGAACTATCTAACAATAAGCCAAAAAGCTATTTTCAACTAACTTGTGTATGTAGGGTGGGCGAATAAAAGATAATACGGAAAACGGAAAATGTGTCACTTGGTCACTGGACATGTAACTGCAAAGTCAAATCCTGAACCACAGCTAATCAAATCGAAACCACAAAAATGGTTCGGGATTATGCCGAAAGACATTTACTAATTATTGTGAACGTTTTTTTATGTTTTTACACATTGAAGTTCCGTCTCTTGGTCAAAATTCAAAACCTTTGCGTATAAGGTTATCCTCTTTTGAAAAAGATACAGCTTACTTACTAGAGAACAGTAGGATGGACAATGACCGCAACATACCTGAAACAACAGAGGAAAAATGTGAAAAATATTTAAAGACAAACAAATAATAATAAACTAGGTACATCGTAGATTCCAAATCGATTTATTTGAAGATTTTTTCAACCAATGAATGATGATTTTGGAATAAGAATCAAATTAATATAAAGTACTAGCTGTGTACCCGCGCTTCGCAACGGTAGAACAGACACCCCCTTTAGGACAGGTACCACTTGAATGTACTCGTCGAGCTGAATCCAGAATCAAATTACAATCGGATTTACGTCCAACCGTTCAAAGTTATTATAAGCATAAACGCCCTCATAGAAGTGATTATAACACGTTTTTTAGTAGTATTTCATTCATAGCGTTTCAACGGATGGACAGATTCAAATGCGGATTTTTCATAAACCTTCCCAGATAAATTCTGCGTCAAATGGTACCAGCCGCAACTTTCTACGTTCAGCCGTTCTCAATTGATGCCGAGACAAACAAACAAACAGACAAACAGACACTGTTTTATTATATGTATAGATTTATGTATTGGCGTAGAGTGCATCACAATAAAACGTACCTATACTGAAACCGTCTCTCTACTCGACGTACGAGTAGAATTCAACTAGGTACCTACTCTTGATCACCAACTTTTCATTCAGCATACCTACGTCGATATGCAGACCCATAACGCATACTTATGCCGTTTTCCCACGCCCTCTTCAATAAAACCACCAGGCAAATTCTCAAAATTCCGATGATTCATATCGGACCGTCTGGATAGGTATTTCATCACGATTATTACGGAAGTTCGTCCTACAGCTTCTCTTATCAGAACCTCCTCTTAGCCCAATGCTTACGTTTCTAATTAATATCTAGTGACTTCAACGACTGCCTTACAGATATTAACCAAGTTAATTTCATATTGGAACATTTTGATAGCACCTGAATATGTTACCCCTCATGTTTGTTGCCCCTCACCAATGCTACCTGAAGGTTTGCAGGTCTACTGCCCCTAAAATTGTCTACCAGTTTAATTTGAATCGGAATATCTACGTAACTAGTTGAAGTTTCCCCACTAAACTGCCCATACCAAACCCTGAAATTATCCTTGGTCTGATTTTTGAAATTCAGATGGTCGTGATTCATTGTGGCGTAAATACTCTTGATAAGCGAACTAACATGACAGTCTATCGACAGAAGAGAGGAATTTTGAGAGTAGTCCCACAAGGAGCGGGAGAAAACACGGATAAGATAACGGAGAAGAAACATGCAATTTCTTGATGGACGGTTAGATGAAATTACGATTTTATTTGCATTTACAGAGAAAACCACGCAGAAACCAATAATTTCCAAAGTGCGTTTCTCATAGGTCCATCCATTACAGTGAGATACCTATGAGAAGTCACAAAATTCTGAATCGGAAATACGGGATAGAACAGGAGCAATCCGTTGGAGAGAATGCAGAGCCCAATACGAAACCATACGACAAAAGTGGATAATGAGTGTTTAGGCAGACTGAACCAGAAATAGACAAATCCACTGGTTATTGGATCGAAATGAAAGGAAATTACGCCCATCGGCTTTGAATTTGGTGGCGGTCGCGAATGATGGAAGGGAATCGACTAGTGCGAAAGATTAGCACACAATGTAACAAACCGATCGCGTTCGAGTGAGTTGAAACGGTGATTTGGCGGTGATTTAAATAATGCAATCGGCCGGTAGATTTCCAGCCTTTCCGAACTCACCCTGAATCCAACTGTCGGGCTAATTCGGCTCGGATTCTAATGAGTCGGCGAGAGGTTGTAACACCATTATCAGTAAGTGTTACTAAGTCACTGTTGATCGTAATTCTACTTTTAAATAACTACGCCGCTCACTGCTGTGGATGCTCGTACATAAATTTGCCCTGAAGGTGATTCAGTAATAGATACGTTGTCACTCGAATTTAACCGCCTTTGAAAGCTACCTAACCGAGCAGTAAGTCAGTTATAAAAACGCTGCAAATCCCTGCACAACGGTTTATTATTTTGTAAAAAATACCCTTCTGTTACAGATCACAGCTCTCCGTGTAGATAACACTTTATATCATATAATATGTACTATTCTATACATATTATGTAGATCGCAGAACCTCCGTAGGTTAGTACCTAACCCCGTGCTCGTTACTAGGTGCCTACCTAAATCACGAGTGAAATTGTTGATGTGGAGTGAAAAAAGTTGCAAACGTACCTACCAACAAACTCCAGCCCCTTCTACGTAGATGGTATAATGAACCGTTGTGTAATAATTTACCATTGTGTAATAATTTACCCATCAATAATACTTCAACGTTTGTTCAAGTTTCAGTAAGTACCTATCAACAAACTCCAAAAGAGCCATCATTTTTCAAATGAAATAATATCACAGAACAACCAACTCGACTTCATACTCTGTGAACATAATCAGGTGCTCCCTAGCAATGATGTTATCTCGGGCCAATTCCCGATTGTTAGCGCGTCCCTGGTGATGACATTTGGTTAAATGTATAAATTCACCCTGCTGTTGAAATACTCGTTACTATGTACCTACGTAAATCACGAGTTAAAAATGTTGCTAAAATAATTCTGTCCATGACAAACAATAACTAAAACGGCAAAAAGAAACGCAAATAATGAAGTTCTGAAGGAAAATATTGTTGGTGTGGAGTGGAATAGATGCCCCTTCTGCGAAGATCACTGTTTTCTGTGGTCAGTACCTACCTTCGTGGTCAAGTATAATGAACCGTTGTGTAATAACTTGCCCATCAATAATACTCCAACGGTTGTTCAAGTTGCAAAAGTACCTATCACCAAATCCCGCCCCTTCTTGGTAGATGAACCGTTGTGTAATAATTTACCGTTGTGTAATAATTTACCATTGTGTAATAATTTGCCGTTGTGTAATAATTTACCCATCAATAATACTTCAACGTTTGTTCAAGTTTCACAAGTACCTACCAACAAAATCCAATAGTCCATCACTTATCAAATGAAATAATATCGCAGAACAACCAACTCGACTTCATACAGCCATCCTTGATTATAATGAAGTGCTCCCTAGTTATGATATCCGGGCCAGATTTATACCGTTTGATTCACGATCGTGTTGACGAAGCTTTTTCGTGCACACGAACGGCGGGACATACAATGCACCGGGTGGTCTCAAAAAATGGTTTAGCTCAAGGCAAATTTAATAACTTTAAAAAAAAACCATACCCTTCTATCGAAATTTTTCGAGCTACGGCGTTCTGAAAATTTCAACCCCTATTTTGAACCCCTTAGACATGACTGACAGTAACGCCGAGCTTCGAGGACCAACTAGACCCCGAACGGAACCTATAAAGGGCTCCACACACCAACGCGAAAAAAATCGCGACGAGAAATTCGCGGCGGAAAAATTCGCGGCGGATAAAATCGCGTCCGCGAATTCGCCTGGGTCTTCACACCAGCGCGAAAGACTGGCGGTCGCGAAAGTTAACTTTTGCATCAGTATCAGTCCCAGTGATGTCTTCGTCCGACGAGGAAGAGTGCCTTCTCCTTGCACTATTAGAAGAGGAAGAATTAAACAGGTAAGTTTTAACCAACATATCACAATATAACACTATTTTATACATTCTTAGTATAAACATTCTAAGTAGGAGCGCCTCCGTCGACATACTTAATTACAAGAAATAAGACGCAAGAATGGGAAATCTGGCACAAACAACAGCAGGACACCGGACAGTAGAGGTGGGTAGTGAGTGAGTGACCTTGTCTCTCAAGTGAACTTGTCCGCCACTGTCAAGTGGCGGACAGTTGACTGAGGTTAGGCGCGAAATCAAAGCGGAGGGCGGAAAAAACCGTTGCCCGGCCGCGCGAAAAAACCGCGTTGGTGTGGGCACCCAGTTCGACGCCTCTGCTTTTGGTTGACGCGGATTTTCCGCCGCGAATTTTTCCGCCGCGAATTTTTCCGCCGCGAATTTCGCGTCGCGATTTTTTTTCGCATTGGTGTGTGGAGCCCTTAAACCGAATTTCATCAATTTTGTTTCATGGTAACTAAGAAAAGTGGCCCGTACGGCGTACGGCGGACAGACAGAAATATTTTTATTGCAGTTTTGGATTCTACATACCTTGAAACGTAAACCATCAAATTTTGAGGGGGGTTAGAATTTATTTTTTCATGCTCGATTCCAATGGTTCATTATTGAAAATAATAAACTAAAAACTGGTACTCCTGATTCTATCAACAAATCCAAAGAGACATAGCAGATAAATATAACCTGTTTTAATTCAGTGCTGTAGGTTTTTAGCCTACCGATCATTTCTATTTAGATAATATGCATCGTCATCTCTTGAATGACATACTTTCTAATGAGATAAACCCAGAGAAGAGACCTGTATCTATTTACACTATTTATTAAATGCATTACAGAACGGACTTATACTCCCTCTTTTTATTTACCTATGTATTGAAATTCACAATCGAGTTGCGGAATAATTATTGAGTTCGATGACTATTCCATACCTGCCTACCGTTCTCAGACAATAATTTGTGGCAGTCACGGTCGAACGTGCCCAGATTGAGATGCGAAATAGGAGAATCCACGAGGTCGTGTTGAGAAAGACGGTTGTAATTGTTTAATAGACCGTGAAGTGAAGCCGATCTGATTATTATAGAAGTTGTCGGTCCGGCGACAGAAATCCGTGCGTCCGTGAAAACAGTTATCGATCAATCTGAAGGTGTTACAGTTGAGTTCTTGAGTTGAATCCAACTAAAACCACGAAGGTGACCATAGGTTTCATCAAGAACCCGTACAGGTCAAATCATGTCCAACAGCCAGAATTTCATTAGAGAAAAAAACAGCAAATTATTACAGAACCGTTTATTATATTCCTGTATAGATGCTGCGTTTTCTGTGGTCAACACCTACCCTCGTCCTTCCCCCAGGAAAGCCCTAAATGGAGTAAATGCCACCAATGATCCGAGCGTTTTGAAATTCATAGGTTACCATCCAGAAGCTAAATCCTAACTACCCACCGAATTAAAGCCGCGAGAATTGAACTGAAATAGTAACGGATGGAGACACCGAACAAATTTGTTAAAGTTGCATAAGTATTATTTAGTATTTAGTATTTAGTGTACAAGTGTTGTTATTATTTTCAATTGACAATAATATCCTAGATTTAAACATGGAATGAATTATGAAACAATATAATTGAACAAGAGATACCTAAGGTGTCTATCTCGTATCATGGGTTGATAGAGTGAATTTTTTTAATCAAATTTCGACACCGCACGAAGTACTCGTCGGTGGGTAGCTAGATTTTGCAATGAACTCATAACAAAATTAAATTACCATTAAGCATTTGAAGCGATTTAATTACTTAGCATGAATATGCATCAGCACTACCTCACGCTTATCCTAGCGCGAATGAATATCTACCTCGATATGAAAATATTAACGTTGTCGGATATAGTATAACATTGTGACAGTAGTTTCATTCTCTTCATTGGGACAACGCCCTGTTTCAAAAGTGGGAAAAACACGCTTCAGTAGACATTAAAACATGATATGACTGGAATGATAATAAAAATCATTACATTAACCACTAAACTCGAATTTAGGCTTATGTTAAGGGTACCTTCACATAATTATTTACACTTCATTGTACATACTCATAGTTATTGCGGTAACAAACCTTTGCCCGCGAGTTTATAGCTGCGCTGAAGATGTTACTAGGACACGCACTATAAAAATCAACATGAAACCGTCTCTTTTACTAAGCAGTAGAGGTGCTTCAATTTTTATCCCAGCAGCCTTTAGTGGTTTGAAATTACGACTGTCATTAGCTGAAGAATAAACGATGTTTTATCGCTTGCTGGGGGAAAAGGTCTCTAGGGCTCTCTATTCCCTTCAGGGCGATGTTTTCGTGCTGCAAGGGTATAATCAAATTGGGAATATTTAGAACAAAAAAAAAAAAACTGAACGAAACCAAAACGCGTCGACTTTTTCCACATCAGCTTATTGTTGCATGCATGAACCCCAACGTTTAGACCACCGACGAAATAAAATATGCTCACTCGTACCCATATAATTAATCAAAACCAAATTCTTCGTGCCCACATGCGGAGGGGTACTTACAGCGAAACTGCCTTACTGTGGGGGAGAGAGTTAACATGGAGGAAGTTATTCGAATGTACCTTTAGGACACAGTTAATCCAGCTGGTATTCCCTGAATACTATGAATAAATTGACGAATATTACGGCAGGTTGACGTTGTGGACATAATTACTGCAACCAAACGTACATCGAACCACCGTGAATCGAATCAGTGATGATATGCGTCAGCCTACGTGAGTGTGATGATGAAATACGTCAGCCTACCCATCGAATATGATCATTAGATCAAATATATACATTCGGAATTCAACTCAACCCCATTCGGCACAATCAAAATCATGAGTTATAGATAAGCACCTTACCTAACTAATATTGGCTACTTACTTAGAAGTCCTAGCCACTAAATACGTCACTAATTTATTGTGTTGTAAATTAGTTGGGATAATATTATTATTGATACAGATAAGCAACGAAGGTCTTATATATTTTATAACTGGATGGGCGAGGTATAGAGGAAGTCTTCAGTAACGTAGGCCCAAAAAGTTATAATAAAATTACGTACAAAAAATAGTAGTGATTTCTTTGGTGCGGACAGAGGCAACAAATATTCAATACTGATAGTAACATACTCGTGATCAACACCCCACACCATCCTCAGTGCTGAGGTCTCTGTTACATTAGGCGATAAAATCAGCTGGGAAGGGTGCAATCTCAATTAAGCCCTCAGTAGTTGTAAATGGGCTCTCAACAAAATTGAAAACCCCCACCATAAATCATGATAATCATCTTCCCGAGAACGAAGGACAAGAGGGACGCTTCATCTCAGTTTCAGGGAGAATGGGCGTTAGCTGAGCATTCTCTGTGGAAGGGAGAAGTCTGTAATAACAGAACGTCAGGACATTTAGGGTGGGAAGTCATTTCTTTTAGGGTCAATACTGTCTTGTCGGAGGGAGCATTATCAAGATACTTAGAGCGGATGATGGGCCCTTGGGGTTCCACTGCGACGTTGAGGGGGTTCCTATGGCAGCCCCTGCGGCTGTAAACGTCGTTCTGATGATATGGGCCGCTCCAGATGGCCAACAAATGGGTTCAATTTTTGTAGGGTGAAAAACATTAGAGACCCGTTGTTGGTAATTGAAGAACACTTGAGCGTTTCGAGGGACTGTGAAGTTTCGGACTTGAACGAACGCAAGAAACACGAAAAGTAAAATCGTCCATTGAATCGTGGGGCACGTGCTACAGATGCATAGAATACCTTAGAAAGGGATTTGTGTATAGATCAACCTACGCTTGTCAGTTGTCTGTCACTTGTCTCCTGTCACTGTCAACTGTTTCCTGTGTTCCAGAATTCACTGTTTATTCCACAGGAAGGAGGCTGCCCTTATGACTGTTACTTGGCGCCCTGTATAACACAATCATATTAAGGTAATTTTCGCAGTACCTGCATCTTCTAGCATTTAACAAACAATCGATTGCTGCGCAGCTCATGTTCAGCTACAGGTTAGTAATTTACTTGAACACTTTATAGCTTTCCAACCTACACAGGTGGCATTTCAAGTACTGGGATTTAACAGATTTGGGATTTTTAAAAAAAAGAAGAAAAAAAAGCGAATAGCCCGCGTTGCACCTTTTGGAGCTTTCCGAACAAATGTGGTTCCGTGTCTCGGTCTGAATCCGAAAATCCCAATACAAAGGGATGGACGTAATGAGCTCTATTATTGAGATTAAGTGTGAATTGGGCTCTAGATGGTCCCATGTGAATTTCATTAAGATATTAGTTGGTGTCAACCATGCTTTCTGCGCAGCCACTGATTTGTTTTTGTGGATGTCATTCAACATCAGATATGCAGTTTGTCTCATGATGTGGTTACGCTATGCGCCACTTCTTGGGAGTGTTCTATTTCCTACATTATGTACTCGTATTGTTCAGTTCATTTTCTTTATTCAGATTGTGACGGTATATGGAAATCCCGTCCAATTTTATATTGGTTCCGGGCACTTTCCCGATCTCTTTGACACGCCGCTGATGGGGCGGTCGATTCGCGAAAACGAATCCTCAACTCCTGGAAGCGTTGCATAATAATCGAACCAGTGTCTCTCCAACGGCAGCTGTCATGCTGCTGCCTCCCTACCTTTTTGGAGTGGAGAGAGGGAAACTACGCTGTATGAGCGGCTAGTTATACCTCCTCATTCATGACAAGATTCAATCATAGTATGAATGCCCATGTTTCGTCACCGGGGTTTCATACACTGGTGGAAACTTTCCCGAAAAATTACGGTACTCACGCTTAACTAAATAGACACATTCTACTAAATCAACATCGCAGAAGCAGCAATGCAAAGGTAATTGAAGAGAGGAGAGAGACGCCTCATTTATAGTTGGCGAGAGTGAGATTGCTCGACAGAAACTTTGAAGAGCAACGCGGAAAGAGCATAGCTTAGTCCCTTTGATCGAGAACGCTTCATTAAATTCAATAGCCCTCAAACCTCTCGTCTCCTGAAAATGATCCTTCAGTCCTCCATGTTCGTTCCTACTGTATAGCTTTCCTAGCTTCCTGCTTCTCTCTCCAGTGGCTAATAGTGATAGTAATAGGTAGTGGTGACAGACACTACGATGGCATTAAAGGAATCTGCCAGACCTCCACATTTTTGTCGTTTCTTGGAAGTAGCCAACGAAGAACCATTGAAGCTCATCTACTGAAGAAGGGCCGATCAATATGATCGACAACTAGGCAAACATGCTCCAATTCTTCGTTTGTCTGTACTTTGTGAGTATATAATTGAAACACACATTTCAACTTTTCGTTAGGTACGCTTCTTGTTACTGAACAGTTTTAGTTACCCGATGAAATCATTTTATTCGTGGCAAACTGAGGTTACTCCCGTGTATTTCATCATCAATAACACGGTATGTTCACTTTTCAACGATACGAGTACACAGGTACCTACTTCACGGTTAAGCCAAAACACGGATGGAAATGTTGCCCTAAATGCCCACACTGCAGGCGAGATGGGAAAGACTCCACTATATGAGGTTACAAATTTTTTCGCAATGATTCTGGATAAACGTCGAATTACTCAATAGGTGACAGGCCGACTTCAAGTGTTACTTGATTTTGGTTTTTATTTTCAATAATGAACCTTTGGAATCGAGCATGAAAAAATAAGATGAAAAAAGTTTAGCACCCCCTCATTTCAAGGTACTTACAATCCGAAAATGGAATTAAAAAATTCCAGCGTTACTCAAATGAGAATGTTGTAGCACCCCAAATAAGAGCTTCCCTATTCTGGTTCAACCTAATTTCTACTGAGTTAGATCATTGTGGTAATACAACAGACCTAATTAATTATGCTGATGCTTATGAACAGGAGGAGCACTTCCACGTTCATATTTATGAGGTTATGTTGGCAGATAACCACTCTGTCGCTGTGTGCATATATACTGTACTAGCCTGACCGCTCGCTTCGCTCGCTATCCGAGATTCGCTGTACGCAGTATCGTGGAACCAACAAACGACGGAAAAATCCCATAGCCTACCGGGTATTTGTGCCCAATTTTATCAAAATCCGTCAAGCCATTCAGGAGTTGACCATGGTCGACCATATTTCCGCTATGGTCAGGGAATTAAAAATGCGCCTACATTCAACTTGGGAGGCTACCGGATATTGCTGCCAAATTTGGTCGATATCCGTTGAGCAATTCGGGATTCGACCATGGTCGACCATAGTTCCGCTATGGTCAGGGAATTAAAAATGCGACGTTGCACAACTTGGGAGCCTACTGGATATTCCTGCCAAATTTGGTCGATATCCGTTGAGCAATTCGGGATTCGACCATGGTCGACCATAGTTCCGCTATGGTCAGGGAATTAAAAATTGACGTTGCACAACTTGGGAGCCTACTGGATATTCGTGCCGAATTTGGTCGATATCCGTTGAGCAATTCGGGATTCGACCGTGGAGGGGCCCATGGATGCGCTATGGTCGACCGCGGGGGTAGTCCGAAGGGTCGATCGTAGATGAAATTTCACGTAGATTACGAATACGCGATAAAAAATAGGGGTTACCATTTCAATTAACGAAGTTGACCATGGTCGACCATAGTTCCGCTATGGTGAGGGAATTAAAAATGCGACGTTGCACAACTTGGGAGCCTACTGGATATTCGTGCCAAATTTGGTCGATATCCGTTGAGCAATTCGGGATTCGACCATGGTCGACCATAGTTCCGCTATGGTCAGGGAATTAAAAATGCGACGTTGCACAACTTGGGAGCCTACTGGATATTCGTGCCGAATTTGGTCGATATCCGTTGAGCAATTCGGGATTCGACCATGGAGGGGCCCATGGATGCGCTATGGTCGACCGCGGGGGTAGTCCGAAGGGTCGATCGTAGATAGAATTTCACGTAGATTACGAATACGCGATACAAAATAGGGGTTACCATTTCAATTAACGAAGTTGACCATGGTCGACCATAGTTCCGCTATGGTGAGGGAATTAAAAATGCGACGTTGCACAAGTTGGGAGCCTACCGGATATTCGAGCCAAATTTGGTCGATATCCGTCGAGCCGTTTGGCCGTGCATAGAAAGACACACAGACAGACAGAGATCCGTTTTTATAATATAGTAGGGATTTACATGGGTACACTATAATGCTTTACACACACTACACGCTGCACACCATAATACTTTATTTACATGGGTATTTGAATTAGGTGTAGATTTGTTTATAATTTGTTTATATTACAGTAGAAGGAGAAGAAATGTTTGATAAATATTTGAATAAATTATACAATTTATGTGCATTCATAGACTTACATTTGAGAAATATGAAATACATAATAGAATACATGGAAGGCCGGACGTGCCGTCCGTCTGCCGAGTGGTTTGAGCCTACCTTTATTGGACTGTGGTTAATTGAGAAAATGTAATTTTTATGTACATCCAAACTATTCCCAATTGAATTCTGCCACGAGCATCGCACTGTATTTCCACGAATAATACCCATACCGCGCGACTCTCAGCCAGCATCTGCTGTCGTTTAACAGCGCTACTATATGTGCCATCGGCAGATCTCGGGTCCAGGAAAGGCAGCCAAAACTCCGCCTGCACAGGGCACACACCAAGGAGGTGGACCATGTCCTCGTTGGCTCCAATATTGCAGAGGGAGCAGATTCGGCGCGGGCTATCTGTTCGTCCAGAGATTCCGTTATTAAGAGCAAGGAGAGCTCCCCTGAACCTCAGTACCCAGCGCCGTACACGTAAAGGATTGTCCAGGGCTTCTCTCCGCAAATCTGGCCTGGCGTCATAAACGAGCTCAGGGCCTACGGGATTTCTTGATCCAGCATATCCTCAATCCATGACCTCCGAACCGCCTCCACCAGTGCTTCCAGCTTCTGCCACCACGAACCCAGCTCCACCAAGACCTCTCCAAAAGTACAGTCATGGCGTCTAGCTAGCTCTGAGTGTTGGAAACCAGGAAACTTTTCTATTTACAGCTTCAAGGGCCTCTTTACATGGGAAGCGGTGTTCTGCATCTTTAGGGATTCAATACTAATCTGCAGTCTTGTTCATAAAATGTTTACATTTAAATTTACCTACTTTGTTTTTATTTTTCGAGCTAGCCCTGCGCATGATTATCCCCTTCCCCCGTCCCACAATGTTTGGCTGACATGTAGTGAGGATATTGAGCATGTTCTTCTGAAATATTCTTCTGTAAGTAAGTATACGGTTTCGGGGGTATATTTTTATAAAACTCTGGCATAAATAGGGATGCCACAAGAAGGGGTACGCCGTTTGTTGTTACCAACGACGCTCGAAATATACTAACTCAAGTCGGGTAGCTCCAGCAAGGAGGAAATTGTTAAGGTCGGGCAGCGCATCCTATGCTCTAATAATCTCGGGAGAGGCCAGGGATATGCCCGCCCTCGTACTGAGTTATTACCGGATCCATGAAAGGACACAATACGGGATTAAACTGCCGCCCTCATCCTCTGAAACCCCTCTCGAGCTTGAATGGAATCGGTGTCACTCTCATGTGGGCTGTCTTTGAAACATGACGCAAACTTATAACCCCATATTTCACTGCTCAATAGTCAAAGTCAGCGACTCGCCAGGGTGCTTTGAAAGACCCGAAATAGCCGTTATTGAGCGGTTAAGAACCCTCATTCCGTAGGTAATCAGTGATTTATTCATCTATGTCGAAAAGGAATTAATAGAGGCTTATCAGTCCTTATCGAAAGATGCCAACCGTCAATCTGATTAGATGTTTTCCGGAATAACAAGGACAGTGGTTGTCAACCCAAAACCACCTCGCGCCCCGGAATGCCAAGCTGTGGTTGTACACATCAACTTCGACGTCGAAAACTGATTCTACTTAAACCGAATCGCACATTATTACAGCCGGCTCTAAACTTATGACATATTTCATACTGAACAAAAAAAATGAAAATATGGCTCACAGGTTTCGGAGACGCATGAGCAACCTCCACGCGGTGCCTCCTGGGAACGCTAATAGCTCACAACGCCGTGAAGTTAGCCCGTCCCGAAGGGAAATAACTGCGACTACCGTTCAGTTAGCTCATTTTCAAGGGGATCCCCGTGCAGCTGACTGATCACCGTTCTGACGAGTTACAGATATTTTGCTTAATCGAAATGTTATAAATCAATAACATCCACACTTCATGATCCAGTGCAGCTACCGAAAATCGGCCATTCTTGAATGGGTGCTTTTGAGATTTCTTTCAAAATGAAGTGATTCACAGACGAAACAGGCACCGAAATTGACTTTATCCCTTTCACATCTGATTGAAAACGAGTGGGTATTTTACAATTAGGGACTGGAATTTGCATATTTTGCATATGTGTGTTTTTATCGAAAATCGGCCATTCTTGAATGGGTGCTTTTGAGATTTCTTTCAAAATGAAGTGATTCACAGACGAAACAGGCACCGAAATTGACTTTATCCCTTTCACATCTGATTGAAAACGAGTGGGTATTTTACAATTAGGGACTGGAATTTGCATATTTTGCATATGTGTGTTTTTATCGTGTATATCGTTCTACATATCCGTTTTGAGGGTATCTGAAGCGTTTAGCGTGTGTTAAATTGAAATCAAAATTGAATATTTTGTTCGATTTCAGAGATTTTTGCATATTTTGTGCATATTTCTCCTTTTTTTAAACCGAAATTGGGGAATTTCCCTATTTTTCTACATTCCAATCGCCAAATCCTCCAAGATATGTGTTTCTGAAAAGGCGTCACGGATATTCTTAGGCCATTCACCGTTTAATCCGTGTACCTGGTATAGCTTAAGGCGCGCTCTCACCATTTATCCGTGAATGTGATTGCCTTTCACTTTCGGGCTATAAGTACGTCACAATTGACAATTTGGAAAAATCAGTTGTGATCCAGTGCTATTATAATTGTGATAGCGAGTGACTTTTTTTGTACAAATTTTGGATGAATCAAATAATTTTAAATAAAAATTTTTTTATATAAATTAAATAATAAATAGTCTGTAAATATTGTATAGTGTAGAAAAAAAGGTGTGTACATTTTCATTCCATTTTCTTCCTTGATCCTTTTCTATAATTTTTTAAGGACGCGATAATAACTGGAACATAATGTATAGAATACCTGTACGTACTACCTGTACGTCTCACAGCAAAATTTAGTTCATTTTAGAAATATTTAAAAAAAATTTAAACGTAATTTTGCTTGGGTGCATATTTTGGCCAAATTTTGTGCATATAATTCCAGTCCCTATTTATAATAAAAAACGACTGCACGTACTTGAGCTGATCACAAGTCCAAAGTAAGATAATTATATCAAATGAATTTTCAAAGCCTTCTTTTCCGTTTTGCAGACTGTAATACTGTCGAGCCTGGTTTTCGCGCGTTCAGCTTCTGTAAATTAGCTGAGAGCTCGAGCGCTGCATTAGGTAACATTTAGTGGTCTGGAGATAAGATTTCTTCATTAACATCCACCCTTGAACGGCTGGACCGTGAAATTGTGGCTAGCTTAGTGGGTAACACCCAAGGATTTCCTAGTTTCTTTGACACAATCGTTGGAGTTGACGGAAACCAACCAGATCCAGAGCATCTGATTCGAGATATGAAATTGTGTGATGAATGATGGTTTGCCATCAAGTTTGAGATACACAGATAATACAGTTGTGTCAGCAGTATACTGAGCGTTTTTTGCGGATCAGGAGTTCAACGCGTTCTTATACAAACTACAGAGGCAATTTAAATTTAAAAAAAAAAATCCAGTCATACAGCATGGCTATAAGAGCGAATTTTCAAAGAAATATTAGTGCTACTGTGTAAAATTATATCATATTTTCGTAGTTTTAGCCACTTTTACCGATTAAGAAGTGAAATTTGACCCACTCTTTTTTGTGAAAAAGATTAGATCATCGAAATAGTCCCTCAGTCGTGAATCATCATTCCACATGTCAGGTGATTTAATATTGATTTTAGCACTTTATACCAATTTTGACCCCCAAAAATCCAAAGTTGACCCCTACTCTGTACGCTAAACAACTGAAATGGTATTTTTCTGCCTTTACTGACCCTTCCATATCACTTTCAGTAATTTTATATCAATTCCTTGCGATTTTAGTCATTTTTACCGATTATTGACCCCTGAAAAAAATTTACCCCCTTGGAATTTTTGAAATTGCTGATCTTCGAACTCATCCTTCTGTTTGACAATAAAAAAAACCTTTTGGCAACATTTGGAACTGTTATCATGCACCAAAGTCAGATGTCGTCTGGTGATTGACATTCCCACGTAACTGCAACATGCATTTTGACGGACATTACTGTGTACATTACTGCAATTTCTAGCCCTATTCCTCTGAAATTCTCAAGATTCACTTTGAAATTATGTTATTCAGTGAATGGCTTCGATATCTGCAAAAAGCGTTTCAGGCGTCGGTACCGCACCGACAAATAGCGTTTTAAACGTATACGTACCGTACCTACAAATAACCAATTCGTTTTGGTTTATTATTCTGTGAATAATACACCTATGTATTCGCTCAACAAAAAATTTTTATAACACCCCCTCAAAATTTTTTCTTTTACGTTTCAAGGTGCCTAGCTTCCAAAAAGCTGCAAAGTCCTTGTCACATGGGTTTACCTACAGAAACGTTGGCTGTTTATTTATTGTTTCATTCATATATAAAATAATGAAATAGCTATTTCTGGTGGTTTCCACCAATTTTGGCCCCCAAAACACGAATTAGGAAGGTACGCTCCTTTTTTTTTTTTAATTATCTTTGATCATCGATAGTACCATTTAATCGTCTTGATCCAACTGTTGATACTTTTTCTAGTGTTATTCTACAAATTGTTGGTGATTTCAGACGGTTTCCCAGGTTTTTGACTCATAAAAAATCAATTTCGGGAGCTGAACCTTTGGTAGAACTCAATTTTCCACTCTTTGGCCAAAATCGACTTCATATTCGGTCTTCTCGTCCCCAAAAACATCAAAAACGATACCTCAAAAGCTCATTTTACTAACATGTTACTAAAACACAAAAAGTACCTATTTTTATACACATTTTCACTCATAACACCCCTGGGTATATTCGGATCGGGCTGCAAAGTTTCGGGACACAACTAGGGCCCAAATGGAGCATGTGTGCGAAAGAACGAACTTTTTAGACCGAAAATGAGGCCGGTACACGTGATACGGCGGACGGCGTACTGCGGACGGACATTGCATTTTGGTTTATTATTCTGTGAATAATACACCTATGTATTCGCTCAGCTAAAAATTTTTATAACACCCCCTCAAAATTTTTTCTTTTCCGTTTCAAGGTACGTAGGTTCCAAAAATGCAATGTCCGTCCGCCGTACGCCGTCCGCCGTATCACGTGTACAGCCTTCATTTTCGGGCTAAAAAATTCGTTCTTTCGCACACATGCTCCATTTGGGCCCTAGTTCTGTCCCGAAACTTTTCAGCCCGATCGGAATATACCCAGGGGTGTTATGAGTGAAAATGTGTATAAAAATAGGTACTTTTTGTGTTTTAGTAACATGTTGGTAACATGAGCTTTTGAGGTATCGTTTTTCATGTTTTTGGGGACGAGAAGACCGAATATGAAGTCGATTTTGACCGAAGAGTGGAAAATTGAGGTTGTATCAGATGTTCAGCTCCCAAAATTGATTTTTTATGAGTCAAAAACCTGGGAAACCGTCTGAAATCACCATCAATTTGTAGAATAACACAAGAAAAAGTGTCAACGCGTGGATCAAGAAGATTAAATGGTACTATCAATGATCAAAGATACTTTAAAAAAAAAAACGCTGCAAAGTCCTTGTCACATGGGTTTATTATTCTATTGGAGTTCTAGAGATTTTTGTTGGCTGTTAAATGTATTGTTTCTTTCATGTGGATTGATTGAAATAGCTATTTCTGATGATTTCCACCAATTTTGGCCTCCAAAACATGAAATAGGTACGCTTTTTTTTTCTTTTTTTTTTTAAGATCATCTTTGATCATTGGTAGTGGCATTTAATGGTCTTGATTCACCAGTTTACACTTTTTCCAATGTTACTGTACACATTGATGGTGATTTCAGACAGTTTTCCAGGTTTTTGACTCATAAAAAACCAATTTTGGGAGCAGAACCTTTGGTAAAAGCTCAATTTCTGCGTCTTTGGTCAAAATCGACTTCATATTCGGTCTTCTCGTCCTCAAAAACATGGAAAAAGATACCGCAAAAGCTCATGTTACTAACATGTTGTTAAAACGCAAAAAGCACCTATTTTTATACACATTTTCACTGATAACACCCCTGGGTATATTCCGATCGGGCTGAAAAGTTTCGGGACACAACTAGGGCCCAAATGGAGCATGTGTGCGAAAGAACGAATTTTTTAGACCGAAAATGAGGCCGGTACACGTGATACGGCGGACGGCGTACTGCGGACGGACATTGCATTTTTGGAATCTACGCACCTTGAAACGGAAAAGAAAAAATTTTGAGGGGGTGTTATAAAAATTTTTTGCTGAGCGAATACATAGGTGTATTATTCACAGAATAATAAACCAAAAGGAGCGTACCTACCTACTTCAAGTTTTGGAGGCCAAAATTGGTGGAAACCACCAGAAATAGCTATTTCAATGATTTGACATGAAAGAAACAATAAATAATCAGCCAACATTTGAGTAGGTATGTCCAGTAGAATAATAAACCCATGTGACAAGGACTTTGCAGCGTTTTTCTCTCATAACAACCTTGGATGTATTCCGATCGGGCTGCAAAGTTTCGGGAGACAACTAGGGCCCAAATGGAGCATGTGTGCGAAAGAACGAATTTTTTAGACCGAAAATGAGGCCGGTACACGTGATACGGCGGACGGCGTACTGCGGACGGACATTGCATTTTGGTTTATTATTCTGTGAATAATACACCTATGTATTCGCTCAGCAAAAAATTTTTATAACACCCCCTCAAAATTTTTTCTTTTCCGTTTCAAAGTGCGTAGATTCCAAAAATGCAATGTCCGCCCGCCGTACGCCGTCCGCCGTCCGCCGTATCACGTGTACAGGCTTCATTTTCGGTCTAAAAAAGTCGTTCTTTCGCACACATGCTCCATTTGGGCCCTAGTTGTGTCCCGAAACTTTTCAGCCCGATCGGAATATACCCAGGGGTGTTATGAGTTAGATTCCAAAAACGCTGCGAAGTCCTTGTCACATGGGTTTATTATTCTATTGGACATACCTACAGAAACTTTGGCTGTTCATTTATTGTTTCTTTCATATAAAATAATTGAAATAGCTATTTCTGGTGGTTTCCACCAATTTTGGCCCCCAAAACGCGAATTAGGTACGCTCCTTTTTTTTCAAATTATCTTTGATCATTGATAGTATCATTTAATTGTCTTGATCCACCTGTTGATACTTTTTCTAGTGTTATTCTACAAATTGATGGTGATTTCAGACGGTTTCACAGGTTTTTGGCTCATAAAAAATCAATTTTGGGAGCTGAACATCTGATACAACCTCAGTTTTCCACTCTTTGGTCAAAATCAACTTCATAATCGGTCTTCTCGTCCCCAAAAACATGAAAAACGATACCTCAAAAGCTCATTTTACTAACATGTTACTAAAACAAAAAAACGCTGCAAAGTCCTTGTCACATGGGTTTATTATTCTATTGGACATACCTCCAGAAACTTTGGTTGTTCATTTATTGTTTCTTTCATATAAAATAATTGAAATAGCTATTTCTGATGGTTTCCACCAATTTTGGCCCCCCAAAACACCAATTAGGTAGGTACGATCTTTTTTTTTTTTTTTCAAATTATCTTTGATCATTGGTAGTGCCATCATTTAATCGTCTTGATCCACGTGTTGACACTTTTTCTGGTGTTATTCTACAAATTGATGGTGATTTCGCAGGTATTTGACTCATAAAAAATCAATTTTGGGAGCTGAACATCTGGTACAACCTCAATTTTCCACTCCTTGGCCAAAATCGACTTCATATTCGATCTTCTCGTCCCCAAAAACATGGAAAACGATACCTCAAAAGCTCATGTTACCAAAATGTTGCTAAAACGCAAAAAGTACCTATTTTCACACACATTTTCACTCATAACACCCCTGGGTATATTCCGATCGGGCTGAAAAGTTTCGGGACACAACTAGGGCCCAAATGGAGCATCTGTGCGAAAGAACGAATTTTTTAGACCGAAAATGAAGCCTGTACACGTGATACGGCGTACGGCGGACGGCGTACGGCGGACGGCGTACGGCGGACGGACATTGCATTTTTGGAATCTACGCACCTTGAAACGGAAAAGAAAAAATTTTGAGGGGGTGTTATAAAATGTTTTTGCTGAGCGAATACATAGGTGTATTATTCACAGAATAATAAACCAAAATGCAATGTCCGTCCGCCGTCCGCCGTATCACGTGTACAGGCTTCATTTTCGGTCTAAAAAATTCGTTTCGCACACATGCTCCATTTGGGCCCTAGTTGTGTCCCGAATCTTTTCAGCTCGATCGGAATATACCCAGGGGTGTTAGGCGTGAAAATGTGTGTAAAAATAGGTACTTTTTGCGTTTTAGCAACATGTTAGTAACATGAGCTTCTGAGATATCATTTTCCATGTTTTGGGGGACGAGAAGACCGAATATTAAGTCGATTTTGGCCAAAGAGTGGAAAATTGAGTTCTACCAAATGTTCAGCTCCCAAAATTGATTTTTTATGAGTGAAAAACCTGGGAAATCGTATGAAATCACCATCAGTTTGTATAATAACACTGGAAAATGTCAACACGTGGATCAAGCCGATTAAATGGCACAATGATCGAAGATAGTTATTAAAAAAAAAAAAAAAGAAAGAAACGTAGGTACCTAATTTGTGTTTTAGGGGCGAAAATTAATGGAAACCATCAGAAATAGCTATTTCGATTATTACGCATAAAAGAAACAATAAATGAACAGCCAACATTTCTGTAGGTATGTCCAATAGAATAATAAACCCATGCGACAAGGACTTTGCAGCGTTTTTTTAATGACCTTTAGTGAGTTCACACTTAGGTGCATGATGACCAAACATGACTAAGGTGTAAGTAGGTATTATTTTTCTTCACTTATATAGGACCTCCCTCCTCATACGCTGTACAACATTACAATACGTCAAGATGCATCTGATCGTTTGTTTCGACGCAAGATGAGTCGCTCCGTTTATACTTTCCACTTGTAACTCAAGACGATTTCCACAACAAGTTTTGATTCTCATTTGCACCTGTGATCATCATTGCACTCTCATTGCACCTGAGTTCATCTGGAATGAGGAATCCACCTTGGGCTCATACGTTCACCATAACAACGAGCGAGATGCAAATGAAATGGAAATGGGGGAGCCATATGGTTTGCAAATTATAACCTAGACCTTGCTTTATTCTACCTTGCTTCCGGTAACCAGTGCACAGTAGCTGTCTGGTCGATTTTGTCGAGATAAGAGGTCAGCTATAACAATGATGATTTTCCACAGTAATTACGTGATATAGAGGGTTGCCAGTGAGTCAGTTTAGCGTGCAACACGGCTTTCTACTCAAGTAATTAGATTATTAAAGCCTATACCTACCAATGGGGTTGTAAAGTGGGCATCGGGATTCAAGGCCGAGCTATGTAATCCACGTTAGTTATATATTTATAAACGTTCCTTATGTACTACCTCCAGCCAAATGCACCCTTGGCCAACCTTTGAGCTCTCTTTAAAACATTTCATTTCATGGAAGACAGTTTGAAAAGGAGTTCCTTTCCTAGGAGTTCGAAAGTTTGGCCCAGTCAATCCTTCTTAGACATTGCAATGGGCCCAAAATATTCACATGAATTTTCTAAATTTTTCATACGCAAATCCGTTTCAGAGCATCGTGAATTCATCCCTAGATTTTAACAAATTTATATAGTAAGTATATATACGTCACTCCAGGCGATATCTGACCTTGGGTACACGATAAAAATGCCAAATTACGCCGAAATATTAGTAGATAGAGAGAGAGAGAGAGAGAGAGAGAGAGAGAGAGAGAGAGAGAGTGAGAGAGAGAGAGAGAGAGAGAGAGAGAGAGAGAGAGAGAGAAGAGAGAGAGAGAGAGAGAGAGAGAGAGAGAGAGGCGAGAGAGAGAGAGAGAGAATGAATGAATGAATGTTTATTTATCAATCTGTACATAAATAGGACCATCAGGTCCTCTCTTACTTTAGAGAGAGAGAGAGAGAGAGAGAAGAGAGAGAGAGAGAGAGAGAGAGAGAGAGAGAGAGAGAGAGAGAGAGAGAATACTTTTTAATCGAGAAAAATATCGTAAATAGGGAGAGCGGCGAGCCACATGCAAATAGATTTATATTACATTTTTTAGAAACGAACACAGATTTTCTTAATAATTGTAATATTAGGTACCTACCTATTTCTTGTTATAATTTGCTACTAATTTACTTATATTTACTTATCAGGAGCTTCACATACCCATATTATATAATTAGTTGAAAAAAGATATTATAGCACAAACATAATAGCATATCCATATATATAATACAAGTGGTTTTATTCATTTTTATTTTTTTTGTTCCCGGATTGATTTTTTACGCAGAAATATTTTCATTTAAACACTAGTAACATCTATATTTATGATTATATGGAAAAATACAGCATTCAACATGTCCATGAACAGCTTTGAAAAGGCAATGGGGGCACGTGAGATTATACCTATAGCGCTTTCGAACCCCAAGCTTCTTCGATTCATTCGTTTCTCAAAAAGCTCTTAGTCTGAGGCAATTGCTTATGTAGTAGAACATATCCCAACTATTGCTGGCATAATTGATGAGGTCTACGATATTGATTGTCAACAATCTGAACTGCATCATGGACGGGTGCCCTGCAGTCCTGTTCATCCTTTCCTCAAAGCTGAGCAGCTTCTGATCACTGTTGATACCCACACAGGAATGCTTAGATGACACGTCCCCATCTACCAAATATTAGTATTGCCAAACAAAAGGATCAGTTCGAAGATGAGCGGTTTTCAAAAATTCTAAGGGGTCAAATTTGTGATTTTAGGGGTCAAAAATCGGTTTAAAAAACGGGTAAAATCGCGAACAATTTATATGCAGTCGCTGGAAGTGGTATGGGTGGGTGAGCAAAGACAGAAAAGGACCACTTTAGTTGTTTTTCACGCAGAATAGGGGTCACATTTGGTTTTTTCGGGTCAAAAATTGGTATTTAGGGCTAAAATCAATATTAACTCATCTGACGTTGTGCGGAATGGTGATGCACGACGGAGGGACTATTTTGATGATAAAAATATTTTTCTCAAAAACTAGTGGGTCAAATTCGATTTTATAGGGATCAAAAATCGGCAAAAGCGGCTAAAATGACGAAAACATTTTAGTTTTACGAAAAGTGTGGTTTCTCGCTATTTACATATCATCTTTTTACACAACAACACGAATATTTCTTTGAAAATGCCATGTTGCATGACTGGAACTTTTATTTCATAAGGATTTATATCTAATTTTCCGATCGTTCTCCAGTGAATATTCAGCGTGTTAGTACGTGACTATTTGTGAACACGTTGGTTTGGTCCATTCGGACACTGAGCAAGATGAAAAGGTTGAATGTGGGAAAAGGTACGTTTAGTTTTATTCAAATTTTTCAAGGAAAGGGCTTCCCAAGAAGATGCGCCATAAAGGACATATATATAAAGGGCGATATAAAGGGCTAATAGCATAACACATCCTAAAACAGGTCATGAAATTTGGGACCTTTTGCTAGGTCATTGTCGTGAGTCCCCCCCGGAACTACTCCTAGCAGATTTAAGTTCTCACAAATATTTCATAAGCCAACTTTAGTTCTTACCAAATAAACCATACGAGTGGGGAACAAGCCGCAGGAGTCAGAGCACAACCTGGGTCCCCCACCATCCCCTACCAAATAGGGGATGTAGGGAGACGACTCCCAGTAACGTAAATACTCGCCTCCTTCGACTTTTCACTCATTCGACGCTTCCTCTAGCCGCTGGCTACTCTCTCTCTTCCTGCCCTGCTCTCTCTCCTAAAACCTAAAAGATCCTAGATGACGGTGGTGGTCAGCCCATAACCGCCTAGGCAAATTCTCCTAAAAGATTCCAGGTGACGGTGGTGATTCACTCATAACCGCCTGGACACAACCAAAAAGATCCTAGATGTCGGTGGTGATTCGCTCATAACCGCCTAGGCAAAAACCTCTCCAAAAAGATCTCAGATGTCGGTGGTGACTCGCTCATAACCGCCTGGGCAATTTCTCACACCACCGTGATGAATACACGCCAATTTTAAATTCACCACAGTCATGACCCTCGTTTGCCTGAGCGGGACGCCTCGCGCATTATTCCTATCCATTTCACGGCTTACTCAGCTAGAATTTCGGGCTTGTAACAGACATAAGGTGGTTTCCAGGTATGTTGAATCCGATTTCATGGTAACGAGTAAGTTAATTCCGACCCATACAACTTCCCCATTAGGAAAATCTACCAGCGATAGTTACGAAACCAATCCCTGGAAATTTCGATACTAAAAATATTTTTCTCAAAAAAAAGAGTGGGTCAAATTAGACTTTACAGGGATCAAAAATCGGCAAATGACGAAAACATTATAGTTTTACGAAAAGTGTGGTTTCTCGCTATTTATCATCTTTTTACACAACAACCCGAATATTTCTTTGAAAATGCCATGTTGCATGACTGGAACTTTTATTTCATAAGGATTTATATATAATTTTCCGATCGTTCTCCAGTGAATATTCGTGCTGTCATAGGAGCGTGTTAGTACGTGACTATTTGTGAATATTTGTGAAACATCGTTCGCCCGAAAGACTTGGCGACGTGCGGGGGATAACTCGCCAGTTAGAAACCAGTGATGTCCACCGTAGCGCGGTAAAACCCTATTAATTCGACCGCCCCGAGTTCACACGTAGCGAGTGCGGGAGCGGTCCTTCCGAGGGTTAAAACCGCGGAAACGAGACTGAGAGACCGTGACCTCGATCCGCAAAATAGCGACGGGGCACTGGAGGTCAGGTCTCGTGTCGGATGGTCCGCTCAGACGTCCCGAGCTCTCGAGTGAAACCCTCTTCAATTAGTTGCCTCTAACACCAGACGTCACCTTTCAACCGAAAACTATCGTTTAATGTTTAATGTAATTAAATCGAGAAGTAACATTTCAAGAACCCCCCCCCCCCCCCCCCTCTTTGAACAACCTAATCAATATTTTCGAAACTCATAGTCTCAGAAAATGACTATCATAATTTAGGTCAGGTAACATACCTATATTCTTTATGACACCCGAAAATTCCTGAATGGCACTACTCACGTGCTTGTATTTTGACTCATTTAGCGATAAAGTGCCAGTAGCGCATGAAATTATGTGATGAATGATGGTTTGGTTTGCCATCAAGTTTGAGATACACAGATAATACAGTTGTGTACAGCAGTATACTGAGCGTTTTTTGCGGATCAGGAGTTCTACGCGTTCTTATACAAACTACAGAGGCAATTTAAATTTAAAAAAAACTCCAGTCATACAGCATGGCTATAAGAGCGAATTTTCAAAGAAATATTAGTGCTACTGTGTAAAATTATATCATGTTTTCGTAGTTTTAGCCACTTTTACCGATTATGAAGTGAAATTTGACCCACTCTTTTTTGTGAAAAAGATTAGATCATCGAAATAGTCCCTCAGTCGTGAATCATCATTCCACATGTCAGGTGATTTAATATTGATTTTAGCCCTTTATACCAATTTTGACCCCCAAAAATCCAAAGTTGACCCCTACTCTGTACGCTAAACAACTGAAATGGTATTTTTTTGTCTTTACTGACCCTTCCATATCACTTTCAGTGATTTTATATCAATTCCTTGCGATTTTAGTCATTTTTACCGATTTTTGATGATGAGCGAAATTTCTATGTTGGTGACTAAGATATTGACATGGATACGTCTAATGGCTTATACGCCCTGCAAATTTGTCCGCCCACATTTTTGTCACATTGTTTATGTCATGATTTTTACTAATGATTTTACTTGAACCGACCCGTTGCTAAGAAATAGTCAACTCCGTCAGTTTTCATCCCACAGAAATCGATCACCACGTTTTGAAAACCTCTCATTTTGCACAACATTTTTATGCTACCCATACCCCTGTACGTACCGGAAGCTGAGCTGTGCAGGTTTTACCTACCTACTTAGGGGGTAAAAAATTGCGACCCCCCTTCCTATGAAATAAATGTACAAAATGTATTCTGTGCATTCACATCTCTCCCATCCTGCCATCCATTATGACATCCATGAGGATGTTACTACCTAGTGGGAGTTTGGAGTTGGTTGGCAGTATGAAATCGAGTTTGTTGTTCCGTGATATTATTTTATTTGAAGAATGATGGTTGTTTTGGATTTCGTTGATAGTGGGAGTTGGGGGTTTGTTGTCCAAGACTTATGTTTATATCAAGAGTTGGTATAATAATGACCTATCAAAAAACAGCAGAAGAAAATTCTGAGTGAGAAATGAATCATCCAAATAAGAAATAATTACAATGGTTTTCGTACCAAATATCACACGTGATTCTGGGTTTATAAAAGTGTTGGAAGATAAAATGAATAAGTAGGTAATAAATTTTCGCTGTTCAACATAACGCTATTTAAATAATTGCAGTCACTGGAGAACGGTTTAGGTGCTTATTGCTAGACAGGTACATCATAAAAAGCGAGCGAACTGAAATTGTATAATACAGTTTCCCTGCATAAAACACACCTATCTGGTGCGAATTTCGAGTCAATGCTACATTAAAATTGACGTGAATGAAGAATATTAAACGTATACAGCTATTTCTGATGATGCGTGTGGTAGGTGGTACTTATTAACAAACAACTGAACGAAACAAGTTCATCCTTTGGCAGGGGCGTTGCGTCCATAAGGGCACTTGGGCTACGACTGCCCCGGCACCCAAAAACACTAAAAAGACCAACCATTAATCAGTTGGCATTTGAATTTCCCTCCGTACAATATACCCAGCATTTTTCACAAAGTTCAACATCGACTCGCCAGATTTCTCTCGCTACGGATGTTCAATATTCTAGTTGAGGATCCACGGTGGTTCCTTCGGTACAAGTATGTTATAGCCCCGCCAATATCGATTGTATCGATTATCTCATATACATCGATCCTTGTGGTATCGATGACGGCTCAATATGGCGTCCCGATGCCTACAGGCTGCCGATATCAACTTTCAAAATGAATACGGGAAGACCATTGTAAGGACACCAAAAAATAAGAGTGACTATAACATACTTGTACCATCTATTCAGAAGTCCCAAACAACCTGCTCATTCACGAATATAGTTTCTGGGATTGTTTATCTTTTTTGAGATGCGAGCGCTAGCGAGCATCCAGATCGCTTGACAATGCGAGCGGCGGAATGGGAACTAAACTTCTTGTACACCCACCGTCTTGTCTGATACACGTCATCGATACCACAAGGATCGATGTATTTGAGATAATCGATACAATCGATATTGGCGGGGCTATAACATACTTGTACCGTTCCTTCTTGTTAGCTCCATAGACCAAGCATGTTATCGGAATAAAGCGACAGTAATCGATGTCCTGCAATCGAAATCGAAACCTAGGCTCCTGGAACTGGTAGGTAGGTCCTGGGACCTAGTGTTCCATTGCAACCGAGAAAAGTGGCCCGTCCGCGCAAATTCAGTCGAGTAAAATGTTGTTCGCCACGCCCACTTCGGGCCCAGTTCCCAGAATCTGATTTCCACTCCAAATCGTTCATTACATAATCGATTCGATCCCAATCGAATCAATACGAGATGCTTCTTCTTCCAATTTGTTTTTGTGTCTCTGAATCACATTCGCTTTCTCTGTTGAGTCTGTTGTCAATTCAATTTTTTCGCGTCAAATTTTGTGCGTTTTGCGTTCGGTCCGGTTCCGATGACAGATTTTTATTTGGTGCCGACGTGCATTTTGTCCTGTTTGCTGTTTGTATTCTTGTGGTTTGTGGATTGATTGGCGTCAACACACAGATAGCTACCTAGCTTCCAGGAAATAGCTTCTCCATTCAAGTACGGGTCATTGTTTTGTTGTATTTTAGTTTACTATATTTTTGTAACACGTGAATAAGATGGCTAAGTTGCATTATCAATCGTTGACGTTTTTGTACGACGATAGTGTTGATTAAAAGAGATAAGCTTTGCTGAATATCACTCTATCAGACTAAATAAGAGAATACTAAACTCTAACAATAAGTAAGAGAAGGGTGCTGTTGCCCTGGGGTATTTTGTAGACAAATCTGTTGGTTTTGTGTTATGGTTTGGTGCCCCCCTGTTTTCAGAGCCCTTGCACCGCTACTGATTGTACTTTGCACCCCCTGTACTTGATTGTACACTTGATGTACAACAATGATGTACACTTGATGAACAACAATGATGTACACTTGATGTACAACACTACAATGATGTACAATGTACTTGATTGTACACTTGATGTACTTGATAGTACACCCTGTACTTTGTAGTGTGGTATTCGACAACGATTTTTCGAGAGCACATAATATCGACTCTCCTGAGCGCACTTGCGGTAACCCACATAATCCTAATTTTACAGGAGAACTGAAAAACTAAAATCATCTCCAGCTGGGCCTCTTGTCGCAACCCACAGAAGAACCTTTTTAGCAAGACATTCTGAAATAAATAAATAAATAACAAAAACTCGAAAATTTTATTGAAAACCCAATCTGACAGCAAAAAAAAAGTATCAAGTCAGCAGGCAAATCCACTGCTTGTGGATATTAAATTTGGAATTAATCATGCCACTGATCTGGAACATCCTCGCTGAACTGTACTTAGAGAATTAGGTGTTCAATTTTAGAAGGTACTGCAAACCAAGTGATTATTCAGTCAACTTATCTACCTTCCTTGGTTTTCATTGGCGTGATCGTTGTGGCCGATTGTGGAAAAATGTGATGCACTCAAGGAAATTAGCGTGCGATAGTTTGACCATATCGTACGGTTGAGGGGTTTTCCGGGCGTTTCTTATTACTGTATTCCATTCAGATGGCGCTCGTAGACGAACTGTTTTGTCACATGAGGCCTTCTCTATTAAGGACTAGACCGAATCGGCTGCATGTAGTGAAATCATGGAACTTAGCGTACCCAAACTCATGTATCATATGGGTACCTATTAAAACGAGCATTTGTTGTAATCCACAAAGCTAGACTTTTCATGGTGGTTACTCGGTGGCAATTCGGAGATTCGTTACATTTGTCGTATGCTGGTTACCAAAAATGTACCTACCTAAGAAAATAAAATTATTCAAGTAGTAACCAGCAGTTCAAGTGGAGTTTCCTCGATGGTTACAACGAAAAAATGTTCTTCAATCATTCGAATTTTCGGAAATTCCGGATTTAAGGGAAAGTGGAGGGGGGAAATGGATTTTAAGGTACTTAACGTAGATCAAGCTGAATTCAAAGGTGATGCACCCAAAAACACATTATTTTGCAAAAAAATTCACTTCCCTTCTTTTTTGTGGATTACGGCAAGAGCGCTCGGGAGAGTCGTTAATTCTGCGAACTCACGACCTTAGCACAGTTACTGAATCCTGAGAATCCTGACGTTTAAATTAAATTTACCGGAAAAATTTAGTAATTTTGTGTTAGGAGGGTCTACTGAAGCTTGACTCACACAACAGGATTATCTTATTACTTACGCCGGAGATGATTGTGCTTTCAAAATATTACATCTCCGAAGGTCGACCACAGCTTTCGATGTATGAGAGCTTGGGAATAGTCACCACACACGCAGAAAGTAATTAAGTCATTATAGAGAAGATGTCAAACAGAAACAGTGAATGTGTGTGTTTAGAGCCCATGGATGCCAAGAGAACATGCTTCCGAAATTGCACTAGAACGAGCTGTTGGGGATCATTCTGGAATTGCTACTACACATGTGAAACGTCGTCAAAGGCCCCGAGAGATATAATTACGTTGAACTCCGAGATCATAATTAATTACAAGCGACAACGCTCTGCTACTTCAGGGCCTTACTGTGAACAGTCGGCTGGGCGTAAAACATTCCGGGTGGTCTTAAGAAATTCTCAATTTCGGTGTCGATTTACACACGTCATAAAAACCACAGGTACCTACCTGTTGTGGTACCACTTTATCCCACTCAGATGTAATTATGCTAAGATTTAACTAATAAATAGCGAGGAGAAAGAAGTGCTGTGCGAAGCCTCCGTGGAAGCCCCCCTCCATCAACTCCGAACTGTCGTTCGTAGACGGGGGACGAGGTGACCTTTATAAGGCGCCCGGCTCGCCCAGCTCTTCATTCTACCAATCAGACTCCTACCTGCGACTTCTCTCTCTTTCACCTTGCGCCTCCTCTCTCAAACCTCTCCCTCGCATATCCATTGTGGTGAAAACCTGGGGTGCTGGCACGCCCACTATTGCTCACTGTGGTGAAGTCCGCGGGGTGGTAGCAATCCGTAAAAGACTCCTAAGGGCCACATCTTCCTCTCTCCTGCGACCTACCAAACCAACCCTACCTCGCGCTCAAGACAGCACCTTTCCACCCCTATTTTCACCCCTTAGTAACGCTGAGCTTCGAGGACCAACTAAACCCCAAATAGGACCTACAATATAAATCAACGGATCCATTAAAGAAAAACAGCTTTCTAATCGGTAGAGCACAAAACGTGGATATCAACCAACTTCCCGTTTTACAATGCCCAATAACATAATTATCATCGGTTAACATCACCCCGTTTTGTGATCATGCGATTGGTTAACAGGTCAAAAGTCTTACTCACCCTCAATATTCTCCGAATATATTGGAGGTACCTAGCTACTCGTAATTTCATTGTCTACTGTTACTCATTATTATTTTTTACATAATTTTTTCTGAGATATAAGAGAAAATACAACCTAAATGACTATCCATACACATTTTTGGTAATAAAATTCCAGCACTACCACTATTAGAATAAAAACGAATAGAATATGAAAACGCTGCAAACTATTACACAGCGCTATATACTCGTAGATACCCCTTCATCGTAGATCACTATTTCGAGCTACGGCGTTCTGAAAACTGAGACCCCCAAATAGGACCTACAAACCAAAGTTCATTAAATTTAGTTCAGGGTGACTAAGAAAAGTGACGCATACGGCGGACGGACAGAAATGTTATATTCCACTTTCGGATTCTACGTATCTTGAAACCCAGAATTTTGAGGTGGGGTTAAACTTTTTTTGTATTCGATTCCAAAGGTGCATCAGGTAGGTAGGCACCTATTGAAAAAATAAACCAAAACCGACAATTCATCGTTAAATCATTTCGACGAACAGTAGGCGTCTACGAATCAGGTTGGGTGATTCACCTACAAGGAAATAATGAACCTTTGTATAACCAAAGTTCAACTCAACCAGGAACTACCAGTCCATAACAAATTACCTAATGGCTTTGCGCCTGATGTTGGCCTAGGTCTGCAACCACGGCCAGCAAAATAAACGGAGCTGTAGAAAGGAAGTTTACACAGAACAACTTGTTGAACTCAACGCAGCGACACGTTCAAGTGATGTTTTCTTTATTCCGCTCGATTATTCCTCGCTCCCGAGATTGGTTTTCGAACCCTCCACTGCTCTTTTTTGGAGTGCTAATCTATTGTCGTTCCGTGAAATCGCTTTTATATCTTCTTCCTCAAAAACACACGAAATACCACATAAACCGGGGTTTTTTCCCCCACATCAGTGAATATTATAAAAACATGTCAAGGTTGTAAACCCAGCAAGGACAACAAGCGTTAGCTTATTTAAAACGTACTTTGGCAATAGAATAGATAATTCATATTGATGTCATAAATATATAAATATTATTATTGCTGATACTACTTAGTTGACCACAAAAAAATCACCGAAAACTTTCCCTGAGGCATTGCAACGGTGTTTACTGTTTCTTGTATTTACCTGCTGGGTATCAACAATAAAATTTTGAAAACAAACAAACAACTAAGGATAGTTTGTTAGCAGTTTCTCAATGTTCAAAGGACCTTTTTTTTAATTCGAAAAACTAAAAAAAAAGCCTGCAAACCGCCAAGTCCGTACACAGGACTACATTAAAATTTGACCATGTAACGTTTTAACTTATCATAAAGCCATGTTTATTGCTTCCAAGTCTACGAAAGTAGCGGAAGCCTTGTGACCACATTCACTAGGGGTGGAAAAATGTGTCCTCCTAAACCAAAATCTCCACATTCGTTTTTCGACTATTTTGACCGGTCATAACGGTCATAACATGTTGAAATTTTGAGGCTGAGATTTACGGTATATTTTGAACAACTTTTCAGGTAAATATAAGCATAGCGAATTACAGTAAATACATGCATGCATGAAAGAACGGTCCTAACATGCTGAAATTTTGAGGATTTGAGTTAGGCTATATTACTGGTATGAATTTCATAAAAATTATACCATAACTTCCGTCTGCGCTGGCGATACCGTGGAACTCAGTCCGTGGTAACTACCCAGATCATACAAAAAATGTATTATATTGCGATAAAGTGCGACGGATAGAAGATTGTTAGCGTGTGTACCATGGAAGTCTTTTTTTGTCAGTTGTGCAGCAAACTTGTCAAAAGCGTGAATTCTCTGGTTCAAAACAGTAGCGTTCCTTTCAAATTTTCACGTCTCAATCAATAGAATATGTGAGTGATATTTAACCGCCACTATTCTAATTACTGCAAACTGTCAGAAGAGCACGTTTAGTATCGATTCGAACAATACATGCTGTTCCGATTACATTGACTGAATTTGTCGATAATGTGCGATTGATTCACTTTCCCTACCGATTACACTTTCATTACACTTCAATGCTTACTATCATTGCCTCTTCAATTTTTCATTAACCGCTACTGCAAACAGAATTTTAACGCTCTCATTTTCCACGCTTTTTCACCGGTTTCTATACCGAACTCGTCCCGAATTATTAGCATGAAAGTTTCACATCGCTATAGGATGCTCGTCGACCGATTATAACTAGTACTCAAGAAAAGCCTGCTCCACGGTTGGAAACCTGTGAACAACGTGATTATGATTTTATTTAATGTACATACGCACCGATACCAGTCTTTTCTCCTTTTACTCAATCTTATGACATGGGGAGGTTACGTAAACGTGAGTTAGAAAGAAAAATTTAACCAAAGCTGTTAGAAAAGATGGATAAAAACGGAAATGGACAAACTGATGGTGGAAATGCCACTTCGGAAATCGAACCGTAGTGTGGAGCAGCAAAAAAATTTTATAACACCCCCTCAAAATTCTTTCTTTTACGTTTCAAGGTGCATAGATTCAGAAAACGCAATGTCCGTCCGCCGTACGCCGTATACGTGTACTAGCTTCATTTTTGCTCTAAAAAATTCGTTCTTTTGCATACATGGTCCATTTGAGCCCTAGTTGTCTCCCGAAACTTTGCAGCCCGATCGGAATACATCCAAGGATGTTATGAGAGAAAAATGGGTATAAAAGTAGGTATTTTTTGTGTTATAGTAACATGAGGTTTTGAGGGACCGTTTTCCATGTTTTTTAGGAAGAGAAGACCGAATATGAAGTCAATTTTGACCAATGAGTGGAAAATTGAGGTTCTAACGAAGTTTCAGCCTCAAATTTACATTAAATTTTGGTCTAAAATCGTCGTTCTTCCGCACAGAGTTTGGGTCCCCATTTGGGAACACATTTGGGTCCTAGCTGTGCTCCAAAGCTCGGCAGTCCGATCGGAATACACCCAGGGGCGTTATGGGGGAAAATCGGGTGTAAAAATAGGGGTTTTCGAGGTTTTAGTGAACACGATCTTGTGATGCATCGTTTTCCATATTTGTTAGGGCGAGAAGACTGAATATATGAAGTTGGTTTTGACCAATGAGTGAAGAATTGAGGTTGTAACGAAGGTTATGCTCCCGAAATTAATTTTTTAAGAGTTAAAAACCTGGGAATTGTCTGAAATCACCATAAATTTGTATAATAACACCAGCAACAGTATTAGCAGGTGAATCAAGACAATTAGATGGCACATAATGTTCAAAGATCATCTGTAAAGGGAAATAAAGAACAGCACCATTTCTATGGGTATGTCCGATAGAATAATAAACCCAAGTGACAAGGACTTTGCAGCGTTTTTCTTCTTTTTTTTGAAGAAATAAATCAAACAAATAGGTACTGTAATAAATATGGTACTTATAGGTATGTTACAGTCATATTATTTCCGATGATCAGTAACATGACTGATTTTTTTCTAATACTGTTTTTGGAATGCATACCAGAGTTTCCAAAGAATGTATTAACCAACCCACGTATAATAGTTGTCTCGTCAAAAAACTCAATGAGAGTTGGAAGTTGAGTTCTACTTTTTTTCTTTGCAAAAGAACTGTAGCTATACATACGCTGACATAATTATCATACTTCACATACACTACTTCTGCCCCCACCCTTATACTTACATTTTTTGTCATGCTACCTATGCCATGGAGACTAGTCGTGATTAGAAACATCTGACAACTAATACCAGTCCCGAATAGTGGGCTTGTTTTCTAGTAGGGTCATAGATAATAAAAATAGTGAATAATCTTACACTAAAAAAGGTCAACATTATGCTGATTTGTATTAATAACGATTTTATACTTACCACTTTCCTGATAGACAACCTCAAATAATGAAATTATACACACCAATTTTACTGTATTTCCTGTAATTATAAGCCTACAACCATATAAGCCTGTAACTACAAGCCAAGCGCCGAATTACGGTTAGAATTACCGGTAACGGAACAGGTTTTACAACTCACCTTTTCTTTCTTGTGAACATGGTATGTTCGTCTCTTGGCGAACATGAGGAAGCTTGAAGTGATCAATTCCATCGGCTCTGACGGTCATATTGGCTCAGACATTCATCACTGCGAGCTGAACCAGATTCTATTGGAAAATGAAAAGGAAGAAACGATAATAATAGTGTTTGGCATGGAACAATATTTTTAGTTCGCTGATTCCTCGAAGTTGGTAGATGAGATCCATTCAAGTTTTCAGTACGAGCCGAGAAATACTGAATGAGAGTTGGACGTTGATGTCAATATTTTTGACAGGAAATCGTTCTTGTTCTTGTTCTTGACAGGAAATCGTACTTTTACCTATTTTTTAATAAGTCAGGCTAATATAATAGTACACGTAGAGGTTTCGGCTCATTTCTGCACACCTACCCACCTCCCTAACCACTGCTGGATTAGTAAATTTAAAAAAATGCGTAGGTAGGTACCACTTATGAAAAATATGAAAGATTTACTTTCCAAATATCGAAGACCCTGCATAAAACACACCTATCTAGTGCGAATTTCGAGTCAAATGCTACATTAGAATTGACTTGAATGAAGAATATTAAACGTATACAGCTACTTCAGATGATGCGTGTGGTAGGTGGTACTTAATAACAAACGACTGAGCGAAACAAGTACATCCACTGGCCATGCGATAACTTTGTAAGCTGCGATGTAATGATAGCTGGAACCAAAGAAGGTGAAAGGTGAGAAGACCGTGATGCAGGAGTGAAACAGAGCGTTTCGTCTTGTTGCGCTATACCGCCTTTGTTCTGGTTGCCACCTACAATACCACATCTTGTGACAATTTCTTCTCGTCCTACACCAATCCAACTCTTTGTGGGGAAATCGGGGAAACTTGCCCCATAAGTAATTTTGTTGGGTTCTACAATTTTTCACGACACCGGCTTGTATTTGGTTTTGAATCGACTACCCCAAATAAGCGTACATAATAATGTATAATGTACGGTTCGCCTCCCCATTAAATCCATTAAACTTAAGGGTTGATTTGTCCTGTTGATTCTTCGGCCTACGTTTCAAATTGAAAATAAATTTTGTCTAGGCTTGACCACAGCCCTTGTTTACGAACCACAAACCAAACAATAATTTAACAATGGAGGAAAGACTTGAAGTTTGCAAATAGAACAGTAATACATAATTAGCTACCTATCTATACAATTAAAAATTGTATTTCTAGAAAAAAATGGAATTCCAGCCTCACGAAACGTAAAATTATCTTTTCTTCAAATTATTATTTGATTATTGTTATATTTATTTCATTTTATTATTAATATTATTATTTTATTATTTTGTAATTTGTTTTTGACGACTGAGATTCAGCAGTTACTTTTAAGAGTATCAAAGAAGACTGAAATGAACTATTAAAGAAGAAGATAATATGTTTATTTAAATAATTAATAAAAATTATAAATTCATCTTAGGTGGATAGCATTAAGTTAAAGCTCATCATTCATACCTAATTGATATTTCAGTAGCACTCGACTATTTTGATAATATATTAGAAGGACGTTGTACCAGGATACAGATAGAATTACATGCGAAGCCCCTCTGCCGGATGACTTGAACCTTCGATATTCATTATTCAGTAAACTTTTTTGTTCGACATATAGGTGCCAATGATCATTCAATACATACATCGATCGATCGTACTTCATTTGAATTATAAATAATGAACTTACTGTTGTACATAAATATAATTTTCAAGGTTAGCAACGATCAAAATGATTCACCAACAGTAATACAGAAAATATTTCGACAGCCGTTGTTTTAACACGTGCCTCTAGTGGAGGTGAACGCACTTCACCCACACGTATTGATTCTGGGTATAGAACAATCGATCTACGAGGTACACATGAATATTACACGGTACCGTACGCAGCAACGAGCTCACAACTTTACCGAAAGTAAGAGCCACTTTAGTTCAAGGGGGGGGGGGGGAAAGAACCTGAGAAAACGTTCAGAAACAAGAGGCGACGTATGGCTTTGAGTGTGAAGCCACACGTAGAGGAATACCCAGACTATGCATACCAATTTTACACGCTGAACAATTTATTAGGCGGGAAAAAGGAAAGAAGTAAATTGCATTGCTATTTTACTCTCAACCAACGACTTTCTCAAGTGCGAGTGAACCGACGCAATAAACAGTGTGAAGCTTCTAACTTTCAGAGGGATGCTAGAAGGGCCAAACACTCGTACTTAAAAATCATAATCATAAAAATAATAATTTATTTGCAGCGAGGCAACGATCAAATGAAGAATCATACGAATATCCCTACCTCGATTGTTCTTCACTGCTTATATAGATAACAGTTCTGACATTGTCATGATATAGTTTCTGGGCTACATTGTGTATAGGGTCTAAAAAGTACCATTAATGAGATGTTCTCGAAAGGAATACGTTTTCCTACTGAATTTCGGGTTAAACAATGTACTTGGTGGTCGACCTTTTTCTTAAATCTCGTAACCTAAAGACCACGGAGACAGCTTTCTGAAAAGATTGGATATGAGGGGTATACAATCGATCAACTTCTACTGAACACCAACAACCATTCACGCAATGAGGACACTGAAAGTTCCAAAAAAACTAGGTATAGTCAAACGATTTTCGCTACCGCAAACACATTATAGAATTATAGCCCTTATACGGTCAGCAGCGACTGTTATCAGCTTTCATTGGTGGCACATAAAAGAGACGTTGAAAACTGCTTTTTCAATACCTCACCAGCTTTGAAAGTTCGACTAAAATTTCTACCAATCACGTCCTTTAGAGCGCTCCCACATTAAAGCACCACTTCCCTTTAGCTAATCTGAAATGGTAACAAACCCGACAGAGCGAGTTATGAAACTGATTGCGTCAAAGTAAGAGAGCATAAATGCCTTGAAATGGAAATCGAACTTCATTAATATACTCGAACAAAACATTTAACTGAACTGAAACGTTTTCAAAAGTGGCTATACGGTATATGGAAAACATGCGTAGGTATTAGAAAGCATGGATAATTTTATTAGTAGGGGGCAAACGTTCAATTTGAAACTGGTTTCCTAAGTGGATTACATATAGCTATTGCTGTTTCGAAACCCTCTCGATGTGTCAGGCCCCGTACGGTATATAAAGGCCCACCAATCACGGATAATGACCAACAAATTTCTCGGCCCTCAAAAGAACTATGATTGCCTCCTAACGAGTCAATCGCCGCCAATCATTGGCCTGGGGGAGGGAAGTTGGTCAATAATTGCAGTTTGAGAACGCACAAAAAATACGTGAGTTGAACGACGGATCGGGTAATAGGCGTTTTGCAAGAGGAGTTGGCCGTATTAGGGGGAGGGTTTCCCAATGCTCCAGTTCTGAAGGAACGTCGTTGAGCGATTTGAAGTCGTAGGGTTTAAACGGGCTGAATGGTGACAATGCTGAGTGAGACATCGGGCAACGTGAATAAACACAGGAGGTCGTCAATACGCAGGCCCGGGGAAAAATAAACTAAAAATTTAGGCTTCTTTAGGGCCATAAACATGATATCAAACTCGACAAAACAATACTGAGAATTCAGGAATCCAGAGTTCTAAACGTCAAAATTACTTTCATTCATAAATAGCAGCCTATTCGAAAAACAACTGTGACTAATACAGGCGTAACTGCAGTTTTTCAAGTTTTTTTTGTGTGTGAGGAACACCCCTCAAAAACTATAAGCTTCTGGATGAGAGTCAGTGCATATGTTTTAAGTTTTCAGGCGAGGGGAAGAGCCTGAAACAGGAGGAAATACTAACCACAAGCATTCATGTTTCAGCCCATTCTATTACCAAATCTATGGAATCTGGAAACCCCTCGTGTGTGTGTGAACGTGTGTTCAGTAGGAAGAAGGTTTATGGGAACACACATAATTATTATATGAATTGCAAAGCCCGGACCAGAAATGTTCATGGCGCTTTTCGCGGCACTGAGTTTCTGAGTGGGTAACATCGGGAATTTCATGGGATGGGGGGGGGGGGTTACTAATTGAGAGAGAATTGGAGAAATTGCTCTATTAGACAACAGTATGAGTTCCTTGGTCTTAGACCTTAGCTTGTTAGTTCGCTTTTCGCCTCTCTTATATTAAAGGGAAGGGGTAGAGCGGGATGGGCAACAAAGTTTGCGATACACGGTCCATTCAGTTTTAATCAACTCCGTTTAGGTCGTTACGCTCAGAAAACTTGGGGGACTAATAGCAGTCCAGTGAGTCTCCTGTAATGGATGCATTCACCAAACCATCTTTGTTTTTCAGTGTTTTGTCAGTGATGACGTAGGTACCGAGTTCTCTATTACTGAATTCAAACCTAGGTACCTTTCTGATTCGAAGTGCTATAAAAAAACAGGGACTGAAATCGAAATTTATAACAGTTCTGTATTATCTAACCCTTCGTTATCGAAATAGCTATGTGAAGTAACTTCAGTGACGCTATGTTCTCTCAAATTTTAAATGTTGCCTATTTGATTGAGGAACTTGTTAATATGGATAAGACTGCAATATTTGTTCTATCGCCGAGGTACTGAGTTCTTAGTTACGGTTTGCATAGTTGGTTTGTGAGTGGATTTGATTCACTTTAAGCGTGCGCTTGACGTCCGATCCATTCGGGAGATCTGAGCGTTGAGAGGTAAAATCAAGTTGCCAACTGCTCCATCCGGTGTCGAGCTGTATCTGTCAGGTACCGGGGACGAACCAACCCTAAATGATAGGGGAAGGAGATGATGATTCCACGTCAGTAGCACTTACAATTTAATTACCACCGCCGGTGACACAGACACGTGCCTGCACCGTTCGGTTGGTGTTATACGACGTTATACAGTAGCCGGGACCCTACTGCTTAGTTTCACGACTGTCTGAATTACCCGTCCACTGCCCAGGATAGTTATGAGTCATTTGAACTGAACAATCGCCCTATGGTTCCATCATCCACCACTAGCGATTCTGATCATCAGCCCCAAGTTTCCCCAGGTAAACAGACCCTTCAGGTACTCCACGTAAAACAGGAGAGAAATCAGACCGTACATCATTATATCTAACAGCCAGAACCCTATCAGCAAGATATGAATGCATGAGATTCATCGCAGAAACAGGAAATCCATATTTTCCTAGCTTTTGGACCAGCACATCAGGCGGAACGCAATCAAACGCTTTGGTAACGTCCACAAAAGCCGCTGATGCTTGCTTACCCTCAACGAATCCATCATGTATGAAACAGCAAGCTCAAGCATAGCGCTCGTAGTCGATCGAAATACAAAACAATCTGCTTCTTAATGACTAAGATATTTTTGAAAAATAAGGAAGTTTGGAGACTGGACGATTGTGCGCGATTGACGAAACCTCTCTTTTCTGGGGAATTGGAACAACTCAGCGCGTTTCAGAACAGTGGGGAAAATATTACTGTGCAAGGATTCATTTACTAGATGAGTAAGCGTGAACACAATGGCTAAAGATACCCGCTTAATCATTTTAGACCAAAGGCCATGAGCACCAAAACAATGATTGCCTCTCAGTTGAGCAATATATTGGAAAATGTCTTCAGGTTCAACACCCCGAAAATCAAGAAGCTCAGCAATGCTTCCTGCAACAAAATCCGACGGAGTTTCGTCCACCTTGGTAATTGCTTCACTATTCCACTTGCGACGTTTAAAATATTCACCATTTGCTGAGAGAGGACTACGCAAGTCATTGTGATCATGAGTTCCTATTCCTATTTATCAGTTGCCACATTTTTTTTCTCATCATATAAATTTATAACGATGTTATCAGTGCAACGTCCTGTGCAGCCTTGTAGGAACCCAAAACTGAGCTGAGAAATTTTCAGATGAAACAGTCCTGACACCTTCATGAAGATACCCAAATCCTCAAAGGCAGAAACACTGAAATCACCCATGAAAATTACTTTACGGTACCTAGGTACTATCCGAAGGGCTTCCTCCATTATATTGATGAAATCTGAAATATTTCCGCTAGGTGACCTATAGACTGATAAAATAACTATATCATAACCAATGATTTATACAGCAACGATTTCAAAATAACGCAGTTCTCCCCAACCCTCGCTTTTAACTCACTTTCGCAAGGCAATATCAATAATAAATTATTCTAGTGATCTCATAGTCAAACCTGAACTGTACTTCACATATCCCACAGTTTCCATTGAAATCGAACCATCTTTGGGGTATTTTGTATCAGTTATGCACTTTTCCACCACCCTCCTTTCCATCAACGGCCAACGACCAACTTCAGCCCTCTGAACCCCCGATCCGGTCCGATTTTGAAATGCAATGGTCGCCGATTCTAAGCTGGATTACCCTCGAATTATTTCCCAAGTTTCATCCGCATTACTCATGCGTTGCACAGGTAAACCGTGTCACGTTTCTGGATAAACAACAGGTGAAACATGTTCTATCGCTACTTCAATAATTTTTCTCATCATCTTATTCCTTATTATTAGGCACATGAAAACAAGGTGAACAGCATAAAAATCACGTCCCGTTGTATATTCTAGCCCTTCTCTTTCAAAACACGAGGACAAGTTCGTGCTTCTCCATCGTGAACGGTGTTATGGACCAGAATCTTCGTCATTCTCGTTGTGCGCTGAGTGGAAACTCTCAAATTTCAAACAACAACGATTCCACATAATACAACGCTATAGTAGAACGTTTCATATAACAACATCTACCTTTACTTTCTGCCCCCATGAGTTAATGGGAGTGTCTACAAATCAGTTCCAAATAAGTTGAGTATGTGAGAATCAATGGTGCAAAATGGGTTGACATTGGGCCAAGTGGTGGGACAGGTGACCCACAGACACGACTGTGATAGTCACACCGCTGGGGAGCAAAATCAAATGAGTTTTTGAAAATAATTGTCAAGCCCTTCAAGGCTCGCTGGGTATTCCTCAGACTCCACAGACATAGACATTTCAGCATAGTATATAATTATGTTGAAGTATTTCCCTCACGTCTTATACAGCTACTAGGAGTGGTTGTATGAATGCTAATACTCGACCCGAAAAAATCAAGCAAACCAAAAATTCTATCGGACGACAGATACTAATCACATAATTCTTGTCGTAAATCGAAGAAGGAACGATTCGGGAATCCAGCTCGAAATCATCAAATATAATATTAACTTAAATTCGAAACAACTACATCGAATCAGAAGAAGAAAGATTTTAAATACGAGAGTCCATCGCAATACCATAAACTTGGTAGGCACCAACTACATATCCAAACGAATGGACATGAATGAACTCCATCACAGTGAGCATCAGACAATGGTGTTGACAAACGGGATTACAAGATTCCTTTTCCCGATAACCCACAAATAATAATAATTTAAGATTCATTTCAACATGGTTCCATCCTGCTTCCAAGTGTTCTTCTCTCGAATTGGCATACATAGTATTTAAAATTGATCTGGTAGACCTGGGTCATCCTGCCCAAACTCAGTGCAATTTTGATTACTGGTAAACCATAGAAATTTTACTGGCACACCAGTGCCTGCAAAGTTCGTTCAACGGTGGACTTAATTACGATTAATCTTACACTTTTTCTCAATCCCCGCGATTTTAAATACCTTCCGCAGGTTACCGAATCCGGCGGATCAGTCGCGAAGCAACTGCGGGAAGTTAAGCAAAAGAGACACGGAAGAGACACGGATGGCATTACGATCAGAAACGTCGGTAGAAGCAGCCCAGCGATTCTCCGTTCCATTGAACCGTTACCCCCCTCGTATTCATTTCTTCAAAGGCCTGTTCCAACAGCGTTATTTCTCTCTCGAAACCCCTCTCAGCTACTGTGCGGGTTCATTAGTGACGGGTCTGCTACTACGGAAACAGTTAGGTTGACTAGAAGCTGGAAGAACTTTAGAGACCTCTCCGTCCCAAATGGTGACCACGTCAAGTTGTCCGGCTACGGGATGTCCATTCCAGACCCGTCCAACTTCAGTAAACCTCTGTTGATGACAGAAACGTATGTTTACACCAAATCCCTGTCGTATCTTATTTGCAACAAAACATGGTTCAGTATATAATTCATATACAATTCATTACAGTCCAATAGCCTACGGAGTTTGCTATAGGATATGAATCGCCAGGATCGCTGCCTGGAAGATATAATTATCTTCAAGGGATCATTCAAAACGTGCATGGACATCAGCATAGTAGTAGTTGAAGAGTTCAAATAATAACATAACCTGAAATAATAGTTGCAGGTATGTCATTGGTATAATGATTATGATCTGTAAATCATACCCTGGTGGTTTATTGTAACCGTAGAAAACTCTGCAAATAATTACACAACGGTTTATTTTCCTGAATGATACATGATAGATTCTGCGTAGATCACTGTTTTCTGTGGTCATACCTACTATTTTGCCCCCCCCCCCCCCCCACCCCCCTGAATAAAGCCCTAAATCGATTACTGGAGCCGGCCGGGCAATTAGCTTCATAAAAAATAATATGCGGTGGATTCAAGAACCTACCAGTAATTATTTGTTGTCCTGACGCATAACGTTTGTTCAAGTTATTAAAAAGTACCTATCCAACCCAAACTAACCATAATAATTCTTCACGTGAAATAATACCACGAAACAAATAACACGATTCCATACAGCCATGCGTGATTATATAATAATCAGGTGCTTCCTAGCAATGATATCTGAGCTGGATGTTTTACTGTTTCATTCACAATCATGTTGACCATTCCATTTTCGGATTCTACGTATCTTGAAACGGAAATCACCAAATGTTTTTTCGTGCTCGATTCTCAAGGTTCACTACTGAAAATAATAAACTGAAATGCAGGTACTCTGGTTTTGAGGAAAAGCTTTAGAAGATGCGCAGACGTTTGTAACAACTCGATTTAGTCTACATCTGCGTCTAGCACAATGAGTGCCAACAATGTGCACTGATAATATACTGACAATCGCCTTAGTAACTTTGCCTGAAGTCGAGATATATACTGTTTAGGCGGCAGGTACTGCAACACTGCTTGCAGGTCTCCAACACTTATCAAGAGGGGGCTATTTTTGAGGACGGAGAAACTCGAAAAAGTTTCAAAATTGAGGGAACAACGAAGTAACAACGCCTAATGAGTTACATCAAAAGAATTCCAAGAGCAGGCTATTCTATAGCGGAAAGGAAACTAAACGAATACTGAATGACAAATAAATATACCACTCAACCACACTCGTCCGACTGAGAAATAGCAGCGGAATAAAACTGAAGTCACAGCTCAAATATATTAAACTGGGAAACATGGAAAGTCCATTGAGGGCATAATATCATAATACTATGATGAATCAGGGTACACAAGCCCGGTATAAGAAATCTGAGTATTTTTATCCAACAAGTTCTTATATACTCAATCTTCATATGGACAACGGTTAGTATACATTATTCACTCCCACAGAACGTTCGTTCCTTTTCTCTTACCAACTGCTTTCAACGAAAGGAAAAACTTCGGTATAAAACAGTGTTGAAAGAGAAGGGCGTGATTTGCTTATATTTATTGGCCGTACCTCGCCTGACCTCTTTTATTGATGTAACCCACCAGCTCCTTTTTAGCTTGCAAGAAGCTTCAACAATCTGTATTAATGCGTGCCATCTTCCATTAAAATTATTCTTCACACTGAACACCGCTCGTTCTCGTACGGATCGAGGGAAAGCTGTGACATTTCGATCGTTATAGACAGCAGGGAAAGGGCCAACGTTGATCGACTGGCAGGCCCAGAGATACGCAACTCCGCCCAACACTGATTGTATCTGAGAGCTCTCAAACTCACTGAGATCCTTCGTAGGTATCGCATTTCCTTGAAATCTTCACTTAACACTCCGATGGTGGATCCGCGAGATCCACGCCACCGGTGTTTCTCATTGTTAACAGGAATTACCCCTACTCACTTCTACCCCTTCTTCTTGTGCTGCAGATGCGCTCTTGAATCTCAGATGCCACGACAATTATGTATATTTCAGTTTTTACCGATTTCCTTCATTTTGCTATGCTTGCTTACCTTACTTTATACGTATTAATCAGATGGGGTTTGTTGAACGATTTTCTAGTTGATAGAGGCAGTAAGTATAGTAATAGGTGTATTGTTGTGTAGCAGCTAAAGTTGCACCATAGTTCACTTTTTGTTTCCAAACACTACCTACCTACTTTACTATTATGCTCTTTCATCTTGTAAGCACTTCTTGTTACCAGACGAATCTATCTATGGCTTATTGTGATATTGTTACAGGCCAGGTGATGTTTACATCATGCCATTAACAAAGTATGACTTGAATAACCACGATCAGATTGGACAAATCCATCAATTAATGTTACTGTATGACGAAGTAAAAAGTAAAAGTGAAGTATAAACAGCCACTCCTGGCTGGGGCTTTTCGTCAGACTGCCCTGCCAGCGTCGCGGACGCGATCAGCTGTCCTCCAGTGAGAGGATCAGAATTTGACCTGATCATTTCGCTCTTTACTTGGCTACTCATTGCCTCGCCTCCTTCTCGCCTCCTTAAGTGGAGCTGCATGGATCATACTTGGACATGCCACCACGTGTCACGGCGATCACCCATCCAAGCACTAACCACGCTCGATGACTTCGGTGATCTCACGGGAACCGATACCGCCGTTGGGCTGTTACTGTATGATTATGACGAGCCTAATACTCCTACAGGATGTGGCATCTGGACAGGAATCACGGGGGGGGGGGGGGGGGGGGGGGCTTGGATGATGACGATAATCAGCAATAATATCATTCCTGATATCATTCATATAATATATGAATAGCATCATAACATATTATATCATATAGGTATATATATGCTGATATCATTCATAATTATGCTGATATCATTCATATACACCCCTGGAGAAAATGAAAATTAATTTCAGTTCCTATTTATATGAAAAAGCATAAATGCAAAATGTAAGCATAAAAATGTAAAATTTTACGATATAAATTTTTGTCTAACCTACTAATCAACGAAAGAATTCGTAGTTAATCCCACGAGAGACATGTAAGTTTTTTTTTTTTTTGCTTCCTCACTACCGAAGGCCTTGGATTCGTGATTGAGTGGAAAAAATTTCCTCCAAAATGAAATTGCCACTACCATTTTGCGGTTCAGACATCAACGAACAGTTTTGGTTCCGTGACTGTCTGTCTGTCTGTGGTAATTCCTTGTAACGCCCATAACTACCCGAAATAATGGTAGAAATTGGCTGAAATTTGGAAGGTAGGTGCGAGGCTGGGTCACAGACTTTCGTCTGCGCATGCGCAAACGTGAAACAGTTGAAACGCCAATAACTACCTCAAATATCGTTGAAATGAGTTCAAACTTGGAGGGTCGATCAGGAATAATACTTTCATAGCTGCAAACGAATTTCATTGGAATCGTACAGTAACTTCCCTCTGCGCATGCCCGAACATGAAATGTTGACCATTTGCTTGTAACGTTTATAACTACGCGAAAAATAGTCGTAGAGCGCTGAAATTTTGAGGGTATACACGCGGGATGGATCGCAGATGGTCCCGTTTCAAATCATGGAAATCGTTCGTTCTGCGCATGCGCAAACGTGAAATACTTGAAACGCTCATAACTACCTTAAATATCGTTGAAATGAGTTCAGGTTTGAGGGTCGATCAGGAATAATACTTTGATAGTTCCATATGAATTTCATTGAAATCGTAAGGCAACTTTCGTCAGCGCATACGCTAACATGAAGTGTTGGCCATTTCTTTGTAACGCTTGTAACAACGCGAAAAATAGTCGTAGAAAGCTGAAATTTTGAGGGTACACGGGGGCTGGATCGCAAATCGTCCCGTATCAAAACGAACCTACTCAACTATTCTATACGTTCATGTGATTCAAGTGAGGAAGCTATACTGCCTACTCGAATTGGCAGACGTTTTACAATATTTGAATGAGGTTCATAGAATCTTCCATCTTGGCCTTCATTCTATCTCATGAGGAAAATTATACCCAGTTACTCGTCATTATGATTGATTTTCGTTTAAATGGATCCCACAGATCTAACGCCTCCGTTGTTGCATATAGTTTGGGAGTTTGAGGTACCCATCATTACCAAACATTGGATGAAATAATAATTATAGGTAAATGAACTGCAATTGCAGGTCTACTTTTGTACTGGACACTTAAATGTTTTTGAACATTTTCCACAAGGAAAATAGACAGCGGACATTGTCAATATACCTATAAAACATTAAAATGTCTTCACTCGAAGATGAAAACGAAAACATGATAATTATGATAAACGAGCTTCCACCATTCTTTGCTAAGCGCTGAATTATAGCAGTTTTTGAAAGTGGCGCGAGATAGCGCCGCGGCACTGCAACACTCACCCAGGGCCATCCTGCCCTATAACGACCTCTGTACATTTTAAAGAATTCTGGAAGAAAATACGCTGTTGCAAAGAGTTCAAAATTTTCATTAGGTAGGAATTTTTTGAAAATTTCGGAATTCATCCGCAGATTTCTACAGTTTATATACCCATATGAATAAATACTCGAGATGGAAAAACCTGATTATAAGGTGTACTAGGATAAAGGAACCCTTCTAGATGAATTAAAATTACTCTGCCCCCTTCAAATTCCATATATCCAGGTTCTACTATAGCATATGGATATTACGGATCTACTGTCAAGTTACAGGTAACGTGATACCTAACGTGGCCGACACGGGTGCAAGAAAATATTATAACTATTTCAAAACCAGCCAACTACCGTTGCGAAAGAGGACCGGTGAGGCGACGAAGGAGAAGAGCACTGGAAAATCCATTAAGCCTACCGCCGGCCAATTTCAGAAGCACGTCTGCATCTGCATGAAAAACGGTTCTGATGATTGGGCCTGGGACTACGGAACAGGCAGACATAGCGTAGTGGTTATAATATAGGTTCAGGTGAGTAGATAGTGTAATGGGAAATAGAGCGTTCTCGAAGTTCATCCTGTGTCATCGCACCTTAAAGGTCATTTCAAAGGGAAGTTTTGCGTGGAAATCTAAATTTGATTACACTAGAGGCCACTGTCACGGTTCCCACCTTGAAAATTATCTACGACCTACCATTTTTTTTTTCCTTCCCAGTATGCGACACGAAGTGACGTGACGGGGCTTTCATTAGCAGAAGCCGCAAGGTCGGGTGGATATCAGCGTTTGTTTGGGGCGGTGGAATGGGTAATTTCTAGGAAGTGCTCAACGGTGAGATAATGGAAGGTACCTGCATTATGAAGAAGCAGACATAAAGGTGTCTGCTGCTTTTAAAACGATTCGACCATGAAAAGCTAGCGACCATAGATAACCCAGCATGAGAATGTACGAAACTGAAAATAACTGGCGAACACCAAGTACAAGCGTCTGGTGTAGGAATTTACGTTATACATTCCTACCAACTATAATTTCCACTCCGTTTGTCTTCACGATATGCGCTTTCAATATGGGACCTGCATAGTTTGGAATTTCGCGTTTGGTTAATTATTCTGTGAATAATACACCTATGTATTCGCTCAGCCAAAAATTTTTATAACACCCCCCTCAAAATTTTTTCTTTTACGCTACAAGGTGCGTAGATACCAAAAATGCAATTTTCGTCCGTCGTATCATCCATTTCTACTTTATTTTCGGTCTAAAAAATTCGTTCTCTCGCACACAGGCTCCAATTTACTTCCATGTTCCTATTACCTGTATAGGAAAAGTAGTATGGTGATACCGTCAAAGTAGGTGATCGAGAAAATCATGGAATCTCGTTCAGAAGTGCTCAAAACGAGTTTCTACATGATTTTCCCCTTGATTTCGCTCCTTATTATAGTACGTATGTATGCTGGAATTCCAAACTGTCATAACTTCCTCAAAATATGGTATTTTTCAGATTTTTTTTTTTTTTTTTTTCAGGTTTGCTCGTTAAACTTTTCACTTTTGAGATGAGTATGAGCTTTCTAGGTGGAAACATAAGTAAGTTATGATGGATTTTCTAACCACTGCCGTAAAAATGGGCCAAAATTGGTGCGGGTGGTACCAAAATCATGCCTTTTGATTTTGAACTCGATCACATTCGATTTGGCTAACTGACAGCACAAAACTATGTCAATGGGTCCAACATTCTAGGTTTACTACCTAAAGTGCGTTGGTTTGGTGTAAAACAGTGGTTGAAAGTGAGATTTATATGCGAGTTCAAGGAGTCCGATCGAAATGGGCAGCAACTGCCGCCAAACTGTTACCCGTACTATTATGAAGAACATGGGAACATGGAAGTATTGTGTGCTAATATTCACACTGGAGCATACTTCAAAATCGGATGTGTATGAGTGTCTATTTATTTCAAGATAAAAATTCAAGACCCACTCGAACGTTTTTGCTAATCAGGTAACCTTCACTAGCTTCAACTTAAAAAATAATTCCATCTACTTCTGCAGGTTGGATGGGGATTCGTGGCTCAAAAATGCTGTTCAAAAGTACCAAGAATGTCGCTCATAAAAAAAACGAACAAATACCAACTAAACGCTAGTTCTACTGGAAATGTATCGCGTCAACACCTGGGCATCCACATCGTCCTTGTAGAAGTAATCTCGGTAGTAATAAAGATAACCCTGCCGTCAAGTTTCATTTTTCCACTCGCTCCAGGTCAATAAAGAAAACACTCGAGAGTGAATCACGGAAAATTCCCTTGCCACTTGGCGAAAACAGTTGAAGAATTTTGACGGAAGTTCACTTCACCAGATTCCAAGAACTGTTCAGAGATAGATAGCAATTTTCGACTGTTGTTACGATACAGCTTTGAAATGAAGATTAATTACTTGGAATTAGTTCACACTTATAAAATAGTCTGTTGACGAATAGCTATCATGTGAGAATGGGCGTTAGCAGCCTGATCATTGTAGTTTGTTAGGTAGCTCGCCGAAATGCAATGTTGTGTTCAAACTTCCAAATGTTTCCTTATAGTATCTTATCCTCCCTACAAGAGAATGTATTAAAAACCTGCAGCCTTGTACAAAAATCAAAATACAGAGAGGTGCACACTTGGGTCAATTACGTAGGATTCATGCGCAAAACAGTTAGTTCTCCCCTGAATAAAATCACGTACGTGTATTATTTACATCAATATTATGTTAGTTGCCTGCCTAGTATCATCGAATACGCGTACAGGTAATGTTGCGACAGTAGCAGATATAATAGTAACAAGCAATCCTAATGGTTAAACCGTACGGCGTAGTACCTATACATATTCAGCATAACTTACTTTTGACTTTGATGACGTTACCAACGCTAATACCATACGTCATCAACGTATGACATAGTAATACTAACGAACAGTATAACGCAAGGTGAATGGCACGCTGAAAGTAGTACAGCGGCATTCAATACTTATCCAGTAACCTACGTAATTGCAGAGTTTATGCAGATACCTACCTACTGAAAAACGTTATTCCACGCATCAATTTTAGAAAGAAGCGTAAGCGTGGACGAACCGCTGCAAATGATTACACTACGGTTTATTATTTACCTGTATAGATCACTGTTTTCTTCGGTCAGTACCTACCCTCGTGCTTCCCATAACACAGCCCTAAATTGAATACCGGAGCCGGCCGGGCAAAAACCGTTTCATAAATATGCGGTGGATTCAAGAATTCTACCTATAATCATGTTCCGCTATTCAAGAAGCATAGGTAGCGTTTTGTCAGGATTACAAAATGTTACAAAATTGGTAGGACCTATCAATAAAATCCAAAATAACCATACCTAATTCTATAATAAACGAAAAAATATCACGGAACATCCAACTCGGTTTCAAATAGCGAAGCGTGATTATAATCAGCGGTTCCCTAGCAATGATACCTGGGGTGGATACCGTTTCGACATAACGCCGCCCTGGAAATGTCAACCGAGGTTCGCAGACCAACTAGACCACAAATGAAACGTACAAACCAAAATTCATTAATTTTTTTCGTTCATGGTAACAAAGAAAAAACAAAGTACGGCGGACGGCGTACAGACAGAAATTTTTGTATTCCATTTTCGGATTCTACGTACCTGGAAACGGAAACCATCAAATCTCAACGGGAGGAGTGAATTGTCTTTTTCTCCCATGCTCGATTCCGAAGTTCATTATTGAAAATAATAAACAAAAATGCACGTCCACTCCTCATTTGACGCATTGCAACACCAGAACAGCATTTTTGCCTACTGGGTGTCTGAAAAATGCTCTACCCCGGAAGGACTACGGAATCTAAGTATCATGAAATGAAAATAACCTTTATTTCCACAAAAAAAAAAAAACAAAAAAAAAACAGAAAATTAATACTAATATTGCTGAATAATACGGTCTGAAATTAATCCCCTGTAACGGCATAGCCGGCGGTAGGGAGATGAATAACTCTTGTAATTAATCTTACTTCAAGCTGTAATATAGGTTAAGGTAATTACGAAAAAATAAAAACAGTTTTATCGAAAAATAATATAGGAATATCGTGGAAGAAACGGTATCGCCATAACAACTCATATCACAAATATTACAGTTATATAATATTGTAGTAGAACATAACAGACTCTCTAGATGGACTATTTTTTTTTTTTTTCAAGTAATTTTTGATATATGATTTTTCTGGTTGTTCCAGTAATTTTTTTCAACACTGTAAGGCAATTTATTGTAAGAAGACAGACCGTACTTATTATTATAGATTACTTACTTATTATTACTACCAGATCATGGGGTAATAATTTTATGAAGGTAATGGTTTCAAGGACAACTAGAGAAATAACCAGTTCAGAAGTTACACAGGAAGGTAAGCGATTTCAGCTATCTAAACCTATAATTTCTCTTCAATAACTAAGTTCTGACTGGGGCAAAACTATTCCCTACCCTCGATATTCGCACGACTACAAATAAATATTAATTTCGCACAAAACAGAAGATCAACTCCAGAGGAAGACAAAACGCAATCGCTTATTCATTTTGAAAACTCTAAATCCGAAATTCATCTCTAAAATATTAACAGGATCCCCTTAAAATTTGATTAATGGAAAGAGGATGAATGGATTTTACGAATTAATTTCGGTGGAAATTCATTTTCACCAACTCAGCGTTTGGAAGAAGCCTCCATTAAGTCTGGGTGGATTTCAAATATCAGCGCTTGGACCGCAGGGAGCTTTTATTCTGAATATCACGGATTTCGACGGAAAGTTGGCATATAATTCCATAAACAACTAAAGCGCTTCGTAGATTGTGCAGCGTGGTCGCTTCTCATGACTAGAGATCCTGCCGCCCCTGAATCGACTTGGACAATTTACAATCATTTTGAGTAGGAGATGGAACAAAATGTATAAACTGAATCAACAATCCGAACAATGGGACGGTCTGATAACACGTACAATTTTTGTGAGCTATTGGTCTACTACGAGTGTATTCAATAATGAAACTTTGGAATCGAGCATGGAAAAAGAAAATTCCAGTTATGTAGCATGGCTTAAGGAGCGAATTTTGGAAGAAATTGTTTGGGAAACTGAGAATTTAAATTAACGGTCATCTGCCAGAGCACTCAATACAGGCACTTGTTAAGAACAAAGTGGCACGTGGTGCAGAAAAATTATGTCAAAAAATAATTTTTGGGTGTTTTGATCAAAACAAAATTGTGATTTTGATCACTCGATGCCGTCTGAACGTGCTGGAACTACTCGCAATCGATTCAGCGGCTGGAAAAACATGGAAGACAACTCACATGCCTACATAAAAATATGCAATTTTTTGGATTTCGGACTACGTTGTATAGGTACGCTGGGTGCGTCTAACAGGACTAGACTGATTCAGCGCCCCAAAAAACTTGAATGACACTACCCCACATGCCTATGTTGAAATTTGGGGGAACCAAGAATTTTTAAATTTGGACCGCAGGATTTTCGCGCACTGGGATCGGACTGGGTAATGAGCGCATTATTACTCTTGCGGAGGCGGATTGTCAGCGTAAGAACGAATTTTTTTACAACTGAAATTGAGGGAATTAAGGGAAACGGGTTTTGGAGGGGTTTCTGGTTCACAGGGAGCATCTCAAATTTGAACGAGTCAAGTAGCTACATTTTCTTTGAGAATTCGCTGAAGTTCAGCCCCCACAAAATTTGATGGTTCGCGTTTCTAGGAACGTAGAATCCGAAAATGGAACCCGCGAAGCTCGGTGTTACTGTCAGTCTAAGGTGTGAAAAATAGGGGTTGAAATTTCCAGAAAACTTTCAACCCTCAAAAAGACAACCCTGTTGTAAAAATTTACCTGCCAAGAAAACCTCGACAGCCGCAAAAAGGACTGATATCCTTTTTGCCCGCTAAAGTAGCATGTTTGGTGCTTCGCATCTCGCTCTTATAGTTTTGTGCTTATAGAAACCTGTTGCTTCCCCCCCCCCCCCCCAACGGTGGATTAGAGGGGTACGAACAGGATTCGTGAGGTTCTGTCCTTCTTTCCCTGTTTCTTTTAACCCTGTTTGGTTAACTTGAAATTTCTTTCGTCGCTGTTTGGTTGGAGCTTTTTGCTTGGGGAGCAAAAAGCTGCCCTCCAAACGGAGTTGGTTGATTGTGATTGTTATGTACTTAGTGCGATTTGTAATCAAGCTTGATACCTAATATTCAAGCGCTGTAGTAATTTTCACCACACTGTACAAGCAATTGCCATTTGGACAAAAGTAAACTTTTGCCGCCAAGACATAGCAGTACGGTAATACTTCACAAATAGGTAATATATTCAGGTAAGTATTATTTCTTTAGTATCTAAGTCAATGTTTTGTGAGAAATAGATTCTACAAATTTATTTTATTACCACTTTTAATTGCAGTCGCAGGTCCATACTGACTCCCACTGATATCCATTCATCAAAAAATAACGACATCAATTTATTTGAAATAATTAATTATTCAGAACTTTCTTTTGAGCTAGTACGTAAGTAAATAAATATGAAACCAATTTAAACCAATTCCGTTATAAATGTTCCGGAATGTAAAATATCGCTGAACGTGGAAAAAACCCAAAAAACTTTACTTAAATAGAACTTTCAGAATAATCGCTGCTTGTCGTTTGGATTAGGAAGGCGGGATTGAAGTCTTCCAAAGGTAAAAGTGCATCTAATGTCTGTATGGATCTTTTCTGATTGCATACAAGCGTAGATATACCGGAATCTGTAGATTGACTTCTCAATGTCATTATTGCAGTAAAAACGTCGGGAAACTATCAAATTGTCATCCAAGGCTATTTAATTAAGTATGTGCCAAATGATGGCAATCAAACCTCTTACTTACGCAATTAAGATGTAAACGAACTCGTGTTTCACCAGTAAATCTGATTGAAATCGTGTACAGCTATCCTTCTACATCTTTGCTTTATTATTTTCAATAATGAACCTTTGGAATCGAGCATGAACATGAATAAATTTTAACCCCCCCACACTCAAAATTTGATGGTTTACGTTTCAAGGTAGGTAGATACGTAGAAACCGAAAATGCAATAAAAACATTTCTGTCCGTCCGCCGTACTTCGCACTTTTCTTAGATACCATGAACAAAAATTAATGAAGTTTGGTTTGTAGGCCCCGCTTGTGTCTAGTTGGTCCTCGAAGCTCGGCGTTAGTGTCAGTTATCTCTAAGGGGAAAAAAAGGAAAATAGGGGTTGGAATTTTCAGAACGCCGTAGCTCGAAAACTATCAATAGAAGGGTAAGGTTTTTTTTAAATTTTTAAATTGCTCTTGAACTAAAGAATTTTTTGAGACCACCCGGAGTATTGTACGACCAGCCGTTCGTTTGCACCGAAAAGTATTTTCAACACGATCGTGAATCAAACTATACATATAAATCCGGCCCAGATAATCATCACTAGGGAGCACCTGATCATAATCACGGATGGCTGTATGAAGTCGAGTTGTTCAAAAGATCCATCATTTGAAAAATGATGGATCTTTTGGATTTTGTTGATAGGTGCTTTTGCAACAAACGCTGAAGTGTTATTGTGTAAATTATTACACAACGGTAAATTATTACAAAACTGTTTATTATACTATATACGCAGAACGGGCATCTATAAAGGTAAGTTATTACACAACGGTTTATTATTTTCCTTATGCTTCATGATTAACTACAAATAATTAATGATTGATTATTAAATCTCGCGTATTTTTATGAAACTTTAATTCCCGGGCCGGCTCACAGTACTCCGTTTAGGGCTTTCCTGAGGGGGGGGGGGGGGGGGGGAGCTCGAGGGTTCTGACCACAGAAAACAGTGATCTACGCAGAAGGGACATATATACGGGTAAATAATAAACCGTTGTGTAATAATTTTCAGCGGTTTTACATGGAAACATACTCTCGTAAGTGAAAAGGGCAATTTATTGAAATTTTACTAACGACTTATTTCATCTTACACCACTAACTGGGCAAAGTCAACATACGTTTTAATTATATTCAATAACATGTTGTTACTTCGAGGAACCAGCGAGAAATATGATTGTTTAATGAAGGCAGAACTCATTTACCTCCGGTGTATGAGACGATTCGTTTACACGGAACGTAATTCCCTCAAAAGCAGAAGACGAAACTATCGGGACGAAAACCCACGAGCACAACACACACAACCGAGCGTTCGCGTCACGGACGAGCACGAGACTGACTGTAGGAACCGAGTCCCGAGCGCTGTGGAGCTGTGGGGGTGGGAGTCAGCTGGGCGCCCACAGCGGGCCCCTCGGTGTCTCGTGTTGATCCGGCTCCGCGTAAACAAGGGACACGTGAACGCGTGATTCACGGTTCCCCCGTTTTATTTTTATTCTTTTTCAATTCGGAGGGGAAACAGGAAGGATTTCCGCGATGGGGTTCTCCGAGGGGCAATGAAGTTTGTAGTGTTTCACTAGGCAACAGAGGGGCGTTGTGTAACACCACGTCATTGAGGTACCTAACAACTAAGTGTAGCCTTTGAGGTAATCTACGTCCAGGATTTTATTTATTTTATTCCATTTATTTATTTCACGGGCGAGCCGAACGAATTACATTACAACATTCAAGAGGAGTGACATATATACTAAAATGAGTAAATAATACAAAAAACGCTGCAAAGTCCTTGTCACATGGGTTTATTATTCTACTGGACATACCTACACAAAAAATTTTGGCTGTTTATTTATTGTTTCTTTCATGTCAAATCATTGAAATAGCTATTTCTGGTGGTTTCCATCAATTTTGGCCTCCAAAACTTAATTTTTTTTTTTAAGTATCTTTGATCATTGATAGTACCATTTAATCGTCTTGATCCACGTGTTGACACTTTTTCTTGTGTTATTCTACAAATTGATGGTGATTTCAGGTACCTACCTAAACCGTTGTGTAATAATTTACCTGTATAGGTTCACGGTTGAACGGTTGTTCAAGTTGCAAAAATACCTATCAACAAAGTCCAGCCCCTTCTTGGTAGATGAACCGTTGTGTAATAATTTACCGTTACGTAATAATTTACTGTTGTGTAATAATTTGCCGTTGTGTAATAATTTGCCGTTGTGTAATAATTTGCCGTTGTGTAATAATTTACACATCAATAATTATACTTCAAACGTTGTTCAAGTTTCACAAGTACCTACCAACAAAATCCAATATCCATCACTTATCAAATGAAATAATATCGCACAACAACCAACTCGACTTCATACCGTTTATACCGTTTGATTCACGATCGTGTTGACGAAGCTTTTTGGGGCACACGAACGGCTGGACGTACAGTGTTCCAGGTGGTCTCAAAAAATTGTTTAGCTCAAGACAAATTTATTATCGTTAAAAAATCGGCCCTTCAATCGAAAGTTTTCGAGATACGGCGTTCTGAAAATTTCAACCTTTATGTTGAACCCCTTAGATATGACTGACAGTAACGCCGAGCTTCGAGAACTAACTAGACCCCGAACGGAACCTATAACCCGAATTTCATCCATTTTTATTCACAGCGGCAGACAGACAGAATTTTTTTATGGCATTTTCGGATTCTACGTACCTTGAAACGTAAACCTTCAAATTTTGAGGGGGGTAAGATTTTTTTTGTTTATGCTCGATTCCAATGTTCATTATTGAAAATAATAAACCAAAAAAGAACCTGAAAAAACTAAAATATTTTATGAATAACTGATGGAGGAGGAAGATAACAAATCTTTAAGGAAGAGAGTGAGGAATGGAAGAAGTCGAATTCGGGGTTGATGGTGAGAAATAAATTGGAAGTCCGAGGGAGCCTACGCAGGGGTTGGTTCTCCACATCGTTGGTTGGGGAGAAAGGGACGTGGAACAACATTGGTGAGCGCGAGGCGATGCGAGGAGCAGAAATATAAAACTGCGAGAGAAGCGGCGGGCATACAATTGCGTTATTCAAGATCTTGTGGAGCAGTGCGAGATCACCCGAAGGCGGGGATTAAGGTTGTTATGAATAAACTACGGTCATTTTGCTTCCTCACTACCGGAAGGAGGGATTCGTGAGTAAAACAAAATTCATGTCCTCCAAAATGAAAATGTCCAATACCATTTTGCGTTTCAAATATCAAGGAACATTTCTGGTTCCGCGTCTGTATGTGTGTCCGTCTGTGTCTGTTTGTCTATGGTCAGTTCCTAATAAAGGCCTGTTTTCCTAGCGACCGGATTTTTGCGCAGCACGAACCGAATTGACTCAATCGCGTCGGCGGGAGCGCGAAATGTATCACGCAGCGTGAAAGTGTTTTCCTCGAGCAGCGACATAGGCTCAGTACGCTCAGCGTGTCTGTAGTGAGCCTACGAAATTGAGGGAAGAAAACGAAAGATCAAGATTCTGCTCATTAAAGGAAATCATGGACAGAGACGGGGAAGGAGCTTATTTATTGGAAAAATTCATGAAATTCAGGAAGGAAGTCGACCTCTGTACTCCAATAGGAGAAATGGGCACGCTGAGCGTATCACGTCACCCTCGGCGTAAAAATCCGGTTGCTAGGAAACAGGTTTGTCCATAACTACCCGAAATAATGGTCGAAATTGGCTGAAATTTTGAAGGTAGGTGCGGGTTGGGTCACAGATGGTCCGTCCCGCACTACAATCTTTGAAAAAGTACTGTAACTTTCGCCTGCGCATGCACAAACGTGAAATAATTTAAACGCCCATAACTACCTTGAGTATCTTTCAAACATGGAGAATCGATCAGGAATAATACTTTGATAGTTCCATGTGAATTTCATTGAACTGTACCTGTTATTACTGTAACTTTCGTCTGCGCATGCGCGAACATAAAATTGATACGCCTCACCACTGAATGAACCTAACCAACATAATATATGTTAGTTTTGCTTTTCTCTAATACGAAAGACAAACTGCAGAAAACCTCGGAACCTCGGAAATTTTACCCCAAAAAACCGAACAAAATGGTTTAAAATGTACGAAACAACGAAGTAAAATTATTGTCCGCTTTCACGGAAAAACATTGATGGGCATCTTATTTGAAGCAGTACCGTATTGCATATCCACATTCAATGTTTTTCCGTGGAAACGGAGAAAATGTTTTTTACATTTTTTTAGTAGCGTTAAACGGAGAAATGTTGGGATTGAACAAAAAATGCTCTCTCGACTGATCTGGGAGGATCTTGTCATTCGTAGGTACTCATCAATCCTACACGGAATCCATTTCGACTTTCATCCTCGTAGGTCAAACAGGAGTGAAATAAGCTTACGTTTACATACAAAGTAGAGCGAAGAATGAGCAAGGAGCAACAGCGAAGATCAAAGCGACGAAATGAAACACATGAAGTAATAAAAGGGCTCATTCAGCTGATTAGGAAAGGTCCTCATCTTACCATTGTTACTCATCAGTCCTACAGAGGTTCCGTTTCGAATTACGTCCTCTTAGGTACAGTAACAGTGAAGTTAGCCGAGCTAATTTTGTTTATCGGTATTGCGATATACTTTTTGGTGTCGGAAATTTCGGATTGTCCCCCAGCCCAAAAACATCCATGTTAAAATCGAATTCCGAGTAGAATCTAATAAATTTCTGTGAGAGTATTCAGTATTTGAAATTCACAGATTTCACACTGAGCCACAAAACACGGGAAACATTGCTCTGGGTTCTGGGTTCTATGGTCTCATTTGACGAATTTGAATGTCATCAAATTTCCTTTCATATTATATATAAACTACGCTCCACGACAGAAAGCGTGAATGTTCAGATTTTACGAGGTTGTAACAGCTAGTAAGCTATTGTAAGAATTGTTCCAGGAATTCCAAGAAAATTTTCGCTGATTCCAAATATGCGGGTATACCTGAAATATTCAGGTATATACATATTTGGAATCGCGAAACATATCATGAAATTCATGTCCGGGGACAACACTAATCGTCCAGCACTCACGACGGGGCAAAGTGACCAAAAATCGAGATGTGCAACCTATTCTGCGGTGCTAGGCCTGAAGAGGCTGCCAATATTATAGGAGTCCTAACCTTAACTCTCCATAAGGAAAGAAGGTTGCAGTCGGAATTTGATGAATTTCATCTACGGTGGGTACTATCTAGAAAACAACTCAGTGATACCCTCGCAAATTCCTCTTTTCAAGACGAAATTTCCCCCTTCGTTTTCCACAGTCACCCCAAATCGAAACGTTTCCCTTCCTTCAGCAGCTACAACCACCTAATCGACTTGCAACACATTAGATTGTAGGGTTGTAAAGACTTCTACCGGCTGCTTCCTTCATTTTACACTCAACAATTCCCTGACGCACCAATTACTACAAATTTCGTTCAGTGCGCAATGTAATAAGACTTATGAAAATTTGGGCCAATTTTGATATATGTAATAAAGATAATGCGGGCATTCGAAGACAAGGACTTAGTCCTCCTGACTCGTTTTGGTTTATTATTCTCTGACTAATACACTTACCTATGTATTCGATTCCGAATTTTGTTTGAACAACCCCACAAAATTTTTTCTTTCTGTGGAGATTCCAAACATGCAATGTCCGTCCCCCGTGTCATCGATAGCTACCTTATATTTTCGGTCTTAAACAAAATCTCTTTCGCAAACAGGCTCCACTTGGGTGCTACCCCTGCCTCGGCAGCCCGACCGGAATACACCCAGGGGTGTTATTGGTGGCGGGGGGGGGGGGGGGGGGGTTAAAAATAGGATTTTTCAGGGTTTTAGTGAAATCGGGCTTATGAGGTTTTCCATGTGTTTTTAGGGTCAGGAGACCAAATATGAAGTTGATTTTGACCACTGAGCGAAGGAACGAAGTTTTAACTATCAAAATTCAATATTTATGGATAAAAAAAACCAGTGAAGATGGATGCTATCACCACAAATTTGTATAATAACACAGGAGGCAGTATTACCAGGTGAACCAAGACAATTTCACTGATCAAAAATAATTTGGAGAATAATAAACCCATGTGACAAGGACTTTGCAGCGTTTTTCAAGTTTGAGAAGGATGCGTCCAAATTCTTAAAGACGTATTAACGTATTATTACCATATTATTACCTCTTTTCGTTTCCTGTAAGTTCAAGTGGACAGTAATCTATGTGATCCTAGAAATTTACTTTCGATCCAGAATTGGGGTTTTTGGAGCAAAAACGCACCAAGAAAATATTTTTCCGGTGTAAGTGCGGTTTTAGCCTCAAGGATAAGCGCGCCACATGTTGAGCCCTACTTTCCTTAGCTTTTGTTCAATGGATTTATAACAAGCATGGCAGTCATAATATTACATGATTATATAATATATATAATTATATAAATTCCTATTTATTTACTATGTCTCCTCTGCTGAAACAGGTAGTTCCAGTGGCCGGGGGGGGGGGGGGGGTGGGGGGGTGGTGTTAAAGTACTCCTCCGTGATCGATGAATTAATAACCCAATTGGATTAAATATTTCTGTCTGAATAACAAAGTACCTACTCCCAATTTTTCCCATGCGGACAACAGCGGTTATAGGAAATTAATAATGTCAATGAGTATTACCCAACTCTACACTGAATGATTTTTATGAATTAGGTAGGTGCAAGTGCTTGAACCAAAGCGCAGCTGCGAAATTGCTTTCAAGATGGCTATTTGAGGTAGGTAAATAATTGTCAAGTCTAATTGCCCGTGAATCAGTGAATATCTATAGCAGGTAGGTACATAAGGGGTGGATGATAACGACTTCCATATGGTCTGAACTCCGTCCGGAATGGGTTCAATGCCACACTAGAGCCGGTGACTTCACACAAGAACTGGAGATCTGGTTTAGCTAAGGTCACCTGCTGGTTGCCTCATATACGGATTGAAACTCCGTTCGGTAAATAATAATTACTGTTCGATTCATTGAAAGGGTGTCAAGATCGTTTGGAGCCAGCAGGTACGGCGAACTGCAGGTAACGTTACATCCGATATGGAGTGTGACACTTGCAGTACCACTACGTGTACAGAATTTGGACTGGGACGTGTACCGTATCGACTACGGTCAGAATTGAAGAGATTATATTAGTTCAAATACGACTGTCATCCATATATAAAGTTATCAAGACCTTCTGAACTCTAATTGGCTCTGATCCAATTTGAAGAACTTTTGAGAAGGAAAGATGAGATAAATAAAATATAAGTGCGATCGAATTATCTTGACGATAAATACGGAAAAATCAACAAACTAAATGCAATTCAATCGGCATGGAACTCCAGTCAACTGAACATTTTCGGGATGATTTAAAAAAGGAAATTTGTATTACTGAAGTTAATATTACTGAAATGTTCAAATGCTGCTAACTATGAATTGAATGCAGATGAATAAATTGCAAAATGGCCAAGTAGATACGAGGATGATGTGAATGAAGACCACAGGTCAGTATTCACGTAGGTAGGTACTTAGTTGTTCCTGATTTCCAAAACCTGACCTCCAACAGAAAACGAGGCTAAAAAATAAATAACACTGCATAAATTTGTCAATGTAATCCCTAATTATGTATTTGGCGGCAGTATTGAATGGTAGTAATTAGCTCATCTACAAATCAATGACACGAAGAAATTTTGAGAAGGAAAGATAAGATAAATAAATATTAGTGCGATCGAATCATGTTGAGGATAAATACGGAAAAATCAACAAACCAAATGCAATTCAATCGGCATGGAAAACCAGTCAACTGAACGTTTTCGGGATGATTGAAAAAAGGAGAAAAGTTGAAATTAATATTACTGAAATGTTGAAATGCTACTAACTAAGAATGGAATGCAGATGAATAAATTGTAAAATGGCTAAGTAGATACGATAAGTAGGTACTTACTTAGTTTGCCAATTACATTGACAAATTTATGGAATGTTAATTATTTTTTAGAATCCATAATTATGTATTTGGCGGCAGTATTGAATGGCATCTACAAATCAATGACACGACGAAATTTTTTTAACGTAGGTACCTAATCATTGTTGAGCCAAAAACTAATCGATGATAGTCAACTTAAACTTGGTGAAAAAATTAGTTTGGGTCAACAATGTGAATGTGCTTATAAGGAATCATTGAATTAAGACGAAATATCTCTGCTCCAATCCTGAATCCTGAAACAACCATTATTTAACTGACCCGAGCCGTAGGTACAGTAGGTACGGCTCTTGGAAACGTACTCGGGCCTACCTTCTAAACCGTATGGCTCTAGCCTGCAAGTGAAATGAGGTTATCTGGATACTCCCATTCTGTTCGACATCAGTTCCCACACCCTAAATCCTAATACACAGAACGAACGATCAGGTTGGTACTTATTTACAAATCTTTATAAAAATTCGAAAACCGTCTCTGCTATCCAACAGGAAGAGAGTTTCTTATCCTTATGACTAACATAAGAAAACCAGTGATGAAATATCCTTGTATCACCGCCGTCCACTCCTGCCATGACCAGCGAAAATCGGCTCAGCATTGTTTCAGAAGACTGACTGTCCATTTTTCACGCCTGGACGATTAATAAACAATTACGAACCCAATCACCCAAGGCTTAATGCGTCAAAACGTGTAGGCTGTATGTGCCAGTTGTAAGTAAATTTGTAATAAAAAGGCCAATAAATTACTGTCTATGTATGGTATGGGTCAATATTTTTTATGTTTGAGGTTACTGTAAAACATAAACGGAACAATAATATTATTCAAGTCTTGTTGCTCAACAGGTGACATTCTTTCGCCGAAAGTGTCTCTCAGACGCGTTGTAACTGGAAAGTTTCTTCCACAACGCTAACATCGACTTTCCTGACTGAGGGAACGTGAGGATTTTATGTAAGCAGTTGTTTGATCTGGTGTCCCAAAACCTGATGAGTGGCAAACTTCTACTTCGTTACGACTCAACCAAGTTACGACTTACCTATATTTCTCCTTTGGTTTGTTCAACATCATGACCTTTTGAAGATAGCTGAGTACGACCGTTATAGTAACATTCTCGAACTTTTATGTTTCAACTTTAAACCGAACTTTAAAACCGTGCATGGTTACATGTTTTATGCGAGCAGCGGCTTGATTTTCCTTCAGAATTGCTTTATACATAATTATGATGTAATCACTATCCATATATCAGGAAACAGGAGTGTCTATAGGTCTGCCAGAGAAGGTTTACGTTCCGAGGGCGAGCCCTAGGCGGCAGAACATTTGAACTACTGCTAGAGACACTGCGTGGAGAAACCTTCAAGCAAGAAATTCATGCATTACGAAATCGGGCATCTGTGCGGAAATAGTAAGACATTTTTCTTTAGAAGATGTAATAGGAAAACGTATACCACTGACGATGGAAGAAATTGGCGACAATTATTTTACGCCCAATAAAATGCGATCTGATAATAGATAAGTAGATCCTTGTTTTGCCAGCAGTCCCCCAACATTCGACCGAGTCAATATATTTTTTTGGCGTTAACTAGTGTATGATAGATCAATACAATAATATTTTTTCCAAGCTACCTTCGAACGACTAATTTCTATCACGATTGTAACACTAAAAACCATAATTTTGATTTTTATGTCATTCGTCTTTCAACTATCGAATTACTCAATATTTTTTGACGTTAACCAATATTTATACAGGTCTAAATACATCCTTCTGCAGCAATTAACGAGAGATGTGTAGAAGCCACTATCTCTTCCATCAAAAGTTAATAATTGATAGATTTCCCAGCAATAGACAGCAACTAGCAGTTGTGCTGATATTTATTAATGCCTGAAGCTCATCCCACTTCGTGGTATTGTAGTCTACCAGGCAGTTTGGCAAACCGGTCTCAAGAATCCGTCGTGTGATCATCACAAAACATCGGCCAAAGACCCGTGGCAATCACCTGTATCATTTTTATCTCCAGTGGACTCCTAAAGAATACCTGCACTTACCACCTGGTTATAATTCGAAAGATGGCAATTTAAACTACTTAATTTCACCCCAAAATCACTACAGCTGGCCATACGGGTATAGTATTTATAAGCGAACGAATCTTAGGGCCAAAGTTTTGTTGTACGAGACAATAAGAAATTGAGAAAAACGGTGAATACGCTCTGGGGCTGAGAATAAACTCGGGTTGCAACGGGCAATCACTGGTGGAGGAAGGCTTGAAAAAGGGTTACAAAGCCGCTGAACTTGAATCGGGAAGCTGAGCGCTTTTGTCACGAAGGTCTAATGACGCCCAGGGGGCGAATTAAAAGAGCTCTGTTGAAGCAGCACGCTGATGGGGGATGGATGGAGTTGCTTAAAGTACTCGACAATAACGATCCTGAGGGGTTTGGTGGGTCGTAAATGGAGTAACTGACTATCAACCCGGATATAAGTGCACACTTGAGCATAAATGTAACATTTGTCTTGGAAAGGGCCCGGTTTGAAGCCTCTGAATAATTGAAGTGGTTTCTCAAACAAACTGATTTTCGAAAGTCTCTGTTCACAGCTGGCGGGAGCGTCCCTCCCGCCAAGAAAACCGAAAAACTCGAAGCGACCAAGAACACAGTTTACACGACAGAACAAATAGCCCCCCCCCCCCCCCTCCAACTCGGCACCCTGGAGGTCTCAAGTATTCGTCCACCCTTTTTTGAGTGGCGCCGGGTGTACCAAATTTCATCACGGGGTTCATCACGTGCTGGAGTTACAGAAATTTGAAAATCAATTCCGTAACTCCACAGTGATGATCCCGGGGGTTGAAATTTGGTACACTTCCTCAGGTGCTACTCAAAAAAGGGTGTACGAAAATGAAGATATTCAACTTCTTCTTCTTCTTTGACAGGATTACAGCCTCACAGACATAACGGATGGATCTGAAATTTCGCACACGCATTCTATATGCTCCAAGGAAGTGCTTTTTGTGCTACTGACCCCCTCCCGCTCCACAAAAGGGGTGGGGGCAGTATTTAGGAGTAGGTTAAAGAGGGTTTTAAAAGCTGAAATTTCGCGCACACACACATTTGTTATCGTCCGTGGAAGTGCCTTTTGTCCACCTCCCCTTTGGCCTACATGGTGGTTGGGAGTCAATTTGAGAGGATTTTAAGAGCTGGAATGTTGCACACACATGCTCCAAGGAAGTGCCTTTTGTGCAATTCGTCCCCTTCCCCCATTTTTCGCCCATTGGGGGGAGGGGGGGGGGGGGGGGTTAAGAGTAGGCTAAAGAGAGTTTCAAGAGGTGAAACTTTGCAGACACAGTCGATATGCTGCAAGGAAGGTCACTGTACCCCCCCCCCCCCCCCCCCCAAGGCCACAGTCTCACCGACATGACGAATCGAGCTGAAATTTTGCACACACATACGTTATGCTCCAAGGAAGGTCCTTTCGTGATATCCGGTCACCCCTCCCCCTCTGCAGGCAAAAAGCCCCGCCAAACAGCGTTGAGCGAGGGGTGAACAACCGAGGACGCTACTTCGGTGGGCAAAATGGATATCGATCATTTTTGCGGCTGAGGAGGTTTTGTTGGCGGGTGAATTTTTACAACACGGTCGGGGGGGGGGGGGGGGGGTCCTTTTACTCCGCGGGGCAGCACAGGGCATCTTTTGGAGGTTTCTGTGATGAGTTGGATATTTAAAGCGGGTTATCATCTCACTGTACCCAGACCCTGGACGGCCTGTTTGTTTAGGGTTGTCTCCCCTAGAGGCTTGCCTGACAGGCTGAGGAGTACCACCTGCCTCTTAATTGATCACATACCTACGCTAATTTGTCAGTAAACCCACCGGAATGGCCAGTTCTGCGTTGAAAACGAAAAACATCGACAATGGTTGCACTTGTTCACCTCAATTTTCCAATCGATGTGCTGGTAATAATCAAGCTTCAAGCGTAAGTGAAGGAGACTTGGAGCATTACGACCAGAAGAGCCTCCCTCATTCGACTCATTTCAAAATTTAAAATGGACCATTCAGTTTTGACAATTTCAAAAGATATAGGCCGACGAGAAGTTTTGATTTGCTACGAATATTATTGTAAAATCTTCAATTCTTCTGGCGCATGTGCTAAGAATCGACGATTTTTGAAACAACCTATACCTACGCCACTTTTTGGCAATGCAGCTTTTTCACGGATTTCGATTGTGCATGCCAAGACTCAACTTTTGAGATACGAAACAACCGCCTTAACGTGTTATGAGTGGGTTACAATGAGCCTTGAAAATCCTGATGAGGTTTCAAACAATCTTCGTGCTGGATATTGGTTGTTTCTGCACTCCCAAATGAGAAATGCCAAACCTTGTACTTCAAACCATTGTTTACTTTTCTGTCATTCGTTTTTAGTTTACTATCCCTTGTTGTTCAGTAGCGTTTCAAAGTCGCTTGGGTGTAGTACTGGTGTTCGTTTAAAGTAGTTCTCTTCCTGATTTAGTATCATGAAGTGTTTTTTTTTTCAATTTTTTTAAACTTACATAACGGAGTGTCAGTCAGAGATCCATGTATTTTCACTGAGTTGGTAAAAAAACAAAGATTTAAAAAAGTGTTATTCTAAGCAGGCATTTTATAATAATTTTTTCTGTAAAAGGTTTTCTGTGAGGTTACCTAATGGTGTATTAAACTGTTTCTTTACTCTAAGTATTTATATTGACAGTTTTGATTCAATAAAGTCTTCCTTCAGTACAATGTTTCCATCTCTTCATTTTCTTTTGAGATCCGACAACGTAAAAAATTCAAAACTCATAAAAAATTTGCGCAAATGAATGAATCCATTTTTGAGCTTATTATTAAGTAGTGCAGTTCCAAGTAAAAAATTTAAAACTTCCAAAACGTTTAGAACAGACAAAAAAATTGCTCTCCTGAAAAATTTGGTAAATTGCGGATATAAAAAATCCTCGATTCTAATACAACGGATGGAGTACCTTCCCGCCAGCCAACTGCCAGAAACGTCAAATTCGGATCGCAGAAATGGGAACTGCGAACTTTGAAACAAATAGGGACCTCACTGCTAACGACGAGGCTGAGAAACGTTTCACCGACAAAGAACCGAAGACGAAAAGAATAACTTACTTGGCTCAGTCTCAGCGTACGTGGACAGGAGCGAAAATAATTTCTCGTATCTCGACACGAATTAGTCCCAGATAAGGATAATAACTAAGAACCTCTCAGTGGATATGTGAATGAAAACTAATTTGTCATACACTTACCAACTTGTAGTTTGTACGGAAAACTTCAATAAACACGGGCTTACCTGAAACAGAAAACATGAAACCGATAATGATAGATAACAGTTGATGAACTGCACTTACCTACCTAACCTACGAGAATTGCGAGGTATATACTGGTGAGTAGTTGATGAACTATTGGTGAACTATCAATAAATTCAAACTGCTAATGCATCAATGATGAAACGTTTGCAAAATTTCCTTTGTGCATTATTTTCCATTTGACGTGGACCTTATTAAATGAAATAATCGTAAATGATGAAGCAACATTCAACAACGTAGGCTGATGGCAAGAGAGCTAACATCACCTACCCCGCACCAACCGACCAAACCTGTCCGGTACTTTCTGTTTCATCTTCCCACTAAATGAGTTGGGCGACGCAAACGTAGTCGTAATGAAATTAAAATTTGAAAACGCTGCGAATTATTACATAACTGTTCATTATTTACCTGTATAGATCACTGCCTTCTGCGTAGATCACTGTTTTCTGTGGTCAATACCGAACCTCGTACTACCACCCAGAAATGCCCTAAATCGAGTATGGAAGCCGGCCAGGACATGACAGTTTCATAAATATGCGGTGGATTCAAGAATTCTATAACTGATTATTTTGTGTTACTGATGATGCACGCTTGTTTAACTGAAAAAAGTACCTATCGAAAAGATACAAAATAATCACCATTCTTCAAATGAAATATCACGAAACAATCCACTAAATTCATGCCATCACAATCATTCATCAAGCCAGGCGTGATTATAATCAGCATTCCCTAGCAATGCTACCTGGGATGCATACCGTTTCATTCACGATCATGTTGACGAAGCTTTTTTTTTTTTTTTAAATATTTGGCATCAGTTACAATTTACACTATACAGCCAACACTAAGTAATTGTTATGAAATATATACATGTAGCTACAGTAGGATATGAAACTTGAACACTTGTTTATACTTCACTTTTATCATTAATGTTGTTCATTTATTATTTTAAATATTAGTATGTATTTATGCCTTCATTTGGTGTTTAAGTAAACTGTCACTCATCACTGATTTTCACAGGGAATTCATATCACAGCTTCAGACCGCACGCTTGTAGGAAGTTGAATAGAGATATGTATACTGGCGGAAGTTGGGAGCATAGTGCGACGTCGAGATTATACGGTCTTGGTAGTTCTTTATCCCACATGTGGAACAATGTGGCTCTTTGGTTGTGTGTCTTGGTGCACTCCATAATCAGGTGCTCTGCCGTTTCTTCTGTTCGGCAGGTGGAGCATAAGCCATCTTCCTCCTGACCGATACGATGTAAGAATGATTTGGTGCAAGATACGAAGCTCTTTGGTGCAAGATACGAAGCTCTTTGGTGCAAGATACGAAGCTCAAGATACGAAGCTGCTGACCGATACGAAGCTTTTTGGTGCAAAAGAACGGGTGGAGGTACAATGCTCCGGGTGGTCTAAAAAAATTCAATAGTTCGAGATCAATTTGAAAACGTAAACAAATTCGAGAAAACGGCGCCAAAAAATTGCATCCCCTTATTTTTCACCCCATTTGAGATGACTGACAGTAACGCCGAGCTTCGCGGACCAACTAGACCGCAAATGGGACCCAGAAACCAAATTTCATTGATTTTTGTTCACGGTCACTAAGAAAATAACGAAATACGGCAGACGGACAGACTTTTGGTTTATTATTTTCAATAATGAACCATTGGAATCGAGCATGAAAAAAAAAATTCTTACCCCCCCTCAAAATTTGATGGTTTACGTTTCAAGGTATGTAGAATCCAAAACTGCAATAAAAATATTTCTGTCTGTCCGCCGTACGCCGTACGCCGTACGGGCCACTTTTCTTAGTTACCATGAAAAAAAATTGATGAAATTCGGGTTATAGGTTCCGTTCGGCGTCTAGTTGGTCCTCGAAGCTCGACGTTACTGTCAGTCATCTCTAAGGGGTTCAAAATAGGGGTTGAAATTTTCAAAACGCCTATACTATTTTTTTACGTAAATATTTTTACGGTTTTAAATAGTTCTTGAACTTGCGAGTTTTTTAAGACCATCCGGAGCATCGTACGTCCAGCCGTTCGTTCACAGTAAGGCCCCGAAGTTTGCACCGACAGGCATTTTCGACTCCAGTGTGAATGAAATTGTATACAATTCAAACCAAATCTCGTAACCAGAGACGCGCCCACAATAGGAATTTGTGAATACGGCCAATCATTGGTAGGGATCACCTGATTATATTGGCGGATTATGAAGTCGAGTTGGTTGTTCTGTGATATTATTTCGCTTGAAAAATGATGGCTCTTTTGGAGTTTGTTGGTAGGTAGTGAAACTTGAACAAACGTTGAAGTATTATTGATGGGTAAATTATTACTACGGTAAATCATTACTCAACGGTAAATTATTACACAACGGTTCATTATACCATCTACGTAGAAGGGGCTGGAGTTTGTTGGTAGGTACTTTTGCAACTTTTTTCACTCCTCATCAACAATTTCTCTTCAGAACTTCATTATGTGCGTTTCTTTTTGTTAGGTACTGTTTGTCATCGGCAGAATTATTTTAGCAACATTTAACTCGTGATTTAGATAGGTACCTAGTAACGAGTACGGGGTTAGGTACTAACCTACGGAGGGTCTGCGATCTACATAATATGTATATAATAGAATAGTATATATCATATTATATAGAAGGGTTATCTATACATAGAGCTGTGATCTGTAACAGGAGGGTATTCTATACAAAATAATAAACCGTTGTGCAGGGATTTGCAGCGTTTTTTGTATTCCATTTTCGGATTCTACGTACCTTGGAACGGAAACCATCAAATGGGGGGGGGGGGGGGGGGTTTAAAAAGAATTTTTCATGCTCGATTCCAAAGGTTCTATTGAACATAAACGAAAAATGCATGAAATATTAGTGGTGGTATAAAATGTACTCGTAGGTATGTACAGCACTGAAAAACCTCTCCAGGAATTCTTTTTTTTCCTTTTTTTATGATCATACATTTTTCACTGCTCATTTGAAATGAGCCCTCTCTAGTGCCTGGAGGGTCGCAATTCATTATCTATTCAAAGAGTGGAGCGTTTGCTTATAAGACCGCTGGAAATCAGAATGAGTTTTTCTTCGACGTCCCTCGTTATTTTGTGTGTTGATCCGCAGGGATCCGTGAGGAAAAGCCTCACAGAGAGGGAGAGTGGAACGCCTAGCGACGGTAGCGGGTACCTTGGGAAATTACCCTCATAATATCCGATTCAGACGAAATTAAAATACGTTCAAAACTGGGTACCGAATGAATTATAATTATGTTTCCTGTAATGGTACGAGTATGCACTCGACAGGAGAGAATCGCGATGCGATGAGAAGGTCCGAATGTAAAACCCAGCCAAGCACACAAAATCATAAAACCATTCCCTACCTATGTTTCCTACAAAGAATTTCCCGGGGCGCGAAATTCTCTGTGTAAATCGGGTTTCAACAGGTACCGACGTTTGAAGAATAGCATAATGCAGTAGCGCTAACCTAGGAACCTAGTTCAAAAGGTAATCTGGAGTGCTTCTGGCAGTTTTGGTTCATTATTCTGTGAATAATACACCTATGTATTCGCTCAGCAAAAAAAATTTTTGAACACCCGCCTCAAAAAATGTTCTTTTGCTTTTCAAGGTGCATATATTCCAAAAATGCAATGTCCGTCCGCAGACCACCATACACCGTATCATCCATAATATAACTTATTTTTGGCCTAAAAAATTCGTGCTGTCGCATACAGGCTCCATTTGCCGGGTTTTTTGGTGTTTCAGTAATATGAGCTTGTGAGGTACCGTTTTCCATGTTTTTCAGGGCGAGGAGACCGAATATGAAGTCGATTTTGACCAACGAACGAAGAACTGAGGCTCTAACAAAGTTTCAGCCTTAAATTTACGCTCTAACAAAGTTTCAGCCTTAAATGTACGTTAAGTTTTGGGAGAAAATCGTCGTTCTTCCGCATACAGTTTCCCATTTGGGAACCCAAACCCTCCTAGTTGTGCTCCGAAGCTCGGCAGGCCGATATCGGAATACCCCCAGGGTGTTAGGGGTGGAAAATTGTGTAAAAGTAGGGGGTTTCGAGCGGTTTTTTTTAGGTTTTAGTGAAAATGAGCTTGTCCGGTATCGTTTTCCATATTTTAAATTGATACCCAACGAACATTTTTCGAGAACACCCGGAGCATTGTACATCCAGCCGTTCCTTTGCATCGAAGAGCTTCGTCAACTCGTCAACATGATCGTGAATGAAACGGTATACACCCAGCCCAGACATCATTGCTATGGAACATCTGATTATAATCACGCATGGCTGAATGAAATCGAGTTCGTTGTTCCGAGATATTATTTCATTTCGCGAATGATGGTTATTTTGGATTTTGTTGATAGGTAATTTTGTAACTTGAACAAACGCGATGTTTCATGAATAACAACAAATAATCAATGATAATCCATCAAATATTTATGTAACTGTCATTCCCCGGCCGGCTCCAGTACTCGATATTGGACAAAGAAAACAGTGACCAACGAAGAAGGTAATTTATAGGTAAATCATAAACCGTTGCGTAAGAATTTGCAGCGTCTGCAATATTTTGAGCGACGTAATTTTTATGTAGGTTAATCGAAGACACAGTAATGACTGATATGTTTTTAATTAATTAATTCTGAATTGTTCATCTCTACTCACGTGATGGCTAACCATGATATTTTTAGATTTTGCATATTTTAAAATTACCTTGCTATACTGAAGTCGTTCACGTCTTACGGTGGAAGGTGAGAGTTTCCACAGTTTCTTTACCTCTATGGTGTTCTCGGTTTCACGGTTTAGGCCGTGAGGGTATAGTTTCACTTTGAAACTCTCCCACGCATAGGCTGCCTACCATCGAATTGTGGGTTGATTTGGGATTCACTAGTCAGGTGTCGTCGAACGATGGAAATGTACTCGGGAAGTTCACGGCCCAACTGTAACAACTTGCCGTTATCTGTCTTTGCAGGCACCGCTCTCATCACGCGGGAATGAGGAGGAGCTGATAGATAAATTTTATCAATTTTCGAGAGGCTCCGAGTGCATATGCCAGATAAACTGGACGGGAGAATTCGTGGGAGAGGGTGGAAGTGTTGGGATCAACCTGAGCCGAATATTCCTGATTATTGGTCGTTGATAGATTTGCACTGAATGCCCCAGGAAACCGATTCAACCTCACATTAAGTTCAGAGAATTAAACCTCACTAGTGGTATGAAGAACATCCGTAGGTCAGAATGCTATAAAGCAATCGCGAATAGCATACGTCCTTGAAACTGGAGTCCGACAACATTTCAATTTTTTTTAAATCCATTTTAGACCGCTGGCATTATGATTTTAGAACAATTTAATAAAACCAGTTAAGGTAGGCACAATTACAACGTAAGGTGATGCACCAACATTTTTTACGTTTACTACGTTTGATTATGTGTTACTGAGTAGAAAAAAGTGGATAGATGCCTCATCATCCATAACACAAATGAACACCACTCTATCAAACCATTGGTGAGTCACAAGCAGCAAATCACAGGAGAAAATCTTTATAGCATTTTGGCTGTGGAGATTCAACGGTACGCAAATTCCATGGAAATGACAATTCTCTTTATGAAGACGCTACTTCAGAAGCTAGTAGCACCAAAAGGAAACTGCGTTAACTTTCTCAACCCAAATATTAGGAAGACAAATTCTTATTAATCACCATGCATTATCTTTCAATATTATTATATTTTATGAGAAAGAATTCGAACCAACTTACTCGAGTAATCTCACTCTTGCCACTAATAAATCCGAAGAGTAAACTGCACTATGAATGGGTATGCAGTAACACAGCTAGCTATTACCTAGTGCTGACTGGGTAGGTAAACAGATAAACAAGTAGCGGTGCTTTTAGCCACTCATGCTGGTTCCTCTTTAGTGTTCTCCACTGTTCGAAACATGAAAATGCCAACCCAAGTGGAGATGAACCCCAGTTGCGATAGCGGCAATGAAAGCGCGTGCTTGACCGTGAAAACAAAGGATTATCCGCTCGTGAGGGCCCTCTGAACGAAAGTTGGTTCACCTGCCTCATCAAAACCAACGGAGAGTGGGTGAATTGGAGGTGAGGACCTGTCATTCAGCGAATTTTCAAAGAAAATTAGGCTATTGTAATTTTATTATTATTTTTTTAATTTTTTTTTAAATAGGGAACATGCTGACTCCATCCCCATGTTTTTCACAACAATATCGCCCGCGCCATTTTTTGTGATTTTGTTACTGCAGCCGTTGGATTTGTCTTAAAAAGGCTTACCTATCTACCTAGCTACTTATCGTTAGCGACGTACGCCTCTAAGGCATTCAAAAGCAGCCTCAAAGTTTTCGAATCGCAACCGCCAGTTTGGTAAAATATCGTATCCACCATTCATTCAGAACGTAACCGCCACGATTCAAATGTAAATACCGAGGTAAAAATTGTCCATTGCCGTAAGTTTCCCACTCCCACTGTAACTTGCCATAAAATGACAGTTATGTTAATATTATGCCACATGTTGTAAGCGCCAGGAAGCAGCTTTTCGTACGCACCTACCGAATTTGAGCAAAGTATCGTAAGCGCCCTTTCCCAAGTGCGCGCGAGTGGAGATACGCTAGTTTTCCAGACAATTCTTTCCCAGCAGGAAATCAAGAATATCGCAAGCGCCGAAATGTGTACCTTACCTACAACTATTCTCCCAGTTCTTCGAAATAGTGCGAATAGCGTAAGCGCCTTGTTTCCCAAAAAGTACTACTTCCCAGGGCTGTTATCATATTTTCCTAAATATATATCGACAGAAAACGGTTCAATTTAGGCTAAAATATCAAGTCAACGGGTTAGGCAATAAAAATTTCCTTCCACAGTTGTTCGCCTCTCATGTAAAATTCGGAAAATAGCGCTTTTTATATTCTGGCTTTCAGGGGATGTATTTATATATATATATCTGTTTATAAATTCGGTCACAAAAAGAGGACAGAGAGAAGGACAGCTCGTCTGAATGGTTCGCAGTCAGCGTCGTCGGCACTCATTTATATAAATATACAAATATTATACAAATTATATATATATATATATATATATATATATATATATATATATATATATATATATATATATATATATATATATATATATATACCACTCCAGACGATATCTGACCTTGGGTACATGATAAAACGCTGCAAATCCCTGCACAACGGTTTATTATTTTGTATAGAATACCCTCCTGTTACAGATCACAGCTCTATGTATAGATAACCCTTCTATATAATATGATATGTACTATTCTATTATATACATATTATGTATGTAGATCGCAGACCCTCCGTAGGTTAGTACCTAACCCCGTACTCGTTACTAGGTACCTACCTAAATCACGAGTTAAATGTTGCTAAAATAATTCTGCCGATGACAAACAGTACCTAACAAAAAGAAACACACATAATGAAGTTCTGAAAAGAAATTGTTGATGAGGAGTGAAAAAAGTTGCAAAAGTACCTACCAACAAACTCCAGCCCCTTCTACGTAGATGGTATAATGAACCGTTGTGTAATAATTTACCGTTGAGTAATGATTTACCGTAGTAATAATTTACCCATCAATAATACTTCAACGTTTGTTCAAGTTTCACTACCTACCAACAAACTCCAAAAGAGCCATCATTTTTCAAGCGAAATAATATCACAGAACAACCAACTCGACTTCATACTCCGCCAATATAATCAGGTGATCCCTACCAATGATTGGCCGTATTCACTAATTCCTATTGTGGGCGCGTCTCTGGTTACGAGATTTGGTTTGAATTGTATACAATTTCATTCACACTGGAGTCGAAAATGCCTGTCGGTACAAACTTCGGGGCCTTACTGTGAACGAACGGCTGGACGTACGATGCTCCGGGTGGTCTTAAAAAACTCGTAAGTTCAAGAACTATTTAAAACCGTAAAAATATTTACGTAAAAAAATGGTATAGGCGTTTTGAAAATTTCAACCCCTATTTTGAACCCCTTAGAGATGACTCACAGTAACGTCGAGCTTCGAGGACCAACTAGACGCCGAACGGAACCTATAACCCAAATTTCATCAATTTTTTTTCATGGTAACTAAGAAAAGTGGCCCGTACGGCGTACGGCGGATAGACAGAAATATTTTGGTTTATTATTTTCAATAATGAACCATTGGAATCGAGCATGAAAAAAAAAATTCTTACCCCCCCTCAAAATTTGATGGTTTACGTTTCAAGGTATGTAGAATCCAAAACTGCAATAAAAATATTTCTGTCTGTCCGCCGTACGCCGTACGCCGTACGGGCCACTTTTCTTAGTTACCATGAAACAAAATTGATGAAATTCGGGTTATAGGTTCCGTTCGGCGTCTAGTTGGTCCTCGAAGCTCGACGTTACTGTGAGTCATCTCTAAGGGGTTCAAAATAGGGGTTGAAATTTTCAAAACGCCTATACCATTTTTTTACGTAAATATTTTTACGGTTTTAAATAGTTCTTGAACTTGCGAGTTTTTTAAGACCATCCGGAGCATCGTACGTCCAGCCGTTCGTTCACAGTAAGGCCCCAAAGTTTGCACCGACAGGCATTTTCGACTCCAGTGTGAATGAAATTGTATACAATTCAAACCAAATCTCGTAACCAGAGACGCGCCCACAATAGGAATTAGTGAATACGGCCAATCATTGGTAGGGATCACCTGATTATATTGGCGGAGTATGAAGTCGAGTTGGTTGTTCTGTGATATTATTTCGCTTGAAAAATGATGGCTCTTTTGGAGTTTGTTGGTAGGTAGTGAAACTTGAACAAACGTTGAAGTATTATTGATGGGTAAATTATTACTATGGTAAATCATTATTCAACGGTAAATTATTACACAACGGTTCAGTATACCATCTACGTTTTCACTCCTCATCAACAATTTCTTTTCAGAACTTCATTATGTGTGTTTCTTTTTGTTAGGTACTGTTTGTCATCGGCAGAATTATTTTAGCAACATTTTTTTAACTCGTGATTTAGGTAGGTACCTAGTAACGAGTACGGGGTTAGGTACTAACCTACGGAGGGTCTGCGATCTACATAATTATGCATAGAATAGTACATATTATATTATATTATAGACGGGTTATCTATACATAGAGCTGTGATCTGTAACAGAAGGGTATTCTATACAAAATAATAAACCGTTGTGCAGGGATTTGCAGCGTTTTATTGCAGTTTTGGATTCTACATACCTTGAAACGTAAACCATCAAATTTTGAGGGGGGGTAAGAATTTGTTTTTTCATGCTCGATTCCAATGGTTCATTATTGAAAATAATAAACCAAAATTCCAGATTTCGATCATAATATGTACCAAACAAAAGGATGAGTTCGAAGATGAGCAATTTTCACAAGTTCTAAGGGGGTCACATTTGAGTTTTTAGGGGTCAAAAATCGGTAAAAACACAACAGTTTATACTATAAATTCACTGGAAGTTGCATGGAAGGGTGAGTAAAGATAGAAAAATAAAATTTCAGTGGTTTTTCGTATGTACATAATAGGGGTCTCGAATTTGGATTTTTGGTGGTCAAAAATTGGTATTTACAGCTAAAATCAAGATCAATTCACCTGACGTTGTGTGGGATGGTGATTCACGACTGAAAGAGGGAATATTTTGATGATGAAAATATTTTTCTCAAAAGGGGTCAAACTTGAAATTATAAGCGTCACAAATCGGTAAAAATCGCTAAAATCAAAGGAATGATATAATTTTATTTTACGAGAAGTGGTATGGTTTCTTGCTATATCGTCTGTTTACCCAAAGCCCGAATACTTTTTAAAAACTCGCTCTTATAGCCATGCTGCATGAATGGAACTTTCTTTTTTGTTACTGATGAAATCGGTATATCGTTTACAAAATATCGTTTACACCCGGGAGAAGAGTAGGTCTAAGCGTCCTCTTCACAATTCCAATCTTGAGTTTTAATTTCTGCCGTTTCCCCGCCTTCTTCAAAGGGGCCACATTTGTACACCAAAAAAAAATACCTTGGTTCGCATCTTTTGGCTTATTATTCTGTGAATAATACAACTATGTATTCGCTCAGCAAATAGTTTTTGGAACAACCCTTCAGTTTTTTCTTTCATGTTTCAAGGTGCGTAGATTCCAAAAATGCAATGGCCGCCCGCGGTATCCATATCCACCTTTATTTTCGGTCTAACAAATTCGTTCTTTCGCACACATCCTCCGTTTGGGCCCTACTTGTGTCCCGAAACTTAGCAGCCCGATCGGAATATACCCATGGGTGTTATGGGTGCAAAATTAGGTATTTTTGAGGTTTTAGCGAACTTGAACATGTGAGGTATCGTTTTTCGATGTTTTTTAGGGCGAGGAGAAAAAATAATATGAGTTGTTTTGACAACTGAGTGAAGGATTGAGATTCTAACGAAGTTCCAGCGCCCAAAATTTATTTTTTATTATTCAAAAACCTGGGAAATTGTGTGAAACCACCATCAGTTTGTACTATAAGTAGTATTAACAGGTGAATCAAGACAATTAAATGGCATTACCAATAAAAAAAAAAGAGGAGCCTAATTCGAGTTTTTGGGGGGTCGAACTTGGTGGAAACCGTCAAAAATAGGTATTTCAATGTTGCACACGAAAGAAACAATAAACTAACAGCAAACATGCATGTCCAATGGAATAACAAATCCAAGTGACACGGACTTGGCAGCTTTTTTTTTTACGATGCGCTCATCCAGAGCTCTTGAGAAAAGATTCTCATTGATGGGTAAATAAGCGGCCATGCTCACTATTCCTCTATTCTGTGCACTTCCCTAATGACTACCTATTTCTATCTCTTGGTGACGAAGTTTCAAATCTTGCCTCTATGCAGGCGGGGCTTCGGGCAAACCGAGAGTTAATCACAAAGTTAGTCCCCCTACTGTATTTGTACGCCTGTGCTCAGCATCCCACCAGTCCCATTAGAATTTAATTAACTAATTAGTCGGCCCCTGACCTGAGACAGAAGGTTTGAATGGGGTTCTGAGAGCTGAGGCGTTGAAAGAGAGCTGGTGCAAAGCTGAATCAGCGTCTGGCGCAGGCCGGGCTGCGTAATTGCGGCCAGTTTTTGCACCAGGTTGAATCGTCTAATTTACTTGTTTCTCTTCCTAAGTCGCCTTTTGAAAAGATTGGTTTGGAATGGAAAACGGCAACAGTATCACACGAGTATCCATAGAATAGCGAATAAAGTGGTTGACTTTAACCCATTGATGATCTCCGTAATTGAAACTATAACAGCAACACGTAGCATGAGTATATGAGGGGTCTATTCTCGATCATGCTTCAACAAGAAACTTCATTACGAGTAAAGATGTATAATGCGAACAGGACACAAACGGGTTGGGTTGCAGTGGAGAGGATAATGCATAAAAGTACAGTCACAGGAGGACTCACTTTCATTATTTGAATTCATATTCCTCGGAACTTTCTGTTGAGCGTTATGGAGTTTGTTTCATATCATTCGTGGTGACGGAAAAGCTCAACATACAAACCATAAAGGTTGTAGAAGGTTAAGCGCAGTTCACCATAGTTGGAATTGGCTGCTTTCTCTTAACCACTTTTGTAGACGCATTAAAAAAAGTCTGCCAATTCGAGTAGGCAGTATAGCTTCCTCACTTGAATCGCATGAACGTATAGAATAGTTCAGTAGGTTCGTTTTGATACGGGAACATCTGTGATACACCACCACGTGTACTCTGAAAATTTCATCCATCTACGACTATTTTTCGCGTAGTTAGAAGCGTTACAAGGAAACGGTCAACTTTTCATGTCCGCGCACGCGCAGACGAAAGTTACCGTACGATTCCAATAAACTCATATGGAACGATCAAAGTATTATTCCTGATCGACCCTCCAAATCTGAACTCATTTCAACGATATTTAAGGTATTTATGGACGTTTCAATTATTTTACGTTTGCGCATGCGCCGACGAAATGATTTCCAGGATTTGAAACGGGACCATCTGCGATCCAACCCGCGGGTATCCTCAAAATTGTATCCTCAAAATTGCAGCTCTCTACGACTATTTTTAGCGTAGTTAAAAGCTTTACAAGGAAACTATCAACATTTCATGTTCGCGCATACGCAGACGGAAGTTATTCTGCGATTCCAATGAAATTCATATGGAACTATGTATCAAACTATTATTCCTCATCGACCATCCAAATCTGATCCCATTTCAACGATATTTAAGGTACTTATGGACGTTTCAATTATTTTACGTTTGCGCACGCGCAGACGAAAGTTACGGTAATTTTCCAATGATTTTGGTATGAGACCATCTGTGACCCAACCCACTCCTATCCTCCAAATTTCAGCCCAATTTCGGCCAACATTTTGTGTAGTTATGGGCTTTACAAGGAATTACCACAGACAGACAGACACGGAACGAAAAATGTTCCTCGAAGTCTGAAACGCAAAATTGTAGTGGAAATTTTCATTTTGGAGGACATACATTTTTTTTACTCAATCACGAATCCAAGGCTTCCCTTCCTTCGGTAGTGAGGAAGCAAAAATCTATTGGGTAGATACCTTCATTATATCATTCATCTGCGGATGGCATTTTCGGACCTTCTTATTTTATTATGTCGCCGGTAGGTGATATATTTTTTTCCGATAGGGCCCTCACACATTCCGTGTCCCAACAGGACACGTACATCCCCTATATTTTCATGGTCTCAGAAGTTTATCGGGGCAGGCGTTACTCACGCAACCCGCTTGATATACAACTATACAACCTTCCCTCACTAACACGCTCTTTCATGTACACACGGTCAAATGTAACCAAGCACACACAAGAACATGATAATTCATGTTCTACGTAAGGGAGGTTGCCATGAACATTTTCGAGAGGTTCAGGGCCTAACCCTCACCATCGGGAGACTTCCAAGGTATCCACCCCCTGCAACATATCTTGAAGAACATGAAAAATGATTACATATATATTATAGTTAATTATGTAGCCGAATGTAGCACTAGCATAAATAACGTATAGCTAAACCTCATGATTATAATACTTCGAGTTGAGGTTTAAGAACAAAATTTGTCGCCCTTCTTGTTCAACGTCTCGTCCGACTAGTTTCGTTTTATAGGCTTTTTCAGAAAGTGAGACACCCCAAAACACCTCATTTTCCTTCCAGTAGGGTCCCAGAGACATCTCACCTCGAGACTTCAGGCTTAGCTGGGAATATCGAAATGAAAGCCGGAAGAGTGACGATCAGCGACTTGAACCAGCATGCAATTCCCCTTTTACAGCAACGCAGAAAGGAGAATTTCCATTTAAATTGAAGCATTATCGAAGGTAGTGAAAAAATATATTTGATCGGCTTGGCGAATGAGGTTAAGCGGCGGAGTGAATACAACACATAGTAAAGCCTTTTCCTCTCTCAAGCCGATAAGAGATGAATGATTCCCGAAATTCCTCACCTTTCCACGCGTTACTAGCAGTATGCTGGAGCAGTGTGGGGTCCAACGAGTTACATGAGTAGCAGACTCCATAAATATATCAGGTACCTAAAGTCGGAACTACTTATTGTGGGGTGTATTTCAGGAGAAAATAATGGGGCGATTTTATTATTAAAACGCCGCAAATTACTACACAATGGTTTATTATCTGCCTGTATGTAATGCCCCTTCTGCGCCGATCAAGTTTTCTGTGGTCAGTACCTACCTTCGAGCTCCCCCCTGGAAAGCCCTAAATCGAGTATTGTGGAGCCGGCTGGGGAATAACAGTTTCATAAAAATGCGCGGGATTAAATAATTCAATCATTAATTATTTGCTGTTATTCATGAAGCATAAAGTTTTGTTTTTGTTTCAATTGTTTTGTTGTGATCGGCTGCTCCTCCACAACCAATGTAATGTACATACATGTTGTACCTCAGAGTGGGGACCCCCCGACCCCGCTCTGATCATGTCAGGGGCCTATAAAGAGCCGAGGGGCCAACAAATACATAACCATTCTCAAGCTAACTTTCGGCCTCGTCTGTTCATCCATATTCACTACACTGGTGACCCCGAGTGGTGACACGCAGCCTCCGCCCGCCGTCTGCGACCGCGGTGCGACGACAGCGCCTAGCAACGACGAACAACGCCGCTCAGCGCCCGCCGACCGTCTGCGACGCACCCCACTCCGACGCCCCACAGCGCCGCCCCCACCGACGCCACACAGCGGCGCCCCACTCCGACGCCCGCCTCGACGCCCAACGCAGCGGCCCCCCGCTACTTCGCCCCACCATCCGATTCCTATAAGGAAACGGACGCCGGCGCCTCGGACTAGGGATGTATGATACTTCGAAATGTATCGATACATATCGTATCGATATTTCTAAAAAGTATCGAAAAGATCAGGCCGATACTTTCAAAAAGTATCGATACATTCAAGTATCGATACTTTTTACAAACTCAAAATTAGAAAAGTTCCGGCCTCATGGATTGTGTTGTTTTGCGCCTTCCCCTTCCAGCGTTCCAGTTCCACCATAGAATAATTCTATGCCTGACATAAGTGCACAGTATCAGTTGAGTTGTTTCACGTTTCCAGTCCTACTAGATGCCGGACAGTATCAGTTGAATGAGTGATCATCTCCATTTTTATGTCAAGGTTGTTGACAAATGGTGGGACTTCAGGCATGGTAACGATCAGGCTTTGTAGTCTTCTGTGAAACTTGGAAGTAAGAAAAGATCCTTGAAAAAAGTAACGGTGTCGATACCGCGAAAAAAGAAAAAGTATCCCGATACATTGTAAAAAAAAAGTATCAAAAAGTATCGATACTTTTTCTTAAAAGTATCGATATTTTGAAGTATCGATACTTTTTATACATCCCTACCTCGGACACTTCCTGCTGACACTTCCAGACGACACCTCTCCGGGACTGGCGCCTACAACGAGAACACGGACCCGAAACCACCGACACCCGCAGAAACGACTCCACCGACATCAACGCTCCAGCTCCGGCCGTACGACCCCGCATTCTCGCACGTCTGATTCGCCCAACTCGAGATCACATATTGTTTGTTCCATCCGCGTCAGTGCGAGTTCATCAGTGGGACACCCGCCAGTACGGAACTGAATGGGGTGGGGGTAGGTGCAGATACGAGTGCAAGTGAGTGCGAGTTCGAAAATATGACGGTAGGAACGCAAATTTGGTTCTCACTAAAAAAATTGAATCGGAATTGAATTGGAGCACAAGTCACGGTAACGGCGGTCACGACACGGCATCAACAGAACAAATGAATTTTGGGGAGGTTACAGAACTGTTACCTCTTGGGTTCACTTCAAAAACTCGATCGCCGTGAGTGCGGAAAAGTGCCGCACTCGGTACGGAACTGTTCTGCACTTGACGCGGAAGGAACACGGTTCGGTACAGTCGATGTAGAAAGTAGAAGTTTGGGTTCATGGAACCGACACGGTAGGAACACAGTTTTATGCGCGGATCGATCTGCGCATAATACGTTCTACTGAACTCGCTCGGATGGAACAAACCTATTGACTCACGAAGGCCTCACGACGCCGCATGCTAAATTCGCCCGCGCCTTCGAGCCCCGACAAGCGGACCTCTACGACGACCCCAACCGACTCCCGAGCACGAGAATCCGTCAGACCACGCCCGCCGAGGCATTCTGAGGAATGATGCCGATTGCAATTGTATTTTGCTTCCATATAGTGACGATTGTAAATATTTGGGAGTACAAATTGATAACCACTTGAGCTATAAGAAGCATATTGATGCACTTATAGTAAGATTGCGTAAGCTGTTTTATGTATTTAAGGAGACACGTAAGTTCCTTTCAAAAAGCCAACTTAAAACTGTTTATTATGGTTTAGCTTTTTCTATTATCAAATACGGAATAGTACTTTGGGGTTCAGCGTGTAAATCAGCCATTAAGAAGGTGCAAATCGTGCAAAATAAATTATTAAGAATTATATTGAATAAGAACTCTAGATATTCTTCCTCACTTTTGTTTAAATCTTTTGAAGTTAAAAAGATTAATCAAATTTATCATCTTCAATCTTGTTTACATCTTTTTGGCACTGGAATTGATTCACGGCATCTTTCATCTGCTTTTGTTACCCGTAATTATAATAATTCTCGTATCCTTCTTCCTAGTATAAATACTGAGTTCTATAAGAGAAATTCTTATGTTACTGCTCTTAGAACTCTATATCAAAAAGAAATTAATATTTTTTCGTTTTCCAGCCTGTCTAATTTTAAGAAACTATTAAATAGCTGTGTATGATACTCTACTGCTTCTGTTGCACTCTAGTCACATTTTAATGTCCACGTTTTTTTTTTTCTTGTTTAGTACTTATTAATAATTATTTGATTTTCTTGTTGATTTATTCTTTATATCGTTAACATGGATAATATATTGTTAATTTACGTGGTTCTTTTGGTTTATTATTCTCTGAATAATACACCTATGTAATCGCTCAGCAACAAATTTTTATAACCCCCCCTCAAACTTTTTTCTTTTCCGTTTCAAGGTGCGTAGATTCAAAAAATGCAATGTCCGTCCGCCGTCCGCCGTACGCCGTCCGCCGTATCACGTGTACAGGCTTCATTTTCGGTCTAAAAAAGTCGTTCTTTCGCACACATGCTCCATTTGGGCCCTAGTTGTGTCCCGAAACTTTTCAGCCCGATCGGAATATTCCCAGGGGTGTTGTGAGTGAAAAAGTGTGTAAAAATAGGTACTTTTTGCGTTTTAGCAACATGTTGGTAACATGAGCTTTTGAGGTATCGTTTTCCATGTTTTTGGGAACGAGAAGATCGAATATGAGGTCAATTTTGGCCAAGGAGTGGAAAATTGAGGTTGTACCAGATGTTCAGCTCCCAAAATTGATTTTGTATGAGTCAAAAACCTGCGAAATCGTCTAAAATCACCATCAGTTTGTAGAATAACACTAGAAAAAGTGTCAACACGTGGATCAAGACGATTAAATGGCACTACCAATGATCAAAGTTAATTTGAAAAAAAAAAAAAGATCGTACCTACCTACCTAATTTGTGTTTTGGGGGCCAAAATTGTTGGAAACCATCAGAAATAGCTATTTCAATTATTTCACATGAAACAAACAATAAATGTACAGCCAACATTTCTGTAGAATAATAAACCCCATGTGACAAGGACTTTGCAGCGTTTTTGGCTTTGCATCGGCTGTTTGTTGTTTTTATAATCTCAATGAGTCAATGTCACTTGAACTCCTCCGGAGAGCACAAGTTCTCTCGAACTTATTCTTCGGTGGGCAATTTTTGTAATATTACCTAAAAATGTTTATATATTTTGCCAATAAAGTCAAATCTACATCTACATCTACATAGCGGCGCGCGACGAACCCGACGTCACGAAACTCGCTGCTCTCGCCGATCGCCTCAAACCCTTCGCTCCCCCTCCTCGAGTGGCTACCGTCACCGAAGAGGTTCGTGTGATTCGAATAGACGACAACAGCGACCGCCGACGCAGCCACGACCGACCACACGCAGCGCGACGAACGGCTCGTGTTTCTACCGCCGCACATGGGACCCCCGAGCACAAAAACGCCGCACCCCATGCACCTGGCGCCCGCAACAACGCCCCGCCCGATCAGCCGCCACGGCCGTACCCACGCACTCAACCAACACCCCGGCTCTTCATACGTCGCAAACGTACCGCCCCCAACGACAACGACCCGGACAGCCACAGCAGACCACCGCAACCACCGCAACCAGCACACGCACCTCCCACGCCCGACAACCGCCACCGCAACAGAACAAAATTTAACTAAATGCGTTACTTAAATTCTGGGGGGAGCAGTGTTGTGATCGGCTGCTCCTCCACAACCAATGTAATGTACATACATGTTGTACCTCAGAGTGGGGACCCCCCTGACCCCCCTCTGATCATGTCAGGGGCCTATAAAGAGCCGAGGGGCCAACAAATACATAACCATTCTCAAGCTAACTTTCGGCCTCGTCTGTTCATCCTTATTCACTACACGTTTATTACGGGAGAACCCAATTACACGTTTGTTGATGTTACAAAAGTACATATCAACAAAATCCAGAAGCAAAGTCATCATTCTTCAAATGAAATAATAGCACAGAACAAACAACTCGATTTCAGACAGCCATGCGTAATTATAATCGGGTATTCCCTTGCAACGATATCTGGGCGGAACTTGTATCATTTCATTCACGATCATGTTGACAAAGTTTTTGGTGAAAACGAACGACTGGATTGTGTGATGCTCCGGGTGGTCTCAAAAAACTTTAGTTCGACGGCAATTTAGAAACGTTTAAAAAAACCAATCCCTTCCACTGAAAGTTTTGGAGCTACGGCGTTCCGGAAGTTGCAACACCTAATTTTTCACCTCTTAGAGATGACTCACAACTGACAGTAACGCCGAGCTTCGCGGACCAACTAGATCCCAAGTGGGACCCACAAACCAAATTTCATTAATTTTGGTTCATTGTAACTAAGAAAAGTGCTCAGTACGGCGTACGGCCGACGGACAGAAATGCATTTATTCCATTTTCGGATTCTACGTACCTTGAAACGGTAACCATCAAATTTCGAAGGGGGTTTTAATTTTAATTTTTATTTTTAATACTCGATTCCAAAGGTTTATTAGTATTGAAAATAATGACCCAAAAGCGATTTTTAAAAGTTATTCATGCCGTTAGGTTCGTTTCGTCAAGGCCGATCTGATACTGACAGGCTGTTTTATACGACCGTAAATGACAAAGAACAGCAACATGGCGCAAGCGACAAGAAAAACGTCATAACGGCGAAGAGTAGTAATCCAAGGTCATAAAATGAGAATTATGGGTATCGTAAGCCGAGTCGTTTACTATAGTAGTTTTGGTGACTGATGGATTGCACTTGGGACTGCAACAAACTTGCCAATTGAATCATTGTAATTGCGAATCATAAACACCTATATAGGCACCAAATAATAGACAGAATGTGGTTATAGGTGCACACGGTCCTCCACGCGCATTATGACCATCCAGTAGGAATCCAGGTAATTGGAATGTTTGTACAGTAACCCTGCCGTTTTGTACGGTCAGTGAAGAGAGGTCTCGGGCGTTTTGTACGGTCATTGATGACGGCCATGAAGGCTGCCTCGTGTTGCTTCGTGTTCCTTGTCTACCACTAGTACAAAGAGTAAGAGAAAACTCGTGAAGGACGGTTTTGGGTTAACAGTTCTTGAGCAGAATACAAATGAAATTCGATGGAAAGTGTCCAGGAAAAATATCTTCATCCACCAGAGATTTCGAAATTTCTGCTATGCAATCTGCGCAGGACATTTTTAAGAAACATTTTCAAGAACGTTCGAACTCAATGTTGTTTTTTTCATCCATGCCAGGAAACACCAACTTGGAGGAAAATTCAGGAGTTGGGCTTGGTTGCACAATACAAGGAGAAAGACGAATTTGCAACTAAACGTAAAATGATTAATGCATGTAAAATTATTAAGGCTTTGTTGAAGTTATACGACGTCAATCAAGTAATGACTTACTTTTATTTAACGTTTCCTTCAGAGCTGTTGCCGCTTTTGTCATATTTTGATCGCACCTACATCAGTGAAGATAACGATACTCCTATCCAACAACTTTTTGGAACAGCTATCGCAGCAACAACAGCTATTGCACTTGTCACATCAACAGCAACAACAGCTATCGCACTTGTTACATAAATAGCTAAATCCATCGAACAACAATGATGATCTTGTTGTACATTTTAAAACATTTGAAGATCAACTATTGCGATTCTTGACGATTTTTTAAAATGTTTTCCGCTAGATTTACGAATCTAAATAAAGCTGCACGAAGAGGAAGACCGTAGTGATCATTTCAGCCCAGTAGGTACAAAACGTCCTATCACTGAACTTCAGCCCAGTACAGAAAGTGCGGATTGTGCATTTCCAACACCAGACGGATTAGTGACCGTACAAACATTCCCAGAATCAGCAATCCAATCCTGCCTCCATGTTTCACAGGTTCACAGCTCCATTCTGGACAGGATAGTATACAGAAATAATGAGCCGTTGAGGAATTCTCAGAGGCACTTCTTGACTCTGAAATACCTAGACGTAGAATTTACTGTGGTATAATATTCCATACAGCCCCAGTAGTGTGAAGGAACAGATCATAACTGGAATACAAGTTGTAAGACAGTTACAATTCCTCAGAAAGTGGAGTCTGGAGAATTTAAGCGCATCGGCTGAGGGTTGAAACTTGTTTTTCCAATCGATAACTCATTAGAAGTTCTCCCCTCCACTCCTCGCAACTTAGCCAAATATTGAAGGATCTGCTTTTCTACACCGGCGAAAATTGCGGTTACAACCCCCTTGACAACCAACGGCGCGGAACACTGCCGCCGTAGTCGCCTGAAAGGTCAACATGAACTTCTCGGTCCTTGTTAACTTCTTCCTTTATCCCCTTGTGTGTCAATACTTAGAGGTTCTGAGGAATGTTATTTCACTAAACAAAGGTGTTGTAATTGGGCAAGTACCAGCATAGTAGCCAATTAGAATCGAAACTATAATGAACACAGCAATGGGGGTAGATACGAGATGTGGGTATTTTCTGGATTTGATGCCCTGATCTAAGTGGTTAACAACTGCGAAATAGGTAAATATCTGATACATTAGGCTGGTTATCATACCAACGGTAAACCGAAAAACACGAACATGTTATGCCATTATTGATAAAGCACGTCATGATTTTGATTATGAATTTCGAAGCCTAGAAATCTTGTACCACAGCACATTTCAAACAGGAGTTGCATTCATTCAGTCTGAGGCCATAAAGAACAAAGAGTTGCCACGGTTACAATAATTTATTAACGACGTTCATTGAATCTCAAGTGGGGACCTCCAACCGCCAAGCGTTTTGGATTGAAATTCGTCATAATTTTGGTTTATTATTTTCAATAATGAACCATTGGAATCGAGCATGAAAAACAAATCCTAAACCCCCCTCAAATTTTGATGGTTTACGTTTCAAGGTATGCAGAATCCGCCGTCAATCCGCGATCAATAAAAATATTTCTGTCTGTCCGCCGTACGCCGTACTGACCACTTTTCTTAGTTAGGTACCATGAAACAAAATTGATGCAATTCGGGTTATAGGTTCCGTTTGGGGTCTAGTTGGTCCTCGAAGCTCGGCGTTACTGTCAGCCATCTCTAAGGGGTTCAAAAGAGGGGTTGCAATTTTCAGAACGCCTATACCTTTTTTTACGTGAATCTTTTTACGGTTTTAAATAGTTCTTGAACTTACGAGTTTTTTAAGACCACCCGGAGCATCGTACTTCCAGCCGTTCGTTCACAGTAAGGCCCCGAAATTTGCACAGACAGGCATTTTCGACAGCAGGGTGAATGAAATTGTATACATTTAGCCCAAATCTCGTCAAGGGACGCGCTAACAATCGGGAATTGGCCCGAGATAAAATCATTGCTAGAGATCACCTGATTATAATCACGGAGTATGAAGTCGAGTTGGTTGTTCTGTGATATTATTTCATTCGAAAAATTATGGCTCTTTTGGAGTTTGTTGATAGGTAGTGAAACTTGAAAAAACGTTGAAGTATTATTGATGGGTAAATTATTACTACACAATGGTAAATTATTACACAACGGTTCATTATACCATCTACGTAGAAGGGGCTGGAGTTTTATGGTAGGTACTTTCGCAACTTTTTTCACTCCTCATCAACAATTTCCCTTCAGAACTTCATTATGTGCGTTTCTTTTTGCCATTTCAGGTACTGCTTGTCATCAGCAGAATTATTTTAGCAACATTTAACTCGTGATTTAGGTAGGTAGGTACCTAGTAACGAGTACGGGGTTTGGCAGTAACCCACGGAGAGTGTGCGATCTATATCATATGTATAGAATAGTATACATATATTATATAAAGGGTTATCTATACGGACAGCTGTGATCTGTAACAATGATAAATTATTACACAACGGCAAATTATTACACAACGGTAAATTATTACAAAACTGCAAATTATTACACAACGACAAATTATTACACAACGGTAAATCTATATCATATGCATAGAATAGTACATACCTATATAAAGGGTAATCTATACAGAGAGCTGTGTTCTGTAACAGAAGGGTATTCTGTACAAAATAATAAACCGTTGTGCAGGGATTTGCAGCGTTTTTTTCTGTGAAGTCGATTCAAATTTCATAAAGACACAAAAAACACGCATACCTACACTAGCAACCAAACATCGAGTGGGCTTGTATTCAAGTTAATTTAACTGGGCCAGTTGAAGCAACATGCCCCCAACACGAAATAATGAGAATTGTTAAAACAATCTATGGTAACCAATACATGTTTTGGAACAAAAGGTCTGTTGTTGTTCCCACATATCCGTTCCTGGCAGCAGCTTCAGGCACTTGTTATACTAAACACGCCAAACCCTGGTTATATGCGGGTTTTACGGCGTTGTGTATTGCTAAGGGCGTGCATCTTGATAGTATAGTAATAAGTACGTACCTACTACCAAGAATCGATAACATAAGCATATTCTGATAGGGGTGAAGTTACGTACAGAATATAAAAAACGCAGCAAATTATTAAACAACAGTTTATTATTACCTGTTTAGGTATCCCTTCTGCATAGATACTGGGAGACCCTCAATTAGTGGAATAGTATTTTGCGGGGGATAGATACCTACCTCCCCACCAACAGGCGCGCGCACACAGTTAATAGACAAAAAATTACGGTGAACGAATGACTGGACGTACGATGGTCTAAAAAACGTCTACCAAGTTTGGCGGGCAGTTCAGCTTCCTCACATATTGTAACAAGGACGTATGGAATCAGTTGGTAAAAAATGAGTCAAAATTATTGAATAGCAACAAATAGAGCAGCAATAATTAAATGACTGAGTAATGAGTAATAGGGTTACCGGAAGCGCACAAGCTACCATTGAGCCGACGGTGATGAAATTCACAAGGGTCTAGGGGTACAAACGGGCAATCCCTGAAAACGTCACTAAAATTGGTTTAGTAGTTCTGGAGTTTTGCCTGTGACAACTAATTCCAGGTTTGCGCATGCGCAATGGCTATCAACGATCCAATCACGACGAAATTCATAGGCAATCGTATTGGAGCCAGCCCCAGCAACCCTCCGAATTTGAACAGAATCGGCTCATTAGGAACTGAGAAATCGTTGTTCCATGCAATTCACGTTTGCGGGTGCGCACATGCTACCACTGGTCCACGGCCATAAAATTCACAGGGAACCGTCTAGGGGCTAACCCCCACAATCCCTGAAAATTTTATAAAAATCTTACCATAATTTCGTAGTTCTGCCGGGGCAAGGAATTGAGCAGACAGAGAACCAAAATTATTCTTCAGAAAGCTTTGAAATGCGAAAGGCGAGAGGTCATTTTTATTTTGGAGGACTTTTTTTTTCCTTGCATTCGACAAGTTATATTATGGAGTGGGGGGGGGGGGTGACTTTTTGGTTAATTATTCTGTGAATAATATATCTATGTATTCGCTCAGAAAATTAACACCCCCTTTAAATTTTTGGTTTATTATTTTAAATAATGAACCTTTGGAATCGAGCATAAAAAAGAACAATTTACCCCCTCCCACCCTTAAAATTTGACGGTTTCCGTTTCAAGTTACCCAGAATCCGAAAATGGAATAAAAAATTTCTGTCCGTCCGCCGTACTTCGTTGTCTTCCTAGTTACCATGAACCAAAATCAATGAAATTTGGTTCATAGGTCCCGTTTGGGGTCTAGTTGGTCCCCGAAGCTCGGCGTTACTGTCATTCGTCTTCAAGGGGTGAAAAATAGGGGTTGCAATTTTCAGAATGCCGTAGCTCGAAAACTTTCAATAGCATGTCTTTTTTATTACGTTTTTAGATTTATTTTAGATTTAGATTTACGTTTATTTCAAGTTACATTTGCAACTTGAAATGCTTTATGAATAAGAACAACTAATAATAATTACTGAATTATTGCATCCTGCGCATTCTTATGAACTGCAATTCCCGGGCCGGCTCCAGTACTCGATTTAGGGGTTTCCTAAGGGGAGCAGGAAGGCAGGTATTGACCACAGAAACCAGCGATCTACGCAGAAGGGCATATATACAGGTAAATGATAAACCGTTGTGCAATAATTTGCAGCGTTTTCTGTACGTTTCAAGGTGCGTAGATTCCAAAAATGCAATGTCCGTCCGCCGTATCATCCATAATATCTACTTCATTTCCGGTCTAAAATATTTTTCTTTAGCACACAAGCTCCATTTGGGCCCTAGTAGTATCCCAAAACTTTGCAGCCCGATCGTAATATACACAACGGTGTTATGGGTGAGAAACGGGTGTAAAAACGGGTTTTTTGGTGTTTTAGTAACATGAGCTTGTGAGGTATCGTTTTCCACGTGTTTTAGGATGAGACTGAATATGAAGTCGATTTTGACCAGAGTGGAAAATTGAAGTACTAGAAGTTTCAGCCTTAAAATTACGTTAAATTTTGGTATAAAATAGCCGCTCTTCCGCACACAGTTTGGGTCCCCGTTTCGGAACACATTTTGGATCCTACTTATGCTCTGAAGCACGGCAGCCTGTTATGGGGGAAAATTGGGTGTAAAAATAGGGATTTTCGGGGTTTTAGCGAAAATGAGCTTGTGAGGTATCGTTTTCCATATTTTTCGGGCGAGAAGACCGAATATGAAGTTGATTTTGACCAAAGAGTGAAGAATTGAGGTTTTGACGAAAGTTCTGCTCTCAAATTTTTATTTATTTTTTTTTTTCGAGTCAAAACCTTGGGAAATTTTCAAAACTCACCATTTAAGTAGAGTATCAGCAGGTGAATCTAGACAATTAAATGGCACTATCACCGATAAAACATACTTTTTTTTGTTTAAAAAAAATGGAGCCCATTTAATGTTTTTGCGAACCAAAATTGGTGGAAACCATCAAAAATTTACCTATCTCAATTATTGCATATGAAAGAAACAATAAATGAACAGCCAACATTTCTGAATGTATGTCCAATAGAATAATAAACCCATGTGACAAGGACAAACGCAGAACAGAAGGTTCAGGGGATTACCGTGGCCGAAAGGCCAGGGAGGTACACGCTGATTCCTTCATGTAGCGCGCGTGCAGCCCAGGACGCCTAACAAGGGAATCACAGACCTGTTATTGCTCAATCTCGAGCGGCTAAAAGCCGCCTGTCCCAAGACAAGAGAAGAATGGTTTCGCCGGTGGCAGACAGGCAGAGACACCCGGATAACCGCTAGTTCATCGGCTAATGTCTCGTCCGTTATCGGAATTAACCAGACAAATCGATCCACCAAGAATGGCCATGCACCACTAACCCTCTGCATCAAGAAAGATCTGTCAATCCTTCCGATGTCCTGGCCTGGTACGGTTTCCCCTGTTGTGTCAAATTACGTCGCAGGCTCCATTTCTCGTGGTGCCCTTCCGTCAATTCCTTTACGTTTCCGCTTTGCAACCATACTTCCCCCCCGAACCCAATAGCTTTGGTTTCCCGGGAAGAAGCTACCCGCCGAGTCGACGGATCAATGGCTGGCATCGTTTGGTTAGAGCGGGCGGTATCTGATCGCCTTCGAACCTCTAACTTTCGTCCTTCATCAACCAAGACAAGAGAAATTTTTGGTTTATGATTTTCAGTAATGAACCATTAGAATCAAAGCAGTGAATGAGCATGAACAAAAAGAGTAACCATCTCAAAATTTTATGGGTTGCATTTAAACGTACGTAGAGAACGAAATGATTTAAAAAAATTCTGTCCATCCGCCGTTCATTATTGAAGATAATGAATCCAGATTCGTAATCAAGAATGTGTGACCCCTACCGTCAGTTAGTCCCTTAGCCCCCCTAGTAGTACCTTAGCCGTCTTCACTGATGGGGTTACAAACTTGATTCATTCGTTCATAATTAATCAGAAAGCGTGATATATAAGTAATTCCAATTTCTCTTCAAGACCCCTCCAGGTAGGTATCAGCATACCTACTCTCCTCAAACTACTTAACAAGGGTCGGCAATCTAACCCCCATCACACGATCACCCCCGACCACCTTACCACCATCACCTTGTGTGTACGTCATACCTCATACGCTCACCTCCTAACAAGATTCGTGTCTAGTCAACACAGGAACAGGAGACGATGGGACGGGGGCTGGAAAGTTTGCCCGTTAATTAATGATGTTCATTATTCCACGCCTTATCTCATCTCGTTGCGTAAATTAATTCTTCACGTCACTGCTTTCATCTAAAGCGAAAGGCATAAAAATTCGATAAGAACACACATTTATTAAGCCATCCAACTGTTCAACAGGTATCTTAATACCAGTACATAGGTACATAATGATATGTAAATATATTTAAAAAAATTCAACGAGTACCTAACAGAGGGATGGGTTGAGTGAACTTAGCGTAGACAATATTGTAAGAGAGAAAAAACTGCTTCACGGGAAACACATAGGTGCAGCATGTTAAAATAATCGTACATCCGCCAACCCAAAATAATTTGATGAGAAAAACTCTGCAAATTATTACACAACGGTTCATTAGTTACCTGTACAGATGCCTCTTCTGCGTAGATCGCTGTTTTCTGTGGTCAATACCTATTCTTCAGATCAAATAATAACATCACTGAACAACCAACTCATATCATGCAAACATGCGTGATTATAATCAGGTGTTCCCTAGCGATGGTATCGGGGCTGGATTTAGACAGTTTCATTCAAGATAATGTTGACGAAGCTTTTCGGTGCTAACTTCTGAACCTTATTGTGAACGAACGGCTGGACGGAATAGGCTCCGGGTGGTCTCAAAAAATTCTCCAGTTTGAGACCAATAAAATTCTACAAACGGGTTTAAAACATTCAACCCCTATTTTTTAACCCGTTAGAGATGACTGACAGTAACGCCGAGCTTCGCGGACCAACTAGACCCCAAATGGGACCTACAAAAACCAAATTTCATTAATTTTCGTTCATGGTAACTAAGAAAAGTGCAAAGTACGGCGGACGGACACATATTTTGGTTTATTATTTTCAATAATGAACCTTTGGAATCGAGCATGTTATTTGGGGGAAAAAAATTAAACCTACCCTCAAAATTTGATGGTTCCCTTTTCAAGGTAGTATGTAGAATCCGAAAATGAAATTAAAAAATTTCTCCACCCGCCGTACTTCGCACTTTTCTTAGTTACCATGAACCAAAATTAAAGAAATTATGTTTGTAGGTCCCGTTTGGTCCGCGAAGCTTGGCGTTACTGCCAGTCATCTTCAAGGGGTGAAAAATAGGGGTTGCAACTTTTAGAACGGCGTAGCTCGAAAACTCAATAGAAGGATATCTGAAAGAATTTTTGAGACCACTCGCAGTACTGTATACGTCAACCGTAGATCATGAAAGCTTAGTCATGATCGTGAATGAAACGGTATAAATCCGGCCCAGATATCATTGCTAGGGAGCACCTGATTATAATCACAGATGGCTGTATGAAGTGGAGTTGGTTGTTCAGTGATAATATTATTTCATTTGAAGAATGGTGGCTCTTTTGGATTTTGTTGATAGATACTTTTGCAGCTTAATGAAACGTTATGCTTCATGAATAACAACAAATAATTTATTAATGAAAGAATTATTGAATCCTGCGCATTTTAATGAAACTGTAATTCCCGGAACGGCTTCAGTACTGGGTTTAGGGTTTTTCTGGGGGGAGCAAGAGGGTAGGTACTGACCACAGAAAACAGTGATCTACGCAGAAAGGGGATCTATACAGGTTAATTATTAAACAACGGTTTATTATTTCTCACACAACAATTTATTATTTACCTTATGCTTCAGGAATAACAACAAATATTTCATTTCATTGAGTCCCGCTCATTTTTATGAAACTGTGGTTCCAGGGGCGGCTCCAGTATTCGATTTAGGGCTTTCCTGATGGGAGCTCAAGGGTAGGTACTGACATGGGTAGGTACTGACCAAAGAATACAGTGATCTACGCAGAAGTGGCATTTATACATAATACATTTATACAATAATAAACCGTTGTGTAATATTTTGCAGCTTTTTTGGATTCTGAAAAGGAAACCATAAAATTTTGGGGGTGTGGAGGGGGGGGGGGGGGGTTAAAAATTGTATGCTCGACTCCAAAGGTTCATTAATGAAAATAAACCAAAACCAACTCTCCAATGGGCTATCCCAAAGTCGGGGCGCGATTCTTGAAAATAGGGAATTGAAGTTCCCCTATGATTGTTTCTACATGTAATCCCACTCAACCTCTATGTATCGGTAACCCGAAGTTAAAGACCGTGAAACCACGACACATAAACCATTTTAATCAGTATTATCTACGACGATATTAAGTGAGATTAAATGCAGAGTGCTGCGAAACATTTTTGGGGTTGATGAGCGCCTACATAAGGTAAAAAGGAGGCACAGGACTCCTAAAGGAATACTCCTGTAAACAGGAATAAATTAACCCAAGAATAATTATTTATTCGTTGATGTCAAAATGACTGTTCTCTCCGAAACCATAGACTGTTTTCATTATGTAGGTATTCGTTATTAATTCCACTACTACTGACCACACTTGTTGATTCGAGTTATAAATGAGTTGAGCAAGTGGAAGTGGGTGGACTGGTCAATTTTCTCATTAAACAACCCTTTATATTGGAACCAACAATGGAATAATTAATATAATTCAACACGACCATTTCAACAATGGAAACTAGTTATTAGTTGGTTAGTTTGTTTTCTTTCACTGGTCAATCGGAGGTAATCATGATCCGATCTTCCGTTTCGCAAAACTATGAATACCATCTTGCAGCAAGTGTATTACCTACGACTGACTCCAAATTTGGAGTCGTTTGAAGAAACGTTACCGGTAAAGCACCGACAATGTGTAACATCTCTAGAAATTCTATATTCCGCCTGTCTTTCTCGGGAAAAGTATACCAAAAAAATCCCAAAAAAATCATCATCATCATCATCATCTTAATCTCATGTAAGCATGAATGACTGAATTTTCAAGAATTTCATGTTCGCTTACATGCACACATTTGATAGACATTTGTCACAATGCCCACCGTGAGCAGGGTAAAGTTGATAACTGCAGGTCCCCTTCAAGTGACCAAATCGATAATAGATTTTATCTAAAAGTCGATTTTTCGTACCGATTATCGATTTTTTATGGTCGGTTTCCATCGACCGATTTTTTATTTATTTTATAGATTGTATGTCAATGATAATATCGATTTTTCCATAAGAACATAGGGTTTTTACTTTCTCTAAATTTTCATCAAGATCAAGTTGACTAGAACTACCACCTGCCTACCTGTCGAGAATTTCACCGACTATGTCTAATTCTTCATTCTAAGAAATCAATACTCAGGGCCTCTTTCACCAGCTATTTAACGACCTGATTAACTTTAACGGCCTCGGTTAATCGGACATCAGAGCGATTTTCCTTTCACCACCCCCAAGATAACCAAAACTTTAAGGAGAAGGGATAACGTGCCCGTTAAAGATTTCGTTAAAGTTAATTGGTGGACCCTCCACCAATTAAGAGGTTAACGGACGATTAGCAGCATGTATATAATGTATATTATATACATATTATAGTTCTTTCTATGTATATATTATGCTTTGAGTAGATGTACAATAAATTTTTTTAAATAATGTATCTACTACCTAGTGAGTAGTTATTACATTCCAACATACCTTCCCTATATGAGGTCAAATGAACGTGTTTATTTATTTTATTGGACCTACAGAAATGTTGGCTGTTCATTTATTGTTTATTTCATGTGCAATAATTAAAATAGCATTTTTTAAGGTTTCCACAAATTTTGAATAAACGAAAAACTTTTGAGGGGGTGTTATAAAAATGTTTTTGCTGAGCGAATACATAGGTGTATTGTTAACAGAATAATAAATCAAAAGGAGAGGAAGTTATACTTAACAAGGAGCACCTCTGTCGTAGATAATAATGCTTATTTATTAACAGAACAAAATGTATTGTATTTCAAAAAAGGAAGTACAGCAACCAAAATAACCTCACAACCGATACATCAAAACATCGTAACGAATAAGTTTTTCCTGTTCGCAGAAGTGGGGGCCCACGGTTTTCTAGGAGCATATTTTTTCCATTCCTGGAACAACCAAGACCACGTCAGAAATAGATTCAGATTGAGATTGTATTGTTTCATATTTTCAAAAACGGCATAAGAGTTACACAGCAGAAGCTGACCAATTTTGGGGTGCGCTGGCAAAGTGGTCACGTTAAGGTTAATATCAAGTTATATTTCCCTAAAATTGTGTATAATTGTGGTGGTACATGTACTATAAAGGATATTACATGTTAGTTTGCGTTCTGATTCTTGTCAGATCCTCCAGATAATACACGTAAGTACAGTACTTAGATACTACATGAACGCATTGCCAGCAGTAGGTACTTGGTAGGATATTGAAAAGAAATCTCTGAAATTTCACTTACGTTTTGTGCCGTGAAGTCCTATTTTGAGTTTGAGTTGAAAGGCGACGGCATTCGTATGTCATAGTCGGAAGTTGTTCGCGAGTACCTACAAAGTGTTTTGATTTTGATGTCGTTTCACCCGTTAACTGTCCCGATGAGGCATCGTTTCGTCGAAAACGGACACAAAAACCGTCGGCGGGCAACACTGCATCATTAACTTAACGAATCCTTAATGCCGCCATCAAATTGACGCCGACATCAAACTGATGCCCTGATTACTGTGGTGAAATGTAAATCTCTGACGCCACGGTTAACCTGCATGTTCCCGTTACGATTTCGTTAGGTTAATCAGACATTAGAGGCAGTTTGGTGAAAGTGGCCCTTAATCTTTCAACTAAACTAAATAATTATATTTATATTCTTCTTGTCAGCTCTTACAATACAATTGAAATCAAATAATCAAATCATTCATGAAAAGTTCAACTCATTCTTCTCTCTAACATCTGGTCTAAATGTCATCTGTTACGCGACCCGGAAACGAACGCTAATTCAACGGCGGTAAAATGAAGCCAAAATTAACTCCAATATTGGAAAACAATTTATAATAAATTTAAATTAATCGCGATCCGCGACACTTGAGCCACCGACATTAGTTGATCTGGGCAATTCCGCCCGATCTTCGTGGTGTTTGGTGCACTCCCACTGCTGTTCCCTGGATGTAGCACGTCATGACGGGGTTTCCCGTGCTCTACAGTGTCCTCATCTGGCACTTCAAGAGGGTACAGATCTTTGATGCTTCTAGCGAAGACTCTTCCACTTGAGAAGCGAATCTTGGCAGTTCAAATCTGTCCATCCCGGCTTCCAATAAATTTCGTGACAGTACGCTTTCACCAACATCCTCTGGGAGCGGGACCACATATCAGGACAACACTCCCAATCCGTTTCTTCAGGAAACTGTACCCAGCGGCATCTATATCAAAAAATGGTGGTGGGACCTGCTGCACTCCAAATGACCCCTTTGCCTATGTGAGAACGGTAACTACCTTATAGCGCTGCTGCTTCTCGTCACCTCCATCGTTCTCGATTTCAACAACAGGAGGGTCCATTTTCTCACGTAGCCATTCAGGACCCTCACACCAAAGAGTATCCAGGTCACCAACCCTATTGACTCCGGTGGCCAGATCAGCAGAATTCTCTGGTAGCCCAAAAATCGGTCGACCTTCCTGTTGTAGGTCCAAGACCTCCTGTTCTGAATTCAAGGCCGTTATAATTTTGTCCCCTCTTCAGTAATCCCTTTTTTAACCTGATCTTGCACAATTCCTCATACCTCTTAAGTAAATCTTGCACAATGTACTCATAACTCTAAAGTAAATCTTGATTTTGTGGCATCTTCCTGAATAAAGGCTTCAACCGCCCTAAGGCCAAACCGTACCCTGTGGGGAGACTAGGTGGATGAAACCTCCACGGCTTCGACACGAAATACCTTACATCTATAGACATATTCGAGTCGTTGAATGTTTGGGCCACCAAGTCGTCGACGGTTTCATTCGGACCATCATTGATACCAATCGTCTCTAAATGCCACAAAGGTTTCAGGAAGTCTCTCTCTTCCACGTCTTCCACGTGTAATACATCTGGTGTATTCCAGCTAACGAAATCCATCTCAGTGACCGATTCTTTCTGTGTAGAGTGTGACGAAAAACTTCGTGTTGTCAGAAGTTAGTTCAGGGTTTGAGTACCGACCACTGAGTACCCAGCCCAGTTTCTACTGAACCAAATAAAGACCAGGTCTAACCTGCTTTCTCCCCTCCAACAGAAGATCGAAGTAATAATCGTTTCCTATCAGTAGGTCTATTTGCCTAGAGGGTTCTTCATCTGCTAATGAGATCCCTTCGGGGAGCTTCACTTTGGAAAAATCCACGCCCCGAGGCACATGCTTTCCCATGATTGTTGGCAATACATTAGCAAAAACATACATACGGTGACCCCCTTCCAACAACAGCTCTAATTCAACCAACGCAGTCTGTACCTGAATTGGTTTAGACCTACCAAAAACTAGGATTGAGAGAGTTTGCCTCTCTTTTATGGGTAAATTCAGTTTCCTACTAAATTCCTCGTAATATAACTCCTCTGGCTGCCTGAATCCAAGAGCGCATTTACTTCCAAAACTGGTTCATTCTTACTTATTGCTCGTAGCTGTACTGTGGCCGTTTGCATCGAAACTGACTCTGTGGTGGCTACCAATCCAGTTTCTGCGTCTTCCTCTGTCAGTTCAGCTCCTCCCACCGTCGACTCCTCAGCGAATCGGTCCGGGCACAGCGACCGATGGTGCCTCTTCTTCCTCCGGCAGTAGAAGCAAGGGCGATCATCTTGACACTCGTTAACTTTATGATTTCTGCTAAGGCAATTAAAATAAAATCCTTTAGCCAATCTTTTCCTATCATCCAATGTATACTTCGAACATTCATCCGTCCAATGCCTCCTTTTGCAGAAGAAACATTTTAGAGGCCTAGCCTCCACTCCCATAAAACATTCTGCATCGTCTAACCCCATAAGGTTTTCTGCAATGCCACATCGGGGTGTTCTTGAGTGGAAGCTCAATTCGGAGTTATACACGTTCTCTTGGGCCATGATCAAGCCCTTTAAGAACCTCAACAAATGTTCAGTCGTTAAATTAATTTTGTCTAGCTTATGCTTCTCAAGCTCGAAAAGAATGCTGGATGGGAATTTAGATGTGACGAGTCATAAATATTTTTTGTTCTATATTTTCGCCCAAAATTTTCAAGGATCTCAAATGTTTCTCAGTTTCTTCATATTTGGTTCTCAAACTAATGGTATTCGTGAGGCTCGAGGCGTTTTGTTGAGCTCAGAATAGTGTATGGTAATTAGACGCTCAACATTGCCATATTTTTCTTGCAGAATTTCGATTGCGGTTGTATAGTTTTCATGAGAAATTTGAAGGCCACCAATGCATTGCTTGGCATTCTCCGAGAGCAGAGAAACCAAGTAATTAAACTTTTCTTCTTCTGAGATAGATTCATTTATGTGAATATTAATTTCAAACGTTTGCCAGAATTCGGTGAATGTTAATGAATCGCCATCAAAAGGTTTAATTGATAATTCCGGAAGCCATCCGTGCTCACTCCCTGCGCTGAGCACTATTAGCGGTGCAGCTAGATTCCCATTTGAAGAGCATAATAGAAAATTAGTTTTCACTAGGGACCTCTAGTGGCAGGAGGAAACTGGAAGAAATCCCTTTTTGCCGTACGACATGAATAATACAAATAACTCCCGGGGTCTAAGTGCCAAGGTTGGTTGGACAACAATGGAATATTTGAGCCTCTGGTACAGCGACAGTAGTTTACCTAGCACAGCAAGTCGGGGGACTCATGCATCAAAACGAGTATTTACACAACAGGGACTTCCAGCTGTATCCAAACCCAGGTCGAGGCAGCATCATCGAATCAAGTAGGTATGGCTACTGGTTTTCCCGAAAATAAACCGCTGCAAGCATAAGCGAACATTGCCTGGTTAAAAAAAAAAGAGGACGTGACAAAGGAAAAAGCTTTTTCAGACTCATGAGCAACTTACTCAAGACAAAAAGAGTGCTTCAGAGACGTGTACCTATACGTGCCTCCACCAATCTTCAAGCGTAGACAACCCTCTATCTAGCCAACCAAAACATTGCAAAATAAATAAATGAAAATATCCGTAGATAGACTATGGTTATATTAGTTCAATAAGTATTTGATGAATTTTCCAATAAATAATTACAGCATCGGCCCAATAATAATCGCCCTGGGTCTCGTTATAATAAGATTGCGAAAAATGAAAAAGGCCATAGAAAAGAAAGAAGTCAAGAAGGAAGTCAAATGTACCTACCTACCTAGAACTGTAATTAAATCCAAATAAATTTTATCAGGTACAATGTACATTCAGATAGATTTACTAAGGAGTGCTTTAAGGAGCAAAATTTCCGAGTTTGCATCCACAATGTTGGTAGCTGTGTGCAAATTGTTAGAGGTTAAGAACTTATTAGTTTTCCACAGTACATTTAGTTCAACTGGTAACTATAACTACTACTTCCACAAGTGTGGACTTAACTCGTAGGTCTTTATGATCAGAAATGGTCCAGTCATAAGAAATACAGAACGGCGGGGCAAAATGATTGGATGAAAAGGAATGAGTGTCCGAAAGATATAACGGCAAATACTTTCAGCAGAGTGTGTGGCCAGGTCTCCAAAAAAACTCCATAACAAAATCCCCTGAGCAGATAACAGCAAAAACGGAGCCCGACGCCTTTCAAGCAAAATGCGATGGAAAAACCTAAAAACCTCTTCAACCCACTACCAACTTTAATCGGTAGATAAGAAGACATATTTTTTTCTTTCAGACTTGCAATTCGGAAGTTGGCCAGTCAGTTTAGTATAGTAACATTATCAATAATCATTCTACTAATACCCAATTAAATATCTATTTCCGCGCATTTTCGTTCATTCCCATCAGCCTGCCCGAGCTTCATTTTGAAAGCCTCTTTCTAGTTTGGACCCTTCCTTTTTTTCGAATTCGAAATTTAAAAATAAATTTGAGTTGAGCCATGCAGCATTAATTGTAAGCTATAACCATATTTATATAGGCATTAAGTAATGCTTCGCGAGACCCTTCAATATTTGACACGTAAGTAGGTATATTTCATCGCGTTCTCTTATCATCCCTTCGTCTCCTGTTATTCTTTTATTCACATCATTAATCCAAAACCAGTCAATAACCTTCAACTACATTTAATAACGATCACCGCCCTTCGACCAGTATCCAACGACGTTGCTGGGGTGAGCCTTTGAATGGAAAATTGAACTTCTGCCTAACGTAGGAAGTAAATTTCTGCGGTTCAACCCCACTGAAATCCAATGATGAGCTTCAAGCTGCTGTTACTCCCGACTTTACAGCGGAATAAGATTACGTCGCTATAATCCAGAGTTAATTTGATTCTAAGGGCTTCAAAGATGAATGGCAGGGCTCAACCCTGAAATCCAGTTTGACCCTCCTGCACCTCCAGGAGGACGAACTGATGAAAAAATACTGTGGTTCTGCCTTCCAACCGTTAGTTTCCACAAAGTTTCCTTTTTGGTTTAGTTTCCGCTAACTTGAATATTGCATTTCGTTCCTGTAATAACGCCTTTAGGAGGAATTAATGCTACAGGTGCTTTCGGGGAGAGGTGAATTATAACTCGATTTGCTCCGCACATGTTGCTTCAGCAATTTGCGGGTGGAAAGGCTATACTGGATGGGGTTTCAAGTTTGACGCACCGACTGGGTTTTCCTGAAATTTCACTGTTTGAACGGAATGTGTTGTAGGTCTATCATCCAGACCTGAATAAATGGCGGAATTAGCGTCAAATGAGACTACATTTGATAAGACTACTACACTTAATGAGACTAGATTCGATTTTTTTATAAGATTGCAGCAGGAATGCACAACATCAAAATGGAAATCCAGACAGTCTTGGGTTATGTATAAATAAATTAGGCAACCCTGCAATCGTGGAAAACAATAATTTTAAGCGCGCCACCCATGAAAACTGTTAGTTCATTTAAAATAAAGGTCCTGAGGTTCAAAAGGGCGGCTTGAAGCGGCATCAAACTGAGACAGAAAATGTTCAACTGCCAAAAAGTAGAATTATTTTAAGAGAATTTAATGGAACAACGATTTGGAAAGGGGCGATTTGAGAATAATGGTTAATCAAATACCAAATTCTCTCCGGATGACGAGAACGGAAATACTGAGAAAAATTACTCTTCACGCAAGCGCAATGCCAATTTAAAACTTTGGTAAGGGAGGAAACGGAAATAGAACGTCTGCCAAATTGTTCTACAAAGCAGCTTCCCCAACTCCTAAAAATAATCATAAATACGATCATTCTATATAATCTGGGTGGTTGAGGCCGCGAAACAATACATTACATTTGTGTTTATGCATGAAGCATACGCTGAAATAAGAATAAATATATCCATTGTGCCAATTTATAATCAACATAATCAGCGGATGTATAACCAATCTATGCCATTACGCGCTCACTCAAATAAAATAAATTGATTAGAATACATGACGATTCATAAATTTTTTAGAAATTAAATACACGCATCTTCCTTTTTATGAGTCTAAATGAGCTATTATCCAAGGTTGAAACAGACCAACGTTTTCCAAGGATTGATTCTATTTTTCACTGGGAGGGAGGGGGAAAATGGATTCTTAACCATTGTTTACCTGGTTTCCAAAATTACCTACCTACCTTCAAACTTATGACGATTTGAAATTTTTTATGTAATAGATGAAGAAGTGTGCGCGGAAGAAAAATATGGCACCTCAGAAGGGTCGAGGGCAACAAATCCAACAAGGAATAAGACGTCTTTCTTTGCATTTTCCTGAGGATAGAACAAGTTATTTTCTGTCACGGCGACTTTTATAAAAGGTTTGGGTATAGTATTTCGCTAAATTAGGTAGGTACACTGTTCTATTCCAGAACTTTCTAGAAAATGTCTATCTGAATACTAAACTAACGTAGGTAGTTACCGCCATGCTCAAAATTCTGTATTTGGATCATAATCCACTTTACCTATTCAGTATTTTGTACAACTCAGCGTTGCGAGACCTATAATTAACAAAACATTTGTGAAAGAATTGCATAATTAGATGCACGAAGGTAATACCAAAATTCGCATTAAGTACTACCGGTCGGTGGTAGGGATCATTTCTGAAGAGGTCAAAAGAAGATCAGCCAATTATTATCAAACAACATACATAGCAAGGCTTACCTTTTCTTGTGTAGCTTTGACTTCGAGAGATCCCGTGAGCACAAGGTACCACGAAGTTCCAATTTCCCCTTGCCGAAAAACTGAAACCGAATAAAGAAAATGTATAATGTATATACAAGCTTGATTCATAATTTTAAAAAATTGTGTAGGTACATAAATCGATAAACAATTAAAAAAACGCTGCAAATCCCTGCACAACGGTTTATTATTTTGTATAGAATACCCTTCCGTTACAGATCACAGCTCTATGTATAGATAACCCGTCTATATAATATGATATGTACTATTCTATACATATTATGTAGATCGCAGACCCTCCTTAGGTTAGTACCTAACCCCGTACTCGTTACTAGGTACCTACCTAAATCACGAGTTAAATGTTGCTAAAATAATTCTGCCGATGACAAACAGTACCTAACAAAAAGAAACACACATAATGAAGTTCTGAAAAGAAATTGTTGATGAGGAGTGAAAAAAGTTGCGAAAGTACACTACCAACAAACTCCAGCCCCTTCTACGTAGATGGTATAATGAACCGTTGTGTAATAATTTACCGTTGAGTAATGATTTACCGTAGTAATAATTTACCCATCAATAATACTTCAACGTTTGTTCAAGTTTCACTACCTACCAACAAACTCCAAAAGAGCCATCATTTTTCAAATGAAATAATATCACAGAACAACCAACTCGACCTCATACTCCGCCTATAAAATCAGGTGATCCCTAGCAATGATTTCATCTCCGCCAAATTTCCTATTGTGGGCGCGTCTCTGGTTACGAGATTTGGTTCGAATTGTATACAATTTCATTCACACTGGAGTCGAAAATGCCTGTCTGTGCAAACTTCGGGGCCTTACTGTGAACGAACGGCTGAACGTACGACGCTCCGGATGGTCTTAAAAAACTCGCAAGTTCAAGAACTATTTAAAACCGTAAAAATATTCACGTAAAAAAATGGTATAGGCGTTTTGAAAATTTCAACCCCTATTTTGAACCCCTTAGAGATGACTCACAGTAACGTCGAGCTTCGAGGACCAACTAGACGCCGAACGGAACCTATAACCCGAATTTCATCAATTTTCTTTCATGGTAACTAAGAAAAGTGGCCCGTACGGCGTACGGCGGACAGACAGAAATATTTTTATTGCAGTTTTGGATTCTACATACCTTGAAACGTAAACCATCAAATTTTGAGGGGGGGTAAGAATTTTTTTTTTGGTTTATTATTTTCAATAATGAACCATTGGAATCGAGCATGAAAAAAAAAATTCTTACCCCCCCTCAAAATTTGATGGTTTACGTTTCAAGGTATGTAGAATCCAAAACTGCAATAAAAATATTTCTGTCTGTCCGCCGTACGCCGTACGCCGTACGGGCCACTTTTCTTAGTTACCATGAAAAAAAATTGATGAAATTCGGGTTATAGGTTCCGTTCGGCGTCTAGTTGGTCCTCGAAGCTCGACGTTACTGTGAGTCATCTCTAAGGGGTTCGAAATAGGGGTTGAAATTTTCAAAACGCCTATACCATTTTTTTACGTAAATATTTTTACGGTTTTAAATAATTCTTGAACTTGCGAGTTTTTTAAGACCATCCGGAGCATCGTACGTCCAGCCGTTCGTTCACAGTAAGGCCCCGATGTTTGCACCGACAGGCATTTTCGACTCCAGTGTGAATGAAATTGTATACAATTCAAACCAAATCTCGTAACCAGAGACGCGCCCACAATAGGAATTTGTTAATACGGCCAATCATTGGTAGGGATCACCTGATTATATTGGCGGAGTATGAAGTCGAGTTGGTTGTTCTGTGATATTATTTAATTTGAAAAATGATGGCTCTTTTGGAGTTTGTTAGGTAGTGAAACTTGAACAAACGTTGAAGTATTATTGATGGGTAAATTATTACTACGGTAAATCATTACTCAACGGTAAATTATTACACAACGGTTCATTATACCATCTACGTAGAAGGGGCTGGAGTTTGTTGGTAGGTACTTTTGCAACTTTTTTCACTCCTCATCAACAATTTCTTTTCAGAACTTCATTATGTGTGTTTCTTTTTGTTAGGTACTGTTTGTCATCGGCAGAATTATTTTAGCAACATTTAACTCGTGATTTAGGTAGGTACCTAGTAACGAGTACGGGGTTAGGTACTAACCTACGGAGGGTCTGCGATCTACATAATATGTATATAATAGAATAGTACATATCATATTATATAGAAGGGTTATCTATACATAGAGCTGTGATCTGTAACGGAAGGGTATTCTATACAAAATAATAAACCGTTGTGCAGGGATTTGCAGCGTTTTTCATGCTCGATTCCAATGGTTCATTATTGAAAATAATAAACCAAAAAGTTAAACAGGAAACGCCTTTTGCAAATGACACCCTCTTGAAGACTGCTATGTTCACAATATCGTGGAATTGAACTACGAGTACATCAACTGGTTTCGCTAGGAACGGTGTGTGGCGTCGTTGATTTATGATCAATCCGGAGAATGTCGAACTCCATTTCCGGATTTATAGCAGGACGAAGAGCCCGTTTTGCAAGCAATTGTTAATTATTTGAAGTTCGATAATTTTCCATCGTCCCCTAAGTTACTCAGAAGTTTTATTTATTTATTTATTGAATGCGAACAAGCCCAATTACACGTTAGTTTAATTCATTTCCAAAAGGGGCTTTGGATTGGATCTGATGATGAGCATTGTTGTACAGTAGGTACCGCTTATTGTAATAGCATTGGGACCAGCTCGAAATCATAAAAATAACCAATCTGTTGCAGAAGGCGAATGAGGGGTTCAAAGGCTGAATGATGAACTAAATATGTAGTACATAATTATGTACATACATATTCATAAATTATTTTAATAATGTGTCGATCATCATAATAAAATATATTGTAATCGTCATTGTCGTTCATAGGTCAAAACACTAAGCGATAACCCATAAAAATAAAAAGTGCATTCCTTATGGGGGCGATCGGTTATAGAGAGATTCCATAACAATAGGCGGATTCCATGACAATAACAATTTTTAAGGGAGACATAATATGCCAGTGTACTTTAGATACTTTTCCTGTGTTTAAAAGTCATCGTTAAATTCAATGGGATATCAAATTCCCTAGGAGTGTAACGTTAAAGGCATCATTATAGGTCGCAGCCTAATGCGAAGCGAGCCTTTCAACTACTGTGAGTTATTATCGGGTATCAAAATAATGGTCCATGTTCTTTTGTCTGCATCTGCACATAGACGAAGCTGTTACATATTATTATTTTATAAATACTCCATTATTTCGCATTTGAAATTTGACTGCAGTTAAGCTGGAACCACAACCATTTCCGAAGATTAATTTGGGTGTAATAATTTATGCTGATATAGAATGACTATTTAGAAACAACCTTCAGGTGTGGGGCACCATGTTTTCATGGGGTGCTGTGTTTGTGAGGTGCGAGTTTAAACTTTCCTCACTCGATCAATACCTAGTATTAGAAACTGGAAGACATCCGGGAGGGGGGAAGGTTGCTTACAGCTGCTAAGTGACTGAATTCACAACACAGAATCGACAAATAGGTAACCTAGCTACGTACCTATGTAATTTAAGAATCCTGTTTTGTTTGAGAATATCAACATTGTGTCGAGGATGATCATTATTATGTTAAACGGAAAGATAACTTCTGTACATTAGAGTAGAAAGGAGGCTCAAGCTAACTGTACAGTAGGCACTATATTTCCTATAGATAATGCCATCGGAAGGCTCGCCCTACTTACTATTGTCAATATTATCAATTTACTTATAATAATATACCGAAATAAAAAACCATGGTAAAATGGTACCTAGAGTTTACTGACAAAGATAGAGAAGCTAAGAAATATTGATGAAACATCCGCCTTCAAGCAGATCAGCTTGTCAAATGATAAGACATACTCAACGGTATTGCGGGTCAAACAGTCTCCGATAAGAAGGAGTAAACGCACATGAGTTGTAACAGAAGGTATGCGAGTTAAATAGGTAGATAAATTAGGTCGTTATGAAGGTGATAAATTCATTACTTAGCAAATAAAAATATATGATCAATTATGCTATTCAAGGTCATCAACCCATCAATAAGTGGATGCTGCCTGATCATCGTCCTGACTCCAAGTTCACCATAACGCGTAGTAAGTCCCATTTACCTTCAAAATAGTTCCTTCGTTTTAGCAATACAATAGCAATCTAGCGGCTGATAAGTGTTATAGTTTTGTTTTGAAGCCTTAAAGGACAGCCAACAGGTTATGTGATGATTGGCCATGTATAGAATTAAGCAGGAGTCAGGTGGCCAAATGTTGATGAAATATCTTGATATTCCATCGTCCCTATAGAACCTAACTTTAGTTTTCCGATGATTTTACACCAGTCTGATACTTTTGTCAGATCGATTGAAATAACCACATATGTCAAGATTCTGACGGCAAGGAGTAGAAATAACATCATTTATTTGTTGCTAATAATCATATCTACCATTCAAGGGTTAATTAATATAATCATCTATAATTTCCTTTTCAGGAATTGCTATGCAAGATGCGTTTCAAGAGTAACCATACATACACACACATATCCCATACCATACATTTCTCTATTTGATTTCAGTCTGTTGACATAGCCCAGCTCTAAAGAATCTCTACAAGCTGTATGGCTCCCATTAAAGAATCGCTACAAGCTGTATGGTTCCCATTAGAGATATAGTTTAACTAAATTACGGGTATTAAAGTATCTCAAATTGTAACGCCCTTAGGTCGACAGCAACCAACAAATGAATTTCTGACATAACCTATGGCCAGAGAAAATATCAATATTGGAAGAGAAGGAAAGAAGCCTTTCTCTTCGCCCAAGTAATATCTAGAATGCATATGGAGGTAATGTGCATAGGTCGGTAGCGAAATTAGAGTTATGTATGTACACATTATGTTAGAAGTAGTTATATGCGTCGTTAGAATTTGTACCAAAATGTAGGTCAAGAACGAAAATTTAAGGGCATCCCTGTGTTCAGTGAGGCAAGGGACAAAGGGAACTCAACTGTCAGAATGACGGCGGCCCCCACTGTTTCCCCGACATCATCTCATTGGCTCTCCAAGAAGGTCCAAACGCAGATAACATTATCATGATTATATATGATGGCAGTCTCTATAATGGCTAGCGAGACTCTACTTCGTGACATCGGTGACATCTGGCAGGTAAGTGTTGTAGACGTGCCGTTCATTACTCATGCAATAACAGCACCTGTCCGTTCAGTTCACTTTGACATGACGGAATTTGGGATTACGCACGACCCCATCCCATTTCAATTACTCGAGTGCTATGTCAACAGGGTTACCATCCGCCCTACTTTTTTGTGCCCTGTCCTCCCGTCCTGTCCCTCCTTTTCGAAATTGGGACATTTTGTCCTACTTTTTGGATCTACATCAAAATACACAGGTAACTACAATAAATAAAATTAAAATTGGCGGTTTTAGGCAAATTCAGCTATCTAGAGAATACATTTTCTGTCTTAGGCAAATTCAGCTATCTAGAGAATACATTTTCAAGGTCTACCTCAGAACCACAAGAACGATTTAAAAAAATGTCTGACATGGATCCGAACGGACGGTGAAATACCTACTAATTAGATACCATATTTATTGTTGTGTCCAACCGTGATTTGTCCCAACACACAGAATGATGATATCCCTTCATAACTGTTGTAGGTTTTGTCATATTATTTATCAAACAAGAATATTCTCTCATATTGAGTTCTTTTGGCTTTGGTGTGTGTTTCAGACCGTGAAACTGATATCGTAGGGAAACTGAACTTTGAATGAACTTTCTATAGGACTGATATCAGAATAATATACGAATTTATTCATATTTTATAGTTATGAACTCTTAGTTTGTTGCCAACCCAAGTCAACCAAAAGTGTTTGTACTTTGTAATGACATGTTCAACTCTCTGTTTTTGAAGTATCGAACTGTTGAAGAAAAAATCTTACTATGAACATAAGAAACTACATGTCCTATATAGGGACACAACGTCAATAATTAATAGTCGAGGAACCCATCAGCTCTCGATGAATTATCAGACTACAACGGGGACATGCCCAAAATTCAGGGTCTCTACAATAATACTGTCCACTCCTTGGTGTTGAGAGCTTTCTCGCTGAACGAGTGATGTTGGTACTTATCGTTATTATTATTATAGATTCTTATAATTACTGTCGTGGTATCCTCCCAGAACCACAACTTTACTATGTGAAATTAAGATCTCGCCAAATAAACCTAGAAGTGGGGATGGAAGACGCAGGAGAGCCGAGGGACAGCCTGGGGATCCCCACCATCCTCCACTAGCTGGAGGATGGAGGGAGACGGCTCCCAAGCATATAAAAACTCGCCTCCATCACCTTTCTAGCCATTCTACGCTCTCCTTAAGTCGCTGACTTATCTCCCTCTCCTCGCTCCTCATCTCTCTCCTTTACCTAAAAGATCTTGGGCATGGTGGTGATTCGCTCATAACCAAACCAAGCAAACTCTCCCTAAAAGATCTAGGGCATGGTGGTGATCCGCTCATAACCAAACCAACCAGCTCATCCAAAAAGATCCTGGGCATGGTGGTGGTCCGCCCATAACCAAACCAGGCAACGAACCCGAAAAGACTCCGGGCATGGTGGTGATTCGCTCATAACCAAACCAACCAGCTCATTCAAAAAGATCCTGGGCATGGTGGTGGTCCGCCCATAACCAAACCAGGCAACGAACCCGAAAAGACTCCGGGCATGGTGGTGATTCGCTCATAACCAAACCGGGCAAAACGCTCCAAAAAGATCCCGGGCATGGTATGGTGGTGGTCCGCCCATAACCAAACCAGGCACATCCTCCCTACACCTCTCGTGGTGGATGTGCGCTCATATATTCATCCATCACAATTACTATTTTATAATCTATCATCTAATTGCTTATTATCTATCTTTCTAATTATTTTCGCATGATCAGGACCAAAATATTTAGCTGAGACGACGTATATACCGCTTAAATGTACATAAATTAAAACAACGGAGAGAGGAGGTATGTTATGTATCCTCATGAATATACAATGTAATGTTTGTCGCTTTGTGAAATGTATTCCTAAACTTCGACTATATAATAAAACTGTATAATAAACTCTCTTGAAACTGTATAATACAACCAAGAAAAGATTTTCCACGAATGGATCGACGAAGGTGCGACTGAGCAGCACACAAAGGGAACGAGCACCGATATAATAATTAGCCCTTCACAACTTTTATCTGGAAAGCGCTGCGCTCCCAGTGTGAGAAAACAAGAGAAGACTCCGTGGGTCCTGGGACAATTCAGTGTCATGTTTTACGTTAGAACTAGAAACTAGAATTCCCCTCGGGTAGTGGAGACGTAGAGGATGATATTATCAGCTTCAGTCGAGTTTGTTGGTGTTGGCGAAGTTGAACTGCGAATTGCTACGATAACAATATCATGTTTTACTTACGATACCGGTGCGATCCAGAAGTTCCCAGTCGTTCGATAAAATGCAACTGAACTCGAGCATTTCACTCCTGAATTAAAAACAAACTGAGCGTGAAGGCCACATGAAAGCACAAAAAATTAGCGCTCCAATTGTGTTATTTTCGAAACCTAATCATTATTGTCAATATTACCCAATACGATCCATCGGAAATTGATGAATGTTGGTGATACAATGAAATAAAATGCACTGCTGAATTCTGGGCACGTAATAGCTCCGATCAGGCGTAGATCTTTTTTGGCTTATCTTACGAGTCATTTGACTTCAACTCCAATTTTGAAAAGAATACCTACTTTTTGTCATGTATATCGAACAAATGAGTAATAGATTGCCAGTCTCTTGTTGCATGACTGTGTGAACTGTAGACACTACCAAGCATAGGTAAGCTTGCAACCTTCAATAATTTTCCTTCAACTCCAAATTTTCATAGAGATTCAATTCACAAAATAATATTTATAATACTAAAATGTACTGAATGTCACATCCAAACATCGGCCATGATGCATTTTTGTCATGCGACAGCTAGATGAATGGCGAAGGTGAATGCATTGAGTGAATGGTCAACCAAGAGACCACCAAACATATAATTCATATTTCTGGTGTTTCTGAAGAAATGGATCTTCTACTTAACTAATGGATGGAACGTGTAGTAAAAAGATCACGAAGTACGACTTGACGGGTCAAGAATTGAATAGGGTTGGCAATTTAGTTGAGACATCCCTACATTCATCTCTACATTCGCACTTGAGTGTACGTGCCTTTTCATACGGGGCTTGAGCCCGAGCCGACCTAGGACAATTCAAATGAGTTGAAGCATCTCCCAGACAGAAGGGTGCTCAAGTCGAGAGATACCTACAGTCTGTACACAACGCAGCATAATTGCCTACATGATGTGACATCTCCACGTGACGTCAGAAATATTATGGGGGCACGGGTCCCCTCCCGAGGGGAGCAGGGCAGGGTGAAGTTATCATTATTAATTATTTCAAAACAGTGATGACCCTAAATATTGCGTTGGATAGTTCAAGCCTTCGAGTATAAATGGGATAGACGAATATTTCCTATCCTTCCAACCTATGGAAAACAGCCATAAGATGCCGCGATTTGGTGATGTGGATCCCCTAGAAGATGGAAGTCAAAGAAATCCGTAAATTTAGGATCCTTTTTTGATCCCAAAGCCCCCGAGCTTCCCAAAAGGAAAAGCAAAAACGCTGCAAAGTCCTTGTCACATGGGTTTATTATTCTATTGGACATACCTACAGAAATGTTGGCTGTTTATTTACTGTTTATTTCATATAAAATATTTGAAATAGCTATTTCTGGTGGTTTCCACCAATTTTGGCCCGCAAAACTTGCATTAGGTACCTACGCTCCTTTTTTTTCCAAATTATCTTTGATCATTGGTAGTGCCATTTAATCGTCTTGATCCACGTGTTGACACTTTTTCCAGTTTTATTATACAAACTGATGGAGATTTCAGACGATTTCCCAGGTTTTTCACTCATAAAAAATCAATTTTGAGAGCTGAACATTTGGTAGAACTCAATTTTCCACTCTTTGGTCAAAATCGACTTCATATTCGGTCTTCTCGTCCCCAAAAACATGGGAAAAGATATCTCCGAAGCTCATGTTATCAACATGTTGCTAAAACGCAAAAAGTACCTATTTTTGCACACATTTTCACTCATAACACCTCTGGGTATATTCCGATCGGGCTGAAAAGTTTCGGGACACAACTAGGGCCCAAATGGAGCATGTGTGCGATAGAGCGAGTTTTTTAGACCGAAAATGAAGCCGGTACACGTGATACGGCGTACGGCGGACGGCGGACGGACACTGCATTTTTGGAATCTACGCACCTTGAAACGGAAAAGAAAAAAGTTTGAGGGGGTGTTATAAAAAATTTTTGCTGAGCGAATATATAGGTGTATTATTCACAGAATAATAAACCAAAACATTCCAGGACGGCGTATTCCATTGGTGGATGGCATTTGGTCAGAAAATCATCCGCCTATCACAATCCTCCTTTAATGGCAGTTTTGGCAGTGTCTGGGTGGTGCTGTACTTGAACTATGTGGAATTGATAATGGTCAGGATGCGGCCCGCCATACCGAAAGGTGTGGGACCCGCCAGCGAGGCCAACGAGTGCCATAGCTTCAAATAGTTATTAGGATGTTTTCTTGGCTGTTCCGGATACATAATTTAATTTGGTGCCCAGATTAGTCGAAATAATGAGATATTCCGCTCTGATGGCCTCAACCGAAATCTCAACAATATACTGACAAACTCTCGGTTTGGTAAAACGCGTTTTGGCATATTATTCTGTGAATAATACACCTATGTATTAGCTCAGTGAAGTAATTTCGACAAATAGTCCGTAGATTTAGAGATGAATCCGGAGATGTACAGACAAATTAGCACGGTTGGCTTCCCTGCATCGGCCATTCAACGGGGGATGTACATCAGGAAGAGGCAACAGTGGCACCTCGTAGATGCTTGAACCAGTACCTAGGCCTCCACATCTACTTACTGACCGTGAACCATTCACAGACCCACCAACGATAAAAACTATGCTCAACCCACGAAAAGAGTTTAAAAAACGCTGCAAATTATTACACAACGGTACCTGTATAGGTTCCCCTTCTGCGTAGATCAATGTTTTCTGTGGTCTTCTGTGGTCAATACCTATCCTCGTGCTTCTCTCAAGAGAGCCCAAAAGTGAGTAGGTAATGGAGGCAGCCGGGCAATCACATTTCATAAATATGCGGCGGAATCAATAATTCTATCATTACTTATTATTGCTATTCGTGAAGCTCAACGTCTGTTCAATTGAAAAACTACCTTATCAACTGAATTCAAAATAACCATGATTCTACAAACGAAATAATATCTCACAGCCATGCGTGATGATTAGAATCAGATATTCCTTAGTAATGATATTATATTGGCCGGATTTATACCGTTCCATTTACGATCGTGTTCACGAAGCTTTTCGGAACGGCAGGACGTACAATTCTCCGGGAGGTCTCAAAAATAAATTCTCTAGCTCGAGGTCAGTTTAAAAATTCAATCATTGACTACCTATTTGTTTATTCATGAAGCATAAGGTAAATAATAAACCGTTGTGTAATAATTTACCTGTATAGATCTGCGTAGATCACTGTTTTCTGTGGCCAGTACCTACCTTGTGCTCCCCCCAGGAAAGCCCTAAATCGAGTACTGGAGTCAGCCCAGGAATTAAATTTCATAAAAATGCGCGGGACTCAATAATTCGATCATTAATTATTTGTTGTTATTCATGAAGCTCAACGTTTTTTCAAGTTGCAAATGTACCTACCAACAAAATCCAAAAGACCCCTCATTTTGGTTTATTATTCTGTGAATAATACACCAAAAGACCCCTCATTTTGGTTTATTATTCTGTGAATAATACACCTATGTATTCGCTCAGCAAAAAATTTTTATAACACCCCCTCAAAATTTTTTCTTTTCCGTTTCAAGGTACGTAGATTCCAAAAATGCAATGTCCGTCCGCCGTACGCCGTCCGCCGTATCACGTGTACAGGCTTCATTTTCGGTCTAAAAAAATCGTTCTTTCGCACACATGCTCCATTTGGGCCCTAGTTGTGTCCCGAAACTTTTCAGCCCGATCGGAATATACCCAGGGGTGTTATGAGTGAAAATGTGTATACAAATAAGTACTTTTTGCGTTTTAGCAACATGTTGGTAACATGAGGTTTTGAGGTATCGTTTTCCATGTTTTTGGGGACTAGAAGACCGAATATGAAGTCGATTTTGACCAAAGACGCGGAAATTGAGGTTTTACCAAAGGTTCTGCTCCCAAAATGGTTTTTTTTATGAGTCAAAAACCTGGAAAACTGTCTTAAATCACCATCAATGTGTATAATAACATTAGAAAATGTGTAAACATATGAATCAAGACCATTAAATGGCTCTACCAATGGTCAAAGATGATCTGGAAAAAAAAGCGTACCTATTTCATGTTTTGGGGGCCAAAATTGGTGGAAATCATCATAAATAGCTATTTCAATCATTCCACATGAAAGAAACAATAAATTTAACAGCCAACAAGAATCTCTAGAACTCCAATAGAATAATAAACCCATGTGACAAGGACTTTGCAGCGTTTTTCAAATGAAATAATCACAGAACAACCAACTCGACTTCATACGTGATTATGATCACGCAATCCCTAGCAATCCCTAGTACTGAGAAGGTACCAAGACGGTAATAATGATTAGCCAGGTAGTAAGTAGGTACCTATACTGAGAAAATGTTTAGGTACTTACTGGGAACAAATAATGTTTACTGCATTACCCGCAAAAATATCATGCTCGGTGCTCCGCACCACCTCGCTCTTGGGCAGTTTTTTGCATCCAAGGCGAAAAGACCCCGCCAAACAGCGTTGAAAGAAATTTCAAGGTTTGGGAGGAAGGAATAGGTTCCCATACTCATATCCAACAAGGGGGAAGGACAAGGATTCTATAATGAGCACATCCAAGAGCGAGGTGCGAAGCACCGAGCAAGCATCTTTGGTGGGAAAAATGGATATATCAATCCATTTTGCGGTTGAGGATGTTTTGTTGGAGGATACATTTCTACAACAGGGTTGTTGGGGGAGGGAGGGACAATAGATACACCATTCAGGTAATTGAGGATACTCACCTACCAATAATACACAGCCACTGATCGCATAGAACTTCCTGAAAAGATTTCAAGATTTTAAAACGTGAATAACCCATTGGGGACGGTGAGTTTTTTTACGCTTTAAAGTTTATTCTCAAAACTTCCATTTTAATATGAAAAATATTTTCCTCAGTAATTGCGGTACATCGATTTTTCTTCGAGTTGAATCGTTTATATTAAAACCGCAAGGTCTTTAAAAGGGGCTGTTTGCCGGCGTAAAGCACCGCCTAAACGAATTCATTCCTCTGTTTCGGTAACACTCGGGGTTATTTTCATTCGACGCCGCTCAGGAAATTGAAAATGCGCGAAGGAGTTTTCCCAAGCTTCAAAGGCGTCTTTTCATAACTTCCGAACCCTTCTCCGAAAAGTGTGATGAAATAAAAACATGAAAACCTAGAGTTTTTTGGTGTTCTAGTAACATGAGCTTGTGAGGTATCGTTTTCCATTCTTTTTAGGACGTGGAGACAGAATATTTATGAAGTCAATTTTGACGTAACAGTGGAAAAATTAAGGTTCTAACGAAGTTTTAGCCTTACGTTTACGTTAAATTTTGGCCTAAAATCGAAGCTCTCGGCAGCCCAATCGGAATATAAGCAGGGGTGTTATGGGGAAAAAATGGGTTTTCGAGGTTTTCTTTGAGGTTTTAATGAACATCAGATCGTGAGGTATCAAAGAAAAACGGAGTTATTGAAAAATAGTCTATTTCCACTAATACACGAAAAACGCAAAAAACAGTGTTAACAGTGTTTTTTGCGGTTTTTTTTTGCGTTTTTCGTGTATTAGTGGAAATGGACTATTTTTCAATAACTCCGTTTTTCTTTGAAATGGGTTTCCACGATTTCGTCGCGAGTGATTTAGTTCGTGTCGTGAGGTATCGTTTTCAATGTTTTTTTTAGGGCGAGAAGACAGAATATGAAGTTGATTTTGACCAAAGAGTGAAGACTTAAAGTTGCAACGAAGGTTGAGCTCCCAAAATTCATTTTTTACGAGTCAAAATCTGGGATTTTGTCCGAAATCACTATAAATTTGTATATATACCACTAGAAGTAGTATCAACAGGTGAACCAAGACAATTAAATGGCGCCATCAATGATCAAGGATAATTTGTTTAAAAAATAAAAATAAATAAATAATAATTTTTCAACAGGAGGCCAATTTTTGGTTTAGGGAGCCAAAATTGGTGGAAACCACTAAAACTTGTTATTTCAATTACTGCATAAATGAAATAAACAATAAATTAACAGCGAAAATTTCTATAAAAGGGGGCGATACTCGATTGGGCCCTAATCCTTCTGATCAAGGAGATAACGAGGTGCTGTTAGCTACGGAAGCGTCAAAACACGGGTCGTTCAACGTACTCTTTTGGACCCCAGTCAAACCGTATCGCGGTCGCTATGGGTTCTTATCTCTACCTCCCTACTATCTCCCTTCTCCTTTTCGCATCTGCCAACATTCAGTTGTCCACGGTGCTGCGTCACTGATCTTGCGATATATGTCTTCATGGGACTTCTGAATAGATTAGTGGAATGCATTGTCAAGCGATCTGGATGCTCGCTGGCGCTCGCATCTCAAAAAAGATAAACAATCCCAGAAACTATCCCGTGAATGAGCAGGTTGTTTGGGACTTCTGAATAGATAAGTGGAATGTAATGTCATATTTTGCTACAGAACATGCTTGTCATATTTTGCTACAGAACATACCTACATCTGTATTACGCTTCACTAGTGGGTTATTTGCCCTCTGTCATAACTTGGGGCCCAAAAGAGTACTATCAGTTCTGTGAAATGGGGCCCAAAAGAGTAATTCTGAAGAGGCAGGGAGGATTAGATTCCAGGTACATGCCCCTCGTAATGAGGGATTTGGGCCCAATCGATAACGGCCCATAAAAGGCATGTCCAACAAAATAATAAACCCATGTGACAAGGACTGCAGCGTTTTTCTGACTCGAGTGATAACTGTAAACTTGGTCGGTTGGGACTCAGCTGGATTACATTCAATGTATTCAAACAGGAGTACAATCATGGTGTTAGAATACAGTGGTATATACCGCAGCTGCAGCCCATTGATTATGTTCTGTACAATTCTACCCGTGAGAGAAGCTGTTTTTGATTTCACACTGAACTTCTCGACATGCTGAAAGCGCGTTTTAGTCAGAATATCAAGTACTGGTGAAGGGGGTACGTTGTTTGTGTCCGCCTGCAAACGTGGGGCAGAGCGGCGATGCGTGATTTATTAATCAGCGGGTTCCAGTGTACTAACGCTATAGAGGTCGCTCGCCATTTTAGACTTCCTACGCCGCTGCTCAAACGTCTCCTCAACAGCTCAACTAAATATTGTCTCTTGTAAGCTGGCGCACATAATGTGTGCCGGCTGACACAGATGGAAGTTCCGGTGTCCAGAATGCCACACAATAGTTCCATGTCCTTAATAATACTATGGATACACGTTTGGCGCAGGGGCCGCCCATTTCGGTCAAAATCCGTAATCATGCATAGAAATAATCTCACTTTTAACCACTTTCTGACATCACACGTCATTTAGCTAGTAATCCTGGAAAATGTTGGACTTGTTGACATATTTTTGCTGCCAGTTAGCCAAATCAGATGCGATCGAGTTCAGAATCAATAGCCATGATCTGGACATCCTAACGGACATTTTGGTCCAAACGCACCAATTTTGGTTCATTTTTACGGCAGATATAGTTGAAAATCGAAAAAAGAGAAACCCGTCATAATGAGGGGTATCCATGAATTCAGTTTATATTTTCAAATGAAAGTAGGTTCAATTCTAAGAATTTTGAAGCCAACCGCACTCTGCTACGATGAACAGAAGTTCTTTTTCTGTGAACTTTCAAAGTTTCGGCAACGAGTGACGTCACACTAGGCAAGGGAGAGGGTGCAAATGACGTCACTGGTAGCCGAAACTTTGAAAACTCATAGAAGAAGAACTATTATTCATCGTAGGAGTGAGCGGTTGGTCTCAAAATTCTTAGCAGAATGGAACCTACTATTACTTAAAAATGGGAAAGTAATATAAGCAGAAGTCATGGGTACTCCTCATTCCCTCAATTTTCCACCTAGAAAGATCGTTCCCATCTCAAACTGAAGAGTTCAACGAGACGAACAAAGCCCAAAAAGAAAATCTGAAAAATACCATATTTTGAGGAAGTTATTACCATTTGAAATGCCAACATACGTACACGAGTACATACATACGTAGGGAGCGACATCAAGCGGAAACCCATCTAGAAACTCGTTTTGAGCACTTGTGAACATGTTCCACGGTTTTCCGGAACACCCGTTTTTGACGGTATCACCATACATTCCTACGTTACGTAAAATGTCCGACTCATAACTGGTCAGAAGTCCCCAAACCTGCCTGAGAAAAACGCTGTTTAGTGTGGAAAGTCGTCTTGAACCTCAAGTGATTCATAAACCAAGTAGGTACTTCAAGAACTCGTTGTATTGGATTAAAATGTAGGAAACAAATTCCTGTTCGACTCCAAGAGGTCTAAACGGCTGTCAACACGAAGGATTTAACCAATTTCATGATTCTGAAGCAGGGTTCACATGGAGTGCGGAAACGCGTAATGCGGACTGCGTAAAGCAACATGATTGGCTGTTGGCTGTTGGTAAAGAGGACCGCTCAGCAATTATAGGCAAGAAATGTGGGGAAATCATATCAACGTTTCGGCGCGAAACTGGGTCGAATTTTGGTTTCATATTGAGTTATGCTTGATATTACAAAGGAAAAATGCTGAAGTCCGACAAAACTATGTTCTACACGAAGACAAAGTCCAGTCACATGAGAAACATTGAACTGAAAGAAATGTGAGAGCCGTGGCGTCAAATGTTCTGGTCAAAACTGATCAATAATATTCTCAACTCTGCCTCAAATCGCATGTGAAAGACGCTATAATAGTTGAGGGAAGTCGATTCAATGCTCAAATGATACACGAACATCTGAACGTACGTCAAGGCCTAGCCAAATTGGAACAAAATGTAGGTACAAAATTCCTGTTCGAATTCAATACGTTCAAAACGCCGTTTAGTTTGAAGGATTTGACGAATTTCATGTTCTGAGCTCAGCAAAGGGCAAGAGAAATGTAAAGTTAATAAGCTAATAAAAAACGTTGTTTTGGGAGGAATTTTCCTTCCTCGGTCAACGTTTTGGGGCGAAATTGGGTCAAGATGCTGACTTCGGTCATCAATTTCTACATGAAGACAACGACGCACACTGGATGGGAATGAGGCACAACGCAAAATTTGGCTGTTTTGAGTTATTCCCACCGATACTAAATGAGGAATACAATACTGACCTGGAACATATTTACTTCAACTAGGAATCAGTGAAAGGAAAAGGGAGACTTTCGTGTAGTAAGAGATGGAGGTTTATTTTTACAAGGTATACAGCACACGTTTGACCAAAGGTCGACAGGAAGTAGCAAGAAATGGGTCGTAAAATGAACACCTGCGCTCCGAATGAAACAAATTTGAAAGGACTTCTCGGAAGGACGGAGTTCCTAGAGAAGATGTGAATGGGGTTTGGCCGACGCGATGTGCTACCAGGGTTATTCACACAACTTTTAGCTGGCTTATGGCGGGAAATCGACTGAGCATAATCCCTACTGTATTATAAAAACGGATCTCTGTGAGTGTGTGTGTCTTTCTATGCACGGCCAAACGGCTCGACGGATATCGACCAAATTTGGCACGAATATCCGGTAGGCTCCCAAGTTGTGCAACGTCGCATTTTTAATTCCCTCACCATAGCGGAACTATGGTCGACAATGGTCAACTTCGTTAATTGAAATGGTAACCCCTATTTTTTATCGCGTATTCGTAATCTACGTGAAATTCTATTTACGATCGACCCTTCGGACTACCCCCGCGGTCGACCATAGCGCATCCATGGGCCCCTCCATGGTCGAAACCCGAATTGCTCAACGGATATCGACCAAATTCGGCACGAATATTCAGTAGGCTCCCAAGTTGGGCAACGTCGGAATTTTTCGGTCCCCTTCACCATAGCGGAACTATGGTCTACCATGGTCAACTCCTGAATGGCTCGACGGATATCGACCAAATTTGGCACCAATATCCGGTAGCCTCCCAAGTCGAACGTAGGCGCATTTTCGATTCCCTGACCATAGCGGAACTATGGTCGACCATGGTCAACTCCTGAATGGCTTGACGGATATCGACCAAATTTGGCAAGAATATCCAGTAGGCTCCCAAGTTGTGCAACGTCGCATTTTTAATTCCCTGACCATAGCGGAACTATGGTCGACCATGGTCAACTCCTGACTGGCTTGACGGATATCGACCAAATTTGGCAAGAATATCCAGTAGGCTCCCAAGTTGTGCAACGTCGCATTTTTAATTCCCTGACCATAGCGGAACTATGGTCGACAATGGTCAACTTCGTTAATTGAAATGGTAACCCCTATTTTTTATCGCGTATTCGTAATCTACGTGAAATTCTATTTACGATCGACCCTTCGGACTACCCCCGCGGTCGACCATAGCGCATCCATGGGCCCCTCCATGGTCGAATCCCGAATTGCTCAACGGATATCGACCAAATTCGGCACGAATATTCAGTAGGCTCGCAAGTTGGGCAACGTCGGAATTTTTCGGTCCCCTTCACCATAGCGGAACTATGGTCGACCATGGTCAACTCCTGAATGGCTGGACGGATATCGACCAAATTTGGCACGAATATCCAGTAGGCTCCCAAGTTGTGCAACGTCGCATTTTTAATTCCCTCACCATAGCGGAACTATGGTCGACCATGGTCAACTCCTGAATGGCTCGACGGATATCAACCAAATTTGGCACGAATATCCAGTAGGCTCCCAAGTTGGGCAACGTCGGAATTTTTCGGTCCCCTTCACCATAGCGGAACTATGGTCGACCATGGTCAACTCCTGAATGGCTGGACGGATATCGACCAAATTTGGCACGAATATCCAGTAGGCTCCCAAGTTGTGCAACGTCGCATTTTTAATTCCCTCACCATAGCGGAACTATGGTCGACCATGGTCAACTTCGTTAATTGAAATGGTAACCCCTATTTTGTATCGCGTATTCGTAATCTACGTGAAATTCTATCTACGATCGACCCTTCGGACTACCCCCGCGGTCGACCATAGCGCATCCATGGGCCCCTCCATGGTCGAATCCCGAATTGCTCAACGGATATCGACCAAATTTGGCACCAATATCCGGTAGCCTCCTAAGTTGAACGTAGGCGCATTTTTAATTCCCTGATCATAGCGGAAATATGGTCGACCATGGTCAACTCCTGAATGGCTCGACGGATATCGACCAAATTTGGCACGAATATCCAGTAGGCTCCCAAGTTGGGCAACGTCGGAATTTTTCGGTCCCCTTCACCATAGCGGAAATATGGTCGACCATGGTCAACTCCTGAATGGCTCGACGGATATCGACCAAATTTGGCACCAATATCCAGTAGGCTCCCAAGTTGTGCAACGTCGGAATTAAGTACGATACTGCGTACAGCGAATCTCGGATAGCGAGCGAAGCGAGCGGTCATGCTAGTACTCAAGTCGATTGTAGAAGTTGAGGGTACAAGTATGTTATAGCCCTGCCAATATCGATTGTATCGATTATCTCAAATACATCGATCCTTGTGGTATCGATGATGGCTCAATATGGCGTACCGATGCCTACATCCCGGGTGCCGATATCAACTTTCAAAATGAATACGGGAAGACCATTGTAAGGACACCAAAAAATAAGAGTGACTATAACATACTTGTACCATCTATTCAGAAGTCCCAAACAACCTGCTCATTCACGGGATAGTTTCTGGGATTGTTTATCGTTTTTGAGATGCGAGCGCTAGCGAGCATCCAGATCGCTTGACAATGCGAGCGGCGGAATGGGAACTAAACTTCTTGTACACCCACCGTCTTATACACACGTCATCGATACCACAAGGATCGATGTATTTGAGATAATCGATACAATCGATATTGGCGGGGCTATAACATACTTGTACCAAGTTGAGAATTAAAAACGACTGCCAAGTTGGGTACGCAGTAGCTTCTTCCCTTACCATCGATGATCATGTTGGATGAATCATCCAAAGTGACAGGTGTAAACGCCTTTTCATCGCCGTTTCATCCATTGTACATCAAAGATGAGCGCTGAACGAGATTGCTCTATACAAATTCTGGATGCAAGTCGTTCATCCAATCCCTCAAACCGATGTTTCATCCAGAATGAAAGGAGCAGTGACAAGAAAGTGTAGATACAAGTTGGATTACCAGATGTACTCTTTTTACAGTATATTAGTATATTATACTCTTTTTTAGGTCCTTTCCTCTATACTCTTCTCTTTTTGGTTTATTATTTTCAATAATGAACCATTGGAATCGAGCATGAAAAAAAATTCTAACGCCCCCTCAAAATTTGATGGTTTGCGTTTCAAGCTATGTAGAATCCGAAAATGCAATACAAATATTTCTGTCTGTACGCTGTACGGGCCACTTTTCTTAGTTACCATGAATACAAATTGATGAAATTCGGGTTATAGGTTCCGTTCGGGGTCTAGTTGGTCCTCGAAGCTCGACGTTACTGTCAGTCATCTCTAAGGGGTTCAAAATAGGGGTTGAAATTTTCAGAACGCCGCAGCTCGAAAACTTTCGATTGAAGGGTATGGTTTTTTTACGATATTAAATTTGTCTTGAGCTAAACAATTTTTTGAGACCACGTACGTCCAGTCGTTCGTGTGCACCAAAAAGCTTCGTCAACACCAATCCGGCCGGGATATCATCACTAAGGAGCACCTGATTATAATCAAGGTCGGCTGTATGAAGTCGAGTTGGTAGTTGTGCGATATTATTTCATTTGATAAGTGATGGACTATTGGATTTTGTTGGTAGGTACTTGTGAAACTTGAACAAATTTTGAAGTATTATTGATGGGTAAATTATTACACAACGGTAAATTATTACAGAACGGCAAATTATTACACAACGGCAAATTATTACATAACGGCAAATTATTACATAACGGTAAATTGTTACACAACGGCAAATTATTACAGAACGGTAAACTATTACACAACGGTTCATCTACCAAGAAGGGGCTGGATTTTGTTGGTAGGTGCTTGTGAAACTTGAACAAACTTTGAAGTATTATTGATGGGTAAATTATTACACAACGGTAAATTATAACACAACGGCAAATTATAACACAACGGCAAATTATTACACAACGGTTCATTATACTTGACCAGAGGGTAGGTACTGACCACAGAAAACAGTGATCTACGCAGTAGGGGCATCTATTTCACTCCACAACAACAATTTTCCTTAAAAAATTCATTATTTGCGTTTCTTTTCGCCATTTTAGTTACTGTTTGTCATCAAAAGAATTATTTTAGCAACATTTAACTCGTGATTTAGGTAGGTACCGAGTAACGAGTACGGGGTTAGGTACTAACCTACGGAGGGTCTGCGATCTAAATAATCTGTATAGACTAGTACATAATTATATAGACGGGTTATCTACACAGAGAGCTGTGATATGTAAAAGAAGGGTATTCTGCACAAAATAATAAACCGTTGTGCAGCGTTTTTCTTACCAGAGCCTAATATAATCTTTTTTCAATAGACAGAGAAGAAAACTTGAACAAATAATGATGACCTACCTATATATCCTTCTGCTAAAATACCTGGATCGCTTCCTCTTCTTCCTCAACCACCACCATACACTCTATGGCCACGTAAATGTCCCTCTCTACAGCCAACAGCCATAAGATAAGAAGAACCAGATGCTGGAAGCTGCTCTTGCTAATCTTGCTATCAATTTTATTTGGTTTGCATACTTGCCTCTTTGTCCTCGCTCACCTAGGTGATTCTGGTCAAACGATGGGGCCGAAGCCACCAAGAGGGAAATGCAAATGTAACGTCGCGATTTTCAAGACTGGTTTGTATATTTAATATCAGTTTGACTACTTACTCGTACCAGTATTGATGAAACTATCATTTCCCTAAGTGGAATAAAAAAGGATACCTCATAGCTACCACTGAAGAAAGCAATAAATGATTGTTGTACCTACCTACCTTTTTTTATAGGCAACTTGCCTGAAAATAAGTTTTATGTAGAAACTACCCAGTATTAGGGTATATTCTCTTTTTTTCCGAAGGAGATCTGGTAACCATAGGTACAAGAGGAAAGGATGAACAAATTTCGTTTCACTTCCTTCGTTTCTGTCGCATTCAGTCCATACCAACCCCAGCAGATTATGTGAATTGGTTTTGTTTCATTCAACTGTCCCTAGTAGAACTTGAAAGTACAGGGTGGCGCAATAGGATTGGACACATTTTGAATTGTTCTGAAATCGTCAATTTTGAAGATATCGGGATGAAATAAAGCTTAAAATGTCGAGTAATTAAGGGAGTTTATTTACAACTCAGTCATCTTAATTGTGAAAAATGATATCCATCAAATGCCTTCCTTGCTGAGCGATGCATTCTTGAAGTCGGTCACGGAAGTTCCGCATGGCTTGCTCAAGCATATCGGTCGGGATCGAGGCGGTTTCAGCCTGTAGTGATGTCTTCAACTGCTGAAGGTTACGGGGTTTGCTGGCGTAAACTCTCGCTTTCAGGTAGCCCCACAAAAAGAAATCGCAGACTGTCAAATCAGGTGAGCGTGGGGGCCACGGGACATCTCCGAAACGCGAAATCACGTGCCCTGGGAAATAATGAGCGCGAACAACCTGCATCGAAACTCTTGCCGTGTGGGCTGTGGCCCCCTCCTGCTGAAACCACATGCTGTCCGTGTCATAATCGTTATGCTCGAGTTGTGGAATGAGAAAATCCTCGATCATCCTCACATAACGCTCAGAATTCACCGTTACGCTCAGCAAGGAAGGCATTTGATGGAGATAATTTTTCACAATTAGGATGACTAAGTAATGACTAATAACTCCCTTAATTACTCGACATTTTAAGCTTTATTTCATCCCGATATCTTCAAAATTGACGATTTCAGAACAATTCAAAATGTGTCCAATCCAATTGCGCCACCCTGTACTTCTTCGGGTGAAGTTATCGGCTCTGCTGACACCTACGAGTCCGGCCCAGATTTCAGAAAATCAACTCTCTCATTACAAGCTGTTTAGGCACCCTAATAACTTACTATCAATGCATAAGGAAAACCAAGCACAGGACTCAGCTTTCTGATTTTTGAAGGCTGCCCAATAATAAATCAAGAGGGCTAAATGGAAACGTCTGCCAATTCGAGCAGGCACAGACGAAAGTTACGGTAATTTTTCAATGATTTTGGTATGGGACTATCCGTGACCCAACCCACACCTACCCTCCAAATTTCAACCCATTTTGACCATAATTTTGGGTAGTTATGAACGTTACAAGGAATTACCAGACGGACAGACACGGAACCAAAAATTTTCCTCGATGTCTGAAACGCAAAATGGTAGTGGAAATTTTCATTTTGGAGGACATGAACTTTTGTTTTCTCAATCACGAATCCAAGGCTTCCCTACGTTCGGCAGTGTGGAAGCAAAATTGTAATATTGCGTAAGTTGTTAGTAGCAGTTAGGTTATATAATATCAACTCATGATGCTTTTGGATATTCATTACTGTGGAGTTTTCCGGTCGTTCATTAATGATGCGATGTAAGTTGACACCCGTGCAAATGAAGATTCCGTCATTTTCATTGCCTAATTGATTGATGAGAATGGTTAGCCTTCCAGGCGAATACTGAACATGAAAATACGTCACTGTCTCCGCCAAGTGAGAGAGGCCTTATCCCAATCTACATAGAATTAAGAGGAAATCGTCTGAAGGAGGTGTGAGGCGGAGGCGGTTTCCATCGGAGGAATAATAGAACGGCTGACGGATCATCCGTCTTACTCTGATACAAGGGAAGCCTTATTATTTCCCGCCTCAATAAGGCGGTTGTATATGAAATCCAGCACTTATCCGGCCTTCTTATCGCGCTGGGACTCATCGCAGTGAACTCCGCAACTATTGGAAATTTTTGGTACTTATGTATACGCTCAAGCAACACATTTTTATAACACCCCCTCAAAATGTTTTTCTTTTACGTCTCAAGGTGCGTAGATTCCAAAATTTCAATGTCCGTCCGCCGTATCATGCATAACTACATCATTTTCGGTCTAAAAAATTCGTTCGTTCACACACAGGCTCCATTTGGGCCCTAGTTGTGTCCCGAAACTTTGCAGCCCGATCGGAATATAATCTGGGGTGCTATGGGTGAAAAATGGGTGTAAAAATAGCGTTTGATGGTGTTTTAGTAAAATGAGCTTTTGAGGTATCTTTTCCCATGTTTTTAGGGCAAGAAGACCGAATATGAAGTCGATTTTGACCAAAGAATGGAAAACTGAGATTGTAACGAAGGTTCAGCTCCCAAAATTCATTTTTCATCAGCCAAAATCCTTGGAAGTTGTCTGAAATTACCATCAATTTTCATAATGACACTAGAAAAGTGTCAACCGGTGAATCAAGACAATTAAATGACACTATCAATAATCAAAGATAATTCGGAAAACGCTGCAAAGTCCTTGTCACATGGGTTTATTATTCTACTGGACTTACCTACAGAAACGTTGGCTGTTCATTTATTGTTTCATTCATGCGTGATAATCGAAGTAGCTATTTCTGATGGTTTCCATTAATTTTGGCCCCTAAAACACAAATAAGGTACGTGTTATTTTTTTTTTTCAAATTATCTTTAATCACTGGTAGTGCCATTTAATCGTCTTGATCCACGTGTTACACTTTTTCAGTGTTATTATACAAATATATTATGGTGATTTCAGACGATTTCCCAGGTTTTTCACTCATAAAAAATCAATTTTGGGAGTTGAACATTTGGTAGAACCTCAATTTTCCACTCTTTGGTCAAAATCGACTTCATATTCGGTCTTCTCGTCCCCCAAAACATGGAAAAAGATACCTCAAAAGCTCATTTTACTAACATGTTACTAAAACACAAAAAGTACCTATTTTTGTGCACATTTTCATTCATAACATCCCTGGGTATATTCCGATCGGGCTGAAGAGTTGGCTATTCGATTATTACGCATGAACGAAACAATAAATGAAAAGCCAACATTTCTGTAGGTTTGTCCAATAGAATAATAAACCCGTGTGACAAGGACTTTGCAGCGTTTTTGGAATCTACGCACCTTGAAACGGAAAAGAAAAAATGTTGAGGGGGTGTTATAAAAATTTTTTGCTGAGCGAATACACAGGTGTATTATTCACAGAATAATAAACCAAAAAAGGAGCGGGATTCGTGTTTTTTGAGGCCAAAATTGGTGGAAACCATCAGAAATAGATATTTCAATTATTGCACATGAAAGAAACAATATGTGAACAGCCAACATTTCTTTAGGTAGGTATGTCCAGTAGAATAATAAACCCATGTGACTTTGTAGTGCTTTTTCTGAACAATAACAGCAATGTGTAGAATATTAAATTACAGTGTCAACGATTAACCCGGAACGTTTTGAAAATGAAGGTGAACAAGATGAGTCAAGCCGTATGAAAACATGTATAATTTGTGTTCAATTTAGCGAAGCGAGATGTTCATTAAAACAATATGTATATTAAAACTTCATGAATAATTGGCATTCAAGGTGATTCATTGCTAAATATGTTCTAACTTTCTACTTTACACGTTAATTATATTATAATTACATCAAGTTAATTTCAAGTTGTTTTAGAGTTGCGTTTTTCGGAAAATAGTTGTGACAACTCTCTACCCTCCCTCTTCAACAGCGAGCTGATGTGAATCTATCGAAATATTCCCATACTAAAAATAAATAAGTATAGTGACAGACATGGAAAATGAGCGTCTAACCCGAAAATGTGATCAAGTGGAGGTTATTATTTCTGACAACAGTGATGATACATTATTTATTATATAACTGGCATCACAACCCGTTGCCTAAGCAATTGTTCATTCGCCTGCCCGTACCCTCCGAAGATATAAAATAACGAAGTGGAATTATCCCGGGCACGTAGCCGAGTTCACAATATGGTGCACTTGATGAGTCACGTCCCTCTACCGCCCGATACCGTTCTATGTATCTTGATAACGACATTCATGACAAGTCATATTTTACCTTTTCACCCTCTTGCGTGCCATTGACAACCGCTATTATTCACGTCTGGCGCCCTCCCAAGCATATCGAACAACGAAAATTATTACATTTTTCTCAGTTGATGGTTATCATTCGTATTACCCTTCCACCCATGAGATTATTTTTTGACAGAGAAACGAACTTATAAAGGTTGGTTCGGTATCAAGGTGGAGTACAAAAAACAGCTCTCGAATCTTTTCGGAAATAATAACACGCTATGAGATCGGAGCTTCATAGGTCATCTATTACAGTTGCCACAAACCTACTGCTCGAAACTCCCTGGAACTAGGTACCGACTCATTTCGTATTTTCCCTCCATACAAGTTACTGCGAGGAACTCCATAATAATAATTATAAAGTAGAAGTATAAATCACCATAAAGAGCATTAGAAAGATATATTGCCTGGAACCAGATAGCCAGAAGACGATATAGCCTACTGACGTCGATGATTTCTGACAAGGACCCCCAACAAATTTTATTCCACAAAAATGGAATCAAATGAAGTAAGCTCTGGTTTTGCTGAAAAATTCGGTAGACGGCAAATTTTGCAACAATCAAACGAGGGTGTTTTTGGAGAAAATTTCAAGGATTATTAATGACCAATTTATGACTAATTTATGACTATTTAGTGACGAGAGAATCATTGAAACTGTATGAATATATCCCGATTTTTAGCGAATTTTCAAATAAAATGTAGCTATTTGGATCGTTCCAAAATTTCAGAGATGCTCTCTGTGCCCGGAAAACCCTCCAAAATCCGTTTTATTCGTCGGAGATCTAAATAATAGATTTTACACATGTTCGTATATTTATACACGATATTATATTCATTTATTTATATACATGTGTCTCACCGCACAATAAGTCCCTTAATATCCATGGTAAAAAATTCTGTTGAGTAGAAAAATCCTTCTCCGCAAGAGCCATGATGTTCGTTACCCAGCCCGCTCGCACTGTGGTCCAAATTTAACAATTTTTGGTTCAAAAAATCAAAAAAGGAAGAATTTTAACAACATAGGCGTGTGGGGGGTTGTCGAACATGTTTTTTGGGGCGTTGAATCGATTGCAACTAGTCCCACCCCGATTAGGCGCACCCAGCATACAAATTTACAAAGTTATAGTCCGAAATCCAATAGAATTGCATATTATGTAAGCAAGTGAGTTATCGTTCGCTATGTTTTTTTGGCCACGGAATCAACAGCAAGTAGTTTCAGCATGTTCAGACTGCATCAAGTGATCAAAATCACGATTTTTTGGTTCAAAACACTCAAAAATTATTTAATTCTGACATAATTTTTCTGCACGACGTGCCACTCTGGTCTCAACAAGTCAGGCCGTAATGATGAACATTGCGGCCTCAAAATCTGCCTCAACAAGTCTGGCAGATGAACATTAGCTTACATTTAACTCGAAAATTTCCCTAACTACTTCTTTGAAAATTCGCTGCTTAAGCCAGGCTGCATAATTGACATTTTTATTGAATTAAATGGTGTGTTTGTCTATTTCTCACATTACGTTCAAGACGTTCCCGTTACAATGAATGCTCGTTCTAACCGTATAGAACGAGCTATCGATCAACGAGGAAAACTACTGGTCCCGCGGCGCTCGTTGTAACCGATTTCTGCTGTATCATGGATGGGCTTCATGGCAGGAATAGTGACCTACTCGTAACATTGGACTCGTACTCTCACTTTACGATATAAAAGAATAAACCTGGTTTAACCACAAAAGGCACGACATGACTGGCACAAGGTGTGGCATCGACTGTGATATTAGTTGCTTGACTCGTATAAATATCAAGGAAGCTTCTACCGATCGGAGTGCCAAGGTAGGTTGAAACGAAACCAATCCCAGGGGCTAGCAACTCTCTACATCTGATCAATAGCAACCTCGTGTCAAGTTCCTCGGTGTCACTGAACAGAAGGATGTAAGTTCTTCTCAATTTCCTTGTGGAAACTGGTTAAAAGTACAAGACTGAAGGTACCTTTTTAAGAACAATTTTCCTAGCAACAAGTTAGAGGAAGTATTGTCCAGCCATCGCGCTTGTATTTTCCGACAAATTCGATCACATGGCTGTCTCGGGGCGAGAGGTAGAGGGGGGTTATGCGACTTGTCAGACAATTATTACTGACGTCAATTATTAATACAGTTCAGTCAACTAAATATTATTCAATAACATAGTTGCCTACATAATGAACTGTTCAGTGAACAATAATTTATCAAGCGCCAGTAATTGGGACACGACCAGCCGTTCATTTGCACCGAAAAGCTTAGTCAACATGATCGCAAATGAAACGGTATAGATCCGGCCCAGATAATTTATCACTGCTAGGGAACACCGGATTATAATCATGGATGGCTGTAAAAGTTCGAATTGGTTGTTTTGTGAAGTTATTTCATTTGCAGAATGAAGGCTGTTTTGGATTTTGCTGATAGGTTATTTAGCAACTTGAACAACGTTATGCTTCATGAATAACAACAAATAATAATTAATGACTGAATTATTGAATTCCGCGCGTTTTTATGAAACTGTAATTCCCGGGACGGCTCCAGTACTCGATTTAGGGCTTTCCTGTGGGGAGCTCGAAGGTACTGACCACAGAAAACAGCGATCTACGCAGAAGGGGCATTTTGTGACGGTACATGGAAATCCTGTCCATACTGGATCCGGGCTCTTCCTGATCTTTTTGACACGCAGCTGATGGGGCGGTCGATTCGCGAAAACGAATCGTCAACTCCTGCAGCCATAGCCTCCCTACTTTTCTTGAGTGGAGACGGGGGATACTACGCTGTATGGGCGGCTAGTTACACCCCCTTAAGGGATGGGCGTTTCTGTTCTTTTTGAGAAACGAAACGTAACAGTTAGTTTATTGTATGAAACAGTTTCAGGAAAGCTGTTTCAAAATAACATCTTCGGCAACTCCTGGCTCGGCCAAGACAACAGAAACGCGAAACTGTTTCTTCGTTTTTCCTGCTGCGAAGCTATCTCTCGCAACAGAACCGGTTTCGTGACACCCGTTTTTTTTAAATTATTTTTTCCTGCAAAGATTTTGTTTCTTCGTTTTTCCTGCTGCTTAGCTGTCTTCAATGGGAACGGTTCCCCCCCCCCCCCCCCCTTATTTTTTCCTAAAACAGAATTATTGTTGTTTTTTGGTTTACCTACCTGTTATTTTCATAGGTAATGAACCTTTGGAATAGATCATGACGATTATTGGCATATTGGACTATTGGCGACCTTGGGACCCGAAATCGAATCAAGACCGTAACACTCGTCTGTGGCCGTTCTTTTGAAACAGTTGTGTCAGGTTATGAGAAACTGTTTCGTCGTTTCTTATCAAGAAACACGTTTTTTCCCCACCCCTACACCCACTCATCCATTACAATTTGTGCAGGCCATATTCGGATTCTAAATACCTTGAAACGGAAACCATCAAAATTTGAGGGGGGTTCACATTTTTATCTTCGTGCTACTGAAAATTATAAACCAACATTTGAGTTCAGTTTAGTTTGAGATCAATAAAAACGTTAAAAAAACAATACCTTTCTATTTTCGAAAAATTGCAACCCCTATTTTCACCCCTGAGAGATGACTGACAGTAATTTGTGGAGGGGGGCTATTTTTTCCATCATCACGTTCATTATTCAAAGTAATAAACCAAAACCACAAACCTAGATGGTGAGTGAAGTTACAAAATAGAGGAGTTGTTATGTAACGTTCAGACTGGGACTTGAGACGGGAAGGGTTCGACAATTATTACCTCCATTTTAGTGTTATCTGAGGAACAACAACTACTGGTTGCAAAACTCTCACCTATGCTTCTTTGCACTGCGAACATTCACCTCGCAGTTACGTGTAGCAAGGGAGATTCGTATGTAGCTTACGATGCTCCAGGACCCAATCTATTCCCCATCTTAGCCCCGAGCGTCCAAAGCCACTTTTCCTGTTACAGAATATCTACCCACAATTTAATTAACATTCCCTCGCTAAGGCTCCTCACGCGAATATTCAGTTTGTTACTTACTTCGCCCTGAAAAGTAACTTTAATTTGAATCCTCGGCCCGACGTCCAGCCCGCGAGTTTCCCCGGATATTACGACTCTCTCAGGCCCACAGAACTTCATTCCATCCGCCGCCCATTTAATTTTTCGCTTCTATCATTTTCTTTTGTACATTCCACTTTTAAACTTCAATTTCCTGCGCTCTCCAACAGAATAATTGTCAAACACAAATTAGTCAAATACTTGAATGAACCTTGCGAAGCCTGTTTGTTCGTTCACTGTGGTCTCAAGCGCAACTATGAATAAATTAACATCCTTAGTGTGATGAATTTAAATTGGCGTAAAATTCACCACGAGAGGCGAGGGGGGAATTTGCCAGTTCTGGTTAAGGGCGATACCTCGACCATGTGCTGGATCTTTTTGGATATGTGTGCGGTTAAGGGCGGACCTCCACCGATCTTTTAGCGTGATTTGCCAGTTCTGGTTAAGGGCGAACCTCCACCATGTTCTGGATCTTTTGGGCTTAGGAGAGAGAGAGAGAGAGAGTAGCCAGCGGCTAAAGGAAGCGTAGAATGAGGAAAAAGGCGAAGGAGGCGAGTATTTACGTTACTGGAAGTCGTTTCCCTCCATCCCCTATTTGGTAGGGGATGGTGGGGACCCAGGTTGTGCTCCGACTCCTGCGGCTTCTGTCCCCACTCGTACCGTTTATTGACAGGAACTAAAGTTGGCTATTGGATTATTTGTGAGAACTCAAGTCTACTAGGAGTGGTTCCGGGAGGGACTCACGACACTTACATAGTGTAACCTCAGCGGTGGCAAATGAGAAAATACATGAAACGTCAAGTGGGGTCTAAGGGAGAGCTTTCCAAAAAGGTGCTATATGAAGGGTCTGAAATCAATGGAAGTGGGTGAACAGGGGGAAGGCAATTGCGTGCAACGACGTCATCTGGTACGTATTGCCCTCTCGCTCCCGCACATGGGAACCGAGCGAGAGGGAAATACATACCAAATAACGTCACGCGTTTTGTCTTGCTTATTCCTGCCGAACTACTCGGATTTCGGTGTTGAAAATTGGGATACAGGTGTTTTCGAGGGTGCTGAACCCGATTCTGAGGTCAAAAGCAGCTGACGGGCTGAAACGGGCTCACATACACACTAAATTCATACTATAAACGACAACCAAGAGATTTATGGTTAGTTGTCCTATTGGTGTAGAAGTTATCCGAAAATAAATACGTACTTTGATAAGTACAGTCATATCAATAATACTTACGGGTAACCCCTCGGTCGACATCTTCGTAGTACGCATGGTGTGCCAAGTGGCTGATGACCGAGTGGGGGAGGCGGGACAAAGTCTCCACTCTCCGCAACCGCCCGCAGATCAGCTCGATGTCTCTGCAAGTCCGTTCCGACGGCCTGGACAAATCAAATCCAGAAAAACGATTGATAATAAATTGGTGCACGAACATTTTGCAGCATCTTGACTTACGTGCTGACACAACTTAGGAGCAATACGACTGTACTATAATTACGATGATGGACATACATCGTACCTACAACAGAAGGTCAACACAGGAGTTGCGAGTTGGGAGCAGCAGATGAGCAGCACGTTTCAGTTACAGCAGCCTCAGGAATGGTAGCGCTTCATTGTAATTCAAGGATTGGACTACTGCACACACATTGTCATGAATGATTTGGGAAATTTGCAGTTATTCATCAGCACCTACGGCTAAATGAGCGGATTTTTCCTGTTCTAACTGTTCTAGACGATGTTTACTGTGCTGGATGGCAGCAGGTGATGAGAAATAATGAGACGAGCATGTCAGTTGTCAAGCGTCAAACTAAGAATAAGAATGGCATAAGTTAGCTCTATAATTCAATATTCTATAATATGTATTGAACTGTAGATAATATATTTCACCCAACTTATCTATAAAACTATAAGCTGTGAAGTTACTGTGTGTTACTGACGATGGTTTGATCACCAAAACCGGTATAACAGTGTTTTTTTGCGTTTTTCGTGTATTAGTGGAAATCGACTATTTTTTTCAATAACTCCGTTTTTCTTTGAAATGGGTTTCCATGATTTCTTCGCGAGTGATTTAGTTCGTAGCTGTAAAGTCCTTGTTACATGGGTTTATTATTCTTGACTGAATACGGCACGATTGGGACCTCAGCGAAGAGACCCACAAAGCTAATTTGACGGTTTTAAACTCGAATATGAGGTTGCTAGTTCTGACAAATTATTTTCTATCAGTGGAATTCTCATTGTCTCGGTTCACCTGTTAATACTGCCTCCTGTATTATTATACACAATTTGGTGATACAGCCACTTTCACAGGTTTTTTACCAGTAAATATTGACTTTTGATAGTTAAAACTTCGTTAGAACCTCAATCACTCAGTGGTCAAAATCAACTTCATAATTGGTCTCCTCAACCTAAAAAAACATGGAAAGCGATACCTCACAAGCCCAAGTTCACTAAAACTTTAAAAATACCTAATTTTGCAGCCATATTTCACCCATAACACCCCTGGGTGTTTTCTGATCGGTCTACCGGGATAGGGGACACAACTAGGGCCCGAATGAAGCCTGTGCGCGAAAGAACGATTTTTTTTTTTACAGAAAATTAAGGTAAATAACGATGATACAGCGGACGGTGGACAGACATCGGATTTTTGGAATCTCCACACGTTGAAACGTAAAAGAAAAAATTTTGAGGGTGTTTTCCAAAAATATTTTGCGAATATTTTCTTGATTCCGTGGATTTTCTGAATGTGGGCTCGAGATGCCATCAAAATGCGTTAAATCAACGATATCTACGTGTATTGTACACTTCGACAAATATTTTCTACTTAAAAAAAAAAACAGGAGGCGAGCGGTGGAAGAAAAACCAAGTTGGTTAAATTTTCCGACTCAGCCTGAATTTGAAATTCAAATGATCAGTTGGGTAGCATTGGCGATCAACTCCCATCATCCGTTCACTCCTCCCATTCCCCTCCACGAGGCACTTCCAATCTGGATTCCTATCACGTTGTTTACATCATTCATGTCCATCATTCAAATGATAATGTTAGTCTAAAATTCAAAGGACCTAGTTGGTAGGAACTGCTCGTAGGTCGTTCATTGGCTAAGAAACTATAGTAAATTATGACAAATAGATTATAACTATGTATTGTATATTAATATTCCAAGCATTACGCTGTGGAATGGATGAGTGAGTGCCATTATTTGACGGAATGGATTTGAACCTCTCAAAACTAGGACGGCCAAGTGGCATAAACTTATTCAAACCCCATCCCCTGAATAGCCTTCAAAGAGCTGTTCCTTTAATAATAATGATGCAGCAATGGAAACCAACAAGCCGAAAGAGAAACAAGTGAAACTGCTCCCATTGAATGGGAGATGATTAATTTATTTCGAGGAAAACTCGAAACGGATTACTAGCAATTTGCATTTCCAATTACGATAACAGTTTAATTTAGCTGAGTTTCTCTTGTATTCGCAAAGGGCTGGATTTCGCGCATTGCTCAACTGAGTGCTAGAAGATTTTCATCATCGTTCGAGAGAGTTAAGTACTCTATTTAGCTTCTCCGAAGGTTAGGTACACATCATAATGATCACGTTTTTGACTTAGACAAATTATTTTTAGCTCGGCCAACATATTTATGTTCATGTCTCCCTAGACATCCTGGTTTCAAAAATTCTTTCTAGAGACGAATTCAAATTGAAAAATTTCCGTAGTACGAAGGGTTCGTCCGAACTTCATTTAAATCCCACTAACGTAAATGGGCACCACGCGCCCACGTGTGTCCAATGCCCGAATAGGTACCAGTCAGAATAACTCCATAAACCCCCATTTATAAAATGGGAAATAACTGGGAACCAACGTAGCTTTTTTTTTTCTTTAAATTTGTTTCTCATTCCTATTCTTTTAATAGCGAAAGATAACAAGACCAATTAATCGAAACCATTTCCAGTTTACGTGAATGCCGATCTATTTTCGATCAGTTCTGTTTACAGCATGAAAGAAGCGTTCGTGCGAGACCTCTTTCTGTTTACAGTTTCTTTCTCTCCCCTTGAAGCCCCTCACACAGCTTGCCGGCTACCCGGGTTCGAGGCTGCAAAATAATATTAAAATAGACTGGCGAAGAGATGTAGCAGTCAACTTTTGTTCTACAAGAAACTCCACTGCAAATTCTTCCACAAAAGGTTGATTATTTTCAGTATAGATAACCCTGTATGGATCACTACACGCTCGCAACAACCTTGACATGCTCGTAACTACGAAACGCGTATGTACCTGTCTCTACACGCCTAAATGTCAGGTTGCACTATGCAAGTTTGTGTCAATCGCAGGTTAGTTACCTACTCCTACTGCATCTCAGGAAGAGAACCATTCGATGTAGGAGAATTAGAACCGCTTTATTAGTGACAATCTGTGATATACTAAATGCTCAGTGTTTTCCAAGTAATTGCAGGGTTGGTTCTTGCCGCCAGAAAAGCTGAGTTGTCAGATATTACTGAGTCGACAGCTCCGGGCTGAATTGATTATGAGATTCGAAGATAACCGAAGATTGAGGTAGGATAGGAAAAACATGATTCACAAATCAAAAACACATAGGTATCCAACCAAATACCTAACTACGGTTAGCCAGTAACTTATAGAAATGAACGATCAGAATCGGTAATCATCTGCTTAGTACATAGCAGTTATCAGTACGTAATACAATCCGTACCTACTTAAATTTTTGGTTCACCAAGTCATAACGTTTACCTACTGTATATACTCAACTTATAAGTAGATTGGGATTTTGTATAAATACATAATGTGCATATGCAACTGCATATTTTGGCTGGTTCATCGAATAGGAGCACATAATGGGTTTTAGTCATATTTGCGAATATTTTCGATGTTTCGGAGTAGGCATACCTACTAAAATATATTTAGCAATCCAGTCAATGGTTGAAGAAATTATATCGTTCATTGTTGTCGAATCTCTTCTACTGCCGATATTTTGTCGTGATCTGTATAAGTTATAAGTAATCAAAATACAATCATCAAATTTATGTCTGACGGCTTGAGTGCAACGCAGGGGTCACTGCGTTCGAGCAAGCAATGGTAAACGATTGTGGGGCGTGTTGAGCTGGAAAAACTGTACGGAACCATAGTTCCAGAGAAAGGTTGGTCTGATTTCTTGACGAGTCAGAAAATGCAATATCGCAGCCCGTCTCTTACAGGAATTTCAATATTCCCTCATATACCTAATATATATATATATATCATTTGCATAGCACCATTCCATTCCGGACGTTTCTTGGATCCGTATAATTCCGTCATTTAGGTATTTCCTTGTGGAGAGGGCCATAGGGGACTCGCATATTGCCGGAAATGCAAAAAATGTAATTTCAGAACATAATTTGTCCGCTAGAAAATCTCCACCGTATGTATCATGCTCTTAATTTTCGTAGAAAATTACCACTTTTTCTATAACTCCAATTAACACTTTCGCTAATGTAGCTACCTATTTTCTACTTGCTATCGGTTATGCAGTATTGCTTGCCAGAATTATTATTTATGCCTCACGCTGCAGTACACAGTTTACAATAATGTACCTATCGAAAATTCCGGTTAAAAACTCGATCTTATTGGGCTTATTCAACAACTCGACGCAGTTCCAAGCGAGTAGACGGAGCCGAATACAAATACTCCAGTCAACAAACTTTTTCCAATTCTAAACGGGTGACACTGTATAAACAGGCGTTAACATTTTTTGTTTCACTGCGTCAACTGCAATACACCTAAGACTACCTAAGACTATTTTGATTTATTATCAACCATACAAACCCTGAATAATATGGATTTTTTTAAAATTCTTTTCCGACGAAAAGCATAAGTCCACATAGCACTCCTCCTCCTCCCGGCTACACTTGGCACTTTTTCCCGAAGTACCTACATTTTGAGGAAAGCGCTATTTCAGAAATTCACAGGCATACTAATGAGAACCCTGATACCGAACGGACGTGTACCTATCATGTGAAAATATACTGACGATAGAATATGGCATTTGTTTTCTTGCATGCCACGTTGGGTTCTCGTGAAACTTCAAATTCGGTTATGGCAAAGATTAGTTAGGTATCCACTAAAGGAATCGAACCTACATTCTCTAGATATCCGGACCAGCGCACATTTACCTTCTCAGCAACTAAAAACCTTGAAGGAGCACGCGTGGATCCGAGTCAACACCCACACTACCACATTAACTACTCTTTTTGACTTAAATCAACTAGGTTATAATAGTCACCACTAATGAGACTACCCATAGAATAATTTTCATGTATACAGACAGAAGCCGTTTGGGTCCACCAGTGAAATAATGTTGAAATAAGAACAACAGGAATACAAAATTCCAACCATGAAGCATGGAATAAGGAGCGAATTTTCAAATAAATAGTTCAAGAAAATGAGAATTCAAATTAATGGTCATCTGCCAGAGCAATCACTACGGCCTGAATGGGGCACTGGTTGAGACCAGCGGCACGTCGTGCAGAAAAATTATGTCAAAAGATCATTTTTGGATGTAAAAACGACGCCGTGATATTGGGGTAAAAAAATTGTGATTTTGATCACTCGATGCAGTCTGAAAGTGCTAAACTACTCACAATCGCTTCAGCGACCAAAAAAACGCGGTAAACGACACTTCACATGCCTACATAAGAAGTACGCAATTTGTTTTGGATTTCAGACTACATTTCGTACATTTGGTATGCTCGGTGCGTCTAATCGGACTGGAACCAGTTGCAATCGATTCCACGCCCCAAAAAACATGAACAACACCCCACATACCGAAATCCTTATTGTTTTGAATTTTTGGAACAAAAATTTGTGAATATGGACCCCTGCGCACAGTGCGATCGGGCTGGGTTTCCGGTTCAAAGGGGGCGTTTCTGAAATGTTTGAATGAGCCAAATAGCTAGATTTTCTCCGAAAATTCGCTACTATAAGGTGTAGAGCAGTGGTTCTCAACGGGGGCGATAACGCCCCCGTGGGGGCGGTAGAGGGGTACTGAGGGGCGGCGAAAATTTCACAACCGTACTGGTTGAAAGTTGGGTCGGAACCTCCCTTTCACAACCCATTTTTATACCTCTTCGAAATTTCCACGGAATGTCTGGTACCAACGGAGCAACGACGGTGATAAGGAAGAACGTCGCGAGAGAAATTCGAAACAGTTGATGAGTCAGTTCAGTAACGTTTTTAGGTCGCTTTTTCATGTCGTGACGTTTTTCGGCCGGTAGGTCCATGCTAAAAGAAATCGACTCGACATCTAGTAAATTTGACTTACGCGCCTTCATCTCACTAACATTAAACCTCATTTTAAGAAATGGGCTCTGAACCACAACAATCCCACACACAGCTGTGTGTATTACATTCATAACAAATACTATTATTTTTGTAAATTACGTTGTTTTAATGGTCTATCCAATTACATTACTTATTCCTTTAATTAGAATTTTACTATTTGGAGCCCCCCCCCCCATTTTCTATACCCAAACTTAAACATTTTCACATTAGGTGGGCGTTCAAAAATACCCAACTCCTAAAGGGGGCGACAGGTTTAAAAAGGTTGAGAACCACTGGTCTAGAGCATAGGTTCCCAACCTGGGGTACGCGTACCCCTTGGGGGTACGCAACGACCTGGTTGGGGTACGCCGAAAATATTTGGTAATGGCGGACTTCATGTTTTTGCGCCTGGTCTCACTGACGCTGCGATGGCCTGACTCACGCTCGCTCGTCAAGGTCAGTTCGCCCTCTGCCGCTCACGCTATCGGTTGGTCTTTGGCCCGTCTCATCACTATCCCGCTTGGAGCGCTGTCAGTATTTTCCTTCACTCCGAAGCTCCCCCGCAGCAGTGTTGCCAACCCGTACGGATATATATCCGTTTTGCACGGAAATGTAGAGGTTTTTGTACGGAAGGCCTGTTTGTACGGAAATTTATAACAAAACAGGCCCAAAGGTCACACTAAAACAGTTTTGACTTGTTTTAAGAATAATTTTGATTTCTTTTTTTTTCGATAAACTTATTTGCTAATTCTAGTACCTATGTTTTCGTGATAAGAAACATTGTATTTACTTTGTTATTATTTTTTTACAGTTATTGGTATTTAGAATTTACTAAGTTTACTAGAAACACATATAGGCCTAATTTTGGAGCAATAACTTTATTGTCAAATAAAAAAAAATAAAAATAAAACTCTTGCGTAAATATTTACTTTCCATGATTAATGTTCTTGCAACTTTTTTTCTTGGGGGTACAATTTGAAATAAATTTATCTCAAGGGGTACGGCAGTGAAAAAAGGTTGGGAACCCCTGGTCTAGAGTAATCCGCGGGTTATATAAATGGCTCAGCCTTGGTACTATGGATGGAATTAGTTGTCCCTGTTCATAATAGGTAGTATTTTGTAGGATTTCTAGGACAGTTCGAGAGGATTTTTTTAAATTTAAAAATCCGGGCCATTGGGGGAACTAAGAAGCGACATTAAACGTATTAACAAGGTTTGGACAATTGTGGGTGGCGGGTTATGGTGGTTCAACGGTTTTCATGTTTGCGCATGCGCAGTCGCTACTATTGATACGAATGCGACAAAATTCGTATGGGATCAACTAGCCGCGAACTACCATCAAAATGTCAGCCAATTTGGAGTCTTGAGTTATGGCGGTTCGCAGAAATGCGTACACACACACCCAACCCTACCTGAAGAAGCTGAATCCCCCCCCCCCCCGGGTTCATGTTTGTTCAGAATGGTCGAAAATGGGAAAGTACGCTTCTCCCCTCCTCAAATTAATGAAAATTATCACAAAATGGAAAAAGAAAACAATGAGGACTTGGCCACTTCTGAGCGGCAGAGCCTAATAAATTAATGAAAAATGGACTAAAGGAATCGAACCCACATCTTCTGGTTTTCGAGGCGAGTGCGTGGAACCAAAATCAACACCCCCAATAACACATAACTTTGCATTTTATCAACTTAAATCGGAGGTATCCTTCGTACCCGCACCGCTAGTCTGGAAGGAAATACAGTTACTACTTTGAATTTGTTTATAAATTAGATTCTAAAATAATATTCTGACCATTGTCATGAAAACATTCTATTGCGTTGATAGTAATGTAATATTATACCCAGAAACAGTTGATTATCCATGAACGGGTAAACTAAACCAAACAAACGGGCTATATTCAGTTTTGCTTATTAAAATAATGGGATTTGGATGGGACTAATTGGTAACATTGTTTTGAACTAATGAGGGAAAATTTAACTGACAACCGAAGAGGTTTATGGAAGGGAGCCATCCGACTTGAAGCATTCTACTGAATTAGAGACAAGGACGCGGGACAATTAGGAGCAATTGGGTGATGTCACGGCACAGCGGGGGTGGGCACTGGCAACGCTAAAAAGGGCCATCTGGCCCCCTTTGTCTCGCCTATTGTCCGTGTTTTACTGGATGACCGTCAATTGATGTACGGCGCCAAACAAGCGTTAGGACTGTTAACAAAAACCTCAACGACAATAATTAAAGTTATTTATTACGAAAAGGGCTCGTTACATGAGAACACATGTGCCTGAGGCTGGTGGGACTTGAAGCCACGGTGGGGTTTTAAACAAAACACTGCGGGCAGTGGTATAAATACATTCATGTTGACATTTGGGGATTCAGTGACTTGTGGCTCTCGCGAAGCTTCTAGTAGCAGTGGCAAACCATAATCGCTGTGTAACAACAAGTGGATCCGCTGTCCAGTAGCCTCACATGCCTCCAGTGAAAAGAATACAACGTCTACCTCCCACAAATTAGCTGGTTTTGGATTTTGTGGCTCCTTCTTGGTCCCAAAACCTATTATAGCGATACCTGACGGTATATCCTGAAAATTTTGAAGCGTGGCGCCTCTCCCTGGCGTCGTCGAGACACCAAAAGCTATATACAGTAAATTCTGGGGGCCTAAAAAAGTTCAGATTTTTACGACGGTTCCAAGGGTTGCTTTTCGCGGTACAGACGTACATTCTACTTGATACTTTATTTATTGGCAACATTATTTTAGAAGGTATTACAATAAGCTGTGACGGTGGGCAGTTCTCGAATTGTTTGTGCTTCCAGTGAAGATGGAGGCGGTCAGGCTGAAACCTAATCGCTATCCCTCTTAACTGGTGATAATATCACTAGTCTAGGAGGGGGACTCTCGAGGGTCCACCGTCACTCTCCCCACATGGTAAATTCGATGTCGCTTACTAAATCACGATAATACCTCCACTTTTTGAGGGCTTACCGGGAGGATAAGCCCAAAGGTTTTCAGAAAGATTCCTTTACAAACATCCTATCCATTTTATAATGCATACACAGATCCCCCTCCCACCCTTCACCCTTTAGAGCTCAGTATAGCTATATATATTGAGACATTTGAAGGCGATTAAGGCCGTGTCCCAGATTACAAGTGCCAATAGTTGTTCCATCATAATGATGGAGGTTGATCACCTAGAGGTTGCCCAGATGATCAAAATTCACTGGACAACAACCTCTGACAACATTGCCGCCAACATGCAGGAGCTATGTTCTCCACCAGCAAATATTATTGAGGTTGTACCATTACAATGGAGGATAGTCAGCTTGAAGTTATGTCCTTTCCTGAACCAACCAGAACTGCATACCACTTTTCACCCCCCCCCCATCATTTCCTTCTCATACTTCTGCTACCCAGAAGTATGTCATGTGGGGAGGACTGTGACGGTGGGCAGTTCTCGAATCGTTTGTGTTTCTACTTTCAATTGAAGATGGGAGCGGTCTGGCAGAACCTAAACGCTATCCCTTCTTAACTGGTGATAATATCGCTGGTCTATGAGGGGGGGACTCTCGAGGTTCCATCGTCACTCTCCTCACACTCTGTCGCAAAGAAGAGTAAAAAAAGGCTGCAAATCCCTACACAACGGTTTATTATTTTGTATAGAATACCCATCTGTTACAGACCACAGCTGTCTGTATAGATGACCCTTCTACATAGATAACATATTATGTACTATTCTATCAATATAATGTGGACCGCAGACTGTGTAGCTTAGTAACTAATCCCGTACTCTTTACTAGGTACCTATCTAAATCACGTGTTAAATAATGCTAAAATAATTCTGTCGATGACAAACAGTAGGTAGCTAAAATGGGGGAAAGAAACACCAATAATGAAGTTATGAAGGGAAACTGTTGACGTGGAATGAAAAAATATTCAGTCCCGGTAGGTTTCGATCTCGGGAACTTTAGCGTATCTATCTGTCAGTTACACCACTGAAATATATGACCAGCTACCCGAGGGACCAGTGACGTGCGCTCTCAACACAGCTTGATGCCTGCATACACCCTGCTCTTTACGGCAAATTGTACAGCAAATTTTATGGTAACATCGTACAATGCTCCGGATGGTCTCAAAAAGTCAAAAAAAATTCAACTATTTAAAAATGGGAGAAAACCCACACATCAAAATACAATTTCCGAGATAGGGATACTCCGGGCATTTCAATCTCTATTTTTCACCCCTTAGAGTTGAGTGACAGTAACGCCGAGCTCCGAGGACCAACTAGAGCCCAAACGGGACCCACCAAACTTCATAATTTTGGTTCACGGGAACTAAGGAAAAAGCCGCGGACGGTGGACGGACTTTATTTGGTATTCGTATTCTACGTCTCTTGAAACTTGAACTATAAAGTTTTGAGGGGGTTAATTTTTTTCATGATCGTTGCCAAAGGTTTATTAATGAAAATAATAAACCAAAAGGAATTCATGATGAACTGAAAATAACGTAAACTTTAATTAAATGCCCACCGAGGAATAAGTACCTTGGAACTTGTGTCTCATCGGAGGAGTTCTCGTATATAAGGCATATATTTTATTAATACATATTTTAATTATTTTAAATATGATTTTTTTAAACCCACCCGCTAATGCAACTAAACCCACCTCACTGACGGTCAGCAACTACTGTGACTCAAAGTAGAAAAGCGCTGCAGATTACGACACAGCGGTTTGTTATTTTCCTGGATAGTGGATTGGATACGCACCTCTCCTGCATTACCACTGTTTTCTGTGTTCATACGGTAGGCGTTTTCCACTGAAAGAGGGACGCACACATAGCCTAATGAAATCGAGTTGGTTGTTCCGTGATAATTATTTGATTTGAAGAAAGGAGGTTATTTTGGATCATGTTGGCAGGTACTTTTTTTTAAACCTATTTGTTGATAGGTACAAGTTTGTTGTTCACGGCCAAACTAACCATCTGAATTGGGTCCCATTTCGAGGACCCAAACCGGCCAGCTCCGGTACTCGATTTAGGGCTTTCGTGGGGGAAGCTCGAGGGTAGGTATTCACCATAGAAAACACTGATCTGCGCAGAAGGGGCAGGTAAATAGTTGTAATAAATAGTTGTAGTAGTTGTTGTTGTTGTTGAATAGTAAACAGTTGTGTAATAATTTGCAACGTTTTTGTTTTGGAGTTGGCTCAACAGTCCTCATATTCGAGGAATCATCGAATAGTGGAAATGATTGGTTTGTTTAGTATTTCCAAGTGTTGGACCCATCAGCTGAACATTGCAGAACCTCAAGTGGTAATCGCGGGCCATTAGCAAATCATCGACTGCCTCAACTATCGACAATCAGCTAGCGGGTGGGATGCATTAGCGGGCATTTCCCTCAAGAGCCAAATGTTCGGTTTCAGTAGACGCGAGCTGTAACGACATCAGCGGATGAGGACCCGGTCGCTCACGTTTGTTGTGGCTGGTATCGATCAGGCAGGAGCTTTCTTCCGCCTCGCGATCAAAGGCGAAGAGGAGAGGAGCCCCGAAAACGCAACCCGCATGTGTCACGTCCCGGAGCAACAGTTAAGCTCTCTTGAAGGGATCAAGAGAGCGGATTAGGGATTAGGTGGACAGAACGAAAGTAACGAGAGTGGCCAAGGGCTCGGGTTACGTCCCGCAAAACAGGATTGATGGAATTAGGTGAAGGCAAACTCGGAGTACCTGCTAGGTAGGTAGGAGAGCAGCCCTACCAGTACTGAAGTTAAATACATTGAACGCAGATAACCCTGAATTTCTTTTGGCGATTTTCTCAGAAAATCCACAAAATATAATTGCAAAATGGTCCAAAATTTTTCAAGACGTGAATTTTTGGAAGGTTTTTCGATACAAATCCGTTTCAGGTCATTATGCATAAATTATATAGGTGCCTTCCTATTATGTATGTATGATGTGATGTGTACGGCAGGGCAGTCAGACGTAAAGCCCAAGCCTGCAAAGCGTTTACTTTAATTTTGCTTCGTCTCTACCGGAAGGTCACAAGCCTTGGATTCTTGACTGAGCAATTAAAAAATGTATGTCCTCCAAAATGAAAGTTTCCACTACCATTTTGCGTTTTAGACATCAAGGGACATTTTTGGTTCCGTGATTGTGTCTCTGGTCAATTCCTTGTAACGCCCATAACTACCCGAAACAATGCTCGAAATTGGCTGAAATTTGGAGGGTAGTTGCGGGTTGGGTCGCAGATAGTCCCATACCAAAATCATTGAACCGCATGCAACTACGCTAAAAAAATAGTTGCAGAGAGCTGACAAAATTTGAGGGTACACGCGGGTTGGATCGCAGATGGTCCCGGATCGAAATCAAGCATGGATACTCCACCTGTCCACTGAATGAACCGAGGGAGGAACCACTGAGGAAGATATGCCTACTCGAATTGGCAGACGGTTTTTGGTCATGCAGCAATTTGATTTATCATTTTCAATAATCATCCATTGGAATCGGACATGCAAAAAAAATTAACCCTCAAAATTTTATGGTTTCCGTTTCAGGTCCGTCCAACAGTGCTGTACAGTGAGCGGGTCCGATCAGAACATAAGACCGCCAAACAGTATGAACCAGGTGTAGATGACTATTAGAACCAGAGAGATAGTGTATTTGCTATTCCCCTACTAATGAGTGAGTGTATTAGTTGGATTAATACACGAGTGAGCTGTTTACAGGAAGTGAGTTCAAAAGATGACAGTTCAGAAAACGTCAAACATAATCCAAGCAGCGTTCGTCTCCAATCTTTTTTGGGGTTTTATGGCGGAAAATTACGCAGATGGGTCGGTAAATAGTTTGTGGACGCACGGTTAGCTAGCAATGGTTTCTCAGTATCTATCAAGCGGCGTTTCCCTTAAGAGAAGATCTTCTTTTCACAATTCATCAACATCGTTCAACCGATTTGTCGAAAATCGAATGAAACCAGGGTTTGAGTTGTAGTTGCCACGAGCACCCGTTAGGCGCCTGTAAGGTTTGATCGAAAACGGAATCTTTTGTTTTTCCAATCCCCAACAACCGACGAAGCCCCTGCCTTTCAGGATTGTTATTGGATGACAGATGGTGATTCATGTACTCTTCACAATAGGAGGGAACGGAGGAAGGGGAAAACGGAGAAGAGAAAAAATCAATACACCGGGAAGAGATGGGAGGGGGCCTTCGATCACGCACCACAAGGAAGGTATGCCCTCTGAGTCATACAGATACGCGTGGAAAACGGATCAATCGACCAGGTGCGTGGATCGGAGGTTGACGATGTGACGTTAACACCTAAACCGAAAAAATGAGAAACAGAGGAGATATCTCCCGAGCCGGAAAGAATGGATTTGAATAAATATCCAACTAAATGCCGCCCCCCATCCATTCCGAACGCTACTATTATATTCTTCACCACTGACAACAGCCCATCATCACGATGAGCTCTCATCTCCCATCAGCAATAATCAGACTGAATCAACACCGTAGTGATTACTACACAATACATAATTTCGAGAAAGTTTCGGTAGATACTGAGTCAGTAGATGTTCGTGAAGATATTGGTCTTGAAACGTAAGGAATTGGGAGCGGGATTCAAAAGATGCAGTTGTGACTGCTATAATTACACATATTATTATCATTTCAGCGATCCAAATCAATACAATAAGTAGGTACCTATGTATTTTTCTTGTTTTTGGTTTATCCTTTTCAATATCAATCATGGGGAAAACAAACCAGTACCCCCCCTCTTCCACCACAACATCTCCGCAATAAGTGATGGTTTTCGTTTCAAGGTACCTACGTAGAATCCGGAAATATAATTCAAAAAATTCTTTTTGTCCGCCAAACGCCGCGGCGTAGGACGTCACCATGAACCAAAATTGAAATTTGGTTTGTAGGTCCTGTTTGGGGTCTAGTTGGTCCGCGAAGCTCGGCGTACTGTCAGTCATGTTTAAGGGGTGGAAAATAGGGGTTGCAATTTTTTGAATGGCAAAAAGAAACATATATACCTAAGAAGTTCTGAAGGGAAATTGCTGATGCTGAGTGAAAAAAGTTGCAAACGTACCTACCAACAAACTCCAGCCCCTTCTACGTAGATGGAATAATGAACTGTTGTGTAATAATTAACCATTGTGTAATAATTTACCCATCAATAATACTTCAACGTTTGTTCAAGTTTCACTACCTATCAGCAAACTACAAAACAGCCATCAATTTTCAAATGAAATAATATCACAGAACAACCAACTCGACTTCATGCTCCGTGAATATAATCAGATGCTCCCTAGCAATGATGATCTCGGACCAATTCCCAATTATTAGCGCGTCCCTAGTGATTATATCTGGGCTAAATGTATACAATTTCATTCACCCTGCTATTGAAAAAGCCTGTCGGTGCAAACTTCTGGACCTCACTGTGAACAAACGGCCTAATTAGGTGTCTCTCTGAAAGAAATCGAAAACGACAAGATGGCCGCCAACACTCTCTTTTAGAAGTTACTGTAACCCTGTCATAAATGCTATAAAATCTCTTTTGCGAAAAGAGAGAGTCGGACCGAAAAGAGGTGTCTCTTTGGCTTAGTGAATATAAGTTTTGGAGAGGTCGCTGTAGGAAAGTGGTAACATGAGTGAAACCTACCTCTCAGAAACTAACTACGAGGTACCAGCAATACGCCAACTAAAGGAATTATTTAGCAAACGCTCCTGAATCACACTTCTGTAATGAATTATTCCGAGTAATGAAGGAGTAAGCTGCTGGAGGGATCGATTTGTCAACTAACCTCCCGCCAGCCCCTTCGCATGCAAATTGGCCTGTTTGTGAACGCGGATGCCGGTCCGTGTAAACGCAGGGTCCACAAGGTTCAATCGATTAACGGTCAAGATGTCCTCACTTCCATTGTATCAGGTCAACAGCTTCACATTACATCGGCTTACAACTGTAATCGACGCCGCCCTCTATGCCCTCGGTAGACAAGAAAATTGACGAAGGTCACTTGATGGCCCTCAAGAAGATGTGGATTTGGGGATCGGGTACTTGCAGGTAGCAGCTGATGGCTGTAACACCGAAATGCCTTTATAGAAGGGATAATTCTACCTGTTTGTGGAGGAAGGAGAAAAATGTCGTAACCGATGGGTCACGCAGAGTCAGAAGGGATTAGTAAAAATATATCTCAGGCCTCCCGTGACTGTCAGGAGCCCATTCCTAAAGTTCACTCTTCACTCTGCACTCTTCTAATCCACATTATGCACTTTACCAACGAATTTCCGTTCCTAAAGAACGCTCTTGATTCGAAGAGGAAGAGTGAAATGGAAAGTGCAGAATTGCAGAGTTTTACCCTGTTTTGAACAGTTCCGTTCCTAAAGGTTATCTTTGCAAAATGCAAAGTGAAGAGTCTACGTTTCAAATGAAGAGTTTACAAAATTTTTGCTGAGTCCCAAATGACTGCAGTAGTATGACATACTTTTCAAATAAGTTTTTAGGTTTTATTTCTTCGTTAAATTCTGTGCTTGGTAGTACCAATAAAAGAAGGGAAGTCAATCTTTCGATTAGGTCTAAATGTGTTCCAATTAGTGCGAGGGCAAGCATATAAATAACAGCATAGAAGTTAGCTTCACTGAGGCCATCAAAATACTCTACATCTGGGAGGAAGGAGAGGTTAGGAAGCGACAGGTTGTTTTTGTTAGTGGATAAAAAGTGACAACCTACCTGTTTTTTATGGAAAACTTCCGATACTTCTCATCAGAGGATGATGCTGATGTTGAGACATGCTCGACCCTCCATCGGCAGCATTCATCGAGCGCAAATTAATTTCGTCGTCAGCGATACAACTTTCAGGGAGTCGTTTGGCATAACGAAATCCCAAGTAAGTTAACTTATAGAAAGACGGAAGACTTGATGAAATCGGATTCGGAATAAAACGATCGGAACATACGATAAACTGTAACAGTTATTGGAGTTAAACAGGTGTAACAGTTAATTGGAACCTAAAACTCCACAAAACGAAGGACACTCTTCAGAACACACTTCATTTCGAGGAGAACTGCAGAGTGGGAGCGCGAAGTCTTTAGGAACAGAAAGTTCTCCTACTTTTCATAATTCGCAAAGTGAAGAGTAAAAATGAAGACTTGCAAAATGAAGAGTTGAAGAGTCTTTAGGAATGGGACACACTCTCCGTTGAGCCTCACGAGTAGCGACGTTCTAACATGAACGCAAACAAATATTCGCTTAAGATCAAAGATCCAATATGTCACTCCTATAAACTACAAGTCCAAGTCAGTCTCGAGATGTCATCGGAAGTGCCAACATGTATCAGCCGTTTCGGTCCAAAGTTACTGGTAATAGGTAATCGGTATCACGTAGGGCTTTCAACAAATGTTGAAAAGAACTGACGCGGCAAGGTGGACCACCTAAGCTAGCATTCACCAGGGAGCAGACAGCTGCAGTCAGAAGGACCGACCTACCTACGCCTAATTCCTCGCTGGTAGTTCGTAAAGCTGGTGTCCAGGAAAGAGGTGATCCCTACCGAACATGAAGACGCAAACGTCAAATGAAGAAGCAAACGCCATTGATTAATGTTTTTGACATTCTCTGAATTGAAGGATCACGATAAACACAAATTGTTGGGGTGTGAGCCAGTTCGCCTCCACGCGGTGCACCCAGGGTAGCGAACTGGACTGCGGCAGCCATCGGGTATGGGAGGCATGGGACGCCCAAGCCATATACACCGGGAAGCACGAGGTACCACAAGGGCGAATCGGGACCAATCGGTTAAAACCCCTGTCGGATGGGTCCTAAAACCCTACAGTACATATCCCTACAGCGGTATCCCTGAACAATTATATTTGAAAGGCAGTACAGTCAGCAATAATGAATGGACTTTTTTTAATCTTTCAGATTTTGCTCAGGAAAATTTGACTTTTGCCTGCAAAAAATAGTCTGAAGCTGGAAATTATTTATAACTAACATTTAAAATCCCGGATCATTATTAATTTCAAATCCCAAATAAGAGTAACACGAGTTTGCGTCGGTATCTAAGGTGAGCTAAACTCTTCTTTTCGCTTTTCTTTGAGCTACATTTTTGGGAGCCAAAAACCCCGAAATTTTAACTTGTTTCAGTTGTTGGCTTATAACAACTTAAGGGTGCATCGAACAGAACATTAAATTCTGCGTCGGTCGAACGACTTCCTCAGACATAAAATTTGGTTCAGAGGTTTGGACGGAATCGCCAGTGAAAAATGGGCAAACTCTGGTTTATTATTTTTAATAATGAACCTGCGGAATCGAGCATGAAATCAAAATTTTAATTTTGGTACGAGCAGCACTGTACATCAGCCTGTGGACTGACAATCCAATATCTGCAGTTAATCGTATAGCGTATGGGGCCCTTAAGGCCCTGAAGTTGGCACCGCAAAGCTTCGGCAACATGATCGTGAATGAAACGCTGTTCATCCAGGTATCATTGCTGGGGAACATCTGATTAGAACGCGCAATAATCACGCATGGCTGTGTGAAATTGAGTGGGTCGTTCCGTGATATTATTTCATTATTTGAAAAGAATGATGGTTATTTTGGATTTTGTTGGTAGTGCTTTCTTCACTCGAACAAGTGTTACGCTTCATAGGTACATAACAATAAATAGAACAATACTCAATTATAGAATTCTTGAATCCACCGCACATGTTATGAAACTGTAATTCCCTGGCCGGCTCCAGTACTCGATTTAGGGCTTCCCTGGAGGGGATACGAGGGGGCTAAGCAGACGGGACATCAGGTAAATAATAAACCATTGTGGAACAATTTGCAGTTGCTATTAAACGAACATTCCAATTAAAATTTTAAACTGAATATTTTAATCAAAATAAGGGTGCTGTGGACGCAGAATTTGCTGCTCTTAAACTTTAGTTTTATGGCATTTTTCATTGGGAATTAATCCCGACCAAATTTTGAACCACTGTTTAGGGAAGTCAATTGACGCGGAATGTATTGGCTCTTCAATTTTGGTAGGAGTGAAATGTTTTGGAAGATGCACAATTTAGATGTTATATTACACAAAAATGAAAAAGTATGAAAACTTAAGAGGTTCTTGACTCCCATGAGTTTATCGCACCTCGCAAACTCAAAGCCATGAAGTTTCGAACTTGAATGAGCCAATTTCCGAAATTCGTTTTGACTCCCGGTTCCTAATGATTAGGTGCTGATTTTCGAGATACCGCACCTCGACCGCACTAACCTCATATGCCAGGTCAATCGGTGATTAGCCTACATTTGCTTGTTTTCTTTACGTGATAATTACAACAAATATTTTCGTGTGTACCTACTTGCGAATACCGCATCAAACAAATTCCCAACCCGCATTCGTTCGTTTTCGAAGTTCAGTCTTATACACATCATCAGTGACTATTTAAGATACAGGGTGAATAATAGTGTGAGTCATAGCGCCGGACAAAATCCCTGCTTATAATCCACCCCTCATTGACACAAACTGCCACTGCCCCTGTGGAAAAGTTCGTGAGTCGAAGATGACTCAACATCGACCGGGAGCCAGACCCTCCTCAGGAAAGTTTTGAACGGAACCAAGAAAAAAGTTTGGAATCACGAAAAGAAGGTCTCCACGAATGGCGCCTGAACGTGTGTCATCCAACAGGCTGAGTGCTATGTGTACGTGTGTGTGTGTGTTTGTGCCTTTCCACCGTCCACTGAAATATCCGGAGTTTTCATTTTCCGTCTGCGCTCAGATGGTGGGATCCAGAAAAATGTCACGGCTCTGCCATCCTGCATCGCGTCTTCCAAAATAAATAAAAAAAGCCTCCTATATACTTATGACCCATAACCGGCGCCAGTATTCCTGCGAAAGCCTGAGCAGATATTGCCTCCCGGGCATTCTAGGGTATTTCAAAAGTGGATTCGAAACAGTGGCGTAGCCAGGATAGTTGAAGGGGGGGGGGGGGGGGGGTATCGGAAGTAGAAAAAAGATCATGTCATGTAGCATGGCTATAAGAGCAAATCTTCAAAGAAATATTCCTGCTATTGTGTAAAAAGATGGTATAGCGAGAAACCATACCACTTTCCTTAAAATTATATAATTGTTCGTGATTTTAGCAATTTTTACCGATGCTTGACCCACTTGTTTTTGAGAAAAATAGTTTTATCATCGAGATAGTCCCTCCGTCGTGATTAATCATCCCACACAACGGTCAGGTGAATTGATATTGAGTTTTAGCCATTAATACCAATTTTTTACCCTCAAATATCAAAATCTGACCCCTATTCTGTGTGAAAAATAACTGAAATGATATTTTTCTGTCTTTACTCACCCTTCCATACCACTTCCAGTGATTTTATCTTGCAATTTCAGCCGTTTTTACCGACTTTTGACTCCTAAAAACTCCAATTTGACCCCTTGGAATTTTTGAAAATTGCTCATTTTCGAACTCATCCTTTTGTTTGGCAATACAAACGTTTTGGAGAAATTTGGAATTTGTATCATGCACCCAAGGACAGATATGTATCATCTGGCGTGGCACATAAATATACATAATTTATAAATTTTTGTTAAAATCGGGATGGACTGAGGATGCTCTGAAATGGATTTGCCTATAAAAATATTTCAAAAATTCATAAATGTTACCCATTGCAATAGCTTCATTTTCTTTGAAAATTCGCTAATAAGGTTTGACATTATAAACAAAGCTGAATTTAAATTAAATTTAACAAAACGCTAATGTTACAGGTAGGTAACGTTAGGTAAGATAAACTGATGAAATAAAACATTTATTTGGCAACAATGTTCGCGAATTTTCAAGGTAAATGAAGCTATTGCAATGGGTCCAAAATTTTCAGAACATAAATTTTTGAAATTATTTCATAGGCAAATCCATTTCTGAGCATTCTGGTTCCCGTATAAGTATATTATATATATTTATATTTATTTGTGTCACTTCAGACGATATCTGACCTTGGGTGCGTGATAAAAATTCCAAATGTCGCCAAAATGTTCTTATGCGAAACAAAAAGATGAGCAATTTTCAAAAATTCGAAGGGGGTCAAATTTGAGTTTTTAGAGGTCAAACATTGGTAAAAACGGATAAAATTGATATATAAAATCACTGAATGTGGCTTGGAAGGATGAGCGAAGACAGAAAAATACCATTTCAGTTGCTTTTAACACAGAATAGGGGTCTAATTAGGATGTTTGGGGTCAGCAATTGGTATTCAGGGCTAAAATCAATATTATTTCGCCTGAAGTGTGGGATGGTGACGGTGAGGGACTATTTCAATGAGCATTTTTGCCAAAAAGAGCGGGTCAAATTTTTTGGACAGATCGTTTGTAATCAAATAAACGTAATATTATTCAACTGTTTATTCATGTTTGATTTACCGTTTAACCTGTTATTGTTATATTTGTTTGTTACTTTTGTGATTGTTATCATCCTTAAGATTTAATTTTAATTTGTGATAAAGTTTTCGAGCCAATGGGGGGGGGGGGATGTTATGACCCCCATATAACCCCCCCCCCCCCCCCCCCCCCGGCTACGCCACTGATCCGAAGGGTTCCTTTTCATTGACTGCTTCAACACCCTATTAATTGGTACGTATGAATCCTTTACAATTTATACAGGAGAGAATGCTGAAATGTCAGCTTAGCAGAAGATTAGGCTAAAGAACAAACGCTGCAAATTATTACACAACAGTTCATTATTTACCTATCTATATTCCCCTTCTGCATAGATCACAGATTTCTGTGGTCAACACCTACTCTCAAGGCCCCCCCCCCACCCCACCCACAGGAAAGTCCTAAAGCGAGTACTGGAGCCGGCCCGGGAATTCGTTCCATAAAAATGCGCGGGATTCAATAATTCAATCATTAATTATTTTTTGTTATTCATGAAGCATAATGTTTTTTGAAGTTGCAGAAGTACCTGTCAACACAGTCGAAAAGAGCCATCATTGGTCAAACGAAATAATGTCTCAAAAAACCAACTCAAGTCATACAGCGATCCACGATTACAATCAGGTGCCCTCTAGCGATGATATAATATCTGAGCCGGATTTATACCGTGTGCTTCACGATCATTTTGACGAAGCTTTTCGGTGCAAACCAACGGCTGAACGTACAGTACTCCGGGTAGTCTCAAAAAATTCTTTAGTTCAATACCAGTTTAGAAACGTTTTAAAAAAAACCATACCCTTCTATTGAACGTTTTCGAGCTACAGCGTTCTGCAAATTTCAACCCCTATTTTTCATCCCTTGGAGATGACTGATAGTAACGCCGAGCTTCGCGGACCAACTAGACCCCAAGTGGGACCTAAAAACCAATTTTCACTAATTTCAGTTCATGGTTTTTTTTTTTTTTTTTTTTAATAATCGATATATTTGCTATATCAGTAACATAACAACTGAGCTTAGCCCATCAAGTTAGTTTGCTATAATATTATTCAACTGTTTGTAGAGTTTTTAGCCCAGTGGCTGTAACTCAGGAGAACACTCAATCACTACACTTGTCACATTGTCACATCACAAGGTCGAAAGGTTTTGTTCTATCAAGCCGCCGGGTGGCGTTGCTGTTGTCTAGGAGTCGAAGAACTTCTGGATTCATGTGTTCATGAAGCCGCTGTTCGTATTTAATCGCATGTTGCTTTGCCACTTCGCTGACGGAATCCATCTTGAGGTCTCGATGGAGGTCATCATTTCTGATGTACCAAGGGGCGTTGACAATACTCCTCAGTACCTTGTTCTGAAAAGTTTGTATAATCTTGCTGTTTGTCTTTTTAGTACAGCCCCAGAGCTGGATACCATAAGTCCACACAGGTTTTAGGATTTGCTTGTAGATTAGCAATTTGTTGTGTACAGATAGTTCAGAATATCTGCCTAGCAACCAGTACATTTTTTTGAACTTCATATTTAACTGATCTTTTTTTTTAATCACATGTTCCTTCCATCTTAATTTGGCATCAAGAGTCATCCCTAAGTACTTTGCTGTATTAGCGTAGGGGATCTGTTGGCCATTCATCATGACTGGTATCGTTGTTATGTTCTTGTTCGTAAAGTTAGTATGAGTAGATTTCAGTTCATTAAGCTTAAGTCGCCATTTTTTGGTCCAGGCGCTTACATCATCAACAGAATGCTGTAATTTCCTAGTTGCTTCCTCTACTGAGTCACCAACCGCAAGTATGGCAGTATCATCAGCAAAAGTTGCGATTGTCGTGTGTTCATTGCTAGGTACGTCACGTGTATACAGAAGGTATAGTAAGGGCCCAAGCACGCTTCCTTGAGGGACACCTGCCCTTATTTTTTTGAGACTGGAATATTCTCCTTCGTGTTTCACTCTGAAATGTCTTTCGGAAAGATATGATTTCAAAATTTGAAAAAATGGCTTCGGTAAGTCTCTCTCAAGTTTGTACTCTAACCCTTGATGCCAGACTTTGTCAAAAGCTTGGGAAACATCCAGGAAGACACTTGCACAAACTTGTTTCTTTTCTAGACAATTCTCTATTACATCAGTTACACGATGCACTTGTTCTATGGTAGAGTGTTTTTCCCTGAATCCAAACTGGTGGTCGGGGATTAGCTCTTTTTCTTGAACGATTGGTTTCAATCTTTGTATCAGTAATCTCTCAAAGAGCTTAGATATTACTGGTAGTAATGATATAGGTCGGTAGGAATCTTTATTCTTGGATTCTTTCCCAGGTTTCAGTATCATGATAACCTCTGCCACTTTCCAGCAGCGGGGTACATATTTCAGTCTCAATGCCGCGTTTATCAGATACAATAGCATTCGCATGCCTTCCTCTGGTAGTTGCTTAATTGCCTTTCCTGTAATGAGATCATATCCAGGAGCTTTGTTCGTTTTGAGATGGCGAATTTGATTTTTCAGTTCACTGAGCGTTACTGGTTGTATGAAGTGTATATCCGTGGAGGAGGATACCATGGGTAAGCCTCCTTCATCACTGTTCCTGGGGAGTGGCACAAATGTGTTTTCGAGGTGTTCAGCAAAAATCTCTGCCTTTTCAGTAGGACTTTTTGCCCATTCCCCATCATCTTTTTTAATGGGAGGTACATGTTCCTTCGGCTGCTTGAGTGATTTGGTAATTTTCCAAAGGGAATATTCCGTATCTTTTTCCGGATTTAAACTATGAATTAGTCTTAAGTGCGTTTCTTGCTTCATTTCTGCTGATAAATTATCCAGGTGGTTCTTCAATCTATTCAATTTTGTTTTATCGCATGGGGCTCTGGTATGTTGCCATATTCGTCTAGCTTTCCTCTTTTCCCTAATCACTTCACGGATTTCACGGGGATAAGATACATTATTAGCTGCATATGTAGTCTGTGGTGGAGTACTAACCCAAGCTGCTCGTTGAATACATTTAAAGAAGTTCTCAGCTTCATCTTCTAATTGCTCTGTAGATTTGAGGGGCACAGACAAATTAATATTAGCAGATATGTGCTCCCTAAATATATCCCAGTTGGTACGTTGTGTAACTAGTCTGGGGGGATTTTCTTTAATTATTATCGTGTCACTAATTGTGAGAACTATTGCCGAGTGATCTGACATGAGACTTCCACAGTCTTCGACGTGAATGAAGTTGCTTGATATTCCTTTTATTACAAAGAAATCAATCAGATCTGGAATTTTTGCTGTATCTGAGGGCCAATAGGTAGGTTTTCCAGTGGAGTAGAAATCACTACGTGTTTTTTTCGCGGCAGTGAATAGCTCTCGGCCCTTGGTTGTTGTTAAACGGGAGCCCCAGTACGTATTTTTTGCATTGAAGTCACCACCAATGACAAAGTTTGATCCCAAGCTTTTAAATAGAGATGCGAAGTCCTCTTCTTTAAGACTGTAGCGCGGTGGGCAATAGATAGCTGCTATATTGCATTTTTTGCTATTTACTAAAACTGTTATAGTGGAGACTTGCATACATTCTTCTTGAATACTTTGCTGCACATAGTGACTAATGGCATTCTTGATAAGGACAGCTGACCCTCCTCGTGGTCTTCTAGATGGGTGGTCAGCACGATAGCACTCATATCCTTTGACTTTAATGTGAGATGACTGTGTGAAGTGTGTTTCCGATAAAAGACATATATCTATTTTTTCTTGGTTCAGGAAAATATCTAGTTCTGAGACATGCCGCTCAAGTCCATTCGCATTCCATGCTGCTATTCTAAATGTATTTTGTATCTTCATGGTTTTTTCAAGGACGGTTTAGGTTTAATACTCTTTTCGAGTGTGGCTACTCTTTCAATTAAGAGTCTGTTGGTATGCTTTTGTTCATTTAGCATTTCGAACATCAAGGTAAGCATTTTGTCGACAGATGAATTCGTATTATTGCCACTCACAACACTGGCGTACGACATAGTATTACTATTAGCATGAACTTTGTGTACGATGCTAGTTTGGTTTTTTTGAGTGTTATTAGATGAACTTTTTTTGTCCGAATTTCCAGGATGGGGATTTTTTGCTCGATCTTTGATTTTTTGTAACTCCTTAGCAACTTCACACCCACGATAGTTGGCTGGATGGGCATCGCCGCAGTTTATGCATTTCGGGTTCACCTGTTGAGGGCATGACGTGGTATCGTGCTTACCTGCACATTTAACACACCTAGTTTCTTTTTGACAATAGGTTTTTGTATGATTGAATCCTTGGCAGTTTTTACACTGCGGGATGAGATTCGTCGTTTTTCGCAGAGGTTCAATCTTGACCCTCATGTCCATGATCGTTTTAATATCATAAATTCTATTGATATCCTCGGTGTTGTCAAAGTTGAGGATGAAAAGAGGAAGGCTCCTCTTTACCAGCACCGATTCTCCCTTATCATCAACTTCTCTAGTTTTCTTTATAAGGTTCACTGCATCAGTTATTTTGTAACCTTTTCCCTTGAGGTCACTCACTATATCATCAGCCTCGCACGAGTGGTGCAACCCTCTTGCAACCACTTTAACGGGTCGCGTGTTTTTATCCTCATATGTGTACCATTGGAAGTTCTTATCTTTCAGCCCAGTGGTTAGTTCCCGGTATGAACCGCTGTCTGGCGCGAAAATTTTCCAAACATTATTTGATAATGCCTTGACACTACATTGCTTTGAAGTTATTGTTTTAATCAATTGATGGATCACACTGTATTCCGCTACTCCAGTGACTGTAATCGGAGGCGGGCGTTCTTCCTTTTTAGTTTTATTACTCTGTGTAGTTTTGGATCCAGCCTTGTTTGTATCTGGCCTGCTAGAAGGACCAGCTACTTCCGGGGAAGAGGTGGCTTTACGCTTTTTGCGGCTTCTTTTCAGAATCCAATCGGTTTCCCTTGCAAGTTCTTCATCATCTGTATTATATTGAATAGGAACTTGTTGGTGAGTCTCCTTGTTATTAAGTTCATTTTTTTTCTTTATGTCTTCCAATTCCTTGGTGACAGATTTCATTCTAATTTGTGTATGGTTTACATACTCACACAAGCGTAGAATGCAATCGTATAATTCGTTGAACGATGAATTGACTTTGTCGTCTTGTTGTCGGTAGGTTTGGGTTCCCATTCTGTGTTGCGCAAGCCATAGTTTGGTTTGAACGTAATACGAATCCCAATCCGCGGGCTCCTCCGTCCCGTCGTTCATCGTTGTTTGGTAAACATTCACGGCACACTGTAAACTGTAAACATTAACAAGAGCTCTGTCCGATAGATGGTTACCGTTCGGTGGTTCGCGAGAGACTCTCAGTTCATGGTAACTAAGAAAAGTGCTCAATACGGCGTACGGACAGACATTTTGGTTTATTATTTTCAATAATGAACCATTGGAATCGAGCATGAAAAAAAAAATTCTTACCCCCCCCTCAAAATTTGATGGAATCTGTTTACGTTTCAAGGTATGTAGAATCCAAAACTGCAATAAAAATATTTCTGTCTGTCCGCCGTACGGGCCACTTTTCTTAGTTACCATGAAAGAAAATTGATGAAATTCGGGTTATAGGTTCCGTTCGGGGTCTAGTTGGTCCTCGAAGCTCGACGTTACTGTGAGTCATCTCTAAGGGGTTCAAAATAGGGGTTGAAATTTTAAAAACGCCTATACCATTTTTTTTACGTGAATATTTTTACGGTTTTAAATATTTCTTGAACTTGCGAGTTTTTTAAGACCATCCGGAGCGTCGTACGTCCAGCCGTTCGTTCAGAGTAAGGCCCCGAAGTTTGCACCGACAGGCATTTTCGACTCCAGTGTGAATGAAATTGTATACAATTCAAACCAAATCTCGTAACCGCGCCCACAATAGGAAATTTGGCGGAGTTGAAATCATTGCTAGGGATCACCTGATTATATTGGCAGAGTATGAAGTCGAGTTGGTTGTTCTGTGATATTATTTAATTTGAAAAATGATGGCTCTTTTGGAGTTTGTTGGTAGGTAGTGAAACTTGAACAAACGTTGAAGTATTATTGATGGGGAAATTATTACTACGGTAAATCATTACTCAACGATAAATTATTACACAACGGTTCATTATGCCATCTACGTGGAAGGGGCTGGAGTTTGTTGGTAGGTACTTTCGCAACTTTTTTCACTCCTCATCAACAATTTCTTTTCAGAACTTCATTATGTGTGTTTCTTTTTGTTAGGTACTGTTTGTCATCGGCAGAATTATTTTAGCAACGTTTAACTCGTGATTTAGGTAGGTACCTAGTAACGTGTACGGGGTTAGGTACTAACCTACGGTGGGTCTGCGATCTACATAATATGAATAGAATAGTACATATCATAAATTATATAGACAGTTATCTATACATAGAGCTGTGATCTGTAACGGAAGGGTATAATAAACCAAAAGATAAGGCCGATCAACACTTACCGAGTGCCTAACTGCGCACTCGGCTGATGCGATCAAGCTACTCAGAAGGTATTCGGCTGGCGAGGGCGAGTGATTTTGAGAATTGGGAATTTTGGTCAATTATTTTCATTCATTCTTTTTGAAAAAATTATTTAGAACTCTTGGCAAAACGGTAGTTCGAAGCCTGTTTTCAAAAATTAGCGTTATTTTGGCTTATTCAATAATGAACCTTTGGAATCGAAGAAAAACGGAGTTATTGAACGGAGTTGCTTTGGAATCGAGCATGAAGAACAAATTTTGAACCCCCCCCCCCCCCCCTCAAACTTTGATGGTTTCCGTTTCAAGGCATGTAGAATCCAAAAATGGAATAGAAAAATTTCTGTCCGTCCGCCGTACTTTGAACTTTTCTTAGTTACAATGAACCAAAATTAATGAAATTTGGTTTGTAGGTCCCACTTGGGGTCCAGTTGGTCCGCGAAGCTCGGCGTTGAGTCGGCGGCCAATAATAAGGATTGCAATTTTCAGAACGCCGTAGCTTGAAAACTTTCAATACCTACACGAGTACCTATGGTTTTCTACGTTTTTAAATAGATATTGAACTAGCCGTTCGTTAGTACCGAAAAGCCGTCAGCATGATCGTGAATAGCATTGCTAGGAACAGGCGCGGATCCAAGGGGGGGGGGGGGGGGGGTCACAGGGGTCATGACCCCCCCCAGAATCAGCCTGCATTTCAAAAAGCAGAGCTGAACGAATTGTTCACAAACCCGAAAACAAAAAAAAAAAACCAAACGAAAACGAACCCAGTTTTTGTGAAATCAAAAAAGAACTATAAAAAATCTAAAAAGATTCGATCAAAAATGTCAAAATTAGTCGAATACAATCGTACACTTGGTCCTACCAATGTTACTTTATATACAATTATGTCAATAAATTTACCTTGGTGTATCCGTCAAATTACACCTTGTTTACCTATTTCTTCTTATTTGTATTAATTATTATCTTGTTTTTGTTTCGTTCTCGTTTTCTTTCCTGCCAAATTCAGTAAAAACGATACTGAACTCACTGAGATCAACAATAGATTGTTGTGGTTTCAATGTTTTGATTTGCAAACTCTGAAGTTAGCTACGCTGCCATAAAATGCGCCAATTTGTTTGAAAACACATTAGGACACTTTTAATAGATATTGAAACATTTTTTACATAATATAAACAATGAATTTTATAAATAAATACAATTAATTTTGTAAGTAGACAAATTGGACGAGTTTAGGCATAAGGTTGAAAATTCGGTTTGTATTGTTCGTTTGGTTATTTTTTATTATTTGTTATTTTTTATATTGTTCTACCCTGTGACCCCCTCCGGAAAAAAATTCTGGATCCGCCCCTGGCTAGGAAACACCTGATTATAATCACGGATGGCAGTATGAAGTCGAGTTGGTTATTCTGTAATGTGGTCAGTGTTAATTTCCGTTTTTGAACACAATTTGCCCAATAAGAAGGACCCAAAATACATTTTAACCCACGATAATTGTCTCTATTTTACAAAACATCCTCAGTATTTTTCATCGGCCGAGTTGGCCTTCAACCCACCCCCTCGGAACTCTACTCGCCCTTTGCTCGGTCGGTGAAGGCAACAATCGAGCAAAGGGCGAGTGCTGCGCTCGTGTTTTTCTGGCTATTACTCTATTAGCCCCGCCGCCGCCCGTTTGTACACATACCTATCTATCTAATTCCTTACAATACCTATTACCTACTTCAAATAACGGCGAAATTGCAGGTACAAATAACGTAAAATCCCACGAGCTTTGTTGGATTTCAAGTCCGCCGACTACGATAGCTGGCAAACAAAAACCTACCCATTTCAATATTAGGTTTGCAAGTCAAACCTATTGAGTACCTACTGACAAACAAAAAAACTAATTTTTCTAAAAACTTCGTTTCGCCGTTACGTAAAACTAAATTTACTGTTGACTTAAAAATAAAACATTTCCTACGGATTTGCTATGAGTATCGCGCGTCAATACTCGGAATTTATTCATAAACTAGCTGTGTACCCGCGCTTCGCAACGGTAGAACAGACACCCCCTGTATCCCCCCCTCCACAACTGATCAGAAACCTTCCCCAATGCCAACCCTAACTGCCTTTAACCCCCCCCCGTATCCTATGAACCGTCCCTACCTGGTTAGAAACATTCCTCAATGTTCACACAACAAATTCCCAAAGTTGCACTCCAATTGGTCAAGTAGTTTTGAAATTTCTGTAGACCCCCCCTCTCATAACCTGTACCCCCCTCCCACTAACATCCTGATTGACGTACCACTTGAATGTACTCGTCGAGCTGAATCCAGAATCTAATTACAATCGGATTTACGTCCAACCGTTCAAAGTTATTATAAGCATAAACGTCCTCATAGAAGTGATTATAACACGTTTTTTAGTAGTATTTCATTCATAGCGTTTCAACGGATGGACAGATTCAAATGCGGATTTTTCATAAACCTTCCCAGATAAATTCTGCGTCAAATGGTACCAGCCGCAACTTTCTACAATCGGATTTACGTCCAACCGTTCAAAGTTATTATAAGCATAAACGTCCTCATAGAAGTGATTATAACACGTTTTTTAGTAGTATTTCATTCATAGCGTTTCAACGGATGGACAGATTCAAATGCGGATTTTTCATAAACCTTCCCAGATAAATTCTGCGTCAAATGGGACCAGCCGCAACTTTCTACGTTCAGCCGTTCTCAATTGATGCCGAGACATTATAAGCATAAACGTCCTCATAGAAGTGATTATAACACGTTTTTTAGTAGTATTTCATTCATAGCGTTTCAACGGATGGACAGATTCAAATGCGGATTTTTCATAAACCTTCCCAGATAAATTCTGCGTCAAATGGTACCAGCCGCAACTTTCTACAATCGGATTTACGTCCAACCGTTCAAAGTTATTATAAGCATAAACGTCCTCATAGAAGTGATTATAACACGTTTTTTAGTAGTATTTCATTCATAGCGTTTCAACGGATGGACAGATTCAAATGCGGATTTTTCATAAACCTTCCCAGATAAATTCTGCGTCAAATGGGACCAGCCGCAACTTTCTACGTTCAGCCGTTCTCAATTGATGCCGAGACATTATAAGCATAAACGTCCTCATAGAAGTGATTATAACACGTTTTTTAGTAGTATTTCATTCATAGCGTTTCAACGGATGGACAGATTCAAATGCGGATTTTTCATAAACCTTCCCAGATAAATTCTGCGTCAAATGGTACCAGCCGCAACTTTCTACAATCGGATTTACGTCCAACCGTTCAAAGTTATTATAAGCATAAACGTCCTCATAGAAGTGATTATAACACGTTTTTTAGTAGTATTTCATTCATAGCGTTTCAACGGATGGACAGATTCAAATGCGGATTTTTCATAAACCTTCCCAGATAAATTCTGCGTCAGATGGTACCAGCCGCAACTTTCTACGTTCAGCCGTTCTCAATTGATGCCGAGACAAACAAACAAACAAACAAACAGACAGACACTGTTTTATTATATGTATAGATTAATACATCGAGGTCTACTAAAAAAATTTTGTTAGTAAATATTATGATAACTTTTTAAACTCCTTTAACGTAAGTCATGTCGTTCTTTGTTTAATTTATAACTGCCAAGATTATCTTTCCTGTCTCCCTGTTCCTCTCTCAATAATCTCAATATCCCTCCCCATGAAGCCGAGTTTTTAAAGATTAAAACAGCGAATTGGAACACTTTAGAGCATCGAAATTCCTAGCGGCAAAATTTACCTTAGGTACTGAAACGTTCTTATCTATATTGCGCCAAAATTATGAATCTGCCCTCCGAATTCCTTCTTTGTTAAGAATGAGGATTTCTTGAGAAAACTCGCGATTTTCCCCTAGTTTCCATTTCCAAGGCCACCGACATCGTCTGGAAGCACATTACATACCTACCTAATTAAGAAAAGGTGTTGAAAGAAAGTGTGCGGAGTGTGCAAAACAAATTCCAATGGAAAAACATTTAAAACGCTGCAAATTATTACACAACGGTTTGCTATTTAGCTGTATAGATGCCCCTTCTGCGTAGCTCACTGTTCTGAGGTAATCCCCCCCCCCCCCCCCCGTAAGGAAAGCCCTAAATCGAGTACTGGAGTGAGCCTGGCAATTACACTCTCGTAACATGCGGTAGATTAGTTGCAGAAACTTTGAAAGGTCATAGAACAAAAACTATTCATCTTAGGAGAATGCGAGTGGTCTCAAAATTCTTGGTATGGAATCTAGTTAAATTCTAAAATATAAACAGAAATCATGAGTAAGTCTCATTACAGTTTCATAAATATGCCGGGGATTCGAGAATTCTACCGTTAACCATTTGTTGTTATTCATGAAGCATAATTTGTGTTCAAGTTACAAAAATTGGTAGGTACCTATTAACAAAATCCGAAATAACACTTTTTCATCCAGATTCTGAAGATGAGATGCATTATGCTCAGACCACTGAACAAACATGGCTTACGATATCTGGGTAGGCCCGGACAAAACTAAGTACGGTAGGTAGTCTAACATGTGAAACATACCTTGGTACAACTCGAGATAGGTGAGGTATGCTGGAGCATCCTGTGGTGATCTTGACAGAAAACACGAAAACGACCCGAACTCACGTCCCTGTTCAAGAGTTGACTCATGGAAGAAGTAGAGACTTACTCTACTTCTTCCATGAGTTGACTGAAAACTGACAATTGACAATATTCAGCTTCAGGTCAGGGAAGACTCCGCTAGTAGCGCTGTCGTATCTGTTCCATGGTTCTGAACGCTTGAGACCGTTTTATTTTTTTGTCACCGTTCATCCTGTGATTCAGGAGAACCCTTTTTACTGTAGTTGTAGGCACCTACCCCAGAAGCACTCGACTTATTATCCTTAGGTACTACCCACGGTAACTAGAAGAGAACGGTAGGGGTCATGAGCTCCCTGGCTTGGCTCGATGACGTCACTGGTACCGAAGGCCTCGCCAACTGGCTCTCCCGCACGCTACACTCGGGTTACATGGTAAAATAAAACTCGATTTAGGAAATACTCATTGAAGTTGTATTCCGTTTACTTACTTCCAAGGTAGTACAGCGTCAGTTTCATAAAATTTTAAAGCAAAGGGTATCACATAAAACGTAAATACATTACAACTAAAAATACTGCAATTATGCGAGCGCAATTATTCCGTTTACTTAGTTCCAAGTAGTACAATATCAGTTTCATAAAATTTTAACGCAAAGGAGATCACTTAAAATCTAAATACATCACATTTTAATTATGCTACGGAGCATAAATTAATTATTAACTGAGATATTCCCAGGGGTTCTCCAATCATTTAACTAATTTATTCATTTTTTTTCTTCGCTTTCCTCTGTTCACTTGCTGAACGTTTCTTGACCATGCGTTTTTCTTCTGACTTCCGTGTGTTCAGACATTTTATTCTTATGTAAGTTCGAGTTCGAACGAAGCAGGTCACAGCAAAGTCATCAATTTCTCCATATTTGCTTTTTATGTCGTCAATCAGTTTAGTCAAAACAAGTGGAGTCCGGTTAATATATACTCCGTGAAATCTTTGGAATTCTTTCCCCATTTTCTTTACATCCTCGAAAAACTCGTCAGAAGGTTTCATCAAATGTCCTCTTGACATCGTTGACACCCAATTCTTCCCCAACACAGGCAAGTCCTTTGTGAAATGTCCGAAAATTTCAGCTTTTTCTGGAAACTTTTTTCTGATTCTATACGCAATGTATCCCGCTATAAACTCAAGCAGATCACCCTTCTCTTCGACGATGTTGACTGATTCTTCGTTATCGTGACTGCTGATCAACATTCGCCAGAATGCCATCAACAGCAGCCGTGAAATCCTCATCAAGATCTTCAAACTGATGGCATCCTTCAACATTATCACATTGGGCCGCTTCCTTTGGAGAACTTCCATTTTCATTTTCATCTTGTAACCCAATGTCCGATACAAATTCTTGACGGTCTGTCTTGTAATGATATGTATTTGCTGCGGCACAGCTTTTGGGTAAGAGTAGATGTGGTACTGCGTCTGGTTTCAATTTGTGTTTGATAGGAAGATTCAACAGCTCACCTTTTAAATCACGCAGGTAATCACTTTCATCAAAATGTGAGGAACGAACTCGAGCTTTTTCAACTGAAAAAGAATCGGCCCGTTTGCACGCAGAAACCCACTTCAATTTGGTAACATTATCTTTAGGAAACCTGGTAATGAAAAGCCGAACTTTTGTGAGTCGTATTATGATTCGAACATCCAGCCACAGCACAACAAACCATCGTGAGATCACTACACCTTCAGAAATAGTTGGGAAGTGACGCTCTAACACAATGAAATAGGTGAGTGAACGGTACCAGTGACGTCACACCCCTTTGGGTTTTCCCGGCCTGCCTCCTTCCATGACCCATACCGTTCTCTTCTAGTTACCGTGGTACTACCTACCTACCATAATTTCAATAATAATAATTTCGACTGTTACAGAATTAACTGCATTAGCTACCTACTATTCTATTCTTGTGATAGATACCTAGGAGTAGGCAAATACCACAAATAGGTGTACATACCTACTTTGCTTCCAAGTCAACCAATTCTGCGAAAGACTGTGATCACTTTCGAAGACTAATAAATATTTTTGGCCACCAAAATCAAGAAATCCACTCGCATTTTGATTTTTAAAGCTTTCTTAACGAATTTAGTCTGCAAATCCTTGCAACACTCCTACATAACTCCAATTTTCTTTGGATTTCGTTGAAATTTTCACGAATAATTCGGGTAACCACCATTGCATAACTCTCACAATACCTATCCGATTCCACTCAAATTTCTAGGGTAGTTGGGGAAAGACTTCTAGATAGTCTCCCATGAATTTCATTGCCTTCGATTCTGTGGTAGGTGTAGACACAGCATATGGCCATAGGTACCAGTACCTGAATGAATCGAAATAATAATAAAATACTTTATCAATACCTATTGTTAACTAGGTACAGAAATTGGAAGTGTACTAAGGATATTGATGAAAAAACTTAAGGGTTACTCAGAAGAGATGGGATGAAATGACTGGAAACCTGCGAAGAAAATAGAATTATTTCACAAAGCCCCTTCAAACTGCCTACAATCAAAGAAAGCATGATGTCTTGGTAACTGAAGACGGAACTACAGGATAGAACCGTTCATAGTCACAGTCACAGCTGGGCCAGGGAAAGCAGCAACTTTGTAACCAGAAACAGAAACAGTGGAAAATAAGGTTGGTACCCACTGGGCTGTCCCAAAACTCCTCAGGTCAGGCCGATCGCCTTTTGGAGGGACTGGAAGGCAGCAACAGGTGAGAAAAGGGAGGAGTTCCTACGACCTGTTGTAAGAGTTTTCACGGAAAATCTAATGAGGGCTCCACGTGGAGCCACGATCACCTCATGAAGAGGCCTTCGGATTGGTCGAGTTTCACAGCTTTGAGGGTGTGGAGAAGAAGAATGGGCTGGGCATGGGTTTTGCAGAAACTGGCCGACAGCTGTTTCTGGGAACGTAAAAAAACAGGTTTCCCTGCCCCCAAAGGCCATAGTTCTTATTTTGCTTCCTCATTACAGGAAGGTACCGAAGCCTTTGATTCTGGATTGAGTAAAAAAAAAAACGTCTGCCAATTCCAGCAGGCAGCATAGCTTCCTCACTTGAATCTTCAATCACACGAACCTATAGAATAGTTGGGTAGGTTCGTTTTGATACGGGACCATCTGAGATCCAACGCCTACCCTCAGAATTTCAGCTTTCTACGACTATTTTTCACAACATAGTTAGAAGCGTTAGGAGGAAACGATCAACATTTCACATTCGCCCATGCTCAGACGGAAGTTACAGTACAATTCCAATGAAATTCGTACGGAACTATAAAAGTATTATTCCTGATCGACCCTCCAAATCTGAACTCATTTCAACGATATTCAAGGTAGTTATGGGCGTTTCAAGTATTTCACGTTTGCGCATGCGCAGACAAAACGGTTACCATGATTTTGAAACAGGATCATCTGCGATCCAACCCGCGTCTACCCCCAAAATTTCAGCTCTCTACGACTATTTTTCGCGTAGTTAGAAGCGTTACAAGGAAATGATCAACATTTCATGTTCGCGCATGGGCAGACGAAAGTTACAATAAGATTCCAATGAAATTCATGTGGAACTATCGAAGTATTATTCCTGATCAACCCTCCAAGTTTGAACTCGTTTCAGTGATATTTAAGGTAGTTATGGGCGTTCATGTCACGTTTGCGCATGCGCAGACGAGTTACTTTTTCAATGATTTTGGTGTGGGACCATCTGTGACCCAACCCACACCTACCCTCCAAATGTCAGCCCCTTTCGCCCATTATTTCAGTTACCTAGTTATGAGCGTTACAAGGAATTACGACGGACAGACAGACATGGAAATGCTTGTCGATTCGGTGAGCTTTGAACCCTCATGTGGATGAGGCTGATGCTCGATATTTGGCGAACATTCGTCTCCTTTGAAGCCGGCTACTCTACCGACTCTGGTCCGAGCGCCCAATCATCGAACATCTGGGGTTTGGCGAATCGTGAACATCCATCCCCGTTACTACGCATTCGGCGAACTTTTGCTCGGTGTTCGGCGAATCCCGCATGAATGGAGCCGGCTCAACAGTATTATTTTACAGAATTATTATTTTTTATACGTATAATTTCATTACCTATATTACTGCATCAAACCAAATTCATAAGCCTTAGTGGGGTCGTCCACTGGCAGCGTACTCGAGCGGTGCGGCGCTTTGCGCTACACAAGCGGCAACGAGCGACACGCGCTACAGATCCAACTACATTGAGTTATTATGTGGTATCGTCCACTGGAAGCGTGTTCGAGCGGGCGGCTACGGGCGTACACGAGCGGCAACGAGCTACAAGCGGCCGATCCAAAAAAAGTTGGATCTGCCGCTCGTAGCAGCTCGTTCATTTCTATTGTTTTGGTAGGAATCCCTACGAGTTTTGGTACGAATTCCACGTAAATAAACATAGCAAACGGACGGTTCATCAGAACACCTACCTACCTTTGTCGTTTGTACCATATCACTCGTATCCCAGGTCATTTCGAGTCAGTTCACGCGAAAGCCCCTTTCTGAGTAGGTGAAAATTCCCCTCTACGCAGAAAATGGACCATAACACCGACAAATTAATTAGTGCCATTCATTCTCATACGCCTCTCTGGGATATGAGAGACAAGAGGTACCATTCAAGCCAACCAACTTTTCAAACTCAACTTTTCAACTTCAATTTCAATTCAACCAACATGTTCTTTGATTTAACATTCGTCTTCGCAAATGGTTGATACTTTCAAGGAAATAAAATTCCTCTGGGTCCGCGACGAATAAAAAGGAAGTCCCCACTTTCCTTGAATACACTTGAAAACAAACTGAAGCCCGACGCGCGAAGGCGCTTGCAGTGGACGACCCCTGTCGCTCGTAGCCGCTTGTTAGGTTGCCGCTTGTGTCGCGTGTAGCGCCGCGCCGCGTGAATACGCTTCCAGTGGACGATTAGCCCGGTGGTGACACAGCTTCCTCATTTCATTTCACATGATGGTTCTGACTACCTAACTACTTTCTTCATCTACATGGGGCTACCACCCGCATCCGTCCTGCTTTTGGAGGACAAGTCTTCCTTTTATGTCCAGCCGTCCCGCCCTCCCTCCTTTTTGAAACTAATTCATTTTGCCCAACTGCTTGGATCCACAGTCAAAATACAAGAAATAAAATGAAAATCGGGGTTTCAGGCAAATTCAGCAATCCAGAAAATAAATGTTCAATGTTACCTAAGTGCCCAACTATTAGTTTGTTATGCCCAATCCTCATTATTATATGTTCTAATACATAGAATGATCACTCTTCATAACTGACACTCAATTGACTTTTGTCATAATATTATTTATCGAACAAGAATAGTTCCTATTGCCTAGCCTTTGCTGTCATTCCCTCAAACTGAGTTTTTTCTTTGTTATGGTGTTTCAGACTTGGGAGTGAGGTGGGCGTAATGTTTGTGACCAAATATATATCGTACAGAACTGAAACGTTCTACAGAACTGAATTATTCTAGGCTCGTTATCCACGTTATCCAAGTCAACCGAAATGTAGTTTGTTTTCAAACTGTAGGTAATTATTATTGTTTTGTTTTCTTTTTTTAGTAAAACATTAAATTATTTGTTTTATTTTTTGTCCTCGGTACATTGTTTGTGGTTTGTCCTACCTCCAGAAAAAACGCTGCAAACCATTACGCAACAGTTTATTATTTACCTGTACAGAGGCCCCTTCTGCGTATTTTACTGTTTTCTTTGGGGTCAATACCTGCCCTCGTGCTTCCCCCAGGAAAGCCCTAAATCGAGTACTGGAGCCAGCCGGGCAGTTACAGTATCATAATATATGAGGAGGATTCAAGACTTCTATCATTAAGTTGTTGTTATTCATGAAGCATAACGTTGTTCAAGTTACAAAAGTACCTATCAACAAGATCCGAAAGAGCCATCATTCGTCAAATGGAATAATATCACGGAATAATCAACTCGAGTTCATACAGCCATGCGTTTTTTACGTTTTTAAATAATGTTTTTTATGTTTTTATATTTTTTAATATTTGTAAATTGAGAGAGGGTTAAAAATTGTTTTCATGCTCGATTACAAAGATCCATTATTGAACATAATCAACTAAATTTGATGGCAACTCCATCAATGAAATTTAATCTTAGTGCTTGAAATTGGGAAGTTAAGAGTATTTACATGAAAGTTATTGTTTGGTCTTTACGAAATTCATATATCTGGCACCTTCTGCTATACCCCTAACCGAAACCCTTGCGCATTTAATCGCAATCGTTTGAATGGAATCAGAGTTAGCCTATTGGCAATGAAGGTTGACGTTCTCTTTATCCGCCACTCTCTGGGGTCGCAGGTACACTGCTGCGGGTAGTCTCATTTGATCGGAAAGCTTTTAAAGTCCTTGACGAAACCTGTCGGTTACTATCATATTATGCCCTCCATCTTAAAGATAACTGCCAAAAAATCGTCATAATGTCAGACTACCAACCTACTTAGCAAACTGAAAAAACTTGTAAACTTTATTTATTTCAAAATAGGATTGAAATCCCTCCTTGGATTGAAATATGCCTAATATGCATAAAGGGAACTAAATTACATGTCTTTGTACTTACCTACAATAAAGAGACAATACAATTTTAAAACAGAGTTGATGAGGAAGATAACAGGGAAGTAAAAAGTGAGAGAAGATCAGTAGAATACAAGCACAAGACAAGATGAAATAGAAGAAGACGGAATGACAGAGAAAGTAAGAAGCAGGATTGACAGATAAAGAAGAAAGGCTCATGTTTGAAGTTGCTCCCTGAGAGTAGCAGTGAACGAATGAGGGAGGTGAGGGACTTGATAGTCAACGGTAAAGCATTTCACGTCTGGTGGGTGGAGGGGATAAATGAAAATAGATTCCTGTTATAATATGTAGTCTATGAATGGGTGAATATTTCTAAAAACGAATCTTAAAAAACGTAAACTCAAATAGTCAAGCAATTTATCCTTGAAGGGAGAAATATCAGACAGTTATTGAAGACGAGCTTCAGCCGTCAACGTGACGCAGTACTGCAAGAAGGTGAGTGGAGGATTGGATTCCTCCATAAGTGAATATTGTTAGATCGAGGGATTATTATTAGACTTGAGGTTTTCTGGAGTGTAATGGTTCAATTTTCTCAATGCATGCAGAGACCGACATATTCTACTTTGTCCAGTTCAGTCAGGAGTAAAGACAACACCCAGATCCTTGATAGATTCAGCGTACGGGACCACGACCGAATCTACAACCAATGGTGAAAGAGGAGTATCAAGAGGCTTGACTGAGCGAATCATAGCCTGAGTCTTAAGAGGATTAAGGGAAAGATAGTTGGGAGTCACCCCAACATTTAATTCTCACAAGATCCTCGTTTGCAAGAGCAATCCCCCTCTCTATACCGTCTGGCTTACATCTTGAGTAAATTCGAATACCATCACCAAACTGTTGCGATTGACAATCATTTTTCGAGCAGCTGACAAAATCATTGACAGATAGAGAAAAGCTACAGCGAACTCTCGTCTCACCTTTCTTGAAGCCGAAATCCTTAGACACTCCGCTGATTTGAGGAAGCTAAACAGACCTGTTCACATGATCAGGATGAGAGGATATAGAGGTATACGAGGGAATGTTCTGGTAGACGAAAAGTCTCGTCTATCAACGCAAATCCCCCTGAGACAGATGATGCCCCCATGTTTTCCCCATACTGATATACGCCGTAAGTTTTTTCTCTACATCTAAAGGGAAAATGGAGAAAACTCCATATGGACTACTACACTCGTTACCGCTACCTCTCACTTTTCCCTCCTCCGTCAAAAACAATGGTGGTTTGAGGGTCTCCCCGCAAATACACCAACACATTTTATCAATACCATGACGAGACTCCGAACGGGCCCGGAAGCTATCTGACAACTATTAACCAAAGTGAATCAGACGTCTGTATTCTATGCAACCGCGAATTTGAAACGGAAGACAACTGAAGCCAAATTTTTGCGGCATAATCACTAGTGGCGTAGGGGGAAAAAAACTTTTTGAGCTGCTTCTCCCATATGAAAGAATGAGATGAACTGATTTTCAAAAATCTTAACCCTGGTTTCGCACCCATTCAGTATCGACACTATAACGGTACAACCTCCAAATCTACTCTACTCTCTGCGACTTCCTCTCACCAACACGCAGAGCTTTTATTATTGCATATCAGTGAATTTTTATTTATGTACATCAGAGTTTTATTTATGTATATCAGTGACTGTTAAATTGGAAAATAAGTTTATTTAATTATTACTGATTTTCATTTACATTGCCCACATTAGGCAATGTATTGTTATGCAAAGCCAATAAAACGGGGAAAAAGTGTACCCACGATCTGGTCTATTGAAAGTGTAGGAGCTGGGGCGTTTTGAAGACTTCTTCTCCCATTTTTCACACTATAAAGATGACTGATATGCCAGTAAAGCTTCAATACAAAACCAGACTCCAAAATGGGATCTGCATGCTTAAATTCGTTAATTTCGATTTTCCTACGGTACTTCTGAAAAACTGCGACGGACGTATTTTTGTTGGTAAAATTGTGTGGAGGGAAACCCCGAAAACGTTTTCCGTGAAATGGACGTTATTAGCTCGATCACACTGTCCGTAGTCGTTATGAAGAAAATGCTTCAACAGCGAGCTTCTTTCCGCAATACAGGGACCGAATATATGTTATGTATATGGTAATATATGGAAATTGATACAGTTCCTTATACAAGGGGGCGGGGAGATAGGAGGGCAAGCATTTTTGTCAATGCGCCAAGTTATTCCTGATGTATTCGGTTCATCTTCACTGCTGCTCTTTCGAATGAAACTTCTGCCTTGAAACAACTTAGCTGAAAACACGAAACCAGGCACCACAATCCAACAGTCCCGTCCATATTTCAATAACACTATAACTTACGACTCGACAAGTAAGCTGAAGACTAAATTGAACTTCCAATCCGACCGTCGGGATTTGGAATACTGGCGAGACTGACTGGTGAGAGAAGAGTGGTAGGGATAAGGTACTGATGCTGGTCGAGGGACCTAAGCTTATTGGGCCATTTTTCAAATGAATGGTCAAATGTTTTGGAGATTTTTGAAAACTGGAGAGTTTAATGGTTTGTTTTCAAATCTTACTTGAAAAGGAAATCCGGCATCGGTTTACATTTCTTTATTCAAATGGGCCCACATCAACGACCACCAGCGTAAATTTTAAATTAGACAATACGGTTCTCCTCATAGGTACAGTTTTGCATGGTCGATTCTTGGAGAAGAGTCGACGCTACTGTATGGTTTCTAAGTGATCTAATAAAAATTATACAGCCTACGAATAAAATTCGTATGGAACTCTGAATTTTGTTATGTCAATTGAGCCGGGGTAGACCCTACAAACTTTTCATTATCATTATCAGGGTGGGGTGAAAAAATTGAAAGCCATAGCTTGAAAAACTTCAATAGATGTGGGTATAAGTACATTTCCTGTAGAGTGACCGAAAAAGTATCACCAACATCATCGCGACTACAAGCCCGTGACTACAAGTACTTGGGAATGTGGTTCTCTTGGGACCTCTCCCTTCGGAAACACCTCCGGGAAAGGGAGACTCTGGCTAAGATGAGCGTCAATATGGTCTGGAATAGGCTGTTTTTAGCAAAGGAAGTTCCACTTGCCACAAAGATCGCGGTCTTCAAAGCAGTTGTGCAATCCATACTATGCTACGGCTGCCAGGTCTGGGGGTACCACAAGCATGACCAGGTAGAAAAAGTTCTTCGCTTCTTCATTAAAAAGATCCTTGGCCTCCCCATGAATGCGCCCAACTATACCCTGTTCCTTGAGACTGGGTTTGAGCAAATGCATGGCACTCTCATCAAATTGAACGCGGAATTCATAGCGAAAAAACTGAAAGCTGCCCCTACAAAATTTACTAGAGCATCGGCCGAATACGCTGTCAGCAAAGGGGCAGATTGGGTGAAAGTATGGGAAGGATATGCCGTAAAATATGGAAGTGGAAGGACATTGGATTGGGAGGGAGCCGATGGATTGAGGAGCATACTGCCGAATGTGCTTGAAGGAATCGCAAGGGACGCCAAGCAACACTTACTGCAGCTCTGCGAAGGAGGCCAGTTCCATGAATTGTACAGGGCATTGCGACACGATATTAACATCCTGGCACATGGAATGGACCAAGAAAAGGCGGCTTGGATTATGAAGTGCCGCTGTGAATTGCTTAACCTCAATTACCAGCCGTGGGTGCAGGACCGAGTGTATTTGTGCTCCCTCTGCAACATGAATACTATCGAGGATACAGAGCACTTCCTGGCAAAATGCCCAATCTTGGGAAGAATCCGGAGCAGCTGTTTTGGAGTACCAGAAATAAGCAGAAATGAGCTTATTGAAATACTAAACGGGCCGGACTGGAACAATTTGTATAAATACGTAAGACTGGCGTGGGCATACAGGCGACTACTTGTTAACGAGTTTAATTATAACTAGTTATAGGATATGGACTATTGCGATCATGTATTTGGTGAAATAAAAGTGAAGTGCCGATATAAGAGAAAAATCAAAACTAAAACAATTAAGCTGTATACGTGTAACATAAAGTAAAATAAATAAATTAGCAAAGTAATTAACACACTTATCGAATAAAATTTTGCAACATAACAAATAATTTAACTACGAGTATAATATCAAACAACAAACGTAATAAATGTAACAGAAAAAACGGGTGAACTCCGGCTGACGGTATACTATACCAATAGCCTATCATGTTGCGAAAAAAATTCGTGTATGTACTTCTGTTCTAATAAAAACATGTTATCATTCATTCATTCATTCATTCATTCATTCATTCATTCATTCACATCATCGCGAAACAAACGGTGGATACCTATAACTACAGCCCTCCCCCTCCAGCCAGCCTATATTATTATGATCATAGTGACAGAGAACAGCTGATTTAAATAATGCATGGTTTTGTGATGTTCTGAGTTAAATAATATCCTCTACATTATTAATTATTGTCTTTTAATTATACTCAGATAACTATTTTCAGAGTCAAGGGAAAACCCATGATGCTGAATATTTTGTTAGTAGGTTAGGCGTAGGCCGGTACATCTCTTCCTAGTATTGGCAGTTAAGTGTTCAGCAAATAACGAGAGTCATTCGGTATACATTATTGTGACGCATGAATGGGTCGGAACTAACAAATTTCATGTACACCGCACAGAGACAGTTAATACCAAGCTACCTACACTATACATTTGGTGACTGAACACAGGTTTTTCAGGGAAATATTTGCATGTTTGATACGCTTGAAACATACGTTTGAAACACACGTATCTTTGGATTTTGATTAATTTTATGGCAATCCGGAACTACGTTCCTACTCTCAACATTTTATCTCATCATTCACTTTCTTTCCAATGGATTTGTTTCTACGAAGTACTCGAGATCTCGTCACCATGCATTGATTCTACAACATCGAAAATATGCGGCAAAATTTTCTTTCAATTCCAAATTTTTGTATCAAATCAGGAGTCACGGAAGTTAAATTAAAGAGCATTCAGACGGGTAATTTTTACAAGCGCTGTCAATGTTTTGACGGCCATTCTTGACGCCGGCATTGCGATTTTCTTAATCTTGACATCTGCAACTGAAGCTAAAAAAGAGGTTTTCTTTTGAGAAACATTCTTAGTGCTAAATTCACTTGGCGTAGGTAATAAAGTACTCGTGTATTATGGTAATACGGTATTGATCTCGCCGGTCGATGACCATACTCCGCCTTGCTAACAAATGCTTGATCTCAATATACCTGCCTCGTTGTTAATAATAATAATTGTTTTATTCGATATGAAATAGAGTGTGTCTTGGAGTGTTTATATCAAGTGGTTTCTAATTCGTTGTTGCCTAATATTAAGAAAAATGAATCGTCGGAATTGTAGCTACCGATAACTGAATTTTAATTTTGAAGACCTTCCATAGTAATTTCTGTTGAGAGGTGGGATGAAATTGTATAAAGAACCCCGGTGATATAATTATTATTCAGTATCTGCTTCACAGAGTCATGAGAGGTTTCCTAGCTTTAATTTTGGTCGTAGGGGCTGTCAGCGCCGACATATCAGCAGTCGTCGACTCCATAATCCAGGAAACGCGTTCGCACATCAAGAACAAATTGGATTTTCCGCCTCTCAGCTACAAAGATGTGAAGTGGGACCAAGGTTACATCAAATATGAGATCACAGCGAAGTTGGAAACTTCGACCGGCGAAGTGGTTTTGGGGGAATTCTCCCGCAAACAGACTCCAATCCTATATGGGACTCCCAAGGATGGTGTATTGGAAGTTAGATTCTTCATTAAGGGTGAGTTGAAAATTATGAGTTTAAATTTAATCATGGCGGTTTTGGGAGGGACAGAAGCAAGAGTCTTTAGAAGACAAGGACTTCAATGCGCAATATGGTTACCTATGATATCGCCATTTGTAGGTCAAGACGCCCTAGCAGTGTAATTCGAGGACACCGTCAGTTCAGGAGAAAGATATTGAAAGGCAAATCCTCATCTGTCAGCCTTGGATTCCAAACTAGACCCATCTCCGCTCCATAATTATTATTCAACCTCGGGATCAGTGATAATACTGAACATTTTTCGGATGAATACCCTAACCGAGCAGAATATTGCTGGCGATCATGATTAATGGTCCATTATGGTTAGCTAGGTTTTTAGTCTGCATTGAGATGCTCAAGTGAATTTCATCATGATCAACGAAATGGCTGGTGAACAAATATTGTTAAAGGCAAAGACACACTTAAAGGCAAAGGACATTTTAACGAATGTACAGCCTACCTTTGTTTACATTGTTTACTTTGTTATAACAAGAAAAAACATCCTGTCACCCGTAGATATACCTACCTCTTTAAGTACAGAGGTTTCCAACCTCACTTGGATGCTCAGAAACAGGCAGAGCCTTCTTTTATCCACATTTACCTACAGCAATTATTATTAGAATGATGCAGAAGATGCAAACTGTGTAGGGTTTCCTTTTATACAAAGTCACCAGTGTAAACATCGGGGGTTTTGGTTAACGGTGATAACTTCCTGCGTTTACTTTGTACCTAACTAATGCGCTGCTTACGCTGATTCTCGCTCCTCACTCAGCTCTGATTGGTGTAACATGGATGATTCTGCTTCAACCGTGTATAACCGCTAGGCAGGGGCGTTGCGTCCATAAGGCCACTTGGGCCACTGCCCCGGCATCCAGAAACACAAAAAACTCCAAAAAAATGCCAACCATTTGTTTAGTTGGCATTCGAATTTCCCTCCGTATCCCCGCACCCCGTACCTAGCATTTTTCACGAAGTTCAACAGTGACTCGACAGAGTTCTCTCTCTCTCTGTCCCAACCTATGTCTGGCATGGCTGCGGCCAAGACAAGTAACTGGGAAGAAGAAGAAGAAGAAGAGACAGAGTTCTCTGGCTATGGATATTCGAGCATTTTATCGGAATATAGCTACAGTAATCGATATCTTGCAATCGAAATCGAAACCTACGCTTCTGAAACTGGCAGGTCCGGTGACCTGGTGTCGCCGTGGCAATGGAGAAAAGTGGCCCGTCCGCGCAAGCTCAGTCGAGTAAAAATTTGGTTAGCCACGCCCCTTTTGGGCCTGTGGCCAACATTTCCATCCAAAAATCGTTTCGGTTCACAATCGATTGGATTCTTTCAATTCATCTTGTCATCTCGATAGGATCGTCCTTCGAACTGTCCTCAGTAAAAATCACTTTCGCCATTCTGTTACTATGTTGAGTATTCAATTTTCTGCTTAGGTTATAATTTTGTATGTTCCCATTCGAGTTCCCGTGACAGATTTGGATTTGTGGTAATTAAGTGCGTTGTGTCCTGTCTGTGGTCTTGTGGATTGATCGACGTCAACATACACAGATAAGTAGGTACCTGGCTTCTAGTCTGATTCTCCATCCAAGTAGGTACTGGCCGGCGGGTCATTACTTCGTTGTATTTTAGTCTAGTTCGTTGTTTTTAGTTGTTGTTTAGTTTATTTGTTTCTGTATTTTTGTACCACATGAATTCGGTGGCTAACTTACAGTCGAAATTTTCGACGTTTTCCTACGAGGATAGAGTGATGATTAAAAGTTTAGGAAGAGATAGGCCTTTGCTGAGTATTAGTCAGTATGAAGCTATAGAACTTTTAGCTTCTGGTAATCCCGGGTACTGGTCAGAACTATTGTGAACACAGTGCTTACATTCTGACTTGCTAAGAGCTGCGGTTGATTAAAATCCACCCATTTCTCATAAGAAGACTCCACTGTTGGAAAACATTTACAGGTATTTTGTAGAAAAAGCTGTTAATTTGTGATCCGGTTTGGTGGCCCACCATTTTCAGAGCCCACGCACCGCTACTGCCGCTAGGTATTCCTCCAGTATCGGGTGTAACTGGACCACTGTCCTTTCACACTCTTTGTTTTATAAGAGAGTTTATGAAGACTTCCGCAACCTTGAGCAGTAATCATGCGATGGACTGCTCATGTTTGAGGGACTCCGTTCGAGTAGGTACTATTCGTTCGTCATACGAATTGAGCAACTCTTCACCAACAAAAGTTACTAGGGTTAGCATCTGCTGCAAGCTCACTCAATACACGGTTACTCGTATTCGGAATGATTCTGAGTCGGAGGCCTGCATCAACTCCCTATAATAACTATAACAGTGGATCATTTGTACGAATTCGGTTGGACCAGGTAGGCCATATATATTTATATAATACGTACCTCTGTGTTAGATAGGTATCGAGTGGGTATCCCGAGTTCAGCACATAGGATTCGTACGTAAGTGGCGAACATCGTTCCAATCACACTTGATATAGGAGATATGTATCCTGGGTACATGGTATGAGCCGAAGGGTGTACAGATGGCAAGTGAACCTGAATTTCCCTTTTAGCGAATTTTAAAAAAATGAAGCTATTGCAAGGGTCCAAAATTTTCAGAACATGAACTTTTGAAATTTTTTATAGGCAAATCTGTTTCAGAGCATCCTGAATTCATCCCTAGATTTTAACATAAATTTATGTGTATATATATTTGATTACGTGTCACTTCAGACGATACTGTCCTTGGGTATATGATAAAAATTCCAAATTTTGCCAAAAGTGCCACACAAAAGGAGTTTGAAGATGAGCTATTTTCAAAAATTTTAAGGCGGCCAAATTTGAGTTTAGGGGTCAAAATCTGTAAAAACTGCTAAAATCGCGAACAATTTATATACAATAACTGAAAGTGGTATAGAAGGGTGAGTAGACAGAAAAAGACCATTTCAGGGGTCAAATTCGGATTTTTGTGGGTCAGAAATTGGTATCAAGGGCTAAAATCAATATTAATTCACCTGACTTTGTGCGGGATGGTGATTCACAACGGAGGGACTATTTCGATAACAAAAATATTTTTCTCAAGAAAGTGAGGGTAAAATTTGACTTTATAAGGGTCAAAAATCGGTAAAAATGGCTAAATTATGAAAAAATTATATAATTTTAAGAAAAGTGAGTGAGTGAGCTATATAATCTTTTACACAATAGCACGAATATTTCTTTGAAAATTCGCTCTTGTAGCCATTCTATATGACTGGGACTTTACATATCTGCAGCTGGTGAAAAACTTGGTTGTACAATAATTAATATATTTGGTAATAGAAACTAATTTGGAGAGCAACCCTATCCCGTTACACACTTCCTAATAATTATAAATTAGGTAATGAATCCCCGGATCATTATTTTCATTATTATTTTTACAGATGCGACAGTTACTTACGACAAATTCTCAGCACTCGATCATACGACCGGTGACAAATCTGAAGGGAAACTCACAGTTACCTTCGGTAGTACACAACTTTACTCGCTGATCAATATGAAATTGCAAGGAAATACGTGCACTACTTCGGTGTCTACTATGACGCCCATCGAAATCGGCGAGGCCTCGGCCAAGTTCTACCCGGAGTCGAAAATCACTCGGGGTCTCTGGCCTGACGCTAAGGATTCAATGAACTACCCCATGAACTCGACGGTTGTGCGAGCTGGACGGTCGGAGTTTGCCAAAGTGGTAGCTAGAACCGACCTTTGTTCTCTGCTGTCCTAAGCGAACCAACAGAAATAGGTAAGTGCGGTACCCAGGTACACGTTGAACGTAAAACGTACACAATACTTCCACAAAAAAATCTGTACCGTTGATATCAATAAAAATTTCCACGAAAAGCGTTTTTATCCTTCAGTGCATCATTGATATGAATCACGAATGAAGTGGGTTGTAAATGATCTCTATCCTAATGACCAGTCAATACCAGTCAGATTTCATTACAAAGAAAAAACGCTGCAAATCCCTGCACAACGGTTTATTATTTTGTATAGAATACCCTTCTGTTACAGATCACAGCTCTATGTATAGATAACCCGTCTATATAATATAATATGTACTATTCTATGCATATTATGTAGATCGCAGACCCTCCGTAGGTTAGTACCTAACCCCGTACTCGTTACTAGGTACCTACCTAAATCACGAGTTAATTGTTGCTAAAATAATTCTGCCGATGACAAACAGTACCTAACAAAAAGAAACACACATAATGAAGTTCTGAAAAGAAATTGTTGATGAGGAGTGAAAAAAGTTGCAAACGTACCTACCAACAAACTCCAGCCCCTTCTACGTAGATGGTATAATGAACCGTTCTGTAATAATTTACCGTTGAGTAATGATTTACCGTAGTAATACCTAATTTACCCATCAATAATACTTCAACGTTTGTTCAAGTTTCACTACCTACCAAAAAACTCCAAAAGAGCCATCATTTTTCAAATTAAATAATATCACAGAACAACCAACTCGACTTCATACTCCGCCAATATAATCAGGTGATCCCTACCAATGATTGGCCGTATTCACAAATTCCTATTGTGGGCGCGTCTCTGGTTACGAGATTTGGTTTGAATTGTATACAATTTCATTCACACTGGAGTCGAAAATGCCTGTCGGTGCAAACTTCGGGGCCTTACTGTGAACGAACGGCTGGACGTACGATGCTCCGGATGGTCTTAAAAAACTCGCAAGTTCAAGAAATATTTAAAACCGTAAACATATTTACGTAAAAAAATGGTATAGGCGTTTTGAAAATTTCAACCCCTATTTTGAACCCCTTAGAGATGACTCACAGTAACGTCGAGCTTCGAGGACCAACTAGACGCCGAACGGAACCTATAACCCGAATTTCATCAATTTTTTTTCATGGTAACTAAGAAAAGTGGCCCGTACGGCGTACGGCGGACAGACAGAAATATTTTTATTGCAGTTTTGGATTCTACATACCTTGAAACGTAAACCATCAAATTTTGAGGGGGGGTAAGAATTTTTTTTTTCATGCTCGATTCCAATGGTTCATTATTGAAAATAATAAACCAAAAAAATAATAATAATAACGCTACAAGTTATTACAAAGCAGTTCCTTTCATGCTTCCATGGAGTGTTGAAGAGCGGGTAGCACCATGGATTTATAAAGTCTCTATTTGATATTCCTGTGTGTGTGACCCCAGTTCTTCTTTTATAAACCCACTCTACCTACTTACTCGTGATTCATCATTTATTTCCTACTTTTGTTTTTACCTACTTATACATCATTTGTGATTCATCATTCCTACTTACTCGTGATTCATTTATTTCCTATTTTTATTTTTACCTTTAAACATGATGTAAATAAATAAAAATAGATTTTTTAAAGTTTGACTCAATAGTTTTCAAATTTCTCCCAGTTCTTTCTCTTTAAAAATGATAGGTATCTATTAGGTAATGTACTTAGGTAATACATTCAAGGATATTCTTGATACATGTAGGTATTTATTATTGTTCTAAGTCAATTACCGATGAACTATACAACTGTAATACTACTGAACTATACCTATATAGCCGTCACTAAGAAAATAATTGAAACAGGTATCGTTTTCTGTGATTAGATGGTAGGTTACTGATATGATACTGGTATCGATACTTTTCATTCGACACTGGTATCTAAACAGGTATCGATACCACATGCCTTGGTAGTCTTTTGATACTGGTATCGATGCTTAGGTGGTATCGCAGAATCCTTACCTCCATCGCTTGTTCGCAATGTATCCGGACGAAGAAGAGTCATCAGACGATTACCCCGACCCAGTAGCCAGCATGAACATTAATTGAATTTTTCCCCCTTCTTTGTGCCTTACCTATCTCCATTCGCATTTTAACTGCTACAATTTATTCGATAAAAATACACGTGTCTTTCAAGAGTATAGCACTTGAAGTTGAAACAAACACTGCCATACAAGCAAGCATACCTAAATCATTCATCATTTCATTGCCACACGAGTGCAGTGAGACATTTATTCAAAGCATCCAAGGAGGAAACCAACCATATTTTCCAACCAACTACCAAGGCTCTGTGAACTAAACTACCAAACTATAAATAAATCCATGGTGAATAATTTTTAGAAATTTATTCAAGAATGAAACACAAAACAACCGATAGGTATGCCTATTTTGCTCATTCTGAGAAATCAAGAACTTGGACAAATCCAAAACTTCTTGAATGTGAGTAATACCGTGGCATTACTTAGTTGGTAATCTGCACAGCACGATGATCCTCTGCAAAGTGAAATTTTAGAAGGGAGAAACTTTTCAATCCTCTGGGGATCCTCGCAACGAGCAGGTTCAGAGGAGAGGGCAATAAATAAAGCAATTGAAATGTAAATCACAGCTAGACGGGGATTGGATTAAATTAAAACGAATTTCAGATTTTCCACGAAGGGCCCGGAACACTCAGCCAGGGCAGGGTTTTCATTTTATCATTCATGCATTCGCTTTCGGAAATATTATATTCGCAAGTGCCTCAAGAGTTTCACTAATGCATACGAAAAACATCTGCCAAGTTGAGTGGGCAGTTTAGCTTCCTCATTTATCGTGACATGGACGTAAAGAATCAATTGGTAAAACTATTAGTAAAATATCGATTTTTGATTATACATATCTATTGTAGAGCTAAGATTGGTCCGACGGCATTGAAATTCATAGGGAGCCGTCTAAGGGCCTACACCCACAATCCATGGAAATTTCACTAAAATTGGTGTAATAGTTCTAGAGTTTTGTCTGTGACAACAACATCCGAAACAAAACCCCCACCTGCCCACCAAATCTCAACAGATTGCGACAATTTCTAGGGCAGTTCTAGGGATTTCTGGTGTAGGGGCTCTACAAGGATTTCACATTTGCGCATGCGCAGAACGAAAGTTACTGTACTTTATCAATTACTTTAATACGGGACTATCTATGGCCCAACCCCCACCTATCCTCCAAACCTCATCGCTTCACGACGATTTCTAAGGTAGTTGTGGCTCTAGAAGGATTTCATGTTGGCGCACGCCCTGACGAAAGTTACAGTACTTTTTCAGTGAATTTGATGTGGAACCATCTATGCTCCATGCGCCTATCCTCCAAATTTCAACTCACTACGACTACTTTTTCGGGTAGTTATGGGCGTTACACGGATTTGGCAAACATTTCGTGTTTGCGCACGTGCATCCGAATTTTACCGTCCGAATTTGATTAAATCTACATGGAACCACCAAGACCATTCTGCATCTACCCTTCAACTTTCAGCTTTTTCGACAGTTTCTAGGGTAGTTATATGAGTTTTACGAGGATTTCACGTTTGCACATGCGCAGACGAAAGTTACGGTACGTTTTTAATCAATTTGATAAGGGATCATGTGTGATCAAACCCGCAACTCGTTAGGACCATTATTTCATATAGTTTTACCTGGGACAAGAAATTGAACACAAACAGACACGGAACCAAAAAAAAATTATGTACATTGATGCCTGAAATGTTAAATGCGAGTGGGCATTTTCATTTTGGAGGACATCAATTTTTTCGACTCTTGCACGACTGCAAAGCTTCCTACCTTGGTAGTGAAGAAGCAAAAACATAGTACCTGAGCCAGTTCCTTGTATCTACCGACACTAACTTGTGAACATACGTTACCTAAATGGAAGACATAATTTTGTGAATATATGTAAGGAAGTAGGTATTACTATCTGGTTAACCAGGAGTGTCATTATTAGAATGGATCATAATAATAATTAGGTTTGAGGTTCTTGACCATTGGTATGTATTGTAAGGAGTGGTGTGGGGAGTATCGAGGGTTGGTCCAAATAAAACAATTTTTCTAGGCCGACGTTTCGCAATAAATGTATTGCATCTTCAGGGCTAACAAACAGAGGAGGAATACACAGGTGGAATGAACATTGGTATAGAAACGTGGCTTGCTTGCACAAATTACTAATGTATATTACTTAGTTCCTATATTACTCATTTACTAATGACTATTGTCTACTTATCATAATTATGTGGTTGTTCTATAGTGAGTATTGCCTTGGGAAAGTTGTGGGAGCTGTTTAGAGTGGAGGGTTCATAGCGGGTAGTTAGGATCGTCAGAGTCCCAACTATTGAAAAAGATGTGAATATGAATAAAGAAGATAAATATGAATGTTGAAGCAATAGGTTGGAATACTGATAAACAGAGATACTTACATGCATGTGGAAGGCAAAATGGCAAAAGGGGGCACAAACACTATAGGCATAAATACTAGTCCTAAAATCAGACAAAAGCAACAGCACAGTGATTATGAGCTCTTCTGAATATGATACCAAAATGAACAATTTGCTCTCAGATGAGTCCACTTACAGATTAGTTACTGATAGGCGTAGAAACCTCACCTCCTCCCTTCAAACTTCAGTAAACATCGTTGTGAATAACCTACACAAACGAGGTAAAATTGATTTCCAACTTAAAACCAAGCTCGCAGTATACAACAGTGCCCCCCCCCCAAGGATATACGGGTTAGTCAAAACACACAAGGAGGGAAATCCACTCAGACCAGTCGTCAGTTTTAATAACAGCCCTACCTATGAAGTAGCCAAGTTCCTAAGTGATATATTGAAAAACATCAGCTCTGACAAATATAACGTGAAAGACTCGTTTACTTTCTATAATTCAACAAGGGTAAAACTGTCCTACCAGGCTACATACTAGCCTCCTTATAGATGCAAAAAGTCTATTCACTTGTATCCCTCTTGACCTGGTAAACTCTATCATTGACCAAAATTGGAATATTCTTAGTAATCACACAACTCTACCTCAACCCGAATTTAAAGAACTCCTAAAGCTCTGTGTTGAGAGGGGCTATGTGGAGTACCGGGACAGATTATATGAGATGGTTGATGGAGTAGCAATGGGTAGCCCAATCGCCCCCATCCTTGCAGACATAGTCATGAACACGGTCTTAGACCAAGCCCTTCCACTCTTACCGTTCAATATCCCATTCATATATAAATACGTTGATGACCTATATCTTGCTATCCCTTTGGGAACAGAGGAGGTCGTTACAAACATCTTCAACAGTCTATACACCAAACTCAAATTGACAATAGAATTAGAGGACTGGTGGAAGAAGCCCGACAAGTCTGACAGATACCTCAATTTCAAGTCCCATCACCCCCTCCGAATTAAGGTTACTGCTGCACTGAACTTGCGATATCGTGCATTGCTTCTCAGTGACCACAACTTCCACGAGAAAAATCTGAAAATGTCAAGCAAATGCTGAGGAAAAATAGTTTTCCTACATCACTAATCAATACCATATTTCACAACACTGATAGATCCCAAGGCACTCAAAGTGCACCCTCTGTACCATTAACCACCCATCCCCACACCATTAGTACCAACACAAATGTAGATACACCATCCACACCAGACGGCTCCCCCCAGCAACCTCAACCCATCAAATACCGCAGTATGATATACGTTAAAGGACTCTCAGAGCAGCTCTCAAAATCTGTCACCAACAAAATTAATTGTAAATTAGCATTCAAAAACAAAAGAACATTGAACGATTTGGTTTTTTCAAAATTAAAATCTCATATTCCGCGAGAAGAAAGAAGCAACATAGTGTATTCTGTCCCATGCACAGACTGCCCACAGAAATAATTATGTAGGACAATCCAAACAATACTTGAAAAATCGGCTCTCCAAACATAGGTCAGACATCAATACTTTGAAAGAACATTGCGCTTTAGCCCAGCACTCAATATCTGAAGCTCACACATGTTTGATTTCCAAAATGTAGATATCCTTGACTCAGAACCCAACTACTCTAAACGTAAAATCAAAGAAATGATACACATCATCAAAACCCCAGAAACATGTAATTTCAGAAGGGACACTGAAAATCTTAGTCGATTATACAACAATCTTATACGAATGTCATAAGTTCATCAGTCACCCCCCCCCCCCTTTGTGGATATTATGCTTCCTACAACATTGATTATTCTGCCATTGCCACTCAAATTTTCATTTTATTCTACTACCTAAAATTGTAAATAATTCTTTAGCGAATTTTCTCGTTGTTTATTTTCATATTTTATTCTACTACCTATAAATTGTAAATTGTAAATAATATATATATTTTCATATTTCATATTCTATTTTATAAAATTATATCTACCTAAAATTTATAAGTCAAATCGTTTGTGAATATTCAACTGTGATATTTAACAATTATGTCCGTCACGCCAAGCCAAACCACTGGCCATAGACATAGGAGACCTTGTTATCAGTCACTGACCACTGATAGCAATCCATTCCACATGGGTTGTCCACTTCTCTGTGTGTTCTTTATCAGTCTTAGCCATATCTTAAAATTAGATGCAATATGTGAGCTGCCCTATAGTGTTTGTGCCCCCTTTTGCCATTTTGCCTTCCACATGCATGTAAGTATCTCTGTTTATCAGTATTCCAACCTATTGCTTCAACATTCATATTTATCTTCTTTATTCATATTCACATCTTTTTCAATAGTTGGGACTCTGACGATCCTAACTACCCGCTATGTACCCTCCACTCTAAACAGCTCCCACAACTTTCCCAAGGCAATACTCACTATAGAACAACCACATAACTATGATAAGTAGACAATAGTCATTAGTAAATGAGTAATATAGGAACTAAGTAATATACATTAGTAATTTGTGCAAGCAAGCCACGTTTCTATACCAATGTTCATTCCACCTGTGTATTCCTCCTCTGTTTGTTAGCCCTGAAGATGCAATACATTTATTGCGAAACGTCGGCCTAGAAAAATTGTTTTATTTGGACCAACCCTCGATACTCCCCACACCACTCCTTACATAATAATAATATTATTATACTAAGTAGTTATTATAACTACTGTCGTGGTTCCCTTCAAATCTCTGCTCTAACCACTCCTATGTAATATAGATAGATTTTACCAAATAAACGGAGGGAATGACGAGTCGGGAAGCGCCAAGGGAGAAGGGTTCCTTCCATCAACCATCATCGCTACTCAACGGTCATAACGGCCGATTGTGGACGGGAGACTGGTGGAAACGGGCCTATATAAGCAGAACTTTTGGCCCAGCTCGTCATTCGACGGACCAACCCTCGACTTACGACTTCTCTCTACCCTCGACCCCTCTCGACCTCTTTCTTCTACCTTCTCTTGCACTCACTGTGGTGAAACACGGGTGTTAGCCTCCATCTTCCCGGTGTCTGCTGTGGTGAAAACCGCGGGGCACCTTCCTCTCATCTAGTACCTGCTGTGGTGAAAACCGCAGGGTACTAGCTCCCACATCCCAGGCGCCTGCTGTGGTGAAAACCGCGGGGAGCCCCTACCTCAAGCGTCTGCTGTGGTGAAAACCGCGGGGAGCCCCTACCTCAAGCGTCTGCTGTGGTGAAAACCCCGGGGAGCCCCTACCTCAAGCGTCTGCTGTGGTGAAAACCCCGGGGAGCTAACCTTCCCTCCAGCTAACGCCTGCTGTGGTGAAAACCGCGGGGCGTTAATAAAAAGACTCGTGCGGATCACTTCCTTCCTCATCCGCCTTCATCCAACCTCTCAACTTCATCTTCATCTAACTCACCCGCCATGTCGTGAGCACAACACACCAGCCCACGACACCTACAATATTTTACTAACAGTACAAAATAGAAATGACGTGGATGTAGCCACGACTGGGACCAAGTTAGTGAGTGCATGTCATGAACTGATTTGAAATCTACATGACTGCTAAATTTTGAAGAAGAGGAACACCGACAGGTTTCCTCAGCTCATCTCAAGGTTTCAACTCGCATCCCCACGCCCTGACCCGTGGTGTAACACCAACCAACCCCAGCAGTCACCTCACGTACCGTTGAGTAAATTAATAAAAGTGATCTTTCTTCCTTTCTAGGCCTCGAGGAGCATCGGAAGTTGATCTAAGGAGTCGCAGGCCGGTTATGTGGGGGGACGAGTTCCCATTCAGTTGGCCGAGGAGCGGTATACGCCAACGGCTATTATTGGGATCGGGAGTGAATGGAGAGGCCTAATTACTTAGCGTCAGTGGGAGAAAGGTACGGAAAGTATCTTGTTCGAGTTCATCTTTTGTTGGTTTCAAATTCAGGGCCACCACACAGTCGAACCTCAATTTTCCTGATTCCAGCAGGCACTGAGCAAAATCTTCGTAAAATTTGTCAATTGTGTTCTAATTTGACTTCTTGACTAAGTTAAAATTGGTTTTTAGCGAATTTTTGAAGGAAAAACGCAATTACAATGGGGAAAAAATTTCAAGTGGTCCTAAGTCCAAGAATTCATGAGAAAATATTCAATTTAACTCCGCTGCAGAGCGTTCTGAACCAATCCCAAGATTCAGATATGATAATAATAATATAAGTATAAGCCATTTTAAATAAATATAACCGCCGGTACGAAATTCTAAATATCTCCAAAATTTTCACTTTCAATGGCAAACGAAAGGATAAGTTCAAATTAATATGAACAATTTTCAAAAAACAAAATGTCAAATTTGAAATTTTTCGGGGTAAAAAACATTAAAAACCGGTAAACATTCCTAAAAATCACTGAAATTTGATAAATTTTCCTAGTGCTATGGAACCTCTAGACCACAGAACACATAATAATTATTGTAGTTCTGTGCTCTAGATCTAGACAGAAAGATAGTTGTGCCAAAGAGCATTGGAATTAGTAACGTAGGTAAGTTGTAATATAATAGTATAGATTGCTAATGCAAAGTCCATCGGGCCATCTTATATTTCGAAACTGAGAATGTAAGCCAACGTTTTGTCACTGATCAAATATGTACCTACTCGAAGAACAAGGTGGCAACAATAATTTTTAATAATTGCTCCATCTCGTGGAGGCCTCGCGTTTCCTCGTGAAAACGTTGTTAATGCTGTTTGTGGTGGCATTATATTGAATTAAAATAATCAGCGATGCAATTAGTGAACATGAGTTTCTGAATAAAACTGATGGTCAGTATTAATTTGTATGTGAATCTGCATTAAATTGTTTGTATTTTAACGATTTCTTGACTGACGAAGTTCATATTAATGGGAGATTTAACAGGTTTTCTTTTATTTTCTCTCTCATAAAAGATCTCGGCGGGTGCTTCACGGAAAGGCGGTATATGAAGGGTATCAGATGATCGAAAGTGAGCGATACACTGGTGGAAGGAAAGCGAAATGACGTCATAGGGAACCCTCAGAGCCATCCAATTATGACGTCATCTTCTATCCGTTTGTTGCTCAGGCTGCCCGAGTTTAGAGAGGGAAATTGGCAATGGCGCGCTAAATCCGATTCTGTGATCAAAAACGCTGCAAATCACTACATAACGGTTTATTATTTTGTGCAGAACACCCTACTGTTACAGATCACAGCTCTCTGTATAGATAACCCTTCTATACAGTACATGTACTATTCTATACATATTTGCGTAGATCGCAGACCCTCCGTACTTTAGTACCTAACCCCATACTCGTAAATAATTCTGTCGATAGCAAACAGTAGCTAAAATGGCAAAAAGAAACAAAAATAATGAAGGGAATTTGTTGATGTGGGATGAAAAAATATTCAGTCCCGGTAGGGTTTCGATCTCGGGAACTTTGGCGTACCAGTTCGTTAGTTTGACCACTGTGCTCTATCGTCCAGCTAGCCAAGAGACCAGTGATGTGCTTTCTCATCACAGCTTGATAACTGCATACACCCTGATCTTTACGGCAAATTTTATAGCAAATTTTATGGCAACATCGTAGAATGGTCGAGATGGTCTCAAAAATTCAGAAAAAAATCAAACTGTTTAAAAATGCGAGAAAACCCACACCTCAAAATACAGTTTTCCGAGATAGGGATACTCTGGACATTTCAACCACTACTTTTCACCCCTTAGAGTTGAGCGACAGTAACGCCGAGCTTCGAGGACCAACTAGAGCTCAAACGGGACCCATATATACCAAATATCGTGAATTTTGGTTCATGGGAACAAAGGAAAAAGCCGCGGACGACGGACGGACGGAAATTTTTTTATTCGATATTCGTATTCTACGTCCCTTGAGACGTAAACCATCAAATTTTGAGGGGGTGTTAAAAAAAAATTTTATGGTCATTCCAAAAATGTTCATTATTGAAAATGATAAACCAAAAAAGAAATTCCTATCCACGAAAATTGCCCACTGTGAAAATGACCGTATGAGACGCAACATTGTATGTAGCTTCTAGAAGGTCTTGGTTGAGCAGACACAACCCCAAGTGAAACAATTTCAGTGGTAGCCACCAGCTGTCATGTGGCCTAAATGTTGTCTATCTGAGTTCTGCAAGTAAACCTATGTCCCTTTCTGCAAAACCCATCGTTTCGCACTCGATTCATTTTCCAAGATTTCTGCACTCCACAGCCTGTCCAGCATAACAGGTAGCTTAGTTCCGTTGGTTTTATTCCTTTCATCCTTTCCCCTGCTACTACCCGTTTCATAATGTTCAGATCTGGCAATAAGATTTACAACGGTGCCTCATCAAAAGCACTTTTTTTTTTACGATTGAAAATAACCTACCTTTTAGACATCTCGGGTGCGTAGGAAATGAATAGCTAACCCGGGTGGCTTAGGCTTTTTCTTATGACGCATTTTATAGCCCAGGATCCTTTCATCTAGCCGCGCTTCTTACCTCGTTTCCAGAGACAGTGAAAAGGGGTAACCGACGACTACTGCGCCTGCGTACACTAACGTCCTCTACAAAGCAGTAAACGTGTAGCAAGACTTTCATGTTTTAAGTTCGTCTTAGTTTATTATTTTCAATTATGAACCATTGGAATCGAGCATGAAAAAAAAAAAAAAAATTCTAACCCCCCCCTTAAAATTTGATGGTTTACGTTTCAAGGTATGTAGAATCCAAAACTGCAATAAAAATATTTCTGTCTTTCCGCCGTACGGGCCACTTTTCTTAGTTAGCATGAAACAAAATTGATGAAATTCGGGTTATAGGTTCCGTTCGGGGTCTAGTTGGTCCTCGAAGCTCGGCGTTACTGTCAGTCATCTCTTAAGGGGTTCAAAATAAGGGTTGACATTTTCAGAACGCCGTAGCTCGAAAACTTTCGATAGAAGGGTATGGTTTTTTTACGTTATTAAATTTGTCTTGAGCTAAACAATTTTTTAAGACCACCCGGAGCACTGTACGTCCAGCCGTTCGTGTTCACCAAAAAGCTTCGTCAACACGATCGTGAATCAAACGTTAAAAATCCTGCCCAGATAATCATCACTAGGGAGCACCTGATTATAATCAAGGATGGCTGTATGAAGTCGAGTTGTTTGTTCTGCGATATTATTTCATTATTTGATAAGTGATTGACTATTGGATTTTGTTGGTAGGTACTTGTGAAACTTGAACAAAAAATGTTGAAGTACTGTTGATGGGTAAATTAAAACACAATGGTAAATTATTACACAACGGCAAATTATTACACGACGGTAAATTATTTCACAACGGTAAATTATTACACAACGGTTCATCAACCAAGAAGGGGCTGGATTTTGTTGATCGGACTTGAATAACCGTTGAAGTATTATTGATGGGCAAGTTATTACACAACGGTTCATTATACTCGACCACGAAGGTGGGTATTGACCACAAAAAACAGTGATCTCCGCCGAAGGGACATAATATTTCACTCCATATCAACAATTTTCCTTCAGAACTTCATTATTTGCGTTTATTTTTGCCGTTCTAGTTACTGCTTGTCATCGACAGAATTATTTTAGCAACATTTAACTCGTGATTTAGGTAGGTACCTAGTAACGAGTACGGGGTTAGGTACTAACCTACGGAGGGTCTGCGCTCTACATAATATTATGTATAGAATGGTACTTACATATTATATTATATAGACGGGTTATCTATACAGAGAGCTGTGATCTGTAAAAGAAGGGTATTCTGTACAAAATAATAAACCGTTGTGCAGGGATTTGCAGCGTTTTTAGTGTGTGCTGAGGTGTTAACCCGAATGTTCATGATTAGTGCTTCCCCAAAATATACGAACTATTGTATTAAAAAGGAATCTTTCTTGAACATTACCCATCCTTTTGATATATAAAGAGCGATTTTCGATAAATGTATTAGATTATAATATTATTCATTCAAGGACTGAAATACCTATACATAGTATGATTTGATGTCCAGCTAGTCCTAAATAGAAATGTCATCAAATTCCTACCAAGTACAACCCAATCTCCCAATATAGACTTTAGTTCAGGGCTAGTCCTATAATTTCATGAGCCTAGTTCCAGGCCGAGTGAATTAGGTAATCCTTGGATTACACTTGACCAAAAATATTTACTCTACAGTTACAGGGAGGCGTTATTAATGATTTACAAAACATTACACTGATTCTTTGTCACCGAAAACCGTTCAACTCTAGAAAAGTGAATTTATCCCTCGAAGATGTATAATATCTGGTCACTTAAACATTTTTCATCGTCAAAGGTTGTAAATCAATAACGGATTGCCCTTCGAAGGACGCACCCCATCGTGTATCATTGTGAAAAATTGGCGATGCGAAGCAACGATTGTGCCAAGTGTGGGCTCGGATTGAGAGAGTTGGAATGGTCGACTGTAGCAACAGCATTGTTCTGAGGCCAATCATATTGATTACAGGCTTTCCATCATCTCTCGGCTTCCCGTTCCCAGTTGGGTCCTTTAATCATTGTCACTGTCATCGGTTATGAGGTACAGATGCCGCAGTTGCCCTAAATGGACGAGTGTCGAGAGAAGTTCCCTTCTACTGCTTTAGTAATAGTTAAGTTTTGTTGGTACTACAATAAAATCAACAATAGCGAATTTAGGAGAGGAAAACTCCATAAAAACAGGTTTAAAATGGAAGGTACCTACTTACCTACTTATCAATTTTTGACATTGTTTTCGATGGGAATACTGCCGTGTGAAAGAAAAACGTCACAACTCCTATGTTTATGAGAATAGGGTTTCACCTCCCCCCCCCCCCCCACTATTTTTGAAGGCAAAATTTCAAAATTCGTTTCGGAAGTGGGGGTACTTAAATCCGTTCATAAACATCGGAAAAACGGTCGATGCGCCTCATTGACGTGCTGTTTTAAAGTGGAATCTCAACTTTTGGATTAAGGCTAAATGCAACGAGTTTAGTTACAAAATCCACCAACACGTGGCAGCACCAAAATGAATCAATTTTATTCCACTTCTCATTTGAGAATGGAGCGAGATATTTCAATTCGGAAAATAGATTTCTCATCAATATTCACGTACAATTTCGGGTACTTGGCTCAAAAAGTGTGCAAATTTTTTTCTCGCTTTCCCAAAAACAAATTAAAACAACATTTTTTGGAAGTGAGCAAAAAAATTTGCACATGTTTTGAACCTATTACTCAGAATTGTATGTGCAACTCGATGAGAAATCGGTTTTCCGAATTGTAATATCACGCTCCGTTCTCAAATGAGAAGTAAACGAAATTTGGCCCCGACGGTGCTGCCATCTCTTATCACAAATTCTCACTTAAAACATCGTGGAATTTTTGATTTTGTTGTTGCTGACATTCACCCTTAAAACTACTCAAACCTTTGTACAGAAGTTAGATATTTGTCTGTATGCTGTGACGGAGAAACCCCTAAACTCGTCAAAAATTTGATTTGAGGCATTTTATCTTCAAAATGCTGGCCAGTGTTAGCTTAAGATTCAGGTGGAGGCATTTAATCGACATCCTTGATGACTGTTTCTCCTCCAAATGTTACACATTCCTATGTCATAAAGTCCCATCGATGTTCTTCCAGACAATGGGGTTGCTACAGTGTACTGCAGGGAACTTACAGCGAGGTTTGTATGAAACATTTTCGGGCGAATTTGTGAAATGTTTTGATTTTGGGGTTGAGGCGTTCTTCCTTCACACGGCAGAATACGACAGCATTCTGAATATATCCCTGGACTCCAGAAGATGTACAAAATTTCAGAATACTGGCATTTCCGAACAAATGGATCAAATCGAGTTTTCATTAGTCAAAGGCATAAAAAGGCATAAAAACTGTTAGAAAATCCTTCAAAACTATACCTACAGTATAATTAATTATGGAAGCAATTCAAGACTAAACCATTTACAAGGCAATTAATAAATTGTTCAAATTTGGATTGTTATTATTAAAAACCGTGAAAATTTTTCGATAACGTTGCAGAGCTAGGTGGTGAAAATTAGCTCATAATTATTATGGTCATGCTGCATGACTGAAACTTTCATTTTTCTCATACCCATTTCATTCATCCTGAATAAATAGTTAAGTCATTTGTCGTGTGACGAAAGTAATCGTGAAAGGCTAAGTACCTACATACACGGAATCCGGCCATTCCGTACACGGAATCGAGTGACATAACTGTCCTGATAATTCCAATGTCACTGCTACTAATGTCGTAGCTCGTTGATAAGGACTCGCTTCTATCAGGAGGTTGGTCTCGTTCGCATCTTCGATTTCTGTACAGTTGAAGACGGTCGACTCTGGCGAAGTACAGGTTTCCTGATTTAGTTTTCGATGATAAGAACGTTAATGGCGCAGACCGAGTCATTTATTTGATTAGTTGGACTTCCTTTCTCAGTAAGAAGTAATTCCATCACGCACTTACCGGAAAGGTTTCGGGCAGAAAAATATTCGAATCTCATGGCCAGGAATATTTTCTATTCAGAACTTTTAGCGAATTTTCAAAGAAAATGTAGCTATTGCAATGGGTCCACAATTTTCAAAACATGAATTTTTGAAATTTTGTGTAGACAAAACCGGTTCAGAGCATCCTGAATTCATCCCCAGATTTTAACAAAAACGTATATGTATAATTATATACATAGGTAATATATATATATATATATATATATATATATATATATATATATATATATGCCACTGCAGACGATATCTGTCCTTGGGTACATGATAAAAATTTCAAATTTCGCCAAAGCGTTCGTATTTCCAAACAAAAGGATGAGTTAGAAGATGAGCAATTTTTCGTAAATTCTAATGGTGTCAAATTTGAGGTTTTAGGGAGTCAAAAATGCGTAAAGAAGGATAAAATAGCGAACAATTTATATAAAATCCCTGAAAGTGGTATGGTGGTTTCATACAGAATAGGGGGTCAAATGTGTTGGGGGGCGAAATTGGTATTAAAGGCTAAAATCAATAATAATTCACCTGATGTTGTGTGGGATGGTGAATCACGACGGAGGGAATATTTCGATGATGAAAATATTTTTCTCAAAAAAGAGCGGGTTGAATTAGACTTTATAAGGGTCAAAAATCGTTAAAAATGGCTAAAATCACGAAAAAATTATATAATTTTAGGAAAAGTGGTATGGTTTCTCGATATCTTTTTACACAATAGCACGAATATTTCTTTGAAAATTCGCTCTTATAGTCATGTTGCATGACTGGAACCTTTGTGAAGTGAACAAGGAACGTTATGCTTCATGAATAACGATAAGTAATTAATTTATGAATTCTGCATCTACCGCATATTCGATTTAGGGCTTTCCTGGTGGAGGGGGGGGGGGGGGCCACAAGGGTAGGATTGACCAAAGAAAACAGTGAGTTAACACAGAAGTGGTATGTATACAGGTGATTAATAAACCGTTGTGTAACAAACTTTTGTTAACGATTTTTTTGAAGTCTTTTCTCCCCAAGTAGTAATAGTTTTTGAATGTGTGTAAAATTGTTACATGTTATCCGTAGACCCCTGTAGATAATTATTTAATATACCTATGCAACCAGAATGGGGGACACCCGTGAACAAGTAAGTCGAGTTCCAGAAGAATCTCTTCAGGGTGATTGCCATACCTCATTTTCTATCTTTTCATTTTTCTTCATTTCCAAAATGAATTAACATTATTCTTCTATTCTTTTTATAATACCATAACCTAAATACATAAATCTCCGAGTAGTTCGAGGAAAATGGGCACCAACCTGTGTCGGAGGATGAGTTACAACCCAAATAAAAAACAAAAATATTTTCAAACAAAAAGAATCGTAAACTGCATTTCGTTCTATATAAAAACTGAGGGGAAACGCGTACCTACTTTACGTCCATTTGTTGGCTAATAATTTTTTCGACGTCGGAGAGTATTTTTGTCATATTTTTTCTTAATAATTTATTTTATTTTTCCTGTATTTTCTATGTTTGATAGATGGAGGGATTTTTCCTGAATTTCAATGTTTCCTGGATTTTGTTTGGTGGATGGAGGGAAACTATTAAACCTTAAAATGCCTTGGTAAAAATGCTTGGTGAAAATGCATTGTTGAACTGCCATAGTTTTTAGCTTGGGGAGCTGAAGGTAGAACTCCTCCGCGAACCTGGTCGAGAAATAATGTTGATAAATCCTGTGTTCATCAGTACCTACCTACGGTTTGGGTATAACAAGTCAAATTTTAGCTAATTTTTTGACTTTCATTCGAAATTGTTGAAAATTGTTGATTAAATTCACTTATCGGAGTGGCTGCAACATGAGTAATTCACGGAAATTTCATCCAAAATGTTTGAAAAAAAAAACATTTTTGAGGAAAAAAGGTACCTACCTAAACAAAAAAAGATCCCGTCATGCAGCACGGCTGTAAGAGCGAATTTTCAAAAAAATATTCGTGCTATTGTGTAAAGAGATGCCGTGAATCACCTTCCCACACAACGTCAGGTGAATTTAATATTGATTTAGCACTACGTAATACTGATTTTGGACCCCCAAAAACCCAAATGTAAGAAAAATAACTGAAATGGTATTTTTCTGTCTTTAATCGCCATTTCAGTTATTTTATATCAATTGCTTGCAATTTCAGCCGTTTTTACCGATTTTTGACCGATTTTGATTTTTTGATTTTTGATGGGTAAATTATTACTACGGTAAATCATTACTCAACGGTAAATTATTACACAACGGTTCATTATACCATCTACGTAGAAGGGGCTGGAGTTTTTGGTAGGTACTTTTGCAACTTTTTTCACTCCTCATCAACAATTTCTTTTCAGAACTTCATTATGTGTGTTTCTTTTTGTTAGGTACTGTTTGTCATCGGCAGAATTATTTTAGCAACATTTAACTCGTGATTTAGGTAGGTACCTACCTAGTAACGAGTACGGGGTTAGGTACTAACCTACGGAGGGTCTGCGATCTACATAATATGTATATAATAGAATAGTCCTACATATTATATTATATAGACGGGTTATCTATACATAGAGCTGTGATCTGTAACAGAAGGGTATTCTATACAAAATAATAAACCGTTGTGCAGGGATTTGCAGCGTTTTTTTCATAGTTATTCACCAAATTGATGGACGTTGCAAGCAGATTTTTCTGAAGTATAAAAGGGTCAATTTTATTTGAAAACTGTAAAATTTGTAAGGAAAATGACGAATTTCACTGGAATGGGACGAGTTACGTATAACATCCGTTTAATTCTGTAAATCGCGTTGTGTGTTGGAAATGCAACAGTTTGACTGTTGTTTTGATGATTATAATAATAATTATTATAATCATCAAACATTATAATCATTGTAATCATCGGGCTGCTTACCTCTTATCGAAAGCAGTGATCCACTCGGTCGCAGCCATGGCGAGCACTGAATAATGTCAAGACGGCCCCGCACTAAAGGAACATTGTCAAGATCGCGGATGTGGATGGTTTTGAAAAGATCGGGGAGGCGGATTGGAACTTGGAACCCCGGAGCGCGTCTGTGCGGCACGTACGGAGCGCGGGAACCGACTGAAGGGGCCGTGCGGGGAGGGGGTGCGAGGCTGCGGCCGTGCTGAAGACCGGGGGCGGCTGTGGCGGGTTGCGCGGCGGGGGGACACGCGCAATGTCGTCTCCGGACGCGCGTAGCGCTGAACAGGTGGTCCATAGTAAAAGCGTTGAGGGAGGATGAAAACGCCAGACATTTTCCTTTAAAACAAAAAGTTCCAATTTTTCGGCATGACCGTATTGGCGAATTTTCAAAAATCAACCATAAAACACCATTCTCTATGGTTGATCACAAATTCCAATACTCTTTTCATCGGGGATTTCCAGTATCACTGTTATCAAGCATGTCATGATTTTTCGTTTATTATTCTGTGCATAATAAGCCTATGTATTCGCTCAGCAAACATTTTTATAACACCCCCATCTTTGGTCAAAATCGACTTCATAATCGGTCTTGTCGTCCCCCAAAACATGGAAAACGATACCTCAAAAGCTCATGTTACTAAAACACAAAAAGTATGTACCTATTTTTACACATTTTCACTCATAACATCCCTGGGTATATTCCGATCGGGCTGAAAAGTTTCGGGACACAACTAGGGCCCAAATGGGGCATGTGTGCGAAAGAACGAATTTTTTAGACCGAAAATGAAGCCGGTAAACGTGATACGGCGTACGGTGGACGGCGGACGGACATTTTTGGAATCTGTGCACCTTGAAACGTAAAAGAACAAATTTTGAGGGGGTGTTATAAAAATTTTTTGCTGAGCGATTACATAGGTGTATTATTCACAGAATAATAAACCAAAAGGAGCGTACCTAATTCAAGTTTTGGGGGCCAAAATTGGAGGAAACCACCAGAAATAGCTATTTCAATTATTTTACATGAAGGAAACAATAAATAAACAGCCAACATTTCTGTAGGTATGCCCAATAGAAAAATAAACCCATGTGACAAGGACTTTGCAGCGTTTTTTTAACCAATTTAGAATCATTTTGTGATATTTATCAAAGCTTGATACATACACCATATTCATTATATTATAGGCATAATATACTTTTTTTGCATCAACACCCAAAAATGAGCAAAAATCATATATTTTCCGTGAGAAAAAACTTAGTTATTTAAATAAAAATTAACAATATCAGTTGTTTTCTGCATTAAGTACCTATCCAACTATATTTTTAAGAATCCAGGTATTTTTGTATTGAACATTTTTGCAGTTGCACATGGGTGGGGGATAAGAACTAACACAGGTTGTATTGATTAATTATATTCTGTACATTAAAACACAATAAGCAAATTTCACGGTACATACGAGTAAGGAAAGTAGTGTGAGGCTCAGCACCAGATGTTTCTATATGGCGGCAAAAGCAATAAAACTGCATGGTATTGACACTTCGGAGCATAAAGTTAGAGCCTCGATGTCCCACATTGATACACGAGATCAAACACAAATGATTTAATGTCCCACCGAGAAAATGTCGAATATCAACATCCGACATTTTTGGTTTATCACTTTCAATAATGAACCTTTGGAATCGAACATGAAAAAATAAATTTTAACCCCCCCCCCCCCCAAATTTGATGGTTTCCGTTTCAAAGTACGCAGTCTCCGAACTTTGAATTAAAAAATTTCTGTCTGTCCGCCGTGCGCCGTACTTCGCAACATTCTTAGTTACCATCAACCAAAATTAATGAAATTTGGTTTGTAGGCCCCATTTGGGGTTTAGTCAAGGCCGGCTTCAGAGAAGGCCCCGGCAGTAGAGAATTGGCAACGTCGCACTTCAGGCCAGCCGCGACACCAGTGGCGGTTTTAGACTTTAAAATCTGGGGGGGCAAGCTACCATACCCAAGATTTTTATCAAAATGGTTTTGCAAAAGCCGATAAGTGTTATAGACATATATGAAAGAAGAGAAAAGAAAATGCCCTGTGACTAGCGAGATTAGTCTCACTGGCTCACTCTACACTTAATATTTCCCACACTCACGCAAATGAAAATTGAAATAACAAGTGTAGTTGGGACAAAGAGTATAGTAAATTCAATACAATAATGAAAGATAAAATTAATTTAATTTCACATTAGAAACCAATTGGAAGTTGCTCAAGTTCAATCAAAAATCCCGAAATCCCAAAATTATTAATATATTTTTGTATATTTTATTTTTAGTAGCCCCTATGAAACAAAACTGGGGGGGGCAGCTGCCCACCCTGCCCAGGGCTAGAACCGCCACTGCGCGACACCATCCACCAGTAAGCCTAGGTTTGTTTATTTCCGGATTTCGATAGTTTACCTTTAGATCTTCTCGCGAAAATTATTTTCAACAGTAATATTGTTAACAAAAGTTATTGTTTTTAATGATAACAGACTGCAGGAAAATTGTGTTGTGCCAGAGTGCAAAAGTAATAATTAGGAATGTACAAAAGAATAATATATGTGACTTCGTTTCGTTTTCCCAAGGATGAGGAGAAGAAGCGGATTCGTGCGATTCCCCGTACTAATTGGGGACCAAAACCATCAAGGTCAGTGGTTTGTATTGATAACATTTTTCCGAAAATGATTTAGGTACAGTAGATAAGTAGGTTCCTTCAACAGGGAGAATAGAAAGAATGGACCCTTGCAAGATAGGTACCTACAGTGCTTTCCATCATTCAGGTACAGTGATGACAATAGAATATTCTGTGACATTCATCATTGAATATTATGAACATTTTAATATCTCAGGAGTTCGAGGATAAGTTTTTGAAGGCTCCTAACCAAAAATACATCGTAACATTTGTCTCAGAGAGATCGCATTCCAAATTAGAAGACAGCAATACGTGCGGTCAATATGATTACGAACCATTATTCGAAAAATATTTGTCGAAAAATCGAAGAATGCTGCAAAATCCTTGTCACGTGGGTTTATTATGTATTCTATTGGACATCAAAAAAGCTGGCTATTCATTTCATTCATTTCATTCATGTGTAATAATATTGATATAGCTATTTTTGGCATTTTTCACAAATTTTGGCCCCAAAAACTCGAATTAGGCTCCTATTTTTGGCAAATTATCTTCAATCATTGAACTTCTCATTGAATTGTCCGGATTCACTTCTGAGTTATTATACAAATTTCTAGTGTATCAGCCATTTTCACAGGTTTTTGATCCATAATAATTGAATTTTGAGTTAAAACTTCGTTAGAACCCCAATACATCACTCAGTGGTCAAAATCAACTTCTTATTTGGTCTCCTCACCCTAAAACCACGGAAAACGATACACCACAAGCTCAAATTCACTAACACATGAAAAATACCTAATTTTCCACCCATTTTTCACCCATAACACCCCTCGATGTTTTCCGATCGGACTGCCGAGTTAGGGGACACAACTATAGGGCCCAAATGGAGCATGTGTGCAAAAGAACGGGTTTTTTTAGAACGAAAATTAAGGTAGATATCGATGAAACGGCGGACGGACATTGTGTTTTTGGAATCTACACACCTTGAAACGTAGAAAAAATTATGAGGGGGTGTTCCAAAAAATGTTCTGAACCGAATACATAGGTGTATTTGGAGAATAATTAAAAAAAATGACAGTCGCAAGTTGAAGAAGTTCCAGAAGTAGAATACTATAAGCGAACTATAATTAATTCATGTTCCATTTCTCCAAGTCATCTTGCTTGTTCCTTTCTGTTGTTCTAGGTATTAGTTCAGTACCTTTCTTTTAAATAATGCATCATTCAGAAGATGGTTGCTTTCATTAATTATACCTACTCGCAATATACAGGTATAATAATAAAATAAGTGAAGGATTCATTCATGGAGCTAAAAGAAGCTGTGGTTACGAGAGGGGCCTGAACCAAGACAGATTACAGCGTTGCCAAATCTTGCGCCGCGGCCTTCTCTAAAGCTGGTCCGCGAAGCTCGGCGTTACCTACTGTCAGTCATCTATAGGGGTGAAAAATAAGGTCCTCAAATTGCGCGTCATTTAATTGTTTTGGCTTTTGTTTTCAGAAAAAATACTGCTGAACGTTGAAATAAGTCTTTTTCTATCATGACCGTCCTGTAACGAATTCTAAGTAATTTTCTAGTAAATTTTAAGTCATTTTTGACAATATTGGTTTATTAATCTGTGAATACAGATACAGCATGCAGCTATGCAGCTCAGCAGAAATTTTTTATAACATCCCCTTAAAATTTTTTCTTTCGCGTTTCAAGGCGTAGATTCCAAAAATGCAATGTCCGTCCGCCGTCCGCCACGCCGTACGCCGTATCATGCACAACTAGGTACTTCGTTTTCGGTCTAAAAAATTCGTTCTTTCGCTCACAGGCTCCCTAGTTGTGTCCCGAAACTTTGCAGCCCGATCGGAATATACCTACCAAAGGGTGTTATGGATGAAAAAGGAGGGTAAAAATGGGGTTTTATGAACATGAGCTTGTGAGCTATCATTGTCCATCTTTTTTAGGAGAGGAGACCGAATATGAAGTCAATTAAAACTGAATATTGGAAAGCTGAGGTTCTAACGAAGCCTTAAATTTACGTTAATTTTGCTCTAAAATCGAAGTTCTTCCGCACGCAGTTTGGTCCTCATTTGGGAACACATTTGGGTCCTAGTTGTGCTCCGAAGCTCGGCAGCCCTATCGGAATATAAGCAGGGATGCTATGGGGGAAAGTGGGTGCAAAAATAGGGGTTCTCGAGGGTTTTTTAAAGGTTTTAATGAATATGAGCTTGTGAGGTATTTTTTTCCATGGTTTTTAGGGCGAGAAGAATGTAGGGATGAAGAATTGAGGTGGTAAGGAAGGTCCCAAAATTCATTTTTTATTGGCCAAAAACTTGGGAAATTGTCTGAAATCACCATACATTTATTATAATAACACTAGAATTAATATCAACAGGCGAATCAAGGCAATTGAAGCGCACTCATTGTTTAAAAAATAGGAGCCTAATTAGTGTTTTTGAGAAACAATAAATGAACAGCCAACATTTCTGTAGAATGTCCAATAGAATAATAAACCCAGGTGACAAGGACTTTGCAGCGTTTTTAGACTGGTTTCGTTATTTTGAGTGTAGAAAAGCGGATTCCCCTATTTTCGACCTCGCTGAACACGAATCCATCGGAAGAAACGCTGCGTATTACACAAACGTTTTATTATTTACCTGTACAGATGCCTCTTCTGCGTTGATCACCCACCTCCCAGGAAAGGGGCGAAAAATAGGGGTTGATATTTTCAGAACGCCGTAGCTCGAAAACTTTCAATAGAAGGGTATGGTTTCTTTTACGTTTTTAAACCGATCTTGAACTAAAGAATTTTTCGAGACCACCCGGGGCATTGTACGACCAGCGGTTCGTTTGCACCGAAAACCTTCGTCAACATGATCGTGAATCAAACGGTATACATCCGTCCCAGATATCATCACTAGGGAGCACATGATTTTAATCACGGATGGCTGTATGAAGTCGAGTTGGCTGTTCCGTAATATTATTTCATTTTTTGAAGAATGATGGTTATTTAGGATTTAGTTGATAGGTAATTTTGTAACTTGAAGAAACGTTCAAGCACGCTTCATGAATAACAACAAATAATTGATGACTGAATTATTGAATCCTGCGCGTTTTTATGAAACTGTAATCCCCGGGCCGGCTCCAATACTCGATTTAGGGCTTTCCTGGGGGGAGCTCGAGGGTATTAACACAGAAAACAGTGATCTACGCAGAACGGGCAGGTGTACAGGTAACTTATGAATTTTGTGCAATAATTTACTGCGCTTTATTCCATTTCGGGTTCTGTGTACCTTGAAACGGAAACCATAAAATTTTGAGGGGGGGGGGGGGGGGTAAAAATATATTTTTCGTGCTCGATTCCAAAGGTCCATTGGTACTGAAAATAATAAACCAAAAACTGAAATTCCTACAGGTCGTTGACTATGTGTGTATGTGTTAGTGTGTACGCATTTCTGCGAACCGCCATAACTCACGATGCAATGGTCCAAATTGGCTCAAATTTGAACGATAGTTCAGGGTTAGGTCTTAGTTGATCTCATATCGGCTGTTTCTTATCAGTAATAGCGACTGCTCATGCGCAAAGTGAAAACCGTTGAACCGCCATAACACACAGCCCAGTCATCCAAATTGTCTCAAATTTTGATGGTAGTTCAGGGTTAGGTCCTCGCTGGTCCCACATGAATTTCGTCGCATTTGTATCAGTAGTAGTGACTGCGCATGCGCATACGTGAAAACCGTTGAACCCACGTAACTCATGACCCAGTGGTCCAAACCATCGATGGTCCGAACAAACCATCTTTCTTGTCCAATAGCCTCGAACAAACCGTACGGTCCAGTAGTCTCTAGTACCCCATATATTAATTTGGATCGTTGCTCAAACCTTGTTAATACGGGGATTGTCGCTTCTTAATTTCCCCAGTGACCCCGATTGAATTGAAAACTGCTCTCTTTGGAACTACCCTAGAAAATGACCTACAAAATAGTACCTATTAGGTATGAACACGGACAGCGCCCCACCTTAGGCCGAGCCATGAAGGTTATCCACGGATTACTCTAGACCGTAGGTTTGTATTGGAAAAATGGCACTTCGGTCCTTTGAACTTTGACTTGATATTACCTACAACAACGTCCACCCGCCAGATGTTTCAACCCCGCCATGTGATTACCCGCCTCCGTTGAGTCCCAGATCAGTCGAGTCTGAGTACAGCTCCGGTGATTTCCTTCCACGACCCGACAATATGGCAAATAACGACAGAGGACGAGCGAGTGGGCAGACAGCAGGAGACAGGTGGACTCTCGCAAAGGAAGTGAAGAGGCGTCGGGCCAAGGCTCCGGCATCTCAAGTCTGTCGCTACAGTCCTGTCGCGATGTTTTGTATGAGAGTTGGTCGTCAGTCGGATTCAAATGCAGAGCGTCCCAGTACCGAATCCCCAATCAGGTCTAAAGACAGTTGGGAGGAGCCGGTTTTCAACTGGATGAGAGGCCGAAGGGCCGTTGGGTGTTGGTGATTGAGATGAGGATTTGTTCTGTTTCGGTTTACATAACATCGTCAGCTCTTCCGAAAATGACATACATATTGCCTATCAAACATGAAAACATAATATAATTGTTGTGGGATTGAGGTTGAGGAGAGAGAAGAGTAGAGTGATAGGTTGGACGAGGATAGGAAGGAAGGATGTGCTCCTTAGGATCTTTTCAATAACTCCCCGCGGTTTTCACCACAGCAGGCGTTAGTACCTATGGAAAGGAGGTTAGCTCCCCGCGGTTTTCACCACAGCAGGCACTGGGAAAGAGGAAGCTAGTACCCCGCAGTTTTCACCACAGCAGGTACTAGAGGGGAAGGAGGTATCCCGCCGTTTTCAACCACAGCAGGTGTTAGATTAGAAGGTGGTATCCCGCGGTTTTCACCACAGCAGATACCAGGACGGAGCACCCGCGGTTTTCACCACAGCAGGCGTAATGAAAGGAAGAGAGTAAGTTGGGCAAGAGAGATAAGTCGAGGGTAAATGCGAGATCGGTCGAATGACGAGCTGGGCCAGAAGGGCTGTTTATATAGGGAATTTCCACCCGTCCCCATACCACAATCGGCCGTTATAACCGTTGTGGCCGGTGACGGTTGATGGAAAAACCCCTTCGGCTACCTTCCCCATGGAGCTCACCAGCTCAACGTTCCCGTCGTTTATTTGGTTAAACCTTATAACAATATTATAGGAGTGGTTACTGTGAGGGAATCACGACAATAATATATTATGTTTCTATTCGAAAATCCGCTAAAGTGTGGACATTTGACATTTAAAATTGTTATTTAGGTGACAACACATCGAATCACATGCACTTCATGCACTGCCGAACATAGTGAGGCTCCCCTTTGGTATGTCCTCTACAGACCCCAAGTTTCAGTATAATTAAAGCTCAATTACAAAATATAATTTAGGTTCTTATTACATACCTACCTACTTATGAACATAACATAATATATGTATAATATGTTATGTTCAACCCAAATGATATTTTGTAAATGAGTTGTAATAGTAGTGAAACTTGGGGTCTGTATAGGGCATGCAATAGACTCACAAACCAAAACCTTGATCGAACCAAAAGGGAGCCTCGCTATGTTCGGCAATGCATGAAGTGCATGTGATCCAGTGTGTTCTGCCGTTTGAAGCAAAAACGCCTTATCTCCGAAAACCACCTATTTCAGAAATCGCTTTTTAAGTTTTCTATATAAAATCAGGCTGTAGTTCCCATCCAGTTTGTGCTATCGAACCCATTTTTTAGAGACACATCGATAATGCTTGAATTGACAAAATTATCGAAAAAATCGAGAAAAAAAATCGATTTTGAAACCAAAAACTCTACTTAAGGCGGGGAAATCAAATCGAATTGATTTTTTTGCCATGTTTTTGTAGGTGAACCGCCTTAACTATCATGTAAGGCGATTCACCTTCAAAAACAAGAGTGTTACCGACCTCTTGTTTTTTAAGGTAAAACACCTCAACTCTAGAAGTCAGGATAACCTAATTATATTTTTCAAGATGAAAAAAACCTCATCGCTAAACCAGCTGAGCAAACATTTGAAGGAGAAACGCCTTGCAATTTTTGAAGATTCGTCTGATCCTAAATCTGAAGCCAAAAAAAAGTAAACTTTTGAAGGTAAAACGCCTTATCCCAATTTTCGCTGAGTTAAGGCGTTTCACCATCAAAAATATTCACGAATCAACATAAGTTTGAGGCGTTTTTGAACAGAGTTAAGGCGTTTCACCTTAAAAAACAGTTAGATAAGGCGTTTTACCTTCAAATTCAACGATTTTTTTATTTCGAGGGTGGGAATTACCCCCACTTCTTAATGAAATTTTAAAATTTGGACTTCACCATCGAAAAGAGCATATCACAAATAGGGGGGGTACGTAAAAATCTCATTTTTGTCAACATTGGAGATAAGTCGTTTTTGTTTCAAACGGCAGTGTTGTCACATAAATAACAATTTTAAATGTCAAATTTCTACGCTTAAGCGGATTTTCGAATAGAAATTTTTTGATACTATGAATAAAACACCTAAGTGCATTCGCTCAGCAAAACATTTTTTGAAAACCCCCTCAAAATTTATTCTTTTACGTTTCAAGGTGCGTAGTTTCCACAAATGCAACGTCCGTTGGCCGTCCGCCGTATCATCCATATCTACCTTTATTTTCGGTTTAAAAAAATTCGTGCATTCGCACACAGGCTCCTTTTGGGCCCTAGTTGTGTCCCGAAACTTTGCAGCCTGATCGGAATATACCCAAGGGTGTTATAGGTGAAATATGGGTGTGAAAATAGGGTTTTTTGGTGCTTCAGTAACATGAGCTTGTGCGGTATTGTTTTCCATGTTTTTTAGGGCGAGGAAACGAATATGAAGTCAATTTTCACCAAAGAGAGGAAAATTGAGGTTCCAACGAAGTTTCATTTCCCAAAATTCATTTCTTATGAGTCAAAAATCTGGGAAATTGTCTGAACGAATTCCGGAACGTTCGGGACGTTGTGAGCGAATTTTTTAGAGCGAAAAGAAAGGTAGATATGCATGATAGGTCCTACGGCGGACGGACATTGCATTTTTGAAATCTACTCACCTTGAAACGTAAAAGAAAAAATTGTGAGGGGGTGTTGTAAGAATTTTTCGCTGAGCGAAGACATAGGTATATTGTTCACAGAATAATAAAGCAAAACACAAAAATCTGTATTTATTAACCTGATGTGGTAGAGAATGGGTAGGCAATATTGATCGAAAAAGACTAAAATTGCAATACTGCCAAAACTGGGGTAAACTCGAGATTTCGGCGGTAGGAAATTGTTAAAATTTCGCTAAAATTACCAACAGCTGATAGATAAATATATATAATTATATTTAGGGATCTTTAGGGATGGTACATCTATAGGTGTACCAAACGTGATAGAAAATAGAAACTCGAAATAAAAACGCTGCAAATTATTACGGAAAGGTTCATTCCAAAGGTTCCTAATTTAAATTACAAACCAAAATTATGAAAATGATACTACAGCACATAAGAGATAAAAGTTAGGTAGTAGAAGGAAGAAGTGGGTGCCTACATATAATGAACTTAATAATGTTCCTATCGTAAATATATATTATATATTCTTATCCAGAGGTGTTGCGGACCTAGTGTTCCCATGGCAACTGAGAAAAGTGTCCTGTCCGCGCATGCTCAGTCGTGTAAAAATTTTGTTCGCCACGCCCACATTGGGCCCTGTGCCCAGAATCTGATTTCCACCCCAAAATCCTTTCTTTTCACAGTCGATTCGATCCCTTCGATTCAATTTGTCATCTCGATACGATATGCTTCTACGTCTTCCGATTTGCTTTTGTTGTCTTGTGAATCACATTCGCTTTCTTTGCTGAGTCTGTTGTCAGTTTTCAATTTTTTGTGTCAAATTTTGTGCGGTTTTGCGGTCAGCCGATGACAGATTTGTATTTGTGGTAGGTAGGTACCTATGTGCGTTTTGTCCTGTTTGATGTGTGTGATTTGTGGATTGATTGGCGTCGTAACTCACAGAGAACTATCTAGCTTCTAGTCAATAGCTTCTCCTTTCAAGTAGGTACCGGCCGACGGGTCATTGTTTTGTTGTATTTTAGTTTACTATTATATTTTTGTAACAGATGAATTAGTCGGTGGCTAATTTGCAGTAGAAATCGTCGTCGTTTTCGTACGACGATAGACTTGATTAATTTTACTTTGCTATATTTTTATAACACATGAATTCGGTTGCTAAGTTGCAGTAGAAATTGTGGACGTTTTCGTACGACGTTAAAGTTTTGATTAAAAGAGATAAGCTTTGCTGAATATCACTTCATCAGTAAATAAGGGGAAGGGTGTTGTTGTCTTGGGGTATTTTGTAGACAAATCTGTTGGTTTTTGTGTTCTGGTTTGGTGCCCAACCGTTTTCAGAGCCCACCCACCGCTACTGTTCCTATCATAATAATTGTTATATTATATTCGGAAACGAATCATGTAACGTACCTAGGCACGTGGGAATGTGTGGGCACGTATTGCATTGCATTGTAATCTCGAAGGGGCCAGTTAGTTGGTTTGGCAAACCAGTCCTGAGCTCTATGTTCCTTCCTCAGAACTGAACGTCGAACGAGTTCTATCGTCCGCCACGAGGTCGCGTGGTAATCGCGGAAATACTCAAGTCTTAACGTGACTATAATCAAAGTGATAGGTTCAACAGGTGTCGGCTAACTGCCAATATCGTCTCAAACGGCTCAATTCGGAAAAACTGAACATTTTTGTGACAGCTTCCAAACGGGAGTATCTACAGAAAGCTACTACTTACCAGTATTATAATGTTGTTTTGTAATCTTTTCAACAGATTTAAGAAAACAACACGCCAAATCTGCATAGGTACTACGAGACGTACGAGTGTACCTAGGATAGAAAAGGCAAAATTTCCTGGGAACGGGTTTTAAGAAAAACTATTTAGAAATAGACGAATCACCAAATAACGTAAAACCAAAAGTTCAACTCATTAATTTATAATGGATGTTTTTCATTTGATGATTTCCACAGTTATTACCGAAATTCAAAATCCACATTACCTATGTTGATATTTCAAGACTTTATGTATACTTAGAAACCGGAAAGAAGAAGAAGACGTCGCCTCCTGTTGCTCAGAAATTCCTGAATTCTCAATTTTATCTACTAACAAACAACTTCATTTTCACAATCTTCGTTTTTTTCTACCAGTTCCACTCCAGTTGGTCCGCGAAGCTCGGCGTTATTTCTCTAAGGGGTGAAAAATAGGGGTTGAATTTTTCAGAACGCCGTAGCTCGAGAACTTTCGATAGAAGGGTATTTTAAATTTTAAATTGATCTTGAACTAAAGAATTTTTTGAGACCACCCGGAGCATTGGACGACCAGCCGTTCGTTTGCATCGAAAAGCTTCGTCAACATGTTCGTGAATCAAACGGTATAAATCCGGCCCAGATATCATTGCTAGGGAACACCTGATTATAATCACGGATGGCTGTATGAAGTCGAGTTGGTTGTTTTGTGATATTATTCCATTTGAAAAATGATGGCTCTTTTGTATTTTGTTGATAGGTACTTCTGCAACTGAACAAACGTTGAAGTATTATTCATGAATAACTACAAATAATTAATAATTAAATTATTGAATCCCTTGAATCCTTGAATCTCTGTATGAAACTCTAATTCCCGAGCCAGCTCTAGTACTCCATTTAGGGCTTTCCTGGGGGGAGCTCGAGGGAATTGAACACAGAAAACAGTGATCTAGGCAGAACGGACATCTATACAGCTAAATAATAAACCGTTGCGTAATAATTTGCAGCGTTTTTGTGTATCAATCCACTAGGTTAGCTGACTCCAAGAAAACCTTAAGAACAAAGAACCCATCCATGATCCAATACCATCTTCACAAACGTCTGAGAACCGTTTGACTTTGATAATTTTTGGGAATCGAGAAGTCAGTGCATGGTCAGTTTCTCCTCCGCCCTATCTTCTGCGTGCTGGAATGACGACCAGAAAACTGGCTTTGGATAGTCAGGAAAACACTACCAACAGCCTATACAGCCCGAAAAGAGCCTGAGAATCACTGGGAACGGCCCAACCCCTTTCTGACCGTCAAGTTAACCGACAGATCGTCACTGCGAACAAACCTATTACCTACTCTGCTACAACTAATATTCTCAAGTATATCACTTTTGCTCTTTATTATTGTCATCAAGTAGGTACCTAAATTATTATTCCTCACTGATGTAATATTCATGGATATCAAAAAGATGTTTGCTGGGATTCTTTGATCCTTCTGGTTTATTACCTTCAATAATGAACCTTTGGAATCGAGCATGAAACAAATTTAACCACCCCCCTCCACACTCAAAATTTGATGGTTTCCGTTTCAAGGTACGTAGAATCCGCAAATAGAATTAAATAATTTCCGTCCGTCCGCCATCCGCCGTACTTTGCACTTTCCTTAGTTACGGTGACGAAAATTAATGAAATTTGGTATGTGGGGTCGAGCTGGTCCGCGCAGCACGGTGTTACTGTCAGTCATCTCTAAGGGGTGAACAATAGGTGTTGACATTTTCAGAACTCCATAGCTCAAAAACTTTCAATAGAAGAGTATGATTTTTTTAAAGTTGTTAAATTTATCTTGAACTAAATAATTTTTTGAGACCAACCGGAGAATTGTACGTCCAGCCGTTCGTTCACAGTGGCCCTGAAATTCACCGAAAAGATTCGACAACATGACGGTGAATGAAACGTTATACATGAAGCGCAGATCTACCTATCATTGCTAGGGAACACCTGATACGGATGACTGCATGAAACCCATTTTTGTCCGTTCCTTGATATTATTTCGTTTGAAGAATGATGATTAGGTACTTTGGATTTTGCTGATTGGTACTTTTGTAACTTGAAAAAACGTTATGAATGAAGCAAATAAGTAATGATTGAATATTATTGAATCCTACGCATTTTTATGAAACTGTAATTCCCCAGCCGGCTCCAGTACTAGATTCAGGGCTTTCCTGAGGGGAGGAGGCACGAGGGTAGGTACTGACCACAGAAAACAGTGATCTATGCAGAAGAGCCATTCATACAGGTGTAGTCAAATTGCCATCTTTGAAAAAGGCGGTCTTCCTGCAAATTTGACTCGGGCGGTTTTCTTCCCTTCGATTCGGGCGGTCCCTCCCGCCGACGTAGCGTTGGACCATAAGGAGTCAGGTCCTTCTGCGCCTCCCCTACGCGCAAGGGAGGGGAAGAGTATAAATACCCCCGCTCCCCACACCTCGACACAGTTCACCGAGATCTTACCTGAGACAGACCTGCGATTTTGTATTTGAGAGATTTGAGTCAAAGTAGAGAAGTAGTGTTGAGAGTGGTAGTTGTGTTGGTTCAGAGAGAGTTTAGTTCATTTTATCCCTCCCACGATCGATCCCCCTGTAGAAGAAGACGAGCGGACTTGGCACGGAAACGGTTTCAATTCGGACACGAAAAATAACAGTCGAGCAAGAGAGAGAGAGAAAGCGATACGACCCCACCGGAAGGCACATTTGAACCCAAGTGTGTACTCAGTACTGTCGTGGAAGTCTACTTGTTCCAGGAGCCAGCAGCCAAGAACAATCGCCCCGGAGCCCCAGGAATTCATCCCTGGACCAGAAGCCCGGAAGGACCATCCCTGGACCTATTGGACCACCGTTCCAGCGGAGGTAGGAATCATTCCCTTTTCTTACTTATCTTTACCTAAGCGATATCATTCGCGTAATAGCGCCCCTCAGGCTTGGTGCATCACACTTCCTAACGAGAGTCACAAAGGGGTTATACCCGTCTGTTCCAGAACTCTCCACATCTTTGGCCCCAAGAAATCTCCCTTGTCCCTCGTATCGTCGACGTCTGAACCCACCGCTGAACCCTCGACTCTGGTGCCACCTTTTCAACATCTTAAATTACACTTGTCTAGCATACTTACCTTCTTAGTTCTCCTCCCCGTTCATGTAATTTCCGTAACTCGCGACTATTCAATTTCATCTCGTACATTCTGTCTTTTCTTTTGCGCCTTCGCGACCCCGCTTCATGTTGTTACATTTCCTATAATAAACTCAGTTACCTTGACGTATTGGGATTCTTTCACATCCTTTTGAGAACCGTAGAGTCACCTTTCGAACTGCCATCAGGCCTCCAAATTATTAGTTTTATCGTTAGGAATTTACAGCCGTACCATAACCTGTACCCGAAGTCAGAACCTGTGCAACGCTGACTACGGGGCGGCTGCCAACCTACAAACTTCAGGTAATTTACTTGTAGACTTTTCGCTGCCAAATTTCAGCCCTAGCTCGCCATCCATTACTGACATAGTCATAAGTAGGTTTGCAGGCAGGATAGTCACACAAGTAACGATTACACAGGTAAATAATAAACCGTTGTATAATGATTTGCGGCGTTTTTTTTTTTCAATTTTTTATTCCTTTAAAATATTTTGTCCCTTTAAAAAAAATTTCTTTCCATGCTTCTCATGAATAAACCATTTTTTTGTCTTCCTTAGTAACGTACCTTCTATTACAACTTTTCATTTCATTCCCTGTCTGCCTGGTTCGTATTTATGAGCGTGCAATGAGTATTTTTTGAAATCCTAAAGGACCCCACACTTTTTCAATGTAGAAGTGGTTTCACTAGATCGAGCCAGAATTTGGCACGGTGCTTCCTTTCAGTCTCCTGAACAAAAGTCTCAATGGGCACAAAAAAATCTACCGTCAGGATTTTGAGCTATGGCCAGATTAAGCGCTTCAAGTTCGACTTTTTAAACACCTTCGATTGCTTATATCTCTCTAGGGATGCATTTTAGAGAAAAAAGTGCATGAGTAAAATCGTCTTAAAATCGTCCAAACAACTCGATGCCATACTTGTTTTAAGTCAAAAAATGTTTCATAACGTTTCTTATATTTTCTTCTACATGAGCACACGGGGACTTATTGGCCAAAGATGAAGAAACATTTTTTGACTTAAAACAAGTATGGCATCGAGTTGTTTGGACGATTTTAAGACGATTTTACTCATGCACTATTTTCTCTAAAATGCATCCCTAGAGAGATTATAAGCAATTGAAGGTGTTTAAAAAGTCGAACTTGAAGCGCTTAATCTGGCCATAGCTCAAAATCCTGACGGTAGATTTTTTTGTGCCCATTGAGACTTTTGTTCAGGAGACTGAAAGGAAGCCCCGTGCCAAATTCTGGCGCGATCTAGTGAAACACTTCTACATTGAAAAAGTGCGGGGTCCTTTCATTTTACAGCTGAGAAAAACTCAAATACACAATTACCGTTAGGAAACAGTACTCGAGAAAATTCCTATCCTATCAATAACCATCAGATTTGTATTCCATCTCGAAGTACCTGCCCACCTGTAGGAGTTCCAGAGACCTGAGGAATCCAGAGCCGAGGTTTACCGAACCGACCCGAGTTCGGCCGATGTTTCCCGCTACGCTCCATTAGTTCAATCCAATCCTCCAGTACTCGTTCGGTCGTCCAGTTCGTCGTTCGGTCTGTGCTGTCGTTTAGTTCTTCAGTATTACAAACTATTAACGAATTACTAGTGACTCGGAAATTCCGCAGATTTTTAGTGTTTTCATTTTGTTCTACAACGAATGCGGAGAGGAATATTTCTATCATGGTGAGGTGAATTTATTAATTATGTAGAATATACCTCCTACCTATTATATGTATGGAATTCAACTTCCTACAGTTAATTCAAACAAATTCCAAATAGGTATATTATAATCCGTCAGTTTCAGTATAGAATTTACTGTTTCCAATTGAAATTCATGTGCGGTTTCGAAATGACAAAGGTTTACTCGAATTGAGTTGTCCTGTATAAGAAATATGTACCTACTAAGTAAACACAAACAACACACAAAAACCGTAATCATTAAGTTGATGAATGAAAAAAATGTTGTAATGAAGGGTTACTGAAAAATAACGGTTTCCCCCTTCTCATTATTTGTTATGCTGTCTTGAATTACCTAGGTATTAATTGTGCATTTTTCCCAAAGTGTTTAATTAATATTATATTATGAAATTGCTAAATAAGGACCTCCCTCATAGATACACTCGACATTATTCTGCTATGCGAAGGAAGTACGCCTCCTAAATCAAAACATTTTAGAAATTCGCCCTTCAGTTTTTCCTAGAAACCCAGCTATAGGCTCCCTGCAGTATTGTACATTCTAGCAACCCCATTCTTTTGAAGAACTTCGATAGGACTGCAATTCACTCCAGTACCTATTTGAAAAAAATCGATGTTTTTAAATCAATTAATCGTATTTGAGTCATATTAAAAATTTCACAACTTTTGGTTTATTATTCTGTGAATGTACCTATGTAATCGCTCAGCAAAACATTTTTATAACACCCCCTCAAAATTTTGTCTTTTCCGTTTCAAGGAGCGTGTCCGTGTACAGGCTTCATTTTCGGTCTAAAAAAGTCGTTGTTTCGCACACATGCTCCATTTAGGCCCTAGTTGTGTCCTGAAACTTTGGAGCCCGATCGGAATATACCCAGGGGTGTTATGAATGAAAATGTGTATAAAAATACGTACTTTTTGTGTTTCAGTAACATGAGCTTTTGAGTTATCGTTTTCCATGTTTTTGGGGACGAGAAGACCGAAAATGAAGTCGATTTTGACCAAAGAGTGAAAAATCGAGGTTCTACCAAATGTTCAGCTCTCAAAATTTATGAGTCAAAAACCTGGGAAATCGTCTGAAATCACCATCAATTTGTATAATAACACTGGAAGTAGAATCAATACGTGGATCAAGAAGATTAAAATGGCTCTACCAATGATCAAAGATAATTTAAAAAAAAAGCGTACCGAATTCGTTTTTTGGGGGCCAGAATTGGTTGAAACCATCAGAAATAGCTATTTCTATTATTTCACATGAAAGAAACAATAAATGAACAGCGAACATTTCTGTAGGTGTGTCTAATAGAATAATAAAACCATGTGACAAGGACTTTGCAGCGTTTTTTGGAATATTTTTGAAGTTGAAATGCCTCAGCTCGCCACTGAGTTTTCCCTTCATCCAAATTAACTGTCCCTACGGATTTTATCATTAGTAATGAATCATTACTAATGATTATGGACAGGACATTCAAGGCACGCTTTGGCATTCATGTGTGGTTTGATATTCATTTTATATTGATCATTTCCCTGTCTGTAAGACAGCTAGTTGTTATATATATATATATATATATATATATATATATATATATATATATATATATATATATATATATATACATATATATTTTAAAATTATTTATTTATTTATTTTTTCAAAGGTGAAACGCTTCAATTGCTACAACTTTAGTTCCCATCATTATTTTTATTCGACCGCAAAAGCAATACCTATTGGCCAACGTTGGGAATGTAAAACGCCTCAAATCAATTCTTGACGAGTTAAGGGGGTTTTCCGTCACGTTATTATTATAAGTATGTAAAAATAATTATACAATGGTTTTAATCCGAAAGTTGAGGCGTTTCACCTTCACAGCGCTTCATTGAGGCTTTTCTCCTTCATCGACCGATTTTCCGATGTTATGGTCGTAATTACCTCCACCTCCGAATCGAATTTTGAAATGTTGACTTCATCGTCAAAAAGTGCTGGTCAAAAATATGGGGTGGCAGGGGGGGGTTACTTTAGAATCCCATTTTCGTAAACAGTGGGATTGAGGCATTTTGGTTCATTATTTTGTGAATAATACATCTGTGTATTCGCTCAACAAACAAATTTCTGAACAAAGCTCTTTTTTTTTTTTAAATTTCAAGGTGCGTAGATTCCAAAAACGCTGCAAAGTCCTTGTCACATGGGTTTATCATTTGGACGTACCTACAGAAATTCTGGAAATACATTTATTGTTTCTTTCATGTGCAATAATTAAAATAGCTATTTTTTATGGTTTCCACCGATTTTGGCCCCAAAAACACGAATTAGGTCGCTATTTTTGACAAATTATCCTCGATAATTGATAGTGCCATTTAATTCTCTTGATTCATCTGCTGATACTACTACTTCTAGTGTTATTATACAAGTTTATGGTAATTTTTGACAATTTCCCGGGTTTTTGACTCATTAAAAATGAATTTTGGGAGCAGAACCTTCGTTACAACCTCAGTTCTTCAATCTTTGGTGATAATGAGCTTCATATTCGGTCTTCTCGCCCTAAACTACACGGAAAACGATAACTCACTGGCTCATGTTCACTAAAATCTCAAAAACCCTCGAAAAACCAAAAATCCTAAAATAAGAGAGAGAAACAAACACTGAACCAAACAATCCGGTCTGGTGAGTGAGTTCTTCTCGGCCATAGTAAATAAGGGTTTTAATTGCTTACTGTAATCGTATCTAACCACTTAAGTGAAGTATGTAATTCATGTCTGAGGTGGGCAATCGTTTCTTTCTTCAAACATTTTTGCTCGGATGCTTAATTTCGTTTTAATAAAATCTATAGGTTTTGTGTACCTACCTACGTAGAGAAATTTAGAAGACATTTAGAAAATACATAGATGTAATCATTTGAACAGAATTACAGAGTTTGAAATTACGAATTTAGAAAATACAACTACATTTAAAAACGCCGCAAATTATTATTACACAACGGTTTATTATTTACCTGTATAGACGCCCCTTCTGCGTAGATCACTGTTTTCTGTGGTCAATGCATACCCTCGTGCTTCTCCCAGGAAATTCCCAAATCCAGTACGGATATTTTCATCACAATGCCAAGGGGTAATTATACCCCCCCCCCCCCCCCCCTCAACTTTCTGAGAAAAATTTGGAACACGTTTCTATATGCACACACACGCACACACATATCCAACAGCTGGGTGGCGGGCGGGGAGAGTTTTCTATATTTAGGCACATCCAAGAGCGAGGTACGAAGCACAGAGCGTACTAATTTGGCGGACAAAATGGATATAAATCCTTTTTGATGCTGAGGAGGTTTTCTTGGCGGGAAAATATTTACAACAGGGTTGTTTTTGGGATGGATATCACATCTTTTTGCATTGATGAAGTGCCTAAACATTTTTTTCCCCCGTACGTACCTAAAAAAAAATTCGTGAATAGTGGCGCGATGTGAACAGCTTACGTACATGTTTGACTACCTATTATACTAGGTTATGATATTGCGATGTTATCATCATAACAGCGCCCCAAGAATATTGCGAATTAATTGATTGTTTGATCTAAGATTAGGTTGCTACCTGTTTTGTTTCTTGTATACCTACGTCGTATGGCAGCTTCGAAAGATGGGAATACGGGCAGCGGGGACAAGGTTTGCAGAAAATCCCGCGTTCTCTCCCCTCCCCCCACCCTTGTAGAAATAAATATCGAAATTTCGACGACGTGTTGCACAGCTAGGCTGAAATCTGCGTCGAACAAAAAAAGAAACACGTAAACTGGTTGAGAATTAAGCCCTGGGCAGTGCACACGCTTTTTGTCGAAAACCCACGTTTTTCCCCACTTTTAGAAGTAAATTTCGAAATTTCAGCGACGTAGGGCACAACTAGATAGTTTTCTGCGTCGAACAAAAAAGAACGACGCAAATCTTGAGAATTGCGGCCTGGGCAGCGCACACAAAATTCTGTCACACACACAGACATAGACATATTATGGTTTTGTTCGCGGATTTGTATTCAGGATGGTTTGAAACGGATTTGAACACTGAGTTTTGTCCTCTTCTGACTAGATCAAATACATAAGGACGTGTCTTACTACGGAGGAATGTCCTAAAAACGCGAAAAATAGCGATTTTCAAACTTCCGTAACTCCGGCACCTGATGGTCTCGAGAGTTGAAATTTGGTACACGTCCTCAGGGGGCCTTCGAGAATGGGTGTACGAAAAATCAACACCTTTGATCCGCAGGGGGACGTGTGATGGGAGGGGGCAATTTTAAAAAATCCTACTTTCCTATTCTGTCGTGTTAACAGTGTTCTTGGTAGCTCTGGAGGTTTTCGGCTTTCTTGGCGGGCGGGGCGCTCCTGCGTCTGTGGATTTTATTAGTGTCGTCTCCAACGACTGCTAGGGCGGTTTTCAACTGGGGCAAAAGTGGCCGAAACGCAATCTAACTGGGGAACTTTCCGGCATGTAACTGGGGCAAGGATCTGGAAGACGCGCAATTGAACTGGGGCAACTGTTATGGCGGTAAAAACGGCATTTATTGAAAAAAAATTACGCACCTTAAAATAATTAGGTAAGTGTTGTCAACGAGAGATGATCCGTCGTGTTGGGGGGTTCTGCCTAGTTTTCAGGATCCTTGGTCGAGTTGTAACGGTTAGCTACAGCCCATAGGTATTTCTTGATCCAGATCGCTTGACAATGCATTCAACTAAAATATTCAGAAGTCCCAAACAACCTGCTCATTCACGGGATAGTTTCTGGGATTGTTTTTCTTTTTTGAGATGCGAGCGCTAGCGAGCATCCAGATCGCTTGACAATGCATTCCACTAATCTATTCAGAAGTCCCAAACAACCTGCTCATTCACGGGATAGTTTCTGGGATTGTTACTCTTTTTTGAGATGCGAGCGCTAGCGAGCATCCAGATCGCTTGACAATGCATTCCACTAATCTATTCAGAAGTCCCAAACAACCTGCTCATTCACGGGATAGTTTCTGGGATTGTTTATCTTTTTTGAGATGCGAGCGCTAGCGAGCACCCAGATCGCTTGGCAATGCATTCCACTAATCTCCAGGTCCATTCCCCAGTTCAGTTTCATGCTCTTGCCCCACTTAGATTGCGTTTTCAACTCGGGCCTCTGAGGACATTTCCCCAGATCGATTACGCCCGACTACTATACTTCCCGTTCAAATCAACTCAAAAACAGTCTCTTGAACGCGGCGGTTGGCATTCCAATCAGTGTGTGAAGTATTGTCTTGAAATTGCATTGAGATAACTATGATAATAGAAATTTGATTTCCTACACAGCTTTCTGGTTTGAGGCTCTCGAGTTTTTCGTTTTCTGTTTCAACTCTGTTGAAATGTAGAAAGTTCGATCGGATCTGGTTACTTTCAATCCTAACTGGACATTTCCAATGTCAGTTAGGAACTTTTGTGAGAAAATAAGGTGCTACGTTCTTCTAGTAGAAAGTATCCGGCCATGACTTTGTACTGACGTTGATCACATTTTTATAACTGGTGGGTCCGTTGACCAATTGCCGCACATATCTCCAGTAAAACAAATAAAACGTGTACGTACCCCAAATTAGCTGTTTTTGGATTTTCCGGCCATTGCCTCCACCGACTGGCGCTGTCAAAGTACCAAAACCTGTACAGCAATTTTTCTGACAGTCCTATGATTTTACCCTGACAATTTTATGCCGTTGGACCCATTAGGTATATAACACCTGTGTTTTGGCTCTTGCGGCGTCACTCTCGGCGACATGGCTCCTCTTCCTGACGCCGCACACCAAAAACTACACAGCAAATTCGGAAGGCCCAGCGAGTCTACCTTCAAAATATCAAGTCAAAATTGCGGTTTGTGGATGTCTGTAGATACAGACATATCCACCCGCGAATCTCGCTTGAGTCGCACTGACGTTTGGCAATAATAATAAGTACGGAGGTGAGTCTTATCGTCCGTAGAGTTTTCCTTGTAATGAGGTAGTACTCATCTTTTTTCATGTTATGACCCATGCAACATGGAAATGTCCGAGGTATGTTTGGCAGTTTTGTGTAGTGTAATAGGAGCAACACTTATCCTCGTTTCTAAATTGTAGTAGGTATTTAATTCTTACGGAGGTACCCAGTAGGTTTCAGTCAAATTTGAATAACAAACTCAAGGTTGCTTTGTGATTCATTTGGGGGCTACTTAGTTGCTATATGGATTTGTTCTCCATTTTGTTTTAGTACTGTTATTATTGAAGGTCGCATCTTTTTTTGAAAGTGAGAATCCTTTGCTGTGGATTTGTTCTCCATTCTGTAGTTGGCACTAATTGAGTGTCGCATCTTTTTGGTGAGATTGAGAACTTTCAGTATCTAACTAGGAACCTTGGGTGAACGCTGTACAGGAAACCGTGTAATATCCAATTTGCTATCTTAAATACTATAGTTTGTTGGAGGATAATCTGAAACAATTTATTTTTCTCACTGGCGACGACAGCTATTGCCGCTGTAAAACGCTGTATTGGTAAACTTCAACGGCGCGCTATCCTGTCAGCGTCAGGTTTAAGATAAAATTTATCTAAAGGAGGCAGCTCTCACGAATGCCATAGCGGTTATCATTGCGATATCCGTATGAACAATCTCAGCAGTGGTGGGCATACATTGCATTTCCGGTATCTGGTCTCAATGGATAGCCATAACAATAATTGCAATCGCTCAGTAGAGACAAGTGATCACGAGTCATTGTACGAGGACGACCATAATATCAGCATTGCGGATGGATCCATTGTATAGATATATAGGGGCACGCCAAAATGCTCCTGAAGAAAGTTAGTTTTTCAAAACGTTTCATTGATGAGAATTTCATAAAAACGCAATCACACCCAAACATCTCCCCAACAGATCGACCTAAATTTTGCTTAACCAATGAACTCAACTCAGTCAAAGGTGTATCAAAATATAATTTTCTCCACTTAATGGGGGGGGGGGGGACGCTGCAAGTTATTACTCAACGGTATATTATTTACCTGTATAGTGACCCTTCTGCGTAGATGACTGTTATCTGGGGTCAATACCTACCCTTGAGCTCCCCCCAGTCCTAAATCGAGTACTGGAGTCGGCCCGAGAATTTCAGTTTTATGAAAATGCGCAGGATTCAATCATTAATTTATTATTTGTTGTTATTCGTGAAGCATAACATTTGTTCAATTTACAAAAGTACCTAGCAACAAAATAGAAAAGAGCAATCATTCTTCAAATGAAATAATATCATAAAACAACAAACTCTACTTCATACAGCTACCCATGATTATAATCAGGTGTTCCGTAGCAATGATATCATCTGGGCTGGATTTATACCGGTTCGTTCACGATCATGTTGGCTTTTAGGTGTAAATTAACGGCTGGCCGTTCAATTCTCCGAGTGGTCTCAAACAATGAGACCACCCATGTTTTTTTTAAACGTTTTTAAACTGAGCTCAAACTAAATAATTTTTTGAAACCGCCCGGAGCATTGCGCGACCAGCCATTCGTTTGCACTGATAAGCTTCGTCAACATGATCGTGAAATGAAACGGTATGAATCCGGCCCAGATATCATTGCTAGGGAGCACATGATTGTAATCACGAATGGCTGTATGAAGTCGAGTTGGTTGTTCTTGATATTATTTCATTTTAAGAATGATGGCTGTTTTGGATTTTGTTGATAGTTGATAGTAACATTTTACGGGTACTTTTGTAACTTGAGCAATCGTTATGCTTCATGAATAACAACGAACAATTAATGATTGAATGATTGAATCCTGCGCATTTTTTATGAAACTTTAATTCCGGCTCCAGTACTCGATGTAGGGCCTTTCCTGGGGGGAAGGCGAGGGTGGATATTGACCACAGAAAACAGTGATCTACGCAGAAGGGTATCTATACAGGTGAATAATAAGCCGTTGTGTAATAATTTGCAGCGTTTTTTAAATTCCATTTTCGGATTCTGCGTACTTTGAAACGGAAACCTTAAGCGGTCTTGCTTACTTATTTATTTGTTTCCCCTTTCATGCTCGATTGCAACGGTTCATTATCGAAAATAATAATCCAAAACCATGCGCTTCACTTGAAAGTTTTCGAGCTACGGCGTTCTGAAAATTTCAACCCCTATTTGTCACCCCTTAGAGATGACTGACAGTAACGCCGAGCTTCATGGACCAGACCCCGAACGGGACCTACCAACCAAATTTTATTAATTTTGGTTCGTGGTAACTAAGAAAAGGGCGAAGTACGCTGGACGGACAGAGTTTTTTTAATTCCATTTTTGGATTCCACGTACCATGAAACCATAAAATTTTGAGGGTGGGCTAACTTTTTTTTTTCATGCTCGATTCCAAAGGTACATTATTGAAAATAATAAACCAACATATTTCTGGCCGTACGCTGTACTTCGCACTTCCCTTAGTAGAGAACCTCGTCTGCTTCACTTCAATCAAATTGATGAAGTCCTACCGCGCCCATACAACCTGGATTTAGTGATCGCGTGTGAATTTGTGGAGCTCCATGACGCTCTAGTGAAGTTTATACTAGACAATAATATAACAATATAACTGCATAAGTTCCTCTTATCATTTTTAAGACATTTTGTTATTTTATACAAGTATTCTTTTTTCCTTTTTTTGCTTTTTATACATTTTACAATTTGAATGTTCATTTATTTTACTTTGTCGATAAAAGAGGCGGCTGTATAGGTGTTTCCTGAAGCAAAAAAAAAAAAAAAAAACAGTCCTATTTAAACGGGGTACTAGAGGGGTACTAGAGATGGTCAACATCGAGAGGAATAAAGATCGCACCTTACAGATGTCCCGAACCTAAGAAAATATGCTTTCCGGGTTTAATCCACAAAGAGACTCAAAATGTAGGGATTTTCAACCCTTCCCACACTCAGCATAGGTAGGTACTCCTATGTTTGTTTTTTCCTCCACTCTGCCTCGCCACCTGCACGGTTTCGGCCTATTCCTTTACTGATTGTCATCCCTCTTTTGCAGCACCATACCGCCTAGACTTCGCATTGTTCATTCCCATCCGTATCACCCCATAAACCTAGCGCGTTAGGGAATACACAAAAAAAGGAGGTAGTTACGTTTTCTCACGGTCATTGCACTATTGGCTTCGTTCAACAACCCCGTCCACCTCTTAAAATTACTTGGTAACCAGCTTGCTGTGATTGAGTTAGTTTGTGTTTGATGCCCAGACGTAAAAGCACGTACACTCGTACAGATCCTCCAGCGATCTTTGAATACTATACCTAATGCATGATAGCCTGTTCAGTAACCATACTGTGTCAGTTCTGTTTTACTTTATAGGCAATTTTTCATTTTTATTTCTACCTAAACGTTTAATCAATAGGTTCTCGTCAACGTTAGACAGAATCATTTCATGTCCCCTCCCCTTGCTCGTCTGTTAGAGTATGAACTCAATCATAGAATACCGTCGGTGTATTCTCAAAGAAATGGGCCCTTTTGTAAATTATTACCTATAATTGGTTTATTATTTTCAGTACCGAACCTTTGGAATCGTGCATGAAAAAAAAATTAATTTCAAGGTATGTAGAATCCGAAAATGGAATAAGAAAAATGTCCGTCTGTCCGCCGTACTCCATACTTTGCACTTTTCTCAGTTAATATGAACCAAAATTAATGAAATTTGGTTTGTAGGTCCTGTTTGGGGTCTAGTTGGTCCGCGAAACTCGGCGTTACTGGCAGTCATCTCTAAGGGGTGAAAAATAGGGGTTGACATTTTCAGAAAGCCGTAACTCGAAAACTTTCAATAGAAGGGTATGGTTTTTCTTTTAATGTTTTAAATATTGATCTTGAACTATAGAATTTTTTCAGACCGCCCGGAGCATTGTACGACCAGCTTTTCGTTTGCATCGAAAAACTTGGTCACCATGATCGTGAATGAAAGGGTGTGAATCCGGCCCAGATATCATTGCTAGGGATCACCTGATTATAATCACGAATGGCTGTATGAAATCGAGTTGGTTGTTCTGTGATATTATTTCATTTGAATTTGATGAATCTTTTGTTGATAGGTACTTTTGGAACTTGAACAAACGTTACGCTTCATGAATGACAACAAATAATATTAACGACTAAATTATTGAATCCAGCGCATTTTTATGAAATGTAATTCCCGGGCTGGCTCCAATACTCGATGTAGGGCTTTCCTGGGGTAGCACGAGGGTAGGTACTGACCACAGAAAACAGTGATATACGCAGATTTATATAGGGTAAATTATTACACAACGGTTTATTATTCACCTTAAGCTTCATGAATAACTACAAATAATTAATGATTGAATTACTGAATCCCGGGCATTCATGAAACTATAATTCCCCAGCCGGCTGCGCTACTCGAGTTAGGGCTTTCCTGGGGGAGCTCGAGGGTAGGAATCGACCACAGAAAACAATGATTTACGCACGAGGGGCAGCTATACAGGTAAATTATTACACGTTTTCTTACATAAAGTTTAATTACACGACTTTTTATTGTTTTCCTTATGCTTCATGAACAACCACAATTAATTGATGATTGAATTATTAAATCCCGCCCATTTTTGTGAAACTTTAATTCCCGGGCCGGCTCCAGTACTCGATTTAGGGATTTCCTGGGGAGAGCTTGACGGTAGGTATTGACTACAGAAAACAGTGATCTACGCAGAAGGGGTATCTATACAGGTAAATAATACACCGTTGTGAAATAATTTGCAGAGGTTTTTTGTTTATAGAATACACTGATGATGGGATAAATATAAATCCGGAAACGTCGGCAAAAAATTATTTCTTGTTCACTGTACATGCTGAGGTTGTAGACTGAACCTCTGTGCAAAACTATAGATATTTGCGTTTAATAACAAGCTATTCATAAAGCTTTATCTTTCTATCTACAAATTATCATTCTTCTCTCTTTTATATTCTCTTCTTCTATCTTTTACATTCTCTTTATTATCTTTCTTCTATTCTTCTTCTCCTTCTATCTGTGAATGGTCACAACCTATTATCTATTATTTGCAATGTTGTTAGGGTCCGTTATATTCATAGTTCCGTCTCGTTGCTGTTATAGTCTATATGAATGTTCGCAACATTATCAGCAACCGTTTGACGTAGTCACCCAAACTAAACATATCGGCAACGTGGTTAGTCGTATAGGTACCTGTATCGGCATTTACTCGTATGAGCCGTTGGCGATCCATAACCGTATCGAGTAACCAGATCGAGCCTCTCGTACCGGCACGAATAACTGCAACTAACCACATCATTCAAATGAGTCCGTCCTATCCAAGTTGGAATGATAATAAAATCTGATTTCACTGAGATTAACATGAAGGTTGTTTAGATAGCGCTGGCAGTGAGTGGATGTTGGATCTCTTAGTCCAGATAACCGCTTTATGAATGGTGGAGTGGATCAACTTCTCGAGTGCACTCAGCATTCAGTGGTTTCTACAGACGGAGCTCAGGCGATGACCCTTCTGCAGCCAGAGCGCTCGGATCGTTGATTGAACGTTTCTCAAAGCTCGCGTAGTGAAGAAGTCAATTAACAGATTCAAAATGTTCTTTTTTATAAGCCAGTTTAAAATTGTATTTTAAACAACCAACATGGGCCAGTTGGGGCCATACGCTCCCCCAGGGTAAAAGGAATTGAGTGAGTGAACATTGGCCAATCCATGTTCAGAGCTTAGCAGGAGTCTAAATTGATCAGGTCATCAGAGAGCAGAATAAAAATCATGCAATTAACAATTATTTCAAAAGAAGGCAATTTATCCACAACAGGATTTTATAAGATTCTGTGCTATTTCTACGTTATTTCTAGAGTTGAAAAAAAAAAAATTATTCCATGATATACTCATGTGCGTAAGAAACCGTAAGTACGAAGTAGGTAATTGTAGAGTTAATTTGGTGGATTAGGCGACACAAAGAGGAAACATTAGTTATTTTTACCTCAATTTAGTATTGCCTACTGTTTTTGTTCAATACTTCAGACTGGATAATGAGCTGGTCTCCATTGATCTTTGGCTAAAACTACACATTTATAATATACCATCAGATCAGTTCTCAAACTGAAAGGAATTTTACAAAGACACCGCGTTAGAATCCATCAGTTTTGTTATTTAGAAATAGGTATCTACTAAACTTACACTCACGATATACTATTCAAGTAAGTGTATGTAGCAGTTATGTTTTATAATAAATTCAGTCATCGAACAATGTTTTATAATTCAGTCCATTTTTCAAACAATAAATCTACCTGTTTATTATTAACACCATGTCTTCATCAATCTCTTTGATGGGGACTTGGTTTAATAATAAACATGTAGAACTCTTGACAAATAGTTACAAACAATAGTTACAACAAATAGTTACAAGTAACTATCAAAATAACCAGCAAAAATTGAATGGTTATTTTTGGTTACCCACTCTTTTCTTCAATAGTTGGTTAAATAGTTGATTTCCCTGACTAAAAATAAAGTTAGCTACCAGTTATGCTGGAAGTGATTTACGAGTGAACATTTTAGCTAGGGGATAACTCCTTTCTTCCTTCTGCTGTCTTGGGTGAATCGCGAACGATCATTAGCTGAGGAAGTGCAGAATTTACCAATTTGAAAAACCTAGCTAAAAGTAACTGATTTATCTGTATAATAAAAGTACCAAAGTACCTGATACTTGAAGGAAGTGTGCATGTGGCTTCCTACCTTGACATCGAGAAATCTTCTCGTAGTCAGTACGCAGGATATAAATTTGGCATTAGCTTGCTATTGTTCTGAATACTAAATTTTACTCGCCGAGTGATGGATGAATCAAGCTCTGGGGATTCCCATCAAGATGCGCACTCATTTAATCAACCCGATGGAGCCTTTTATGAATTTAGGCGCAGGATATGAGCGCTGAGCGCAGCAACGAATATCAGATAAACAGCCTCGTATCATATTTAACTCGTAGGCTGCTTTAATTCTTGGGGTTTTTTATGGCGATTTTTAAAAACTTTTCGTTTCGTTCTAAATTGGGGTCTTTAATTTCCCTTTGTCTAAAACATGCTCGCTTGGTGAGGTTAAAGGCAAAAGTCCAACAGTTTCTCCAACTTGATTGTGAAAATCAAATCTGACTATTTTTCAACTACCAGTATGAGTCAAAAATTAGTCTGACTACCCAAAACATATGGAACTAAGCCAACAACATATAGGTAATTATAATTACCCATGTTTTTCAAAGTTGGTGCTGGAGATGTTTTCAGTCCTCGATGAATGTTGTTGAAGGGGATATCACAGCGGAGATGACCTAGCATTGGGGAATTGATGGCATTCGACAGTCCGTCGCTGATGGCCACAATGAAAGAATGTGAATTGCGACAGAATGTGAGAAAGGACGCTCCACACGGTGAGAAGTCTGAAAGAGATTTTTTAAGGGGTGTGTAGTTAGGAACACCCTGCAGAATCTCGTGACCGCGGATTTCACACGCCTCTCTCCTAAAAGTTTTTCGTCCTCCTCGAGTTCTTGCGTAACATGGAAAATGATTAAACGGGCGAGGGTCGTTTTTATCGTCGGCGGAGCTCCCACGACGGATTTAGTTGATCCAGAGGTCGGCAAACTCGCGGGAGAATAAGTGAAACTATTATTTACGCCCCATTTCTGTTGTCGCACTGCTTATTTGAATGCTAGGTAAACCTGGGGGGAGTGAAGAAACTAGGGGCGAGCACAGCGGAAAGACGTACTTCCCACTATTCAACCTTTTTGTCAGGGTCGAATGACACATGAAGTATTACAGGTGAAAAATACCGGAAAAAGCTTTCATCCCATGCTAAAATTATAAATAAACGGGGATAATGAGGTTTTACCTACTCTTTCCGTGATCAGTCGCAAATGTTTCGGAGAAAACCCATGAAGAGCCTGTATTTCGCCGATGAATGCTGTTTGAACCACGATTTCACACACATTTTACAATTGTATCACCAAAATACCGCTGTATGGCGATTGACAGCATTTCTCTCGCACAAAAAATAGCTTTCTTTGGAAGATCCCATGGCCGACAATGTTTATATACTTATTCTTGTGGCTCGAAACTCCTATCCAAAGTTAATGGGAAGGACGTCTTCCCGCTGTGGTACACGAAAGGGTTGAAAGAACCAGTTTCTTTGATGTCAGTGGGTGCCTACTTTATGCCTGAAGGCATGGTTTTGAGAGGATTCTGTTGAATTTATTTGAACGGGGAAATAATATTCGAAGCAGTATTGTAGTTGTAGCTACGCTGAAAATGCTGAAGATCTCGAAGTCTGGCGTTCAGCGATAGTGACCTCTCCCTTTGACTGGACGGCTGCAGAAATAATTTCAAGGAAAGCCTCCAAGTATCTCAGTAGTTCGATATTGGTGTAAAAGTTTGAAGAGATGCTAACCACGTAAATATGTAATAATAGAGTGTTTAGGGACATGAATCAAAGGGGAACACCTCATGGGTCGGAAGGTGGATGATTTTGTATTAGAATTCTATTATTTTGCGTTGATAATTGATTAGAAAAAATCGAATGAGTTCTCCGAAATAGCCATTATTTACCTTTTTACACGAAGCACCTAACTCAAACCTGTGATGTCAGACTACAGAAACTCAAGTAGAATTTCCATGGTGATGGAATTCCTGAAAGTGGGTAGCCTACCTAGGTACCTAGGTATTCACTGACGAATTTCCCAACTCACTCTGCCTTAGGGCTCTTGAGGTATTTTGCGTAACTAAGTTTTCAAACCGTTTTAAAACCCCCCTGCCAACCCCAATCCTCTGGTGACGTTTCATGACGAAGCTTAGTGTACGAACGTAGTATATAAGCAACTCAGGAACTTGAGCGATGGCAGCAGGGTGGGGGAACGCTTTGCCCGTGTAGTCTTTTTACCACATTGATCGCATAGCATACAGCTACAACTTGAGGTGACTCTGAAGAGTGTCCATCAAGTCTATCCGATTTTTTATGAATTTAACTACCCATGTCTGGCACAAAAGTCAAATAGGTACGATCTCGCTTCAATGTCTATACTTCCGAATAAACAACTTAAAAAAATACTGGGTATTCCACATTGTGGACCGATGCAGATACATCGCAGGATCCTCATGAGGAATCAGTTATAAAAGCAAATTTAGTGAGATTGGGGAAAATACCTCTAATTTAGTTTTTCCGAAACTGAGAAAACATATTGTCGTGAGTCCCTCCCGGGAACACTCCTATATTATTAAGTTCTCACCAACATTCAAACGCCAAACTAAAGCTCCGTAAATAAAGATATGAGTGGGGACAGGCGACAGAACCCAGGGTTACTCAACCTGGGGCCCCACTACCAGCTCCCTGCAAGGAGCTGGAGGGAGAGGCCCCCAAGTACTATAAAACCCCGGATCCTGGCGCTCAAGCTTCATTCGACACTTCCTCTAACCAGCTCTCTCTTCTCTCTCTTACCTTACCTCCCAGATGATCGGTTGACTACAGCCGCCTGGGAATTTCACCTCCTCTCCTCTTCCTCCTTGTCTAGATGATCGGTTGAATACAGCCGCCTAGACAAGGGACCTCTCCTTTCCTCTCCTTCACCTAGATGAACGGTTGACTACAGCCGCCTAGGTGAAATTCCCTCATCCACCTCTCTCTCCTCCTAAAGTCGTAGATGTTCGGTTGACTACAGCCGCCTGCGACTTTTCCTTCCTTACCTAAATTCACTCACTCACCTTATTTCCACACCGCCGTGATGAAAATTCTAAATTCATCACAGTGGTGAACCCGACGTTCACTCAACCTTCTTCCTTCCCACCTTCCCACCTCATGTGTCGCCCCAGTCAAATAGTTCGGTGTCCCAAATTTTAAATTCATATTTCAACCAGTCAGTGTAAATTCGCAATTCTTGGCCCAAACCTCACCGCTCAACTCTCAACTCAACGCACCACCGCTCCCGCCGATTGCGAATTTCAAAATTCAAAACCACGTCAAATTTTTGAATTTTAGTTACAGAAATGGACCCGAACTCACCGACGCCGCCGCTCCTGCGACCAGCCACACTGCAGCCGCCCGCCGCTGCGACATCCGACGCGTTGGCCGACAACCCTTTCTCCACGCTCTCCCCGCCGACCTCTGCAACATCAGCCGCCTCCGCCGCCCACGCCGCCGCCGCGGCCGCAGCCGCCGCCGACGTCATGACGGCATCCGCGGCGTTCCCTTTGTCGCTGCCCCCCTTCTACACGCACGACCCGGCGCTCTGGTTTTTCCAGGTGGACGCAGCGTTTTCGGCCGCCAACATCCGCAGCCAGAAAACTCGATATTCCCGAATCATCTCGTTGCTACCCTACGAGATCCTGCTGCAGACTTCCGATATCTCCCCCGACGCCGCCACTGCGTATGACGACCTCCGCAGCCGCCTCATCAACACCTACCAGCCGTCAAAGCTCGCCCGAGTCGCCGCCCTCTCCCAACCTCAACACCTCGGCGACCAGAAGCCATCCCACCTCTACCGACGGCTGCGGCACCAGCTGCACGACATTATGACGGCCGACATCGCACGTACTTTCTGGTTGCGCGCCCTTCCCCACCCCATACAGATGGCCCTCGCCAGCCACCTAGACGGTCCCGATGAGCCCCTTCTCCGACTCGCGGACACCGTCCACGACTTAGCCGCAGCCGCCAGCGTCGGCGAAGTACATGCACCCCGTCATCCCCCACCTCTGCGTGACCGCACCGCCTCCCGGGGTCGCAGCCGGACCCCCTCCCTCGACAGACGCAGGCCCACTTCCACTGATCGCCGGCGCTACCCCTCCGCCGACCGCCGACGCCAGCGCTCGCCGGAGCGACGCACCTCCCCTCCCCATGAGCTACGTAGGGGTAAATCCCCAACGACCGCACCCCCCTCCACTACGAGACGCCCCACTAAGACCGACTACCTCCCTGCGGACCCCCCCCACCGTTGTTTCTATCATGTAAACTTCGGTGGGGAGGCCCGCAAGTGCCAACCCCCCTGCTCCTTCGCCCCTAAGCAGGGAAACGCAGACGCCCGCCGGTAAATCCGGCGGGCCCCCCTCCTCGCCGACACGGGGGGGACCATGGACAAACCCCCCCCGCCCGCATTCACACAGCCACCACCGCCAAGCCACGCTACCCCTCCTACGCCGCCGCCACGGCTGCCAACCTCCCGGCCGCGCCTGCAGCGCCGCCGAAACCCTCACCCCACCACCACCGAAACGGAACCTCCCCGCCCGCCACCAGGGCAACCAACCTTCCGGCCGCCACTCACGCCGCCGCTACCGTTCCCCCACCTCGGAACGGCCCCTCCACGCCCGCCACCAGGGCAACCAACCTGCCGGCCGCACCTCACGGTGCCGCCAAAACCCTCTCCCCGCCAACTACCGTTCCCCCACCCCGGAACGGAACCTCCCCGCCCGCCTCCAGGGCGCAACCCCCTCCACCCACCACTCAACCGGCCACTACCGTTCCCCCTCCCCGGAACGAAGCGAAGCCACCTCCTACCAAACTGGCCAAACCCACTGCAGACCCCACAGTTCCCCCCCTCCGGAACGTCAAGAAACCGCCCCGCGTCTCCTTCGCGGCGGACCAGCCAACGCCGACACACGTCCCTACCTCCGCAATCAAACCCAACGCCCTCCCGACCCACCAACGACTTTTCCTGCGCTGCAGGAAAACTAATGTTCCTTTCCTGGTAGACACGGGGGCGGCGCTGTCAATATTTCCCAACAACATCCTCCGTCGTCAGGCGCGCTGCTACCGGCAGCTTCTCTACGCCGCCAACGGTACCACCATCCCCTCGTACGGGACGTACCGCTCCTCAGTTTATATGAGCGGGCTCGCGTACGAGTGGGAATTTACCGTGGCGGACGTGGAGAAGGCGATCCTGGGGGCCGATTTTCTTGCATATTTCGGTCTCCAGGTCGACGTCCGGAACGCGCGCCTGATTGACCCCGCCACCAAAACACCCATACCCGGATTCATACACGCCATCAACCACCCCCCCACACCGTTTGAACGCCTCCTCCTCAATTACCGTCCCCAGCGCCGCCCCTCTGCACACATCTCCACTGTCCAGCACCACATAGAGACCACAGGACCACCCATCACCGCAAAAGCCCGCCGCCTACACCCCCTTCAGTTGTCAAAAACCCGCCAACACTTCGACAAACTCATTGCCGACGGTATCGTCCGCCCCTCAAAATCCCCTTGGGCTTCTCCGCTCCACATCGTGCAGAAGCCCAATGGGGATATCCGCCCCTGCGGGGACTACCGGCGGCTTAACTCGAAAACCACACCGGACCTCTATAATGTCCCCCACCTGCGAGACTTTTCGTCACATCTCCATGGCGCCACTATCTTTTCCACCCTTGATATTTCACGAGCGTTCCATCACATCAACATCCACCCCCCCGACGTCCCGAAAACCGCTATAATTACCCCGTTCGGTTTATTTGAGTATGTGAAGATGGGCTTCGGGTTAAGGAACGCGGCGCAAACTTGGCAGCGGTATATGGACAGTATCTTGCGAGGCCTACCGTTCGTATTTTGCTTCCTCGACGATATCCTGATCGCCTCCAAGACACAGGAAGAACACCTCGCCCACCTACAGCAAGTCCTAGACATCTTTTCCACCGAAGGCCTCCTCGTCAACACAGACAAATGTGTCCTCGGCCAACCCTCCGTCCGCTGCCTCGGCCACCAAGTATCCTCGGACGGCATCACACCCCTCCCGGACAAGGTCCACGCAATTATTGACTTCCCGCAACCCCGCACGGTCACCGAGCTCCGCCGCTTCCTGGGTATGCTCAATTTTTACCGTAGACACATAAAACACGCCGCTCAACATCAACAACCACTCATACACGCCATTCCCCAACCCTCCAAAAAAAATGATAACCGCCCCATCACCTGGACCCCCCAACTTTCCGCCTCCTTCAAAATTTGCAAACAGGACCTAGTAGACGCCGCTCTATTAGCCCACCCCGACCCTCACGCTCCCCTTTCCATCACTACCGATGCGTCCGATTGGGCCATCGGGGCAGTACTCCAACAGCACACCGGCGCCACCCCCCAACCCATTGGCTTCTTTTCGAAAACTTTATCCCCCACCCAAAAAAATTACTCTACCTTCGACAGAGAACTCCTCGCCATCCACGAAGCCATCAAGCACTTTCGTGACTTCGTGGAGGGCAGGCAGTTCTCTGTCATTACAGATCACAAGCCCCTGACCCACGCCCTCCTTCAAAATCGCAAGTCCGCCTCCCCGCGTCGCCTCCGGCAGCTCGAGTTTATCGGACAATTCACGTCCGATATCCGCTATTTGCCGGGGGCCGACAACTGCGTGGCGGACGCGCTCTCCCGACCCACCCCTACCCCCGCGCCGGTGGCGGAGCTGCTGCCGTTCCCTTCCCCTCAATCCATCAAGTCACAACAAGATCCAACCTCTGACCCCGCCCTCTCCAACCTTATTTCCGCATCCAAGTTGGAACAGCTGCCCCCCCTCGACCTCTGGTGCGACGTAACGGCCGATTCACCGCGCCCTTACGTCCCGCCGGGGTTGAGGAGGCAGTTGTTCCTCCACTACCATTCCCTTCACCATCCTGGCATTCGGGCGAGCCGGGACCTCATCAAGACGCGGTACTTCTGGCCCCATATGAATACAGATATTCGTAACTGGGTTCTGGGGTGCCAGAAGTGCCAGCGTTTCAAAGTCTCGGCCCACCCGCATGTCCCTCCCCAACCAATCCCCGACTCCCTCCCGTGGGAGCACGTACATTTGGATTTAGTGGGCCCCCTTCCCCCGTCCGAGGGGAAGAAATACTGCCTCACGATGATCGATCGTGCCACCAACTGGGTGGAGTGCATCCCCCTCTCCACCATCACCGCGGACGCCGTCGCAACGGCTTTCCTCTCTCAATGGGTTAGCCGTTACGGTTGTCCGCGGACAGTCACGGTCGATCAAGGGAGGCAGTTTGAATCGGCCCACTTCTCCGAATTGTTACGCTCCCTCGGGATCCAAAAAATCCACACAACCCCTTACCATCCCCAATCCAACGGGAAAATAGAGCGGTGGCACTCGGTCCTGAAGCAAGCCATTTCTACATCAGCAAATTCCCCTTCCTGGACAAAATCTCTCCCCTACATTTTACTCAGCCTTCGAACATCCGCCCGTCCTTCAGACCAAACTAGCCCCGCGCAAAACGCCTTTAAAGACCCACTACGTTTACCGGCCGACATTTTCACTCCACACCACACACCGTCAATTAACAGGGAACCGCTACACTCAACGACACCGACAAACGACACCACTTATCCCAAACGATTTTTCACCACCACACACATGTACCTGAAAGAGCCCGGCATCCATAAAACTTTCCAACCACTTTACGCCGGGCCCTTTCAAGTCATCCGCACAACACATACCACCGCAACCCTGTTAATTGACGGCAAACCACATACAGTCCCGTTAGCCAGGTGCAAACCCGCACCTGTGCTAACCCCAACCCCTAACAGTATCAGTCTCCCACCGTCCGTTCACGATGCACCATCACCTCTTCCCGCAACACCCGTCACCTCCGTCGTTTCCGGATTTCGACTCGGATCCGGAAATGGCGGCGATTCTCCGGGACGTTTTTGTCCCGGACCCACTTTCCCCCCTACCCCCTTCGCCCGGGCCTACCACACCGCTTTATTTTTCTCCGCCACGGATCTCCGGGTTACCTCCCCGGCCCCGACGATGGAAGTACCCCCAGTGGCGAATTCTACGCGAATTTCGCGTAGCACAAGCCACGGGGGTACACCCTCCCTACACCCCCACCGACCCCCTGATGGATTCCATCCTTCGCGAGTTCCGCCTTGCGGAACTCATGCCTCCCCCGCCCCCCGTTCAAATTTCAACCCCCCCCGTCAATTTCAACAAACCACCTCCCGTACCCGTTCAAATTCCAAACCCCCCCATACCATCCAAAAACCCAACAACCCCCGCTCAACCTACAATTTCAAAGCCCCCCGTTTTAATTCCCCCCCAATTCTCCATCTTCGACCCCCCTCCCTCCCCTCCATCGTCGGGGATATCCCCAATAGTTCCCGCCGGGACGAAACGGCCCGGGCGGCGGAACGGACGGAGGGAGCGTCCCCACACCCCCCTCGTCCCGGCGGCCAAATCCCCCGCCCCGCTATGAGCAATCACGGCGGGGCCTTGAGATTCCGGGACAGTGCTGGTGTCTCATCAACCCACTCGCACTGTACCGAAACTCGAGGCCCCCCCGTGGCCGCCTCACCACGTCAACCGCCGGCGACTGCCCCCAACACACTACACTCACACACACACACACACAACCACTCGCCACACACTGACCACACCCAGGAAACGGCGGATTCTCGCGGCAGCCTCCCACATGTTGACCAAATTTTTACACACACCTCAACTTTTGTAAATACCTCTGTACCTTCTGTAAATACTACTTCATCTTTTGTACATGCTCGCCCGTCATCTGTAAATACTCATCCATCAACTGTAAATACTCATTCATCCTCTGTACATACTCCATCCTCATCATTGTAAATACTAAAACACACATTGATCACATTTATAAATGCGAAATGTTTATATCTGTCGACTCATCATCACCCAATAGTTATGCCTTATGTACTTACTCTGTCTTATACTCTCCTTACCATGTCTTATACTCTACTTAATCTGCCTTATGTACGTACTCTATCTTATACTCTACTTACCATCTACTTACTCTATGTTTTCCTTCCCATGTACTTACCTTATATATGCTAACCTTCCCTTCTACTTACATACGCTTAAGCCTCCTAGCTTTTAAGACTGGCCTTCAGCCCAACCGCCTGTTTGCATCGGCCTTCAGCCCCTGTCACCTTGCGCCTTCAGCACCACCTTTGTTTGCCGTAGCCCTCAGCTCCTGTCACCTTGCGCCTTCAGCTCCACCTTTTGTTTGCCGTAGCCCTCAGCTCCTGTCACCTTGCGCCTTCAGCTCCACGAATCTTGGTTCAAACTGGGGGGACCTCTGTCGTGAGTCCCTCCCGGGAACACTCCTATATTATTAAGTTCTCACCAACATTCAAACGCCAAACTAAAGCTCCGTAAATAAAGATATGAGTGGGGACAGGCGACAGAACCCAGGGTTACTCAACCTGGGGCCCCACTACCAGCTCCCTGCAAGGAGCTGGAGGGAGAGGCCCCCAAGTACTATAAAACCCCGGATCCTGGCGCTCAAGCTTCATTCGACACTTCCTCTAACCAGCTCTCTCTTCTCTCTCTTACCTTACCTCCCAGATGATCGGTTGACTACAGCCGCCTGGGAATTTCACCTCCTCTCCTCTTCCTCCTTGTCTAGATGATCGGTTGAATACAGCCGCCTAGACAAGGGACCTCTCCTTTCCTCTCCTTCACCTAGATGAACGGTTGACTACAGCCGCCTAGGTGAAATTCCCTCATCCACCTCTCTCTCCTCCTAAAGTCGTAGATGTTCGGTTGACTACAGCCGCCTGCGACTTTTCCTTCCTTACCTAAATTCACTCACTCACCTTATTTCCACACCGCCGTGATGAAAATTCTAAATTCATCACACATATTATTATTGTCGGCAACGATGTGAATAATTGCGGAAGGAATGAATATTTGCAATATTTGTTTGGATTTCAAGGAGGCTAACCGCAAGAATGCTCTAATATGCTTACTAATGGATTGTCATGGATTTCACTCGAGCTTGTGACACGTCAGTCGCTATTTAACAGTGATCCTAAAAGTAGAAAATGGAGTCCTCGCGAAGCTGGCCAACCTTGTCTTGTTGAGTTTCTGTCAGTGTTGCGAGTTTCTTACTACCTACTCGAGTGTGGCGTGTCAGTCAGGTTTTAGATTTCACTGTGTTCATTGTGAGACCCGAATGAACCCCAATGATACCGGTTTGCAGTAGAAACTGACTGTGAAGGTTTTTCTGACTTGAGGATGCTGATGACAGACTGCATTGAGGCTCTTCCACCACATCATTTTGTTTGCGCTTTCGTACCCTTTGCTTATCCCGGCCAGTGTAGGAGCTGATGCATAGTTGCTGTGAGAGCGAATAGATGTACCTAGTTCAGATAGGATTGGGAAGGCAGACGAAGCGACATTTTTTGTGAGATGACATGTTTCGGAAGTGTAACCCCCCCATGACGTGGAAATATTTACTATAAATTATTGATAATATCTGGCGAAATTCAGTTTTTTTTAAACCAACAATGAATTTCTTATCATAACAATCTTCGAACTCGACAGGTTAAGCTTCGGTTATACATTTTATACAATCTAATTTGTTGCTATGAATTTATTGTAGTAGTAGGTACAAAAAAACTGCAAAGGTTCCAGACACAACTAGGGCCCAAATGGAGCATGCGTGCGAAAGAACGAATTTTTTAGACCTAAAGTGATATTTTGGGTAAAAAACGCTTGCATACGAGTCTGCAACGCATTGGGACATTTTCATGTCTTTACCTATTGCTTTTGACATTATTAATATTAAGAGGTAGGTACCTAATTTCAATAAAATAGACGATTCCGGATTAATTATCTTCTACACTCACGATCATTAGTTTGTAAACAAAATATGAGAACAGTTATGCCCATAGCTCCGCTATTCGTATAGTCAATATGTTATGGAGAACATGAAAATGTTCGTTAAATCGAGAGCTTTCCAACGAGTGGTGAACGATTTTTGTGGGTTAAAAAGTGTAGAAAATGAACAAACCTAACAACGGGGTCGTTGTAAGCGGAAATCATTATAAAGGCACTGTAACACAATTTCGTTACGCAATTTCGTGACAGTTTTTTGTGCTATGTGCCAGGGCAAAGACATGAAAATGTCAATAATATATCATAGCAGTACGATTTTAAATACAAGGTGCAGGTGATCAAAACATGATATTATAATATTTATAACGAAAGCTTTGATGTGATCCGTCGGATGTCCAAAAGTAAAATATCTCTATATCATCCCGTTAATAGTGTCTTGCAGAACACATTAATCATCCAATTTCATTAGTCTTCTCAGTGCTAGTTGTGAAGCTGGCTTGGCTAATGATTGATGAGAGGCTCATGAAAGTAGGTGAAAGGTTTTCCGACAAAAGTAGGTGAAGCGTTGGAAGACCTTCTATTGTTCATAGCAGAATCCCACACGTCGATATATTCAGATGCAAAACCCTCGGCCGTGGAAATTCATACCTAACTGGGTTCGAGGACTTCAAGAACTCTTACCTAGCGTCTATCAACCATCTTTTTTCGGACCGATCCGAGAAGTAAACCAGATCGAGTCCCATGTTTGGGTCTAACTAGGGAGAGAGGCCCCAAGAACTTCAGTCAAACAGATCGTTGTTATTTGGGTCTCCATGAGAACTTTTTCATTAGCCATCGTACTACATCGAGGGCCCTGAATTCTATCAGTCGATAGTTGGTTCGTCCAAAGTGATGAGAAAATAATATTAAATACTTCAATTATCATAATATTATATTGATGTATAAGAGCATTTCTTCACCATTTTGGGTTCGTCCGGTTCTAATTGACCAGTTTAAACGAAATTTTCAGGAGCCGAATGGCTCAGATCGGATCTCAGTTTCCGTCCGCAGTGGTCGGAGAAAATAAGATCCGCGCGTGCACAAATATGAATTCCTTGTAACGTCCACATCCCCAGATTTGTAATATTGATTTTGATGACATTACAGCTGTCTACTATAGAACTATACCTCTATGCTTCCTATTGTTGAGATAGCTTCCTTTGTCTCTTCGATTAAAACAGCAATTATAGAGCTTCGCAAGCTCAGATTTGGAAACCCGAAAAATCTATCGTGGATATCTCATTCAAATCTTCCAAGTATACGATTTGAGGTGTGGTTTATTTATGTGTTGGTCATGTTGTAGCAAGTATTATAAATAAAGCAGCTACAGTCTTACAAATAAGTAATGTAAGAGCGTTCCAACTTGACCAACATTTTTTCCCAGCTCTGTGAACTGTGAAGAACGATAATCCCCACAGTAGCGTAGTCGAAACCAGTGAGTACTGCGGCAAATAGTAAGAAATGGAGTGGAGGTGTTATTGATTTCCATACTGTACCCTTAGGTACCTAATCTATACAGTTCGCAACAACTCTCATGAATTTGGTTTTGTACAAGCAAACATTTTTTGTACATTTCGAAGGTAAGAGATACTCTGGGGATCTGGATTTTGTTACAACGGTGTTGGGTATTCAGAATGGATTTCGATAACCCGTTTTCTCTTGTTTTTGGACAAGCCTGTCCGAGGAACACGCCGTTTTCAAGGTTCGGTTACCTCCGAATAATCGTATACAACAGGTCCCTGGCTTTTTCTGGAAGGCCTCTAATTCCCCACAGCCTCCTTGATCGTCCAATTTGGTTATATTACCAGCCATCTTCGGAAGGCGAAGAGTTCGGTTTGGTGACTACATACATTGCGCAGGCGCACTCCACGTGCTGGATAGCCTGTGATTACCCGGGGGCCTCCCTTCGTAATGGCGCGAGTTGGGGTTGACGTCACCCTGTAACCTGTCCTCTCAAGGATGATTAGGCCCGTAGATTAAAATTCTGAATGTTATGAATTCATTATAAATCATGAGTCGATGTAGGTGGAGTTCGTGCGGGTCTGTCTTGTTGAATACGAGTTAACTGCAGTTGTACGAGGAGGTAACACATTTACGCCGATTAAGTTTTTTTAAATTAGGGCTGATGCTGTACTCCTTGAAAAATTACACTGATTATTGTGCAGGAGTCACGTCAGGTAAACACTGAAATGATTTGAAAATGATTACCTAATTAATTACTTATTGATAATAATAAATTAATTATTCGAAAATGATATAGGTGCCTTTCAAGTTGCTTCACGAATATTTTGAAATTCCTACTGAATCTACAAAATCCGATCTCCTTTTTCTCACTACTTCGGCCTTCGCGATGCCACTGGTTTGGTAGGTCTAAATGGATCGGCACTACAACTCAATACAAGGACGAATTGTTTCAAAACAGAATGAATCACACTTGAAATCTAATCGCTTTCCTCAAGCAACTTTCTATTTGTATCCACTGTGGGACACGTTTCCTACTCTTCTGGTACTGTAAATATTTACGAATTATTGTGCGAATTCATCTCGCGTGAATCGGTATATCTGACAGGAAATTGTAGAACTTTTTTTGGTGCCCTTCTAACACTCTTCCTCCCCTGTTTGGTACGTAACGTCTTTAAATTAAATCGTGATACCAAATAAGTGGGCGGTGAAGGGTTGAGTTTCGTGGGTACTACTTTTCGTAGGAACTCCTCAGTTCATTTGCACAAACGCAAGGAAGTTGAGCTGGTATGCACGCCATCCGTAAGTGTGAACCCAAAATTTGATTATTTTCCCCCTTAAGAGCATTAAACATTATTTGGTAAATAACCCGTAAATAAATTTGTTTATTTTTTTAAATAGAATATTACTAACTACTACGTACCTACATACATGCTCTAGTAGGTACCTACTCATGTATTCTGAGGAATGCAATGCCGCTTCTTCTGTATTCACCTTATTGGGTGCTGAAGCTATCTCAGAAAAAAGAAGAAAAGATTTATGTGAACGTACCTACGAGATGAAGGGAACTGAATAAATCAGGTTTCAGAGTGGGAATGGAAATGTCAACCGACATGGGAGTGACTCTGACGTCACTGTTTGCATTGCATTCCTACGTTATAAACGTGCAGGGAACTTAGGTTTCTCTGATGTTTTCATTACGAGGCTGAAACTGGAAAACAACAGATATCCCGAATCGGTTTCTCACGATACCAAGGCGGGAGTTCCTATTGATGCCAAAAAGACTATTGTCTTCTCGTCGTTTTGTGTCTTTTCACACTTGGAAGCGAAAGAGAATGAGAGACGACAGAAAACCTCGGGGTGGAAGACGAAACAACGGGAGATAACAAAGACAGAGCACAAGGACATCCATCGGGAAGTGATGTCGCATACCTTCCACGTGGTACGTGATGGGAGACTTGCGCTGGATCTTTTGTAATCTGGCTGATAACGAATCCCGTCACCTTATTTTCTACTTAGAGTTGCGTACCAACTCATTTATAAGGAACTCGACTTACGATTAGTTATTGATATTGATTCTCTGCTGATAAGAGACAATAAGTTTTTTCAAGCGATACCCACTAATTATCAACTAATTAGTTACAACTACCAAAATATTGCGTTATTACGTGAATCAATCCATATTTGTTTGGTAAAAATCCACATTAATTTGATATTTATGTTTTTTTTACTATTTGTTTACCTTTTTGTATCTCTCTCGTTTACAAAATTAATCAGGTAGGTAGTAAAACGTGCCTAACAACTTGAGTTTGTTTGTAAGCAAGCACAAGGCAGGCACAAGGTTTGTTTTGGTTTGTTTGTATTAATAGTATTTAATTCAATGACATACATGGTGGTCCACATGTAATGGATCTTCTCTGGATTTTGATTAAATTCGGTGGGTAGTTTGGATGTACCTTCTAGATGCTTCCCTATGAACTTCAAAAGGTTCGGATCATTGGTATGGCCACTGCGCATTCGCGAACGCGAAATCTAAGGTACTCTATTTATCATGAACCTATGGCCCGATTTTGACGGCATTTTCAGGAACTTTTCTACAAACTACACGGAGGCATTTTCTTTCAACTTTTTGAAAAACTACACATTATGCTTCACGAATATCAACCAAAAAATTAATGACAGAATTCTCGTATCCACCGCATATTATTGTTCATGAAACTGTAACTCCCCGGCCGGCTCCATTGCTCGATTTAGGGCTTTCCTGCGGGAACATAGGTACTTATTATTGACCACAGAAAAAGTGACCTACGCAAAAGGGGGTATCTGTACAGGTAAATAGTAAACAGTTGTATGATAATTCGTAGAGTTTTGAATTTTCCAATTGTATTGCTGAGACGTCAGCGGTTGCCCCGTGACCTTTTCTTATTTTCTTTGTGGAAAGAAAACTTCATTGTTAAAATCGTTATGTTTTAGCTGGGATAACAGAAATATAGGTGTTCAAAAAAGCAACCCTGTGCTTTTACTTCAGGAAGCTGTTAGATGCAAGTCGATTTGGTGGAATATTGAAACAGCAACCCAGGAAAATTGTTTCGTATTACTTAATTAACTTTTCCATGCGCGTAGTCAAATTATGCATCTTGTTACGTTCTTACTTCGCTCGCTGAAAACACGAGTTGTATACCATACACTTAGATAATATAAATAGACTTGAGAACGTGGGGATTAAGTTGATCTCATTGCCATTGCGTATGACGTCTGTGGGTAATGCGGAAGAGTCAGAGATAAGTGACGGTTGATAATTTACGAAGTTTTTCGGCATGAATCATCTTCTATTTGTCGGTTCACTGTATTCCCGTATTTGAAGAACCCTCTCATTAATTTAACGTTTTGCACAGAATGTAATCTTCAACTAGATCATCGGTATTGAAGGTAATTCATTGACTTGACACCTCCCTACCTGTTGTATCAAATTTTACTGCACGAATTCACTTATTGTAAAATCCATCGTATAAAAATTCGTACTGCTGGAGATAAGTGATATGGAAATCTACCTATCTACAATAATGCCTGGGCCGTTTATGAGAATTTCTTCCGTAATGAGAATTTGAAAATTCTCGACCATTAACCTAAGTTTCAGGCATGTAAGGGCTTAGTATATTCGTTTGTCTGCATTTTTAGGAGTGATAGGCACAATAAGTCCAAAAAATTAATAATCAGGCTACCAACTTCCAGGAGCCTATAGCATTTGGAGAGCATCCTGAAAACAGAAATGTCTGGTATTTGAACGGTTCTTTTCATTTAAGACTGATAAACTGGTTTTAATTTTTTTCGATTTCATAGGCGTGAACGTCAAGCGCTTTTTATGAAATTGAGGTATGAGGACCAAAAATGGTCCCACTTGCATTTCATCACGTTGCTAGATTCTTCTTATGATGTCCTGTTCTACTGTATCTTCGTCCGGGTCTATTCAACTGTTTTTTCATGAAGTTTCTAGAGGTAATTGGGCGCTAGGTGCTCCAATTTGAATAATTATAATATATTATATTTATATGCACGCGCCATAGCCACCTTTTTTGTTCACTCTCCTTTAGTTTCTGCACTTTCAGACGAGCGCTGATGGCGCTTGTTCCGAAGTACCGCTTGTTGCTAATTAGTAAAATTACGTTTGTATTTGCGTAACCCCAACAGACTATACCTACCCTTGGCTGACGTATTTTTATTTAAAGTTGCATTAAACTGTCTTTCGATTATCTTGATCCTGTTTGATGATACTCGTAATCATATGACTCCTTTTCCATTAATTTCTGTTCCTTTATGAACTGCTTGAAGAACTACCAGCTAGGCATTTTACGTTTCTAAACGTCCCAGTTATTGACTGAGAGCGGCGATGCGATCTGAGTGCCGACTAAATCAAGATGGGTTGGTGGGACAGCACGGTCTTGGGAGGGCCCGCGAAGAAAGAGAGAAATCCGACGAGAGGTCGACGCCGGAGAATACGGAATGAGGCGTTGGCCTTGTACCAAGGCAAAGAGAGCAGCGGGGAAACCCCGCAGCCATCGGGTTTGGATGTGACAACTTCGAGGTTTTAGCTGAGGTGACTGTTTGCCGAACGAGGCCTCGCCAAGTGTTCTGGCATTGGCTCTCTACCATTTGGGACGTACAGCTCATTTTCATGTCCACGAACAGCAAGAAGCTGCGGCCGGGTTGGTTTGCCAACTTGTCTTTTATTGACAAAACCTACTGTTTTCACCCCAAAACTATCGTTTTACTTATTCCTGGAGCACCCTCAACAATGATCCGCCAGTAGTGAATAGTTGGACCTGTATGTTTATATTATTTGAAACGTCCATATTATCTTGTTATTGATATCCAATACTACTCCGGTTGATTTGAGCCAGTCAGCTATTATATTTTCTGATGAAACCTCAATATTGGCCGTCGGTGAAGCCAATAAATAATTCTAAACCCCTACTTTATCCTCAAAGTACTTGAATGGACAACGCAGTGGCTGTTCAGAATGAATGAGACAATCCTATCCGTCATTGGAGCTAAGTATTTTGGAAGAAGTTTGATGTTAGATGTTTTTCTGCACTGTGTCCAGAAAAAGAGCAAGAGTGATATGATAATATATATATATTATGATTCGTAAAATTATCTTTGTACTCGAATACAGCCAATTGGATCATGGGGCGACCATCAGCCCAGTAGAAAGTAAATTTATGCTTCACATCCAGTATCACTTGGCCGCAGCTCTATGGATGCCAGATCGTCAGCTTTTGAGGCTCTGTCTGCACTTCTGCAGCCAAAATTAACTTAGGAATCTTACAAATTCCAGAACCAACTATTGCAATCCCCATCCGTGGTTACCATGGCGTAGCCTAATTACCAGGGTAAGACGTGGTGGACAGTTTGGAGTTAGCCTCAACATGAATTTTGTTATACCTGGTATAAGTAGAATAGTTAGGGGGAGGTAGGTCAGCACTCTTTTACTATGATTGCTAAAATACTCATAAATGTCTTATAACACTGGTATACGTAATTAACACACTGGTGTAGGTAACCCTCGACTATGCCATCCATTTTTCGAAAATATTTTTTTTAGAGTATACTTACTGCCTACTATTTAGGGTACAGCCTACATATCTGCGGTTGAAGAATTCTTGTGAATCTTGTAGAGTTGAAGAGGACTCCCGGACAACTTGTACTGTTCCTCTGTTCCTCCTAGTCACTGTTATTTTGTCACAACTCGCGGCTCTGGACGTTGGAAATATCCGGACAACTTGTACTGTTCCCATCACAGCTACTCTTAAGACTTTGAAATTTCTGCAATGAAAGCAGTTCAGGAGACATTCAAGGAAACAAAAGTTCAAGGGTGCTTTTTTCATCTATGTAAGTCAACTTGGAGAAAAATTCAAGATTTGGGGCTAGGTATCCGAATCTTAAAAAAGTTGCCCGCTAATTGCTGAAAAGTGCAGGATGATTAATGCCTTGGCTTTCGTGAAAAATGATGAAGTGAGAAATATGATGGCTCATTTTTATATCACATATCCTCCTGAACTGCTTCCATTGTTGATTTACTTTGATAGGACCTACGTTAGTGGTGAAAGTGGTGAACCCTCGTTTCCTCATTCATGTTGGGGAGTTCTCAAGAGTAGCCACCGAACTAACAATTTTTGCGAGGGGTGGAACAATTCATTCAATCGATTGGTCGGAGTATATAACCCAGGATTTTGGGCTGTCCTTCGATCAATCCAGTTGGACCAGTGCAATCTTGATCTAGACAATTGTGTTATAACGAAGAAGAAAACCCTCAAACTTAATGAAATTTATAATACAATTGCCACCAAGTACTTGAATAGCCAAATGAATTCCCACGAACTAGTCACCGAAATAGCAAAGATTATTTCTTATTAAAAACCGAGTCCTTTCGCAACCTTCATTTTCTGTTTTATTTTATTTTATTTTTTTTTTAAATTTATTTATCAGTTAGGATCTTTTTTTATATTTAGACATGTAAGGTTGACGGCCAGCCACTTATGTGGCACGATATCTACTTTTAGTTGACGATACTTACTTGTACAGTTGATTCTAGTCAATAAAGCATGTTAATTTGTAAAAAAGGCTCAGGTCCTTCTGGAAATCACCCTTCGTCCACTTCGCCTATGACGTCACCCTTTTCGCCCTTAAGGCCAATCTCATCATTCTTCCACTATCCTTGTGACGTCAAGACACGGTAACTGTTCGTTGACCTTCTCATCCGCGAACTGTTCCTTTTAACTGGGAGTTACCTGTTATAGTACAAGTTGTCCGGGAGTTCCATTTTCAACAATAGGCGGACCCTCGACCGTACAAGTTGTCCGGTTACCTCGAATCTTACGATGTGCGGAAAATAGGATGGCTTGGTTGTTTTAATGCCTGAACCCAACTGAACCTATAACTGTGAAATAAGCGGACCAGTCTTCTCAACTTAATTGTTAGAGACACTGGGAGTATCTTGAAAGTTCTTACGTATAACTACTGTTCTATAGTTCTTTCGTGAATTCGTGAGTAGGTACATTTATGTAAACTCCACAGTACTGAGGGGCGGTACTAAAAGATTGTCACTCCAAGAGAACTGGGCTACTATCCGAAACGGACGTCTATTTCGTGTACCACGTTCACTATGCTTTCTCAAATGATAGTAATCTGGTTAGTAGTTCTCGCTTTGTCTAGATATGGGGCGCGTTCTTTTATTGCTCTACTGGTGATATTATATGGTTCGTGCTTGAAACGGGAATCACGTAAATATTCCTCGTGTTGTGTTCGTATTTCTCGTCGCTAACCGGCCTGTTTTGAAAACCTCCATAATAATGCGTAACATTCACAAATAGCCGGCTGCCTCCCTCGTAACCTTTACAGGTGGAAGGACGGGCTTCCCTTCCTGTAGTCTGATATTTTACTTTCTCTGATTTTTTGTGCCCATCGACCTCTGCAGTGAAAGGGTCATCGGTGGTGGTCCCTTCCCGACCGTGGCCTTAGTTTAAAACACCGAGTTTGCGGGCTAGAACACTGGTCTCATGTTCTTCTAACCTGATCAGGATCTCTCAGTTTTACCTTGGGAATTTCAAGTACGAAAATCATGAGAAATTGCTAAAATGTGATTAGTTCAATGGTAGATAGTGTAAATGGTAGATATAGATTGGGTCATGCTTCACTACAGGAAAGTATTTATGTGGTAAGTAGGTACCTACCTTGAAACGTAAAAATTAAACCAACACATTCAGAGGGTAAATGATTTTGGACGATCCCAGTAATATATACGTAATTCATTATTGAAGGTAATTAATAATACCTGAATCAAAATGAGGTGAGTGCAGACAAGTTTAATTTATGAAGAAGGTTAAATATTAACGACATCTCTTTCGGGACAGTTTGATTTTTTATTCAAACAATTTGCCCACGCGATAGGAAAATGGAGGGAGAAACTTAAACTAGACGATGTAAATATAATTAATCCATCGTAGGTTGGAGAGGAGTTTCTACATAGTTTTAAAATTTCATTGATACTTTTATCGTACAGACTGGGTTTTAGGCTCGGTTTTCCACTTTCTTGAAAATTTTCATTATTATGAGAAGCAAAAAGCGGGTTTCCACATTTTCGACCATTTGACACTGCGCATACGCAAACGTCGAAAACGTAACTCGCAACCCAGTGGTCCAAATTGGCTCAAATTTTGATAGTAGTTCAGGGGTTGGGTCCTAATTGGTCTCTAGTGTTCCGTGCATTTAGATCATTGCTCAAACCTTGTTAATACGGGGAATGTCGCTTCTTAGTTTCCCGAATGGCCCGAATTGTTGAATGAAAAAATCCTCTCTTTCGAACTATCGTACAAAATACTACCTGTTATGAACATGGCCAACTAATTCAATCCATAGTACCAAGGCCGAGCCGTGTAATCCACGGATTACTCTAGAGTCTAGACCATATGTTAATGACTAATCGTGGCAATAAAACTTGTGCAGGTAACAATCTGGTGGTCCGTATAATAGTCCCGAATATTTCAAGCATTTCAAACATGTTAACATAGAGACAAATACCTCCAAAATTTAAGCTTCTCTAACTTTCGGCGATCTTACCAGTATCGTGTAGCCTCGTTTTCGTCATAACAGCCAAGAAGATCCTCCTGGTCTGATCTCTCCCATGAGAACCCGTGAGGGTACATCTACTTTTCGACTCATCGTCTCATCTTTTGTTGCATGTACTCCCGAAAAATTCCAACAGAATCCCATGCGCGGGATGCCATTTTTTCCTCCAGTACGTCAAAAATGTAATCGGACATTCATTGTGGCGTAACTGAAGTCCGGCAGTGGACTCGAGAAGCGGAAGCGATTTTCGACGCATTATCTAAGGCTAATTATCATAATAGTACGTACGTACATGAAATATTTTTGACTGATGGACACAGGGAATCAAAGTCTCTTTGCAGACCATAATATAATATCGAAATGATATAAATGAGGGTCTCGAGTTTGTCATTGAAATCTACGTAATTGTACCGATCCATTCTCAAAATTGAGGTCCCATACGTCGTTGCCCATATACATGGAATAGCACTGAGTAACAAGTTTCAGTCTAAATCCCACCCATGTTTTACAGGACTTCATGCAAGAGTGCCTTACAAGTTCTAGGTAGGTATTGCCACAAGCTATTCCAGTGAACTTATAATATAGTAATACAGTACTAATATAGTAATGATTACGAAGATCCCTTGGGTAGTTACATTTCGCAGTCCCAGTCTAAATGCAGTTCCTCTACTTTCAAGTGATTTCTTGGTTTACATACATTGAACTAGCATTTTATATCTTCACCCGGGCGATAGTATTCTTCAGTGTGTTTGGAGTACAACTGGCGTGGTATGCGTACTGAATTCACGTTACTCGGTCGAAAAAGGACGTTTCGGCGATTTTCTATGGCCTGTGTCCGTCTCAGGAACTCGCTGATCACGCGTAGACACCCCTCATTAAAATCGGTCAAGCGGTGTAGAAGTTTTTAGGTAACACAAGAAAACACCCGAGTTTTATAATATAAATATTTCGTGTTGGTAGGTTGTAATCAATCTGAAACATTGGACCATTCAATCGAATCTTCATTTTTGACGTCAAAAACATTCTTAGCGGAATATCAGTTGGTCGAACGAGCACGGCTGGTTTCGGAATTTTAAGGACCACAAACCATCCAATCCATATCCATCCAAACTATGCGGGATATTATTGGAGACATTTTATGGACACGTTGAATTTCTTTGTAAAAACTTCTAATTGATCTTCTTCATCTTGGCCACCTTATCGAAAGATCCGTTACGAATAGATATTGAAGATCTTCCTTCTCCACGGGCAGTGATTGATGCTGGAATCTTTAGATTACAAACGGAGGTTGGATATCCCAAGTCTACCGAGTTTTCCCTGTGTAGCACACGCCTACTCAACTTTCCGGGTAGGTAGTTTGTTCTGGGATTTTGACTGTGCCTCATCATTCACAGGCTAGCTGAGGACGTTTCAACCAGTAGCTCGACAGAGCTCAACGAGTTTTCTGTTTTCTTCACAATCCAAACGAGGCTACTAATTATGCCATGCGCCTAATTGAGAGAAACCCAAAGCTTCACTGACTCCTGATGATTCACCCAAAATAATCATGTCACGGCAACGGGGGTAATGTTCCGTTTACTAAATTTATTGATAAATAAATTAGCTTGTGATAAGACCTGACCACTTCTCGTGGCGACCTAGAGATTGAAAGCATTGCGGTTTGGTGGTCTAACGCGTCAGTTTTGTATTTTCACCTACGCCTCCATTCCGGCCATCGCCTCTAGTTTCAAGATTGAAATCACTGAGTCGATATAATAATTATATTGGTATCCAAGCATATAATGCATGATTATATTGTCATCATCAAGAATGGTTGATTAATAAATTCAATATTGCTCTTTTTAGATACATACATTAAAGTGAACAAAGAACGCAGGAAATTATATTTCTAACAACAGTTGTGAAGTTTCCAGCTTCTAGAACATAAAATGCGACGAATTCTTGAGAATAGACACATCCCTCTTGTTTGTAAGAAAATATATGTTCCGTACTATAATATTGTACCGACCCCTAGTACAAGCCTACATGAAGAAATGGTGTGTATATCATATTGCTATCAATCGATATTGCTTACAAATCGATAGGTGATGAAAAGCAGTAGTCTGTTAACTGAAACCAATACACCCCACTGGTCTTGAAATGGCATACGCATGCCTGTGTTGACTCTTATTTCCTAGTTTCAGGTAACAACCTAACGTGTTTCACCAGTTCCATGAATTACTAGTCTATATAGGTTGCCCATGGAACAATGACTTGTTTCAGGTATGGAAGGAGGAAGAAGAACGCTGCAAATCCCTGTACAACAGTTTATTATTTTGTACAGAACTCCCTTATATTACAGATCACAGCTCTCTGTATAGAACATACTTCTGTTACAGATCACAGCTGTCTTTATCGATAACCCTTCTGTATATATCACAACCCCTCCGTAGTTTAGTACTTATTCACCACTACAAATTAGTGTCCTGCATTGAGTTCAAGCAGCAGCTAAAATGGCAAAGATAAACACAAAAAATGTGGTCCTGAAGGAAAATTGTTGATATTAAGTGAAAAATATTTGGAACAGAAACCGGAATTCGAACCTCTCTGATATGAGGTGTAAGAGCCTGACGCCTAGTCCACTCCGCTACGACAGCCACCTGGCGAGAGGCAAGTCTGGATTGAGCCGCTTTCAACCCAGCTTCATGCTTGCATACACGCTGCTGTTTAGGACCAGTTTTATAGTAAATTTTATGGCGATGTCGCAGAATGCTCCAGATGGTCTCAAAATTCAGAAAAATCTAACTATTTAAAAATGCGAGAAAACCCCCACTTCAAAATAAAATTTTCCTAGAGAGGGATACTCTGGATATTTCAACCCCTATTTTTCACCCCTTAGGTTTGAATGACAGTAACGCCGAGCTTCGAATACCATCTCGGGACCCATATACCGAATTTCGTGAATTTTCGTTTATGGGAACTAAGGAAAAGGCTGCATACGGCGTACGGCAGACGGACGGAAATATTTTTATTCGATATTCGTATTCTACGTCCCTTGAAACGTAAACCATGAAATTTTGATGGAGAGGGGGGGGGGGGGGGTTGACAACTTTTTTTCCATGGTAGATTCCAAAGGTTTATTATTGAATATTATAGTAAACCAAAATACGAAAAACCACCTCCATCTCACCGAACGAGGCCGTACTGAATATTGCTGCAGTGAGCAGTCAATCCATTAAATAATGTTGGAAAGTAAAATCGTCCAGTTCCTTGCGTAAACGTCTCTCCTAACACGTTCCAAGATGATGGAGGTCGTGAACTACGAAAAAATCTCAAATTCCGTTGTCGAAACCCGAGAATGCTGATAATGTGTCTTCTTGTCGAACGAATAGACAGAGCATCGGTGAAAAAATAATACTTCTTATTCACTGTCATCAAGCTGTCCCCATTGACTAATGGCTGGCAGATAACGTTGACAAGTCGATAATGTCGATAGTGTTCTCTTGCTGATGGCTCCAAATGTGTGAGGAATCCTATTTTAATTGTAGCTGAAGTTCGTTTCTAAAATTTATACGTAGCGGTTGTTGGGAATCATTGTAATTGAGAGAAAACGTTGTTGCATCCGAAAAACTTGATAAATATTTTGTGTCTAAAAAGTGGAGTGTTTTGAATTACGGTTTCTGTAGGCACCTACTTACCTACTTGTTGAGAACATTGTCGTAATAATCCACTGATCCACGTAATAATCCACATTTCTCCAAAATCCAGCAAGCGCTATATCACCACAGCAAGTAAAAACGTCAAAAAACTCTGATATGTAACTGCAATTAGCTACCTGATATGCTTGCTTCCTATATCCGTTCTGTTCATTTGGATATAGATTAAATTAGGTAGATTATGGGTGGGTCCCATTTGAATATAATTAGATTAAGGATGTGACTCGAAGAAGTCTCTATGCGTTGGCCGTTGTGTCATTGACAATCGGACGAAATTTCTTTCGTCGTGTGGTTATTGTAATAAACACTCCGATGAGAACCTCGAACAGGTCAGAAAATTGGCGAGGGAGGAGGCCAGTCTGAATATCCCAGAAGAAGGGAGTTTAAAACCATAAGGCCCAAAAGCCCCCATTCCAGCAATGGGCTGGGTATGGGTACACCTGCACATTCCACTGAGAAAGTTCCAGTCATGCAGCATGGCTATAAGAGCGAATTTTCAAAGAGTTATTCTTACTATTGTGTATAAAGATGATATAGCGAGAAACTGGAGTTTAAATATGGAAAATGTGAAATAATATTATTTAAACGAAAAATATTAACAACTAGGAAACTTAGTTGTTGAGTTTGACTGAAATATTCTGGCTTTGTTGAGCTCGTTAACAGAAGTGTTTATTACAATATTATTATATAGCAACGTTTACTAATTTATTTGCATTTTGAGTTTGTGTGTCATTCTTCATAAAACTGAACAATATGAATCTCCTTAGATTATAATTCAGTAAACAGTAAGCTGCTGCACGAAATTAGCAGAACCCAGCGTAGTAGTTTATTGATGGCATGTCTGCCTTGAACAGTTTACCACTTCTCAAATGAACCGGTTAAAATTTACTACACCTTCTGGTCTATTGAGTGTGCACTATTTCAACGAGTAAGCTTTCTACTCCGATTCGCCCCCTCCACGTTGGCCCTCTGGCAGGGACACCCGTCATCCCTTCAGATCTTTCAGCTTTCCGGAAGAACCAAACTTCTGCATCCTAAGAAATGAATTCATTGGCAGGAATTTACATTCCAAACGCTCCCGAGCTCACCCCAACTACGAACTTCCAACTACTTTCCAATTTTCTCTACTCCAGTAGGATATGCCAAGTGTAGGGAAGGCGTAGAGTTCGAAAAAAGCTTTCTAATTCCCATCCAAACGACCCTTCGTTTTCATTATGGTCGGGGTGAAGGCAGCTCGTACTTTTAAGCGGTAGTGCCGACAAATCGCGCAAGGACCTTCGTCGAGTAGTTTATTTTATTCCTTGCGCAACCGATTCTGTGGATATCTCATAATTCCAGCGTCGTCACGCCTACCGATAATTTCACTCTCCGTTTCCCTAAAAATTTGCATTTCACTTCCCATACATTTCACTTTTCTATACTTAGGATGTTGTGGAAGTCTCAAATTAGTGTGATAAATATAATAGTCCACAGTATCCAAAGTTTAAATCTAACTAACATAACTGTCAGTTAGCTTATTGCAGTATAGCCAGGAAAATCGATTATTTAACTGAATGATAAGAAAAATGGTGATAGTCCATGTTCGGGTATGTGGATTATTATTATTATCAACAATGAATCTTTAGAATCGAGCATGAAAACAACATTAATTTGTATTCCCTCCTCAAATTTGATAGTTGCGTTTCAGAGTATCTATTCACTTAAAATTGATGGTGGTTTGGTTAATTTTAATATATTTTTAAGCTTTCTTACAAATCTCGTTGTACATTGTCTAGATGTACCTAAATGGGCTCCCCTTTTGGTCCAGTTTAGAAAAAACTAAAGTGAAAAAGACAAGAAGTGTTGCAACTACATTACAACAACGATATTAGCCATATTATTATCTCAACCTGACTACTTGTTGACAAATTGGCCTGGGCCCTGGACACGCTATGCGCCTTACACGCTACTTATACTCGTATAGTATAGTTATTAGCGAAGTTATATAAAAGTATGATGAATGTATGGCAGAACTCATATGGTAGACATCCTTTTCGTAACTCGTGCAAGTATTCATAGCAATCATAATTTTGACGTAGGTACCGGTCAAAACTATGTCGAAAAAGAATATCCTCCTTGCTTGGTGGATGAAGTCCCTGGTGCTTTATGTTCTCGTGCTACTCTGAATGCGGGACTCCTGGAGTGTTTTTTTAATGATCCTTTAAGGCTGCATTCCTGATGCTGGCATCCTGATGCCGTGAGTGGCGCAGAACACTCCATAATAGAACACACCACTTTGTACTCAGTGGTCAAAAGTGCTCGGAAAAAAAATGCAAAGGAAAAAAAGGTCATTGAAGGAAAGTCAAGGTAGGAAAAGAAGTCTTGGTAGAAAGAAAATTCAACGGAGAAAAAATCAAGATCAAGAATGTGGTTGATGAAAATGAAATCAATACCTAATCAGTTATTAATGATATTCACGAAAATGTTAATAGTTTTACCTTCGGTAGTGGGGAAGCAACATTAATTTAAAGCTGAGATACCTATTCTTGCCTCGTTAGGTGGATATTGCACCCAACACCACGGAGGAAGTAAGGTATTGTTTTCTGCCCATTCTGGAGATCGATGCACAGATTTTGGTTTATTATTCTGTGAATAATACACCTATGTATTCGCTCAGCAATAAATTTTTATAACCCCCCCCCTCATACTTTTTTCTTTTCCGTTTCAAGGTGCGTAGATTCCAAAAATGCAATGTCCGTCCGCCGTACGCCGTATCACGTGTACAGGCTTCATTTTCGGTCTAAAAAAGTCGTTCTTTCGCACACATGCTCCATTTGGGCCCTAGTTGTGTCCCGAAACTTTTCAGCCCGATCGGAATATATCCAGGGGAGTTATGAGTGAAAATGTGTATAAAAATAGGTACTTTTTGCGTTTTAGCAACATGTTAGTAACATGAGCTTTTGAGGTATCTTTTTCCATGTTTTTGAGGACGAGAAGACCGAATATGAAGTCGATTTTGACCAAAGATGCGGAAATTGAGGTTTTACCAAAGGTTCAGCTCCCAAAATTGGTTTTTTATGAGTCAAAAACCTGGAAAACTGTCTGAAATCACCATAAATGTGTACAATAACATTGGAAAAAGTGTAAATAGGTGAATCAAGACCATTAAATGCCACTACCAATGATCAAAGATGATCTTAAAAAAAAAAAAGCGTACCTATTTCATGTTTTGGGGGCCAAAATTGGTGGAAATCATCAGAAATAGCTATTTCAATCATTCCACATGAAAGAAACAATACATTTAACAGCCAACAAGAATCTCTAGAACTCCAATAGAATAATAAACCCATGTGACAAGGACTTTGCAGCGTTTTCAATCGCCGCTGCACGTCCACGCGTTTTTTTTCTAGTTTTTGGGGCTGTAGGATTGACACCCAATTCATGTTGCTGGAGAGTGGTAACCAAGATATCACCCGCCACACTGATGGGTGGCTGTGGCTTACCATATCCTTGGAACGCCTCTACACCGCCCGTTTTTGAATGCTTAATTTGCATTACTTTGCTACTTTGAATTTGTTTCCTTCGAATTTTTTTGCGAGATTCGTTTTGAAATCAGTGGTTATGCGGTGCCTCTCCATCGCGGTGACGTGTGATGGGTAGTGTCGCCACTGCAGCATTCGCCGAAGTTTCAACTCTTGTCGCAGTTTGTAGTTCTTGTGTCTCTGTAGTATTTTTCCATTTGCGCCAAATTTGCGCCATCTAATAACGAATTTAACTTGTTGCATAGGTGCCTACAACATCCGTGAACAGTAGGAGGAGGAGGTGGGCCCTGGAACACAATAGGTAATTAATTATCTTTAATCGTTTTCGGCCTCGAGCTCGCATATTAAATGGAAATGCACTGCCCTCGTCGGAAGGGGGATTGCATGTAATTACAGACTACCGCTCGTAAGTAAATACCTGTTTCTAATCCGCGTGTTGAGTCGCGGGTGGCTGAGGGGACTGAGGCGCTGGAACCGGTCTGCCTACCCTCGGATAGGTATATTAGTACTCGTGAGTATACGATTTCTTCATAACTTCTAAGCGTATGGAAGGTGAAGCCACCAAAAATTATAATATAGTACAACGTCATGAATATCAGAGAAACCATTGCACGAGAACTTCACGCGCCAAAACGAAAAAAAAAATGCGACTGCAGAATCAGTGAACTAGGCAGGATAATATATATCCACGTTCCTTCCTCTAATTGCATGTGAGAAAATCGTAATTTGCATCACCAATATAAGAGAGATATAATTATATTACACGTTTGACGTACCCAGTTTTAAAATTAATTGCATCCAGTACAACGTCTCGAAGATGTGATCCTATCCGATGAGGGGAGTGAGTGCATTTCCATTTTATAATAATTCTTATGCGCGCAAGTACATGCCTGAAGGTAGACAGGATGACTCTGGCGCTCTATTCCCGCAGCCATCGGACTGAAATGTCGGCAAAACAACTAACTGCATATGAGAAAATAATAATTTGCATCCGAGAGAGGTACATGTTTGACGTAGGTAACTCGAAGAATATTTTTGAACTAATTGGATGCAATACACTGTCTCAAAGATCTGATAGGTAGGTATCCCATCCCCATTTAATAATACTCGCTTTAAGTGAAGTTCGAGCCATTAGTCACTGCAGGCTCCGCGATTACTTTTAAAAAACACCTATCCGATGAGGTGCAGCAGTGCATTTCCATTTAATAATCGAATATGCAATTATTTCCGAGCTCAAGCCGACATGCAATCATTCTCACGCTGAGGCCGAAAACGATTAAAGATAATTAATTACCTATTGTGTTCCAGGGCCCACCTCCTCCTCCTACTGTGAACATACTTGGAATCTGTCATCCCAGCAGGAGGGTTGAACTTCCATTTCACTCAGTTGCATCTGTAGACTTATTTTATTTATACTACCAGCTGTACATTATATGATCGATTATAACTCACAGGACACATCCAGTTCTTTTTGCCAAGAGTTGTCGTGTTGGAGTATTATACATCGCGATTGGTAGTACGAGTCAAGTCGACGAGAAGGCGGACGTGTGCAATTCGAACGCCACAGACAACAAACGACCGCGAGCGAACGGCGTTTCAATTGTTACTAGGGGTTATTATTGTCGCGGGTGAATCAAACGACCAGTCTGGAATATATTATTAGCCGGCCCCATTGCACAGCCCATCTGATTCTATTATACTCGCGATGATGCTTGATAAAGTTGTAAAATGTCGTTACCACAATGCCAAAACCGCCTAAGTGCCATTTTGGCCAATTTCACCTAACTGCATTTTTAGAGTCACTCACTCATGTCAATAGTGAGAATACCCATTTCAAACAGCTTAGTTACAAAGTAACCCTATCTCCAGAAATGAACAATCCGACAATGCCAAAATCTACCCAAGTGACACAGAGTGGCAATTTATCTGTACTAATTTCGCCTATCTCCAGAAATGGATAGTCTGACCATACCAAAATCGCTTAAGTGCCTCGAGAGGAAACCTTCCTTCCGTAGTCAGCAGATTGATGTCCTTGAAACTATTTCAGTGGTGCCCATAAATATTTTAGTGTTAACGAAAACAAAAGCAGATAGAAATAACGTTCGTTGTTGAAAAGAACTTGAGCACGAAATTGCGATTTAATTCTAAGTGCACAAAGCCAAAATCGCATATGTACCCTACCCACTCCCCTATTGGTTCGAAATGGCTTTTTGATAGTGGAGTGTTACGAGTGACAAACAATATCATAATAAGGAGTACCCGTGACTTCTGCTTATATTAATTTCCCGTTTACAAATGAAAGTAGATTTCATTCTAAGCATTTTGAGACCAACCGCACTCTCCCAAGACGAGCAGTTATTTTTCGATGAGCTTCCAAAGGTTTCGGCAACGATCGACGTCAGTGAACCCCTCCCTCCCGGACGGGGCCCCCTTGACCAGTGGGACGTCACTCGTTGCCGAAACATTGAAAGCTCATAGAAAAACTCCGCAAATTATTACGCAACGGTCCATTATTTACCTGTATAGATGCCCTTCCTGCATAGTTCACTGTTTTCTGTGGTCAGTATCTCGTGCTGCCCCTAGGAACACCAACTCGACTTCATACAGCCATCGGTGATTATAGTCAGATGTTCCCTAGCAGTGATAATTATCTGGGCCGGATTTTTACAGTTTCATTCACGGTCATGTTGACGAAGCTTTTCGGTGCAAACGAACGGCTGGTCGTACAATGATCCGGGTGGTCTCAAAAAATTCTCTAGTTTCCCCCTTTAGTCCCCCCCCCCCCCCCCCAAGTAATAAAAATTGTCTAACAGGTGTAATTATGAAAACATATAAGGCCTTGGACACTGCTGAGGGACCGCTGGTGTCATGATGGTTTATATAATTAATCGGCAAGGAATGCGTTATTAGATACTAATCAAGGGTGTTGGTACAAATATTTTACGAGTGGTTCTTACTAATCTGAAGGACATGTGCACTTTCAACCCAGACTTTCATCTTCGATATCCCAAAGTAATATTGCCGGCTGCGGTGCACAACACATAAATTCGTGACTTTCTCGATGTTCACCCGTAACCTTACGCTTATTATGGAGTCTCGCCGAAACCGAATGCTACCGAAACCTTTTACATATTCTTACGCAACATTCGGCTATATTGGACACAGTAGGATCGTCGCGAGACAAACCAGTTCTTTCGCGGAAAACAGCACTTCTTCATTGCCACGAGGAGGCGAAAGTACGTTCCGGTTCGTTCTGTAGTGATGGTTTACGAGTTGGGGCTTGGACATAATTCGTACCTATTTAGCTTTGCTTTTTCGTATAGCTTCAACAATAATGTTCAGTTTTTCCGAAGGGAACTGAAGAACTACCTCTCTCAGAAAGTATATCCTGTGTTCTGGGTAACTTGAAAAATGCCTGTATATGCGACTGGCTGAGATGCTTTATTTACGAAAAATTCAAGTCTTTTGGACATAATTAGAAACTATGACGTATAACATGAATGATAGCAGGTAAACTAAAATATTAAGAGCACCATTTTTGCTCAGGGTTATGAAATTACTAAAAACTTGTTGACTGCCACATATCATCGCAAAGTTTGGGGTGAAAATATGATCCTCCTCCCAAAATGTCTTTCTTCTAATTATTCGTAACGCTTCAGCCATGTACATTTTCCGTGGTGCGCTTTTTCCTATTGCTTGCTTTCATTCTAGGTTTCATCAGAAAGCGTCCGCATATTCTACAACATACCAAACCTTTCAACCTGTCAACATACAGGTCACTTTTAAAGCTCGACTGTAGTACCTAGATTACAAAAATCGTGAAAACTCCGAGGAACAGGTTTTACACTACTTTACAGTCGAGTACGCTAATTTTACGACTTGCCAACTCTCCATTTCCTCGCATGCCATGATGAAGACACTATTGATCGAAGTTCTTCGATACTTCCATTTGACGGCACTACGTTATATTATGTTCGAGTTCATCGTTGAGGCGAATATGAATATGAATGTAAATGTTCTGTATGGGAAATTCTGGCCAACAAAGCCTGAATGAGTTTTGCGTATCCGCGCTTCCGTTGATACGAAAAGAGAAGGTAAGGTGAGTGACGGAGAAAGGTAGGTACCTACTCGAGAACTGCGAAGAGCCGTGAAAGGGTAGCTTTTTAGGCTCGGACCCTCAGAAGTGGCCGAGGCCTTTTGTTTTCGTTTTCACAATTTTTAGACAATTTTCATTATTATGAGGGAGAAAAGATGGATTTCCCTATTTTTGACGGCGGTGAACCGGACAAAATTGGAATTTTAGCCCCTTCAGCTAGTTGAGCCATAACTCACGACTCAACGGTCCAGATTGGCTCACGTTTTGATGGTAGTTTGGGGTTAGGTCCTAGAGGGTCCCGTACGAATTTCGTCGCATTCGTATCAGGTAATAGCGAATGCGCATTCGCAAACTTGAAAGCCCTTGAACCGTCATAACGCACAACCCAGTGGTTCAAACAAACCGTCTTTCTTTAATCTGGTCCAGTAGTCCCTAGTACCCCATTTATTAATTTAGATAGTTGCTCAAAACCAAACCTTTTTAATACGGGGAATGTTGCTTCTTCATTTCCTCAATGGCCCGGGTTGTTAATGGAAAAATCCTCTCATTCTAATGTCCTAGAAAATTTCCTACAAAATACAACCTACTATGAACATGGACAACTAATTCTACCCATAGTACCAAGACCGAGCCATGTAATCCATGTTCGTGGATGGGTTGCTTGAAACGAGCTTTTGAAACTTGTCGTTCATTAGGTAGGGAACTGTAAAGTGCCCTCGTAAGCTACGGTATTCACTATTACTTTCACCCTATTACTACAGTGACAGAAATCGTTTGGTGGACGTCTTGATAGTGGTACCTATAAAACTGAGTTTCCCTTTCCATAAAATCTCTCGGTATATTTGCTCACCGTCTGTTGATGCAGGAAAGACTATTTTAGGAAGGATGTACCTTGTAATTGAGTGGAATGGTGTTATACTTGTCCCTGTTGCGCCATTAGTAGGTGTTGGTGACAAAAATTAAAAATATAAATTGTTGATAGATATAGATACATCACATGGTCGATACCTACGTTTGTTAATTTTATGACGCCACTTTCACCTGTTGATCCACATACTGCTTCCATACTGGTTGGTACTATCAATATAATCAGTTCCAACTAGAAAGCCGCGTATTTAATTTATATTCCCGTAACCCCTTTCATTGCAAACTTAATTATTTTAAAATACTGCTATAATTATGTACGGGGTGGACACCCTCACATTGTCCTCCGTGTAGGTATATTCTCTTTGAACCCTCACTCCGAGGAGGGAAGGGTGCTTCAAATTATTGTTAGTATGATTGTCAGTTATCAGTTCATGTTAGTTGTGCCTGACTTGCTGAGAGTCCCACTTATCACTGCTCCATAGTTTGTTTTGTTCCAAACAAAGAGCTTATCTTGCCGACTGAGTTACTTACTATAGGTATAGTCATAATTTTCACGTATAGTTATCATTACTGTATTAGGTAGGTAGCATTAGGCTGTCCGTTCCTCTTCTCCATAAATATGGTACCATTGACCAAAAGGTGTTGTAATTGGCGTGAATGATGAGACTCAAGGTCGCCGGTTGATGCTGTCTGCCGGGAAGAAAGAGCTGACCATTGTTCACGTATATCGACTCTTTGGGCGCGCGTATGAAATCGATTCGATGCGAGATGTCAACCATCCAGGCAGTGGTTCGAAAGCTCTTCAAAACTGACCCCCAACTTTCCAGAGCCTTGGTATCCTGCTGTATTGTTACTTAATTCCTTGCTTCCAAGATAAATGCATACCTACGCCTCATTATTTAAATTAGGTATGCATTTGCCTATTGATATAGGTGGATGGATGTTATATTAAATCATATTTGATAAGCCCAAGTGAAATATTTTCTGAGAGCGTTGAGCTGTGTAGTGATGTTTTCCAGCTCTCATTTTTCTTTCTTAAAGGCAAGAAAAAATAAAGTTACTTATTCGGTTTAATCCTCCGCTTGATAACGAAATAGTTATCGCATCGGTAGGAATTCGCCGTCGTTCGGCCTAAAAAATCGATTAGGCGTCTTCAAAACCTCTACGTACCAATCTTCAGCTCAGAATTACTCGAGTACCTATACTTACCTAAGATGGATGTAAAAGTGCACGTAAAGGTAAGCGCACACTAGTGCCGGGGCGGGACGGGTCGCACCGCGGCGGAAAAATGCGCCTGGTTCGGTCGTGGCGGGGCGGGGCGCATGGAAACATCGCTCGCTAGGCGGATTTTTCCGTCAGCCCGCCGCGACCCGATCCGCCCCGGTAGCAGTGTGCGATAACCAGTCGGATTGTTCATGAGCGAAGTTTCTATAGGAACTTATTTGTTTTTCTCTCTAGTGTTTTTATTGGTCAAAACGCTGCGAATTATTGCACAAGGGCACTGTTCTCCGTCATCAGTACCTAATAGTAGTAATAATAATAATAGTAATAATAGTAACAATAAAGTTCATTTGCCGTCTTCAAGTTGGTTCAAAAGCATTTGTTGAAATTTAAATGCATTTCTGTACAAAAATGAAGAAAACATTCGAACTTCTTGAGCCCCACAGGGTAAATAAGTACATGTGAGAGACCCAGTGCCCCCCCCCCCCCCCCCCCCGCGGAAAGCCCTAAATCGAGTAGGTACTGGAGCCGGCCAGGCAATTTTATAGATTCATAAATCAAGAAGTCTACCTATTATTATTATTATTTGTTTTATGCATGAATGTTATTTTTTTCAAGCTACAAAATTAACTACCCTCAACAAAATCCAAAATAACAATCTTTTTTCAAAAAATTAAATAATCAAGGTACAACCAATTCCATTTCACGTGATTATAATGAGCTGTTACTTGCTCAAAAAATTTTATTCATTTTGGTTCATGGTTCAGGGTAACTAAGAAAAAAATGGAGTGCGAAGCACGGCAAACGGACATACATTTTTTAAATTCTATTTTCGGATTCAACGTGGTGGGCACCTTAAAACGGAAATCATCAAATTTGGAGAGAAGGTTAATTCTTTTCTTTTCATGTACAATTTCAAAAGTTCGTTATTGAAAATAGTGAACCAAAAATGAAACATCTTCGTCGGAAGAATCCCTGACACAGCGAACAACGAAACAGTCATGTCGTGGTTCCTCCCAGACCCACAACCATTGTATTCGCCAACTTTAGATCTCGCAAATAAACACGCAGAAGTGGGGACGAAAGACGCAGGAGGTAGAAGCCAGCCTGCCTGGCTCCCCACCATCCCCTACAAACTAGGGGATGGAGGGAGACAACCACTGGGGTCTATAAAACCCCGGCGCCTGCCTCTTTTTCCTCATTCTACGCTCTCCTCTAGTCGCTGACTACTCTCTCTCTTTCCTCTCCTAAAAGATGCTGTGTGCGGTGGTGGTACGCCCATAGCCCCCAGCTAAACCAACCTAAAAGATCCCAGGCGTGAGGTGGTGATTCGCTCATAACCCCCCTGGGCATATCCAAAAAGATCCTAGTGATGGTGGTGGTCCGCCCATAACCTCCTAGGCAGCATCCCACAAAAGAACCTGTGTTGCGGTGGTGGTACGCCCATAACCCCCAGCCAAACCAAACCAAAAAGATCCCAGGAATAAGGGTGGTGATTCGCTCATAACCCGCCTGGGCATATCCTCACACCGCTAGTGATGAAATACGCCAATTTAAATTCATCACAAGTCAAATGACCGCATTTTTCCGATGAGCTGCGGCCCGGCCCGCCGCCTAATGTGCTTAGCGACATTTTTCCGCTGCGATGCGACCCGACCCGCTGCGGCACTAGTGTGCGCTTACCTTAACGGCTCGACTTGTATGGTGCTACAGGTCCCACTAGCTCCAGGCAAGAATGGTTTGGCGGTTTTTTTTCCGCTTGCCGCAAACCCCTCATATTCCAACTTTTTGGGAAGCTATATATGCTGATTTATCATCTAAAATCGATCACTTACAGTCTGAATTCAATGTTATAAAGCAGGAAGATTTGGCCAACCGAATTAAAGCTCTCGAGGATTCCCGCTCCTTCGCCGATTTCGAGTCGGGAGCAGTTACTGCCTGCCATCTGATCGAGGCTTCGGCAGCGGAACTGGAGGATAGACGTAAAAGGGCTTCCAATATAATAGTCTATGACATCCCTGAGTCGGTACCCGATGGTCAGTTGAATGTTATTGAGCAGGATATGTTGAAAATTAAAACTATGCTGAATCAACTGGCACCTGATTTCGGTGACCTCATTAAACGTCTCAGCCGGTTGGGCACAACTGTCATTGCGGGGAAGCCCCGTCCTCTCAAAATTGTACTAGATAACGCTGATTCGGCCTCCAAGATTTTACAAAAGAATAGATCGGTTTTTCCTTATATCATGTCCATGTCCTCCGATAAGACACCTACGCAGCGAGCTTATCTCAACAATCTGCGAGGAAGGCTGAAGGAGCGTGAGGAGAATGGGGAAACGGATTTGACAATCAGATATGTCAACGGTGTGCCATCAATTGTCAAATCAAACAAGCGGAATTCAAAAAACTAACTAGCAAGCCCAATTCATTCACTTTTTTCTATCAGAACGTTCGTGGCATAAATACGAAACTCTCTATGATTCATTATCAAGCTCCTCTAATATCATATGATGTATTAATCCTAACAGAAACGTGGCTATCACCGAATGTCGAAACCTCCGAGCTCAGACTTCTAAATTATCAGGTGTATCGAACCGATCGCTCTCAATCTAATAATGCTTACAAGAGGACTGGTGGGGGTGTGCTGATAGCGGTTTCCAACAGAATCCGGTCTTTCAGGTGGAAATCGTCTGATGTCGTCGAACAGGTCTTTGTTGTGTTGCCTGACATCTGCTTGATTGTGGGTTCGGTGTACTTGCCGGATTATATGCCCATTTCTCAATACGAACGTCACTTTGAGGAACTAGAAGCGATTTCCACGGCATTTCCCAAATTTAAAATTGTGTTGGTCGGCGACTATAACTTGCCTAACACTGAATGGACTTTTTGGAATCAGGAATCAGTTCCACCTATAAATAACCCAAAAGTCTCGACGGTCTTCAGCTCTATCCAGTTATTTAATGTTAAACAACACAACCACCTTCGAAATGCCTATGGAAATGTCATAGACCTCCTTTTTGCCGATTTCGACGAGGTGAGGGTTGGACCTGCCGATGCACTGGTGGACGCTGATCGAGCGCACCCTCCATTTCGGTTTGAGATCCGTCTTCATAACTCCAGCTCCGAACCGGTGCATGCTCCCAAACGTTTTGTTCATAACTTTAAGCGTGGAAACTATGAACACATGAACCGGTTTCTGCTTTTTTATGATTGGAAGGATTTACTTTCCCTCCCCTTGGATGTGGCGGATTGCAAATTTTATGAGGTGCTCCGGGAGGCCATCGAGTTGTACATTCCTAAGACGGTCTCGGTTGATTATGGTTACCCAAAATGGTTTTCGAAGGAACTTATATCGCTGGAGCGCCAAAAAAAACCACGCCCACTCTCGTTACAAACACACCGGGCTTGAGAACGACTATGTCAGATTTTCTGAACTAAGAGCTCGTTGCAAAGCATTATAAGGACCTTTATATGCAGTCTACCTCAACTCAGTACAGGACTCTCTTCATCAGAATGTTAAAATCTTCTGGAATTATATCAATTACCGGGACGGGACTAATAGTCTGCCTCAATCAATGCATCTGCGTGATGTAACTGTTGACGATCCTCAAGCAATGGCTGACTAGTTTGCAGCTCACTTCGCCTCGGTTTTTGAGCCTAAAGCCCCCAGCACTGTCCCATTACCTTTGGATGCAGTGTCCTTGGGTCAGTTGAGCGTTGCTGAAGGATCAGTTCTTAGTGCCCTCTCAGGCCTGGATATTTCCAAGGGGATGGGGCCAGATGGCATTCCACCGGTCATGTTGAGGTCCTGTTCATCTGCCCTGGCTGCACCTCTTACCTCACCTTTTAATCGGTCGCTTTCACTGGGGAGCTTTCCCTCCCAGTGGAAGCATTCCTTCATTACACCAATTCACAAAGGTGGAGATAAAACTGATATTGCACAATATCGTCCAGTGTGCTCCATATCGACCATACCCAAGATTTTGGAGAGGCTGGTTGTTGAGCAGATTCGGCCGGTTTTCACGTCATGGATCATTCCTGAGCAGCATGGATTCGTGAGTGGGAGGTCTACGGTCTCTAACCTGTTGGAGTTTCAGGAGTATACACTTCAGGCATTTGACAGGGGCCTTCAAGTCGATCTTATTTCCACCGATTTTTCAAAAGCATTCGATAAACTCTCACACCAGCTCATAGTATCCGTCCTTGATTCGCTTGGAGTTTTTGGGCGCTTCTTGTCCTGGATAGCGAGCTATTTGGATGGTCGAACGATGGGTGTGGGATTGAAGGATGTAGTGTCGGTGTCATTTCCCGCCAGTTCGGGTGTACCGCAGGGATCCCATGTGGGTCCATCGCTGTTCTTACTGGTCATCAACAATGTGAGCACGGTACTGGGAGGAGTACGTTTCCTTCTTTTTGCGGATGATTTAAAGATATACCGCGCAGTTGAATCGCCATCTGACTGTTGGGTCCTGCAGGATGGATTGGATGCGATCCTCAATTGGTGTTCTTCTAGCGGACTGGCTTTGAATCCTGAGAAGTGTTCAGTTATGACATTCAATCGGTCCCTGCAGCCTCTTCATCATGGTTATAATATTGGCACTTTTCCACTAAGACGAGTGACTTCAGTTCGGGATCTGGGTGTGCTTCTCGATGGCCAGCTCACCTTTACTAGCCACATTTCGGGTGTGTCGTGCCGTGCAATGCGGGTTTTGGGCTTCATCAGGCGGAACACCAGAGAATTCGACCATATTCCTGCAATAGTCACGCTTTATAAATCCCTCATCTTACCTATTCTGGAGTATGCTTCGGTTGTATGGAACCCGTTCTACCAGTGCCACATAAGAGAGCTCGAGAGAGTGCACCATGTTTTCCTGCGTTACGTAGCGTTTAAACTCCGCATCCCGCCTGATGGGGTCAGCTATGCGACTTTGGGCCGGAGGTTTGGCTTGCTTAGGCTCCAGGATCGGAGATATATATCTGATCTTTTGTTCTTCCAGAAGATCTTGATGGGTCATGTTGACTCGCCGTCACTTCTGGCCCGGATCAATCTTCTGGTTCCTCGCCCACATTCTCGCTGTCGTAACTCATTCTGGGTCCCATTCTCGCCTACAAATTACATGTATAACCGCCCCCTGGCTAGACTACCAAGAGAGGCCAACTGGATTTTGAATGGATGCCACGAGTTGGACTTCTTCTCACAATCCTCTGCAACACTACGTCGCCACATTTCCTCCATATTACTAAGTAACCATAATTGATTAAATCTGAGTTGTATTATTCAAGTGTATTTTTCTGAGCGTCTCTATCTGGGCGCGGATATTCCAGTTCATTTTATTTCGTTTCATTTTATTTTTTTATTTCTTCCTATTGTATTTTTCTTCTATGGTATTTTTCTTCCTATTGTGTTGTATTGGGCTTGCCCGTATCAAATAAATAAATAAATAAATAAATAAATAAATAAAAGCTGTTGCTGAGGTTCCTGTTTATTCAGAAAAGTACATGGCCTTGCGCACATTCCATGGACATCCAAATCGGATTCGGCAGGCGCGAAGTCACTCAGCTCCAAATTCCGTCCCCAAAACCAGTTAATAGATGCGCATGACTATAATGAGGAGTACCGACGACTTCTCTTTATGTTACTTTCCCATTTTGGTTCATTATGCTGTGAATAATACTACCCCCTCAAAATTTTTTCTTTTACGTTTCAAGGTGCTTAGACCCAAAAAATGCGATATCCGTACGCCGTGTCTTCCATATCTACCTTTATTTTCGGTCTAAAAAATTCGTTCTTTCGCGCACAGGCTCCTTTTGGGCCGAAACTTTGCAGCCTGATCGGAATATACCCAAGGGTGTTATGGCTGAAAAAAGAGTGCAAAAAAGGGTTTTTTGGTGTTTTAGTCAAATGAGCATGTGAGATATCGTTTTCCATGTTTTTTAGGGCGAGGAGACCGAAAATGAAGTCTAAGGTTAACCACAGAATGGAAAATTGAGGTTCTAACTAAGTTTCAGCTCCCAGAATTAATTTTTTATGAGTCAAAAACCGGGGAAATTGTCTGAAATCACCATAAACTATACAAGGTTATTTGTTGTCATACAGACAACAATAGAAGTAGTATAAAAATTTGAATCAAGACAGTTAAATTGCATTATCAATGGTCAAAGATAATTTGTCAAAAATAGGAGCCTAACTCGAGTTTTTGGGGCCAAGATCTGTGGAAACCCTCAAAAATAGCTATTGAAATTATTGCACAGGAAAGAAACAGAAAATGAATAGCCAACATTTCTGTAGGTATGTAGAATAATAAACCCAAAATTTCTGTAGGTATTTAGAATAATAAACCCATCTGACAAGGACTTTGCAGCCTTTTTAAATAAAAGTAGGTTCCGTTCTACGAATTTTGGCACCAACCGCGCTCTCCTACGAAGTACTTCTTCTATGAGCTTTCAAATTCGGCAACAATTGACGTCATTGCACCCATTCCACCAGGGCGGGACCCCCTTGCCCGGTGTGACATCACTTGCCACCGAAATTTGAAAGCTCATAGAAGAAGAAGTATTCATCGTAGGAGTGTGCGGTTGGTCTCAACATTCTTAGAATGGAAACTAATTCCATTCAAAAATATAAAGAGAAGTCATGGGTACACCCTTCATTTCGTGGTGGTAAAAGGAACCTAACCAACAAAGGTTCCTAACCAACAAAAGAATCCCCCAATCATTTCACTATAATTGTGGGGTAACTTTACCTTTAACCCTACGATATAGTTATCCGTTACTACCCATCTTATTGAAACTTATTGAAATGCTGTTAATGCACTCAGAAACTTATGCTGGTACTGAGTTATACCATTTAGAAAAACGTTATTGAGTGTTTCGAAGCTTCTGTGAAATAACGTTTGCTATTCAGAGTGCTACCTACTGTTCGGGTGAGAAGTAGGGCAACCTTTAGTAGCTTGAACCGGTCACTGGACACTCGACATTCCGCGGTGTTGAAGTACCGAAAGTAATGTTGGAAGCAAGTTTCTACCGGTATTGTCTTCGAATGCCTCGTATCATGTTCCCGAAGTGAAGGTACTTCTATACTTTCCTCCTGTGAACGAGTGTCGCTCCTTTCTCAAGACGATTCAGAAACTCGAGCGCTTGTTTCAGACATGATGCATATAGGTACAGACGCATATTCGTAGCTTTCGCATTATAATTTACATCACATGAAATGCTCATGAAATACTATTTACATAATGAAATAGTGTTACACTACTGCTAGGATTTCCGGGTAAGTAACCAATTTAAAAAATCCAAATAAGTAGGTACGTACGCAGTGTAATAATATTACGATAATAATATAATGTACCTACCTAACATAAAATGAATAATACAGAAGTCCAGCGAAATAAATTCAATAAAAACACAACCAAACATAACTTAACTAAAATTTCTCAGAGTCGTAATCATCCCAAAAACTACCTTTTTCTTACCGAGAGTGGGTTTCGATGGTGTTGTCGATGGTAATGTCCTATCGAAAACATTAGCTAATGCAGAAAATCTTTCGGTACATAAAACTTCATAAAACTACCATGGAAATTACCAATTACATATCTTCGTATTTCGAGTTGAGTAATAATAATAATAGTAGTAATAGAGTAGTAATATTTGTGTGAAATATATGGTTTTAAAAAAATATTAAATTACGAGTGTTACATTCCATTAATATAAATTATTGTACTCGCGGTTCTGCATTACCAGCTGGTTCACACGCACATTATATCGCAGTAATTCCTCCAACGGTCGACCTACACATTCTCAGGTGTTGTAGATGGTGCAACGGGAACCATAAAAACCGAGGAACAGGCTCTCAAGGTTAAATCTTTATTGGGCTTTCATTCTTCTACGTGTCTTGAAGAAAATTGGAATCCTAGTGATTTTTTTTACTGCAGATTTTTCAGATTCACTTCAACAGTCGAATAATCAATGGTTCATTGTCCATGAAGATCAAGACCATCTGTTATCTATATGCAGGGATGTGCTTTCAAGATGTTTCTGTCTAAATTCAATATGTTGATCAATTTTGTGTGACTGTACAGTAGGAACAGCTCTGCCAAACCATTTCGCGCTTGGTTCAAACATAATTATATTGATTGTTTATTGTAACTTTGATGTGAAAGCACATGCGTTTGATGGAAACATCTGACGAGCTTACATCCATTTTGAAGCAGTTGAGCAACCTACCCACATTTTCTGGAGATAAGATATTTATTATAGGTAAAATGAAAAGTCTCAGATTAGCTTCTCAAACGTAGCACTTGGAGAATATTGGCTAGTTGGTCGATAGGACTTATCCAACACTGGTTTACAGGGTTTTGAAATCCTACAATGCCATCCTACCCCTGCAATGCCAGCTTTCGGGTCTTAGGTTGGTACGTACTAACTTCATCAATATTTCGTGTAGTTCTTCTAGAGTTCTGCATAGGGTGTTCGGAAAAAGGTATAATTATATGTACTCTGGCGTCTAACTGATATAAAATTAGTGGATATTTTGGAACTGCTGTTCTTTTGCTTAATTTTAGCCCAATATTTTTGGGAGCTGTCTGTACTGTACTTTCCAATGGCCTTCGCAATACTTGCAAGGCCAAAACCGTCCAATTTCTATGCTTCCGAGACTTCTTTTTTGCTTTCTCCGCTCGCGCGTACAAGAGATGTTACGCGATTGCTACGTGGCCCCGTTCCCTTTTGTCACATTGCATTGTTCGCCCTGTGAATAATAAATCATCGCTCTTCATTTCCCTAGAGTCCCCTGCAGAGCTGTGCGTACGCACGCGCCTGATTGAACGCGTCTTCCCGATCGGCGGCGCTTCCTTCCTATTCATTATTGTTTCAACTCCCGTTTTCTACTTTCTCGGCCCAACCCCTGCCGGTAGGTAACAGATGTAAATGGGATGCTATTCGTCGTAAAGCTCAATTCCTGTGCGTTTTCTAGTTTGTGTTGTGTAACTATTGTGAACATTGTGGTCATATCACACCACGAATATTTATGTACCTACCTATGTCACTTACCTGTATCAGTAAGTGCATGCTGTTACATCGTTAAGTGTATGGTGCACAGAAAGGCCCTGCCAGACAGGAAGCGGTCTATTGCGGTAGGAAGCGATTCTCTGCTTCCACTTGTACAGTGCTATTTTACATCACCTACGAGAGACTGAGCTCGGTACTTGCAGCTTTTTCAGTTTTTTTTTTTTTTTGCGGCGACAAGCGATCCAGTAGCACAAAATTATCGATTTAACGCCGTAACGGAACGTGCGACGACTGATCATAAAAAACTGACTGACCAAACTGTGCGTAAACACATTTCACACGAATGGTCGACGCCAAAGACCCATTATTGAAATATGTAGGTAAGCACCAGTAAATTTTGTGTCATATTTATGACCCCAAAGACGTGTCAAGGTGTCAAAATGTGGACTTGTATCCCACCTATGGATGTACAACACTCGCTGCATATCGGAAGACTAAATTGGCGGAAGAAACACCCGTCTTCCGCGAGTGATTCATCTCTCAGTGTTGCTGGCGTCCGGGAGAAACCGCTTCGGCGACTCATCATTGAAAGGTGCGACTCCGACCCTATGCGCCCCAGTGGAAGACCTGAAGAGGCTCTTCAAAGAAGGAAAAAATTGAATGATCACTTTTGATAGAGAATGAACTGGCGTTGAATTCGCGGTAGGAAGCGCGTCTCATGTTGTCAGTGATTCATTCTGTGCCTGAAGCCACGTACAAATCGGAGCTGAGCGGAGTGAATGTCGAGAGGTATCTTGTAGTGGTCTACTTCAGCTGTATGACTCTTGCTATATCGGGCACCGTATCAGCGGGTACAAATATAATACCGCGTAACAAAGAGGTTAATGTAACAACGTATTACCTTCAAAATAGTCCCAGCCAACTGAGTGCTTTCACCAGCTGAGATCTAGGTCGGATTTGCATTGCACCCGAATGATGATAATGAGGAGTACTCAGTACCTGTGGCTCTGAAACTGACTGATTTTCCCTGTAATCTTTTTCCGCGCTGTTAACTTACTGATGAGGGAGTTATAATATTAGCCGAGAGAGATAGGTAACGTATATTCACTTGGTTTCAAAATTTACCTACTGACCTGCAGTGATGTTTCAGTTTGGTTATTGCCCGAAAGTTGATTTTCTCCAGGTTTTAACAAAGTTTTCTTTAGGTACTCACTTTCAACCATTTCAATTGGTTTCCACATGATGCAACGCTCCAAAAGTGATTGTCGTTGACAATAAAAGTGAACCAGTATCGTGGACACGAGGACACCGCTGTTTCAAACGAGTTATGAATATCTGCGATTACTCACCAGCGGTCTGTGTAATCAAATTTTTACGAGTTTTCAGTAAAATAATTAGGGATGTCGGGTCCAACCCCAAGATGGGTAGGTACTAAGTCATTTCAGTCTGTACTTCCAGGTAACAAAATACGTTGTTACTCCTTACTGTTGAGTGCAGTAAAACATTTCTGTAGAGTGAAAGTGAACTTTTGATGAATCGTACTGAACATTATATTATCCTCCCTACCTCAATTAGAATAAAACATTTCACCTCATTATTATCACTCCTTGGTATGATAAAGGGGGTGTTGGACGATAAAGTATCGTTATGAGGAAAAAAAGAGTATTTTTATGAAACAAAGTGAGTTTTTCTGATCTTCAACCTCAATGCGGCACGGGTTAACGTTATCCGATCGACCTAAAACTTTGCGAATCTCATTTTCTAGTCAAATGGCACCTTTTAGGGGGTTGCCAGAAGTGATTTTCTCAAAAAATTTTTGCCTATTGCCTTGTGACCACCCTAATCTACAGTAACCCTTCCACTCCACTCATAGTCTGAAGGACTGAGGTGGGACCGAGCTGTATTTACAGAGAGACACATTGCGTTACCTGTGGATCCCTAGTTACCAATGGACTGTTTGCCCGGAAGTGGGCATAGGCACTCGGCGATGCTCTTAGCTCAGCCCCACAAAGAATACCCTCCCCTCCCCAAGTGGAAATACAATAAATTGATGTTTTTAGAACTGAAAAAAGTATAAAGTACTAATAAATATCTAGTAGCCATAAAATAATTTCAGCATAAAACAAATGAAGCCATAAATAGACAAACGTGGGGCGCATGCAATGACGGGGAGGGGGGGGGGGGGGCTGCTCTCTACAACAGTCGGATATCGAATAGACATAACGGCCAAAAAGTTGATTTTATTGTGTTGATCAGCTTAACCGCCATAACCTGAGACAAGTCGTAGTATCCTATGATTTTTCGTAGTAGTAGTTTCCAAGATGAATCAGCTCTTACTGCAGCAGTGTCAAATGGGTAACTGTTGAAGTTTTCACTGTTTAGATCCTCTCGAGAAAACTATAGGTAGTACCTACTTACTAAGAAATCTGAACGCTGAACTCGGCCGACATTTTTTCTCTCCTGGTTTAAAATGATGTCAATAAATTGAAAATTTCAGCTCACGTTTCCACATTTTTGTTGTCTGCAATTTATCGTATATTGGATTTGTTGTACCCCTGTTACCAGCGAATCTGACGAAACCTCTATTTCATTGAAAAGTAGGTTGAGGCGGTCATGGTGTTTTATGATTGGACATCGCGGTCTACGGCAACTAAGGGATGAGTATGTGTGCAGCTATCCACTACCGGCGGTCAAACCATGAAATTATGCCGGCTCTTTGATGTAGTGGCATCAACTGAATGACTACGCACGGAGACTGATATGACGAGAAACCAGCCGGTGATAGCAGTGGAAATCTACTCGAGTGACCATCCGGTGGAATGAGTCTGTCTGTCTATCCAAGTACCTGTTGTGGTGTAAATGTTTGCATATCATCTGAGTAGGGAGGTAGATGATCGTTACATTTCTAGGCAAAATTAGATTGTAATTGACCATGTGTTCTTTGTGACTCATTCTCAGAATTTTCTTTAGCTTTTGCATTAAAAAATCCATTAAAATCTGAACAGATTACAGTAAAGCTTCTCCTGGATACTTCTCTCTAAAGCGGACATTTCAGATTATCCTGCTGTTCTCCATTGGTTATAAAATGTCTTCTACTTCCGTCTAACGGACACTCTCGTAACGGACGCGAAATAACAGGCAATCAGCACTGTTTCATGCCGGCTCCACACATGCGGTATTCGCCGAGCTGCTCGACTCGTTTGCCATCCCTACAGACATGCGGGGTTGAACCTGCATCGTGCTCGGCTCGGGAGCGACGAATATCCGTATAGCTGGCGATCACGGTTCCAGTACCTGCCTATAATGACGGGGATGGGAGGTACCTATCGGATGTCATTTTTTGTACGCATCTAAAGAATTTCATCAATGTTGGAGTCGTTTAGTGGAAATGGCAAAAAAAGCTGTGATCGGTGGTTTTAGGGGCGAGGGAGGTATCAGATATAATTTTTCCCCACATGAAGAGTAACTCCTGCGAATTTAGCAAAATTGTTGAATTTACGTTTCTCCCCGCCCAAAAACCCATGAAAACCGCTGTTTAAAACGAGATTTAGGGGTATCCGGAACCCACCAGGGTATAATGACGGGAATGGGAGATATCGGATGTAATTTTTGTAAAATATAGTAAACTCATGTGAATTTTTTTGTTTGAATTTTAAAATAAAGATAAGCCATTGGTTTGTACAAAAAGGGCTCTAACACCAAAATGTCTGGCATCAAGATTTTATTTAGACGATTTTATTTGATTGTTTTTGGTTTATTATTCTGTGAATAATACACCTATGTATTCGCTCAGCAAAAAATTTTACACCTATGTATTCGCTCAGCAAAAAATTTTTATAACACCCCCTCAAAATTTTTTTTTTTTTGTTTCAAGGTGCGCAGATTCAAAAAATGCAATGTCCGTCCGCCGTACGCCGTACGCCGTCCGCCGTCTGCCGTATCACGTGTACAGGCTTCATTTTTGGTCTAAAAAATTCGTTCTTTCGCGCACATGCTCCATTTGGGCCCTATTTGTGTCCCGAAACTTTTCAGCCCGATCGGAATATACCCAGGGGTGTTATGAGTGAAAATGTGTGTAAAAACGCTGCAAATCCCTGCACAACGGTTTATTATTTTGTATAGAATACCCTTCTGTTACAGATCACAGCTCTATGTATAGATAACCCGTCTATATAATATGATATGTACTATTATATACATATTATGTAGATCGCAGACCCTCCGTAGGTTAGTACCTAACCCCGTACTCGTTACTAGGTACCTACCTAAATCACGAGTTAAATGTTGCTAAAATAATTCTGCCGATGACAAACAGTACCTAACAAAAAGAAACACACATAATGAAGTTCTGAAAAGAAATTGTTGATGAGGAGTGAAAAAAGTTGCAAAAGTACCTACCAACAAACTCCAGCCCCTTCTACGTAGATGGTATAATGAACCGTTGTGTAATAATTTACCGTTGAGTAATGATTTACCGTAGTAATAATTTACCCATCAATAATACTTCAACGTTTGTTCAAGTTTCACTACCTACCAACAAACTCCAAAAGAGCCATCATTTTTCAAATTAAATAATATCACAGAACAACCAACTCGACTTCATACTCCGCCAATATAATCAGGTGATCCCTACCAATGATTGGCCGTATTCACAAATTCCTATTGTGGGCGCGTCTCTGGTTACGAGATTTGGTTTGAATTGTATACAATTTCATTGACACTGGAGTCGAAAATGCCTGTCGGTGCAAACTTCGGGGCCTTACTGTGAACGAACGGCTGGACGTACGATGCTCCGGATGGTCTTAAAAAACTCGCAAGTTCAAGAACTATTTAAAACCGTAAAAATATTTACGTAAAAAAATGGTATAGGCGTTTTGAAAATTTCAACCCCTATTTTGAACCCCTTAGAGATGACTCACAGTAACGTCGAGCTTCGAGGACCAACTAGACGCCGAACGGAACCTATAACCCGAATTTCATCAATTTTTTTTCATGGTAACTAAGAAAAGTGGCCCGTACGGCGTACGGCGTACGGCGGACAGACAGAAATATTTTTATTGCAGTTTTGGATTCTACATACCTTGAAACGTAAACCATCAAATTTTGAGGGGGGGGTAAGAATTTTTTTTTTCATGCTCGATTCCAATGGTTCATTATTGAAAATAATAAACCAAAATAGGTACTTTTTGCGTTTTAGCAACATGTTAGTAAAATGAGCTTTTGAGGTATCGTTTTTCATGTCTTTGGGGACGAGAAGACCGAATATGAAGTCGATTTTGACCAAAGAGTGGAAAATTGAGGTTGTACCAGATGTTCAGCTCCCAAAATTGATTTTTTATAAGTAAAAAACCTCGAAAATCGTCTGAAATCACCATCAATTTGTAGAATAACACTAGAAAAAGTATCAAGAGGTGGATTAAGACGATTAAATGGTACTATCAATGATCAAAGATAATTTGAAAAAAAAAAAAAAAAGGAGCGTACCTACCTAATTCGTGTTTTGGGGGCCAAAATTGGTGGAAACCACCAGAAATAGCTATTTAAATTATTTTATATGAAAGAAACAATAAATAAACAGCCAACGTTTCTGTAGGTATGTCCAATAGAATAATAAACCCATGTGACAAGGACTTTGCAGCGTTTTTTAAATTGTTACTGAAAATGACTATTCTTTAAAATATTCCTTTGCTTGTAGCGACATATCATTTTCAATTCCATCAATTCAACAACAGCAGTAACAGTTTCATTCATAAATTGGCTCAATTCATCTAATCTCGAAGTAGGTAAATCCAAAATCTGTGAAGCTGAATGTATGGGTGGAGCTGATGCTCGCTGCTGGGCGATTATAATTATACTTCTCCTTTGGTGTGGGCAAAATATCGACTTCGGATGGGACGGAGCACCCGAGCATCCCATGCTCGTGATTTGGCAAATAGCGAACATTTGCACGGTGCTCGGTGAATACCGCATGTGTGGAGCCGTCTTGTAAATTAGCGCTAGATTATTGTTCTCCCTGTACGTGGACAGCAGGCAGGCCCACCTCGACCCTTTTTCTACGGACTTCTCTTCCACGTATCGCTGCGATCGTGGGTTCGCTTTCTATTTTCGATTCCCTGAATTTCGCCCAGGTATGGTCATGCTTCTCATCCATTTTCAAGAATTTTAAGGCACCTGTTCATTTTCTGACGGAAGCGACGGGTACGTGGAGGGGACCCTGTTTGGTTGGCCTGTCAGACATTTTCCCGCCTTTCAGACTCCTCGTTAGCGGTCACTTATATATATTCGATCCTGTCCGGTAAAAATCTACTTGTAAATAAATTTTTCGCCCACTTCTCGATGTCCAGTTGAGCTGGAATTTCGCACAGTCATCTTTCTTCGATGACAATTATACATGAATCAGTCATAAAAACTATGTGTTAATTAATTAATAATGAAAAAATTTCACACACACACACACAAGGCTTATAAAGCAAAAAATAATTATTTAAATAAAAAATGTAAAACCAGGGTTTTAACATTTCCTAAAAAGTATAAAATCACTCGTAGCCATAAAATAATTTCAGCATAAAGTAGAAAAACCATAAATAGAAAACGTGGGGCGAGTGCAGTAGATAATAGTAAGGATGTAGAGCAGCCCCCCCCCCCCCCCCGTCATTGCATGCGCCCCACGTTTGTCTATTTATGGCTTCATTTGTTTTATGCTGAAATTATTTTATGGCTACTAGATATTTATTAGTACTTTATACTTTTTTCAGTTCTAAAAACATCAATTTATTGTATTTCCACTTGGGGAGGGGAGGGTATTCTTTGTGGGGCTGAGCTAAGAGCATCGCCGAGTGCCTATGCCCACTTCCGGGCAAACAGTCCATTGAATCCTAGGGATCCACAGGTAACGCAATGTGTCTCTCTGTAAATACAGCTCGGTCCCACCTCAGTCCTTCAGACTATGAGTGGAGTGGAAGGGGTGCTGTAGACGATTGTGGCTAACGTTCAATCATTGGGCCCATCTTGCATGTTTACGTTGTCTCGCAGTACCTTCTTCTTTAATCTGCGTCCAACAAAGGGCCCTGGTCCGGCAATTGCTGCTACTTCGGGGTTGATGTGACATTCAGCACGGATACGGAGTGTTGAGTACCGATTTTTTATAGCCTCATCAACTGTTTCCATGCGGAGGTCTGAATGAAGGGTGTCATTCCTCACAAACCAGGGAGCATTGGCGAGAGTTCTCAATAGGTACCTTAGTTTGCTCTACCTGTACCTTCTTGACAGTGACCTCCCAAATCTCGCAGCCGTAGCTCCACACTGGCTTGATCAGTGACATGTAAAGAAGTCGTTTGTTGCTGATGTTCAGTTTAGATGTTTTAAGAACATGATTTTTAACATTTAAAAAAAATTAAACAATTGTTTTCCTCTCTTGATTGACAGCCACCGGCTTGGCAATGAAATAAGGAAATAGTGCCTTCCACTCGAGAAATTTTCATCGTGATTTTCCGTGCTTAATCAGTGTTGTCAGCTTGAAAGTTTTAATCGAGTTCATGGATGTTTCGTAAAAGCAAAACCAACGTCGAGTTGAAACTCACGTTCAGCTATGGGTACACAACTGTTGTACCACGACTGGAAGTGTCATTAACTTATCCATGTTCGTGATGCTCTTTTTATTCCATTACTGCAAAATGAAACCGAGTCGAGAAATTTCTGAACATTACCTACTTTTGCTGAATCATATTAGGGTTGGCTGACTTTGTAGTCTTCCCCCGTGTGCTGTTATAGGATTTGCTGACTGGATAACGTTCGCTACGTTACGAATTCGAAGAAAGCAGGAAGTTGTACTTGAAAACCGATATTATGCCGAAGTCTTCAACAGATATCGACCCTGGGGAGTCGGCGGTCTGATCGCTCTCCTGGGGCTTTTCGTGACGGGTCGTTTTCTTTCTCAGCTCTCGTCATCTCAGCTCGTACTTCTCGAGTTAACAACGTCAGGGAGCCGACAAAGGCTTTGCTTCTTGCCTGATCAAACACCGCTCTTCCCAACCATTTTTCTTCCGAACCACTCCTGACAGTGTCGCGGGGTTTTCTACCCAAACAGTGATCTCGATACGCTGATGATAAGATTGGGGCATTATAATAAACGGTGGGATGTGACCCACCGAAGACTGAAACTGACCTTTTTCAGACGTTTGAGAGCAAGAATCACACATGATGTAGTTTTGATTAATTTAACACCTTTTAGATTATCACAATTTTATCGAATCAACATTCAAAGCTTTTCGCTCTATTTGGCGATAGCTTACAGATGCTTCATTTTGATTTTTGTGCTTATGTACGCCTAATGATGCCCTCTTTGTATGTTGAGTCAATAAAACTGTGATAATCTAAAAGGTGTTAGATTAACCAAAATTACGTCATGTTTCATTATTGCACAAAGGTGAACGCTTTCGGCTTTATTGGTTTGAGAGCAATTTTGGTTGCCTTTGAGAAAAACGTCTGCCAATTCGAGTAGGCAGTACAGCTTCCTCACTTCAATCACTTGAACGTATAGATAGAACAGTTGGGTAGGCTCGTTTTGATACGGAACCATCTGTGATCCAACTCCCCTCAAAATGTCAGCTCTCCACGACTATTTTTCGCGTAGTTAGAAGCGTTACAAGGAAACTGCCAACATTTCAGGTTCACGCATGCGCAGACGAAAGTTACTGTACGGTTCCAATGAAACCCATATGGAACTATCAAAGTATTATTCCTGATCGACCCTCCAAATCTGAACTCATTTGAACGATATATACGGTAGTTATGGGCGTTTCAAGTATTTCACTAATTATAATAATTCACGTTTGCGCATGCAAAGACGGAACGATTTCCATGATGTTGAAGTGGGACCATCTGCGATCCAGCTCGCTTACACCCTCAAAATTTCAGCTCTCTACGACTATTTTTCGCGTAGTTCGAAGCGTTACAATGTAATGGTCAAAATTTCATGTTCGCGCATGCGCAGACGAATGTTACAGTAAGATTCTAATGAAATTCATATGGCACTCTCAGAGTGTTATTCCTGATTGCCCCTCCACGTTTGAACTCATTTCAACTATATTTTAAGGTAGGTAGTTACGGGCGTTTCAAGTATTTCACGTTTGCACATGCGGAGACGAAAACTACAGTACTTTTTCAATGGTTTTTGTATGGGACCATCTGTGATCCATCCCGCACCTACCCTCCAAATTTCAGCCGATTTCGACCATTATTTCGGGTAATTATGGGCGTTACAAAGAAATTCCACAGACAGACACGGGACCAAAAATGTTCCTCGATGTCTGAAACGCAAAATGGTAGTGGAAATTTTCATTTTGGAGAATATAAATTGGGTTTTACTCCGCGAATCCAAGACTTCCCTACCTTCGGTAGTGTGGAAGCAAAAAGCGTTGTTGAAGCATCGATGTAGTAAACGGAGAACAGCCACCGTGCTCTCATCGCTCGAGTTCACAGTGTGACTTCACGCAGGTTTTAAGTAGTTAGGCAGTTTTGGAACGTAATTATGTTCAATCGCTATTTTTATGGCAGAATTCAGTTAATCCTATAAACAATTAATATTAGTGCATAGGCTAGAATTTATTCTACTCAAAGTGGACCAATTTCCGAACTGAGGGTATCGTCCAAAATGTACAATGTTGTATAATATTTTTATTCGATTATGACTCCGTCCAGGCATAAATGATGAGAGCATTTCGAATAACCAGTTCCGTTTTGGGTGGTACGTGACGAATTGACGTCTGGAGGGACCGCAGCTTCTCTCGATCCGAGTTCGCGGCGTTGCCTCTGATGGAAAACGTGGTGTGTGTCGCGAGTGAAAGGTATTTCACTTCTGCAACGACTTGCAACCGCATTTCTCCGTCATTTCGTTCTCGTTTTCTTCCAGATTTCCATCCTGCCCCTTTCCAAAAAAAAAGCTTTCTTCAATTTGCCGCCAGATCGACGGGGTAATCGCGATACAAGCGATCCCCTGGGGGAGTCATCAAGGACTCGATGACAAACGACCTCAGAGACATTCGGGCCGCTTCGGATCCGCCTAATGAACTTTCCTTCGGCAAAATGCATGTGTACGAGGGGAAGAAAAGTGATACCGTCTTTAATGACGTGTAATATCAAATGGCATCATTAGGTGTGTCAGTTTCTCAATTCGTCAACATAGCTAATGGTGTAAGCGCTTAATTTCAAATCATTACTCAAATATTCACATTCGAAGTGTAGGTACGACAGCAAATGCGTACCATGAAAATAACATGGTGGTACTGCAGTGGCTCTGTCAATTTATCCTCTTGTTAAAAGTCCCAATCCCACCATTTCGTCCGATATATATAACGGGTAGAAACATTGCATTAAGCATGCGAGCGCGTTGCAGATTAATATACTTACACATGTATCATTCACCATGGTAGTCCTAACTGGCAGATCGTTCGCGATTTTGTTTTTATTCAAAAAGATCTGAATAGGTACTTGATTCGAACTTGAAAGCCGTACCTACAGAAAAGGGTTCATTACAAAGAAGCCTTATAGAGGTTAGCGGTAGGATGTATGTAACACTGAATATTGCAACTTCGATTTCACTACCTCAGTAGATAGTACAGAGCTAACTCATCAGATTATAATTTATCCCCTCCTTAAATGGATTTTCGTTGGTCATACTTCTTGAGCTGAGATTCGTCTTTCCAAGTCGAAGGGCACTTTCTCCCTCAGGAATCTCTCAAGCGCATCCACACATTGTGGTTGTCCTTTCATTATGAAAGCAGCTCTGCCTCCTTCAGAACAGCTCATTCATGAATTACTATTTACTTGCACTGCAACGTACGCTAGGAGTGCAGAATCAGAAGTTGTAATGCGAAATGCAGACGTCTTTATTATGATAGTCCTTGTCAGAGCAAAGGGAGATAGGTTGTAGTGGTATTTTGTTAGACTTTTATTATGAAATAGATTAGCAACAAATTATTTTATTTTTCGTCTTCATTCACTGTCATTACTGTATGTAATTGGTCTTCTCCCGTACCAGTATTTATTTATAAATAAATAAATAGGTTTTAAGCAGAAAGGGCAGTTATCATGAGTTCTATTTAAGTACATTTTTTCTGAATAGTTTATGATGCGAGATAGACATTCGGGAAAATACGAAAATACTCGTATGCCTCCTTCAAATTTTTGCAGACGGGGGATGGCCTGTCGACGCTTTATATATACGTGTGACGTATATAAGAAGCAAGCGTCTTCTTCAATTCGCAGTTTTACATGTTTTTCTTCATCCAAAACCTCGAATTTTCAACTTTTTCAAATGCGTAGAGGAAGATGATGATAAAATCAGTACCAAAACGGTTCTTTGTTGATGACTACATGGTAATTGTCCATTTTGGCACTTACTTGAATGAATTGACCATAGAGCACTTATTCAACTTCCAATTTATATTTATTATTTATTTAGATATCAACCAAAAAAGGGCAAAGATTAATATACAGGATAATAATACAAACACAATAATTTGAATGGTTATTGCGTGTGGTTCCGGTGTTGGACGTTCGTGTCTGCTGAATAGACCCGAATTGCACTGAAAACGCACTGTAGCCAACGCCATAGTTTCGGATCTGTGAGTACTTCAACCTTGTCAGCGTTTGCGCAATAAATCTCAAGAATAATACGCACTTAATTTACAGATGCTGGGTGCCTGCCTTAGGTAATTATTATTACATACCAACATAGCTCAGAGATGATCGTGAGTAGGTACAGTTACTAGCAACCCGGGTATTACTTTTCCTCCTAAATAGTTAATTTTAAATGCTGATGTTGCCTTTATTGCATATTATATTGTTTTACCAGCCTTAATATGTGTAGGTAGAAGTAGCAGTGTTACCATCTTCTGGCAAGAGAAGTGTAGGTAACACGTTAGTTACTCTCCATTCATTCAACCGGATTGCCCTTTCTCTCGATAATTCTATTATTATTTTCACAGCGGTCATGGTAGGCGGCAAATAGGTGTAACGATTTAAATCATGATTTGTTGCGTAAGGTACAAATTCCTAGCATAAGAAAATCAATAGTGTCCTGCGTTGCCGATCGCTGGGGTTCAGTCTTTGGTGAATTTTGTCAGGTATTTCGGTGTCGTATGTATTTACATAAATGGATCTACGTAGGCGCCTCTGATCCTGACTGACACGAGAACTTTGTTATTTCCATGTTTTACTGCGTTAAAACTCCAAGTTTACCACCTACAGTTCTCAGCTCGTTGGGTTTCATGTATACCGTCTGGACGTAATCTCAGGGCGTTGAGTAATTCCATTGTTTAAAAAAATAATTAGAATATACGTAGAGTACCTACCTAAATTATTGGCTGTATCAGTACACCGCAAGGAGCTGGTTGCACCGTCCTGCTCCCTATCCCGGTTGAGATTTAAATATCCAAAACAAAATGCATGTAACCACGAGTGTTCTGTGGGAGCAGCTGATTGGCAGTTCCATTTATTAGTTTCCAAGTTCATTTTCCTCAATATTCTTAATACCTATTCTATTCTGGAATGTACTATAAAATTATGGAGTTATATTTGCGCATTCCACTCAAGTGAGGTGCCTACTATTCTCACCAATAGCTCATGTAACATTTTTATGATACGAAACGCCGGTTGTTTTCCAACACTATCGCACCCGGGGATCCGCAACGTTGTCCCGCATCATCTTTATCTTCACAGAATTTATTTAGTCCATAAAGACTGTGCTCAAATACGTCTGTTGTTCAGTAAGGCCGATGCAAGCTGTTTGATTTGTCAAATATTTACTTATTTATTCAATAGTACGGCAAAACCATTTCCAGCCTGCAGCCTTCACATTCAAACCAGTGGAGTTAGTTTGAACTAATAATGATACAACGTAGCTACATGTAACCTCAGCCATTTGATGAACCGGTTCGCTATAAAATGTTTCTATTTAATTTTTTTTAATGGGAAGTTGGAATGACAATGGTGTACGATGAGACATTTTCGAGAATTTAGATATGTAAAACTAGTTGTAAAAATACTCCTGCTTTCTAACGATACCCCCTACTCTACACCAACAGTATTAAGATCACAACTACCCAACAAGTTCTTCCACCTCATATTTAAGCCAATGTTCTGGCAGAGCGTTTCTCGACAACACATGGAATGAATCGCTCGATTCAGACACACCATGGGTGCCCACGAAATGGGTGCCTTTCGCCATATTTGCCATGAGACGTCACTACCAGAAACACCCGAACTTCCTGCAGTGTTTACATGGCAATGAAGTATAATGCGCGGTCTTCTACTCTCAAGGCCAAATTGACAGTTGAAATTAAGACTTGATTTTCGGGTGCCATCTAAAAGCACTCGAAATGAGGATGTTTTCTTGCTGCCACACAGGGATACTAACTATTTATACCACTTCCTCTCCCACAGATAATGCGACTATCAAACGAACTTGAAATAGATATTATAATTATTAGCTTCGCTACATTCAAGCGTGAAGTGCGAAAGCAAAAATAGTGTATTCTTAATTTACTAGGACGAAGCATACCATTAGTTTTGTTTGAAGTGCGATCACTATTTTCATATTTTTCTTACCGTGCTAACATACGAAAATTCTGTTATGGGAAATTTTCTTGTGTTACAAATTCAGCTTTTTCCCAAATTCTGTTCAGTAGCGGAAATTTACATTACCACATAATGAGGTAGGTGTTTATGTCGGAAAGTCTAGGCAGAAAACGAGTGTGAAATTTTAATTTCTGAGTTCGCACTAGAAAAATGAAGTGTCAGGCCGAGCAGTTCGACTCAAATCCCTCTTAGAGCGCTAGTGCATCACTTTGAAAAGTAGATTTTAAAAAACTCATCCTCAAAATCAAGCAAGGGCAAAAGTTCTAGAAAGTTGCCACGAAGGTTTGCCATTTCTACTGGTGGGTCGTTGTCAGCATTGAGAACCTTCGCCACCGAGCTTCGCTCCGCCTCCCTGAGCCAACTGTCAATAAACCTCATACGCCATTTTTTGCCGCATTTTTACTTGTAACCACCATCATTTAAAAGAAGTAACGCTTAGGTATTTTTGAAAACGGGCTTCAAACTACCATTTTTCCAAAAGTTCCGAATATTTATTAAAGGGATAGAAAAAAGACGAAAAATCCCATTAGGCTTTGTCCGTTCGTTAAAAAATGAAGAAAAAAAAAGAAAAGTAATATCTACTAATCCACACGAACGAAATTAAAACGGTTCATTTCATCGTATCGACACCCGAACACCAACTTTCCTCCAAGCAAATGACCAGTAGGAATTGAAAACGCTGTCGCCATTAATTACCTAGTAGTTGCGAAATAATATTCGAACTTTCGTCGCCCGATGCGAATGGCGGCAAATGATTCCCATTTCCTCTCGCCTGCTGTGGAGGTTTAGGAGTGGAGCTAAGTACCTACATGGATACTACAAACAACTCATTTTGGTTTATTAGCTATATTCACTAATGACCCTTTGGAATCGAGCATGGAAAAAAACCCTCCCCCACAACATTTTACCTGCGGATTGCGTTTCAAGGTACACATGGAATCCAAAATGGAATTTAAAAAAATTCTGTCTATCCGCCGTACTTGGCACTTTATTTAGTTACCATGAACCAAAATCAATGAAATTTGGGTATTACTTGGTCCTTGGAAGCTCGGCGTTCCTGTCAGTAACCTCTAAGGGATGAAAAATAGGTGTTGAAATAGTCAGAACACCGTAACTCGAAAACTTTCTATGGAAGGGTTTGGTTTTTCTCGATTGCTTTGATGAATTTTATAACATAACTTGTAATTTTCTTAATGGCAAAACTTCGCTTAAAATTGAAATTTCTGGACATACCTGAAACCCACCGGACACATTATGAACATGATGACCTATTTCCCGTAGATACCTTGTATCATTCCATGTAACAATGAAATCCAAACCTATAAATAAGTTTACAGGTTTAGATCAAAAATCTATAAATCAATTTATAGGTTTGGATTGGTAAGTGTATAGGTTGGATAGGTTTCGTCCAAATCTATAAATAATTTGACCTACGATTTAAAATCAAATCTTTGGTTTCGTGTGTTACAGGTGTTGTGAAAAATGACGACGTGCCCCAACAGAAATGGCCCGGATAATCGGGACGGAACGGGGGGCGGGCGGAGGAAGCGATGACAACGGCGGAGGAGGCGGGAGCGGAGGCGGCGGGATGAGACCCGGAAGCCGGTCCGGAGGGCGGAAGCCGAGCTTCAAAACGCGCGGTCCTCACGGAGGCTCCCACGCAACGCACGGGCGATCTATTCGTGCGACCAAGGTCACCCTACCCGCAAGCAAGGTATAGATAGATTTTATTTATTTATTCATGTATTTATCTATTTATAGAATACGAGATAGAAATTCCGATTTGGAAAGAAAAAATTTACAAGTAGAAAAGAACCTGGTCGTAAGAAGAATATACGGCATCAAATACAATCAAAATCATCACAATTATCATCCAATAAATCATAGTAAAGAGTTCTGAATGGAACAGAATGTTAATTCACATCACTGTTCAAAAATGAAGTTAGAATACAATTTTCTCTTAAAGTCAACACAAATAACATGAAAACACAATTTAAATGAAACACTTCTCAACTGAACATAAATTAATCCCCACAGTAGCGGTGAAATCATAATGATGACCTCACATCTCCCGGGACACTGATTTTGAAGTCAAACCTAAAAATGTCGAATTCCCTACCGTTTATTCCCCCCTAAATTTTTTCAATATTTCCCCCCAATAAGTAGATAAACAGTTGGAGAGGGGTGGTATTCAAACCCCGCTAAAATTCTACATAAATTTGGAGTGGGGGAACAAAAACCCTAAAATTTGGCGAAAATTACTCAAATCACTAAAAATTGATATACCTAGATTCACAGAAATTGGTACAACATGGTGACTCGACACAGAAACAGACTATTTCAATAATAATTAGCAAAATAGTTTTTCTGCGTTTTTTGAGGTCCAAACTTGCTACGAATTTGTGGAAATTACCACAATTTGCTAACTTTGAAAATACGCGCTTTTGCTGCATGACTGGAATTTAAAAATAATTAGATTAATAGGTGCATGATTAATTTTCTTCGCGTTAACTTCCTGTGCTATTTCCTGATCTGTTGACTTCAAATCGATATGGTTAATTTTGTCGGTACTTTTGGAAGAAGAAAATAAAGAGAAACAAGCAACCCAACTATTTCTTAAGATCAGGCTGAGATCATTCCCGGAAAAATGAGACGTATCACCATCAGGAATCTACAGTTAACAAAATTATAGTTTGTTGATCACATAATCATAATCAACAGCTACCACCAGATGATACAGGTGCTGCACAGCCGCTTGCTACATTCTTGACAAGTTTCGTAGGGACGTTCGACATCATCAACAGAGGAAAGCTGTACCCGGTGAGAGAGATGGTGAAACTTCAGTGGGCCCATCATGCCTGCTGATGTGCTTCTTTGCTCAAAAAGCTGCGTATTCTCATCTGTTTATGGGATCTAAGGCAGTCCCAAAAAAGAAAGCCTCGTAGGAGGTGGTCCAAGATTCCAAAACCTTCCAGGAAGTGGGTTCTGGCGTTGTCTAATTTTCGGACTTCAGGACAGGAACTCCGTCAAGAAGGATTTAGAGAATCGCAGTGGCGCAGGTGTCAAGTTTTTGCCACGTCCATTATCGAGATCCAGAGAGTTAGATGGCAACGTATGTACGACGTTCCTGAGTCGGAATCTCAGGAAGAACGTCAATGGAGATGTTAGTGGAGACGGGCGTTGCGTCCAAAAGGCCGCTTGGGCCACTGCCTCGGCACCCAAAAACACTAGGAGTAAAAAAACGTCAACCAGTGTTCAGTTGGCATTTGAATTTCCCTCCTTACACAGTACCTAGCATTTCACGAAGTTCAACAACGACTCGCCAGATTTCTCTGGCTATGGATATTCAATATTCTAGTAGAGCATCCATGGTGTGCTCCATAGATCAAGCATGTTATTGGAATAAAGCGACAGTAATCGATGTCCTGCAATCGAAATCGAAACCTGGGCTCCTGGCACGTAGGTCCTGCGACATAGTGTTCCCATGGCAACTGAAAAAAGTGGCCTGTCTGCGCATGCTCAGTCGAGTAAAAATGTTGTTCGCCAGGCCCATATTGGGCGCTGTCCCCAGAATTTGATTTCCACCACAAAATCGTTCCTTTTCACAATCGATTCGACCCCTTCTATTCAGTTTGTCATCACGATATGCTTCTTCGTCTTCTGATTTGTTTTTGTTGTCTCGTGAATCACGTTCGCTTTATCCTTTGAGTCTGTTGTCAGTTTTCAATTTTTTGCGTCAAATTTTGTGCGTTTTGCGTTCGATCCGGTTCCGATGACAGATTTGTATTTTTTGTCGTACCTACGTGCATTTTTTCCTGTTTGCTGTTTGTGATGTTTTGATCTGTGGATTGATCGGTGTCGTGAAACACAGATTAGTACCTAGCTTCTAGTCAGCAGCTTCTCCATTCAAGTAGGTACTGGCCAACGGGTCATTGTTTTGTTGTATTTTAGTTTATATTTTTGTAACTCATGAATTCAGTGGCTAATTTGCAGTAGAAATTGTCGACGTTTTCGTACGACGTTAAAGTTTTGATTAAAAGAGATAAGATTTGCTGAATATCACTTCATCAGTAAATAAGGGAACAGTGTTGTTGCCTTGGGGTATTTTATAGAAAAATCTTTTGGTTTTTATGTTCTGGTTTGGTTCCAACCGTTTTCAGAGCCCACGCACCGCTAATGGTGGATATCTCCAAATATTATACAGTTGTAGCGTATATTATTTACCACCTACACCATACTTATTTACAGAGATGCGCTATGTCGCTTGACTCAGTAAATGATTGTTATCCCTGGTTCCCTCGGCTTTCCAAACTACTTAGAAATTTCCTTTCCAAGTAACCGCAGTAAATTATTCAAATTATTCAATTATTATTCAATTATTATTCAATTATTCGCAGTAAGTAAATTGTTCAAATACGGTCGATTACCATACTAAAAAGCTTATTCCACAACGGCTTCCCGGTTCCCATTATCTCATTTCTTCCGACAGTCCTTTATGATGAAGGTGCAAAACTTTCACACTGTCTCCAGTGTCTGTTGGGATCTGCTAACTGTTCCTAACTGATGTTCTTCGCCATTTCATTTCGAGCTTAGAAGATGCTGTACTTCTTCAATCGTTTAATATAAACGACGAATACCTACCTACCTAAATTATATAAATAATTTCAGCATTATAATTTTCTGAATAGCATTCATTCACCAGGATTATAATTTCCAAGGTGAGTAGGGTAACTAATTAGAGAGGATGGCGGAATATAATTCTATCTTTCCACGTCATCCACAAACATGTGAGTAATATAACTAAGTTTTACTTACTTACAGTGGTTTGATATTGGTAAAAATATGAATCGTATCCACTCCTCGGGTATTTGGATGGTAGGTAACCTAATCTTCATGTAGATATAAATTGTAGTAAGTAAGGTAATATTCATATTAAGGGATTTACAACTGGTGAAAAACTAATCTACGGAGTGAGAATTCATTATTATATACAAGAAATTAAATAGAATTAACTTCTTCTGTCTAAGTTAGGTTCCACTTTTTTGCCGAACGTCAGTGAGGCTCTTAGAGTCGAGCGATATTTGAGGGTGGGTGGGTATGTACCTATGCATGTATGTATGTATGGATGTATTTTTGTATATTTATGTATGTTTTTGCCGCGAAAATTGACCCTTGGAATCGTCGTAAAAATCTTAAAGTATGATTCCTTGGGCTCCCAGAATTTGCTGTATAGTTTTTGTGCCGGCAGTAGGCCGCAAGAGCCGAAACACCGGTATTAGTTGGATCTTACGACTTTACATTTTCAGGATTTATGCTCTCAGGTATCGCTATATAGGTTTGGTACTGAGACGAAGCCAGTTAGTGGCCTCACATAATCGAAAAAACAGCCAATTTGTCGTAGGTATGCGTTGTTGTATTCGTTTTACTGGACAGTGAGGCCAGCGGACCCACTAGTCCTATCAAGTACCTATCCTTGTGTAGTACGTCGGATGTTACATGATTGTATTAAGGCTAAACATCTCCGGTTTGGTTCCAAATGCTACCACCACGTTGTGCTTCAAAATGAGCTAAAACTATAGTGAAACTCTTAATCAACCACTCGTCCGATTTTCGTTCTGAAAATTTCTTTGTAAACCGTGAGTACATAGAATTGATATGCCACTCTTTTTTAATTGATATTGCTGTGAATTTTGAGAAGGACGAAGCTATTAAGAAAGGGGAAAAAGAAGAGAGTAACTAGCTCATGTTTGTTTAATGAAAAATTTTAGTGAGCACATATGAGTTAACATAATGAGCTTAGCAGCCATTTAATTGAAACTCTGAACGCTACACACTTCGTAAATGTACCTTTTGAAGTAGTGAGTCAACTAGGTCAACGGATCTTTCAATCCTCTTCGCTTAACTTCCATAGTTCCAGTATTTGTAATGCCAACACCCTTCGCCTAAAATGAAAATAACGACCAAATACTTGCTGGGAGATGACGTGAGGGTGTCACCATTCGATTTGAAAATTACCCCATAGTTGACTCACTACTTCACAATAGGTACATTTTTCATGAAAAAAACCCACGATTTAGCCGGAAACAACACGTTTTTTTCGTATTCAAACCTCATTTTCTCTCTTGAAATCAATTCCAAAAAACGTTTTGATTAGTCCCTTGGAAAGCTGACGTTTTGGCGCATTTTTTAGCTTACCTTCACCATTCTGCTACAAGAATTATTATCACTAAGCGTTTGAAAACAGACGATTTTAAGATTTTGACCAAATTCACTTTTCAAACTCCATTTTCACTCCTCAAATCCTCCTAAAATTTTTTTGTTAGGCAATAGAGACAGGAAATTTAACGCTCTATCCAGCGGTATCTCCAAATTTGAATTTACTTTTTAAATTAAGGAAATTATGGCTGCTTTAGTGAGACGAGGTCGGAAACTCGAAAAAAATCTTAAAAGTGAAAAAAGTGGAGTTTTAAGCGAAGTAAAAAAAAAAAGTTATAGGACACTTTTGGTCGGAAATTAGATGTAGAACACGTGGGAGAGAGGTTTTGCATCACTCATGTTACACCCTGTCATATTTATAAATGTTTGTTAAAATATAGGGATGAATTCTGGATGCTCTGAAACGGATGTGCTTCTAACACTATTGTTCTGATAATTATGGACCCATTGTAATGGCCTCATTTTCCTCGAAAATTCGTTTACAAAAACACAGTTATAACAGTGGAATCGGCAAGTTCCATTTCCACTTCCTCATGTCCGCTTAAGGTTTATTCTGTTATGTGAAGTCCATGTAGATGGAGAATTACATTCATGTTGTGGTCTCCTGGTTCTGTATGGAGGTGAATGTCTTCAGGGGGCCTATTCACTAAGCCAAAGAGACATCTCTTTCAGGTCCGACTCTCTCTTTTGGCAAAATATATTTTTATAGTATCCATGACAGGGCTATTCAGTAACTTTTAAAAGAGAGAGTTTGCGGCCATCTTGGCATTCTCGATCTCTTTCAGAGAGACAGCTAATTAGGTGTCTTTCCTCGAAAGAGAGAGTCTATTTCTCGTTTGTTTCACAGTGATCGTGTAATATCCTCGTTCATCCGCAACCACATCGGTAATTTTGATCGTGTATTTTTTTCATTTCATAAAGTGTTTCATTTCATAAAGATTAAATTTTTCATTTCAATTTTAATTAGAAATATATAGGTACATAATTATTGATTCATGAGTAAAAACGTCCAAGTACGGGTTGAGGTAGGTACCTACCTACCTAAGTGCCGTTCGTCAGCATAATATAGATATAATACAAGCATTAAGCCCCCTAATTCGACTTTTTCTGTTTATAATTGAGACTTTTTTCAATTTAATTTAAACTTTTATCCGATTCGTGATTAAAAACGTACAAGTAAGGATTGAGGTAGGTAGGTACCCATTGAATAGGTATTACTAAGAAATGCGTTCATTACTAAGGAATTGAACTCCCGGGGGCACAAATATCTCGCACTTCATGGATACTATGGCATTTTCGTGTATTAGGATCCATATCACTTTCTCAAGGTCTCTGGAGCTATTCTGTAAAATAGACGAACCCGGACATTGGAAGAGACTGTCTTCCCGGTGGAGACTATCTCTCGCGGGAGATTTTCAAAATAGATAATCTCTTTCCTCTGTATGGAGGTGAATGTCTTCAGGGGGCCTATTCACTAAGCCAAAGAGACATCTCTTTCAGGTCCGACTCTCTCTTTTGGCAAAATATATTTTTATAGTTTCCATGACAGGGCTATTCAGTAACTTTTAAAAGAGAGAGTTGGCGGCCATCTTGGCATTCTCGATCTCTTTCAGAGAGACAGCTAATTAGGTGTCTTTCCTCGAAAGAGAGAGTCTATTTCTCGTTTGTTTCACAGTGATCGTGTAATATCCTCGTTCATCCGCAACCACATCGGTAATTTTGATCGTGTATTTTTTTCATTTCATAAAGTGTTTCATTTCATAAAGATTAAATTTTTCATTTCAATTTTAATTAGAAATATATAGGTACATAATTATTGATTCATGGGTAAAAACGTCCAAGTACGGGTTGAGGTAAGTACCTACCTACCTAAGTGCCGTTCGTCAGCATAATATAGATATAATTCAAGCATTAAGCCCCCTAATTCGACTTTTTCTGTTTATAATTGAGACTTTTTTCAATTTAATTTAAACTTTTATCCGATTCGTGAGTAAAAACGTACAAGTAAGGATTGAGGTAGGTAGGTACCCATTGAATAGGTATTACTAAGAAATGCGTTCATTACTAAGGAATTGAACTCCCGGGGGCACAAATATCTCGCACTTCATGGATACTATGGCATTTTCGTGTATTAGGATCCATATCTCTTTCTCAAGGTCTCTGGAGCTATTCAGTAAAATAGACGAACCCGGGAGACATTGGAAGAGACTGTCTCCCAGGCAAGACTATCTCTCGCGGGAGATTTTCAAAATAGATAATCTCTTTCCACTATCTATTTTAGTGAATAGGCCTCCAGTATTTAATATAACTGCACCCCAAGTCTGGTAACTATTTACGTTCGTGGCTGGTGAGTTAGTGAAATTCCAAGGACGTAAGCATTGCGTCACGATCGATATCGATACGAGAAAGCCTCCTGGAAACCTCACGATCACGGTTTTTTTCTTCTTTTTTTCCTCTTTGTAACCAGATCTTTGAGTCGTCATCTGCTTCCATCGATCACAATATCATTACGCGGTTTTTATCGTCGTGCTCCGCTCGGAAATACGCGCCGGAACCCGAGCTCCGTGTGCGGTCTCATTTCACCTGTTTTCAGGCGCTCCCAGGCGCTGGGGTCTCAGGGCGCCTTCTTCCGCTTTTCCCCGCCCGCGAAGAGTCTCACGAGCGACCTTCACCTTGTCCACTTTCACTGGCTGAACGTTTCCGTTTTGTAAGCGCCGGCAAACTCCCGGAAACACAAAAGCCGGAAGCTCAAAACGGATGGTTAGAGAATTCTCTTTGAAATTAATTAGCCATTCATTAGCTGTCCGCATCTGATTGGTGGTTTCACACAGTTTCACACTCTGTACCCATCAGTCAACATGTTTCAGCCGATTGTCCTCTTTATCCATGAAACTAATGTTGAATACAATGGAACCTAAAACTCCGTCAGAGTAAAAACACTGCAAAGGTTTTTAATCTACTGGACATACCTGCGGAAATGTTGGCTGTTCATTTTATAGTTTCATTCGTGTGCAATAATTTCAATAGCTATTTTTGATGGTTTCCACCAATTTTGGCCCCAAAAAACACGAATTAGGCTCCTTCTTTTTTGATTTTCATTTTATTAAAAATTATCATTGGTCATCGATAGTGCCATTTAATTGTCTTGATTCACCTGCTGACATTACTTCTAGTGTTATTGTACAAGTTCATGGTGATTTCAGACAATTTCCCAGGTTTTTGACTCAGGAGGTTTGACTAAAAAATGAATTTTGGGAGCTGAACCTTCGTTGCAACCTCAACTCTTCACTCTTTGGTCAAAATCAACTTCATATTCGGTCTTCTCTCCCTACAAAACATGAAAAACGATACCTCACTAGCTCATGTTCACTACCCCCCCCCCCCCCCCCCCCCCCAATCCCTCAAAAACCCTATTTTCACAATCATCCCCCCCCCCCCCCCCCGTAACACCTCTGGGTGTTTTCCGAACGGGCGGTCGAGCTTTGGAGCAAATTAGGACCCAAATGAGGAACCAAACTGTGTGCGGAATAACGACGATCTTAGACCAAAATTTAACGTGAATTTAAGGCTGAACCTACGTTAGAACCTCAATTTTCCACTCTTTGCTCCACAAGAGTGGAACAAATCATCTTTGATCATTGACAGTGCCATTCAGTTGTCTTGATTCACCTGTTGATAGTGTTATTAAACAAATTTATGGTGATTTCAGACATTTCCCCAGGTTTTTAACTCACAAAAAATTGGTTTAGGAAGCTGAACGTCGTTACAACCTCAATTGTTTATTCATTGGTCAAAATCAACTTCACATTCGGCCTTCTCTCCCTAAAAAACATGAAAAACGATAACTCACAAGCTCATGTCCACTAAAACACCATAAAACGTTATTTTTACACCCATTTTTCATCCATAACTCCCTCGGGTATATTCCGATCGGGCTGCAAAGTTTCGAGACACAATTAGGGCCCAAACGGAGCCTGTGTGCGAAAGAACGAATTATTTTTTAAACCGAAAATAAGTAGATATGAATAATATGGCGGACGGACATTCATTTTTGGAATCTACGCACCTTGAAAGTCGATGAAAAACTTTTGAGGGGATGTTCCAAAAACAATTGTTGAGGGGATGTTCCAAAAAAAATTTCCGAACCGAATACGTAGGTAAGTAGTGTATTATTCGGGGAATAATAAACCAAAACGTAAAAAACCCATAAACTATTGAAAGTTTTCGAGCAACGGCGTTCTGAACATTTCAGACTTAGAGACGCCGAGCTTCGCGGACCAACTAGACCCCAAATGGGACCCACAAACCAAATTTCATTTAATTCTGGTTTATGGTAACTAAGTAAAGTGTGAAGCGCGGCGTATGACGGACGGACAGAAATTAATTCCGTTTTTGAATTTTACGTAGGTACTACGCTGAAACGAAAACCATCAAATTGTGGGGGGGGGGGGGGGGGATATTTTTTTTCCATTCTCAATTCCAAAGATTCATTATTGACTATAATAAATCAAAATTCTTGCCCTAAAAATTGTGTATACAGCAATTATAGCTTTGTTTACCTATAGTTTTCTCATTGTGGCAAAGTTTCATGAATCTGTCAAATTTGCAATTAAATTTGATCCAGCTATGCTAGAATTTTATGAAAATCAGTTGGAATATTGGCAGTACGAAAACCTACAGAACGTCCAGGGGGCCCCGTACTTTAGGTATTACTCAACTATAATGTCTGTCAGTTTATTGTAGTAGATTATCACGAGACCGAGAAATAACTGAATGGCAGTATTAATTAACCCTTCAGCGACTATCTAAGCTGTGTTGTATCAGGATGGAAATCATCATGCGGCTCGAAAAGTGCTGAGTATCTGTGACATTCACGGAGCGATACACGACACCGTCAGACGCCTGACTTACCGTCTTCAACAGATAGCTAAAGGTTTCTCACCAGCTCGCTATTAGTTAGTAAAGCGGAGAGAACAAACTTCTAGCCATCCGCATTACTAACATCACACCGCCTCCGTGATTCGATTTAGGTTTTTTGAAATCACTATTTCTACCAGGGCTGATATACCAGTCCTATACACGATTAAACACATCAGTTTCTACTTTATATCTAGGAACCGCCCGCCATGAAACCGTACAACTCGAAGCGACGACCAAGAACACTGTTTGCACGACAGAACAAGTACGTAGAGTCGTTTTGAAATTTGAAAATCGTAATTTGTCAGTTTAAAAAAATTCTTGTTCTTGTTATTCTTTGGCAGCGCTACGGCCTCACAAACATACCGGAGCGAGCTGAAATTTTGCACACACATTCGTTATGCTCCAACGAAGTGCCTGTGCCCCCCCCCCCCTCCCCCCAATTGGGTCATTTACACTATTTACCTGACTTTGCATATGTACCTTGTACTCAAATTTTATTACGTTGATTTTGCTAATTAAATTTTCGTCAACTGGGCTGTCACTTTTCAGTACCGGGTAGGGGGCGGGGGGGGGGGGGGGGAATAAGTTGGGGGAAAATACGCGACTCGTGGGTCACTTGGGAGCCGCCCGTTCTTGTATCGGTCGCTTCGCGTGTTGGTTTATTATTCTCTGAATAATACACCTATGTATTCGGTTTGGACATTTTTTTTTTGAACACCCCCTCAAAATGTTTTTGTTTCACTTTCAAGGTGTGTAGATCCAAAAATGCGATGTCCGTCCACCTTGTCACCGATATCCTCCTTAATTTTCGGTCTAAAAAAATCGTTCTTTCGCACACAGGCTCCATTTGGGCACTAGTTGTGTCCCCTGTCTCGGCAGCCCGATCGAAAAACACCCGGGGGTGTTATGGGTGCAAAATTAGGTGTTTTTGCGGTTTCAGTGAATTTGGGCTTCTGATATATCGCAATGACAACATTCATGAAAATTACTTGAATGCTTTCGAAAAATTCGTAATGTTATGCGGGTTTAGTATAACATGTCTTGAAGGCTGGTCCCTGTGCCAGAACATCTTTATTCTATCTACTTATGTTCATTTTGAGTAACCTGGGTTACATTTGCAGTAGGCCTAATATTAATAGAAGGTAACAGGCCCAGTTTTAACAGTATTGGAACTACTGTAGGTAAGTTTTTTCAAGACAGACAATAGTTAATGAGAAACTAGGTAATGATGTACCGTGTCTTAAATCTCTCCGCATGGTCATTGTAAACCACCACTGGTTGCACTACTCCACTAACTTTAGCTCTATAAATATAGGTAGGTGCTTCGTGTAATGAATCACTGCAGATGAATACACCAATAATCTACGTAATTCATTGCGCAGTTTCTTTCATGAGTCATTCGTCCGCATTTAGCTGTTCAGTGATTCAGGATTATTACAGTATCGGAACTCAAGTTGGGTTCCTCGACCTTCACCCTGGGACTCCAGCCGCAGCTTTCGCCGTCGAACTGGGTTTGCTCGGTGATGCCCCGACCCCCAGAGGATCCCGCCGAACGGGAAGGTTGTGCGACGTCAGAGAAACTTCCTTAGGGTCCCATGAGAGTAAATAACCCGTAAGTTCAAGGGACTAACTGGATGAACTACATCATTTAAGTGTCCAAAATCCAAAACGGGTCTTCGCCGCTGGGTCTTTCTGACTGCCACAGCTCCTTTGCTCCACTTACAACAAGAACATTCACGTCGTAGCTCCAAATTCATTTATGAGTTAACCTGATTATTCTCATTCTGTATTAATTAAACTTCTGCTGATTTTAATATTACCACTACTTCCGGAGGAATCCGTCGTCACCAGCTGGCCGAGTACTGGAGGCATGCTCTTTCGATGTAAAGCTACATCATCATCATGCAACCAAGCCCAACACTGAGGTGGAGCCGTTTGGCCGAGAAAAAGTTCCAGTCAAGAAGCAAGACCATATGAGCGAATTCTCGAAGTTCCATCGCATTAAAATTCTAGGGGTATTTAACAGTTTTTATCAAGTCCCCATTCACCCCAGTTTACGGCACTGAAAAAAGGATTGAGTTTCTAAGGAAGTTTTAACTGTCAGAATTTAATATTTATGGGTCAAAAACCTGTGAATCAAGACATTTCAATGACAAGTTCAATGAGCGAAGATAATCTGTCAAAAATAGAGCCTAATTCGAGTTTTTGAGGCCAAAATTGGTGAAAACCGTCAAAAATAGCTATTTCAATATTACTCCACATGAAAGAAATAATAAATGAATAGCTAACATTTTTGTATGTCTAATTATTGAATAATAAACCCGTGTGACAAGGATTTTGCAGTTTTTTTTAATGGCCTTCAAACTCTGTTTTGTTCGCAATTAAAAATTAATATTTTGGCGATATATCTCAATTTTATATCGCTTATGGTGAATTCAGTTAAATATGCAGCCATTTTTGCCGATCTCCAGCATTTGACCCCAAAATCTCAAATTTGGCCTACCTATTCGTCTATATATTCGTGAATTGCCCACCTTGTCATCAAGTTTGATATTACGAGCGTTTTGTCGAAAATTCGCGCTTGCATATTTTATGTAAAATTACTAAAATCCAGGGATGCTCCAAAACGGGAAAGAGGCGAAACGTTCTTCATAAATTAATGTAGGTACTACGCATGTTGAACTCATTGCAATAGAGAACCTATTGTTATCGTCTGCCTTCATAAAAAATCGCTCAAACATCCGGGCGCTGCTTCTCCCATCGGTGTTCTTTGCAAGACAACAACCCAAGGAGTGGAATGAAAGTGGAACGAAAACGGTCACGTCGAATCAGGGCGATTCCCAAGGTGACTACGGAAGGTCTCAGGATTGTGGAACCTCGTACCAACCTAATACTGCCGGTGGTTCATCTCATATATGCATTTTTTCGACTGTCACGACTTTTAAGGTCAGTTTGTCCGTCCCAGTTTTGAATGTAAACAAACAACCCGACAGCAAAACTGCATGGATATATTTTGGTTTATTATTTTCAATAATGAACCATTGGAATCGAGCATGAAAAAAAAAATTCTTACCCCCCCTCAAAATTTGATGGTTTACGTTTCAAGATATGTAGAATCCAAAACTGCAATAAAAATATTTCTGTCTGTCCGCCGTACGCCGTACGGGCCACTTTTCTTAGTTACCATGAAAAAAAATTGATGAAATTCGGGTTATAGGTTCCGTTCGGCGTCTAGTTGGTCCTCGAAGCTCGACGTTACTGTGAGTCATCTCTAAGGGGTTCAAAATAGGGGTTGAAATTTTCAAAACGCCTATACCATTTTTTTACGTAAATATTTTTATGGTTTTAAATAGTTCTTGAACTTGCGAGTTTTTTAAGACCATCCGGAGCATCGTACGTCCAGCCGTTCGTTCACAGTAAGGCCCCGAAGTTTGCACCGACAGGCATTTTCGACTCCAGTGTGAATGAAATTGTATACAATCCAAACCAAATCTCGTAACCAGAGACGCGCCCACAATAGGAATTTGTGAATACGGCCAATCATTGGTAGGGATCACCTGATTATATTGGCGGAGTATGATGTCGAGTTGGTTGTTCTGTGATATTATTTAATTTGAAAAATGATGGCTCTATTGGAGTTTGTTGGTAGGTAGTGAAACTTGAACAAACGTTGAAGTATTATTGATAGGTAAATTATTACTACGGTAAATCATTATTCAACGGTAAATTATTACACAACGGTAAATTATACCATCTACGTAGAAGGGGCTGGAGTTTGTTGGTAGGTACTTTTGCAACTTTTTTCACACCTCATCAACAATTTCTTTTCAGAACTTCATTATGTGTGTTTCTTTTTGTTAGGTACTGTTTGTCATCGGCAGAATTATTTTAGCAACATTTAACTCATGATTTAGGTAGGTACCTAGTAACGAGTACGGGGTTAGGTACCAACCTAAGGAGGGTCTGCGATCTACATAATATGTATAGAATAGTACATATCATATTATATAGACGGGTTATCTATACATAGAGCTGTGATCTGTAACAGAAGGGTATTCTATACAAAATAATAAACCGTTGTGCAGGGATTTGCAGCGTTTTTACTATTGAGATTCACATTGGTTGGACCTTTTGGATGTCATAAAAAATCCCATCTTATAATTATTAAGCTTCTTGATACATAATCCTACTTCGAATTTTACGAAGGTTTCGCTGGTAATGTTTCATGAACTAAACGGTTATAAAATAGTATGACAGCATACTGTGGTTACGCCCCTCCCTACCATTGTACCACAACTTGGTAACTACCGAAAACACATAGATAGGTAGTTAAGTAGTACCTATGTAACCACAATATCGTCAAAAGTTTTCATTCCTGTCTTTCCCGGCCTAACATCTGTATATATTTAAACATCACTATATCAAAATTATTTCAACATCTCTTATATCATTTAGGTCGTTATTGTATTGGTACTCGACCACTAGCGGTGCGTGGGCTCTGAAAATGGTGGGCCACCAAACCGGAACACAAATTAACAGCTTTTTCTACAAAATACCTGTAAATGTTTTCCAACAGTGGAGTCTTCTTATGAGAAATGGGTGGATTTTAATCATCCGCAGCTCTTAGCAAGTCAGAATGTAAGCACTGTGTTCACAATAGTTCTGACCAGTACCCGGGATTACCAGAAGCTAAAAGTTCTATAGCTTCATGCTGACTCAGCAAAGGCTATCTCTTCCTAAACTTTTAATCATCACTCTATCCTCGGAGGAAAACGTCGAGAATTTCAGCTGTAAGTTAGCCACCGAATTCATGTGGTACAAAAATGCAGAAGCAAATAAACTAAACAACAACTAAAAACAACGAACTAGACTAAAATACAACGAAGTAATGACCCGCCGGCCAGTAACTACTTGGATGGAGAATCAGACTAGAAGCTAGGTCGTCGATCAATCCACAAGAACACAGACAGGACACAACGCACTTAATTATCGCAAATCCAAATCTGTCCCGGGAACTCGAATGGGAACATACAAAATTCGAAACGTAAGCGGAAAATTGAAAACTCAACATAGGAACATAACAGCAAGAGTCACAAGAATTTTTAGGGGAGGACAGATCGAAGGACAAGCATCTCCTATCGAGATGACAACATGAATTGAAACAATCCAATCGATTGTGAACACAAACGAGTTTTGGATGGAAATGTGGGCCACAGGCCCAAAAGGGGCGGGGCTAACCAAGTTTTTACTCAACTGAGCTTGCGCGGACGGGCCACTTTTCTCGGTTACTATGGTTACACCAGGTCCCAGGACCTATCGGTTTCAGAAGTGTAGGTTTCGATTTCGATTGCAAGACATCGATTAGTGTAGCTATATTCCGATAAAATGCTCGAATATCCATAGCCAGAGAACTCTGTCTTCTTCTTCTTCCCAGTTACTTGTCTTGGCCGCAGCCATGCCAGACATAGGTTGGGACAGAGAGAGAGAGAGAGAGAGAGCTCTGTCGAGTCACTGTTGAACTTCGTGAAAAATGCTAGGTACAGTATACGGAGGGAAATTCGAATGCCAACTGAACAAATGGTTGGCATTTTTTTGGAGTTTTTTGTGTTTCTGGGTGCCGGGGCAGTGGCCCAAGTGGCCTTATGGACGCAACGCCCCTGTAACTCGACACATCACAGAGACTATCCAAAGTTCATAATTAATTTTCAACTTGTTCTCTATGAATTGCTCATAAAATATCATTTACCTACTTATCATAAGCTCATTGATATTGTGGTTATAGTTAAAGCATATTTCATCAATTTTGTATTATTGTTTATTGTCAAATATTGGAGATCGAATGACTGATGATCTTATATTACGTAATCATACTGATGTCGAAGTATGTATGTATGTGTCGGAAATGGACGTGCACGGTTGAATTAGAAATAGATATGAATGGTTTGGTTCTGTATATCTGTGGTGTAAGTTGGCTGAAAACAATCCTTTGGAGTTGCTTGTTGTAGACTGAGATGGAAGGCAAACAGCGGACTCAAGGACGAACCGGGCATTGCCTCTCCTTGAACTTTTGCGATCCGCTGACATAAGAATAACTTAGTGGGAGTTTGTATATTTTAAACTATTTTAAACCTGTTTCGTTTCCTAATTAAATATCAAAATGGGTTCCTGCAATGTGACACCTAAAACTGAGTACGTGTAGCGTTTACTCAGCTGAAAATCGCATTCGACTGACCTGACCAGTTACTTATAAACACTTATTCTCGCTTTATTTTTATTCTTATTGCCTCCGGGCAATGAGAGTGGGGCGGGTTAGCGGATATCTTAGAAAACATCAATTTGCCGGGAAATTATTTAAATTTTCTTCCTCCGATACGGATGCGACGGGAAACCATGTGTTGGCTTTTGGATAATATCCGACACTGATTCTCTCATGTTGCTGAATTCATAGGTAACATATTTATGTGTTATTCAGGGCCACATGGCTCATCGGCTGTAGATGAGTTTTCTTCACCTGCTCATGAAAAACCGGAGGATGCAATAAACTCATCAATTCATCGAATTTTTTTATGCACCTTATGTGGTATGCCATCTTGAAAAAAAGGCACTTTTTCAAAGGCACTCAAAAAAGGCACTCTTGTAAAAGGCACTTTTATCTGTGTTTCTGTGAGTACCTACCTGATGATGCTCAGAAGTTGAGTGAAAAGCTTTGTACTGAATAAATTGGTGGTAAGTGAAAGGTTTAATTTTTGTTTATTCCACGATGCAATAAACTGTTAAAAATGTGTCGCTTTTGGACTAACAGGTATCCTTCGTATCTTCCATGCCCCTTCCTGATTAGCTGTGTGGGCTCCGCAGCTACTGGCCCTCTGACCTTCCCGGCCTTTCTGACAGTAAATGTTATTCGAATCGCTGACATATTTTTCAAGGCGGACAGGAATTAGTGAGAAAACTAGGTGATGATGCACTGTGTTGTCTCTCATCATGGCGACTCGATAAGGGAGGATTGGACTGGATTGGATTGGGCTTGGCTATGCCATTTACCACGAAAGCTATACTGACCCCATCATCCAATTTTAGAACTCGGGTCATCAAGTCGGTATTCTTGATGGCGTGTAGGTACCTACGACTATCGTGGATAAGTTGAAGGCCAAATCGTGATGTCCCTCTCTGGTCGCAAGTTGTTATTCCGAACCCACTTCCTGCTGCGAACAACCAAGACTGGCGGATTTCTTACGGTTCATCACACTGACTATTGTTTCTACGCATTCCGCATGCGCCGATAGTACTTATTCGAATCGCTTCTTGAAAAGAACGGCGAGCGTCGGGTCGCAAATGAAAACACCTATTGTTGTTGGGCGATCCTCGCGAAAATTAGTTCGAGTTGTTTTCGAACCCCGAAGGCCTCGAGGGAGGATCTTCGTCGAAACTTGTTTTCAAGTTTTTCTCTGAACTTCACATTCAGCGAAACAATGATCCAACCATTCCATTCAACTCAGAAATAAGTGCCATTTCAAGCGCTTCATTTTATTATTGCAACTTTATCCTGAGTAACAAAGCGATTGTTTTTGTTTCCATTATGATGTTGTCCTCTGATTGATAAAACAAATCCTACCGTATGTCCCATTAAATTCGCGACGTTTATAAGTACTTGTAGGACGATTCAGTTCCATAGATTTATAGATCGGTGATCCTAGTAGAACCATTTCTACTTCAGAGATATTCTAGAATAGTGGCCATGAGGGATGGACAGATAAGTGTTACCTATCTCTCTATGGTCAGTTCTTATTGGGTCTGCAGAATTTTTCGACAACAAAAAATGTCCCGTATGTAAACAGGATTCTAGTATTACTTGGACGTGATGGATTCCGTAACATTTCTATCCATTTTGTCACCGATGAAATGAGTAATAATCAAGGATGCTATGCTCTCTTGTTATTGTTACAATGATTTCATTCTCAGATCTACGTTCATGTTGTTTTATTCAGGAAAACTAAAGCTGTTCAATATACAAATAATCTTCATTGAATCGCCATAATCAATTTATTTATGGACAGCGATGAGGCTGCGATTCAGTATGGTGTAATTCAGGTTGGCACTCCTGGACCTGTTTTGTTTACGATCCTAATCAACCTGGTTTCCAGGATTCCGTTATCGGGAAAGATTTATTTATTTGCCGTTGACCGGTTTCAAAGTGCCTGAATTTCCTCTCTCTGACACTGAACGCCAGCAAATGTATGTATTTGTGTTTCGACCCTGGTCTACCCGACGGCACAAGCAGAAACGTTAAGTTGCATCTATGCACTGATATAAAAGATTGTAACTGTCCTAGTTTAGAGAGCGTTGCAAAACTCAAGTACCTAGGTATCGTCATTGACGAAAAGCTGCAATGGGATGCCCACTGTTATAGCATAGTAACCAGAAACAGAAAGTTTCTGCACCTATCTATCATATGAGGAAACGAGTTCCCAGAGACATTTTGACACACTTGTATAGGACTCTCGTGCAGCCTTTGTTGGCGTATGGGATTGTGGCTTGGGGCGGCACTTTCGCATCGATTCTGGAGCCACTTCAAATCATGCAAAAGGCAATCCTAAAGGTAGTTCTCGGGAAACCTAAGCAATATTCCTCTCAGGCGCTCTTTACCGAGATGAGAGTGTGACTATACGACAGCTGTATCTCAAAGTGATTCTTCTTTTCTTCCATAAACACCCCCGCCTTTTCAATCTGCCGACCTCATCTAATTCCCCTTAAGGTATTCGTCTCACTACCAGAGCTGTAATTCCTGCACACAAAACCCGGCTACACTTCACTTCTTTGCATTGCTACTACAGCCTGCCACTCGTGTTACGATACCCCCCCCCCCCCCCCCGTGATCTGTGCTCCTGAGTCGTTAACTCGTAGTGGCAAAAACGCTGCAAAGTCCTTGTCACATGGGTTTATTATTCTATTATTTTGTTGGTCTACAGAAAACAGAAATGCTGGCTGTTAATTTATTGTTTCTTTCATGTAAAATAATGGTTTCTGATGGTTTCCAGAAATTTTGGCCCCCAAAACTTCTGGATCAAGACGATTAAATGGTACAATCAATGATCAAAGGTAATTAAAAAAAAAGGAGCGTAGTACCTAATACGCTCCTTTTTTTTTGGTTTATTATTCTGTGAATAATACACCTATGTATTCGCTCAGCAAAAAATTTTTATAACACCCCCTCAAACTTTTTTCTTTTCCGTTTCAAGGTGCGTAGATTCCAAAAATGCAATGTCCGTCCGCCGTACGCCGTATCACGTGTACAGGCTTCATTTTAGATCTAAAAAAGTCGTTCTTTCGCACACATGCTCCATTTGGGCCCTAGTTGTGTCCCGAAACTTTTCAGCCCGATCGGAATATACCCAGGGGTGTTATGAGTGAAAATGTGTGTAAAAATAGGTACTTTTTGCGTTTTAGCAACATGTTAGTAAAATGAGCTTTTGAGATATCTTTTTCCATGTTTTTGGGGACGAGAATACCGAATATGAAGTCGATTTTGACCAAAGACGCGGAAATTGAGGTTTTACCATTGGTTCAGCTCCCAAAATTGTTTTTTTTTAGTCAAAAACCTGGGAAACCGTCTGATATCACCATCAGTTTGGATAACAGCACTGGAAAAAGTGTCAACACGTGGATCAAGAGGATTAAATGGCACTACCAATGATCAAAGATAGTTGGAAAAAAAAAATTATAATAAAAAAAAAAGAAAAGGAGCGTAGGTACCTAATTTGTGTTTTAGGGGCCAAAATTAATGGAAACCATCAGAAATAGCTTTTTCGATTATTACGGATGAATGAAACAATAAATGAACAGCCAACATTTCTGTAGGTATGTCCAGTAGAATAATAAACCCATGTGACAAGGACTTTGCAGCGTTTTTTGAATTACCTTTGATCATTGATTGTACCATTTAATCGTCTTGATCCACGCGTTGACACTTTTTCTAGTGTTATTATACAAATTGATGGTGATTTCAGACGATTTCGCAGGTTTTTGACTCATAGAAAATCAATTTTGGGAGCTGAACATCTGGTACAACCTCAATTTTACAATCCTTGGTCAAAATCGACTTCATATTCAGGCTTCTCGTCCCCAAAAACATGGAAAACGATACCTCAAAAGCTCATTTTACTAACATGTTACTAAAACACAAAACGCTGCAAAGTCCTTGTCACATGGGTTTATTATTCTACTGGACTTACCTACAAAAATTTTGGGTGTTCATTCATTGTTTCATTCATGTAAAATAATTGAAATAGCTATATCTGATGGTTTCCATTAATTTTGGCCCGCTCGCCCGAGGTACGCTCCTTTTTTTTTTTTACTATCTTTGATCATTGGTAGTGCCATTTAATCGTCTTGATCCACGTGTTGACACTTTTTCCAGTGTTATTATACAAGCTGATGGTGATTTCAGACGATTTCCCAGGTTTTTCACTCATAAAAAATCGATTTTTGGAGCTGAACATTTGGTAGAACTCAATTTTCCACTCTTTGGTCAAAATCGACTTCATATTCGGTCTTCTCGTCCCCAAAAACATGGAAAACGATATCTCAGAAGCTCATGTTATCAACATATTGCTAAAACGCAAAAAGTACCTACTTTTACACACATTTTCACTCATAACACCCCTGGATATATTCCGATCGGGCTGAAAAGTTTCGGGACACAACTAGGGCCCAAATGGAGCATGTGTGCGAAAGAACGAATTTTTTAGACCGAAAATGAAGCCTGTACACGTGATACGGCGTACGGCGGACGGACATTGCATTGTTGGAATCTACGCACCTTGAAACGGAAAAGAAAAAATTTTGAGGGGGGGTTATAAAAATTTTTTGCTGAGCGAATACATAGGTGTATTATTCACAGAATAATAAACCAAAAACGAGTTAACCTGGCTGATCCCACAAGATGTCAATGTGACGCTTTTCCTAGAAGCTGCTACAGAAGATGAGCACGTACCTATTTTCTTTTGGTTTATTATTCTGTGAATAATACACCTATGTATTCGCTCAGCAAAAAATTTTTATAACACCCCCTCAAACTTTTTTCTTTTCCGTTTCAAGGTGCGTAGATTCCAAAAATGCAATGTCCGTCCGCCGTACGCCGTATCACGTGTACAGGCTTCATTTTAGATCTAAAAAAGTCGTTCTTTCGCACACATGCTCCATTTGGGCCCTAGTTGTGTCCCGAAACTTTTCAGCCCGATCGGAATATACCCAGGGGTGTTATGAGTGAAAATGTGTGTAAAAATAGGTACTTTTTGCGTTTTAGCAACATGTTAGTAAAATGAGCTTTTGAGATATCGTTTTCCATGGTTTTGGGGACGAGAATACCGAATATGAAGTCGATTTTGACCAAAGACGCGGAAATTGAGGTTTTACCATTGGTTCAGCTCCCAAAATTGGCTTTTTTAGTCAAAACCCTGGAAAACTGTCTGAAATCACCATCAATGTGTATACTAACATTAGAAAAAGTGTAAACAGCTGAATCAAGACCATTAAATCGCACTACCAATGATCAAAGATGATCTGGGGGGGAAAAAAAAGTGTACCTATTTCATGTTTTGGGGGCCAAAATTGGTGGAAATCATCAGGAATAGCTAATTCAATCATTCCACATGAAAGAAACAATAAATTTAACTGCCAACAAGAATCTCTAGAACTCCAATAGAATAATAAACCCATGTGACAAGGACTTTGCAGCGTTTTTTTTTCTCAATCTCAGTTCCTCTTATTTATTTTATATATTTATTTATTTCCGTTCTTCCCGATACTAAGTCCAGAGATAATTATTTCTGATTTGTAACTGATTTAGTAAATAAGGCTCCCACATGCATCACAGAGCTATGCTCCATCGCATGTGGTTCCCTATTATGTATAAAGTACCACTTAGTTCATTGTAATGTATGTATGGGAATAAATCTATTTTGAATTAAATTAAATTTATTTATTTAACGAACGGGCAAAGCACAATTACAGAATTTTTGTATGTCAACACGGCAGGAAAAAGGTGCCAATAGTGGCAATTAAGAATACATTAAGAATGCATTAGGAATGCTTTTGCACTTCACGCTTGAATGTAGCGAAGCTAATATTAAACAAATGCACTTCATTTGCAACATCCCGGGGAGTGGGGAGTGGTATAAATAGTTCGTCTCGCAGTGTGGCACCAAGAAAATGTCCCAATTTCGAGAGCTTCTGGAATAGAAGTCATCCAAAAATCATGTCTGGCAAGAATGTAGAGAGCATCAATAATCCCATGGAGGACCCCGTAGAAAAAGAGCAGATCAACGAATATTCTTCTTTCAACTAGTCACCGTGTCACGATAAAGTTGTCTAATTTATTTTAATTTTTCAAAAATCGTAGGTACTTTTTGAACACTCTTCATTACATAATTGAACATGAAATTGAGTCTCTTCACTGGAAAGAATAATGGTCTTTGGTGATTGAAATAATATCTAAGGGTCTAAGGATCATTCCAAAATTTACTTGAGCGTTTTTGGATCCTGGCCAAGGCGAGTAGAGTCTGTCTTCACACCTTGGGTCCTGGCCCCGCATGTTGCTTCTGACTACCAAATCACAAAAATTTTTAATCAGTAGTTGATACATTATTGTATTCAAGGTTTGTGATTCAGCCAAAAGACTTATAATCCTACCCATTCGGGGGCTGTGTTGCTCCTTCATCAGGGCCTGTGTTACAAACAAGGCTCCACGTAAGTGAGTAAAGCTCTGTTTATGATGGTTTGAAACAGGAAAAGGCACATCATAATGATATTGGCTGTACTCTAATTGGTTGGTTCGGGAGCCAGCAAAATCACTTTAGTATACAGAAAGGAGAGTTGAGATAGATTAGAATGCAAATAATTCAGCAACAAAGAGAAGATTACCAAACTCCTAATTACTCCTAAGATTACTAAACGCTCCTGCTAAGAGGTGAACCCTAGGTTTGCATAAATCTTGAAACTATGTTAGGAGTGAAATAAGGCCAATGCCTTCTCTATTTCTCTGTTATCTCCTTGATAGAAGCAACCCTGTTTTCAAGTTGGTATGGATTTATCGGTGTTTTCCATGATTGCCATGATCATTTTGAAAGATTGCAAACGCCTACCTCTCTCGCTGTGGTATCGTAGCAAGGTAATGGTACCAATTTTTCCTGCCACTGAACCATTCAAACGTGCATACTCAACAACCTTCCCTAATTCGGGCAGTTCAGTTTCTCCTCCCAAAAATGACACCTTCAGTTTCGTACAAACTTTCAACGCCTCCAGCCTGCGCGCCGCCGGCGCTTTTCCGTGTAGTAATCATTGATAATAGTTTGCTCGCTTTGCCAACGTTTTAGAGGCTTTCTTATGATGGATCGCCTTGGACTATAAAAACAAACCTCATCATCCTCTACGCCCGATTTCACAACGCCATTTTCTCTCCGGTTATTGTTATTACTTCTTTCTCGGTCGTAATACCGCACCAGCCATCCCTTCATACTATTCCGGACACAGTCATTGTGTAGGCCGCCATCTATGGCGAATTTTTCCAATACTCTGGTGCCGTAAGAGTGTAAAAACTTCTCTACAATAATAACAGCTATACCTACCTCACCAAGGCTTATGTGGTTTTCTCCCCCCTCCCCATTCCTCTCACAATTGAAAGTGTTGAAAAAAATGGCCGTATTCCCAGAGCTCACACGCATAACTACCCCTTACTCCTATACAATCATAATGTCTTCGGTTATTATTAGCGTGGCTTTCGCTAGAATCTGCGTTACACTTAGTATATTTCTTACTTTCCTATTTTTATCGTATAAAAATAAATAAAGCCAGAATAAAGATCAAGTTTTCTGTTGATCCCACCTTCATTTTCGATTAGGGTTTACAGTGTTTATGAATTGAAACCTATCAGTTTCTCATCTTATTCAGTATACTAAGAAATACCGGTGTGCATTTTCAGAACCTTTGTTGTAGCTTAGCCGTAGGCTGCGCATGACAAATACATTTTGGGAGATATGAAGATGTTGAATGTGCAGCGATTGAAAAACTCTGGTGTACTTGTGTACAAGCGGGCGTATATCACGGTTTTCTGTGGTGCAAACTTCGGGGCCTTACTATGAACAAACGGCTGGACGTACAGTGCTCCGGGTGGTCTCAAAAAATTCCGAAGTTCGAGATCTTTTAAAAACTTGAAAAATTTTGAGATAACGGCACCCTGGAAATGTCAACCCCTATTTTTCACCCCTTAGAGATGTCTGACACTAACATCGAGCTTCACGGACCCACAAACCCGATTTCATTCATTTTCGTTCATGGTAGCTAAGGAAAGTGCGAAGTACGGCGGACGGACAGAACTTTTTTTTATTCCATTTTCGGATTCTGCGTTCCTTGAACAGAAACATTCAAATTTTGAGGGGGTATTTTTTATTTTTTTTCCGTGCTTGATTCCAAAAGTTCATTATTGAAAATAATGAGCCAAAAATCTCTGTTCTTCCTTATCATTAATAGTCATTAATGATAGGTAGTGTTATTGAATCCACCGCATAGTTATAAAACTGTAATTCCCCGGCCGGCTCCAGCACTCGATTTAGGGCATTCCTGGGGGGAGCTAGAGGGTGGGTATTGACCACAGAAAACAGCGATCAACGCCTATATCAACCTATATAGGTAAATAATAAACCGTTGTGTAATAATTTGCAGCGTTTTAGCCCAACCATCAAGATGGGGGGGGGGTGGAGGGGGAGACTACGCTTATTACTATTATTGACAGTAATAAACCAAAACCAGATCAAGTTAAAAGAAAGCCCGTGTAAGAAAATGTAGAAAGCTTCCTGAAAAAGTCTGCCAAGACAGCAGTTCCGTTGTGGGTACCTAACAGTTTTATCGCGATGATCACGATCTTGGGACATACTGGATTGCTATTGAAAGTCCCATCCACTCCGGTTGTACAGAACTAACCATCGTTAATGGTCCATTATACGAGGATCAGGATTTTTGCCCCATGTTGATCAAATTCATACGAGACCATCTGGTAGTTCTGTATACCATAAAGTACCATAAAGTATTTCATCCGGTAGTTATTCGTACATAGTTATTCATAGATATTTCGGCGTGGCATAGTTGACCACTATTCATAAGGCATAACCATGATTAGCGTAGACATGCGAGTCGCGAAGGATTTCACATTTACGCATGCTGAGACGCAAGTTAGTTAAGATTTTGATAAACTTGATACGAAATATTCCGGAGTCCAACCCGCGCCTGCCCTCCAAATTCTTGCTCCTAAAATAGACATCGCTCTAGCTCTATTGGATAGGAGGTAACTTTTGTTGTCGAATGGCCCACAATGATTATACCGAGCAAAATCACGGGTCACCTACTTCCCCATTATGAAGGTGGAGAATTTACATTCATTGAGAGAAGATGGACAACGATTGCCGAAGGAGCCGGTGTGTCGCGGATAAAACGGTAAGCCTCCATTTGTTGTGGGTGGTTTGGGGTTGGAGGTCGAGGGCGCTGCGAATGATTAAAACGACGTGTTTTATCGTTGTTGAGCAAAATCAGTGCTCTACCTACCCAGTACTCAAGTTGGGAAATCATTCAGTTATTTAGGACGGCACAGTCATTTTTATATTTGAATGGTGATTCAGTTCGAAGACTTCACTTTATCTGCCTGAAGGTGAGACGCGATATCAGTGGCTGTGGAAGGCAATTAACTGATAAATTTATATTGTTATATTGGTAGGTCTCCTGGGATGGGAGGTCAAAGGAGACTTATTCAATTGATTACGCTATCAGATCCTGCTTTCTTCATGTTCCTTCTATGTTATTTTTGTGGATATTTATTGCTTTCTAATATTCATTTATTACAGTTTGTGGTTTATTATAATTCACTCGTTCTGTTTGCAGGTCCGAGAGTTGGCTTCCAAGTTCAATGCTGTGATCGTCGACCGAGATGTCGACAGTCGATCCATTCTGAGCTCCCACGATGGGCACAGCGACCTCGTCGACGAGCCAGCAACGGCGAGAACGTCTTCCACTCCGCCGATCGTGTCTTCGTCTATCGTCCTTGCGACGATTCAGAGGTTCGAAGGGATCATGCTCGACCATAAACGCCCTCGTGCCGGCGACCGTCCAAAGCGCGTTCTCGTGCGAACCAACTCGCGCGCTAAGGAAATCTCCGTTGAGAAGTAAGTCATAGGTGCCTACTCATCAGTTCATATTTTATCTTATCGTGCTAGGCTCCCTCTGCTTACCTATCGTAGGATGATATTGGATAGAATGGGTCCCATCCACAATCCAGAGCAGTATTCATGTCTGTCGGATAGATTTAGAAGTGCGAGTTTGTTTCACAACCAACTTTTTCTCTAGATGGCTACCTACGTTTCTCACTGTAATTTTTAATGAAAATGTTATGTAAATCAATGACTGGCAGGGGTTATGTGAAATCGCTGTGGGTGAAGTCTGATAGATAGTTTCTTCCATGCCCATTTATCCTTTTGTCTTTGGATAGGTGTATTGTGTCAACTTAGTCGACCAAAATAAACGGCACTGTTACATAATATACGCACTACTTCTCTAGCCTGATTCACGGCTCATCCCGAGGCTCAGAAAGTTTCAATACAGGTTTTTTAATCCAGTTTCTTCCCCTTGATTCTTCCGTTGCGTTGGATACTGTAGTGAATAGGTATGGCGATAATTCACTACGGGCGGTATGAGGTTGTGCCCAGCCTGGTTCCAACACTAAACGCTGTCTCCATATCTCTGGGATCTTTTAGGAGGTGAGGTTGTGCCCGGCTGGTTCCAACACTTAACGCTGTCACCAATTCAACGGGATCTTTTAGGGAGCATTTGCCTGGCAGGTTCCAACACTCAAGGCTGTCACCTATTCCAGGATCTTTTAGGTTAAGGAGAGAGAGAGAGAGGAGTGAGGAGAGAGAGAGAGAGAGAGAGAGAGAGAGAGAGAGAGAGAGCAGTTTTCGACTAGAGGAGAGTGTAGAATGGCTAGAAAGGCGAAGGAGGCGAGTTTTTATAGCCCTTGAGGCTGTCTCCCTCCATCCTCCAGCTAGTGGAGGATGGTGGGGAACCCCACTGGGTTCCTCGGTGCTCCTGCGTCTTTCGTCCCCACTTCTGCGAGTTTATTTGCGAGATCTAATATTTTCAGGTTTACAAGGAGTGGTTCTGGGAGGATACCACGACAGATACCACAGGTACATTACCTGCAGCACTGGGCGATCGATCATACGGAATTCAATTTCTGTGTCAACCGAATTCCGTTGGTTATGGTTATGAACGTTTGACTCCAAATGCCCCCACAGCAGAACATATTGTTAATGAAAAGGGCACGAGATTAGTAATCCCAGCTGCGGATGCATAACTTAATTTTACCTTCGGTTCACATTATTACATATATTTTTGTACTAGAGTATGGTAGGTTCCTATATTATCTGCTTCGATTAATCATAAATAAATATTTCTACGTCTTTTCTAAATCGACAGAGCACTGACTAATCAAACACTCAGTTTTGTTCCTGAGAGTCTCCTAGTGTAGCCATTACCTGCCAAGTACTTGCCGACAAACTGCATCAGCGAATGGTTCCCACTTTACTTGTTTCTTTTACTATCTTCCCAACAAACGGTATGCACGTCCGAGTACCGAGACGGCCAGAGGGACTCTCGGTCCATTTGAGGCACACTTTGGTCGAATCATCCACTTACCCATCGATTGTTCATGGTTCTGGTAATGACCGCTGTCATCAGATGCAACCACTCACCGGCCCACAAACCCGAGGAACCCTCTGAATCGGGCGGAACTGTCTGCACTGTGAGTCAACACCAAGACCCACTTCACTTGTCTTCCCTCTGGAGAAAGCCCATTCTGAACCGTCTCCTCAAATAAGGCGGATCCGTTATCTCACACGTTACCCGAGAACGGGCGTTCTACATTTTAGCTTCGCAACTCGTGTAACGCCCTCCTAATATTAGAATGCCGGATATTTGTCTTGCAGGAAGAAATATTATTCCTTTCAGAATGGCGAACTCACTCTGCACATACTAATGGTGGTGTAGTACCTACGCTGGAATGAGGAAACTGTCATATTTTTCAGGAAACAACTGTAGAAGAACAATAGGCGTTCGAGTTCGTAGAGCTGTTGCACCAGTTTGCTACTTACAGTTATATTGTATGCAGAGTTATATTGTAATGCAAAATGCACCCTCAGTTTGATGACAGGTATCCAATGAGCAATTTTCATTGGTAGAATAACAGCAATGTTGTAATCGCATAGTTACAAAGTATAGGTAGGTACTTGTAACTAATAAACCTTTATGCCGAATAAATTATTTTGAAAAAACTAACAAAACCTTTATTTTTGTCAGTCAAATGTGGTATCTATAATGAACAACAGTAATGATTCAGTAAAATAATAGCGGTTAAAACGAAAATAGACTAAATTTACAAAGATATTACAGAAAGTAAGTAATTTTAGAACAAATTAGAAAAAAGTACATAAGATTTACAAAAAGAAATACCTTGAAATGCTCATCACTACATGAAAGGACGATCTTAATGCGCTGAAATATTAACGTTGGTGAGGGATTGTCCTCAGTAGATCCCACAAAAATCATCCGATTATAAACTTTTTCTGCTAACGTTTCTCTGAAGTCAGACTGTTTGATTTACGATCAAGTTGCTGATGAATGTATAATGCAGATAAACTCGTGATTTGCACACCCAGCCCAAAAACACATAAACTGCCTTTTACCTTAAGCTTTTACCGAAGGAATAGCTAAATAGTCTGAAAATCACATACCTAACCTTCACGCCATCTAAAACATCCACGAAAACGCGGCTTTCGCAGAAAAAGAAGAAAAACAACGTGTTCACGAGCCGAATTAGCATGGAAACGGCAGCTGCGACCTATTTTTGAACACAAAGGATCATTTCACGGCTCCGCCCAGTTAACTTTTGGATTGTCCTTAGACTCCTTAGTCTTTCTACGAATTGTCTTTCGACCCTCAAACTGCTACGTTTACTATGGAGAAATCGATGTTTAAAATCGAAAAATGTTGTTCCTTATTTTCTGCAACGATTCGTTTCTTGAAAGTTTCTAACGTTCAGTTCATCTTAATCGATGATCTTGGAGAGGTATTCGGCAGGTCACAGTCCGCTCCGGCAGTCAGTGATCTCACCATTCGCATAGTTATGAATACCATGGTTATTCGCATATTGGCGATTAAATTGTATATTGGTATGTTTTCGAAGTTATCCCCTCCACGTTTCCACAAGTAGCGGAATGCTTGCATGCAGTACAGGGCAAGAGGTACTGGGATAAGGGAGACTGGACTGGTAGGTAGACATCCTTCCCCATTTCAACTTCGAACCTTTCTTAGAAGGATCTGCGATGTGGGGAAGGAACACAGGAAACTGCGGTCTACATTTTAAAATGTCACTCACGCCAACATCATCCTCTCCGTCTTACCTGCGACACCTGGGCAGTAATACACAGTAACTCCTACTTCCTGTAGAAATATAATACCTTATGCCGTTAAAACCTAAACTACGTATGTTCCAAAACATTATTGCTTCCGAGTCTGCGAAGCAGCGGAAGCCTTGTGTTCACAAAACACCGCCTTTTGTGTTGACAAAATTTTTGTCTTCAGAAATCAAAATTTCCACTTGCATTTTGCGTTTCAAAGCCTACTGAACAAATTTGGTTCCGTGTCTGTCGGTCTGTGGGTCTGTGAGTCTGTGAGTCTGTGGGTCTGTCTGTCCGCATTTCCTTGTTACAGCCATAACTTCCTCGATTTTGAATTGATTCAGCTCAAATTTTGAGGGATGGTGCGGATAAGGCCCCTTGAGGTCCCACACAAATTTCAACATGATTGATCCAGCGGTACGCCCTGCGCATGCGCTAACGTTAAATTCAACAAACACGCATAACTTTCACAATTTTGATTCAATTTCGCTCAAATTTTCAAGGGTTGTTTGGACAATGCCTAGAGAGTTCCAGTATGAATTTCAGCATGATCGGACCCTCGGTGCGCCCTGCGCATGCGCTGGCGTGAAATAGATTCAATTTCCTTGTTACAGCCGTACCAACGATTTCACCCAATTTTAATGTAATTCTCAGGGATTAAGCGGGTAGGGCCCATTGAGGTCCCATATAAATTTCAACATGATAGAGCCAGCGGTTCGCCCTGCGCATGCGCTAACGTGAAATTCTTCAAACACGCATAACTTTCGCAATTATGTATAATGGACGTAATGTATTATGGACGTAATGTTATGTAATATGTATATTTCATGTAATGTTATTGTCGTGAGTCCCTCCCGGGACTACTCCTAGCAGACTTAAGTTCTCACAAACATTTCACTAGCCAACTTTACTTCCTGTTAATAAACGGTACGAGTGGAGACCAAAGCCGCAGGAGCTGGTACACAACCTGGAACCCCTCCATCCTCTCCCAGCAAGGGAGTGGAAGGAGAAGGCTTCCAGGGCCTATAAAACCCCGTGTCCTGCGACTTTTCTCTCATTCTACGATTCCTCTAGCCGCTGGCTACTTTCTCTCTCTCCTTACCATGTCTCTCTCCTACTCCCAAAAGATCTAGCCTATGGTGGAGGTTCGCCCTTAACCAGAACTAGCAAACACTCCTAAAAGATCGGTGGAGGTCCGCCCTTAACCGCACAAACATATCCAAAAAGATCCAGCCGATGGCGGAGGTAACGCCCTTAACCAGAACTGGCAAATTCACTAAAAGAACGGTGGAGGTCCGCCCTTAACCGCACATATCCAAAAAGATCCAGCCGATGGTGGAGGTCTCGCCCTTAACCAGAACTGGCAAATTCCCCCCTCCCCTCTCGTGGTGAATTTTAGCCAATTTTAAATTCATCACAGTTATGTAATGTAATGTAATGTTATGTAATATGTATATTTCACGTTATGTAATGTTATGTAATCCTCTATTTTATAATGGGTCACTGTTCTATTTTATAATGGGTCACTCTGATTGTGACGAGGAAGCTCCTGTGCCATCACCTTGGCAGTGTATTTTTGTATTACCTCACTGAGAATCCTGGATAGATAAAAAACATTTGCTTGCCCTAACTTCAACTTGAGGCCTCAAAACTAGCTTCTATAGGATAGTTATTCATTATAATTATTTTTTTAAATATTAAAATGAATCATTTTGCTGTACCCCATAAATAATTTTGACGTACGTATTTTTATCGTACGTTAGGCTCTATCGTAGGTTGAATAGGAGGGCAATCAATCCAAATAATTTCTTAGCTTTAATGGGATGCCTGTCAAAGAGGCGTGAAGTGAATTACCTTGGTTGAATAGGGTGGAAATTAGGTTCAAAGCTTAGGTACTTTGTAAATCGCAACGCGCTCTGGTAACGCGCTTTCTTAACGTTTTTTTTGTTTTGAAGGTCATCGTAAAGGCATGTACCTACCGCGCTAAAATATCCTGTATCCTATCAGCGTAGGAAGTAGGTATGCAATATTCCATTTATGCCTATTCACAGATCGATTACCTTATTATGTCGAAGTGCTTCTATATAGATATTTTCCAATTCCTCTAGGAATGTTCTTCTTGTTGGTACCTAATACTCCCCTTATCCCAGTCAGGAGTCAGGCAGGATTGCTTATGCCCCACGTGGGATGTGATAAATCTTTACTCGCCCCTGCGTCAAGACCTCGATCGTTGCGCTCCGTTATTCCAGAACGCTCAGCTCTTGAAGCATTCCTCTTTCAATAGCCTATTTTGTTGGATACCTCCGGTAAAAGGTCAGAAGCGTATAAAAGAAGCTCAGCAACTTTGCAATGAAAATGACAAGCTCCCTCCGTAATGTAGTTGGTTGGTGGCCATCAGTCATAGCCCGTCAGTTATAATATGCTATACGAGTATTTTATCGCTCTAAATCTATTTGCTGTCATTAGTTTTTCATGTTTTCGTCAGATACCTACGTATTCAAACCGCATTGCCGTAAAATGGCAAAATTATCCAAAATTGAAAAAAATGGATTCTATTCATCGATAGTCGATAATGAATGCGCCTAGCTGCGTTAACCAGAAAGCGACCAAAATTAACAGGAGAGCGAAAAAACATATTTTTGTCGCACTTTGTCTATCTCTTTCGTACCTATTTTATCTTTTCTCATCATAATATGGTTCCAAATTTAAACCCCCTGTAGAGAATTGTACGGCGACCATTCGGAAAATCACCGGGTACCGCAGAATGTTGGTTTCCATTCTGAAGTGTCTGAGATAACCTGGACACTTAGTAGGTTTTCACACCACAATTCCAACGTTTTTACAACGACCTTAACATTTTTGTTAAATAATTTCTCTTATTTTGTAAATTACTCGCAAGATTATAATCGCATATTTATGAAATGTGATTGCCCGGCTGGCTCCCGTACTCGACTTAGGGCTTTCCTGGGGGGGAGCACGAGGGTAGGTGTCGACCTCAGAAAACCGTGATCCACGCAGAAGGGGCATCTACACAGGTAAATAATAAACCGTTATGTAGTAATTTGCAGCGTTTTTCAATAAGTAGGCATCGGAACTGAATCTTAGATTGGAGGGTAATAGCTGATAACACTAAAGCTGTATGTGAATTTAAATTGTTTTACATCCCAGTGGGCTCTACCGAACAGCAACAAGCCAAATTTACTCTATAAATTACTGTTCGTACAAAAAATACCTCATGCACTGCCTCCTATATTTTCTCCGCTTCACGGGAATACATTGAAATGTGGATGCGAGGAAACAGTGAAATGAGAGGAATCAATCGAATTGTTCTAACCTGAAAACATATTCATGTTTCAGTGTTTTTCCGTTAAGTGGAGAAAATGCGGGAGTACGAAATGCTCGTTTTCTGAACTGTTCCTGTCCTTCGGAACAGCTGGAACGGTGGCGTGGCGTAAAATATTTCACCTTGAAGCTGTAACGTACGGTTTCAAAAAATTGCTTAGGGGCAGGGTGGCGCCCGAACTACGAACTCAGGTTTGGGTCGTATAAAGTACTTCAAGGGATTTTCACCCAAACAATCTCCTTGAAAGAAAAATACTACTGATTGATAGATCATTAGTAGTAAATATGACGAATAAACGCAAATAATTTGAATATTAAAATGAATTATTTGTTTTTTATTTATTCTAGGATAATTTTATACCTATATAAACGAATGCGGGTTTTTGAACGTGTATTAATAATTTTGCCCAGCTGAAAGAGATATGATAATATGATAAAGCTCGCTGCACTCTGCCACAAGCAAACTTAACGTGGTAGCATAATTTATACCGGGGTGTAGGGTAGCGCACACATCAAAATCAGAATTAATGGCACTGCTCTTCAAGTAAGGCTATCTTCTTCGTCAGAGCTATCTAACTTTATTTAAAATTTCGGGTCTGACTGTGGGATGTGTCATTTTGTTTTTAGCAACTCTTCGCCTCCCACCGAACGACTTCTTTCATGCCCCCCAGTTGGTAACCTCTGTTATAGGTAGAATGATCGCCATTAAATTTCGCAGCACATCACGATCTGTGTTACGGTTCCAAACCAAAGTTGAGCGGATGAATTAGGACTCGGATGGCATTTCGAGACGCAGAACGTGATGGTATTTTTCCACTTACGGAACCGAGGTATTTGACCTCTTTGCTGTCACTGCTGCATGCGAACTTATTGACGCCGTTCCCGACTCCTGGACAACTCACCGGCCCATTTGTCGTTCGACTGGGAAACCTCGTGAAAAAACACCACTCACATCGGATGGCCAGATGAGTCACCAGAAGTCCGGGGGATACAGGTTTCTATCGAAATGACCGTCCTCCAGAATGTACACAGACCAGTTTCTCGTTGGATAAGCCCCTGAGGTCTTCGTGAGTCATCCTCGGTCGGCTACCTCTTCTCGGAGAGGGGAGCCTGACCTTGCCCCACCTTCAGCTGTAATCCTTAATAAATTCATGAATGCCGTTTCTTTAGTATGTAATTTGGCCACAGAGAGTTAGTTGGCAATGATGCTGCCCTGTACTGGATGCTGATAGGCTCGGCCTCCCTCAAGGCCCTTTAGTGTGGTAATACTGTCATCTGAGAAAGGAAAAACAAAAGTAGGAAATTTCGGCGTAACGTGGTAGTCCCTACCTACTAGGTATACTTGACCTATCCCCATCTGCAAACACAAATAAACACCTAATTATTGTGTTGAAAATTCTCGCGATTATTTACTGAACATAGTACCAAAATTTGAACGCGTTATTACGCCAAACATTCGCTGAATAGATACTTAATTTTTGTTTCGTCTGTCAACAATCAGCTCAGTCGATTTCTCTTAACGTCAAGAATTTTTCAAGATGAAATTAATGAGTAGATACCTACGTATTAATTGTAGATAAATTTAGGTCAACTTTGGAATTTGGGGATAGTTTTCAGGTCTCTTGGAATTGTTCAACAATAAGCGGTAAAATTCGAAGTACCTACCGGTACATCTCTTCACCAGTTAGACAAACAATGTCATCCGTCATCCCCTCAACTCACCGATAGGTAAAACATTTAGGTACCTACTAAAAAAATCCACGCATGAAATCTAGATCAAATGAATTTCAGTCGATTTTTTCCTCGAGACTGGGCAAACAGAATATAAGATCCAGTACATAACTAATTGTAGAAGGGCCTGCTCTTTCTTCACGCTCTACTCCCTGAGCAGCATCTTCACACAACATTTTTTCTGGATTCACAACTGCTGATCATATGATTTCACTGTGTTAAAGATGTTATAATATTACTCCTTATCATTCCTTACGAGATGTACATTGAGGCTATGAAGTGAGACTCGCCCTACAAGAAGTCGTTCGTGTTTTTAGCCCTAGCTAAGCGTTCGTTATAGCTCATGTTCCTCGATTATGAAGCGAAATTATGAATAAGCTGCTGGTCAGTTCAAAATGTAGGTGCGCAATAACATTCAACAAATTTAAAATTTATTCATTTTAAATACATTAGATTAGATTAGATTAGATTTTATTTATTTGCTCTTGACAGTATTATATCATAGCAAAGGGTAAACTTACCAAAAATGGGTGCACACAATTTTTCCATAACAAAAAACAAAACACTATTATGATACACACTAATATCCACAATTTCAAGACTGACGTTAATTCCTACGCATAATACCTACTCTATAACCAACAACACTGAATATAACGCCATATAATATAACAATAATACAACTATTTCATAACTATAAAACTTCTAGCCATAACTATAAAGCACTAGCCGAGATAAACAAAAATACGCAATAAACAAACAAACAAAAATTCAGTAATACAAAGCCATTATGATTATTCATGTAACACAAATGCCCTCATTTTAAGCGCCTCAGACAAATAATTGTAAACATCTTTTATACCATTTGGCATTGGACACTTGAAGAGGCGTATTAAATTCTCCTTATACCTACTCGAGGCAGACATCGAAATGGGTGCAGAGATTCCCCCTTGCAAATTCATAAATGGGACACTCGAATAGTATGTGTATCAACGTTTCGGGTACATGCATACCACATATAGTACAATTCGCTGTTGGGTCTATACAATACGTAATGCTACCGAGCCTCAGTTTCAACACAAATCGCGACGCTGTTCTAATTTCAGCAGCCAGCCTAATTCCCACAAATGGAGCATCACCATCCAGATACCCTACGCTATTGCCAATCTGCAGCTGTCTGAAAATATCGCTGTAATTGCTAGCATCGTACGCCATCCTATCTGCTACTTTAATTCTATTTTCATAGGCCTGTAGTACTATGCTGTCAATATTGGAGGCAATTAAGTATACGTATTGTGGTCCTGGGCGGCCCATACGTTTTCAAACCCCAGGTCACAGATTATAAGTTTAATCTGCGTAACCCAGTTGTATCTACGCTGATTACCACTCCTACAGTCCAACGCAAAAAGATTCGTATAGCATCGAGTTGGGTATCTTTCTCCCGCACCCTTGAGAAGCTTGGCTAGCCAGCCGAGTGCCAATCGCAAAGCTCTGCCCCCAACGCTCCTAAGCTGAAACTCCATTCTCACTACGAAATTGGGAGTGTTTCTCGCGAGGGCGTATACATTTTTAACAAATTGCGTCTGAACTGGTTCCAATTCGCTCAGGCAGCTTAGAGACCAAACCTCTGCACCATAGAGGAGCACATTGGCAACGAGTGAGTCAAAAAGACAAGATATGGTGTTCCACATTTAGCGAATTTTCGAAGAAAAGGAAGCTATTGTTCTCAGTCCAAAATTTTTAAAACTCGAATTTCCGAAAGATTTTTATACCAAAATCCGTTTCAGACCATCCTGAATTCACTGCCGAAAGACACCAAAAATTATATGTATATATATATATATATATATATTTATATATATATTTATATATGTATGTGTCATTCCAGACGATAACTCTCGAAAGAATTGAGATAAAAAGTTCAAATTTGCACGAAAAATCTCTCTTGGCAATCGACAGGCTAAGTTCGAAGATGGGCAGAATCGGGTCACTCTAAGGGGGAGTTTTGGGGAGTTTTAGGGGGGGAAAATTACCCATAAATTCCCAAAATGAAACAGTCTGACAAGTGACACCTCATTTTAAAGGTTTTTGTACGCTGAACACGATGGTGAAATCAGATTTGCGATATCTCATTCCGTTCTCAAACTGGAGCACTTTGAAGATTAAGGAACGTGGTTATTTCTTCGAAAATTCGCTCTTATAGCCATGCTGCATGACTGTGGTTTTTTATCTTAGCCTTGCAGAGTGTTCCGATTAGCGTGGAAGAAGCTACCCCGCCTTTCAAACAGCTGAACGCAATGCTGCACGAAAAATGCCCGTTTTATAAAATTTGATTCCTAAGTAGACGTAGTCCTCTGCCATCTCTATTACACTCTCTCCAAGATAATACTTTGGATGATTGCGAACTGTCATTTTAAATACATATAACTCAAGATAATGTTGTTAGACACTAATATGTATGATTTAAAATGAATGCATAACAACTGAAATTTAATTTTAAAAAATTCATAATCTTAACAGCCAGTTTTCAGTTGTCCTTATCTATGATATAATCAACACTGTAATAATACTGAAAGTAGGCCTATATTATCCCATGGAACTTAGTAGTTGCTTGATGTAAAATGCAAGCAAAACAAAACTAAATTTAAAAAAGTCACATAACGGTCGTCTTTTGTTGCCGTTAAAATATCTATCACAAGAATAATAAATTTTGTATGGTATTATGGAGGTACAGATAAATTACAAACCTAACTAAAACTGAATTTTGAAGAATATACCTACTCAACAACCAGCGTTTAGTTAATGATAACAATAATTTTTATAGAACCAGATGACAAATGTGTGTATAATTAAAACTTTATCTTGTTACATTCGCATTCACTGACATGCCAGAATGGTTTCAATGAGGCAATTAAAACTTGCGAATTTAAATTGATGCGAATGCTTATTCTGGCATTATCTTCTTATAATAAAAACTTACTAGTTTATCTGAATACGGTAGATCAGGGAAGTATTAGTTAGGTCCCTGTCCTTCCTTACAGGAAGCCGTTATCGTGTCGTATAACGGCTGCGTATACTAAGAATCGATACTACTGAGTTCCCCCCCATGGTCCGTTCAACAAATTAAATTAGCCTGAAATTTGGACTGAAACATACCTAGGTTCCCACCAAAATATGGGTTAATATTCGATGAGTCTTTGCAGATACATTCAGCAATCATCGATTGAATAATCGTGCATCTGATCTGTAACTAATCTAACTAACGTAACTAATGCGTATGATGAACCTACAATATCGAACTGGATTCCTGCCTGAGCTGGACCGCAACTTGTTGTTGCTGTCTTTTAGATACAACGGCTGCAGTAAGCCGACACTGAAGACATGGACATACATACATTCATGGATTAAAACTAGTCTGAAATTATTTAAAACTTATTCATGAAAATTATGGAAGTATTGTTGAAAATCCGTTGAACCACTAGAGCTAATTCGATAGCCGCTATGCAGAATCATTACAATCAATGAAAATCGTCAGATTCACTAAAAATATTTGTAATGCAACTTATAACTTGATTGATAGTATATAAAACAATGTGACACGCCTTTTTGAGACCTACAGCGGCTGTAGACGAAGTATATCATCATAATCAAACCGGTGTGGTTTTGGCATCCATGACGCCTCTTCTGTAAAAATTCATCAGGTCTTCTCCTATTGCAGCTTTAGCTTTACCGTCAGAATAAACCGACCTGTCAATGACATCTTCTGGGGGGTGGCTAGGGATTTTAGCCATATTCAACTGTTTCTCGGACAGTATGAGAGGGTGTAACAGGAGGCAGCACATGCTGACGAAATCGAGCCTTTCACATTCCTTCATCACGTCTTCCAACGTCGGTATGTAGCCTTTGAAACTGTAATAATCCAAGTTCAACTTCAGAGACTCTTGGTACGCCATGAGGAGTAACTCCAAATTGCCACGACGGACGCTGGCTATAGTGCTTGTATACAGGAAGTACACAACGTCCCAAATGAAGGAATTGATGTGAGCACCTTGGAAATCCACGAATCTGGAAGAAATCACGCAGTCATTAAACTCATCGTCTAAAACGACTTATTCAGTTGCCCAGACGGAGTGTTCTTACTATAAAATCGAGTCTTTTTTGTAAGACACAGTACGGAAAACGACAAATAGTGGGATGGGGTGTGCTGGATGTGCCATAATTATGGTCGAAATCCATTCGACAGAACGGTAGAAAACGAGGGTTGAGCGAAAACGGAGTCTGCGCATGATCTCTTGTTTCTCAAATTGCATTATGTCGTGAGTCCCTCCCGGAACCACTCCTCGTAGACTTAAGTTCTCACAAATAATTCAATAGCCAACTTTAGTTCCTGTCAATAAACGGTACGAGTGGGGACACAAGCCGCAGGATCCAGTGCACAACCTGGAGCCCCACCATCCTCTCCCAACAAGGAAGTTGGAAGGAGAAGGCTTCCGGGTCTATAAAACCCCGGATCCTGCGACTTTTTACTCATTCTACGCTTCCTCTAGCCGCTGGCTACTCTCTCTCTCTCTCTCTCCTTAGCACATCTCTCTCCTAAGCCCAAAAGATCCAGAACATGGTGGAGGTTCGCCCTTAACCAGAACTGGCAAATCACCCTAAAAGATCGGTGGAGGTCCGCCCTTAACGCGCGCACACATCCAAAAAGATCCAGCACATGGTCGAGGTTTCGCCCTTAACCAGAACTGGCAAATTCCTCCCTCGCCTCTCGTGGTGAATTTTACACCAATTTAAATTCATCACACATTATATTCCACAGCATGTGGCCCCTTTAACCCAAAACCGGATCTGCCTAATCTTAGCTATTAGTTTCATCATACAAATTGAACGATGCGAAGCTTAACTGTATGTGTTAGCCCTACAGCTTGTGCATTCTCATTTCCACTTCAGGTCCCAACTAAGTACAAAGAGAATTCGTTCTTTAGGTCCGAATGACATCATAATTTTTTTTAGTACATTTTCAAAGGAGAGATGCTGTTGCAATGGGTCAGAAATGTATGTAGCAGGTCATGAATTGTTGAAAAACTCTTGAGCACAATATGGTTAACGCGAGGAACTCTCGAGAATCGGGCTTTAACAAACTGTCTAGGTGAATGTGCGGATGTGCTGGTAATGTGAAGTTCAGCTTAGTCACCATGTTCAGGCGTATTGTTCTATCCCACCGCCACTTGTCCGTCCCCTGTCTCTGCCTCTTCGCCACACTTTGTATTAGTCTCCCGTGAGATCGTGGATGAGGAAATGAGTGACCTTTCTCTAATTTTCCTGACTATCCATATATGTTTCTTCGTCTCTGACGTCAAATACCTCGACCTCTCGGTTTTTCCTTGACAGAATTCTTATTTAGTGGTCGTTAACCTAGAAGTAATTAGCTAGCGTGTTGTTTATCTTATCTGTTATTACCATTTTTAAATAAATTTTATTTCACTTCGAAAAGTACAGATTTATAAATGATAGAACACCCCAAAACAGCAAACTCAGTTTTTAAGCAGTGGCGAAGTAGGTAATTATTTACGTTTCACTGTTCAGTTGATGCGGGAAATCCTTTATCGCAATATAGGCAAATCGTCAAACTCGGTACTTAGGTAGGTACCTAATCATCGAGATGTTATCATGCCATTACATACGTCGACGACTTTTGACGACATTTACCCATCAAAACTAGTTGAGAGCCATGAACGTATTAATTGGTTACAGCTAATTTCGAGTATTGCTTACTTGACGGCCACTGGAACTCCTTCAAACTCCGTGTTCTGTATGAGTAAGTTGCACATCCACAGGTCTCCGTGGTTCAAAACTGAGAATCGATCGTCGTAGTCTTTGGATAATTCAGCCCACCTTCCTGTGACAGCTCCACTCAAATTCGACAGCTTTGTGGACATATCCCTCCTGAAAAGTTTCATTTGGACATGAATGTTTGCTTCCTGTTAACTATTTCTGAATGAGTAACGAGTTGTGGACGGATTAATTTTGTAAAATCTGGTGCTGGTTTGTAAAGAGGTCGAATTTGACAATTCTCCATAATATGGCGTGGAATAACAAAATCTGACCAAGTAAATTATATGATGGAAAATTTATGTTTGCGTCGACTCAATGTTTGATTTTGGTTTATTATTTTCAATAATGAACCATTAGAATCGAGCATGAAAAAAAATAAAATTCTTACCCACCCCCCCTCCAAATTTGATGGTTTACGTTTCAAAGTATGTAGAATCCAAAACTGCAATAAAAATATTTCTGTCTGTCCGCCGTACTCCGTACGGGCCACTTTTCTTAGTTACCATGAAACAAAATTGATGAAATTCGGGTTATAGGTTCCGTTCGGGGTCTAGTTGGTCCTCGAAGCTCGACGTTACTGTCAGTCATCTCTAAGGGGTTCAAAACAGGGGTTGACATTTTCAGAACGCCGTATCTCGAAAACTTCCGATAGAAGGGTATGGTTTTTTTTACGAGATTAAATTTGTCTTGAGCTAAACAATTTTTTGAGACCACCCGGAGCATCGTACGTCCAGCCGTTCGTGAGCACCAAAAAGCTTCGTCAACACGATCGTGAATCAAACGGTATAAATCCGGCCCGGACATCATAACTACGGAGCATCTGATTATAATCAAGGATGGCTGTATGAAGTCGAGTTGGTTGTTCTGCGATATCATTTTTCATTTGACAAGTGATGGACTATTGGATTTCGTTGGTAGGTACTTGTGAAACTTGGACACACTTTGAAGTATTATTGATGGGTAAATTAATACACAACGGTAAATTATTGCACCACGGTAAATTATTACACAACGGTAAATTATTACACAACGGCTCGTCTACCCAGAAGGGGCTGGATTTTGTTGATAGGCACTTTTGCAACTTGAACAACCTTTGAAGTATTATTGATGGGTAAATTATTACACAATGGCAAATTATTACGCAACGGTAAATTATTACAGAACGGCTCATCTACCCAGAAGGGGCTGGATTTTGTTGATAGGTACTTTTGCAACTTGAACAACCGTTGAAGTATTAGTGATGGGTAAATTATTGCACAATGGCAAATTATTACACAACGGCAAATTATTACAGAACGGTAAATTATTACACAGCTGTAAAATATTACACCACGGTAAATTATTACACAACGGCTCATCTACCAAGAAGGGGCTGGATTGTGTTGATATGTACGTTTGCAGCTTGAACAACCGTTGAAGTATTATTGATTACAAATTATTACACAACGGTTCATTATTCTATCTCCTTAGAAGGGGAACCTATACAGGTAAATTATTACACAACGGTGTAGTACCTAGTAACGAGTACGGGGTTAGTTACTAACCTACGGAGGGTCCGTGATCTACATAATATGTATAGAATAGTACATATGTTATGTAGAAGGGTTATCTATACAGAGACCTGTGATCTGTAACAGGAGGGTATTCTGTACAAAATAATAAACCGTTGTGCAGGGATTTGCAGCGTTTTTCAACTGAGAACCCCTATGAAAAAATAATGTATTTAACCAGCAGAGTGGTAGAAATAGAAAAGTCAAAAGTAGGTAGGAAGGAATCGTAAATCTAAAAAAAAGTTTGAAACTAAAAATTCGTATGTTTCAGCCGGATTAACATTCGTTCAAATTTAAGCTGTTTGAGACAAAAAAATCTTAATTTTATATCATTTTAACAGCATACTGAGGCGTGCGCTTGGTCATTTTTTTTTAATTTCCCGAATGTGAGAGCTTCGTAAAAAGTTACTGCATGAGAGTCCGATGCGCGGAAATAGGTGTTCAAAGTAATTACTATGACGTCACATAGGCTTAAACCTGAATGATTTTGGCGCAGAATTTGTTCTTTGTAGCTTTTGAAGGTAGGTACTAAAACCGATTTTTAGTATGTGTATGGGGATCCTTAGCCTCGTCATCCGAACATATAGGTACTGATGTTAATGTTGGAATGAGAGAATCTCTAGGCTTCCAGTAAAAATAAGAACATGGGATTTCAACGTATAAAACTCACCAGGAACTATAAAATTTATTGCTAGACTTCCGGTTTTAAAATTTTGGATGGAGAATTATACAGTCACTAATTTTCTGTGCTTAGTGTTCTGTAAGCCCTAGGTATATGATAATAATTATTGTTAGTGTATATTATTGTAGGCACTAACTCACCATTCTTCTCCCCATTCCTCCATGCCCTTACTCAGCATCGTGAAATACGCAAACCACAGTTTCTTGATGAAGTCAATGTCCATCGCAAACAAAATACGCCCCTCCTCATGCTGGGATATCAACCCTTTGGTCATAAGCGCTTTGCTCATTGCGTGGAATCGCGCCAAGGATCGTAGAACCAACACTGACTGGTCGAAATTCAGGCAGTATTTCCTAACTGGGCTGTGAAACAGTGTTTCCTGTAACAAGATTTTTTTTCATGCTGCGAATTCTGATTTTTCTATAGGTATTTGGTAAATACCGGTATAAGTAGGCTGTCCTGCTTAAATATCCATTACCTATGCGTCAGTCAAAAATGTGTTCTGAGTAGGTATGCAGGTATATAAATAATAATCAGTGAAACTCTATGTACAACTCTACAACTCTATGAACTGTTCATTTTGATGAGATTTGGGTCAAACTACACATTCTCTCCAAGAAAGCGAACGACCAGTCGTTCGTCATCCCGGAAAACCCCGTTCGATTATAGAGACATAAATCTATTTACCTACTTAACAAAAATTTCTTCTTTTTTAAATATATATTCTTAAAAAATAGCGAATAGCTTTGAGCCTATTCCAGTCAGTTGTGTACAACGAGAACGAAATAGAGCCACAGCTATCTGCACTGCTGGAGTGTGTTGGGGGCTTAACTTGCTCGAAAATTACAGGGGCGCCTATGAAAGTAGAGGAAATTATCCTGTTGGAAATTATTAGGCGTCAGTAACCTAGATTCTCACCGTAGCCATAACATTGATTGGGGAATTTTCGTCAAATTTTTTTCATGAAAAAAATTATTCAGAACGACTCAGGAAGAATGGTAGTTTGAAGCCTTATTTTAAATAAGCATTATTTTTCAAATGAGGGTGGTTAAAAGTAAAAATGCGGTAAAAAAAATGACGTGTGAGGTCTATTGACATCTGACTGGCTGATGGCCCAAGTAGGCGGAGCGAAGCCTCGGTGGCGAAGGTTCTCAATGCTGCCAACAGCGCCACATTAGAAATGGCAAACCTTCATGGCAACCTTCAAGTACCTTTGCCGTGACTCGGTTTGATTTTGAGGAAGGGTTTTTTAAATTTATTTATAAATTGGTGGTTCCACCCCGTCCATCCATTGTGGCTCTGTACATGGATTAAAGTGATACGCTAGCGCTTTAAGCGGGATTTGAGTTGAACTACTCGGCAGTTTACCTGCTACGTAATTTCTGTCGGGAACTCAGAAATTAAAATTTCACACTCGTTTTCTGCGTAGAATTTCCGACATAAACACCTCATTATGTGGTAATTAAGTGTTGTTCCGTTATTGAACTGAATTTAGCCAAAAAAGGAGAATTTGTAACACAAGAAAACTGCCCGTGACCTGACCCAGGATCGAACTCATTACTCCACGGTGGCCTTCAAGTAAGAATTCCGCTTTGAGGATTTTCTATCTTAGAAAAGATCTGCTGATAGCTGTAACCCGGTGAAGGCTACATTAATAATTAGGTAGCCGTTGTATGACTTACTGTCAGATCTTCAACTGCTATCAGATTGTATGGGCGATATCCTATCATGGATGGCCACAGGGTGCCACGCCTGTCCTCAAACTCCTCCATGAGATTCTCCATTAGGGGCAAGATGGTCGTATAAATCTGAAAAGAACACTACTAGGTAGATAATCCTTATCGTGATCTTCAATAATAACTTTTGTCTTATGTCAGAAATCCTCTATCAACAGTAGTTGAACAGTTCCTATAAAGCATAGTATTCCGATAAACACCCTAGACTAGTAGATTATCAGGGTTTGAGTTGGTTATAATTTGTTTTGATATCAGAACAGCTCGAACAGTTCGATTTTGGAAACAGCTTTCTCAAACTACCCAGCAGATGTCCAGATGGCTATCGCCAGTTATCGGATCCGATATGGATACCTATAATAATGAATTTTCCACGTCTTTCCTGGAAGGACTGTGAATCATGACGGATACATCAATGTTCAGAGTACTTCTTCGTGGTCAGCCCACGCTGTGGTGATAACCGAGGGATATTAGCCTTCTTCTTCCCAGCATCTGCTGTGGTGATAACCGCGGGACGCCTCCCTCTCCTCTACCAGTCGCTGTGGTGATAACCACAGTGTGCTAGCCTCCTTCTTCCCGGCATCTGCTGTGGTGATAACCGCGGGACGCCTCTCTCTCTCTCTCTCTCTCTCTCTCTCTGTCATCTAGCACTCGCTGTGGTGATAACCGCAGGTGCTAGCCTTCTTCTTCCCGGCGTCCACTGTGGTGATAACCGCGGGACGCCTCTCTCTCTCCTCTGGCACTGTGGTGATAACCGCGGGGTGCTAGCCTCTCTTCCTCTAACGCCAGCTGTGGTGATAACCGTGAGACGTTAGTCCTCCTTCAACCTACCCAAACCAACCCTATCCATCACATTCGGTAAACCCCGACATGTCATAACGTCATAACCCTACCTTAAGACACGACAATTATCATGACATGTCTTTACGACATTACTATCTTACCTTTGTCAGCATAATAATATATGAATAGACTAAACTAATTTTTATCAATAATATTGTCAATGTAAAAAGAATCTAAATCTCTGTTGTGATCGGCTGCTCCTCCACAACCTACACTACGTGTAGACATGTATTCTCTCAGAGTGGGGATCCCCCGACCCCCCTCTGATCATGTCAGGGGGCTATAAAAGAGCCGAGTGCCACCAATAAAGTAGCCATTCTCAATCAAAGCGATCGACTCGTCTGTTCTCCTCCTCAATCACTACACTGGTGACCCCGCGTGGTGACACGCAGCGCACAGCCTCCGCCCGCCGTCTGCGACCGCGGTGCGACGACAGCGACTTCCGACGACGAACAACTCCGCTCAGCGCCCGCCGACCGTCTGTGACGAGCCCCACCTCCGCAGCACTACGCCCAGCACTACGCCCGGCACACGCCCCACCCCGACGCCAGCGTCAACGGAGACCGCAGCGACTCCCCGCTTCACCGCCCTACCACGTGTTTTCTACATAACGCTCACGGACGCCTGCGAGAGACCCACTTCCAGACGACACCTCTCCGGGACTGGCGCCTCCAAAGAGAACGAAAAAACGGACCCGAAACCACCGACACCCGCAGAAACAACTCCACCGCCATCAACGCTCCAGCTCCGGCCGTACGACCCCGCATTACCGCACGTCTGATTCGCCCAACTCGAGATCACATTGACTCACGAAGGCCTCACGACGCCGCATGCTAAATTCGCCCGCGCCTTCCTCGCCCTCGAGCCCCGACAAGCGGACCTCTACGCCGACCCCAACCGACTTCCGAGCACGAGAATCCGTCAGTCCTCGCCCGCCGACTCCGTAGAGCCCTCCCGGCCGACACACCGCAACGCGTAGAACATCACATCGTCACGAAGGGACCTCCATGCCACGCGAAACTTCGCCGAATATCACCGGACCTTAACACGAAAGCGTCGGCCCATTTCGGCGAATTACTAGCGGCTGGCATCATCGAACGACAACAGCTACCGGATAACGAAAACACGCCCCCTGGCCGCACACGCACCGTCCGACGGCTCACCGCCTTGCTCCGAACTGACTTCCGACGAAGAGCAACCGTCAGTTCTCGCCCGTAGAGCAAACCCGGCCGACACCTCGACCCCGCTCAACCGGCAGCTTTTTCTGCGAGCCCTTCTAGACAGCCTTCGCCTTCACCTCGCGGCGCACGACGAACCCGATCTTACGAAACTCGCTGCTCTCGCCGATCGCCTCAAACCCTTCGCCCCCCCTCCTCGAGTGGCTACCGTCACCGAAGAGGTTCGTGTGATTCGAATAGACGACAACAGCGACCGCCGACGCAGCCACGACCGACCACACGCCGCGCGACGAACGGCTCGTGTTTCTACCGCCGCACATGGGACCCCCGAGCACAAAAATGTCGCACCCCATGCACCTGGCGCCCGCAACAACAGCCGCCCGATCAGCCGCCACGGCCGTACCCACGCACTTAACCTACATCCCGGCTCTTCATACGCCGCAAACGTACCGCCCCCAACGACAACGACCCGGACAGCCACAACGGACCACCGCAACCACCGCAACCAGCACACGCACCTCCCACGCCCGACAACCGCCACCGCAACGGCACGAAGAACAAAATTTAACTAAATACGTTACTTAAATTCTGGGGGGAGCAGTGTTGTGATCGGCTGCTGCTCCACAACCTACACTATGTGTAGACATGTATTCTCTCAGAGTGGGGACCCCCGGACCCCCCTCTGATCATGTCAGGGGCCTATAAAAGAGCCGAGTGCCACCAATAAAGTAACCATTCTCAATCAAAGCGATCGACTCGTCTGTTCTCCTCCTCAATCACTACAATCTCTAAAGCTGTTTCGTACGAAAATTTGTATGAATAAGATTTTATTTAAAATAATGCACTTTGATATCGATTTAAAACCAAAATACACATAAAACCCCCGTTTTGGGTTAGGATTTTTTTTTCCAAATATTTTCCGGTTAGCCCTCTTCTAAATCCAACTGTTCAAACATAAGTATGTATTTCGACGTTTCCGCCAATATTTCATGATTATTTAACTTGTTCTAAGCTGAGGGCCAGTCGGTTATTGTCAACTTTTCCGACGATATTATTGCCGTGGTGAACTAAATGTCTTTACAAATAAATTAAGAAACTGAAAAATGATAAAAAGAGGTGTTGACAGTATCAAACACTCACCATTGTTTCCCAGCGGAAAACTGGAGATGCATGACATTCTTCCTGTTTCAATTCTCTCGCCCACCTGGCGATCGTTTTCACGATCACCGACTTCTTCAGCTTCCGCCCAGATGCTGTCGATACTTGGAATTCGACGCGGTGAACATTACTGCCATAGTTGTCGCCTATCTTTGTCGCCACTTCCACGCGGGCTGATGTAAAGTCGATCGGCTTCCTGTCATGGTATTTCTTTTTCATGAAGAGTTCCAACAATTTGGTGTCCAAATCTGCTATTGAGAAGAAAAAAAAGTAGGTACGTTAGAGTAGTCGGAAACATGGAAATTACCTAACTGAATAGGTACTGCGGATTTTGACAGTGTCTGAAAATACATAAAATAAAGCTGAGAGAAATATAACTTCTGATTCTGATTTTGACGTCAGAGGTGAATTAAAGTAATTGGTGAATTATAGTTGATGTGGTTTCAAGAGGGGTGCGGTTCTCTCTGATTTCTTAATAGCCATTAAAAAGTGTGCTTTACAAAAGTTCGTCACATACACGCAGCATTCATTCTTTCCCCCTCTCAAAACAAGGTGACAGGGATCATGACTCGTACTTCGCTTACAAAACACACAAGGATCCAAATTTGTTCCTTGGTTTCTGAAATGTAGAATTACCTGTATCAACTTCAAAACTATCGGGGGTATAAAAAACCAACTGTTGTTGGTATAGATCCTACATGAACTCAGAATGTTTCAGGTCAGTCTGAACGATGATTAATGAGAAGTTTTGAAAACCCTTCAGTATTAATTACCAACATTATATCGATCTGATGGTATCACGCTGGTTACCCCATGTTCGGCTACTTCATTAATTGAACGCTAGGTATAATAATGATTGATAATTCATGATTTTATTTATCATTAGTTTTATTCATTCAACCCCTCCCCTATTTACACCTCCCTACTGCTATGCACCCTGGACAGACAGTGGTGTCATTGTAAACATTGTTGCTATTACTCGTAGATTCTAAAATTAGTGATCGGAATGATATGAATTGTTTGCAAGGTGTACGAAAATATATAGGTACTTATAGTCTAATAAAACTTTTGATTGTACATATTCAAATCATTGCTACGTTATCTAATATGAGGGTTTGCTGTGTGCTTGCTCACAATAGTCCTCGAATTTTTTACCAAATCTGTCGTCACTCACGTATGTTTGGTTCACCAGTTCATATAGGATTATATCATGTTTGGGCATGCGCAGGGTTCCCGTGCTGGGAACCAATTGAGTTGAAATTGATATAATCGGCAGGTACATATTGGATTTGCCAAGGAAGATGATGTAGCTATGTGATTTGCCCAGAAAGATGATGTTCCCAAGTTTTATATACAAAACTATGCCCTCGTAAATTAAAACATAAACCTTTGTTCAAGGCTGTATTATGTCGAAATTTGTAACTAATGCCAAATAAAAAAATTATTAAAAAATTATTAGCAAAGTTTATTCTGAAATATCAGTAATTTTTTACCAGCCGTCGTCTATTTCCCTATATGTGATCGACATAAGTGCATAATATTACTTACTATGATCGTCTACCATTTTAAATGTGTAATGAAAACGGATTCGACGTGCTGCTACCTCCCGAGCCACAGTTGCTACTGATACCTCTCTTGAGATATAAACCCCAGGGCGAAGTACGACATTTTCACTGATTGTAATCGACTTGGTCAATTAACAAGGTTTAGGACTAGATTTGATCCTTGGATCACATTGTGATTGCAGAGTATTTTTCACGTTCCCACATGACCATGATTTGATCACTTGGTGTGATTCCTAGTTTGTTTGACGATTTCCAAAACACATCGCTGTCTCTTATCCAACTCCCGGCTAGCTCAGCCGTTTATTTACCAACCAGACCAGAGCTCTTTTGAAATCGAAATCGAGTTTGCATCACATCTCTTAGTGCTTATAGCCCCATTTCCTAAGAATTCAACTATTTTTCACATTTTTATTTTGGCTACCTACCTTAAATATACCTAGTAATTTTTTAATTTCAGATATTTTTATCAGAACTAATTCTGATGGTATTGCGGGTCTAATTCTAACACTTGGTATTGCAGCTTTATTCTGTCATTGGAAAAGCTTGAGTTTTTGTTGCGCCTTTGTCATTTTGGTAAAGATTTTTTTATTAGGTAGTCTGAATTTATTGAGATCAATATTAATGATGAAAATGGATAGAAAGAAGTTATTGCGTTATGAGTAATGAATACCCTGGTTCTTCGAGTTAAAAGCTAAAGAAATTATATTCCTTTCTACCGAATTTCCAAAATGTGTAGTTTGTGTCTGAAAAGTTTGTCACAGAAGTTGTTGACCTGTAAAAATTCGTTGTAGAGCTCTTTGAACCAAAGAAAAGTTATACAACAACGGTCTTGACTACCTACTTGATAACAAATTCGTGAATACCCAAGAAGCAATTGAATGGATGGGCCGAATAAGGGTACCTACATGTCAATTTTTTCGATTTTTCGTTTTTGGTACCACACAAATCGTAGGGATCTCCTCTATCACATTATAGCATAATCATCCTTCATTTCCAATTCAATTGGCATTTTATTGAGCTTCAAACTCATGAAACTGATGTGATTTAATTTAGGAGAACAAGGATCCATGTTAGTAAAATACGTAGCAACCGCTCTCGCGTCCAACGTACGATGCTCGCCTCGCCTGCCTCCAACTCCCGCTCGTGATCTCGCGAATGGCCGATTGCTGATTCTGCTTCCTTCTTATCTTTTTTTTCATAATCCAACTCGGAATATTGTTTTCTAACTTCTAATCATGAGTGGTTCAGTCCATCTCACGCGAAATGATTTGAACCGTATAAATAAGTCTAGATCGCGCACTCTAAACATTCAAGAACATGGAAAGATGTGAAAACAAGTATTCCCGAAACTCAGGTCACCCCTACATTTCCAAGAAGAACAATCCTGTCCCTGGAAAACTGCCTCCAAATTGTCATCAAGCATGCGGTGAGTTGTGCGTTTACTGTGGAAAAAATATTACTGTTGAAGAGAAACTTGACAACTTCAGGAGGTTCTACGGACTCGAGTATGATGAACAATCACTGTTCCTATTAAGATTAATTTGAATAAATTTTACCGTCTATACTGCTCCATCCCAAAGTTTGCCAAAACCCCATCAACTTCCCCCTCAGCACACCACTCTTCTGCCTATTTCACAGCCCAAAAAGACTGATCTTCTGCGGATGATTCCATTTCTGGAGCCCGAATACAGAGGTTTCTACGAGTCTCTTCCCTCAATGTCTTGACCTTTTTGCCTTGAGCATTTTTTATTTTGTCCATTATAAACTTAGGTAGGTCCTAGTAATGCATTCTTGAGAGTCTTTTTTTCTCATTCTTATATGTATCTAATTTGTCTTTCAAAAGCAATAAAACCATTTTCGAGAAAAACTAAAAGATGATGAGTTCTCCTTATGTGGGTCAGAAATGGAAGAATGAGTTGTGATGGAAGGTAGTGTTTTTACTGCCCGCCCAACGGGAAAATAATTTGTGAAATAAGGGTACATGTTCATAAAAAGCGTAAAATTGATTCGATCGATCAGATTTCATTTTCATTTCGCTCTCCTGTAAAGTTCGGAAAAACGACATGTACCCTTATTCGGCCCACCCATTCAATTAAACGTACAAAAGTAATGAAATGGTTACCTAATGCATGACCAACTTCGGCTCACATCAGGAATGGGTTGTGCCAAAAATCTGTAAAAGTCTTCCAAAAAGAAATCGAGATATCGTAAACAAGAAAAGTATTGGTGATCGGAAGTCAACAGAAGGATCAGAATGGACCCGATCATTTCTCTCATAGCTACCTATTGCCTCTCATCCCTGTTGGTTGGGTCAAGGGGCGTTGGGATTCGAACCGACGGACCGCAGTCGCCGACCCGTCCCTATCACAACCACCAAGTGACAGCGCTCGGAAACCGGATCCTGGGTTTCCTGCTTAGAAAAGATTATTTCAATAGTTTTTCAATTGGTAGGTGCTTTGCTCAAAATTTCCCAAGCGTAGTATTTTGAATTGAGTAAGCAATTGACGTGGAGTTGGAGTAATATTATTTGTTCTGAAATAGTTGACTATTATTCTACCCGGGCCTTAACATTTCTAAATAGCCAATATATTATGATGATTACTATGGTGGTAGGGGGGCGGGGAGCTGTGATGACGATTAACTACTGAGGGGAATATGAACATGGGGGTCGTGGAATTAGCTCCAACTCTTCTGTAAAAAGAGGCAGTAAAATGATCTTGATCAGCTGGAGCTGAATGCTGACCGGTTGTGAATAGTCCCGGCCTGCAACTGAACTCAGTGATTCGTTGTTTCTTTATGTTATGTACTACTTGAGTACCTTAGTTACCAGTTTCCATTGTTTTGTTGAATAAATTAATTTAGAAATGCCGAACGCCGCATAATCTCTAGAAAAATGGAGGAGGGGGCTTATACGGCTACAGCAGAGAATCCCATGCCCCTTGGTTAGGAGACCATCATTCATCGCATGAAAATGAGAAGGCTGACGACATAATTAAGTGACTATCATACTTTCTCCTCCAGCTGATTTGGGAAAATATTCATAACTGTATTCGTGACTGAAAGGATAAGATTTTTCGGACCCTCGTTATGACGACTTTGATTTGACTGCATAATTATCTACGACGAGTCCATTCTCTTCCTCAGCGCTGCTTCTCATAACTGTCAATTGTTTCTCACGGCATTTCCTACTTTAACAAGGCATAACCCTCTTCCTACACGTTTCACGAATTGGAAGCCATGTTGTTTAAATAAATATTTTCTTATTATAGTTGGCAGATTAGTACTTATTGTTCTCATGAGTAATCAAATCTGTCTGGTAGTTGGATGGACCAGATGACATGTGGGAGACCCAACTATCCTTTATTAATAATTTCGAATAAAATACATTAAAAAACGCAATGAAAGCAAGCCCTGAACACAACCTGTTTATTTCAGATTTCAAATCCTTATTTACTCGTTGCAACAGAAACTATTTATCATTTGAGTGGATGTTTACAGTTACATTCCCCGAATAACAAACATCACCCGGGTAATGATAAGGAATAAAAATGTTTATTGCTACAAACCCCTATGATTTTCCAATCCACTGGAATCATAGCTGCAAAAAAAATTAAGTGAAATAATAGGTAATAATTTAAAAAAAGTAAAGCCATCCCGGGTTCTTTTCCACAGATTCGAATTAAATTGTCCAGCATTACACAGATATTATGTTCTCAGATCGTTCCAGAGCCTAATTCCACATTGATCAGAGCCGGTCGTAGGCTCTGCGCACGCGCAAATTAGAAATCTAAGAATTTAAATATAAAGACAACAATTATTCCAGGACACCTCTTTTCCATTTTGCCCAAATTCATCAACTTGATCCTTCACTTGAATTTCTAGTAATTATTTAGAAATTCTCCAGTGTCTGCAGTGTCTTCGACGATGGAAATTTAATTCCCCATTCCATTATCAGGAACGTTCTGGATGATCATTTCTCAGGTGCAGCTTAATTAATTACCTACCTACTTTAAGTTCCTACTTATGAAGTTGAGGCTACTAACGTCAATCCAGGATTAAAAATAATAGGAATGGGGTCGCCAAGTGAAATTTGTGGGCGTAGCCCCTGAGATCGCGTGCGCTGCAGAAGTTCCGTAACAGCTTGAGAGTTCAAGGCAGCTGACCTTCTCGACCCTCTGAAACGCTAGGGTATTATGTATGTACCTCTGCCCATGCCTCGACCAATCCCAACAGAATTCAGCTTCTCTCGCCTGAATCTGGAGCAGGGAAATTCTTGCCATTGTGAAACTTCGAGATAGTAACAACCTACGAGTAAATAGCTCAGCAAGTGTATCATTTACGTGTCCAGAAAGCAAGAGCTGTTTGATCGAAGGGCAGAGGTTGCAGCTCCATTGCCAAAACACCCGATGTTTATGGTGGGTTGAAGTTCCAAGTCCCTGTGGTCTATCTTAAGATTATTTCCATGAACACAGGCTCACACGCAGTGGTTTTATCGCGTGTTAGGTCGTTTCGTGTATTGTTAATTCGAAGAGATATTTCTCTGCTAGGATAGCAAAGTGTGGTATGTCACTTTTTTCAACATTTTCAGGAGAGCAATTTTAAAATTTCACTAACCCTTAAAAATCTAAAGATGCTTCAGTTTTGCATGTTTTCCTTTCCAGAGATTTACAGTAGTAAAGCTTTCAGGTCTGTCACGCGATTATTCTGACGAGAAACCACGTTAGTAGAACAAATCCTGAACGGCATGCCCCACAATAATAATTTTAATGCGGTTTAAACCGCCGTGAAAACTTCTTTCCGACAGCGCCCTCTTTATTCTGGCTGGGTGTCGAAAGTGGTCCGCAACAAGGTCTCAACCGTAGCAGCCAAAAACTTCATTAACCAGGACGCTGTCGTTAGGAAGGAATACGATCAAAGAGGAGGTCTGGAGGACGGAGCGATAGCCAATAACCTGACCCGGAACTCGCTGGTTGCAACGGAATCACCCTCATGAAAATCAGTTCAGCCGTTTGGCTCTGATGCCGTCACACACACCGACACAAACTCGCGAAAGGGAAGTTGGTATTTGGGAAAAATTGTGACAACTCTTGGAAAAATGGTAGTTTGAAGCCCGTTTTCAAAAATAAGCTGTAAAAATGGCAAGAAATAACGTGTCAGGTCTATTGACATTTGAATGGCTGTTGGCCGGGGGCGGAGCGAAGCTTCAGAGGCGAAGGTTCTCAATATTGCCAGCAACCCAACATCAGAAATGCCAAATATTTGCCGTGACATTTCCTGTGCCTTGATTTTGAGGGTATATTTTTAAAATGTATTTATATATTTGAGGTTCCATCCGTCCATTGCTGTTCTGTACATCATTAATTTAAAGCTGGCGCTCTGTAAGCTGTATTTGAATTGAACCTCTCGGCGAATCACCTGATAGGTAGCTACGCAATATTTCTAGCGGGAATTAGGAAATTCAAATTTCACACTCGGTTTCTACCGAGACATCCCGACATAAACTCGTCATTTTGTGGTCAGTAAGTGTTAATTTCCGTTACTGAACCGAATTTGGCAAAAAAAAAAAAGAATTCATATCTAACACTCGAAAATTCCCCATTAAGTACCTACACAAGATAGCTTAAAACATCCACAAACAGGTAAATAAGAATCCAAATTTTAAAATAATTCTTACCCACCTGCTAATCTAGTTGACTCTGGCAGGTGGAGGGGAAATTCCGCATTAGAGTTCACTTTTATGCGTGTGGGTACCTGTGTATTTGGTATTTTCATGGAAATTACCAATAAATTTTAGGTATAAAACCATCACCTAATGTCATTGTTGTTGTTGCAGGCTAAAAGACATTCCTGAGACTGTACCTGAAGAAGAGAAGAAGAAGGACGAAACCACATTAACAAACCGCGTGGATGCTATGGAGAGATTGGAGGATTTCACCGTCACGCAAGGATCTTCTAATGGCTCGCCAGCTGACACCAACGAAGCAGTCACACTCACCGACAAATCTTCGAAGGCGTCGCCCAAGTCAGAAAGGGCAACCGTCGACAAAGATGTAAAACCAGCAATCAAACCGAAGCCGCCGGATTTATCGGGAAACTTCTGGGGCTCTTTAGGAAATTTAAATAAAATAAATCATAAAGATTATCATTCAACAAAAAACAATAAAAGATTGAGCCTCCCAAAAGTGGCAATATTAGAGGAACTGTTGATTGAAAAGGGTAAAAACAAGAGGCCCAATAGTTCATTCCTATGGGGTGGGAAAGCGGGAAACGTTGATGAGTCTGAGAATCGGGAAGTTGAAGCCAAAAAACCTGAAGTCGAACCCAGCAAACAAGAAGTTGAATCCAAAAAACCAGAACTTGAACTCGGAAAATCTGAAAAGGATTCCCAGAAGCCAGAAATAGAACCCAGAAAACCAGAAGTGGAACCTAGGAAAATGGAAGCAGACTTGGTTTGTCCTGTAGAGAATGTAAATTCGGTACCTATAACGAATTCTAAACCAGCTGAGTCTCCTGTAGAAAATAAGCATAGCACACTTCATGGCGTGTTGAAAAGTGGAAAGTCTAGTGCAGAGACGGGTAAGAGCTCAGGTGGGCCGAATAAAGTGGAGAAACCTGTAGAGCTGACGAATTTGATAGCTAATCAGTCGAGTTTGTACAGGCATTTGGGGAGGAGTCAGGAGAACGTCAGCACTCTGAGAAGGAGCCATGAGAGCATATCTTCTGGGCTGGGACGGAGCAAAGAGAGCGTTGCATCGGAGGGGCATACACCACAGGAACCACCTCCAGTCCTAAGCAGGTTTGTGTTTTCTACTTGACAGTTTGATTGAATTTGTTGGAACACCGAATGTACCTGTCAAGCAAAATTAGAATTAATAGCTGTACGGTTATCACCTAACGACTGATACGTTTTATTTCACAGTTACAATGCTACCATTAGCCAATATCACATCCTTCATCCTCTGCAGGTGAATATATTTATGGTTCGTCGCACTGGCTTTTCCTGACGGTTAGCTGACTCCTAGTAACTATTGGTGGTCCATTGCCATCTTCATACGTCAGCGTTTGACAAGGCTTTAATAATTGTTGGGAATCGAGAAGACAGTGGTGCATCACCTTTTCTCGTTCGCCCGATTTTCTGTGGACTGACGATCAGGAAACTGGCTTTGGAAAGTCAGAGACCACTGAAAACAGCCGATCATGGATGCTTTACTGTACAGTCAGAAAAGAGTCCGAGATTACTGCGAATGGCCCATCGCCTTTCTACGGTCAGATAATATATAACCGTCGGATGGTCACTGCAAAAAAACCTACGACTACTTTATTTTGGTTGCCCCTTTAACACAACGTCTGTGGCCGCTAAGACCCGTGGACTGATTCATTGAAAAAACCGTCAAATTTACATGTCTAATATAATTATTAATGGATGGTAACATGCACAATCTTTGCTATACCAACGCCTCTCAATCCAAGTGTCTGCTGATCTCAAGTTTTCAGGATTTCGAAGGCCGTTTGCTCTGGTAAACTTTTGGAGCAGTAGGACATTGTGAGATAAATAATAACTTTAATCGATTCTGTTTGCAGGGTGCGCGAAGGCCAGGAAGACAACGTCGGAAGCCGGAGCAGCATTGGCAGCCAAGAGACGGTCGTAAGCTCAGCCGAAGTCAAAGAACGGGAACCCCTTGTTGGGACTGGAGCTCGCGTAAGCTTCTGCCTCCCTCCAGGGACGGCTGAGAGGGAAGGTATGGAAGTGAATACGGCGAAGAAAGTCCAGAGATCACCATCGATTCGGTAAGAATACCCAGCTATGTTTCACTGTATTTCCTGTACCAGTACGAAGGCTACAAGTAGGTAATTTGAATTAATCCAGGAGTCGAACTTATTAACAGAGTTCTATAACTTCCGTAAAGATAAAAACATGGAAATGTTTTGGAAAGATAGGAAAACTTGGATTAAAAAATTCTACATTTTTCCTTAATTACCTTCGTTAAATATTGGCATCGTAACAATAAATTAAAGATAATGTATTTATTATAGCATAATGAATGTGCTTGCTTATATGGTACTGCCTACTTCTTGTTAGGTATGGTTACAGCTAGGTATATAAATTCCGTGGTTATACAGAATATTATGCCGATTTCAAATGAAATAAGTCGTTGGACCGAGTTTAGGGAATGGGCTTCCTACCATAGGTAGCACCTGCCATAGGTAGGTGTAACGAAATTACGCTTTTCCCAAAAACATTGATCCCTGTACTTCTCAAACTACACTTCATATTATTAAATCTAAGGGTTATTTCCGGTAGTGTACGAAGTAATATTACGATACATTCTAGAAGAATCCGTCGTCACTAGCTCGTTGAGTACTGGAGTCAGTACTCCACCAGCCTCCAATACTCAACCAGCTGGTCACGACGGATTCCTCAGGAATGTATGGTATTATTACACTTCATATTACTTGGGAAAAAAGCAAATTATTACACAGCGGTTCATTAGGTATTTTCCTGTACAGATGTCCCTTCTGCGTAGATCACTGTTCTCAATTTGTGAAGCCATCCATTTATTCGTGAAAATTTTATAGAAACCTCAGATCCGCGTTTGCCCATGCGCAGTCGCCTTACTCACGATCTATCAATCTGTAAATCATAGCGGGTCATCTAAAAGCTACACTCCAACTGCCACCGAATGTGGGCAAAATGGGGCCATTGGTTCCTAAGAAAATGAGTAGGTACTGCGGATTTCGCGTTTGCGCATGCGCAGTGGTCATAACAGTGATCCAAGCGTTTTGAATTTCATAAGGGACCTTAGATTACGACAATCCCCACCAGATCCACAATTACGCCGGATCTGTACACCACTCATATCAAATTGGATGAAAGGTGTTGATTCATACCTAAGACAGATGACTATACCGTAACCAGATAAAATATTCTCATTTTGCAATAAGTTGATGAAATCTGAAGAGAAAATTTGACAGTTTCATATTTTATGAAACTTCATGTTAGGTAGATTGTTATAGCGAGGTAAGTATATAAATTCCATGGTTCCACAAAATTTAATGCCGATTTCAGATGAAATTCATGAAAATGAGATGAAACCGGGTTTAGGGAATGGGTTTACTACCATAGGTACCTAGGTGTAACGAAACTGCGATTTTCGCGGAAACCTCGATCCCAGTACCACTCAAACTACGCTTCATATTAGCAAAGAGTAGGTACTCAAGGGCAGAACTGGTATTTAACGTTATAGCAGAAATGGTACCTACTTACTCTGATGATATGAGCGAAATTAGGTACTTACTGGATATTTATGCAGTGTTAAATGTATACGTTAACTTTCAGGTCTAACGCTTCGTACGAGGACATCGGTCCATCGACGAGGACGAACGAGAGTATGACTGAAAACAATTACGCTGAGATCGCCGAGTACGACGACACGGAAGCCATTTACGACGATGTTCTCAACGTAGTTCCTCAAGCTCCAGAAGGTACGTACACTTATTTTCCCAAAACCTGAGCCTACCTACGTGCTGAATGACTCTTGCCTGGCTCTAGTTGCCTTCGTATGGGATCACTTCCAACATTTGAGAAAAATGGATTAATATAGCGACTATCATAACTTGAAGGACTTACTGTAGGTATTGTAGGTATATTGTCTCGGCCTTGTTTAAGAATTCAGGTCGATGGTACCTAGTGTGGTGGATTGTTGACTTCTTCCCGTTTAATCGGTGTGACTAGCTATAAAATCATGATCTCCAAGGATCTAGCAGAGCTTTTCACGGGGTCTGAACAGCCCCACGTCACTCGCCCATCACGTCCCATGTTTGGTGACCCCGACGTGATGACAACAAAGGTGACTGTCGTGGTACCTCTCTAGTCCACTCCAACGTAAATATGTTAAGATCTAACCAATAAATAGCAAGGAGAAAGACGAGCTGCGCGAAGCCTTGTTGGAAGCCCGGGAAGGGCCCCCCTCCATAAACTCCCAGCGACTCCCAACGGTCGTTGTTAGATGGGGGACGAGGTGGAGGCACCTTTATAAGGCGCCCGGATCGCCCAGCTCTTCATTCCGAATCCGATCCGACTGCTACCAGCGACTTCTCTCTCTCTTACCTTGCGCCTCCTCCCTCGAACCTCTCCCTCGCATATTCATTGCGGTGAAAACCTGGGATTTGCTTCCCGAAAAGATCCGGCACTCATTGTGGTGAAAACCTGGGGCACTGGCACGTCCACTATAGCTCGTGTGGGGAAAACCACGGGGTGGGAGCAAACCTGAAAAGACATCTAAGGGGCTCAGCCTCCTCTCTCCTGCGACCTACCAAACCAACCCTACCTTGTCTTCACGATAGTGACCAATCCCCACTGAGTGCGCAGCCCTAGACTGTTCCTCAGGATTTCAGGACGGGAAGGTCCGGAAAGTTCCATCTAGACTCGCCTTGCCCTTACCCTGTTCATTAAGGAGGATTTAGACCCTCCAGTATATCCCGTGATACTAGCTTCTTAACGCTTATAATCTACTTCTTCTTCCCTTGTTTCTGTTCTTCCTTCTTTCGTCATTTGAGTTTTTGTCCCTTTTTTTTTAATTAATCCCGCAGCCTTTTCAAGAACTGGGAGCTTTGTAACATTATTAGATGATATCTGACCTTGAAATCGAGATGAAAATTAGTTGTGTTAGTAACACGGTCATATTATGGTAGGTTATCAACGGTGACACTAGCGCTCCCCACGGAGGTTGGAGGAGACTAGCTTTTTATAAACGCTATGATCTCCAAGGATCTAGCAGAGCTTTTCGCGGGGTCTGAACAACCCCACGTCAGTCGCCCATCACTTCCCAGACAAGGACCAAGCCATTCTACTCCAGGGTCATCACCCACTAGTGGATCTTGTTATATGCCTGTTAATTCTTTATGGCGAAAAATACTCTTATAATTTAGACAAATGCTAGATGAGAATACATATATAGGTAGGTACCTATCTAACTTACCAAAATGTTTTACTGAAGTATAATGGTGGGTTCAGAAAACATGTGAGCATTTGAATGAATCTAATTCATACGCTTTTTATTCTGTTCATCAGTAGAACAGTAGTTAAGGACAAGTGGGCTCCATTATCTTCACTCATTGTATCATAATAATGGTGACTGCATAGGTAGTTTTCCTTAATTACAAAATCACTCACCTACTTTCCACCCCATTCCTTTGTATTTACTACTTTTTCGATAGAATCATAATATATTATTATACTTTATGAGTTGGCACAGTTGCTCATGGAAGTACCTAACTGGTTTTCTTACAGGAATTTACGAGTGTATTTACGGCGGATCGCCGAAGGACGACAGCGATTCGAGTCTGGAGCATCAAAACAGCCTTTACGACCACAGGCCGGCGAGTCAAGCATCTTCTGGTATGTTGGGCCGCATCTGCGCTTTCAATCAACGAATTAACATGTGGCTCAGCCCGCTAAACGATCTAATTCAAGTTTTTTTCCCTCTAATCTGAATAAAAAATGCTAATTTCTCATTATCCGTGTCCATAGAGTGAACCACTATATTCTAAACAGCCTCAATGGTGTGCTGAAGTTGGTTACCTGGCAGTATAATAATTATGCTTAGGTTATGAAGGTGAAGTCGATTCTAACAGCATTGCGGCTCGCTTTATCGTGATGCGAGTTCCTAACTCATTCATGTCCTAATATCCCAGTCAAATAAGACCTTCATGGGACCACCGATGGAAAAAATTGTAGGAAAGCTGGAATAGTTTTAATCCCTTTATTTGTCATCCTATTTCCACCATCCTCCGCCGCGACCTTCAGAGAGATGGTAAAAAAGGCCACGAAATTTTCGGAATTTTTTTTCAGATGTTTGCTTATTAGGTAGGTAACTGTAAAATATGCATCCTGCAGAAAAATTTACTCAGGTACTTAAATTGAAGAGCATTAAATTCTGCGTCGATTGACTACCCAAAACTTGTAATTCGACCTGGCATGATGGCCGAAATCAGTGGTTAAAAAAAAATGACCGTTTTACCAACATCGCTGAAATAATTGGTGTTAGGTTTGTTTGCAGTGACCATCTGACTGTTATATTACCTTCAGAAAGGCGTTGGGCCGTTCGCAGTGATCTCGGACTCTTTTCTGACTGTATAGCATCCACGACCTGCTGTTCCCAGATTTTTCCTGACTATCCAAAGCCGGTTATCTTATCGTCATTCCAGTACACAGAAGATGGGGTTACGTTTGTACCATTGAGCACCATGCTGACCATGCACTGCCTTCTCGATTCCCAACAATTATTATCAACGTCAAACCCTTCTCAGTCGCTTATCAAGATTTTTTTTTTTTTTAAGCGTTTATTTTTATATAACAAGTTCAATTAAAAAAACGCTGCAAATCCCTGCACAACGGTTTATTATTTTGTATAGAATACCCTTCTGTTACAGATTATAGCTCTATCCATAGATAACCCGTCTATATAATATGATATATGTACTATTCTATTATATACATATTATGTAGATCGCAGACCCTTCGTAGGTTAGTACCTAACCCCGTACTCGTTACTAGGTACCTACCTAAATCACGAGTTAAATGTTGCTAAAATAATTCTGCCGATGACAAACAGTACCTAACAAAAAGAAACACACATAATGAAGTTCTGAAAAGAAATTGTTGATGAGGAGTGAAAAAAGTTGCAAAAGTACCTACCTACAAACTCCAGCCCCTTCTACGTAGATGGTATAATGAACCGTTGTGTAATAATTTACCGTTGAGTAATGATTTACCGTAGTAATAATTTACCCATCAATAATACTTCAACGTTTGTTCAAGTTTCACTACCTACCAACAAACTCCAAAAGAGCCATTTTCAAATTAAAAGGGCCATTTTTCAAATTAAATAATATCACAGAACAACCAACTCGACTTCATACTCCGCCAATATAATCAGGTGATCCCTACCAATGATTCTATCTCCGCCAAATTTCCTATTGTGGGCGCGTCTCTGGTTACGAGATTTGGTTTGAATTGTACTCTTATACAATTTCATTCACACTGGAGTCGAAAATGCCTGTCGGTGCAAACTTCGGGGCCTTACTGTGAACGAACGGCTGGACGTACGATGCTCCGGATGGTCTTAAAAAACTCGCAAGTTCAAGAACTATTTAAAACCGTAAAAATATTTACGTAAAAAAATGGTATAGGCGTTTTGAAAATTTCAACCCCTATTTTGAACCCCTTAGAGATGACTCACAGTAACGTCGAGCTTCGAGGACCAACTAGACGCCGAACGGAACCTATAACCCGAATTTCATCAATTTTTTTTCATGGTAACCAAGAAAAGTGGCCCGTACGGAGTACGGCGGACAGACAGAAATATTTTTATTGCAGTTTTGGATTCTACATACCTTGAAACGTAAACCATCAAATTTTGAGGGGGGGGTAAGAATTTTTTTTTTCATGCTCGATTCCAATGGTTCATTATTGAAAATAATAAACCAATAAAAGTCAAGATCCATCTAACGTTAATTACACAACTGATGAGGACGACCTTATCAAGATGGTACTGGATCATGGATGGGTTCTTACGGTTATTTAGGAGTGGGTACTTTACTTACATGTAAAATTCGCGGATAACAGAAAATAAAATATTTAATTTTCAATTTGTAAACTTCACCGAATTTTACAAGTAAGGTGCTCGCTGAACGCAGAATTTGGTGCTCTACAACTTTCATTCAATACTTTTTGTCATTTAGAACAGCCGTTTCGACGGAACGGAAAGTCACTGTTAACTTTTTCATTGATGTTAGTGGAAACAGTCATTTTTGACCATTGATTTCGGCCGCACTGCTGGGTCGAATTACATGTTTTGGGTAGTCAAACAACGCAAAATTAAATGCTTTTTAATTTATTTGCAGTAAGTTTTTCTGCAGAACGCATTTTTAGGAGTAATAAGCAATACTCTGAAGAAAAAAATCCTGAAATTTCGTGGTTTTTTGGGCCCCGCCTTTGAAGGTTATGGTGCAAACCTGGGTTACTTCGATTAGATATCAAATAAAGCGATTAAAATTATTTCCAGCTTTCCTGCAACTTTTTCCACTACCAGGTCTTATACATTGGCCTATACATTGTTCGGACCACCAAGGGAAACGGCAAGTTAATGAATCGATAGGTTAAGTTCGTATTGAACCAAACAAAAGTAAGGGTAGGTAGGTAACTAACTATCTAAAGTTATTACTAAATTGTTGATGTTGAGTATAATGAGGATAGCGTTAGCTAATAATATTTGTTTTGAAATTCACTGGTAGGTACTCTCCATTACGCACTAACAATATAGTTATCTCAGGAATCATATAGGTACTTACCTACGTAACCAGCCATCTTTGACCTCATGAGAAGTTCGAACTATCCATGAATGCTCCAGGTGTGCATACTCCACAGCAATGTAGATTTTTAAAACATTACGTGAGCCAGAAAGCAAGTATCTATGAAAGTATAAATTAGGTACCATAAACAAGATCAATAATTGAAATGTCACAAAATTTTGTGTTTGGAATACCAAACCTTGCAATCATTGGAATGCGCCATGTATTCTTCAGGCTTGTACAGGATGTAAGGGACGTAGGTATGGGTAAAGCAATACCATAGCACTATACCAGTGTTACCAGCAAAACTGGAACTCAGTGCGAATAATGATGAATTATAATGATCTTCAGTTGAGTTGGTTCCCATTCACAGTTACTTATTGGTTATTTGCGTGAGTAGTCGTTACCTATTTATGAATATTATAAACGGTCTGCGCCATCATACAGGATTTTCAACCATTATAAACTAATATAATGGTTATGAGGAAGCTATTTGCCACACCTGGGCAGACGTTTTCATTTTATTTTGTTCTGAATGCGTACTTTGGTGGTATGCATGAATTAGTTAGAACTAGAGGATATATTTTTCTATGTAAGGGCTGTCCTACTACCATTTTTAGCAGGTAGTCGTATGTAACCATCGTATTGTTTTTGTTGCAACATCAGGCATCTACAACATGGCGTCCAAAAACAGGTACTTGTTAAGTTTTCTTGATGGGCATTTCATTTTATTTTGTGGAAAGTGTCAGAAGCTCGAAATAACGCTGGTTTTAAACGAAATCGGGTGCTGTGTGTAATTATTATTTACTATCGTTCAAATTTCTATAGATTAACATCACTATTGCATTTGGATGATAGCCTTCATCATGCGTGTATAAATTATAGCCTCATTAATCTTGAGTGGAATGCTTGGAGTGTTTCTGTTACGGTTTGATATTAGCATATTGTGAGAAAATCTGTGGCGTTTTGTTGCAAACTAATATTACTACGAAAATACTCCAAAAATGAAAGTGTATTTTCCTTTTCAAACAGGTTCTGGAGGAAGGCAGAGCGCTGCTTCAAAAAGTGATACGAGCGACGAGTGGATCGACATCGAAGTGGAAGACAAGGATCAGAAAGAAGAATTCATTCTGTAAGTAAAATAACTAGGCTTACTGTGTTATTGCGTTATAATAGGAAGGAGCAGTTATGTACTTGGAATAGGTTGGTCCTCCAGCTTCCTTTAGAGGTTTAGAGGATCAACCTGTTCCAACTGTTCCTTACTACATCGAGGTGCGTCGCTTATCCTTGCTATCAGGGGCATTGTGTCCATAAGGCCACATGGGCCACTGCCCCGGCACCCAAAAACACTAGGAGTAAAAAAAACTCCAATTGTTCAGTTGGAATTTGAATTCCCTCTGTACACTGTACCGACCTAGCATTTTTCACGAAGTTTAACAGCGACTCGCCCGATTTCCCTGGCTATGGATATTCAATATTCTAGTAGAGCATCCATGGTGGTTCCTTCATGTTAGCTTCATAGACCAAGCATGTTATCGGAATAAAGCGACAGTAATCGATGTCCTGCAATCGAAATAGAACTCTTGGGCTCCTGAAACGGGCAGGTAGGTCCTGGGACCTAGTGTTCCCATGGCAACTGAGAAAAGTGGTCCGTCCGTGCATGCTTAGTCAAGTAAAAAAATGTTGTTAACCAAGCCCGCTTTTGGCCCAGTCCCGAGAATCTCATTTCCACCACAAAATCGTTCCTTTTCACAATCGATTCGATCCCTTCAATTCAATTTGTCATCTCGATACGAGATGCTTCTTCTGATTTGTTTTTTGTCGTCTCTGAATCACATGTCCTACATCGGCTTATGTCCGACATCTACAGATGACAACTGAGCTGAGAACTTCACTCCACTGAATCACATTCGCTTTCTCTGTCTGTCAGTTTTCAATTTTTTGTGTCAAATACAAATTTTGCGATTCTTGGATTCCTTCCCAGGTTTCAGTATCATGATAACCTGTGCCACTTTCCAGCAGCGGGGTATACATATTTCAGTCTCAGTGCCGCGTTTATCAGATACAATAGCATTCGCATGCCTTCCTCTGGAAGTTGCTTAATTTCCTTTCCTGTAATAAGATCATATCCAGGAGCTTTGTTCGTTTTGAGATTGCGAATTTGATTTTTCAGTTCACTGAGCGTTACTGGTTGTATGAAGTGTATATCCGTGGAGGAGGCTACCATCGGTAAGCCTCCTTCATCACTGTTCCTGGGGTTCTCGAGGTGTTCAGCAAAGATCTCTGCCTTTTCAGAAGGACTTTTTGCCCATTCCCCATCATCTTTTTTAATGGGAGGTACATGTTCCTTCGGCTGCTTGAGTGCTTTGGTAATCTTCCAAAGGGAATATTCCGTATATTTTTCCGGATTTAAACTATGAATTAGTCTTGAGTGCGTTTCTTGCTTCATTTCTGCTGATAAATTATCCAGGTGGTTCTTCAATCTATTCATTTTTGTTTTATCGCATGGGGCTCTGGTATGTTGCCATATTCGTCTAGCTTTCCTCTTTTCCCTGATCACTTCACGGATTTCACGGGGATAAGATACATTATTAGCTGCATAAATATGTAGTCTCTGGTGGAGTAGCTACTCCTACTAACCCGAGCTGCTCGTTGAATACATTTAAAGAAGTTCTCAGCTTCATCTTCTAATTGCTCTGTAGATTTGAGGGGCACAGACAAATTGATATTAGCAGAGCATTTTGCTCCCTGAATATATCCCAGTTGGTATGTTGTGTAACTAGTCTTGGGGGATTTTCTTTCATTATTATCGTGTCACTAATTGTGATAACTATTGCCGAGTGATCTGACATGAGACTTCCACAGTCTACGTGAATGAAGTTGCTTGGTATTCCTTTTATTACAAAGAAATCAATCAGATCTGGAATTTTTGCTCTATCTGAGGGCCAGTAGGTAGGTTTTCCAGTGGAGTAGAAATCACTACGTGTTTTTTTCGCGACAGCGAATAGCTCTCGGCCCTTGGTTGTTGTTAAACGGGAGCCCCAGTACGTATTTTTTGCATTGACATCACCACCAATGTCAAAATTTCCCAAGCTTCGAAACAGAGATACGAAGTCCTCTTCTTTAAGGCTGTAGCGTGGTGGGCAGTAGATCGCTGCTATATTGCATTTTTTGCTATTTACTAAAACTGTTACAGTGGAGACTTAGGATTCGTGATTGAGGAAAAAAAAATGTATGTCTTCTAAAATTTAAATTTCCACTACAATTTTGCGTTTCAGACATCGAGGAACATTTTTGGTTCCCTGTCTGTCTGTCTGTCTGTGGTAATTCCTTGTAACGCCCATAACAGGCAGTTGATTGTCCGTCTGAGGAGCTACCAATCGAGGCCTTTTTTTGCCAGTTCTGGGGTTCCCCAGGGCTCTCATATAGGGCCTTTAATTTTCCTGGTTCTTATTAATGGGGTGTGTGAGTTGTTTGAGGGGTTAAAGTTTCTCTTATTTGTGGATGACCTAAAGATATTCAGCCAAGTGCGCGACACTTATGACTGCCAGCGGTTGCAGACGGGTTTGGACAGGTTGTGTGGATGGTGTTCGGCCAACTGCATGTTTTTGAACCTCAGCAAGTGCTCGGTACTCTCTTTGGCGCGTGGAGGTGAGCGTTCGAAGTTTTTGTACCATCTTGATGGTAGTGCCATCCCAAGAGTGGGTATGACCCGGGATCTTGGTGTCCTCCTGGACCCAAAGCTCACATTTTCCCCTCACATTGATATGGTCACCAACAAGGCAATGAGGGCTCTGGGGTTCTTGAAACGCCATACACGTGACTTCACCAGTGTACCGGCTGTTGTACAGCTTTACAAAGCATTAGTTCTCCCGGTTCTCCGGTACGCCTCGGTGGTGTGGTCTCCTCATTACATGACCCATGTGGCCCAACTTGAGAGAGTACAAAATAAGTTTCGCAGGTATGTGGCGTTTAAGCTTCATGTAAGGTTGGATGAGGTGAATTACGAGGCCATTCGTGGGGTCTGCAACCTGCATTCGCTTGAGCGTCGTAGGAGAGTAGCCGATGTTTCTTTTTTTGTCAAGCTCGTTAAAGGTGGATTTGACTGTCCCTCCCTTCTCTCAATGGTAGGCTTTTCAGCACAGCAGCACATCACTCGCTCATAACCCCTCTTCCACGTCCCCTTCAACCCGACAAACTATCTATATCACAGCCCACTTTCCCGCCTCCCCCGCCTAGTTAACTCCCTTCTGAATCTAAATCCAGAGCTGGATCTTTTCAGCTGGTCTGCAAATCGGATCAAGGCATGCATGTAGTTTTATTCAATTGATTTTAATAAGTTACCTTCAATATGCATGTTGTGTATCAATTATTTTAAGTATGTCTCTTCTCAGTTTCTGTTTTTGGTTTATTATTCTGTGAATAATGCACCTATGTATTCGCTCAGCAAAAAATTTTTATAACACCCCCTCAAAATTTTTTCTTTTCCGTTTCAAGGTGCGTAGATTCCAAAAATGCCGTCCGCCGTACGCCGTATCACGTGTACAGGCTTCATTTTCGGTCTAAAAAAGTCGTTCTTTCGCACACATGCTCCATTTGGACCCTAGTTGTGTCCCGAAACTTTTCAGCCCGATCGGAATATACCCAGGGGTGTTATGAGTGAAAATGTGTATAAAAATAGGTACTTTTTGCGTTTTAACAACATGTTAGTAACATGAGCTTTTGAGGTACCTATCATTTTCCATGTTTTTGGGGACGAGAAGACCGAATATGAAGTCGATTTTGACCAAAGACGCGGAAATTGAGGTTTTACCAAAGGTTCAGCTCCCAAAATTGGTTTTTTATGAGTCAAAAACCTGGAAAACTGTCTGAAATCACCATCAATGTGTACAATAACATTGGAAAAAGTGTAAACAGGTGAATCAAGACCATTAAATGCCACTACCAATGATCAAAGATGATCTTAAAAAAAAAAAGAAAAAAAAAAGCGTACCTATTTCATGTTTTGGGGGCCAAAATTGGTGGAAATCATCAGAAATAGCTATTTCAATCATTCCACATGAAAGAAACAATACATTTAACAGCCAACAAAAATCTCTAGAACTCCAATAGAATAATAAACCCATGTGACAAGGACTTTGCAGCGTTTTTCTTAATCAAGTAGGTGGGTACTACCTAAGTTTATTATAAATTATGTTATCTTCTTCTCTTTTTCTACCTTGTAATTTTGGCTTTGCCCTTGTCAGTCAATAAAAAAAATAAAAATAAAAATAAAATAAAACTACCCGAAATAATGGTCGAAATAGGCTGAAATTTGGAGGGTAGGTGCAGGATGGGTCACAGATGGTCCCATACAAAAATCATTGAAAAAGTACTGTAAATTTCGTCTGCGCATACGCAAACGTGAAATACTTGAAACGCCCATACCTACCTTATATATCGTTGACATGAGTTCAGATTTAGAGGGTCGATCAGGAATAATACTTTGATAGTTCCATATGAATTTCATTGGAATCGTAATGTAACTTTCGTCTGAGCATGCGCGATCGTAATGTAACTTTCGTCTGAGCATGCGCGATCGTAATGTAACTTTCGTCTGAGCATGCGCGAACATTAAACGATGACAGTTTCCTTGTAACGCTTCTAACTACGCGAAAAATAGCCGTAGAGCTGAAATTTTGAGGGGGGTTGGATCACAGATGGATCCATATTAAAACGAGCCTATCCAGCTATTCTATACGTTCATGTGATTCAAGTGAGGAAGCTTTACTGCCTACTCGAATTGGCAGACGTTTTCAATTAAATTCAGGAGGCAGCCCGGAAAAAGTAACGTCACTATCAATGGAGCTGGAAAATATTGCAGACGCCTGGAAAAAATTATGTTTCTAGGTGTATAAACCGGCTTTTTGTCTGTCCAGTAAAATTTGAAAAATGCATTTCGTCCTGGCGCTGAGAAGTATCAGATTCGCCCTTCTGGCGCTGAGCCATCGATAGAATATATACACGCTGGAATGTGGGAAATCTGCTGGATGTTTTCAAAACAGTTTCTTGCCTGATGCGTTTATCAGGTTTCGTTATCACGGGAATATCATTAAAAAATATTCCCGCTAGCAAATTACAACTTATGAGTCAGGTGATACTAAGCCCGCACAACCTAACGGCTAAGGGGGAAATAGTCTAACCTGCTCGCCTTGAGACGTCACTCCATTGTACATAATAACCTTATTGTAATAAAATTAATGTAACCTAGGTATTACAATAATATAATACGTAGATACTAACGTTTCATGGCCCCATTACATAATACATTACAGTTATAACATTAACATGCGATAAATCTTGTTCTCATGTTATCTGCAATTCTTTATTAATTATTATTTCCATATATATTATTTTATTCGCAATCTGATATCAGTGGTTCCGTTCATATGCTCAAACGTACAATTATTTATACCTACTCTGATCAGCGGCGTTGCGTTCATGAGGCAACTTGGGCCACTGCCCCGGCGCCCAAAAACACTAGAGTAAGACCAACCGTTGTTCAGTTGGCATCTGAATTTCCCTCTGTACACTGTTACCTACCTAGCATTTTTCACAAGTTCAACAGCCACACGCCTCAGTTCTCTGGTTATGGATATTCAGTATTCTAGTAGAGCATCCATGGTCCTTTCTTAGTGTTAGCTCCATAGACCAAGCATGTCATCGGAATAAAGCGACAGTAATCGATGTCCTCCAATCGAAATCGAAACCTGGGCTCCTGAAACTGGAAGGTAGGTTCTGGGTCCTGGGACCTAGTGTCGCCATGGCAACCGAGAAAAATGGCCCATCCACGCATGCTCAGTCGAGTAAAGATGTTGTTCGCCACGCCCACTTTGGGCCCCGGCCCTATAATCTGATTTCAACCCCAAAATCGTTCATTTCACTATCGATTCGATCCCTTCAATTCAATTTGTCATCTCGATACGAGGTGCTTCTTCTGATTTGTTTTTTGTTGTCTCTGAATCACATGTCCGGCATCGGCTTATGTCCGACATCTACAGATGACAACTGAGCTGAGAACTTCACTCCACTGAATCACATTCGCTTTCTCTGTCTGTCAGTTTTCAATTTTTTTGCGTCAAATTTTGCGCGTTTTACGTTCGGTCCTGTTCCTATGACAGATTTGTATTTCTGGTACCAACGTGCGTTTTTTCCTGCTTGCTGTTTGTGGATTGATCGGCGTCAACACACAGATAACTACCTAGCTTCTAGTCAATATCTTCTCCATTCGAGTAGTTACCGGCTGACGGGTCATTGTTTTGTTGTATTTTAGTTTACTATATTTTTGTAACACATCAATTCGGTGGCTAATTTGAATTAGAAATTGTCGACGTTTTCGTACGACGATAGATTGTTGATTAAGAGATAAGCTTTGCTGAATATCACTCAAATCAGTAAATAAGGGAACCATGTTGTTGCCTTGGGGTATTTTGTAGACGTATCTTCTGTTGGTTTTGTGTTCTGGTTTGGTGCCCCACCGTTTTCAGACCCCACGCACCGCTGCTGACTCTGATGTACCTAAATGTTAGGGAAATTTAGTTCAGTGCATCAGGGTAAGAGTATTTTTGGGTTAGGTGTTTTCGCCCATGAATAATGGGCCTCTTAGCGAAGATGCATCGAACATGGATGAGAACGAATGACAGGGCAAACCAGTGCCCTTTCCGTAACCACCATGGTATTGTGATAGGTACTCCACTCTCATACTGTTACCCGTACTGGTATCCTCCTACTACTACCCTTGATTTGAAATGTATTTGTAAATTTATTTATAACTAATTCTTATAAACTAAATTTTATAAAATTTATAATTAGTTATCGACCAAATTTATAATCGATAAAATTTATAATCGATAACGACCAAATTACACACTTAATTTACCTGTTTCATTTATTTTTCAGACTTGAGGAGAAATCAAAGCCTAAGAACATCAACGACAGTTGGTCACAGCGAGTTAGGCGGCAGTGGTCGCACAGGATTGCAGAAGAGTTCAAGTCCAGTAGAGGTGAGTCGATTGATATTTTTCTAGAGGCAGGCAAGGTAGGCCTACCCAGTAATCTAAGTTTTTGGAGAAAATTTTTGGGGAATTTTTCTTTTTTCGGTGGAAAAATTATTGAATAACTTTTCAAAAAAATAATTTTGCAAATCAATCATTGTTAAAAATATCCTGACGCTATTTTAGAACTCGAAATTACGTCAATAATTACGAAGTGTAAGTTCTGGGAACATCAGCGTGCAATGGAAAAAGGCTACATTTCTCCTCCTCCACCCATCATTGACTACAGACCAAACCACTTAAACTCCTACTGGTTTAATATTCAACATTACTGTAATATAGTAAACGTTGTAGTGCGAAGAACAAGGATACCAAATAATATTCCATACCTGTCTGCAATACTATATAATATTTATTATACTGGGAAGAGGCAACGTTACTAGCCTCTGACTTCTGGGCACTGGACAGTAAAGAGAACCATCGATTCATTCTTCGTTCAGGGCTGTTGATAAAGAATAAAAATATTTTAAATATCGATAAGTAGGTACGTCGATACCTTTTTTCTTTTTTTGATGTTACCTATCGGGCTGGTATGCATCGGGCAAAAAATATAGATACTTCGATTTATTGGCTCCAATTTATTTCAAATCAATTGTGTGAAATATTATCAATATTTACGTACCTTGTCAGCTAAAATTCTTTATCATATTGTAACAACTCATCTTTGTATTCATGTAAAATGGCATTCGCTTTACTCATAAACAAAAACAAAAAACAAGTAATAATAATCTATAAACATTACCTGTTGTATCTGTAAAAAGGTAACTGATTCCGTGCAAGATTGTTTCATAAATTAGCATTCAATCCCTCTGTCTCTGGCCCATAGGGCAAGGACTGCTGAGGGTCTAAGTAAATTAATAAATATTTAGACATTTAGATGACAAGTCAGTGTCAAATTATTTTTCATTTGTAGTCATAAAATTACGGTATAGTCATAATTCAAGTTTAACAAATTGAAAGAAGTGTTCTTCAGAATTAAAGGGAATCGGATTCTGATTATAATCAGGTGTTCCCTAGCGATGATATTCTGACTTTTTGAGCTGCGCCATTCTGAAAATTTCATCCCCTATTTTTCACCCCTTGTAGATGATTGACACTAATGCCGACCCCAAAATGGGACCTACAAACACAATTTCATTAATTTTGGTTCATAACAAACTAAGAAAAGTGCGGAGTACGGCGGACGGACAGAATTTTTTTTTAAATTCCATTTTTGGATTCTGCAACATGCCTTGAAACGGAAACCATGAAATTGGGGGGGGGGGATTATTATTTTATTTTATTTATTTTTTCATATTCATTTCCAAAGGTTCATTATTGAAAATAATAAACCAGTAAACCAACAATCGCTCATTGTCATTTACCCAAGTCACACCCACTGAGAAGAGGAAGTAAATAATTTATAGAAGATAATCATTTTACGTTCTCAGTCGTCGAACCGCATTACTGGAACTCTTAAGTTGGATGAATGTACTTGCGTTTTACTCGTATTTTAACAGTTCCTGTTACTAGTCTTCACAACAAACTAGTTTCTCAACTGTTGCTACTTCACTGTAACTTGTTCACAATTTTTTTAATGATTTATTTCAGATGCAAACATAATTTAAATTTTAACTCATGCGAAAGTCACCCATTGCTTTACTGGCAGCATGAACTCCGTAGTTGGTATTGGCGTTTCTCGTGGTTATAAACAGCATTTTTATTTATTATACATTTTCTAAAAAAAAAAAATTAACAGTATTTAAAAAAAATTATAATATATAACTCAACAGCAACCCTCTCAGCTCTCTCTTCTCTATCTTTCTCTTCTTTTATATATTAGTATATTATTATTCTGTTCTTTTATTTATTATCTATTACTCTATTTCTAAGTCCTCTCGTGAAATGGGGTTCTCCCGTAATAAAACCAATAAAGCATGGGACATTTTCTATCAGTATTGCGTTCAAAATTCTTCTTTTTTTGACATCTTAAATTAAGGCGGATATTTTGGGGATTTTCTAGTTCATACTGGGGGATGGGGGGATTTTTTGGTGAAACAGATTGGCGCCTTTGGTGGGAACATTCATCCGCTGGATTTTGTCTGTTGGATATCGATTTGATTTCGTTTGTGTTAATCCCATATCCTTCACTTGGTGCGTCCACCTCCAGTCCGCCGGAGGAGCGGGAGCGCCAAGGACGGGCGGACCGTCCAAGTGGGGGATGCGGACCCCCGCAGCGGCGCTCGGAGGCGCTCCCTCTCAGTGCCAAACTGACGGCGCCGCCCGAGCGGTCTCTGAACGTCAAAACTCGCGTTTCGCGTTGCATCACGTATTTCACCACCGTCGCGTTACGGTCGCAACGAGACGCGACTGGAAACGCATTGTTTGAACGCCGTTCCTTCATATTCGCCCGCCTCCGGTGTCTTCATTAAGAGGAATTCTGGTGCAACGGCGTTCGAAAGCGTCCTTGAAAGACCGCAGCTTCCCCCGCGGTCTCTCCAAATCGACCTGAACATCACTGGGAGCGGCCTCTGGTGAATCACCTGGTGCCTTTGTGGTGTCGGCAGTGCCTTTGTGGTGTCGGCTGTGCCTTTGTGGTGATTCAACGTCAACTTGTGCCTCGTCGCTGGTCGTCAGACCTCCACCTGGATTGTCTTCTAAAACCAAATGCCACCACAAATTCGCACCATAAATTTTAAATACTTGAAAAATGAAAATCGCTGCAAAAATATCACATTTTTAAACCACAAACCACACCAACGCCATTGCATAACAAAACAATAAATAAATAAATAAAATAAATAAATAAGAACTCTTTACTGTGAAACAGTTACACAAACGAACCTGCTAATTGAGTGAACTCGTTTTTCAACGAATACCACCAACATAGAAGTCTTCAATAGTTTGAATGCCAAATTCCTTGTCACCACAAAACGAAATGAGAACGAAGCAATTGAATTTGAAACGAATTTTTCAGACAACGATTGGGCGCTCCACAATGGCTCGTTATTGAACGATTATTTTCGTCTATGAATGACATAATTATTGTGCAGTTTCGAAGTATTTGCATTGTCGAAGTGAATATACAGTAAACGTTTGGTTTATATGACTTTCGAAACCTCGAAGCTGTTTAGTTGGTGTGTACAAATTAACCTGTGAAGTGAAAGGTTGTAACTTTGTATTTGTTTTGGTCGTTTTTTCGACTGATTCAACGGCCAAATTGAATTTCAACTTTTCGTGCTGTAAGAAAGTTCTCGTTTGTGAGAAGTTGCGGCACGAAACCTTTCGTGGCATCCGCTCAGCCGAGTTCGGCCCTTTCTAATCGATGAGGCCCATCGACCCCGACAGTTGCTGCCGCACGAGCTCGCACGGGGAAACAAATATTTGAATTCGGACGATTTGGAACAACGTTTCGGGCTTAATTTGGAACGAAATTGATGGTTCGTTAACCGGTGCAGTATGAAGACGAAACGTGCGTGATTTTGGCTTAACCCTTTGGAAATCTCTTTTAGCTCACAAGGTTTGTATTTTGTTCGCGGTTGATGCGAGGTGGAACAAGCTCTGTTTACGGAGGGATTGTAAATTTGGCGCAGATTTTGGGTGGAACTTGAAATGTGAAATTTGTTGGTGTTTTTAATTTCGAACGGCCTTGAAAGCGACGAACGAGCTGTGATTCGTGGTGTTTGACGGCCGAGTGACAAGTGTATCAGTGGTTTTGGCGGTTGTGTGATCGCACGGAGCAGTCATATCAGCGAGGATCCTCGTGCGGTCGGGTGGCGCCCTGCCGCCGCCGCTCCCGCCATGCAGGTCGCCGCCGCGGCGCCCCCCGCCTCCGAAGTTCCCACCGCCGGCCGCCCCCGAGGCTCGGGCGTCTCCACCGGCGCCGCCCGCCTCCGGGACCGGCCGCCCGCGGCGGCCGCCTCCTCCGGCGCTGCGCCGGGCGCCGTCAACGTCCTCTTCGTCGACGACGACCTCGTCCTCGCAGCCCACGTTGCGCAGGCGTAGGCACATCAATTGTGAAGGTCAGTTAGACTTGCTCTGTACAATATATAAACAATGGGAGCGCCTGCGTCGACCAGCCATTGATCGAAATAGCGGTTACGTAAACCAAAAGAAAATACTGTGGAACGACGTAAGAACTGCTCCTGAACCATTCAATTTGATACAAATAACTAAAAATATGACCAAATCATTTACCTTGGTAAACTTTCCTTTATTTAGTTTAGTAAATTCTGACCAAGACAACGTACATTAATTGTTATACATACCACATCTTTTTACTATTCATTAATTTACCAGACAAAGACTTATAAAATTTATTATTCATGAATATATTGACCAACTTCAGGCCAGGCCTGAAGGTCCTCCTACATAATTACAGGATAAACACTTTTTACACAATTTAACACTTTCCTTTTACACAATTTTTCTTTTTACGCAATTTAGCACTTCTTATTATCTCACCAAATCATAAAAGGAGCAAAGAAATACAAAAGTCTCTATTGTAGTAAGTGCAGTTTACAATTAAAAAGAAATTTTCACAATGGTTGCTTTCGGAGAAAATGCGCCATTGCAATGGGTCCAACATTTTAGTTGGTACTAGAATTTTCTTACTGTACTTAATACCAAAATGTTTTCCTATTTCGGGAAGTCTGAATCAATCCTGGAGCCTGGCTTTTAAAAATTATTAATAATTATGATATTAACATAGTATTATGATATAATAATATAATATTTATAGCTTTTTCCAAGTCAAATTCAGCGTTTTCCATTTCAAATTCATGATTTTCACGTTCAAATTGAATGTTTTCCCCATCGCGTTCAAGGTTTTCAAAAAACTTGATTTTTCGTAGGTTAAAACCAATTGGAAATAAGTAAATTGCACTTCTTGTATCTGTTTGGTATGGCACTGCATAATATTATTTGTTTGTTCTGATTAATTTTATGTTTGTCAATCAAATCGCAGTGTAAGCGACTACCACAACTACTTTCAACACCCGATCAGTCCAAATGTAGGTACAGTTCCAGCTGAAGTTGTGTATACTGATAATGAATTCGGTATTACTTGAAATTATAAACTACTTGAAAAATTACTTGAAAAAAAAGTTGATTTGGAAAACTGAAATTTGAAATCCTGGAATTTGAAAAAGAAATCCTCTGATTTGAAATGGATTCGTAAATTTTTATTTTGAAATGTAATAAGAATAACTTATATTGCAATAACAATAACCTATATTGCAAAGCTACGGTGTCGGAAACTGGAGCGGCTTGAGCCAAATCTATTGAAGAATATTATTATCTCTCCAATTATAACAAAAAAATAAACATTTACTACGAATAGAGCCAACAGTTACAAGGCCTACTCATAATTATGTAAATCAATAAACCATGGAAAAAAGAAAGAAAAAATCAACTTCTGTTTGTATTTTTAAGAACAAGTAATGTTCTTTGGAGTAATGTTTAAACTTATTCAGTGATATTTCTGACGATGTCAACTCTGATTGTTGGTTGTTAATGAGTACAAATCTGTACAAATAGTGTTTTGATAAAATATGTGGGTAGGTATAATATACGATCATGCCTGACCTTGGCTGCGAGATGAAGAATTTGAAATGTCGCCAACATGTTCAAGTATTGGTAAATGAAAGAATGAGTTCAAAGTTGGCCAATTTTCGAACATTAAAAATTTGTCATATTCGAGTTCTTGTGTTTCCAAAGTAGCACCAAGGGCAAAGTAGCTGACAAGCACCAAGGGGCTCCATTCACGGCAAATTTATGTAAACTTGTCAAAATCGGTTTGGATTGGCGACTTTAGATTGAAAAAGACTTTTTCAATGTTAGTAATTCTGGAACTCAACCAAGTACAACATTCTTGATTTTGGAACATCTTTTTCATTTTTTTGTTATTTTATCTTTTTCAATAAAATTAGGGGCCAAATTTAATATTTTTGAAGAATGCTTTTTCAGTATTCAATGTACATCACCTGCGGCAGCAGCTTCGCATCAGGATCATACAAAATGTGAATGTTCGTTGGGACTCCCATGACAATTTTGTCTACGTTTCCTCCTAATTGTTGATAATTGAAATCTTAAATTTCCTATTATTATCCGTGGTAAAGTTCTTGCAAATATACTGGTATTTAATTTTTTGTACGAGTAAAATTTGTTAGGTAGGATTTATTATTTTGAATTTAATGAAACATTACATAACTAGTCATTTTTTCTGTTCGGGAATTTTCAGTTTTGAAGGGTTACCATCAGATTTTATACTTATAACGATTGTGTTGTGACCAACGGATGGACAGTGGAGAGGACGTTCCCGTGGTCGAAGTAGTTAGGCGTCATGTCAATAATTGGTCTAAGAATAAATCTGATCAAGATGATCCGAAGTCCAGTAAGGTTAATAATAATGATTGTCCATAATTATGAGGCCCTATGACGAAACTACTCGGACACAGATAAACGTAGGACATACAATCAACAACAGCCAGAGTATTTTTCCGTACAACTACAGCTATTGATACGAAAATTCCACTTTCTTCGCGCCAGAAGTTTCTTTCTCCAAGAATATAAATTATTATAAATGATCCATTATGGAATTATTGCCGTGGGTAAGTTGAATTTAAAGGATGCATCTTGAAAAGACCATACTGACTTAGTTCCGTTTCGTTTTCCGTGTAATCGGCGCAATACTGATATCTTATACAATTAGCGAATTTTCGAAGAAAAGGAAGCTATTGTTCTCGGTCCAAAATTTTTAAAACTCGAATTTCCGAAAGATTTTTATACCAAAATCCGTTTCAGACCATCCTGAATTCCCTGCCGAAAGACACCAAAAATTATATGTATATATATATATATATATTTATATATATATTTATATATTTATATATTTATATATTTATATATTTATATATTTATATATTTATTTATATATGTATGTGTCATTCCAGACGATAACTCTCGAAAGAATTGGGATAAAAAGTTCAAATTTGCACGAAAAATCTGTCTTGGCAATCGACAGGCTAAGTTCGAAGATGGGCAGAATCGGGTCACCCTAAGGGGGAGTTTTGGGGAGTTGTAGGGGGGGGGGGGAAATTACCCATAAATTCCCAAAATGAAAAGGTCTGACAAGTGACACCTCATTTTAAAGGTTTTTGTACGCTGAACACGATGGTGAAATCAGAATTGCGATATCTCATTCCATTCTCAAACTGGAGCACTTTGAAGATGAAGGAACGTGGTTATTTCTTGAGGCGTTCTTCCTGGTTCGTCTGCTCTAATCTGATAACGGAATGGGATATCGCAATTCTGACTTCACCATTGTGTTCAGCGTTGGAAAATCTACAAACCGAGGTGTTACTCGGCAAAACATGGAACAAAAAATTTGTTACGTACCCAATACCTACTCTTCTGGTATTCAAAACATTTTTGATTTCCCCCTCCCCCTCCTTCCACCCCAAATTTAACTTTGCGTAAAACTACTCCTGTTTTAATTTTGTATGGTATCAAGTTGGGAAAACATTGGCCGAAAATTAATTTCAGAAAATTTTAGGCGGAGGAGGAAGATGCCGAAAACTTCGAAAATTCGCTCTTATAGCCATGCTGCATGACTGTGGTTTTTTTTAAATATAATTTTATATTTTTATATATCTTATAAAATAATATATATCTTATACAACTTAATAATTATCTTATACAAATATATTATCTTAGATATCTCATAAAAATATATCTTATATATCTTATAAAATCGTATAAAATCGTACAATCAATTTGATGATCAACATAACCGTGAAGTGGACGCGAGGTAACTGAGCCACACAACTGCCCTGTTGAAAGAGCGTCTCAAGTCCGAAAGTCAAACTTTTGGGAAATTCTCCTCAAATTTTTTCATATAAACCCTAGTTTAGCCCCCCCCCCCCCCCCCCCAATACATCCTAGCGACCCCATTATTTTTCAGGAACTTCTGTAGGGCTCACTCAACTACATGAAAAACCCCGCCAATAATCGATTTTTTTTTTCAATCGATTAATCCCATTTGAGGCGTTTTTTAAATTTCACATTAACTTTTTTCTTATATTTGTGCAGATGAAATGCCTCAACTCGCCTGTGAAACGTTTTACCTTCACTCAACTCACCTTCTGTAACAAAATTTTGTAGAGGAGAAACGCCACAATTTCTACACAAATTCGAGTCTTCACAATTTTTTTTGTGGTAAAGAATTGAAAAAATAAGAAAATCGCCTCTACTATGCACAATTAAAATTTCAACTTTCCATTTAAACGATAAGTCGATCACTCACTCATGATAAAGTCCAGCTGAAGCTTTGCAAAAACAGGTGATTTTCGGTTCATTTATTGTGTGAAAAATGACTCACGCTCGATCAGCTGTGTAAACATGTGGAGCAGAAACGTCTCAGGAATCTCGATCAAATTCCTCAGCCGAAATCTGAAGTCAAATTAAGCCAACGCTGTGAAGGGGAAACGCCTCGTCTCAATTTTTGACGGCTTGGGTCGTTTCTCCTCAACCTTTTTCACAGGAAAACATCGGTTTGAGTGGTTTGGTACAAAAGTTGAGGCGTTTCTCCTCCAAAATGACCGATTTTCCTATTTTGATGGTCGGAATTACCCCCACTTCCGAATCGAATTTTGAAATTTTGACCGCCATCGAAAACAGCAGGTCAAAAATGAGGGGGTTACGTGAAAATCCAAATTTCGTCAAAATCGGACTTGCGAGGTCCTTCCAACAAGGCGGCACAGCCCGCGGCACATGTTTCACCCCGAGTCGACTCCTCAGTAAAAAACCGATTACCCGATTCTGGTGAAGTGGAAGTGAAAGGTATTTCGAAGGGCTTTCGCGATCGTTTCTAGTCGCTCATCATAAAATCATCCCTGAACCGCGGGTTCGGCGAAGACCCTCGCCAGGAGTCCAATCAACTCGGACTTGGAGAGCTGGTCCACTCATCGCTCGATTCTCTTTGATAAACCGGAACGGGACCGTCAAAATCAAACTGCTCCTTTTCGGTATCAGGTTGTGCAGTGTTTGCTTTTCTTTTGATCTAGAAACCCTTTTCAGGAAAAGATCCGACGCGGTTTCTGTAATTTATTGTCGTGTTTGCCGAAGTCACATAACCGCTGCGCCTCCACTTCCATAGAGTTCTGGTATCGCACCTGCGGTTCAACGCTTGTTCCTGCTTTCACACACCGCCTTGTGTGGTTTTTCCTTCTTTTTTTTTTTTGGACGTCTGTGAAATTGATTGGTCGGGTGATTCCGGATCTTTTGGTTGTTGGCAGTTGTCGTAATGCCTGCACTCAATAATTAATTTGTAAATTCCTGTCCTTAAAGGTGCGCCCTTCAATTTGGTTTAGAATATCAGTTTTTCGGAAGATCCAGTTGGTACCTTCAAAATAAAAACAGAATTATTGAAAGGTTGTCTGTTTCCACTAATACACGAAAAAGAAACGCTGTGAATCCGTGCACAACGGTTTATTATTTTGTACAGAATACCCTTCTGTTACAGATCACAGCTCTCTGTATAGATAACCCGTCTATATAATGTAATATGTATATTCTATACATCTTATGTAGAGCGCAGATCCTCCGTAGGTTAGTACCTAACCCCGTACTCGTTACTAGGTACCTACCTAAATCACGAGTTAAATGTTGCTAAAATAATTCTGTCGATGACAAGCAGTAACTAGAACTGCAAAAAGAAACGCAAATAATGAAGTTCTGAAGGAAAATTGTTGATGTGGAGTGAAATGGATGCCCCTTCTGCGTAGATCACTGTTTTCTGTGGTCAATACCCATCTTCGTGGTCAAGTATAATGAACCGTTGTGTAATAACTTGCCCATCAATAATACTTCAACGGTTATTCAATTCCGATCAACAAAATCCAGCCTCTTCTTGGTTGAGAACCGTTGTGTAATAATTTACCGTTGTGAAATAATTTTCCGTTGTGTAATAAATTACCATTTTGTAATAATTTACCCATCAACAATACTTCAACGTTTGTTCAAGTTACAAAAGTACCGATCAATAAAATCCAGCCCCTTCTGGGTAGATGAGCCGTTGTGTAATCATTTACCGTTGTGTAATAATTTACCATTATGAAATAATTGACAGTTGTGTAATAATTTACCGTTGTGTAATTATTTGCCCATCAATTATAATACTTCAACGTTTGTTCAAGTTTCACAAGTACCTACCAACAAAATCCAATAGTCCCTCACTTATCAAATGAAATAATATCGCAGAACAACCAACTCGACTTCATACAGCCATCCTTGATTATAATCAGGTGCTCCCTAGTGATGATATCCGGGCCGGATTTATACCGTTTGATTCACGATAGTGTTGACGAAGCTTTTTGGCGCACACGAACGGCTGGACGTACAAAGCTCCGGGTGGTCTTAAAAAATTGTTTAGCTCAAGACAAATTTAATAACGTTAAAAAAACCATACCCTTCAATCGAAAGTTTTCGAGCTACGGCGTTCTGAAAATGTCAACCCCTATTTTGAACCCCTTAGAGATGACTGACAGTAACGTCGAGCTTCGAGGACCAACTAGACCCCGAACGGAACCTATAACCCGAATTTCAACAATTTTGTTTCATGGTAACTAAGAAAAGTGGCCAGTACGGCGTACGGCGGACAGACAAAAAATTTTTTATTGCAGTTTTGGATTCTACATACCTACCTTGAAACGTAAACCATCAAATTTTGAGGGGGAGTTAGATTTTTTTTCATGCTCGATTCCAATGGTTCATTATTGAAAATAATAAACCAATACACTGTTACACCGGTTTCACTGGTCGAAACCATCGTAAGTAACAAACAATAACTGAAGGCGCATTGGACAGAGGTGACCTTGTAAATAGCCCCAAAAGGTGAAAGGTGGTCGACTGAGATTGGTTGCGAAGATGAAAGGAGAGGGGAGCAAAGTGAAGGGCTCGACGCTGATTAGCCCTGGAAGTGAATGCCAAAAAGTGAAAGGAAGGTTGGGTGGAAAGGTGGATAGGAGGACCAGTCTGTTACAGAAATGAACGATGATGTAGAAAAACTTGAAGGAATTACATCGTTCAAAGATTTACCCAACCCTTAGCCCTCTTAATAATTCCGAATTTGTCAAGTGCATAATCCCTTTCGGGCGGAAATGAAGGAACTCAACAAACTGTATGTCTGTAAGATCAAAATTGAAACTATAACTGGATTCATTCAAGCGACGTGCAAAGGCCGATTCACCTTTATTATCCCTGAAATCTCTTTCGTGTTCCTTTATCCTTTCTCTAAACTTACTACCATTTTGCAGTTTGACCATAATAGGTAGTTAAGTACACAAGAACACTTTGATTTATACGCACCACTTTTATCTTGAACATCGATTTTATCTTTAACTGAACTTCATAAAGATCTTGAGATTATTTTCAGTTTTAATAATTATTACCTACCTTATTAACTCATAATTGGTACCTTGGTGCCAGTATAGCTGTTTTCCCTCTTGAATCGACGCGTATATTCTGAAGAATACTAATACATAAATCATGTTATGCGTCTTAATCGTGAGGATTTATTCCGACAGATAACTGCCACTTGGAGTTTACCTTCCTATACTTAGTTGAAGAGTACGGTAGTAAGAACATCTGGAACTCATAACCCTTGAATTATTCGTACTAAATCATTTCTACGTACCGTCTGTTCTCCAGGTGTATTTAGGATTCAGGTCTCTATACCTTTAAGGCATCGTATTGCTATGTGTGTTACAGTTCTAAACTTTTGTTGAGTCATTAAAAAAAAGTGCAAAAAACACTGAAAATACAAAATTAACCAAAGCGACAACGAAGTGTTTAGCGGGAACGCTTACTGCGCCTTATTTTGAACACTTAATATTTGATGCTGGGCGAAAATTGACTCACCCAACACTAAATTCACGACTGGCCCTTCGAATATGCAATTTGTGTGGCTGTTTGATCCTCTGAACAGATGAATATGGACTTTGAAGTCCACGAGGAACTTTTCTTTTATTGCTTCCGAGTGTGAAATGCAGGACTTCCGAAATGAAAATTTTGTGTGTGCTCCAAAATTAAAAGTTCCACTTGCATTTTGCGTTTCAGAACCTCCTGTACAAATGTGGTTTCGTGTCTGTCTGTCTGTCCACATTTCCTTACCACAGCCATAACTTCCACAGTTTTGATCCGATTTCAATCAAATTTTCAGGAATTGTGTGGGTTTAGCGCTAGATGGTCCCCTTTCAGTTTCATCATGATCGAATCAACAGTAGCCTCTGCGCAGGCGCTAACGACATTTTCTTGTTACGGTCATAACTCCATCAATTTTGAACGGATTTTGGTCAGATTTTCAGGGATGATGCGGGTAAGGTCCCTTGAGGTCCCGTACGACATTCATCATGATTGAATCACCGGTGGCAGTGGCACGTGGCTCTGGCACCGCGTACATTCCAAACGTCGAGAATTCCAGGCCATAGAAGTATAAACCTGGAAGGGCCTCTGCGTTGACGAATGAAATGACGGGCTCCGCACCCTGCTCAGCTGATGTGCTAAATTATCTCCTGTTCTCCCTAGGGCCTCTTTGCGTTCTCAGTTTTATACGCGGACTAATTACTTTATCTTAAAGCAGGAATACTAACTTGTTATTAAATAACAGTTAAATAATTCCGTTAATTAATCTGACATACAACTGTGAAGGCCACGAGGAAGCTTCTGTGTCATGTCCTTGGCAGTGTATTATTTCTGTATTATGCATCTGTTTCAAGTCCAGTTCGAACGCCACTCGGGCAGACGGGAACTGTGGTGACTCAGAACCTCAAGGCCCGTCCAACGGGCATAATGGTGAGGGCGAGAGGGCGCAACCGATTTCTAATCACTTTCTTAATGAATTACGAGAATTCCTCCAGACCTCAAATAGTTTGCCTGCCGGCCATTGTGCTGGCGATTCAGTGAGAAGGAAAGTTCGGTTTCACTTGATTCCACGCGCCGCCCCATCTACGCCAGACTAGTCCATCGCGTTAGCGTTCACTGTTTCACGCAGAAAATGATTGCTCTTATGGACACCTAGTAGTACAGAATTACGAATGTAAAGAGAATCACCGTAGGACCAAAAATCATGACCAGATGAAAAGCTCTTGCAATATAACAGCTCGACAAATGGTGGAGAACTTCAGTGGATTGGATTTGACCAACAAAAGCGTCAAGCAGCGTCTGTTTTACTATAGGCAAGACAAGTTTTAGTAAAGGACAAGACGAGACAAGTTTTAGTAAAGACAGGGTATGGCCTAAAAAAGTACTACAGCAATATGTATACAAACATGCTGCCGTTGAAAGTTGTGGCCATCGATGGGTGTGTATTCGGTAAATAACCAGCAAGTCCTGAGTGGTATGGTCATACTGTTACTAAGGCGAACGAAGTCTAATACTCAACTGACCGTAGCGGTGTTTCGTAGGTTTTCGCAGCGTTTTTTCTAGCCGGCGAAAGCCGCTGTTTGAAAAGACAGGAAACTGGACCTGCCAGGGGGCGTTCGGTTTTACGTCACATTTGTTGCATTTTTTTAATTAATTGGCAGCGACTCGGGCATTCGACAACAAAAGTCGAAGGTTGAAATCACTTGAATTACAGCAGCGCGATAGCTGTGTCGGTACTGGAGTTGAGAGTTATTCTGATTGTACATATACGTTGGACTCTGAACTGCCGGGTTGAACTAATTCAATATCAGTGGCTGAAACTGTCAAGCTAGCTACAGGGGATCGAAGCCGCATGCTGAAGAAAACTTCAGCCAAATAGGAAAGTTTTGTTGTAGTATTTACACCGCTAATAATAAACTATTTGCTTCCAATAGTCTTAAATCGAGAAAAACGAATTTGACGTTTTATCCTGTCTGGTGGGAGTTTCTGGTTGATTTTGATGGAAACTAGAGGTAACGTGTACTTCAGTGTGCTGATGACGTCTGAAGACCAAATTAAAATTAAAAAAAAGAAAAGTTCCAATCATGCAGCATGGCTATGAGAGCAAATTTTCAAAGAAGTATTCGTGCAATTTTGTAAAGAGATGGATATAGCAAGAAACCATACTATTTCATAAAATTATATAATTTGTTTCGTGATTTTAGCCATTGACCCACCCACTCACCCACTCTTTTTTGAGAAAAATATTCTTATCATAGAAATCGCTCCTCCGTCGTAAATTATTATTCCAACCAACGTCAGGTGAATTAATATTGATTGTAGCCATTACTACCGATGTTTGACCCCCAAAAATGAAATCTAAATTTGACCCTTATTCTGTATGTAAAACAACTGAAATGGCATTTTTCTGTCTTTACCCACCCTTTCATACCAGTTTCAGTGATTGTATGTCAATTATTCGCGGTATTAGCCGTTTTTACCATTTTTTACCCCTAAAACTCAAATTAGACCCCTCGGAATTTTTGTTTGAAAATACGAACGGTTTGGTGAAATTTGGAATTTGTCTCATGCACCCAAGGTCAGATATTGTCTGGAGTGACAGGTAAACAAATATATATGTATAATATAAATGATATAATATATTATTATATAATTATAAATATTATATATTAATTGCAACGCAATTCTTAGCCCGACCCCCAACTAGTTGTTTTGTCACACTTTTTTGTCCCGCGATACCGTTGTTAGGGATTTCGGAATAGCAAAAAAAAGAGTGTTTGTCAATGGTATCCAATTCGAGTCCGAAATAGCAAAAAAAGAGTGTTTGTATCCCCTAGCAATGAAATTTCTATGCTATTCACGCTATGAAGCTGTAATTTGGTATTTCGGACTCGAATTGCGTTGCAAATTCCTCGTTCTATACAAAGTATAGAAGACTAGCCTGACCGCTCGCTTCGCTCGCTATCCGAGATTCGGTGTACGCAGTATCGTGGAACCAACAAACGACGGAAAAATCCCATAGCCTACCGGGTATTTGTGCCCAATTTTATCAAAATCCGTCAAGCCATTCAGGAGTTGACCATGGTCGACCATATTTCCGCTATGGTCAGGGAATTAAAAATGCGCCTACGTTCAACTTGGGAGGCTACCGGATATTGGTGCCAAATTTGGTCGATATCCGTCAAGCCATTCAGGAGTTGACCATGGTCGACCATAGTTCCGCTATGGTTAGGGAATTAAAAATGCGCCTACGTTCAACTTGGGAGGCTACCGGATATTGGTGCCAAATTTGGTCGATATCCGTTGAGCAATTCGGGATTCGACCATGGAGGGGCCCATGGATGCGCTATGGTCGACCGCGGGGGTAGTCCGAAGGGTCGATCGTAGATAGAATTTCACGTAGATTACGAATACGCGATAAACAATAGGGGTTACCATTTCAATTAACGAAGTTGACCATGGTCGACCATAGTTCCGCTATGGTGAGGGAATTAAAAATGCGACGTTGCACAACTTGGGAGCCTACTGGATATTCGTGCCAAATTTGGTCGATATCCGTCGAGCCGTTTGGCCGTGCATAGAAGGACACACAGACAGACAGAGATTCGTTTTTATAATATAGTAGAGATAAGAGATTGGGGGTCCAGGGGGCTTGCCCCCTGGCGAGGCGCGGAGCGCCGAGTATATATATTTATATAAATTTTATAAATCGGGATGTATTCAGGTCGCTCTGAAACGGATTTGCCTATAAAATTTCAAAAATTCGTGTTCTGAAAATGTTGGACCCATTGACTCATTTTCTCCGAAAATTCGCTAAAAACAGCCGAAGCCGTTTTGTCGCTTATTAGGTTTCGCAAAACCAAAAAGTGCTAGAAGTCAATGGTGTAAAATCCGAACGACCCCCAATCTGTCACTTATTAGGTGACCTGTTCTGTATTTTTATATACTTGGTTGACGACTGAACACGACTAAGCGCCCCATTCATCATCATCACATCACCAGCAACCATCAACAATAGAGAAACGCAAGTACAATATTAGGCGACAGCAAAGTTCAGAGCCCGCAGCTGGTACCGTAAAAATAAATTTGCAAATGTTTGTATATTAATTGCCATTTCTGATGTCGCTTATTTAGGTAGGTATTCCATACCTTTCTTGTGATGTGGTGCACTGTAGGAAATTGCGAAATTCATTTTGTCCTTTGTGGAGAAAGACCTCTCTACTTTATTCCGGAATAGTTAGTTCAATAATTGGACATAGGACTATACTTAAAATCTAAAGAAATCGATTCTATACGACGACGAGACAACCAACTATTTTGAAAATGCTGCCCCTTAGGAGGCATTTGCATAACGCCATCCATAATATGTAACTCAAATTGATTTCCTTATAAATAAGCGAACGACTTGAACATGATTTGAATGATGGGCATTAATTTCCACTTGGAGGGTACTTGCTAGTGCCAAAACATCTAAGTACGCACCTTATAATTATTGCCCCCATATAGTGGGAGATACGTGTGACCTTCCATATTAATGAGCATCTCAGTGGGATGGATGAACAAAGCACGGAGCAGCCTGAGAGAGGTGGGTTAGTTACGAGTTGTGGGTCTATTCAATACAAAAGGAAGTTCTGTATCTCCTTCCGACCTAGATAGGTACCCCACACCTGGCGGAAAGATCAATACGTCGAAAAGATAAGTCAGTTGTGGCAAACAAATGGTTGAGGTCGGTAGGACTCCTCATCAAATTGTGATATTCAGTATTTCAAGCAGTAGGTAGAAGTCAGTAAAATCTTGGTTTAGTGTGTCTTAGCCAGGAATATGCTCATTTCGTGGCCTAGATTGTGTATTAAGTGCAGTATAAACTATACGTACTTAGATTGTTCCAAGTTCTGGTTTAAATACAGGAAGTTTCTTGACACCACATGATGTTCTTGTTTTGAAGTGAAGTTTTGAAAATCATCATAAATATTCAATGAAACAGTCTTATATACTCCAATCTATTCCTCCTTCTGTCTAAATCCAGCATATATAAAGCCGTCGGGTTCAGGTAACGTGTCCAACTTGCGAGGTGTCGTGAAATCACGAGAAATCGTGTCAACACAATCAAGCGATCAAGCAAAAAGGCAATCAAGTGAAAAAGGAACGATTTCTCCTATATCGAAACGAAAGGAAGTTTAAAGTGCATCGTCGCGACGGTGGGGTTGTGATCGATTCCTCTTCGAGAATGTTCCATCCATTTCAATTGTGGCTGATTTCCAATGAGAAGAAGATCCCAGTTGTGATTTCCATCTGTAGTCGGCTTTTATGGCCACTGAGCCTTGACCGGTCATTCGACGACATGAGGGCAGGCTGTTCGACTCGACTTACCGTGTCCTTCCGTCTGAAACAATGCATTTCTTTCACTGCAATCCTACATCGGGTTATTCCACACAACCAACTCCCTGAGTCCGAGTCAGTAGAATCCTGGTCAGAATCGCTCGGCATTCATCGATGTATTATTAGGATCGTAGGCAATGGGCGATCTTAACACTTCTGGTTTATTATTCTGTGAATAATACACCTATGTATTCGCTCAGCAAAAAATTTGTACAACACCCCTCAAAATTTTTTCTTTTACGTTTCAAGGTGCGTAGATTAAGAAAATGCGACGTCCGTCCGCCGTACGCCGTATCGTGCATATGTACTTCAATTTCGGTCTAGAAAATTCGTTCTTTCGCACACTCCATTTGGGCCCTAGTTGTGTCCCTTAACTTTGCAGCCCGATCGCAATATACCCAAGGGTGTTATGGGTGAAAAACTGGGTGTAAAAATAGGGTTTTCTGTGTTTTAGTGCCATGAGCTTTTGAGGTATTGTTTTCCATGTTTTATGGGTCGAGAAGACCGAAAATGAAGTCGATTTTGACCAAAGAGTGGAAAATTGAGGTTCTAACGAAGCTTCAGCCTTAAGTTTACCTACGATTACTTTAAATTTTGGTCTAAAATGGTCGTTCTTCCGCACACAGTTTGGGTCCCCATTTGGGAACACATTTGGGTCCTAGTTGTGCTCCGAAGCTCGGCAGCCCGATCGGCATACACACAGGGGTGTTATGGGAGAAAATTGGGTGTAAAAATAGGGGTTTTCGAGGGATTTTTGAGGTTTTAGTGAACGTGAGCTTGTGAATTATCGTTTTCCATGTTTTTTAGGGCAAGGAGACCAAATATTAAGTTGATTGTGACCAGAGTTAAGAACTGAGGTTGTAACGAAGGTTAAGGCTCCCGAAATTCATTTTATGAGTCAGAAACCTGGGAAATCGTCTGAAATCAACATAAATTAGTATAATAACACTAGAAGTAGTATTAGCTAGCAGGTGAATCAAGACAATAAATGGTACCTATCATCAATGGTCAAAGACAATCTGTTTAAAAAAAGCCGAGCCTAATTGGCGTTTTTTGGGGCCAAAATTGGTGGAAACCATCAAAAATAGCTATTTCAATTACTGCACATGAAAGAAACAATAAATGAACAACCAGCGTTTCTGTAGGTATGTCCAATAGAATAATAAACCCATGTGACGAGGACTTTGCAGCGTTTTCAACTTACATACAACATCCATTCGTAGCTGTCATTTTACTCCCTCACTACGAAGGTAGGGAAGCTTAGTATCCATGCGAATTTAATTCCCGGGCTGGCTCCAGTACTCGTTTTAGGGCTTTTCTGGTGGGAGCTCGAGGGTAGGTTTTTACCACAGAAAACGGTGATCTTCGCATTAGGGGCATCTGTACAGGTAAATAATAAACCGTTGTGTAATAACTTTCAGCGTTTAAAAAAATTATTATAACTAATTTTATTTACTGTAATGAAACATTGTTTCGACCAAAAAATAGTTCGCTCTGAATTCAGCTACGGCACATTCATAACATCTACTTCATCACTCATACGGTTCCCCCTTGATGTATTATCTGTGGAGATGGATCGGGGATTATTGAGACCCGCAAACCCTCGTACATGAGGTCGATGCGTTATCCAGACGGCTCATATCGCCCGCATTTCCGCTGGGCGCCTCTTGCGCCATAGCTCCCGTGCCCCGTCCAATGGGCGTCTTATCTTGAACCTGTTGCGACCTGGCAGTTTTTGTTGATCTCTCATCCGGTCCACCTCAGCAGATAAAATATAAAACTCTACCAGAAAACCGCGACGGCCGTTTAATAACGCACAGTAACTTGAGGCCTGAATTTACATAGAATACATACGGAATAGTCTACGTAACGCAGATTCGTTGAATGAGATCGGGAAGCTACCTGTTTCGTTAGGGGCACTAAATGCAATAATGATATAATATGGTAGGTGGGGGTGAAGCCCTGCAATTTTCGGGTTTTTGTCCATTGTGACCAACCATGAGCAGATCTCCTCAAAATTGTACGTGTGAATTTTACCCGTAGGGATCTTACTTACCTTCAACTACTGGAAACACCACTCAAAAATTTGATTTAAGAAAAGAAAAAAGAATTGCAGGGCTGGGCCCCATTAAATGGGGCAAGCCCCCTGCAGTGCAGAGCTTCGCCCCAATTAGATGGACATGGATAAAAAAAGATACCTACTATGTATTGTCAAAAACTCACAAAATATTGGTTTAATTCCTTCTGAACTTGAAAAACAACGAAAAAAATATGCAAATCACAACTGGTCATAAAGGTTATTTTAATTTCTTGAACATACCTGCCAATTGGTAGGTATTACCTACTCTTAGAACGTAATACACACCTATTTAATAGATAATAAATGATAAATAATGAAGTATTTTATTAACAGTGTTAGATACAATGTTCCAATGCTAAATGGGGCAAAGCCTTGCACTCAAGGGGTGCAGGGGCTTGCCCCCAAGACCCTGCAGGGACTTGCCCCCTTGGTGTGTTTGGGAATGGCGCATCAGTAAGGTTACGTGAAGTGAATTGAAGCAAAAGTTGATCCACAAAAATTCATTACTAATATAGTTGGTTGATACATTTGGTGCAACCCAATGTCGCACAATTTTGTACTGAAGTTTCAAGAAAATTACATCAAAAACGTGAAAAACAAATTTATCTTATTTTCTTGGCCTGCATTGTTCCCAGGCGCCTTTGCTTAGATAACACCTGTTGCAAAACCCCAACTGCTACCTGGTGGCCAGTTCTCAAATCAATCGCGGACTGTTCAAAAAGTCCATGCATGTCTTTGTCCCCACCTACCCTTATGTCACCATCGACATCGACATTCTATATTTCAGTAGACTAAAATACATCCATCCTTTTTGCTACCTACCATTTTCAACTGAGACCTTGGAGTTACGGGATTCATGTTTCTGCGGCAACACTGCTCTCAAGTTTTCATAGTGAACTAAGGATTTGCTGAAGTATCTGCCTTCGTAAATACAGCTAAAATCCATCCAACCTTTTTACTAACTACAGTTTCAACTGAGACCTTGGAGCAGCGGGATTCATATTTCTGCTGCAACTCAGGAACTCATTACTCCAGTTGTTTTCATAGTGAAACTAAGGATTTGCTTAAGTAGGTTTGCCTAATATAGTTCAGTGATGAAAACCTATTTCAACTGATAACGGTGCTCCATTAGGTACCGATTTTAGTTAGGTAAGTACTAGTAGGCTAAATTACTTAGTGGCACCGAAATCAAATGATTATATACGATCAGGAAATTTCAATGAAAACTGTATTTCGTTTACAAAAATATAGGTACCTAGTTATACGTAATCTGTTATAATACAGAAACGACTTGTGCCACGTTACAGGCTCACGAATCTGTCGAGCTGGGCTGTTTTAATTGATTAATCTTGTCGTACACTGCCTGCTCTTTAGCTGATATGCTGTTAGGGTACTTATCGGTTAACGGGAGGCCACTCATTTAACGATTTAAAATTATTTAAATGATTATTTTCTGAATTATTAGTTATCGCTTTCGTTCGTTGTCTGGATGTGTTTTCAGTCAATGTCGAATGATGGCAAACGTGGAACGTGTGGCAGGCGGTACCAAGTTGGGTAAAGACGCGATTTTTTACAATTCTTTCAGATTTGTTTTACAAAAAAAGCTGAAGGTTGTTTGGGACTTCTGAATAGATTAGTGGAATGCATTGTCAAGCGATCTGGATGCTCGCTGGCGCTCGCATCTCAAAAAAGATAAACAATCCCAGAAACTATCCCGTGAATGAGCAGGTTGTTTGGGACTTCTGAATAGATGAGTGGCCTCCCGTTAACCGATAAGTACCGCTGTTAGTTGTTCAATCAAATCCCACGGACCTTGCAGTTGATGCCTGTCACGTTCTGTAAAGATCCCACCCTGCAGGCTTAGAAGTAATCAAATGGCGGAGTAGACCCTAGGTAGTTAGAACTGCAAAAAGACGACATCAAAATTTACCCAAGACCGTGCTAATGCTCTTGCTGTACTGATTGTTCTTTTGCGTTCTGCACGTCTTCTTTCGAGAAAAAAAATCTACGATGTGCGTGAGATGTGCGTCGTTAGGAGAAGATGTTCAAAGTAAACAGCCATTTTGGTGGAACGACCTTACGGTGTATCCCGTACTAAGTACCAAAATATACCCACCGGTCAACATGCCTGCACTCCTTTACTATTGTTCATGTTATTCTCTAGTGATAGCCACTCAACTGCATTAAAACAGCGTTTTTCCCTGAAGCGATTTGAAAAGCGGGTAGTTCGGTAATAATTATAGGTAGGGATATCTCACTATTGCGGGGATGAATGATACCGGTGCGAAAACTGACAGGACTATGATTATGATAAGTCCGATAAAGATTATGAGAGCCGAGTAAATTATCAACGCTTGAAAAATGTGGCGTTGTGTCGTATTTGGAGAATTTCGCATAATACGAATTTCACTTACATAGTCTGGAGAATTTCACGGTGGGTTTAGACATTGTACTGAATGAAAATAAGAAAATTCTTTCTTGGCTTACTTCCAGTCAACATTCTGCGTTTTCTAGCGTTCCAATCTCTCCACTATGGAGCCCACTGAAAGCTGGATGAAAATATGGTAGGGGAAAATATGGACTGTTAGTAGCTGGGGACAATTTTTACATTTCGATTTTTATCATTTTTTCAGTTCACATTAGAGACCGGGCAAAAATTGAATACTTTTCAGCTACATCTTAGTTACTAACGAGCGAATTTTCAACAACACGTTGGCCAACCCAAAGAACAAATTCTTTAGAACGGAGTTTTCGTCTCCAGATCATCCCTGTTACAGGTAGGGGCGGGCAACTTTATATGAAGGAGCAGATTGACAGGATGCAAAATGGAATGAAGAAGACGGAAATTAAATAGGAAAATGTAATAAAATCTTCTCGAATACAAAAGTATAATAGTCTTAAGGCACTTCACTGTCATTACAGAACATAAGGAACTTGAAAGTACAGTCACATTAAGGAACAATAAGTGATATAAATTTCTCTCTTTTTTATAATGGAGTTCCTAATAATAGGACTCGAAAATATTGGCAATGAGCTCTTTTCAGGTGGCTACTACTCACTGTGACTTAGAACATGATGTAGAATGTAAAACAAAGTAAATAGGCCTCCTACAAAAATGAATGAATTCAACAAATTTGTTTCAGAAACAAAATTTACTCAGATCGAATTTGTCCAGAAAAAATATTAACCCAAAATGAAGTTGTATAAAACCTAAAAAGGATGTTAGGAAAACTGTTACATTGATGGTATTTGTATGACCGTTGTGGATAGGGACGGATACCAACTAGGGACAGCGCATTTTCAATGTGACTAGGGGGATGTTGTACGTGTGACAAAACCATCTAACTAAAATAATATGGCTATGCTTCGTTGGTAAGTTACTATTTCAGCTCGTTGCAGGGGGATTTCCCAAAAACGGTAATTAGAGATGGGGAAAAAATCACAAAATTAGGCGGAAAAAATTACTTTTCCCGCCTAAAAATACAAAATTTGGAAATTCAACTTACCACATAATCCTTCCGTTATGAAAACTGACTAGTAGCCGTCAGTACAGTACTACCATCTCGTGGAGGAAATTTTCCCTGCAATCCGTCTATTTTTCCCTGCGTTTGTCCCTGGGTATACACCTTACCTATACTAGCAGTCTCCCCTTGACGTTATTTTGGTATCTTAGCCTACAGCTGTTTAGCCGAAACATTTTATTAATGTTGTTTTCTTGTTAACGGAAGTACAAACTGAAGGCCGTTACGAACGCAACTGGCTAACACGCGATCTGATCGACGAGGGACGGAGGTCCCTCTTGATTTATTGCGATTTCCAAGCCACTAATTGCATTGTTTTCTTCTTTCTATCTTTATGGGATGATCTTCTTCCCGGTCTGCCTCTAATGCGAGTAATGTGACGTGATACGGTCAAGATTGGATTGTGTTCAAATACGTATTTTCCCTTGGTTTCGGTAGCTGAAATACATAGCCGTGAAATTGCACGTTAATTGGACACACATATATATTGTAAAGGGCGGTCTGAGTTTGGGCCACTCGCTCGGAAATGCAATGGGTTTGAGCCAAAAAAGCAATGAGTTTGGGCCATAGCCCAGGCATATTAGTGCTAAAAAGGGGTCTAGCTTCCAAAAATTGCTCGAGAGCTGGAAATCGTTTTAACCCCTTCTGGGGGTGCTGAATGGTGGGTATCTGAGTTTGCGACGGTTTCTAGGTTGTGCTTCAGATTTGGGAGCCTAAAAACCACGAAATTTTCGCACTTTTTTCATTATTTCGCTCACAACTCGAAAACTACGCATCCTACAGAAACTATTTCGCACACCTTTTTCAAAGAACATTACATTTCGCGTCGAATGGCTTTTAGAACATTGGAATCGGTTCAGCCATTCAGCCACAATCGCCCGTCAAAGATGGGCCATTTTTACCAACTTGGCTTAAAAGTTGACAACCCTCAACTTCTAACGCCTGTAGGTCGAAAAGGACTGTGCCGATCGATAAATGTCATGGGACTAAACGTGTAGGAAATTTAATTGTGAATCAGATGCGTTTTGAAATTTGAAATCAGCTTACTCCAGTGCTGAGATATGAATTTTAAACCGAAAGAGTTCGTAGCGCCAAATTTCCGCTAAGGCAGTCCCAACGCAGGAAACTTCGTCTGAACTCAAAACTTCTCACTTTTTTGCATTTTTTCAAGGCTGTGAAACGAAAAGTAATGGGTTTGGGCCAACAAATAAACAATACCAACAAAACCGGATATTTTCCAAAGCTTTATGAATTTATCATTGTTCGTGGTCATCATGATACTTCTAAATATCGTATTCAGTGAAAATCAATGCTCGTCGTCGTCGGTATCATTCTCGCTGTTACCTTCGAAACGGAGGTCATACCGATTGCTGACCGCCTCGAGGTACTTATTTCAGAATATCCTGGTCTTGCTGATACTGCAACCAAATCGGTACAATTTCTGCAGTATATCCCGCCTAGCTTTCCTGGACATATTAGTGGATCCTTTGTAAGCAAAATAAAAGTAAGTCAAGTAAAGTTCAATATTCATTCTTATCGGATCGATCTCATCGGACGCAGCTATTGGCCCTATAACATTGCTGACCCTTGGCCTAAACACAACGCGCTTCCAGTGCCCCTTCACTTCCAAGTGGCCCAAACCCAGTACGCTCATTGTAAGGGAAGAGCGAGTAGGTGGAAAATGTAGGTTGAGAGAAGTAATCCACCAGTGAACCAGTTCCTAGTTCTTCCGAATGTAATTCTATCATTATTAGGTATCATTATTAGGTAGGTAAGTACTAGTTTTTGAGCAGATCCGGTTTGTTCAACGTTTCTTGCTGCAAGACACCTCCTAGATGAAGCAACACGATTTTATAATAGTTGCTTGGGGCTTCGAAAAAGACATGGCATAGCTTCCAGCCTGGTTCCAGCTGCAGTATCGATCATAATTGTGTCTAGTATGTACAGCCATCAGGAGTAAGTCGGTTACAGTCAATAAATCTCACTCAATTCATCGAATTTAATCTCACACCTTTTGTGGTAAGCCATCTTGCAATGTGGAAAAAAACAAAAAATAATAAGCCTTTACTTAGCTTACAATCAATTGGTGGTAAGCTAAAGATTTATTGTTTGTTAGTTTTTTCCCCACCATAAATCTCACTGAAAAGCTCCCGTCACTAGAATTAGCCTCAGGATCACCCGTGGCTGATGTCTTTACCAATTTCTAGCTTCCGTGAATTTTCGTAACCTCTCTAGGCGTAAGGGGGTGGAGGATCCTGGTGATATAATAATGATACCGGCTGTGGAACAATGATACAACAAGTCATAAACCGTAATAAGGTTGCCCCAGTTTCGTAGGAATTTCAGTATAATAGAATGGCAAATACTGGCAGACCCCTCACTCGCTTCTCTTTGCGGCCGCTTCGCACGGACGCCGAGATTTTGGGGTAGATAACGTGAAAGTTTCTTCCTAGCTGGAGAAACCTAGCTCTGCACGTCGTCTAAGGAATAATACGATTAAAAAATACCCGTAGCCTGTTTGGCATTCCATTCTTTGGTAGTGCTGAGCTGGGGCTTGGAAGGCAAGATCGAGGGAGGGCAATTTTGCCTCCCTCGAGAGGAAATTGTGAGAGGTAGGTACTTGCCTGATTAGCAGGCTAATTTATGAACTTTCCAAAAACATTCGTTATTTTAATAAAATAATTTCAAATAATTGAGTAAAATAAATATCTCGGGTGAATAATTGGGCTCATACTACTATTATACATTCAAAGTCAGTTGTGATTTACAATGGAAAAGCTTACACATGAATTCATCAGACATTCCAACACCTTTTTCATACAGATTCCACTCTTTTTGTTAACATCTCATGAAAGCTGGAAGTGTTGGCAATCAGTTTCTGAACACCGTTTTCAATGTCCTACTGGCATGAAATTATTTTTCTTTTCTCTTTTCTGTCTAAAATACCATTAAAAAACTCTCCGTCACGAATATTTAATTTTTCCAAGATTGTTGCATCGATTCCTTATTCTTTGAAGGCACTGAAATGGATCTTTGAGGTACTCTTGTAATAAACACCAATCCATACATAATAATATGTTGTGCCATAGAAGATATTGAAGTATATTTTAATTTTCGAATTATTTGAACGATAGAGTGGATCTAAGCATCAAAATGAGTTACAAGTTGTATTTGGGGATATGCCTCGGGTGAACTAAATGAATTATTGCTCTGAGGATGGCAGTTCTATTGTTCATTGTAGCAACAGGGCTGGGGCCGGAGAAGAGATGCGTACTCTGGTGGAAGAATTCAACGACGTTGTTATCTATTCAAGTTGGTCCGTTTTGCTAAGTTCGAATATTCCCATTTTCATTTCGTCCGTTTCGTCTTCGCTGCCACCCATCGTGACAGCAGTCCTAAGCGTTTAAAAATCACTGAACCAATCAAGATGCCAGTGAAACCTGATTCGGGATCGAAACCGAATTCGGCCAGAATGCAGGAGCATTTAAAGAACCGTATAAGTCCAAGATGCTCGGCGGGCCGATTGTTCTTTTCACTTCCAGAGGGAAGGGATGAGTGATCGTCACGGCCTAGATGATGATGGCAGAAGGAAAACAGATTAGGCGTCTGAGGATGATAGTGCTGCACTCTACCGCTAAAACTAACGGATTCTCGCTCATGGCGTCCTCATCTTTGGGTCACTTAGGAGTTCGTGTCATTTTGCTTTTCGATATTTATTATTTGAGAAACTGCGTAACGTACAAGCATGCGCGAAGCTCTTCATACTGTGATGAATCTTTCCAATAGTTCGAAAACCGTAGCCATGTACCAATGAACTCTTCGTCTGTTGTGAGCAGGATGCAACATTATATTGTATTTATGTTGATTCCTGCATATAAAAATTCGATATCCATGATAGGAATTTGAGCAAACCTTCCATATTGCAAACGTTGCTAATTGCATACTTAAAAGCTAAGTATCTATAGGTATGTAGCCCCACATACCGCGGCAAATTGGATACGAAAATTGAGGCCTTTCCTATGGAGGACATTCCTATAAGACCCTCAATCAAGTTCCTCTCTGCTAGATTATGTGACTATTAAGTTTATCTTCAGTTTCGATTTCGTTGTTGGTTATCTATATAACTAAATTTACAGGTGATTTTCGTAGTGTCTGTCTGTCTGTTTGTCTGTTTGTCTTTCAATCACGTCAAAACGGCTCAATGGATCGAACCCATCTCGCGTATTTAGATGTTTCAGTGACCGGGGAAGGACATAGGGGGATTCACTCCCGGATCTGATGAATAGGGGTGGGGGTTTATAGGGAAGCCGAAACATAAAAAAATTAAATTCTCGAAAACAGCTCAATGGATCGAACCCATCTCGCGTATTTAAATGTTTCTATGACCAGGGAAGGACATAAGGAGGTTTACTTCCCGATCCGATGGATAGGGGTGGGGGTTTATGACATGAAGGACATGTAAGAGATATAATCTGTAAAGCGAGAGGTAACAAAGTCAGATGGACCCACCCCGAGTTCTACCCGTCAGCGACGGGCAAAACAGCTAGTCTCTATGTAAAGTTATCATGTTCCCCAATGAATCAGAGAAATGAAAATGCATTTACTTTCTACTCGAGTAATAAGTACGTCTTCACTTAAATCTAGCTTATCCTTTGTGAATAGTAGGTACTTAATCTCAGCGTCAGAAGAAACTTTCTGTCGTAAAACAGCGGTCTTCTCGAAAGAAAGAAAAAAATCAGAGATCTTCATCTGTGTGCCTTTCTGGCGGCTCGACTGGATCATTATATCTACCGACATGTCTTATCACAAATACCATGGAACAAAGTGGGTGGAAAGCGCAGAGGTAGTTTGAACCACCTCGTCGTTATGTTGATAGGTAATGGGTGATTGTTTCCGAAAATTTGCCAAGCGTTGGAAAAAAAAGTAGGGTAAACAGCTGATTGAAGTCAAATTTCATTTTCGAAGACGTTGGAAACAAATTACGCATTTCTTATTTCCATCGAATTTAGTGGCGCACACAGTTCAGATGAGTACAGGAAATCTATAAACCATGACAATCCGAGTTCCTAATTCACTAGTGAATGATTTTATTATTGTCAACGTAGTTGGAAACTATCAAAAGTAACTCCTGACATTTTCTTTGCGTCAAAACAAGCTACGTATTTATCTATTGTTGCTAAAAATCAGAAAACAATGACCTAGCCGTTGTTGTCAGACTATGACAATAGCAAAGTACTAATATGGAATGGTGATCCATTCGCCTCAGACCTATTTATTTGAATGGCAAAACTCCATCTCTTGTACCGATGGAATGTGGGTTTTCACATTGTAACCCGAGGCGAGCGAATGTATGGAAGAGCGTGGGAGCCTGAACGGACTGGACTACCTTCGAGTTTCTCGACAATGACAAATAAAATGCAAATGCCAAAGAAGGGTCAGGTCTAATTCGGTCAGATGATGCCAGTGTTGACTGTCACAAGGAGAACGCTTTCTTGTGGTAAAAATAAGAATTCATGGATTTAAGGGAGGAATTTATCTATTCGTATGACAACAAGTTTCAAGGAGTTCGGCGAATCTTGAATTTCACCTAATGGTCCTGATGTGTGCAAATCTGATTATAGTTGTACCTTAATGGATTTCGGTTTCCTCATGATGAAGTAGATGGTGAACTGCTCAGATTCCAAGTTCACTCTGGCTTACTAGTGATTATTGTGACATTCAGTGAAATTATTGTGGACAGTTATCCACAGTGATGGTGACCGCTCAGGAATTCAGACTGGTGGACACCCTGATGGCGGCTGACAAAATGTTATGTTGATTACTTTTCCAATGAACTTGAAGAAATGCATAGTGCAAAAACGGGACATCATTGTATGGCAATAATCGACTCGAATAGAATGTTTATTTCGTTTTCTGTTATACATGCTACAAGTTTCAGTTGAACGCATGAAGTGTTTAAGACAAATCTTATCGTATGCAGCCCGGTATTAGGCTAATATCGTTTAGGTGTAACTGAAAAGAAGCAGATTTTTAGAGCCAGAAATTTGACTTGCATTTTAGTGAACCTGACAACTATAACAAGACTGTGGTATAGTAAATTGGGACAGTGATAAATGGGATTTTTTTCCCCTTATATCCCTGGATTTCTTTGGGTACATCCCGGGGGAACTTTTTACATTCAAGCTTTTTAACACACTCGTTATTTGAACCTTTAGCCCCTCTAGGCTTCACATGATTCTAATCAGAGGTGAAGAGCTAATCGCTGGCAGGCTGGTTGGCTAAGCACATGCAAGCTTCATAAATTATTCATTAATGGGCAATTGTCACGAGATGAAAATCTGTTAGTTCAAATTCTACGACAAATATATCAATAATTTATTATTATCGTTGATGTGTATGTTAAAATATATTGCCAAGTATTTTCGTTGTTTGTTTCATGGTGACTACATATTGAACCACATGAACCACAAGTAGATGATGCATCTCTCCATTCCAGCCCTCTGTCAGGCTTGTGTGCTCATTGTTGTTCCTGTGGGGGGTTCTTGGTGTGCTTAAAGTTGTTCTCCGATCTCGGATCATTGAGCACTAACTACGGACACCAATAGAAACTTCAGCTCTCACGGTTAGACGATGATGAACGCCCGTCAAAAAGGAACATCTCGCGGGCCTAGTCAGCTGAATCGTTAGGAGTTTTCTTTGTGCAGTCACGCTTTGATAGTTTGGGAAGATTACGTCCCAATATCACGCACGGATGTACCTAGCGATATAAGCACATCTTAATAGTTGAATCCTCGTCACCTACGTGCTCATGAGAATCGTCATTTTCTTAGAAAAAGCATTATTTACTGGTACCTATAGATAAGTACCGACTTTCCGCTCTGTATAGCACACCCTGCCATACGATATTTGTGATTTGATGGAGACATCATAAATCCACAGGTACTAATCCCAACCAATACCTGCTGAGTCTAAAGTCCCGCCTCGCGACCGTGGTGCTGCTTAGGATAATGATCCGTGGCATCCATTATCGATTTAAACCTTGAAATGAGTTGCGTTGCCTGGGCGAGTATGAATATTGAATTGAATATACGACACACCTGTTGTTCAATTTGAATATTGCAATGACTGGAATGACAGGTGCGTCAGTGTACAGGGGAATCCTGCGACTCTATGAATGTCAACATACGTTGAGGCTCGTCATCAAATAAAAATTGTGAATGAGATACCTCAGTTAATACCTATTTGTATGGAATTTAATGGATAAACAACATTGTAGCGATCCATCGTCTAACTGCACGTTCAGCTGACTGTTGAATCTGTGTTCTACGATCATCCAGTTATTCTGAGGGAGCGGGCACTGATTAGACCTTAATTAGTTGGTGTACTCGTACATGATCGACCTCTTCCCCATTCGATGTACACATTATTTCCGGTGGTCCCGTCTGCCAACATCTTTGGATTTGATGTATGTGAAGTGCAAAGGAAATGATTGGGTTACGTTATGATAAAATGAAACGTAGGTACCTACATGTCTTAATACGTTGCCTAACGTTGATAAATATTCCTTTCAGTCTTTTGTAGTCTTCAGGTATACAAGCGCATTGGTAAAATACCACTCAACAGAGTCCGTCTCGTTTTTCTTTCAAATTTATAATGTTATGCTCTGTGGAACATTATCTTCTCACTCTGTCTGCTCTCAATTTTTAGTGTTGAGGCGTCGTTGATTGTTCCATAATGATAACTTAGATAGGTATTCGCTCTCGTTCTGTCATCCACTGAAGATTGAGATACCACTAGATAATCGTTAACAATCATGTATAAGACTGTTTCAAACAGGGTTGTTGCGTCCATAAGGCCACTTGGACCACTGCCCTGGCACCCAAAAACCAAAAAAAACTCTATTGTTCAGTTGGCATTTGAATTTCCCTCCCTACGCTGTACCTACCTAGCATTTTTCACAAAGTTCAACAGCGACTCGCCAGATTTCTTTGGCTATGGAATGGAAATCCTGTGGATATTCAATATCCTATTAGAGCATCCATGGTGGGATCCATAGACCAAGCATGTTATCGGAATAAAGTGACAGTAATCGATGTCCTGCAATCGAAATCGAAACCTAGGCTCCTGAAACTGGCAGGTAGGTTCTGGGTCCTGGGACCTGGTGTCGCCATGGCAGCTGAGGAAAGTGGTCATCCGCATGCTCTGTCGAGTAAAAATGTTGTTCGCCACGCCTACTCTGAGTTCTACTCCAAAATCGTTCATTTTCACAATCGATTCGATCCCTTCAATTCAATTTTCCATCTCGATACGAAATGCTTCTTCGTCTTCTGATTTGTTTTTGTTGTCTCATGAATTATATTCGCTTTCTCTGTTGAGTCAGTTGTCAGTTTTTAATTTTTTGCGTCAAATTGTGTACGTTTTGGTTTCGGTCCGGTTCTGGTGACAAATTTTTATTCGTGTTACATGCGTGCATTTTGTACTGTTTGCTGTTTGTGGTCTTGTGGATTGATCGGCGTCCTAACACACAGATAACTACCGAGCTTCAAGTCAATAGCTTCTCCATTCAAGTAGGTACCGGCCGACGGGTCATTGTTTTGTTATATTTCAGTTTACTACATTTTTATAACACATGAATTCGGTGGCTAATTTGCAGTAGAAATTGTGGACGTTTTCGTACGACGATAGAGTGTTGATTTAACGGGATAAGCTTTGCTGAATATCACTCAGTCAGTAAATAAGGGGAAGGGTGTTGTTGCCTTGGTGTATATTGTAGACAGATCTGTTGGTTTTGTGTTCTGGTTTTCTGCCCCACCGTTTTCAGACCCCACGAACCGCTACTGGCTTTCACATATTCTCAAAGAGACCTTCCATCTCATCCCTACACCACCCATGGAACTTTCATGTGTAGGATATCGTTACGAAATTTTTTTTTCATGTCTTCTTTTTAATTTGGTGTCTTTGAGTACTTGTAAAGTGACACCTCATCCAATACCAGCTCAAGTGGATCGTCAAACTGTCACATTTAGCCACAGCTACCGTTCGGGTTTGATCACTCCGGATGAGAAACGTTGTTAGTTGTGGCAGCCGAAATGGAAAATGGCAGATTGGCAGCGGGTAATGACAATTATTACCGGTCATCACCCGCCTGTAGTTCCTCGAGCCGCTCTTGTCGCAACTCGAAAATAACAGGTCCTCTAACCCGAGATCGTTCACAACCTGTTCCGGTGAGGTTAAGTGACGACTTCGAAAAGCAAGCTCGTACGAGAGTTTCGACTGTTTTCACCATTTTAGCAGAGATCACCTGTTGAAAAATACTACAACTGCCAATTATTAGGACTGCTGATGAAACCTGCATGAATTATTATAATATTATCCAGCTATTGAGTAGTGGTACCAGAATGTACATTCATCGCTGATGTGGGTATTGAAGCGCGATTAAGTATAGAGAATACTCATCAGTTAACCTAAAACTTTTTTTATTAAAGAAAATACTATTTTTTCTGTGCTTTTCAATTAAATTCGTTAAAGTTGAAGAAAGAGCTGATGTTCAACGAGCGTAAATAATTCAAATACAAAACCACAAATCTTCAAATGCAAAGTTACGAAAATAAATAACTAAAAAACGAATAATAAATTAATCGTGAAGTGGCATAACTGTACACAAGTTGAGAGAGGCTGATTAAAATTGAATACTTATTAACATCAGTTGAATTAACATGAATGTGAGCATCAGCTGAATTAACATCAGTTGACATGTTAATTATACAGTTCAATCAACTATAAACGAAGTAAGAGGTAAAAGAACGAAAGGTAAAAAGTAGGGCGTGCCAGTACTAAAAATTAGCACAATACATGACTATGTAGGGAAGCGCTGATTTAATGACTAGCTCTGTAAACAGAAAATGAATGAACTGTTCATTTACCGGAGCAACCAGTTATTATTGACCGCACCTAGGAACCTCATGTTCCATTTGTCCGCCACCTCCCATAAACTGGAACTAACACTTCTCATGGATGTAACAGATTCTTAATGTATTTGCAATCTGTTTAATGTAATTCTGTAACAGATTAGTAATATATTTTTATTGTTACGAACTTATTTATTTACTTACCAAATCCGTTACACTTTTGAGTAAATAAATTGTTGTTTGCTTTCTTTTGATCAGTGTTCTACTGTGAATAGTTATTCGATTTTCTGCATAAAGAAGCCGTTATAACGAGAGATAGAGATTTATTGGCAGTATATATAAACATTACAATAATTATACAATTTCCTTTAATAAAAGCATAAAATAATTATATTTATTAAGTACATTTATGACAGAAAATAATTTATGAATTTAATAGGTACCTGTATAAACAGTGTTAGTATATCACCACAGCGCTAGACCGGGGTCTAGCTACTTCGCAAATACCTACTAAACATCCAAGACCTGCTACATTATATCGGTTATATAATTTTAATTTATTGACATAAAATCGGTATTATTATAGTTTATTACAGAATATAATAATTGAAGTTGGAAGGAGAAACGGGGATGTTTGAAGTTATAAAACTATACGACCACAGCGTCTGTGATTTGAGCTATTATAGTACTAACCGCTTTACTGCTGTCTTCTTAATATTTTGATATACAGTCACAGTATAAATTCCCTCTCAAAATATAAACTACTTGCTTTGAGGCCTTGTTTTGCTTCCGGTGAATCCTAAAATGCACGTTAAATGTTTGTTGTTTGCTGTGTCAAGCACTAGGAGGTGCTATGCAGGACTTTTACTACTTTCAACTATTGAAATCATTAGCAGCTGTGTGTTATTGCTGTTATTTATTAATGATTCTAAAGTACGTACTTCAACTACTGGTACTAATATGGTACCGGTTTCTACCTTGATGTCCCGTGGTGAAATATTAAGAGAAATCTTCAGTTGGAGATTGGCAAGCTTGACATAAATTGAGATTGACATAAAAAATTCCGTTTGCGGACGTGAAGACCGACCTGAAATGGTGCTTAGTTTACTTTCGCATTTGTCGATTTTTCTACTTCTCTCCTCTATGACTATGACTCACCTTTTATTAGGTGCCCAAGTAGTTACCTACCTGTACCCTACACCAGGGGCGTTGCTTCCATAAGGCCACTTGGGCCACTGCCCTGCCACCAAAAAACACTGTATAGGTATAATAGGTAAGTTAAAAAACCTTCATAGTTCAGTTGGAATTTGAATTTTCCTCTGTACGATGTACCTAGCATTTTTCACAAAGTTCAACAGCGACTCACCAGACTTCTCTGGCTATGGAATGGAAATTCTATGGATATTCAACATTATAGTAGAGCATCCATGGTGTGCTCCATAGCCAAAGCATCTTATCCGAATAAAGCGACTGTACCTAATCGATGTCCTGCAATCGAAATCGAAACCTAGGCTCTTGAAACTGGCAGGCAGGTCCTGGGACCTGGGGTCGCCATGACAACTGAGACCCGCTGTCCCGTCCGCGCATGCTCAGTAGAGTAAAAATGTTGTTTGCCACGCCCACTTTCGGCCCAGTCCCCAAAATCTGATTTCTACTCCAAAATCGTTCGTTTTCACAATCGATTCGATCCTTTCGATTCGATTTGTTGTTGTTTTTCTTGAGGGTGCCGCGCAGTGTTGCCAGTACGTACGGTAATTGTGGGGGCGTACGGTAATTTGGTAGATGCAGGATGTACGGTACCGTACGTACGGTAATACGGTAATTTAGGGTGTGGTACGGTAAATTCGTGAAACGTACGGTAAATTAGGAACAGTAAGTTTTTTTTAATAATTAGTTTTTGTAACAACTAAATTCCATACAACGAAAAACTGCAGCAAGCAATTATTATATACCAAGAAGACAACGAAGTCTACCTATGCCTCGCATGGCCTGAAAGCCGAAGGCAGCTAAATGAAGAATCTCACACACACACCATACAACATCAACATGCAGCCTTTATCCTGCAAAGCAAGGGAGAGGACCGGACCAAATTACTTTTGGTTACCCCAGTGTTTAACTAACTGTCCACAATCTGACTGAAATAAGCATGCATGTGTTTTAAGGATCTCATTTTTCCAATTTTGTGTCGTGATAAAAACTGTTACCTACCCTAGTTTTGTGGTATTGCTAGTTACTTGTGCAAGGGATGATTCCCATAAAATTATTGGCTGTTGCTCTTACATCGTTCATGTTCTACATTTTATTACAAGTTTTTATGGTTACACACTTGAATTTATGAATATTCCCCGAACGATTAAACAAAATTATAGCCAGTCTGGTTCGAGCAATAGGCAGTTCCAAGACCTTGGCACGATTGCTTGGGTAGCCAAGCTTTTTCAACACTCACATGGCATTTGAATAAATAATTATAATAATCTTGATGGACTGAATACATTTCCAATTACAGAGTAAAGTTGAATAAACAAAAAAAATGTAGTAGTGAAAAATGCATAAATGGCAATAGATTCATAGGTAGGTAGGTACATAAATTTAGTTGGTGAAAATCTGGGCGTACGGTAATGTACGGTAATTTCAGCCAGCTTTGTACGGTAAAGGGGGCATCTGTTACTGGCAACACTTGCCGCGAAGAAACACTTTTCATGCCGACAGTGGTGGTTAGAGGTTGCGTTTTTTCTTCTTGTGCATTCGATTCAATTTGTCATCTCAATACGAGATGCTTCTTCGTCTTCTGATTTGTTTTTCTTGTGAATTATGTTCGCTTTCTCTGTTGTCAATTTTCAATTTTTTGCGTCAAATTGAGCGCATTTTGCGTTCGGTCCGGTTCTGATGGCAGATTTGTATTCTTGGTACCTACATGCATCTTGTCCTATTTGTGGTCTTGTGGATTGATCGTCGTCCTAACACACTGATAACTACCGAGCTTCAAGTCAATAGCTTCTCCATTCAAGTAGGTACCGGCCGACGGGTCATTATTTTGTTATAGGTGTTTTAGTTTACTATATTTTTATAACACGAGAATTCGGTGTCTAATTTGCAGTAGAAATTGCCGACGTTTTCGTACGACGATAGATTGTTGATTGAAAGGGAATTTGCTGAATATCAATCAGTAAATAAGGGAAGGGTGTTTATTGTTGCCTCGAGGTATTTGTAGACAAATCTCTTGGTTTGTGTTCTGGTTTGGTGCCCCACCGTTTTCAGAGCCCACGCACCGCTACTGCCCTACACCCCACAGACCCTGCAACTACTCTGAAAATAGGTTGCGCGGAGAGTAGATGAAGTCTTGCCTTTATAATACCCCAAATGAGAAGCGCCTTGATGTAGGGTAGACCTTTTGCATCGTGGCATCTCGACGAATCTCGGTACTTCTGAATTCTGAACGAATCACCGCGTCCTTCGCCGATCCGTGGAACTCTGTGACCTCCGGCGCATGCGACCTCCAACACAACTACGCCCATTATCTTCCTTATAATAGTCTTGCGGTTTCCCTATTGAGCTCAGATGGGATTTTCGCCAACGGTACACCACGTTACGTGCTATTCTTTGGAAAAAGAAAAGAAAAACTAATCCCAAAAGTGATCTGTTTCCGATTCGTTCTCTGGGGCGGATTGAGGCCAGGAAAGTATCCGAAGTGTTTGGATTTATTGTGTGGGGTCTGGGGACTTGTCCACTATTTTTTGTATTTTGATGAATTACATCATTAGTACTTTTACTAACCCGAGCTAGATTTTCTGCTGAACAACGGAGCCAAATCGTTTCCAGCCTTTTTGTGAAAGGAGCCGAGTGAATTGACGGGAAACTCAGACGGGCTCGGGAGGAACTTTCATTTATGATAATGACCACTCACTTCTTGCACACCTAATCCTTCGGTCGATACGCTCTAAGCATAACAATCAACTCACATAGTCACATGCATACATTGAATTCAAGCTTCATCTTCCATGAAGTCGCATCCTTTATATTTTTGAATGTAAAAAGAAAGAGCCTGTATTCTAGAAAATGTAAGCTAAAAATAAGTAAAATCATTTTCTCTAAAGCGAGGTGTATGAAAGATTGGTTCTACTTGATTGCTTCGAGAATTGTTGTATTCCTATTCTGAAAACATTTGAAAAGTTAAGCCAGTTCTCAAAGTAATGATATTCAGAGGACTATGATATTCGTCTGTATTACAATAATTTTTGTATACCTTGTTCTATTCGACCGATTTCAATGAAATTTTCAATTTAGTTGAATTCTTTGTGATCAAAACAGGAACATCGAAGGGTTACTCCCAGGTTTGGGTACTTGGGATGTGGTTTGTCTTTCTGTTCTATTGTATTGGTACTGCGTCTGTATTGAAAATTGTGTATACAGCAGCTAGCTGTGAGCGAATTCATTAATAATTCTAACGATGTGCAGGCGGTTCTATATTGATCACATGCTAGACGTTTGTGATATAGATAGTATCTACTTTATTAATATTTCATCAAGATTATGGTCCATCTAGTCTGTTGTCCCATCTGATTAATGTCTTTCTAGTCCGAAATGGCGGTGGTAGGACAAAATTATAGGCTCATTCACCTTACTTAGCACCTTATTTTTGTTCGAGGGTAGACGAAATAACCGCATAATAATTATTGGGTGATAATCGTGTACCCTCGTGTTGAAAGAAATCACTGAGTTGGCCGTTTAATTAGTTAGTCAGCGTCATAATCACTTTCCCGTGCTTGTTTGCGGAATTAATTGCAGATAATCATTGATCGATTCGTCCTGTATGATCCAACTGGATTAGTGCATTATTTGATCAGAAACTGGTCCCAATCAATCGGACTGAGCATTCAAAGTATTTTCTAACACTGTGGCTTTCCAAGTCTTCTGCATGTATCGCAACAAGGCGGCCATACTCACCTCGGGGCGTAAAGACTGGGTTCCAAGGCCGCCACCACCGGTCATCCTTGTTTCATCGGTTCTCCATAACCGGCTACACGGAATGATTTGCTGGTCTGACTCATTGCCATTATCACCGCTTGGTGTAATGGGAAAATCTTGTTGTTTTCGTTTGAAAAGTTTCACCTGTTCTGCGATTGAGCCACGCAATATCGAAACACGAGTAGGCGTCCAGTTTTTGCCTTCCTATTTGTTTTACGTAGAGATTAAGTTCCATGATGAAATGAGAATTGCGAGCTTATGTTTTCCTGATGCGATCTGTGCTGCGACTCACACTCTTCTCAGGTTGCATCGGTTCCGATCATGAACCGAGTTATTCAGTGAATGATGCCAATTCATCTTCCTCTCCATACGCTACTTCTATTTAATATTACAATAAATGGTGTATTTTACGCGAAAGAACTGGCGCAAGAAGTCGGTGATAGAACCTTTCAGATCCACTTTTTATTCCATATCGAATTTTGGAGTCGTTTTACACAAATAAGGTCCTTTTCGAAGGTAATTTAACAATCGGGTGTCTAAGTGAGGCTTAACATTCTGAGGATACCTACAAATGAACTTGTGAATCTCTCCTGCAATAATTCTTTCCCTATTATAACAAAATTAGCTCTGATGTTTTGGACATGTAGGTGGGTCCTGTGTAGTTAGGGGTTTTGTAGGGGATCTTGTAATGTCTTGTTTATAGAAAAACCTGTTGAAGTCATCACTTGACTCTCAAAATTCTTACTACAGTTCCTTCGTCTAGTATGAAATTCAACTTGCATTTATGTGAGATACCGTAAAATTAGGTGAGAAACAGATGGCGTGAAATTGGCTGTAATGATTGGCTTATAAATAGCCAAATCCTTAATTTCGTTTCATAATTTAGCTGTTCCAAGTTCATCACTCCATCGCCCCTTGAACTATTCCCACCCCGTTGGTTGGAAGTTCAGCAGACAGTCTAGGGTTTCGGTATATTTTCTGTCTACTTAGATCGGAGGTAGATCGAGGCGTTTATTTCGTCTTCTTAGTCTGGAGAGTTTATTATATCGTCAACTTGAATAGTCTATGGGGTCTGTATATGTTTTTGTTGTGCTGGTACTTGTAGTCCGAGGATTCAGTGGGTGAAGTATCCGTACTGTTCTCTTTCAAGTGGTCCGAATAATTCTACCTGTATCTGGCTTGGCGGGCTGTCTGCACGGTAAGTAAAAATGGTCCTTTTCCATTCTTGCATCGTCAGAACGGGTAACGAAAGATTTCAGTGACTGGCAGACGATCCTTATGCTACGGCGACCTCGCGTGACGCCTATCAACACCTGCTTGCCCCCGTTTTCACCACGGGAAACTACTCTTAGATCACTTGCTGAACTCGAAACCCATATGCTGTGTTACTGTGGGAGATGAGGTGCCAGTTTACACTGTGCTGTTTTCCTCATGCCAAACAAATTTGCAGCTTTCAGCTGTTAAATTAAACAACTATTAGTTCATCCCATTGGAATTTCAATATAAAATTAATATATTTAGCTCTAGCTAAGACCTGCATTCTGTGTACTGAACCCATTCATTATAGTACAGAACAATAAGTTAGACGACTTGCGAATGTCTCTTATTACCGTACCCGATTGTGCTTGCACGGTACGATTAATCTTATTAGAGCGGTTGAACCAATGAAGTGATGCGTGAAAATAAAGGTGAGTTTATGGCCAGGTTTCCGGCAATTCTATTATACTCTTTTCCTCCTCATGTAGATACAAAGACGATGTTTAGTTGAGACGGTCTTGGTAACTATGAATGATTCTTACTAATGATAACTTTCTACGGTACTAGGTAACTTCTATGAATGCTGAGGTACAGAAGGGGAAGAAATCTCTCTATACTTAGCTATCCTTTCACATTCATAACAAGCTCCACAAGAGCACGTATCATATGAGTTACCATCTGGAATTTTAGACCCCCGTTCAGTGGCGTAGCCAAGGAGGGGGGGGGGGGGGGGGCTCGAAACTTTATTACAAAATTAAATGTTCGAGAACGATACTAACAATCACAAAAGTAGCAGAAACAAAATAATACAGCAATATCAAATTAAACGTTAAATTACACGAATAAACAGTTAAATAATATTGCGTTTATTATTTGATTACAAACAAGCAATGTCATGTGCTTTGTGATTATTTTCCGAGCAAGAGAGGAAGGAGGGTTTGGAGTGGGATGTGTTGTGTAGAAGATTCCCCGACTTCCCTATATAAAGGTCGCTTCACAATAGACCGGCCCGTCACCGTCACGAGATTCCAGTGGCCGATCAGTGACGGTCCGTGATTCCTTTTCACATCGGACCGAGTTTCACCCGTCATGAGTCCGTCGAAGAACATTGCAAAGCATCAGTCGTTTGGGAAGTGAGAACTGAGCACATGATAATATAACTTCTAACATAAAAAATACGCCTATTTCTTATCAGTTGTTGGACACTCCTCTCCAACTTGTTTTACTCCAGATGCTGTTCTTGACACCAGTGTCCATTCATTTTGGACTGGAGCGTGGGTAGGGCGAGGGATACATATGTCTGCACTTCCTCAATAAGTTTTTCGTTACCCATGTTGAAATGGCGGCCGTCAAAACCAGCAGGATATTTGTCTTCGAGATGACGACGACGAGCGAATTGTGGGCGCCTCAACGTTAACCCATTTTTACTGATTTTTTGCCCCTATTAAGTCAAATTTGACCACTCTTTTGTGGGAAAAATATATTTATCATCGAAATAGTCTCTTTCTGTCGTGAATCACCATCCCACACAATGTCAGGTGAATAAATATTGATTTTTAGCCCCTAACCTTTTACCCCCAAAAATATCCAAATTTGACTCTTATTCTGTATGAAAAACAACTGAAATAGTATTTTTCTGTCTTTACTCACCCTTCCATACCACTTTCAGTGATTTCATGTCAATTCTTCGCGATTTCAACTGTTTTTACTAATTTTTGACCCCTAAACCCTCTAATTAGACCCTCTTAGAATTTGTGAAAAGTGCTCATATTCGAACTCATCCTTTTGTTTGGAAATAAGAAATTTGGCGAAATTCGGAATTTTTAACATGTACCCAAGGTCAGATATAGTATGGAGTGACACATAAATAAATAAATATATTTATCTATATATGTGTATATATTATTGTTAACATCTAAGGATAAAATCAAGAAGCTCTGATTTGCCTATAGAGCAATTTCAAAAATTCATGTTCTGAAAATTTTGGACCCATTGCAATAGCTTCATTTTCTTTGAAAATTCGCTAATATTGTAGCCAAATAAATATGTTTTATTTTATCAGTTCTTCTTACCTAACGTTACCTCTGATATGTAGTCCTTTGTTAAACTTACATTCAGCTTTTTTTGTAAAGTAAAATCTTACATTTTCTGTTTCCGATACTCCCCCACCCCACAAACACACACATACACACACTCAACAATCCTGGATACGCCACTGCGGCCCCATTGTACGCTAACAGTGCACGGCATAACACTTCTGTGTGCTGATGCTGAATGGAGACCTACGTTTTGAGTGCTGTAAGCCTGACAACACCCCTACTAACATAATGTTTTCCCGAAGGCCATTCCGATCGATTTCCCTGACTTCCGCAGGCTAATTCGAACACGCGCGTCTCCATGTGTAGGAAGACTGCTGCCGTGAGAAACGAAGAGTCCATTTCCAATACAATCGGCGGTCCCATGGGACGTTCGCACGGTCTTGAGGGAGACAAGGCCGGTTCGCTTCCTTCTTCCACTAAACTTCTGTAATATTAGGAATTGAACCTTTTTATTCATCTTCATTCTTAAAGCGATATCGTGAAATCGGAAACTCTCAGGCCTTGAACCGAATGTGCAGGACTGTGAGAACTACCTATCTGTGTTTCTAGCCCTTCTACATGGTCTCCAGTCTCATGTCATTTGCATTATTTTTGCTTAGGTATACTGATGCGTACTTCGCTATGTAGGTAGGTACCTTGCATCATACAACAACTCTTTTTTAACCCTCATTTAACGAATAATGGAAACCGAAAAGAATATAAAACGTTGTGTGCATACCTATCTGTTGAAAAATATGCAGTGAGTTATGAAGCCTCATCGGTTTGAACTACTGAGGGTTAAATTCAAATAATTCCACGTTTCGTTCGGCCAGTGCCCTAAAACGTCCTATAAACTATATTATGTAGTATGGTGGTAGTATACAACTTTCATTGTGCCCTTAAGATAGTTAAAGAATGTTGGAGAAACCTTTTGGATATTTTGAAGTAGTTTTCTCACTCACGCAGGGTGAGAAGACAGCTGCTATAGCATCTCTTGAGAAAACTACTAAGTATTAAACTTATCTTGAATTAAACTTGCATAGTGGTAAAATCTTCTCACTCTGCCTTCAAGGTAAGAAAACCGTTGTTTCAAAATAGTTACGTCTTACCAATATCTTCCAGTAATGTTCAATCAAAATTGAATTCCTCTAAGTACCTGTATCTACCTCATGCTGTCAATTTTTATTTTTGAGTAGTTACGGTAGGTTACTCACTGAATATCCGAAACATGGATGCCTTCGAAATGTATCCCACTAGAATGGATTTACTTAATCAGCCGGGAAAAAATTCCTACTCACCACACTATTTGATAAGATACGATATTATAATACGCCTCTGGCCCTTCGGTGTGGAACTTCTTGGTAACACCTCAACACCGTCTCAGAAATTGTCAATTTTTACTTGTCGATATTTACCTACCCAAGAAAGAAGATCGTAATACTTCAGTAGGTTTTTAAGGGAATCCAAGGAAAACAGTCTGGTCAAGGTCTTTTATAAGGAAAGTGACTTGATTCACCCACCTAGTCGTAGTTGGAAGGGTAGTGGCACGCTAAAAACCGTTTTAGGAGACGTAAATAGACCTATCCTTCGCTCGTCGTGACCAATCTCGTCTCTTATGGTTCTTTTGTCATTTAGCGCTGGCCTTGTCATACAGACGGAAATTCGGTCGTTCCACTGCGTTTAAAGAATGATTATGTTGAAATCTATGTCGATATAGGTGCCCACTCCACCACTGACAAGTTAGTTAAGATTATGCATTAAAACGAGAATAATATGAACCTTGTCGTGTTGGTCTAAATTTGGTCTTGAATGTTGGTGCAGACCTACATAATTATGATCCTGTGAACGTTCTTCGATTAATGTTTTACCTGTCTGATTTCGTATAAGCTGGCATATTTCTAATCGGAACGCGCAATAACCTGAGCAGTGCAAAATAATATGGATCCTTTATGTGCGCATGAAGAAGTGCCTATAGAAATGTGAAACACTTTTTTATCGATGAGTTCTTTAGTGAGCTCGATTCCAAAAAACGTGAGCAGATTGCACCCAAAAGGAGCTCGCAATGGACCCACCTGGCCGTTGAAGCTGCCTAACTGACATTTAGGGCACATGCTGTGGGTTGAGTGGGGGAGAGAAACGGATTCATCGTTAAACATGCGACTCGACTGATTAAACACTTCATCCGAAGACTGAGGATGAAATTATGAAACAATGGCGGCCTCAGGGCGCGAGTTCCTGGGAAGTAATTATGTACACAACAGACGAAATCGTAGATTTCTCCAAAAAATGTATTTACTCATACGAACCCAAAATGTGTTACCAGTCACCTACTGATACAGTATTTAATTCTGGTCTGTCGGTCTGTGTATTCAGGTCCCCGAGGCATTGCAAGGCACCTCAGACACCCACGGACCCTTGCGGTTATGCAAGGAAATTCGGTCGTTCCACTGCGTTTAAAGAATGATTATGTTGAATTCTATGTCGATATGTACGTATGTACCTAGGTGCTTACTCCCCCACTGACAGGTTAGTCAAAATTATGCATTAAAACGAGAATAACATGAACATTGTCTTGTTGGTCTAAATTTGGTCTTGAATGTTGGTACAGACCTACATAATTATGATCCTGTGAACATTTAACGTTCTTCGATTAATGTTTTACCTATCTGATTTCGTATAAGCTGGCATATTTCTAATCGGAACGCGCAATAACCTGAGATTACTACCGTCTGTTTCACTGCAAAATAATATGGATTCTTTATGTGCGCGTGAAGAAGTGCCTATAGAAATACTTTTTTTATCGATGTTCTTTAGTGAGCTCGATTCCAAAAACTGTGAGCAGATTGCACCCAAAAGGAGCTCGCAATGGACCCACTTGGCCGTTGAAGCTGCCTAACTGACATTTAGGGCACATGCTGTGGGTTGAGTGGGGGAGAGAAACGGATTCATCGTTAAACATGCGACTCGACTGATTAAACACTTCATCCGAAGACTGAGGATGAAATTATGAAACAATGGCGGCCTCAGGGCGCGAGTTCCTGGGAAGTAATTATGTACACAACAGACGAAATCGTGGATTTCTCCAAAAAACGTATTTACTCATACGAACCCAAAATGTGTTACCAGTCACCTACTGATACAGTATTTAATTCTGGTCAGTCGGTCTGTGTATTCAGGTCCCCGAGGCATTGCAAGGCACCTCAGACACCCGCGGACCCTTGCGGTTATGCAAGTTGATATCTGATGATGTAAAAAATCAAGAGGTCCACACGAGGCGCGAGAGGCGATAGGTGGGGAGGTAGAGGCTCGCCTACTCTCCTCCGTCTGCCACTCCGTCTCGTTTTGTCTCCGGTTACTCAACTGTCGCTAAAAGTTGTGAAAAAGGGGCCTCTACACATTCCCTAATCCCTCCTGTATCTAATAGTCGTATACCATTTGCACAATGTAAAACGAATTTTACAATTATATCTGGAGATTCTATCGTTTCGGTGTGAATGTGGTCTCATTCACGTGGCCTGGGAAGTGGGATTTGCCTGGAAGAATTGTCTCGCCAGTTTTTACAAAGCCAGTTCCTGCAACATGTATGAACAATATCCCACAAGGAAACAGGGTTGTTAATAGAGCAGCTGAAGTTGAAGAACACGTCTCACAGCCGATCGTGTGTCGTTCTTGCGTGCGAAATGCATGTGAAAGTAATGAATCGTGATAATCTTACCAGTTATTGCGTACTTAGCTTGGGAATTCTGTTGGTGAGCGTATTGAGGTAATATCTCAACATAACGCTGTAGGTAGTAATCCTACTAATATCACGCAAGGATGCAGTCACTGCGATGCGATCCAGGGCGATAGAATATTTTTTCATATCTGGAGTTCTCCACCATTTATGACTCTCCAACACAGAAAAGACCACTTCTTATATTATCAGTGACATTTTTGACAACGTTTAAAAGCGGAAAACACCTACAAAGCTTATACTTCAAACTGCTGTTAGGAGTGATCGTCACCATGCTTGAAGGCACGTAGGAATTATTATGAACCAGTCTGTACATTAACCATAATTATATATAAGGTATAATTGTAACAAATAATTAATGGTCTTAAAATAACCCCCCAAAATTGTGAACTACTTGGTCATAGAAATAAGGTCAAAATTATTTTCCATCAATTTTCTGTTACTGGATTTTGGTCGCTAGATGTATACACATTTAATCACGCTCCTTCACTTTATACCTACCAACTGACTGACTTCTTTACATTTCTTTATAATGAACCAGTCATAGTTTGCTGGTGATAATGTAATTTTTTGTCAAATAAGGTTTGGATTGGTTTAATTCTACGCAACATCCTTACGGTGAGTTAAGACGAGGCGGCGATCGACGAGATGTAGACACAAGCTCGGTTGTAGACACTGAATATTAATATACACATCCAGCTGTGAACTGTACAAACACGATGCGTCTGGTACGATGGCGGGCTCCAAAGTAATAACTTCGTCCAGAAATAGGTCAGATTATAATATTATAGAAATCCATCATAACAACAAAACTAATCAAGCACGAGATTTTGGCCACAGTTATTCTTGTCCTACGGTATAATTTAACACTCACGACGTTAATTTCCAACACACCTACTGGAAAGCTGGCGACTCATCAATGGCTGGTTGAAATTGTGCGCTCCGTTTTGGATTAAATCGTAAGGAAAATATAAATTCACTTCTTTGGAATTTTCTCACCTGCAGTCGCCATAAGCTCGCCAAGCAGAGTCTACCTACTGGGGCCTGACTCAGATGTGAAGCGGCCCTCCTACGGTGAACTCCCTTTGGGACCTAGGTCGACCAAAGGACTCGTCTCTCTGAGGGACGTCATATACTCCGGCGAGAAATACGAAGATCAGGAAGTCACCATTCACCTCAGGAGTGAAGGTCTGCTAGAGGGATTTTCATGTATTGTCTACGCTCCATTATTGGAGCAATAAACTACATACCTACCTACGTTGTTGAAACTGCCCAAATCTCAAGCCTCACCAAACTTTCATCAATAGATTAAATGAAATATGACACGGAGGAACTATAATCATTATTCATACTCGTTTATTTGAAAACACGGCGAGCACGATTCAAGTAGAAACGTGATTAAGACGTTTCTTCGCTTTATTCATTAGGGGTTTTGCAATAACCTGTCGTTCACGACTCGTTTTCCTCATTAAAACATAGGTTGGTACAGTTTATCAACAGAAATCGAAAAAATGAAAGTTCAATATTAGGATATTATATGCTTGAGGCTTTTGTTCTTGTATTCTTAGGAGCCTAGAGGTTCAGATAATCACAGGTGATAATATCAACCAATGTCATGTTTGGGAGTACTTTCACTTCCATACATACACGTTGCGACCTCCTTCCACCGGAAATGCGTTATTTTTTAGTGCAGTTTAGGCAGTGTGGAAGAAGGGTGTGACAGTGTGGCTGTTCTCAAGTTGTTTTTTCTTCCGGTGGAGACGGGGTCGCTTGGTGGAAGCCTAATCTATATCCCCCTCTTAACCGGTGATAATCTCTCTGGTCTAGGAGGGGGACTCTCGAGGGTCCACCGCCACTGTCACACTCTGTCAATGGTAGCAGAGCGTGGTTTGGTAGTATGCGCTGAGTAACTCACCATACTCCATCCACTTTTTTAGGCCTTTCCAGAAGGAGAAGCCCGAAGGTTTCCAGAAGGATTCCTTTTACAGTTATCCTTTCCCTTTGATAATACATATAAATCTATTGGCTTCCCCACCCCCTTTCACCCTTTAGATTGTAAATATAATTAAAATATATTGAGCTCATTCGACGGCGATTAATGCCGTGCCCCAATTTACAAGTCCCATTAGTTGTTCCATCCTAAAGATTGAGGTTGATCAAGGGTCTGCTCAGATGAGCACAATTCACTGGACAACAACCTCTGACAGCATTTTTTTCTCTGCCAATACTCGTATGTAGGAGCTTTGTTCTCCACCAGTTAAGTTTATTGAGGTAGTACGATTACGATGGAGGTTAGTCACCTTGAAGTTGTTCCAGAACTGCATACTACTTTTCATTCCCCCTTTTCCCTCTCATACTTCTGCTACCCAGAAGTATGTCATGTAGGGAGGATTGTGACAGTGTGGCTGTTCTCAATTTGTTTTTCCTTCCGGTGGAGACGGGATCGGTGAGTGGAAGCCTAATCGATATCCCTTCTTAACCGGTGATAATCTCTTTGGTCTAGGAGGGGGACTCTCGAGGGTCCACCGCCACTGTCACACTCTGTCAGAAGGGAGAAACGAGTTAAACATTTAAACAAGTTAATGGATCTTTCTCCCCGTGGTATGTACAATGTACATTCAATAATGAGGATTAATATGTCACCGAGATCGCGCAGTTTTATCAATTTTTTTTTTAAAGTGGACATCGATAAATACATTCAGAAACGCAATGTGCACATTGCTAACGGAGATTTTCAAAATGTTCATTCAACTTTAGGCGAGGATTTTTGTCCATAGAATGTAAATGTTTCGTAAAATTATTCTACGTATGTTATGTAGACTGGGACGGTGGTGGTCATCCCACCTTCTGTTTCATTATGGGGTAAACTAGATTTGAAACTTCGATTCGTCTTATAATAAGTTCGTAATAAGTGCCTAGATATCTTCGTTGGGGGGAAAAAACTATTATTATTATTTATGTTGTTGTTTTTGTTTGGTGTTATGCTTTGAAGTTTTATGTGCCTTAAATTACAAGATTTGCACCCTTTTCCATTTTTGAGTTTTAATGGGTGTCATACCTAGTGCCCTCTGATCTAATATTCCGGGTCCATTCTTCGGGGGGTTTCGACCGGTTTATGGCATTCCTGTCAACACCAGGAGTCACCTCAGGTGTCGCAGTTTGATAAAATTCAATTAATTTAAATAACTAATTTCTTAGCCTCGCCGCCTAAGCTATTCGCTATGTATGAACAATCATCTGGGGTGTTTCTGCAGTTGTTTAACCTTCCTCTTCGTCGCTTGTCTCAGGTGAACCGACTGAGGACGTCTACGAGGCAACCTACGACGAATCCGTCATCCTCGATGACTTCGACGACTCGTCCGACTCAGACGGCGAGGGTGGTGGCCGGTCAGGCGGTTTTGATCTCATCCACACCCATAACGCCGCCTCTTCGTCTCCGCCACAAGTGAGTAACGGACGTGCCTACTTATTTGTGATTTCCGTATTAGTCCAGGGAACAAGTACATTTTGCCTTGCATCAGACGAGTTAGTTCTGATTTTTTCATATGCTGTGTGTGATGAAATAATAATGAAATCCAAGTTTTCCAACGCGAAAGCCCTGCTGAACATTGTGGAATACTTGCAAAACCGGTAACCTTTCGGACTTCCGTCAGTTTTTGGCATATAAGAACATCTGAAGGGTGCTGGTACAGAAGAGTTTATTCGCACGAAAACTAAAGAGCAATAAATTCTTAGACATTAAATATGGTTTAGCGTTTGGTCAAAATCAGTAGTCAAACTAGGGCGAATTTTCCCCTTTTGACAGAAAAGTGTGTAATGCTCAGTTTCACATGCCATTAACTAATTATTCCGAATGTAAAATGTCCTATAACTAAAGTTGTGCAGCACCAAATTGTGCGTTCAGATCACCCTTATTTTTATTAAGATACCTATACCATTTAAAATTTTATGAAATAGTTTTTAAAAATTTATGAAATTTTAAATTGAATATTTTAATAAAGTTAGGGGTGATCTGAACGCAGAATTTGATGCTCTACAACATTATTTATACGACATTTTTTCCATTTGGCATAACCGTTTTGGTTTATTATTCTGTGAATACCTAATACACCTATGTATTCGCTTAGCAAAAAATGTTTATAACACCCCCTCGAAATTGTTTATTTTTCGTTTCAAGGTGCTTAGATTCCAAAAATGCAACGTCTGTCCGCCGTACGCCATATCGTCCATATCTATGTCTACTGTATTTTCGGCCTTACAAATTAGCACACAGGCTCCATCCGGGCCGTAGGCCCTATGTGTCCCGAAACTTTGCAACCGGTTCGCAATATATCCAAGGGTGTTATGAGTGAAAATGGGTATAAAAACAGGGTTTTTGGTGTTTTAGTAACGTGAGCTTGTGAATTATCGTTTTCCAAATTTTTTTAGGGCGAGGAGACCGAATATGAAGTCGATTTTGACCAACGAGCGAAGAATTGTGGTTCTAACAAGGCCTTAGATTTATCTTAAGTTTTGGTCTAAAATAGTCATTCTTTCCCACACACAGGCTCCATTTAGGTCCTGGTTGTGCTCTGAAGCTCGGCAGCCCGATCGGAATTCATGCAGGGATGAAAAAAGGTTGTAGAAATATGGTTTTTCGAGGTTCTTTTTTTTGAGGTTTTAGTGAACAGGAGGTTGTGAGGTATTTTTTTTTTTTTTTTTTTTTTTTTTTTTTTTAGGCTGAGAAGACCGAGTATGAAGTTGAATGTGACCAAAGAGTGAAGAATTGAGGTTGTAACGAAGTTTCAAATCCCAAAATTCATTTTTTGTGAGTCAAAAACCTGGGAAATAGTCGGAAATGACCATAAATTTGTATAATAATACTAGAAGTAGTATTAAAGGTGAATCAAGACAATTAAATTGGACGATCAGTGATCGAAGGTTCATGTTTTTGGGGGCCAAAATTGGTGGAAACCATCAAAAATAGCTATTTCAGTTATTGCACATGAAAGAAACAATTTATTGAATGAACAGCCAACATTTCTGTAGGTATGTCCAAAAGAATAATAAACCCATGTGACAAGGACTTTGCAGCATTTTTATGTTACAGGCGTGTGAAACAGAGCATGATACACGCTTTTCATTCAAAATTTAAACATTATCCCGTATCCCAATTTTAACTGCCGATTATGGGTAAACCAAATTTAATGTTTAAGGAAGTAATACGACGCAGAATTAATTTCTCTTTAATTTTGGTAATCTTCTGTATAATACACCCTTCAGATGTCATTAGCCAGAAACTTTAAAAAATCCGAAAACTTATCGGTTTTTGAAGTATTTCACAATGTTCCGGAGGGCTTTCGCGCTGGAAAATTTGGATTTGTAATTAATTCATTACTATTAATTTCATCACATACAACATACCAAAAAATCAGACCTACCTTATCTGATGGAAAGCATCCCCCCCCCCCCCCTTTCGGCACGATTTCCCTGGAATACTTATAGTTTACCCTCCGGATTGACTGGACGGTCTGTACCTACGTGTGAGCGAGCACTTGCGATCCCTTATGGTTAAATCCACCTGTTAGGTGACTCTGTGATGGGAATATAAAACGAGTAAGTACGAATACGAACGTGTTACCTACTTAGCTGCTAGGAAGGCAATGCAATAAACTCGAGGTTTGCTCTACCTGTGAAATGGAGGGAGGCCTTCCAGATATTTTCTCTAGGTGGAGGGGCTGTCATATGGTTTGCGCAGATTCAAACTTTTGTGGGTAGGTAATAATGTTTGAGAGTCGCGATTTTGTAGAAATTAAACGTTTGAGGAGCAAGGTACCTAATGTTCAGGGAGTTGTAGCACGGAGCGGAAATGAAGAAGTTGCAATAAACCACCAGTATCATACAGAGACATTCAGTATCACTTTACTCTCCTAAACTCCATCAACTAGGGATAACACTCCCAGCAGCGTTAGTTATCCTTGGGCTCTTCCTTGAATCTGTTGTTTCCTAATTGATAAATACAGTCGTTTGCTCGACTCTAATCGTTTACCTGGCGATTTCAGAGCGGCGGTTCCGGGAAGGAAAGCGAGGGTATCTACGGGTTCATGATGTCCGCTGGGAAGAAGGTAAAGAAAACGTCGTGGTCCATCAGCCAGAGGCTCAAACGACGTATGAGCAAGATCTCCATATCTGTCACCAACGGCGGCTCCGAGACCGTTAACGGAGGTATGTAACAAATGCGTTCACGTTCATGTAATTCTGCAGGTTTATTCCACAACTGATATGCTCTGAAATGTCATACCATATTTTTTGTATTTTTTGTTGTATAATATCGTTAGGTATTTATTACTTGAGTAAATTTTTTCCAACTGTTGACAATTATTGTGGCAAAGTTTTGAGTCAGGCGGGCGGCTACTGTCTGACTTACAACAACCTTTTTCTATGAACTAAATCACTCGCGATGAAATCGTGGAAACCCATTTCAAAGAATAAAAACGGAGTTATTGATATTATGGAAATAAACAACCTTTCAATAACTCCGTTTTATTCTTTGAACCTACTAGGTACTACATGGATTCAAAAAAATTTAAATAGCTAGTATGGGTCTTTGATGTTGCTTCTTGAAATATTATGGAAAACGCTACAAATTATTATATATACAACTATTTATTATTTTCTTGCATATTTTCCCTTCTGCATATGTCACTGAATTCCTGTTAGTCAACGACCGTAATTTAGTAAGGTAGTTTTTTGCGGTGGATACCTACCTACCCACGCAGGTACCCACAGAGCACAACAAAAATTCCACCTATAAGCTCTTTAAAGTTCAGCATTTACAGTTAAATAAATAATATGTATGTTTCCACAGCTTCCATCGCCTGTAACGCGCATTTCGGCCCCACGAACCTCCCACCCGGTCATTTTTAAAATTCAGATGGTCGCTGAACCTAAGTAGGACCCTCGACATATTCCCAAATTTTCGACTAATGGATGATTCGGTTGGCCGTGAAGAACAAACTTGTAACTATCACGAAATAGGTTTTAAAAAAAGTACCTACTTACCTATCAGCAAAATCCAAAATAACCATCCTTCTTCAAATGAAATATTTTCACGGAACAACCAAATCGGTTTCATAAAGCAGTGCGTGATTACGATTATAATCAGCTGTTCCCTGGATGTATACCGTATGGTTCACCCTCATGTTGACGAAGCTCCGGTTCAAACTTCACGAACGGCTGGACGTACATGCTCCTCTCAACAAATGCCCAAGTCCGAGATAGATTTAAAAACGAAAAACGCTGCAGATCCCTGCACAACGGTTTATTATTTTGTACAGAATACCCTTCTGTTACAGATCACAGCTCTCTGTATAGATAACCCTTTACATAATATGTACTATTCTATACATATTATGTAGATCGCAGACCCTCCGTAGGTTAGTACCCAACCCCGTACTCGTTACTAGGTACCTACCTAAATCACGAGTTAAATGTTGCGAAAATAATTCTGTCGATGACAAACAGTACCTAAACTGGCAAAAAGAAACGCAAATAATGAAGTTCCGAAGGGAAATTGTTGATGTGGCGTGAAAACTCGTGGTCAAGTATAATGAACCGTTGAGTAATAATTTGCCCATCAAAAATACTTCAACGGTTGTTCAAGTTGCAAAAGTACCGATCAACAAAATCCAGCCCTTCTAGGTAGATGAACAGTTGTGTAATAATTTGTCGTTGTGTAATAATTTACCATTGTGTAATAATTTACCCATCAATAATACTTCAACGTTTGTTCAAGTTTCAGAAGTACCTACCAACAAACTTTCTTTTTTTTTCATACTCGATTCCAAAGGTTCATTAATGAAAATAATAAACCAAAACGTAAAAAATTGAAATAACGGCAAATGGAAATTTTGAGGGGGTTAAAAAATGTTTCTTCGTGCTCGATTCCACAGGTTCAAGTATTATTGAAAATTGAGTATTATTGAGATTGAAGCTAAATTGAAGTGAGTAGTGAGTAGCATTATTCGAGGTTTTGCTGAATGCAAAAAAAAATATTTAAAAAAAGCATTTTCTGTTTTCGACTGGTTGTTTGTAACAGTATAGTTATTTCTACTATCCGTGTTGTTGATCTGTCAGGAGTCGAAGGTGGGAACCAGAAAAGATGGCCGTCGTTCAAGAAGAAGGCGAAAGGGAGTATGTCCAAGTTCTATCTGGACACGGCCACGAGTGCGCCTCCCGATGCCATCACCATCCCAGCAGGCTCAGCCCCCACGTCCGCGGGGCACTCTCCGCCTCTCTCAACCGCCTCCCTTCCCCTCGTTCTGCCGCCCTTCAAAGAGACCAAAAGGCCGTCTTTGGATCTTCCCTCGTCGTTACCGCCATCCACCTCGCCGTCCTCGTCGCCGAGTCAAACGACGCCCAACGGTGCTCTTTCTCTGCCGCTTGTTCTTCCTCCAGTCAGAGACCCTCCGGGCCGTCCTAGTCCTCCACGCCGTCCCAGCCCTCCGCCGAACGCGAAATCCTCGCCGCCGCCCTCCGTCGATATGCGAAGGATGAGCACTGCCCTCCCAGCAGCCCCTCGACCCACCTCTCCGCCGCCGCCCCCACCTCCACTAGTCAATGGTGAGTTTTATTTATTTATTTCAACTGAAACGGGCTAAACCTCAGTCTACGAGTATACAATTTAATACATGACAAAATGGTTGAATCAACATGGTTGAGTCAACTTACCATTATCGAATAATAAATCGTAATTATATGTAGATTTATGAATAATGGCCGTTAAAATAGTACAATAATGATCGCTAGATATTATCAGACAAAATAAAAAGAAATCGCGTATACCTATCATTGATTATTGAGACCCTAAAAAACGCTGCAAAGTCCTTGTCAGATGGGTTTATTATTCTACTCAACCTATAGAAGTGCTGAAAATACATTTATTGTTTCTTTCATGTGCAGTTATTGAAATAGCTATTGCGTATGGTTTCCACCAATTTTGGCCGCCAAAAACACGATTTTTGACAAATTATCTTTGATCATCGATACTGCCATTTAATTGCCTTGATTCACCTGTTGAAACTACTTCTAGTGTTATTATACAAGTTTATAGTGTTTTCAGACAATTTCCCAGGTTTTTGACTCGTAAAAAAGGGATTTTGGGAGCCAACCTTCGTTAAAACCTCAATTCTTCACTCTTTGGACAGAATCAACTTCATATTCGGTCTTCTAGCCCTAAAAAACATGGAAAACGGTACCTCGCAGGCTCATTTTCACTAAAACCTCAAAAAACCCTATTGTAACCCATTTTTCACCCGTAACACCCCTGGGTGTATTTTTATCGGGCTGCCGAGCTTCGGAGCACAACTAGGAACCAAATATGTTCCCAAATGGGGACCCGAACTGTGTCCGGAAGAACGACGATTTTGGACCAAATTTTAACATAAATTTAATGTTGACCGAACCGGTCAACACCGGTTCGTTAGAACCTCAATTTTCCACTCTTGGTCAAAATCGACTTCATATTCGGTCATATTTGGCCCATAACACCCTTGGGTATATTCCGATCGGGCTGCAAAGTTCCGGGACACAACTAGGGCCCAAATGGAGACTGTGTGCGAAAGGACGAATTCCTTAGACCGAAATTGAAGTAGATATGCATGATACGGCGTACGAAGGACGGACATTGCAATTTTGGAATCTACGCACCTTGAAACGTAAAAGAAAAAATTTTGAGGGGGGTGTTATAAAAAATTTTTGCTGAGCGATTACATAGTTGTATTATTCACAGAATATCAAACCAAAAGAATTCATTTTTCTCTTCAAGGATACTAAATTGTCAGCAAATAAATCAAAATTATCTTCGCTGGTTAACGAATTGAACAAGCGCTCCAATAATTTGCAAAAGAAGGTCCCACGGTGGCGTCCATAAGTTGCCCGCGGTTTTCGATAGTCACCAAGCGCCGCACTTACCCGTTAGCTCATCATTATATTGACTGTTTCTGATGTCATTTTTTGTTTAAATGATGTATATACTTACCTCAAGAATTGATGTTAAGAATTCTGTGTTTGTACTTTAAATTATCAGGCGACCACGTAATCGAACTAAATTCCATTGTAGGTCTTACTAAAAGTAAAAGTAGTTCATGTGTTAATTTCAATCTACAAAATTCTGGGTATTAACGCTTCAGCGAGCGCAACGCTTTGCTGTCAGTGGAGGTCACATAATCGCTAAAACTTAGTCGATCATCAAAAAGAAGGCCTAAATCATCTCAGATACCGAACCTGGCGCATGAGGGGAAGACTATTCAGATAATGTGTAAAATCCATACAATCTTTTCCTCAGTGGAACGTTATGGCATTGCACGTATGTACGTTCAAACTGAGGCCATTTAAATCACAGGTGTAAGCTGATCCAGAGAGAGTTGAAGATTCCCCCATATCGTCCGAGGAACTCCCTCTGGTAAAAAATTTCAAGTTTCAACCAGCCGGGATGGTTCGACGTACCTCCATACATATAACATGATCACTCTTCATATTACTGATGTTTGTTTGATTTAATTTATTCTTGTTAGATTTGTCTAATGACCTGCTTGCTTACAAGGCGTCTCTTGAGCATTTATGGCTTATACCCCACACGGGGAGACGCCTACGGTCACTCAGAAGGGTCAACTCATTCGGTTCACCTTCTGAATAACAATTGTCTCTGAGCGGTTTCATTCGTTTGAACCCGGAGCAATTATTTCATTCCATTGAATTGGTTCCAAGGGGGAAAAAAACCTACCTACTTTCTATTGTTCTCTCTGAGACCCAGTAATGGGTCATCGAACTACATACCTAATATGAAAACTGTATCACTGAAACTATTGATATTTGCAGAAATCAGATTTTCAGGCACCAGTGGTTTCTAAAAATCAGAGGTGACTGCACCGGCTATAAGAAATTATTTAAACTTCGATTGTGTAGTGTTCAAAACACCCTAACAGAGGGCTCTGCCGCTAGTCGCGCCTTGTCTGTTTAATCACAGGTCCATTAGAGATGTGTAAGATGCGTTCAGTTCCAGGAGTTAACGCCCACCAGTTCACTCAGTTCTGAGATGCGTTCTTTGGGACACGTTCACCTGTTCACCAGTTCATCCAGAGTCCCTAATCTAAATTCTAACTATCCCCACCTAAAAATCACGAAAACGGGGTTTTGATAGGTTTCATTCAATAAAAAGTTACACATTTTTTAGTTTAATAATTATATATTTTCATTCAAAATCACAATGGTTTGGAAAATTCATCACAATAAAAAAAAATGTCTCGGATGTCCCTGGAATCTAATAAGTAAGAATCCTCACTGACGATCAGCATCAAGTGGAGAAAGGAGGGTCGATGAAGGGAGAACGCGAGGAATTAGGAACGCTGGCGAGGCGGAAGAATGGGTGAACTCGTGAACTGAGAAGTTGTGAAAATGGAGGAACGGTGAGCGGGGAACGGAAGAACGATGGGAACGTCAAGGGCGAAGGGAAGAACGGTACCTACGAACGTAGAGGGTTGAAAAGAGGGGTTGGTGAACGGATGAAACTGGTGGGACTCATACGAGGAGTTGTGAAAATGGAGTGAGGTTAGGACCGCCCGTTTAGTGAGAACGTCAACTCTTTGGTCATCCGTTCAGATGGGATATGTTCAACTGATAGATCCGTTCAGTTCGGATCCATTCAGTGCTGACCGCCACACCCCTAACATCCGTGCTGCATGCTGCTGTAACCACTCTCGAAGCTGATGGATTGATCATGATGTTTTCTTTCAGTATCAACACGTTGTTGATACGGCTTCGTAATTCAACCCTTCTTCCAAAAGAAAAAAACAGATGATTAGTATTAAGTAGGTACCTACCTACAGCTGTCGTTATCTATTTCAAACAGCACAGCATGTGGAACACAAGTTAATTTTCTCGATTTCTGGAAGCAACAGATCTCATAGAAAGCTTTTATAAAATGTTGTTTAAAATAGTAATGTAAGCATTTTACAATAGAAGTTTACAGTAGTGATCACATTTAATTTTACATGAATTTTTGCAGGCGAAAGTAAATCAGCAACGAAATCTGTCAACGATCCTACGCTGTACCTGGAATCCGGACTTTTCGGGCAGGCACATGCGCAGAACGGGTTGCAGCTTAACAACCACAACGAGACCAACAGCAACCACAGCGGGTCCAGCGGGAAATCGCAGACCAACAGTCAGTGGTACTCGGATGTTGGACTCTACGAGAATACCTCTGAGAACGGTATTATATTGGACTGGCCATTCAGTAGGTAGTTTATTCAGGAATAGATAGTCGAACAGGTGTTATTCTGTATATTCCTTCGGCCTACGCTGAAGTGATTGATTGATTGACTCTATTGACCTGTTCAGTATTGGGCAATGTGGCCCATTCTTACAGTTGAGTATGCAGAAAAATATAAATACATAATTCAAATAATTAGTGCAATAAGAAGTGCGTAGGTAGTAAAGAACATCCTGGAATGGGGTCTGCGCATGTATTTATTTATTTTTTAATGAAAGTAGATTCCACCCTGAGAATTTTGACGCCAATGGCACTGTCCTACGATAAGTAGGATTTTTCAAATATTCCGGAGGTTCCTACCATTATACCCCTCTCATCTGTGTGGGACCCACCTGCCCGTTGTGACCTAGGAACCTCTGGAAACTTTGAAAAAGTCGTACAAAAAGAACTGCTAATCGTAGGACAGTGCAGTTGGTGTCAAAGTTCTCAGAATGGAATCTAGTTTCATTAAAAAGTAATATAAGTAGCTTTTATGACCCATGCGCATACCACATTGATGGTAGCATGAGGGTACCTACCTACTTTCCATTGTGTTTTCATCTCGTCTGCATATTTGTAAATCTACCTAGAGGTTAATGGGGGGGGGGGGGGGGTTACGTAAGGTTCGTTCGCACTGACTTTCTGATGGTTAGCTGACTCTCAGTAAACTGTAAGAAATCATCCATGATCCTGTATAGTCTTGATAACCATTTGAGAAGGGTTTGATAATAGCTGATAATTTGATAATTTGCTGTGGCGAATAAGTCACTTGTGCGTTTGCAGCGGATTTCTTGGCTGTTTTCTCACTGTATAGTATCCATGTTGTCCTGTTCGCTGTGTTCTTCTGACCACTTGCGGACGGGTTTCTAGTTGCCAGATAGGTCTGAGGACCTTTTTGGCTTACCGGTTTCTGACGAGATGACACCACCGCTTCCTGTCAGCCATAGCCATTCAAATCATTTGATCTCTCTTTGATTTGGTATCTTTCTGTAAAGTTCCGGCCAAACCCATTCTCTGTGCTCGTGACATTCAAGTGGTTTCCAAGTTAGCATCGGTTGAGCAAGCCCACTGAGCGGTTCACAAAAAGGTTAGCTTGTGGTTTGCCTGTCACCCATAAAAACCCACAGTGAACAAACCTAATGATTGGGGATCGAGTTGGCAGAAAACTGGCTTTGGATTGTCCGGAAAACACTGTGAACAACCAGAAAAGACTCCAAGAACTATTGCGACTGGACATCTTTCACACTGTTAGATAACCATCAGATCGTCACCGCAAACAAACCTATGGGCTCCTTTACTTGAAATCCGCCAGTACCTCGATACAATAATTGTTCAAGAAGTTCTTAGGCCCATTCCACACTACATCAGGATTTCCATTTGTAGTACAGGTCTTTAGTGGTACCTTTATGAACGCTATTTCAACACTTTTGACATTAGCCTTGTGTCTAGGAGAAGCCCTAGGAGAACAACGGATCCTTCCTGGTTTTTGAGTGTGCACTGACACTCTCGATAACACATACGAAATTCTATAATGCGACCATACCTACTAACAGACCGTGTTGTTTCAAGGGGAAAACCAGGAAAACAAAGGCGAACCTACGACAGATGTGCTGGCTCGTGTGGTAGGCAACAGCACGTGGTATTCGGATTTTGATGTCGACATCGACCTTCACAAGTACAAATACGCTCCTTCAGAGGCGGGTCAGTTTCTAGACGCGTCTGATACCAGTGGATCTCAACCTTGGTTATATCACAGTATTATATAGCTGCCTGAAGTCAGGGCCTGTCAATAGGCAAAATTACTGCTCTGTTAATCGAACTACTTACAAGTCCCTAGCTCTCAGTTCATTTGGCACTGGACGTATAATACCTATTTTGCTTCACCGAGATACGTGGAATCCCGGTGCATTTCCGTCCATCGTTTACACATAATCATATTTTGCGTTAAGCACCTATATCACAGGACACATTTCATAATCACCGAATTTGCACTTGGTGTTTTCCTCTGAATAATCAACAAAAGCATTAATTTATTATTGCTTGTAGGAATATCTACTTACACAGCCTACTCATTCAAACTTTTACAAACCCTCTAATCATTATGGTTATAAATTATCCATCACCTCCGGAAAAAGGATGAGACCCACTGGATATATGAACTCATTCCTATCTACCTCTGCACCTATAAATGCACGAGTTCCTGGCATCTTCACTCATCTCTTAATACAGGTTCATTGTTTCAACATGTTCGCGCTGTACCAGGTGTAGTTATACAGGTTATAGAATCGAGATACTTTCATGCATGAGGGAATGCCAACCCAAAATGGATTATTGCAACGCAATATCATGGATACTATATCAAAATCTCCAAATATTTTTTGCTGTCGGATCCCTTACCGTATCTGTGCAGAGGTTACTGCGCACACCTCTCCTGTTTAGTTGTTCAGCCATATTGGAATTCGACGTTCCTGGTTGATTTCGCCAGTTAGATTTCCGTTTATGATTCCACTGCCATGTGAACGCCTCTGCGGCAAAAATTCCGGCAAACGCGTTGCCGTACTGGAGTGCCATCCGGAATCTCCCCTCCATGAACCTAGCTTAACGTCCTTCGTCAAACCTTGCGAGGATCCCCCCCCCCCCCTGAAAAGTAGAACTTACTTCCCATTTACCGAAAGATTTTCAATTTGTTTTCCCGTTTACCACTAGTTTTCAATTTGTGTCCGCTCCATCAATGTAACTAAGTAGAGAGGTCAAAATTGAGCTGACGTTGTTTCTCTCACATATCTAAATTTAGGTTAACAGTCCTCTGACAGTAATCAAAATTCTTAAACCGGATTAGACAACTGATTCTGTTAATTGAGTGATTGTCGGCGTGTCATTGATGATCCTGCACCTTATAGGGCATCATGCACATCACCCGCATCTTGGGGAAAGCATGTACCAACCAGTGATTACTTTACTTTGTATTTTTTAATTTATTTCTTTCTTTTTATTTAATGGCGTGCTTTTAGGGGTTTCGTAAAAAAAAAGACTTAGGTACCTTTAACAGCGATAGTGGTCCACATAATTATGTACCGATCGTTGCGTCAGGATTCCTAGGTTCTATATAAGTTGTAATTCCTTTCTTTCCAGACTCCGGACATTCTTCGCAGCTCGACCTCCAATTCGCTGATGAACCTTTGTACCAGTTCTACGCAGCTCGAGTTGCTGAGGTAAGATATTGTTCAAATTTATTGATTAAAATTGACATACATTTAAGTATATCACTCCAGGTATCTATGTATAGTATTTTTCTTTATCGCTTTGATAAACTTCGCACACTTACCTGCACTGAGTGCGCTAGTGGCGAGTACACCTACTACTATTCCCTAATAATGAAGCTAAAAGGCTGGAATTTCTGCAGAAGCTTCCTTTTGTATGTAGGTATCAAGGTGGAGCCTCGAAATTGTACTTTTTTGTTTACCTCGTTAAGATTGCAACGGAATACGCGCAAGGGTCGCAAAAGCGGTTTATATTATTTTTATGAAAGTAAATTCTATTCTGAGAACTTTGACACTAACCGCACTGTCCTACGATTAGTAGTTCCTTTTCTGTGATTATTCAAAGTTTCCAGAGCCTCCTTCATCACAGTGGGCAGGGGGGTCCCACCCCCCAGGCAAGAGGAGTACCTACAATAACGTAGGAACCTCTGGAATATTTGAAAAATCATAGAAAAAGAACTACTTACTTATCGCAGGACGCAGTTGGTGTCAAAATTCTCAGGCTGGAATCTACTTTCATTTTTAAAAATAAAATAAATATGTGCGCAGACCCTATTTTGGTTACGGGTATACCTGTTGGTCTGAAACGTGATGATTTGGTTTCACATTGGGTGTAAATTCTCAAGTTCAGTAAATGTCTTTTCGGCCGATTGCCACTACTTTCCCTTACCCTTTCGGTCAAGTAGATAAGAAAAGTAAAAATTAAGATGACATATAGGTTCGACCACTTACGTAATTTAAGATTGCCTACTGTTTCTTGAAAATACGGACATCCTGAAGTGAAAACACGGACTTTCCAGAACAGTCAACGGGGGGGGGGGGGGGGGGAGGTCGGCCAATCAGATTGCAGAATGTCCCTTCTCTGTCGGCAGATTCCGCTCCATGTGACCCAGTCATGAGTAGATAGGCGTAGGAGCTACATTTCACAGTAAAACAACCAGCGTATGTACATCATATTGAAACGCGATAGTAATAATAGAACGTACATCATAGTGCCAAGAAATAGAATCCCTAGATCTAGAATACGCTAGAAGACAAGACAAGAACTATTGATAAGTCAGATTGATGACCTATTGAGGTAGTAGGTTGATTCTAGGGATGGATGTCGAAGTAAAAACTATCGATATCGATATATCTCAAAAAACCGGTCCAAGAGGAATAGAAAAATGAATTTATGCCTGCGCATTTTTTCAATGGTCAAGATGAAATTTCAAGTTCCAAGCGTGTTTCTACTAGTCTTCACTTTGAGCACCACAATGCTGACACTTGGCGGAACGACGTAGGTACGGCAATTTGAAAAATGTTCCCAGTCCGCTCTTTTTTGACTCATGATAAGAAAAACGGTCAAAAGAATTATCAGTCAAATTTAACATTTCGTCTACTTACAAGCTTCGCTTTGGGAAGGGGAACCAAAAAAAAAAAAAAAAATTGAAATAATTTCTTGTTCTTTATCCTTTTGGCCCTGAATAGATCCTTCGCATCTCCATAGGAGTAGGTAACCACAATTTCTCTTCAAGCTCACCTGTCTCGGTTCAGGCCATGATATGTGCATAGGTAGGTAGACGCGTGACAGCTTAAATAATTGGATTCACTTGGTTCATGGAGATACGCTTCATTTTGCTTTGAAACTGTCAAATTAATTGTGATGAGAACTTCAGATTAATTATGATGATCCAAAAGCAAGGTGGCCAGACAAAAGAAGGACCGGTATATATAAAATTATCGATATCTTAATGAAAAATATCGATATTTCCGATATGTCGATACCCACCCCTAGTTGATTCGCCACTGGAGCACATATTGCAGGCAAGTATTTGAAGAACGTCGAGTCTTTGACATTATACCGTTTCTTTACTTCACGTCATCTTCACACGTTCATCCGTGGAAAACGGACCAATGAGCTTGAAGCATTCTCTTCCTGTAACGTGTAGTTCTTCACATACACGGGAAGAGCTACTTCTTCTCGTACACGGGAAGAACTACGGGTATACTTGTAGAATGCTTGAAGCTCATTGGTCCGTCTTCCCGTGTCATCTTGGCGTCTCAGTCCCATGGCTGAACGTGTAAAGATCACGGGAAGAATAAAAACAGTATATTATTACCTGTGATAAGTAGTGATCACTTGTTTTGACTAATGATGCTGTAAAAGTAGGTATGTAGGTAGTGAAAAAAGAAAAATTTATCGTCCTATGGTTTCCTTATGTTTTCAGCTCTCTTGTGAAATTTTCCTAATTGTAGTGAAATGATGTGATGAATTTGCGTCAGATCCCTTTGTGTAGATTCCTAAAAACGATATCATCAAATGAGAACAGGGTATTTATCCAGTTAGAAACCTGTAGGAACAACAATATTTTCATCAGAATGTTGTGACGTCGTGATTTAAAGCTGGAACAAAGTGAAAACAACTCAGACATCGGCTACGAGGAAATCGGGCCAAACTCGGAGTTGTCAGCAGCAGCGGAGATCTACTCACCGAGCAATGTCAGTGTTGGGAGCACTGGGAGCGGCGGAGTTCGCCCGTCAGCGATGGATCTAGTCAGCCCAGAATCCATCCACCGCACACTTTGGTGTCAAGTTCCCCAAGTAATCAACTCTGGGATATTAGGTGAGTCATAATTAATTATATAGATAGGTTTTACCAGCTATAGAACGGGTATTTTTATGTGGGTAGTTACGGAGTGTAAATAAGCTTTTTCGGATTTTATCGGTGCACATTCCCATTTGGTATAATTCCACTGGTGCTGATTGGATATAATGCTCACCCCTTGAGAAGCCATATTTCGACATCTTCTGATCTACTTACGACAGGTAAAATAAATTAATCTTACTCAAGCGTACTTAAAACATACTTTCAACTTTCAGAGTCTTTGACTCCGAACCAGAAGAGATTACAAGAAGCCAAGTTTGAGCTGATCACTTCTGAAGCTTCGTACTACAAGTCACTAACCGTCTTGGAACGAACATTCGCCAACTCTCCTGCTTTCAAAGAAGAAGCTGTTATACCCAAAATTGATTACAAAACGCTGTTTGGAAACATCGGTCCCGGTAAGCAACTGATTCGCGGTTTTGTTATCGAGTCCTGAATAATAATGACTATGAATATGTACGTACATAGCCTTCGTATAATAGTATACACACCGCTCCTTCACTGTGCTTAAAATCCCCGCACCATTAGATTCTATTCATATTTATTTGAAAACAATTTTTAGGTATCATGCAATGTAAAATATATTATAACGACCAAGCTCCTACCGTTCCCCTACCAACCAGTGACACCTCCTTCCTGTAGCGATCCCCCTGTCGTACCTGTTTGCTCTGTAGTTCCACAGTTCTCTGTGGTTGTTCATATTGGAACCTCATGTGATGTTGCTTGTTGGTTGAACTCGACCTTCAGGCAGTGTGTATTGATTCGACAGATGGGGAAATCAAAAATTGTTGTTTAATTGTAGGTACTCGTAATGTGAGGCTTTACTGGACATTCAGCTTTCAGTTATACCTATTTCTAATTGAATTACTATGATAATATGCTACTATATTATATTTCATTATTCCTTTTTTAATTTTTAGAATTTTTGGCACATTAAATTCATTCTGGTTTATTATTTTCAGTAATAAACCTTTGAAATCTCCCCCTCCCCCCTAAAAGTTTTATGGTTACCGTTTCAAGGGACGCAGAATACGAATATAGAATTTAAAAAAAATTCCGTCCGTTCGCCGTCCACCGTACGCCGTCCACCGTACGCCGTCCGCCGCTTTTTCCTTAGTTCCTTTGAACCAAAATTCACGAAATGTGCATATGAGTTCCGTTTGGGCTCTAGCTGGTCCTCGAAGCTTGGCGTTACTGTCACTCAACTCTGCGGGGTGAAAAATAGGGTTGAAATGTCCAGAGTATCCCTATCTCGGCAAATTGTATTTTGAGTTGTGGGTTTTCTGGAATTTTCAAATAATTCGATTTTTTTTCTGAATTTTTGAGACCATCCAGAGCATTCTACGATGTTGCCATAAAATTTCCTATACAGTTTTCCGTAAAGAGCGGGGTGTATGCAGGCATCAAGCTGTGTTGGGAGCGCACATCAGTGGTCTTTGCTAGTTGGACTTTATAGCGCAGTGGTCTAACTGAAGAAGTGATACGCTAAAGTTCCCGAGATCGAAACCCTGCCAAGACTGTATATATTTTCGCTCCACGTCAACAATTTCCCTTCAGGACTTCATTACCTATTGCTTCCGAGTCTGCGAAGCAGCGGAAGCCTTGTGTTCACTTTCGTGAGCCAAAAAATTTTTGTCTTCAGAAATCAAAATTTCCACTTGCATTTTGCGTTTCAAAGCCTACTGAACAAATTTGGTTCCGTGTCTGTCGGTCTGTGAGTCTGTGAGTCTGTGAGTCTGTGAATCTGTGAGTCTGTGAGTCTGTGAGTCTGTCCGCATTTCCTTGTTACAGCCATAACTTCCACGATTTTGAATTAATTCAGCTCAAATTTTGAGGGATGGTGCGGATAAGGCCCCTTGAGGTCCCATACAAATTTCAACATGATTGATCCAGCGGTACGCCCTGCGCATGCGCTAACGTTAAATTCAACAAACACGCATAACTTTCACAATTTTGATTCAATTTCGCTCAAATTTTCAAGGGTTGTTTGGACAAGGCCTAGTGAGTTCCAGTATGAATTTCAGCATGATCGGACCCTCGGTGCGCTCTGCGCATGCGCTGGCGTGAAATAGATTCAATTTCCTTGTTACAGCCGTAGTAACCAAAGATTTCACCCAATTTCAATGTAATTCTCAGGGATTAAGCGGGTAGGGCCCATTGAGGTCCCATATAAATTTCAACATGATAGAGCCAGCGGTTCGCCCTGCGCATGCGCTCTGTCTGTCAGTCTGTCCTTCCATGCACGGCCAAACGGCTCGACGGATATCGACCAAATTTGGCACGAATATCCAGTAGGCTCCCAAGTTGTGCAACGTCGCATTTTCAATTCCCTGACCATAGCGGAACTATGGTCGACCATGGTCAACTCCTGAATGGCTTGACGGATATCGACCAAATTTGGCACGAATATCCAGTAGGCTCCCAAGTTGTGCAACGTCGCATTTTTAATTCCCTGACCTTAGCGGAACTATGGTCGACCATGGTCAACTCCTGAATGGCTTGATGGATATCGACCAAATTTGGCACGAGTATCCAGTAGGCTCCCAAGTTGTGCAACGTCGCATTTTTAATTCCCTGACCATAGCGGAACTATGGTCGACCATGGTCAACTTCGTTAATTGAAAAGGTAACCCCTATTTTTTATCGCGTATTCGTAATCTACGTGAAATTCTATCTACGATCGACCCTTCGGACTACCCCCACGGTCGACCATAGCGCATCCATGGGCCCCTCCATGGTCGAATCCCGAATTGCTCAACGGATATCGACCAAATTTGGCACCAATATCCAGTAGGCTCCCAAGTTGTGCAACGTCGCATTTTTAATTCCCTGACCATAGCGGAAATATGGTCGACCATGGTCAACTCCTGAATGGCTTGACGGATTTTGATAAAATTGGGCACAAATACCCGGTAGGGTAAGGGATTTTTCCGTCGTTTGTTGGTTTCACGATACTGCGTACAGCGAATCTCGGATAGCGAGCGAAGCGAGCGGTCAGGCTAGTTATGTATAATGGACGTAATGTATTATGGAAGTCATGTTATGTATAATATGTATATTTCATGTAATGTTATGTAATGTTATGTTATGTAATGTAATGTTATGTAATATGTATATTTAACGTTATGTAATGTTATGTAATGTTATGTTATTTTGCTTCCGAGTCTGTTCTATTTTATAATGGGTCACTCTGATTGTGACGAGGAAGCTCCTGTGCCATCACCTTGGCAGTGTATTTTTGTTTCTTTTTGCCATTTTAGCTACTGTTTGTCATCGACAGAATTATTTTAGCAACATTTAACCCGTGATTTAGGTAGGGTCCTAGTAACGAGTCCGGGTTAGGTACTAAGTTACATAATAAATATATTGTATAGAAGAGTTATCTCTACAGAGAGCTGTGATCTGTTACAGAAGGGTATTCTGTACAAAACAATAAACCGTTGTGTAGGGATTTGCAGAGTTTTTTAAGTTAATTTTTGGCATTAGTTCATCAAAATCTGCCTCCTAGTAATGAATATTGATTTCTCTTCCGCAGTGCGACAGTGCTCGGAATCCATGCTGGCTGGTCTGGAAAAATGCTGGCAGGAGTCCATCCTCCTCGACGGAATCTGTGACGTCATTTTGGAGATAGCTAATGAAAAGTTCAAAGCTTACAAGCGCTACTGTAGCCACCAAGTCGCTATAGAACGCACCCTGAAGCGACTCAAGTAAGTGTAGTACTGAACTTCATAGACTCAAGAGATTAGTGGTGCAGTGTGTGCACTTGATGGTGATAAGGAGTCCATCGTATGGATAGATCTCCGCCTTGCTCTCATTGGGAGCACTGAAAGAAATGTGATACTTCCCTAACGAGGCTCTGCTGGGAGATTATTGGAAACGGGAAGATTGGATTTGGCATAACATTCATGCATTTCTGGAATCCGCTCCCTCCCTTGCTGAATATCTCTGGTAACTTTGAAACTGATATTGCAGGAAAAATCCCCTGTTCTTGGAGAAGCTGGTAGCTCTGGAGTCGTCGCCGTCCTGTCATTCTCTGTCGCTGTCATCGTTCCTTCTGCTGCCTATGCAGAGAGTCACCCGCCTGCCACTCCTGATGGACGCCATCATGACCAAGTTGGAGACCGGAGGCAAAGAATTCCAATCGTGCCAGGCGGCTTTGCTTGCTCTCAATAAGGTTTGTGGGTTTACCAAGTTGTTACAGAAACTATGAAATATGGCGATTCATTAGAACCTAAGAGTGAACGGTGTGGGAAAATACGAGCTAAGAAAGGTCGACGCTGTTAAAGTTGGTTTGATGAAAATAGTAATCCAACTTGATACAAAGGTACTCGTTCTTCTGACGAAGTGCATGTTTCACAGCTTCATTACGATTAAGACGTTCTGATTCCTGCGGGTGCTTTCCAGGTGGTTCACGATTGCAACGAGGCTGCTAGAACCACCGAACGATTGGAAGAGATGGGTGCTCTCAGCCGCGCCATAGTGTTCCCAAAACATATCAGGGCAATTCCTCTCATGTCTGCTTCCAGGTAAAATCCAACTCCAGTCTGTTCTATCTTGTTTTGTTACTCAAATCCTTCTCATTCGTGTTAAACATCCGAGGTCATGCATTAACTTATTTCTATGTTCAAAATTTGGTTGGTCGACTTTGGATCCAAAAATATAAAACATGTACCTACCAACCTATTGTATTTTACTTGGCTTCTCACGTAGATTGCGTCATAACATGATGAAGAAAAAGTTGAAGGATAACTAACTGTATAATAATATATAATTACCTACAATCTCCTGTTACCATTCAATTTCAGGTGGCTGGTAAGATCTGGCCAAGTGATCCAATATAATCCGGACACGAAACTGACGTTCAGCAAAAAGCTGACTGCTCCTCGTCAAACAAAGCTCACTTTATTTTTGTTTACCGACCATTTCTTCATCACAAAGAAGAAAAGGTAAGCACCTCCACGCACTTATATCCCGTTCCGTACATAGGAATAGTACATACATCATCTTTTTGTACCACTGCTTATAAAATGTGTGATGGTTTACATCCTCGTTCACCTTGGTTACTGAGGTACCTTGGTATGTGCTATAGTTTTTTCGACTCCCGCTGGTACCTGGTGACCAGCTTGGAGTTGTGAAGTAACCACGTATTTCCCACGTCCTATCATTTTTTTTTTTCTCAAAACTTCATATTTTTAGTGCATGCGCGGAATTAGAATCCAGAAAACCCCGAGGTTTTGTACTGAGTAATAATTTTTGTTTCCAGCGACGATAGCTACTCGGTATTGACTCACTGCCCGAGGAACTTCGTTCAGATGGCCGCCGAGGAAGACCCGCTGGCAGTTCCTGGAGCGATGCCCACAAGATTCCTCCTGTCGATCACCATTTTGGAAAACCACGAAAGGAAAACCCAGGAACTGGTATGTACCTGTTATTGTGCACAAATACAGAGTGGTTGTTGAAGGGCTGTAACTTCTGTAGTTGCGTTTGCCCTAATTTCTGTAGCCCTGACCTAGAGGGCCGTACTAAATCCAAAAAATGACATTTTACAGGAGAGCGAAAATACAATAAAACAGTTATGCAGCACGGTGATAAGAGCGAATTTTCACAGAAATATTCGTGCTATTGTGTAAAGATAATATAGCGAGAACGTTCCACTTTTCGTAAAATTATATAATTTTTTTCGTGATTTATCAATTTTTTAACGATTATTGACCCCTTATAAAGCCAAATTTTACCCACTCTTTTTTTGTTATAAATATTTTTATGATGGAAATAGTCCCTCTTTCTGTCTTGAATCACCATCCCACACAACGCCAGGTGAATTAATATTGATTAGCCCTTAATACCAATTTTCGACTCCCAAAAATCCAAATTTAACCCCTATTCTGTATGAAAAACAACTAAAGTAGCTCATCAATTCATCGAATTGCGTTATTTCCCTTTTGTGGTAAGCCATCTTAATGTGGGATAAACACAAAATAAATACACCTTTCGCTTACCACTAATTTATTAAATACACAAAGCTTTTCATTCAAATTCTGAGCATCATCAGGTAAACTCACTTGATCTGTGTTTACGTGAGTTTACCTGATGATGCTCAGAATGTGAGTGAAAAGCTTTGTGTATTTAATAAATTAGTGGTAAGCGAAAGGTGTATTTATTTTGTGTTTATCCCAAACTAAAGTAGCATTTTTCTGTCTCTGCTCACCCTTCCATAGCACTTTCAGTGATTGTATGTCAGTTGTTCGTGATTTTAGCCGTTTTTCCCCATTTTTGACCCCTAAAAACTCAAATTGACCCCCTCAGAATTTGTTAATATTGCTCATCTTCGAACTTATCCTTTTGTATGGCTTATGACGGATTTACAACCTACTGGCTCACACTTGATAATATGGACTCGTGACTTGTTGGCCCCAAAAATCTGCCATACTAAGTAACTGGGGTCTAACACTTTCTGACTTTACAGAACATGTTACGTTGAGTCCATTTGTGGGAGAGAAAAAAAAAAATCCGAAATTTTGGAGAAATGACCCTCTGGTTCTGGACCCCATGCATTCATAATGTTCAGCTTCGTATTATGAAATATCACTTCCATCGCAATCGTATTAGGTACGTGCTAATGTGTGAACTCTCATCTAACTTCCGTATCTCATCAAGTTTTTGTGTGCCCTGTGCATCATAATTCACCCGGCGTTGTTGTCCACGAGTTGCTGGCCATAAGATGTCACCTGTGCAGTCGATTTTTGTTGTATTTCTTACTTAACTGCATTGCATTTCACTTGAATTTCTGTTTCCCTGACAGGTGGTGTCCTGCAACAGTGAAACCTGCCGGGAAAGGTGGCTGCAACCATTCAGCAGGCCGACTTCTGAAGATCCCGATCAAGTCCTGTACGAAACATGGGATTGCCCACAGGTGAATACAGCGTATTTATATTCCACTGCGCATTTGACAAACATAGAAAAAAAATGCTGAACAGTATTTCAGTAGGTAGATTATAATATTCAAGTAATTTTTCGAATGATCGTCAGTTTGACAAATTTCAGTAGAATGTAGATCATATCGCAGGCCTGCCCTGTCCGAAATAGGCAATAGCCCGCAAGACCGATCAGTTTTGATGGTTTTCTGTATAACTAAACCCCCTTGCCTAACCTATACATACACCCCCTGGTATGTAGTCCTATACATACCATTTCCATTAACAAATAAAAAATAAATAAACTCTATTTTATAGTTCTTTCTTCTTTGTCTCATCAAAATGTTCACGGAATGCGTTTTCTTAATGAACGCGAATTCATATGAAAATGGTCAAGCATTAACCTGAACATTAAATCGTATTTTTGTCTTAGGGAGCCGTTGGGTAAGTTTTATTAAATTTTCATTTAAACTGTCTATAATAAAAGCTTCAGTGCCATGTGAAGTCACTAGTTACGTCATCATTGGAACATTATTATGTATACCTACCTACTAGGTACCTACGTAGTATTCAAGTTTGAGTTGGGGGACCTAATTTATGGCATTGCTCACACCCTTAATTTATCGTAGATCATTTCATCAATGTAGGCACGAATTCCAGATTTATCTTATGGTTCATGATGAACACAATTACACCACAATACTAAACTAGCAAACATTATTATAACTTTTTTATTGCAGAGCTGTCATCATTGATTACGTTTACTATCAACAGTATTTTGTACCTTGATTACTTCGTTTATGCATAAGAAAATTTTATTGTTGACAAAATCGTAGCTTCTCCTCTAACGAAAAGCTCCACTAGTCGGTAATTATCATCGTTTTTTTAATGTAAGTATAATGTTTGTTGTTATAATAATTTCGCTCTCCCACTTTATAGTATTATGACCACACAAAAAAATCCATTTTGTGTTGGGACTAGTATAATAGTATTTTTGTCGTTCTCTGTAAATTTGTGCATGAAGGAAATGTTGGAAAATCATGGAAAAAATTCATTTAAATTCTCTCACTCCTTGAGAATGATTTAGGCGTCGGGGAATTTTTTTATGACTTTTTTTGTGGCCGGAGTTACTTCATGGTGGAGGTTAGTAACTAATGCAATGTCCTAATTGGCAAGCATCGCGCGATCGGGCGATCAGTGGTAGTCGCTGCATCGGACGATGAAAATATCAAACCTAGTAAAGTAGTAAAGATGTCCTCTTTGAACCTATCGAACCTATCCTATTCAGCAGACTTCCACTAGTCAGCGCGAGCGCCAAACGCCTCATCGCCTCAAAACAAACCAGTTTGTTTTTCAACGCGCGATCAACAGTAGGTAGTTGTGCAGTAATGGTTTTCGAAGGACATCTAATTAACGAAATTCGTGTGAACCCAATCTTAGACGCTTATTGGTACCTTGAAACTGGTGACCGTCTGGGGTTGCACTCTCATACATTTTCCTTGCAGATATAGTCAAAAATGTTGCAACCAGGGTTGCCGGACACTTTTAAGCGGATTTTCAAAGAAAACGAAGAACGCAGAAGCTACTGAAGTGGGTTCAACATTTTCAGAACGTGAATTTTTGAATTTTTTTACAGGCAAATACGTTTCAGAGCATCCTGATTTATCCCTAGATTTTAACAAAATGTACATGTATTATATATTTAAATTCGTTTGTGTGTCACCCGAGACAATATCTGTCCTTGAGTACATGATAAAAATTCCAAAATTTTCGTATTGCCAAATAAAAGGATGAGTCCGAAGACGAGCAATTTTCACAAATTCTAAGAGGGGTCAAAAATCGATAAAAATGGCTAAAGTTGCGAACAGTTGATCTATAAAATCACTGGAAGTGGTGTGGAATGGTGAGTAAGACAGAAAAATAACATTTCAGAACAGAGGTCCATTTGGAATTTTTGGGGGTCAAAAACTGGTATTAAGGGCTAAAATCAATATTAATTAGTGTGGGTTGGTGATTCGCGACGTAGGGTAAAGAGTGGGCCAAATTTGACCTTATAAGGGTCAAAAATTGGTGAAAATGGCTAAAAATCACGAAAAAATTATATAATTTTACGAAATGTGGTATGGTTTCTCGCTATATCATTTTTTTATACGATAGCACGAATATTTCTTTGAAAATTCGCTCTTATAGCTATACTGCATGGCTGGATTTGTTTTTCTTCAAAGTATTGTACTTTATTTCTGGTTGCTGTACTTCATTGTGACAATTTCTATGCTGAGAATCAGAATATTCTTAAAAAAGCATCGGAAAATAAACAAAAACACAGCATCTAGCATCTGAAGACATTTCCGGCAATGAGAACGGAACTGGCGACCTGCCTATAACAAATCCGTTACAATCGATGAAACAACACTTGTGAGCTAATCTACCTGCCTTTATTTCAATAAGCTATATAATATATAATATACACGATTTCAGCGAATAAAGCTAGGTTCACATGGAGACGCAATTCCGGACGGCAGTCCGGCAAGGCTATGCGTTCTACAATTCTATTGGCCAACGCAAAATGGATTATTGCAACGCTGTGCCTTGGATACTATATCAAAATCTCCAGATATTTTCCGCTGTCGGATCAGTTGCCGGATCTGCGCGGAGGTTACTGCGCACACCTCTCTTGTTTGGTTTTTCAGCCATATTGAAATTCGGCATTATGTGGTTTATTTTGCGGTTTCGAGTTCGAGCAATTATTTGTTTTTCGCGATTGCATTTTGTTATGACTCCGCTGCCATGTGAACGCCTCTGCGGCAAAAATTCCGGCAAATGCGTTGCCGTGCGGGATTGCCGTCCGGAATTGCGTCTCCATGTGAACCTAGCTTAACAATCAGTTTCTTATTCTACGTTTCAGATTGAAAAATATTGTCACAGAATATTTGTCCAAATTTTTTGATATGCATAAGTAGTTACATACCTTCCTTGATTGTAAATACTGTTAAAGATCTCCGTTGCAACATTCACCTTACCTTCGGTCTCACTATGTCCCAGGTCGTCGCATCTCACTCCTACCCCTCCACTCAACCTGACGAACTCTCACTGCAACCAGGAGACGTTGTCAATGTGCTGACCAAAATGACCGATGGCTGGTTCTACGGAGAACGTCTTCGTGATTCGGAAAAAGGCTGGTTCCCAGGTAGGTGCCGACATAACACGTTATGGAAATCCATCGTCGAGAGGAGGCTAGTTGGATAATATCAGTTACTTAGTTATTCGTTGTTCGAGAGTAAACGAATTGAAACGAACCCCTCCTCTATCCTGCCATACTCAGTCAGTCAGTGCCATACTGGTAGTGTCAATGCCCCTCAATAGAACGAGTCAAAACTGTGAAATATTTGGGTGTAATTGTCGATGAGCGATTAAACTGGGAAGCCCATCTGGATGCACTAATGCTTAGGCTCAGAAGGCACTATTCAAATGTTTTATTACGCAGAAATTCAATCTTCGTTGATTTATCCCATAGTATGTTACGGAAGTGCCTGTTCCACGAAACTAAGTCAATTGTGTACCACTCAGAAACTTCTGATAAAAGTTTTGTTGAAGAAAAGTAGACGCTTCTCCACTGATGAGCTTTTCAAAATCTTTAAGGTGCCCACCTTCTTTACGCTGATGGACATAACCACCCTGATGCATGTGTTCAATGAATACAAGGGCGGGGGCCACGGAAGAGTTGATTCCAACACTCGAACAGGTTCCTGGAAATTCGTTTTAGGAGAACTGCGTTTGCTCAAAGGTCGCGTAGATATAAAGGGATTCAGCTGTTTAATGACTTGCCAAAGGATTTGGAATTTTGTTATTCATTAGCACTATTCAGTATTGAAAAAACAATATCAAAATTGATGTTTATTTCAAGATTCTTACAAATAAGAGGATATAAAATATTTTTACTTATCATAATTATGTCATAATTAGGTGAGGCAAAGTAAATTTGTCATGTGTAAGTTATTTATTTTTGATATCGCTACAACTGCTACCACCGGCACAAGTTTTCGACTTGAAGGTGGTCAGTAGTATTTAAATTTTTGTATTTTTGTCTACCATAATTGTAATTTTGAAAAATAAATACATTATTTAAAAAAAGATACATAATGAACGGTCGTCGCCTCGATACTCGAGGACTTGTAGGCTTATATTAGGCACAGCTGAGGATCATCCTTTTCCCTGTGGTTAGTTCGTTCCTTCAGTCGCTGTTTACTTCCGCCTTCGTTCTCCACTTACTCTGACTGATGTTTTTTAACTATTTCTGAATTATTCCGATTATTCGGATTATTAGGGATTATTCCGAGAAAGCCGATCACTGCTCATCGGTCGACTCTGAATGACGGGAGCAGGGGCGGATTTATTAAGCAAAGGCTACATAGGCCTGCACCAAAATAATGAAAAACAATCAATAAAATTATTAAAATTATTTCAAACTATAAAACAGGACATTAGCAGTGCAGAAAGTACTAGAGAGTGTATTGAAAGTGAATTCAAAAAATGTTGCAGTTATTTTGTCTCTTTTGGTTTATTATTTTCAATAATGAACCATTGGAATCGAGCATGAAAAAAAAAATTCTTACCCCCCCCTCACAATTTGATGGTTTACGTTTCAAGGTATGTAGAATCCAAAACTGCAATAAAAATATTTCTGTCTGTCCGCCGTATGCCGTACGCCGTACGGGCCACTTTTCTTGGTTACCATGAAAAAAAATTGATGAAATTCGGGTTATAGGTTCCGTTCGGCGTCTAGTTGGTCCTCGAAGCTCGACGTTACTGTGAGTCATCTCTAAGGGGTTCAAAATAGGGGTTGAAATTTTCAAAACGCCTATACCATTTTTTTACGTAAATATTTTTACGGTTTTAAATAGTTCTTGAACTTGCGAGTTTTTTAAGACCATCCGGAGCATCGTACGTCCAGCCGTTCGTTCACAGTAAGGCCCCGAAGTTTGCACCGACAGGCATTTTCGACTCCAGTGTGAATGAAATTGTATACAATTCAAACCAAATCTCGTAACCAGAGACGCGCCCACAATAGGAAATTTGGCGGAGATAAAATCATTGGTAGGGATCACCTGATTATATTTGCGGAGTATGAAGTCGAGTTGGTTGTTCTGTGATATTATTTAATTTGAAAAATGATGGCTCTTTTGGAGTTTGTTGGTAGGTAGTGAAACTTGAACAAACGTTGAAGTATTATTGAAGGGTAAATTATTACTACGGTAAATCATTACTCAACGGTAAATTATTACACAACGGTTCATTATACCATCTACGTAGAAGGGGCTGGAGTTTGTTGGTAGGTACTTTTGCAACTTTTTTCACTCCTCATCAACAATTTCTTTTCAGAACTTCATTATGTGTGTTTCTTTTTGTTAGGTACTGTTTGTCATCGGCAGAATTATTTTAGCAACATTTAACTCGTGATTTAGGTAGGTACCTAGTAACGAGTACGGGGTTAGGTACTAACCTACGGAGGGTCTGCGATCTACATAATATGTATAGAATAGTACATATTATATTATAGACGGGTTATCTATACAGAGAGTTGTGATCTGTAACAGAAGGGTATTCTATACAAAATAATAAACCGTTGTGCAGGGATTTGCAGCGTTTTGTTTATTATTCCGTGAGTAATACACACCTTTGTATTCGCTCAGCAAAAAAATTTTATAACACCCCCTCAAAATTTTTTCTTTCACGTGCGTAGATTCAGAAAATGCTATGCCCATCCGCCTCCGCCATATTATACATATCTACTTTAATTTTGGTCTAAAAAATTCGTTCTTTAGTACACAGGCTCCATTTGGGCCCTAGTTGTGTCCCGAAACTTTGCAGCCCAATCGGAATATACCCAAGGGTGCTATGAGGGAAAATTGGTGTAAGTAAAAGTAGGTATTTTTGTGTTTTAGTAACATGAGCTTTGAGTTATCGTTTTCCATATTTTTTAGGACTAGGAGACCGAATATGAAGTCGGTTTTGACTAAAGAGTGGAAAATTGAGGTTCCAACGAGGTTTTATCCTTAAAATTACGTTAAAATTTGATCTAAAACCGTCATTCTTCCGCGCACAGTTTGGATCCCCATTTGGTCATACATTTGGCTTCTGATTGGGCCTCGAAGCTTGGCAGCCCGATAAAAATACACCGAGGAGTGTTACGGGTGAAAAATGGGTGTAAAAATAGGGGTTTTCGAGTTTTTTTTTAGTGGTTTTGGTGAACATGAGCTTTGTGAGGTATCGTTTTCCATGTTTGTTAGGGCAAAAAGACCGAATATGAAGTTTACTGTGACCAAAGAGTGAAGAATTGAGGTTATAACGGAGGTTCAGCTCCCAAAATCAATTTTTTATGGGTCAGTCAAAAACCTGGCAAATTGTCTGAAATCACCATAAACTTGTATAGTAACACTAGAAGTAGTTTCAACAGATAAATCAAGACAATATTAAATGGCAGTACCGATTATCAAGGATAATTTGTCAAAAACAGGAGTTCATTTCGTGTTTTTGTGTGCCAAAGTTCGTGGAAACCATACACAATAACTATTTCAATAATCGCACATGAAAGAAATAATAAATGATTTCTGTAGGTATGTCCGATAGAATAAGAAACCCATGTAGCTAGGACTTTGTAGCGTTTAAAAAAAATTAAATTCCCTAATCTTAGAAACACATGTAAAATACCGATAAAGTTGTAAAAAACGCTGCAAAGCCCTAGTCCCTAGGCTTAGTTATTCCGTCGGACATACCGGCAAAAATGATGCTGTTCATTTCTTGTTTCTTTCATGCGCAGTTAATTGAAATAGCTATTTTAGATGGTTTCCACCAATTTTGGCCTCGAAAAACACGACCTCGGCTCCCTTTTTCTTTACAGATTATCTTTGAACACTGATGTGCCATTTAGCTGTCTTGATTCACCTGCTAATACTACTACTAGTGTTATTATACAAATTTATGGTGATTTCAGACAATTTCCCAGGTTTTTAACTCATATAAAATGAATTTCGGGAGCTTAACCTTCGTTACAACCTCAATTCTTCACTCTTTTGGTCGAAATCAACTTCATATTCGGACTTCTCGCCCTAAAAAACATGGAAAACGATACATCACAAGCTCGTGTTCACTAAAACCTCAAAAAAACCTCGAAAACCCCTATTTTTACACCTATTTTTTCCCCATAACGCCCCTGGGTATATTCCGATCGGGCTGTCGAGCTTTGGAGCACAACCAAGTAGGGACCCAAACTGTGTGCGGAAGAACGACGATTTTAGACCCAAATTTAACGTAAATTTAACGCTGAAACTTCGTTAGATCCTCAATTTTCCACTCATTGGTCAAAATCGACTTAATATTCGGTCTTCTCGTCCTAAAAAACATGGAAAACGGAACCTCAAAAGCTCATGTTACTAAAACACAAAAAATACCTACTTTCATACCCATTTTTCACTCGTAACACCCTTGGGTATATTCCGATCGGGCTGCAAAGTTTCGGGAAACAACTAGGGCCCAAAATGGAGCCTGTGTGCTAAAGAACGAACTTTTTAAACCGAAAATGAAGCCGGTATGCATTGATACGGCGGACGGACATTGCATTTTCTGAATCTACGCACTTTGAAACGCAAAAGAAAAAATTTTGAGGGGTGTGATGAAAATTTTTGCTGAGCGAATACATAGGTGTATTATTCACAGAATAATAAACCAAAATTGACTGAGATGATATTTTAAAATCCATTCAATTTCACTAAATATTCCAGCACACCGGGGAGGGTGAAGGCACACGGTGGTAGGTTACAAAAACTCCCCCGCCTCCCTATTTGGATGGAATCACAAATAAAAATGTGCATTAGTAAAAGAAAAAACGCTGCAAATCCCTGCACAACGGTTTATTATTTTGTACAGAATACCCTTCTGTTACAGATCACAACTCTCTGTATAGATAACCCGTCTATATAATATAATATGTACTATTCTATACATATTATGTAGATCGCAGACCCTCCGTAGGTTAGTACCTAACCCCGTACTCGTTATAATGAACCGTTGTGTAATAATTTACTGTTGAGTAATGATTTACCGTAGTAATAATTTACCCATCAATAATACTTCAACGTTTGTTCAAGTTTCACTACCTACCAACAAACTCCAAAAGAGCCATCATTTTTCAAATTAAATAATATCACAGAACAACCAACTCGACTTCATACTCCGCCAATATAATCAGGTGATCCCTACCAATGATTTTATCTCCGCCAAATTTCCTATTGTGGGCGCTAGAGGTGTGACGATACCGATCTTTATCGGAACCGTTCCCCGCTGTTCCAGCTCCACGACTGGAACAGTTCCAAATTACCGGTCCTGTTCCGCTTACTGATCCGGCGGGGGGGGGGGGGGACTAGAACAAGGTATTCCACCCCTCTCCACACCGCATCAATCTCCTCTTGCTAACGCTCTTCTCCTGCTCCTGCCTAGGGTTCATTCGACTTAGGACTTTTCGGACTTCTTTCATTGGGTATTTACCCAGGTGGGTATTTCCAGGATTATTCGTAAATAAAGAAGTCCGAGAAGTCCAAAGTCGAATGAACCCTAAATCCTGAAAAGACGCTCAAATTCGAACTCGGGTCAAAGGCGGAGGGAGAAAGAGGAGGCAGCTTGTCTTTTTTTTTCAGTTTGCTTTCTGGGTTCCTCAGTTTTATTTCTAATTATTTCTGATGTCTTTTACATTTTATGGAATCTGTTTACTAGTTTTGACCAATGAAGGAACCCAATATGTAGGGATTTCAACCTGCTTAAAATACTTAAGGGGAAAAAGAGTATTAGGCATCACTTTCATAGTAAGAAGCAAAGGGAAGTCTGGTAAATTCAATCAAAATCCCTGGAGCCATTTAAGAGAAGGGTGTAAATATGTACCAAATGCCAAACAAGGCCGTTTTCGTTTTTACTTTTTAAAGGTAAGCACCTAGGTACATTATATTACTTACTTCATTAAAAATTTTGGTACCAAAATTTTAATACCAAAATTTTTAATTGCGTTAACGGTTAGGTACATGTCGTATGCATCCTCAAAAAATAAAGGTTGGATAATATAATAAATTATGTGAGGAATAATGAATTTAATTTAAATAATAATGGCGAGGGAAATGTTTTCGGAATATTATGATCGCTAAGGATCGACAAAGCGGTCGAGTCGGAGATCGGTAAGGGATCCAGTTCCGAGGACCGATAGGGCGGTATGGTTAGTTAGAGGATCGAGAACAATTTGAACGAGTCTGGCTCTGGATCGGGAAGGTTGAACTGGATCGAGAAGGTGGAGCACTGGAGCTGGCACCCTTCACCAGCCAGTCTTCGGATCGGTAGGACCGGTAAGTGAAGCGGCCTGGAACAGTTCCGGAACAGTTCCATTGTGAGACATTGTGAACAGTTCCGGAACGGTTCCACATTCCCGATCCGGCGGTATCGGCACACCTCTAGTGGGCGCGTCTCTGGTTACGAGATTTGGTTTGAATTGTATACAATTTCATTCACACTGGAGTCGAAAATGCCTGTCGGTGCAAACTTCGGGGCCTTACTGTGAACGAACGGCTGGACGTACGATGCTCCGGATGGTCTTAAAAAACTCGCAAGTTCAAGAACTATTTAAAACCGTAAACATATTTACGTAAAAAAATGGTATAGGCGTTTTGAAAATTTCAACCCCTATTTTGAACCCCTTAGAGATGACTCACAGTAACGTCGAGCTTCGAGGACCAACTAGACTAGTACAGTAAAATTAGATTGAAACCCGAACATCCAAAAAAAAGTTTTCTTCAGCGCCAAATTGTTCCAGACCCTCCCCATAGTAAGTAGTAAAAAGTTACACGATCTCGAGCGTCGGGTTTCGGGGGGAGGGGGGTGAAAAGAGGGTGAAAGGGTCGTTTGTCACGGTTTTTCGCAAATATCTCGAAAATAACAAGGTTTAGCGTAAACGTAACCCTATACAAAAATGATGTACATTAAATTCTGGACAAAAATAGTCTCACACATGGTTATGCTAAAGTGAACGGTTTCGGAGATCTGGAGGGGGTAAAAACGCCATTTTTTAAATTTTCTTGGAATTTATCGAAAAAACATGAAATTATTACAATATAAATAGTAGCGACTCATAATGTACCTGTATAAATAAAATATATACATCCATGTATATAGGCATCATTACGCTCCTAGTTTTTGATTTGCTACGATATAATTTTCAGTTTACCTCTCAGGTATATGATTGTAAATATATCCAATACAAGTTACCCATAGTTGACAATACCTACTTTTCCCCCCAATTTATCATACTTATCTGTTTTCCATTCGCTTCATCATGTCAGATCATTCTATACTTGGTCCTTATTTCGTTAAAAATAGAATTCATAAAAAAGGAACATCATGTGAAAAAACAACGAAGTAAGTTTGTAATAACAATCTGTATTAAAAAAGGGGAAATCAATACAATTACAATACAATCTTGAATTAAATAATTAATTTCACGAGTAAATCAATATTTTATCATCAGTCACCAGCAAATAGTCTATTCGTTCTGGTGGTAGGAAATCATACTCTTACCCCAGATCATCATCTACATCATCGTAGATAAGCGTGTCTCTGTTGACGCATCCAAGTCCTGAGCAATTGCTGTACATGATTAACATTAGAGACCACCCTTCAGACACTCGCAGTTTTGGGCGCATTCATCTGAGGGACGATGAGGGACAGGAAGTCTTCGGGAGCAGCAGGATGTGTCAGTCACCATGTGCTTGATGTACTTTGCACCCAGCTCACTGCAAGTGCATTGTGATGAGAGATATCAGCTCCATTTTGTTCTTACCATTAGCTAGAAATTCAGCTTGCCCAAGAGTAACATTAACTGCACTTCAACGTGAGTTGTAGTTTGTGATCTACGCAAGTTTTCTTCATCTTTTATGCGCTGTGGTCTTCCTCATATCCATCAAAAACAACAGTAGCATAGTGAGTAATGACATAGCAGGAGTATTGCTGAAAAATCTGTTTGAAGGTAGCTGGGCGTTGCCAGACAACCCGATGGAGGAGGTGCCCTTCTTCAATGATATATGACACTTCCCCTGGTCTGAGATGTCAGATGCTTCAAGCACCAAACTGTCACCATTAAAGATCTGCTTCTCTTCCTCATCAAACCTGATTCGTCAAAAACGGATGGAGGATAAGCACATAATTCAAATGTGAAGATCTTTGCCAGCTGCTCATCACTCCTTACTCTGCACACCATCCGGAGTAAAAGGGTGTTTACACATAACGTATCGTTGCGAACTGTCACTGATTTAGTGATGGCGGCTAGGAACTCCACAGCTAACTTTCTCTTTAAGCGTTTTCTTCTTCATCTCCTACCCTACTACTTCCAAAGGAAGACAGTTCAGGAGGTTTGGAAAAATGAGTGCTCTCAAGCCAAGAAATGAAATTTGCAAGTCTTTGGAATTCCGCTTCTGATTCACCTCTTGCAGCTTTACGTGCTGCTCTGAACAGACGCTGCGAACTCCTGCAAATTCTTCCATCGCTTTAAATATCGGGGAACAGGTTGGCATGGAGTTAATCCACGTTGCAACAGTTGCCGCTGTGATTCCTCTCCCACCAGTCAATCCTCCATTGCTACTCAGAGATCTCATGAGAACCTGCTCGATCTTCATGTCACTGCAGACTCTGGACCAAAACTTATCAGTGCGCCTGATGGTGAAATATCCATGAGTAATGAACAAATCGAATTCTGCAGCGTTCAATGAAGTTAGAAGTTTCAAACAGTATAAGAAGAACTAGAAGAATAGAACAGGTGCCTACTTGACCCCCCCCCCCCCCGCAATTTCAACGTACAGTTGTACAGAGCGAAGGTTTGCCCTTCGAGTTGTTGTTCTAGAGCTTGAACGGCGTTCGACGATTGCCTGCCTCAGCAACTCAGCATGACTCACCTACAAACCAAACACGTTGCTGTGTCGCCTCTCTCTGGAACGTCTTGACCGAACCCTATAGAATAGGCACGAGCGTTTCAAATCCTCCTAGTACCGTTAGACTGTTACACGACTTTCGTATTACACGGCTACAACCTATTAATAGGTATAAAAAGACGAAAAAGTACGATTTCATACTGCTTCATAGCTTTTCTTGCTGATCTGGGAAATTATCTCATATTTACCCCTCCATATCTCCGTAACCGTTGATTTCAGCAAAATTATGTAATGGACATTTTTGTTTAGAATTTAATGTAGATCATTTCCGCATGGGGTGACGTTTGCGCTAAAACGCATAGTTTCCGAGATATTAGCGAAAAACTGTGAAAAAGAACGTTTCACCCTCTTTTCGCCCCCCCTCCCCCCCAAACCCGACGCTCGAGATCGTGTAACTTTTTACTACTTACTATGGGGAGGGTCTGGAACAATTTGGCGCTGCAGAAAACTTTTTTTTTGGATGTTTAGGTTTGGGCGATTTTTGGGCTAGTTTTTTTTTTTTTTAAGTGGCCCGTACGGCGTACGGCGTACGGCGGACAGACAGAAATATTTTTATTGCAGTTTTGGATTCTACATACCTTGAAACGTAAACCATCAAATTTTGAGGGGGGTAAGAATTTTTTTTTTCATGCTCGATTCCAATGGTTCATTATTGAAAATAATAAACCAAAAGTGTGGGCTGCTCGTCTAGGAAATTATTATTATCATTATTATGCATTTGATGCTGCTGAAGGAATGTGAAAAACAGTGATCATGAAATGTCGTTTTTTGCAGGCAATCACGTAACTGAAGTTGCATCAGCGCATGTCCGTGCTCGAAATCTCCGACAGCGTCACAGGTTATTGGCCCTCAGCTCAACTATAATCCAACAACGCCAACTCCAAACCTAAACTTTCTTATTTATAATTCACGTTACTATGTGATCGAATATGGAAAATAAGTATTAAAATTCCGTACCTCCACTCTGTTCCTGCTTCTAGCCTGAAATTCATAGGTTTGTATACCTGTCAAACGATTTGATTGAAAATATAATATTTAATGTTCCATCCATTTATGAAGTCACACGATTTAAATTGTTTCGAACCATTCCTTGAACTCCAATACCAACACTATAGCATACATAGAGTTACTTTAATAAATTATTGTACCTAACCAAATTACCTAATCGAATTTAGGTAGGTACCTACCTTAATATTGTGTCTACCGATTCTAATGTAAAAATGTATGTACTTGTTTTCACTGCCATTTTTTGTGGTCCTTGTCCCAAAGATCATCACGAATTGTTCAATTATTGTAGCAACTTCAAATCAAGCTGCTTAGGTAGGTACCAATTACCCACGTGCCTATTGTGGTTATTAAAGCACCAAACGTCAATGGAATATTACTAATAAATTTAATTTTTACAATCAGCTCATTATCCGTAATTGTACCACATTTTACTATGTTAATAATTTAAAATTTTAATTTTATTTGTTAACCATTCTACGCAGATCGTTGTATTTGTCATTGGACGTCGGTAAATATGATTGAAATTAATATTATTCTTACAGTTTGAATGATGTGATTCGTATTATTCCATTATTATTAAGTTGCAGCGCGAGATGTAAAAAGTAAGATATTAGTTACGAACTGAAATGTTTATTGTTTGTTCCCTTTTGTGTTTATTTTTCATAAACCAAGTGTATGTAGTTATCCGGTACCTATTTTACCATTCCCGCTGCGTAAACATTGGATGTCGTTCATCATTTTTAATAAAGGAGATAATTTTATATTCAGTTTTGGAAAAAGAATCTGTTTTGTTGATATCCCCTTCCCTAACTTATCCTTCGTTGTTGCATTTAACGTCTATTAAGTATTATTGTGAATCTTCTATATGAATAAAAATGAATGTGTATGTATGTTCCTTATAGGCGGCCAAATCGCTGAACCGATTTTGACGAGCTGTTCCATTGTGATCGGCAAGTTCTGGGGGCGATTATAGGCTATGGTAGAATCAGCTTCGCCGATCATCTGAGTGAACCCTGAGGCTAATTTCGTTCCTATTTAACCTATGATGCTGACATTTGAAATGGAGCATCTCTGGGACTGCTGGGGAAGAATTAGTTAGGTCTCGATTGAGTGAGCCGATCAGCTGGGTGAGCCCTGAGCCGTATTTCGTTCCTATTTAAACTATGATGCTGACATTTGAAATGGAGCATCTCTGGGACTGCTGGGGAAGAATTAGTTGGGTCTCGATTGAGTGAGCCGATCAGCTGAGCACCCCCGAGTCTAAAATGGAGCTCCTAGATAAACTAATTTATTAGGAATTATATTAATGAGTTCTGGGGGCGATTATAGGCTATGGTAGAATCACATGAGTGAGACCTGAGGCTAATTTCGTTCCTATTCAACATATGATGCTGAAAATTTAAATAGAGCCTCTCTTGGACTGCTGGGTAAGAAAACAACCCACCGTGAGTAGGTGCATAGTAGGTAATGGTGAGGGGGTGGGGAAACTTCACGTCCAGTTATTTATGCATCCCGACCGGGGCAACGCCCGGGTGATCCGCTATTAATTAATAAATTATTGTTTATCAGAAGGGGATCTGTTGATTCTCTCAAAGAGGCTGCAGCACTTTGATGTATGTCTTGACCGATTTCGGTCGGTTAGTGAGAATTGTTATCGTATCACCAAATATAAAATTAGGTACCTTTTATGTAGGATGTGTGCGCTTCTTGCCGCCACATCGTTCCAAAGGAAAAGAAATTAGCGGAGTTGAAGGATTTCTCGCCGTGCAGGTACGAACCATATCAGTCAGCCTTCCCGTTTATTCCAAAACTAAGTTCAAACCAGTTTCGAGCAGCGTTTCATTTCGACTTCCGTCCAATAATCGGCCAGATGATCGTTTATTTCAAATCACTCAATGAATCTGTACAAAATTGTAGGCAGTAAAGGGGGCCGCAGACGTGGGATCACGTGGTAGTGCGTTCGATGTAAAATTCTAACAGAGTTTGTGTGCTTTGTCCATACTGAGCAGACGTGGAAATGTGTGGTATGATGCCTTATGACCAGTAGCGTTCCGTGGGCTCAGAAAACGGTGGGGAACCAAACCAGAACACAAAATCAACAGATTTGTCTACAAAATACCCCAAGACAACAACACCCTTCACTTTATTTACTGATCGAGTGATATTCATCAAAGGCTTATCTCTTCCTGAACGTTTAATCAACATTCTATCATGGTACGAAAACGTAAGAAATTTCCACCAAATTCGTGTGGCACAAAAATATAGTAAACTAAAATACAACGAAACTGACCTCCGTCGGCTGGTTCCTACTTGAATGTTGAACCTGTTGACTAGAAGCTAGGTTACTCATCTGTGTGTTGCGACGCCCATCAATCCAAAAGACCATAAAAAGGACAAACCTCACACAAACAAATCTCTCATCTGAACCAGACGGAACGCAAATGCACAAAATTTGTCGCCATAATGGAAAACTGATGGAAGACTCAACAGAGAAAGCCAGTGTGATTCAGGAGACAACAAAAACAAATCGCAATACATCGTATCGAGATGACAACTTGAATCGAAGGGATTGATAGATTGTGAACCAGAACGATTTTTGGGTGGAAATCAGATTCTGGGGATAAGGCGCAAAGTGGGTGTGGTGAACTACATTTTTACTTGACTGAGCATGGGCGAACGGGCCACTTTTCTCAGTTGCCATGGGAACACTAGGTCTCAGAGCCTGCCAGTTTCAGGAGCCTAAGTTTCGATTTCGATTGCAGGTTTTTTTGTGGGATTACTGACGCTATATGCCGATAGCATGCTTGGTCTTCGGAGGCAACATGAAGGAACCACCATGTATGCTCTAGTAAAATATTGAATATCCATAGACAGAGAAATATAGCGGGTCGCTGTTAAACTCTGAAAAAAGGTAGGCAAGTACAGTGTATGGAGGGAAATTCAAATGACAGCTGAACACATGGTTGGGGTTTTTTTTACTCCTGTTTTTGGGTGCTGGGGCAGTGGTTCAAGTGGCCTTATGGGCGCAACGCCCCTGCTAATGAAGCGTCAAAATCAAGTTAAATTCTTACAGATTTTCGTCAGTCGTATGAAGGCGTCAGAAGCCAGTGGATGCTCTTTCTTAGCGCTTAGATACCTCAAGCAAACTGCTTGTCGAAATGTTTACCCCACAGCTGAGAGGAGCGTTTCTCGATCTTTGAATCAACCCACCAACCTTAGGAGGGGGTAAAATTGAGTATTTGTCATTCAGTAAAATATAGTACAAACTGCTCTTTGTCTTTGATCGGTTGGAGCATTAAATTATGAAATTCGCCGGAAAAACTGATGGGATGCATTAGCTTTCTTCGCGCTATCCCCTTGGGGCTAGCTCCTACCAAGTTCAGTTTTCGCTTGTACCAAACTGGCTTGGTGTAGGGTGAGCTCAGAACACGCTCGCTCGGAGCAGGGTGAGTCTGGAGCTTGTTCGGAGCATGAGCAGCTCGAACGGGTGGAGGGTGCTTGCGGGGAAGAGCAGTGCTTTGCTACCCCTGGTCTTCTTGTGGGGCACGGGAGGGCTTGCTCAGAGCAGCTCGGAGGACGCCCCGTGGCCAGCCCGAACACCGAATCCTCTGCCCCAGGACAGCACGAACACACAACCACTTGGCTCGGAGCTCGCTCTGTGTCTGCACGAACAGCAAATCTTTGCCTCACCCTTACTGCGCATGCCCGGGTTGCTCTGAACAAGCTCTGAGGGACTGCACGAACAAAGCTACTGACTCGCGAGAAGGGTAACGGACTGAAATTGACAATGCAACCATCTCTTCCTTCATGTACATCCATCCTTCATGATGGCTCAACATCAACTGATGTGGTCGTGCAAAGCTCATGTCTTCGCACCTCACACCAGGGTAAACCCCATTTCATGTCAGTCGTGGGACTAAGTCACGTCAGAAGTCTGTGGGCACCTTAAGATTCAGAAGAGGTTGGATTCGACACACAAAACACTGTCCATATTTACGTAGATAACCTTTTTTTTTTCAAACAAAGCCAATGTCACGTGCTCGTACATAGCAAAAACATGTACTAATCTCAAATAATACAAAAAACTTACAAAGAACTCTTTCATACATGTAGGTAGGTAGGTACTTAAATCAACTACTCAGCTACAACTTGTGACGTTTCTTTTGGCAAACTAGGAGTACCGATGTGCAGTGATGTTAAACATTAAGAATTTCCATCTATCAAAGATGATAACATTGTCAGAGCGCTGTACACCAACTGCTGAATCTGAAACCAGGATTTCGTTGGATGCAATCTGGATGTCAACAAAAACTGATGCGTGACCCATGAAAATTCATCTTTGCTTTCTACGAATACGGGAATATATTTTTTGGGGTTGAATAATGACATCCGATATACTTACTGCAGCCAGAGTTTCTAGGTTGACCTGATAGATTCTACCGGCTGTAAGTGTTATTGGGGTATTTGCTCTAACCATCATCAGTTGAGCAGCTTTACGGAATTTTGGTTCCATTTCCTCCCATTCACACTGATAGACCTGTCGAAGCACGTCTTCACTCTGGAAGGATAAGTCAGTTCATCCAATGATGACAATAATTACAAAGATAAGTAAGATTACCTGTACCATAGGCTTAATGAAATCAAAAAACGCTGCAAATCCCTGCACAACGGTTTATTATTTTGTATAGAATACCCTTCTGTTACAGATCACAGTTCTATGTATAGATAACCCGTCTACATAATATAATATGTACTATTCTATGCATAATTATGTAGATCGCAGACCCTCCGTAGGTTAGTACCTAACCCCGTACTCGTTACTAGGTACCTACCTAAATCACGAGTTAAATGTTGCTAAAATAATTCTGCCGATGACAAACAGTACCTAACAAAAAGAAACACACATATTGAAGTTCTGAAAAGAAATTGTTGATGAGGAGTGAAAAAAGTTGCAAAAGTACCTACCAACAAACTCCAGCCCCTTCTACGTAGATGGTATAATGAACCGTTGTGTAATAATTTACCGTTGAGTAATGATTTACCGTAGTAATAATTTACCCATCAATAATACTTCAACGTTTGTTCAAGTTTCACTACCTACCAACAAACTCCAAAAGAGCCATCATTTTTCAAATTAAATAATATCACAGAACAACCAACTCGACTTCATACTCCGCCAATATAATCAGGTGATCCCTACCAATGATTGGCCGTATTCACAAATTCCTATTGTGGGCGCGTCTCTGGTTACGAGATTTGGTTTGAATTGTATACAATTTCATTCACACTGGAGTCGAAAATGCCTGTCGGTGCAAACTTCGGGGCCTTACTGTGAACGAACGGCTGGACGTACGATGCTCCGGATGGTCTTAAAAAACTCGCAAGTTCAAGAATTATTTAAAACCGCAAAAATATTTACGTAAAAAAATGGTATAGGCGTTTTGAAAATTTCAACCCCTATTTTGAACCCCTTAGAGATGACTCACAGTAACGTCGAGCTTCGAGGACCAACTAGACGCCGAACGGAACCTATAACCCGAATTTCATCAATTTTTTTTCATGGTAACTAAGAAAAGTGGCCCGTACGGCGTACGGCGTACGGCGGACAGACAGAAATATTTTTATTGCAGTTTTGGATTCTACATACCTTGAAACGTAAACCATCAAATTTTGAGGGGGGGTAAGAATTTTTTTTTCATGCTCGATTCCAATGGTTCATTATTGAAAATAATAAACCAAAAGTAGGAAACAGCTCACTTTAGCCTAGACATATTTTCGACAATGTTCGTAATTTACCTAGTGGTTAGAATCTCTGGTGTTGGGTAGGTACATTTCTAATTTATGAAGATTGATTGGTATTTTAGGAGCATTTAGGGGGACGGGGTAAATTGTAAAACAACAGTAGTAGCCACCACAAAAAGAACTCAAAATGCGAAATTCAGGTTGATGCTGACTTGTCGCTGACGTGTCCAAACGATCTCACAAGCAAACGAGTATTAATGATGAACTTCGTTGTTATTTCTGCATAGATATAACCCAATATGATAGACACCCTACCACGAATTGTAAATTAGGCCTTGAGTGACCTACATTCAAAGCCAACTTACTGCATTTTGGAGTAACTGTCCGCAGATGCAATAAATAGCAACTTCCAGCAAACCGTAGACGCACATGATGGCGTACTTGACCTTGTCGCTCATCCCATCGGCAGCAGTGCACTAAGACGATTGATGGAGAAAATAGCAATAACAGCCACAAAATAATGAGGAAGAAGCATGATTTTTGAAGTAGGTATAAAATAATATTTGCAGATTTTTTAGTACCTACATAATTATATTACTACACTCAACACTCAAGAATCGCGAGGATCATTTCGCTCTTTAATTTATTTTTGATTTTCCGAAGTTTGGTAAGAAGTGAATATCGTTTGACTCACCCATTTTATATTATTTTTACTGTGTATATTCATTTCGGTTGTCCACCCTCAACACTCACTGACACCTTTTTCTCGAAGTCCAATCAAACTGGGTACCTACTTACCAACATATTATCTACTTTGTGGAGTAAAGACGTTGTTTGATTACAGAGGGAAGTGATAGGTAGGTACGTGCAAAACTGATAAATGCATACATCAACTCATCATATTTATTGCATGCGTAGGTACTTCAAAACTTCAAGATGCATGCAATAGATTTCGAAGGAAGAATTCAAGCAATTCGTAAAACATGTACCTACCAAATGTACGAATACCTAGTAACTTACATTGAAGATTGAGAGAATACCAACTATGATAGCAGTTCCGAGATGAAAAGTTAGAAATGTGTTGTATCTTTCTGCCAACGCGTCTCCTGCCCTGAAAATAGAATCTTTGTACTGTAAGGAAACCTCAGTGCGAGATCATTTTTTTGCAGAAAGTACCTACTTGACGAATTGTGAACACAAGGTTTCAGATACCTAGGACCTATTGGTGAATGGACCTTCGTACTTCCCTAGTTTGCTGTTATCTTCCGAAGATAACAAGGTAGGTAGATATTCTTTACTCTTCTAATAGTGGAAAGTTCTTTATGCAATGGTACAGTTTACTAAGGTAGGCACCAAGGACCAACTACTGACCTGTATTTAGTACCTTGTGCTATGGTTACCTATGCAATGGCTTGGATAAAAAATACCAGCGCCACGTAATTGAATCGCTCAGGTCAGAAAGGGCATGGATTCACCCTTTTTGCAAGAATCGATTGTTTGGAGGTAGACACTTCAGTTCTTCTAGAAAGGACATAAGGGCATTCTGTGTAGAAGCGTCCGTATTGAGGCCAGAAAAATCGAATGAGATCAGAAGGGACACGAGTCTTCCGCCTGTAAGCTGTCTCTCTCATGCCCCCTTCTGCAAGAATTCTATCACAACGCAGTGGCCAACTACGACTCAGCACCAAAATATTAGCTCTGACGAGGAGGCCTGTTCTGTTTTGAAATAGGTACCTATTGTTTTTAATAATAATAATAATAATAACAATAATAGTAACGTTTATTGTGCAATAGACTTATTTCTGTCCATAAAATGCACACACAAACCACACAGCAGTGCAAACCAAATTGAAATAGTTCGGCTGGGTAGCACTTACCTAAGAACCAAATTAAACATGTTATACAGGGTGATCCGCTCGTAGATGCAAAAAAAAATTTGCGTAAAATTACATCAAAAATGGAGTAAAATGCCGCCAACCGCACATTTTTATCACAATCCGTTCTCGAGATATGATTTTTTAAAAGTTTTTTCAGGAAAACCGTGTTTTTTTCCTTTTAAACTCAAATTTCTCCGCTTTACCTAATTTAATTTTACTTTTTGACCTCATTTTCAGAATCAGCGTTAAATTTTCCATACACATGGTGTACTTCAAGTCTTGAAAAGTACCTACCATCTAGAGACCACAATAACAGCTCAAAATTAGACGAATTTGAAAAAATAAAATTTCTGAAATTTTAAAAACGTTACTACTCCTCCGAAAAAAAATCCTGGAAACTGGCAAATCTCTTGAAAACTTCTTCATTAATAAGCTTTCCAATAGTACGGTCAACTTTGCGATTATCTTGTTTCTTTGATGAAAAATTCAAGTTTAAATGCAAGGAAACTTTAGGCACCTCAAAAGGGGGAATTTGATCAGAGGGTAGAAAAAATGTAAAAAATGTTTTTAATGTTTTAATTGAAAAAATGAGTCAATAGTGCCAATTTAATTAGTTTAAATGCAAGAAAACGTTATGATTTTATGTTTTTTTGTCATCAGGGGGAGTAGTGACCCTGAACAATAAATTAGTTCTAAGGTTCAAATCAACGCATTAAAGTGTATCTAAATGAGTTCGGGTATCCACCTGTTTAAACAACAACGTGATGGGAAGTTATTCCCAATGCAGTTTGATGTTAGAAATGGCACGGTCCACTAACCCCGAGTACGCCGACATACATTTCCTGTACGGGTTGTGCGATGGAAATGCGCTTGCTGCACAGCATTCGGTTAGCAAAATCTGCATTCTGCGAATCCTACTTTCACATTTTGTTTTCCAGATTCTGATACTTCCAGCTTTTTCAAACTCAACATTTTATGACAGTCGCTTTGTATTTTTACTCAGTTATAAAAATAAATAAAGAAAACTTTTTAAAAACACGCTTTCATTTCAAAATGATCTAAAAGGAATAAAATAATTTCTTTCTGCTACCCGGGAACACTAGAATTTCGTATAACTAAAAATAATAGAGTGGTGGCATTTTTTATGACTAAAAATAAAAGCGTACGCGTTATGAGATTTTTTTTACTTTTAAAGATGGTTATTTTTAATTTTGTAAAAATTTCTGATTTAAAGTATACTTCTTTCTATTAGATACGAAATATGTTATGGGCACTAATTTCAAACTTAATTTATAAAACTTCCCCTAGATAGGTAGGTACCTGCGTTGTAAAGAGAGACAATATTATACTGACAAGAGGTGGCTAGAAAAATGTTAGCCTCCCTTCTAACCCCTTCAGGTATTACAAAACATTCCCATTACCCATAATGTTTGTCATTTCTACTAGATAGAAGTACTTAAATCGGAGAAGTACTTTTTTTCGTAGAAGTCCTTTTCTCATTTTGGTTTATTATTTTCAATAATGAACCATTGGAATCGAGCATGAAAAAAAAAATTCTTACCCCCCCTCAAAATTTGATGGTTTACGTTTCAAGGTATGTAGAATCCAAAACTGCAATAAAAATATTTCTGTCTGTCCGCCGTACGCCGTACGCCGTACGGGCCACTTTTCTTAGTTACCATGAAAAAAAATTGATGAAATTCGGGTTATAGGTTCCGTTCGGCGTCTAGTTGGTCCTCGAAGCTCGACGTTACTGTGAGTCATCTCTAAAGGGTTCAAAATAGGGGTTGAAATTTTCAAAACGCCTATACCATTTTTTTACGTAAATATTTTTACGGTTTTAAATAGTTCTTGAACTTGCGAGTTTTTTAAGACCATCCGGAGCATCGTACGTCCAGCCGTTCGTTCACAGTAAGGCCCCGAAGTTTGCACCGACAGGCATTTTCGACTCCAGTGTGAATGAAATTGTATACAATTCAAACCAAATCTCGTAACCAGAGACGCGCCCACAATAGGAAATTTGGCGGAGATAAAATCATTGGTAGGGATCACCTGATTATATTGGCGGAGTATGAAGTCGAGTTGGTTGTTCTGTGATATTATTTAATTTGAAAAATGATGGCTCTTTTGCAGTTTGTTGGTAGGTAGTGAAACTTGAACAAACGTTGAAGTATTATTGATGGGTAAATTATTACTACGGTAAATCATTACTCAACGGTAAATTATTACACAACGGTTCATTATACCATCTACGTAGAAGGGGCTGGAGTTTGTAGGTAGGTACTTTTGCAACTTTTTTCACTCCTCATCAACAATTTCTTTTCAGAACTTCATTATGTGTGTTTCTTTTTGTTAGGTACCTACTGTTTGTCATCGGCAGAATTATTTTAGCAACATTTAACTCGTGATTTAGGTAGGTACCTAGTAACGAGTACGGGGTTAGGTACTAACCTAAGGAGGGTCTGCGATCTACATAATATGTATATAATAGAATAGTACATATCATATTATATAGACGGGTTATCTATACATAGAGCTGTGATCTGTAACAGAAGGGTATTCTATACAAAATAATAAACCGTTGTGCAGGGATTTGCAGCGTTTTGTTTTGTTAGGAAATTTTGAAAAACCGTTTTTGAAATAAAAATAGGTACCTATATGATATCTCCTAACGCCTCCCCACTTTCATTTTTAGTAATAAAAAATTCCATATTCCCTGGTATGTAGCAAATAGGAATTATTTTATTCTTTTTAGATCATTTTGAAAAAAGCGTGTTCTAAAAAGTTTTTATTTACTTATTTTAATTGTACTCTCTTGTGTTCAGAAAATCTTGTACACTAATCAATTTTTTGATGGAAAGAAAGTATTAATTAATTAATATTTTTATGATTGATTCATGTATTGTCATCGAAGATAATGATTATGCAAGATTTCAGCCCAATTGGATGAGAAGTGTGCGAAAAATCTATTACCTACAAGATTTTACCGCCCTAGACAACCTGTAATAATAAAATCGTTTTTGGAATATTTGTGTGAGAATTTCTTATTTTACAACTGTTGAGTGCCCAAAATTGGCGTGAGTCCAAAATTTTAAAATTTAGTACATGAATTTGAAAATGGATCACCCAAAATGTTGTTTAAGCTCTCAAATTGTTTGTAGTGCGCACCTCCCATTAGTTTTGGCAATTTTTAATCCTGTTTTTATTTTTTTAGAATTTTTTTTGTCTCCTGTAAAATTGAGAAAAACTTGCCTATACCCATTCTGACCTAGGCGATTCAATTGTCCAGCCAAATGACTATTAGTCTTCATAGATAGGTAGGTACCTACGCGTATTTTTCAATTCTAATGTGTTTTCAAAACTGCGGTGAGCTGCAACGGATATTCAACTAATAGGCTAACATCCTCATCAAAATGGGGACTTACGCCACAATCTTCTGGTGGTCCTTGATGCAATTTATGAGCTGTCTGTACCCTTTGGCTTTTGCTACTCCGTTAATCCTACCGAATGTCCCTTCAGTGAAATCCGCGGCCTTCAGTTCCCTCATGACGTAGCCCAAGACTTTCAGATGGCCTACTAGAGCCATCACTAGGAACAGAAGTATTGCCTGGTAAGCGCTACACATCGCGACGCCCAAAATCCCGAAGACCAGTTCAAAGACCCAGATGAGTTCGTACGTAGGGCTGCTGTTCCACTCAAAGGGATATTCGTTCTCGAAGATTTTGTTCGGCACAATAGGCCCTTCTCCCAGATGGAAGAACTCTCGGAACGCTTGTGACCTGTGGAATAGCAACTTGTGAGCAGGTTGGGTAGAATCCGAAACTATTGACCTACGGAGAAATTGTTCATCCAATAAACATTTTTCCAAACACTGACCTAAGAAAGGGCGCCGAGGAGACAGTGAAGACTGCTGCTACGTTCCAGAGGATCGCGTATTTGACAAACTTATTGGTTGCACTGACGTTTTTAGCAACGACGATTTTGACAGCGTCAACCTTTTCAGGTGGTACGCAGGAAATGAAGTCCTTTTTGAGAAACGCAAAAAGCTTGAGGTACTCCTCCGTCGAGTAAGAAAAGGTCCAGCACTTGAAAACCGATTGGAGGCCCAAGATTAGACTTATTACAGTTGCAATCCCTGTAATTCATTTATTTACGCTCTATTAGGAATAAATCATTGAAATATTCTAGGCGAGCTTTGGTTAATAATATATTGCATGGATATATATTATGATGAGCTATGGTGGTCTGTTGTGAGGATAAACATGAAAAAACTGCTGTACACTGTGGTATGGGTCGATATTATTACATGCTACTCCATACCCCCACCAATACAGAGACCTCTGAGAATTTACCATCGAGCTTGGCAAGAGGAAGGTGCTAGGTGCTAAATCTAGTGTACCAATGTAGGTAATAGAAAATTGGGGGGGGTGGGGGGGTGGGGGCTATAAGTATGTTTGTTTTCTGTTCTTACAATATCTACAGTAATTTGAAAATATTAATATGTAGGTACTTCGTGGAATGACACAAACCTCGTTTGATGTCCATATCTATGAAGAATAAAGCAGCGAAACACAGTAGGCAGTAAGAGAACCCCATCATATAGACGAACAAGATGTTCAACTTCATTAGCCAATGCCTCTTCCCAGTCGAGTAGAAATGATTCAGCGTGTGCCAAAATGTAGAAATTCCGGGAGTATCAAGCCCCATATTGAGTCCTTTGACTCCTTCGCGGTCTAGAAGCACCTTAGGGCTATTCACTTCAGGACGTGGCGGGCCTTCCGCCGTTCTGTCAGTTGCTGCAAAAAGTTTGGAGTACCAATGCAAAACGCTGCAAATTATTACCTGTATTTATCTGTAGGAAATGCTCCTCAGTCTTGCGGGACTGAGGGCAAAATTATGTACGGGACTGAGGGTAGGTCAATACATACTCAGGTAATTCATACCATTTCACTCATGATCATGTTGACGACCATTTGGGTGCAAACGAACGGCTGGTCGTACAATGCTCTGGGTGGTCTAAAAACAACCATCTCCCTTCTATTGAGATGACTGACAGTAACGCCGAGCTTCGCGTACCAACTGGACCCCAAACGGGGCCTATAAACCAAATTTCATTAATTTTGGTTCATGGTAACGACGGTAAAATGCAAAGTACAGCTTACGGACAGAAATTTTTTTCAGTTCCATTTTCGGATTCTACGTAACTTGAAACGAAACCATCAAATTTTGTGGGGGGGGGGGGGGGGGGGGGATTCAATTGTTTTTTCTTGCTCGATTCCAAAGGTTCATTATCAAAATAATGAACCAAAAAAAAAGGAAAAAAAACGCTGCAAATCATTACATAACGGTTTAATTTACCTGTATAGATGCCCCTTCTGCTTAGATCACTGCCCCCCCCCCCCCCCACCACAGAAAAGCCCTTAATCGAGTACTGGAACCGGCCGGGGAATTAGAGTTTCATAAAAAAAAATGTGGATTCAATAATATACCTATAATTAAATATTTGTGGGTTATTCATGATGCATACATACAACGTTTGTTGAAGTTAAAAAGCAAAATAACCATCATTCCTCAAATGAAATAATATCTCAGAACAACCACCTGATTTCATGCAGCCATGCGTGGTATTATCAGGTGTTCCCTAGCATTGATATCTGGGCCGGATTTATACCGTTTCATTCACGATCGTTTTGACGAAGCTTTTCGGTGGAAAATTTAGGGACTTTAGTGAATGTACAGCTGTCACAGAAAAACTGTAGAACTGGAGAAAAGTAAGAACTGTTGCAAAAAGGCTAACATTTAAACATGACAGTGAAGAAATGGCGGTATACGAGTTAGGTAGGTACTTACTGCCTTACCTTCGTTCATTACCAATTCAGCAGCCTCGCGCATGACGTCTGTTGCAAGTTTGTGCCAAATTGTATGTACACAGTTAGATATATATTCCCTCACTATTCGAACGTCCGCCTTCAGACAAAAAGCCTACTGGATCATCAATGTGATGCCCGAGGACGCTTTGAGGACGACGTGTCAACTACCGACACAGACCGCAACCGAACCTACTCGAATACTTACCAGTATTTGTAAATATAAAACGGAAGACCAATTCAGTTTTAATTAACCGCCACTTCTTAATTGAGATAATTATCCCTTTTTTTAAATCAAACAACGCACTCGGGTCGGCTTTCTTGGCTCGATCCAAACCCGAGTCAATAGGCACTAAATATTGATGAACTAGGCAGTCTGCTTTTCAAGGTAGTAGACATTGTAGTGCTACTGTGTCAAAATAGGATCGATTGTTTGCAGTAGTTTGTTCAACGAAGAGTATATCTACTTGAAATAACGACGTTTTTAAGAAAAACGCTGCAAAGTCCTTGTCACCTGGGTTTATTATTCTACCCGACATACCTACAGATTACAGAAAAAATATTGCTGTTCTTTTATTGTTTATGCACAGTACCTAATTGAAATAGTTATTATGGACGGTTTCCACCAATTTTGACCCCCAGAAACATGACCTCGGCTCTCTTTTAGCGAATTTTCGAAGAAAAGGAAGCTATTGTTCTCGGTCCAAAATTTTTAAAACTCGAATTTCCGAAAGATTTTTATACCAAAATCCGTTTCAGACCATCCTGAATTCCCTGCCGAAAGACACCAAAAATTATATATATATATATATATATATATATATATATATATATATATATATATATATATATATATATATATATATATATATATATATATATATATATATATATATATATATTTATATATGTATGTGTCATTCCAGACGATAACTCTCGAAAGAATTGAGATAAAAAGTTCAAATTTGCACGAAAAATCTGTCTTGGCAATCGACAGGCTAAGTTCGAAGATGGGCAGAATCGGGTCACCCTAAGGGGGAGTTTTGGGGAGTTTTAGGGGGGGGGGGGGAAATTACCCATAAATTCCCAAAATGAAAAAGTCTGACAAGTGACATCTCATTTTAAAGGTTTTTGTACGCTGAACACGATGGTGAAATCAGAATTGCGATATCTCATTCCATTCTCAAACTGGAGCACGTTGAAGATGAAGGAACGTGGTTTTCTTGAGATGTTCTTCCTGGTTCGTCTGCTCTAATCTGATAACGGAATGGGATATCGCAATTCTGACTTCACCATCGTGTTCAGCGTTGGAAAATCTACAAACCGAGGTGTTACTCGGCAAAAAATGGAACAAAAAATTTGTTACGTACCCAATACCTACTCTTCTGGTATTCAAAACAGTTTTGATTTCCCCCTCCCCCTCCTTCCACCCCAAATTTTACTTTGCGTAAAACTACTCCTGTTTTAATTTTGTATGTAATCAAGTTGGGAAAACATTGGCCGAAAATTAATTTTCAGAAAATTTTAGGCGGAGGAGGAAGATGCCGAAAACTTCGAAAATTCGCTCTTACAGCCATGCTGCATGACTGTGGTTTTTATTTAAACAGATTATCTTTGAACAGTGATAGTGCCATTTAACTGTCTTGATTCACCTGCTGATACTACTACTAGTGTTATTATGCAAATTTATGGTGGTTTCAGACAATTTCCCAGGTTTCTGACTCATAAAAAATGAATTTCGAGAGCTGAACCTTCGTTACAACCCCAATTCTTCACTCCTTGGTCAGAATCAACTTCATATTCGGTCTTCTCGCCCTAAAAAACCTGGAAAACCATCAAATTTTGTGGGGGGGGGGGGGGGGGGTGTTTTTTCTTGCTCGATTCCAAAGGATCAATATTGAAAATAATGAACCAAGAAAAGAACGGGAAAAAATGCTGCAAATCATTACGTAACCGTTTAATTTACCTGTATAGATGCCCCTTCTACTTAGATCACTGTTTTCTGTGGTCAATACCCTCGTGCCCCCCCCCCCCCCCCCCACCACCACAAGAAAAGCCCTTAATCGAGTACTGGAGCCGGCCGGGGAATTAGAGTTTCATGAAAAATATGTGGTGGATTCAATAATATACTTACCTATAATTAATTATTATTTGTGGGTTATTCATGATGCATACATACAACGTTTGTTGAAGTTAAAAAGCAAAATAACCATCATTCCTCAAATGAAATAATATCTCAGAACAACCACCTGATTTCATGCAGCCATGCGTGGTATAATCAGGTGTTCCCTAGCATTGATTTCTGGGCCGGATTTATACCGTTTCATTCACGATCATGTTGACGAAGCTTTTCGGTGGAAAATTTAGGGCCTTTACTGTGAATGTACAGCTGTCATAGGAAAACTTGTAGAAATGGAGAAAAGTAAGAACTGTTTCAAAAAGGCTAACATTTAAAAATGACGTGACGAATGGCGATAAGTATACGAGTTAGGTACTTACTACCTTACCTTCGTTAATTACCAATTCTGCAGCTTCGCGCATGACGTCTGTTGCAAGTTTGTGCCAAATTGTATGTACAGAGTTAGATATAATATATATTCCCACACTATTCGAACGTTCGCCTTCAGACAAAAAGCCTACTGGATCATCAATGTGATGGCCGATGACGCTTTGAGGACGACGTATCAAATACTGACCTTTCTTACCAGTCTTTTGAAAATCTAAAACGGACGACCAATTGAGTTTTAATTCACCGCCACTTCTTAGTTGAGATAATTATCCCTTTTTTTTAATCACACAACAAACTTGGGTCGGTTTTCTTGGATCGATCCAAACCTGAGTCAGTACTAGGAAACATTGATGAACTAGACAGTCTGCTTCTCAAGGTGGTAGACATTGTAGTAGTGCTTCTGTGCCAAAATAGGATCGATTGTTTGCAGTAGTTTGTTCAACGGAGAATCTATCTACTTGAAATACCTAAGTTTTTAAGAGAAACGCTGCAAAGTCCTTGTCACCTGGGTTTTTCTACCCGATATACCTACAGAAATATTGCTGTTCATTTATTGTTTATGCGCAGTAATTGAAATAGTTATTATGGATGGTTTCCACCAATTTTGGCCCCCCGAAAACGACCTCGGCTCCTTTTTTTTCCAACAGACTATCTTTGAACACTGATGTGCCATTTAATTGTCTTGATTCACCTGCTAATACTACTTCTAGTTTTATTATACAAATGTATGGTGGTTTCAGACAATTTCCCAGGTTTCTGGCTCATAAAAAATGAATTTCGTGAGTTCAACCTTCGTTACAACCCCAATTCTTCACTCTGGTCAGAATCAACTTCATATTCGGTCTTCTAGCCCTAAAAAACATGGAAAACTATACATCACAAGCTCGTGTTCACTAAAACCTCGAAAACCCCTATTTTTCTCCCATAACACCCCTGGGTATATTCCGATCGGGCTGCCGAGCTTTGGAGCACAAGTAGGACCCAAATGTGTTCCCAAGTGGGGACCCAAACTGTGTGCGGAAGAACGACGATTTTAGACACAAATTTAACGTAAATTTAAGGGTTAAACTTCGTTAGACCCTCAATTTTCCACTCATTGGTCAAAATCGACTTCGCATTCGGTCTTCTCTTTCTAAAAAACATGGAAAACGATACCTCAAAACATCATGTTACTAAAACACAAAAAATACCCATTTTACACTCACTTTACACTCATAACACCCCTGGATATATTCTGATCGGGCTGAAAAGATTCGGGACATAACTAGGGCCCAATTGGAGCATGTGTGCGAAAGAACGAATTTTTTAGACCAAAAATGAAGCCGGTATGCAGTGATACGGCGGACGGACATTGCATTTTCTGATTCTACGCACCTTGAAACGTAAAAGAAAATACACTGCCAAGGTGATGGCACAGGAGCTTCCTCGTCACAATCAGAGTGACCCATTATAAAATAGAACAGACTCGGAAGCAAAATAACATAACATAACATTACATTACATAACATTACATAACGTTAAATATACATATTACATAACATTACATTACATAACATAACATTACATAACATTACATGAAATATACATATTATACATAACATGACTTCCATAATACATTACGTCCATTATACATAACTAGCCTGACCGCTCGCTTCGCTCGCTATCCGAGATTCGCTGTACGCAGTATCGTGGAACCAACAAACGACGGAAAAATCCCATACCCTACCGGGTATTTGTGCCCAATTTTATCAAAATCCGTCAAGCCATTCAGGAGTTGACCATGGTCGACCATATTTCCGCTATGGTCAGGGAATTAAAAATGCGCCTACGTTCAACTTGGGAGGCTACCGGATATTGGTGCCAAATTTGGTCGATATCCGTTGAGCAATTCGGGATTCGACCATGGAGGGGCCCATGGATGCGCTAAGGTCGACCGCGGGGGTAGTCCGAAGGGTCGATCGTAGATAGAATTTCACGTAGATTACGAATACGCGATAAAAAATAGGGGTTACCATTTCAATTAACGAAGTTGACCATGGTCGACCATAGTTCCGCTATGGTCAGGGAATTAAAAATGCGACGTTGCACAACTTGGGAGCCTACTGGATACTCGTGCCAAATTTGGTCGATATCCGTCAAGCCATTCAGGAGTTGACCATGGTCGACCATAGTTCCGCTATGGTCAGGGAATTAAAAATGCGACGTTGCACAACTTGGGAGCCTACTGGATATTCGTGCCAAATTTGGTCGATATCCGTCAAGCCATTCAGGAGTTGACCATGGTCGACCATAGCTCCGCTATGGTCAGGGAATTGAAAATGCGACGTTGCACAACTTGGGAGCCTACTGGATATTCGTGCCAAATTTGGTCGATATCCGTCGAGCCGTTTGGCCGTGCATAGAAGGACAGACAGACAGACAGACAGAGCGCATGCGCAGGGCGAACAGCTGGCTCTATCATGTTGAAATTTATATGGGACCTCAATGGGCCCTACCCGCTTAATCCCTGAGAATTGCATTGAAATTGGGTGAAATCTTTGGTTACTACGGCTGTAACAAGGAAATTGAATCTATTTCACGCCAGCGCACGCGCAGAGCGCACCGAGGGTCCGATCATGCTGAAACCCTTGAAAATTTGAGCGAAATTGAATCAAAATTGTGAATGTTATGCGTGTTTGTTGAATTTAACGTTAGCGCATGCGCAGGGCGTACCGCTGGATCAATCATGTTGAAATTTGTATGGGACCTCAAGGGGCCTTATCCGCACCATCCCTCAAAATTTGAGCTGAATCAATTCAAAATCGTCGAAGTTATGGCTGTAACAAGGAAATGCGGACAGACTCACAGACTCACAGACTCACAGACCGACAGACACGGAACCAAATTTGTTCAGTAGGCTTTGAAACGCAAAATGCAAGTGGAAATTTTGATTTCTGAAGACAAAAATTTTTTGGCTCACGAAAGTGAACACAAGGCTTCCGCTGCTTCGCAGACTCGGAAGCAAAACGGACGGTAGACCTACGGTTCTACAGTCAGATCATTTATTAAAGATTAACGTTTGTTTCGCCAAAATTTCCGTCAATGGAAACTTTGCAGCTCATTAATGCATCAAAAGTTGAAAACGTTTTTGTTTCACCTCCCGTCAATTTCCTGAGATATTATGGACCGAATGAAAGGTAGGACCGAGTCAGGTGATTTGCGTATGAGATCATATTATGTGATTTCTAGACTCGAATGTGTTGCAATACTCAATATTAGTTGCGCTAAACGAAATCGTATTTCTTCAAATAGTCTTTGGGTTGTGATTCATTAAAATTTAGACGTCTTCAACTAACAACGTGAAAGAAGAAAACGTCAGGAAAGTGAAGAAACGCGTTATGCCTAAAACCTCTGAAGGAAATCACGAAACCGCTACAGCCAGAACCATCAATGTTGTCTGTAAATTCTCTTATAACCGGTGGCAATGTGTCTCAAACAATCGAACCTAATAATGAAGACTGTTCAATCGGCCTTCTTGACCAGGATAGGTAATATTTACTTCGAAAAGGTAAACAACCTCGCGATTTGGGAAAATCCCAATAAGAAGATCGTTCCTGTGAATATGCTGCAAAATTTAAAGAAGCACTGGGAACATGCAGAAGTATTTTACACTCACTCAAACCGGGCGAAGGAGCTAAAAAAAATGAAAGATCAGGCGACTATGAATATAAAAATGTTAAGCTGTATATTGGAAAAATAACAGGAATTCAGGTAAAATGTTTACATTCACTGCAACATCAATATTTTTTTTGGATTTTCGTAAAACAATAAGTGTTTAACGTTAGTGTATTTTAAATAAACATAATATATTTTGTTCAATTTGTGATTTCATTGTACCTATTAACTTTAAATTTGGTTGAAAACCGGTGAATAATTCCTTGGGTGCTTACCTACGCTTATCTTAGGTATGTATGTAGGTATGTTCCTTGCTGTAAAGGCAGTTTTGTTTATTAGTATCCAAATGTTTTATTAAAACAAAAGCTGATCCCACATTATTAAAATACAAAAAAAAAATGTATTTTTGTTATATTTTTTCGTTTTTTGATATTTTTTGTACTCCACGTCGGGGAATCGAGACACAATAGGGCGATGATGGCTGAAGTATGAAACGTAATTGAAGCACGGCAACGATTCTATGTACCGCGTGAAGACCAAGTCAATTGTGGTGTGATTCCGAGTCATCGGAAGACGAGAACCACTCTTTAGATCCATGTCTCTCTCGACACCCATTCTCGCCATAGAGCAAACCGATGGGCGATTCGTGTTCTCCGGGAGCGATAGCTAAATAACAATCATCTCTGCGCACTTCAAATTCGCGACCTTCATATTCTGTCTGTTTGTCGTTCTCTTCTACCGATTCTAAGATTTCGTCCTCTTTTTCCTGCTCTTTTTCCTGGATTGGTAGGAAATTCTCGCTAATCGTAATGTTGTTCAGTTTGTATAGAGGAGTTTCTACGAGATATTCCAACCATTGTTTTACCACCGAAGTCCTGACAAATCCGGCGAGATACGAAGATTTATGGAAAATGCCCCGCTTTATGTGAACATTGATGGTTGAATCATCATCGAGCAACCGCGGAAGACTTTGAATCGTCCTTTGCACATTGATCGGAACGTTAACTACTTGACCAACTATTCCGTAATTGCCAGCAGCGTAACGCAGTCTGCGTATGTTCATAAAGGGAAGTCTGGGCGAAACCAACCGTTCTTCGACCAAATTCATTTTTTCCAAAGTCGGCATTGGGGCGTAACAAAATCCGTTCCATCGGCAGAAAGTGGGTATCAAATTCCTTTGCAGCGCGTAACGACAAGTATTGCATGCTTTTTTGAACGTTTCCAGATTCGTTAGGAAATTCCGACTTCCGAAGTTGAAGTTGCTCGCAATTGATAATTTTGATGTCTCTGACGAACCACAGTCGATCGCAAATATCGCAAACGGTTCCAAAGAGGTTCTCGTAAAATTGTTTCTCAAATGTTTGTGTCGAAAGGTTGTAATAGAGTGAGTATAAAGATGTATTTGAAGACTCTTTCAACTCCTCGAGCTCTTGAGCCTTTTTCTTAGCTCTGTATGTTTTAGCTCTTTTAGCTGCTGTACCATCGTAAGGTTTAGATTCGAGTTTTTTGCGCTCCCGATATTGCTTATACTTCTTTGGGCAGCTGTAACATCATGAGATTTTAAATTTTTGGACGAAGATTATTACAACTCTTCGAGTTGAGCCTTTTTCTTAGCTCTGTACGCTTTGTGTCGTTTTGAAGAGGTCGTATCGGGAGTTGCAGAATTTTTCTTGTTTTCTCGATATCGTTTGGCTCTCTCGGCAGCCGTAGCATCATGAGAATTAGCTCGTTTGGCAGCTGTAGCATCGTAAGGTTTTGAGTTTTCTCGCACTTTACTTATATCTGCAGACATAAGGCAATGTCCTAATTGGCAAGCATCGCACGATCGGGCGATCAGCGATGGTCGCTGCATCGGACGATGAAAATATCAAACTTAACAAAGTAGTTAAGGTGCCCTCTTTGAACCTCAGATGCGTTCGTGCGATGGGTGGGGTCGGTCGCACTTGTTTGATTTGAAATCGCATCGCCTACATCGCCCCATCGAGTAAGCAACAACCTATCGTTTTCGAGGGGCGGGGGACCTATTCAGTTACAGACTCCCACAAGTCAGCGCGAGCGCCAAACGCCCATCGCCTCAAAACAAACCAGTTTGATTTTCAACGCGCGATCAACAGTAGTTGTGCATTCGAAGATCGGTAGATTAATGAATTCGAAGAACATTAATTAACGAAATTCATGTGAACCAAATCTTCAACGACTATTAGTATCTTGAAATTCATGACTGTGTGGCTGCACTCTCATTTATTTTTCCTTGCAGATATAGTCAAAAATGTTGTAACCAGACGTACTTTTTAGCGGATTTTCAAAGAAAATGAAGCTGTTGCAATGGGTCCAAAATTTTCAGAACGTAATTTTTGAAATTTTTAAAGACAAATCCGATTCAGAGCATCCTGCTCTACCCCATGATTTTAACAAAATTTGTATGTATTATATTTATTTAAATTTGTTTGTGTCACCCCAGACGATATCTGTCCTTGGGTACGCGATAAAAATTCCAAAATTCCAAACCGTTCGTATTGCCAAACAGAAGGAGGAGTCCGAAGATGAGCAATTTTCAAAAATTCTAAGGGGGTCGAAATTCTTTAAAAATGGCTAAAATCGTGAACAGTTGATATAAAATTACTGAAAGTGGTATGGAAGGGTGAATTAATACAGAAAAGGAACATTTCAGTTGTTTTAGCGAATTTTCAAAGAAAATGAAGCTATTGCAATGGCTTCGAAATTTAAATAATATAAATTTTTGGAAATTTTCTTCATAGAAATCCGTTTCAGACCATCCTAAAACGATTCCTGAAATTTAACACTTTTTTATATGTATATATATATATATATGTGTCACTCCAGACGATAACTCTCGATAGAATTGAGATAAACAGCTCAAATTTGCACAAAAAATCTATCTTGGCAATCGAAAGGCTAAGTTCGAAGATGGGCGAAATTGGCCTACTCTAAGGAGGGTTTTGGCGCATTTAAAGTGCGCAAAAATTACCCAAAAATCCCCAAAATGTTATTTTCCAACAAGTGACCCCTCATTTTAAAGGTGTTTGCACGCTGAACACGATGGTGGAATCGGATTTTAGATATCTTGATCCGTTCTCAAATTAGAGCATTTAAAGTGCGCAAAAATTACCCAAAAATCCCCAAAATGTTATTTTCTAACAAGTGACCCCTCATTTTAAAGGTTTTTGCACGCTGAACACGATGGTGAAATCGGATTTTAGATATCTAAATCCGTTCTTAAATTAGAGCATTTAAAGTGCGCAAAAATTACCCAAAACTAGGATAATCTTTAAACTCTTACCCCCACCCCCTTAGAGTGGTCAGATATGGAAATCACATGAGAGGTGCTTAGGTATACTGCACCATTGGTCCTGTTTACATCGTGAACCATAACGTGGAATGGAAAGTTGCGATGTATCCGTACAGGCAACTTTCGATTCCAATAATTCTCAAGCAGTTTCAGGTCCACTCAATGTTGAATACTAGAATAGAACAATATTTCAACGTAGCACCCACATGTTTTTCCAAGTGATCCTTCCAGAAACCACATCCTTCCTTCATAGTTTATTTCAAGATTGAGCCTGCATGAAAAACAACCTGCACTTGAAGCACTCATGATTTTCTATAACAACTCCTTTACCTACTGCACTCTCTTGAGTAGGTAAGTCAAAAGTCCTAACTACCCTATCCTACCTAATATGAACCCACAGCGATCAAATAAATAAGCACTTAGTACAATTACGTAATAAACAAACGGTAGAATCAGGATGGACAAAACGTACAAATTAAAATAAATACGAAGAGAATATACATAGAAACCCAAATTTTAGACCGAAGTTTTCCTTTATTCAAAACCATAGCCATTAATTCGAATATTTCTTTGAAAATTCGCTCATTAAGTCATGCTGCATGACTGTTTATTTTTTCATACAGAAAAGAGGTAAATTTGGGATTTTTGGGGGTCAGAAACTGGTATTAAGGGCTAAAATCAATATTAGTTTGTGTGGTATGGTAATTCACTACTTAGGGAATATTTCGATTATAAAAATATTTTCTCAAATAACAGTTGGTCAAATTTGACTTTATAAGGGTCAAAAATTGGTAAAAATGGCCAAAATCACGAGAAAAAATGATACAATTTTACGAAAAGTCCTATAGTTTCTCGCTATGTCATCTTTTTACAAAATAGCACGAATACTTCTTCAAACATTTGCTCTTATAGCCATACTGAATGACTGGAAATTTTTTCCGTGCTGGATTTTTTTCCTGTGCTGAGAATGAGAATATTCTTCTTCAAAAAGCATCGGAAAATAAACATAAACGCAGCATCTACGCATCTGAAGACATTTCCAGCAAAGAGAACGGAACTGAGGTGATCGCGCTATGGTGAGTTTAATCGTCTGGTCGCGCTAATGGGCGATCGAAGAGCACATGATTCTTTCTATTTCGAGAAATCCTCACAAGATTCAATGAATGACGAAACCATGTTTGTTCCCCAACACTCCCCAACACTGTTACCAGAAATCCTGGTCTATTGGATAATTTGAGTTCAGCATATTGAATATTAAGTAGGTAGGTAACCATACGATGGGGCCAAATTGAAACCTGAAGATTTCGAGTGGTTGTACTTTTCCTGGTTCCAAGTAGCCCAAAGATCGTTGTTGTAGCACTAAATGTTATCACTAGCCCTATAGAAACCCCATCAACCTTTGTTTCTCATGGTCGGGAGTCCGTATGACATTATTTACATGTACCAAAACTCTATTTTCAACCCCTCCGTTCACTCACCTCCATAATAGGACTAATATAGTGAACGGTTGTCCATCACACGAGCACACCGCCTCGCCTCCCATCCATCCCCTCCCCTCCCATCAATGACAAACTTTTCATCGTATTTAACATGGATAACATTTTTTAGTTTATTATTTCCAATAATGAATCTTTGGAACCGAGCATGAAACAACTATTTCCCCCCCCCCCCCCCCCACCCCTCCACAATCAAATTCGATAGTTCCCGTTTCAAGAAACGTACCTAAATGGAGTCCAGAAATGTAATTTAAAAAATTTCTCTCCGTCCACCGTATTTCGCAATTCCCTTAGTTAATGAAATTAATGCTTTACTTTAAATTAATTGCAAATACTTTAATGAAATTTGGTTTATGGATCTCATTTGGGAACCGCCCCTCTGTCCTGCCATACTCAACCAATCAATGCCATACTGGTGATTGTGTTCGTAACTTAGACTGTCAATGCCTCTCGGTAGAACGAGTCAAAACTATGAAATATTTGGGTGTAATTGTCGATGAGCGATTGAACTGGGAAGCCCATCTTGATGCACTAATGCTTAGGCTCAGAAGAGTGATTCCAGTATATATGGAAATACGCAACTTTTTAAAAATGGACACTGTTCAAATGTTTTATATGGCAATTCAATTCAATCTTCGTTGATTTATGGCATAGCATGTTGGGGAAGTGCCTGTTCCACGAAACTAAATGAATTATGTACTTACTTACTAATGTACTTTGTCGCTCCTCTTGTACCTTGCGGTGTCGAGGTTTTGCAGAGAGCCTTCCATCCCTTACGATCTAATGCTCGTGAGCGGCCTTGATTCCAGGATACTCCACGTTCCTCCAGTGAGACACGGACTTTGTCTTCCCACCTGGTCCTCGGCCTTCCTCGAGCTCTGCCTCCCACGTATCTGGCTTCCCATGCCCTGCGAGGGTATCTCGTCTCAGGCATTCGGGCTACATGGCCGAACCATCTCATTTGCGCCTGTTCCACCTTCGTCAAAAGAGGCGTAGCCTTCAGACTGCTTCTGATGGTCTGATTCCGCACACGATCTCTTCTCGTCTTCCCCTCCACCCTTCGGAGATAGCGCATTTCCGCTGCCTGCAGCCGGCTTCTGTGCCTCGAGGTAAGGGCCCAGGACTCCGCACTGTGAAGCAAGATTGGGGAGTAGACGGTCCGATAAACAGCCATTTTTGTGGTCTTGCTGACTTCCCTCTTTCCAACAAATCCCCGGCTGATTCGTGGTATAGGCGTCCAGCAGCAGCTATGCGATTGCCGACTTCCTGGTCAATAGAGCCATCCTGTCTGATTATGGCTCCCAGATATCTGAAACTGTCCACCTGTTCGAGCTGAGTTTCAGCGAGGTGTATAGAGTGCTTGGCTGGAGTGCGGGAAATCAACATCGTTTTTGTTTTAGAGCCACTTATCACCATGTTTCTCCTTCTCATTTCCTCATCCCTCATGTTCAGGTTAAACTGCAGATTCGCTGCACTCTTGGCTATCAAGGCCACATCATCCGCGAAGGCGAGCTCAGAAATATTCACCTGCCGCATCTTCCAGTTCCCGACGGTGAACTTTTTAGTGTAAGGCTTACACTCTTTCATTATGTCGTCCATCAGGATGATGAAGAGATACGGCGACAGATTATCCCCCTGCCTGACTCCTGCTGTAGTAGTAAATTCTTCTGAAGTGGCCCCAGAAGTTCGAATCTTATTGCGGCAGGTAAGGTAGAAACTTTGAATCGCCCTGATCAAGTGGTTCGAAACTTCTCGCTTTCAGAGTACTCACCACAGCTCATCCCACGGGACCCGGTCAAAGGCCTTTGCCAGGTCCACAAAGCAGACGTGCGCCGAACCGTTGTGGTCAATAATCTTCTCGGTGATCTGCCTCAGAGTGAAAATGAGGTCTTGTGTACTTCTTCCTTGACGGAAGCCACACTGGCTCTCCTCCAACTTATCTTCGACCTCCTCTCTGAGGCGGGTCTCCAGGATCCTGGAGTAAACTTTCCCCGGCAGGCTAAGCAACGAGATTCCCCGATGATTGGAGCACTCTCTATTGTCCCCCTTCTTATAGATCGGGACAATGACGGAGACCTCCCAGTCGGATGGGATTCTCTTCGACCTCCAAGCCAAATTCATGACGTGCAGAAGCATCTCCTGCCCTTCCCTTCCCATGTATTTCAGCATTTCAGGTTTAATTCGATCCTCACCCGCTGCGTTACCAAGCTTCATCTTTCCTATGGCTCTCTGAAGCTCTTCCATTGAAATGGTGGGTCCGACGTCCTCCTCATCCTGCAGGTTGTCATCTTCCGAGTGTTGATCCGCTCGACCATTGTCCAGCAATTCTTGGAAATATTCCCTCCATCTGCCCATAATCTCATTTTCTTCCGTTAGCAGGTTACCGAGTTATCTTTAATGAATTTCAGAGGGCAGTCTTTTTCCTTTCTCATGTTCTTCAAGATTCTGTAGAACAGTTTCTGGTTTCCCTCGTACGCATCGTGCATGAACCTTCCAAACTCCTCCCAGGATTCCGCCTTAGCTGCCAGGACTATGAGCTTTGTCTCATTCCGCTTCCTCTTATAGGCTTCCCATGCTTCTGGAGTTTTTGTTTGGAAGTACTGTTTCCAAAGTCTCTTCTTTTCCTTGACATGTGCATCAACCTCCTCACTCCACCAGAGAGTGCACTTTTTGGGTGCTCCATGTAGACTGGAGCCACAGACTTCTTCCGCCGCTGTTAGGACTACGGATGTAAAGTTGCTCCATGCCACTTCAAGGTCGTTCAGTCGATTCGTCAAAAAGCTAGCTGCTTTTGCTGAGACCTTTTCCTGAAACAGTTTCTGGTTCGCGGCATCCTATAGTTTGTGTGTTTTTATTCTTCTAGTTCGGATCTTCTTTTTTTGAGTCTTTGATCGTCTTTGGATTGTCTCCATAATCAAGTCCATTTGGAGGAGGAAGTGATCCGATCCAATTTCTGGACCTCTCTTAACTCGACAATCTCGGACAAAAGGCATGAGTGATTGGCTAACTATTATATAGTCGATTATCGATTTCTCGTTTCTTGATGGTTCCGCTCGAGTGTACATATGTATCTCGCGGTGAGGAAACTTGGTATTGGTTATGACCAGGTTATTAGCGACACAGAGCTCCAGGGTCCTTTCTCCGTTACGTCCCAATGACATTTTGCCACGGCTCTGGATTATTTCCCACTCTACCATTCAGGTCTCCTAGTACGATCATGTGGTCATTTGCCTCGTCCATCGTTCTTTGCAGGAGTTCGTAGGACTCATCTTTGGTCTGCTGGTTCTCGTCCTCGTTTGGTCCATACAGATTTTCAGCATCGAGAATATCAACGACCATAATCCTTTCATTTACAAACTTCCGTGCCTTGATGTTTGTAGTCTTATCTTTGTGGGCCAGGAGGCCCACACCTGCTCTTGCTCGCTCCGACTTTTCTACTCCGCTATAGAGAAGGACGAATCCGTCCTCAAGCATTTCACAGCCTTGACCGTTGTTTTTTGTTTCGGTTATGGCTAGGTATTGTAATTCGGTGGTGGAAACTTCCTTCACCAACTCCACCTCCTTTCCATTTAAGCCTCTAACATGAATTATGTACCATTCAGAAACTTCTGATAAAAATTTTGTTGACGAAAAGTAGACGCTTCTCCACTGATGAGCTTTTCAAAATCTTTAAGGTGCCTACCATCTTTACGCTGATGGGGATAACCACCCATACATACATGTGTTCAAGGAATACATGAGCGGGGGCCACGAAAGAGTTGATTCCAACACTCGAACAGGGTCCAAAACAGTACTGGAAATTCGTTTTAGGAGAGCTGCGATTGCTCAAAGGTCGCGTAAAGGGATTCAGCTGTTTAATGACTTGCCAAAGGATTTTGAATGTTGTTATTCATTAGCACTATTCAGTGTCGAAAAAAACACTATCAAAATTGATGTTTATTTCAAGATTTTTACGAATAGAGGATATAAAATATTTTTACTCATCATTTTTGTCATAATTAGGTGAGGCAAAGTAAAGTTGTCATGTGTAAGTTATTTATTTTTTATATCGCTACCTACAACTGCTACCAACAGCACAAGTTTTCAACTTAAAGGCGGTCAGTAGTACTTAAATTTTTGTATTTTTGTCTATCATATTGTAATTTTGAAAAATAAATACATTATTTAAAAAAAAAAATCATAATGAACCCCTCGATACTCGGGGACTTGTAGGCCTAGGCACGGCTGAGGTTCATCCTATTCCCTGTGGTTCGCTCGTTCCTTGAGTCGCTGTTTACTTCCGCCTTCGTTCTCCACTTACTCTGACTGATGTTTTTGTACTATTTCTGAAAGGATTATTCCGAGAAAGCCTATCACAGTTCATCGGTCGACTCCGAATGACGGGAGCCGGGGCGAATTTGCAAGACACACTATAAGACACGACATTAGCTGTGCAGAGAGTACTAGAGCGAGGACTGAAAGTGAATTCAAAAGATTTTGCAGCTGTTTTGCCCCTTTCCATCCCGTGCGTACGCTTATCAACAGAGGCACGTTTGCTTGAAATTACTTCATTAATTAAATTGATTGTTATGTTTAAAATGAGAATACCATGTACCTACCTAATTTTTTATGTTTTTGGTTTATTATTCTGTGAATAATACACCTACCTATGTATTCGCTCAGCAAACAATTTTTATAATAGGTACCCTCAAAATTTGTGGTTTATTTTCTGTGAATAATACTCCTATGTAATCGCTCAGCGAAAAATTTTTGTTACACCCCCTCAAAATTTTTTCTTTTACGTTTCAAGGTGCGTAGATTCCAGAAACGCTGCTAAGTCCTTGTCATGTGGGTTATTATTCTACTGGACACACCTACAAAAATTTTGGCTGTTCATTTATTGTTTCTTTCATGTGAAATAATTGAAATATCTATTTCTGATGGTGTCCATCACCTTTGGCCCCCGAAACACGATTTAGGTACGCTCCTTTTTTTTCCAAATTATCTTTGAACATTGGTAGCGCCAATTAATTGTCTTGATCCACGTGCTGACACTTTTTCTAGTGTTATTATACAAACTGATGGTGATTTCAGACGATTCCCCAGGTTGTTGACTCATAAAAAATCAATTTTGGGAGCTGAACATTTGTTAGAACCTCAATTTTTCACTCTTTGTTCATAATCGACTTCATATTCGGTCTTCTCGTTCCCAAACACATGGAAAACGATACCTCAAAAGCTGTTCCTTTTGGCGGTCCAAAAACATGTTCCTATTTTTAAAAAGTACCTATTTGTATACAAATTTTCACCCATAACACCCCTGGATATATTTCGATCGGGCTGCAAAGTTTCTGGACACAACTAGGACCCAAATGGAGCCTGTGTGCTAAAGAACGAATTTTTTAGACCGAAAATGAAGTAGTTATGCGTGATACGGGGACGGCGGGCGTACGGCGGACGGACATTGCATTTTTGGAATATATACACCTTGAAACGTAAAAGAAACAATTTTGAGGGGGTGTTATAAAAAATGTTTGCTGAGCGTCTACATACGGGCATTATTCACAGAATAATAAACCAAAATGCAATGTCAATTCGCCGTCCGCCGTGCATATCTGCTTCAATTCCCCCCCCCCCCCCCCCCCCCGGGCATGCATATTTGCAGCCCGATCAGATATACCGAAGGGTGTTATGGGTGAAAAATGGGGTTCCTTGGTGTTTTAGTAGCATGAGCTTGTGACGTATTGTTGTTTTCCATGTTTTTTAGGACGAGGAAACTGAATATGAAGTCGATGTTGACCAACGAAGGGAAAATTGAGGTTCTAAGGAGGTTTCAGCTTTAAATTTTCTTCAAAATTTGGCCTAAAATCGTGGTTCTTCCGCGCACAGTTTGGTTCCCCATTTGGGAACACATTTCCTAATTGTACTCCGAACTTGGCAGCCCGATCAAACTACACCGAGGAGTGTTACGAGTATGAAAAATGGTTGTAATAATAGGGGGTTTCGAGTTTTTTTTTTGTGTGTGGTTTAAGTGAACGTGAGCTTGTGAGTTATCCCTTTCCATGTTTTTTAAGGCGAAAAGGCCGAATATGAATTTGATTTTGACCAAAGAGAGAAGAATTAAGGTTGTAACGAAGGTTGAGCTCCCAAAATACATTTTTTATCAGTCAAAAACGTGGGAAATTGTCTTGAAAACACCACAAAATTGTATAATAACACTGGAAGTAGTTTCATCAGGTGAATCAAGGCAATTAAATAGCAATATCGATGATCAAAGATAATTTGTCAAAAAAAGGAGTATATTTCGTGATTTTTGGGGCCAAAATTGGTGGAAACCATCAACAAGAGCTATTTTAATAATTGCACGTGCAAGAAACAATAAATGAACTGCCAACATTTCTGTAGGATGTCCAATAAATAGACTTCGCGGCGATAAAAAAAAAAAAAAAAATCCCCAATCTTAGGAACACTTGCGAAATACCGATGAAGTTGAAAAAATTGACTGAGTTATGATATTTTAAAATCCATTCAGTTTCACTAAATATTCCAGCACACCGGGGAGGGTGAAAGCACGAGGCGATAGGTTACAAAAACTCCCCCGCCTCCCTATTTGGATGGAAACACAAATAAAAATGGGCATTACCTTAAATTAAAAAGAAAAAAAATTTTGGGCTGCTCTTCTAGGAATTCATTATTATATAATTAATTTGATGCGGTTGAAGGAGGAATATGAAAACAATGTTCGTGAAATATCGTCTTTTGCAGGCAATCACGTAACTGAAGTTGCATCAGCGCATGTCCGTGCTCGAAATCTCCGACAGCGTCACAGGTTGTTGGCCCTCAGCTCAACTATATAATCCAACAACGCCAACTCCAAACCTAAACTTTCTTATTTATAATTCGCGTTACTGTTATCGAATATGGAAAATAAGTATCACACTTCCTTACCTCCACTCTGTTCCTTCTTCTAGCCTGAAATTCATAGGTTTATATACCTGTCAAACGATTCAAAATAGAACATTAGTGTTCCACTAATTTGCGAGGCCAACACGGTTTTAATTGTTTCGTACCACTCCTTGAACTCCAATACCAACACTATAGCATACATAGAGTTACATTAATAAATTATTGTGCCTACCAAACCAAATTACCTAATCGAATTTAGGTAGGTACCTACCTTAATATTGTGTCTACCGATTCTTATGTTAGAATTTATTTACTTGTTTTCACTGCCATTTTTTGTGGTCCTTGTCCCAAAGATCATCAAGAATTGTTCAATTATTGTAACAACTTCAAATCAAGCTGCTTAGGTAGGTACCAATTACCCACGTGCCTATTGTGGTTATTAAGTGCCAAACGTCAATGGAATATTAATAATAAATTTCATTTTTGCAATCAGCTCATTATCCTTAATTGTACCTACCACATTTTAATATGTTAAATAATTTAAATTTTTAATTTTATTTGTAAACCATTCTACGCAGCTCGTTGTATTTATCATTGAACGTCGGTAAATATGATTGAAAATAATATTATTCTTACAGTTTGTGTGATGTGATTCGTATTATTCCATTATTATTAAGTTGCAGCGCGAGATGTACAAAGTAAGATATTAGTTACGAACTGAAATGTTTATTGTTTGTTCCCATTATTTGTGTTTATTTTTCATAAACCAAGTGTATGTAGTTATCCGGTACCTATTTACCATTCCCCCTGTGTTAACAGTAGGGTGGGTAAGCTGCCCTCCCATCAAAGTGACAGGTGACAGGTGACAGGTCGCAGTTATGATGGACCACTCCCGCGGCATCGTGCACCCACCCCCGTTGTTCGTGTACCCCTACCTAGCGTCGGCGGCCTCGGCGTCGGTGGCGGCGGCCTCCAGATGCGTGCCTCCCGCCCATCAAAAGTGACAGGTGACAGGTCGCAGTTATGATGGACCCCTCCCGCTGCATCGTGCACCCGCCCCAGTTGTTCATGTACCCCTACCTAGCGTCGGCGGCCTCGGCGTCGGTGGCGGCGGCCTCCAGATGCGTGCCTCCCGCCCATCAAAAGTGACAGGTGAAAGGTCGCAGTTATGATGGACCCCTCCCGCTGCATCGTGCACCCGCCCCCGTTGTTCGTGTACCCCTACCTAGCGTCGGCGGCCTCGGCGTCGGTGGCGGCGGCCTCCAGATGCGTGCCTCCCGCCCATCAAAAGTGACAGGTGACAGGTCGCAGTTATGATGGACCACTCCCGCTGCATCGTGCACCCACCCCCGTTGTTCGTGTACCCCTACCTAGCGTCGGCGGCGTCGGCGTCGGTGGCGGCGGCCTCCAGATGCGTGCCTCCCGCCCATCAAAAGTGACAGGTGACAGGTGACAGATCGCAGTTATGATGGACCACTCCCGCGGCATCGTGCACCCACCCCCGTTGTTCGTGTACTCCTACCTAGCGTCGGCGGCATCGGCGTCGGTGGCGGCGGCCTCCAGATGCGTGCCTCCCGCCCATTAAAAGTGACAGGTGACAGGTGACAGGTCCTGGTTATGATGGAACCCTCCGGCTGCATCGTGCACCCACCCACCCCCGTTGTTCGTGTACCCCTACCTAGCGTCGGCGGCGTCGGCGTCGGTGGCGGCGGCCTCCAGATGCGTGCCTCCCGCCCATCAAAAGTGACAGGTGACAGGTGACAGATCGCAGTTATGATGGACCACTCCCGTGGCATCCTGCACCCACCCCCGTTGTTCGTGTACTCCTACCTAGCGTCGGCGGCGTCGGCGTCGGTGGCGGCGGCCTCCAGATGCGTGCCTCCCGCCCATCAAAAGTGACAGGTGACAGGTGACAGGTCGTGGTTATGATGGACCCCTCCCGCTGCATCGTGCACCCGCCCCCGTTGTTCATGTACCCCTACATAGCGTCGGCGGAGGCGGCGACGGCCTTCAGACCCCTACCTAGGGGCGGCGGCGGCCTCCAGGGGGCCTATTCACTAAAATAGATAGTGGAAAGAGATTATCTATTTTGAAAATCTCCCGCGAGAGATAGTCTCCCCTGGGAGACAGTCTCTTCCAATGTCTCTCAGGTTCTTCTATTTTACTGAATAGCTCCAGAGACCTTGAGAAAGAGATATGGATCCTAATACACGAAAATTCCATAGTATCCATGAAGTGCGAGATGTTTGTGCCCCCGGGTGTTCAATTCCTTAATAATGAATGCATTTCTTAGTAATACCTATTAAATGGGTACCTACCTACCTCAATCCATACTTGGACGTTTTTACTCACGAAGCGGATAAACGTTTAAATGAAATTGAAAAAGTCTCAATTATAAACAGAAAAAGTCGAATTAGGGGGCTTAATGCTTGTATTATATCTACACCTAATGAACGGCCACTCTTAAGTAGGTAGGTACCTACCTCAACCTGTACTTGGACATTTTTACTCATGAATCAATAATTATGTATATATTTTTAATTAAAATTGAAATGAAAAATTTAGTCTTTATGAATTGAAAAACTTTATGATGAAAAACCTTATGAAATGAAAAAAATACACGATCAAAATTACCGATGTTGTTGCTGATGAACGAGGATATTACACGATCACTGTGAAACAAATGAGAAATAGACTCTCTCTTTCGAGGAAAGACACCTAATTAGCTGTCTCTCTGAAAGAGATCGGGAATGCCAAGATGGCCGCAAACTCTCTCTTTTAAAAGTTAGGTACTGAATAACCCTGTCATGGATACTATAAAAATATATTTTGCCAAAAGAGAGAGTCGGACCTGAAAGAGATAGATGTCTCTTTGGCTTAGTGAATAGGCCCCCTGAGCCTCCAGACCCCGGCGGCGGAGGTGGCGGCGATCCATGTGCCTCCCTCCCATCCCCCCACCACACCACAGGGCCACGCGCACCCGCCTCCGTTCATGTACCCCCCCCATCCCCTTAACAATGTAGCCCACCATTGGAATCAAATCATTGATCATTATTATTATTACATTGACGGCGCCTTTTTCCTTACACCGCATGATCAGTGGGTAAATAAATAATTTATCGCTTATACGGAGCTCTGACCGCACGGCCGACCAACAGGTCCCCTTAACCTATGATTCTGAACATTGAAATGGAGCATCTCTTGGGCTGCTGGGTAAGAATTAGTTAGGTCTCGATTGAGTGAGCCGATCAGCTGAGTGAGACCTGAGGCTAATTTCGTTCATATTTAACATATGGTGCTGAAAATTGAAATAGAGCCTCTCTTGGACTGCTGGGTAAGAAAACAACCCACCGTGAGGACATAGTAGGTAATGGTGCGGGGGAGGGGGAACTTCACGTCCAGTTATTTATGCATCCCGAACAGGGCAAAGCCCGGGTGATCCGCTAGTAATTATTAAATTATTGTTTATCAGATGGGGATCTGTCGATTCCGTCAAAGAGGCTGCAGCACTTTGATGTGTGTCTTGATCGATTTCGGCCAACTAGTGAGAATTGTTGTCGTATAAAATACAAATACAAATATAAAATTACCTATTATGTAGGATTTGTGCATTTTATGTAGGAAAAGAAATCTGCGGAGTTGAAGGATTTCTCGCCGTGCGGGTACGAACCATATCAGTCCGGCTTCCCGTTTATTCCAAAACGAAGTTCAAACCAGTTTCGAGCAGCGTTTCATTTCAACTTCCGTCTAATAATCGGCCAGATGATCGATTATTCCAAACCACTCACTGAATCTGTATGCTGTTATGCAAAATTGTAGGCAGTAAAGGGAGCCGCAGACGTGGGATCACGTGGTAGCGCGTGCCATGTAAAATTCTAACGTAGGGTTTGTGTGCTTTGTCCATACTGGGCAGACTTGAAAATGTGTGGGATGATGCCTTATGACCAGTAGCGTTCCGTGGGCTCAGAAAACGGTGGGGAACCAAACCAGAACACAGAACCAACAGATTTTGTCTACAAAATAACCCAAGACAACAACACCCTTCACATTATTTACTGATCGAGTGATATTCAGCAAAGGCTTATCTCTTCCTGAACGTTTAATCAACATTCTATCATCGTACGAAAACGTAGGAAATTTCCACCAAATTCATGTGGCACAAAAATACAGTAAACAAAAATACAAGGAATGGAGAAGCTGTTGAAGGTACCTACTTGAATGGAGAAGCTGTTGACTAGAAGCTAGGTAGTTATCTGTGTGTTACGACGCCCATCGATCCAAAAGACGACAAACAGGACAAACCTCACACATACAACTCTGTCATCCGAACCAGACGGAACGCAAATGCACAAAATTTTACGCCAAAATGGAAAACTGATGGAAGACTCAACAGAGAAAGCCAGTGTGATTCAGGAGACAACAAAAACAAATCGCAATACATCCTATCGAGATGACAACTTGAATCGAAGGGATTGATTGATTGTGAACCAGAACGATTTTTGGGTGGAAATCAGATTCTGGGGATAGGGCACAAAGTGGGCGTGGTGAACTACATTTTTACTTGACTGAGCATGGGCGAAAGGGCCACTTTTCTCAGTTGCCATGGGAACACTAGGTCTCAGAGCCTGCCAGTTTCAGGAGCCTAGGTTTCGATTTCGATTGCAGGTTTTTTTGTGGGATTACTGTCGCTATATGCCGATAACATGCTTGGTGTTCGGAGGCAACATGAAGGAACCACCATATATGCTCTAGTAAAATATTGAATATCCATAGACAGAGAAATCTAGCGGGTCGCTGTTGAACTCTGAAAAAAGGTAGGCAAGTACAGTGTATGGAGGGAAATTCAAATGACAGCTGAACACATGGTTGGGGGTTTTTTTACTCCTGTTTTTGGGTGCTGGGGCAGTGGTTCAAGTGGCCTTATGGGCGCAACGCCCCTGCTTATGAAGCGTCAAAATCAAGTTAAATTCTTACAGATTTTCGTCAGTCGTATGAAGGCGTCAGAAGCCAGTGGATGCTCTTTCTTAGCGCTTAGATACCTCAAGCAAACTGCTTGTCGAAATGTTTACCCCACAGCTGAGAGGAGCGTTTCTCGATCTTTGAATCAACCCACCAACCTTAGGAGGGGGAAAAATTGAGTATTTGTCATTCAGTAAAATATAGTACAAACTGCTCTTTGTCTTTGATCGGTTGGAGCATTAAATTATGAAATTCGCCGGAAAAACTGATGGGATGCATTAGCTTTCTTCGCGCTATCCCCTTGGGGCTAGCTCCTACCAAGTTCAGTTTTCGCTTGTACCAAACTGGCTTGGTGTAGGGTGAGCTCAGAACACGCTCGCTCGGAGCAGGGTGAGTCTGGAGCTTGTTCGGAGCATGAGCAGCTCGAACGGGTGGAGGGTGCATGCGGGGAAGAGCAGTGCTTAGCTACCCCTGGTCTTCTTGTGGGGCACGGGAGGGCTTGCTCAGAGCAGCTCGGAGGACGCCCCGTGGCCAGCACGAACACCGAATCCTCTGCCCCAGGACAGCACGAACACACAACCACTTGGCTCGGAGCTCGCTCTGTGTCTGCACGAACAGCAAATCTTTGCCTCACCCTTACTGCGCATGCCCGGGTTGCTCTGAACAAGCTCTGAGGGACTGCACGAACAAAGCTACTGACTCACGAGAAGGGTAACGGACTGAAATTGACAATGCAACCATCTCTTCCTACATGTACATCCATCCTTCATGATGGCTCAACATCAACTGATGTGGTCGTGCAAAGCTCATGTCTTCGCACCTCACACCAGGGTAAACCCCATTTCATGTCAGTCGTGGGACTAAGTCACGTCAGAAGTCTGTGGGCACCTTAAGATTCAGAAGAGGTTGGATTCGACACACAAAACACTGTCCATATTTAGGTACCTACGTAGATAACTTTTTTTTTCTTCAAACAAAGCCAATATCACGTGCCCGTACATAGCAAAAACATGTACTAATCTCAAATAATACAAAAAACTTACAAAGAACTCTTTCATACATATAGGTAGGTAGGTACTTAAATCAACTACTCAGCTACAACTTGTGACGTTTCTTTTGGCAAACTAGGAGTACCGATGTGCAGTGATGTTAGACATTAAGAATTTCCATCTATCATAGATGATAACATTGTCAGAGCGCTGTACACCAGCTGCTGAATCTGAAACCAGGATTTCGTTGGATGCAATCTGGATGTCAACAAAAACTGATGCGTGACCCATGAAAATTCATCTTTGCTTTCTACGAATACGGGAATATATTTTTTGGGGTTGAATAATGACATACGATATACTTACTGCAGCCAGAGTTTCTAGGTTGACCTGATAGATTCTACCGGCTGTAAGTGTTATTGGGGTATTTGCTCTAACCATCATCAGTTGAGCAGCTTTACGGAATTTTGGTTCCATTTCCTCCCATTCACACTGATAGACCTGTCGAAGCACGTCTTCACTCTGGAAGGAAAAGTCAGTTCATCCAATGATGACAATAATTACGAAGATACGTAAGATTACCTGTACCATAGGCTTCATGAAATCAAAAAAAGTAGGAAACAGCTCACTTTAGCCTAGACATATTTTCGACAATGCTCGTAATTTACCTAGTGGTTAGAATCTCTGGTGTTGGGTAGGTACATTTCTAATTTATGAAGATTGATTGGTATTTTAGGAGCATTTAGGGGGACGGGGCAAATTGTAAAACAACAGTAGTAGCCACCACAAAAAGAACTCAAAATGCGAAATTCAGGTTGATGCTGACTTGTCGCTGACGTGTCCAAACGATCTCACAAGCAAACGAGTATTAATGATGAACTTCGTTGTTATTTCTGCACGTGATATAACCCAATATGATAGACACCCTACCACGAATTGTAAATTAGGCCTTGAGTGACCTACATTCAAAGCCAACTTACTGCATTTTGGAGTAACTGTCCGCAGATGCAATAAATAGCAACTTCCAGCAAACCGTAGACGCACATGATGACGTACTTGACCTTGTCGCTCATCTCATCAGTAGCAGTGCACTAAGACGATTGATGGAGAAAATAGCAATAACAGCAACAAAATAATGAGGCAGAAGCATGATTTTTGAAGTAGGTATAAAATAATATTTACAGATTTGTTAGTGCCTACATAATTATATTACTACACTCAAGAATCACGAAGCTCATTTCAATTTTTAATTTATTTTTGATTTTCCGAAGTTTGGTAAGAAGTGAATATCGTTTGACTCACCCATTTTATATTATTTTTACTGTGTATATTCATATCGGCTGTCCACCCTCAACACTCACTGACACCTTTTTCTCGAAGTCCAATCAAACTGACTACCTACTTGCCAACATATTATCTACTATGTGGAGCTAAAGACGTTGTTTGATTACATAGGGAAGTGATAGGTAGGTACGTGCAAAACTGATAGATGCATACTTCAACTCATCATTATTGCATGCGTACTTCAAAACTTCAAGATGCATGCAGTAGATTTCGAAGGAAGAATTAAAGCAATTCGTAAAACATGTACCTACCAAATGTACGAAATAGAAACTTACATTGAATATTGAGAAAATACCAACTATGATAGCAGTTCCGAGATGAAAAGTTAGAAATGTGTTGTATCTTTCTGCCAACGCGTCTCCTGCCCTGAAAATAGAATCTTTATACTATACTGACACCTCAGTGCGAGGTCATTTGCAGAAAGTACTACCTACTTTACGAATTGTGAAAACAAGGTTTCAGATACCCAGGAACTATTGGTGAATGCTGCCGTTTGAAACAAAAACGACTTATCTCCAATGTTGACAAAAATGAGATTTTTACGTACTATTTTTGATATGCTCTTTTCGATGGTGAAGTCCAAATTTTAAAATTTCATTAAGAAGTGGGGGTAATTCCTACCCTCGAAATCAAACTTATGTTGATTCGTGAATATTTTTGATGGTGAAACGCCTTAACTCAGCGAAAATTGGGATAAGGCGTTTTACCTTCAAAAGTTTACTTTTTTTTTGGTTTCAGATTTAGGATCAGACGAATCTTCAAAAATTTCAAGGCGTTTCTCCTTCAAATGTTTGCTCAGCTGGTTTAGCGATGAGGTTTTTTCTATCTTGAAAAATATAATTAGGTTATCCTGACTTGTAGAGTTGAGGTGTTTTACCTTAAAAAACAAGAGGTCGGGAATACTCTTGTTTTTGAAGGTGAATCGCCTTGCATGATAGTTAAGGCGGTTCACCTACAAAAAAATCAATTCGATTTGATTTCCCCGCCTTAAGTAGAGTTTTTGGTTTCAAAATCGATTTTTTTTCGATTTTTTTCGATAATTTTGTCAATTCAAGCATTATCGATGTGTCTCTAAAAAATGGGTTCGAGAGCACAAACTGGATGGGAAATACAGCCTGATTTATATAGAAAACTTAAAAAGCGATTTCTGAAATAGATGGTTTTCGGAGATAAGGCGTTTTTGCTTCAAACGGCAGAATGTACCTGCCTACTTCCCTAGTTTGTTGCTACCTTCCGAAGATAACAAGGTAGGTAGATATTCTTTACTCTTCTAATAGTGGAAAGTTCTTTGCAATGGTATAGTTTACATAGGTAGGCACCAAGTACCAACTACTGACCTGTATTTAGTACCTTGTGCTATGGTTACCTATGCAATGGCTTGGATAAAAATACCAGCGCCACGTAATTGAATCGCTGAGGTCAGAAAGGGCATGGTTCACCCTTTTTGCAAGAATAGATTATTTGGAGGTAGACACAGCAGTTCTTGTAGAAAGGGCATTCTAAGTAGGCATTCTGTGTAGAAGCTTCCGTATTGAGGGCTGAAAAATCGAATGAGATCAGAAGGGACAAGAGTCTCCCGCCTCTAAGCTGTCTCTCTCATGCCCCTTTCTGCAAGAATTCTATCACAACGCAGTGGTCAACTACGACTCAGCACCAAAATATTAGCTCTGACGAGGAGGACTGTTCTCTTTTGAAATAGGTACCTACTGTTTTTAATAATAATAATAATAATAATAGTAACGTGTATTGTGCAATAGACATATTTCTGTCCATAAAATGCACACACGAACCACACAACAGTGCAAACAAAATTCATAAGGTTTGGCGGGGTAGTACGTACCTAAGAACCAAATTAAACATATATAGGTACAAGAATACAAAATATTGGTTTTTCATATTATTTCAATACTACTTTTGAGTACCTACTGGTTTTGAAATCATGTTTGCAAATTCGGTTAGCAAAATCTGCATTCTGCGAATCCTACTTTCACATTTTGTTTTCCAGATTCTGATACTTCCAGCTTTTTTTAACTCATCATTTTATGACAGTCGCTTTGTATTTTTACTCAATTATAAAATTAAATAAAGAAAACTTTTTAAAAACACGCTTTCATTTCAAACTGATCTAAAAGGAATAAAATACTTTCTTCCTGCTACACGGGAACTCTGGAATTTTGTATAATTTAACAATCAACCTACCTGATGGGACAGGTTGATTATGATTATATTAGGTAGGTAGAGATTTGTTAATAACTGGCAGCAGCTCTTTTCTGCGCTTAAGAGCAACCTAGTTTGAAGGTGAAAAAGACGAAGTTTTCGTCTATTATGTTGGCAGCCTGGCCCTCGCCGGCCCCTGGGCCGCTTCGCCCGTGGCCCCGTGGCCGCCATTCAGTTTGAAGGGAATCCCTGGTGGATGGCTAGGGCTGGGAACGGTTTTCCCCAAGGCGCGACGACGCCATCCCGCCCCGCAGGAAAAAAACCGGGTGGGACGTGATTAACAAATCTCGTCCCTACCTAATATAATCATAATCAACCTGTCCCATCAGGGTGGTTGATTGTTAAATTATATTTCGGTAGGTAGAGATTTGTTAATAACTGGCAGCTGTTAAAAGGACCCATCCACCAGGCCTCCGAGCTGACCGGGCAATCCGGGCCGACGGGCCCACCAGGCCAAAGGCACAAGGTCTCCCTCTAAGAAAAATTCCAGTAGGCATCGCTATACAGCGTTTATAAAAGCATCTACGAAGGCCAAGACTGAAATGGCCGCTCTTCCACCTACAAGAGGAACTGCGAAACAGCACTCGCTCAGGGCTGCAAAACAGCACTCGCTCAGGGCCTATCTGCAGGTATATCGTTTCAATTTACGTATAGTTGTTACACAGTGGTTCAAATAAATCAAAAATATCAATTTGTGTGACTTATGATAGTCTGATTGCTCGTACAGATACAACAGTGGCACAACAACCCCATACCCACACCCAATGGGGTTGGGCTCAGGGGAGATGCCCCGGAGCTAATCCTAGTAACCACAAAAGACCCTGCGGCACCTGAAACGATACTCAACACTATACTTTGACGATGTACTACTGTATGTGGGTGGCGGTGCGGTTGCCGCAAAGCAGGCATTTCTTGCTCTGGTGCCTGTGGCGCGTGCCTGGGCATGTGCACAAATGGAGTACAGCTACTGAAGACGGCGACGACGATGATGACAATGCATGTTTTTTTTTAATTTTTATTATTGAGAACAAACACTTGATTTATAACAATAAAAAACAAATTTTTTCAAATTTTCTATTTCCTCCCCTCCGTATCTCCTTACATGTTGATCCTAGCTAAACAATGTGTGATACCTTTTTTGTAGGGAATTTTATATAGATTACTTTAGTATATGGACATATTTTCGATGGAGACTGTACTAATCGAGTTATTTATGAAAAACGTAAAAATTGACCTTTAAGACCCCCATCCCCACCTTAGCTCGTCCCCCCCCCCCCCCCCATCAGTACTTTTAGTATGTGGTTCAGAAAACCTTCCCCTGCATCTGTGCCAAAATTGGCTTCTATTAGATTTTTGTTCCCTATTTTTCCTTCATTGCCTGGACTATTTGTTCGTTTGAGAGTTTAACCTAGTTTCTACTCGATTCAAACTTTCACAGGCGTTTTTCAGCAATTGCTTTCATCGCTTTAAAAGTATTGTTATTCGCTTCAAAAGTGGTTTCACTGTGCCGTTCGAGTATTTTTGTTCGGAGTGAAATCGTGTGTCGCGAGGGAGTCGGATGAAAATCCGCTGGCGGCGGTCCTTCAGCCGGCTGCACCGGAAATTGACGCTTTGGACGCCTAGGCATCAACAGGATTTTTATTTTTTATTTTTTTACGGCCCATTGAAGAGGTGAGGAGTGCCACCAGGCGTCACGTAACATGTCCTTCGTAGGCGGGGACAGAATAGCAAAGCTCAGATGTAGATCGTTAAATTGTTGATGTGGACTGAAAGATGTTATTTTGGTCTCGGCTGGGATTTTAACCTGCGATCTTAGGCTAGGACATTGAAATCGCCCCTAGGCACATACCTATGTAGAAGGATGTTGTAGTTGCCAATGTGAGCGCGCCAAGGCGAACTCGCGCCCGCCCCCGCCTCATCTTGTCCGACGCCGATAACGGCCGACGAATGGGACAGCGGTCCCTCATGTCCGACGCCGCCAACGGCCGACGTGTGTAGGGGCGGCCAGTAGGGACTGGGGCCCGCCCCCGCCTCATCTTGTCTGACGCCATAATAGGCCGACGCATGTTGCCTGACGCCATAATAGGCCGACGATTGTGGGTAGTGAGCACTCGGGATATCTTCTATATCACTAACTTCCTAACTACCTACCTATCAAGTAATTATACTGTTTAAGTTTTTTATTACGATGTTTTTATGACATCACTGCCATAAATAATTATTAAGTCACTAATTTACCTACCTATAGTCCGTGCACTAGAATAATGTCCTCCGACCCTGCACTCTGGCGGAGAACGTGGAAATCATTTTCAACACGGAATTCCCCGTTTTTTTGTTTTTCCCCTGTCCAGTGGCAGCACTTTCCCCCTGTAATCCTTTTTCTAGCCGAGTGTGAACCTGTGAACCGTCATAAAAACTTACCTTTTTTTTCGTTATAAAAAATGATACTGTCATAAAAGCCATAGTGAATGAACGTAGTGAATGAACTCGTGTGTAATAGGATTTTTCTATGAAATGTTTTCTTGAAAATTAGGAGTACTTTTTTGAAAAGGTACAATGAGGTAAATAAGGAAATTTTTTTGAAGGTAGGTAGGTATAAAAGGAAAGATTGGAAACAAATGTTATTTTATTATTTATTTATTTAGTACATATTATTATTCATTTATTTAGTACTTACGTTTCCGGTTTCTTACGTGTGGTACCTACGTAAAACTTCTAATCAGAAAAATCCGAATCCTCATCGGAACTGCTATCAGTATCAGAAGCCCCCGCACAACATTAATGATGAAACTATCGATCTCCGATTCGACTAAGTGATCTTTTTGACGGTAAGTAGTCGTCCTCAATTTTTTCGGTTGGACTGACATTTCTTCCACCTGAAACCGCTACTAACCAGTCCTTTCCGAAGGTAACTTCTACCACACTCGAGAGCTCCGTCACTCGCCAATTCCGCACAGTGTTTTCAATGAAGGGCACTCTTTCCGAACAATGTAGAATTCACGTATCTTGTTTCGTACAGCAGCATCGGTGAATTCATCAGCATCGATGACCTTCTTGTGCGGTGTGGACTTGGTTGGTGTAACAAACAAAGGTCTCGCCCGATCTGATGTTGTTTGGTTTCCAGCTTCCTTCATAATGTTGCCGACTGTTCTCGCAGAGACGCCCGTCGCTGCACTAGTCACATCGCGAACGTTGTATTTCGCGTCATCCTTTCTTCTTCCTCGTAAAATACTGGCACACATTGTACACAATTTCCCGTGCCTGACTCCTTAGAGCCTCTTGCGATAGCAGGTTTCCGGTTTCTTACTGACGATGAATGTTGATGTTCCATCGCGAGATCTGTGTAGGCGACACACGAGCTTCGTTAGTGGGCGTTCTGACAGTTCTCGAACTCATAAGAACTGGGACGGAAAATCCCAGGGCGTTCCGGAACTTGAGGAACCACGTTCTGCACTGCGAACGATTTCAGAACTGGAAGTGGAATAACCGCACATGAAATAAATGCGCATGCGTCACCTACGTTCTTGAGTTCCAGTTCTGACAGTTCCGAAAAAAATCGGGGACTGTCAGAACCGTTCGGAACTGGATTCGCAAAACACTTCCGGAACTGGGCGTTCTGGCACTGCGAACGACAAAACTCGACTGCGCTTGCCCAGAACCGTTTGGAACTGGCAGAACGCACACTGAGAACGAAGCTACGGAAACTGACGGGTATGGGGAATTGTGATGATGCTCAGTTCAAAAATAGGATGACGGGGATTGTGATGTTACTCACAGTTAAAATAAGAAGGGTTAACACGACGATATAGGTAGGATGGTGAAACGAAAAGCAAGATGCAAACAAGGAAAACACGCTATGGGAACGGAATGAGCTGGCTTGGAATGGCAGCACAGCTGCCAACATAACAGAGTCCCAACATAAAAGTCCCAACATTGCATCCCACTCAGGCTGCCGAGCCCTCCGCTTCTCCCATCCTCCTATAGAGTGCAGGGTCGGAGGGCATTATTCTTGTGCACGACCTATAGTTACCTACGGTAAGTACCTACATTGGCCTTATTACGTCAAATAAAATTGAAAAAACATGCCAAAAGAAAAGTAGGTACACTTACCGTTACGTTAAACACCGTAAAACTTTCTACCGCCGAAAAGCAACGTCAAGCCAAGTTTTTTGGGTGTAACAAGCTTTTGGTACGGATAACGGGGGGCCTAGAGCCGTCGAAATGCAAACGACCCCGCAATTACAATTTATCGACGATTAAGCGATAGCTGACGCTATTGAGCCCTTACAGAATACCAATCGTCGGTATTTAGTGGCATCGATATTTTTTGTTATGCTAACGATATTTCAACGTCGTTACGATGCCATACCGAGTTGCAGAATCGCACTGCTGGGGCCGGCGAGGGCCAGGCTGCCAACATAATAGACGAAAACTTCGTCTTTTTCACCTTCAAACTAGGTTGCTCTTCAGCGCAGAAAAGAGCTGCTGCCAGTTATTAACAAATCTCTACCTACCGAAATATAACTAAAAATAATAGCGTGGTGGCATTTTTTATGACTAAAAATAAAAGCGTGGGGCGTTATGAGATATTTTACTTTTAAAGATGGTTTTTTAAATTTCATAAAAATTTCTGATTTACTGTACTTCTTTCTATTAGATACGAAATATATTATGGGCACCACGTTCGTAACTTTCTAATTTCAATCTTAATTTATAAAACTTTCCCTAGATAGGTCCTACCTGCGTTGTAAAGAGAGACAATAATATTATACTGACAAGAGGTGGCTAGAAAAATTGAAGCCTCCATTCTAACCCCTTCAGGTATTACAAAACATTCGCACTACCCATAATGTTTAATGTCATTTCTGCAAGATAGAAGTACTTTTTTCGTACAAGTCCTTTTTTCATTTTTTATTTTTTTTTTTTGTTAGGCAATTTTGAAAAACCGTTTTTGAAATAAAAATAGGTACCTATATGATATCTCCTAACGCCTCCCCGCTTTCATTTTTAGTAATAAAGAATTCCATATTCCCTGGTAGGTAGCAGGTAGGAATTATTTTATTCTTTTTAGATCATATTGAAATAAAAGCCTGCTTTAAAAAGTTTTTATTTACTTATTTTAATTGTACTCTTTTTAGTGTTCAGAAAATATTGTACCTAATCAATTTTTTGATAGAAAGAAAGTATTAATTAATTAATGTTTTTATGACTGATTCATGTATTGTCATCGAGGATAGATGACTACCTATGCAAAATTTCAGCTTCTTTGTAATTAGTTAGCTACTAAATAATTAATTAATTAATTAGTTACCTAATGTTTTTATGGTTGATTCGTGCATTGTCATCGAAGATAATGATTACGCAAAATTTCAGCTCATTGGATGAGAAGTGTGCGAAAAATGTATTACCTACAAGATTTGACCGCCCTAGACAACCTGTAATAATAAAAACGTTTTTGGAATAAATATTTGTGTGAGAATTTCTTATTTTACAACTGTTGAGTGCCAAAAGGGCGTGAGTCCCAAATTTTAAAATGTAGTACAAAGATTTGAAAATGGTCCACCCCAAAATGTTGTTTAAGCTCTCAAATTGTTTGTTGTGCGCACCTCCATTTAATTTTGGCAATTTTCATTCCTGTTTTTATTTTTTTAGACTTTTTTTGGTCTCTCCTATAAATTGAGAAAAGTCATCCAGTCCATTCTGACCTAGGCGATTCAATAGTCCAGCCAACGCGTATTATTCAATTCTAATGTGTTTTTCAAACTGCGTTGAGCTGCAACGGATATTCAACTAATAGACTAACATCCTCATCAAAATACGGACTTACGCCACAATCTTCTGGTGGTCCTTGACGCAATTTATGAGCTGTCTGTACGCATTGGCTTTTGCAACTCCGTTCATCCTCCCGAATGTCCCTTCAGTGAAATCCGCGGCCTTCAGTTCCCTCATGACGTAGCCCAAGACTTTCAGATGGCCTACTAGAGCCATCACTAGGAACAGAAGTATTGCCTGGTAAGCGCTAGACGTCGCGATGGCCAAGAGCGCGCAGACCTCTTCAAAGACCAAGATGATTTCGTACGTCGGGCTGCTGTTCCACTCAAAGGGATATTCGTTCTCTAAGACTTTGTTCGGCACAATAGGCCCTTCTCCCAGATGGAAGAACTCTCGGAACGCTTGTGACCTGTGGAATTGCAACTTGTGAGCAGGTTGGGTAGAATCCGAAACTATTGACCTACGGAGAAATTGCTCATCCAATAAACATTTTTCCAAACACTGACCTAAGAAAGGGCATCAACGTGATGATGATGAGTGCTGTTACGTTCCAGCGGATCGCGTATTTGACAAACTTATTGGTTGCACTGACGTTTTTAGCAACGACGATTTTGACGGCGTCAACCTTTTCAGGTGGTACGCAGGTAATGAAGTCCTTTTTGAGAAACGCAAAAAGCTTGAGGTACTCCTCCGTCGAGTAAGAAAAGGTCCAGCACTTGAAAAACGATTGGAGGCCGCAGATTATATTCATTACAGATGCAGTCCCTGTAATTCATTTATTTACGCTCTGCTGCGAATAAATCATTGAAATATTCTAGGCGAGCTTTGGTTAATAAACTATTGCGTGGATATAATATATGATGAGCAATGGTCGTCTGTCGTGAGGATAAACATGAAAAAATTATTGTGTACTGTGGTATGGGTCGATATTATTACATGCCACTCTCCATTAGAGACCTCTGAGAATTTACGGTCGAGCTTGGCGAGAGGAAGGTGCTAGGTGCTAAATCTAATCTACCAATGTAATAGAAATTTGGGGCGGCTGGGGGCTATAAGTATGTTTGTTTTCTGTTCTTACAATATCTACACTAATTTGAAAATATTAATATGTACATAGGTACTTCGTGGAATGACACAAACCTCGTTTGATGTCCATATCTATGAAGAATAAAGCAGCGAAACCCAGTAGGCAGAAAATGAACCCCACCAGATGGACGAACACGATGTTCAACTTCATTAGCCAATTCCTCTTCCCAGTCGAGTAGAAATGATTCAGCGTGTGCCAAAATGTAGAAATTCCGGGAGTATCAAGCCCCATATTGAGTCCTTTGACGTCTTCCCGGTCTAGAAGCACCTTAGGGCTATTCACTTCAGGGCGTGGCGGGCCTTCCGCCGTTCTGTCAGATGCTGCAAAAAGTGTGGAGTACCAATGCAAAACGCTGCAAATCATTACCTTTATTTACCTGTACCTACATATGCCCCTCAGTCTTGCGAGACTGCGGGCAAAATTATGTACGGGACTGAGGGTAGGTCAATACATACCCTCGAGCTCCCCCCCTCCACCACGCCCCAAGAAAGCCCTAAATCGAGTACTGGAGCCGGCTCGGGAACTACAGCTTCATAAAAATGGAGAGGATTCAATAATTCAATAATTAATTAATTATTTGTTGTTATTCGTGAAACGTAATGTTTTTCCAAGTTACAAAAGTAACCTATCAACAAAATCCAAAAGAGCCATCAATTTCAAATGAAATATGTAATATCACAGAACAATCAACTCGACTTCATACAGCCATCCGTGGTTATAATCAGGTGCTCCCTAGTGATGATATCTGGGCCGGATTTATACCATTTCACTCATGATCATGTTGACGACCATTTGGGTGCATCCGGACGGCTGGTCGTACAATGCTCCGGGTGGTCTAAAAACAACCATCTCCCTTCTATTGAGATGACTGACAGTAACGCCGAGCTTCGCGGACCAACTAGACCCCAAACGGAGCCTATAAACCAAATTTCATTAATTTTGGTGTATGGTAACGAAGAAAAGTGCGAAGTACAGCGTACGGACAGAAATTTTTGACATGGATATGTTTTTAGTCCTGGGGTCTTGCAAAATTTTGCGACACACAAAAAGATGCAACGTTTTTTATTGGTTACTACCTTCTGTTGTAGCAACCACATGTGTACGAATCGAGATTCGTAGAACGCGAATTTGTGAATGAATAGTGCTTTTGTTTTCAGCTTTTGTAGTAAATAAGTAAAATGGTAGGGAAAAAGAGACCAAAGACATCTACTGAACGTTCGCGAGAATTACGAGAACGTAAATTTCAACGAGAGGCAAATACATTCATTCATTCAATCATTGCCTGGTACTTCAGTTTGACCGATTGGGAAAGCCTACAATGTTCCTCACATTAAGCGCTAGTGAATACGGGTGGTCAGACTTGCTGCGATTACTTTATCGTTTAGAGATGGGAAGAGAGTGGACAGATGAAGGTGACCCGGCTACATCAATGAGTTCTGACTTGCGGACAACGCTGGTCAATGAGGACCCGGTAACGTGTTGCTTATATTTTGATAAACTTGTCGATACAACAATGTTTTTACTAAAATCAAAATCGTACTCTCCATTTGGTAACTACCAAGTTATAGATTCCTTCAAGCGTATTGAGTTTCAGCAGCGTGGTAGTCCACATGCACACATCTTACTCTGGCTTGCCAATGACCCGAAAGAGCCTGTTGATGAGAATATGCCGGCAACTGTACAGTTAATTGATTCCCTCATCAGCGTTGATCACAAGTGTATTGAACAAGATAAATTTCAGATGCACAAGCATACATTCACCTGTTATAAACGAGCTAAACATGAGGAAAACAAACGCTGTCGTTTTGGTGCACCATTCTGGCCAATGCGATGTACAATGGTATTGTTGCCTATGACAAAAGAAGATGGTCGTCGCACTCGACTAAAGGAAAAGTACGCCGATATGCATCGTTCTCTAGAATTTGAAGAGTTCGGAGGGAAACAATCAAGAAACGCCGGCCGATCCACAACCGTTCGGTTCAGACGGAGACGATTCATTTATGATGGATGCGACGGCCCCAAATACCTGGGTGGACAAGAGAGTGAGTTACGTTCTGTATGTAGTCGTAATTTTGTAACAAGTAGGGGTTTTTTACTAGGCATACTCCCAATTACATATTAATTTGTTCTTTCTAAACAATAACTTGTGCTCCACAGCTTGTCAAGGTATCTTTATTGGAGTCAGTGAGGGATCATCTAGAAAAACAGCGAGTCGAAGCTGAGTCGATGGTAAAGTCGCACGAACAGCGAATTGCCTTATTGTGTGCGGAGCTGTCAAAACAGCGGGGTTTGAAGGCACGGTGCCTGAGGGTTCAGCGCTCGGCAGAGGACCTTCTAAATTCATTGAAGAAAACCCTGCCGAAATGATTTACCTACGTGGTAGTTTCGATGAAATACACCATTTGAAATAAACAATAGACGGGTTTTCCACAAATCCTATTTATTGAGGTTTTTTATTTATTATGTTACCCGAAACGTATCTTTATTGGAGTCAGTGCGGGATCATCTAGAAATATTGGAAGAAGCCGCGCTATAATTTGATATACTGTATTAACTGCAAAGCAATTCTTATCCCGACCCTCACACAAATGTAGCCTCGTGGGGTATCGTAAACCCGCAAATCATCAGTAAACTGATGAGGAGTATCTACACTGCATGCAGATACATCTGTAGGTTCAAGGATATGTCTTATGATGGCTATTTAAACATGCGTGGTAGTTTGTAAAAAAAAAACACGAATATTGATAGCTGCGCTACATTCGATTCATTTAAATTGCCATCATAAGACATATCCATGTACAGATGTATCTGCATGCAGTGTAGATACTCCTCATCAGTTTACTGATGATTTTGAAATGATACAGAACCCAAAAGATCCCTCGAAATACAGTGTTTTTATTGCATTTTCGGATTCTACGTACCTTGAAACGTAAACCATAAAATTTTCAATTCCATTTTCGGATTTTAGGTAACTTGAAATGAAATCGTCAAATTTTGTGTGTGGGGAGGGGGAAGGAAGGTTGAATTGTTTTTCATGCTCGATTCCAAATGGTCATTATTGAAAATAATAAACCAAAAAAAGAAAGGGAAAAAACGCTGCAAATCATTACATAACGGTTTACTATTTACCTGTATAGATGCCCCTTCTGCTTAGATCACTGTTTTCTGTGGTCAATATCTACCCTCGTGCCCCCCCCCCCCCCCCCCACCACAACAAGAAAAGCCCTTAATCGAGTACTGGAGCCGGCCGGGGAATTAGAGTTTCATGAAAAATATGTGGTGGATTCAATAATAATCCTATAATTAATTATTTGTGGGTCATTTCATGATGCATACATACACCGTTTGTTGAAGTTAAAAAGCAAAATAACCATCATTCCTCAAATGAAATAATATGTCAGAACAACCACCTGATTTCATGCAGCCATGCGTGGTATTATCAGGTGTTCCCTAGCATCGATATCTGGGCCGGATTTATACCGTTTCATTCACGATCGTTTTGACGAAGCTTTTCGGTGGAAAATTTAGGGACTTTACTGTGAATGTACAGCTGTCATAGGAAAACTGTAGAACTGGAGAAAAGTAAGAACTGTTGCAAAAAGGCTAACATTTAAGGCTAGCGTCCACTGGAGACGGGTCGCATCGGGGCGGGCCTCATCGCAAAAAGCGGGCATTTCGGTCGTGAGTGTTTGCATGGAGATGCGTCCACTGCAGGCGGGTCGCATCGGAGCGGGCCTCATCGCATATTTCAATCGCCCCCCAGGCGGATTTTTGCGGCTGTGCGAGGGGTCCCGGCCCGCCCCGATGCGGCCCGTCTCCAGTGGACGATAGGCAGACGGATTTCAGATTTGACATCGAGGAGGGAATCTAATAAACAGGGGTGATTGTTTTATTTCATTAATTTTATTCTCGGTTTAATTATTTTCTTTCATTGTTTTCATGGGTGTCGTCGGTACACGCAAATAGTAGCAACAACCATGTGGTAACTTGGAATTAAATGTACACTGAATGACTTGAAATAAGGTATATATTTTGAGAGTATCCGGAGGTGTAAAACATAGGTAAATAGAATAGAATAGTTTGGTGGTGGTTGTAGTATTGGTTACAGTATGGATACTACAAACCACAACAACTTTGTGTTTTGATTTGAATTTTCGTCAAGTTTGCGAATCTGCCATCAGTGAGACAGTGATAAATTGCTGTTGACGCCCGACCATTCTCTAATAATTATTAGGTAAGGTACCTATTTGTAATTATATATTTTCATTAGCGAGCATTGTAGGTAGTAGAATGGAATGAAATGATAGTGTGCTTTTGCATGGCAATTGGTTGTAGAAATGGACGGTGTTTCCGCTTTTTAGATAAATCCGCAAATAAAGAATGGTACTCCCCGTACACTCTTCTCTTCAAACAGATGTCGTGGACCCAATAGCGGTGCTTCCTTTTCCGCTGTTTTCTTTTCGCATTATCTTCATTTAATGCCAGCATTAATAGAAGTTCTTCGTCAGAAGAATCCATGGTGGAACGACGCAAACAAACAAAACACGGAACAGCAGAATGAGCACGAAACCGACCGCCTTTTTTCTCGTTCCCGCTCAATTTTTCCGATGCGATGCGCCCCGCCCCGTCACCCCCAGTGGACGCACTATCTATTTTGCGATGAGGCCCGCCCCGATGCGGCCCGTCTCCAGTGGACGCTAGCCTTTAAACATGACAGTGAAGAAATGGCGGTATACGAGTTAGGTAGGTACTTACTGCCTTACCTTCGTTCATGACGTCTGTTGCAAGTTTGTGCCAAATTTTATGTACAGAGTTAGATATATATTCCCTCACTATTCGAACGTCCGCCTTCAGACAAAAAGCCTACTGGATCATCAATGTGATGGCCGAGGACGCTTTGAGGACGACGTGTCAAATACTGACCTTTCTTACCAGTCTTTTGAAAATCTAAAACGGACGACCAATTGAGTTTTAATTAACCGTCACTTCTTAATTGAGATAAATATCCCTTTTTTTAATCACACAACAAACTCGGGTCGGTTTTCTTGGATCGATCCAAACCTGAGCCAATACTAAATATTGATGAACTAGACAGTCTGCTTCTCAAGGTAGTAGACATTGTAGTGCTTCTGTGCCAAAATAGGATCGATTGTTTGCAGTAGTTTGTACAACGAAGAATCTACCTACTTGAAATATGGCCTACCTACGTTTTTAAGAAAAACGCTGCAGTCCTTGTCACCTGGGTTTATTATTCTACCCGACATACCTACAGAAATATTGCTGTTCATTTATTGTTTATGCGCAGTAATTGAAATAGTTATTATGGATGGTTTCCACCAATTTTGGCCCCCCGAAAACGACCTCGGCTCCTTTTTTTTCCAACAGACTATCTTTGAACACTGATGTGCCATTTAATTGTCTTGATTCACCTGCTAATACTACTTCTAGTGTTATTATACAAATGTATGGTGGTTTCAGACAATTTCCCAGGTTTCTGGCTCATAAAAAATGAATTTCGTGAGTTCAACCTTCGTTACAACCCCAATTCTTCACTCTGGTCAGAATCAACTTCATATTCGGTCTTCTAGCCCTAAAAAACATGGAAAACTATACATCACAAGCTCGTGTTCACTAAAACCTCGAAAACCCCTATTTTTCTCCCATAACACCCCTGGGTATATTCCGATCGGGCTGCCGAGCTTTGGAGCACAAGTAGGACCCAAATGTGTTCCCAAGTGGGGACCCAAACTGTGTGCGGAAGACGACGATTTTAGACACAAATTTAACGTAAATTTAAGGCTTAAACTTCGTTAGACCCTCAATTTTCCACTCATTGGTCAAAATCGACTTCGCATTCGGTCTTCTCGTCCTAAAAAACATAGGAAACGATACCTCAAAACCTCATGTTACTAAAACACAAAAAGTACCTATTTTACACTCACTTTACACTCATAACACCCTTGGGTATATTCCGATCGGGCTAAAAAGTTTCGGGACATAACTAGGGCCCAATTAGAGCGCATGAGTACGAAAGAACAAATTTTTTAGACCAAAAACGCTGCGAAGTCGTTGTCACATGGGTTTATTATTTTCCTGGACATACCTACAGAAATGTTGGCTGTTCATTTATTGTTACTTTCATGTGTAATAATCGAAATAGCTATTTCTGATGGTTTCCGTTAATTTTGGCCCCTAAAACACAAATTAGATACGCTCTTTTTTTTTTGTTTTTTTAAATAACTATCTTTGATCATTGGTAGTGCCATTTAATCGTCTTGATCCCCGTGTTGACACTTTTTCCAGTGTTCTTATACAAACTGATGGTGATTTCAGACGATTTCCCAGGTTTTTCACCCATAAAAAATCAATTTTGGGAGCTGAACATTTGGTAGAACTCAATTTTCCACTCTTTGGTCAAAATCGACTTCATATTCGGTCTTCTCGTCCCCAAAAACATGGAAAATGATATCTCAGAAGCTCATGTTACTAACATGTTGCTAAAACGCATAAAGTACCTATTTTTACACACATTTTCACTAATAACAACCCTGGGTATATTCCGATCGGGCTGAAAAGTTTCGGGACACAACTAGGGCCCAAATGGAGCATGTGTGCGAAAGAACGAATTTTTTAGACCGAAAATGAAGCCTGTACACGTGATACGGCGTACGGCGGACGGACATTGCATTTTTGGAATCTACGCACCTCGAAACGGAAAAGAAAAAAGTTTGAGGGGGTGTTATAAAAATTTTTTGCTGAGCAAATACATAGCTGTATTATTCACAGAATAATAATCCAAAACGAAGCTGGTATGCATTGATACAGCAGACGGACATTGCATTTTCTGATTCTACGCACCTTGAAACGTAAAAGAAAAAATTTTGAGGGGGGTGTTATAAAAAGTTTTTTTTGAGCGAATACATAAGTAGGTTTATTCGCTTATAAACCAAAAGTGCTCCTGGGTACACAGGGTCACCCTACTTATTGAAGGGTTGGAAATCGGTATCAATTCCGCGTCTACCAAGGTAGGTAGCGGAAGCTTTGTTTTCACCTTTGAGAGGAACAAATTTGTTTGTATCCAAAATCAAAATTTCGTTTTACGTTTAGAGCTTTCTGAGCAAATTTGTTTTGGTGTCCATCTGTTCGCAAATACCACGCAGAGGCAACTTCCTCATTCAAAATCCGATTTTGCAGAAATTTTCAGGGATCATCCGGGTTGGACCCCATATGGCATTTCCGAAAGATCGAATCAATGGTACGGCCATTGCGCATGCAAAAACGCGAATCCGAGATAGGTACATACTCCATTTCTTACGAACCAATGGGCCGATTTTGCTCAAATTCGGCAAGTCGTTGGGTCGTAGCTACCAGATAGACTCCTATGAATTTCATCGCAATCGGATGATTGGTATAGCTCCTGCGCATGAGCAAATGCAAGATATGAGGTACCTACCCACTCAATTTCTCACGAACCTATGACCCGATTTCGATGAGGTTTTCAGGAATCATGCGGGTTGGGCCCTAGATGGCCCTTTACAGCCAGTCGGATGTAAACCCTCAGCCATTGAACAACTGCCTACCTACTTCTTTTTAGTGAAATTCGAGTCTGCCGAGGTTTTGAACGCCATAGGTAATTTATCTTGAAGCATTCATAAAAATGGGATATGGGTTTGAATAAATGAGTACAATCATGATAAGGAAATATTTCTATTCGAAACAATAAATTAACTTGCAATTTTAAATTTGTCTATCTACGCAGTAGAATGTACAACTTAGTCTACAGCTACGATGTACCGAAAATAGCCTATGTTTGAGCACTAGTGACTTGACTCGAAAATGGCTTATACCACTAACTGACTGAACACTAATTTATTATAACCTTTGCAGCTGCACACATTTATTCCACCGTTGAATTAAATTATTTCTTACGCTTGAAATAAATTATTTAAATAAATATATTCTCGAAGCACAACTACTGCCTTTGCAGCTACACACATTTATTCCACCGTTGAATTAAATTATTTCTTATGCTTGAAATAAATTATTTAAATCAATATATTCTCGAAGCACAATTACTGTTGTGGCGCGAAACAAGGCGTAAAAAAAACTTTGCATCACACAAAGAATGAATGTTACTGTTACTATTTACAGTGATTTTTCTTACCCTTACACTGTGAAGCGAAAAACAAATAAAACAAGAACATTATACAGAAGAATAGTTTAACTGGACTATCTGCCCGTTAGACTAATCATACAAACAAACAATTTTTTGGGAATTTCGATAGTATAATCTATCAATGCATGACATGGTTCAAACTCATCTACTTACAGTGTCGTAGAAACCTACGAGTGATACGAGACCCAAGTGTCAGTTAACCTCCTCAAATCATGAACTCATCTGCGTGATATCACGCCAGCATTAAAGACAAAGAGATAAACAAAGCTGGACGATTAAAAAAAACAGATACAAAGTAATACGGTACGCATATCGAGCGGAGACTAATCCCAAATTCCCAACACCATTGTCATCCGCATTCCAATGCTACCATGATACATACACACTATCGTACCAGACACATTTCATTAGTAGGTTAAAATAAACGTTGGTTTTAATTTTTTTCTTTCCATTTCTAAATGTAAAAGCAAAACGTCTTGACCATTTATTATGAGTAGGTATACATCTTAGTAATTGCACCGGTAATAATATTGATAATGGAATTTCTAGTTGACTAGCTGTTGTGGTTTGGTGAAAATGCCACCTACTCTTGTCTCCTGACGTAGGTTTAAATTTAGTGTTAGTATTGTTCGTACTACAAACTATAATATGTTTGAGATGTCTAAACCATTGAGGACAAAATGCTAACCACTTTAAAATAACTTAACTCCCCCCTCACAAAGGTTTGTATCAACATGGAACAGTGGTATTTCGTCTCGTTATTGATTGTTATTGATTCGAAGTTTTCTTCTAATAATTTCACCTTATTATGGGGTACCTTATCAAATCTACGTTCGGATGTTCAACATGAAGTTGGAGAAAACTCGCCTAGTACCCTAAATGTTTAGGGTTTACCCCGCAACTGAGGTTACCGAAGCCCTGTTATGAAATGGGTCATTCAGCTCTAAATCCCTGACAGTATTCGTCAGTCACGTTTACTCCGGGTTAATCCAACGATACCCGATGAGTCGCGAATTCACTGGTCGCAACTATTTGAATTAGTATCGCTAGGTAATGATCACGGCGTGGTGAACTCTGTAAGAATTGTTCGGTATGAATCACTCAGTGAGGAGAGCACAGTTGGGATACAGGCTGAGACAGTCTTTGGCATCCTGGCCGTTCCTGGCGGCTGCCACGTAGCGGAAATACCTCAGGACGTTCGGACTCTCGTAAATCGGCTTTTGCAGCTCACTCGGGTCCCTGAAATGAGAAATGATTCATGTGAATAATGCACATACGGTTCGGAACCATGTAATGAGAACATGGTTATGCCGGAACGGCCATAGACTCGAAAGGCTATGACACAGGTAATGACATAATAATAACGAATTTCCAGCTCTATGGAGAAAAGCTGCCGGAGCAAAACCAGCCGCCCGTACAGCGTAGCATAGTTTTCCCTTCCTCAAAAGCTAAATAATGGGTAGGGTGAGGAGTGGGACGTCCCCAAGGTAAGACAGGTTAATAGAGTAATGAAGCATTGTAGCTACCCTTTCTGCTGCGTGTGCAAGAACTCGAGAAGAGTTGTAATAACCATGTTCCCTTTGCTGACACAGCAAACTGTCATGAAGAAAGGAGTGAAACCAGCCGCCCATACAGCACAGCACTGTTCACCCTTCCCCCAGAGCTCAATAATGGGAATGGTGAGGAGTGGGACGTTCCCTTGGTATGACACTGGTTAACAGAGTAATAACGTTTCTGCCGCATGTGCAAAAACTGGTGAAGAGTTGTAATACCACAATGTTCCTTTGCTGTCACGAAGAAAGGAGTGAAACCAGCTGCCCATACAGCATAGCCATAGTTTCACCTTCCCCCAGAGCTCAACAATGCACACCCTTTCCTCTGTGTGTACATAATCTCGAGAACAGCCACGGTCTATTTTTGAAGGGATTCTTAAATAACATCTGTAACAAAGTGAGGAGAGTGGCGGACTGACTAGCGATATTATCACCAGTTAAAAAGGGATGTCGATTAGGTTTTAGCCTGACCGCCCCCGTCTTCACTGGAAAAACAGACGACTCGAGAACTGCCACCGTCCCACTCCTCCCTGCATGAGATACTTCTTGGTAGCAGAAGTATGAGAGCGAAAAGGGGGGTTGAAAAGTAGTATCAAGTTCTGGTTCAGGAAAGGACATCTGAACAACAACTTCAAAGTGACTAAACTCCTTCGTAGCGGTAAGTAGTACCTCAATAATATTTACTGGTGGAGAACAAAGCTTCTACGTATTGGCCGAGAAAATGTTGTTAGAGGTTGTTTTCCAATGAACTGATCATCTGGGCAACCTCTAGGTGATCAACCTCCATCGCTATGATGTAAAAATTATTGGGACATGGCATTAATCGCCTTCAAATGAGCTCAATATATTATAATTATTATACTGAGCTCTAAAGGGGGAACGGTGGTGGGGAAGCCAACAACGTAGGTTTGTGTTATAGAAGAGACAGGATGTTTATAAAGGAATCCTTCTGGAAACCTTTCGGCTTATCCGTCTGGAAAGCCCTCAAAAAGTGGATGGTGCAAGGTGAATTGCTCAGCGCATATTACCAAACCAGGCTCTGCTACCACGTGACTGAGTGAGGAGTGTGACGGTGGACCCTAGAGAGTCCCCCTTCTCTGACTAGCGATATCATCACCAGTTAGAAGGGCTATCGATTAGGTTTCAGCCTGACCGCCCCAGTCTTCACTGGAAAAACAAGCGACTCGAGAACTGCCACCATCACACATCACAAAACTCACGGGAAAACTTTTTGCTTCCGCTGTGGGACCAGTCTCCTCTTACCACAGTATTTTTGGGAACAGGCGAATCTCGTCTACAAAACAGAAAAACTCCATTCTTGTTACGCATGAACAGAAAATCTCCATGCTTGATATTCGTCCGAACTTCATTGGAAGGTTTTTCTGGTTGGAAGGTATTCCCTGTTGGTTCAGATTTTGGCAGATTATAGGGCGGTGTTTCATTGCCTGCAGCCCTGCATAGCGAAGTTTCCACATATTATGTTTTTATTGCTTATCTATTGGTCTAATTAGGTAGATACCTATGTACCTGAAGAGGCCCATTGCCATACTAATAGATGTAAATGGGAAAATGACACTAATTTTATAATGTTTTTAATTGGTTAAGTATTTGAATTTATCATTTTACATTGCTTTAAATACCTGGATATTTCAGCTGACACAAGATTGCTGTGGGGGCTGAATCTGGCAGGCGCCTTGTACATTGAGCACACGAGCCGCTCTTTGCAGGGCTCCTCAGTGAATCCCAGTTCTGAGAAGACTCTATCTAACCGCGTCAAGATTGGACTGAAAACATAAAAATTAATTTTTGCATTAAATACAAAGCCACCAGTAGGGCCTAACCCTGCAGAATTCTGAGACGCACCTGAAACCAGCCTCAAAACACCCCCGAACCATGAATGGGATTAACTAGACAAACGCCTCGTTGTATTTGTCATTTTTTCCACCTTAATGGAGTGTTGCATTAATTAAAAAATAAATAAATAAAAAATCCGAAGTAGTATCCTATATTGCTTGGGGTTAACGAAAATCGGGCCTGTTCATCGAGAAAATGTTAAGATAAAATTAGAGAAGCAAACTGAAATTGGAAGTTTGGAGAAAAAGGCTTGACGTAGATATTTCACTGCCTCATCAAGTCCAGATGGAAATAATACAATAGCTGAAGTTTCCTCTAACGTAACTCGACCACTTTCGGACGATAAAGTAACGTTAGAAAGAGCCTGACCATGATCGCCTTATCGCTTTTGTGCGCGCGCACACGCACACGCACGCAAGCGCACACACAACACACACACAGCCCGGCCGTGACATACGTAGGACCCGCGCTTTTTCAACATCACACGCGCATTTCCTTCCTTATATTAGGTAAGTACACACTTCTACCTCACTCTTAAGTTCTTTTCACAGTTAATTAACTAACATATTCCAAAAATCACATTATTTTTAGACTCACTGGAATACCTCACTGAGAACCCGAACGACTGAACTTAGAGGATTGACGCGAAGTGTCGACCCTTTGGTATACGTGGTAACAACGTGCAAAGATTAATAGCTAAGTACATTCACATCTATACGTCCACATTGACATCTATACGGAAAAAAGAACCAAGAACAGTTTCATTCCATGAAAACTTATTCGAATTTGCCTTTGCTCCAGAAGAGAAAAGTTGTTTCTTCGTTGTAAATTATTTATAATCTGGAAACGTTGTGTTAGAGCATTAGGGTTCGAGATGCGGAACCCGTGATATGTACCAAACACCGAACCTTAATTTGCACCAATAGTGATAATATCGTTGGCACAAAGCCAAAACCGCGGAACTGCATTTTTGGTCATTTTCACTTTAATGCGTCATGGGACTTGTTATAGGCTATTCACTGCTTGGACTCCAAACCTGTATCTATTGCCTAGCAGACTAAAAACGTCTATGTGCATTGCTGGAATCACCAACATTTCCAAATCTTGCAACACCAGAATCATGAATGAGTAGTTACTTTCGCAGTTTCGCATTGTATAGCAACGTTGCATTGTGCTTTTCATGAAACTGTAACAACAACCCTGCTGTATGCAGTACAGTTTGTGAAACATTGTCAGGCCTATTAAGTATTTAAACCACTGTACCGTTTTCCCCACCCCTGTTTATCGTTTTGAGGGCTCATTCAACCCGTTACCCACAATTTTTGTTTAAATTCTGCGAGCCATTCTGTATTAATTTTCAGTTCATTTTAAAACCGCGAATCTGCTCTTAAGCCCCATATTTTGAGTACTCAAAAATGGGTACTTACAGATCTGAATAAAGGTAGGATATCTTAGTAACAGTCATTAGGCAGCTACTAATGTCGTCACTGAAGCATTTCTTTGTTTGTAGTGGTAAAGCTCGATTTTTTGCTGATCTCCGAAATTTGAAGTCAAATTTCTCAAAACTGCTGTTTTGCAGATTCGTGTTCTTGGCTTTGTGCCGACGATTATAGGATCTTGTTTTTAGAGCATCCTCCTGTACCTCCCCACGGTGATATGAGCGACCTGTAACTCAGCTGCTTTTCAATAAGATCATCTGTCGTGAAAATAATGTATTAGAAAAGCCGACACGCCCTTTTAGCGACTCTAACTGCGAAAGTACGAATTTCACCTCTGAATGCCAAAGTATTGCAACCATTTTGCCAAGGGTTTCAAATTGTACCTACTATAGGAAATGGAATGATTACCCATAAAACTCAGAAAAGAACGTTATCTTTCATCAAAATGTACCAAACTTGGCGTTCCATCGACGCAGAATTTAATCGCCTACAACTTTTATTGTTGTTAATTCGTATTAATTTTTTGACGCTCGTTTTGTAAGCAATGGATTTCAACAGACTTTCAAGTGGTTTTGAACGGCTTGCATCCTCCTTCGCGTTCTTCATGCGCTCGCTTCGTCAGTTTTATTCTTTTTTCTTTTTTATTGAGCCTAAATTTCCAGTCATTTTGTTACTAGTAACATAAAGTAAAAGTACAGTTTTGTTACTATTTTACATGTGAATATGTATCCTATTTTTGTATTTCTGTCTTCTCGTTCATTTTATACTACTATCCATTTATAAACTTATAAACTTATTTGATAATACATTTAAATACATAGGTACCATATTTTCATGCACTTGGATTCTGCCGGCTTGGGTTGGTTTGCGGATTCCAAGCACAAGAGCTTAGCGAGAAATTTAACGAGACATTTCAAAGTCCGAGGTATTTAGTATGGGTTATGAAGGAATCAGCTTATAAGAACCAATCAAATGAGAATTTGGCTCAATCCTACCGTATGTACGAATATACAAGTTTGAACGAACAAAACTGTTTGTCTACGATTTTACAGTTTCGTTGTTCCAAATTACTGGTTTTCGTCACCTGTAGAAAGGGTCTTCGTTGTTTAGGTGGAAGGCGGAGGCCTGCGGCGCCACAAACGCGGCAGGCTGGGGAACAGGCGCCGGCGCCGGCGGTACGTAGGCTGCAGGTGCGTAGCTCTGTTGATGTGCGGGATATGAGACTGGAGCAGCTGCAGGCGTCTGTAAATATACGGGAGGTGCTTAGTAAGAAAACAATCGTAACTTGTTATAAGAAGGGATATTTTTTTGTACATTTCAAGACTATGTACTTTCTTGTAACGTGAGATCCACAAATGATGTACCTAACACAAAATTTCATTGGATGCAAATGAAAAGTGCAAAATTTCCATCACTTCCTAATGATTGTTTGATAATTTTCACATGTTGTCCATAGTCTAACGAATGTGATGCATAGGAATAATTGTTCATTAGGGCAAATTTAATTGAACGTTATGGACGAATTTTATATTGTTTTATTAATTTTTCCTGTTCATTATCACCGTACTATCTTGTACTGGTCTTGGATTTAATGATTTGATGATTCCGTACACTAACCTGAGATGAGAGGAGCCTGTAATAATACTAGCGCTCCCATCATTAATGACGGAAACGTGTCATTTCGGAGTTGTTTTAACTCTGAAATGATGTTTTTGAATTAGGACTTCAGGACCGAGCAGGAGCTTCGGTGAAAAGGCGAGGCGAGTCGTTCGTTGGTGGGGAGGATTCCGAACGGCGAACGGTGGAACAGGCGAGAGGGAAGGAACAGGCGCTCAACGGAAGGCGCTCGACGCGCGCCGCAGCACAGAACCGGACAGCGAACTCGGGATACTCCGCGTACTCGCCGTTCATTATCGACCAGTTTCCCGTTCTCCCGGACGAGCCGCTCGCTCCCGTCAGCTGACTCGCGTCGGATGAAACGGCGAAACAGTTCGGTTGTGGAGCAGGGGATCAGGATCGGGACGGAGCTCGGCCGAGCGGTATGGTCGTGTGAGGGCACGAGCTCTGAGGCGCGAGGGAAAGTGTGGCGCACGCCCAGTGGGCCAAAATACTGAAAAACGCTGCAAATCCCTGCACAACGGTTTATTATTTTGTATAGAATACCCTTCTGTTACAGATCACAGCTCTATGTATAGATAACCCGTCTATATAATATAATATGTACTATTCTATGCATATTATGTAGATCGCAGACCCTCCGTAGGTTAGTACCTAACCCCGTACTCGTTACTAGGTACCTACCTAAATCACGAGTTAAATGTTGCTAAAATAATTCTGCCGATGACAAACAGTACCTAACAAAAAGAAACACACATAATGAAGTTCTGAAAAGAAATTGTTGATGAGGAGTGAAAAAAGTTGCAAAAGTACCTACCAACAAACTCCAGCCCCTTCTACGTAGATGGTATAATGAACCGTTGTGTAATAATTTACCGTTGATTAATGATTTACCGTAGTAATAATTTACCCATCAATAATACTTCGTTTGTTCAAGTTTCACTACCTACCAACAAACTCCAAAAGAGCCATCATTTTTCAAATGAAATAATATCACAAAACAACCAACTCGACTTCATACTCCGCCAATATAATCAGGTGGCCCCTAGCAATGATTTTATCTCCGCCAATTTTCCTATTGTGGGCGCGTCTCTGGTTACGAGATTTGGTTTGAATTGTATACAATTTCATTCACACTGGAGTCGAAAATGCCTGTCGGTGCAAACTTCGGGGCCTTACTGTGAACGAACGGATGGACGTACGACGCTCCGGATGGTCTTAAAAAACTCGCAAGTTCAAGAACTATTTAAAACCGTAAAAATATTTACGTAAAAAAATGGTATAGGCGTTTTGAAAATGTCAACCCCTATTTTGAACCCCTTAGAGATGACTGACAGTAACGTCGAGCTTCGAGGACCAACTAGACCCCGAACGGAACCTATAACCCGAATTTCATCAATTTTCTTTCATGGTAACTATGGACAGACAGAAATATTTTTATTGCAGTTTTGGATGCTACATACCTTGAAACGTAAACCATCAAATTTTGAGGGGGGGTAAGAATTTTTTTTTGGTTTATTATTTTCAATAATGAACCATTGGAATCGAGCATGAAAAAAAAAATTCTTACCCCCCCTCAAAATTTGATGGTTTACGTTTCAAGGTATGTAGAATCCAAAACTGCAATAAAAATATTTCTGTCTGTCCGCCGTACGCCGTACGCCGTACGGGCCACTTTTCTTAGTTACCATGAAAAAACGCTGCAAATCCCTGCACAACGGTTTATTATTTTGTATAGAATACCCTTCTGTTACAGATCACAGCTCTATGTATAGATAACCCGTCTATATAATATAATATGTACTATTCTATGCATATTTATGTAGATCGCAGACCCTCCGTAGGTTAGTACGTAACCCCGTACTCGTTACTAGGTACCTACCTAAATCACGAGTTAAATGTTGCTAAAATAACTCTGCCGATGACAAACAGTACCTAACAAAAAGAAACACACATAATGAAGTTCTGAAAAGAAATTGTTGATTAGGAGTGAAAAAAGTTGCAAAAGTACCTACCAACAAACTCCAGCCCCTTCTACGTAGATGGTATAATGAACCGTTGTGTAATAATTTACCGTAGTAATAATTTACCCATCAATAATACTTCAACGTTTGTTCAAGTTTCACTACCTACCAAAAAACTCCAAAAGAGCCATCATTTTTCAAATTAAATAATATCACAGAACATCCAACTCGACTTCATACTCCGCCAATATAATCAGGTGATCCCTACCAATGATTGGCCGTATTCACAAATTCCTATTGTGGGCGCGTCTCTGGTTACGAGATTTGGTTTGAATTGTATACAATTTCATTCACACTGGAGTCGAAAATGCCTATCGGTGCAAACTTCGGGGCCTTACTGTGAACGAACGGCTGGACGTACGATGCTCCGGATGGTCTTAAAAAACTCGCAAGTTCAAGAACTATTTAAAACCGTAAAAATATTTACGTAAAAAAATGGTATAGGCGTTTTGAAAATTTCAACCCCTATTTTGAACCCCTTAGAGATGACTCACAGTAACGTCGAGCTTCGAGGACCAACTAGACGCCGAACGGAACCTATAACCCGAATTTCATCAATTTTTTTTCGTGGTAACTAAGAAAAGTGGCCCGTACGGCGTACGGCGGACAGACAGAAATATTTTTATTGCAGTTTTGGATTCTACATACCTTGAAACGTAAACCATCAAATTTTGAGGGGGGGTAAGAATTTTTTTTTTCATGCTCGATTCCAATGGTTCATTATTGAAAATAATAAACCAAAAATTGATGAAATTCGGGTTATAGGTTCCGTTCGGCGTCTAGTTGGTCCTCGAAGCTCGACGTTACTGTGAGTCATCTCTAAGGGGTTCAAAATAGGGGTTGAAATTTTCAAAATGCCTATACCATTTTTTTACGTAAATATTTTTACGGTTTTAAATATTTCTTGAACTTGCGAGTTTTTTAAGACCATCCGGAGCATCGTACGTCCAGCCGTTCGTTCACAGTAAGGCCCCGAAGTTTGCACCGACAGGCATTTTCGACTCCAGTGTGAATGAAATTGTATACAATTCAAACCAAATCTCGTAACCAGAGACGCGCCCACAATAGGAATTTGTGAATACGGCCAATCATTGGTAGGGATCACCTGATTATATTGGCGGAGTATGAAGTCGAGTTGGTTGTTCTGTGATATTATTTAATTTGAAAAATGATGGCTCTTTTGGAGTTTTTTGGTAGGTAGTGAAACTTGAACAAACGTTGAAGTATTATTGATGGGTAAATTAGGTATTACTACGGTAAATCATTACTCAACGGTTAATTATTACACAACGGTTCATTATACCATCTACGTAGAAGGGGCTGGAGTTTGTTGGTAGGTACTTTTGCGACTTTTTTCACTCCTCATCAACAATTTCTTTTCAGAACTTCATTATGTGTGTTTCTTTTTGTTAGGTACTGTTTGTCATCGGCAGAATTATTTTAGCAACATTTAACTCGTGATTTAGGTAGGTACCTAGTAACGAGTACGGGGTTAGGTACTAACCTACGGAGGGTCTGCGATCTACATAATATGCATAGAATAGTACATATTATATTATATAGACGGGTTATCTATACATAGAGCTGTGATCTGTAACAGAAGGGTATTCTATACAAAATAATAAACCGTTGTGCAGGGATTTGCAGCGTTTTCATGCTCGATTCCAATGGTTCATTATTGAAAATAATAAACCAAAACTAGACGAAGAAAATGAAAAACTGAGTTACAGAAAGGTTGTCTAATTCCACTAATAAACGGAAAAAACCGCTAAAAATACACTGTTCACAGTGTATAACATGTATTTTACCCGATTTTTCGTGTATTGTGGAAATAGACACGAAAAAACGCTGCAAAGTCCTTGTCACATGGGTTTATTGTTCTCGAATAAAAAAGGCACGATCGGTACCTCACTGAACAGACCCACGAAGAATTTTTGATGGTTTTAAAGACGAATATCAGGTTACTATTTCTGAAAAAATTATTTTCCATCACTGAAGCTGTCATTGAATGTCTTTGAGTCACCTGTTGATATTGTCTTGACTCTCCTGTTATTATACAAATTTCTGGTGATCACAGCCATTTTCACAGGTTTCTGAATCATAAATATTGAGTTTTGAGAGTTAAAACGTTGTCAGATTCTCAATCCTTCACTCTTTGGTCAAAATCAACTTCATATTTGGTCTCCTCGCCCTAAATAACATGGAAAACAACATCTCACAAGCCCAAGTTCACTAAAACCTCAAAAATACCTCGAAAAGCCCTATTTTTACACCCATCCATTCCCACAACACCCCTGGGTGTATTCCGATCGGGCTGCCGAGCTTTGGAGCACCACTACGACTCAAATGTGTTCCCGAATGGGGACCCAAACTTTGCGCGGTAGAAAGACGATTTTACACCAAAATTTAACGTACATTTAAGGCTGAAACTTCGTTAGAACCTCAATTTTCCACTCTTTGGTCAAAATCGACTTCATATTCGGTCTTTTCGTCCCAAAAAACATGGATAACGGTACCTCAAAATCTCATGTTACTAAAACACAAAATAAACCAAAATACCTATTTTTATACCCATTTCTCACTCAGAACACCCCTGGGTATATTCCGATCGGGCTGCTAAGTTTCGGGACACAACTAGGGCCCAAATGGAGCATGTGTGCGATAGAACGAATTTTTTAGACCGAAAATGAAGCCGGTAAGCATGATACGGCGGACGGACATTGCATTTTCTGAATCTATGCACCTTGAAACGTAAAAGAAAATCCTTGTCAGATGGGTTTATTATTCTATTGGACGTGCCTACAGAAATGTTGGCTGTTCATTTATTGCTTCTTTCATGTGTAATAATCGAAATAGCTATTTCTGATGGTTTCCATTAATTTTGGCCCCTAAAATACAAATAAGGTTTTTTTTTTTTAACTATCTTTGATCATTGATGGTGCCATTTAATCGTCTTGATCCACGTCTTGACACTTTTTCCAGTGTTCTTATACAAACAGATGGTGATTTCAGACGATTTCCCAGGTTTTTCACCCATAAAAAATCAATTTTGGGAGCTGAACATTTGGTAGAACTCAATTTTCCACTCTGGTCAAAATCGACTTCATATTCGGTCTTCTCGTCCAAAAAAACATGGAAACTGATACCTCAAAAGCACATGTTACCAACATGTTGCTAAAACGCAAAAAGTATATATTTTTACACACATTTTCACTCATAACACCCCTGGGTATATTCCGATCGGGCTGAAAAGTTTCGGGACACAACTAGGGCCCAAATGGAGCATGTGTGCGAATGAACGCATTTTTTAGACCGAAAATGAAGCCGGTACACGTGATACGGCGTACGGCGGACGGACATTGCATTTTGGTTTATTATTCTGTGAATAATACACCTATGTATTCGCTCAGCAAATAATTTTTATAACAGCCCCTCAAACTTTTTTCTTTTCCGTTTCAAGGTGCGTAGATTCCAAAAATTCAATGTCCGTCCGCCGTATCACGTGTACAGGCTTCATTTTCGGTCTAAAAAAGTCGTTCTTTCACACACATGCTCCATTTGGGCCCTAGTTGTGTCCCGAAACTTTTCAGCCCGATCGGAATACACCCAGGGGTGTTATGAGTGAAAATGTGTGTAAAAATAGGTACTTTTTGCGTTTTAGCAACATGTTGGTCACATGAGCATTTGATGTATCGGTTTCCATGTTTTTTTGGACGAGAAGACCGAATATTAAGTCGATTTTGACCAAGGAGTGGAAAATTGAGGTTGTACCAGATGTTCAGCTCCCAAAATTGATTTTTTATGAGTCAAAAACCTGCGAAATCGTCTGAAATCACCATCAATTTGTAGAATAACACTAGGAAAACTGTCAAAACGTGGATCAAGACGATTAAATGGCACTACCAATGATCAACGATAATTTAAAAAAAAAAAGGAGCGTACCACCTAATTTAAGTTTTGGGGGCCAAAATTGGTGGAAACCATCAGAAATAGCTATTTCAATTATTTTACATGAAATCAACAATAAATGAACAGGAACATTTCTGTAGGTGTGTCCATTAGAATAATAAACCCATGTGACAAGGACTTTGCAGCGTTTTGGAATCTACGCACCTTGAAACGAAAAGAAAAAAGTTTGAGGGGGTGTTATAAAAATTTTTTGCTGAGCGATTACATAGGTGTATTATTCACAGAATAATAAACCAAAATTTTGAGGGGGGTTATAAAAATTTGTTGCTGAGCGAATACATAGGTGTATTATTCACAGAATAATAAACTAAAACGGGAAAATGCACTGTTATACACTGTGAACAGTGTATTTTTCGTGAAGCTTTTTTTTTTAATACTTACGTGATGCATGATCAAAATAGTGTAATATTAGGAGACTCGATTTCAAAAGAACGTCCAAAAATAAGTCGGAATGCAAAACTATTTCTTATTGGAATCATGTTTCGTGCTATTTTGAATGAAGTTGTGGAGCAGGTTTTTTCTTTTTTTTTGGGGGGGGGGGGGGGGGGGACATTTTTTGGGACAATATTTCCTACTGTTTTGCCGATTTTGTTAATTTTTTCACTTGAAAATCAGCCTATGACCTTATTTATGAATCAATTTAGCTATTGTTGGGTATAAATCGATGCAGAATTTAATTTCCTACAACTTTTCTGTGGAACCAGAATTTTTTTCAACAGTCATGGGGAAAACGTGTTTATTTTACAGGAAAGAAACATGGGATGTATTTGGAATCAGCGCAAAATTTCGTTTAAGATCGGTTCATGTTCAGAAACAACTTTTTTCGCCCCACTGTGCGGCGCTAGCAATGTAATTGGGTGGGGGAGGGGGAGATAACATTCAATTCCTATTATTGAATGGTAATATTTTTTACTTAGCAAAAATTTACAGTATTAATTTACAATTAATCGAAATGTTGAAACGCACACAAGGTCTCTGCAGTTTGTAAACGATTGATCGAGGTTATATTATCATCACGATTAATAGATTTCTGCATACATAGTAATCCCCAGGGTTTTGGTTTGTTTTTTGGTATTTTCCATAGACCGAAAATGTTTTGTCGCATATTTATCGTCGAGGCCACACACGGTCTGGTCACTAATGTCTCTCTTCCAGTGAGGAACCGAAACGACAAGGAATTGCACTCGTACACAGCTGAGTATTCCGTGAGGATATTGATCCAGCCTTTGGAGAAAGGTGAATTCACCTACCCTGTATGCCCCTTCTGCGTAGATCACTGTTTTCTACGGACAATACCTACCCTCGTTCACCCCCCCAGGAAGGCCCTCAATCGAGTGCTTCAGCCGGCCCGGGAATTACAGTTTCATAAATTAATAAGCGGTTGATTCAAGAATTTCATCATTAATTGAATAAAATTTGTTGAAGTTACAAAGGTTACAAGTTACACACCTACCTATCAACAAAATTGAAAATGAACGTCATTCATCAAATGAAATAATTTCATACAGCCCTACGTGATTATAATCATGTATTCCCTAGCAATGATAATATATCTGGGCTGGATGCACCTATATACCGTATTATCGTTACCTACTTTCATTCAAACTCATGTTAACGAAATTAAATTTCAGAGCCTTACTGTGAAATAGCGGTTGGATGTAGAATGCTCCGGGCGGCCTCAAAAAAAAATCTCAAGTTTGGGATCAATTTAAAAACGTCAAAAAAAATCCCTTCCATTAAATGTTTTCGAACTACGGCGTCCGGGAAATTACAACCGCTATTTTTCTCACTCCCTAGAGATGACTGACAGTAACGCCGTGCTTCGCGGACCAAATAGACCCCAAATGAGACCCATAAACCAAATTTCATTAAATTAGGTTCATGGTAACTAAGGGAATTGCGAAGTACGGTGGACGGACAGAAATTTTCTAAATTCCATTTCCGGACTCCATTTAGGTACCTACGTTTCTTGAAATGGGAACCATCGAATTTGAGAGAGGGGGGGGGGGGGGGTTAAAATAGTTTTTTCATGCTCGGTTCCAAAGGTTCATTATTGAAAATAATAAACCAAAAAATTTTATAGATGTTAAATACCTAATCTATAGGGCTAGCGATAACATTTGTAGTGCTACAATAGCGACCTTTGGGCTACTTGGAACCAGGAAAAGTACAACCACTCGAACTCTTCAGGTTTCATTCAGGATTTTTCCTATGGTTTTGGGGTAATTCCAGTGACAAGATATGTATTTTTTTTATTATGTAAATATTTGGAATAAATCTCTCTTCATTCATTCATTCATTCAATTTGGCCCAATCTTATGGTTACCTACCTACCAACTTAATATTCAATATACTGAACTCAAATTATTCAACTGACCAGGATTTCTGGTTACAGTGTTCAAAGTTTCCAACTTTCAAATATTTGTCAACTGTAATGACAGTTGTGAATGAATTTGCCGCATGAATTTGAACGTAACAAGTATTAGAATCCCAGATGCACATTCTGATCAATCATAATGACTGCACAAAGATAGGATCAGATCAGTGTTCGAGTGTTGTGGAACAAACATGGTTTCTTCATTCATTGAATCTTGTGAGGATTTCTCAAAATAGAAATCATTCAATTTTCAAAACCTCTCGCACGTAACTAGGGGCCATAAGGCCACTGCCCCGGCACCAAAAAACACGGAGTAAAAAGGAAAGAGAAAAAAAAATGAAGAAAAAAATCTAACCATGTGTTCAGTTGGCATTTGATTTTCCCTTTGTACACTGCACCTAGTTTTTTTCACAAAGTTTAACAGCGACCCGCTAGATTTCTCTGGCTATGGATATTCAATATTCTAGTACAGCATCCATGGTGGTCCCTTCCAGTGAGTAGAGAATATTATATTCTATACTCGCTGGTTCGTTCATGAATTTTAAGCTGCCCTATAACTCCGACGACCAAGCATATTAACGGAATATAGCGACATTAATCGATGTCCTGCAATCGAAATCGAAACTTAGGTTCCTGAAACTGGGAGGCCCTGAGACCAAGTGCTCCCATGGCAACTGAGCCACACTTCACCCACACACACACCACACACACACATCATCATGCACACTTTAGACCTGTCCCCCAGAATCTGATTCGCCCAAAAATTGTTGCTGTTCACAATCGATTCGATCTCTTCGATTCAACTTGTCATCTCGATAAGAGATGCTTGTCTTTCGATTTGTTAATAATTGTTGTTTTGTGATCTCGTGAATCACATTCGCTTTCTCCGTTGAGTCTGTTGTCAGTTTTCCATTTTTTTGGGTCGAATTTTGTACGTGTGCGTTTGGTCCGGTTCTGGTGAATGATTTTGATTGGTGGTACCTACGTGCCTTTTGTCCTTTTTGCTGTTTGTGCCTGTGGATTGATCGGCGTTGTAACACACAGATAAGTACCTAGCTTCTATTCAATAGCTTCTCCATTCAAGTAGGTACCAGCCGACGGGGTCATCGTTTCGTTGTGTTTTAGTTTACTATAATAATATAATATTTGTACCACATGAATTCTGTGGCTAATTTACAGTCGAAATTTTCGACGTTTTTGTACGACGATACAATGTTGATTAAAAATTTAGGAAGATTGCCTTTGCTGAATAGCACTCAATCAGTAAATAAAGAGAAGGGTGTTGCTACCTTGAGGTATTTTGTAGAAAAATTGGTTTTTGTTCTGGTTTGGTGCCCCACTGTTTTCGGAGCCCACACACTGCTGCTGGACGTAACAAATATATAAATGCAAATTCGACCCAGTTATGAGATATTCTTCCGCGTCGCCAAGGTTACTTTCTCCGGAGTCCTCAATCGATCTGGTTTTTCCCTCTGCGTCATTTCACACGTCCGTGAGCCCTGGAATCAACGGGAACATCCTTCCTCTTCATCCTTCCTCGGAAGGCGGTTGACGAATGAGTCTGCGACGTTTAGAAGCTCGTCGAACTATAACGAGCGGCTTCCTCCAGAAAAATAATTAGCCAGCTCCAGTTTTGAAGCCAACACTGGATCAGACCTCGGAGGCAACAGAACTACAACAGGGCGATTGGTTCCATTTCAGATGGCGAGAGTTAGAGTTAGAGTTAGAATATTTTTATTGAACACCGTGGACATAATTAGGGCAATACAGCCCTCTCTACCATTAGGCACACGAAAAATTAATATAATTACTTTAACGTATTGTATGTCAGGTACAAGCCATATTAGTTCCAATACCTTAAAATGCTCGTCGTAGTTTTTCAAAGATAAATTAATGTAAATTATTAAGATGAATATCGCGCAGACAATCTCGAGTGTAAATTCTTCTTGAAGGTTGCAATGGACAATGATAAATCAAATAAATCAATATTACTATTATAAAATTTAACACCCTGGACAACAAACGACTTTTCATAAAATGAAGTTCTATAGGCCGGCACTTGAAGCGTGGTAGAGGCATTCCTGGTGCTAACATCATGGATATTGCCCCTTTTTTGGAATTGGACAGCAAGGTAGGTGGGGGCTCCAAACTTCAAAATCTTAAACAATGGAAGGCCAAGTGCGTACTCAAAGCGTTCATTCACTTTCAGCCAGTTTAATTTTACATAATACTTTGTTATGTGTTCATCAGGTCTGACATTAAAAATAAACCTAACGGTTGCATTTTGGGGGCTCTCTGTAGTTTATATTTTCTATCAGCTGTCAAATCACAGTAAGCCAGTTTAGCGTAGTCTATTCTCGGAAAAAGTTAGGACTGTACCAAACCTGCTTTCCTGCATGCTGGGAAACCACTTGCAACAGTTCTAAATTGATATAAACCAGCGTATACTTCCTTACATACCTTCGAAATCTGGCACTCACAATTCAGCACCGAGTCGACAACAATTCCCAAGCTTTTTACTTCATTCACAAATGGAATTTCTGTATTTCCTAAGGTAACACCTCGAATCCTCCGACACTCACGGATCCGAGCTATTCGACGACTTGAGCCAATGATTACCGCTGCACACTGACGAATTTATCGACAGACCGTGAGCAGTGCACCATCTATGAAGATGGGCCAGATCGATGTTCAATTTGCTCGATTGCATCATTAATACCATCAGCAGTCGCATCAACAAAAATTTGCAAATCATCGGCATACAAATGATAATCGGAGAAAACAAGCACATTAGAAATACTGTCAATGTACAGACTGAAAATTAATCCCGACAAGACTGAGCCCTGCGGCGTACCTTTCTCCACCTGCAACTTGCCAGACCTATTTCCCTCACAGTCTTGCACACACTGCCACCGACCTCTCAGATATGACTCAAACCATTTCACCACTTCCATGCCAAACCCACAGCTCTCGAATATTTTTAACAACACGTCATACTGAGCATTGTCATATGCTCGAGAAAAATAGTCTGGACCAAAACGAGACCAAAAGCGAGACAGAGAGAAATAGTGAGAAGGACTGCCGGGTGGGGCTAAAGTGTGACACTCCTTGAGCCAATCATGTGAGCGACAAACCAGTGTGATAAGCTGATAACCCAGGGGGCACTTGAGAACTCAATCCTTCGATTTATATTCAAATAACCTTCACCAAAAAATCTGTAGAAATAATTTTTTTACAATTTCTCGGTCTCGGATATTCAACTCCAGAAAGTGTTGTTCCCAGTTGTTGTATATTTAATTTTGGATTTGAAGAGGTGAGGTCGAAGCTCAGACTCGTCTTCCATAGAGAATATTTCAGTTGAAACAAATACACCATAACTCCCCTATTTTCCCTTTCTTCCGTTATTGTTATGATTAATATTTGACTCTTCTGATCCTGTTGTTTTTAGGAAAATATGAAAAAAGGGTTCTCATTTGAGTGAGATTCAGATTCTGATTTTGATTCAGACTACGAAAAAATTATATTTTTAAAAGTCTGTTCCAAAACGCCAAATCACTTTCCATACCGAAATTGCATTCATTCCAATTCACAAGCTGTCTAAATAAAATTAAGCCACATAAATTCTATAATATTAGAGTGTTGGTGAACCAACACCCAAATGATGAAGATGTTGAAACAACAGAAGCGTGAAACTGTATGTTTAATCAAGAAGCAAAGACACACTGATTCATACGTTCAACTAAACCTACATTCTTCAAGAATCTCGTAATTCTTCAAATTTGTCCGAATAAGCAATGCACTTTTAGTAATAATTATGTTGCTGATCCCGCGATGGTGTAGAATTCTAAAAGTCTAGTGTAGAAGTATAAGAGTTCCGGTGTGGAGATCGCCACACAATACTTATATATTCTTATAATATTATTGATACACAAGTTTGACTGCAAGGGACCACTGTGGCCCGTCTGGCTGCTCACGTTGGCCTGACAGGCCGGTTACCACTTTCTGACACCACACCAACGTCATTTACCTAGTGAACATAGAAAACGCTGAACCCATTGACATATTTTTTGCTGTCAACTAGCCAAATCAGATGCCATCGAGCACAAAATCAAAAGGCAGGGTCTAGCCATCCTAACGGACATTTTGGTACCAACCGCACCAACTTTGTTCCATTTTTAAGGCAGTTACTACTGAAAATCGAGAAATCAGAATCCCTTATTTTCCACCTAGAAAGCTGGTTCTGATGTCAAATTGAAGAGTTCAACGAGGTGAACAAAACCCAAAAAAAATCTGAAGAATTTATGACACTTTGAAGTTCCAACATATGTACATTGATAATATGTGTGTACATATTATGTAAGGAGCGAAATCAAGCGGAAAACCGACTAGAAACTCGTTCTGAGCAATTCTCAACTAAATTTTCTCGAACACCTTTACTTGACGGTATCACCATCCTTCCATTCCTACATAATAGGAACATGGAAGTAAAAAGGAGAAGGTTCAATGCAGTAAGACGGTTTCTACTAGTTTCATAAATTATTCGGACCAGTTTCGGCGTATTAGGCCGTCATCAGTCGGTGCAGGACAAAAGCGCCGTTGAAGAAAGATAAATGGACGAATGCGCTTTGACCTATGGACAGAAGCGCTTTTACTGTAGGACAAGAGCGCCATGAAAACAGTGTCATAAGCGCCGAGGTTCAAAAAATGTATTTTCGCCATGTTTTATTCGTGTTTATTTGATAGGTACTTCATTGTAACAACTCAAGTAGGTATTGTTTACAAAATCGTCAAAAATCATTCAAATTCAAAATTGTCAATACAAACATAATTTTTTCCCATGTTTCTTGCTGAATGCTTGCTTTAAATAGCCGACTTGCTTCACATACTGCAAAGTAGGTATTTGGTTGGTGGAGTAGTGTTGCCAAAGAATGACCAGCTTGTCCTTCAATTGCTGCTTCTTCCTTCTTGTCCGAGCAGCGGATAATTCGTTCATTTTCGCGTAAGTTTCGCTTTGGAATTTTTTCAGGACGTCCACCACAAGGTGCACCAAGCCTCGAGGAGAAACGAATTGATCCTTAAGGTGGCGATGGAATGATTCGGCTCCGTTTGTGGTTTTCGGTAGGGCTGTGGAAGGTGATGCCCATAGCAGAGGTGATAATCGGCTTTGCGGGCCAACGTACATAGTAACCAAATATTCTAAAAAGTTTTGCAATTTTGGTTCACTTGGAATATCTTTTATAATGTCTAAAAACGCTGTTTCCACTTCTTCAGGGGGCAAGTACGCTAAGCCAAAAAATGTCTTGAACAATTTACCCACTTCGTCGTGCGCAACGTAGTTTGTTTGCAGGCCGACACACTGGATTTTTCGGAACAATGCTTGTCCAAAGTGGAAATTGCAACAGCTGACGTTGGAACCGGGGAAGTTTTTCGTGAAATCATTAATTGCAGCTAGTTCGAATTCAAAGATGCAGTGTTCTGGGATGAGTATGTGGTTGCAATTGTGTGCTAATTAGCACACATAGCAAAATACCAGTGGGAGGTACTGACCTTCATAAAACGCGTGGATAATGTACAACTGTTCGAAAAATCTAGGGCAATCGTAGAAGGTGCCATCACACAGTATTATCGACGTTTTGCATAGAAATCTCAGGTTTCGAACTGTAGTCAAAATCACGATTTCCGAGTCAATATCGACATGAACGAATTTCTCATCTTGGTTCGTGTGAGTTGTGGTTAGCACTTTCAACTGTTCGAGAGCTTCTTTACGACTTCTGGGATTCTGGGGACTTCTGGGGCAGGAAGCGATTTCCTTTTAGTCCGGTAGATAGCTTTGCTGATTGCGGCGACGTCTTTATTTACCAAGTTATGATTTTCTATCGACGACAACGCCGTACGTAAAATCTTAGAAGGCCTTTCGGTGAGCTGGTCTTGTGCTTTACGCTTGCAAGCATTCTTTACTTCCCGTCTCTCAACTTCGCGATCGGTCAAACGTGGATGGTTGTGACCTGTTCCATCTGTCAAAATGTGGGTCCCATCTCCATCAGTATGAACTGAAGCAGCACATGCCTTATTTGTACAACGCCACTTGATCGTCCCATCATCGTACACGTGATACTCTCGCAACAAATAACTGTCCACAATTAGGCATTTAACACCTTTATTTGTTTCACTCGAATCGCACTCATATCCGAACACAGAGACTACCAGATCGATACTGAACTGATAAACGATGAAGCGACGAACATGCGAGCGATAATATCCACCGAACAGGCATCATTGAACAATGCCCCTCATATAACGAAGAACACAACGTAGATACCTGCACCTACACCGGCGCTTTTAGGAGTTTTGCCTCTATTGTTCTCTCATCCCGCTCAGGCGCTTTCGGGGTTACGCTGCGGCGCTTTCCGGCACTTAGAAATTCAAATCGGCGCTTATGGGTGGTAGCCTCATCAGTAGTTTTTGTCACTGGATGCACTTGGTTATACTACGCTGACTTGCATGGAAACAAGCTAGACAGAAATTCTGGTATTCATTGGGTATGTATGATCCTTTTCGATTTCTCATTAGAAAACCACGTAGGTACCTACCAACCATCTCCATCGATTCGACCCTGAGGTTGGTTAGCTGTGAGAATACGTACATGAATTCGCGAGGTTGAATCAACGATGGCCGGTTTGCGGTTTGAGGGGAGCTCAAGTCATCTGTGAGCGTTCAGTGCGGTTGACAGTTGGGATACTTGAAGCCCTGATACAACCGCAGTCAAAACAAGTCGTAAACAAAAGAATATTACTGAATATATTTCGAGAACGGATAATAAACCACAACTGGAATGCAATTAATGAAGATACCGATATACATTCAGTCCGAATTTTTTAATGGGCGATTTCCGCCAAATAATATTTTGGCCTTAGTCACGCCCATGGTAAAATATTATTCTTTCCCTAAGTATGTCACCTCGTGTTGAGGCTCATCCGCCGTACACGCTCTAGCAGCCCAGTAAATTTCAAACAAAGAACACAAAGAGTAAAGAAACGGTAAGGATAGATTTATACTGGGTGGAACCGGATCTTTTTCTGTTAATCTGCATCAAAAATGTAGTACAACCCCGCCTGAACGAGTGCCCTATCTCTATCTGTTCGAAAGTTATGATTTTTTCCGTGTTTTTTTTCCCCGACTAAACCCAACCTTACGTCATAAAATCACTATTTCTCAACTTGCGCGTCACTTATTTCCATTTTTCACGTCATTTTCGGATTCAGCATTAAATTCCCTATAATAATATATCATTTTCCGTAGTTATATTAACTTTAATCAGACTCATTTATTACAATACAAACGTTAATTTTTTTAGGAATTTAGAATTTTAATGAATTTTCAAAAATTAGCCTCTTCGACAAAACTGGTCTTAGAGGCTGTCAAATTTCACAAAAAACTGCTTCGTCTAATACTCTTTCCAGTGGTATAATTAGTTTCAATAATAGCTGTTTTCTTTGGTCTATTATTACTGAGCCAGTGCTGAAAAACACGGTTTCAGTGAAGGAAGCGAAGGGGACTGGATGAAGCGTACTCGCATGTCATAATTATTTATTAACTAACAATAAATCAAGACTCCATCTAAGGCAGGCATTTCATTATTGAAACAAGTATGAACAGATATGTAGTTTACCCGGCAAGTTCAACGGCCGAAAAAACAATGACATGCGAGTACGCTTCATCCAGTCCCCTTCGCTGCCTTCACTGAAACCGTAATTTTCAGCACTAGCTTGGTAATAATAGACCAAAGAAAACAGCTATTATTAAAACTGATTATACCATTGGAAAGAGTATTAGATGAAGCAGTTTTTTGTGAAATTTGACAGCCTCTAAGACCAGTTTTGTCGAAGAGGCTAATTTTTGAAAATTCATGTAAAATTCTAAATTCCTAAAAAAATTAACGTTTGTATTGTAACAAATGAGTCTGATCAAAACTTAAATAACTACGGAAATGATCTATTATTATAGGGAATTTAATGCTGAATCCGAAAATGAGGTGAAAAATGGAAATAAGTGACGCACAAGTTGATAAATAGTGATTTTATGACTTAAGGTCGGGTTCAGTCGAAAAAGATAGGAGACTAGTTCAGGCGGGGTTGTACTACATTTTTTATGCGGATTAACAGAAAAAAAGTTTCGTCACTTATCCGGTTCCACCCAGTATAGATAGATCATCAACAGACGGTTGATTTTAGTTTATTAGAATTTACTCACCAAGGGGGAGAACGAAATTACTACCTTGAGGATCTTCATGATTGCTGATATTTTGGGGTTCGAAAAAAGTAAGAGGAATAGTGACAAAATTAAACATAGGTAAATAAAACTTATCGATAATAGGTGGAATGGATAGCATTTAGATACAATTTATATAACAAGCATAAAATTAGATGCCAACAGTGAATTTTTCCCCTCTTATCATTTTCAACCCCAAAATATCTACAGTGGTGTGTATCTCCAAGTAATTAAGTAATTAATGTTTAATATTAATATTAATATTAATTTATGGCATTAAGTAATTAATGTTGTAAATCTCCAAGTAATTAATCCATTGCCGTAAATCCACAAGTAGTTACCACAATGGTAATTTCGTTCTCCCCCTTTGCTTTAAAATGGTGAGTAAATTCCAACTATACAACACAACGGTACATTATTACACAACGGTTTATTATACTATCTACGTAGAAAGGGCATCTATACAGGTAAATTATTACACAACGGTTTATTATTTACATTTATGCTTCATGAATAACTACAAATAATTAATGATGGAATTATTGAATCCCGCGCATTTGTAGGAAACTTTAATTCCGGGGCCGGCTCCAGTAGGTACTCGACTTAGGGCTTTCCTGGGAGGAGCTCGAGGGTATTGACCACAGAAAACAGTGACCTACACAGAAGGGGGGGGGGGGGATTTATACAGATAAATAATAAACCGTTGTGTAATAATCTGCAGCGTTTTTCGTTTTACCATAGGCATGACTAGGGTCAAAGTCTTTGGCGGAAGCGCCGCCCAGTAAGCAATTTAAATTAATTACCGGTACCTACCTTCATTTCATACCAAGAATAATATATTATTCTTTTTACAGCCCCAGTTTATGTTCAATATATTCTTCATCTCACTTCATTCAACGACCATTCGTAATTTGTATCGTTCATCAGTTGTATGTATAACAAACCACCAGGCGGTTAATTAACAGGGATATCACGCACAGTGATGAGTTGAGAAGGAAATGTACTACTTTCGTTCTGACCTAAATAATCTAGCGTTTGCGACTGGTACTGGGTTAGTACCAGCTGGTATGCTCAGTTAGATCGCATCATGATTTGGAGTGAGTCACTGTATCATTATAATAACAATAATTGTCATTATTGAACGGAATTCTATAATGAAATGCCAAGCTCATTTTCGATGATCACAAATTGTCGAGCGGTCGTCATCATTAACTCCTGCAATTTCCATCGTATAACTGTTTAAGCTTAATCTCGTTTATTCAGGACGAGAGTAACAATGGTTCGGCATCGTTATGAATAAATAGGGAAAACTCATTTCTCCGCATCATTGACCTGCCTAATGGAGTCCCACTGACCCGGTCGAGTGAGCATTAGTAATGATGACGGAGCTGGTTCCAAGACGTTTGAAGAGTTAGAGACTCAGGATTTAAATATGAGAAAAAGGTTCGTAGTAATGCCATTAGTGTGACTATACCGACAAAATTATACTGGTAGCCCGAAACATTCATCAATCCGTAATGTTGATTGGATTAGCGGTCGATTGGAAGAAGTTGGCCAGAGGAAGCGACGTTTTGTTTATATATGGGTACGAAGTTGGTAGAAAGCGCGAAACAGATGTACCTACCTTAGACCGCACTCGTACATAATATATACATAATACATATAATATATACATAAGTGGAGCGCTGTTGGAGAGCATTTTTTGTCACACTGCGCATACGTGTATCTCTGTTCCTCTAGAAATGGACACTGCCAATAAGTCTAGGACTTGAATCTTTGGGGTGACAGAACGTCAAGAGCTTGCTTGTTAGACATCGTAATTAGCTGTATAGGGTTTCGGCGCTATAACGGCGCTAGGGAGCGGGGTGCCTCAAATTTAAAAAAATAAATAAATAAACCAGCTACGTAGGTAATGAATGCATTCACAACTGCAAATGTTGACGGTATAGGTAGGGGTAGGAAAAAAGAATTCGTGCAATATTTTCAGGCGTCACAACGGCTCCCGGAAGCGGCGCTACGACCACAGATATGCCACCGCATTTCTAAAAACGCTGCAAAGTCCTTGTCACATGGGTTTATTATTCTATTGGACATACCTACAGAAATGTTGGCTGTTCATTTACTGTTTCTTTCATGTGCAACAATTGAAATGGCTATTTTTGATGGTTTCCACAAATTTCGGCTCCCAAAAACACGAATTAGGCTCGGGTTTTTTTTAAACAGAATATCTTTGATCATTGATAGTACCACTTAATTGATTCACCTGTTGATACTACTGGTGTTATTATACAAATGTATGGTGATTTCAGACAATTTCCCAGGTTTTTGACATATGAAAAATGAATTTCGGGAGCCTAACCTTCGTTACAACCTCAATTCTTCACTCTTCGGTCAAAATCAACTTAACATTCGGTCTTCTCGCCCTAAAAAAATATGGAAAACTATACATCACAAGCTCTTGTTGACTAAAACCTCAAAAACTCCCTGGAATCCCCCTATATTTACGCCCATTTTTCTCCCATAACACCCCTGGGTGTATGCCGATCGGGCTGCCGAGCTTCGAAGCACAATTAGGACCCAAATGTGTTCCCAAATGGGGACCCAAACTGTGTGCGGAAGAACGCCGATTTTAGACCAAAATTGAACGTAAATTTGAGGCTGAAACTTCAATAGAACCTCAATTTTCCACTCTTTGGTCAAAATCGACTTCATATTCGGCCTTCTCGTCCCAAAAAACATGGAAAACGATACATCAAAAGCTCATGCTACTAAAACACAAAAAATACCTATTACTATACTATTAAAATTATTATTACTATTATTACTATTAAAATACCTATACCTATAGTCCGATCGGGCTGCAAAGTTTCGGGAAAAGCTAGCGCCCAAATGGAGCCTGTGTGCAAAAGAACGAATTTTTAGGCCGAAAATGAAACCGGTATGCATGATACGGCGGACGGCGTACGGCGGACGGACATTGCATTTTTGGAATCTACGCACCTTGAAACGTTAAAGAAAAAAATTTGAGGGGGTGTTATAAAAAAATTTTGCTGAGCGAATACATAGGTGTATTATTCGTTGAATAATAAACCAAAATCAGCTCATTTGTTTCAAGGGCAAGCGTGAGGCTACTTGTCAGCGGAGCCACTGGTAAAAAATATTTTAAAAGCCATACGACATACTGGACAAAAATTGTTGTAACAACCCATATTAAAATCTAGCCATCCTTGCACAATTAGCTGAATATGGGTAAGGAACGTTATGTGACACCTCTCCTCTGTTGTATATGTATCTTTAGGTATTCTGAATTGTGATATTTTGAAAGCTATACTGATTACAAAACGCTGCAAATTATTATACTAAGGTTTATTATTTACCTGTATAGATGCCCTTTCTGTGTAGGTCACTGTTTTCTGTGGTCAATACCCTCGAGCTCCTCCCAGGAAAGCCCTAAATCGGGTACTGGAGCCGGCCCCGGAATTAAAGTTTCCTACAAATGCGCGGGATTCATTAATTCAATCATTAATTATTTTGTAGTTATTCATGAAGCATAAGGCAAATAATAAACCGCTGTGTAATAATTTACCTGTATAGGTGTCTCTTCTACGTAGACAGCATAATGAACCTTTGAGTAAGAATTTACCGTTTTGTAATAATTTGCCCGTCAATAATACTTCAACGGTTGTTCAAGTTGCAAAAGTACCTACCAACAAACTCCAGCCCCTTCTACGTAGAAGGTATAATGAACCATTGTGTAATAATTTACCGTTGTGTAATAATTTACTGTTGGGTAATAATTTACCATTGTGTAATAATTTACCCATCAATAATACTTCAACGCTTGTTCAAGTTTCACTCCAAAAGAGCCATCATTTTTTCAAATAAAATACGAGTAATATCACAGAACAACCTAGTCGACTTCATACTCCGTGAATATAATCAGGTGCTCCCTAGCAATGATTATCTCTGGCCAATTCCCTATTGTTACCGCGTCCCTAGTGATGATATTTGGGCTGAATGTATACAATTTCATTCACCCTCCCGTTGAAAAAGCCCATCCGTGCGAACTTCTGGGCCTTACTCTGAACGAACGGCTGGACGTACAATGCTCCGGGTGGTCTTAAAAAAACTCCCAAGTTCGAGAACTATTTAAAACCGTAAACAATTTCGAGATAACGGCGTCCTGGAGATTTCAACCCCTATTTTTCACCCCCTTAGGGGTGGCTGACATTAACGCTGAGCTTCGAGGACCAACTAGACCCCAAATGGGACCTATAAACCGAATTTCGTCAAGTTTGGTTCACGGTAACTGAGAAAAGTGCGAAGCACGGCGGCGTGCGGCGGACTGATAGAAATGTTGGTTTATTATTTTCAATAATGAACCTTTGGTTTTTATTGCATTTTCGGATTCTACATACCTTGAAACGGAAACCATCAAATATTGTGGGGGTTAAAAAAAAATTTTTTCATGCTCGATTCCAAAGGTTCGTTATTGAAAATAATAAACCAAAATTGTGTTCGATGTTGCTATTATGCAAAAATAATTGCAGGCTGCTGCACCCCTTACTACAGTGTCATTTGCATTATTTTGAAAAGAATGCTGACTAGGAGAACCAGCAGTGGCCGGTCAATGGTTTGGAAAAGGGTCGAACGAAGCGTGATGAACAAAAGCCTGAACGAAATGCACAGGAAATCTTTGCATAGCCAGGGAATTTTCCTGTTTTTTTTTTTCGTCCCGAAACCCTCAGGGAAAAACGTCGAATGATAAGGAGGTGCTACACATAAAGGCGATTTGACTGACGGGTCGTCTCAACAGGTGGTCTAGCGCGACGCGGAATCGGCGGAAGGGAGAAAGTGACATTGACATCTAACAACACTCCCTTTCCGACCTACATCCCACCTCACTCGTTGGCACACATACTGGACACCGTATGGAACTGGTCCATCCAGAGGCAGGTCCCGTCTTGACGTCATTGGAGGGTTTCTCTCTCAGTGGTTATAAAAAAACAAACAAACAAAAACGTTTTATGTCGGACAAGCCAGAGAGGGTTGTCAGATGATCCTGGTTACACTAGATCATGATATGGCACACCAAGAGGTTTGAATGGCAAATACCATCGTCAATCTGGTTTTATGGAGCAATTTGGGACTGCTACTAGTGTAAACATAATTACTGGTCATCATGAGTCGGATGATGACCAGAACCCTCACGTGAGATGTGGGTGTAGTTCAACTGGAGTCCGTCGTAAATGCCTGCGCTGCGGCGCCGCGGTATCGAGGCACCAAAAATATTACACTGCAATTTTTTTTAATTTAAATAATTAAATGCATTCATTAAAATAGGTAGGTACTTGTACATTGTACGTCCCCGGGGGGTCTTATCAATTTCTTATCAACTATCGAAATTATCGATATATTCAGTGTCTACTATCAATATAAGTACCTAAGAAAAACAGAGTTATTGAAAAAATAGTCTATTTCCACTAATACAAGAAAAAACGCAAAAAACACTGTTATACCGGTTTCGGTGATCAAACCCTCGTCAGTAACACACAATAACTAATAATAAGTTATTGTGTGTTACTGACGATGGTTGGATCACCGAAACCGGTATAACAGTGTTTCTTGCGTTTTTTCTTGTATTAGTGGAAATAGACTATTTTTTCAATAACTCCGTTTTTCTTTGAAATGGGTTTCCACGATTTCTTCGCGAGTGATTTAGTTCGTATCAATATACCTATCCGCGCACCATGCTCTCCGTCTTTCTCGTGGCGTGATAATCGATTTCCGAACTCAAAAGTTCCAATAGTTGATAAAAACGCTGCAAAGTCCTTGTCATGTGGGTTTATTATTCTAATGGACATAGATACGGAAATGTTGGCTGTTCGCTTATTATTTCTTTCACGTGAAATAATCGAAATAGCTATTTTTTTTATGGTTTCCACCTATTTTGGCTCCCAAAACACACATTAGGCCCCTATTTCTGATAAATTATCTTTGATCATTGACAGTGCCATGTAATGTCTTGAGTCAACTGTTAATACTACACAAATTTACCCCGGGGAGTGCTATTACACAAATTTACGGTGATTTCAGAATATTTCCCAGGCTTTTGACTCATAAATCATGAATTTTGGGAGCTGAACCTTCGTTACAACCTCAATTCTTCATTCATTACTATTTGGTCAAAATCAACTTCACATTCAGTCTTCTCATCCAAAAAAACATGGAAAACGATACGTCACAAGCTGATGTTACTAAACCTAAAAAAAAACCTATTTTTACACCAATTTTTACCCTCACACCCCTGGGGGTATTTCGATCGGGCTGCCGAGCTTCGGAGCAAAACTATGACCTAAATTTGTTAATCATCACTTCATATTCGGTCTTCTCGTCCTAAAAAACGTGGAAAACTATACCTCACATGCTCACGTTACTAAGACACCGAAAAACCCTATTTTTAAACACATTTTTCACCCATAACGCCCCTGGGTATATTCCGATCGGGCTGCCGAGCTTCGGAGCACAACTAGGGCTTAAATGAAGCATGTCTGCGAACGAACGAGTTTTTGGTTTATTATTCTGTGAATAATACACCTATGTATTCGCTCACCAAAAAATTTTTATAACACCCCCTCAAAATTTTTTCTTTTCCGTTTCAAGGTGCGTAGATTCCAAAAATGCAATGTCCGTCCGCCGTCCGCCGTACGCCGTATCCCGTGTACAGGCTTCATTTTCGGTCTAAAAATTCGTTCTTTCGCACACATGCTCCATTTGGGCCCTAGTTGTGTCCCGAAACTTTTCAGCCCGATCGGAATATACCCAGGGGAGTTATGAGTGAAAATGTGTGTAAAAATAGGTACTTTTTGTGTTTTAGTAACATGTTAGTAAAATGAGCTTTTGAGGTATCGTTTTTCATGTTTTTGGGGACGAGAAGACCGAATATGAAGTCGATTTTTATCAAAGAGTGGAAAATTGAGGTTGTATCAGATGTTCAGCTCCCAAAATTGTTGTATGAGTCAAAAACCTGGGAAACCGTCTGAAATCACCATCAATTTGAAGAATAACACTAGAAAAAGTATCAACAGGTGGATCAAGACGATTAAATGGTACTATCAATGATCAAAGATAATTTGAAAAAAAAAAAGGAGCGTACCTTATTCGCGTTTTGGGGGCCAAAATTGGTGGAAACCACCAGAAATAGCTATTTCAATTATTTTATATGAAAGAAACAATAAATGAACAGCCAAAGTTTCTGTAGGTATGTCCAATAGAATAATAAACCCATGTGACAAGGACTTTGCAGCGTTTTATTTTTTAATAAAGTAAATATGGATGTAACGGTATACGGCGGACGGACATTGCATTTTGGTTTATTATTGTGTGAATAATACACCAATGTTGACGCTCAGCAAACATTTTTTATAACACCCCCTCAAAATTTTTTCTTTCCAGTTTCAAGGTGCGTAGGTTCCAAAAATGCAATGTCCGTCCGCCGTATCATGCATAACTAGGTACTTCAAGTTCTGTCTAAAAAATTCGTTCTTTCGCACACATACTCCATTTGAGCTCTAGTTGTGTCCCGAAACTTTGCAGCTCGATCGGATTATAATCGAGGGTGTTATGAGAGAAAAATGGAGGTAAAAATTGGGTTTTTTTTTGTGTTTAATAACATGAGCTTGTGAGGTACCCCCTTTTTTTTAAGGACCAGGAGACCGAATATGAAGTCGACTTTGACCAAAGAGTGGAAAATTGAGGTTCTAACGAAGTTTCAGTCTTACATTTATGTTAAAATTTGGTGTAAAATCGCGATCTTCCGCCCACAGTTTGGGTCACCATTTGGGAACACATTTGGGTCCTAGTTGTGCTCTGCAACTCGGCAGGCCGATCAAAATACGCCCAGGGGTGTTATGTGTGGAAAAACAGGTGTAAAAATAGGGGGTTTCTAGGTGTTTTTTTTAGGTTTAGTAACATCAGCTTTGAGGTACCGTTTTCCACGTTTTTTAGGGCGAGAAGACCGAATGTGAAGATGATTTTGACCAAAGAGTGAAGAATTGAGGGTGCAACGAAGGTTCAGCTCCCAAAATTCATTTTTTATGAGTGAAAAACCAATTGTCTGAAATCACCATAAAATTGCATAATAATACCAGAAGTAGTATCAACAGGTGAATCAAGACAATTACATGGCACTGTCAACGATCAAAGATAATTTGCAACAACAAAAAATCGAAAAAAGAGCTTAATTCGTGTTTTTGAGAAACAATAAATGAACAGCCAACATTTCTGTATACAGCAACAACAACAATTGTACAGCAACAATTGTATATATTTATCTAGTTTTTTAATAGTTGCTCACGGTATGACCCCCATCTCTTTCACCCATCCATATATACATTCTAGGGAATACTTTTTGAAGAAATTAAACTTTAAGCTTGTAATGAGGCACCCACTTACGAGTGACATCGATGCCTTACTTTCATCACTTGTTTAATTGCCTCAGAGAAAAACTTATTTATGACGTATAATAGCATGACCCAATTCATCGTCAGCATAATTACAAACCAGTAATTAACTATCGCGTGTAAAACACAAGAATCGCAAAGCAAAATTATCTTCACAATAATTGCTTGTACATTTGTAAACAGGGTGAATTGGATAAATGCTTGGTAATGTGTATACTCCATGGTATACCTCGACAAACTTCTGACAATTACCTGTCCTTCACTGGTAAACTGGACATTATTATACCTGAGAAAATGGTTGAGATGAATTAACGGTCGATGAGCTGGTGGAACTAAAATCGATATCTGACGCGATTAGTCAACTTCGTTCTTGTGGTTGATTACCTACCTCACAACAGAGTTATCAACAATTTATGTTAACATATACAATGAGGAGCACCCATGACTTATGTTTATATTGGTTTATTATTATTTTCAATAATGAACCATTGGAATCGAGCATGAAAAAAAAAATTCTTACCCCCCCTCAAAATTTGATGGTTTACGTTTCAAGGTATGTAGAATCCAAAACTGCAATAAAAATATTTCTGTCTGTCCGCCGTACGCCGTACGGGCCACTTTTCTTAGTTACCATGAAAAAAAAATTGATGAAATTCGGGTTATAGGTTCCGTTCGGCGTCTAGTTGGTCCTCGAAGCTCGACGTTACTGTGAGTCATCTCTAAGGGGTTCAAAATAGGGGTTGAAATTTTCAAAACGCCTATACCATTTTTTTACGTAAATATTTTTACGGTTTTTAATAGTTCTTGAACTTGCGAGTTTTTTAAGACCATCCGGAGCATCGTACGTCCAGCCGTTCGTTCACAGTAAGGCCCCGAAGTTTGCACCGACAGGCATTTTCGACTCCAGTGTGAATGAAATTGTATACAATTCAAACCAAATCTCGTAACCAGAGACGCGCCCACAATAGGAATTTGTGAATACGGCCAATCATTGGTAGGGATCACCTGATTATATTGGCGGAGTATGAAGTCGAGTTGGTTGTTCTGTGATATTATTTAATTTGAAAAATGATGGCTCTTTTGGAGTTTGTTGGTAGGTAGTGAAACTTGAACAAACGTTGAAGTATTATTGATGGGTAAATTATTACTACGGTAAATCATTACTCAACGGTAAATTATTACACAACGGTTCATTATACCATCTACGTAGAAGGGGCTGGAGTTTGTTGGTAGGTACTTTTGCAACTTTTTTCACTCCTCATCAACAATTTCTTTTCAGAACTTCATTATGTGTGTTTCTTTTTGTTAGGTACTGTTTGTCATCGGCAGAATTATTTTAGCAACATTTAACTCGTGATTTAGGTAGGTACCTAGTAACGAGTACTGGATTAGGTACTAACCTACGGAGGGTCTGCGATCTACATAATATGTATAGAATAGTACCTACATATCATATTATATAGACGGGTTATCTATACATAGAGCTGTGATCTGTAACAGAAGGGTATTCTATACAAAATAATAAACCGTTGTGCAGGGATTTGCAGCGTTTTTTTTTAATGAATGTACTTTCCATCTTAAGAACACTGAGACCAACCACACTCGTCTACGATGAATAGTTCTTTTTCTATGAGCTTTCAAAGTTTCGGCAACAAGCGTGTTTGCGCTTACCTTCATTTTTGACTCCCGTAATATTGTCTAGAATATCACACTCACATTTCTGAATGTATTTTCCACAACAAACTCGTGGACTTGTTGAATTCGTTGTTTGTAACCTCAAAATATTAGCCTTGAAATAACCTGATGTGTTGTTGCTGTATCTTGTTACCCATCAGTGATGGGACGCTGTTGGTTGTTCACTTCATGGATAGAGCATGGATGCTTGTTACGGTTTTCTCTGGAGTACCCATAATCCTCATTTTATTTTCTTGTTGTTCTTGGGGAACTTACCCACCCAATTTTATATTTATCAATTTATTAAATTATTGGACAGCTCCAAGTAATTTTCAGTGGACTCCTTCATGTGCTTGAGTGACATTTTTCATATCATGTTTGCAAGATGCAGCCATTGGAAAACAATGCCTGTTGCTGGAAGCCATCTTCAACTTCACTTCTTTTAAATGAACCCTCCTGTTAACAGCCTTGTGAAGACCAGTTGTGAGTCAGTTTTTGAAATCCGCGATAATCACCGATTATATCGCCCATCCACGCTTTGGTTCCATTGCACCCTCACCAGAAACTCATTTACTACCCCTGGAGAGCTCAGGACCGCTGTACCCTGAGGATTTTGGTGCAGTCTCATCCTACACATAGGAATTGGGTAAACCTGCATGGAGCTGCTTCAAGTGCTTGGACATCATTCTGGCAAATTATTCATCTTCCCCTCGTCATCAAGGAAGGCTTCATCACATCATCAGTCAGACCAGATAAGCCATAACCATTTGTTTAGCCTTAAGCTGACATCTAATATATAATTTTTGTTGGTCCTTCGAGTATTTGTTTATCCTAAATTGAAGTCATTAATCGTATTTAAAGCGCGTCACTTCGAGTAAGGAGTCCCGCCCTGGCGGGAGGGTGGCAATGACATCATTTATTGTCAAAACTTTGAAAGCACATAGAAAAACGCTGCAAATTTTACACAACGGTTTATTATTTACCTGTATAGATGCCCCTTCTGCGAAGATCACTGTTTTCAATGGGCAATACCTACCCTCGAGCTCCCCCCAGAAAAGCCCTAAATCGAATACTGTAGCCGGCCCAGGAATTACAGTTTTATAAAAATGCGGAGGATTCAATAATTAATTATTTGTTGTTATTCATAATCATAATCATAACGAAGCATAACGTTTTTTCAAGTTAAAAAAAGTACAGCTATCAATGCAATCCAAAAGAGCCATCATTCTTCAAATGAAACAATATCACAGAACAACTTCATACAGCCATCCGTGATTATGATCAGGAGTTATATATTACCTAGCAATGATATTGATGAGCTATGATATTGATTCACGATCATGTTGACGAAGCTTTTCGGTTCAAACGAACGGCTGGTCGTACAATGCTCCGGGTGTTCTCAAAAAATTCTTTAGTTCGAGATCAATTTAAAAACGTTAAAAGAAACCATGTACCCTTCTACTGAACGTTTTCGAGCTTCGGCGTTCAGAAAATTGCAACCCCTATTTTTCAATCCTTAGAGACGACTGGCAATAACGCCGAGCTTCGTGGAACAAAACCCCAAATAGGGCCTGCAAACCAAATTTCATTAATTTTGGTTCATGGTAACTAAGAAAAGTGCGAAGTGCGGCGTACGGACAGAAATCTTTTTTATTCCACTTTTTTTTTAATTTTCGGATTCTACGTACGTTGAAACGGAAACCATCAAAAGTTTATTGGGGGGGGGGGGGGGGGGGGGGATTAGCTTCTTGTTTTTTTTTTTCATTTTCGACTCCAAAGGTTCATTATTGAAAATAAGAAACCATATGATTCTTCGTAGTAGAGTGCGACTGGTTTCAAAATTCTTAGAACGGAACCTACTTTCATTTAAAAATGGGAGAGTACCTAATATAAAGAGAAGTCATGGGTACTCCTCAGTGAGTTCCTTGGTTCTGTACGCTTAGGAATACTTTGAAAGTTTCATGAAATTTCTATTGTAATTTCATAGGTATAGTGCAGATTTAGTAGATCTGGTGCCGACTTCGACAAAGTTTAGCTACCTAATGTTGGAGTTTATGTAACTCAACTCGCTGATGATTTAGCTTGAATTAGTGGTGTTGTTCAGTACAGGTCCAATCTGATTTGCGCTTTGGAAAGTTAGAAGTCAAGTCAAGTTTTACTTATACTCTTTTTGTGAAATGTTGAGGGTAGGATTGATTGGTCCTCAGGCAGTCACACATAAAAATTCATCAAACCGATCAATCCGATGGTTTCCCTGAAGAAAAAGAGGTTTGAAACCAAATATAGGGGGGTAGTTTGGAAACTGGCTCACTGGTGAGCCCATGATATTTACAACCATATTCTTTGCCCTTCGAACATTACAACAGACCCAAATACCCTTTTTGGTACTGAACATCAAGCATTTACCTGAATCGTAGATGTCTATCGGGAAATGCTTACCTATATACGAAAAACATTCGAAGTTGCCTGCTCAATTCACCTGTGCTCAATAATTCACCCTTGGTTTAGAAGAGTGCTCAATTCACTTGCGCTCAGTTCACCTCTCATTACAAAGGGATTACAGACCACTGCGCTCACCGGCTTGCTCCCTTTCGCTGGACCCATAGGGTATCTCAGAACAACAAACTCGAGTTTAGAGATTGGGATGATGGACTGGAAATTCGTCGACGAAAATTCCAGGATGACAACCGACCATGAACATAATTTCCATTTTGAATACTATTTAGTTAAAAAATAAATTTAGTTAAAAGTTAGTAGGGCGGACAGACAGAAATTTTTTTTATTGCATTTTCGGATTCTGCATACCTTGAAACGTAAACCATCAAATTTTGAGGGGGGGTTAGAATTTTTTTTTTCATGCTCGATTCCAAAGGTTCATTATTGAAAATGATAAACCAAAAATTGATGGTTTCCGTTTCAAGGTACCTACCTAAGTAGAATCCGAAAATGGAATTTAAAAAAATTTCTTTCCGTCCGACGTACTTCGTTTTTTTCTTAGTTACCATGAACGAGAATCTGTTTATAATACCTTCCCATTTTCAAAAGAAAGTAGGTTCCATTCTAACAATTTTGAGACCAACCGCACTCTCCTACTATGAATAGTTATCTTTCTATGAGCTTTCAAAATTTCGGCAGAGTGACGTCATTGCACCCCTCCCGCCTGGGCGGGAACTTCTTATCCTTTGTGAGGTAGGTAGTGCTGGAATATTTGAAAAATCATAGAAAAAGAATTAGTCGTCGTAGGAGAGTGCGGTTGGTCTCAAAATTCATTAAAAAACATAAACAGAAGTCAAGGGTATTCCTCATTCATGAAACTTGGTTTGTGGTTCACATTTGGGGTCTAGTTGGTCCGCGAAGCTCGGTGTTACTGTCAGTCATTTCTAAGGGTTGAAGAATTAGGGGTTGAAAATTGCAGGAGGCCGTTATCTCGAATTTTTTTACGTTTTTAAACTGACCTCGAACGTCGAATTTTTTTTAGAACACCCGGAGCATTGAACGTCCACCCGTTCGTTCGCAGTAAGGTCCTGAAGTTTGCACCGAAAATCTTCGTCAACATGATCGTGAATGAAACGGTATACATACAGCCCAGATATCATTGCTAGGGAACACACGATTATGATCACACGCACGGCTGTATGAAATAGAGTTGGTGTTTCCATGATATTATTTCATTTGAAGAATGCTGGTTATTTTGGAGTCCGTTGATAGGTACTTTCGTAATTTCAATAAACGTTATGGTTCATGAATAACAACAAATAATAATTAATTATAGAATTCTTGAATCCACGGCATATTATTATTTAAACTATATAATTCCCGGCTCCAGTACCCCCTTCTGCGTAGGAGCATCTATACAGGTAATTAATAAACCGTTGTGTAATAATTTGCGGCGTTTTCATCAATACATGTTTTTAATATTTTAGGTGAACATGTTGTAGGAAACATGACCTTGAATATTCTACAATGCAAAATTCTGCTTCGTATTAAGCTCGAGTCTAGCTGACGAAGAGTTTTGAAATATGGACTGTTAGTCCTCTTGGTAGAATGAACGGCAACGATCATAGATGTCATCATTGTTTTTTCTAACCTTACGGAATACTTTTTCTCCCCTACGCTGTTCAAATCCTGAATCAAACGAGCTCCAACTCGGTGTCGACGGCTCGCGAAGCCTGCCGGCAACCGAAAACCAGGCCCGATTCAGTTCTCTGGTCCAGATTCGATACACTCGAATCCAGCTTGCCATGGGGACCAGAAACATTCTGCGGCACAACCGATACACTCGGATATCGTGGAATGTCCGAAAGAGATCGCGTATGTGAGCGACTTCGAGCAGTTGGAGCAGAAACTTGCAGAAAGTTCGAAATTCTTAAGGATGTATGTCGACAGTTCATACATATTCTTCCATGGTTGCTGGTTCTAAACGAATGATTTACGTGCTGAATTAAACTCATTTTAATCTTAACGATGCATCAAACAAGGGTTATTGTACAGCTAGATAGAGAAGAATGACCTAGAGTAGCATCATTAGCGTGCAGTAAGTTAATGCTGGGCACAGCGGAAAACGGCGAGGTAAGTACTACTCACCTCGCAGGCTGGCTGCCTTCGGGTTACTTTCACCCCGGTGGAATGCCATTCGAAATTCAAGCGTGACAATAATCTCCTCGTATTACCTACTTGGTATCTGCAATGACCTCGCCACAGTCAGTCTTAGGACCACTGCAGCACAACTAGTCTTCCGGTCAACAGGTTGAGGAAGTTTTTGAAGGAGCGACTCGTCTATTGTCTATCGACCAACCCAAGCGGTATTCGCTGTCGACAAGATACCATCACCATCAGCCAGGAACATCCAGCACATAGCAACTAAATTACATATTAATACTGCTGTTATTACTGATTTATGTCAGTAATCTTTCAAAGAATGAAGGAAAGCCAAGATTTAGTTAAGACAACTTCACCGAGGAAGTTCCTTGTTCACTCAATGAACTGTTTTAATGGTTGGTTTTAATTATGGATGATCCAATCAATCATTTCATGTAAAGCTCAAATAAATTTTCATTGCGTACTTTGTCTCATCCGGGTGGGGCTCTGCTAGTAAGTGGAATAACCATAAAAGAAAAATAACTTGATGGACAGACCGGTTAGCCGCGATCTATGCCAGGCCGCACCTGCCACGACACAGACGGCTATTGGTTCCGTCCAGTAGGCACAAGTTTACTATTAGTAGGTGACCCGCACAGTCTGAGCCTCGATGGAGTTGTCCTCTTCAAATGATGAGTGCCTCATTTGAATCAATCCACTCCTAGTGCTTGTAGGGAATTTGTTCCATATCAGTTTTACGCCCTCTAAAATCAACTAAGGGAATCATGAAGGTTTCATCCCTGATGGTCTTCCATGAATTCCATTGCAATCTGAATGATAGTACCTAGCATCTGCGCGTGACAAACAATCTCTTATCGCCACTTCCATTCGACCGATTCTGATGAAATCATCAACGGTGACTCAATTCATGTTTTGATTGAGCTCCCTAAAATTTATTTCCGACTGGTATAATGGTGGATGTTACGCATGCGCCAAATTGGTATCTTATTCAAACGCTGTTCAACTTTCGTTCATGTCAACCGGTTTCCCCCCGAATTTGACTAATGGTTGGGGTGTGGTTTTGTAATGGTTATGTAAGTACTGTAAATTGAGGAGGCAGGATATCATCACTCTGTTATAACGACAGGAAGCTATACTGCCCATCCGCTTGGCGGACTTTTTTCTTTTTCATAGAAAATAGATACTGAAGCATGAAGGGCTCCAAGCAAGAAAGTAGCGAGCAAAAACATTAATTTTGGTCGTCCAATTAAATTATTTCCAACAACATTTTGAGTTGTCTTGTACTGACAAGACTTATTGATTTATTATTCTGTGAATAATACACCTATGTATTCGCTCAGCAAAAAATTTTTATAACACCCCCTCAAACTTTTTTTCTTTTCCGTTTCAAGGTGCGCAGATTCCAAAAATTAAATGTCCGTCCGCCGTATCACGTGTACCGGCTTCATTTTCGGTCTAAAAAAGTCGTTCTTTCGCACACATACTCCATTTGGGCGCTAGTTGTGTCCCAAAACTTTTCAGCCCGATCGGAATATACCCAGGGGTGTTATGAGTGAAAATGTGTGTAAAAATAGGTACTTTTTGCGTTTTAACAACATGTTAGTAACATGAGCTTCTGAGATATCGTTTTCCATGTTTTTGGGGACGAGAAGAACGAATACGAAGACGATTTTGACCAATGAATGGAAAATTGAGGTTCTAACGAAGTTTCAGCCTTAAATTTACGTTAAATTTTGGTCTAAATTTGTCGTTCTTCCGCACACAGTTAGGATCCCCATTTGGGAACACATTTGGGTCCTAGTTGTGCTCCGAAACACGGCAGCCCTTATCGGATACACCCAGGGGTGTTATGGGAGAAAAATGAGTTTAAAAATAGGGGTTTTCGAGGGATTTTTGAGGTTTTAGTGAACATGAGCTTGTTAGGTATCGTTTTCCGTGTTTTTTAGGGCGAGAAGACCGAATATTAGGTTGATTTTGACCGATGAGTGAAGAATTGAGGTTGTAACGAAGGTTAAGCTCCCGAAATTCATTTTTTATTAGCCAGAAACACGGGAAATTGTCTAAAATCACCATACATTTGTATAATAAAACTAGAAGTAGTAACAACAGGTGAATCAAGACAATTAAATGGTACTATCAATGATAAAAAATAATCTGTTTAAAAGAAAAGCCGAGCCTAATTCGTGTTTTTGGGGGCCAAAATTGGTGGAAACCATCAAAAATAGCCATTGCAATAATTGCACATGAAAGAAACAATAAATGAATTACCAAAATTTCTGTACACGTATGCCCAGTAGAATAATAAACACATGTGACAAGGATTTTGCAGCTTTTTTTACTCTTTATACTCGTAATTTGTAGGTCGACGCCATTTCGTTAATTATTGATTTTGAAAAATACGTGAAAGTTCTTTCGTTTGAACAGTAGTTAAGTAAGATTTTAGAAAGAAATTGATCCATTTTGGATGATAATTCCTTATTTCAAAGTTTTGAATCAGGAATGATTAGCAAGGAATCGCACTAGAAGTTATGTAGGTCAAAAATGTGTTCCTTTCTGATTTTTTAATTCCCCATTAAGCTCATTTCAAATGGTATTCGACAAAAGCATTCGAGACGAACGCAAAGATGACTCGTGAAAGTGTTTTCTAATGAAGTGTGTCGGCTCCTCACCCGGCGATTCGTGCCTCGAATGCTGAAACCAACATTTGTGTGTTTTCCCAGTTTTTACGAACGTTAGAAACGCAGTGCTAATTACCAACTATTTATACGGGGCTCTGATGTTATCGGAAATTGGCCTTTTAAACGTAAAAAACTACTTTCAGTTGGATGCTTTCTTAGAAAGATAATTTGTTTCAATTAGTCAATCTCGGAATGCGAGGTGGCGTTTCTCACGCATATGGCAACAACGCAATTGATAATGTACTTGTTCTCCTTTACATCCCATGGCTTTCTTGGGCTGGGACCATCCCGATCTTTAATAGACGGACTTAGAGATATACAATAGAACTATCTTCGTGAGCGAGAAGAAGAAATATTCAACAGTGAATCGATTGAAGTAAATCATTATGCTATAGCTGTAATAAATCATTATAATTTTATACAGGACCTACCCAAGTAAACCTGCATATGAAATATCAGACTCAGAGTGTCGCAGTAATAAATTTATGTTTGGTTTATTATTTTCAATACCAAAAGAACCTTTGGAATGTAGCATGAACAAACAAATCGTAACCCCCCCAAAATTTGATGGTTTCCGTACAAAAGTACATACGCCGAATACGAAAACTGGAATCAAAACGCTGCACATTATTACAAAACGGTTTGTTAATTCTTAATTAATTAAGATCACCGTTTTTTGTGGTCAACCCCCCCCCCCCCCCCCCCAGAGGAAAGCCCTAAATCGAATACTGGAGCCGAGTTTGATACATAAATATGCGGCGGATTCAAGAATTCTATAATTAATTATTTGTTGTTATTCAGGAAGCATGATGTTTGTTCAAGTTAAAAAAGTACCCATCAATAAAATCCAAAATAACCGTCATTAAAAAGCCGTCAAATAACCAATAATAATAGTCGTTAAATAACCGTCAAATGAAGTAAAAACCACGCGGAATAACCAACTCGATTTCATACAGCCATCCGTGATTATAATCAGCTATTCCCTACCAGTGACGTCTGGGCTGGATTTTATGAAATGATTTGACTATATATAATGAAGATTTTAATATAAGGACGATTTCGTATTGTCATTATTTTCACTCACACTTATGTAAAGGAATGTTAATGAAGCCAACACTCAGGGCCTCACTGAGAACGAACAGTTGAACTTACAATGTTTCGGGTGGTCTCAAAAAATCATCAAGTTCAGAAACATACCCTTCTATTGTCGGCCAGTAGCTTCAGCTTAGCTACCTACCTGCCAAGCCCGGAAGGCATCGCCTATGATTTAGATCAGTGGTTCCCAACCTTTTGTGGCCCATCTCCCCTTTCTGGAGATTGACTAACACCTATCGCCCCCCTTTTCATTTTCATTATATGCCTAATTTTAATTTGAAGTAAAGTGTCAATAATAAAGCAGTTTTCTCATTTTAAACAAATTTATTACCGTATATAAAAACAACCAAAGCAGTTTTATCCGGTCACTCTTAAATAAAATAGACAAAAAATTAAAATGTGCATTCTTTACAGTTTTTTTAAAGAACAAAGAAGTGAAATAATTAACTAAGATCATTGACGTACATTTAAAAAACAGGAGTACATGTTTTCATTTTTAAATAGGAATCTGAAAAAAATAAGAAAGTTGGCAGCTAAAATTAAAAAAAAAAAATAAATGAAAGTTTGAAAACTTTGTTATTGTTTTATTTTACCTTTTCAATGGCTGCCTTGTGCTTGGTGGATTTTAGTTAAAGCTTGAATATCTGGCTTTATGTTCGTCAAGTTCAGGCGCAAGTCTCCTTTGAGACAAATGTCCAACTTATTTCTTTGTTTTGTGAGGAGCTGGACAACAGAACTAAATCATTTTTCAACTAAATATGTTGACGGGAACGAGATGAGAAGTGGCTCAGTTTTTTCCCACAGTTGTGGATAAGTGTCCATAAGCTTCACCCAGGATAACTCGTAACCGCTCTGCTTGAAAATGATTTTCGTCTCACAGTCATACTTCAGATATAGAAACTCCGTCTGCAAAGAGTTATCAAGCTTATCCACAGCTTCAAACTAAAATGGATCTAGAATCCAATCCGGAATTTGTAACTTGGTCAAATCTTCAAATCTTGATTCCATGTCAGTTTTTAACTGGTCAAGGTGATCAGTAAAAATTAGAATTTTGTCTTCTGGGAGTTCAGGAGTCTCGTTATCTGACACTGAACACTTTTTAAGGGTCGGGAACTGAATCAGCTCTTTACGGCCAATATTTACCTTATGAATATCTAACTTGGCGATGAATGATGAAATAATTCTGTGGAGAGTGGAGTGAACTCGTCGGCTGAGACCAGCCAGTGACTCGTGCTACCCGACAACTTCTACTGTACAGTACTATTTTAATTTTTCCCCCTTTGAATACTCATCGCCCCCTAATCGCCCCCCACTTATTTATCGCCCCCCTGATAACCCAAATCGCCCACTTGGGGGCGATCGCCCCTAGGTTGGGAACCACTGATTTAGATGATATGGATTATAAAAGAAGATATTACTAAACACATAAGCAGTGAACGGTGGGAATCGATCACTCTGGACCAGAACATCGTAATGCCTAACATTCGCCACATTGTACCTGATTTTTTAATGGTTGACCCTCTGTGCTCACAGTGGAAATGATTCCAGTAGCCCAAGCCTCGTGCGTACTCCCAATAACGGGTGCGGCCATCGATGAACGGAGTGCAGCGATTGCTATCCACGCCGGTCCCGATCTCAACTGTTTGGTAGTTGGTTCTATTCTGTTAAATACCCTCCATTTACGAGTACATCTCACTGGTTATCCACAAGTATCGGTTTCGTAGGTTTTCACCTATTTTGTTTCATTATTCTGAGGATAATACACCTATGAATTCGCACAGCAAAAATTTTGTATAACACCTTAAAATTTTGGTTTGTTATTTTCAATAATGAACTTTTGGAATCGGGCATGAAAAAGAAAATTTACCCCCTCCCCCACCCCCTCAAAATTTGATGGTTTCCGTTTCAAGGTATGTAGAATCCGAAAATGCAATAAAAAAATTCCAGTCCGTCCGCCGTACGCCGTACTGAGCACTTTTCTTAGTTACCATGAACCAAAATTGACGAAATTCGGTTTATAGGTCCCATTTGGGTCTAGCTGGTACTCGAAGCTCGGCACTAATGTCAGTCATCCCTAAGGGATGAAAAATAGGGGTTGACGTCTCCAGGACGCCGTTTTCTCGAATTTATTTACGGTTTTAAATAGTTCCTTGGGAGTTTTTTAAGACCACCCGGAGCATTGTACGTCCAGCCGTTCGTTCACAGTAAGGCCCAGAAGTTTGCACTGACAGGCATTTTCAACAGCAGGGTGAATGAAATTGTATACATTCAGCCCAAATATCATCACTAGGAACGCGATAACAATCGGGAATTGGCCCGAGATAGATTACATTCACGAAGTATGATGGAGTCTGTTGATAGGTAGTGAAACTTGAACAAACGTTGAAGTATTATTGATGGGTAAATTATTACACAACGGTAAATTATTACACAACGGCAAATTATTACACAACGGCAAATTATTACACAACGGTAAATTATTACACAACGGTTCAGCTACCTAGAAGGGGCTGGATTTTTCACTCCACATAAACAATTTCACATCAGAACTTCATTATTTGCGTCTCTTTTTGCCATTTTAGGTACTGTTTGTCATCGACAGAATTATTTTAGCAACATTTAATTCGCGATTTAGGTAGGCGCCTAGTAACGCCTAGTAAGTAGTAGTTATGTAGATCACGTGATGTGATCTACATAATATGTATAGACTAGTACATGTTATATTATACAGACGGGTTATCTATACATAGAGCTGTGATCTGTAACAGAAGGGTATTCCATACAAAATAATAAACCGTTGTGCAGGGATTTGCAGCGTTTTTTACCTGAAATTGACCTAACTAGTGCCTTATGAACCTAAAAGTGCCCAAAACCGCAAAATAGCCTATTCGGTACTTTCAAAAACCTAATTCGATGATTTTTTTTAACCTAAAAGTCACCCTAGTCACCCTAGTTATCACAGTTATTAACGTCTTCCCAAGAGCCTTCAGTACGAGGCAGTACCTAATTCCCATTCAAACTGACCTGGTTACATGGAGGAAGGATTACAGTACGGTATACTCACGTGCGGCTGACTGAAAACCCTCTCGTTCTCGGACGCAGGCTCTTCGTAGTTGATGCCCCACTGGCTCAGGACATTGTCTTCGCTTCGGTGAATGATGGTCGCTCCGGGCGGTGGATGGTCCGCGTACTCGTACGATGGAGGCGGTACGTATATCGGAGGGCCGTGGTGCACGTGGTGATTCACCTGAAATCCAGTAAAACTTATTGTGATGAATGTGTTTTAGCGTGCATCCACCACGAGTGGCATGAGGGAGGATGTGCCCGGGCTGGTTATGGGCGGACCACCACCATTTCCCTGGATCTTTTAGGAGGTGTCCGTTGGTTATGGGGGTACCACCACCATTCACGGAATCTTTTCGGGAGTGTTGCCGGGTAAGGTTATGGGCGGACCACCACCAACACCCGGATCTTTTTGGATGTGTGCCCGGGCTGGTTATGGGCGGACCACCACCATTTCCCGGGATCTTTTAGGAAGTGTTGGCTGTTGGTTATGGGCGTACCACCACCATTCACAGCATCTTTTGGGATAGGAGATAGAGACGAGGTAAGGAGGAGAGAGAGTAGTCAGCGACTAGAGGAGAACGTAGAATGAGGAAAAAGAGGCAGGAGGCGAGTATTTATGTGCTTGGGAGCTGTCTCCCTCCATCCTCTAGCTAGTAGAGGATGGTGGGGATCCCCAGGCTGGCCCTCGGTTCTCGTGCGTCTTCTGTCCCCACTCTTATGTTTATTTGCGAGATCTAAAGTTTGTGATGAGAGGTTCTGGGAGGATATCACGACACTTATTAATCTAATGTGGTACTGTAGAAATACCCAAGCACCGATGCGATACCTATGCATCATGGAGTTCCCTAAGACGTACATAATATCTATTCTCCCACTAATATTCAGAAAAGTCATTACCTACAAATCTTTCGTACGAACAGCATCCACTAAGCATTTTCATCATGGTTTCGTTATCGAATCACAGGAACTGTGAAGGTCTGTGTTGTTTTGAGGTTCGGGTAGAGAGGGCTAATTTCATCTTGCATAGTCGAAACAATTACTCTGCTCCACTACGTGCCCATAAAGTCTGACATCTTGATTGGAACTTCCTAACGTCAGGCTGGAGGGAAAATATGGTGAGTGCAATGGGATGTAAAGTGGTGGCGGGGCCGAGAGGTCTGTGTCCCAAATCACGCGCAACAGACCCCAATGTTCATCCGGTTTTGGTTTGTATTATTCTGTGAATAATACACCTACCTATGTATTCGCTCAGCGAAAAAATTTATAACACCCACTCAAAATTTTTTCTTTTCCGTTTCAAGGTGCGTAGATTCCAAAAATGCAATGTCCGTCCGCCGTCCGCCCTATCACGCATACAGGCTTCCTTTTCGGTCTAAAAAATCCGTTCTTTCGCACACAGGCTCCATTTGGGCCCTAGTTGTGTCCCGAAATTTCGCAGCCCGATCGGAATATATCCAGGAGTCTTATGAGTGAAACACAGGTATAAAATAGGTATTTTTTGTGTTTTAGTAATATGAGCTTTTCCATGTTTCGTAGGTATCGTTTTCCATGTTTTTTGGGACAAGAAGACCAAATATAGCTCGATTTTGACCAAAGAGTGGAAAATTGAGGTTCTAACGAAGTTTAAGCATTAAATTTACGTTAAATTTCGGTCTAAAATCGTCGTTCTTCCGCACACAGTTTGGGTCCCCATTTGGGAAGACATTTGGGTCCTAGTTGTGCTCCGAAGCTCGGCAGCCCAATCGGAATACACCCAGGGGTGTTATGGGAGAAAAGGGGGTGTAAAAATAGGGTGTTTTCGAGGGATTATGGAGGTTTTTAGTGAACATGAGCTGGTGAGGTATCGTTTTCCATGTTTTTTAGGGCGAGAAGACGATTATGAAGTTGATTTTGACAGATGAGTGAAGAATTGAGGTTGTAACGAAGGTTAAGCTCTCCAAATTCATTTTTTATTAGCCAAAAACCTGAGAAACTGTCTGAAATTACCATAAATTTGTATAATAACACTAGAAGTAGAGTATTAGCAGGTGAATCAAGACAATTAAATAGTACCTATCAATAATTATCAAAGATGATCTGTAAAAAAAAAACCGAGCCTTATTCGTGTTTTGGGGGCCAAAATTGGTGGACACCATCAAAAATAGCTATTTGAATTACTGCACATGAATGCAACAATAAATGAAAAGCCAACATTTCTGTACGTATGTCCAGTAGAATAATAAACCCATGTGACAAGGTATTTGTAGCGTTTTTATGATTTTTCTGTTGCAATTTCACTTTTTAAAGGCTTTTAAATGCTTTTTTCATGATCACTTTTTTTTAACCACTTGAAAGGTACAGAACAGACACATAAGTGAATAAACAAGGAAGGAACTTCTAAGCTTGACAGGGAAGTGCAATATTTGTAAGTACACAAATATTATAAGTACACTCAATGTGTAGAACGGTGCCTTAATTTATGAGACAACTTAGACCACGGAGCAGCGAAATGTCACGAGTTTCTTCTACACGTATACCCAAAGACAGAATTCAACTCAGATTCCAAACTTTGCAACTTTCTGCGGGTCTTATAGGTACTTTCTAAAAAACAGCTTATTGGTATTGTTTTTTACCTACAGTAGTCATATTTCCTTCAAATGATACTTATGCTGCATACACTGAGGAAGTAGAGTAGATGTCATGATGTTTCTACCCACTTAACGACAGTTATACTACTTAGATTCAAGAAGACTTTTTGAATTGATCGAATGTCGAACTGAAATGTTGTAAAACTCGAGTTCGTGAATTCCATCACAAAACGTTTTGGTAGATTACTCAGAGGAAAATGTGGTTTAAAATCATTTAAAAAAAAAAAAAAAAAAAAAAAACACGCCTGTGAGTAGCCCATTTACACAAATGACCACTTGGAAATCCGTTACAGACCATTTTGAAACCACATCTGAGAGAAAAATGCAGGGGCCTAGAGGTCTGTGTCACGTCACGAATTCATGTCCCCAGGCCACAATATTCATCCGGTTTTCATGATTCTTTTTGCAATTTTCTCAGTTTTATGTATATTTGTGCAATAAAACTGTCGATATTCTTGGAGGGGAAGAAGGTTGGTTCTTGTGGAGGGGGGATCAACTTCTCTTTCCTGAGTTATCGGCCTGTGCGTCAGAATAAATTTAATAAAAAATATTCATAACATAGGGTTGTCATGACTGTTTTTGCAATTGCCTCAGTATTTTGTCCATTGTGTAACGAAATTGTGGAAACTATGTACTGAGTAAGTGCAATAATATCGTGATGCATGCTACGAAACATAGCAGTATGCTGTACTCGGCAATATGTTCGGGGAATTATATTCATTTTACGAAAACCTTGACTTCAAAAAAGTGCGAATTATATATTTACTTTACTGAACCGCTAGCTCTTATTATTACGAAGGTGAGCCATTCTCCCAAAACGCGGGGATAAGAAACATCCCACGGGACACGAGGCCCGTAAGTGCGGAATCCCCTGGGAAGAAGATCATTAGGCTGACGGAGAAGCAGCGTTCGCTAGGGGGCTACTGACCCACGATGTATAGTAACAAGCGGTGTCTGAACCATTCTAAGTATCTTCGCCAGAAGATGAATGATACCGTAGCACCACGCGCCCTCACGACCTGATTTCCGTCAGGTTGGACTGACCCAAAAACGAATATTAATCGACTAACATCAGTCGGAGTTGTACAAATCACAGGTGATTTGTTAGAAGAAGAAACTGAACATTTCCGTCGAAATGAGCTTTTTCAAGTTCAAGTTGTTTTAAATTATATTAGCATCAATCAAGAAACTTTCCAGACAGTTATTTTTTAACAAACATCAAAACTAATTGCTAAAGGTTAATGTTTATTTACTGATGTTTACGGCTATATTTACAATACCTATCTCGACATTGATTAGGTGAATGTGATGTGTATACTCTTCTTGTCTGTGTACATTAGGTACTTGATTGACAATGGTTTGCTGGTGGGGTTAGTTTGTTGCGAAAAGCATTGGGAAGCATTGGGAGTCCTCATAGACACAACTCTTCCACATTCCCCCTCCATCAAACTGGTGACTTTCATTAATCGTAATTATCATATAACACTAAAGTATTCATCAATTCATCGGATTAAATTGCACACCTTCTAATAATAAGACAAATAAACAGGGGCGTTGCGTCCATAAGGCCACTTGGGCCACTGCCCCGGCATCCAGAAACACAAAAAACTCCAAAAAAAATGCCAACCATTTGTTCAGCTGGCATTCGAATTTCCCTCCGTATACTGTACCTAGCATTTTTCACGAAGTTCAACAGTGACTCGACAGAGTCTCTCTCTCTGTCCCAACCTATGTCTGGCATGGCTGCGGCCAAGACAAGTAACTGGGAAGAAGAAGAAGACAGAGTTCTCTGGCTATGGATATTCGAGCATTTTATCGGAATATAGCTAAGTACACTAATCGATGTCTTGCAATCGAAATCGAAACCTACACTTCTGAAACCGATAGGTCCTGGGACCTGGTGTAACTATAGTAACCGAGAAAAGTGGCCCGACCGCGCAAGCTCAGTTGAGTAAAAACTTGGTTAGCCCCGCCCCTTTTGGGCCTGTGGCCCACATTTCCATCCAAAACTCGTTTGTGTTCACAATCGATTGGATTGTTTGAATTCATGTTGTCATCTCGATACGAGATGCTTGTCCTTCGATCTGTCCTCCCCTAAAAATTCTTATCACTTTTGCCGTTATGTTCCTATGTTGAGTTTTCAATTTTCTGCTTATGTTTCGAATTTTGTATGTTCCCATTCGAGTTCCCGGGACAGATTTGGATTTGCGATAGTTAAGTGCGTTGTGTCCTGTCTGTGTTCTTGTGGATTGATCGACGTCAACATAAACAGATAAGTACCTAGCTTCTAGTCTGATTTTCCATCCATGTAGGTACTGGCCGGTGGGTCATTACTTCGTTGTATTTTAGTCTAGTTCGTTGTTTTTAGTTGTTGTTTAGTTTATTTGCTTCTACATTTTTGTACCACATGAATTCGGCGGCTAACTTACAGCTGAAATTCTCGACGTTTTCCTACGAGGATAGAGTGATGATTAAAAGTTTAGGAAGAGATAGCCTTTGCTGAGTCAGCATGAAGCTATAGAACTTTTAGCTTCTGGTAATCCCGGGTACTGGTCAGAACTATTGTGAACACAGTGCTTACATTCTGACTTGCTAAGAGCTGCGGTTGATTAAAATCCACCCATTTCTCATAAGAAGACTCCACTGTTGGAAAACATTTACAGGTATTTTGTAGAAAAAGCTGTTAATTTGTGTTCCGGTTTGGTGGCCCACCATTTTCAGAGCCCACGCACCGCTACTGCAAATAAACCTTCCGTTAACCACAAATTTAACTTTACCAGGAAGCTTTTCACTCAAGTTCTGAGCATCCTCAAGTACATAAATCACACCTCATGTGAGTTTATCACAAATTATATTCTAATTTGTGGTAGACGGAAGGTTGATTTGTCTTACTATTCTAAATCGTACTGAATCAATCATTTTCTCACGAAACCGCAATCTAAACTAATGGAAGCATAACTAAGATTCAATTCCATAATAATGATTAACTCACTCCGTGGTGATGGTGGTAGTGATGGGACAGCTTCGTGTGGTGATGATGGTAATATGCGCACAGTTTAAACAGGTGGGTCAGAGCAGGGAACAAGAAGAGGAGAACTTTGAGGAGGATTTTCTTTGCCGTGCCCACACCAACTATCACCGGCAGGAGGAACATGAGCTTGACTTTGATGAGCTTGATGATGAGCATTGCCGCCATGAAGCTTGTCATCAGCTTTTTCTTGAAAATTTGCCCTGGGGAAAAAAAATTTTAAATTAGATCTTCAGAAAATACAACGAATAAGTAGGTATCTACAATTACATTAAAATAGTCTACATCTGCGGAGGGCAATCGACGAATCAGAAATGTCAGACCAATTCGCTGAGTCCAACCAATCTGACAGACCGCGGGAAACCACTTGCCTGGTAAAACCGCCTAAAATAATAATGAAGTTTTGTTTAAAATAATAGGAACTTTGTTGTTACTTTACAAGTGAAAAATAATTATTGATAAAAATATGTTTTTCTTCGTTGCATGCATGAGTGAATAATGTTGGAGTACCCATAGAACAAAATGCACTACATTTTTTTCCTTCTTTCTTTTCTTTAGACGTTCACCGGTTGTGAAGACCTTTGGTTATAGTGCGCACAAATACCCTGGCCTGGTCCGATATAACTGACGGCTATTATATTTCAATGATAATCGCCAGAGGAATTTAGATGTGGACTGGAATTATACAGGGTGATCCATAACAAAATAATGAAACCGATACCTACATAAGAAACAAGGACTTCACACATTTTTGAAGGGTTTTTGTATGTTAAAAAAACCCATTATTTCATAGAAAAATGTAATTTCCTCCTCATTTACCAGAATCCAACTGTCCACTTGGAAATCCAGGTATTACCACCCGTTGGACAAGGCCACCAGCGTTTACTAGAGTTCACAAAAATATTGTTTCACTATTCAAAAATTTGTGAGTTTGTAATTCACATTACACAAAACAAAAAAGAAATAAAATTCTACAAACAATAAATTGAAAAATCTGTGGTTGTATTAATAATATCTTTAGAGCTTGGCGAATCTTCTCCAGAATCCCTGCTTTCTACGGTAAACTTCCTGTTTAGTTTATAACAATTATATTCGGAAGAGAAACGCCGTTTGAATTAGGAAGGATAAACCTTAGATTTTCAATGACGAATCAAAAATAGTGGCACATTCCCCATATGTCTGTCCCACGTTTTATCAACTTTTAAACTTGAACACACTGATTTCTTAGTGATAATCACCCCGCAGTTCATTTTCATTAGTTTCAATAAAGGACCCCGCACTTTTTCAATGTAGAAGTGGTTTCACTAGATCGAGCCAGAATTTGGCACGGGGCTTCCTTTCAGTCTCCTGAACAAAAGTCTCAATGGGCACAAAAAATCTACCGTCAGGATTTTGAGCTATGGCCAGATTAAGTTCGACTTTTTAAACACCTTCAATTGCTTATATCTCTCTAGGGATGCATTTTAGAGAAAAAAGTGCACGAGTAAAATCGTCTTAAAATCGTCCAAACAACTCGATGTCATACTTTTTTTAAGCCAACAAATGTTTCTTAACGTTTCTTATATTTTCTTATACATAAGCACACGGGGACTTATTGGCCAAAAATGAAGAAACATTTTTTGACTTAAAACAAGTATGGCATCGAGTTGTTTGGACGATTTTAAGACGATTTTACTCGTGCACTTTTGTCTCTAAAATGCATCCCTAGAGAGATATAAGCAATTGAAGGTGTTTAAAAAGTCGAACTTGAAGCCCTTAATCTGACCATAGCTCAAAATCCTGACGGTAGATTTTTTTGTGCCCATTGAGACTTCTGTTCAGGAGACTGAAAGGAAGCCCCGTGCCAAATTCTGGCTCGATCTAGTGAAACCACTTCTACATTGAAAAAGTGTGGGGTCCTTTCGCATCTGTGGGTTCATTATTGTAGAACCGAAAATAGGCTCACTACTACTATACATCCGAATAAGTCTTAACTTATAACTAATGATGAAGGTCAGAGCTGGTAACATAAACATTCCAATAACATCTTTCGGAGGAATGTGGCGAGGAAGATTCTCAAATTGGGTAGGCATTGGTAAGGCAATCTCAATACCGCGTGAAAGAGGTTCACAAGAGGACACCTCGAGTTTGAATACGAGTATAATCATTACCAGTTCTGTTTGCGATTACAGACACTCGGTGATATAGAAAACGAAAGTCTGCGTAATAATATAAACGTTCAGAATACGGGGGAATGGAGAATTACGAAAGCAGGGAAGGGTTGGTATGGTAATAGATCTTTATGATTATTCTCGATGACGATGAAGAGGCGAGGTAATTAGGAGGCAGTCAGCCCGTGTTAGACTTTCAAAATGAAAATCTGTCTTGTTACTGTTCTAAGAGCGCGGTCTACCGTACCACAGGGGGAAACTCCCTCACAATCTCTTACAATGGGCATTTTTGGACACACCTGCACGCGGAGTTTCACCGTAACGCTACATCATCAGACGTAATAAAGAAAGATGAGCAGACAGTGTCTGAGACCGCATGTTTCTCTAAATTGTGAACAATACACTTATTAACGCCTCTTCTCGTTTTTCTTCGAATACTATTCCATACTTAGATACATGTCTGGAATGTATTCCATACTTAGACACATGTCTGGAAAGTTCATATAGCAGATTCGACAGAGCTCGAATACTCCAGCAGGTCTCATTCCATACGATAAAACATTAATTATAAACATAGATAATCTTGTTAGTAATCTATTACCAGCTGAATAAAATCGAGAAAAAAATCTTTCCGTCTGTATGACATCGGCCAAGCACTCGGTTTCAGCCAAGTTCAGACTTCTAAAAATGTAAGGTAAATGTTCAATTTTGGCAATATACCTAGCAATGAAAAATTTTCACGATCCACATTCACCTGAAAGGGGTAGCCAATAGGGGAATTAGGATGCTCATTAAAAATAATAATAATAATTTTAAAAAATGTAGTTCCAAAACTTTAAGTATAGGTTATGGTATTTCTGAAGAAGGTAGCGAGCAGTAGGTACTTAATTAGATCATTTCAATATTTATAGCAGGCAGCCTCAATGCACTTCATAACTGGACATCTTTCCCACGAATTACTCTAATCATGACCACTCATATAATGACTTAATCAAATGAAGGGAAGGTCGGAAAACGAGGTAAAGTTTTCACTTTCCACACCCAACTCAACGGTTAACAAATTAAAAAATTTGCAACTAACTCGATGGATCAATGGATGTGAAATTCACACGAGCAACATACTTTTACTGTTATAGTCTTTCATAATGAATTTCATCAAAGCAACGAGCTATTCACGAAGTTCATATAAGTAATTAATTTTTAGTCGAAACAAAAGAAAATTCGAATGCCCGTTGATATTGAATCTAATGAAAAATGAACTTCTACAGTTAGCTGTATTTTTTTTAAAAATTTAAAGAATGAAAATAAATTATCACACAATTTAGTTGGGAAATGAAGAACAGATTCATCAAGGTTGTGTGATGCCTCGCATTTCGCGTTTATTTTTGAGTTCTTATTGCTACAATCGGTAATACGTCAAAGAAGTCTACACCACGCTCCATTGATGCGAACGAAGACTCAATGGAGCCAACAATAGTGACCCAACAGTTTTCTCATGTCACCCATCAGAAAAGTATCGAAGCCTTCGGTTCTTCAATCGAAGACTAAAATGACTAAACAACCTTTTGTGAAGCACGACCCCTCATTGTTCGAAAACTATCTCCTCGTTCCCTTGTGGAGCAATACGTGAGCCGACGCCGCTCATTTGCACCGATTTTGTCGTGAGACGACGATGAAACGTTGTTGTTAGAAATGGGGGACACCAACATCTTCCATGTCACTACTGGGACCTTGGACGCCAATCATCTCGAGGCAGTATTTATGTTGGGATGCCAAGTTTGGAAGAAGAGCATTGGGAGGGGAAATAATGCAAAACTTTGACGGCCAACAGATCTCCGCTCATGTGAAGATTGATACTGTACGAAGATATCGGAAACCTTGTCATAAATGTCAGAAGGAGTATTCAACCCATTCTCATATTATTTCGTTTCAGAACTTTCTGACAGGACAACCATCATCTTCTGGTCGAGAGAATACCGTACTCGACTGGGTGGTGACGGCGGATTCCTCCGGAGGTATGTTAATTGTATTGTACTACTGGAACTAACCCACTGGTTCTCCCTGTTTATGACGCGGGAAACTGCCAGACTTCTCTGGTAAGCCGAGCGGTCAAAGGCTGACGCCGGCTCGAGATTCGTAAAAATTTGGGAAATTTTCCCAGAGTGAGTTGAGACTCGTGATTTTACTTCGAGTGGTTCCACTACGACGATTACAGATTCAGCATGTCGTGTTCAGGCTACTGCTTCTTGTCATACCAAAAACTGATAACAAGTGAATTAATTTCAATTCATCATGAATTCATTTCCATTCATCATTATTTCATTTCAATCCATCAACAACTAGGTACTACTAGTAATTTTATAAGTTTGAAATCCATGTATTCAACATAATTATGCATTTTACATAATGAGCTGAAGGTGGTACGTATAGCAGTCCCTGAGATGGCCTCACATCGACTTCATTAAAATCTGAATAACTTCGTCTACGCACACCAACGTAAATTCGTTGCCACGTGTAACAGGGTTTCGATGAATAGATTCCATAAAAATTAAATCAAAATTGGAACTAGACTTGTCAGTTAAGGTGAAATTTACAAGGATTATTCGGTAGGTACCAACACGGTGCCACATGAATCAGTGTGGCGTCAGCGGAAGTTATGATTATGAGCTTTATAAAGGATGTCCCAGAAATACAACCCCCTCCCCCCTCCCACAATCATTACGAACATAGAGCCAATTCAATCGAACAGACTGGATGTCGTATGAAAAAAAATTTGGAGGTAATCATTTCCTGCGTCGGGTGAGGCTAAAATTTATAGAACCATAATTTTTGGTTTATTATTTTCAATAATGAACCATTGGAATTGAGCATGAAAAAAAAATTCTTATCCCCCTCAAAATTTGATGGTTTACGTTTCAAGGTACGTAGAATCCGAAAATGCAATAATTTCTGTCTGTCCGCCGTACGCCGTATATACGTACGCAATTATTACACAACGGCAAATTATTACAGAACGGTAAATTATCACACAACGGTTCATCTACCAAGAAGGGGCTGGATTTTATTGATCGGTACTTTTGCAACTTGACCAACCGTTGAAGTATTATTGATGGGCATGTTATTACACAACGGTTCATTATACTTGACCAGACGGTAGGTACTATCCACAGAAAACAGTGATCTTCGCAGAAGGGGCATCTATTTCACTCCACATCAACAATTTTCCTTCAAAACTTCATTATTTGAGTTTCTTTTCGCCATTTTAGTTACTGTTTGTCATCGAAAGAATTATTTTAGCAACATTTAACTCGTGATTTAGGTAGGTACCTAGTAACGAGTACGGGGTTAGGTACTAACCTACGGAGGGTCTGCGATCTACATAATATGTATAGACTAGTACATATTATATTACCTATACAGAGAGCTGTGATCCGTAAAAGACGGGTATTCTGTTCAAAATAATAAACCGTTGTGCAGGGATTTGCAGGGGTTTGTTGATTTTTGGGAGTTGTCCCCATATTGCTGTAAGTTACAATATTTCACAAGATCGCCGAAAATTATGGTTACACAGATTGAGAGCTCGAATTTGCCCCGCTGTGGGGCTCCGACACACCACACAATTTTTTGCACATTACCCTCAATTTCATAATAATTAATTAAAATGACAATTCACTGTAATTCAGTGGAATCATTAAGAACCCTCATTACATTCTTTTAAAGTACCATTTAGTGTCACCTTCGAGGCTCCCAATTAAAAACCTCAAGGGTCGCAATTACGCGGGCGCCAACGGAACGGAGAAGGCGCCTCCCGCACCTACGAAAGACCACTCGACAATGGGAACCGCTCGCCCGCCCATGACAATGAAAAGTCGGGTGCTCGCGAGCTGTAATGTCAGTGTCAGTGCTCAGAGGTCGGGTAATTTAGTTGATTCGCAGGTGGTGTCACGGGGTAACGCGTTGGTCCCCACGATTGTCCTCAGGCGGTCAGATATGAAAATGCGAGTTACAAGGTGGTATAATACAGGTACGAATATTAATTATTATACTCAACTTAATCCCTGGTGCCGTCGCGTCACCACCAACTAAACCTATTGCATTTGCCTACCGATGTCTTCTTAAATCTTGTACTTTCACAAGTCCCTTAACCCCCAGATCCAACTTTTTGTCAAACTTGTTGAGTTGAGCAAAACAGTGTAACATCACCTACCAGTAAATTCAGTATCAAAAGCGCTTGATTGACAAACGCCCATTCTGATTAACTAACGAGTGTAAACCCAACATTTTCAAGTTACGAGGCCCATTCCGACGGTACCTAACTGTTCGCGAGACGCAGAAGCACACGCAGTGTGAGTGTCACTACCGCCTGACTAAGTACCTACACGGTAGATTGAAAAGGTGTGACACTCAGAATATTATTTTTCGGCGGGCGGTCACTTCATCAGTACCTACAGCCAACTATTACAAATAAAAGATTACCGTATTCATGTAGGAATGAGATTACATTTTCCTGAATTTCCATCCAGCTTAACTGAAAAAGCGCTGCAAATTATTACTCAACGGTTTATTATTTCCCTGTACAGATGCCCCTTCTGCGTAGATAGCTGTTTTCTGCGATCAATACCTACCCTCGAGCTCCCCCAAGGAAAGTCCTAAATCGAGCACTGGAGCCGGCCCGGGAATTACAGTTTCATAAAAATGCTATCAACAAAATCCAAAAGATAACATCATTCATAATGAAACAAAAATTCTTACCCCCCTCAAAATTTGATGGTTTACGTTTCAAGGTACGTAGAATCCGAAAATGCAATAAAAATATTTCTGTCTGTCCGCCGTACGCCGTACGGGCCACTTTTCTAATAAAAATTGATGAAATTCGGGTCATAGGTTCCGTTCGGGGTCTAGTTGGTCCTCGAAGCTCGCCGTTATTGTTAATACGGGTTGCAATTTTCAGAACGCCTTATCTCAAAAACTTTCGATTGAAGGGTATGGTTTTTTTACGATATTAAATTTGTCTTGAGCTCAACAATTTTTGAGACCACCCGGAGCACTGTATGTCCTGCCGTTCGTGTGCACCAAAAAGCTTCGTCAACACGATCGTGAATCAAACGGTATAAATGCGGCCGGGATATCATCACTAGGGAGCACCTGATTATAATCAAGGATGGCTGTATAAAGTCGAGTTGGTTGTTGTGCGATATTATTTCATTTGATAAGTGATGGACTATTGGATTTTGTTGGTAGGTACTTGTGAAACTTGAACAAACTTTGAAGTATTATTGATGGGTAAATTATTACACAACGGCAAATTATTACATAACGGTAAATTATTACATAACGGCAAATTATTACACAACGCTAAATTATTACAGAACGGTAAATTATTACACAACGGTTCATTATACTTGACCAGAGGGTAGGTACTGACCACAGAAAACAGTGATCTACGCAGAAGGGGCATCTATTTCACTCCACATCAACAATTTTCCTTCAGAACTTCATTATTTGCGTTTCTTTTCGCCATTTTAGTTACTGTTTGCCATCGACAGAATTATTTTAGCAACATTTAACTCGTGATTTAGATTGGTACCTAGTAACGAGTACGGGGTTAGGTACTAACCTACGGAGGGTCTGCGATCTACATAATATGTATAAACTAGTACATATTATATAGACAGGTTATCTATACAGAGAGCTGTATCTGTAAAAGAAGGGTATTCTGTACAAAATAATGAATCGTTGTGCAGGGATTTGCAGCGTTTTTCAAATGAAAATATCACAGAAACCAAATCGACGTCATACAGCCATCTGTGATTATAGTCAGGTGCTCCGTAGCAATGATATCTGGGCCGGCTTTATACCGTTTCATTCAACATCATGTTGACGAAGCTTTTCGGTGCAAACGAACGGCCGGATTTACAATGCTCCGAGTGGTCTCAAAAAATTCTTTAGTTCGAGATCAATTTAAAACAGTAAAAAAACCTTACCCTTCTGTTGAAAGTTTTCGTCGACAGTTCTCTACGGCGTTCTGAAAATTTCAACCCCCATTTTTTCACCCCTTAGAGATGACTGACAGTAAAGCCGAGCTTCGCAGACCAATTAGACCCCGAATAGGACAGTCTACAAACCAAACGGATTCTACATACCTTGAAACGGAAACCATCAAATTGTGAGGAGGTGGGGGGGGGGGGTGAAAATTTTTCATGCTCGATTCCAGAGGTTCATTATTGAAAATAATAAACCAAAACCAGTGTGTTATGTTTCTCCTCCAAATGCCGCGTAATATAGGGAATTAAATAATACATTATTGTGTCTGTGTATAGATTAGGTAGTTATACCTACTGAAATCATTAGGATACCAGCTATACTGTAGTTTGACCGAAAAACGGGTTTCATGTCAAAAGATCTAACTTACCACTACCTGTAAATGGCAAGACACAGTTTAGTCCACTTTCGACTGTTGGTAGCTGTTGTGATCGGCTGCTCCTCCACAACCAATGTAATGTACATAAATGTTGTAGGTACCTCAGAGTGGGGACCCCCCGACCCCCCTCTGATCATGTCAGGGGCCTATAAAGAGCCGAGGGGCCAACAAATACATAACCATTCTCAAGCTAACTTTCGGCCTCGTCTGTTCATCCTTATTCACTACAGTAGCTGATAAGGCTAAAAAATTTCCCCTGTTTAGTCCCTCGAAATAAATATATCCGTAGCGCTGCTGGACCTTCAAATTCGTAGGCAGTTTTTGATCGTCAGAGTACCTAATCATTGTAGAAAACCTGAAAAATTAAAAAAAATAATGTCATCAATTCTACTTAGGTAATACTTATTGTTTACAAAAAAAGTTCCAGAACAAAAACCGGTTCAGTCGTTTGGGAACAAAAAATTATAAATTTACCCTCGATAGTGCTCCCATCTCTCAGAAAAAATTCTTAGTAAAATCGGTAGCGTTTTTTTTAGCTTGCCTACAATTATAACAGGTTTTTCTCAACAGGTTGCTCACACGAGTGGCAGAACAAAACGTGACAATGTGCGTAAAAATCATTAAATTCCGCCGGTGTGTCCAAGCGGGCTAGAGCGTCCGATCTTTATATCCCCTTTCAAAGAAAAACGGAGTAATCGAAAAAATAGTCTATTTCCACTAATACACGAAAAACGCAAAAAACACTGTTATACCAGTTTCGGTGATCAAACCATCGTCAGTAACACACAATAACAATAACAATGATGGTTTGATCACCGAAACCGGTATAACAGTGTTTTTTGCGTTTTCGTGTATTAGTGGAAAAAGACTATTTTTTCGATAACTCCGTTTTTCTTTGAAATGGGTTTCCACGATTTCGTCGCGAGTGATTTAGTTCGTTTATATCCCCGTTTGAGATAAAAGTTCGCGGCGTCTCTGGTTCTCGTCTCTGGCGGGCACCAATACAAGCTTTGAAAAGCTTGCATGTGCTTACCCGATCAGCGATTAGCTCTTCACCTCTGATAATAATCAGGTGAAGCCTACAGGGACTAAAGATTGAGATAACGAGTAGTCATATCGTTCGAGTGAAAAGCCCCCCCCCCCCCCCCCCCGGATATACCCAAGAGGTCAAATCCACGTTATATTTGAAAATATATATATATCATTCAATTCGACCAAACGTAAGGTTCAACTAACTATGAAAGGGAAGAAGCAAAACTGAGGATGTAGGTGAGCAAGATACCGTTGGTGGGATACTCCCGAAACGATGGACACCCCAGCATAGGTTCTGCCCGACACACTCTGATAACTTCCCACAACGCACCCAAGTCCTTAGCATTGCTACTAATTGACTCAACTCATCAGAGGATTACGACACTGTGGCGGAGAGGATGTTGAACTCGAAATCTTCCTGAACGAAGATGTTGACAGCGGGAGCCGTGAATAACGTTTTGACATTGTTATCAAACTCGTCTGCCGCTTAACACTTACGCAGGATATACGAAGATTCCATGAGGGTATCGAAAATTCGATGGAATAAACGGATGAAAATCCATCATGGATTTTAGAAGAAGCCAACGAGTTCACAAATCCCCCCCACCATTAAGAAGTTGAAGTGTGGTTCGTGAAAGAATGCGGCTCTAATTCGAGATACGGCCCTCCCCCCCCCCCCCCCCCCCCCCTTCCCATACGGCCCATACACATAGCCCTTGTTCATATATTTAGTTAACCCTTCGCTTTAGATAACCGTTCTGTAGTGCCCTTGAAAGACCCATCGCGACGTGGAAGGACGGTGGTGAGCAGAAATGAGGATAAGGTGCGCGTTGGTCATCAAAATTCAAATGCGAAATTCTTCTGCGCATGTGTCCAAACCTTCTTTCTAAGTAAGTATACAATGTACCTTGAAGGTGAGGGTACTTGGGAACTAACTTTCTAATGGGTTCATGAACAATGTTCTAGCCTAGCGTAAATATCGTACCTTACCAACAAATATCCGAAATAACCTTCTTCTGACCGGAAGTATTTATTGCCGTTTAATGCGTCTCTACCCCGTTCCTATCCCTCATTGGGGAAGCATAGCAAAAGATCTACCCTCTCTAAATTTGTTTTTGTACGTTTAAAGGTACGTTATATAAACAAATTTTGCTCTTTCAAAATTTCATTTCACACATTCTCGTATCCAACTGGAAAAAAGTGATCGGTGGAGTGAATTAAGTGAATTTTGATTGAAGTGAAATTGAAGTGTGTCTTGAACAACACTGGAAAGCTAACGAGACACGGCTGTACAAATTCCACTAAAAATTACTCAATTAGTTATAGTTGGTGTTTTGCATCACGCGATGATCTTCAGGCTTACCTAGGTATATATAAAACGACATCCTCTTTTTCGAAACCATTGGGTAGACGTGGACGTAATGGCGGTTGGGGGGGGGGGGGGGGTCATGGGTTTGGGTTCTCGAATGTAATATGATTTTAAATCGATCAATAAGCCCCTAATCTTCTGGAAATGAAGAATACCGTTTCAAATACGTGCAATGAAGATCTGATTTGTTTGTATTGTAAATCCCATAACACACTGGAGATGTCTGAAGAGTTCCATCAACGCTGCACCGAACGTCGAGTTTCGATTAGGAAGCATATCCAGTGACCTCAATAGGTGGATACGGAGGAAGAAAGCCAAAGATTACAGACTGAGTGGTCTATCCAAATACGGTTTAAACAACACTATTTATTTGTCTTTTTGATTTGGAGTTGTGATAAAACATCTATCGAATTGTAATGGGGAAAGAAGATTATGGATGAGGACGAGGTTTTGATGAATGGGACTTTCATGCTTTCTAAAAGCTTTTGAAAACTAATGGCTACAATTTCAACGCTGCGTTGTCTTGATGGCTTTTGAATCCAAGACATGTGCCTGTAGACTTTCGAGTAAAGCGTGGTAGGATTCGAAAAAACTGAGTGACAGGCTGGGAGCTCTATTAATCTCCCTTAACGATCCTGATTTGTGAATTTGATTCGCCTCTTCAGAGAAATTATAAATGGGCACCCGACGGTGTGGCACGCTTCCTCCGTTCACCGTCATCTATCAACCGCGATTCTTCAATCAAGCGGTGATGACAATAAAAACTTTCGACTGGGGCGACAGTTCAGATGCTCGTGAAGTCCGTTTGTCTGTTTTCCCCTTAATGCAGGCGGTTTGCTCTCTCCCGCTTGACACAGAAATTTACGAGTTTACGAGTTGACTTACCGGTTTGTATGTTTGTGCCAAATCTTGGCCGTTAACTTCGCTCATCGTGAGTACAAAGTGAAGGGTGGCAAGTGTGTGAAGTGCAATTCTTGCTTTATTGTGGAGTAGGTAATTGATTTCAATAAATAAGTACCGCAAGGAAGTGCTAAGCTTGGCACAACGAAATAGTTTTGAAATTCAAATCAATTTAAAAAGCCTTGTATACCTTGTGCATTGAATTAATTGCGGTACAGGTAAAATAAAATGTGGCAAATCAATAAGGATTCAGATTAGATATTTTTGTTTATTCAGATACTTCACCACAGGAACTGCATGTGCAATATGTTCTGAAACCAATACCGAGCTTAAATGTGTGTGAGAAAGTCAATCAAATTTAAAATTAATTAATTGTAGCAGAAGTAAATTAAATAGGAGAGGCAAATCAGTAAGGATCCGAGTAAGTATATATTTTTGTTCATTCACAGTTCACCACTGGGACTGCTTGTGAAACTTGTTTAAAAACCAATATGGAGCTTAAATTTTAAATTTAAATTAAATTAAATAAATAAATTATCGACACTCGTCACTCCGGTTTTATTCAACCTATTTCGCCCGGCTTGTACCATGCAGGTTCGGTTTCTGATGTTCCCTATTCGAATTTAATTGCAATTTTAACGTCTGCGCAACAGCGAACAACAAAAATCTTGAAGTGCCCATGTCCTCGGGTATGTTCGGCTGATTTCTATAAAATTTACTAGGGCCATTCTTTCAGATGTTTTGGCTTGGCCCCCAGATACGTTTCCTGCGAGTAGGTAAATTCAAAAACGCTGCAAAGTCCTTGTCACATGGGTTTATTACTCTATTGGACACACCAACAGAAATGCTGGCTGTTCATTTATTGTATCTTTAATGTGAAATAATTGAAATAGCTATTTCTGATGGTTTCTACCAATTTTGGCCCCCAAAACACCAATTAGGTACTCCTTTTTTTCAAATTATCTTTGATCATTGGCAGTACCATTTAATCGTCTTGATCCACTTTTTCTAGTGTTATTATACAAATAGATGGCGATTTCAGACGATTTCCCAGGTTTTTGACTCATAAAAAATCAATTTTGGGAGCTGAACATTTGGTAGAACCTCGATTTTCCACTCTTTGGTCAAAATCGACTTCATATTCGGTCTTCTCGACCCCACAAACATGGAAAACGATACCTCAGAAGCTCAAGTTACTAACATGTTACTAAACACAAAACGCTGCAAAGTCCTTGTCACATGGGTTTATTATTCTATTGGAGTTCTAGAGATTCTTGTTGGCTGTTAAATTTATTGTTTCTTTCATGTGGAATGATTGAATTAGCTATTTCTGATGATTTCCACCAATTTTGGCCCCCAAAACATGAAATAGGTACGCTTTTTTTTTTCCAGATCGTCTTTGATCATTGGTAGTACCACTGAATGGTCTTGATTCACCTGTTTACACTTTTTCCAATGTTATTATACACATTGATGGTGATTTCAGACAGCTTTCCAGGTTTTTGACTCATAAAAAACCAATTTTGGGAGCTGAACCTTTGGTAAAACCTCAATTTCCGCGTCTATGGTCAAAATCGACTTCATATTCGGTCTTCTCGTCCCCAAAAACATGGAAATAGATACCTCAAAAGCTCATGTTACCAACATGTTGCTAAAACGCAAAAAGTACCTATTTTTACACACATTTTCCCTCATAACACCCCTGGGTATATTCCGATCGGGCTGAAAAGTTTCGGGACACAACTAGGGCCCAAATGGAGCATGTGTGCGAAAGAACGAATTTTTTAGACCGAAAATGAAGCCGGTACACGTGATACGGCGTACGGCGGACGGACATTGAATTTTTGGAATCTACGCACCTTGAAACGGAAAAGAAAAAAGTTTGAGGGGGTGTTATAAAAATTTTTTCTGAGCGATTACATAGGTGTATTATTCACAGAATAATAAACTAAAAGTACTTATTTTTATACACATTTTCACTCATAACACCCCTGGGTATATTCCGATCGGGCTGCAAAGTTGCGGGGCACAACTAGGGCCAAAATCGAGAATGTGCGCGAAAGAACGACTTTTTTAGACCTAAAATGAAGCCGGTACACGTGATACGGCGTACGGCGTACGCAGGGTTGCATGATTTAAATCAAATTTATTTAAATCATGATTTAAATCACGATTTAAATCAGCCAATAAAAATCTTGATTTAAATCAACCGTTGAAAAAACGGGGGGGAAAAGTGAATTTTCTCTAAAAACGAGAAATTGTTCGGGATCGGCAGAATAGCTTCATCGTATCCGACAACTAAACACTAAAGGAACTTTTAGAAGGAAAATGAAAAAATGAAGAAACACAATTATGAAGAAGTTCGGCTCACGTATTTCCATGAAGTATGTAAACCAGTCGGGACCGGTAGGCGGAAACGATTTCCACGAATTTCCGAACGCGCCTCGAGGCGATCAAAACTTAATAAATTTCGTTTTTTTGAAAGCGTGTTTATTTCTTTATTATGCTCCTTCACTATCTCTTTGCTCCGTTTATCAGTAGATTATTCCTTATAAATTTCCATATTTCTAAGATGCTTCTTATGCCATCTCCTCAATGAACAACATCGCTTACTTTAATGTTACAATAAGTAAAACTTTTGCAAAAAAAAAGAAAATTTTGTATTTAAAAAAAAAGAATCCGATTTAAATTAAAAAAATCCTATTAATATGATTTTTTTTTAAATCGTGATTTTTTTTCAATCCTGGGCGTACGGCGGACGGACATTGCATTTTTGGAATCTACGCACCTTGAAACGGAAAAGAAAAAATTTTGAGGGGGTGTTATAAACATTTTTTGCTGAGCGAATACACAGGTGTATTATTCACAGAATAATAAACCAAAAACGTTAAAAACCTACGTAACTTTTCTCACTTGTGCAAACACTCTGTTGACCCACTGGTTCTACGCAAGAGGCAGGAAGAGAAAACAATTTCGTCTGCAACAGCGGGGGAGCAGATCACCAGGAAATGGTCAATGGGGAAAGGTCAAAGGGAACAACCGCCGCGAAAGGCGTACGATCGGTTGCCGGGGCCCGTCAGTTCACCGGCTGTCTCGCCGCGTCATTTGGCCCGTGGGAGGGCCTGTCCGAAACGAAAGGAAGAGTCACTTCGCTCTACTTGACCGTACCTATTCCTACTTTTCATCCACAAAACCTTTCACTCAGACGTATCACCCGCCGTTCCGACCGCCGGGACTGGAAAAAGTCCGTTTCCTCCTCATATATCTGGGCCTTGGTGCAACACAATACTATGTCAAAAAACGCCATTCTGAGAAAACTGCGTTTTAAGTTTTGATCAAAAATGTAACCATACCACGTGTAGCTCTTAAAAATTTTACAGACAAAGTGACAACTGCAAATGAATGAGAATGAAGCCCTGTTTCACAAGATATTTTTCTCTTAGTTTTCCGACCCTCCTTTTCCCGGGAAAACATGACATAGTATTTTGTTGCTCTGCGCGGTTTAGGAAAAGCTGACTTAGTATAAAACTGAAATATTAAAAAAAATACTATTTTGTTTAAAATCCCGTCAAAAGTTATACAGAAACTAAACAAGAACAAAATAATTCATTTTTTTAATAGCAAAAATTCAAGAACAGAGAAAATGTTAAATGTAAAACTTGAAAGAACGGATTTTATTGAATGAAAAATCAAGGACTAAGGTAAATTTTTATGGAAAAGTTAAAAAATGGGTATTATTAATAATAACACATAGAAACTTCGAATTTGGGCTCCCGGCATTCACGTATTTTCCTCATCTTCTTCTTCCGTGATGTAATTTTCAACAGTTTCCTCGTCTTCCCCTATGTTGCGGTAGAAATCATGACAACTGTCGTCTATGAACTTCAGCAGCTCCAATAAATCTTTCTTCTTCTTAGATGACAAAGGAATAGGAAGTGTGTTGATAGGTTTCAATTGCCCTGAAGATGTCACTCGTTTTGACCGCTGAAGGTTCAACTCCTTGAATTCTTCGTTGTCCTCGAACGAGTATTTGAAAAACAGTGATCCAGGACAATTTTTCCTGTATTGAATCCACTTGATTCTTAACCACTCGACCTTATCGCCGCGAGAATCTCCTTTCCGATGAACAAAAGAATTCGAGAGGAGGGCTTTGAAATTGAAAAACTTATTCTGGGGCATTTCGATCACGTTTAGGGGATTGCTCCGAGATACTGACCGTATCAAATTGGCCCAGTCTCGTGGGACTTCAATTTTCATGTTCGTATTCTTTTTTTCTTTTTCAATTGCCGCATGAATGGTGTCGGCTTCCATATGGGTATGTCCTGGTTGCAGAAACTTGTGGTTTATTGCTTCGACAGCATTGCTATTATTATTCACAAAATAAAGGAACATAACTGCAACTATTATGTTCCGATTCTGTCCTGAGCAAGAATCACTGAAAATATAAATTTCTTTGGTAGTTTCAGGTAGGTATGTAACGAAAGCAATTGCTGGTAAAGACATGATGCGATTTCAGCTCCCCCTCTTTCCGCCACTGTCTCGTTCCATAGGAAGCACGTTGATCGCTGAGTGGCTTCCACTCTGTTGAAGAACGTCAGATTGAATGCCCAGAGAGATCTTTTGTAAAAAGAAACATTGTTAAGCAGATAAGGTGTTGGAAGGCATTTTTGCAGATCTTGCAGATGCTCTCCATTACGTTCGTTCACTCTCAAAAGGACACAATATCACGTAGTAACGTAAAAATCAGGAAACTGTGCAGAGACACAAAAGTTCACAAAATTAATGTTAAAATATGCAGCTATACGTACTGTAAAATGAAGTTAAATTGAAGGTGAACACGCAGAATAAGTGAAAAATGTCGGCGGAACGTAAAAAATGAAAGCAACTGAGTAATTGGCATCATCGTCTCTTGTCAACACAGCTGTAACATCCACCTATGGGTTACTAGAGTGACATAATATTCTTTTGCAGTAAAACATGGACCACTGAAGCACCCAATTATGAATGCAACAAAATCCTATATATCGAATTAGTATTTTGTTGCACTGAGGTTCGTCACATCCGGCGATCAGTATTACGTGCAACAAAATCCTATCTCTATATAGTATCTTGTTGCAGTAATGTTTTTCACACCTGGCGACTGACATAGTATTGGCTATTCACGTTTTCTCGTTACCTAGTAACAATGCAAGATTGGTTCTGTGTGTACTGAAGGATGACACTTTGACCGTTCATTTGAAGGCATAAACCAATTTTCGCCAAAATATGACATAGTATTGTGTTGCACCAAGGCCCAGATATATATACAGGTACTGATTACTTTCTTACAGCGAGGCGGGTGGCCGTTTGAATTACTCACACAATCGATTCAGACTCAGGCAGATCCAGAAATGTTTTGTGTGAAAAGGGGCAGAGGAGAGCATGAGAAAATCATCTGCGCGCTCAACTCTCCCCCCACAACATAACCTTCCACATACACCAACTAATTATCAACTACAAACCATAATTCTGTCCTGAAATCTCTTCCCGTTTTAAACAAAACTAGCGCATAATATTAGTAATCAGAGCTAGTTTCAATAATCTACAATTAAATAACACAGACCTGGAGCTCTAGAAGCTACACAGTGGGCAATGAAGTCACTTGCAAGAAATGAGAAAACGCTGCAAAGTCCTTGCCACATGGGTTTATTATTCTACTGGATATACGTATAAAAATTTTGGCTGTTCATTTATTGTTTCTTTCATGTGCAATTATTGAAATGACTATTTTTGATGATTTTGGCCCCCAGAAACAAGAATTAGGCTAGGTTTTTTTTTAAACAGATTATTTTTGATCACTGATAGTACCTACTATTTAATTGCCTTGATTCACCTGCTGATACTGCTTCTAGTGTTATTATACAAATGTATGGTGATGTCACACAATTTCCCATGTTTTTGACTAATAAAAAATGAATTTCGGGAGCTTAACCTTCGTTACAACCACAATTCTTCACTCTTCGGTCAAAATCAACCTAATGTTCGGTCTTCCCGCCCTAAAGAACATGGAAAACGATACCTCACAAGCTCATGTTCACTAAAACATCAAAAATCCCTCGAAAATCCCTAATTTTACACCCATTTTTCTCCCATAACACCCCTGGGTGTATTCCGATCGGGCTGCCGTGTTTCAGAGCACAACTAGGACCCAAATGCGTTCCCAAATGGGGACCCAAACTGTGTGCGGAAGAACGAATATTTTACACCAAAATTTAAGGCTGAAACTTAGTTAGAAATTAAGAATTATTCTTCGTTATTATTATTATTATTCGTTAGGAATTTTCCACTCTTTGGTCAAAATTGACTTCATATTCTTCACAGTATTCATAGACTTCATAATGTATACAATTTTATTCACACTCCTGTTGATGAAGCCAGTCGGTGAAAACTTTGGGGCTGTGAACGAACGGCTGGACGTACTACAGTGCTCCGGGCGATCTCAAAAAACTCCCAAGTTCACCCCAGGTTCAACTATTTAAAAACGTTTTTAAAAAAAACGCCGAGCTGACATTAACGCCGAGCTTCGCGGACCAACTAGGCCCAAAATGGGATCTACAAACCAAAATTTCATCAATTTTGGTTCATGGTCCAAGGAAAGGGCGAAGTACGGCGTACGGCGGACAGACAGAAATTGTTTTACTGCATTTTCGGATTCTACATACCTTGAAACGGAAACCATCAAATTTTGAGTGGGGGGGTTAAAATTTGTTTTCATGCTCGATTCCAAAGGTTCATTATTGAAAATAATAAACCAAAACTGCCTGCCAAGATTAGTGGCTAGTAGGTTCATAATGTCGTTTCGCGGACATTATACAGGTAGGTAGTTGTTCTATCAAATATTGGTTCTATCAATTATTTACCATTGAGTTCAGTGTAGGTAATGGACTGTAACCACTCATCAAATCATCATCTGGATCTGAGTGGATCTGTCGGGGTTATCCTACAAGGAATAACCAACACTAACTGATCCAAATTTGCGAAATTTTAACTTTTTAGCTCAGAGTGCCTCTGAATGTTTGAAAATTGATAACCAGTTGATATATTTCGTGGGATCTAACCGTAAGGATTTTTCAACCTATAAATGTCTCTTCTAGAGTGAATAATTATGTACCTATTATCTGAACAACGACCAGCGTTAGCTGTACCTGTTGGTATAGGCTACTGGCACATCAACCAAGGATTGGGTACTAAATCGGGTACTGGAGCCGGCCGGGCAATTGCAGTTTCATAGTGGACTCAAGAATTCTTTCATTAATCTACTATTTGTTGTTATTCATGAAGCTAACGTTTGCTCAAGTTACAAAAGTAGGTAACCTTTTTTCCCCATGCTCGATTATTGAAAATAATAAACCAAAATAAGCAGGAACAGAGGTCGTGAGGTCCATTTTACAGAGCCAGGAGGAGAGTGAATGAAAGTCAAAACTTTGCTAACTGATGTTTCCTAGAAAAATGTACTTTTGAACTGTACCTCTGTAATTTTTACAGTGCGATATGTACCTATAATAAATGTACTTTTGAACTGTACCTCTGTAATTTTTACAGTGCTATTTATGTGCCTATCTATAATAAATGTATTCCTACAGTGGGGAGGGGGTCTCGAATCAGGCTCGCATCCGGGCCCCCACAATTGCCCGTTTACACGAGCGGACCGGGCCGGATAAATCCGAGGAGTACAGTAAGTGCGTACTTCAGCCCTGCCGTCTAAACGCTCGTCCGGACCAGTTATGGGCGTTCCCACTTGCTAGGGAGGCCCGATGGAAATTCCTTCGGATCTAGGGTCCCCCCACCGGACGATCCTACTCTCCCCACCCGTTTTCCCTGTCACCCTGTGGTGTAAACGCATATCCGCTCAGGATCTTCTCCAGGACTAGGTACCTACATCCCTATAAACATGCATATAGTTTAAAAACGCTGCAAAGTCCTTGTCACATGGGTTTATTATTCTATTGAAGTTCTAGAGATTCTTGTTGGCAGTTAAATTTATTGTTTCTTTCATGTGGAATGATTGAATTAGCTATTCCTGATGATTTCCACCAGTTTTGGCCCCCAAAACATGAAATAGGTACACTTTTTTTTCCCCCCAGATCATCTTTGATCATTGGTAGTGCGATTTAATGGTCTTGATTCAGCTGTTTACACTTTTTCTAATGTTATTATACAAATTGATGGTGATTTCAGACATTTTTCCAGGTTTTTGACTCATTAAAAATCAATTTTCGGAAATGAACCTTTGGTAAAAACTCAATTTTCGCCTCTTTGGTAAAAATCGACTTCATATTCGGTCTTCTCGTTCCAAAAACATGGAAAACGATACCTCAAAAGCTCACGTTACTAATATGTTATTAAAACACAAAAAGTACCTATTTTATACACATTTTCACTCATAACACCCCTGGGTACATTCCGATTGGGCTGCAAAGTTTCGGGACACAACTAGGGCCCAAATTGAGCATGTGAGCGAAAGAACGACTTTTTAGACAGAAATTGAAGCCGGTATCGTATGCATGATACGGCATATGGTGGACAGACATTGCATTTTCTGAATCTAGGCACCTTGAAACGGAAAAGAAAAAATTTTGGGGGGTGTTATACAAATTTATTGCTGAAGATAATAAACCAAAACGGTGGAAATTGTTATACAACTGTTTATTACGTTCTTGTCTTCGGTCCGGTCGTGTAAACGGCTGCCCGAAGGGAAGGAAGCCCCGCCCCCCACGGAGCGAGTCAGGAGGCTCCTAGCTAGGAGCATCGGAGTATCCGGGAAATTATTTATTTCTATGCAGTCAAAGTTGATGTTATTGATTATTTAAGGAATGTACCCCATTATGAGATAGGGTCTCTGTATGATATAGCGCTGTATCCATTCTGTATCAAACGTGGACCTCATGAAATGGGCATTTATTTAAATTATAAATTTAAAACAGATTTATAAAAATTATAAAGTTTACAGATGGCGCCTCCTTCAAAGAGAAAAAATGGTGGCGAGCGTCACCGCTGTGAAGGACAAGAGGAAGGTACTTGAAATCCGCCAACGAATTAGCCGTTTCGAAGAAAGGAAAGACATATGTAAGACACAGAAAGATATGTAAGAGATAACAGGACATAGATATATTGATAAAATTCCCTGTAATAAGTACTGATTAAAGCTGGGGAGGAAGCCGGCTTCGAGTGCAGATTTAGAAGAAGTGTTTAGTGAATACTGTCCAACAATATCAGATCATCATTTTGGTTTACGAGGCACAGATATTAATGGTGAAAGACCATGAAAAATGGAACTCCTCATCCATTTAGCCTGGAGGTTGAAGGACAGAAGCACACAACTACCAGTGCTATCTATCAGTACCATCATAACATCCAGTACCAATAAAAACAGTTACGTGTAAACGTCGCCCAAGTGTTTATTTTTTTATTGTTTAAATTGTGGTAACAGATTTTATAAAACAGTGTTTCTGTTGTAATTCCTAATATGAGAGATTATATCATATTAGGAATACCACAGACCTATCTCATACTAGGCAACTTGTTCTTAAACCAGCAACTTGGCCATTTTCCATAAAACAATTTTTTAGAATTTATTGATTTTAGCATTTAGTGATCCAAAATAAAGGTTCACATCTACGAAGAGGCTTGACAATAATTAAACTGAAATGTTAAATAACTAAACCAAATTGGTGCACGAGAAGCTCACAGCACCATTTTGAACCAAAATTATCTCATAATAGGGCACTTTCCCCTACCAGAATGAGATGTTGACCAGTTGACTAACTCCTCATTCATCTATTGCTTTGTGAGTGCATGCTTTTGATAAAATTGTTTTCGATTTTCGTGACCCAGCGTTCTATGACAGTATGAATGCCACAGGTCCACAATCCGAATGAGAACATTTTTTACTTAGCTTGAGCGAAATTTCTTGCAATTTTCTTTTGCTGCCGGCAAACAACTTAACCAAAACTCCGGTGATAGTTGAAGCGCCGACAGTGATGAGAAAAAACGCAGAAGAGCTTCAAACATCGATTCGTTCCGACTAATTGGATCCCCATCGAGAAGGGAAAAGGAGAAGACTGCATAGAGAAGGGATCCAAGTCCGAACGGAAAAAAATGGAGGTGAATAAGAAGAGTATAATGTCAATGTCATGGCCCGTGAGTCGCATCTCCTGTCAGTGGACAATGATGAGCTCCGCTTTTATTGTAAGGCTGTATGTGGTAATTCTATTATGTTATGGAGAGTGATGTAAAAAATTGGTATAGTCAAAGAAAGTGAGGCTCTTCGGTCTTCAAGAGACGGGCACTCACTAGCCCTTTGACATCATGTTTCATAGTTATGGTTTATTCAGTAAGTTGTAGGTGATACTCATTATAGTGAAACTGAGTTTATCACTACAATAGGTAATCAATAATATTGCACTGCTTCGTGAGTTTCAACTACATGATTTCCTCAATTTTCAATTATCACTCACAATGTGTTCTACATGTAATACGTTCATGAGTAAATACTCATCTTTGTGCCTTCCAAGTATGGCATTATTTACAAAATTATTAGAAAACAAACTAACAATATTCCTAACAAAACAAATAAGAACGAACTATTTCCAGTTGGTTCAACCGCATGCGCACACGCCCCTACCATTGGCTCGGCGGCGATGAAATCCAAATTTGGGTCTCAAAGGGGACCGTCTACGAGTAAACCCGGACAATTCCTGAAAATTTCACTAAAATGGGACTAGGAGTTCTGGAGTTATGCCTGTGACAACAAATTTCACGAGAAAATTCATAGGCAATCGTCTTGAAGCCACCCCCACCCACAACTACCCACCGAATTTGAGCGAAATCGGTCCATTAGGAACTGACAAATCGTTGTTTCATGATATTCACATGCAATCGTCTTGGAGCTAGCCTCCAACTTCCCTCGGAATTTTAGCGACATCAGTCCATTAGGAACTGAGAAATCGTTGTTTTGTGAAATTGACGTTTGTGGATGCGCACACGCTACCACTGGTCCGACGGCCATGAAATTCATATGGAAACAAATTTCATGCAAATTTCATCAAAATCGGACCAAAATTTCGTATAGCTTTTCTCGGGACACCAAAACTGTTCAGAAAGCTTTGAAATGCAAAAAGCAAGTGGAAATTTTGATTCTGGAGGGCAAACTAAACTGCCTTTGGTAGGGAGGAAGCAAAATTCAAACTAAATACCATTTCCAGTTGGACCAATAGTTGCAAGCGTTTAATTAGAATAAAACAATATTAAATGCATTATGATATAATGGCATCACATTAGACAGCACAAATAACTCTGTTGTTATCAAATTACACATCAAAATGCTTTATTTATTATCAAGTACCTATACCTATGAATCAATGTCGGCGCCCAAAACGTTTTTGTATTTGAGTTAGTGGTAAGTTGAGTTACCTAATTATTATTCAAGTACTGAGTTATAATTAGTATTTAGGATAATTAGTATTATGTACTGAGTTAATTAGTATTTAAGTATTTGAGTTAATTAGTATTTAAGTATTTGAGTTAATTAGTATTCAAGTATTTGAGTTAATTAGTATTTAAGCATTGAGTTCATTATTATTTAAGTTAATTAGTATTATGTATTAAATAGAATTTAAGTAAATTAAGTAATCATTTAATTAAATTAATTATTGAGTTAATTACTCGTTAGTATTCAGTATTTAAGTATAGTATTAGTTTTTTGTATTTAAGTATTAATTATTCAAGCATTTAAGTTAAATAGTATTTAAGTAGTATGGCGAAGGATATAAACAAATAAATAAATAAATAAATAAATACAAGTATTTAAGTAAGTATACTTATGTGGCTTATTTAAAAGAATGGTCGTAATGAGCTACAATTCTTAGGTTAGATGAGGGTTGGGCCTAATAAAGGTATACTGTTATTAGGTACATAACGATTTTACATTCAAGAATAAAATAAGTATTAAAGCAGATTAAATTGGTAAAAGTCTGAATAGGATAATAATTTGCAATCCTAATTGCAATTAATCATGTTTTTCAGAGCAGCTACACGTCCATCTACTATAGTTGTGAATTTCCTCCGCGGCTTCCTGGTCTTCCGAGTTCAAAGTAGGTAGGTAATTGCTAATCCTCATTACAGTGCTGACTGTAATAACTGACCTACGTTCACCTGCCAGTCAACTATCTGGATGCATGGAAATGGATGTAGAGTAGTATAATGGACCGAAAGGTATTTCACATTCATTCCAACTGTTCTATGAGTTATACTAACAAGAAGAAACGAAGTTGCATATTATTTTTACACCAAAATAATAAGCTGGTGCAAGTGTTAATGATACCGTGAACGGAGTCAAAAGTTAGGCGATATCCTTTTATAACAGTTTCTTATCAATAGGGAAAATCGGTTTATCATCAGAGGAATCTTCCTAAGTACCTACTGTGACTTGTGGATTCCAGAGTTCCAAACTCTGTGGTTTGTTGCGAACACTTCAACGGAGGTGTGCCTAAATTGCTCAAGTTAAGTTGTTCTTGGTATGACGATATATTTTATTCATATTAGTGGAAGAAGCATGGAACAACGTTAAAACAGTGAGTATCTAAGTGCATGGAAAAACATAATCAACCCAAGACTGTATAATGTAAAAGAAGACCTGCTATGCCTAGCCTATATCACTTGCCTATTACTTATGCCAGTTAAGCCATATATAGGTCAAAATTAAAACTTGAACTTGTACGTATGATAACAATAAAATTCAGCAAACTTGAAACCACAATTTATTGTCCTTCCTTCAGGGCAAGGAAACTAGAACTAATAGGAGGACTAACACTAATATGAAGAAAGAAGATATCTGAGATCTACGAGAAACCATATGAAACCACAAATTACTTTCCACAAAGTGCTTCCTAAGCTCCCCAAGAAGTGTCACCATGAGTGTCACCACAGACACCACATTACTCATGGTATGGATCTAAGCTGCCAAATTAGCGAACTCAATCACCACATCAGACCGCCTCACGCAAATATTACCTACTTTATACCTGGTTTGCTGTAATGTGAAAAGATATGAACTAGAAATGACACCGGTGAACGACAGAATAAAACTAATTTCTGCCCAACACATTTTCCGGAAGTAAAAATAATCAACTCGACTGATTCAGTGACAGAATAACAGGTGTTGACGACCCTAAATTTGTTCGAAATATAAAGTTCAATTATTGTGATGCAAATAATTAAGCGCACTTGCTTGTCCATAATTACGCAAATTTTCGAAAGAACCCCTACCCAAAAACGTATCCGCGTATATGATTTGATTAGTCGATGTTCTATTTATCGACGTACATCACGTGATTTAAAAATTTGTCTTTAACTGCTAACAATGTTACCTACCTACAAAAATTCAGTAATATGAAGTAATTAGCAAAGGAAGTGAGCAACTAGCAAACGCGCCATTTAGTTTACAATCCACCCTGAGAACGGCAAGTGGAACAACGTCGCGAGTGCCAGCTGCAGGTCTAGCTTGGTGCTCGACAAAGCTTTCTCCACAGCGTCTCCGTCAGGTGCTTTTGGAATGTTCAAGCCCTCGTTACGTGACCCCACTTAACCAAGGTACAAGTGTACCACCACCTCCACTACTCCACCAGTCTGTGCTATTTGGATGGCGGTGGGCGGACGCGAAAAATTGTCTCTTAAAACCCGAGCACGTAGACAGAGAATTCAAAAAATTTACGAGGGAAAAGACTGTGATGTACGGAGCGAGGTAAACCTATAAAGAAAAAAGTAAGCGTCCGAGGTTTCTCCCAAGGATGTTACTGGTGTTCAAGTGGAAGGAAAGAAAATATCTTAGGTGCTCGTGGGATAGCATTTTTGGTTCTCGTGTAGCCCCAACGTCCCCATCAACTCTAAACAAAATTGGGAGTACGGGGGGCTGTGGTTATTTCAGTGCAGGAGCACTGGTTGAACCCATGGCATTCCACGCTCAAAGGTTATGTCAGTTTCCCCAATAACCCAATTGTAGAACGTAGATTTTGAACTAGTAGCAGGATTGAAACGGAGAAGAGGATTCCTGGCAGACACAATAATTACAGCTTTCTCTTCAATAGCCGTTGCTATTTGAAATCGTCATCAATCTGCAGCAATCTAAAAGAGGTTTATGGCATCGTTGATTGTATGACATATCAGGAACTAGCTACTGCGTATGGTGACGCTTTCATACTGGAAGGTTTCACAATATAATATTAACTATACCAACTTGTTCTGTCGCAATTCAAGAGAGAAACCAATGCTACCTCAATCTTTGGAGACTACGTACCTAAATAGCACAATTTTGCGTTGCTGAAAATAGCAGTTCCTGTCAGTCAATCGTGGTTCAACGTTTTTGAATTTAAAATCTGAGTGTTCGCCTGACCCACGGTAGAAGGGTATCTTAGTGTTGAAGGAACTCAAAGGCTTATTACTTAATACTGAATTGATTTTAATGCTGATCTGAATGATTAATGATTAACAATTTATTGCCACTGATACAACTTTCCAAATGAAGCAGACTATCGGTCGACGTAATGTAACTAATTATATCCACGCGTTTTATTTATCAACTGTTGGTAAATTTGCTTTTTGTTGTTAAGTTTGCTTTATCCATTGTGGTTGACGGTTGGCATTCCCTGTTATTGCCTCATATTTCCCCAAACATATATTGCCCTATAAATAGTTAAATTACATTGTTATGTTTAATACTGGCGTCATGCGAAAATCGTTTACTCCGGTCCTTCAAAAGAAAATGAAACTTGTCTCGAGTTTTCACCTTATCGACCAATCAAGGGAAAGCGATGAATGGGCAGCGTGAAATCTGATTCGCCGATGATCGCTCGCTATGGAAACGATTTTTCGGTTGATGAGACGTTACACCGCGAAGAGTACCTAATACAGATTTGAATACAACTACTAAGTCATCAGGTGCCGACACTTAGGTGCTTTGACTTCATTGATTTTCAAAATGAGGAGAAAAAAACTATTTTGAACAAAGCTAGGGAATGGGCAAGACTCTATAGGACATCTCGCAACGGTACAGTCACTGTCTCCTCAGTCAAAGTCCAAGTCACTGCATTAGCGCTATTAACTTATAAATAGATGTCTAACATGCTGATAGTTTTTCCATCCGCTGTCTTGGGAATTCGCTCCTACACCAACGCAGGGTGCTGGTTCAGCGATTATGCCAGAAAATAAGGCATCACAAAATATGGCACAAATGAACGAGCAATGAAGACCAAAATACCCTACCGTACCTCGTTCATTTAGGCCAACTTATTCTGCAACAACTCTACCTACCTATCAAACCGTCATAGTTTGTAAGTATTCTGTCCTCATATTTATGTCACAGAAAATAAGCTCGTTCGAATTCTATGCATTTTGATAATTATGGTTGTTAGGGAGGAACCAAATGATGAGATGCGGATCCAAATATTTCCTCGGCGTCTAAAGTACCTACCTACCTGTTTGGATTCTGGGAAAAAACGCTGCAAATCCCTGCACAACGGTTTATTATTTTGTATAGAATACCCTTCTGTTACAGATCACATCTCTATGTATAGATAACCCGTCTATATAATATGATATGTACTATTCTGTACATATTATGTAGATCGCAGACCCTCCGTAGGTTAGTACCTAACCCCGTACTCGTTACTAGGTACCTACCTAAATCACGAGTTAAATGTTGCTACGGCGGACACCAGAAATATTTTTATTGCAGTTTTGGATTCTACATACCTTGAAACGTAAACCATCAAATTTTGAGGGGGGGTATGAATTTTTTTTTTTTTTCATGCTCGATTCCAATGGTTCATTATTGAAAATAATAAACCAAAATGAACATCACCACGTTATTGAGATAGATTACTGCACCCACGAAACTCGATTTTTGCATTCAGCCAACATTTGAGCGTATTTGCGCACGCTTTTGCGCGCTCAAAAATTCAAGTAAAGGGTTTTTTTCATGAAACTTTACGTAGAATTCGAATCTGAAATTTAAAACGCTGCAAATCCCTGCACAACGGTTTATTATTTTGTATAGAATACCCTTCTGTTACAGATCACAGCTCTATGTATAGATAACCCGTCTATATAATATGATATGTACTATTCTACACATATTATGTAGATCGCAGACCCTCCGTAGGTTAGTACCTAACCCCGTACTCGTTACTAGGTACCTACCTAAATCACGAGTTAAATGTTGCTAAAATAATTCTGCCGATGACAAACAGTACCTAACAAAAAGAAACACACATAATGAAGTTCTGAAAAGAAATTGTTGATGAGGAGTGAAAAAAGTTGCAAAAGTACCTACCAACAAACTCCAGCCCCTTCTACGTAGATGGTATAATGAACCGTTGTGTAATAATTTACCGTTGAGTAATGATTTACCGTAGTAATAATTTACCCATCAATAATACTTCAACGTTTGTTCAAGTTTCACTACCTACCAACAAACTCCAATAGAGCCATCATTTTTCAAATTAAATAATATCACAGAACAACCAACTCGACTTCATACTCCGCCAATATAATCAGGTGATCCCTACCAATGATTGGCCGTATTCACAAATTCCTATTGTGGGCGCGTCTCTGGTTACGAGATTTGGTTTGAATTGTATACAATTTCATTCACACTGGAGTCGAAAATGCCTGTCGGTGCAAACTTCGGGGCCTTACTGTGAACGAACGGCTGGACGTACGATGCTCCGGATGGTCTTAAAAAACTCGCAAGTTCAAGAACTATTTAAAACCGTAAAAATATTTACGTAAAAAAATGGTATAGGCGTTTTGAAAATTTCAACCCCTATTTTGAACCCCTTAGAGATGACTCACAGTAACGTCGAGCTTCGAGGACCAACTAGACGCCGAACGGAACCTATAACCCGAATTTCATCAATTTTTTTTCATGGTAACTAAGAAAAGTGGCCCGTACGGCGTACGGCGTACGGCGGACAGACAGAAATATTTTTATTGCAGTTTTGGATTCTACATACCTTGAAACGTAAACCATCAAATTTTGAGGGGGGGTAAGAATTTTTTTTTTTCATGCTCGATTCCAATGGTTCATTATTGAAAATAATAAACCAAAAAATGTGGAAGAATGTCGAAGGTGAGAACTCACAGCGACTACGGGGTATGCGTAATAGTTGTGCCGTCCCAGATAGCCATTTCCCTCAAAATCGGCGTTCCAGATAGCCATTTCCGTAATAGTTGTGCCGTCCCAGATAGCCATTTCCCTCATAGTTCCCTCATAGTTTCCCTCATAGTTGTGCCGTCCCAGACAGCCATTTCCCTCAAAATCGGCGTTCCAGATAGCCATTTCCGTAATAGTTGTGCCGTCCCAGATAGCCATTTCCCTCATAGTTCCCTCATAGTTTCCCTCATAGTTTCCCTCATAGTTGTGCCGTCCCAGATAGCCATTTCCCTCAAAATCGGCGAATCCAGTCTATTGACGAGCCTGCAAAGGTATTGTTAATTGTATGCTGCAGTGAGTGTGTCAGTAGGCACCACCCAGAGCCTCCTGGATGGTAGCTGATCCACGATGAAGATGCATCTCTCGGGGAGAGTGAAGGCCATCGGATGATGGGAGCGGAGCAACTCCGCCGGCTTCAGAAAAGGTGAAGAAAGTGTGACGGAACTTCGCTAGGGCCTTAGTCCCTCCCACTGCGCTAATAGGATGAACACGCGGGATTCGGGTCAAGTGCACAATTTCATTATCTATTCAAAGGTTTCCTGGTGGATTAGCTAAAAGTCCGAGCGAGAGCAATAAACGCGTCCCCTTTCAAGCAAGTGTACTCGTTGTTTTGCACTTACCACACCCAATACACGGAATGCTGACATCACAGTTCCCGCGAGTAACTCCCGCGAGCTTCGCTCACTCATATGCTGGCCGGTTTCACCCACTGCTTATGACTGATTTAAATTTTTTAATGAACGCGATGCCACTCACTAACTCACCTTATTAACCAGGGAGGGTCAAAACGGAATAGCAATACTTGGAGGTCTTTTGCAATTTCTGGCAGGAATGTCATATTATGGGGGTTTCCAAACGGGAAATGCATTTCAGGGAAAAAAAGAAACGCATTTTTTAAGGAAATCGTGTTTCAAATTTCCTAGGAATGAGCTGTAGGGTATGTTGTTCAGATTGTTATTAAACATTCTCGATTCCAAGACAAATTGTGAAATTTGCAATTCGCTTCTTGTGGCAAAAACGCTGCAAATCCCTGCACAACGGTTTATTATTTTGTACAGAATACCCTCCTGTTACGGATCACAGGTCTCCGTATAGATAACTCTTCTGTATAACATAATATAATTATGTACTATTCTACACATATTATGTAGATCGCGGACCCTCCGTAGATTAGTACCTAACCCCGTACTCGTTACTAGGTACCTACCTAAACCGTTGTGTAATAATTTACCTGTATAGGTTCCACTTCTACGGAGATAGAATAATGAAACGTTGTGTAATAATTTGTCCATCAATAATACTTCAACGGTTGTTCAAGTTGCAAAAGTACCTATCAACAAAATCCAGCCCCTTCTTGGTACATGAGCCGTTGTGTAATAATTTACCGTTGTGTAATAATGTGCCATTGTGTAATAATTTACCCATCAATAATACTTCAACGGTTGTCCAAAGTTGCAAAAGTACCTATCAACAAAATCCAGCCCCTTCTGGTTAGATGAGCCGTTTTGTAATAATTTACCGTTGTGTAATAATTCACCGTTGGGTAATAATTTGCCGGTGTGTAATAATTTGCCATTGTGTATTAATTTACCCATCAATAATACTTCAACGTTTGTTCAAGATTCAGAAGTACCTACCAACAAAATCCAATAGTCCATCACTTATCAAATGAAATAATATCGCAAAACAAACAACTCGACTTCATACAGCCATCCTTGATTATAATCAGATGTCCGTAGTTATGATAATATCTGGGCCAGATTTATACCGTTTGATTCACGATCGTGTTGACGAAGCTTTTTGGTGCTCACGAACGGTTGGACGTACGATGCTCCGGGTGGTCTCAAAAAATTGTTTAGCTCAAGACAAATTTAATTTCGTAAAAAAACCATACCCTTCAATCGAAAGTTTTTGAGATACGGCGGTCTGAAAATTTCAACCCCTATTTTGAACCCCTTAGAGATGACTGACAGTAACGTCGAGCTTCGAGGACCAACTAGACCCCGAGCGGAACCTATAACCCGAATTTCATCAATTTTCTTTCATGGTAACTAAGAAAAGTGGCTCGTACGGCGTACGGCGGACAGACAGAAATATTTTTATTGCAGTTTTGGATTCTACATACCTTGAAACGTAAACCATCAAATTTTGAGGGGGGGTAAGAATTTTTTTTTTCATGCTCATTCCAATGAATGGTTCATTATTGAAAATAATAAACCAAAACTTTTTCACAATCATATGAAAGGGAAATTAACACAGTCCTGTGATTTCAAATGGACGGTGAAATCCAAGCATTTCATTTTTGAAATTGGACCACTGAGACAGTCAGATATAATAATTGGTAGTGGTTAACAGTGGGGCTACACTTAATCACCTGTAGAACCAACAAACAGCCAAAACATGGCCGCCGGTAACAAGTTTTATGTCGACATCTGTAAAACTTCGATATTGAAAATGCCTACAATGCTGTCAGAAGTAGACCTTCACTAGGTACCACCTATTCGTTTCAACGAGCTTTGACAGTGGAAGTTGAAACACAAGATTATTCCGAATAGCAACACCCGTAATACATACATTTCCAACAAGTCCTCCGTATATTTGCAGCTTTCTTTTCTTCTGAAGGTGGTAGAGGTATTTCAAGTTACTCAACTAAGAAAACAACCCAAACCAACTTTTCACAGTAGTTGACATTAGAACTTTGTTGAATTACATTAGGTAATTTGATATTCGCAACTGTCCCTTCTCCAATGAGCCTACCGTAACACTCATGGAACTGAGCATCGTGAATCATACCTATGTATATGCATGCAACTCTCGAGATGCAATAGTTGGGTATGTAAATTTTATGGGTAACTCACTTTTATGACAATGCACATGATAACAAGATGAAAGCGAAAACTCGTGCATCACGCACGCTGGCCAGACGGGACCGGTCAATGGCCCCAGTGCAAAAGAACTACCATGAAACAGTTTTCACCAATGTGTGATTACCTCTATCAAAAATGCCTTTAATCCAGGCATAATATAGGTCACAAGTCACGATGGCGTCGAGGTGCAGTAAGACTGGTAGCTAAATTTCTTTTATCCAATTAGGTCTTCAGCAGTGGAAATAACTTTGTTACAGTCATGATCCATCTGAGATTTTCTAAATATTCTATATCCCTTAGGTATGGATTCGACGAGTCAACTTAATGCCGTATTATGGAAATTATTAGGTACCTAATGACGAAGAACAGCACTCTGCCAACATCCTTGGCTCACGTTACCAGTTATTCTGAAGATAGTTCAGGATTTGGTGATTGCATGATATGCGCTATCCAGGATAGGCATTCCCTTGGCTAATTCTGAATTTCCTTTCTATAGGTAAAAGTCGAAGCTGATCTCAACATGATCAAGTAGTATTCTGCAGCGAGCCAGGGCCGCAAGGCTGAGGTTTTTTTTTTAATTTTTTAAATTAAGGATATCAATAAAAAATCTGGCTTACGAAACGCATACATGTATACAACGGCTAGTACATGTTATTTTGACATATAGGGTTTTGAACGAAAGAAATATGGTCATATATGGACATCAAATGCATCTGGCGAAAGATCGTTCAGCATTTTAAAAAGAATTCTCAATTACTTGGGAAATACTTGCTCAGATTCAAGGCTATCCAGCTTAGCTAGTTTTGTAGCCAACGGAGCTTTTTAAATCGTTAGATTTTGATGAATTAACTGTAGAATTTTTGTATCAGAAAGCAAGAAAAGCTAATTTGTAAAATTCAAGAATATTAATGACTAGCGGATTACCCGGGTGTTGCCCCGGTCGGGGTGCGTAAACAAGTGGACGTAAAGTTCATTTTTATACAACCACGAAGAAGGAAAAAATACACAGTAGAACATGTGATTTAAATCGAGTTGTCCTAAAATGGAGTGAACTTTCCTTGAACAACTTTGAAAATAGATTTGACGCCGTGTTGATAGGTACCAATAAATAACTCGGCGAGTTGCTGCGAACATTGTAAATATGTAAATAACTCGGCAAGTTGTGGTCCTAGAAAAATCGTTCGCCACTTTTCGGAAAGAGGGGAATTTGCCCTAGCCGAGGACACCACTCACGACCCGATATGAAAAACTCGACGAAACTGCTTTTCCCATTTTTCTTGACAACGACATTCTCGACAACAACTTTTCAAGATCGGGGTTGCTAGGAATAGCCTGAAAACCGTTGAAGGAAGTCTCCACAGAGAATGCAACCTAGTCAGAAACCATCCCCGGTGTTCCCAAAACATATTCCCAAAGTTTCATCCCGATCGGTCGAGTAGTTTAGGAGTCTATAGGGAACATACATACATACAGACAGACATTCATTTTTATATATAGAGATTATTTATTATAAAATAAACTAATACGAATATAAAATAAATGAATTTATTATACCCAGGGGGCCGCTTACAGATATAGGCCCAGGGCCGCAACAAACCTACATCCGGCGCTGATAAGATCCCAACCAATCCTCAGTCATACTGATCATTTTGGACTCACCATTTGGATAATCATACTGATAATTTTGGGCTCAACGCGCTTCATTCCCATCGTCCAGTACTGTTCATCAACTCATGTTGCCAGTCATCTTCTTTCAATGAACCTACTTGTGACTCCTCCTTATTTTTCTCCCATTTAGAACTAACGAAACGTGGATTTTACGTTCAAGAATAACATAATTATCTTCCATGGTTTTATAAATCTTTCTTATATTCAATGACTAGCGGATTACCCGGGCGTTGCCCCGGTCGGGGTGCGTAAATAACTGGACGTAAAGTTCCCCCTCCCCCGCACCATTACCGACTGTGTACTCGTGGTGGGTTGTGTTGATGCAAGTTTAAAAACCACAGTCATGCAGCATGGCTATAAGAGCGAATTTTCGAAGAAATAACTGATTTTATGTAAATAAAATAACCACGTTCCTTCATCTTCAAAGTGCTCCAGTTTGAGAACGGAATGAGATATCGCAATTCTGATTTCACCATCGTGTTCAGCGTACAAAAACCTTTAAAATGAGGTATCACTTGTCAGACTGTTTCATTTTGGGAATTTATGGGTAATTTTTTTTGTTGTCCTAAAATGGAGTGAACTTTCCTTGTGAAAACAACTTTGAAAAAAGATTTGACGCCGTGTTGATAGGTACCAATAAATAACTCGGCGAGTTGCTGCGAACATTGTAAAGATGTAAATAACTCGGCAAGTTGTGGTCCTAGAAAAATCGTTCGCCACTTTTCGGAAAGAGGGGAATTTGCCCTAGCCGAGGGCACCACTCACGACCCGATATGAAAAACTCGACGAAACTGCTTTTCCCATTTTTCTTGACAACGACATTCTCGACAACAACTTTTCAAGATCGGGGTTGCCAAGAATAGCCTGAAAACCGTCGAAGGAAGTCTCCACCGAGAATGCAACCTAGTCAGAAACCATCCCCGGTGTTCCCAAAACATATTCCCAAAGTTTCATCCCGATCGGTCGAGTAGTTTAGGAGTCTATAGGGAACATACATACAGACAGACATTCATTTTTATATATAGAGATAAATCTTATACTTCTGATAGGTCGAAGACAGCCACTATCCGAAATTCCACCGTCAGATATGGATTCTCACTTGAAGTCTGATCCTCCTCCATCAATATCAAAAGAAGTTGGCCGATCAAGCTACAGAATTCCAGTATGAACGGAATTTAACAATAACAGCAATATGCGTGATTCCAACATCACCCATGTTCGTATCGGCGGATGTAATCTCGTTCCCGTTGCCAGAGAAATGTGTAACTTCGTTCCGGAAGGAGAGAACGGGCTATGTAAGTTCGTTCCCAGTGCAACTGCTGGGTGTTGTAAGTTCGTTCCCAGGGCAAGTGCTGGGTGTTGTAATTTCGTTCCCCCTAGTGCCCGTGGCAAACGTTTAGTGGGGGGTATGTGACTGAAATTCATGGTTTACTATTCAATATTGGTTTACTGGTTTCTTACGACGATGTTGAATAAATAACTACAATACATACATAAATTTTCCTTCCCACTCTCAACAGACTTAGGACTGTCTGCTAGCGTGCAGGTGTGGTTAAAAATTTTCCGTTTTAAATTAAACGTTGTCAACCTAACTACACACTAAACCTAATCGTATAATTCAGTTACTGTCGTTTTCTGGATGAGGGCGTGACTTACATGACATAATTTTCATAAATTTGTAACGAGAAATTTCTCTGTTGCGTAGTCGTTCCATCACAGCCACAACCCACTTTTCTTTAGTTATCATATTAGCACGTCTGAAATTCTGCGCGGCATCACGTGAACTGATTTTTACGTACATGACAGTTTGCACTTCTTTTACGGCCTCAAAAAAATGGAAAACGTGGGGATGTCTGGAGATGAAGTTTGCCTTAAAGTGCGCGTGAAACGATTAGGTTTAGTGTGCAGTTAGGTTGACAACGTTTCATTTAAAACGGCGAATTTTTAACCACACCTGCATGCTAGCAGACAGTCCTAAGTCTGTTGAAGTGGGAAGGAAAATTTATGTATGTATTGTACTTAGTTATTTATTCAACATTTTCGTACGAAACCAGTAAAGCAATATTGAATAGTAAACCATGAATTTCAGTCACATACCCCCCACTAAACGTTTGCCACGGGTACTAGGGGGAACGAAATTACAGCACCCAGCAGTTGCACTGGGAACGAACTTACATCCTACCTCTTCGATAACTACCGGAACGAGATTACATACTGACCAATGGACCCGTGGCCTTCGGGAACGAAGTTACATACGCCCGTTCGTATGTGCTTCTAAGACGGGAGCCTTCATCCATTCCTTCTCGGTGACACGAACTCTATGCAGCTAACGAGTTTTACGTATACGTACTTTCTCATGATTGTGAGCGTGACAGCACCGCTAGATGCACTCAAATGCCGCGAAGTTCTTGGAAAACGGCACCTCGTCACTGCAGTAATCACTATAATTATGAACAGCGTCTAACACTTCGTGATATCAAACTGTACGCTATAGTTATCGAGGAGCTCGTCAGTTGTCAGAGCCAGCATCCAGTAAATCGGTCGTACAGCGGTATATAGTAGTCACGCTGAGAACTCGAGAGGTTTCTAGATCACTGAAACAGTGAGAATCTCAAAAGGTATTGCGGTTGGAGTTCGCCATGTAGTCCGCCCCCACGATGCGTTATTCTTCTCACATCTTCCTTTCGGATTCAGCTATTCCACTGCTGTGAGAAAGGTTTCCGGTAGTGATGGGCTAAAGCGTTATTTTCTGATAACGGGTTATTCGCTAACAGTTATTGGTCAGTAACCGGTTACGATAACCGGTTACCAGTTTAGTGATGGGGGTGCTTTTCACTCCAGAGTAGAGAAACAAACATGAGTGATTACCTGAGAGCCGATGTCGAAAAGTTCATCTTTTGAGCATTGTTGAACTACTACACTAGCTTCAGCTCTGTATTGCCCACGGATAGGCCCTGGCCTACTGTGGGATTTCTACCATACTAAATACCGACACTTACTTCGATTACTAAGTCTCAAATTGTTATAAAACTCACGTTTAAGAAATATTTTTGTAACTAAGATTTTATTTTGATATCTATAAGAACTTAACTTGGACGTAAGTAAAATATATGTGACCACTTTAAAAAAACAAACTTTTTATTCAACTTACCATATTATTTGTATATTTCAAAATTTGTCTATAAAATGTTTTAAGAAATAAAGCAATTTCTCTCTCTCTCTCTCTCTCTCTCTCTCATCATATGATGCCTACCTACCTATTGCTTCATCATGTGAATCTGTCACTTACACTGATAGGGCTTAAATTCAAATGCTGACCATAAATATAACAGAAATCAATTAGAGGAATAAAAATTTTGAAATTTCCTAATCTCAACCCCCCCCCCCCCCATGGGATCTCACAAAATTGAGTTTAGTAGGTCGGTAACTATGGTTATGTCCTGTCTACAGTTTAATGTGACCGGTAGATAAAATCTTGAATTAATTATCGGCAATACCTACGATTTAGAACTTCCTGCATCACAACAAACTGGAACGCTAGTTTTTAGGCCCTTCAACATTTTTAACGTTATTACTCGATAACTAGAAATGTACCTACTGAGAGAATGAGGAATAACTCTTAATTTTTTGTTGAAGGGCGCTAAGCTGAGGGATACCGTCCTAAAATAGGTAGGCAGCCTGTTAGGTATGGAGTGAAGAGTAATGAGTGATCGCTACAGGTACGCTGTGTCCTGTAGCGTAGGATACCATCTCACGTCAAAGGGAAGCGAAAGGTCCTAAGCTGATGGATAACTGTCAGGAAGTCGATAACCGGTTACGGGGTAAAGCGTTATCGGCGGCAGGTAGTTACTCAATACCATCCCATACCATCCCCACATCAAAGGGTGCGAGAGCGAGACAGTTATCTGTGTGCGACTAGCCGGTAGGTACCGTCTCTTTAGTACTGCCCAGGAGAAGCGAAGTAGTTATTTCAATAACGTAGGTTTTCTCGTAACCGGTTATCTCAGTAACCGGTTCTTGGTCGATAACCGGTTATTCTAAGCGGTTCCGTTATTCAACGCCCATCACTAGTTTCCTGTGCCGCCCAATTACATGATAAACATAATTAACACAATATTAAATATTACTGGATCAAGTGGATGACCTACGCCTACAGTGCAGTTACGCATAGAATATGTGTAACCACTCATCATCTCGGTGGGGAACCAGGATGGCTTAATAGAGAAACGATACCCATGTCTGAGTGATTTAAGGCCTTGAGACTGGACCACTCGGTACAATCCCGATGTAGGAATCAGTGGCGTAGCCAGGACTGTTGAATGGGGGGGTTATTGGAAATAGAAAAGTTCCAGTCATGCAACATGTCTTCAAGAGCGAATTTTCAAGGAAATATTCGTAAAATCACTTTTAGTAAAATTATATAATTTTTTCATGATTTTAGCTATTTTACCGATTTTTTCAGAAGTCAAATTTGACCCACTTGTGTTTCAGAAAAGTATTTTTATCATCAAAATCATCCGTCGTGATTCACCATCCCACACAGCGACAGGTGAATTAATAATTATTTTAGCCCTCAATACCAAATTTTGACCCCCAAAAATCCAGTTTTGACCCCTATTCTGTATGAAAAACAATGAAATGGTATTTTTCTGTCTTTACTGACCCTTCCATACCACATTCAGTTATTTCCTATGCATTGTTTGCAATTTTAGCCGTTTTTACCGACTTCTGTCCCCTAAAAATCATATTTGACTCCCTTAGATTTGCTGAAAACTGCTTATCCTTTTGTTTGGCAATACGATCGTTTTGGCGAAATCTGGATTTATTATCATGTACCCACGGACAGATATCATCTGGAGTGACATATAAACATATATAGGCACATATACATTTTTGTTAACATCTAGGGATGAATTGAGGACGCTCTGAAACGGATTTGCCAATACAAAAAACTCCAAAAATTTATGTTCTGAAAATGTTGGACCCATTTCAATAGCTTCATTTTTTTTAACATTCTCTCATAAGGTTTGACTTTACAGAGCTGAATGTAAATTTAATAAAGCACTAATGTTACAGGTAATTAGGTAAGTCAACTGTAAAATAAAACATATTTATTTGGCAAAAATGTTAGCAAATTTTCAAAGAAGATGAAGTTTTTGCAATGGTTCCAACATTTTCAGAACATAAATTTTTGAAATTGTTTTATAGGCAAATCCGTTCCAGAGCATCCTGAGTTCATCTCTTGATTTTAACACAATTTGTACGTATATTTATATTTTATTTATGTGTCACTCCAGACGATATCTGACCTTGGGCATGTGATAAAAGTTCCAAATTTCGCCAAAATGTTCTCATTGCCAAACGAAACGATGAGTTCGAAGTTGAGCTATTTTTAAATGTTCTAAGGGGGGTCTAGTTTGTTTTAAGGGTAAAAAACTGGTAAAAACGACTAAAATTGCGATAGAAAATCACTGAATGTTGTATGGAAGGAGGAGTAAAGATGAAAAATACCATTTCATTGTTTTACATACAGACTATGTGTCAAAAGTGAAATGGGAGGGGGGTCAAAAGTTGGTATTAAGAGCTAAAATATATAGGTATCATTGTGTGGGATGGTGATTCACGACAGAACTAGGGACTATTTTGATTATAGAAATATTTTTCACATTCATATATTTCAGAAATATTCACATTGCTCGTTTGTAACTTAATAAACTTAAGATTATTTAACTGTTTGTTACTGTTGTGATTGATATCATTCTTGAAGATTTAATTTTGTGCTAGTTTTCGAGCCCGTGGGGGGGGGGGGGGGGGGTATGACCCCCCTAACCCCCCCCCCCCCTGGCTACGCCACTGGTAGGAATATAAACAGAACACACATGATGCTTCAAGACGACACAATTTCAACTCGACTAATAGTCGTAGATCATTGGGAGACAAGAGAGATGGACATACAGTAACCCAAACAGGGAACAGACATAGGTATGTACCTTTGAACTTTGTTGCCTAAGTGTAATTAATATTTGATCATTACTGCTTAATTACTTCAACAGTAACTACTACCTACAGATTAAGAGCATATCGAGCTTTGGGTATTTTAATACAGTCGCAGCTTTCTACGTGACTCAGCCCATTGTGCCAATGTTAAGGAGAGGCGTTCCACGCATATTTCACGCTTGAAAGTTACTCCTGACTAAACCACTGAACCAATTCGCTCTTGAACTCTCGAAGGTAGTTATGGATATCGAAACTCTCACTGAGAAGGTTTTTATGTGCATACCTACATATAATTTCGGACTGTCTCATTCCCGCGGTGTTAATGCCAACGAATGCGCTTTATATGGACCTTGCATTGAGGCTCGATAGTTGTTGTTAAATTGAATCAATACCTATGTAATTCAATATCAAATCAATCCGAGTTCGGATTGCAAAGAAGCGAAACCTTATCCCAGCAGCCCTAATGAGCTGTACGTATCCACGTATTCTGATTCCGAGTATTTGTTTTCACTTTTGGGGAGAAAAAACGCTGCAAATTATTACAAACGGTTTATTACTTACTTGTATCCCCCTGTAGCCCTTTCAGCGTAGTTTTCTGTGGTCAATACCTACCCTCGAGCTCCCTCCAGGAAAGCCCTAAATCTAGTACTGGAGCCGGCCCAGGAATTGCGGTCATAAAAATGCGCGGGATTCAATCATTCAATCACTAATTATTATTTGTTGCTTCATGAAGCATAACGTTTGCTCAAGTTACAAAAGTAACTATCAACATAATCCAAAAGAGCCATCATTCTTCAAATGAAATAATATCAGAACAACCAATTCGACTTCATACAGCCATCCGTGATTATAATCAGGTCTTCCCTAGCAAAGATATGTGGGCCGGATTTATACCGGTTCCTTCACGATCATGTTGACGAAGCTTTTCTGCAAACGAATGGCTGGCCGTACAATGCTCCGGGTGGCCTCAACAAATACTTTAGCTTGACATCAATTTAAAAACGTAAAAATACACCATACCCTTCTACTGACTTTTCGAGCTACGGCGTTCTGAAAATGTCAACCCCCTATTTTTCTTCCTTTAGCGACTGACAGTAACTCCGCGGACCAACTAGACCCGAAACGGGACCCACAAACCAAATTTCATTAATTTTGGTTCATGGTAACTAAGAAAAGTGCGAAGTACGGTGTACGGCGGACGGACAGAATTATTTTATTCCATTTTTGGATTCTACGTGCCTTCAAAGGGAAACCATCATTGGGGAAACCATTTTTTTTTGTCTCCAAAATCAAAATTGCTACTCGCGTTCTGAAGAAATTTAGTCCGGTGTCCGTATATCCGTTTGCGTGCCCGCAAACCCTTGCCACACGCATAACTCCTTCAATTCAAATCCGATTTTGCTGAAATTTTCAGGGATCAAGCGGGTTGGGCCCTAGGTCCACCATGCATTTCAGAACGACCGGATCATTTGTAAGGCCAACAATGGCCAGGAATTATCGTTCAACCTTCTTCGAACTACACTTTATGCTTCATGTGCATAACAACAAATTATATGCCATAAAACATTCGATGACGTCACTTGATGCCGTTCTTGGTACCTACATAAAATTAATACATGACTCTGCTGAGGAAGAAGTATCCCTGTTCAGGTTCGTATGCATGATATTGATTCAAGTTTACGATAAAATATATATAAATTTCGGAGCGTTGTAAACAAAGTGAATATAATTTAAAATAATTTTAAAAACGTTGAAGATCATGGTTTATGGGGATACGATGCTCGTAAATATGAGTTCATTGTTATTCCATAATTTTAATACTAGCACTATCACCAACATTTCAAGAAGAAGAGAAGAGAATGTAAGTACTCACTTACATTTCGAAGTACTTACATCTAGTCGATCAAAAACACTGCGAGAGTTGTGGAAGTCGAAACTGAACCGTTCGCACTCAATCAGGTGAACGACCGTTTACTGACCCACCGACACCGACATACAGGACTATGAGGTCGCGACCTTACTACTGAATTCTTTCGTACGTAGAAGAGTCAAGGTTACCTCCGGAAGAACAACTTTCTAAATGAAATGAATACCTTTCTACTTCGTGTACCTAATCCTGAAGCTTGGATCAGCCCAATTATTGGATAAATATTATGATTGAGAAATTATTGACTTTGCCTCGCTCCCAGGTGCTGGATAGTGGGTATCAATCACATGGTCAAGTGACACATCAGCCATTGATGTATGCCTACATCATTATTATCACAGAACTATACGCTGTTTTGCGACCGATCTCGAAGGTTCATTAACATGAATTTAATCACAATTTGCGTTTAGAGATGGATATGTATGTTTGGATATGTGCAGTTACAGCTCACATGAGTTCCAATAAATTCTGTGACATTTAAAACGGACAAAGGCCAGGAATTATCAGGTCAATTCATGTCAGTAGGTACGGCTTAGTTCGAATCACAATACAGTACCTCATGCTCGATCCATAAATAATGTTTCAGCTAAGACAACGCAACAACCAAATGACACCAGGAATAATATTAATTTTACGCGATTATGCACGTAACGTAAGTATCTGCACATGTTGAAGAAATCCACAACGTGGTCTATGAACTATACAACAGCATGGAACAATAAACTACGTAACGCGATTTATGGGCATGTGAATGCAGCAACTGCAAAGAAGATACGGAATTACATGGAAATGAACCCCCCCAGACTTGCGGTTGGACCAGCGAACCGTTACCGAATCTCGAGTGAATGAGGTTTTATGAGAAAATCACGAGGTAAATATCGCTTCCGTTGAACTACCGTTTTTTTTATAATTCGCAATTATTCATAACCACAACAGAGCGAAAACTATCCCACAATAAGGTCGACTGTGATACTTCAAAAAACCAACAATCAACTTTTTATCAAGACATTACTTATGACCAATAGTCGAAGATCACAGATATGCAAACAGACCTCCGACGATGTCCTGTGAAAACTGAAAATGAAGGATACTTTCACTGGTAGGTACCCACTTCAAGCATGAACAAGGCAGTTGGACAACCACTTGGTTCGGAAACCAAAACGCTGCAACTTATTACACAACGTTTTATTATTTTCCAGTATGGATATCCCTGCTGCATAGATCACTGAATTTCTGTTTGCGTAAGGCCCTGAATTGGTAGGGTAGTTTTTTTTTTGCGGTGGATAGGTACCTACTTACTAACCCACCCACACCCGAACACACAGACATGACAAAAATGCCACCAGTCAAAGTATAACCTCTCCAACGTTCGGTAATGAGGAGTACCCATGACTTCGGTTTATATTTATGGAAGTAGGTTCCATTCTAAGAATTTTGAGACCAGCCGCATCCTCCTACAACGAATAGTTACCTATTAGCGAATTTTCGAAGAAAAGGAAGCTATTGTTCTCGGTCCAAAATTTTTAAAACTCGAATTTCCGAAAGATTTGTATACCAAAATCCGTTTCAGACCATCCTGAATTCACTGCCGAAAGACACCAAAAATTATATGTATATATTATAAATATATATATATATATATATATATATATATATATATATATATATGCCTATATTAATTGCTATGCAATTTTAACGCCGGGGGTCATGTGAAAAAAATGTCCTGTCACAAAAACGCGTCACGCAAAGAGGAATGTGATGAAGATGAGCACAAAGAGGAATGTGATAAATATGAGCACAAAGAGGAATGTGATAAAGATGAGCACAAAGAGGAACGTGATAAAGATGAGCACAAAGAGGAATGTGATAAAGATGAGCACAAAGAGGAATGTGATAAAGAATCGTTTTATTTTTTTGTGTGTTGGTGGTGTGGGGGGGGGGGGGGGTAAATTGCATAGCAAATTCTCCTTTGTTATACGAAGTATAAGGCCGTGTCCTACGTGGATCTGCCGCGCGCGTCAACGCGTCGGAGCTTTCGGGCGTTCACACAAATCGCGTCGTCATGCCGCGCGGCGAAAAAAAAGGTGTCCTACGTGAAAACGCGAGACGCTTCGTATTTCAGTGGACGCCGACTGTCAAGTGTTGTCACCTGTTCTTTTATTTTTACTGCTTTATTTTTGATTACGTTCAAGTATCAGGCAGACATTTATGCAATATTTTCTGAGCCTAAGTTGTCCTACTACTACTAGTTGATATTGTATAATAATTCTAGGAGACTTAAAAAAAATAAGAGTACCAAATACAGTTTGTTTCTAAAAATCACGTATTGTTATTTTATAAACATCTCATTAAACGTAGGTACATAGGGGGGGTACTTGCTTGCCATCCTAGATTGTTGCGATACTTCGCCCCAAGCAGTTTGCACCAAATCACGGTTTTTATAGTGTTATTTATTTATTTTTTCATTTATTGGCAATATATCATAAATAAGTACATAATGGAGATAAATATACAAAATAATTAAAAATACTAAAAAAAAGCCGAATTTGGGAGACATTTTAATTAGAGAAATTGCCCACCAAAGAATAAGTTCGGAAGAACTTGTGCTCTTCGGTGTACCGGTTATTCCAAAGACACGGCCGCTTTTGGACTTCTGCAGTTAACATTTCCATCACACAAAATACACAAAAACACGGTCTTCTACACAGCAGTTAACAGAACAAACGAGATAAACAAATCAAACGCGGCGTTTGACGCGAGGCGGTGACGGTAAAAATCAAACTAGTTTGGAAATCAAACCGAAGCGTTCAACGCTGTCGCGACAACGCGCCGTCCGAATCACGTGACAATTTCCATGGTTTTCATTGGTCTGCGTCTTCAACGCGCCAACGCCCGAACGCTCCGACGCGCGCGGTGGATCCACGTAGGACACTGGGTAAGAACACATCCTTCGGGGGGTGAGGAACGGCGAAGCCGTTCCGAGGGGGCGGAGCCCCCTTTGGGGGTCCAGGGGGCTTGCCCCCTGGCGAGGCCCGAAGGGCCGAGTTATTTATATATTTATATATGTATGTGTCATTCCAGACGATAACTCTCGAAAGAATTGAGATAAAAAGTTCAAATTTGCACAAAAAATCTGTCTTGGCAATCGACAGGCTAAGTTCGTAGATGGGCAGAATCGGGTCACTCTAAGGGGGAGTTTTAGGGGGGAAAAATTACCCATAAATTCCCAAAATGAAACAGTCTGACAAGTGACACCTCATTTTAAAGGTTTTTGTACGCTGAACACGATGGTGAAATCAGAATTGCGATATCTCATTCCGTTCTCAAACTGGAGCACTTAGAAGATGAAGGACCGTGGTTATTTCTTGAGATGTTCTTCCTGGTTCGTATGCTCTAATCTGATAACGGAATGGGATATCGCAATTCTGACTTCACCATCGTGTTCAGCGTTGGAAAATCTACAAACCGAGGTGTTACTCGGCAAAAAATGGAACAAAACATTTGTTACGTATGCCCATATTTGATGCATACCGAATTAACCGAATAGCGTCATACTTGAATACCTATAATTACCCAATAAGTTTAAGATTGCCCATATTTGAATGGGATATCGCAAACATCACATTTTACATAAAATCAGTTATTTCTTCGGAAATTCGCTCTTATAGCCATGCTGCATGACTGGTTTTTTTTCTATGAGATCAGTTTCGGCAACAAGTGACGTCACACTGGGCAAGAGGGGCCCGCCCTGACGGTAGGGGTGCAATGACGTCACTTGTTGCCGAAAATTTTAAACCTCACAGAAAAAGAATTTTCATCGTAAGGAGTGCGGTTGTCTCAATATTCTCAGAATGGAGCCTACTTTAAAAATGGGAAAGTAATATAAACTAAAGTCATGGTTACTCCTCATTACAGTTGCATAAATGCGCATTTTTTCACGACCTCCATCGCCTGTTTCGGCACCACGAAACCGACACCCGGTCATTTTTGAAATTCTGATGGCCACCGAACCTAAAACTAGGGTCCTCGATGTGTTTCCAAATTTTCACACAATTTGGATGATTCGTATGGCCGTGAACAGAACTTGTACCTATCAAATAGGTTAAGAAAGTACCTACCTGTATCAACAAATGAAAGATACATTCAAATGAAAAATTAATATCACGGGATTACCAACTCGATTTCATAAAGCCATGAGTTAATATAACCAGCTGTTCCCAAGCAATGATAATATTATTATTATCTGAGTTGGAGTTATGTATATATTGTATACATTCATGTTGACAAAACTTTTCGGTTCAAACCTCTGCAGTGAACGAACGGCTGGACGTACAACAATGCTCCGGATGAATTCAAAAAAATCCTGAAGTATGGAATAAATTTTTATAAATATCATAAACCGCGTTTTTTCGTCATTTCAAACCCCCCCCCCCCCCCCCCCCGTAGCGGTACGTAACTCAATCATAGCAAATTTTTTTTTAAAAGATTAAATCTTTTAAACATCATTTCAAAATCATTAACAAGGATTTCAATAAAAAATTAGGGCGAGTTTTACCACCTAGAGTTCAAGTGCGAGTTACAGAAAAACGTCTGCCAAGTTGGGCGGGCAGTATAGCTCCTCACTTATTGTAACACGGACGTATAGAATCAGTTCGTAAAACAATGATGAGTCAAAATTATTGAATAGCAATAGACAGAGTAGCAATAAATTAACTAACCTGCGTAATAAGATCAAACATTTCAACATTTCATGTTCCTGCGTGCGCAAACGGAAGTTACAGTCGATTTTAACGAAATTCATAGGGCATGATCAAAGTATTATTCCTGATCAACCCTCCAAGTTTGAACTCATTTCAACGATATTTAAGGTAGTTATGGGCGTTTCAATTATTTCACGTCTGCGCACGCGCAGACGAAAGTTAGGGTACGATTTTAATTATTCTGACATGGCACCATCTCCAATCCAGCCCGCGTGTACCGTCAAACTTTCAGCTCTTTAAGACTATTTTTCGCGTAGTTAGAAGCGTTAGAAGAAAATGGTCAACATTTCATGTTCGCGCATGCGCAGACGAGAGTTACTGTACAATTCCAATGAAATTCATATGGAACTATTAAAGTATCATTCCTGATCGACCCTCCAAGTTTTAACTCATTTCAACGATATTTAAGGTAGTTATGGGCGTTTAAAGTAACGCTGTCACAGACACCCTCTCCCCCTTAAGTGCGTTATGTAATTATGTGTATGGCCCCTTTGCGAAAATAGGTGCCTCTCAAAAGATGAGAGGTTTATAATAAATTCGTAGGGGTAAAATCCGAATTGCGGGGGCAGAATTTCAATATTGGGAAAATTGTTTTCAGTAGACTGATATTGGTATAAAGTGACGGATAAAAAAAAATCCATTTTCAGTATCGCTATTATATTTATAGGAGGATTTGAAGCAATAAATTGTCAATTATACCTCTTTTTACGCGTTCAATAAAACCAATCAAGCTACAAATACGGCTTGAGGCGACAGTTGAACACACATCTGACTGTACATAACGGTTCTCGTCGGTAGGTAATAAGATAAAGTACTACGAAGGGAGACGAGGCTCCATATGGTTATATGAGCCCGAAGCCGTTTCGCTTGATGACTACTCACGGGTTCCAGCTAGGTGAGTTCCGGCTCATTGATGACGGCTTTTATTTCTTGGTAAATGTGAAATCCACGATCAACTAACCCAGAACACTCCTTCCACAGAAATCTCGAGTATTGCTTCCATTACCGCAGTGGGTCGACTCTGGACGAATGCAAAAAGTCTCTATTGTATCTCCTAGAAACAGGCATCAACACTTGCCTGAGATATAAGTAGAATTGAAGATAACTTGAACTTGAAGAGATTGAGTTATTTCAATGAATGAAACATAGCAGATATGATAGGAACTGCTGGCGTATGGCGTGTGCACCAACGTCACTAACCTTATGGTTTATTGTTTTCAATAATGAACCTTTGGAAAAAAGTTAACCCCCCCCCCCCCCCCCCCTCCAAAGTTCGATAGTTTTTTGAAGGTAAGCACACATAATCCGAAAATGAAATACATACATTTCTGTCGGTCCGCCATACTAAATACGCTAATTTCTTAGCTACCATGAACTCCATTTGGCGTCTATGTAGTTTGCCCGCGAATTCTGAAAATTCAGTCCGGTCTCAGTTTCACAAACTTAATGGGTTTTTCGAGGTTTGTTCAATTCTAATTTTGTAATTTATTAATCGATAAGTTCAGTAGCAGCAGCTTAACTTGGCAGCTATTCACTTACCCAACGCCAATTTGAGCGTTATTTATGCGCTCAACAATATTTAGACGCTTCTGGTTTTTGAAGAAAATCTAAATCGAAGAGAATCTAAGTAAAGTAGGTACCCTCATAATTTTAAGGGCAAAGGTTTAGCAATAGGATTTCCTAATTTCAGGAAGAAAAACATGTAGAAACGTAAAATAGTACGTAAAAAGTAAATCTGAACACCTTTTTTAGCCTCACTGCAAATTCTCTGTAAATTAACCGCTCTGCGTCATATGATACGTCATGTAAATTGTTGAAGATTGAGGAAGTTATGAGCGGTTTTGTGCCTCCAAAACTTCCTGGTATTCACATTTTTCTAGCGAATTTTCGAAGAAAATGAAGCTAGTAGAATGGCTCCAAAATTTCCTGAACATGAATTTTTGAAGACTTTTAATAGGCAAATCCGTTTTAGAGCATCCTGAATTCATCCCTAGATTTTAACAGAAACGTATACATAATGTAGATATACTTATATGATATATATATATATATCACTCCAGACGATATCTGACCTTGGGTACATGATAAAAATTCCAAATTTCGCCATAATGTTCGCATTGCCATACAAAAAGATGAGTTCAAAGATTAGCAATTTCAAAAATCGGGTCAAATATAGGGGGTCAAATTTGAACTTTTAGGGGTAAAAAAATCTGTAAAAACTATTAAAATCGCAAAACCATTGAAAGTGGTCTGGAAGGGTGAGTAAAGACAGAAAAATACCATTGCAGTTGTTTTTCATAAAGAATAGGGGTTAAATGTGGATTTGGGGGGGGGGGGGGGGGTTGAAAATTGGTATTAAGGGCTAAAATCCAGATGAACTCACCTGACGTTGTGTGGGATGGTGATTCACGACAGAAAGATGGGCTAATTCGATGACAGGTGGTATTTGTCTCTAAGAAGAATCAGTGGGTCAAATTTGACTCTCTAAGGATCAAAAATCTGTAGAAATTGCTAAAATCGCGAAAAAAAATGATTTACTGTTACGAAAGTGGTATACGGTTTCGCGCTACATCATCTTTTTACACAGCATCACAAATATTTATTTGAAAATTCGCTCTTACCTACAGCCATGCTGCATGAATGGAACTTTTCTTATGTTAGTAGGTACAGTATTACTCAAAGGTTCAGTAAGATTTTCGCCGAAATAATGAATATATCAAGGAACAATGGAACTAGCAATGAGGTGAACATACTTTTCTATAAAAATCGTCATAAAAGAAGGACGTAATCCTGGAAAACATTGGTGCTTGAGGTGGCTGCTTCACACGAGGGGTCCCAGAGCCGTTCAGGTGGCCAACAGCCGGCAGGATTCCCCGTGGGATTTCACGCCAGAAATTGAAAGTGACCCAATTCAGACACTCACAGTAAAAGTACTCGACTTTATATTAGAAAATATCTTTCACTCCCGTTATTAAACCAACAGTGGGAACTAGTGGTTTTCCACGAGTGCAGCTAAGCTTCGTTCCGAGTTGTATAGACTTTTTTTTTCGTGCAGAGTAGAAAGCAACTCAGCCAGTGCAATACGAGTGACACAAAGACCAATTCTATAAAGTCAATATGAACCACGCTACCGTGAGAATACAATTAGCTTCAAGTTTCAACTTTGGCAATAAATTGTCGATATAGATACAGCCGGAGAGCACTGTGTAGGCAGAAGTTATTGCTATATAGAAAGTTGAGATATTTGAATCGATACTACGACAACAGACAAAGTTTGTACAATCCATCGTTTATGATACGTATGAAAGGTGAATTGCTTTCCTGGAGTAAAACCATGATCTATTCGAAATAGCGAGTCCGATATCACGTCAAAAGAATTCGAATGATTCATAACATTGAGGTTCATCCTGCGTGACTTTTGCTTCCTCATAGGCAGTACTCGTGATACTCAACTACCATGAGGAGGGATAGCATAGAAACATAACCTCAAACAGAGAAGTTTAAAAGTGGCCGATGAACAAGCGAATAGTAGATATAACAACGAGAAATAAGTGCTTTACTACTCCGAATATCACTTTTTGCTCGTATAATAAGAGATTTTGGTTTATTATTTTCAATAATGAGCCTTTGTAATTGAGCATGAAAAAAACAAAAAAAAACACTGCAAATCCCTGCACAACAGTTTTTCATTTTGTACAGAATACCCTTCTGCTACAGATCACAGCTCTCTGTATAGATAACCCGTCTATATAATATAATATGTACTAGTCTATACATTATGTGAATCGCAGACCCTCCGTACGTTAGTACCTAACCCCGGTCTCGTTACTAGGTACCTACCTAAATCACGAGTTAATTGTTGCTAGAATAAATCTGTCGATGACAAACAGTAACTAAAACGGCAAAAAGAAACGCAAATAATGAAGTTCTAAAGGAAAATTTTTGATGTGGAGTGAAATAGATGCCCCTGCTGCGTAGATCACTGTTTTCTGTGGTCAATACCTACCCTCGTGGTCAATTGTAATGAACCGTTGTGTAATAATTTGCCCATCAATAATACTTCAACGGTTGTTCAAGTTGCAAAAGTACCGATCAACAAAATCCAGCCCCTTCTTGGTAGATGAACCGTTGTGTAATAATTTACCGTTCTGTAATAATTTACCGAAGTGTAATAATTTACTGTTATGTAATAATTTACCGTTATGTAATAATTTACCGTTGTGTAATAATTTTCCGTTGTGTAATAATTTACCACTGTGTAATAATTTACCCATCAATAATACTTCAACGTTTGTTCAAGTTTCAGAAGCACCTACCAACAAAATCCAATAGTCCATCATTTATAAAATGAAATAATATCGCAGAACAACCATCTCGACTTCATACAGCCATCCTTGATTATAATCAGGTGCTCCCTAGTGATGATATCCCGGCCGGATTTATACCGTTTGATTCACGATCGTGTTGACGAAGCTTTTTGGTGCACACGAACGGCAGGACATACAATGCTCCGGGTGGTCTCAAAAAATTGTTTAGCTCAAGACAAATTTGATAACGTAAAAAAAACCATACCCTTCTATCGAAAGTTTTCGAGATACGGCGTTCTGAAAATTTCAACCCCTATTTTGAACCCCTTAGAGATGACTGACAGTAACGCCGAGCTTCGAGGACCAACTAAACCCCGAAAGGAACCTATAACCCGAATTTCATCAATTTTGTTTCATGGTAACTAAGAAAAGTGGCCAGTACGGCACACGGCGGACAGGCAGAAATATTTTTATTGCATTTTTGGATTTTGCATACCTTGAAACGTAAACCATCAAATTTTGGGGGGGGGGGGGGGGGGGGGGGTTAGAATTGTTTTTTTCATGCTCAATTCCAATGGTTCATTATTGAAACTAATAAACCAAAACTTTACCTCCTTAAACTTCGTTTTACGTGTCAAGGTAGACGTACGTAGAGTCCTAAAATCGGATTAAACAAAAAACGCATCGGTTCATTGTTTTTCTGTATAGTCATTCATCACGAACTACCGTACCGTAATGAGTATGTAAAACGCATTCTATTTATTTCATTGCGGTGAACCAATGGAAACGCAGCAAATTATTACACAACGGTTTATTATTTACCTACATAGATGCCCCTTCTGCGTAGATCACTGTTTTGTGTGGTCAGTACCTCGAGCTCCCCCAGGAAAGCCCTAAATCGAGTACTGGAGCCGGCAGGGGAATTACAGTTCCATAAATATGTGGTGGATTCAAAAATTCTATCATTAATTATTATTTTTTGTTATTCACGAAGCATATTGATAAGTTACAAAAGTAGGTTCCTATCAACCAAAATTATCAATGCCTATTAAACAACCTATTAGTCAACATATCAAACTATCAATACCTATCAGTACCTATCAAACTCCAAAATAATCATTTCTGTTCAAATAATGAAATAATATCACAAAACAACCAACTTGATTTCATAAAGCCATGCGTGATTATAATCAGATGTTCCCTAGCAATGGTATCTGGGCTGGATCTATATCCTTTCATTCACAATCATGTTGACGAAGCTTTTCGGTGCAACTTCAATGGGCCTTACTGTGAAAGAACGGCTGGACGTACAGCGCTCCGGGTGGTCTCAAAAAATTCTTGAGTTCCAGATCAACGGATGGACCGATAACCAAATTTCATTAATTTTCGGTGGTGGTAACTAAGAAAAAACGCTGCAAAGTCTTTGTCACATTGGTTTATTATTCTATTAGACATACCTAAAATCACTCGATGGAAAGTGATGCGTTTTAAGGTAAGTGATAGCCTTGGTTCAGACAACTTTAATGATGGAATTTCGCAATTACTGAGTCTAAGCTTGGAGTTATAGATCACAGAAAATCGATTTTTCAACCGCTTAACCAACCGCTGAAATTCTGCATAGCTTAACCAAGACAGCGCAGTACACCGTGCCAGTAGGCAACACATTGTGGATGTGTGGTTGACCTCCTTGCGGTCTTCATATTTAACGTCACGAATTTTTGTTGTTGCTGTTTGTATTATAGTAGACAAGCATGAAAACCAATAGGGGGTTACCTACTATAACCTTCATCTTTGTGAACGTCCTATCATTATCATCCTATAGAATAAATTTTCGATGCAACGAAAGGGAGCTTCATCTTCCCATGAGTGTCTTTCATTCTTCAGAACCGCTTCCAAAAGAAAGGATCATCCTTTTCACGTGCAGTGGCATCTCCGTCGACAACAATCACGCTCGAGGATCAGTTTTCACGGTCCAATATCCTTTCCTCAGCCTCATAGAGCAGTAATAGATAAGTGTGTGTACAAGCCCCTGGTACAACTTCATATCTCAATCAATTTCGCCATGATTTTTCAATTCGTTTTAATCGACTTGGAAGTGAGTGAGGTTCCAATTTTTCGCACAAACATTTTTACAAAAAGTATTGGGTATAGGTAGACCAATCAACAAGTGACTGGTGACATTAGTAATTTATTTAAAAATTGAAAAACACTTTACAGTTGACTCCACTCGCGGATGACTGGAAACTGTCAATGTTATACATACTTTAATCCCTGTGTCCGCATCCTATAAAATACTTCCAGATACTGCAAACCATACGTGAGCTTGATGGTTTTCGGTAGCTTCACCCCCCGCCCGCCAACCACCCTCACATCAAGACAATCGTTTTTCGTAATCACACCATGGTTCAGATATGGAATAATCAACGAGCAATTTTAAGTAGGATGTAGGAAAAATCTGGTTGAATGATGCATCGGATTCAATATCTGTCGGTGGCACACATCTAGGAATACAATGATCAACACCTGTTCACCATCAAATGCAATGCGCTCCAATCAGCATCGAAGCTCCAGCCCCATGATTGGCACTTGGGGCCAACAGGAAGGAGGATCGTTGGCCACGGGGAAAACGAAGAGTTTCAGATGAGAAACAAGAAAATATCAGGAGCGATTGATGGAGTGCTGGAGACTTTATTGATGAAGTGACCAAGAAAAAGCGATACCATCACATCGGTCGGTATCTGAGTCATGTCCCTGCGAGACTGAAGTTGAGATCCCAAATATGTACTTACCCGATCTATTCACATTCTCTGTTTGACTCAAGCTGATTGAAGCTTATCGACTGATATTATTGACTTCTAATTTTTATTAACATTTAGAATCCAGCACGAAAAATTAACCCCTCAAAATTTAAGATTTTCGCTTCAAGGTACGTAGAATCCGAAAATGGAATGAAAAAATTCTCTCCGTCCCGCGTACTTCGCACTTTTCTTAGTTTCCATGAACCAAAATTAATGAAATTCTGTGTGTCGGTCCCATTTGGGGTCTAGTTGGTTTCACCCCTAAGGGGTGAATAGTAGGTTGAAATTTTCAGAACGCCGTAGCTCAAAAACTTTCAACAGCTGGTATGCTTTCTCTATTTGCTCTACGTTAGCTGATCTCAAACTTGGGGATAACCGGAGCACTGTCGATCCAACCGGCTGTTCGTAGTAAGGCCCTGAAGTTTGGCTTCGAGTGTGAAAACTGAATGAAAATAATGATGATACGGTATATAGGTACATCCAGCAAAGATATCATTGCTAAGGAACATCTGACTATAATGACGCATGGCTGTATGAAATCGAGTTGGTTGTTCCGTGATATACGGTTGATTTTTTTTTTTTAATGCATCTTCATTTTACTTTACATAAATTATAAATGAAATTTACGGTTATTAATGCTATGAACCCCTTAAAGATAACTTGTGCTGGGGGTCGGAGTGCTTAGCTTACAATTAAATAATTTTACTTAGGGTATGGCTTACTAAAGAAACAGTTGGCTATAAAAAAGAAAGAGAACTTCATCGAGCAGGTAGTACAGCATCACTATATACGTAAATAATTTTACCTTATATAAAAACAAGATAAACAAAGGAAAATTATTATGGTAGTTTTGGGTTTGTTGGTAGGTACTTCTGTAACTTGAACAAACGTTATGCTTCATGAATGTCCACCGCATCTATTTATGAAACTGTCGTTGTCTGGCCGGCTCCAGTACGTACTTACTTGAGACCACAGAACCAGTGGAATCACAGAAAACAGTGACCTGCGCAGAAGGCGTATCCACGTGGGAAAATAATTAACCTTTGTGTAACCATCTGCACCGATGTTGATATCGAATTATGAATAGCGTGTTATTGATAGTGGATAGTAACATCCACCAGTGGATAGGGAGATACATTGCAGTGCTCAATATTAAGCAGATCGGTTTCTGCACTACTCAGTCACGTCCACACTACATTTGCAATGAGGACGCTCCAGCACGTGAACGAGTTCAGACGGATACGAAATAGTTTCGTGCTGTTTTGTGCTGTTGAGTTCCAGTTTTCAAATCAAATTATTCGATCCGGAACATCAACTCTCTGGTCGGGTTCGGCATCTGACGAGCTCGCCCGCTCTGCATCGGCTTCGCCGATCGGTTTAGTGTGGACGCACCTTTACAACACCCCCAAGGAACTACGAGTAGTTTTATAATAAGTAACATTGAAGCAAGTTGAAACGACAGCAAGAGAGGAGTTGGGACAGATCTTGGACTTCTAATATCAGCAGCTGAAACTATGTTGGAACGCGTTCATTTTTAGCGAATTTTCGGAGAAAATGAAGCTATTGCAATGGGTCCAAAATTTCCGGAACATGAATTTTTGAATTTTTTACAGGAAAATCCGTTTCAGAGCATCCTGAATTCATCCCTAGATTTGTTTAAATGTGTCACACCAGACGGTATCTGCCCTTGGTACGTGATAAAAATTCCAAATTTTGCCAAAATGTTCGTATTGCCAAACAAAAGGATGAGCTCGCAGAAGAGCCATTTTCAAAAATTCTAAGGGGGTAAAACTTGAGTTTTTAGGTGTCAAAAATCGGTAAAAATAGCTAAACACGCGAATAATTTATATAAAATCACTAAAAGTGGTAGGGAAGGGTGAGTAAAGACTGAAACTTCAGTTGTTTTTTTTTACACAAAATGGGGGTCAAATTCGGATTTTTTAGGTTAAACAATTTGTATTAGGAGCTACAATCACCAAATCACCTGACGTTGTGTAGGATGGTGATTCACGACAGAAAGATGGACTAATTCGATGATAAAAATATTTTTCTCTCTCAAAAAAATAGTGGGTCAAATTTGGCTTTATAAGGGTCAAAAATCTGTCAAAATTGATAAAACCACGAAAAAATTTTACAATTTTACGAAAAGTGGTATGGTTTCTCGCTATATCATATTTTTACACAATATCGCGAATATTTCTTTGAAACCCCGCTCTTATAGCCATGCTGCATGACTGGAACTTTTTTTTTTAAATATACACTATTTCCAAAAAGGAAGAAAAATACTATATTGTATGTACCCACATTAATAAAACAACAAAAGAAAAAAATACGTAGGATATTACTGGAAATTATTCCTCAATAGTGGCATGCGGTAGAGGAAAAGTCTAAATTAATCTATGTCTAATCTATCTACACCTAAATATTATTACACCACTTGTCCCTTTTCGGGTATTAACTCGTACAATCTACTGAATTTCATAGGGTTTTTACCAACCTGTTACTATACTTCTATTGGATTCCCTACAAGTGATTCCCCCATGGTTACATGGCAATTTCACCTTTAGTACCAACCATTAAGTTTTGTACCTACAGATAACGATAAGTTATCGTTATCTATGTTTCATGTTTTCATGGTAATTTCACCTTTTCATATCGTTAATATTGTTTCATGTTTCCATGTTTTATGGTAATGTTTTCATGGTAATGTTTCATATTCATATTTCATGTTTCCATGGTAATTTCACCTCTTCATATAGTTTTCATTTTTCCATGTTTTATGGTGATGTTTTCATGGTAATGTTTCATATTCATATTTCATGTTTTCATGGTAATTTCACCTCTTAATATAGTTAATATCGTTTTCATGTTTTCATGTTTCATGGTAATGTTTTGGTAATTTTTTTCCATGGAAATTAATTCATATAGTTAATATTCATATAGTTAACATCGTTTTCATGTTTCATGGTAATGTTTAGGTAATGTTTTTTTTCATGGAAATTAAACCTTTTCATATCGTTAATATCGTTCATGTAAATTAATTGTTTCATGTTTTCATGGTAATTTCACCTTTTTTACCTACCATAAGTTTTTTACCTACAGATAACGCTATCTGTGTTACGGTTGTTCGTGTTTACACTTTCTCCTTAGTATTTCCGCAGTCATCAGTACATTGATGATTTTATTGATATAACATTTAAAAGATAAAGAAAACTGTCAGTGATGTGATGGGCATGTAAACAGGAATTTTAAATTTCCACTACTCACGGATTCTCTTGAGGAATAGTCGGCCTTCGGGTTGAGACGGTTGCGGCTCGTCGAAATTGAGCTTGACGATGACGCCGCCGTCTTCTTCGATGGATTTGGGCTGGACGCGGACCCGACCGCCGCCGAACATGAATTCAGGGAGGTCGACGTTGAGGTCGTGAGTCATCAGGTAGCGAACGCCTCTGTTGAAGAGCAGGTCCGCGATACCACTGACGTGTGTGGCGGCACCTCCCTCAGGCGGCGAACGCCCCTCGTCGGCCGCCTCCGACCCTTCGACGGCCTTAATGAAGTCGTCGAAGTCGCTGTGCTCGTCCTCGCCGTCGGCTCGGGCGTCCTCGACGACGTTGTCGCTCTCGTCGGGGCGGTTCGCCTCCCAAGTGTACTTGTGACCGTTCGACACGAACTTGACAGAGTCGGTCACGTCGAAATCGGCCGACAGCTGCGACTCCAAAGCCCGTTTAAGCCCTTTCTGCACGCAGTTGAACGACCCCGAGGACCAGCACTCGCGGAGCAGCCCGTCCGCGACTGTGTCCGTGAACTCGTCGGTGAAGCTCTCGGTGACGTTCGAAGGCGACGCTAAACAGACGGACAGGACCGTGAGGGCGGCAAATAGAAACCGGCGACTCGACAACATGACTGACTTCCCGACTGACTGACTGACTACGCGTCCCTCATGACCACGCACAACCAACTGACTAACTCCGAGGAGCCCCTGACCCACATCTCCCTTTCTTCGGCGCTTCTCCCACTTCAAGGACACTTTCTTTCTCCTCATCCACCGACCAGCTCGGGATGTTTTCGAACTGAGAGGGAATTTGGACACCGGCTGACCCAAACAAGGACCAGAATTTGACCAGTTCCTACCTATAAACCACGTGCTCACAAAAAACATAAATCACGTACACCTGATGAAAGCTCAGATAAATCACCCTGATGTTTGCGATCTCAACTCGACGAGCCGGATGACCCGGGCGTTGCACAGAATAGCAGTGTTATCCCCCCCCCCCCCCCCTCTCACCAACATACTTTTCCTTTGGGTTTCACAAAAACTATAAAGAAGAAACGACAAATATTCACGGTGTAGAATCGATATCTAAATTTTATAAATTAATTCAGCAGATATCGAAATAAGCCGCAAATTATTACACAACAGTAGACTAAATGTTGTGTAATTTGGGAAAATTCAGTAATCTGTGAGCGACACATTTATTTCAGCCTCCCCATTCTCTTAAGGAATACAACATTTAACCTGCAATCTCCCACCCTGTTTTCTCGTAGCCAATATATAAGATATTTATATTTAGCTGGCTAACTGAAGTAGGTTCTTCAAATGTCGAAAAATTGTTCGTCAGCATTTATAAACATTGAAATTCATTTTATTTTTAATTAGGTACTTTTATCATTTCATATTGGCTGTATAAAAGGACCCTTTTTAATTTCATCAATTTTCTCAAATTAATTTTATTTTTCATAGTATCAGATAGTACCGCTTTATTCGAATGATCGTTATTTGACTCCCCCACGCAACACGAAACGTTGTTCCACAGCGTGGGGTAATTTCCAGTAATTGAATAGCGGATTAATCTATTTATATAATTTCTGATGATGTATTTTTTTTGTATTATGTATATATTGTAAATTTGTGGAAATAAATAACTATTCTATTCTATCTATACGGGAAAAATTATAGACCATTGAATTCCTACTAGCGAACGACTCTCAATTTCAGTATTCTGGTGATTTTTTGCGGTGGACAGACTCATTAACGTTCAGTAATTACAGTAAGATAAATGTGCATTTTTGTACCGCCCCATCTTCTGTTCGCCCCCTTCCCCGAGCCCGTTCGTTTTTGAAATCCTGACAATGCTGAACCTAAGGAGGACCCTCGACATGTTCCCAGATTTTCACCTAATTTGGACGATTCGGCTGCATGAACAACAAACTTGTACCCATCAACAAATAGGTTAAAAAATACAAAATATCAACAAAATCAAAAATAACAATCTTTTTTCAGATGAAAAACAATACCGCAGAATAAAAAATTCAATTTCATAAAGCCATGAGTGACTATAATAAGCTATACTCTAGCAACGATATCAGAGTTGGAGCTTCTCTGTTCAAACTTCAGCGCCTTACTGTGAAAAAACAGCTGGACGCACAATGAATGCTCTGGGTCGTCTCAACGAATTCCCAAGTTCGGGATCAATTTAAAAACGTCATGAAAACCATACCCGTCTATTGAAAGTTTTGAAGTTAAGGCGTTTTGAAAATGTCAACCCCTATTTTTCACCCCGTACGAGATGAAACGGTAACGCCGAGCTTCGCGGACCAACCAGACCCCAAATGGGGCTTAAAAACCAAATTTCATTAATTCTGGTTGATGATAGCTAAGGAAAGTGCCAAAAGTACGGTGCACGGAGGGCGGACAGACATTTCTTTCATTCCATTTTCGGATACAACGCACTGAGAATAGAAGATTATCTTCTATTATCTTCCATTCTCAATGATTCTACGTACGCTGGATACGTAAATCACCAAATCTGGAGGAGGGTGGTTCATTATTAAAAATAAAGGGAATAAATAATTAAAATAATAAATAATTAGAGATATTTCATTATCGAAAATAATTAACCAAAATTTCTCCCTGTCCGCCGTACACCGAGCATGAGATGAGCTGCAGATTTGAACCATAAACATTCCGTAAGTAATGCATGCATTACAGTGGACGTCCCTTATGGTGTATCGCTCTCACTCACTGCAGATCGTCTGGAAGTATATATGAGTAACTGATCTATGATAATGATGAATATTCATTGTGCAAATTAGCAACTAGTGACGCGATATGAACAGCTTACGTACCTATATCTTTGACTACCTATATTAGAATAGGTTACCATCATAACGATGCTCAAGAATATTGCGAATAAATCGACTGATTGACCTAAGATTAGGTTGCCTACCTTACGTTTCTTATATACCTATATTGTGTGACAGCTTCAAAAGTTAAGAATACGGGAAGCGAACATAAAATTTGTAGAAAATCCCCCCCCCCCCCACACCCCACCCTTACAGAAATAAATATGGAATTCCGGTGACACACACAACTAGACTGAATTCTGCGTCGAACAAAAAAATCTTCTCTGAAACACACTGTATTATAATATAGTAGTTTATTTTTTAAGAAGTAGTAGGCGCACCGTTCTCAGTACTTCTGGTCCAATTTTCGAAATTCAAATGACTCGTGACTTCTAGCCACATTGCTGTTCGATATCTCTCAAATCTCCCTCTCAAATTTCATGAAAATCGAACCATCAAGACAGATCCCACTGATATTGAGCATCTCTGTATCTATTCCGCAACTACCACCCGTGTCACGTAGGTCTGAGTAATTCAATAGCATGGCATCAATAATCACTAGTAATAATCATTTCGAGATGCTCGTTATTTGTAAAGTCTAGGTATAAACCTATAAATTATTATTAAATTGGTAATAAGTTTAAAACGGTCCAAGAAATGAGAAATGCATACAACATTCTTGAACCGTTCTCGTTTTAAACGTAGCCGAATACGACAGTGAGAAATACGTAAACAAACCGTAACCTGTAGTCAACACCACCAGAGACAGTGAACACCACACCAACACTGATTTACCTAATGAATATTTCATTGAACCAACAAAAACGCTTGGATATGCTTTACAGTACAGTGATCAATGAGGCGCATCATTCCCCATTCACTGCCTCCGTCTCAGCTAGTAAGATTGTGGAGTAGGAATTATATTATTACATAGGTAGATATGATATATATTAGTAAGAACTATGAAGAAAATTCGATTCATTATGAAGTGAACCTTCCGAAGAATCCGGAAGTACAGAGAGGCAAAACCAGAACCCTGATGCGTTATCATTTCTTCTCTAGAAATCACTTCCGATCACTTTTGACGAGATTGAAGTGTACGAATGAGATGGACATTGATACATATAAGTTCTGATTACAGTGGCTCTCTAGCCAATCTCTTTTCGCACCGTCTCTATATCTTGCAAACAGAAAGTTAATCAGCCAGGTGGTGCTGAACTGAATAGCTTTCCACTTCGAAAAATCCGAGTTTGCTTGGACCGGCTGCAATTATACCTTTTCAATCCTTAAACTTCCTTGAAGATGTTAACTCTTGCCAGGAACGTCGGTATTTACAATTCTGAAACGAGCAAACTGGTGTAAACCCATCTTTTCCTGGTTCTGGACAATTTTAATTAGATAAGTAGTTTTTCAATCACATTCATTTGTGATGAACTTTGCACTCCAGGAAATGTTACAAAGTTGGTCAAGGACGAATCAAACTATGCCTCCGCATGATAAAGTCGCCCGATTCCCACATAAGTGCAGCAAATTTTGCGAGGGCCGAATTTATGATTAACAGAAGTTGGCACTGTGTCCCCTGCATGCCGAGGAAAGAAGTTGGACAACATCTTAACAAAAAATGCCTATACCAAACATCCTGAGACGAAGAAGGACCAGTGAACTGAAGTGCCAGCTGAAATTCCATGAACCGGGATTCTTCCGTGCGCTTAAGCTTCAGGGCGGTAAATTCCTATAAAAAGTGCCCTCATTAAAATTTCCTTTGAGGCTGTGAGTCAACGTACGGAAGTTCACAGCTCAGAAGGAGATCTAGGAAGTTCTTGAGTAACGTAAAGGCCCCCATCCACGGTCAAACAATTTGCGCAAATTCGGTGTTTGTGCAAATAATTTGATCGTCGATGGGACTGTTTGATGGTTGTGCAAACTGTTTGAGTAAAATCGGTCTGGATCGAAATCTTTTGCGCAAACGAGCCTTGTTTGACTACCTGTTTGATCCTGGATGGTAGTATTGCGCAAACTTCGGATCAGTCTACGCCTCTTCCTCTTCGTGAACAGACGCCTTTTCGCCTCTTCCTCGGATTCGGTAAGTTTTTTTTAAATTATTATTTTTGTTTCATTTTCGTTTTTGGCCTGTTCCAAGTTCCATGGTGTTTCAATTCAACGTAGTATGTTAATGGTCGAGTAGAAAGTTATTTTTGATTTTTTTTCAGTTTACTGTTGTTTACTTTTTCAGAATATGACGACCAAAGAAGGTGAACGGCGAGAATTTTGGAGGGAGTTTATTATAGCCAACTCTTCACCCACATGTTTGGCTTTCTTCTTTTCTAAGCACGTTTTTCTGTCCCCAGTGCAAGGATAATCGCGGCACAACAATCGTCCGTGTCTGACATGCTCACAGGATGTTGAAAACGAAACTGATGTTTGCACAACGGGTTGCAACGTGGATGGGCTCACGTTGGTGCAAACAGGCATTTGCACAAACACCGAATTTGCGCGAATTGTTTGACCGTGGATGCCACCCACCGACTCGGCATAAGTTACTACAGTGACGGGGGGCTGGGGGGATTAATCCTAAATAAATAAATCACTCAAGGACGTTGTGTGATCTCGTTCTTCTTTGAGGATGTAGTTATAAACAGTACCTACGTACCTAGCTATTAATTTAAAAAATGTAAATGATGTAAACTAAATGAAATTCTGTAATAATTACACTTTTTACACCATCATCACTGTTTGCAGATTTTAGAGTTTTTCGGTTCTATTGGTTTACTTAGTATTTTCAATTATGAACCTTTGGAATCGAGCGTGAAAAAAAACAATTTTAACCCCTGGTACCTATCTGTTTCAAGGTTTGTAGAATCCGAAAATGGAATAAAAATAATTTGTCCGTCCGCCGTACTTCGCACTTCCTTCAGTTACCATGAACCAAAATTAATGACATTTGGTTTGTAGGTCCCATTTGGGGTCTAGTTGGACCGCGAAGTTTAGCGTTAATGTCAGTCATCTCTTAAGTGGGGTGAAATATAGGGGTTAAAATTTCCAGGACGCCGTCATCTCGAATTTTTTCACGTTTTTAAATAGCTCTCGGACTTGGGAGTTTTTTTGAGACCACCAGGAGCATTGTACGTCCAGCCGCCCTGAATTTGCACCGACAGGCTTCTTCAACAGGAGGGTGAATCAAACTGTATATTACGTTCAGCCTAGATATCATTCCTAGGGACGCCGCAACAATATGTTCCCAATATTGAGAAGGCGGATTTAATTGGCCCCAATATTGTGAATGTGGGTTCAATGCCTCCAATACTGGGGGGTGGATGTGTTCATCGTTTTTAATGCGCCATAGGTAATTATATTGACATCGATTGAGGCCCCATATATTATAATAGGCCCTCATCATTGCTTGGGAACACCTGACTATAACCACAGATGGCTGTATGAAGTCGAATTGGTTGTTCTGTGATATTATTTCATTTGAAGAATGATGGCTCTTTTTGATTTTGTTGATAGGTACTTTTGTAACTTGAATAAACGTTATGCTTCATGAATAACAACAAATAATTAATGACTGAATTATTGAATCCTGCGCATTTTTATGAAACTGTAATTCCCGGGCCGGCTCTAGCACCCGATTTAGGGCTTTCCTGGGGGAAGCACGAGGGTAGGTATTGACCACAGAAAACACCCATCTAAGCAGAAAGGGCATCAGTACAGGTAAATAATAAACCGTTGTGTAATAATTTGCAGCGTTTTTTAAATGTAATTCAAGCCTGTTTGATGCATACGATTAAGTTTAAAAAGGAGAAAGTTGCATTTCGCTGGCCTTGATAATGGCTTCCGATGTCTATATATGCTTCACTTTTGTTCAGGAACTCGACAGGTTTCGCTGAGTCGATGAACAAGTTTTTTGGTTGGGAACTCTCCGTTCAACCCAGATCCCTCCTTTCTCCAGATCTACCTTGAAATTAAAAGGTCCAAATTTTTCGGCTACAACTTTGTAAGGAAAAAATCCAAATCTTTGCCAAATTCTCGAGTGTTTGCCATCACACCCCTCATTCATAACGAGACCCCATTTGCCCGTCGCCGAAAATAAAACCGGCTCAAATAATTACTAACTTTCCGATGGGAATCACGCGGAAGGGATGCACGGCCTTCCTGGGAAGTGGACCAGTAGGAGGGATCACTTTCCTGTGTTTATAATGAGATGTGGACGCTGGACCGGATTTGGAACGGAATCATCGAAGAAAATGGTTCTTTTCAGTTTTTGCGGGCGATTTACAATAATTGCGGGGCCGGAAACGATTCGCTAGGAAAATTTCGCAGACGGTCACCCCACTTCCCTGATCGGGCGTCCCTGAAACGGAGTCGACTTACTAACTACCAACCCGTCGTATTAAACCGGATATTCTAGTGAGATAATTTTCTTTACTAGATAGAGGACATTGAAAATCCATGCTTTGTAATCGTATCCTGCATCCACCTGGTCAAACCAGATCTGAGTATCAGTACGAGGGGACCAGGATGAGTAATGACGCCTCTGCTGAATTATAATTAGTCATTAGAATTATAATGAGTCATCACTCATCCTCGTCGCCTTGATACAACAAAATTTGACGGTTTTTAGATCAGTGGTGCAGGAGGTGTACGCTCTGTGTTGCGTTAAAACACTATACAACTCAATCTGCAAGGGTTATGGTCTTATTTAGAAATTTTCAAAGTGGATAACTTGAATATCGCCTGAACTGCTCGTGCTACAACTTCATTTTTCAACCTGTACAATTGTTGCACAGTTTTGCAGAGCTAATCTGTTGTACAATCAACAAGCTACTGATCCAGATCCAGATCCATATATTATATGTACTTCGACTGTAATTCACCTAGCAACCGCTAACCCTTATGAGAAGTTGAAAGAATCCGGCATGCAGCGACTTGATAAATTGACATTTTTTGGATTAAGCCGCAATTTTGACCCAACCGGACACTATTTCCATAAAGTGTCAGAACAGTTAAATATAGGGGACTTAAAAATCACAATAGGGATTCTGCCGAACGTTAACCAAAAACTTTAGTGAGACTTCAAAATTTTGAAAAAATGTCAAAAGCATTTTTCTCGGTACTCCCTATATTACAGACTTCTGCACCATCAGCAAATTCTCCAGTTTGGTTTACTTTGGGAGTTTGGCTTAGCTTGGATTAGTATTTTCTGTATCACAGGTGAGCGTCATAGTGTTCATATATTTCACTCAGATAGTAATCAGTGAACAATTGAAAGTAAAAAAAGTTTTAAAAAATGCATCAACGAATCGGGGGTACTAGTACCTGCCATAGATCATTATTTATGTCAATTCCAAAGCTGAGTTAAATTTACAAATAATTAGAACGTAGACTGAACAATTCTAGCAACGGTGAACTAATATTGTCTGCTGCAGTCAATCAGAAGTGCAGTAAATTATAAGGGAAACCTTGGGCCTATTGGAATCAATTAAAACAGCCTGGATCTACTACAAGAACGCGAACTGATTGTATGATGACACTACGTCGTGAGTATCACGGTCCTTCTCATCATGGCTCATCTTATGTATCACACTGATGAAACAACGATTGTTCCTAGCGATCTGCTGATTTAAAAATATACCTTAGACAATTTAAGTTTCGTACCTTCGGACTTTATTGCTATGGTTAAATGACGATAGTTCAATAATTACAAGTTAGTTCAACCTTCAAATTATTATTGTTTGCACCACGATTTGTGGAAGAAGAAAGTTAAAGACAATGTAAGAATTTAAAATCTGGTGTGTTTTCAAGACTGACTCTCTCGCGCTCTGTATGAAATGTTACAATTAATGAGAAAGTATAATTATTGTTTTAATTTTAAAAACTTGATAATATGTATAATTTATTCAAGGAACCTCCTCACGTATATACCTACACTGTGCTGCAGTTGTGTGGATAGACAGACATTATAAATATGATGTATGGCATCTTTTGGCGTCAAAGACGTGGGTGTTGCAATAAGAAGAACGTAAATGAAATGGAAGCCACTTATAATATAACAAGTTTTCTTTCGAAATGCATCAACTCCCAGCCGTTCAAGAGGAGCATCACGTGCGTACCAAGTCCGCACTGATTGTTGGAACTCATTTGGAGAAAGTCCGCAGCTCTTCATTCGCATGGTTAAAACACCAAGTCCAAGCAAGTCCCGTGTTCCAACAAGTTCTCCCTCTTCACAACTGGGTCAAGACAATTGCTGGGATTTCTTCAAGTCTTTTCGACGACTCTGAATATCGATGTTTAAGATTTGAGAAAGAAAACGGAGGAGATGAGACGAAAAAATCAAGGAGAAGTAGGCTAATCGTGCATTGTCTTGAACGGATCTCCAATGTGTTTTCTTTTTTATTGATCAAACACTGCATGATCAGGGAGATAAATGGTGTACGATTAGCGCCGAAGCAATTACTGTATTGGAGGCGATTGACGAGGATAGAACGGAAACCTCTTTTCGCCGGCTTTCTCTAAAACTCGCCCAGTCAATGGGTCTCCTGGGGGTATTGTCTTCAGGTGATCCTTTCACATCTTGGAAGTGAAAAAATTGTCGATGCTCATTGGGGATAAAAAGAACACGGCGTGTCTGCATTAGCTATGGTTGACTGATGACGCTAGTTTAGAATCAATATTTTTTTCTGAAATCACTTAATCCAACGATGTTACTTTCGTGAACTTGAATTTATGAAAGGACTGCCAAAATCCATTTCCTAGGGGGGACTGTAGGTACTGACCATAGAGAACAGAGATCTACGCAGAGGGGCATCTGTACAGGAAAATAATAAACCGTTGTGTAATAATTTACAGCGTTTCTCGATTACCTGGGACCAATTGTGATTTCAGATTCGGTTTCTACATTAAAAATAAAGTTCTTATTTGAACGTTTTAATAAACTTCACTCTGCTGCTGCTCAAGGGGCCAAGAAACTGACCTAAAACGAACTACTTCCTGCAACTTTTCCTGTACCTTACACTAGGTGGTCATTAATATAGGGCCTACGAATGGATCTGGGCTCCAAATTCGAAACTTGTAACACTCGTCTTGTTAAGTATTAGTGGAAGCAGCGGATGTTGACGGATAAAAAAAATTAACATAAATTCCAATTTCTATTTCGGATAGGTGTGAAATCTATTTTTTGAGTACCCGACCGAGAACGAACTTTTTTGGGCGTCCTGTCTTGTACCACATTTGAGACTTTCGCCCTGGAAATTTCTCCATGAAAAATCTTAACGGTTGTTCCCTTGTCAGAGAAGGTCGAGGGAGCAAAAGCTGCGAGAACCTGCAGGACGAGGGAGCAGATCCTGCTGACATGGATATGTCACAGTCTGGCCTCAGGTCGCCTCCATCGGTTACCGACGAGGAAGCCGCGCCTATCTCATTCGCCTCTTTCCCCGACGAATAGCAGTTTTCTTCTAACCACTCAATCGTCCTAGACTCGCCGGTACTGTCACTTTGGTTGTCGACTCGACATTAAAATTCTCTTATAATTCGCTCGTTGGTAGTAAGGGGGTTCATAACCTATTGTTTTTCGTGTGTTAAGAGACGGCCACATCCTTGTTCCTAAAAATTTTCAGAAAAGAAAAACACATAATAATACTTATTTACGTAGTGCCATCCAAGGCCCAACCCACATTTCAACTTATAAGGTGAAATTGTCTTTCATAAGAAATTGCCAATTAAAAAACAATTAACATTCGAAAACGCAATTAAAGCAATAAGAAATTTTATTTTGGGGGAACATCAATTTTTTCGCTCTCGCATGAATACGAGTGTCGTGGTACACCTCAAGTACTACACTCCTATATAATGTAATGTAATATATAAAGTAACCCTCCAGCGGGGTGCTCCCTCCTCTAATACTCGCTGTGGTGATAACCGCGGGGTACTGGCCTTCTTCTCGACATTTAATTATCTCGAACGACAAATAATAATGAGATATGAACGGCATTTTTTCTCAGCTTTCCACGACAGACTAATTTATTATTAATATAATCTCATCGCCCAAATAATGTTCTTCAGGGCACTAAAAATAATAATATCCCGACAGAAAAATTAGTGACTTCGGAGCAAGTTTGTGATCGCAATAATTAGGAATGAAAATAAGTAAGTAGATAATAAGGTGGAAATATCTACCGTCAACCATTTGACAGATGATCAACCATTTGTATCAAACCATGTTAAGTATAAATGATGATCAACCACTGACGGTGAATTCATGGACCCAGATGCACAATGCCGGAAAATGGTTAGGCTCTATCATCTATCAACATGAAGATTATTCCCCAATCTAAAAAAACCAGTCATGCAGCATGACTTAATGAGCGAATTTTCAAAGAAATATTCGAATTAATGGCTATGGTTTTGAATAAAGGAAAACTTCGGTCTAAAATTTGGTTTTCTATGTATATTCTCTTCGTATTTATTTTAATTTGTACGTTTTGTCCATCCTGATTCTACCGTTTGTTTATTACGTAATTGTACTAAGTGCTTATTTATTTGATCGCTGTGGGTTCATATTAGGTAGGATAGGGTAGTTAGGACTTTTGACTTACCTACTCAAGAGAGTGCAGTAGGTAAAGGAGTTGTTATAGAAAATCATGAGTGCTTCAAGTGCAGGTTGTTTTTCATGCAGGCTCAATCTTGAAATAAACTATGAAGGAAGGATGAGGTTTCTGGAAGGATCACTTGGAAGAACATGTGGGTGCTACGCTGACCACTCTAAGGGGGTGGGGGGGGGGGGGTAAGAGTTTAAAGATTATCCTAGTTTTGGGTAATTTTTGCGCACTTTAAATGCTCTAATTTAAGAACGGATTTAGATATCTAAAATCCGATTTCACCATCGTGTTCAGCGTGCAAAAACCTTTAAAATGAGGGGTCACTTGTTAGAAAATAACATTTTGGGGATTTTTGGGTAATTTTTGCGCACTTTAAATGCTCTAATTTGAGAACGGATCAAGATATCTAAAATCCGATTCCACCATCGTGTTCAGCGTGCAAAAACCTTTAAAATGAGGGGTCACTTGTTGGAAAATAACATTTTGGGGATTTTTGGGTAATTTTTGCGCACTTTAAATGCGCCAAAACCCTCCTTAGAGTAGGCCAATTTCGCCCATCTTCGAACTTAGCCTTTCGATTGCCAAGATAGATTTTTTGTGCAAATTTGAGCTGTTTATCTCAATTCTATCGAGAGTTATCGTCTGGAGTGACACATATATATATATAAATATATATATACATATAAAAAAGTGTTAAATTTCAGGAATCGTTTTAGAATGGTCTGAAACGGATTTCTATGAAGAAAATTTCCAAAAATTTATATTATTTAAATTTCGAAGCCATTGCAATAGCTTCATTTTCTTTGAAAATTCGCTAAAACACCTGAAATGGTTCAAAATCCACATGTGAACCAAACTGGCAAGGATATCCAGTCAAGGTAATAGGAACTAGCTATCTTGACCAAGTTGTTCAACCTTTTCCACGAAATACGATTTGGAATGGAAACCTTAGATTTTACTAGCAGATACTAGCGAAAACGAGACACAACAAGCTTCGAGTGCCAAAATTCGTGTGTGTTTTTCACCTCATTAAAAATTTAGAAAAACATTATTTGAAGGAGCAGCTGAAAGATTATATTCATGTCCTACACCGAGAGAAAAAACGCATTGTTTTACCACCTCGTGGTGCTCGCAGGCCGGTGAAAACTTTGAAAAAAACCCGATAGGGATTAGGGGTACCCGATAGGAATGAAAAACAAACCCGTTAAGAAAACATTCTATCGGGTACCCACAAGATCATCCCTGCAAACGGGTTTTAGTGCAGCTCCTATCGGGTAATTTGTGCAGGAAATGCCCGATAGGAATCTACTGATAAGACCCTATCGGGTAATCACAGCACGTACGTGCTGGGATACCCGATAGCAGCCGAACGTGCTGTAAAGAAACACCCGTTTGGTTTCCAATCGGGCAAAAAATTGAAAACAATCGGGTAATCCTTGCACGTCCATGCTGTTCCTAGCGGGTCTACCACCTAACACCCGTTTGATTGCAATCGGGTCTACCACCTAACACCCGTTTGATTGCGATCGGGTCTACCACCTAACACCCGTTTGATTGCAATCGGGTCTACCACCTAACACCCGTTTGATTGCGATCGGGTCTACCACCTAACACCCGTTTGATTGCAATCGGGTCTACCACCTAACACCCGTTTGATTGCAATCGGGTCTACCACCTAACACCCGTTTGATTGCAATCGGGTCTACCACCTAACACCCGTTTGATTGCAATCGGGTCTACCACCTAACACCCGTTTGATTGCAATCGGGTCTACCACCTAACACCCGCTTGGGTTCTATCGGGTCTACCACCTAACACCCGTTCGATTGCTATCGGGTCTACCACCTAACACCCGCTTGGGTTCTATCGGGTCTACCACCTAACACCCGCTTGGGTTCTATCGGGTCTACCACCTAACGCCCGCTTGGGATCTATCGGGTTCTACGAATGGACGCCCGATAGAATCCTAGCGGGTTCTACGAGTGGACGCTCGATAGAATCCTAGCGGGTTCTACGAGTGGACGCCCGATAGAATCCTAGCGGGTTCCACGAGTGGACGCCCGATAGAATCCTAGCGGGTTCCACGAGTGGACGCCCGATAGTATTCTACCGGGCGTCCACTCGTAGAACCCGCTAGGATTCTATCGAGCGTCCACTCGTAGAACCCGCTAGGATTCTATCGAGCGTCCACTCGTAGAACCCGCTAGGATTCTATCGAGCGTCCACTCGTAGAACCCGATAGGATTCTATCGAGCCTACTTCTCACTACCCCATTGGATTCCTAATGAGCCCATTTCCACCCTAACCGTTTGCATTCTCCAATGGCTCTACCAATCAGGTAATTATTAGTAGAGCGTAGGGAGATGCAAAAGGGTAGCGATGGATTGGGATTAGGAGGAATCCTAAGGAGTAGGGAGAAGGAGGATTTCGAAGCCTGGTGAGGAACCTGCGTGAAACATACTCATGAAATTGAAATCGAAATACTCATTGAAATCAAAAGTGTTGAACAAACAGTTGAACAAAGAAATGAAAGTTATAAATGTATAGAAATGTAAATAGTTGCAATAAGTAATTCTTATTTCTAAAGGTGAACACAGCTTGGGCAAAGGAGAGTTAACACAAGTGTTTAGGTCATCAATTTATTCATAAGTCATAAAGTTCAAATTCACAATAAAAATCGGAAATAAATAATTTGTTTTCGTACGCAGATTGTTTATAGCAATTTGTTTCTTAACTAAGTACAACAACAAAATAAACAGTTTAACAGTATCACAGTTTATTGGACTCGTTATATGCAACAATATTTGATAACGTATGCATATTATTATATATCGGTATATAAAATTGTCTATGTTTATGTTTAATTACAGGTTGTTTCGCACTAATACGTATAGTCTAGAGCGTATAGATACGTATAGTCTAAATAATTTGTTTTCGTACGCAGATTGTTTATAGCAATTTGTTTCTTAACTAAGTACATTAACAGTATCACAGTTTATTGGACTCGTTATATGCAACAATATTTGATAACGTATGCATATATATATATATATATATATATATATATATATATATAATTGTCTATGTTTATGTTTAATCACAGGTTGTTTCGCACTAATACGTATAGTCTAGAGCTTTAACTACAACGTATTTGGGAAAGTATATCGGCGGTTTGACAGTTTTTAAAATGAATGAAATTCAACTTCTCTGAATGTTAAGGGACAGTAGTGAAATTTGTAATGTTCTGTACCACTCATGTTGGAACAGTGATGTATATATTATACCCAATGAAATATGGTCGACTTCAAAAAAATTTTATTTAGAATATATATTATTATAGAATGTTATTTACATATTATTCAGAATGGTCATCAAGGAACAGTTGATGCACAAATGGTAACTAACTAGCACCACCTCAGTGTAGACACGTTGTAAAGCAATCAGTGGTGAGGACGTGATGGGTATGTTAGCTATTTTTTACTCTTACTGCCACGTACCGCCAGTTTCTGGCGTTCGACCAAATCCTGCAAGGACTTGGGAGTACTGCCCGGATCGCTGGATGATGCAGGGGAGCTGCTGAAGTGTGGAGGTGGGGACACGGGCAGAGTGCTGGTATCAGACTCAGGAGTGGCTGTTGCAGTGGTTAGTTTAGATGGGGTGGTTTTACATGGTGTTGTTTTAGACGGGGTTGTTTTAGACGGGGTTGTTTTAGACGGGGTTGTTTTAGACGGGGTTGTTTTAGACGGGGTTGTTTTAGACGGGGTTGTTTTAGACGGGGTTGTTTTAGACGGGGTTGTTTTAGACGGGGTTGTTTTAGACGGGGTCAATCTTTTCGGAGTCCTACTCTCTTTGTAGAATCCAGCTTCCTTAAGGGGAGTTCTTGGCCATGTAGGAGACAGAAGGGGAGGTGGTTCAGATACACCTGAAAGGGCAGGGCTTGCCTCAGGAGGAACTGCTGTTGCTGATGGTAGATGTACCTCCTCAGATGGGTCAAAAAGTGATTTGGAACTTGAAGTGAATGGCAAATGTGACTCAACACCCCCTGAAGTTGATGGCAAATGTGACTCAACACCCGGAGTTGACGGCAAAGGTAATGATACTGAAGCAGGACTATCTGTTATGTGAAGGGCACCAAGTATTTCGGTTGTGGTGGGATCTATACTGTAAGCAATCAATCCGTGTTGTTCTGCAAACGCTTTTGTACAAGTACCATAAAGTAACAGTTCCGAATCACCAAGAATGTTAGACTGTATTATGTTGTCCCCAGTTAAGTTTAAGAAAGTTACCAATTCACCTGTTCTGAGACTCTCAACAAAGCATACACATTGACCCTCTATAATGTCGTATTTTTGTATCAACACTCGTACAAGTGATTTTTCATCACTGGAGCTACCATCAGCAGGAGCAGCAGGGGTGGGTGTAACGTGGTAACGTAGGAAGTGAGCACAGGTGGAAGCGATAGTCACGACAGAGTGGAGGTAGTTTTTAGAAACCTTTAAATCATAGCACACCCATTCTAGAGTTTGCCAGATGTGTGTACACTGAGGTGGGTACTCGCAGTTCAGCACGATTATTAATTTAAAACAAAGATCGACTGCCTGGAGTATGGTGTCAGTTCTAAGGCTAAAATCTAAGTATTTGACTAGACAATGGCTGACGGAACCTAATTTTCCTATTGCTATGACATACGGTTGCAATGTTCCGTGTTCCGCTTCCTCCAGGCGTTTGGCGTGGAGGTTGTCCACCTCAGAATCTGAGTCCAGGAATTTGACGAAGTGATCTGCCGACTCCTTCTTCGAGATCTGAACCGGAGCTCTAAGTCCTGCCCTCTTCTTCAACCGGTGAGTCCCCATAGCGAACGGGAGGGCGACGAGAGCTGCAGTCGTTCTCTTGTCCTCCTCTGAAATATCACGGAGCACATTAGCAACACGTTCGTACAGTACGATTCAGTCATTACAACCACCTCATGGTCAAATAAAGCAATTTCAACAAATCATTTGTTTACAAAGCGTGAAGAAGAAGAATCCCTGGTATAACAACAAAATATTAAAGTTGAAAAAACGATTCCTAGTCAATTTGAACACAGAGTAGGCTAATCACAATTATTTCTCACCGGTATTTTTTTCGTAGTACGACAGTAACGACTCGACGATCGTGTCCCACCCTTCCACGCTTCTGGAAGACCTGCTAGCCTCTTGGACTATGGCCGGGTGGAGTTCTCTCAGCTTTTCATACAGCCTCCCCTCCGGGATGGTATAGAGCTCCTTGAAATCAGATTCTATCTGTAACAGAAAACAACAACTATCATTAGCGATTACTAAAAAATATTCCTCGCTTTAAACAACAGCAGGCACAAGTATATAAACAGAGCACATGAAATACGTTCAAATTATGAACTCACCACTTTCGCTGCGTGGGCGGACGACTTGAAGAACGGGAAGTAGTCGAAGTAGTCGGAGAGGCTGTTGTCTTCACAGCATAGGTAGTCGTGCCGCAGCTTCGCTGTCCTCCGTAACGCCTCTTGTATCTCTTCGGGGATCGACGCTCGGTCCAACCAATCACCTCCCCTGATGGTTTGGATGGAGTGATGTTTTTCGAGTTCCTCTTTCCACTCTAGGAAAATAACATCAACGGTTACGACTCCTCACAATAAATAACACAGAAACGGCAGACAAGGAGGGTGGTAGGAGGAAAAGAGATGAATAGAGAGTAGACTCACCTGTCAGAGTTTTCCGTACGGGCGGAGAGGAGGTGGTTGGCTGCTTCGGCTTCTTTGTGTAGGCCCTCTTCTGTTTGCCTCCCTTCCGTTTCCTTGCTTCACTTGCCTTCTTGGCCTCCTTTATTTTATCGTACTTTTCTTTATTGGCCTTCCTCCAGGAGTCCTTGAGGTTGTTTACTTTGCTCCACAAGTGCCCGTAGGGGTACTTCCTTGGTTTTTTCGTCGGCGTGCTGTCACTGCTGTGTGACGAGCCCCCCCGTGTCGATGCTGATAAAGTAAACCACAGCGAGGGGGGATCCCGGAAATATCTCGCCAACTGAGCAGCTATGAAACTGAAACGTACACAACAATTCAAAGACGTGATTATTATGTCTTTATGCAGAGGAATGTTAAGATAAGAGTACCCAACATGTATACTAACAAACAATGCGTAATCACAAATTTCAAGGTGTCACTCACTTCAATTCTTTGTAAGAGAAATGGGGGATGACGTTCGCACCCGCGGGGGTGGCTTGTCGGTGAAGGTGGTTTATGACAACATCCGCTACCGCCTTCCTGTCGGATGGGCTGACTGCCTTGGTATTCTCGGGCCTTGCTAGCTCCATGCACCTCCGCCCCTTCTCTGACTGTTGTAGTATTGCTGTGATCTGTTGGGGAGAGAGGAAGAGATGTAAATTTAATATAAAAACCCTAGGTTTGACTATGAGTACGTGATACTATTTCACCCACGGATGGTGTGATGCACATTACCTCATCTGAAGTGCTGATGAAAGCAGTCTTATCGACTCCCTTGTAACTGGCGAATTGGGGGTCGTCGTCGGTTGTGGCGGCGGATTCGTCGTCATCGTCAGACGATTCCTCGCTGAGCTGTAGTTCACTCGGCAACGAGTCTCTAAGGCGAGGCGTCGAGGAGTAAAACTGCAACAACAACACCGTTCACCTCGTAACAATACATATTATATGCAGGAAGTTATTGTCAAACATGAACACTGTTTCTGTCTGCCTGTCGTCTGTAATTGTAATTGGCAACACTCACCTGGGTAGGAAGTGTTCGCGTGGAGTCGTCACTTGATAGGGGTCTAGCAAGAGATGTCGAAGAACTGGGAGAGGAGAGTGGACCGAAATTCGTCTTCCACCCTGCTGTGTATCGCATCTTGTCCCTCGGAGTCCACAGTCCTCGTGCTACTGCTTCCCAGAGGATATTGCCTGGTTCTAGGTTGCGTAATTCGTCAGTTTCGAATCTGGCATCTGTGCAGGGGAAAAAAAAGTCAGCCATGAGACCAAGTGAACACCCGATATGACTACAAGCGGCAAGGCAAAACAGTTTGTTGAAAATATTTTAAAGTACAACAATACCCGATTGAATTACTAACGGGTACTCACAACCACAAACACCCGTTACGAATGTTTACGAATATTTGGCAAAGTCCGGATGAACCCGTTTGGAACGAAGTGAACACCCGATACAACTACAAGCGGCAAGGCAAAACAGTTTGTTGAAAATATTTTAAAGTACAACAATACCCGATTGGATTACTAACGGGTACTCACAACCACAAACACCCGTTACGAATGTTTACGAATATTTGGCAAAGTCCGGATGAACCCGTTTGGAACGAAGTGAACACCCGATATGACTACAAGCGGCAAGGCAAAACAGTTTGTTGAAAATATTTTAAAGTACAACAATACCCGATTGGATTACTAACGGGTACTCACAACCACAAACACCCGTTACGAATGTTTACGAATATTTGGCAAAGTCCGGATGAACCCGTTTGGAACGAAGTGAACACCCGATACAACTACAAGCGGCAAGGCAAAACAGTTTGTTGAAAATATTTTAAAGTACAACAATACCCGATTGGATTACTAACGGGTACTCACAACCACAAACACCCGTTACGATGTTTACGAATATTTGGCAAAGTCCGGATGAACCCGTTTGGAACGAAGTGAACACCCGATACAACTACAAGCGGCAAGGCAAAACAGTTTGTTGAAAATATTTTAAAGTACAACAATACCCGATTGGATTACTAACGGGTACTCACAACCACAAACACCCGTTACGAATGTTTACGAATATTTAGCAAAGTCCGGATGAACCCGTTTGGAACGAAGTGAACACCCGATACAACTACAAGCGGCAAGGCAAAACAGTTTGTTGAAAATATTTTAAAGTACAACAATACCCGATTGGATTACTAACGGGTACTCACAACCACAAACACCCGTTACGAATGTTTACGAATATTTGGCAAAGTCCGGATGAACCCGTTTGGAACGAAGTGAACACCCGATACAACTACAAGCGGCAAGGCAAAACAGTTTGTTGAAAATATTTTAAAGTACAACAATACCCGATTGGATTACTAACGGGTACTCACAACCACAAACACCCGTTACGAATGTTTACGAATATTTAGCAAAGTCCGGATGAACCCGTTTGGAACGAAGTGAACACCCGATACAACTACAAGCGGTAAGGCAAAACAGTTTGTTGAAAATATTTTAAAGTACAACAATACCCGATTGGATTACTAACGGGTACTCACAACCACAAACACCCGTTACGAATGTTTACGAATATTTGGCAAAGTCCGGATGAACCCGTTTGGAACGAAGTGAACACCCGATACAACTACAAGCGGCAAGGCAAAACAGTTTGTTGAAAATATTTTAAAGTACAACAATACCCGATTGGATTACTAACGGGTACCCATACCCTCAAACACCCGTTATGTATAGAAGGGACAACGGAAACAAGTTGGTGCAAGTATTTCACGTCTAATAATACCCGATTGAATTACTAACGGGCACTAACACACTTAGCAATTTCCCGATACCGTAACAATGCAACTCAAACCAAGATCATCATGAAATCGGAATATTATACAACAAAAATTAGCATTGGTAAATACGTTGGCAAAAGGAAATGATAAGTAATGCTCAACAACACAAAATGAAATTCAAATTGAAATGTCAGTTTGGATTTGGAAGTGATGTGATTAATTATATTGAAAGCAGACTGTTATACTACAAAAACTTTCATTTGGTAAATACGTTGGCAAAAGGAAATATACTCAAGAAAAAAAATTCAAATTCAAATTGTCAGTTTGGCTGCGTAAGTCATAGCTACGTGTACATCTTTTGAAATCGGAATTTTATACAACAAAAATTAGCATTGGTAAATACGTTGGCAAAAGGAAATGATAAGTAATGCTCAACAACACAAAATGAAATTCAAATTGAAATGTCAGTTTGGATTTGGAAGTGATGTGATTAATTATATTGAAAGCAGACTGTTATACTACAAAAACTTTCATTTGGTAAATACGTTGGCAAAAGGAAATATACTCAAGAAAAAAAAATTCAAATTCAATTTGTCAGTTTGGCTGCGTAAGTCATAGCTACGTGTACATCTTGAAATCGGAATTTTATACAACAAAAATTAGCATTGGTAAATACGTTGGCAAAAGGAAATGATAAGTAATGCTCAACAACACAAAATGAAATTCAAATTGAAATGTCAGTTTGGATTTGGAAGTGATGTGATTAATTATATTGAAAGCAGACTGTTATAGTACAAAAACTTTCATTTGGTAAATACGTTGGCAAAAGGAAATATACTCAAGAAAAAAAAATTCAAATTCAATTTGTCAGTTTGGCTGCGTAAGTCATAGCTACGTGTACATCTTGAAATCGGAATTTTATACAACAAAAATTAGCATTGGTAAATACGTTGGCAAAAGGAAATGATAAGTAATGCTCAACAACACAAAATGAAATTCAAATTGAAATGTCAGTTTGGATTTGGAAGTGATGTGATTAATTATATTGAAAGCAGACTGTTATACTACAAAAACTTTCATTTGGTAAATACGTTGGCAAAAGGAAATATCGTCGGCTTACAAGAGAAATTCACTAAGTCAATTTTTTCAATTTTCGGTTTATTTGCTACTCCTATGTATTTTTCAACGCCCGATCGATTGGTGACGTCAATTTTGAGATCCTAGGAACCGTTCTCACGGAAAATGCGAAATAGTTTTTCACTAAGTCAGAATGTTAAAAAAATTAGTCAGGAGAAATTCACTAAGTCCTTACCGTGATGATTATCGAGACTTAGTGAATTTCTCCAAAGGCAATAAATTATTGCCGTTGATGTGAAATTCACTAAGTCACTTGAATGGATTCATATTTCTGATCATTTCGTGTGGATCCGGGATAAAAATACGACTAGGCAGAAAGGATTTTCGCGATTCACCTACCCACAGCATCAGTTACCTCGACTCGAGACAGTTATTAATGAAATAAATATTAAGAGATATAAATGAATATAAAGAACACTGTGTCAGAAAAGATGCAGCCATGAAGGAAAAGGATTTGGACAAAAAAAGCCACTCATGACAAAAGCTTCATGTCGATAACTTGTGATCTTCAAAGCGTGCTTCAGATCCCCAGTTCTGGTGTAAGTTTGCTGTATTACCTCAGAAAAATAAATGTGTACAACTTTACTGTGTATGAGGCAGCACCCCCGAACAACGGATACTGTTTTTTCTGGACTGAAGTAAATGGCAAAAGAGGGAGTTGTGAGATCGGGTCCTGTTTGCTGCAGTTCATAATGGACCACGTTCCTCACACGGTAGAACGCCTCACTATCTTCTCGGACACTTGCGGGGGTCAAAACCGTAACATTCAAATATCGGCACTGTTGTTGTACGCTGTACGCAATCACCCCAGCTTAGAAATCATCGAACAGAAGTTTATGGAGAGCGGCCATTCTTACATGGAGGTCGACTCAATGCATTCTGCAGTCGAAACAGCACAGAAAAATGTGGATGTCTTTAGTGTTCATGAATGGGAAAACATTTTTCGAATTGCACGAAAAAGTAAGGATGGATACCACACTAAAGAGCTCTGCTTTCAGGATGTGTTCAGACAACAGTGTTCAACAAGAACGTGGACGATGCGGGTCAAAAGGTTAACTGGCTGAAAGTAAAAGTGTTTCAGTACAGAAGGGATGAGCCAGAATCCATTGGATATAAGTACGGTTATCAAGATGAATTCAGGAAGATTCCGTTGAGAATGGCATCAGCCAGAAAAAGCCGGGCCTCCACTTTGAGGATGACTAAAACATATTTAGCTCCACTGTACCGGAATCAGCTCCCGATTTCAGTGGCAAAAAAGAAAGACCTAACAACTCTCTGCCGTAAGGGTGTCATACCGCAGAATTTGCAGCAGTGGTTCTATGGTTTACAGACAAGTAACGCCATAGTTGACCGGGCTGCTGAACCTGCACTGTCAGACGCTTCTGACGAAGAATAATAATTTTGTGAGAAGTGAAGTTTTGAACTGAATTGAGAGCATTATTTTGAATTTTAAAGTTCCTTTTTTTCCACAAAGTTTCAAATAATAATTGTATTGCAGTCGAAACTCAGATTTTAAACAATAAATTACTTTTAAAATCCTTAAAAAAAATACTTATTAAAATCCTTCACCCCCCTCATTAATGCGATCAAAATTCAGGGAGAAATAGATAGAAGAATCCCTAAGTCATCACATCTCAGAAGTTTTTCGACAAGTGAAAATCATTAAGTCACTATAGTCAGGTGAAATTCACTAAGTCAGGTCCCTTCGTACGAAAAGTACATTTTTAAGTTAGTTGTGAATGCGCTAACCACTTGGGGATCACGTGGAAGTAAGTAGACATCACGAAGCAGCTGCACACCAAATTTCAACCCTCTAATCCAATTTCTTCCTAGCAAAACGGGTCTCACCAAAAACTGAATTTTTCAAATTTGATTTTCTCAAAACTATAATATTTGACTTAGTGAATTTCACTTGTAAGCCGACGATATACTCAAGAAAAAAAAATTCAAATTCAATTTGTCAGTTTGGCTGCGTAAGTCATAGCTACGTGTACATCTTGAAATCGGAATTTTATACAAAAAAAATTAGCATTGGTAAATACGTTGGCAAAAGGAAATGATAAGTAATGCTCAACAACACAAAATGAAATTCAAACTGAAATGTCAGTTTGGATTTGGAAGTTATAGGGTATATGTGATTATCATGAAATCGGAATATTATAGAAAAATAGTAAAACAAATTTTTGCTAACCTTCAAATGCAGTAACGATTCTTGCATCCAATTTCCAAGACTGTAGAACATCAGTCAAGCGTTGGTCCGCCATTGCAATTAAAACGAATTGCGTAGTACAACGTACCAGGGACCGAATGTTGTTTGGTGACGGGTGAACGTTAATAATTGAAGCACAACAAACTAGAAACACAACTAATTTGAAACACAGCTGATTTGAAACACAACTGATTTGAAACACGACCGCAACACACAGACTGAATAAAGAATAAGCACAGGGAAGTATGTAGAACACGTGAACGTGAGGACGCGACTGATCGGGGAGAAGTGGTTGTCGCCATAAGGGGACGTTGGGGTTATATAGAGGTCTCCCCACCATGACCCACCTGGTAACGGGTTTCCCTGCTCCAAGCGGGCAGGCGTTGGCTCCTATCGGGTGTTTTTTACCTTCTATCGGGTGTCTGAATGTTTCTAGCGACTTTTTCAAATCCCCTATCGGGTGTTGAGATTTCCATCGGGTATCCAAATTCAGATTCCTATCGGGTGTTTTCTGTCTCCCATCGGGTTCCCGAATGCCGTAACGTCTTTTTCAACTCCTATCGGGTTTACGAATGTCGTAACGTCTTTTTACCTCCCAATCGGGTTTTTCTTTCAATCGTGTCGGGTTTCCCGATTTCAAACGGTTTTCCGATTCCCATCGAGTTTCTGTTACGCCTATCGGGTTTTTCACAACTTCCTAACGGGTAGTTTGAAACTCGTAACGGCTTTTAGGGAATTTTCGAAGAAAAGGAAGCTATTGTTCTCGGTCCAAAATGTTTAAAACTCGAATTTCCGAAAGATTTTTATACCAAAATCCGTTTCAGACCATCCTGAATTCACTGCCGAAAGACATGTTCTTGGTTAAAGACTCACTGGGTTAATATATATATGTATGTGTCATTCCAGACGATAACTCTCGAAAGAATTGAGATAAAAAGTTCAAATTTGCACGAAAAATCTGTCTTGGCAATCGACAGGCTAAGTTCGTAGATGGGCAGAATCGGGTCACTCTAAGGGGGAATTTTGGGGAGTTTTAGGGGAGAAAAATTACCCATAAATTCCCAAAATGAAGCAGTCTGACAAGTGACACCTCATTTTAAAGGTTTTTGTAAGCTGAACACGATGGTGAAATCATAATTGCGATATCTCATTCCTTTCTCAAACTGGAGCACTTTGAAGATGAAGGAACGTGGTTATTTCTTGAGATGTTCTTCCTGGTTCGTTTGCTCTAATCTGATAACGGAATGGGATATCGCAATTCTGACTTTACCATCGTGTTCAGGGTTGGAAAATCTATAAAACGAGGTGTTACTCGGCAAAAAATGGAACAAAAAATTTGTAACGTATGCCCATATTTCATGCATACCGAATTAACCGAATAGCGTCATACTGGAATACCTATAATTACCCAATAAGTTTAAGATTGCCCATATTTGAATGGGATATCCCAAACATCACATTTTACATAAAATCACTTATTTCTTCGAAAATTCGCTCTTATAGCCACGCTGCATGACTGTGGTTTTTTTTTTTTTTCAATTCGTATCGGGTTTTCACTCACTTGCTAACAAGTGTACGGTTTTTCTAACATTTCTGCCAGAAACTCCTACGTGCCTACCATTAGTATATAGGTACCTGTGCCTACTGGGAAAAAACATTAAAAAATCCCCATCGCAAATACCCCGAGTCATTAACGACTCTTTCCATTGATAATTCAATTTAATTGATAATTTAAGCATGTACATGCTCAACATAACAACTTACAACATGTAATGGACTTAGAAATAAATGACGTATAGGTACTTACTGCCCTCAGATTCCTTCCGGCATTGAATGACACATGAAAAGTTGCAAAAGCGACGCACATCACTTTGTAAATGCTGTCGTTTTTATCAAAACTGTATGCAATACAATATAATATTATATTACACTTCATTCACAGAGATGGTCACACAATGAGTATAGCTCGGGTGAAAATGACCCGCCAAACTACTCAATTTGGCGCATGCCAAATTACTTCTCGCCCACGAATATATTATTATTATTATAGGTCATCATGCGCTCAACAACCGTTTTCCAAAATACTGTTTAATTGTTGTTCCCAATTTTCAGTTATTTCTGCTGAATCCGAACCATGACGATTCTGCCAAGTTCAGTATTTCTCCATATCCTTTGCATGGTAACAATCGGATGTCCTACAAACGTGTTTTATACATGCGTGTACAATACGTTTTTATGTGGTATACTTATATACACCTAATTTACTTGCATTGAAAAGTATGCGCTTCAAATTCAAATTCCTTGCTGTTACTCAAATTCCTGATCACTTATACGTTACGACATATTACCTATTAAACATATCATTAAAAATCCTCACATGAAACCCTTCAACGGTCACTCGGAAACTGGGAAAATATTTGTGAATCCGTCTTCAGAGCCAATGCCCCTTCGACCAAGTTCAAATTGTGGCGGGAACTAATTAATACCCGATAGAAATGTTGCCTACTCGATAGGGAATCATTGGACAACCCGATTGTTTACTAAGCGGGAGCTGTTAACAATTATATCACCCGATAGGCAGCCAACGGGGATTTTTTCGAATTTTTTCCTGCTCGATTGGTTTTCCAAAACCCGATAGGGACTCGTCTGTTCAACCCGATAGATGTTCAATCGGGTGTTGTTCAATTACATCCACCCGATAGAGCTACTAACGGGTATTTTGTTCGGCATTTCCCTGCTCGATTGCATTGTTCAACCCGATAGACGTTGGTCGATGCAACCCGGTTGATTATGTATCGGGAGCTATGAGATGAACCGTTACGATGCTAACGGATATCTTTTGAATATCTCCCTGCTCGATTGGCTTTCATGGGCCCGATAGCGATTTCTCATTACAACCCGATAGACATCATTTAATCCTGGAAAATTTTTCGGAAAATATATCCTAAAATTCGCCTAATGAGAGGCAACATCCATTACATATTCATTTTGTTGTTTCCGTTTTTAATTTTCACGTCCAGTATCTGTCCTTCACAATTCCCTCAACTTTACCATATTTCTTCGCGTGAACCCTCCCATGGTAACAAGTACATGTCCTCCAAACGTCCTTATTTACGGGAGGTGAAGGGAAACAGTTGTTATTCTCGTATTCTCACCACTCCCCAAAAACAGTTATCCTTTAGAAATGGTGACTGCAGGCTTCGCTTCCTATACCTCCTCACAGGGATTCGGGCTACCTGAGCTATCATTAAACCACAAATATTTTCCCAACTCTTCATTCACCGTTGCAGGCTTTTGTGTGAGAATTGTACGCATCTAAATCCTCACATAAAACCTTTCAATGGTCACTCGGAACCTGGGAAAATATTTGTGAAACCGTCTCCAGAGCCAATGCCCCTTTGACCAAGTTCAAAATGTAAAACCCTTCAACGCTCACTCGGAACCTCGGAAAATATTTGTGAATCCGTCTTCAGAGCCAATGCCCCTTCGACCAAGTTCAAATTGTGGCTGGAACTAATTAATACCCGATAGACTTGTTGCCTACTCGATAGGGAATCATTGGACAACCCGATTGATTACTAAGCGGGAGCTGTTAACAATTATATCACCCGATAGGCAGCCAACGGGTATTTTTTGAATATTTTCCTGCTCGATTGGTTTTCCAAAACCCGATAGGGACTCGTATGTGCAACCGGATAGATGTTCAATCGGGTGTTGTTATCTATTACATCCACCCGATAGAGCTACTAACGGGTATTTCAACGAGGTCGAGCACCCCCCGCACCAGAGAGAAATACTCGTTGGGAGGGGAGGTAAAAATTCAATGAAAACCAAGTCTAACTGACTCTCGACTATACTGAGGACTCATCAGTACAAAAAAAAATACGGAGTCATAATTCTCTCAGGTGGGGGTGCTCAGCATAAATCTGTTGATAATATATATAAAACTCGAAAACTGGTGAAGGACGACAACATGTCAATTGGATTATGCTTGTGGACAGCCACCCTGCGGGTAAATGGGCGGGTGGGTTGGGCAATGATCAAAGATAATTTGAAATAAAAAAGAAAAAAAAGCGTAGGTATACCTAATTCAAGTTTTGGGGGCCAAAATTTGTGGGAACCACCGGAAATAACTATTTCAATAATTATTTTACATGAAAGCAACAATAAATGAACAGCCACCATTTCTGCATATAGAATAATAATAAACCCATGCGTGACAAGGACTTTGCAGCGTTTTTAATTTTCAGGTCCAGTATCATGTCCTTCACAATTCCCTCAACTTTACCATATTTCTTCGCGTGAACCCTCCCATGGTAACAAGTACATGTCCTCCAAACGTCCATATTTACGGGAGGTGAAGGGAAAGAGTTGTTATTCTCAAATTCTCACCACTCCCCAAAAACAGTTATCCTTTAGAAATGGTGACTGCAGGCTTCGCTTCCTATACCTCCTCACAGGGATTCGGGCTACCTGAGCTATCATTAAACCACAAATATTTTCCCAACTCTTCATTCACCGTTGCAGGCTTTTGTGTGAGAATTGTACGCATCTAAATCCTCACATAAAACCTTTCAACGGTCACTCGGAACCTGGGAAAATATTTGTGAATCCGTCTCCAGAGCCAATGCCCCTTTGACCAAGTTCAAATTGTAAAACCCTTCAACGCTCACTCGGAACCTGGGAAAAAATTTGTGAATCCATCTCCGGAGCCAATGCCCCTTCGACCAAGTTCAAATTGTGGCGGGACCTAATTGACACCCGATAGAAATGTTGCCTACTCGATAGGGAATCATTGGACAACCCGATTGATTACTAAGCGGGAGCTGTTAACAATTATATCACCCGATAGGCAGCCAACGGGTATTTTTTCAATATTTTCCTGCTCCATTGATTTTCCAAAACCCGATAGAGACTCGTCTGTGCAACCCGATAGATGTTCACTCGGGTGTTGTTATCAATTACATCCCCCCGATAGAGCTACTAACGGGTATTTTGTTCGGCATTTCCCTGCTCGATTGCATTGTTCAACCCGATAGATGTTGGTCGATGCAACCCGGTTGATTATTAAGCGGGAGCTGTTAACAATTATATCACCCGATTGGTGGCTAACGGGTATTTTATGAATATTTCTCAGCTCGATCGATTTTTCTCTACCCGATAGGGATCACTCAATGGAAATGGTAGATCTTCAATCGGGTGTTGTTAGCAACAAACATCACCCGATAGGAAGACTAACGGGTATTTTTGTTCACTATTTCCCTGCTCGATTGGCTTTCATAGGCCCGATAGCGATGTGTGATGTAACCCGATAGATTATTAAGGGGGAGCTCTTGACAATTATTTCACCCGATAGGCGCTAACGGGTATTTTATGCATATTTCCCAGCTCGATTAATTTTATTTCTACCCGATAGGAATTTTGTATAAACCCGATAGATTATCAATCGGGAGATCTTAATGCTCAGATGACCCGACAGTCAGCTAACAGGTATTTTTTTGAACATTTCCATGCTCGATTGTTTTTCGTACACCCGATAGGAGGTTTGCATAAAACCCGATAGGTTATCAAACGGGAGACGTAAATGCTCAGATGACCGGATAGTGTGCTAACGGGTATTTTTTTTCAACATTTGCTAGCTAGATCGTTTTTCATACACCCGATAGGAATTTTGCATAAACCCGATAGGTTATCAAACGGGAGACGTAAATGCTCAGATGACCCGATAGTGTGCTAACGGGTATTTTTTTCAACATTTGCTAGCTAGATCGTTTTTCATACACCCGCTAGGAATTTTGAAAAAAACCCGATAGATCATCAAACGGGAGACGTAAATGTTCAGATGACCCGATATTGCGCTAACGGGTATTTTTTTGGAATATTTGCATGCTCGCTTGGGTTTCATGGACCCGATAGGAATTTGTTATGAAACCCGATAGACAACCAACAGACCCGATTGATTTCTTAACGGGTGTAGTTCCCATTTATAAAAGCCCGTTAGGGTTAAGTCGCCACCCGATACGATTTTGACGAATACCCGTTAGGAATTACCAAAACCCGCTTGTTTTTACGAATGCCCGATACAAAAATATCCGAACCATACCCGATAGGAGGGGCTAATCTAACAGCCCGATAGATTTTTATGGCAGCCCGATAGAAATTTATGTCGTACCCGATTGGAGTTACGTCTTCCCGATAGATTTTTAACATCACCCGATACGATTTTCACCCTACCCGCTTGGGATTAGGCACACCCGCTAGGTTCCCTATCGGGAAATCAATTCCGAGTGTTCCTAGCGGGCATGGTGCGCCACATTTTTCTCTCGGTGTACGAACATGTATAATAGACGAGGAAACATTTTTCACAACACAAAAAAATGGAAAATTATGCACTGCCGACTCCAGGATTTTGCGGAATAATCCTATTCCCGATGGATATCGATTGAGAAAATCAGCTTGGTTTGAAGGGGAAGCGCTCGGGTGTCCTTCGACTGACAATGGACTCGAAGCTACAAATGATGTGATAAACGGGGAGCAAACTAGGGGCCGTATTCATATTCCTGACTTAAGTAAAAATAATACTACTACCACCTACTACCTACTTTCCTTCTGAAAGTAAAATGGTTTCTTAAGGAAATGATTTATCTGATTTCGCTTTCATAGACTTCACACCCCGAAGTAAAGAAAAATTTTTACTTGAATCAAATTTTTTCTTTTACTTTATAAAATTGAGAAAAATCTTTATTCAAGTCAAAATTTTTCCCAACTCTCTGGTTTGAGCTCAAGTTGGCAGTTCTGGTATGGTGTGTGTTTTTGTTTGGTTATATGTCCTCGGCTATTAGCCATGCCATTCTGTTGGTTTTCCGTTGTTTTGTACGCCGATGTCCTCCCTGTGTCAGGACAAGTAAACAGTGAAGCAAGCAACCTTTATATTATTTTGAAAACATTTCTATTATACTTTTGGTGCTCGCGTTTAGGTGTGTTGACGTGCGTTTACTTCTCCCTTTCCCTTCTGTTCACTCTTTCTTCCCTTTGTTTTTACTCCCTCTTTAACTTTTTTACTTATGCTTTTAAATATAAATTGCGTTTTTACTGTAGTTCCTTGGTTTGCCTTTTCAGTGGAAACAACTACCAACATGGTCATGAGATGTACTGGTCTTCGAAAAAGGAAATAATTGGGTTTTGTCCTACTTTTGGTCAGGTAGAATCTTATTAGTAGTCAAAGTCAACAAGTTTGTCAGTAATGAACAAATTGGAACCTTTGTAACAATTTTTAAGGAACTATCAAAATCGATGGCAAACTCCCGGCTCACGTTAGGATTACTTCGAAGAGTGAACATTTACAAAATGCAAAGGAAATTGATAAACAAAGTCCTTGTCACTTGGGTTTATTATTCTACTGGACACACCTACAGAAATGTTGGCTGTTCATTTATTGTTTCTTTAACGTGAAATAATTTAAATAGCTATTTCTGATAGTTTCCACCAATTTTGGCCCCCAAAACACGAATTAGGTTACGCTCCTTTTTTTTCAAATTATCTTTGATCATTGGTAGTGCATTTAATCGTCTTGATCCACGTGTTGATACTTTTTCTAGTGCAATTATACAAACTGATGGTGATTTCAGAGGATTTTTCAGGTTTTTGACTCATAAAAAAATCAATTTTGGGAGCTGAACCTTTGGTAGAACCTCAATTTTCCACTCTGGTCAAAATCGACTTCATATTCGTCTTTCGTCCCACAAAAACATGGAAACCGATACTGAAAAGCTCATGTTACTAAAACACAAAAAATACATATTTTCACACACATTTTCGCTCATAACACCCTTGGGTATATTCCGATCGGGTTGCAAAGTTTCGGGACATCGTTAGGGCCCAAATGGAGCCTGTGTGCGAAAGAACGAATTTTTTGACCGAAAATGAAGCCGGTATGCATCACCCACATGCTCTCCGTTGCATCGAACTCGTCATCCCACTCATCGAAATCAAACAAAATTTCGGAATCCATCGTATCAAAAAACAAAACCTGAATAATTGGGAAAAGGAACAAGAATGCCGAGATCGAGACACTGAAGAGATGACATAAATGAAAACAGAACAGTGCAAACGATCAATAAGGAAATGCTTAAGGTACCTTTCGACGTACCTCAGTTTTTTCCACTTATTTAGGCCCGAAAGTAAAGATTTTTCTTTACTATGAAATAGGAATAAAGGAAATGCTAAAGGACGATTTAAGCATTTGCTTTATCACTGACTATGAATAGCCCAAGTGGACATTGCTTCCTTATTTCACTTAAGCATTTACTTTTAATAAAGTGAGGACTGTGAATACCGCCCTAGAGAACCGCTGCCAATGGGGCTATTTTTGAACAGTGCGCTAAATCTTGTAGTGAAATCGTTAATAGAGAGAGAGATCCCCTTTGAGTCGATTGTATTCCGATCGCGAAAGTTCGGTCTGTAGGTTTGAAGGATTGGAAGAAAGAATACCAGAGGGCAGCAAGTGGAAAAAAAGCGTTGCCGTAGGGGGCGTCTAGCGGCCAGTGGTTTGTGTTCATGACGGTACGTTTATTTTCGAATGAAATCTGGGGGACACCCCCAGACCCCCAGATTACACCAGTTTAGATCAACGATCAAAGCAAGGAAACATGGAACATGTTTTTCGAATAGGTACATCATAACAGAGGATATGGAGATATGTAGAAAAACGTCTGCCAATTCGAGTAGGCACTTTATAGCTTCCTCACTTAAATCACATGAACGTATGATACGGGACCATCTGCGATCCAACCCGCGTGTACCCTCAAAATTTCATCTCTCTACGACTATTTTTCGCGTAGTTAGAGGCGTTGTAAGGAAACGGTCAACATTTCATGTTTGCGCATGCGCAGAGGGAAATTAGAGTAAGACTCCAACTACACTTCATTGATTAGACATGACGTTTGACGTTTTATTGATTTTATTTTATGCCTTTTTTGACTAAAAATATACGTATTTACGATTTGACCAAATTTTACGTAAACTGCCGTTAGTTTCTCATCTACTGTTGTTCGGGTTTGTCGTGCGCAAACATTTTTTTGACGTGAAATTATATTTTTCTTGTGCTACTACAAATGCCGTCAAGTATTATGTTTTCTTTTTCATTCCTTTTTTTCGAATTCATCGATATTCTGTCGCTTAATCACATAGGTAGGTACCTATTTTGTAGTACGAGCACCTTTTCTTCAAGCGATTAAATGTAACCCAACTGAAAACAGTGTAGCACTCCTTATCTAGAAGCTACATAGCTTCGAAGGAGAGTCCCTAAAAGGGAGATTATTATGCTACTAAGGAAACTGCGTTGATTGCCTCAAAGTGGAGAGGCGCATCGCGCGCGTTATGGTATAATAAGCTGTCTTATTCTACGGCTAAGCGGTTGGAATGTTGATTTAATACTTTACCTACTTATCAGTGGGATCAACTAATGTTTAACTAGCAGATCTATAGAACCAGGAACGCGATATCGAAAGATTCTACATGGCTTGCACTTTCTAATTTCCAATCAGAAAATATTAGAACCCACATCCCATTCCGATGCGGCCTGTTAATCATTCCCAAAAGGTTCCTTTCCCCTGTTTGTTAGCATTGGAAACTAGGGCCTTCCGGTCCCAACCCCGAAAATAAAACTCCTAGTAGTTTGACCTATAAAAACAAGGCCCTTGATCTACGAGTGGTTGTCTAGCGAGGTGAATGTGAGAAGAGCGCGAGATCGGTTGGGTGGATCGGATATCAAATTCCTGGGCCTAGACACCGGAACTCCGGCTTACAGGACTGGCCTACTCCAACTACTCAACTTGAGATTGGCCCATGTAGGTGGCGAGAGTTTCAATACGTCATTCTGACAGATATATTAACCCATCTATATATTTATATCCATCTATATACGTATTTACCCCTCTCACAGTTCAAATCGTGTTGGTTATGATCGTCAGCGGGTCGTCTACCTATAAAACTGGGATGGGGGGTTGAACAATCAATCGAAATGGGGGGAGGGGGGTTGAAAATAATGAATAAGTAGACTGCTGAATAAAAACCCAAATAGCCCAGATAAACAACCTATACTTTAACTTAACCATTTAAAAATTATTTTATTTTATCATTATTTATTTTAACATTTATTTAACCATTTAAAGGAACAATTTACCTCGGCACCATTTAATACGTACAAAAATAACTGACTCCCTGTGCAAACGTATGGTTACAATCTGTGGCGTTCAAACCTCTTCTTTCAATAAACCATCATGAATCAAATCTGCACAAAAAAAACTATAATGCTAGGAATTTGAAATCTGGCCACACGGTGGTACCCGAGGTGGTACCAGATTAATTTGAAACGATGGGGCGCTCAAATTTCTCATTGAGTGCTTGAATTTTACACTGTACAAATACAGATGATTTGATTGCTGTATTCTGCGGACTGATAATTATTATAATAAACCACAACTGGGACGAAGATGAAATTAGGAACCGTTATTTAGTCTGGATTGTTTTCACTGGGCCAGATTTTCCGCCAGATTTTGGCCCAAGTCATGCCAGTGTAAAACAAGAGCAGAACGAAATTACATCAATACTTTAATTACAACAATGTAATCCCTTAAAATCCCTTGTAATCAATTAAATGTAATTGGAAATTTTCTACAAATTCAACAGCCGAAAAATAAATTTTTCCCTAAAGGTGGGCCAAATTCGAGGTCTAATGGTCAATTTTGTTAAATACACGTTTGAAACAATGTCTAAAATCACTCAAAATTGATGAAATTTCACCTAAAGTAGTATAGAATACCGACCTTTGTTGCCAAAATAACCTTAAACTAGTCCTAAGTATAAAGCCAGAAATGCATTTTGTGCCTTTCAAGAGTTTTTAAATAATAAATTTAACCAGAGATAGCTTAATTACAGCCATTCATTTTGTTTGTGTTGCCTAGTTGTTTGTGCTATGTTTTTGCTATCACTGTTATTTTTTTCATATGATTTATAAATAATAAAGTATCAAGGTGCAGTTTGTAAGTAAATTCCGGAAGCTGACTCCCCTCCCACTACTCAAAGCCCCAGGCTTTAAAGTGGGTGAGTCATTTCCAAATGTAAATTGTATTTAATCATAATTGCCTATTGTGTGTATTAAGATTATATGGAAATAAACGAATTCATTCATTCAGAATATAAATCGGGACATAGAAGACTGTTTAAATAGGTGGTCAAAAGTTGGGGGCCACAAATAAACTGCCGAAAGTTGTTGAATAGCTTACTCACCAAATTTGAAAATTATTTCATATGGTCATGCTACATGACTGGAACTTTGTAGAGTAGGTGTATGAAACTGGGAGTAGAATTAATAGGTGCTCTCTACAAAAACTGTCAAATCTACAACAGCAGCCAGTCAAATGCCCGAAATTCAGTAGGAAAATTAGTCCACTTGTCAACGTGAATGTGATTTCTGGGAAGGATGACACGTCCGCTCCCAGTCGGATTTTAGACGAACTTCACAAGGGACCAACAATGGGCCAACCCGTGACTACCCTCAACAGTTCAGGCCAGTGGCGTAGCCAGGGGGTGGGTTAGTGGGGGTCATAACCCCCCCATTGGCTCGAAAACTTTATCACAAATTAAAATTAAATCTTAGGAATAATAAAAATCACAAAAGTAACAAACAAATACAACAATAACAGATTAAACGGTAAATCAAGCATGATTAAACAGTTAAATAACATTACGTTTATTTGATTACTACTAACGATCTGTCCCAAAAATTTGATCCACTCTTTTTGACAAAAATGCTTATAGTCCCTCACTCACCATCCCACACTTCAGGTGAATAATATTGATTTTAGCCCGTAATGCCAATTGTTGACCACCAAAAATCCTAATTAGACCCCTATTCTTTGTGAAAAACAACTGAAATGGTTTGGAAGAACATTCTGGCGAAATTTGGAATTTTTATCACGTACCCTAAGTCAGATATCGTCTGGAGTGACACATAAATAAATATATATAATATACGTGTGTATACATTTTTGTTAAAATCTAGAGATGCATCAGGATGCTCTGAAACGGATTTGCCTGTAACACAATTTCAAAAACTTATTTTCTGAAAATTTTGGACCCATTTCAATAGCTTCATTCCTTGAAAATTCTCGAACATTGTTGCCAAATAAATGTTTTATTTCATCAATTTATCTTACTTAACATTACCTGTAACATTTAGTGCTTATTAAATTTAATTTAAAGTCATCTTTATTTGTAATGTCAAACCTTATTAACGAATTTTCAAAGGAAATGAAGCTATTGCTATGGGTAACGTTTTCAGAACATGAATTTTTGAAATATTTTTACAGGCAAATCCGTTGCAGAGCATCCTCAGTTCATCCCTAGATTTTAACAAAAATGTATGTATTATGTATATTTATTTATGTGCCACTCCAGATGATATCCGTCCTTGGGTACATGATGAAAATTCCAAGTTTCTCCAAAACGTTTGTGTTGTCAAACAAAAGGATGAGTTCGAAGATGAGCAATTTTCAAAAATTCCAAGGGGGTCAAATTGGAGTTTTTATGGGTCAAAAGTCGGTGAAAACGGCTAAAATTGCAAAAAATTGATGTAAAATCACTGGAATGGTATGGAAATGTGATTAAAGACAGAAAAATACCATTTCAGTTGTTTTTCACACAGAGTACCTAGGGGTCAGATTTTGATTTTTGGGGGTAAAAAATTGATTAATGGCTAAAATCAATATCAATTCACCTGACGTTGTGTAGGATGATTAATCACGACGGATGGACTGTTTGGATGATAAAACTATTTATCTCAAAAACAAGTGGGTCAAATTTGATTTTATTAGGGTCAAACATCGGAATAAATGGCGAAGATCACGAAAAATTACGTAATTTTAAGAAAAGTGGTATGGTTTCTCGCAGTATCATCTTTTTACACGATAGCAAGAATATTTCTTTGAAAATTCGCTCTTATAGCCATGCTGCATGACAGGAGCTTTTTTTTCGATTTCCGATAACCCATTCAACAATCCTGGCCACGCCACTGGTTCAGGCTCATCGTCCGATAGTTTTCTTCGGATGGTTATGCTTGCGAGCATTTTTAAAATAGCGGAGAAATTGCGACCTCCTTTTTCCCCGGAGCTCCCGCCCACGAGCAGTGCGTCGAGGCACCTGATACCCGACCGCGGACGTGACTCGCGGTGGAACATCGTCCTATGTCCGTGTGTGCGCTCATCCTGTAGTTCTCGCTCGTGTGTGCACCAAAAGAAGATCCGCCGTCCCTCCGGACTCGCTCTCGGACCGGTCTCCCACAACCCGGATACCCCCACCCCAGGGCAGTCTACTAAAATTAAAAGTTGAACTTTTCATGAAAAGAGGAGAACACCCGGTTGTTTGAATCAAGTGGTTGCTGTTGGAGGGGCGATGTTATGGGGGGGATTTCTCAAAGTGGGTATTTAGGCCACTGTCCATTTCCTTCTTGACCTTGCAGTGAAAGTTCGCGGCTTAGGAACGTGATTCCAATCAAGTTTATCGTATTAGAAACTAACCTTCTATTCAAGTATTTAAATAAGGACCGCAATGTGATGAGATTCCCAAACGACGGAAATCCCTGTAATGACCAAAATTCTCATCGTTAGCGACTTTGATATAAGTAAATTTCTTTTGGTTTATTATTCTGTGAATAATACACCTATGTATTCGCTCAGAAAACAATTTCTGAACACCCCCTCGAATTTGTTTCTTTTACGTTTCGAGGTGCGTAGATTCAAAATACGCTGCTAAGTCCTTGTCCTGTGGGTTTACGTATTACAGGTGTTTATACAGAAATTTCGGCTGTTCATTTACAGTTTGTTTCATGTGCAATAATTGAAATAGCTATTTTTTATGGTTTCCACCACTTTTGTCCCCCAAAAACACGAATTAGGCTCCTTTTTGACAAACCATCTTTGACCATTGCTAGTGCCACAGAACTGTCTTGATTCACCTGGTGATACTACTTCTTAGCGTTATTATAAAAACGTACGATTTCAGACTATTTCGCAGATCCTTGACTCATAAAAAATGACTTTTGGGAGCTGAACCTTCGTTTCACTCTTTGGTCAAAATCAACTTCATATTCGGTCTTCTCGCCCTAAAAAACATGGAAAACTATACACTCACAAGCTCATGTTCAATAAACCTCAAAAAACCCAATTTTTACACCCATTTTTCACCCATAACACCCCTGGGTGTATTCCTGTCGGGCTGCCGAGCTTCGGAGCACAACTAGGACCCAAATTTCCCTCTGTGCGGGAGAACGACGGTTTTAGACCAATATTTAACGTAAATTTAAGGTTGAAACTTCGTTAGAACCTCAATTTTCCACTCTTTGGTCAAAATCGACTTCATAACGGTCTCCTCGTCCTAAAAAACATGGAAAACGATACCTCACAAGCTCATGTTACTAAAACACCAAAAAACCACATTTTTACCCCCCATTTTTCACCCATAACACCCTTGGGTATATTCCGATCGGGCTGCAAAGTTTCAGGACACAACTAGGGCCCAAATGGAGCGTGTGCGCAAAACGAACGAATTTTTTAGACCGAAAATAAAGTACATATGGATGATAAGGCGTGCGGACATCGCATTTTTGGACTCTACGCACGTTGAAACGTAAAAGAGACAGGACCTTTACTTTCGGTCTAAAAAAATTCGTTCATTCGCGCACAGGCTCCATTTGGGTCCCAGTCTTTGTGTCCCCGAAACTTTGCAGCCGATAGCGATACACCCAGGGGTGTTATGGGTGTAAAAATAGGGTTTTCGGTATTTTAGTAACAAGAGCTTGTGAGGTATCGTTTTCCATGTTTTATGGACGAGGAGACCAACTATGAAGTCGATTTTGACCAAAGAGTGGAAAACAGAGGTTCTAACGAAGTTTCAGCCTTAAATTTACGTTAAATTTTGGTCTAAAACCGTCGTTCTTCCGCACACAGTTTGAGTCCCCATTCGGGAACACATTTGGGTTCTAGTTGTGCTCCGAAGCTCGGCAGCCCGATCGGAACACACCCAGGGTGAAACATTTGTGCAAAATTAGTACGTTAAAAGTTTTCGTAAACTTCGGCTTGGCCTTTTTCCATGTATTTTACGGCAAGGAGAAATGCGAAGTTGATTTTGACAAAGAGTGAAAATTCAGGTTCTAACAAGGTTTCAGCTCCCAAAATTCATTTTTTATGAGTCAAAAACCTGGGAATCTGAAATCACTAAAATTGTATAGTAACACTAGAACTTGTATCAACAGGTGATTCAAGATAATTAAAATGACACTGTCAACGATCAAACATTTTTAATCCGTGTCTTTGGGGGCTAAAATGGTTGGAAACCATCAAAAATAGGTATTTCAATTATTGCGCATGAATGAAACAATAAATGAACAGCCAACATTGTAGGCTGTGTGTCTAATACAATAATAATCCCATGTGACAAGGACTCCGCAGCGTTTTTCTATACATGTAAGCAACAATGTTATTAACTTTGTTGAAAACGAATTTCAAATACAATTTAATAACAAATGTTTCTGACATATTATTTCGGGGGTGAAAAGTTGTAGCCCCCCCCCCCCCCCCCCAATTCCAAATCCAGGATCCGCTACTGGATATCTATAAATTTATTCTAGTGACACCAAAAGGTAATGCTTTTCCTAATCAACCATTCGCTCCTTTCCCCTTTCTCTTTCTATGATAGCTAATGGAAAGAAGAAAGGGCAGTCGTTATTTTGTGAAGTATTGAATGCAATGTCCACAATCCCAAAACCAGAACTGCCCACCCTCACGAGAACAGCATTTGTCACTGGTCTTCCAAACCAACGGGAACTTCCTTGCCCCTTTTCTGTGTTAGTATTATCTTAACTAACAGTTCGTATGATAACTTATTAGTACAAAAATATTATGTGACTTCAATGAATGTGGTAAACGAATGAAATCATATTTTTCGTTTCTAATGAACACAAATAAATTAATTCTGCAATCTACAGCTAACAAACAAAGTTGTACAGGATAGTATTATTTATTTGTTTTTTATTTTAATTTACCTACTTTTAAATTTCCCGCTGAAATTCACAATTTTTCAGTAAAATCTTCATTAAATTGTCCAAATCCGTCTTTTCAACGAAAACCCGGGAGAAGTCGCAATAGTCGCCAAGTGTTTAGAAAGGACGTAGGTAGTTACGAATTTATATAAATGTCTTCTTAAGTACACTTCAACAGGGTTTCGAGTTCAATTTGCTTTTAGTGTATTAGCCGGAATGTCAAAACACAGATTTCCGATTTTTCCCCAACAGGTTACGGGTTTTCAGGCTGAGAGGTGGAGCAGTAGTGTTAACCACAGTTTAAAACCTCACTAGGTACCTACTTTCTTCCTCTCACACCGAATAAATCATCAAACCTACTGATTTGCTTCAGAGATCCGACATTCCTACTTTGTGCGGCAAACTATACAAAAAAATCAAAATTTTCATAAAATAAATAATTTTTCTTCAATCCGTCCGTCCCCATCCTCCTTGGTGTGGGTAGAGGTTGAAATCGACGATTTACGCCTAATGTATATGAATGGGCCACTATTTTGCTCGAAATTTCATAAACTCGTGAGCCAGTTCTTGAAACTACCTTCAAAAATCGGTTCATAGAAAACTAGGAAAGAGACCTATAGACAAGCGCAGACCGACTTTACAGTCGGATTTTGAAGAATTTTACGACGAACTGAGGCCCACAACTTTCCTCATAATTTCGTCTCACTAAATACCTAGGTACCGTTTGTTGATGAAAATATTCCTGTTGTTAACAATGTAGCTACAAATCGTGATTTATGTGGTAGTGAGGAATGCACCACAGACAAGGTGACAAGTTATCGATAAGTACCGTATTATTTTTATTTTTAGTAAGCCTATGTACCTACGACATTTTCTTTGGTGGAGAAATATGGCCTCGGCTACAGTCGCAGCCATCCACCTTGGGGATATCGAGGATGTTAGCAACACACTTGCTAGAACACACTAATTACAGTTATTTACCTGACCTTTTCTCGATAATCCTCTCCGTAGTAGGATTCAAGCAGCATTCGCAGCAAACAGAAGCTTCAGGGGAGACTTGGTAGGTACTACTCCACAGATCCACAACAACTGGACAACCACGACCTAGTTACGTCCACAGAACACGTCGAGTAGCTTTCAACCAAACGGGACCTATCAATCACTTTCCAACTAAAACCGAGGCTAAGGATCAAATGATAATAATTAGTAACAAAGAATACTGATACTAAAGTAAGAAAAGTAGTAATTTAACGCAAGAAAAAGCGAAAAACGAAGGGGTAGAGAAACCAAACTGAAACACTGAAGGTTCAAAGGGGAAGGTAGAAGGTAGACTGGTTGTGATAAGAAGATAAGAACGTGGATAGCCAATCCGCGTCCGATATTTCCCTCGGCTACCCCCTATTTCCTACCTGTAGTGTAGATGCAGTAGCCTCGAAAATACCTCGAAAGCGATGGACGACGCTGCATCCTTGTTAGCAGCACTGGAAATGTAACAGTACACTCTGGAGATATTTTTTAATTTATCCATTTCTTGGATTTTAATTTGCCAGCTTTCCCTACTTGGTTGGATTTTACAAAATAGGTAAATGCTCCAGATTGAAAACCATTATCCAGGTGAATGGCTCATCCAGACCATGGTAGAATAAATAAATATATACTAATCCTTAATCATCTCATTTTCGCTCGAAGTGTCGGGAGGCTCTGGAACTCACTCCTCTTAGAATTCATAAGCAAGTAGTAGCCTGCGGTCCTCCTCCTTTCAGAAAAATGTAAAGTCCAAATGCATTTTTTTAATGAACAGCAAATATTAGGTAGATACACTATGATTATTAAATATGAATTCCAAGTAGTGATATAGGTAATACATACTGAGAGTAGCGGAGTAGGTATAGTGATCACTGATCACTTACTGACTCAGTTTGGTACCATCAAATTAAATTGTACTAAATTGATAGTACAAACCAACTCTCATTTTTGGTACCGTCTATTATGCAATCCCGGACTGCAATCCGGTACAGCAACGCGTTCGCTATAATTTTTGCCGCAGAGGCATTCACATGGTAGAAGAATAATAAACCGGAAATCTAACCAGCAAAATCAACCAGGAATGTCGAATTCCAATATGGATGAACAACCCATAGAATACTGAGCAACCTCTGCGCAGATAAGGCAATATCTGGAGATTTTGGCATAGAGTCGAAGACATTGCATTGCAATGATCCACTTTGCGTTGGCCAATAGCATTGCAGAACGACTTGCCATACCGGATTACCGTTCACTCCATAGCTTCGTTCTTAGTGGGCGTTCTGACAGTTCTCGAACTCACAAGAACTGGGACGGAAAATCCCGGGGCGTTCCGGAACTTGAGGAACCGCGTTCTGCACTGCGAACGATTTCAGAACTGGAAGTGGAATTACCGCGCATGAAATAAATGCGCATGCGTCACCTACGTTCTTGAGTTCCAGTTCTGACAGTTCCGAAAAAAATCGGGGACTGTCAGAACCGTTCGGAACTGGATTCGCAAAACACTGCGAACGCAGAACTCGGCGTTCTCGGCGTTCCGGAACTGGGCGTTCTGGCACTGCGAACGACAAAACTCGACTGCGCTTGCCCAGAACCGTTCGGAACTGGCAGAACGCACACTGAGAACGAAGCTTTTGTGAACCTAGCTTTACTCCACTGAAGCTTTGCTCCATTCACTTAAAATTAACTTCTACTGGGATGGACAAGAAATGCCCAAAGGACTAAACAGCAAACCTCTGCAAACACTGCATGCGATTAGGAAGAAAACAAAAATAATAAAGGAACACTAGTTTTAAAATAAAACCTCTTTTAATAAGGTACCTAGCAAATCTGGAGAAAAATACTGCTATGTAAGAAAAAAGACACACATCCACTAGCTAGGTACACTGCGGTTTGTTAGCAGTGCCATCTGACAGTTATCTAACACTAATCAGTATAAGCTTTAACAGTTTTATTTAAAAGATGCCTTCCTTGCCTTGGCGTTGGCGAATCCTCAAATTAAATCTTCCATATCCAAGTTATGTGAAATTTCATTTTCGGTGGATAGTATGGCCAGCGAATAGGGTTTTCTTTAGAGAGAGAATAAATTACTAAATAGGGTGACTGTGGGCAAGTGCTTTATGCAGGCAAGTGCTTTATGCGGGCAAGTGCGCTCTACTCTCATTTTTCTGCATAGGCCACTCCAGTAGGTAATTGTAGTAGAAAATTATTATTCATTAGGTAGATCAGGTGTTCCTTGACAAGTGACAAAGTTCCGAGGTCCGTGGCACACAGAAAATGAACAGTTACACATGTAGATATATATTTTCTTCAGTATTAGCCCTGGAAGATGAACTATGCAAAAAGTGGGGCGCACTTGCCGGCATTTAACCTAGGTTTTGATGAATTCAACTTTGAAAAAGATCTCTCTCTATGCTGGGATTGTAAGTGAAATCCTCAGTGGATGCTCATCATTTCAAAATCAAAGACCTCTTCTTGCGGCGCTTGGTCTTAGACGCCAACAGTTTCGGCTTCACGCCAGAGGGCCCTTGGACCGCTGTAACGGGGGCCGGAGCGGACTGAGCCGGCACTCCGATGTCCATTGGACAATCCAGGGAGATTTTATCCTCTTCGTCGCTGACCGGCTGCGGTTCGACGGGTTGAGGCCTCATGAAATGAGGGACAAACCGATTTACGGCAGCCGAACCGAAATACCAGTCCGGAGCCAACGCGGACGCGGGAGCGACCTCTCGGACCACAGAGGTCCCTAAGTGGGACGTGTTGGCACTGGAGAGTCCCGCCGGCACCGCTGAAGGCTCGGTAGACTGAGGAACGGCGGGGGACGACGCGTAATGTCGAGAACCCGCAGAGGCCCGTAAGTCGGGTATGCTGGGATTTCCGACAACCGCTGACGAACCCGCCGATTCCTTAACCCTCGACGTCGACGCGTAAGGTCGAGAACTCGCAGAGGTCCGTAAATCGGACAATGCGGAGTTCCCGACGACCGCTGAAGACGTCAGGACCTTAAAACAGGCAGCTGAAGGCTGTGTCGAAGAGGACGCGTAATCTCCCGAACTCACCGGCTTCTTAACCTTTTCCCGACGAGCCTACGCGCGGCCGCTCTGTGGCCAAGCGACGAAGTGGTTCGAACGCAGCTGTGTTCGTCCCGACGAAGGATTTCCGAGTCTCGGCGCCTCCCGCGCATCGCTCCAAACTTTATTAGTTTGGCTTTCACGTGTTGGGAATAAAGTTTGTCTTTGAACGGATTCTGATGGAATTTTAGATGTTGAATCCAATGGAACCAAAGTTGTACATAGAAGAACATTATTTTTATATCTTTTTCTAGGTATAATAAGCAAGTTTCAGGAAAATTGCAAAAAATTAGGTACCCCAGCAAATTTATTCAAATGTTTTATATTTTATTCAATAGTAATACATTCATCCAGAGAATGAAGGCCAAGAAAATCTTGGAATATGGTCGCGTCTTCCTCAGCAAAGTCCCCACGAAACGGTGCAAAACAAGGGACGTCTTCATCACTATCAGACGGAATCACGCCGTCCGAAGACAGAAATAAATCGAAATCTTCGTCTAAATCCATAACTCAACTCACAACTAAACTCAATGTGAATCACGCTAACCTACAGCTTTGTAAACAAAGAGATTTGAGGCGAGGAAGGTACGGAAAAGAAATATGCGTGCGCCAGATGCCACCAGCGGAATACAACCAGGGAAGATGGGTGGAATACTCACGAACCCTATTGGCATTTATTTGAAACATGTAGAAACATCATTGAGAACTAATGAACTCTAGTGGGATTTATTTGAAACAAGTAGAACTGAAAACATCGCAAAGATGCCGACAGGGAGCGAGAAATGACATTTGTCATCAATCGTCGGCTGGTCCCTCGATCCTCGTAACGGCATTTGCGATCTGTCGTCACCCCACGCACAGCGCTCGGTAATGACATATGTCGTCAATCGTCGGGAAAAGGTTAATAGTCGCCGGGTCCTTCGAGGAGACCGCTGAACTCTTCTTTGGTGGCACGGCGTCACCACGAGGTTGCGGTTTTGAGGTTATCTCCGCATCTCGGTCGACCCGCACCCCCACGATCCGAACTGTTTTCCGCGACATCTAAGCGTAGAAAACACAGAACGAAACAAAAACGGCACACGCGTAACTGTATAAGAAAAATAACGGAGAAAAAGAGAAAATATTGAAACTTATACGGGAAGCGTGAATGAGGAACGTGTCCAGGCGGATGGCGAAAACAAAAGAGAGGTTGGGAAGCGGGGAGAAAGCAGGGTTGGCCGCAAGCCAGTGTTGCCACTGACGCGGCGAAGGGAGGTCGGACATAGGTAGAGGGGTAGTAGGAGGAAGGAGAGCAGATACCATCGTCTTTTTCTTTTTTGGTCAAAAAAGTGCGCCATGGCAGGATCGCTGAGAGCAATCTGCAATCGTAAAACGTCCTCGGAGTCCATGTACTATAATAATAATAATAGATGACCTCAACATTCAAGAACTCATCAAGTCCAGTATTTATAATCAATGCATTCATCACGACAAAAAAAATCGAGCTATAAATTTAATAAAGAATGTCCGAACCAAAACAATCAGTGACTAGCACGGCCAAGGCCAAATCAGATTAAACAAGAAGAAGAAGAAGACTTACCATTAGGGATGGATATCGAATGAAATATCGAGTTTCACCATCGATAGTATTGTATTTTTCGATATTACTATCGATAAGTCGGCAAGAATATCGATATACCCTATAAATCGAGAATTTTAGCCAAAATGGGAGGAATGTTGCAGGCAGTCTAAAAGTGCACCAAAAGAATTGAACAAAAATAAATAATCGTTTTTATTGACTTTAGATATTGCAACAACGAAGCAGCATCGCTTTACCCGACATATTTCCATCAGAAATATGTTCAAATGGCATAGTTTTCAGAAAGATACTTGATCACATTGAAATTAAAGTGACAATCACAGAGAGTCATCACACAACTCCTACTTCTTAGAAAGCATGTACAAATAGGATAAGAACATTATTATCTTGCATATAAAACTCAAAGTTTGCATGTGTACCTACCTGTTTCTTGAGTAGCTGGCCAAACGACTTGATGCGGTTTTTTCCGGCGCGCTCTACAAACACCGGCGGGTAATATTATAGGCTAGATGAACAGGTGAGTGAGCTCTGAGAGCAATTTCTTTACTGTTCACCGTGCAACGCACGTATAATCACTCCAGCTGGTAATTTTATATGGATAAGAATTTTATAATAACATAAACCGGGTCTACCTGCGAGCGCCGGTCTGTGCTTGAATAGCCAAATAGATTTTCCACAACTTCACTCCTAACTATTTTCCTCGTAGGAACAGACCTATTTTCCCCATTTGAGAAAATATTTGGCTCAAAAGTGAACCCAAACCTTAAAACTTCACTTTTTGGAAAAAATGACCTATTTTCGAAGTTCTGTATCTCGGAAACTAAGTACTAGACCTACAGAGCTGCGGTTGAGCTCAAATTGTAGCAAGTTTAGTATAATTTAAAAAAGGTATAAGTGGTTTTTCGCTACCACACGTAGGTACACTGGGAATTTTTTTTTTTTTTCGAATAAGTAACTCAAAACGCACCAGGAAATATTTCTGGAAAACTCCAGATTCGGATTCAGCACCCAGAAAAACGTAAGGAAGAATTGCTTATAACGGTAGGTATAACGGACTACTGGATTTTTTGCAACGAGGGGCCCATTTTTGACACCATCTGATTATCATCATATTGAGCTATCATCCATCATATTGGGTAGGTATAAACTAGAAAAATAGAAAGAAACTAGAGAAATATCACGTGGGTACAAATAATACAAATAAAGAGCTATTTGGAAAATTATGCCACTGAATACCTAACAGAGAAACAGCAAAAACAGCCCATTTAGTTAATCAATAGGTATGTGAAGACTAGTTCAATCAAACCATTCTCCAAAATGTGGTCAGTGACATTCATAGGGAATTACCTACTTTCTGTTATGTTAAAGGGTTAACATAACATGACATTACTACTTTCTGTTATGTTAAAGGGTTAACATAAATGTTCTAAGTAGGTTGCCATCGTCGGTCATCAATCACCCAGCCTGCATCAGAACCCCACCTCCCAGATGGCCTCCTTGGGCAGAAAGCCTTGCTTGTGGTGACTGTGTACGTAAAACGTAGGTGATCGTTACCATATTGGAATGCGAATGTGTAAACTAACCCCATAAAACTATTTAAAAAATTAAAATAAAACTTCCGATATATCGGCGTATTTCTTCCAGTATATCGGCTTTCATCACCTATCGATATATCGTGCCAAAACATCGATAGCTCGATACTATCGTTTGTCGTATCGAATCGGGCGTCCCTACAGCCATAGCCCTAGTATCCATGAGTTTTCCGCCATCGTTTTGTTTGTTGAGCGCAGCATTTTTCCTTTCGAAAAAGCTGTGTATTCTTGTTTCTCATTTCTAGGTGTATTTTGTATTGTTAATATCATAAATGTAATAGTGAAAGTAATAGGCGTGAACTTGTGCAACTTGTTGAATTCATGTGACTTATCAACCAACTTCTTTTTACCGGTAAAATGAATCCACACAGTTCTCATCTGAAAGGGAAATTTCCCTTGGCAAACTCGACTTCCATGGGTAAGTATGTGATTTTGCAAGTTATTGACATCAAGTTTCTCATTAACAAAATGGTTATGCTGGAAGAATAGACAGCTGAAAGTTCGTTGGATCAGAAATTCCGGTGTCGCAGTGATAGCTTTCGTTGTCACTGTTCTTACGGCCTCAAAAGAAAATCAAGCTCGTATACCAACCTACGAAAGCATGATTACCTGTGTCTTTTTTTGCAAGCAACTCATTTGAAAACGTGCTCCATTCACCCTAAGGCCGGAAACAAAAGCGATGTCGTGGTGAATGATAGGGGACAACTCTGCCCATGAGGCTTGTACCTCCTACGAAGTACCTATCCCAACTATAAGATCGTTATACAGAGATATTTACCTACCATTTCCCACAAATCCTCTGTAGAATTTCATATGCATGTTTAGGTGCCTTCATATTCAGTCAGTACCTACCTATACAATGCCCCATCGCATGGGGTTCCTCGTAACCAAGTTGAAAAAAAAGAAGTGGCCCAAAAAATTATTTTAAATTTACTCCTTAAAAAATGCTCCACTTGTCCCTCTGTTCAAACTTTTAGAGAAACAAATGTTTTAACTCTGAAAAAGACCAACTACCTCCTGTTACCTAAATTCTGTCGTAAAAGACCAAGCCTGTTGACAGTAAACATGGATGAACACTAAACCAAAACCACAACAGATTTTTGCTTCCCCAAAGTACCTACCACCCAGCTCGCTTTGATGCGAGCGTACTACTGGAGACCAAAACTTTTAAACCAACTACCTGTACCTGATGATTTACTGTTATAAATACTTACTTAAAAACAGAACGCAGTTTAAAAAATTTGATTCGTCAAAACTTGTAAAAAGGTACATAAAATGTAACTAAGACCTAATTTCTTCCCTGTCATATTTTCTGTTTTTCAGTTTTCGTTTTATCCTTTATAAACTTCCACTGTATCGGAAATATACCTATAATCGTAGAAGTGCAGGTGCACACATATTTGTGGGATTTGCTGTCAGTTTTGTTATGATTTGCCAGTGTTTTTATTTTACATAAGTTTTTGTACCACTTTTTCTATTTTTGTAATGCCCAGGATGTACCTACCTTTTGAACAAATAGGTAAACCAGTTATGAAATCTTAATGTGCCTGTTCATCTTTAACATCACTTTTCCGTGAGTTTCTCACCTGAGACCCCACTCTCCATGTATTTTGAGCTGTAAAATATTTTATTTGTTTCCAAGATTTAGGTGACTACACCGCACAGTCCGTAGGGCCGTTCAGGAGTGGATCCCGAAAATCCAAAATCAGGAAATCATTTGTAGAAGACCTGTCGCTCACTATCGGCCCCGACGAATTGTCAGGCGTCCTCGATACTTCATTGACTACTGCCATCTCCTCTGTTTGGGGGACGTCTTGTGAGTGTAAAACATGATCATTGTGTGCTCGTGATTTTTGTATAAATTGAATCTCTAAAAGAACTGTCCTGCCCATGCCCTAAAATGCTTCCTTTCTTTGGTCTTGTTTTACTTAATTGTGCCTTTGTGTTCTTCAGCCATTCAAGGTCTTCACAAGGAGTTCCAAAGGATTTGCACTACTTTCAGTTCAACATTTAATATTTTTGACGCTGTCCAATCCTTTACCGATGAATGTGAAACGGTTATTGAAATGTCTTGCAAGAGTGGAAGCTTATGTGACAAGCAAGGAAATGTTAGTTTTACTTTGCTCTAATTTAATAATAATGTAATCACGTACTATTGATTCAAGCATAATATGGCTGGTAAAAAGTGTTGTACTTACCTGTTCCATTCTTTAAATGATTGAATTTATTTTTTGCATGGAATTGTGTTTTTAGGATCTATCTTGGCTTGTGAACGAGAAAAATACTTGGAGGTTGATCTATGCTTTGTATCGGGATAGAGCGTTTTTTGAAGAAAACTTCGATTCCGAAGCCCCAGAAGGGGATCCGCATCCACTGAGCGAGAAGGAAATTATGGAAAATTTTTATCGTATGGACCGATCCGTTAGAGAGGTGAAATTATGATTCTCTTCTATGATAACTCATTTTCAGTTATATGGGTATGTTATGCATTATGTTCTGTCTGTAGGCGCAGATGGTGATTGATTGGCTTGAACGCAACGCCAGGGATGAATGGAAGCTTTTGCAGAGAGAAGAAATCGCTTTCTTCACCGATAAGACTGTTGCCTGGGAGAACACTTTGTTTCAACTTCAAAACAGCCGTATTCCTTATGGAAGTACACGAGAAATCGTCCAAAGCTTGGATCCTGATGCACCGAGGAGGGAGGGTCGACCATTGCACGACCTCGATGCTGAAGATGAAAAACGACTTCTCAGACAGGTATTTCCTTCATTTTCATTGTCTCCACCTCTGTCTGTTCATTTGTCCGTTCTCTTCTCTTTATTTATTCATGCAGTGAAAGTTTCAGTCAGGTTCGTTTTTGCTAAAGGAAAGTGTTCAAATTAAAGGAACATTCTATGGGGAAAAGAACACAACAACAAAATTCTGTGTGTTCTGGACAGCAGCTCATTCATTGAGGGATTTGCTAGGAACGGAAACTATGAACAGTGATAGTGTGGATTATTTAATAATAATAATAATAACCTGGGATCCTTGGGTTGCTGCCCGGTGGACTTAACGAGGACATGCAGAAGGCCATGCTGATTGCTTCGTGTAGCCAGGTGAGGGAGTTTTTGAGGGAGGCTATTATGTCGACCACTGAGCCCTCCACATGCACTTGCGGGTGGGAATAGACTCTTGGGCCCCCCACTCGCATCACCCTGTGGCACTTTTTACCCCCCACAGGTGAAGACCACTGACATAATAATGATAATAAAATAATTTATTGTAAAAAGGCCTAAATTCATAATTATACAATTTAAAATTACAAAAAAGAAAGAAAGGTATTCATAAAACAGTGACAAGAAAGATTGATGTGGCCCGAATGCAAAGGAAGCTTAAAAAATTAGGTATGGAAATTGCAAATGTGGACTAGCAGGGAAGAAGGAAGAGAGAGGGAGGATACAGTATCCAGTTTCAGGCGATAAAGCTGTACCTATCTAAATGTTGATCGGGATTTATTGGTTGTTGACACTTGTTGAAGATTGAGCTGCTTTTCAGGTGTTTGCTGAAATACGCAAAGGAAACATTGATAAAGCTCAGGAGATCTGCATTCACTGTGGTCAGGCCTGGCGAGCAGCTACCCTCGATGGATGGAGGCTTTTCCACGACCCAAACTATTCTTATAAAGATAACACGTCGAAATTACCCATTGAAGGAAACCCAAATAGGTTGGTTGAACATTCAGTGAACCTGACAGTATTGCTCACTTGTCCCGTTATTCATTTGATGTTCTTTGGTTTGTTGTGCAGAGCTATATGGAAGATGTGTGCTTGGAAAATGTGTGAAGACCCGCGTGCCCCCCCTGAAGATAGAGCTGTGATGGGCGCCCTTTGTGGCCACCTTCCTTCGATCCTTCCATACTGCACTAGCTGGGAAGATCTTCTCTGGGCCCACACCAAGGTGTCGGTTGATGTTGCTGTCGAACAAAACATTAGAGACAATTCCCTGAGGGATTTTCCACCAATGCCCCCACATTACTGGAATAGCGAGTAAGAGCGGTCAATAGAGTTGATGTCAGCTGAAAGTAGCTCTTTGAATCTTGAACGAGATCTAATCACATATCTCCCTTACAGAAGAAAAATAGAGGACATCCTGAGGGAGATAGGGAGCTCAGAAGAAGGTAGGACCCCGATACGAGTCATACAGGAGCTGCTGATCAATGGGCAAACTTCCGAACTTCTTTCGAGATGCGCAGTCTGGGTAGAAGGTCTGTGCCAACCCCAGTTCTTGAGGTTCCTCGCTCACGTGGTCCTGGTACTGAGGATGGCGGGTTTTTGTGATCAGGAGCAGATGGGTGATGACATCATCAAAGCATACATCAAGGTATATCTTCTGCATTATGGTCAGAACAAATTATTTGTTGTGTTGTGACTTAGTTTATACGTCACTGTCGCAGAGAAGAGATTCAATTTTACTCTGTAGATTCATCCTTCTTGGTTGATTCCGTCTTCTTTGCTGATTCACCATTAACCTGTGGCTTTTCATTCAGAATTTTGTTTTTCTGCTGCAGCGGGGGTTATGACGATTGCTGGTGTCTTCATTGCCCCTTTCTCTTCATCCTCCATATCTTTCATTTGGGTTAAGCTGAAACTTCGGAATCCAGCTCTCCAGCTTTGTTTGTGGGCTCCTTTGAATTGAATAAAGAGATAATAACTGGGTTGATTAATTCAGGACGTGATCAGCAAACGTATAGTAAAGTGACGCTGGCATTGATACAAGCCGGGTGGTAGCACCACAGCTATACGAAATGAAATGGAATCTCTTCTCTGTGCTACTGACGTCACGATCCAAGTTACAGTATGTTGTATAACTCGTGACAATCCTGTGGGACGAATGTTGGTTCAAACTTGGAGAACCATTCACTCTTGTTGTTCATTTTGAAGAACATTCCCTGATGAATTTTTACTCCGTTTTATGACATCCCCTAACAGTGCACCCTGTGTAGTATTTAGGATCACTCAATTTCTTGCTTCCTGACAGAAATATTTTGCTTTCATGTTTTAGTCCATGTTCGATGATCCTGATCCAGATCTCATAGCATTCTACTGTACCAAACTTCCTGCTGAGGATCAAGTTGAACTGTACTCAGAATACCTGGAAACCGTTTCTGAACCCTTTGAGAGACAAAACTGCCTCCGCTCTGCTGAGAAGTTCGACTTGAAAGTTTCACAGATAACTGAACGTGTTGTTCAGAAAATCCGTAACAAGGAAAGCCAAAACGTCGAAGGAACAAGTGCCCAATTGGTCGAAGAGATATCTGACGACGACGCCAAGAAAATATCTGCCTTGGAATGGATGATGTACTACGCGCACCAAAGAGCTGAAGCCATGTGGGAAACCAATGCAATAGTTCGGCATTTCATCGCCCATAAAAAACTCACTGCAGCCAGGTTTGTTTGTTCGCTCTTGATTTAGCATGTTCAATTCTTGTATGTTCTTATTTTCCGGTGGTACAGGGTGGTGATCAGGTGGCCAAATTTTAAATAGGCGCCAAATTTTTAATTTTTGAGGTAGAGGGTTGAAAAAATCACAAGTTGTTGCAAGTTTATGGAAATTTTATTGAATATGAAAATAAAATTATTTGTGAAACAGTGGCGTCTGCCCATGTAGATACATTCTTGGACGCACGAACTTCCCCATCACATTCTCCAACATTTCCATTTGAATTTATGAAATTTGACGCCTAATCGCATCCTTTAATGGGCAATGGGCAATTTTACCGAAATCATTTTCTCTTCTTAAGTAAAAGTTTGAGCGAGTGCTTTCCAAATGAGGTGTATCCAGCGATCGAAAGTGGGCTATAAAAAAGTGAAAAGAAAGCGAAATGAGGTCATAGGTAAAGGCTCGCACCCCCACGTCTGTCTGGGAGGAACCCTCAGCGCCATCAACTTATGATGTCATTTCATTTTCTTTCCATGTTTTTAGCCCAAGCTGTGTTTTGAGATGGAAATTGGCAGTGGGGGTTTTCAAGGGTTCTAAGTCCGATTCTGAGATTAGAAATAAAAACTTCCTACACACGGAAATTGCATGTTTCTGTGGGTTAATAATTCTCTTTTTTTGGCAAAATTCTGTTCAATAACGGAAGTTACCACTTATTGACCACATGATGTATGTCGTGAAGTATAGGCAGAAAACTGGTGTGAAATTTGAATTTCCATGTTCAGGCTGGAAATGAAGTGTCAGGTAAATCACCGAGTAGTTCATCAAATCCCTATTAGAGCGCTAACACTTAGCGATGTACAGATCCACAGTGGATGGAACCAAAAGTATATATAAATAAATCAGAAAAACACGCCCTCGAAATCAAACTGAGGGGAGGTTTACAAAAGGTCACGGCAAAGGTTCTTGAAGGTTGCCAGGAAGGTTTGCCATTTCTAATCTCGGGTTGTTGGCAGCATTGAGAATCTTTGCCTCAGAAGCTTCGCTTCTCTTCCTTGGGCCAACAGCCAGTCAGATGTCAATAGACCTGATACGTCATTTTTGTCGCATTTTTACTTTTTAATACCCCTCATGTAAAAAGATAGAGTATAGAATATGGAATATTTTTTCCAATAAGAAAATTTGGTAAAAATCCCCTGTAGGAAGAAGTCATAATATCTCGAAATGGAGACATGCCATGGCCACCCCACTCGCCCGATTTCACCGAGTTCTTCCTATGGAAGTATCTGAAGTCAAAGGTTTATGTCGAAAACCTCTAACTCTTCCTGAATTAAAGGATGCGATCAGGGGCCTTGCGTCCATAAGGCCACTGCCCGTGCACCCAAAAACACTATAAGTAAAAAAAACCCCAACCATTGTTCAGTTGGCATTTGAATTTCACTCCGTACACTGTACCTAGCATTTTTCGCAAAGTTCAACAGTAACTCGCCAGATTTATCTGGCTATGGATATTCAATATTCTAGTAGAGCATCCATGTTGGTTCCTTCATGTTAGCTCACTAGACCCAGCATGTTATCGGAATAAAGCAACAGTAATCGAAGTCATGCAATCGAAATTGAAACCTAGGCTCCTGAAACTGGCAGGCAGGTCCTGGGACCTAGTGTTCCCATGGCAACTGAGAAAAGTGGCCCGTCGGCGCATGGTCAGCGGAGTAAAAATGTTTTCGCCACATCCACTTTGGCTCCGGTCCCCAGAATCTGATTTCCACCACAAAATCGTTCCTTTTTACAATCGATTCGACCCCTTCTATTCAATTTTTCATCTCCGCACGAGATGCTTCTTCGTCTTCTGATTTGTTTTTGTTGTTTTGTGAATCACATTTGCTTTCTCTGTTGAGTCTGTTGTCAGTTTTCATTTTTTTGCGTCAAATTTCGTGCGTTTTGTGTTCGGTCCGGTTCCGATGACAGATTTGTATTTGTGGTACCCTACATGCGTTTTGTCCTGTTTGCTGTTTGTGGTTTGTGGATTGATTGGCGTCGTTGCACACAGATAACTACCTAGCTTCTAGTTAATACTTCTCCATTCAGGTAGGTACTGGTGGACGGGTCATTGTTTCGTTGGATTTTAGATTCCTATATTTTTGTACCACATGAATTAGGTGGCTAATGTTCATTAGAAATTTTCGACGTTTTCGTACGACAGTAAGAGCGTTGATTAAAAGAGATAAGCCTTTGCTGAATATCACTCTATCAGTAAATAAAGGGAAGGGTGTTGTTGCCTTGGGGTATTTTGTAGACAAATCTGTTGGTTTTGTGTTCTGGTTTGGTGCCCCACCGTTTTCAGAGCCCACGCACCGCTGCTGAATGCGATTAGGCCGAAATTTCATAAATTCCAATTGAAATGTTTGAGATTGTGATGAGGAACTTTGGCAAGTGCCTCCAAGAATGCTTCTCCGTGGGCAGACGCCATCTGTCGGACTTTCTGTTCCGCAGATGATTTTTTTCTACATGCTCAATAAAATTAACATAAAATTTGAAACAACTGTGATTTTTTTCAACCTTCTACCTCGAAAATTAAAAATTTGGCGTCAGTTTCAAATGTGGTCACCTGATCTCTGCCACCCTGTAGTTTACTGAATGGATTTCAAGTATATTTTAGTGCACTACCAAGCTGCATTTGACTTTGTAGGCTGGCGCTGCAGAAAGTTCCTTCGGATTCACCAGAAGTCGTCTTGCTCCACTACAACTGCACTGTGGATGAGGATGAGGCCGTCCGTACTTCCAAGCTACCGCCTAAAGCCAACTCCGCAATCAAGGAATACCTTTGCCTCAAGGCCTTTGTGGATGCTCATGAGAGCTTCTCTTTGTGGTTCCACCAGTTCCACAACACGAAACCCACTCCCCCGTCAAAACCGCCAAACAGCAAAGATTTCACTGAAAACATTGCTTATGAACACAGGCTGAAGAGGCATAATGATGATCTAGATAGGTGGAGGAGTACCATGGTTCATCAAACCCAGGTTGGCCGACTGAAATTTAATGCAATCAGTTTTTATAATCTTGAGTTTTATCGCGATGTTAACTCCATACATTGAAGAATTCCGAGTTTGTAATTTTCACGAACGGAAGGAAAATTAGAAAATCTTTAAAATTCAACGAAAATTACCTTATACGTCACCAAAAATGCTGTAGAATTGTGACCAGGCGCCGAAAAACGAGATGTATATGTTATGTCCTGGGGTTCGGGATCTGATATTTCCCCTTCTTCATACTCAGATGCCATGGGGAGACACAAGCACAACACTCGCGATATGATTAAAAACTAATTTATTTGGATTCGGACTGTTAAAATGGGAAAACTCGATAGCACACTCCCCCTCGAAGGTACTCACAGTGGTACTTGTAACGTAAACTGATCGTAATACTTTGCGGTTATTAAATGCGACTAACAGAGCAACTACTCACAACAGACTGCGGAGTGGGGCCTCAGGGTGAGCGCTCCCCTCCAGTTTTCAGTAGTTTGTTAAAGTACCTCGAGGGGATTTACGAGCGGCTAGTGGCGACACAATTGGTGTTTTCGAGTACTACGTTCCAGAAGCTCAGACAGTAGGCAGGCTCATTTCTTTCGAGTACTACGTTTCAGAAGCTCAGACAGTAGGCAGGCTCATTTCTCCAGGCTCATTTCTCCATCACACGGCGATCCTGACATTGCTGCCGTCCTCGGGAGCACAAGTCACCTGGAAGGACCAAAGGCAGCCCATTAGTCTGGACCAAAGACGCCTGCCCCCGCCTCCCACAAGGGAGGGGCGAGCAGGACAAAATCATACAGCAAAAGCAAAGGCATCTGTAAATCCCGACAGACGAGACACAGGTGAGTGGGAACACAATAAAACGATAATCTGTGAACGAAGTGCACAAGGAGTAGAAGCCACACAGGCAATGAAAACAACATCACAAAGACAAGCCAGAGGAGAGTCCAGTGGCAGATTAGACTGAAGCACATGGCTGACAGACCTCGAACTCGCTTGGGCTTGACAATCACTCTATCAGAAAAGAAGTGACTGTAAAGACGAAGGCAACGTAAAGGGAAGGACAAAGGCGGAGGGTCCGACCATGACGAGCCTCCGTGGGGTGCCAAGCAAGGTAGAGATCCGACGCCAGCACCAAGCTAATGGCTGGACATGACAATGAAACAGTCAAAAGTGGGTAGTCCACAAAAAAAACGTCATGTCAGCCAAACTTCACTGAGGAAGGTCTCCTTCTTCAGGGAGAGAATTTGATTCATCAACTGAGGCACAGAGGAGAGGCACCAAAAGTTCAGCCCTAAAATGTAAAATGTACAACCAACAAACGTATTGCGCAAGGGAACGGAAAAATTCACAAATCACAAAACTAGCCAGAGGCGCTTCCAGTGGCATAGCAGAGACGTGCAAATCACATAGGAGATCCAACAAAACACAGGAGAGAGTACACTCGAACTCACTTGGACTTGACAATCACCCTATCAGAAAAGAAGTGACTGTGAGGACAAAGGCGAAGTAAAGGGATGAACAAAGAAAGAGGGTCCATCCATGACTAAGCCCCTGTAGGTGCCAAGCAAGGTAGAGGCCCTACTCCCCTAAAAGAAGGTACAACAGTGACAACATAGTATGACACTCAAATAATAAAGAATCGTCTGACAAGCCGCGCAAGCTGAAGTCATAATAGACCGGGCTCGTCCACAGTCCAATTTGGACACTCAGTCCATTTGGACACACAATCTATTTGGACACACAGTCCATTTGGACACACAGTCCATTTGGACACACAGTCCATTTGGACACACAGTCCACATAGTCCACAAACGCAATAACATTATTGCCAACCAGAATTTACTGTGAGAGGTCTTCGATATCAGGGATAGGTTCGAGGGAAGTAGCTTTGCGCAAACGTTCATGAGGATATTTCAAGTGTTTCCCTCCAGAAACAGACTGCAACTTATAGCGGTCATTTGGCAGCACTTTCATAATCTTATAGGGGCCTCTGTAGGCATTGTCCAATTTAACCCTGTTCCTCACCTCTGTCTGTGCAAAAACCAAATCGTTCTCCTGAAATCGTTTAACCTTCATTTTTCCACTGTCAAATCGACATTTACTTAGTTGAGCTTGTTTCTCAATCAATTGGGTAGCAGAGTCACGCAACTCATGGAGGCTAGAGGATGGCTGCTCAAAATTTACAACAGACGAACAAAATGCGCTAGGAGGTTCAAAATGAAAAATGTCGTGAGTTGGCCACAGGAGGGTCCAATGGCTGAGGTATGGATGAGGAAGAAAACATTTAACAAGAAGCATACAGACTGGGCCTCGAAGCAACTTGGGCTTGACAATCGCTCTATCAGAAAAGAAGCGACTGTGAGACAAAGGCAACGTAAAGGGAAGGACAAAGAAGGAGGGTCCAACCATGACGAGGCCAGTGTGGGGGTGCCAAGAAAATTAGAGATCCCAATCAAAAAGCTTGAAAATGACATACTGACAATGGCATAACAACAGAAAGACCAGCCGCTTTCAGTAGGTACTCACTGGTAACACATGGCAAATTTGTGAAGATGACTCTGCAGGTGGAGGTAAATCCACAAATGGAATAGTAACAGTGTGACCACCTAACATCTCACTGAACAGCACAACCTCATCCTCAGTACACTGATCTAGAGAGCACTGATCTGGTATCAGAATAATCAGAATAATCATTGGTGACATTACTAAATGTATTAACAGAATCAGAATGCTTGTCCTCCTTGGTACATTTGTCGAATAGATCTGAGTCAACTCCTAAGCAAGTTTGCTGAACTTCAACTTCATCCACACATGAGGCATTTTTTTTGTGTTTACTGGTTCCTTCCATAGAGGTGGGCATGCTAGGAGGATAATCCTTCCTCAACATGCACAATGATGGGGTGACCACCATATAGAAATCAGGTACCAGAATTTCTCGTCCCAAAACTATGGGGACTGGCAAAGAACAATCAGGGACTACATGAAACAATACCTGAATATCATGACCATTGATAGTGATTGATGTCAGTCTTTGACACTTAGAAATCATTACTGATGATCCTAATCCATGCAAGTTAACAATATTATCAAACGCTGTACCATGAAACTTGAGACCAATGGACGCACGAAGGAGGGAGCATTCTGAACCTGAGTCGAAACAGTAATTGAATACATCACCTCGGTGGGTAAAGGTGCCTTCTGAATTGGCGACGCAAAGGCTGACCTGCCTCTCTGCTGGCTTGGTCGTCAGATTTCTGCTGTCTCCAGATCCCGGACGTGATGATGACTGCTTCTTCTTGGGACAATTTGGTGCAATATGGCCTTTCTCATTGCAGGTGAAACATGTGGTGTTGTTGGATTGTTTGGGTAGCTGATAGGATGAGTTGGATCCTGAAGTTGATGATCTGCATTCAGAAGTTTTGTGTCCAGTCCGTTTGCATCGGCCACAACGAGGGATGAAGCTTTGGGTAGTTGAAGATGTTGATGGGGAATTATATCGGGTTTTCTTTGACGGACCAGAGCTACCATCATCATTGTCATTTGGCCTTTTGAAAGACAAGGCCCTCAACTCCTGAAAAAATTTTTTGCGATCGTCGATTTTGGTGGTGTAGCAGAGGGGACGCGCTCTTGGATCTGCTTGAGCAATTTTGGGCAAGAGCAAAAGATACAGCAACTTCTTCTACGGAGAATTGGCGATAACGAGACATAAATTGGTTGATGGTTTGTGACGCAAATGTGGCGTAGTTTTCGAATTCTCGGGGTTTAGATTGGAAGCACTGAAGCATGAAACCTGCTGGATGAGTGAAACGTCATATTGGTGAAGGAAAAGTGATCGAAATTCGTTCCAATTTAGTTCAGGATGAACTATGGTAGTAAACCAATCAGTTGCATCTCCTTTTAGGGCTTGGCTCAAAGCTACTATCAATCTTCTGCCTTGTTGATCATCAGAGGTCAAGCAACATTCAGCTGTGTTACACCATGATTTAGGTTCTACGTGTTTATTTTTTGTGTCAAATTCGGGAAGAGTTAGCCTCATTGAATCTCTACAAGTACTTTGGTCTTGTCCTGTTGTAAGTTTATCAGCCATAGCTCTCATTATGCGAGCTTGCTCAAATAAAAAGTCTTGTAGGGGGAACGAAAAGTCATGAGAGGGTCTGGTAGTGGAAGGAAGAGGGGTGGAAGAAACAGGTGGCGGGCGCCTGGCGTCATTTGGGTGTTCTCGCGGAAATTCGGTACTGTAGGGACCCCGTTCGGAGGGGGGCTCGGGATCTCGAAGGGTACCTCCCCCAGAAAAGGTTTCCCCTTGCCATCCGTCTGCACGAACGAAACCTTGGTGGAGCCCCACGACCGGCCCTCCAACTGATGGAAGAGTTTTCTCGCACATAGGTAATGGTTATTCGAAACATTTTCGTTCAGCTCAGGATTTTCACGTCGACTGACACTGAATCCGGCACGTAGATTTTAATATCCCACTTCTGATGTTATGTCCTGGGGTTCGGGATCTGATATTTCCCCTTCTTCATACTCAGATGCCATGGGGAGACACAAGCAAAACACTCGCGATATGATTAAAAACTAATTTATTTGGATTCGGACTGTTAAAATGGGAAAACTCGATAGCACACTCCCCCTCGAAGGTACTCACAGTGGTACTTGTAACGTAAACTGATCGTAATACTTTGCGGTTATTAAATGCGACTAACAGAGCAACTACTCACAACAGACTGCGGAGTGGGGCCTCAGGGTGAGCGCTCCCCTCCAGTTTTCAGTAGTTTGTTAAAGTACCTCGAGGGGATTTACGAGCGGCTAGTGGCGACACAATTGGTGTTTTCGAGTACTACGTTCCAGAAGCTCAGACAGTAGGCAGGCTCATTTCTTTCGAGTACTACGTTTCAGAAGCTCAGACAGTAGGCAGGCTCATTTCTCCAGGCTCATTTCTCCATCACATATATTTCAAAAGCCATAAAACGTTTTTCCGCAAAAATGGTCAAAAAAATAGCTTTCAATTGCCCAAAATTGATATGAATTCAGTAAAATGACAGAATGGTGGTAATTTGATTCAGTAAAAACTATAAGTATTGTTATTATAAAAAAAAGTTTCTGAGGGGGCCAGAAAAGAGTTCAAATGGGGATTTTTTGGTTGTTGATTCCTTTGTTATCTATTACGCAGCAATTCAGTGTTTGTTGATTTATGGCATAGTATGTTGGGGAAGTGCCTGCTCAACGAAACTAAGTCAATTATGTACCACTCAGAAACTTCTGATGAAAATTTATTTGATGAAACTTCTGATGAAAATTTATTTGATGAAACTTCTGATGAAAATTTATTTGATGAAACTTCTGATGAAAAAGTAGACGCTTCTCCACTGATGAGCTTTTCAACATCTTTAAGGTGCCTCCCTCTTCACACTGATAGACAGAACCACCCTGATACATGTGTTCAAGGAGTATAGGAGCGGGGTCCAAAAAGAATTGATTCCAACACTTGAACAGGGTCCCAAATAGTACTGGAAATTCGTTTTAGGAGAAATGCGTTTGCTCAAAGGTCGCATAGATATAAAGGAATTCAGCTGTTTAATGATTTGCCAAAGGATTTGGAATGTTGTTATTCATTAGTACTATTAAGTGTGGAAAAAACTATCAAAATTGATGTTTATTTCAAGATTTTTCACAAATAAGAGATATTTTTACATAATCATGATCATGATCATGATCGTTTTTCATGATTAGGTAAGGCAAAGCAAATTTGGCATGTGTAAGCGTATTATTTTTGATATCGCTACAACTGCTACTACCAGCGCAAGTTTTTAGCTTAAAGGTGGTCAGTAGTATTTAAATTTATTTTGATCATATTGTAATTTTGAAAAATGCTAATAAATTATATAAAAAAATAAATAATATAAATAATGTAATAAATACTATAATATATTTTTAATTTTAAAAAATTAGGGTAGTAGTCGGTAGGTTACGTGTTATGCAAGTAGCTAGGTTACCCCCTCTCCCACGTCGAAACCGACTTATTTCACTCGAAAACTTGATTTTCTCCTGTGAATTGACTTCTATTTTTGAACATTTACCTATAGAGTTCGCTATCTTAGAAAATATTTTGCGGGGCCTAAATCCCTCCTTGAGGCCTTATTATTTTCATTTTTCAGTACCAAATAATGATATTTTATCATGGCGGTTACGAGAAAAAGCTGTGTGAGCCTTGTATCTTATGGAAAACCCTGTATTATAGGCGCCTTTACCTATTTGAATTTTTGAAGTTTGCCGAGTTCAGTTTATTCGCATATGTAATTGGAAGGGTTGAACAGCCACGTATTGTCATTTCACCGATACTCGTTAACTTTGGTTGTCCTGTTTCCAGCGTCTTCAAAAGCAGTTCAGTAACATCATCGTGTTTCCCGGTGGCTGGCTAGTCGACAGTCTTGAAGAAGAACCCAGGAAGTCCCACCTCGAGCGGTTGAGATCTATCTGCATTCCCGAAGTAAATGATCATCTGTTACAGTTTTTCTCGCTGTTGAAACTAGTAACTGTGAACGTATTTTCAATAAACCTATAAGGTTAAGCAGTCGCTAGTAGAAGTACAATATTAACATAAGGGGTTAAAGTTATAGTGGTGTAAGTCACTTTATCATCGTTTTTAGGAAATTAGCATAATGCAAAAGGTATTGTAGTTAATTCAGTAGACAAGTTTTTGTGATGGTTTGTTTTAGAGGTTTTACGTAGGTCCAAACTTAGTGATTAGGCTTGATTTGAAATTTTTTTTGCTCAAAAGTTGTACCTCACACACTAACCAAAGTCACTTGCACCACTGTGCCTTTCCAAAGCCTGTGACATACACCACTGTATGACCTAAAACCAAAGAGTTACACCACTGTGGACATCAACAAAATGATGTAAAGTTGACTTGCACTTCTCAAAAACATTTTTTATTGAACATTACACAAAGTATAAGAATAATACAAACAATTTAATTTTTTATCACGAATGGATTCTTAATTTTTTTTAACATGGCAAAACGGATTCAGTCTATTTCATCAGGATTTGTGGTTTCCACAATTTCCAGAGGTCCAACATCTACAAGCTCCTCACCTTCTTCAATAGTGGTTCGCAGGGAAACAAAGAAATCATGTTTCACTGGTGGAATGTATGGCAGAAGATCAAGCATATCTTTCTTTTTAGCCTCGGTAACAGGCCTTCCCCTTGGGTACAAAACATCTTGAGAAACGTTGGCCAGAGAATGTCGCCTACCGGGCCTTGCTGCCTTTAGATTTAGTTTAGAAAATGGGATGTACTCATTCACAGTTTCTTTGTAGAAGAGAGTGTAAGGTTGATCTTTCAAAATTCGTATCCATTGAATTTTCAACCAATTAACAGCAATGTTGTTCTCATTTTTCTTTCTTCGCGTGATACAATTTTCCAACTTTGCAACAGATTTGAAATCCTCTCGGCCCATTTTCGTCAACATGAATGGATTGTTCCTTCGGCACTTCAGTATGATACCGTACCAGTCGTCTGCAGTATAAATCAACTTGTTCTTGGCGTACAATTCAATTGATCCAAATTCAGAGTCGTTGGGTAGAAAAGAGTGGCCACTTACCATAAATTTGTGATCGATAATTTCTGCATTGCTTTGAGGGCCCTGTATGTACTTCATGAGGTACAAACAAAACTTAATATTACGGTTTTGGCCCGTACATGCGTCACTGTACAACACTATGTGCTTAGCAGATGACGCTCTTGCTGCAAGATGTTTGACGATACAGGAACCAATCTCTTGAGACCCACGAGAAGCGATCGTTTCATCCCAGCAGAACATGAAGCCTAAACCTGTTCCAAGTTCATGGCAGCCAAGGTTATAACAATACATATTCCGCTTATAGTAAGCCACGGACGTCGTCAAAACAGGAAATGGCAAAGCTTTTTCGAGGTCGAATGTCAGACCATAGAAAGATTCGTCTTCCCGTGCTTTCACTGTGTCCCGATCTCTAGCCTCTCTCACCTTTTCGGCTTTTCTGAGGTGTAATTCTTTTTCAGCCTTCAGCTTTGTAGATTCGTCTTCATCTTCACACACTTTAATCTTCTTGTCAAGCACATCGCATCTGGTGCACGTATCTTTGAGAGGCCGGTGGAAGTGCAAATTTAACTCATTGCTAAAGGTTCGACGGTAGATGGCTTCAGAAACAGGAATATCACCTTTTTCCGTGCACTTTTCTTTGTACAGTTCATACATTGTACGTACATTCATGTCAGGAGGAAGGTATTTCCTGTTAGGGTTCTCTGATCTACTGTAGTGCGATTGATACGATGGGAAAGATGCTATGTGGTCACGCACACCATTCATGGCAGCCTTCGGTGTTTTATTTTTGGGGGAATGGCGTCCTCGGCCATCACTTCCTGGTTGTTGACCCTCTCGTACTTTTTGTATTGCCCTTGTCATTCGCCCATCCGAAACTTGAAGTGTTTGTAAGAAAAAACGCTTGCACACAGTAACGCTATTGCCTCTGACTTGGAATCTGAAGCTGTTTGAAACAGACTTTGGATTTCTCGTTGAATTTCGTGGGCGTCTTACATTAGGTTTCTGTTGCACAATCAAACCACATAAAAATACGTTTTGTTCAGAAAAACTGCTCAGCTTCCAAAAGGTGTCGAAAATTTCTCGCCTCGCCACTTCAGGTACGTTCTCTGCACACTTTTTTTTACATTTACAATCAAAGTTCTGATACAGCTTACCGGCCACTTCTGTTCCTCTAGAGGACACGTACGGGAGCCCTGAATTTCGTGCTCGCTTTCGCTTTTGAGCTTTACTTTCATGTTTTTGTCTTTTCCTCGTTCTCGGGTGAGCGTTTTCTCGATTCTCAGAAGTTCCAGCAGTAGGAAATTCGCTGGAATGGTTGCGCTGGCGTCCGCCTCTACCTCTTCATCTCCTTCTGATTCTGAAACAACAAACATCTTGTTACACTTTACTACCGAAATAAAAAACTGCAGGGGAAGCTTCGATTCAGCATCCAAAATTACGTGAAAAACGATACACGACCGGTTTCAATAATCACAGAAAATTCACTAAAAACATCACTCTTCATGCATTTTTTCTCCATTTTTCCTTTCTTTTTTTCCGAACCGATTACAAAGGTGTATTATTCAGAGAATAATAGACCAAAAGGACCTAAGGCCTAATGTAAGTACTTGCTAAAAACGTTGCAACAAAATAGGTTAGTAGGTGAGTAACTGAGAGGTGAGAAGGTGAATAGCCATCATCTGTTTCTGATGTGTTTTCTCCTTGTTCACGCTCCCATTCATCACTGGACTCCAGCTCATCCAACTTAACCTCCAGCTTATCCACTTAAACTTATTTCAGAATCCATCGTTTCTTTGAGTATTCACGCATGCATTCAACACTCGATGAAAATCGTGGAACAATTACAACCACACTGGTGTAAGTCTGACTCACGCCACTTCAGTTATCAACAAAACAGATGATCCATTATCAGTCTAACTTGTGCTGCCATTTAACGACGAAATGAGTGAAGCTCTGATTTACACCACTTTTTCTATAAACAGTTTTTTATTTCTACATCGCATTTCTGTGCCTAAGTCAACTTGATATGAGCACATCATCAGATGGTTGCGAGCTCTTCAGATTCAGCCGTTAACAAATTAATATGGATAGGTATATTTATTAGCCCCATTTCTGACATGGTCGTCGAAATGAGCCCCAAACGATAAATAGGTTTGAAGTGAATGAACCTGAAAGAGCCCCGAATTGAAACGAGCCCCAAATTGAGTTTATGAACCGAATTGAGCCCCAACGGCAATCGGATCAAAGTGAAGGTTAATGAAAATGTTGCCACAAAATCTGAACGTTTCAACTAAATTATAATGGCAAACAAAAACGCAAGATTAATACCTACGATTACAAGTTATAAACTAAATTTCAATAGCAACAAAACCACAGAAGCATTTTCTCATAGGTAGAAAATCACATACATTTCCAAGTGCATATTTATTATGACATAATAATACATTTCAGCTCATAAGGGTAAAGTGAAGTAATGTGAAAGTCAGGCTCCAGACTCAGTCAGGAATTTACCGCCTAGCTCAACACCACCACAGTTCTTTACCGACTATCTCTGGCTGTTGTGCGGCTGCTCGATTATCTGAGTTGATTGCCTTATATCTCATCAGCCTCAGCACTTTCGCATATTTTGCTGTACACAAAGAGACTCAGAACTGACGCGACAAAACTTACCGATTTCTGGAGGCTCAATTCTGGTGCAGCAAAATTGTTGGGGCTCATTTCGACTCTTCAGGCAGATTCGTTGATATATAGATATTATACAGAAGGAACTAAATAGATTCGTTTCTGTATTGCATTTCAGATCTGTATGCTTCTAATCAACGTTCTGCAGAGTATGGAAATGCACACAGAAATCATGGACCTCATAAACCTTCTAATGGACGAGTCTTCGAGTTATTACAAGGTGAGTTTGCATGTGTCTTGTTTTCTGACTGCTAACATGTGAAAACTATAGAGAGTGGTGCTTGTGAAACGCTGCAAATTCTACCACAGCAGGTTCTGAATACCTAGCCCTTCTGTTTAAATCACTGCTGTGAACTTGATAATTTGTGACCAAGTGTTATGAACTTGAAACTATGTTATGAACTGGCTGTTCATAAATCCATAGCCGTTGTTCAGGTGACTCGTGAGTTACTGTTATGAAAAATAATTGTATTGATTCGACCAAAAAATAGAAAAATATTGCATTGTTTAACCTTTAGGTATCTCAGTACAGTATTTATGGTTTAACTAGCAAGTGTGCTTGACCCTCTCCCTGAGAAAATTTCGTTTCTCAGGCGGGAGTTGAACCCAGGCCACTGGAGTCGAGCAGCTTCAGACGCCAACGCCGTAGACCACTCGGCTTTGACGGCTAGAACTTTAAAGTTTCAACCAATTCCGACGTCGCAATCTAAAGGGGACCCCGCCCCGGCTAGAGGGGTACAAAGACGTGAGAATTGGTTGAAACTTCGAAAAATCAATGAAAATTATTGTAGGGTAAAACGGGGTATGTGCATGTATTCATTTAAAATAAATACGTGCACAAACACCATTTAGGAGAAAGAGACTGATCTGTTTGTAGGACATTCCATCTGTCAACCAATCAACTGCAACAGGCTTAGGCCTCACCAAACGTTTGAAACCTTCCATTAAGTTCTTACAAACTTTAGAAGTTGCAGTTAGTCTGTGATGAAAAGACCTAGCTCGCCTTTGACGTTGAACCAACTCATATTCTTCATCTTTGGCTGACTTGCTATCGTAGAACTGGAACTTGTAGAAAATTATGGAGCTAAACACCCGCAGCTTGTAAGAATCTGCCTGTACCATTCTAAGAAGAATTCGCTGTCGGAACACTTTAGCTGCTAAAATTACAATTTATCGCATTTTCTACAACTTTCACAATAATCGAATTGTAACTTATTGCTGTATGAAACAGGCTGCTGGCCATACAGAAAATAACCTTCCATGCTATCAGATTCCCACTCAAGCTGCCACTGCCTCAGGGGTGCCTCTCTCTCCTCTTTTCTAATTTGGGGTGTTGGTTCGTCAGCCTAGTGTTGGAGATAAATCCTCCCTCCTCCTCCCCATTGCCACTAGGTCGATTGGGATGACCGTGGCCATGACCACCACAGCAGGAAGGAAGCCCGTACGGTAAGCACTTGCTATCTGCAAGGCTCCCCACTGATCACAAGTGGTCTCGGTTGTGAGCATCCTCCTCTTCTTACGAGAAGGGCTGCCAAAGTTTGCCATCAGTTTACTCAGGTTTGAGTTCATTGTCGCTGCCCTTTCTTCCGCTCTTTTGATCCTCCACCCGGAACGGGGTGACTCAGTCGACATGCCTCTTGGTATACTATCTCGGTTTTGCGGACTGCGAGCTGCAAACCCTGCTCCTCCATCCAAAGCTGGAGTCTCTCAGTAGTGCGGTCTTTTGTCACCACTGCCACATCGTCGGCGTAGCCCACCAGAAACACATCCTGTGGCATGTGCTGTGGCAGGTGAAGGAGCCCCTCATAACTCGCATTCCGCAGCCAGGCCCCAGGATAGACCCATGAGCTGCTCCACTGGTGATCCTCCTGCACCCCCCCCCCCCCCCCCCTTTCCATTCGGTACATCAAGCTACGGTTTTTCAGGTAGTTGCATATGAATAATTTAGGTACTGGCTCTGGAGGGGACCGTACGATAATTCCCTTATACTTGAGTAAGTTCCCTATAATGAATATTATAAGACGTTTAGCCACAATGTGCATCATACTCTGTCATCACCTTGTAAACTTATTTGTGTCTGAATTTTGAATTCACTTATAGGAGGAGGTGGGATGACCTCCTATAAGTGAGTTCAAAATTCAGGTAAATGACTCCGGAGGGCTGCTCTTGTTTGTTCCAGGTATTCACTCGACAGCAGCTGAAAGACCTGACTTCCAAAGTGATGGAGACGTCCCTCATCCTTTTGAAACTCGAAGGTAACCCGTTCGGAGAACGCGAAGAGAACGATGGCGTCAACGACCAGTTTTCACTCGCTTACAGAGAAGACGAGGAGGAGTCAAATCAGTATTGGCCGTCTCGGGAGAATTTCAGCCTAAAATCCGACCGGCTTGCCTCGCAGACGTGGCACGTTGATTTGTCTGAGCTCCTTCCCTACAACGTTGTTCCCACTCAGAAGGGTTCTGATGATGAAGAAGACCCAGATGAAGATTACACGAGTGCCAAACCCAAAACTGCTGGAGACGATTTGGTGGACGATGATGATGTTTTCGTGAGAATAGACCCTGAAATGGCTGCAAATTACGAGGAGTTGATGTCTAAGAACCAACAATTTGAAGGAACCAGTAAGAAACTGGGAACGTCCTTTTCTGGTTCATTCAACATGTAAATATTTTTCAAACTTGCGTCAAGTAAAACGGTTCCATTCATGTATCATTCTAATTCCTCATTTAAAAATGAAGGTTTGAAATGCTTCAAATAGTTTTTTTTATTCCTCAGTAGTGTGATTGATGATCTTTCGGGGTAAACATAACTTGCGATAATAGTAGTTGCAGAGCCTTAATAGTCAGCTCTTGATTGTTCATCCTGCAGTTGATACCTATACCTAGTTGTGCTCCAAATAGCAAGAATGTTGACGTCGATGTAGGGACAGGGAAGAAAAATTATTGTCTAATGTCTTGATTTATAAGTTTGTCATTTTTGTAGATTTTCTAACTTCTCTATATTTTCCTTCCTCATAAGTTGTGATTTTTCAGTAAACACTGTACGCGATTGCCAGGCCGCAGTTTTACGGAAGCCTTCTGCTATGGGCAATTCTATCCAAGACTAGCGCAAAACTGAATTTCTATTAACATTCCTCTACACAGGGACAGAAAAATTGATTTTTGTACCCAATTTCAAAAAGTCTGGCTCACTTCAATACCTAATGACGGGGAAAGACTTGGAAATAGGCTGATGTTTCTAAAATTGGGTTCTCCAGAATTATCGGTAGCATATAATTCAATAAGTACTTAGTCTAAATTCACTGAATACAGCCAGTTCTCATTATCACCACCCTTGATAACGACTCCAAATTACACTTATCTGTCCTTCGGAATTGGAAAGAGATCATGGGACGTATTAATGATTAAAATGATCAGAATCAACACCTTGCAATTTTAAATATTATATACATTTCATGTGATTAGGAGCCTCTAGGTATGTAACTTCATGTTGGGTATGAAGTATTAATTGCTTCGTTATAAGGAGTACCTGCAGTGCCATTTTCATATGAAAAAAACCGCTTTAAAAAAGGCTGTATAAAACAAATCAATGATCAAAGATAATTTGTTTAAAAAAAATACATTTTCTATACATTGAATCATGGGATGTTTCTGGACGCACTAATTAACAGTACCGTACTGTATATCCACATTCAACGTTTTTCCGTGAAAACGGAGAAAATTACGCTTACAATTTTTTAGCGAATTTTCGAAGAAAAGGAAGCTATTGTTCTCGGTCCAAAATTTTTAAAACTCGAATTTCCGAAAGATTTTTATACCAAAATCCGTTTCAGACCATCCTGAATTCACTACCGAAAGACACCAAAAATTATATGTGTACACACACATATATATATATATATATATATATATATATATATATATATATATATATATATATATATGTGTGTGTGTGTGTGTGTGTGTGTGTGTGTGTGTCATTCCAGACGATAACTCTCGACAGAATTGAGATAAAAAGTTCAAATTTGCACGAAAAATCTGTCTTGGCAATCGACAGGCTAAGTTCGTAGATGGGCAGAATCGGGTCACTCTAAGGGGGAGTTTTGGGAAGTTTTAGGGGGGAAAAATTACCCATAAATTCCCAAAATGAAACAGTCTGACAAGTGACACCTCATTTTAAAGGTTTTTGTACGCTGAACACGATGGTGAAATCAGAATTGCGATATCTCATTCCGTTCTCAAACTGGAGCACTTTGAAGATGAAGGAACGTGGTTATTTCTTGAGATAAAACAGTTTTACATAAAATCAGTTATTTCTTCGAAAATTCGCTCTTATAGCCATGCTGCATGACTGTGGTTTTTTTTTTTTTTTTGTAAAGGGAGAAATTTGGGGATTGAAGGAAGGCTCACTCAGCTGATTAGGGAGGGCCCTCACCTCCTCATTCTTACCAGTCCTACAGAGGCTCCACTTCGAATTTCATCCTTGTAGGACAAACAGGAATGAAATTAGCCGATCGTGGAGGGTCCTTGCCTCTTCATTTCTTACTCACCAGTCCTACAGAGGCTCCATTTCGAATTTCATCCTCTTAGGTCAAACAGGAATGAAATTAGCCGATCGTGGAGGGTCCTTGCCTCTTCATTTCTTACTCACCAGTCCTACAGAGGCTCCATTTCGAATTTCATCCTCTTAGGTCAAACAGGAATGAAATTAGCCTCTGGGCTCACTCAGCTGATTAGGGAGGGTCCTCACCTCCTCATTCTTACCAGTCCTACAGAGGCTCCATTTCGAATTTTTTCGTATGAACAGACCCTAGTTAGAGCTCTCAACAGTACCTACCTATTCCTGTTTCTCAAAAATGACCAATATTTTTTCATATGTTGGTCAGCCACAAGAAAACCATTTTTTTAAACTGGTTTATTTGCACAGAAAAGGTAGTTGAAAAAAAATTTACAACGTGATTTAACGTGTCTGTTAGTTTTTCTAAGTAGTATTAAGAAAGCACAAATCCCACATAGGCAAGGAGCCTGTGTGTGGGCATATCCGCTAGGATTGAAAATATGATAAATTCCGCCATTATGTACATATCCGTCATTCGTTTGAAAAAATGAGGAAAAAAAGCAGATCTGCACGTTAACAATAAACTCTATTATTAGATTCTATCATAAAAATGAAACTGAAGACGAGGTCTGTTTACACACAAAGAAGTTTATTCAGAAGTTGTCCAAGATGTACCAAACGAATAATAATCGTTTGGTAAATACATAAATTAAACTTGAAGCACACTTTGCAGATTTATAACCACCTCTTTCTTCTCTCCATTCTTTTTTCCAGCAAATTTGTGAGTTTTAGACGGCCTCAAATATGTTGTAATTAGCTACCTATGTGTGTAGTTGGGGGGGGGGGGGCTTAGGTCCTATGCTATGTGAAAAGCAAATAAGTGGGTTATTGAAGTAAAATAATGTATAGATATAATTACAACAAAAACAAATGTTAGCATCTATGAGGGGGGGGGGGGGGGGGTGTTCTTCAGCCAGTCTCATAGGTACCGTGTGTCTACCATGACTCGTAACCAGAGCCCTTCAAATGCCATATTGCCATGGCGCCATACAAAAATGCCACATTCTGCAGATTTTTTGGTAAAATGCCATATTCGGCCGATTTTTGGGAAAATGCCATGTTTTGCCTTTTTTCGCCAAACTCCTTCAAAAAAATTAGGAAAAAAAATTTGAAGCGAAAATTTCTGAATGACGAGGTTTCTCGAACCCTGAGGCCCATGGAAGGAAGAAGAATCTAGGTTGCTGGTTTAGAACCTGTAAGAAGTACCTAGTTCGCTAGACTGCTACGGAGAGCGCACTACTATCGGTTATCCCTGGATGCTATTGTGTTGAATAGTATCCATATGCACACCATTTTCCATTGACTGGACCTTCCTCTTCTTTCTTCCATGCCTGAGGCCATTAGATTAGTGTAGAGGGATTACTAATGCCTCTAACCCTTTTGGAACGGGTCGCCGCTCTGCCTGGTGTGTGTGTGTGTTTCTCTCAGTATGTTTTGTCTCCGGTTTGTGACCATGAAGAGACACAGTTCGATGTTCGTATAACGATGATGGCGTTGACAGCAGAGTTGTAGTTGATGATGATCGGAGATACAAATTCTTCAGTCTTCTGAGAGTCGCACTTCTGTGGTGGGGTGGGTCAGGATATTGGGTTGGATGAAGGATGGGGGGTGGGGGCTAGAATTTTGGTTGAGGTGGTATATAATTTTGTATGAAAGTCAAGTTTAGATAATTGTTTTATGTGTTTGTAATTAATGTTAAAGATACTTGTTAGTTATTGTTAAGCTGGGTGTTCGAAGGTAATTTGGGTTGCGGCTAGATTGAAATGTTATTTTCGGATAAATAATCAAAGATTTGTTTAAGTGCGTCTACGTTAAAATTAAGTTTAATATGTTCCTGCAGAGTGTTGGAAGTAATGTTTCTGTCATTTTTAAAAGCTTCGAGTGCTGTGCGAGTTCTTGTGCAATGGTTAAGGGCATGACTAATGTCTCCCACTTCATGAGGGCAGAAGGGATCGTCCTTGTGCTTCATGAGGTGCTGAAATAGGGAAGTGTTTCCATGTCCAAATAGGATTCGATTCGCAGCGGTGTAGAACTGTGGAGGTCCAGTAGTTCCTCTATACCAAGGTTTGTGAAGGGGATCTGGTATGATGTGGTCTGTCCAAGCCCCTCGCCCAATTAACATTCTGTGGTGTTCGGTTCTCCAGGATATATTTCGTAGGGTTTTCATCAATATTACAAGGTCAGAGAAAGAGGTGTTTGAGTGGAGGTTTTGTGCTCCATGTTCAGCGTATGCTTTGGCTGTAACATCGGCGTGGTCTGCTGGGGCTATGTTGATGTGGCTTGGGATCCATTGCATTGCAATTTTGACGTCTCTTTGTTTAAGGCTGGCGATAGCAATCAGTATTTGTTGTACAAGGAATGGTGGGTTGTCTCCTACCTTGAAACAATTCAGGTATTCAAGGGATGATTGAGAATCACTGAGGATGATTGTATCCATTTTCATTTCGGAAGTCTGTTATACATGTTGGATTGCCATGTAAATAGCTGTTAATTCTGCGTGGAAGATGGAGCTAATGTTGTTTAGTCTAGTACCTGAACCGTAGCTGTGCAGTTCACAAAATATACCAGAACCCGCATTTCCGTTCTCTAGTTTTGATCCATCTGTATATATACTCTTCTAGTAAATGTTGGGTACTTGAGTTGAAGGTGTTCCAAGACTAGACGTTTGAGTTCCAGAGGGCCAAGATTAGATTTCTTTTCAATGGTCGGTATTTTTGTGGCAATGGGTAATTTTGGTGGTTTAGTAACTCGGTATGCCAGTTCTCTGTCAGTGTATAGGTGAGCTTCCCGTTCAGTTAGAGACGCCATAGTTTCTGATATCTTCAGACGATAATTATTCCATCCAATGCTTGTTCGACGATGTGGTGGATTAATAAAAGTTGTAGCAATTTCACGTAAGGAGGGGCTGTAAATTAATAGTCTAGCGATGCTTCTCTCCGTTTCAAACTGGCATCATGTTGTCATGTAGATTGTGGAAGTCAGAGAGTGGAGAGAAGGTATTGGGGTGGTCTTAACTGCTCCTGTGATTTGGCGCAAGGAAGCCACTCTGAAGGAAGGCTGGGAACCTACTGATAACCTCTCTATGAAATAATACCCCCCAGCAACATCAGCTGATGTGGAGAGGACTTTCTCAAAAATGAAATACCTTCTGAGTGATCGACGGCTGGGATTTTCAATGAAAAGCGTTGCAGCACACCTGATGTTGTTAATAATAATAATAAATTATTTGTATAAAGCTTTGTAAATAAAATAAATTATTTAGCATAACTAACTTGTATGTTGTGATTCGTCTCAGAATAGCTGGGGTGGTCGGAGAGGGTTGAAAAATAAGTGCCATATTGCCATAAAATATGGCAAAATATTATTTTTTAGGGCCGTATTTCACAAAAATAAGTGCCATATTGTGAAGGCTCATAAAGTAATACACTCGTTCTTCTTGTCGTTCACATGAAAATCAGAGCAGCAGCAATCATTATTTTGAGCAAGTCAACCACTTCATAACATACTATGATGCCATCAATAACCCTCATCACTCATCACTAAAGGTCGCGGCTCAGATAGTTAAAAGTGGACGAGATGATGGCCGACACACGCGGACAAATACAAGTAACTCATAGAAACCTAATCAGCCTTCGTGTTGGCGTTTCAGTTATCAGTGTTATCAGCCATTATTCTTTCTACGTTTCGTTCGTTTGGTATTCATATATTTTCATTTCTTGTAGATGTTTGAATTTGAATGGAATAGTGCGCGGATTTGTGCTGTCGTATTTTAATCCCTACCCATCGTATGCGCTCCTTTGGATGTCAGGAGTTCGCGAAATTCGTGTCGTGAAAGTTTCATCAAAGCATCTTCATAGAAATGTCAGTTGGTTCTTGACATTTTTGATAATTCGCATTGGGAATCTTCTCAGCTCTGTTACTCCTCCTGTTGTGACTGGTTTTGCGGTATGAATCTGAATATTTTGTGCGCGCTGTTCCTTCTGGTACCGACGGTCTTCTGTGAGAAAGAACCTGTAGACGAAGACGTCATAAAAGCTATAAGGAATGAACAGATGTCATCCAGCAGCGCTAAGCCAAGTGTGCAGGCAGGTGAGGATGAGGAAAGTACCGCTCAAACAAAGCAGGACCCTGGAGCAGGACTCGGTTTCACCCACGGGTTCATCGCTTCATTTTCTGTTATTATAGTCTCAGAAATCGGCGATAAAACCTTCTTCATTGCGGCCATCATGGCGATGAAACATTCGCGAATGACCGTATTTTCCGGAGCGATCGCAGCGTTGGCTTTCATGACGATTCTGTCGGTGTTCTTCGGTTGGGCGGCGACAATCATTCCCAGGGCGTACACCTACTACATATCCACGGCATTGTTCGCGATATTCGGTCTCAAAATGCTGCGTGAGGGCTACAAAATGTCGCCGAACGAGGGTCAGGAGGAGTTCGACGAGGTGCAGGCGGATCTGCGGAAGAAGGACGAGGAGTTCGAAAAGGAGATTCTCATGTCCGACGTCGAGTCGGGTTCCAAACGCTCTCCTCCGAGGCAGATCGTGTTTTTGGCCGTTTCACGTATCATCATCCAAGCCTTCACTCTGACGTTTCTCGCGGAATGGGGCGACCGCTCGCAGCTCGCCACGATCATCCTGGCTGCTCGCGAGGACGTCTACGGAGTCACCCTCGGCGGCATCGTCGGCCACTCCATCTGCACCGGGATGGCCGTTTTGGGTGGGCGATTTATTGCTCAGAAAATCTCAGTCCGGACCGTTACGCTCGTTGGCGGCGTCGTTTTCTTACTTTTCGCATTTTCAGCCCTGATTTTCAATCCGAATTCCTAAACGCTGCCAAGTCCTTTGATTTTTCAACCGGACGAGGCCGACTATTTACGACCTCTCAATCATCACCTTGTCAACTCGGTTGCCACTTAGAGATAAACAATACACTGGAAAACTGGATCGTCGAGGAACCGAACGAGTTCTGGATTGAACGTAGTGCGTATTTTTTGTATCTAGAATGACACGGTACGAACTTATCATTACCGGTGGATGCCGTACGGTTAGCGAATTTGCATTGAATTTATTCAAATTGTGATGAAATTACGCTTATTTATTCACCAAGAGAGTAAGATTCCTCTAAATCCAACAGGATTACGGGTCAGGACGGTTTACTATGTAACATGTCCATTACAACAAAAAACGAGTTATAATCTCACGTCTTTGTGTTGTTTACTTGGCAAAACGAACATAAGCTTGGGGCTAGTTGAGAAAAGTAATTAGGTAGGTACGTTTGTTGCGACGAATCTAAGTATGCTCTTCTTTACGTAGGTAGGTGTATGTACCTAATGTTGAACCAATCATCTTCCTCAGTGTTACCTCTTGGCTAACTGAAGGTTGTATCATACATTGTATAAATAAAGAATGAATCTCATTCAATGCACTCATCAATCTTTCTCGGCTCGTTTACACTTAACCACTTTAATCTAATCGTTTCGTTCACGAGGTATTTTTGGTCCAGGAAGGCAGAGTAACTTGATGAATGAAGATTCGTTCAAAGAAGAAATTGTACTTGGAATCTTATTTTTACAGGGAGGGAATGGTAATAGTGGGCGCAGGATGGTTGGCCTAAACGCTTAAATAACGAGCGGTGAGGATAATCTCCTACCCTATTTAGGCCAACTTGTTCTGCACCAACTCTAATCTCGTCGGCGTACAAGTTGTGAAATCCACAAGATCCTACTACGCATATTTTTTGACGCCCGATCGATTGGCGAGGTCAGTTTTTAGATGCGAGCAGCTAAACGGTTTTCTTGGAAGTGACGAAATTGTTTCTCACTAAATCGATCTCGAACGAATTAGTGTTGTCTGGTGAAATCCACTCAAGTGATTTCACTTCTCCAGAGTACACGGCAAATTATTACGCATCGTTTTATTGTTTACCGATACAGATGCCCCTTCTGCGTAGGTCGCTGTTTACTGTGGTCAGTGCTCCCTCGTGCTCTCCCCCAGGGAAGACCTAAATCGAGTACTGGAACCGGCCGTTAATTATTTGTTGTTTTCATTAAGAATAACGTTTGTTCAAATCGAAAAAGTAGTTACCTACCAACAGAATCCAAAATAACCATTGGAACAGAGAACGTCATTCTTCAAAACAAACGTTATTACAGTCTTATAACATTATTCGAATGAAATAATATAACGGAACAGCCAACTAGATTTCATAAAGCCGTCCGAGGTTATAATCAGGTGCTCACTAGCATTGATATCTTGGCCGGATTTATACGGTTTCATTCACGATCATGTTGACGAAATTTTCGGTGCAAACGAACAGCAGGACGTACTATTCTCCGGGTGGACTCAGAAAATTCTTTAGTTCAGTTTAAGAATGTAAAAAAAACCTTCTATTGAAAATTCTCGAGCTAAGGCCTTTTGAAAATTGCAACCCTCTATTTTTCACCTTTGGAGATGACTGACAGTAACCCCGAGCTTCGCGGACCAACTAGACCCCAAATGGGACCTACAAACCAAATTTCAATAATTTTGGTTCATGGTAACTAAGGAAAGTGCGCCCCCCTCCGGTAGTTAATAGCTGTTAGGTAGGTACCTTAGGGTTGTGTTGTTTGGCCCGGTTCCAGAAACATTATTGTTTGATCAGCTGTTGTATTTTCCAGGCTGATTAGCCTATTGTTTCACTCTTTCTGCCTTTTCCTAGTCCAACTGCCAACTCTCCTTCTGTCCCTTAAGCAGCGATTACACGAGGCCAGTAAGCAGTCCAGCTGACTAGCTCGAATTTGAAGCCAGCTGATTGGCTCCAGTAACTGTTCAGACGTAGCCAGCTGACTGGCACGAATTTGAAGCCAGCTGATTGGCACAAGTAGCTGTTCAGAGGTAGCCAGCTTGACTGTTGCGAAATTGAAGCCAGCTGATTGGCACCAGTAAAGCAGGGTTCACATCCATCCGGAGCCGTCCGGAAATACGGATAGGGGAAGCTAGTGAAAAGCAGTGGAAGGGATGGAGGGGAATCGCGGAAGTTGGGAAGGCGTTCATAACCATCCGGAATTTTGGCTGACAACTCGTTTCCCGCGCTTCCTCCCACAGCTGTTTCGGTTGCCGACGCCATTCTGTATGCGCAGTAGTGAACTGCGCAGATGCGGAGCGGAAAATATCTGAAAAATCAGATGCGTACAGTTCGCTTCAAAAGTGCTTCTCCGGAAAGAATATTCCCCCCTCCCCAGCTGATGTCCAACCAATCAGCTGCTCGTACGCACGTTCCGGATAGCTTTCCGGATGGATGTGAACCCTGCTTAACTGTTCAGACGTAGCCAGCTGACTGGCGTGAATTTGAAGCCAGCTGATTGGCACCAGTAACTGTTCAGATGTAGCCAGCTGACTGGCGTGAATTTGAAGCCAGCTGATTGGCACCAGTAGCTGTTCAGAGGTAGCCAGCTTGACTGTTGCGAATTTGAAGCAGCTGATTGGCACCAGTAACTGTTCAGAAGTAGCCAGCTGACTGGCGGGAATTTGAGGCCAGCTGATTGGCGCCAGTAACTGTTCAGATGTAGCCAGCTGACTGGCGCTAGTTGGACAAAAACCATGGAGACGAGCACGTCGTCAAGGCAGTCCCGTGTTCAGTTAAATAACATTTTCTGCAATTTGTGTCGTGACTTCATGTGACATTCATTTCTGCTGTCATATTCCTTTTAGGCTTCGACGAACATCAAATTCACTCAAATTCACTTTTTCTATGGTCAATCTGCACTAAGGTAGAGCTACTATCAATCTGAAGGCGGACGGCCCACTGGGGTGTAACGTGACTTCCGGTAAGTCACACTACCTCAGGTTTTTGGTGGTGGAGGGAACTGGACTGGCCTGACACCTACTCCTCAAGCCAGTCGACTGGTACGGCATTTTTCGACTGGACTGGCCCACCGCTGGCCACCAGTGGTTTTTACAAGGAGCCAGCTACTGGCACCAGTGCTTCCAGGCTTCCAGCGACTGGCCTCGGTAATCGTGGCTTTAGGGATGGGCGTTTCTGTTCTTTTTGAGGAACGAAACGAACAGTTCGTTTATTGTATGAAACAGTTCCGGGAAAGCTGTTTTAAAATAACAGCTTTGGCAACAATAACGCTTCAAGAAATTTTTGCTCTGCCAAAAAAACAACAGAAACGCGAAACGGTTTGTTTTTCCTGCTGCCAAGCTGTCTGTCCCAACAGAAACAGTTTTTTAACACCCGTTTTTCTTCTATTTTTCCTACAATGAAACTGTTCCTTCATTTTTCCTGCTGCGAAGCTGTCTCTCGCAACCTTGGGACCCAAAATCAAATCAAGAATTTGTTTTGTCTCTGGCCGTTCTTTTGAACCAGTTGTTTCAGGTTTTGAGAAACTGTTTCATATTTTCTTCTCAAAAAACAGTTTCACGTTTGTTCCCCCATCCCTACTGTCCTTGATCCTTGGCAAGTCAGTTCTGTATTCAGTGCCGAATTCTGGAATACCAACACATTCAACTGTGATTATTGAAAGAGTAAAAAAGGAATTTTCATCCCCTAAACTTTTTATGGTAGATGTGTAATTCCGAAGACCATTTCTTGTCATTCCAGACAATAGCACACCTTGAAAAAGGTCTAAAATGGTACCAAAATGTCAATAATATCAGAAGAAAGGATAAGTTCATTGGCTAGAAACTGGTTCATTCCTAGGGGTCAAATTAATGTGCTGAAGGGCAAAAACATACTTTTCTCAAAGCATCCTGTTATTCTCAATAACATAACTGTTATTCAATACATAGTGTTATTCAATACGCCTGTTATATTGTTTGGTATACCTGTTATTCCCGAGTAACATAGTTTTGAAGGTGGTTATTTTCGCCACAGCCCTATTTGACTCATCTTGATATGTCAAGATTTACTATCACTGAACACATCCATGTAATTTGAAATGCTACTAGCAGAGAGATTATTACAGACCTTCGTTGAATTTTGCTGTGTATAGTTTTTGGATATGCGCAAAATTAAAAAAAAAAGTTGATTACATTGTGCCAGTAGAGAGTTCCTAAGAGATAAGTTCATTAGGGAACGGCCATATCTTTTGGCCACATCTAAGGCGAGCAGCTAAGATGCTAACTTTGGATGCTAACCAATAAGTCCGGTTTGACAGAAGTGGTGGGGGTAGGAGTGAATTAAAAAGTAACGTCACTTAAGTTAGCACAACGCGAAATCCTTTCAGCTTCAGTAGGTATACTAGTATCCGTAGGTATACTCACTTTTTTATCCTAAGTTGATATCGCAACAATCTAGCAAATTCTTTGAAAGACGCTTGGAGTAACTTTGAAAGACGCTGGCGATGGCGAGGACCGACGACACATGACACGTTAAAAAAAAACGACAAAACGCGGCAAAAAGCTGTGCACTGTTACCCCTGAGTAAGGTTAAAGACGATTCCTAAAGTTTGTGCTCTGGGAGATAACGCGCCTTATGTATAAGGCCGAATAAGTCGAACTTAAGGAAATAAGTTTGAACTTGGGCGACGCGCATGCGCAGTTGAGATAAATCCGAACACATCTTCCCGACTTTAGTCTTTAGGAACTCTCTAATACTAGAGAGTTCCTAAAGACTAAAGTCGGGAAGATGTGTTCGGATTTATCTCAACTGCGCATGCGCGTCGCCCAAGTTCAAACTAATTTCCTTAAGTTCGACTTATTCGGCCTTATACATAAGGCGCGTTATCTCCCAGAGCACAAACTTTAGGAATCGTCTTTAACCTTACTCAGGGGTAACAGTGCACAGCTTTTTGCCGCGTTTTGTCGTTTTTTTTTAACGTGTCATGTGTCGTCGGTCCTCGCCATCGCCAGCGTCTTTCAAAGTTACTCCAAGCGTCTTTCAAAGAATTTGCTAGATTGTTTCGATATCAACTTAGGATAAAAAAGTGAGTATACCTACCTATGCTATGTAATGGAATGGATTTCGCGTTGTGCTAAGTTAAGTGACGTTACTTTTTAATTCACTCCTACCCCCACCACCTTCTGTCAAACCGGACTTATTGGTTAGCATCCAAAGGCTGCTCGCCTTAGATGTGGCCAAAAGATATGGCCGTTCCCTAATGAACTTATCTCTTAGGAACTCTCTATTATAACACAAGTTTCAATGAATCATCATCAAGTTGGCTCTATTTAATGTAACTATGGTAACATGATTGTCTAGGTTTGTATTTTATTCTATGATGTCCAGCCATATTTTGTTTTTTGTTCTAGTCATTGAAAATTTAGTTCATGATTTATGCTCTGTTTTAGTAGGTAGTGTACCTGTCGAGAGTCCCTCATTTAGTTGTGAGTAATGCGCATACTTCAAATTCGATTTCATTTCGTATTATCCTTCTGCATCTTTCGGAAAACTCGAACTTTTCCGCTCATTTCATGATACTTAATTCTCAATATTATCAAGAATTATTGGGTTACCTACTTCTCCGTGCAGATACTTAACCCACTGTGAGTTAAATCATTCTGGTGTTCAAGTTGAAAACAACGAATTCCATACTATAAGCTTAAGGTTCCAGAGCTGAGTTTGGCTACGCATTTTAAAAAAGGGCCATTTACTATACCAATTACTGTAACAAATCTTGTTATACTTAGTTAGTTCGTATTATGTGCATATCAAAAGTTTATTTGCAATATATTTGTTCTTTGATTGGTTTCCTTCGTGCTGTTATGATTTCGGGATAAATATTAATTTTCTATTGATTACCTACACGCAATGTATCTAATTCTTGCGTAGCTCTCATAGTTATGAACCTCAAATTCATGCATGGAACAAGAGACAACTCTTAGGTATCAGTGGGTACCTACCGTTCAAGTTCAAATAATAAACCTGCCCAATCACCATGCTAAACCGGGAGGAGTCGTCATGATAACAAAAAATAAAACTGGGTAGGTATAATTATTTAATTTTCGAAGGAACAATGAACAGATAACAGTGTTGGCGACAAAACACGACCGGGGATTTCCAAGCAAAACAACGATGATAACCACGATCTTCAAATTTCGTTCTTTATCTGAATCCTGTATTCAAGTCAGCACTCACATACTTTGATGTTACTTGCAATGTAGTTTTCATATTAAAAATTCTGCAGTCCTTGTCACATGGGTTTATTATTCTATTGGACTCACCTAAAGAAATGCTGGAAATACATTTATTGTTTCTTTTATGGGCAATATTTTAAATAGCTATTTTTCATGATTTCCTCAAATTTTGGCCCCCCAAAAAACGAATTGGGCTCTTATTTTTATTACAAATTATCTTCGATCAGTGATAGTGCTATTAATTGTCTTGATTCACCTGCTGATGCTACTTCTGGTGTTATTATACAAGTTTATGGTGATTTGCGAGAATTTCCCAGGTGTTTGACTCATAAAAAATGAATTTTGGGAGCTGAACCTTCGTTGCAACCTCAGTTCTTCACTCTTTGGTCAAAATCAACTTCACATTCGGTTTTCTCGCGCTAAAAAATTTGGAAAACGATTACCTCTCAAGCTCATGTTCACTAAAACCTCAAAAATACCTCGAAAACCCCTATTTTTACACCCATAATTTTTACACCCTGGGTGTATTCCGGTCGGGCTGCCGAGCTTCGGAGCACAACTAGGATCCAAATGTGTTCTCAAATGGGGACACGAACGACCATTTTAGACGAAAATTTAATGTAAATTTAAGGCTGAAACTTCGTTAGAACCTCAATTTTCCACTCTGGTCAAAATCGACTTCATATTCGGTCTCCTCGTCAAAAAAACATGAAAAGCGATACCTCACAAGCCCATGTTACTAAAACACCGAAAACCCCTATTTTTACCCCCATTTTTCACCCATAACACCTTTGGGGTATATTCCGATTGGAATGCAAAGTTTCGGGACACAACTAAGGGCCCAAGTGGAGCCTGTGTGCGAAAGAACAAATTTTTACAAACTGAAGTAGATATGCATGATACGGCCGAAGGACATTGCATTTTCTGAATCTACGCACCTTGAAACGTAAAGGAAAAAATGTTGAGGGGGTGTTATAAAAACTTTTTGCTGAGCTAATACATAGGTGTATTATTCACAGAATAATGAACCGAAATAATGATAAGGCACCTACACAAGACGACTGAGAGTACTTGGAAAAATGGAGCGACTTTTCGAAGTTCCATGGAAAATTGCATAGGTACCTACCCTACTATAGAAGATCCATAGAAGCCATTTTTTTCTCGTCGACCTGAGCACCAACTTTTTTATGGGGCATATGACCGTGAATAGATCAGCTGCAACATATATGTAAAGCTCGATTCACACAATACTGATGGGTAAATTTATGGAAGAGGTGGCCAAAAGTAAACCCATGCTACGGTAGGTGCTATACAAGACTGATAAGGGAAGAAAAAATTACACTGGTTTAAAATAAATCACTCAATAAAGCAGCTGATGGCAGCATCCAGTGGAAGGGTCCTGGACGAGAAATGTAGTCCACTGTTCCACTACCTACTGCTATCAGTATTGAAGTTGTAGAAAGATTGAATTCTGTGTCGATTGAGACTGATTCCAGCTCTCCTGACAAGTGGGTGCTTATTATTTGGTAATGAGGAATCTCATCAATTTTTCACTTTTTTTTTTTAAAGGAAAAAACTATTCAGAACAAATGGTAGATTGAAGCCAGTTTTCAAAATAAGCGGTATTTTTTCAAATGAGGGTGATCAAGTAACAATTCGGCAAAAAGTGAAGTATCAGGTCTACTGACATCTGATTGGCTGTTGGCCCAAGGAGGCAAAGCCAAGGTTGTCACTGCTGCCAACAATTCAACATTAGAAATGGCGAACCTTCCAGGCAACCTTTGCTGTGACCTTTTGTAAACCTCCCCTCGGTTTGATTTTGAGGAGATGGTTTTTCAATTTATTTGTACAGTTCAGGGGCGTTGGGTCCATAAGGACACTTGGGCCACTGCACCGGCACCCAGAAACACTAAGAGTAAAAAAAAACTCAACTATGTGTTCAGTTGGCATTTGAATTTCCCTCCGTAAACTGTACCTAGTATTTTTCACAAAGATCAACAGCGAATTTCCCTCCTTACACTGTACCTAGCATTTTTCACAAAGTTCAACAGCGACTCGACAGAGTTCTCTGGCTATGGATATTCAATATGTGGTTCCATCATGTTGGCTCCACGGACGGAGCATGTTATCAGAATATAGTGACAGTAATCTATGTCATGCAATCAAAATCGAAACCTAGGCTCCTGAAACTGGCAGTTCCTGGGACCTGGTGTCGCCATAGCAACCGAGAAGTGGCCATTCCGCGCAAGCTCAATAGAGTAAAAATGTTGTTTGCCACGCCTACTTTGGGCCACTGCCCCAGAATCTGATTTCAACCCCAAAATCGTTCATTTCACAATCGGTTCGATCCCTTCGATTCACTTTGTCCTCGATACGAGATGCTTCTTCTGATTTGTTTTTCTCTGTCAGTTATCTGTTTTCTGATTTGCTATCACATTCGCTTTCTCTGTCAGTTTTCAATTTTTTGTGTCAAATTTTGCGCGTTTTGCGTTCAGTCCGGTTCCGATGACAGATTTGTATTTGTGGTACCTACGTGCGTTTTGTCCTGTTTGCTGTTTGTGGATTGATCGGCGTCAACACACAGATAACTACCTAGGTTCTCCATTCAAGATTCAGGTAGGTACCAGCAGACTGGTCATTGTTTTGATGTATTTTAGTTTACTATATTTTTGTAAAACATGAATTCGGTGGCTGATTTGCAGTAGAAGAGATAAGCTTTGCTGAATATCACTGCTATCAGTAAAAAAGAGATTATAATATAAGTAAATAAGGGAAGTGTGTTGTTGCCTTGGGGTATTTTGTAGACATACCTGTTAGTTTTGTGTTCTGGTCTGGTGCCCCACCATTTTCAGACCCCACGCACCGCTACCGGTACAGTTGTAGTTCCATCCATTGAGGTTCTGCACATCATAGTGACGCATTAGCGCTCTAAGCCTGATTTGAGGAACTACTCGGTGATTTGCCTGATACGTCATTTCTCCAATTCAAATTTTACACTAGTTTTCTGCCCATACTTTCCAACAAACACCTCATTATGTGGTTGCTTCCGTTATTGAACAGAATTTGGCCAAAAAAAGAGAGAATTCGTAATTTCTGTTGTTGAACAGAATTTTGCCAAAGAAACGGGAATTTGTAACCAACAAAAGAATGAGAACTCCCGTTGTTGAACAGAATTAGTTAACCCAGAAAAGAATGAGAATTTCCGCTCTTGGAACAGAATTTGGCCAAAAAAAGAGAATTTGTAACCCACAAAAATAGCCAATTCAAATGACAAACATTTTTCTGTCATACTCAATGAGGAAACTAGTTGACCTGGCGATTACCCACTAACTGAATAATTTTCTTTTCTTAGGTGCTTTTGTTGTACCTTCTACGTCCGCCATGTTAGAATAAATCCTATATTTTTTTTTTAAATGAACCCCAGCATGAATCTGTCGCTGTGAGGATCTTGTACCCATACTGTTTCTCCCTCCTCAAATGAACGATTTTCACGTGCTTATGTGGTGAATTTTCTGCTGAGCCTTGTCGATGTTCAAATCCACACTTGGACGCAAAAGATCCAATCTCTAGTTGAGCCGCCCTACTTAGAAAACGTCTGCTGGTGAACAGCCAGGGGATTGTTCACTAAGCAAATGAGATATCTCTTCTCTGTCCAACTATCTCTTGGCAAAAAATAGTTTTTATAGTATCCATGACAGGGTTATTCAGTAACTTCTAAAAGATAGTTGGCGGCCATCTTGGCGTTTTCTATCTCTTTCAAAAGAGACACCTAATGAGGTGTCTTTTCTTAACACGGCTAATCTTTCTTTCTCATTTCTTATTTGTTTGATAGTGATATCATGTATCATCACCCTTCATTCATCCGCTAACACATTTTGATCATTCATTGTTCATTTTGATCTTTTTTCATCTCATAAAGGTAAGACGATTGTTCATTAACAGTAATATATAGCATTTCAAACCAAATTAAAATTTTTCCATTTCAAATTCAACCTTCCCCGACAGCAAAAAATATAAATGTTAATAAACTGAATCGTGAACCCCATTATCAACTGCTTGTTGCATTATTTAAGGCTTAAATTGAAACAACACTATAGTGGTTCAGTGCAGGTTCTAGCTGTTTTTTATTTTTATTTTTTCCATTATAATTTAAATTTCCTTTTGTGAACCTTCAACTGAAGTAAGGAACATAACTTTGGCGTCTTCGTGTTGTACAAAGAAAATTACTTCTTCAATGTAAACTCGTATGATATCGGATGCGGTGCATACGATTAATCAGAAATGCGCAACAAAAAAGGCATTAAAGAAGTAATTTTCTTTTTTTAAAGTTTATTGTTTATTGTCTAAGTCCATTGTTAATACAATATACCTTACGGAAATAGTTCAAATCAAATCAAAATATTATATTTGTAGAAATCATTAAAATGATCGTTACAGTTGCTTATGGAAATAGTTTACAGTATAGTCGTATACTTCTTTAGCTCTTGCGTAGTACAGCACAATACATGCGTATCTATTATGTAAGTAATTTTCTTTGCAACATACGAAGAATTTGCAAAAACCTAAGTTATGTTCCTTACTTCAGTTGAAGGTTCACAAAAGAAAAACTTTAAATTAATGAAGAAAAAAAGAGAAAACCCACATACCTAGTACCTGCACTAACTACGGCTTCAATTTAAGCCTTAAATAATGCAACAAACAATAAATTCAGCTTGTTAAAATTTATATTTTTTGCTGAAGTTGGGGTTGAATTTGAAAGGAAAAAATTGAATTTGGTTTGGAAAAGGTTGAATTTGGTTTGGAAAAGGTTGAATTGGTTTGGAAAAGGTTGAATTTGGTTTGGAAAAGGTTGAATTTGGTTTAGAAAAGTTTGACTTGGAAATGCTATATACATGGGAGCTTTTCAGTAAAAACAGAAGAACCCTGGAGAAATCTGGAAGAGAGTGTCTCCCGAGGGAGACTATCTCTCCCGCGAGATTTTCAAAAGAGATAATCTCTTAGTGAACAGGCCGACAGAAACAGGCAGAGTAACTCAATAGGAAAACAGGATTTGCTGTCTACAGTGAAGCAGTATTCCCAACAAAAGAAGAAAAATGTTTTGTGCAACCGGCCCTTAGCAACTACAATGTACAATAAAGCCACTGATTTGATGGACGCCAACTTCAACTGTTACAGAATCGGACTGAGGAGTAAAAAATTCTATTGGCCAATTTTCACATGGATTATTGATGCTGTGATCCAAAATGCAGGGATCTGTTATCGCTGAAGTCAGCCCATTTCACAGCTTGAGTTCCGCACATCACTACTCCGTTAATCATGTACCAACTCATTACCTGCATAATGTCATCGGATATGATTGAAGTGCTTCAAATTACGGGTTCTGTGCGCCGTTCCTGAACAAGTACTGGCTCATTGTTATTGACTCCGGTACTAAGTGGCTGGAAATATTATTCCCCATAGAAAGAATTACAGATTCAAAAACGGATCTTGTTATTTGCAAGAGCCGGATTCCCTGAAATCATAGCGGCAACGGACCACAGTACTGAGTTCGAAGTTCCAAACATTCTGAAAAGCTAAAAATATCCATAACATCACTTTGACTCCATACCACCAGAAAGCCAATGGATTGGTTGAGAGAACGTTCAAGGCACGGATGAAGGCGATGAGTTAAGGTACAGACTCGTTTCTGACAAGGAGAAAGAGCTTAAATTGATTGACTTTATTGTTATCCTTAATCTAATTACAAAAACAATTTATACAAACGTAAGTTGTTAACCATAGAAATTGTTAACCCCACGATCCCTGTCCCTATCACGCCGTCGCTCGTAGTCACGTTCGTATTTCTCATGTTCACGCTCATACTTGTCGTACTCACGATCATATTTCTCATATTCCCTTTCGTGACGATCGTGTTCCCTCCTCTTGTCCTCGCGCCGGTCCGGTCTGTTCCTGTCGTCTTTCGGTCGCTCCCTTTCGTCGCGAAGCCGTTCCCGATCGTCGCGTGGACGTTCTCGAGGGCGTTCCCGCTCAGGACGGCGCTCCTGTGACCGAGAACGATGACGCCTTTCTCTGCTTCGACTCCTGGGCCGCCCTTTCTCCCTTTCACGGTCCCTCTCCCGCCCTTTGTCTCTGGGGTCTCGCTCTCTGTCCCTATGAGAAGAAAAATATAATTACAACTTACAGTGCAGAATTACCTTTTATACAGTGCAACAGACATGGACTAAAACTCCAAATATCTTTGAGAACAAAGAAGACATAGCCCAAAGAGCTTTTTCATTGAAATTTCTCCAATCTTTAAGAACTCCTTGAAACATTTGGATATAAAGTAGTCCCCCTCTTCCGGACAAGGTGGGACCGCGTCCTGATCAGCAGAAGTACTGATTAAACGGAATTTTCTGTAAAATACACATGATACATAACTTTTAGCGATTTCTTTCTCATAAATACATATTTTCCTTCAGCTTAATTTTATATGCAATACTACATATATTATTGTGCCTATACGTAGATCCAAGTGTTCCTCCTTCTCTCTCAAATAAATATTAAAATTCTAAATAAGGAATTACTGATAATGAAATTAAAATTTCTGGTAAGAATGTAAATCAACGGAAATTTTTTTATTTAAAAATTAAAAAAGGAAATCCTCCCTGGCGGGAGGGGTACAATGACGTCATTCGTTGCTGAAACTTTGAAAACTCATAGAAAAAGAACTATTCATCGTAGGAGAGTACGGTTACGGTTGGTCTCAAAATTCTTAGTATGGAATCTACTTTTATTTAAAAACGGGAAAGTGATAAAAACAGACGTCATGGGCACTCCTCACTGGGGTTTGGTTTAGCGAGACTATTGTATTTTCATTTTTTCAGGAAATTTGTTTCCCTGCCATCAAAATGAACTTTACATTTTGTTGTTATTTCATTAAGTATATCACTGAAACGAATCTTAGTGATTCAAATAAGGCAGAGCCTTGAGCCAGCATGCAAGAAATCAAACGTAGGCTGTATTAAGAATCATTTCTCCGAGGAATGCAATAACTAAGTAAGTTATTTATACGAGGCTATGGAGTCAAAAGAAAAAACGGAGTTATCGACAAAATAGTCTATTTCCACTAATACACGAAAAACGCAAAAAACACTGTTATATATAACTTATTAGTTATTGTGTTACTGACGATGGTTTGATCACCGAAACCGGTATAACAGTGTTTTTTGCGTTTTTCGTGTATTAGTGGAAATAGACTATTTTTTCGATAACTCCGTTTTGGTTTATTATTCTGTGAATAATACACCTATGTATTCGCTCAGCAAAAAATTTTTATAACACCCCCTCAAAATTTTTTCTTTTCCGTTTCAAGGTGCGTAGATTCAAAAAATGCAATGTCCGTCCGCCGTACGCCGTCCGCCGTACGCCGTCCGCCGTCCGCCGTATCACGTGTACAGGCTTCATTTTTGGTCTAAAAAATTCGTTCTTTCGCACACATGCTCCAAATGGGCCCTAGTTGTGTCCCGAAACTTTTCAGCCCGATCGGAATATACCCAGGGGTGTTATGAGTGAAAATGTGTGTAAAAATAGGTACTTTTTGCGTTTTAGCAACATGTTAGTAAAATGAGCTTTTGAGGTATCGTTTTTCATGTTTTTGGGGACGAGAAGACCGAATATGAAGTCGATTTTGACCAAAGACGCGGAAATTGAGGTTTTACCATTTGCTCATCTCCCAAAATTGGTTTTTTTTAGTCAAAAACCTGGAAAACTGTCTGAAATCACCATCAATGTGTATACTAACATTAGAAAAAGTGTAAACAGCTGAATCAAGACCATTAAATCGCACTACCAATGATCAAATATGATCTGGGGGGGAAAAAAAAGTGTAGGTACCTATTTCATGTTTTGGGGGCCAAAATTGGTGGAAATCATCAGGAATAGCTAATTCAATCATTCCACATGAAAGAAACAATAAATTTAACTGCCAACAAGAATCTCTAGAACTCCAATAGAATAATAAACCCATGTGACAAGGACTTTGCAGCGTTTTTCTTTGAAATGGGTTTCCACGATTTCGTTGCGAGTGATTTAGTTCCTATGGAGTCAAGGTAGGTTCAATGGAGATGCAATTCCGGACGGCAATACTGTATGGCTAGTCGTTCTGCAATGCTATTGGCCAACGCAAAATGGATTATTGCAACACAATGTCATGAATACTATATCAAAATCTCCAGATATTTTCCGCTGTCGGATCCGTTGCCGTACCTGGCAGAGGTTACTGCGAACATCTCTCCTGTTTGGTTGTTCAGCCATATTGGAATTCGACATTCCTGGTTGTCTTTGGCTGTTAGATTTCCTGTTATGATTCCGCTGCCATGTGAACGCCTCTGCGGCAAAAATTATGGCGGACGCGTTGCCGTCAGGAATTGCATCTCTATGTGAACCTAGCTTCAGAATACCTTTCCCTGTGTTTTCGGTCCCTCTCCTTGCTTCTTTCCCGCTCTTTGGGCCTGACTGCAACAGGAGAAACTGCTCTTTTCCTTTCGTCTCTTCTTGGGGGTTTTTCAGGGGGCAGATCTTCCTCGTCACCTGAAGAGTCTACGTTGTCGTCAGCGTCGTCGTCCAGAGCAGATATCCGTGGCTCCACCTGATGTCAATTCGATTGGATATGAAATATTATTATAGCAATGCAACACTAACTCTACAAACATAATTATCGACTCTCCCGAGTGCATTTGTTGAGGTAACCCACAAGAAGGCGAGAAATTGCTTCTTTTGTTGTTGGAATAGTGTGTAACAAATAGTTTTGGGTATAACACCTTTGAATTTCAGCCTGATGGATTTTAAGTACCTTAAAATCCATTTCTCCCCTCCACTCTTCCTTCAATCCGGAATTTCTGAAATGAGGAATTTTCCTCAATTTTTTAAAAATAAAAATATCAAGAATCTTGGAAAAATGGTAGTTTGAAGTAAAAAATGACCGTTTAAAAAAAATTAGGGCGATTAAAAGGAAAAAATGAAGTATCATGTCTATTGACATATGATTGGCTGTTGGCCCAAGGGGCCGAGCTAAGCCTCTGAGGTGAGGGTTCTCAATGCTGCCAACAACCCAACATCAGACATGGCAAACCTTCCTGGCAATCTTCAAGGACCTTTGCCGTGATCTTCCCCTGAGTTTGATTTTGAGGACATTGTCGTGGTACCTTTATAATATACCACTCCTGTAAATAAGTTAAGACTGTTACCAATAAAACTGCGGAGAAGTCGAGCTGAACGGTGCGAGGGACGAGGCCCAGGTAGCTCTCCCTCCAACAGCTCCCAACAGCCGCCGGTGGACAAGGGGAGGGTAGAGGCACCTTTATAAGGCGCCCGGCTTGCCCAGCTCGCCATTCATCCAATTTCTCTCGAACCAGAGCCTTCTCTATCAAACCTTACCTCCTCACTATCATCCAAACCCTTCTCCTTCCTTCTACGTTCTCAACGAGGCGAAAACCAGGCGAGAACTCCTTTCAATGCTCAACAGTGAAAACTGGACGAGTATTTTCTCTGCTATTCACCATGGTGAAAACTGGACGAATATACTCCCTTCTTTTCTTCCAAATATCCAAGGAGGTGAAAACCGCGCGGATATTTTCCTATCCCAATATCCAACGAGGTGAAAACCGGGCGGATACTTACCTATCCTGGAGACGCATCGAAGGAGGTGAAAACCGCCCGGATGCGATCTCGTACTCCTCTCTCACCTCCTCATTCAAACTCACCTTCTCTCTTCCAAAACTCCTACCTTCCTCAAAACACGAGCCATCACAGACATGTTTCTTAAATTTATTTATAAATTTGCGGTTACATCCATCCTGATCCATTGCCTGTATACAGTAAAGTAGCTCTAGCACTCTAAGCGGGACTTGAGATTACAAAAACCAGCTCGGCAGTTTACTGATACGTCATTTCTAGCGGGAACTCGGAAATTCAAACCACCTTCATAGTACACACACCACACAAAGATTCACGCCAATGAAGATGGCTGAGTTGACTGAATAATCACTTGGATTAAGCACTAGAACTGAATACTCACTGAATAAACTATTTTAAACTGAATAAACAGTTTTCGTGTTCCAAGTTTTAAATAGCGCCTTCCTTTTTCTCGCAGTTCAGTTTAGCGATGACGTTCCAGACCATTGGCAATTCATTCCAACTTTTAATCTATAAAGGAATCGCTGAAACTTTTTTTTTCTGTCGAATTGGGTTTTGACCAAAATTACTTGAGTTTTTATTTATTTCAAAATATCTCGCTAAAACGGTCTTGTGCGGGTTACTGCAAGATGGCCAAGCTGGAGATGACTAGTTTTTCGTCTCTCCTGTAAAATTAGAGTTTTTGCAACACACTCATGATGAAACGAACGAAACGAAAGCAGTACTGCGCATGCGCACTTAAAGACACCGAAAAGTTTGACGAACCGTGACGATGAAAAAATACCGGGATCTCACGGTGTCAGCTTTCGTCGTGTTGAGATGACGAAACGTAATTTAACCTTACATCTGTATAACGCTACCTACCTTCTTCTGTTTTCCTTGGAAAATAAAAATGTCGAGTGTCGTATTCACAGCTGCTTCTTGGCGTCTTTCTATGTTAATGCACACTTGACGCCATGTGTGGACATAGATTTTTATTAACCACGGAGTAAAATGGATGGAAAAGAGGTTAACATAACGTTAGCGTGACTTCACCAGCCGGTAGAATGCCAAAGCTGAACGAAAAAGGTTAGCATCTGACTTTGGTCGCCCTATCCGCCATTTCCGTTTCGGTGTCGTTTTCCGTTTCGTTTCGGTGCGAGGGTGTTGCAAAAACTCTCTATTAGGATTTTGCGAGTGACAAAAAGTACGCTCGGGACAGTCATTCTACATCAATCTTTTCTACAGTATTGTCCCAGCAGTTGACAATTGAGTACCATGGACGTTAACATGAATATTAGAAAACCGTGTTTGACAATAATTTAGTCTTGTGCTACAAGACGTACTGTGAAACGCAAGCAATGGATAAAAAGATTGGCTTAAAAAACGTGAAGAACATTCTCACATTGTCCTTCATTACAGCTTCATTTATTAGTTCTTCATACATTTTTGATAGAGAAATAAAACGCTGCAAATCCCTGCACAACGGTTTATTATTTTGTACAGAATACCCTTATGTTACAGATCACAGCTCTCTGTATAGATAACCCGTCTGTATAATATAATACATATGTACTAGTCTATACATATGTAGATCGCAGAACCTCTGTGGGTTAGTACCTAACCCCCTGATTCGTTACTAGGTACCTACCAAAATCACGAGTTAACTGTTGCTAAAATAATTCTGTCGATGACAAACAGTACCTAACTAAAATGGCAAAAGAAAACGCAAATAATGAAGTTCTAAGGTGAAATTATTGATGTGGAGTGAAAAAAGTTGCAAACGTACCTACCAACAAATTCCAGCCCCTTCTAAGTAGATGGTATAATGAACGTTGTGTAGTAATTTACCGTTGTGTAATAATTTACCGTTGTGTAATAATTTACAAATCAATAATACTTCAACGTTTGTTCAAGTTTCACTACCTACCAACAAACTCCAAAAGAGCCATCATTTTCCAAATGAAATAATATCACAGAACAACCAACTTGACTTCATACTCTGTGAATAGCCCTAGCAATGATTTTATCTCGGGCCAATTCCCGATTTTTAGCGCGTCCCTGGTGATGACATTTGGGCTAAATGTATACAATTCATTGCCTGCTGTTGAGGTACCAACGTAAATCACTAGTTAAATGTTGCTAAAATAATTCTGTCGATGACAAACAGTAACTAAAACGGCAAAAAAAAACGCAAATAATGAAGTTCTGAAGGAAAATTGTTGATGTGGAGTGAAATAGATGCCCCTTCTGCGTAGATCACTGTTTTCTGTGGTCAATACCTACCTTCGTGGTCAAGTATAATGAACAGTTGTGTAATAAATTGCCCATCAATAATACTTCAATGGTTGTTCAAGTTGCAAAAGTACCGATCAACAAAATCCAGCCCCTTCTTGGTAGATGAACCGTTGTGTAATAATTTACCGTTGTGTAATACTTTACCGTTGCGTAATAATTTACCGTTATGTAATAATTTACCGTTGTGTAATAATTCGCCGTTGTGTAATAATTTACCATTGTGTAATAATTTACCCATCAATACTACTTCAACGTTTGTTCAAGTTTCAGCAGTACCTACCAACAAAATCCAATAGTCCATCACTTATCAAATGAAATAATATCGCAGAACAACCAACTCGACTTCATACAGCCATCCTTGATTATAATCAGGTGCTCCCTAGTGATGATATCTGGGCCAGATTTATACCGTTTGATTCACGATCGTGTTGACGAAGCTTTTTGGTGCACACGAACGGCTGGACGTACAGTGCTCCGGGTGGTCTCAAAAAATTGTTTAGCTCAAGACAAATTTATTAACGTAAAAAAACCATACCCTTCCATCGAAAGTTTTCGAGCTACGGCGTTTTGAAAATTTCAACCCCTATTTTGAACACCTTAGAGATGACTGACAGTAACGCCGAGCTTCGAGGATCAACTAGACCCCGAACGGAACCTATAACCCGAATTTCATCAATTTTTTTTTTTTCATGGTAACTAAGAAAAGTGGCCAGTACGGCGTACGGCGGACAGACAGAAATTTTTTATTGCATTTTCGGATTCTACATACCTTGAAACGTAAACCATCAAATTTTGATGGGGGGGGGGGGGGGGGGTTAAGATTTTTTTTCCATGCTCGATTTCAATGGTTCGTTATTGAAAATAATAAACCAAAATGGTGAGAAAATAAATACTACTAGTAAATATAAACTAGTTAAAAGAACACGAATTGCGAATAAACCACAAACTCACTGGGTATTGACGTAACGATGGGCAAGGCACTACACGATCACTGACTACTGTCAATAGGTGCTATATTAGTATGCGCCCCACATCCCTGCCGCACCCCACAACCCTCTCGGCACTTCAGTTTCTATGGTAGTATGCGCCCCACAGAATATACTACGCAGAATTCGTAGATAGGAAAAATTGTGGAAGGTACTTAGAAGAAATCCGCATTAACGTGCTACGTCAAGGGTCTATCACGGTTTAGGCCGATCCTCCACTGGAAGCGATAACGAGCGACCATGCGACTACGCGTATTCGTCCGTACAAGAGCGACTGATCCCATTGCAGTAAAGTACATTAGGGGGCCTCCACTGCACGTGTATTAATTTGGGTGATAGCAAGCGACGAGTGGAGGATCTGGTTCGGATGGGATTGGTCGCGTTTTCAAGTGACCTCAGCTCCCCATCACCTCGTCTCTTCCTCACCACCACAACACCGCAGTTCATTTCCACGGAACTGCGCGTTTCTAAACGAGTTTAGTCGCCTCGAATGGAGGACCCCAGTCGCCTCGTGTCGCTTCGTCCCATCCGCTTAATCGCTCGGTATCGCTTCCACTGGAGGACCGACTTTAGGGTCGGTAAACTTGTTTCACGTCCTTCAGGAATGCGACGAACAGATCTGGCTCGTTCTTCCTCATCATTCGCCAACAGTAACTATCCAAATGAGACTGGAGCAGCTCGCGAGTTGTCCCTCTCATTTTTTTCAAAATCTTTATCTTCGCGTCGAGCCACGAACGCTCAATGGCTTGAGCGTGCGCTCCAGTTTGCGGGTCCACGTAGTTTTGCTGGTGGTTAACGGTCGAATGATGAAAGCCAAGTTGATCTAGGTTTCGGTATGCCGCCCACTCGTCAGAATGAATGTAAGATCCCCTTTGGCATTCTCGTTGTATGATGGGAACTAGTGTGGCTCTGTCTCTTTTGTCAACGTGAAAATACCGGCAGTCGTTACCCTGCTTTATACCGAACACCCAGGGTCCATCAATTCGTCGGCCATGATTTCTATTGTTTTCAATCTCTTCGTCACCAGCAAACCGGGCTTCGTCAATTTGAATAGGGTGGTCGCAAGTGCCTATCATTTGTGGACGTTTTTGGAGGATTGAGGAACAAACTTCACGACACATATTGAACCAGTCCGTGATGGTCTTGGTTGATTTTCCGGTGAAATCAGCGGTGATGGTTAGCGAGAGGTCAATAATAAACATAAACACGATTTCAAGAATTTCGTGCAACTTCAATTTGCAATTTAATCTCCCGTTAAGATCCGTGTAGTGGAAAAAAGCGTTTCCACTTCGCACTGACCGGGTGGTACGACAGGTTCGCACACAACATTTCCAAATAGGGCGATATTCTCCGCTACGCTCACGTTTCCTCGCCTGCTGCATTTCACCACCGCACTTAAGGCAAGGCCCTTCCGCATCTGTACCTAAAAGCTCGTGTTCGCGTAGAAAACGTAACGCACATTCTTCACTTTGCCCGGCCGTTGCATAAAATTCGCGGAGAAGCATTTCGGTGTAGTTCGGTTGAGACTTTGCAGATATAACTGACGGACAAGATGGGATAGGTTGATTATAATGGAACGTTCGACTTGTTCTTGCGATAAGACGGTTGTCTTGCGACTTCGCGGTTAAGGTACAAAACAAAAACGTTGAACAGCGCTGAGGGTCACATTGCAAGTAGTGTGGGGCGCTTTCGGAGCCGAGGTTCTCTGTGGGGCACATACTAATAGAGAAACGCGACTGTGGGGCGCATACTAATAAACGCGACTGTGGGGAGCATACTAATACAGCACCCTGTCAATATCCCCTCCTGTAGAGGCGTTCCCTACCACTCTAGGTACCACTTTATAGGTGGCCAAATACTGATGAACTGATATCAAAATCAAAATAGCCGGATAATCTTGAATATCATCTTCATTGCGTCCGTACTGCCCTTACACGATCAGCAATAATATCAACAGTTTAGCATAATTACAGTATGATTGATGGTGTAAGGTGCCCTTTAAGCAACTCAAATAGTTTACCATAACCATCGAAATCGTGACTAAGACCTTGTGCTTACCATAATGGTTACACTACATTCGTCTCCAACAATTCGAAAATCGTCCTTCTTTTGGTAGGTAATAGAAGCTAGAATTCTCAATGAGCAGGAGTCATTACGTTAAATAATACACCTCAAATTAACTGACCTCGTTCGCCTCCTCCAGGACATGCCTCTTCTGTATCCTCGGCAGAATGATGTCGTACATCCTCTCTTCGTGAAGAAGTTGGTCAATGTATTCGTCCATGTGAATCAACATGAAAGCTCCGTCTCTCGTCTGATACCTCAGTTTCCGCCCGTCGTTCAGAAGCGGCTCCAAGTACTTGTAGCACTCTATGGACGTACCCACCAACCTCATGTACATAGCACCGAGCGCTCTGACGTATTTGAACTCTTCGTTCTTGATGAACTCGACGATTATATCCTTCTCTGGCTGGATCTGCAGCATCTTCAACGTCAAACAGAGGAAAGGGGTCGGCTTGATGTTGCCACCATAAACACCACCCAGGAATCTGAGTTCCATGGCTTTATCAACTATCAGTTCGGCCGAAAGAGCGAAACATTCTTCTTTCCAATATTTGCACTCGTAAATACGAGACCGAATGATCTTTTCTATCAGAAATTGAGGATTTGTGCCTCTCACCGATTTAGCGTCTTTCACTGTCCTGTTCGCCATGGCTATGGACTATTCAAAATCACTTTACGATAAGTTAAGAATTACTACATATTTTCCAAACTTCTATTGAGGGAACACATACATAAAATACGTACTTAATTCACGCTCAAACACCAAAAACACCTTGAATATTATTCCATATTCTAATCCAACCAAATAACCAAAATACGCAAGTATGGATTGTGAAAGATTAAAAAATAGTATCCATCTCCTTCGCTTTTCTTGTGATGTGAACGTGTGTGTTTCCTAGTTTATCTGCCTTCGGCTTTAAGCCAAGCGAGGACCAGTCAAATAGACTGGTACGGAAAAACCTAAACAGGTTGATCACTGTATGAAAGGTGATGAGGACCACTTCCTTTCGATTACAGTAAAAACGGCACAGCTGATACTGTAAATATGGAAAGTTACTGCAATGTACTGACACAATATTTCAAAAAGCCAGAAATGTTGAGCAAGAGAACCCTGCTTTTTTAGGACACCAACTGCCCACATTCTGCGTGATCCATTCATGAAATTGAATCGGTATATTTCCCCATCCACCTAACTCGCAGGACTGTTCCTGACCAACCGATTTGGGGGGGGGGGGGGGGGGTTGGCAGGCGCGGATCCAAGGGGGGGGGGGGTGTCACAGGGGTCATGACCCCCCCCCCAGAATCAGCCTGCATTTCAAAAAGCAGAGCTGAACGAATTGTTCACAAGCCCGAAAACAAAAAAAAAACCAAACGAAAACGAACCCAGTTTTTGTGAAATCAAAAACCAGAAACAAACCAAACGGCCAAATGGCCACATGGTCTTCTCAATTTTGCTTCATATACAACTGTGTAAATATTTACCATAAAACATCCGTCAAATTGAAATTCCAATGTCCTCGCCACTAATTACTGTAATTTCTAATTACACAAACGGTAGACAGTGTTAGAAAAACTGAAAACAAAAAAGAACTATAAAAAATCTAAAAAGATTCGATCAAAAATGTCAAAATTAGTCGAATAATCGTACACTTGGTCCTACCAATGTTACTTTATATACAATTATGTCAATAAATTTACCTTGTGTATACGTCAAATTAAACCTTGTTTATTTCTTCTTATTTTTGTTAATTATTATCTTGTTTTTGTTTCGTTCTCGTTTTCTTTCCTGCCAAATTCAGTAAAAACGATACTGAATTCACTGAGATCAACAATAGATTGTTGTGGTTTCAATGTTTTGATTTGCAAACTCTGAAGTTAGCTACGCTGCCATAAAATGCGCCAATTTGTTTGAAAACACATTAGGACAATTTTTTAGAAGAAAATTGAAAATAAATACATTTATCAGTTAAATAATGAGATATTGAAAAATATTTTTTACATAAACAATGAATTATAGTACATGGACTCCGAGGACGTTTTACGATTGCAGATTGCTCTCAGCGATCCTGCCATGGCGCACTTTTTTGACCAAAAAAAAAGAAAAAGACGGTGGTATCTGCTCTCCTTCCTCCTACTACCTCTCTACCTATGTCCGACCTCCCTTCGCCGCGTCAGTGGCAACACTGGCTTGCGGCCAACCCTGCTTTCTCCCCGCTTCCCAACCTCACTTTTGTTTTCGCCATCCGCCTGGACACTTTTCAAATTTCACGCTCCCCGTATAAGTTTTAATATTCTAAATTTTCCCGGTATTATTCTTATACAGTATCGCGTGTGCCGTTCTTTGGTTCGTTCTGTGTTTTTCTGTGCTTCAATGTCGCGGAAAACAGTTCGGATCGTGGGTGTGCGGGTCGACCGCGAGGCGGAGATAACCTCAAAGCCGCAACCTCGTGGTGACGCCGCGCCACCAAAGAAGAGTTCAGCGGTCTCCTCGAAGGACCCGGCGACTATGAAGAAGCCGGTGAGTTCGGGAGATTACGCGTCCTCTTCTAATCAGCCCTCAGCTGCCTGTTTTAAGGTCCTGACGTCTTCAGCGGTCGTCGGGAACTCCGCATTGTCCGATTTACGGACCTCTGCGAGTTCTCGACCTTACGCGTCGACGTCGAGGGTTAAGGAATCGGCGGGTTCGTCAGCGGTTGTCGAAAATCCCAGCATACCCGACTTACGGGCCTCTGCGGGTTCTCGACATTACGCGTCGTCCCCCGCCGTTCCTCAGTCTACCGAGCCTTCGGCGGTGCCGGCGGGACTCTCCGGTGCCAACACGTCCCACTTAGGGACCTCTGTGGTCCGAGAGGTCGCTCCCGCGTCCGCGTTGGCTCCGGACTGGTATTTCGGCTCGGCTGCCGTCAACCGGTTTGTCCCTCATTTCATGAGGCCTAAAACCGTCGAACCGCAGCCGGTCAGCGACGAAGAGGATAAGATCTCCCTCGATTGTCCAATGGACATCGGAGTGCCGGCTCAGGCCGCTCCGGCCCCCGTTACAGCGGTCCAAGGGCCCTCGGGCGTGAAGCCGAAGCTGTCGGCGTCTAAGACCAAGCGCCGCAAGAAGAGGGAGTCGTCGTCGTCATCGTCGGTGTCATCCTCATCCTCTTCTTCATCCTCGTCGTCATCTTCGTCAACGGAGCTGGAGTCTAGGAGGGAAAGGGCGAGGCGACGCGCCAAACAGCTCAAGAAGAGAAAACGGGAACGGCGCCATCGCCGCCGTGCGCCGTCGCCCTCGGCCTCCTCCACGTCTTCCTCTTCGGAGGGCGCGGAATTATCCACGGGACCACCCGCGGAGTTCGTCCGGGCGCCATCTCCACTGGCGCTTCCGGACGAGATTCGGGCCATCGTCGGAGAGAAACCCCCTCCTCCGCCCACCATCCCCGTCCACCCAGACTTACTGGGCCCTTGGACCCAATGGTGCGCCGAGGGGATCGACGCGGAGGCCTATCGTCGCCTAGCGGCTATATTTGATCCGGCAGTTCACTGCCCCCCGTTGGCCCCCCCTGCGGTGGACCCAATTCTCCGGGGTCGAGCGCAACAGGTGACCCCCAACGATCGCCTAGACAGCAGCCTCCAGAAGTCGCAACTCATTAATTCCCAGGTTATGGTAGCGTTGTCGGGGGCAATCAACGCTGTTTTGTCGCGGGATCTCGCCACAAGTCGGGTGGATTTGTTCCAGCGATTGTGGCAGATTTCACAAATGGTCTGTTCCTCGCAGTTCAGGTTGTCCGCGATGCGGAGGTCGCGTCTGATCAAGTTTTTCAAGACGCAATTTCAGCCGGCTGCGCGGAAGCAACCCGTGGCCAACAACTACCTATTCGGGGATGCCTCCGACGTTTGGGCCAAAGAGGCGGGCGACGTCGCGAGGTCAGAATCCATCCTGTTAGCCACGCCAATGGCAAAAAAGAGACCGCCGCCCCAACCAACAGCTCGGGACGCGGCCGGGTCCTCCCGACGTCAATTGTCGCTTCCGTCGACCTCCAGGGTAGAACAGTCGGGAAACGCCTCGCGCCCGCCCCAGCGCCAGCCACCGTCGGGGCAGCAGGGCCAGGCCTACCAAGGTGCGCCGCTCTCGAGGGCGCAGAAACGCCGCCGAAACCGGAAGCCGTTCAGCCGCACCAGGAAACACTGATGCCTCCTCAGGTGAGTTTTGTTCCAGTTGTTTCTAGTCAGTTAACTATTCAGTCTGACCAGTGGTGGGACTTGGAAGCCAAATTGGCTGCCCCCGCCCTTTTCGCAGGCCGAATCCAACATTTTTATACGAATTGGGAGCGAGTCACCGACTCCCCACTACTATTACAGTGGGTGGAAGGTTACCGGCTGCCCTTTGGGCCCGGTCGACCTCCCCTCCACCGGCCGAATTTAACTTCTGTGCCAATTCACCTGGATTCGGCCGCTTTGACGAATCTTTCTAGTACACAGAAATTGATGGCGTCTAAATTATCTAAATTACGTGATCTTGGAGTAGTGGAGGCATGGCCACCGGATCAGCCCTGTTTTTTGTCGTCAATTTTTCTAGTTCCGAAAAAAGATTCCTCCGATTGCCGATTTATTTTCAATCTCAAACAACTTAATAAATTCATTGTTACGGATAAATTTCGTTTAGACGATTACCGATCATTTTGTGCGCTGCTGGGTCCCGGGGATTTTGCTTCCAAAATTGACTTATCGGACGCATACTTTACAGTCCCTATTCACCGGGCGGATTTACCGTATCTCGGGTTTGAATTTTTGGGTTGTACATACGTAATGACGGCCCTTCCCATGGGCCTGGCTAGCGCGCCATACGTTTTTCATAAGTTAATGAGACCGGTGATGGCAACATTGAGGAATTCGGGAATCATGTTAGTAAACTATTTAGACGACATTGCTCTACTGGGCCGGTCTCAGGCCGCCACCACACGCGCAGCGTTATCCGCTTGCAACCTACTCACCCACTTAGGGTTTGTCATCAATTACTCCAAGAGCGTCATTACCCCGGCTCAGTCGATTGTCTTTTTAGGCCTCCATTTCGACTCGATTACCATGTATATTTCCTTACCAGAATCTAAAATTTTATCCCTTAGAACACAGGTGACGCGTTTTCTCCATAAATCGTCATGGTCGATACGATCCCTGGCACGTCTCATTGGATACTTGGTGTCCTGCCTTCCAGCGGTCCGATATGGACGGATTTACATTCGGTCATTAGAACGAGATAAGGTACGTGCGTTAGTTCGCTATCGGAACGACTATTCAGCACGTGGTACTTTGTCGGACCTCGCTCGAGCCGAGCTCTTATGGTGGCGATCGGACACCTCCTTACGTCCGGCTCCCATTCGACCCGAGGATTATCGTCATTGCATTTGGACGGATGCCTGCTTGACGGGTTGGGGAGCCCACTTACCCCCTCATAAAATCAGTGGTTGGTGGGGGGCCGATAGAGCTACATGCCATATTAACGAATTGGAGATGTGGGCGGTTTATGAAGCCCTGCTTCATTTCGCAGGCAATTGGACGGATATGTCGATTTTGTTACGAATCGATAACACTACCGCCGTGGCCATGATCAATAGGATGGGATCGGTATCCTATCCGCGCCTACAAGCCGTCGCGCTCCTAATCTGGAAATTTTGCGAAGAGCGGAACATATGGCTGCGGGCCTCCTACATCGCCACCGGCGAGAACGTTATAGCGGACGAGGAATCACGTCATGAATTCGAACAAGGGGAGTGGGGTTTATCCCACGAGGTTTTTGATTCCATCGTAGCAAAGTTTTCACGCCCGGAGGTCGATTTATTTGCCTCTTCTCTCCTACATAAATGTGACCGTTATATTTCTTTTCGCCCCGATGATCACGCTGTCGATATTGATGCGTTCACGATTCCGTGGGGCGGAATCTTTTTCTACTGCTTCCCTCCCTTCGTTCTTCTTCCCAGAGTACTCCAAAAGATTCGTAGGGATTCGGCCTGAGGGATCGTGGTAGCCCCTTGTTGGCCCCAACAGCCCTGGTTTTCATTATTTCATGACTTGGCTATCTCCGAAATTTTATACTTTGACCCGTCACCTAGGCTCTTGTTCTCTCCTTACAGGAACACGCCGCACCCCCAGGCCCACACCCTCCAGTTGATGGCGGGGACCCTCTCCGGGGCGCCCTAATGTCCAGGGGTCTGTCGGCGGAAATAGTGGATACACTATGCCGATCGGTAACGTCAGGTACATATAAACAATATCTATCGTCAATCGCTCGGTGGACCAGTTTCTGCTCTGAGCGAAATTTGGACCCCTCTATAGTTGATACGTCGAAAGTTTTGCAATTTTTTCAATATCTGCTTGATTCTTCTTCAGTATCCTATAGTACGTTTAACACTCACCGGTCGGCTCTGTCTTGGTTAGCCGATTTTGATTTAGGCTCCGACAAGCTTGTAACTCGGTTTTTAAAAGCAGTGTTTCGTTTGCGACCCCCACGAGCGAAATATGATTCGTCTTGGGACCCGGACATCGTCATTACTTTCCTCCGATCATTTTCGACGATGTCCGTACGAAATTTGGCCCGTAAATTGGCTATGTTATTGCTGTTAGCGTCAGGCTCACGCCCCCAAACGATCTTGGCTATCAACCGCTCATGTATCAAATTCTCCCAATCGGGCGTTCATATTTTCGTCCCAGCGCTCCTCAAAACTTCCCGACCCAGATCGGTAGCACCTACCCTTCACTTTCCCTTTTGTACGGCCGATGAGTCATTGTGCATTCCGACCTTCCTGAAAGCTTACCTTGACCGCACAGCTGAGGCGCCGGGGGAGGGACCGTTACTAGTCACCTCCCGACCGCCCTACACACCTATTACGGCTGTGACCCTGAGAGGCTGGGTAACCTCCCTCCTCGGCGAAGCGGGAATTGACATTAGTGCCTTCTCCGCCTACTCCACCCGGCATGCCTCGGTTAGTGCCGCGGCACGAAAGGGGGTGCCATTAGCAGTAATTTTCAAAGCTGCGGGGTGGGCTCAATCATCGTCCATGTTTGCGACAGTTTATAACCGCCCCCTTTGTTCACAGGGTGATTTCGCAGCGGCCATTATCAATCCCCACGCCCCTGCTACAGCCGGAGCTCCGCAGGGCCCGCATAATTGAAATAATACACATTGGCTTTAGCTTCCTGTTCCTTTTTCAATTTAACTTCCAGTAGTCGTCAATTTAACTTCATACGTCAATTTAACTTCATGCGTCAATTTCCAAATTCCTAAATTCAAGTTTTCATTCAGTATCTTCATTGCACAGAGTTTCTTTCGAGTCAATAGAGACCGGTTGTTTCACCCCGGTTGTGGGGCGTCCCTATTACAGGGCCCCCAACATTGGACATGGCCATTTAACACTCTGATGCATAGTTGTCCGCTACTTAAGCCTCTCTTGGATAACGACAACATTAATACATAACCCTCTGGTGGTTTTTTCACTTCGAGATAATTCATTTGTTACGCCTTTACACCTCACTGAGTTGACGTACCGATATGCGGTACCTTCGTGGCGGCAGCGCGTCGAGCCCGGTTTGCCTCGTCTCACCTCACTCGTACAGTCGCTCGGCCTGAAGTAGTCATCAGGTAAAATTATTTTATTCTATTCCTAATTTAAGCTCTAAATTAGGGGGACCATTAGGGAGAAGAACGGGTCTGCTCTCCGGGGGGGGGGGGGGGGGGGGTAACCCAAAGGCCGGACAGACGTCGGCTGGCCTGGAGAGCTTAGCCGGGCAGGCAGAAATCGGCCTTTGTGTTATAGAAATCAGACTGCCTCGCGCTTTGAGCTCTCGGCTTGCCTTCGGTCTTGGCCAGGCGGATGGGCCGGTTCCTGGGGGATGCTGTCGGCGTCCGCGCGGGACTGTGAATCATCTGCAATCGTAAAACGTCCTCGGAGTCCATGTACTATAATTAATGCTCAGCCTACATTGTTGGATAGGCTGAGCTGGATTATAGCTAATGGACGTAGAGGACGTTTTACCACCCACCGCTAAAGTGTCGGCCCCGGCCCTTTTTTTGTGGTAGGCGGGCCGACACTCCCACCCAACCGCGCGGTCGCCTTCGTGCGGATCTGTGAACGGAAGTGAGGTTGGGAAGCGGGGAGAAAGCAGGGTTGGCCGCAAGCCAGTGTTGCCACTGACGCGGCGAAGGGAGGTCGGACATAGGTAGAGAGGTAGTAGGAGGAAGGAGAGCAGATACCACCGTCTTTTTCTTTTTTTTTGGTCAAAAAAGTGCGCCATGGCAGGATCGCTGAGAGCAATCTGCAATCGTAAAACGTCCTCTACGTCCATTAGCTATAATCCAGCTCAGCCTATCCAACAATGTAGGCTGAGCATTAATTTTATAAATAAATACAATTAATTTTGTAAGTAGACAAATTGGACGAGTTTAGGCATAAGGTTGAAAATTCGGTTTGTATTGTTCGTTTGGTTATTTTGTTATTTTTTATATTGTTCTACAGTGTGACCCCCTCCGGAAAAAAATTCTGGATCCGCCCCTGGGGGTTGGAGTATGTAGTCGACAGCTTTGTTCGCGCAGTACCTCAGAGCTTGTTTAGAGCAACCCGGGCATGAGCAGTAAGGGTGTGGCAAAGATTCGCTGTTCGTGCAGACCCAGGGCGAGCTCCGAGCCAAGTGGTCCGGTGTTCATGCTGTCCCTGAGCAGATGATCGGTGCTTGTCCTGGCCACGGGGCTTCCTCCAAGCTGCTCTGAGCAAGCCCTTCCATGCCCCACACGAAGACCAGGGGCAGCTGACACTGCCTCTCCGCACATGCACCCTCGACCCGTTCAAGCTGCCCGTGCTTCGAACAAGCTCCAGGCTCACCCTGCTCCGAGCGAGCGTGTTCAGAGCTCACCCTACACCAAGCCAGTTCGGTTCAAGCGAAAACTGAACTTCCTCGGAGCTAGCCCCAAGAGGACAGCACGAACAAAGCTAGTAGGTAGGCAAAGCGATATGGGCAAAAACTGGATGAGGTTCTTGACCACAGGAATAAGGGCATTTAAGAGGTTCGGTCAGTGCCAACGTTTCGTTGAATTTATTCAACATTTTCAGAGCTAATGACAACAACGAGAGTGAAAGTGAGTAAATGAGAAATCATGACTATTCTGGTCATTAGCCCTGAAGATGTTGAATAAATCAACGAGGTTGGCATTAAAAAAAATCGTTTCACTGGCTGAACATCAGGAACCTCCAAACTGTCGAAAAACTGAATCAAAATAAACTGTAAAAGTCGTTACAGTAAATACACAAAAATAGCCAAGATTCTGCCAACACAATTCAAATAAATACCGCTTTTTGTCGGTTTTTTCTATCAGAACTTACTTTTGGAATGACCTTTGTATTTTAATCACCTATATTCAAAGGAGGCAACCTCCTTCTGGCCCTGGGTGTTTCATGTTTTAGTGAAAAATCGAAAGTGAAGGGAACACAGGCACTGAAGTACCTACTATTGTGATTGTTTTATAAGTTTGTAAAGTAGGTCAACAGCCATTTCCAGTTAGGTAATAGCCATTTCAGGGTGAGGCTTTACGTTCGAATGCCCAATTTTATGAATAATATTCACCTTTAATCTTATTTATCAAGATGAAATAGATCTCTATTTTCCAACTGCTCAGTGTTTGTCCATTGGTGGATGGGCAGGTAGGCACCCAGACAAAGAAGCTAAGAATATTCAACCAACCTCTGAGTACGAACAGTGACCGGCATGACCGAGGCCAAGTCAGATAAAAGAGAAGAACAACCTCTGGCCGTTACATGGATGTTATATGGTCTATTTATTATTTTGTAGTATCCATGATCGATACCTGCTTGGATCTTATTTTTGTAACTTTTTACTTTTATTTGATCGAACGAACGAATTTGTGTGCAGTGTTACATTTCTGTAGGCTTAAATTAGTGTGCGAAATGTACCGCAAGGTACTTATGAATGCAATATCAAGCATTTTGCTCGAACACGGATTTGACACAGCCGAACCTCTTGTACTGGAAACTCTTACAGAAATGCTTAGCGCTTGTAAGTTCATAAATTTTTTCTAATTTATCAGTAACGAGATATTAATTCTGGAATAGTAGGGGCCGTACATGTTGAGGATGAGTCGCCCTTTAGGCGTTCAACCTTTCAGGTGTTCCAATTCCAACCCAAATAACTTCGATACCTCTGCGCAAAAAGGGCTAATCTGTTTTAGCGACTGTAAACTTCGCAAGTGCAAAAAGGCGAATCTGCAAGTCGTTCACAAGTGGAAGAGAGCGAATATGAACCTAGCCGATTTTACAAAAAGACAAAGGGCGAAACTGCGCCCGTGCTTTAGGGCGAATCTGCTATGATCGAAATTCCTAACGGCGAATCTGTCCAGGCTTTTGGGGCGAATCTGCAATGATCAAAATTCTGAACGGCGAATATGTATTTTCGTTAATTTTATATTCACTTCTGGAAGGTATTTAGGCACTACCTGCATACCTTCTTACTTCTCGTTTTAACCGTGACTTCAGTAGCTGGGATCCTAAGTTGAAGAAACCATCCACCTGAAATCGGAAATCCTCTTCCCCCCTGCTCCTTGACCCTTTTATCTCTCGCTTTTGCTGGTAGTGTGCGTTCAAATTGAAATTTTTGATTATTTCCTTCTTTAGTTTCCAGGAAATTCCTCAATATTCTTAATTTTTCCCCCACAAAATTCCTGTAACAAAAGGCGGTCTTAAAAACTCCAACGAAAGGAGCAGTAGATCGTTGCGAATTTTGAATAGTGCCCATACCTTGGATAAGTACCTACATGTACCTAATACATTAGTTGTTGCAATAATTAAGTGTTAATTGATAATTAAGTGCTTATTCGAAGTACGTAACTACTATAACAATTCCAAACAATTATTGTTACTGCCTCCTTCAATTTGCAGAAAGTTTTGCAAACTCCAGCGGGGAAAAGTATGCTTTTTTTATATTCGCGTAAATACACAGTTTACAATCTGACTGCTTATATGATAGCCACACTCAGAAAGCATTTTGTTACATGTGGGGGGAGAAGGATGGCAAGAGAGGCTCCAACGAAATCTCTTCTTGTGTGGAAAAGTATTTGACTCACCTTGATCAGAGAAAAGTAAAAAAGTTGCTTTATGATGCGATAACTACCCTGGCCAACAAAAGAACAAGGCAATGTTGCTTTTTCTGTCGGGTTTCCTAGAGAAGGAACAATTACACTGAATTTTTTGTTGGCTAGCCACACGATAGTGACTTGATTCTGTCCATGCGGTCACTGAGAGAGCAGGTGGAAATAAAACTATCAATGCTCGTAGCGAATAGGTTACGATCCCTTATGAAGTTGTCAAACTAAATTTTTTTGACTGGAAAAATTGGAAAGCTTTCAGAGACCTCAAGACCGTCCAATGGTTGGCTGACGGGACTGCGTTCCATACCAATACAGTACAAAAACTGGTTTATGAAAAAAGTACAGCGAGGAAAATTTAAATTTTTCAAGAACGCTCAAACGCCTGAGGAAATGATAGGCACATTCTCAAACAAGAGAAAATACAGCCGGCTTGTTTCACCACAACAAATTTATTTTGGAGAATTGCCGATTTCTGAGAAGAAATATAATGATTTGAAGAACATTTGCAGCAAGGTGCTATCCCAGTTCATTTCCATCAGGAATACTTTGCTCTGCGACACAACACTACCGTTAAAGAAACCCAAACCGATGCAGAAGATGTTTGACGAAAATTTTCAACTAACTTCAACATTTTTCATAATCGGTCGTCTTCAGTTGATGCAATAATCGAATTTACGAGATAAAAAAATGTTCCTTATATATTGTTGATGTTCCTCACGTTTTTACAGAGAATAAATTTTAATTTTATTTGAGCATTTCTATTTACAATAAAGTTCTATCTTCCAATTCTAAAAAGTAGGTACCGTTTTAAGAAATAAGATCACTATTCCTTTTTTTAAAATTTGACTGGCCTCAAGAAAGAATAAAGGTGCTTAGCAATAAAGAGTAAAAACAATAGGAAGTAGTGCTAAAACCGAGTTTAAAACGGATGTTAAACATAATGATAACAAATAAAAAAAATAAAAAAACGGAGTTATAATATAACAAAGTCTATTTCCACGAAAACAATGAATACAAAGTTAAATCGATTTCGACGGTTAGGTCATCATCAGTAACAAACATGAACTGAGTTCATGTTTGTTACTGATGATGACCTAACCGTCGAAATCGATTTAACTTTGTATTCATTGTTTTCGTGGAAATAGACTTTGTTATATTATAACTCCGTTTTTTATTAAAATGGGTTTCCACAACTTCGTCGCGAGTGATTTAATTCGTATAATGATAACAAATAAGACAATGGGCACGAAGCTAAATTTTGTTCAAATATCACTCAAAAATATATATAGGAAAAGAAAAAAAAGGCCTAAATTTATTATGCAGACTGGCCCTCAAGCACTCCATGGAATTAGAAAACTACATAGACAATGAGGCCATTGCAATCGCGTCTTCTCACTAACAAACATTAGCTAAAAGGGCGAATCTGACAGTTTCGCCCCTTTTACGCTCTAACTTTTCTAACAAAGTATGGGACGTTAGGGCGAATCTGACAGTTTCGCCCTTTTTACGCTCAAACTTTTCTAACAAACTTTATGGCGTTAGGGCGAATCTGCATCACACTGAACTAAAGCTTGTTTATAATTTTACTGGAGTATCCCAAAGCGATTAACTTCTAAGGAATTTGTAGTAAGATAGTGTAGATACCCACTGAAAGTAGAGAAAACTGAACAGGACGTTGTAATAACTAGCGGCGCCGTTTGGGGTTTTAGAAACAGTGCTGGATTGCAGATTCGCCCTTTTTGCGCAGAGGTATCGACTTGTTCGAATAAGTTTCTTAGGTGGTGGGGGCGGGTGCTAGAATATTTTCTGTGGGAGAGCTTGTCTGTTGTAACACCTAGAACTAATCCACCAGACAGCGCGTTTAGAAAAGCTAAAATGGCCACGCACCATCTCACCCCTATCCCAATCGAGTGCAAAAAAATTCATGCTCATCCAAATGAGTTCATGAACCCAACACTGCTGGAACAGCGTGTGAAAGAGAATGGCGAATCTTTCCGATTCCCGTTCACTTCATGTTGGCAAGAAATGTTTTCTACCTGCCTTCTGCACCCCATTAGGGTCTGACCACCACCCACCAATGAAGTCCTTATTGTTTTCGTTCATAACTTCAGGTTCAAAGTGCAGTTTTCAGGTGTTCTGGACATGGCACAGCTGATCTTGCTCTCCTTTGAAGATATTTGGTAAAAAAGTGAACTGGAAAACTAGAAAAAATACAAAAATTAGGGAAATTTGACCATTTGCCATGCTGATGACACACCTGGTGGTGAGGGGCAAGAACCCAAAAATACGGCTTTAAAAAAAAGTTCATCATTATGCATAAATACAGTCCAATATGTATGACGTTTTATGGTATAAAACCATTCAAGTTGGTAGGAAAAGTTGGCTAATCAGCTCTTCCATTGAACGTGTTAATGGGTTCCAGTAATTGTTGTTGTAGGTCTTGACAACCTAGGTAGTCGTCTTAACAACCGTATTAAGCCTACAAATAAATAATATTCTTTTGCAGTTCTGTATGAAGTCGGGAAGAGCACTCGTTCCTATTCGGAACTTGCTGGGCGAGCCGAACCTCTCGCTGGTGACGTCATCCTATCTTTGGTCAACATGGGGTTGAAAACCAACGAACTTGAAAGTTATGCGAGGAGAGCAGGTAAAACCGTGATTTCCCCCCCTGTTCCGTCAGTTCAACCCAAGCAGCTGTCGATCCTGCAAGCTGGCGCCAAAGCTCCGCATCCTTCGTACATCCCAACTCACTTACCCGTTTTCCCCGATCCACACGCGTACATACGCACGCCCACACACAAACAGCCCGTCACAGAATACGAAGCCATCCGAGAGAAGTCCGCCATTCAGAAGAGAGACATCGAACGGGCCCTGAACAAATTTGCGGCTCGCACAAGTGAAACGGACAGTTTATTCCTATGTCAGGACAAAGACAACCTGTTTCCACTCATTGCCTACAAACCTCAACTGAACACTCCTCCCTACCTGATCGCTCTGCTGCCGAAGGATCAGGTCTTCGAACAGGAAGACGAAGAAGACGTGCGCTCCAGCCCTCAACGCAAGAGACCTCCAGCGGGTAAAGAACTCGAAGAAGCCCAAAAAGAAGTCGAGATCGACAGCCCTTACCTACTGCCTGTAAAGTTACCACCCCCGAAAATCAAAATCAAGGATCTTCTGGCACAGCCTCAACCAAATCCTTCATCCATGCCTCCACCTTCGTTTTGAATGCTAAGTGACCTATTCGAATTATTGAGATAATGACTGGAAAACGTGGTTGCATGGAGTACTCTAAGAAGATGCAGTTACCGAACGAAACGGAATATTTCAAAATATTCACTGAAACATTTATTTGGTTAAGTTTGCTCTCTGACATTAAGGTGATTCAAGATGAAGGTATCATGAGCAATGCCTTTTGTACATGACCAGTACGATTTTTCCACTTGAAGAATCTAACAGGCGGAGGGAATTGTAAATATATAAATAAAAGTAAATGTAAGCAGGTTATTATTTGTAACAGTTTATTGAGAATCTCATGTTCCCTGAGAAAGTAAGAAATGTATTATGAGCTAGTGATAGTTACAATCAAGAAATGATACAGTTTACGATCACTATGTTCACAGCACATCAAGTAAATCATCATTAACTATTCATTGGTTCTATCACTAGGTACTACAACTAATATTAATATAGACTTGTCACAACCATGACTGGACGGAAAGAAAATTGAAAAAAGTTAAAAATGCTCCCATCCTATGGGGCTTGATCGTAGTATTAGTATGATCACTTTCCTATGGGATTTTTCAGAATGATCATTTTGCTCCAGGCTTACCATATTAAGCCGACTCCTTAAATGCTGTAGTCGCTGAGCGCCGAATGCTTGGGGAACACGTCCTGGTATTCGCTATCCCTACACACACACGGGGTTCGCCAAGCATTATGCTCGTCTCAGGATCAACGAATATTTGGTTATTTGGCGGTCACGGTTTCATGGAGACGTCACCACGATGTGGTACCGTCGGGTGGGAGGTACCGGACATAATTTGTACCGACCTAAAGAGTAACTCATGTGAATTTCATCAAAATCATTCGTTTTGGAGAAATGGCAGAAAAACTAAAATCGCTGTTGTGTGATTTTAGTTACGGACCAGGGAGGTGTCGGACATAGTTTTTCCTCACATGAAGAGTAACCTCGTATGAATTTTAGCTACTGTCGAATCCCCCCCCCCCCAAAGAAAAACCACGTAAATCGTTGATTTAAACGTCAAAAGAACCTATAATGACGAGGATGGGAGGTATCGGAAAAAATTTGTACCCAAATAATAAATATTGAAATAGAAATAATAAATAGTAAATCTGAATTTACAAATAAAATGAAGCTATTGCGTTTGTTTGTCTTTACAAGAAGTTCTCCAAAACCACAACTTCTGGCAATTAAATCTGATTCAGACCATTTCATTTTTATTGTTTTTTGGTTTACTATTCTCTTGAATAATACGAGTAACATTCAAGTACGTATTCGGTTGGAAATATGTTTTTGGAACAACCTCTCAAAATGTTTTTTCTTCAAGTTTCAAGGTGTGTACATTCCAAAAATGATGTCCGCCCGCCGCGTTATCGATAGGTACCTTAATTTTCGGTCTAAAAAAAACTCGTTTTTTCGCACACATGCTCCATTTGGGCCCTCGTTGTGTCCCTTATCTCGGCAGCCCGCTCGGAAAACACCCAGGGGGGTTAGGGGTGAAAATGGGTGGAAAATTAGGTATTTTTGACGTTTTAGAGAACTTGGGCTTGTGAGGTATCGTTAACATGGGTGTCTCCCGGGTTCGTCTGTTTTACTGAATAGCTCTCAACCAGTACTTGGACGTTTTTACTCATGATATGTATACATTTTTAATGAACAATCGACTCACCAATCAAGAACAACAATCGACTTACCTTTAAGAGATTAAAAAAACATACATAAAAATGACCGATATGGTAGGCGATCAAACAAACGAGAAATAAGAAAAAGACTCTCTTTCGAGAAAAGAACATCTAATTAGGTGTCTCTCTGAAAGAGATCAAAAATGCCAAGGTGGCCAGCAACTCTCTCTTTTAGAAGTTACTGAATAACGCTATCATGGATACTATACAAATCTCTTTTGCCAAAAGAGAGATTCGAACCGACAAGAGTCGAGAGATGTCTCTTTGGCTTAGTGAATAGGCTGGTTTCGAACTCAAGTCCCACAGATGGGAGGCAAGCACGCTTAAACCCACTCGACCACTCAGGGGAGAAGAAGTGTGTACTCGTCACATGTGCTAGCAGTAATTAGCTTCCGTTATCAAGTTTCAGTAGTCATTTAACATTGTGAATGTGAAAATTACAAGGACTCCACATTCTGACATTACATCAACCCGAGGGCCACACTAAAATACATATTTTGCTCTACAAACTTGGAAATCGTTCATCAGACAGGCGATGTAAACATGACCTATTAGTTACAAGTATCAACATATATTAATCATTAAAAAACTAGGTACAGTGAAATCATAGTTAGGTATTAAACAGTGCTTCGAAATAGCTCTTAGCCGGAAGGATCCTACTTAAAATCAGTCAGTAAATGTGTTTACATTTGGGATACTTCGCTAAGTGGGTGTTACAAAAATATCACAGAAAACGTTCGTTGGCGTTATGCAGGGATATCATAGAGCATAGGCAGTGATATGCCAATTCCCATGAATATGTCCGACATGGGAATTTAAATATTTGTATTCATTAGCTTATTTAAGGATCAATATCCTTGGTGATGTGTGATTATGGTTTGGTGTGAGTATGGTTAGCCTGCAACTAGTTTTCTAGATGAGTAGTTCATTTGAATCAAGACATAGATGTGTGTTTGTAGGTTCTAATAAGGGTTTACCATAAATACGACAAGGTCGTACGTATGCCCCAACACAAAGAAGCTCTAAGGGCCGGTTTCACCAATGCAGTTTAAACCTTGTATCAATAAATCCTAGATTCAAATTTTGTCTGTGGTTCAAGAGCCTCGACAGTTTTACCAACGTTTTTGATCCGCGGTTTAGCCGATCCTGGGTTTAAGCCGAGATTGTTTGCTATCCCCAGAAACACCAATCCCCTACTGCAGATGACGTGGAGAAGGAATGCTCATCCATGAGTGGTGGATCTGCGATATTTCTTCTATGGATATTTAAGTTTTGTCCCCTCCATTGTTGTGGAGACATTAAACTGTGTAATACGATACAGTAGTTTACAAACAAGAAACGACTCCGTCTTCTAAATAACTTCTATGTCCGACATCCAAAGGAGGACAATGAAGCTGAACTGTCTTCTTAAGAAAAACCAACCCATTGAAAACCCAACAATTGACAAATACCAATTTTTCTTCTCGAAATATGAACCCTTACAAATGCCTCACAAGAACTTATTAACACAGTGTGTAAGTACCTACCGCATACTATCAAGGTTTGTGCAGTAGGTGCTCGAGGAAATAAATTGTCATGGTGGGTCCGATGTTGCTACCTACCTGGTTTGGTGTAAAATTACATTTATTACATATTTTTGGTCCTACTTCTGTATGGAAAACTAGAAAGTTTTCTATTATATTGAAGCACGAACCTCGCGAAAAAAATCATAATAATCCAATTTCTAGAAATGGTCGACCCTTGCGCGAATTATCCCCCGACCTGGCACAGCCACTTCCATAAGTCCGTTGAAATCGTCATCGGAGGATGACGATGACTCAAACACTTGAATGAAACGATTCATCGCACAAAATATTTGATAATAATTATGAGTACGAGAAACACACACACAAAAAAAGAATCAGAGATCAACCGTGGATCAGAGGTTTAAACTACCTGAAAGGAGGCATTAACTTAATGCGCCGATAGCACGAGGGATCAGGCGTTCGTGAAACTGTCTTTTCTCAGAATAAATTGCTTAAACCTCCGCCGAGATAATCTGTGGATAGTCCGCGTTGGCGAAACCGGCCCTAAAATGAGCAGTCTAATCTAATGGCTGCTCCACTCTCATCACTGTCCATCAGAGCTGATAAGGAATGGAAGAGTCATAAAGAAGACGTGCGATCACCTCCAAGGCTTCACTTCAAACAACCACGACTGCGTGGCACTGCTGTTGTCACATTTGTTGAGCGTAAGACCATTTTCATCCGAACCGTCTTTGGGCAGGTCCAAGCAGAGGCCAGTCAAAATGTGTTCGATCCATTTCCTCTGAAAGAAGGAAAGAAAAAAGTTTGTACAATTACGAGTGTTATAAGAATATAAATATAAATAATTGCCATTGTTTGGGCCTCAAGAGCTCCACATTACAACCAACACATTTTAAATACCTATAGCTACAATTATTTAGAGGCAATTCAACTCAATCTTTTTTTTATAACGTCACAGACAGTTCTTGTGAATTTTTATTTGAATATATATTTTTTAGTTTATGCATCAAAATTAGATTTGATTGAGTTACCAAGTAGATTTGGTAAGTTGAAAGGAAATGATTGCTGTAATTTAATCTGTAAAATCTGAGGTGGCTTGTCCTTTTTCAAAGATGTAGGTAGGAATTTTCCAAATAAGTTTTTCAAAAATGAATCATTTGCACGTCCTTACCTAGATATAAAACGGGTTTGAGGAAAAATATATGCAAGTAAGGTAAACAGCCATTCCAGGCTGGGGCTTGTTGTCCGACTGCCCTGCCAGTGTCACGGACATGATCAGCTGTCCTCCATTGAGAGGATCAGAATTCCGTCTGATCATTTCGCTCTTTACTTGGCTACTCACTGCCTCGCCCCCTTCAGTGGAGAGGGAGTTCGCCTACCAGCTACACGGGTCATACTTGGACGTGTCACGGCAGTCACCCATCCAAGTACTAAAGCCAAGATCAAGGCCAGTAGGTAGTCCATGGCAGGCACCAGCTTACTGGCGCGAACTGGAAGCCAGCTGACTGCCGCCAGAAACTATTCAGACGTAGCCAGCTGACTGGCGCTAGTTGGGCAAAAACCATGGAGGCGAGCGCATTGCCAAGGCGCGCCATGTAAAATTAAATAACATTTTGTGCAATTTGTGCCATGACTTTGTGAGTGAATCTTGTGAAGTGCTACAAGAAAGATTAAACAATAAAAAAGAGTAGACGAGGAAATGGATTTTGCAGAGAAATTCGTCCAGGGCCTCATCTCAGCTGTTAACGGAATTGAGATCGGAAGATCCCACTGAATATAGAGCTCTACTGAGAACGATGTTCCCTGACACTTTTGATAAACTTCTGCATCGAGTGGCATCCTTGATTACCAAACAAGACACTGTTATGACAGAAGCACTCTCTCCCAAGGTAAAGCTGGAGGTAACATTGGCATATCTAGCTACGGGAGCAAGTACAGGGTTCTACAGGGCATGTTTAGAATTTCAAAACCCTCCATTTCCAAATCTGTGCCACAAGTTTTGGTGGTGGGGGGAACTGGACTGGAACAGAATTTATCGACTGGACTGGCCCACCGCTGGCCACCAGTGGTGTTTACACGAGCCAGCTACTGGTGCCAGTGAACTAGCTTCCAGCAACTGGCCTCCTGTAATCGCGGCTTAACCACGCTCGAGGTACCTTAACTTCGGTGATCTCATGGGAACCGGTTTATTACACCTGATAAGGGGGTTGGACAAAAGATATGTAAAACCTAGCATTTTTCCAAATTAATTTACTCTATTCAATGTTTATAATTTCTATTTAGTTCAAAAATGGTTTGGGAAATTCTGATTTTGATTTGGAAAATTTTGACAGATTTCTATTTTCTTCAGATTTTTTTAAATTGTATTGTGACAGTATCGTCAAAAGCTATCGATAGTCCTGACAGCCCAAAATTTATTGGTAGTTCACCATCACTACAAGTTAGATTTGCGTGGGCATTTCCTATCCATAAACATACCAACCCCATGTAAGGCAATGGTATAAAGCAGCGAGAGGTTACCTGAGGCGTATATCTCCATAATTGGCGCTTCTGACCGGAGCACGCCATGATCTTCACCCTGGGCGTCAGATGTTGATCGTCTCTGTCAGGAGCATCCACGCAAACAGCCTCGTCAGTCATAAGCGGGCCTTCCACCCCGCCAACCTCAGCGTGCAGCCCTTTCATGAAAGTTATCACAAACATCTGCGACAGCGGGGGGCGCTTCGAGCTCGAACAGGGAGTCAGTGTAGCCACTCCCATAGGCTGATTCAGAGACCCCTTTCCGGTTGGTTTTTCAAGGCATTCGTTTTTCACAACGGACCTCACCTGGAACAGACAAAATGTGCCCGCTGTGTACGATTCCTCTCCACTCCATTAATCACATAATGTGAACTGATTAACTGTCACGGGTTGCACGAAGCAACCAGAATCCTGCAGTTCCTTACCAGTCCAAAAAACCGATCAGGCATTGGAAAGAAATGCTGAGGCCATACGTGATCCAAGTACCATTTGAAGCTCTTACAGTTCAGTCTTTTGCGGAGTTCAATACGAGACCTAACTTGCTGCATATCCCTCAATCTATCAGCTTCTGCAACATAATATATTTTAAAAATATAATTCAAATACATACTAAACAACAGGGGCCTGATAATTACAATGGTGAAGTTTCGGGATCTTAGAAATGACCACAGTTGGAGCTAGGTTTTTTAAATATTTGTTTAAAGGAGAATGTTTCACACCAGTTCCACCATTTTCATTGATAAGACAGACCTTTTTGAAGTGAGACACAGAAAAACCTTGGTTTTACAGCAGTCAGAATACATCCCGAGGTGTCAACAACTGTATTGTGTAATATGTATGAACATAACATCTACTGGGTGGTTTCACCAAATAACAAGATGGAAACTATGTATGGCAGGCGAAGTTGGATCAGTGCTCCTGGCGGCCACATGGAACACTTTAGGCCCACCCATGGGGAAAACGAAGTGAGGACTACTCCAGCAGTGCTAGAGCATGCATAAGAAATAACGAACTAAATCACTCGCGACGAAATCGTGGAAACCCATTTCAAAGAAAAACGGAGTTATTGAAAAATAGTCTATTTCCACTAATACACGAAAAACGCAAAAAACACTGTTATACCGGTTTCGGTGATCAAACCATCGTCAGTTATTGTGTGTTACTGACGATGGTTTGATCACCGAAACCGGTATAACAGTGTTTTTTGCGTTTTTCGTGTATTAGTGGAAATATACTATTTTTCAATAACTCCGTTTTTCTTTAAGAAATAACGGTGGGCATTTTGAAAACGGGCTTTCCTAATTACCGAAAAACCTGATTTCGAATTGTAAATTGGCACTATTGACTCAATTTTTTCAATTGAAAACATTAAAAAATTTTTATACATTTTTTCTAGCCTCTGATCAAATTCCCCCTTTTGAGGTGCCTAACGTTTTCTTGCATTTAAACTTGTATTTTCCATCAAAGAAACAAGATAATCGCAGAGTTGACCATGCCATTGGAAAGCCTATTAAATGAAGAAGTTTTCAAGAGATTTGCCAGTTTCTAGGATTTTTTTTCGGAGTAGTAACGTTTTTAAAATTTCAGAAATTTTAATTTTTCAAATTCGTCTAATGTTTGAGCTGTTGTTGTGGTCTCTAGATGGTACTTTTCAAGACTTGAATACACCATGCGTATGGAAAATTTAACGCTGATTCTGAAAATGAGGTCAAAAAGTAAAAATAAATTAGGTAAAGCGGAGAAATTTGAGTTTAAAAGGGAAAAAACACGGTTTTCCTGAAAAAAAAAAGTTTAAAAAATCATATCTCGAGAACGGATTGAGATAAAAATATGCGGTTGGCGGCAATTTACTCCATTTTTAATGTAGTTGCGCAATTTTTTTTGCATCTACGAGCGGATCACCCTGTATAGGGCTTGTTCCACCCTCCCCCGGCCGCCCACAGTCGTTAGAGACTGGTGGGGAGAGCCGGCGGTTGGACACTTCCCGTTCACGTAGACCCCTTCCTTCCACTTGGTTTATTGAGTATAATCTATTACAGAGTTGAGTGGTATAGGTGGACCACGACTATGGGTTTTTACAGTGAAAGGGAAATTCGTCAACACTCGTCTTTCCTAACTGCCAATTGTGACCTGAGAGGACGTTGTACTTGTTGGATGTAAAACCTTGAAAAATCAAATCTTCCTTGAAAAACAAATAAATGTTCAAAACATTCGAAAATTATGCGAAATATTCTTTTTGACCTCAAATATGCTAAAATATTCTAAATCAAATTGCGTTTGTATTGTTGCAAACATCTTACAACCACTTAAAGCGGACTCATATGAACGTATAAAGTCTCAGAATTAGCAAAAGCATATAAATCCGGAAATGATGACAAAACCCTTTTCTGGCCTTGAAACAGATGAATGAATTCGTCGAAACGTCGGCCTACAGAGCAGTGTTATCATTAGACCAACCCCCGAGAACCTCAACCTGTTTTATCAAGAGGAGTCAACGAAACTCGAATCTGACGAGTATTTAGACACAGGAGTTTGGTGGGGCAGGCCATCAACGGCCGTCTTGAGGTCAGCCTGCCAGTTTCCCAAGCGGCCGCATGGATACTGATTCAATTTCGCTTGGTGCTTACACAAAATTACATACCGGGACTGTATCTGAAGAAAAATTCCTGCCACTCGTCCATCCACACCAATGCCACCCTCGCCAAATTGCCGTACAGTACCTCGGTGACGCCACCGGGAAATGAATAAGGGGACGATTTGCGGAACAGGTGGCCCACGTGGGAGCAAGGGGATATTTCAACACTCCCCCCACACTGCCACACCTGAAAAAGTGATGAATTTAAACAGTAGAGTTTGAATAGTAGAAACTCGACAGGAGATAAATTATAATCTTTAGACCTGTGGCTGCCAACCGGGACTGCCTTCATGACTAGCAATTGGTTTATTAACTCTCCTTTTATTACGTTACTCTGTTACATAGGGAGTACTTATTATATATTTATTAAATATAGATTTCTTATTTACCTACTTTTTGAAATTTAAAAATAACTGAAGATGAATATAATAATTATAAGATAGGGGCGTCGTACTACGACAGATTCACTGATTGGAAGATTGCTTCACAAGTTTTCTTACTATTTAGTGTTCTTTGTTAAAACGGAAATATTTTTGGTTTATTATTTGCAATGAACCAAACCTCTCAACCTTTGGAATCGAGCGTTAAAACGATTTTAACCCCCCCCCCCCCCCCCACAACACTTTATGGAATAAAAAAATTTCTGCCCGTAGGCTTAGCACTTTTCTTGGTTACCTACAACGAACCAAAATTAACGAAATTCGGTTATAGGTCCCATTTGGGGTCTAGTTGGTCCGCGAAGGTCGGCGTTACTGTCAGTCATCTCTAAGAGGTGAAAAATAGGGGGTGAAACTTTCAGAACGCCATAGCTCGAAAACGTTCAATAGAAGGGTACGGGTTTTTTACGTTTTTAAATTTACCTCAAAATAAAAAATTTTTTTGAGAGCATCCGGAGCATAGGTCCAGTCGTTCATTTGCACCAAAAGGCCCAGATATCATTGCTAGGGAACAATTGATTATGATCACGCATGACTGTATGAAATCGAGTAGGTTGTTCCGAGATATTACTTCATTTGAAGAAAATTATGGTTATTTTGGATTTTGCTGATAGGATTTTGTTGTAGTGATCTGTAACAGAAGGGTGTTCTCAAACTAATAAACCGTTGTGCAGGGATTTGCAGCGTTTTTTATTTGAACAAACGTTATGCTTAATGAGTAACAACAAATAATTTATAGAACTCCTGATTCCACCGCATATTTATGAAATTCTAGTAAGCCCCTTCATTCATGAAAAACTACATTAGTAGAAATATGCTCAAATTTTGGTGGGAGTTTGGGACTGACCCCTAGATCCGCATAGGGCCAATTCAGTTAGTGCCTCTTTAGGGACTGGTGGTTGGAGCCAAAAATGTACAAATCCAAACTGGATGTTATCTACCATGGGGATATATGCGTTTTTCATCAGATCAACAATCCCAATGCGGGTTCCCACTATTTCGTATTCGTATTCGTTCGTCTTGGAGGGGATCATTAGTTGTAATGATGTCTCACTTATTCCAAGCTCAAGAAAACACGGAAATTTGTTCGCATTTTTCTCCGATCTGAGAGAGCTCAAGCCAAAAATCTTCACAGCATTGGATATAGCTAATAGGTTAATTCAAGAGATAGAACTTAGTTTTAATGGGGTATTCCAGTCAGTCTAAAAATAAGATGATTTTTGAATAAATCAAGTAACAGTGAAAAAAGATATCAGATGTTGAAAAAGCCCTGTGCCCTACATCTACGTGTTGTGCATGCGTAAAAACGGTAAGGCATTATAGTATCCACACGGATCTCAGCAACCAATGTCTCCGCTCATTCAGTCAAATGTTACTTTATCGTTCAAAAGTGGTCGCTACATTAGAGGAAACTTCAGCTATTATTTTATTTCCATCCCGATCTTGTTCAATCCGTTTTAAATTGTCCCCCGATACTCTGCGCGTTTTAGTGAAACTTGAGGAGGCAGTGATTTATCTCTACTTCATGGCCGCCTCTTTTTTAAATTCCCAATTTCTATTTGCTTCTTCAATTTTATGTTCGAATTTCCTCGACAAACAGACCCGATTTTCAGTAACCCCGAGCAATATAATGAGGGGGGGGGGGGGGGGGGGAGACAAGAATACATACAAAGCTATCCTGTTTTCGGGAGGAACGGCGAGAAGAAAAAATATCTATTCAGGAAGTGATGCATATGGAACAAAATGTTGAGTAACAATGTTTATATGAGGGAAGAATTCGTCGACAATTTAGGTCTCACACCAGTTTAAGACGGACTAATCACAAAAACATGCAGCTGGTACTGATACCACATGCCCATTTATTGTCAAGTTAGAAGACACAGGGGAGAAATCCATTAGCAGACGATTAGAAATTTGAGTTTAGCTGTATCAAAATTGATCTGATCTATAAAAAATTGAAGGGTGGGTGATATTAACTTTTAGCTTAGGAGGGCACAACCAAAATTGGGTTGCAACGCCCAAAATTTGGATTTTTGCGAAGACAGGCATTCCATACTTTCTAATCGTCTTGGTCTATTCAGAACGGGAGCTAGGCTTCCAAACGTACTCAGGCATCCACTAGGTACACGATTATCTCAGGTTGAATCCTTTAAATTTTCGTATTCTTACTCGAAATGAGAGCTCCAAGTTTTCGCCGCCCCAAACTTCCATTTTATCGTCATAAGCACCAATTTCAAAGAAGTAGTTCTTGTCCACAGCAAACAACCCTCCAGCCATTGCAGGGGTCCTGAAAACAAATAATCAAGTTTAAAAAGTTCGCAGCACCCTGATTTATTCAAGACCGGAACGTGAAGATTAGCTTAGACCTTCCAGTGGGTGCGCCACTGCACTGAGTGCGTGTGACCTTTGATTTTTGGACGAAACCGGGACGTTATCAGCCTGTGGCCTCAGTTCAGCTTAGTTCACTGTATCATCGCTTTGTAGCAACTGAAATCATCATTGTTTTCCGCACCTGCACTCGATTATTGACCTTCGAAGTAAGTTGGGATGTGCTACACTGAGTGATGCACGCTCCCCTATGTGTTAAATGTTTTTCATACTACGAACAGCGCCAAATTTGCCATGAAAGTATTATTTGCATACGGATTCTTAGTTTATTCATAATTACTGTGTGTTTCTATCCAATCTTAAAGTTTTCACTCGTTTATTACTTTCATTTCTATCCGATTTTTAGGTCATCCCTCAGCAGCAAGAGACGTCCTTATGTATCTGACCTGGTCAGAACAGGACAAAACTCAGCCGAGAATGAAAAGAACCACATTCAAATCCGTTTCAGACCATCCTGAACCCAAATCCATGAAAAAAAAAAAAAAAAAAACACTAAGTGTATGTATGTGTGACACAATCTTAGTGTGCGCAACCCAGGCCGCAATTATCAACCGATGCAGAAAATCCACACGTCGCTGGAATTTCAAAATTTACTTCTAGAGGGGAAAAGGAGGGGTAAATGCCGAAAAACGTGGGTTTTTGAAAAAATTTTGCGTGCACTGCCCAGGGCTTGACTCTCAACCGATTTACGTGTTCCTTTTTTTGTTCAACGCAGAATTCAGTCTAATTGTGCACTACGTCACCAGAATTTCGAAATTCATTTCTATAACAGCGGGGGGGGGGGGGGGGATGCGGGATTTTCTGCACAAATTGTGTCCGCTGCCCGTCAAGTTTTCAAGCTACCATACGACATTCATATATAAGAAACAACAGGTAGATAACAATCTAATCTTAGATCAATCAATAAAATTATTCACAATATTCGTGGGGCGCTGTTATGATGATAACATCACCTACTCTAATATATGTAGTCAAACGTGTACGTAAGCTTTCATATCGCGCCATTAGTCACAAAATCAGGTAACGAAATTGCACAACGCATTACCATCATGTATCAGTTACTCATTATGCACTTCCAGACGATCTGCAATGAGTGAGTGATCTATAATACACCACCATAAAATACGTCCACTGTAATGCATGCATTACTCTATGGGATGTTATTCTATGCATTACATTGATTTGATAAGTACTGTAATGATTTTTTTTCAACTCTTACTGATAGGGCAGCACCCGCTTAGTACAAAAATGAATAATTACAGTACAGGTTGGTACAGGAGTACCAACCTACTCAAGCGAACATCTAGGATAATTGCTTGCCAGTCATGCTACAACGTCTCATGTCAATTTGATGATAATTATTATGATCAGAGTGCAATTTTTTCATGTTGATTTCAGATTGAAATGATTCACAATAATTAATTAGTTGAATTTGTATACATTCCCACTCAGCTGTGCAAATATAATGTTGAACTGAGCTGGCTAATCATAACCATTACCCCCTTATACCCATTCATATGATTAGAATGACTTATTTTTACCGGCTGTACCCAGCACAGCACGTGCGCATTCGTGCAACTGTGAGAGCGCCGCCAATTGGAGGGTTAATACAGCAAGCTTACCGGAAAGGTTGAGTACGGTCCAACTTCCTTTTATCCAACTCTTTTCCTGACATGGAGTACCATCTGAAATGCAAGTCCCAGTTGAAAGCGCCCCAATGGAGTTCAAAACTCCTGACGTAGGCAAGGGTTTGGTCGGATATGATGTCAATGACCGGGCACACGATGCGAGTCCTGTCTTCAGCAACACGAGTCACAAGAGCCTCGAGCCAACCTGATGGGAAAATACGCCAATGTTCAAGAGCATCGATAAATTTAAATCCTGGCTTGTAGAAATTCCGAAGATCCATAGAACAAGTCTGACCTTCCACGTGAAAAAAAACCCCAAAAAAGCTGTATTAAACTAAAAAGTAAAGAATAATTTTCATACCGAACAAACGTAATTTACCCGAAGTCGATAGGTACAACAAACTTTTTGAAGTAGGCGCCAATGGGGAATTTTTGTCAAAAATCTTTCTTGAAAAAAAAAAAAAAAAATTCAGAACTCTTGGAAAAATGATAGTTCGTTCAAAATGATCGAAAGTAAGTCCGTTTTCAAAAACAAGCAATATTTTTTTAAAATGAAGATGATTAAAAGTAAAAATACGGCAAGAAATGACATATCAGGTCTATTGACATCTGACTGGCTATAGGCCTCAAGAAGGCGGACCGAAGTTGGAGGCGAAGGTTCTCAATGCTGCCAACAACCCAACATCAGAAATGGCAAACCTCAAGAACCTCTGCTGTGACTTTTTGTGAACCTCCCCTCGGTTTGATTTTGAGGACGTGTTTTTTAAAATTATTCATAAATTTTCGGTTCCACCCATTGAGGTACTGTACATCGTTTAAAGTGGCATACTAGCACTCCAAGCGGGATTTGAGCTGAACTACTTGGCGATATACCCAATACGTCATTTCTACTGGGAACGCATAAATTCACATTTCACACTCGTTTTCTGCCTATACTTTCAGACAGAAACACCTCTTTATGTGGTAAATAATTGTTAGTTTCCGTTACTGAACAACAGAATTTGGCCAACCAGAATTTGTAACCTACAAAAATTGCCCTTTTCAACTAAAATGTATAAAAACCAAGATTTACAATATGAAGGCTGTGTGGGGTTTTTGTTAAAATCTGGCGCCAACTTCAAAAATTTGTTGCACTGGCTTTGATTAAATTACGTTTGTTCAGCATAAAATTATTCTTTACTGAAGAAAAAAACTCAAGCTTTAAATTATTCTTTGCTATATCATGCATGCAGAAGTTATGTTTTGTTTTTTGTGTTAAAATTTATTTTTACTGGGATCAATAGATTAAAACATTTTTAGTTTCAAAAAGGTGTCCATGAATTATTTTGGGCTTTTCAGTGCGTTTTTGAAGGTTTTTACAAATACAATTTTTTTAAAAATACCTACACTTCTATGCCAACGCCATTACTAGCACAGTAATATAACTCACGCTATCAGGTACTGACCGCTATCAGTCACAGTCTGTCATCAAATCGTGCAATGTCTGTCAAAGCACCGGAAATCGAAGAGTGTTACTGGCCTAGTACTATTTTTTACTTGAAACACCAGTATGGGACCAAATGGGAATGATCCTCTTTCATTTGAAAAAATATTAATCGAAAACGGCTCAGCAGTTTCAGAATAATCGCTGGACAAACAGGGGGGAAAACAAACCAGGTCGAATTGGGAATCTCCTCCTTTTTTGAAGTCTGTTAAAAATTACGATCACGCCATTTTGTGGTAGTTTTCATCGAGGAGAACGTCAGGGGATACATAGTAGATTATAATAATAATAATACTAACAACCCAAATCATCTAATATGCCTCAGTTCTAATTCACCTTTAGTACATTCACAGTGGGCATCTAGAAACGTCAAAATATGTCCTTTAGCCTCACGGGCCCCGATCAATCTTGCTTTTATCAGGCCGATCCGTTCTGTACTGCGTAGAAGTCTAACTGGCACAGGCAGAGTTTCGATGTAATCGTCCAGCTCCTTCCCTAGAAACTCTGAACGGAAAAAGCCATCAGTAATGAACACAAAAAATGAACACAACCAACTGAAGATCTGTTCAAAACTTACTTCTAGTGCTTGCGTCGTCTACTAAAATGATTTCTTCGAGGAGAGATCGAGGCGATCGCACAATTACTGACCAAACTGTCCGTAGAAGAGTTGACCAAGCTTCGTTATGGAATACTATAATAATCGACGTCCTGGGAAGGCCATCTATATTATTGTATTTTCCCAAACATCTAAAATACACACACAGAAATCAGTATAAAATTACTATTCATCGCCAATATAGTTTCATTTATATCGTTTGCAAAATAATATGGGTAAGTAACCCACATGTATAGCTGGAAACAAACTGTGACATAACATACAGCGTACTCTCCAGATTTATAGCAGTTATCGAGACAGATTTGTTTCAGAGGGTGATGAAGTGATACACAAAAATCATTTGACGGTTGGAACATACTTCTTCTTCCTAACGTCTGGAAGCGACCTGTTTAATGGTATTCTGTCGCTGGCCATGAGGTTAAACCGGTTGATGAGGTAGAGGGAGTGCATTTTCCCAGCTAAATGTGGGGGTATGACGACAGGCATGCCATCTTTACCTTCACCGGGCAGTGGTGCGAAATTATTGGAGTTGATTATTTCTGTAAAACAACGTGGAATGATCAACGCAAATTTAGCATCAGAAGATGTATGAAGATGAAATAAGTTCAGAAGCACATTCTATTGAGGAACCTTAGACTTCTGAATTGTTCATTGTAATAATAAACAGTTCATGCAGCTCATTCGACGTGGTTAACAGTAACGGCTACTAGAGGTAGCACGTTTAGATGCTGATTTTTTGTAGACTTGAATACAAGTAGAAAGCTCTTAGCCGATGCTTGGTTTAATCCTCTTTTACACGGTGACATTTTACTACTAGCCATGGCTACAACTGCCCACCATCAGGGCTGACAGCAGCTGTAGCGACAGTAGGTTTGATCGCAGTGTCATCTGACCACTATCAGACTAAACGAAAACAAATCCACACATGTGAATTTCACATACAAGAAGATAGCAACAATACCGATATTCATAAATCACAACATAATCCCATATGCTAACTCAGCTAAGTATCTTGGTATGACCCTGGATGCTAAACTAAAATGGAAAGAACACGTGAAGAAAAAGAAGAAAGAGCTAACAGTCAAGTACCGAAAGCTGTATTGGCTGTTGGGTCGGCAATCGCTGCTCAGCATTCATAACAAGGTGCTGCTTTACAAAATAGTGCTGATGCCTATCTGGGCATATGGTATACAGCTATGGGGCTGCACAGCAAAAACCAATATGAAAACCATTGAAACTTTCCAAAACAGGGTACTTAGGAAGGAATATGGTCAATGCTCCTTGGTACATCCGAAACGACGACCTCCACAGAGACCTTGGAGTGGAGAGGGTCAGAGATGTCATGAAAAAATATGCTAGTAGCTACGAGCAGAGGCTACTTGGACATACAAATCCGGAAGCCATTCAGCTTCTGGACAACTCTGCAGTAACACGGCGGCTGAAGAGGACCAAGCCCTTGGACTTACAGTGTTGTTGAAGACGTACAGTGTTGTGGACTCATGTGTGGTGCTAGTCACTGGACATTCACCATAACGGATACATGCGTTAATTATTGTCTAATCTAAATAACTAGATAGTTACCGATGTAACTAGTTGTTATGATAAAATAAATAAACGCTTAAAAAAAAAACCTGATCACTAGAAAGGGTTGGGTCGTTTGCAGTGGTTCTCTCTTTTCCGATGGTATAGTATCCATAACCAGCTGTTTGCAGTGTTTTCCTGACTATACAAAGCCAGTTTTCTGGTATCATTCCAGTCCACAGAAAACCGGGTGGACAAGAGCTGGCAATGGACTCAAACGCTTATCAAGATGGCGTCGTATCATGGATGGTGTCTTTAGGTTTTCTAAGAGCCAGTTAGCTATCAGAAAAAGCCTGATGCGAACGAACTTATAGTGACAGCTACTTGATAATAGTACTTTATTGTAGTCACCAATTACAATGGTTACAGCGTCAACATTAAAGTTACCTACATAATAAATATCTACTACATAATTATGTGTTTTAATCGACTTGTAGCCACAACAGTAACTTTCACGTGAACTGCCACATGTATATAAGCCTTTACAGTGAACTGTCGCACCTATCAACTGTGGTGGGATAAAGTTCGTTTGGACACAGTCCTGGACTGTTCCATCCAAATCACGCCCCTTTTTGTACGAACGGACAAAGCCAGAACTGGTTCAGGATCTAGAGTTGGCTGTTTGGACAGACAGTTCGGGACTAGTAATCAGTCCTGGACTTCTTCGTACTGTTGATCCTGCACATACGCACTTGATGCTTCTACCTTCTGGACTGTTCCAGGACTGTCTGTCCGAACAAACCATAATTTGCACCAACAAACTGCACATATGTACTGCAGCAACCAATTCTACCGCCATTCTTCCAACTGTCAGCATAGCGTGTAGACAAGACCAAAGTCACTGCCTCACTGTCGTGACAGTACTACCACGACAGAAAACTGTCAATGTGTAAACGAGGCTTTACAAGCTCTTGCTGTGACAAGTTGCTTAATTCTATTTCCACAGGAATAAACTGTGATCAGAACCAACATCATATAATAGCATGCCCAGTAATTTATACTAGTCCCATTCACTCGAATCACGACTGTCTGCAAGGAAGTCTGCATGTGCTGCTTATTAAGGATTATATCTAATTTAGTTTAAGGCTGTAGTGCAGTGCTGCAAAATAGGTAGGTAAGCGACCATATGACATAAGATTGATGATGACAGTATTGAAATAGGATATAATTTTAAAAAACATTCATGATATTATTTGAAGAATACGGTACTTCATTTTACATTACATAAGTACTTTGAACAAACCATCAGTCAGATTAGGCTGGTTCAAATTTGCTCCATCTCCCATGTAGTGGCCGACTACCACATGAAGACCTCTGCTATCAATGTACTCCTTTTGATCCGCTCCAAGCCTATAAAAATGTCAATCCAAAAACTTCACAATCAGTTTAAATCTCTCAGTTACCGCCTTATGATACCTACTTGACATTGTACCTACAAATAAGCAAAATATTTATATCGTATAGTACGAACTCCTGAAGCACCAAATCTTATTTACATGAAGTAATACAAACGGTAATGCCACGTACGATGCTTACCTTCACACCGGGTTTCAATAAACGGTTTAACGTAAAATTTTGCGAGAGGTACAGTAGGGCCCCGGTTATCCGAGCCCCGACTAACCGAGTTCCGGTTTAACCGAGGCGCAAAAAAAAATATTTAAGACGGCGCGTATGGATGCCGGGCGCCCGGCGACAGTGTTTGTACTCTGTACAGTACCGTACATATGTAATAGTAATATGTTAATTCAATTTTACGTCTTTATTTATTACTGTATCAACCCCAAAATGTCTTTGTAACGCCCGTAACACAGACCAGCGGCCCAAAACTCACACGCTATCATTGATTTCAATGGCGGCACGGGACGCTCTCGTTCGCCGCTCTGTCTGCCCGTGTTATCCGAGTTTCTGGTTATCCGAGGGTCCTCTGGTCCACATTAGCTCGGATGATCGGGGCTCTACTGTACGAGTTCATGGGCAAGATTTGGGGAGGTTTAAGAATTACCTTCATAACTTTCCTCAGAATTAGACGCAAGACAGTCGTTACTGTGGTTCCCCATTATCCTCCCGTCTCATTTCTCAAGAAATCGTTACTTCCAACCAAAGGTCAGTTTCACATTTATTTTAGCGTAGATACACAAATACTTGACACCGTTCATTAATTCGTGTTTCCAGACGACTTCTTTCCAGATTTTAAGTAGGCAGTATTATAGTCAAGTAACTAGAATAAAAATATGAGATTCCCGTCAGCCCGATTATTTCATGATAGCAACATTCTGAGCGCCAGGAAATCATACCTAATCCAAGCTCTTAAATATCTCCTGAACAATCAAACTCTTTAAAAACATCACTAGGGACGCGCTAACAATCGGGAATTGGCCCGAAATCACCATTGCTAAGGAGCACATGATTATAATCACGGAGTATGAAGTCGAGTTGGTTGTTCTGTGATATTATTTCATTTGAAAAATGATGGCTCTTTTGGATTTTGTTGATAGACAGTGAAAAATAATAAAAACATGAGGAAGCACAGAAATACATAAAGTTACCTAATCCTTCATAATAATGCAGAATTCGCCTCATAGACATGTAGGTTAGTAATGCGAAAGACCACAAAACTGAGCATGATGAAAATGTTGTATGGAGATACCTACTGCAAAAACACAAACGGTGGGTACAGCTTCCGTACAAGTACGCAACCACGAGGGACATTTTATGTCTTAAGGCGGGTTTAGACGGCGCGCACCCACTCGCGCACCAGCCTCACTTCCGACTCGACTTCAACTCGCCGGGCAATAAACTCATCCTCGCCTCACTGTTTAGACGACACGCATTCACTCGCACGGCGCGAGGTTAGAGACCGAGTGTCCTTTGATGCGCGACCAAAAACCGACAGACGACGGCTCACCCCGAGTTGGCCTCACTGTGAGTGGCCTCGAGGGGAGGGAGGTGTTTACATTGCGCGAGGGACCGGAAGTGAGGCTGGTGCGCGAGTGGGTGCGCGCCGTCTAAACCGGCCTTTAGCGCCCCCTCCCGCACCCACACCAAGTAATTCGTACTTAATTGTTTTGGTCACCTAGTCCGAACAGCCTTCAGTCCCAATTAGTTCGGATTAGCCGGACTCCACTGTATTATGTACGTAAACATTCATTTAAACAATCACGCTCATACCGCAGCTTGTTGGCCACGCAGTCCGCAGTGGTTAACGTAGTATGGTTAGGTAAATCGAGAGCTATCCAACGAGTGGTGAACGATTTTTGTACGATGATAACTGGCGAAGATAAAGTTCCGTAGCAACGAATCGGTTGTAAGCGAAAATCATCAGAAATAGAGAGTTCCTAAAGACTAAAGTCGGGAAGATGTGTTCGGATTTATCTCAACTGCGCATGCGCGTCGCCCAAGTTCAAACTTATTTCCTTAAGTTCGACTTATTCGGCCTTAAGCTAGGTTCACATGAGACGCAATTCCGGACGGTAGCCCGGCACGGCTATGCGTTCTGCAATGCTATTGGCCAACGCAAAATGGATTATTTCAACGCAGTGCCTTGGATATGTACTATATCAAAATCTCCAGATATTTTCCGCTGTCGGATGCGTTGCCGGATCTGCGCGGAGGTTACTGCGCACACCTCTCTTGTTTGGTTGTTCAGCCATATTGAAATTCGACATTTATGTGGTTGATATTGCGGTTTCGAGTTCGAGCAACTGTTTGTTTTTTGCGATTGCATTTTGTTATGACTCCGCTGCCATGTGAATGCCTCTGCGGCAAAAATTCCGGCAATTGCGTTGCCGTGCCGGATTGCGTCTCCATGTGAACCTAGCTTTATACATAAGGCGCGTTATCTCCCAGGGCACAAACTTTAGGAATTGTCTTTAACCTTACTCAGGGGTAACAGTGCACAGCTTTTTGCCGCGTTTTGTTGTTTTTTTTTAATGCGTCATGTGTCGTCGGTCTTCGCCATCGCCAGCGTCTTTCAAAGTTACTCCAAGCGTCTTTCAAAGAATTTGCTAGATTGTTGCGATATCAACTTAGGATAAAAAAGTGAGTATACCTACGGATACTAGTATACCTACTGAAGCTGAAAGCTGAATGGATTTCGCGTTGTGCTAACTTAAGTGACGTTACTTTTTAATTCACTCCTACCCCCACCACTTCTGTCAAACCGGACTTATTGGTTAGCATCCAAAGTTAGCATCTTAGCTGCTCGCCTTAGATGTGGCCAAAAGATGTGGCCGTTCCCTAATGAACTTATCTCTTAGGAACTCTCTAAATATTTTCGTGACGTTTCCGTTGCATGTCCCGCGTTTCATTTTCGAGTTTATGTAGCAAAGTAAAGACATAAAATGTCAAAAAACATTTTGAATAAAACAACTAAGAGAAACAATACATTTCACATTCCCCAATGTAATAGTAAGCTAGGAATTCGCCACATAACATTCATTTGCCCTAAACTTTTTAACAGCATCCCTTATAACTTGATATAACTTGACAAACCTTCTTACAAACAAAAATCTTCAATCCAAAATTATATTTCAAATTTAACTTCTCATGAGCTAACTAAATTTTTACTCTAATCCATTCCCTTCCATTTGAAATTATCCCATGTGATAACTAAAATAATTCCATATAAATTAAATAGAAACTATTTCCACCTGCTCACTCAATAAATTGCGGCCATTTAAATGAATCAAAGTACTATCCCCACACCCTGGCTGTTTTGCCTTGTGGGTTCCACATTCCAATATAACTAATATATTTCTTTCACTGATTCACTAATATCAATTCATTATAATTATTTTCAGTTTATTTGTGCCTACTTAAACCTTCTATTATTTTCACTTTTTTCACTTGTCCAAATGTGTTCCTTTTAATATATTACTTAGTTCGTAAATTGTCTACGGATTTTTTAAATTTTGCAGTAGGTATGTACCAACTAATTTCATGTACTTACTTACTTATTGTAAATTTGTTGTGGAAATAAAATCTCTCTCTCTCTCTCTCTCTCTCTAGACTCTAGTTTGACCTCAGTCGAGCATGTAGGCAGAGTTTGTTCCTAGTACGACCCTTCTTGTAACATTGATGACTGTCAGGATGTCAATGCGTGATCAATACTAAGAACAAGAGTATAATATTCTCTTCCTATTACCGCACCATTCTCAGTACTATATTAGGTATTTTGTTCAACTACAGGATAACTGAGCAAACTCACCTGACGGAGACCCAATCATCTCGCAGAGTTTCTGATGAAGGCGAAGAACTCAGAAGGACGACGATGAATAAGATCACTGCCAAAGTCAAGAGCAAACACAGTCTCTTTAATATTCTTCTGGACATCATTAGAAGTTGTCATTCTTACATGGAATCTGAAGTGTTGAACACAAGCTAGGTTGATGGACTGCTCAAGTTACTCAGCGAGATCGGGGCACACGGAGCTTGACAGATGAATGAATGCATTCAAGGATTGTTTTTATCGCTGTTTCACGATCATACTTCACCGTCTAGGTGGTTCTTGCTTGAAACCCCTCTTCGCAAACGCAACATAATTCAGCGCCTGGATCTTGAGAGGCGAATGTACTGCACTAAACGCGGCCTGATTTACCTGCAGTAGGTAACAGTAATTAACCGTTGTAATACTGAAAAAAGATCGGAATCTGAACGCCAGTCACCCAGCTTAAAACAACAAAAAAATCAACTAAAACTTGAACCGTAACCCGCAAAGCGCAAATGAAAACAAAAGTCCGCCAATACAAATTGGTTCAAGGAGTATGAATTGACGTTATCCTTGTAACAAACCGTGGAATAGGAGGAAGATTTTTGTGCAGATCATGGATGGCATGGAGGAAGAAGGAGGATACTTCCAGGTGGGTACGTTTTTTCAAAAATTAGTAGGCAGCCTATTTCTGTAAAATCCTCTAATAACAAACAGTAACTTCAAAATCGGTACATTTCGCATTATATAAAAAGCTATAGGTAAATGAAAAAATATCATTAAACATAATTTATTACTGTGCGACCTCAACAATCGGTGCACATAAAAAATCGTACCTAAGGAAATCCTACATTTTCATTTGGACAATGAAGGCGACATGGTTCCCAGGCGTGTGTGCCAAGTCAGAACTACGCCCCACCTTGGCAGGGCTATTGAACTGTTCTTTCACACGCGACGCGATTCGTACTCGGTAAGAGACGTAACGGTAGGAAAGTTCGCTTTACCTTGAGTGTGGCGTGAAGGCGGCAGATATCCCGAGAGGCTGGCTAGTTCCTCCGGATGACGGATGTAGAGTGAGGAGTCCTCACTTTCCTCAAGCGGCCCACGGCCAAGATCGTCCTGGTTTGGTACTGTGCGTGCTCATGCCACGGCGCAATTGAACTTCATCTCCGATGACTATTGGGAAAAAAGGCCTCGATTCCGATCCTTCGATGGTTTTTATCGCCTCTGTTGATGGTGGGGATAATGTTGGTGAAGTTTGGCACAGGCAGGTGGCTTCAAGGCCCCAGCCGGGTTTCCTTGCTGATCTCAGTCAGTGGGAAATATTTTTTTGTGGGGTTTCTCACACTGCGTTCGTTCAAGATATTGCTGAGATGTGGGAATGGGCCATTTCCATTCGCACATGTCCTCTTGTTGAAAGAGAATTTTGTCAACAATTCGAGACATAGGTACACGGTTACGCACGGCACAAACATTCACACAATTTGGAGTTTCCTGCCAGGATCAGCAAGAAAACCCGGCTGGGACCTTGAGTGGGGTCGTCCACTGGAAGCGTACTCGAGGGCGCGGCGCTTTGCGCTACACAAGCAGCAACGAGGAATACGCGCTACAGATCCAACTACATTGAGTTATATGTGGTATCGTCCACTGGAAGTGTGTTCGAGCGGGCGGCTATGGGCGTACACGAGCGGCAACGCGCTACAAGCGGCAGATCCAAAAAAAGTTGGATCTGCCACTCGTAGCTCGTTCAGTACCATTGTTTTCAGTATCACTTTCCTACCGGTTTTGGTAGGAATTCCACGTAAATAAACAGTGTAGCATCGGAACACCTACCTACCTACCATTTCACTCGTATCTCTGGTCATTTCGAGTCACGTCACGCGCAGGCCCCGTTTTGAGTAGGTGAAAATTACCCTCTGGGCAGAAAATGGATCATAAAACTAATAAAACGGATAATAATCGAAAAATTTGTCAGGGACAGCCTCAAGTTAATTGTGAAGGTAGTGAAACTCCCAGAAAGATTCCCTTTTGGAGAAGATCGGGTCCACCCAACATCCGTCATCGCAAATGGTTGTTGCTATCAAGGAAATAAAATTCCTCTGGGTCCATGACGAATAAAAAGGAATAGTTCCCACTTTTATCGAATACACTTGAAAACAAACTGAAGCCCGACACGCAAAGGTGCTTGCAGTGGACGACCCTTGTAGCTCGTAGCCGCTTGTGTCGCGTGTAGCACTGCACCGCGTAAATACGCTTCCAGTGGACGACCACCCTGAAGCCACGCGCCTGTGCCAAACTTCATCAAAATTATCCCCACCATCAACAGAGGTGATAAAAAACCATCGAAGGATCGGAATCGAGGCCTTTTCCCCCCAATAGTCATCGGAGACGAAGTTCCATTGAGCACAGTACCAAGTGCCATACCAGGACGATCTTCGCCGTGGGCCGCTTGAGGAACGTGACGACTCCTCACTGTACATCCGTCATCCAGAGGAACTAGCCAGCCTCTCGGGATATCTGCCGCCTTCACGCCACACTCAAGGTAAAGCGAACTTTCCTACCGTTACGTCTCTTACCGAGTACGAATCGCGTCGCGTGTGAAAGAACAGTTCTGACTTGGAGCACACGCCTGGGAACGATTTCGCCTTCGTTGTCCAAATGAAAAGGTAGGTTTTCGTTCGGTAGGATTTTTCATGTGCACCGATTTTTGAGGTTACGTAAGACATCATGCACCACCATTAATAGAAGTAGGTTATATCTTCATAATCCTACATAGGTAGTGAAGACGAAATGAATCAAGATCTTTGATAACAACTGAGAAGGAAAGAAAAGCCGCTTCCGATACCTACTCCGCATCTCTAACTAATCACCTGGGAAACCTTTTACCTCGTCACCACCAGGTATTACCTACTATTAAATTTTCCTGTTAACCTACTAATATCCGCAAACTAATAATAATAAAAACCATTTAGTGTGGAAAGCCCCATTATACACAGACGAATTACATAGGCAAAATTGCAAAGAATGAAAGAAAAAATATGTAATTAATAACAAGGTCAAAACTATACACTGATTTAGTTAACAGCCTATGAATGATGATGACTGGTTCTTTGGTTGAAAAAACTAAAATTACATACAAAAGTTTATTTTCCTGCAGGCATAGTTGCCCCTACTGCGGAAGTTTCACCAGGTAATCTGGATGGCCACGAAGAACAAACTTGTGCTTATAAAAAAAATCCAGAATATAAGAATAACCGTTTTCTTCAAATGAAATAATATCACGGAACAACAGACTTGAGTTGACGAAGCTATGCGTCATTATAATGAGGTGTTGTTCCCTGTCAATGATCTGGGCTGGAGTTATGATGTACCTATGTACCTTATGATTCACACTCATGTTGATGAAGCTTTTCAGTTCTAACTTCAGAGCCTCTGCTAACGAACGGCTGAGCGTAAAATGCTCCGTGTGGTCACAAAACATCCTAAAATTCGGATCAGTTTGCAAACCAGATGATCATAAAAAACCTGTAGGTAGGTACATCCAACTCTTCTACTGAAAGTTTTTGAGCCAAGGCGTTTCAACTCGGTCCAAGGTGGTCCTCCACTAGAAGCGATACCTAGCGAGCGACTACACCTATTCGTCTGTACCTACACGAGCGACTAATCCCATTACGGTAAAGTAGTATTAAGGTTCTCACACACTATGCAGGAACAGGACAGGAAACGCCGTGGGTAGGACGCGGGATGCCGGCCGGCTGCCGCTGTCCCGTCCTGCGCCTATAACCACACCAGGCAGGACCTTCCTCAACTCTCTTTCCCTCACCCTCCTGGTTCTCAAACAACATTTTTGTCCAGTGGTTTCATTTTATTGTGTTCGTCTGTCATACAAGTTTAATACATAAGTGATTCATCATCACCCTAATACAAACCTGTCAGGCATTCTCTTTGATCTTCGTATCATACTACAAACGGTGTGCGCTCTGTATTTTTCTACCTCTGCAATGAGGGTTGAAAAGGATGGGAAATTGGACTAGCTCCAACGTCCCTTGCAATGATGGATGGCATTTCAGATTTGCTTAATCCACCACCTCCTTGACTGCAGGTAAATTGGTCCGAGGAAAATAATGAACAAGTTTCTATGCAAACTGTACAAATATATATTAATAAATTCTGTGCTGCAAATAAGCAGCACTTATACCAGAATATGGAGTGGGCAATATTTCGTGATTATAGTTTCCCAACATCCCCAAATGTTTATGAGATAGGTGTTCACTTATATCTACTTATGGCAGATCTGACCTTGTTGGCTTGCAGCGATGTGAACGGAGAAGACGGCGAGAAGGGGTGGTGCAGGAGGCGGGTTCCATCGACGAAGTCCCTGCAGGTTTTCAGCTGCGCGATCTCTACCCGTCGTTTATTTCGGAAAAATCCAGTCCTGTGAGATACGTAATGGTCGACTCTACAAATCCCAGTTCCTGAATAGCGTTACTCAATGCAGGACAACTATCGAGACGACCACTTTGCTGGAGAATTGCTGCTTGCAATCGATCTCAAACAATCGGCAAATGGCGAAGGATACTGCGACCTTCTGCCTTTCCAGACGTGGCGAAACAGGCTATTAATTTTGCATGCGAATCGCTGGAGCTCCAGATCGTTACTGAAGCCTTTTCGGCAGTGGGCCGGCCGACTGGCAGAGAAGGCAAGTGGGGGGCCGACAGGATTCGGCATCCACTTTTAGGCCTGGAGGGCAGATTCGGCAAGCTGCAGCAATGGACCCTTGGACACGATAATCCTCAAGACGACGACTCGTTATCATAGGCCTACTCTACACCTCACCAAAGCCTCACAAATTTCACCTCCTAACAAACACTCAGTTCCCATCACACAACCTACAACGCCTAACAAGGGTTTCTTCAGTAAATTCCGTTCTCAACCAAACAACCTAATCTGGGAGAACAAAGATGTCGGTGGAGGGCAACAGAAAGAAAGGCACTGGTGTGAGACTGAACGTGGGGAAGGCGAGCGTGAACTTGGGGAAAATTGGACGGTGGAGGGAGAACGTCCCGTGCCAGGAAACGCCGTTTTTCGCTTTGAGATCGATCGCGGCGAAACCCGTCCTGTTCCTACCACATGCCCTGACCGCCGCGTCCCAACTAGTGTGCTTATCTCCATTCAAATACAAAGAAGTGAAAAAATACGACCCGTGTCCCGCGGCTGTTTCCCGTCCTGTTCCCGCCTAGTGTGTGAGAACCTTTAGGAGGCCCCCACTGCACCGGACTTCGGGCGACACCAAGCGACGAGCGACACATTCCACGTGGATGGGATTGGTTGCCTGTTTTCAAGGTACCTCTCTTCTCTTCGCCTGATCGCGTCCAGAGGACTGCCATTAGGTATGACAGACTAACACCGAGCTTCAAGTACCCACCAAATTATCGCAAACCAGAACCTACAAACCAAATTTCAATCATTTTGGCCCACAGTAACTAAGGAAAGTGCCGCACGTACGACCAGAAAATTTGTATTCCGTTTTCGGATCTTACGGTACGGTTTTTGCTTCAAGATAGGTCCTACCTACCTAGTAGGAATTACTAAAAGATAGGTACCACCTTGAACGTTATTTCAACCTCTCTTTAATCCATTTTACTCCGTGGTTAATACAGATCTGTCCACACATGACGTCAAGTCTGCATTAACATAGAAAGACGCCAAGAAGCAGCTGTGAATACGACGCTCTCGACATTTTTATTTTCCAAGGAAAACAGAAGGTAGGTAGCGTTATACAGATGTAAGGTTAAACTACGTTTCCTCATCTCAACACGACGAAAGCTGACACCGTGAGATCCCGGTATTTTTCGTCGTCACGGTTCGTCAAACTTGTCGGTGTCTTAAGTGCGCATGCGCAGCACTGCTTTCGTTTCGTCGTGAATGCGTTGCAAAAACTCTCGAATAAGTACGCAGGTCTCCGAACGTGTCCATTATTTTGGCTGAAGTCGTGCGATATATAGCCGAGCTCCTTATTCAGATGACGTTTCGTTCATTTGCCAACGGAGATTCAATAGTTTATTTATTTATATTTTTACTTAGAAATAGGGTCCATAACCCCTCCTCGTTTCTATACATAATAATGAAATAATTAATATAACAGGGTGGCATTTTTATATAAGATGGAAGCCTGGAACAATGAAATTAGGATTGGAATGAAACACGATATATATTTTTTTAAATCGTTTAATTATTCCGTAGGTTAATAAGACACGGTCAAAATGGCTGCTTTGACTGCGCCCAAACCACATTTACAAAACATATTAAATAAAATTCTTCATTATTATTCAAATATAATATTAATGAGCGATATATACATCAAGTTAGATCATCTACCTACATCTATGAACTTGACCCATTTAGTAATCTCGCTGACTCTTCTATTCAACAATATTAAAACTTGCGGCCATGGCTGAGACCGCAAGTTTTGCGTCAGGGATTTTCACAAAAATACCCACATAATACGTAGCTATAAGACTAAGAAAATGACTAGCGTGTTTCAACGAGAACCCTCCCAAATCATTTTGTACTGAATAGGCAACGTTACACAGTATGCTAATGCTTATTTATATAATCCGAATGAAACTACGCAATGAAAAATATGTTTTCCTTGTAAATGTAAATGTTCCTATTTAAATCTAAGGGGATTTGTACGCGCAAATTTAGCGGTTTCTCTAATAAAAATCCATACATTCAACGTAATATGGTGTATAAATAGCTACACTCACGAATTTGATCGCAATATTTTAATATACTATATCTGACGGCTAATCACTAATATAAATTCAACAGTTTGCATACTATAAAATTTACATTATTTTCTATAACAAAATTACAATAACGAGCCTTTGAACTGAATATAAAATTGCTGGCCAGCCTTGAGAACAGGTTTTGAGAACTGATGGAAACCTCTTAAAAATGACAGAAAAAAAGAGGGCTCCACTCGCTCTCACCGGTCACTTGGCGTTGCAGAATAACTATGAAATACCTTCTAACACGGAAAAGTACAAAAGTTGTAACATGTTTGCGATACCAAAAATATCAACGATGCAGCCACTGATATTCTCGATGTAGGCGAACAAAACACTTACAATTTAAGGAAGCATTCTTACAACCTTACTATTTACTGAGGCATACAACATCCAATTCTATCAAACTATGTTCCTTTTCCTGACTTTATCAGGTACCTACTCCTACATAGAACTAATCTAAAACAGTCACAATACACTAACAACTACACCGGATTCGAAAATCTTTTAGTTCAATTTTGTTGTCAGATTTCGAAAACTATTCCAAATAATTACAAGTACAACTCTACCAATTTTTTTTCTCGATAAATTCTTGAAAAAAATCCAGGAACTAGACTTTAGGAGGAACACTATGCATACATGTATGCAGGTAGGTAGTTATTTTCCAAGGAGATTCACAATTTTTCTCTACAAAGCTTGTTAAAACTCCTACCAGCGTTTTTGTTTGATTATATTCTCTCTGAAACTGAATAGAATTACCTACCTTACGAAGTGAAAAAGGTTTTCATCAGATAACTTCTCCTTTTTTTAAAATGCACGCTGCAACCAAGGTTTAGTGGCTTGCACGACACATAAATGGCTTTTCATGAAAATCGCCTCCTTGTGAAACCTCACACGTACAGCCAGTGTCGGAGTTTGAGGCGAGACGCTTCGCCCGTTGCTCGTATCTCAGCGTGTTCGTCGACAGGTGAAATACCAATGGCGAATTTCTGGAAATTCGGGACACGCAAGTTTACAAAAAACGCTGCGAAGTACTTGTCACATGGGTTTATTATTCTATTGGACAAAAACTCGAATTAGGCTCCTATTTTTGAAAAATTATCTTTGATAATAATTGATAGTGCTATTTAAATGTTTTAATTCACCTGTTAATTCTACTTCTAGTGTTATACAAATTTATGGTAATTTCAGAGGATTTCCCAGGTTTTTGACTCATAAAAAAATTAATTTTGGGAGCTGGAACTTCAATCCCCCTCTCAGGCCCACTTTCACCAGAAAATTATTTAGCCAAACTCCGTTAAAGTTAACGTCGAGGTTTAAACCTGGAAAGGCAGCTAGCGTCTTTCACCAACCCAAATGTCGGTTAAACCCAGTTTGAAATAACGGAGTTTGCCTGACGGAGTTTAGTTTAAAATGTCCAAGCAAATGATGGACAATATGACGCGCCGGGACTATAAACTCGTCAAAACAACAACAACCACCACTCAGGTGATGTCGATTCCCGCTTCCATTGTTCCACTGTAATAATAAACTGTAAATTGCCAAAGTGATTTCTGATTTACGACGACTCCAGTTACGAGGTAAGGTACCTATAATATCATTGTGGAATACATAGTATAGAGTAAATACCAAATAGAGTAAATACAATGCCAATTCGCGTTATTTCATTTCACAACCGTATAAAAACAAAACAAAATCAGCTGTAAGCTAGGCAGCCATATTGGGATCTCACGGCTAACGGGGATTAGTGACGTTAACTTGCTGGATTTCGGGCTTTTAAACTTGAGCCGCCTCGGTGGGAGTTTAAACTCGTTCAGAGCTCTGGTGAAAGACAGTGAGCGCTAAACTCCGTTAATTTGCAACCTCTTCCGGGTTAAACTCGTTTCAAATTTTGGCCTGAGGCCCACCACCAAAAATTTGAAACGAGTTTAACCCAGAAGAGGTTACAAATTAATGGAGTTTACCGCTCGCCGTCTTTCACCAGAGTTCTGTGCGAGTTTAAACTCCCATGGAGGCAGCTCGAGTTTAAACGCCCGAAATCCGGCAAGTTAACGTCGCTAATCTCCCTTAGCCATGAGATCCCAATATGGCCGCTTAGCTAACAGCTGATTTTCGGTTTTGTTGTTATACGGTTGTGAAATGAATTTGCGCGAGTTGGCATTGTATACTTCGTATTCCACAATGATATTATAGGTACCTTACCTCGTGACTGGAGTCGTAAATCAGAAATCACTTTGGCAATTTACAGTTTATTATTACAGCGGAACAATGGAAGTGGGAATCGACATCAGCTGAGTGGTGGTTGTTGTTGTTTTGACGAGTTTATAGTCCCAGCACGTCATATTGTCCAACTTTTGCTTGGACATTTTAAACTAAACTCCGTCAGGCCAACTCTGTTATTTCAAACTGGGTTTAACCGACATTTGGGTTGGTGAAAGATGCCAGCTGCCTTTCCAGGTTTAAACCTCGACGTTAACTTTAACAGAGTTTGGCTAAACTCCGTTAAATAATTTTCTGGTGAAAGTGAGCCTAAAACCTCCAAAATACCTAATACCTAATTATGCACCCATTCCCCCCCCCCCCCCCCCCCCCCCAATAACTCCCCTGGGTGTATTCCGACAGGGCTGCCGAGCTTCGGAGCATAACTAGGACCCAAACTGTTAGGAAGAAGGACAATTTTAGACAAAAATTTAACGTAAATTTAAGACTGAAACTTCGTTCGAAACTTAATTTTCCACTTTTTGGTCAAAATCGACTTCATATTCGGTCTCCTCATACTTATAAACATGGAAAACGATACCTCACAAGCTCATGTTACTGAAACACCAAAAAGCCCTATTCTAAACCCATTTTTCAACCATAGCACCCTTGGGTATATTCCGATCGGGCTGCAAAGTTTCGGGACACAACTACAGCCCAAATGGGAGCCTGTGTGCGAAAGAACGAATTTTTTAGACCGAAAATAAAATAGATAAGTATGATTGATACGGCGGACGGACATTGTATTTTTGGAATCTACGCACCCTGAAACGTAAAAGAAAAAAATTTGAGGGGGTGTTATAAAAATTGTTTGCTGAGCGAATACATAGTTGTATTATTCACAGAGTAATAAACCAAAATGAAAGTTGGTCGCCACAATCTCAAGACCCGAAGTGTGGGTAGATCATGCTTTTAGGATCTGCTCATCAGAATCTGCAGTCGATTTGGCACTTTTCAAACGAATTTTATACTATCAATAAACCACACAGATATCTCGTGCTTTTTACCATCTCCTAACACGAAACCGACAATAAAACATGCAATATTTGTTTTTAAGTGTAAGTTAGTAGGTGCTGGTAGGTAATTAGGAATGTGTTAGAAAACCAGTTGCGGAGCTTGAATAAACGTTTCATTCAAGAGTAATTTAATTCTCCCAACTCCCAGAGGTTAATTAAAAAACATATATGTTTTATCAAAGGCAAGAAAACCTGGATAAATGCAAACAAGACCCCTTGAGATTTCATTCATCCAGGTTCGACTGCAGTTACTTACTTCTCTCAGTGTTCCCGGTGTTCGGAACAGCAGAACGAGGGCGAGGCCTGGGATCATGAGGAATGACGTCAGACCCAGAGCCCTACCGACTCCAACCGCCCACGGCGGGTACACGTACTCTTTGTAGCTGAGTACATCCGAATCGAAAAGCGAGGCGAGAATCACAGACTGCAAACCAACCAGTAGAGTAAGGTACAACCACTCGACCAATCAGGCATACAACATGTCAATGAGAGCTTCAAAATCCATCAAACCGCTGTCTCCAAAAACTCCTCTTTCACAAGTTATCAATAGTTTTCAATGGTGCATTCCAGTTGGGATTGATATAAAAATCTCACCGATAAGAGAAGCGGAGACACGAATTTCCACAGAATCCGCCAAATGATTGCAGGGCGCCAGCCCAGCATCTCATGGACGTCTTCACAAAATCTCTCCATCCCTGTTGAGCAGTAAAAAAGGTGTTCGTGAAATCTTGGTAATAGAACCTTGGTACCAGATGATCGACTGGAATTCCAAAAATAGTAGTTCAAAGGTCTTTTAAGGTGAGCCATTAGAATCGGTACTATAGATGTATTTCATGTGTGTAAACTCTTAAGCTAGGTTCACATAGAGGGGCAATTCCGGGCTGCAATCCGGTAAGACAACGCGTTTGCCGGATTTTCTGCCACAGAGGCATTCACATGGCAGCTGAATCATAATCGGAAATCTAACCGGCAAAATCAACCAGGAATGTCGAATTCTAATATGGCTGAACAACCAAACGGGAGAGGTGTGCGCAGTAACCTCTGTGCAGCTATGGCAAAGGATTCGACAGCGGAAAATGTTTGGAGATTTTGATATAGTATCCATGATATTGTGTTGCAATAATCCATTTTGCGTTGGCCAATAGCATTGCAGAACGACTTGCCGACCGGACTGCCGTCCGGAATTGACCCTCCATGTGACCTCTTTCCTGTGAGTCCTTTCAGCAATCAAAGTTTAATAGATTTTGCGGAAAAAAATAATGTTGTTCTCTTAATCAACACAGGGAAGACTTCATACATGTTATGTATTTACAAGAACATAAAACATAGAAACAGCTCCTACTACATATAATATATATTTCGCACAACAAGAAAACCACAAGGAAAGCTCCACCACGAGAGTTCACATTAAAAGATCAATGCCAATTACCAGTGCATTATAACTACGAGCAGGTATATACAGCCGATAGAATTTTAAACGTGGACTGAGTGAGCAAAATGACAAACCATAGAACCAAGCAACGGCGATAGCCTCGAAAAGTGCAGAACACAGGAGGGACAGACCACCAGCATAGGTATCCATCAAATGGAAGAAGTACATCCCACCCTGGAAAAGGAGCATTACGCATCAGAACATTTATGCAATGCAAATGCATGTGTTAATTTTTTTATTTGTTAGTCTCTGTCGGCTTTATTTGAGGTTCATCACCTATTTGCATTTTTTTGAATTTGTACAATATTCATTCAAGGGGGTGTGATGGTTGGGTGAATGAACATTATGGGTGGAAAAGAATAAGTTGTGTTATCCTTATGACAACCCCTCCGCACTGAAGGGGGTGAGGCAATGAGTAGCCAAGAGTGAAATGATCAGATCAGCTGATCACGTCTGCGACGCTGGCAGGGCAGTCGAACGAGAAGACCCAGCCTGAAATGGCTGTTAATTCATCCATTTAAAAAAAATTTTATACTCCTGGTTACTTGAATTTCTCCTCAATCTGTTCAGCTCGTACCTTGTATGTGTAATAAAGTATTTTATAAAATATTTTGCCGGCTTTTCGCATAAAACCCACCAGATGGGACCCACAAACCAAATTTCATTAATTTTCGTTCATGGTACAACTAAGGGCAGTGCAAAGTACAGCAAACGGACAGAAATTTTTATTAATTATATTTTTAGATTCCACGTACCTTGAAACAGAAACCATCAAATTTTGAGGGGGGATTACAATTTTTTCATGCTTGATTTCAAAGGTTCACTATTCAAAATAATGAACCGAAATGACCTGCAAAAAACGCAGTGGTGATAAACACAGACATGCAGTGCTTGAGCGGAGTTTCGAGGAACTAATGCTCCCACTAGGGCCTTCCTCTTGTTGTGACTGTGACCAGTTGAATGCGTCTAGATTACATGGTTATACAATAATTGGAAAAGTTAATGAGAGTCTGGAGGATTGATGCAGTGATGCCGCTTTCTAAGGAGTGTGCATGCGCCAAGACGAACGATTTTTCTCACCCTTTCTGGTTACCCTTTGATAATACTACACGTACCTAGATCAGCAATAATCAAATATCCTCGCGTGCCTCGCGATGCTGGCGCTTGTCATTATCAAAAAGATAGGTCACTCAAATAAAATTAGGTACTGAGTTCCACTTCTTTGTTCTTTGTTGTTGTATTGTTCTTTCCCTAAGTTTCCAATTAGATATCTAGGAACCTAAGTCCGTTATTTTTAATGCAAAGGCAAAATAACGTTGGAAAAAGCACAAACATAACTTACAATCTCTACAACATGTGGGACACACATGTTGTAGTTATGGTAGGTTTACCTACACCGTAATGGTTGTTGCACTGAAGAATAAAGGCAACTCAAAAACTGTTTCTACACCACGAAAATTTATTAAGAAGGTGAATTTAATAAATTATATTTATCAAATTCACTGAAAAGTTCGTAGAGTGAGAAAAGAAGTTTGTAGGCAGATCTGAACTCAAGTTTGTGGTTGGCAACAGAGGGGTGTCCAAGCCATGGTTTGAAAGATACAGGAGGGTCTACGGGTAGTATTAGTAACCAGAAGCGGTGAGCAAAATCTTCCAAGTCTTGGTGCACGCACACTCGTTAGGAAGTGGCATAGCCGCACCAATCCTCCTGACTTTCCTTTGGAAGTTATAATCACACAAAAATGAATGTATCTATCTAATTACCTACAGTAAACACTAATGTGAAGCAGTTCCTACCTACTTAGAAGATATCGGAAATGGATCGCTGAGTCGTAAATTGCACTCCCAGATCAGCAGAGTTAAAAATGGAGCTCTCTGTAGAGGTGTACCTTTACCGCCGGATCGGGAATGTGGAACCTAGTCTCACGATGGAACTGTTCCGGAACTGTTCCAGGCCGCTCCACTTACCGGTCCTACCGATCCGAAGACTGGCTGGTGAAGGGTGCCAGCTCCAGTGCTCCACCTTCGCGATCCAGTTCCACCTTTCCGATCCAGCTCCACCTTTCCGATCCAGACTCGTTCAAATTGCTCTCGATCCTCTAACTAACCATACCGCCCTATCGGTCCTCGGAACTGGTTCCCTTACCGATCTCCGACTCGACCGCCTTGTCGATCCTTCGATCGTTGTCGATCATATTCCAAAAACATTTCCCTCGCCATTATTATTTAAATTAAATTCATTATTATTCCTCACAATCATAATTTATTATATCCAACCTTTATTTTTTGAGAATGAATACGTCATGTACCTAACCTTTAACGCAATTAAAAATTTTGGTGTTAAAATTTTGGTACCAAAATTTTTAATTAAGTAAATAATATAATGTACCTAGGTGCTTACCTTTAAAAAATAAAAACGAAAACGGCCGTGTTTGGCATTTGGTACATATTTACACCCTTCTCTTAAATGGCTCCAGGGATTTTGTTTGAATTTACCAGACTTCACTTTTCTTCTTACTATGAAAGTGATGCCTAATACTCTTTTTCTCCTTAAGTATTTTAAGCAGGTTGAAATCCCTACCTATTGGGTTCCTTAATTGGTCAAAACTAGTAAACAGATTCCATAAAATATAAAAGACATCGGAAAGAATTAGAAATAAAACTGAGGAACCCAGAAAGCAAACTGAAAAAAATGATAAGCTGCCTCCTCTTTCTCCCTCCGCCTTTGACCCTGAGTCCGAATTTGAGCGTCTTTTCCAGGATTTAGGGTTCATTCGACTTTGGACTTTTCGGACTTCTTTCATTGGGTATTTACGAATAATCCTGGAAATACCCAATTGGGTAAATACCCAAGGAAAGAAGTCCGAAAAGTCCAAAGTCGAATGAACCCTAGGCAGGAGCAGGAGGAGAGCATTAGCAAGAGGGGATTGATGGTGTGGGGAGAGGGGTGGAATACCTTGTTATATTCCCCCCCACCCTACGGATCGGTAAGCGGAACAGGACTGGTAATTTGGAACTGTTCAGTCGTGGAGCTGGAACAGGGGGGAACGGTTCCGATAAAGATCAGTATCGTCACACCTCTAGCTCTCTGACCAACTGATTCAAAAGTGGAGCTCCCAGATCAGCTGAGTGCAAACGAAGCTCTCAGATCAGCAGAGCGGAAAACAGAGTCAAAAAGCGAGTCGAAAAGTGAGCTATCAGATGGGCAGAGTCATAAAATGAGCTCCCAGATCAGCTGAGTTGAAAATGGAGTTCTGATCAGCTGATTCAAGACTTATCCACGCCCATGATCGAATATTTTTCCCATAAGGGAGAAAATTCCTTCAAACTAAAATGCATGTACTTCAATTGTAATTCTGCTAAGGGTGATTTGATGAAACCTTTGATGAACCATAATTTTATTATATCCAATAGAAGAATGGGTATTTTTTGGAAGGTAGGTACTCTTCATTCATTACGCCTTCAGAGGACAAGTTTCTGACAGCACACTACATTTAGTCTCAATGTACGGGATTTTCAGAGAAAATTGGCACATGCGCCGACGAATCTCACCGTCGGATTTCGATTAATTTCTCGTGGGACAAAACTGCACTTACCTTACTTAACATTTCTCCTCATTACTGCCTGTCTTTTGTACGGTTAAGGGCAAATCTGTTGCGTACAGAACAGTAGGTAACCTAGACAACAGCGGTTACTAGCACGAAAAATAATAAACCGCTGTGGAAGAATGTGCAGGTTTTTATTTATAATCAATTCTCCGGGAAGAAAAATACTAAAGAAATAAAATGTCAGACGGACTACTTCTACCCATTTCAATGTAACTAGTAAAAGTGTGAAAATACTTGTGAGGATTGCTATAGGCTTACAGGTGTGACGTTGAGAAGCGCAACGGAAAACGATGTACCGACCAGGACAGCCGTGAAAATCTCTCGAGTGTACTTATGGTACTTGGTTCGCCTCAAGTACCCTCCGTACTCGTCTATGACTCCAGTGATGATGCATTCCAGGCCACCCATCTGAAAATAAATGCTACCTCTCAAATGTATGTAAAACAAAATCAAAACAGAATGCGATTCAGGATTCGACGTTATTCCAAACGAATGCTTTAAAAAATACCGGTAGAAAGCTACCAAAACGATGCTGCAGTTTATAACAATTATCCGTTATCTTTGCACTGGTTAACAATCCACATGTCCGATAAACAATGAGCAGCTACGGATAGGTACCTACTAAATTTGATGCTAAAATAACTAAAACTGTCTACGCACCCCACTGTCAAGGCCGAGCATGATCAGCATGAAAAAGAAAAGGACGGACCAGAAATGAGAGCCGGGTAGAGTGGCAACAGCCTCAGGGTAGACTTGAAACACCAACCCAGGACCTGAAATCCAAGAAAACCATGTGATACCGCGATAGTTTGTGAAATTACAAGTCACTTTATCATAAGTGGACCACAGTTAGAAATTAAAACCGCAGAAATGACAAAAAATAACAAACTAACAAATAAATAAAATAAATTACTAACAAAAAATTGGAGGATAAATAAAATAATTCCCTAATAGTCCTGGAGCCCTAGTAGAAAAGGTTTGAATATCATAATAAACTGATGGATGCATGGAATGACCGTCTGCCGACACAGGTAGGTAAAGTCATCTACAAACTGTTGAACTTCTGGACTTCGGATTTTGTCTGCCAGACCATAATGATTATTTCTTCGTGGCAGACTATTCTGTCATGTCTTCTAATGTTATGCAGAACGCTCTGAGCAAAATTCAGCCATCTACTAATAACTTACGTTCCCAGAGTCTGGATTTCGTCTGCAACTATTTTTATCTGGCAGACTTGGTTTTTAAAAGAAGTAGGTGTAGCTATGAAGAATAATATGCGTAAATTTCAGCCATCTACTAAATTTTGGTAATTTCCCCCCAAAATTCTGGTTTTTGGACAGTCTGCCGGAACAAGATTGGAATGATGTTTTTGTACTTGTACTATAAAGCAGAATGCACTGCACGACTTTCAGACGTCTACAAATCAACAGTAATTTTGGGATCAAAAGTCAAATATTTGGATTCAATTATTTATAATATGGGCAATTGAATTGGGCAAACTATGATTTTTGGCCTTTCTATGATGAGCAGATTGAATTCCGTTCTAGGGTTAAAATTTGTGGAATCTGATTTTAGTCTGCCAGCTATTCAAACACTGGGTTTTGAGGCAGACGTCCAGTTTTCGATACACTGGTCGATGTAGAACAAGTCAAAGAGTTTTAATCCTCTACAAATCATCTGATTTTTCACCAAATCTGCAATTTTAAAATTTATGACTGCTGCAAGGACTATGACCCAGTTACTTAAACAGCATTTTTATCATTTAAAAAAAGAAAGGAAAAAAAAGCGTTTTAAAGTAACCATGCAATGGATGAATAATGGGTAGCGTGATATAAGCCCGGATGCCTAAGTACCTTCAGCTGCGACTTCATCGATCGGTATTCCTTGTTTGTGGGACATGAAGCCGAGGTAGGTGAAAATCACGAAGCCGGAAAAGAAACTTGTGAAACTGTTGACGCAGGAAGTGATGATGCAATCGCTATTAAACAATAATCACGGATAAGATTTAGCTGGGCGACAGGTGCAACACATTGGGTTTGTCCGCAGTGACCACCTGACGGTTATCTGACCACCAGAAAGGCGTTTGGCCATTCGCAGTGTTTTCCTGACTATCCAAAGCCAGTTTTCTGATCGTCATTCCAGTACACAGAATACAGGGCGGACCCCACCATGACCTCCTTCAAGATTCCCACCATTATCAAACGCTTATTAAGATGGTATCGGATCATTAAGATGGTTGATGCGGTTTTCAAGGAGTCAGCTAACCGTCAGAAAAAGGCAGTGCAAACAAACTTGTTATAATAAACCGGAATGGATCTAATAATGACAAGGATTATAAATAACTCTTTATAGACTAATTGACTATTATTCATGCTTTTCACATCCAGATTCTAGGTGTGTTTGGGAATATTATGAAGACAGAAACCTGCATGGAGCTCTCATTAAATGATTCAACACTGACCAATCATGTGGTCTTGATGTCGGGTTGGTGGAATTAAAACGCTGATTCTGAGCGGTTTTAATGGTGCTTTTCATATTTCAAGGTTTTGTCCATTATGAAACACTCAGAAGAAATCCTAACAACTCACGGAACAAAAGTTCATGCTTAGGATTATGCTCATCGTATTTCCAACTGTTTTACAACTAATTTCCTAATAAGTTTTTGCTGGAGTTGCCATGATGTAAACAGACACTTTATATATTATTTACAATGAACTAAAACAGAAACCAAGCTGTTGGGTGCGTCCTGCATAAAGGAGCCTTCAAGACTTTAGCGCTGTTAGAAAAAACTTACTTGAAGCAATTGTTGTTGAAATTGTTGTAGCTGGCGTAACTGAGATGAACCCCAAAACCGGCGCCAACCGAGAAAAAAATCTGAACTGCTGCGTCAACCCATACCTTGAACAGAAGTATGTTGAGAGTTACGACTATGGAGAAACGAATACAGGGCACCTATCTCGGAAGGTGCTCTCTGTCGTACCACCAACGATTGCCCAGCAGCTCATTAGATTTGATAATAGAACATCACAGTGGTATTCTCCGCAATACTGACTCATTTCATGGGTAAATAAGGTGTATTACGAACCCCAGTCTCCTTCAACTTGGACATTTCAGGTTGCAGGTAATACTTGATGCCAGACAGAGCTCCAGGAAGCATCAACCCTAGAACAGTTCGAAGTGACAAAATGTCGATGAAAGAAGTTAAAGTAGGTAGGTATGTAGCTACGTAGTGAAAAATATCAGCCATCATCGGCCTCTGCAGTGTTAAACCATTAATTAGGGACGAGGATTTTAAAATTCAACAGTATAACAACTGAAATTGTAGTTGAAATTTGAATGAACGAACTGATGTACCTAATGATGAAACAAAGATTCTGAAGTAGGTAATCTACGCACCTCTTACCAGCAGAATGGCCAGCACAACGTATGGCATGGTTGCAGTTAACCAGACTACTTTACCTGCAATAGTGAAACAAAACTCAATAAGTACTAGTTTCTTTGGCTGATGTCCAGAGGAGTAATATGTCTCTACATATACCTAGAGGAAACAAATCAAAACCAACAAACGATAATTAATGTTAAAAATCCAAAATATAAAATAAAATCCGTAAAAATTTGAAGTTATAGACCACAAGTCCTACCTATTAGACTATGAGAACTTGAACAAATTTGCACCTCTTCAAAGCCCAGATAGACGTAAAGCTACAACTGATCTTATATTTTTGTATACAATAATCAAAAATTCGTAAGCGACCTCTCATTACGAAAATAAATAATTTAAAGTGCCATCATGGCCATGCAAACGGTGCATGATGATGTCAGTGGTGCATTCAATTGTCCTGTATGGAGCGGGGGTGTGGTTAGATGTTCTAAACGTTGCTTATTACAGGAAGCGAATGATTGCAGTACAGCAAAGAGGGGCACTACGCATTGCATGCGTACAGGACAGTATCAGAACCAGCAATACTTGTCCTCGCAGGAGTAGCACCCATACAGCTGCTGGCGGCAGAGAGGAAGCGGATCTATGAAAGAAGAGGAGAAAGTGAAAGATCCCGCACTGCCAGAGAAGAGAGAGAAAGTACGATGGCAAGTTGGCAGGAGATGTGGGCAGGTGAGCTAAGAGGAAGGTGGACTGCATGGCTGGTCACTGACACCCGAGTATGGCTTGAGCGGAAACATGGAGAATGAAATAATTCCTAACCCAGTTCTATTCAGGTTATTCTACAGGTTATTCGATGGCTTCCTACACAGGAAGGAAAAGGTAAGTGTTCCTACATGCCACAGCTGTCAGGAGTAAGATGATGTGCATCATACATTCTTCAGGTGTACGCAGTGGACAGTAGAACGGACTTCAGGACAGGAAGAATTGGAAGTCTCAGCAGCCAGCTTGACACCAGAAACGGTTGTCGCCATGATGCTGCAAAGCTAGCAGCATTGGAATCACGTGACAGAATAAGTAGAAAAGATCCTGAAGAAGAAGATGCAGCTCGATCGAGCACGGCAAACAACAGAGGGTGCGGACCGACAATGAGGACTGAAGAGATCTCCTTAGGACTCAGCCTGAAGTAACGTGTTTAACAGTTCCAGGCTGAGTTCCAATGTGGGAAAAGGCAGGTGAGGTTTTAGTGCGGTTCGAGTCCCACATAACCTGGAGGTGTGGTCCCCTCCAGGTATCTTACGAGGTCCAAATCCCACCTATGAACCAAAGATTTCCTCACCACCCAAGTGCCATCATACCCTCTCCGATCTAATCCCTCTTTTGAAATTCAGTTCCATAGCACCCATTATACCTCCAGTAGCCCACTTTCATTTACCCAACGCACAGCAAACTAATATTTTACTTCCTCATATTGATTTTTTTTCCTGTTATCCCTGCCTGCTTTCAAAAGAGATGTACTTGAGCTTTTGTATATAGATGCATCTGTATATGTCCCTACTTAGTTTTCCTACATTCGCTGCAATATTATTTTACCGCCGATAATTTTGATGTAATCTGATCTAAATTTTAAATAATTTTGAACTTTCCTCAAAACCAAACCTATACCCAGGTTTTGTAGTTATCTATTATGTGTTCACTGTGGTGCAATTAACTCGCTGTGTTACCTACTTTACTTAATTTGAACTACCTGATAGTTCTGACATCTTTGGTAATCCTTGGAATGTACCGATTTTGATTTTCATGTTGTAATAGAGCCCGTTAACAAATAATAAACTAATGATCAATAAACATTTAACATTTGTTATTAATATTACTAATTTGCGGCGCTCGTTTACGAATAGACCATCTCGTTACAAATATTGAGGTGACTTGCCAGTGGATTTGACGCCTTTGAAAAGTGACAGGTAGAGCATGACGTACACCACGAACACGCAGATGGCGAGCTGCCACTTAGGGATTCCAAGATCGTGAAGTCCTTCGGATCTGTTCAGCTCCAGTACACCTCGACTGGAACATCATAATTACGGTTCCACTGAAATAGTTGTACCCTCCAAATGCAACACCACACTCCGTAAACAGCTCAAATAACCTAGTGATTCGTGAAGTTTCGTAGTGAACAGAAATGGCTAAGGTTGAGCAGGGGTGAGGTGACGTTTAGGTAACCTGTGAGAACTGAGGACGTACGAAGGTAATTTTATGGTATTGTAGGAAAAGCAACAAAAACTTAGAACTTCCTGAATGTTGGCTCAAAAATTTGAAACTCCCAGAAAATTGGCACAAAAGGGTAACATTGCTACAAGTATAAGTAGGCTATACGAAAGAGGCGGCTCTTGCCGGCTCACTCCGCAAGGCACTAGAAACCAAAGTCTTTCTGCACCATTTCGCAAGGAAATGTAATAATCTTCAATGTTGATAGTTTTTCGAGATACGCGCGAAAACAGAAAGAAAACAGGTAGTTACTTACTGACTGATTGTCCCACTCCTGAGATTTTTAGTTTCATCTTGAGTTGTTAAAAAGGTGAGGGAAACAGTTGTGACAATTTTCAGGAAGTTCTGAATTTGTTCTCTAACCGGCGATTTGAAGAGCTACTTTCCTCGAGTTATAATTACTTTGGAGGGAACCTCATCATGCACCTAAGTAGCTCTGGTTCGAGGGTGAACTATAACCACGACGAAACAGGAAGTGAAGACATTTTATCTTGAAATCTCCTAAACTCCAGCAGATATTTCTTGGTGAAAGTGGGCTTCCGTCCGGAAGCGTCCTCTCCCATAGCTGTGGGGACCCATGTTGCCTAGTGTAGGGAGACCGAATTATCTTGAAAAACGCTGCAAGTCCTTGTCGCATGGGTTTATTATTCTGGACTGAATACAGCACGACTAGGACCCACAAAGCTTATTAGACAGTTTTAAGCTCTAATATTAGCTTATTTGACAGTTTTAATAATCTATTTCTGACAAATTAGTATCAATAAGTGAAATTGTCATTGAATTGTCCTGATTCACCTGTTATTATTATACAAATTCCTGTATTGTTAAGCAAATTTCTGCTGACTACAGCGTTTTCACAGGCTTTTGACCCATAAACATAGTATTTCGAGAGTTAAAACGTCGTTAGAACCTCAATCCTTCACTCAGTGGTCAAAATCATCTTCATATTTGGTCTCCTGACCCTAAAAAAAAGGGAAACGACACCTCACAAGCCCAAGTTCACTAAAACTTCAAAATGACCTAACTTTGACCATTTTTACCCATAACACTCCTAGGTGTTTTCCGATCGGGCTGCCGAGACAGGGGACGCAACCAGGGCCCAAATAATGCCTGTGTGCGGAAGAACGATGTTTTTAGACCGAAAATTACGGTAGATATCGATGACACGGCGGACGGACATTGCATTTATGGAATCTGCACACCTTGATACGTAAAAGAAAAAAAGTTGAAGGGGTGTTGTAGAAAAAAAAAAACGAACTGAATACACAGCTGTACTATTCAGAGAATAATAAACCAAAAGGGTGTAATACGAAGATTCACCAGCAACTTTGACAAATTCGTTCAACATTTGAGAAGTGGTCTAAAACCAACCATTCTTAATGCAAGTTATGTATTCCACGAGCCAGAGAGTCTAAATATGAATCTATGCTACTTTATGCATAAAATGATTATATTAATTTGTCAAGTGAGCAAGTCATGTAAATTTTCAACAAGATCTCAAAATTTCTAATTCTTTCCAAATTAAGCGCATGCAACAATTGACCCTAAAATGTCTACCAAATCAAATGAGGTCGAATGTTTATGAAATGTTGCACAGAATTCGAATCCAAAATAAATTAAAAAAACCATAGGACCTAACTCAACAGAAAGCTAATAACATTATTTTTTACACATTTATATTATTAATATGGTATAATATTATAAAACAGCATATAGGAAATTATGGTGGCACGCACTCACAGACCGACAGAGACAGTGACTAACTTGATGGCGTTCTGAGCAGAAGTGAGGATGAGTGACAGAAGGGTATTTTGCTATCGTTCGGTTGGAGTCACTTACGACCCTGAAACGACTGTGGAGAGGGGCGATCCCATGCACACAGAAATATAGTAACGTAATATACGAATGTAGGTGCCTACTTGAAGTATTCAGCCGCTGGAGTCTCTTCTCCTCTCCTGGAGATGTTCATTCCGTCAGCAGACCCGTTGATGGAGAGCCACGGGTTGGCTCTGCAGTCCAAAGAGTTCCAAGTGTTGTTGCAGAACATCCAGGGAAGTTGTGGCACCAAGCTCTCAGCCAGGAAGTACAATGCCCAAGCTTCGGAATGTTAATCAGTGAAATAAACCAGGAAAATAGATGCCAAACGACCAATATTTTTCTCCTGAGGTCAACATGTAGCTCTGGATGAATAAGTGACAGTGTGGTTGTTCTCGAATAGTTTTTTTGGTTCGGTGAAGACGGGGTCGCTTGGGGAAGCCCAATCGAGATCCATTCATAACTGGTGATAATATCGATAGTCTAGAAGGGAGACTGTCGAGGGTCCACTGTCACACTCTATCACATGATAGCAGAGCGTGGTATGGTAGTATGCGCTGAGTAATTCACCACACTCCATCCTCTTTTTGTCGGCTTTCCAGAAGGATAAGCCCAAAGGTTTCCAGAAGGATTCCTTTACAAACAACCTGTCCCTTTGATAATGAATACATCTACTGGCTTCCCCACACCCATTCCCCCCTTTAGATTGTCAATATAATTAAAATATATTGAGCTCATTTGACGGCGAGCAATGCCGTGTTCCAATATAAAAGTCCCAGTAGTTGTTCCATCCTAACGATCACCTAGAGGTTGCCCAGATGAGCAAATTCACTGGACAACAACCTCTGACAACATTTTTTCTCCGCCAATACTCGTATGTAGCAGCTTTGTTCTCTACCAGTAAAATATTAATGTGGTATCATTACGATGAGGTTAGTCACCCTGAAGTTGTTCAGATGTAGTTTCCTGAACCAAAACTTCATACTACTTTTCATTCCCCCTTTTCCCTCTCATACTTCTGCTACCCAGTAGTACGTCATGTGGTCGAATAAACTCTTCCAAAATCACTCGCCATGGTTCTTCGCTCACCGATGACACTAACATGTGTGTCGGAGCAAACGTCTCTATTATTTAAGCTTCGATCCACCAAAGATATTGTGATGCATCCAAGAAATTCGAAATTGGGCGCAAGTCGAGTGAACGCAAGGTTGGACAGAATAAGTATGGCATGCAAAAAAGGGACAGAGCTAATGACGAAAAACCTTTTAATTTCCTTATCAAGAGATTCCGTCCCACAAATTCTCTCTTGCATCTATCTCCGTAGAAATCCAATTAAAAGTTACCGAAAAAAATACTGGGGCATAGATTCCAATCTGAAGTCAGATTGATCCGTTGGAAATGAAGTTCGTTAGCTGTTTGAGAATCTCTTTAACCCGGGACTTGAAACGACGATATTTACTTGGAATTCGTTTCGAGGGGATTGCTATTGTGTGAAAGCGTCAGGAGACATGGAAGGCGAATGTCAGGAACTTTCTGTGACAAGTTAGGTGGGGAACTGAACAAAGCTAATGGTTTGAAGACTACATTACTACGATCTACATTAGACTGCAGTATACATAATATATATATTTTTTTGCACAAAAAAAAAAATTATACTTTCGACCAATTAATGGGTAAGGAACGATCTTTTTACGTAGAATGCGTCGCTGAAAGCGCATAATTATGTTACAAAACTAAGATTTTTACACCAGGATTTTACGACCTTTTTCCAACATCATCATCATCATCATTCATATTATTTCATAGGATCATATTATTTTGAGTACCTATAGTCACTGGAGTAATTTTTCCTCTGGAGGGGCACCTCATAAGAATGATTTGCTCCAAAAATACTGACAAAAGGCCAATAACTTCATTTTAACAACTAGGTAATAACGCCTTACAACAAAAAGTGACTTTGAAGACAAAGTCTTAGCACACGCTCATTTTTGCCTCGTCCCGAATGAAAAAACGCTGCAAAGTCCTTGTCACATGGGTTTATTATTCTATTGGAGTTCTAAAGGTTCTTGTTGGCTGTTAAATTTATTGTTTCTTTCATGTGGAATGATTGAAATAGCTATTTCTGATGATTTCCACCAATTTTGGCCCCCAAAACATGAAATAGGTAGGTACGCTTTTTTTTTCAGATCATCTTTGATCATTGGTAGTGGCATTTAATGGTCTTGATTCACCTGTTTACACTTTTTCCAATGTTATTGTACACATTGATGGTGATTTCAGACAGTTTTCCAGGTTTTTGACTCATAAAAAACCAATTTTGGCCGCTGAACCAATGGTAAAACCTCAATTTCCGCGTCTTTGGTCAAAATCGACTTCATATTCGGTATTCTCGTCCTCAAAAACATGGAAAAAGATACCTCAAAAGCTCATGTTACTAACATGTTGTTAAAACGCAAAAAGTACCTATTTTTACACACATTTTCACTCATAACTCCCCTGGGTATATTCCGATCGGGCTGAAAAGTTTCGGGACACAACCAGGGCCCAAATGGAGCATGTGTGCGAAAGAACGACTTTTTTAGACCGAAAATGAAGCCGGTACACGTGATACGGCGTACGGCGGACGGACATTGCATTTTGGTTTATTATTCTGTGAATAATACACCTATGTATTCGCTCAGCAAAAAATTTTTATAGCACCCCCTCAAAATTTTTTCTTTTCCGTTTCAAGGTGCGTAGATTCCAAAAATGCAATGTCCGTCCGCCGTCCGCCGTATCACGTGTACAGGCTTCATTTTCGGTCTAAAAAAATCGTTCTTTCGCACACATGCTCCATTTGGGCCCTAGTTGTGTCCCGAAACTTTTCAGCCCGATCGGAATATACCCAGGGGAGTTATGAGTGAAAATGTGTATAAAAACGCTGCAAAGTCCTTGTCACATGGTTGGACATACCTACAGAAAGGTTGGCTGTTCATTTATTGTTTCTTTCATGCGTAATAATCGAAATAGCTACTTCTGATGGTTTCCATTAATTTTGGCCCCCAAAACACAAATTAGGTACGCTCTTTTTTTTCTTTTTTTTAAAACTATCTTTGATCATTGGTAGTGCCATTTAATCGTCCTGAACCACGTCTTGACACTTTTTCCAGTGTTATTATACAAACTGATGGTGATTTCAGACGATTTCCCAGGTTTTTCACTCATAAAAAATCAATTCTGGGAGCTGAACATTTGGTAGAACTCAATTTTCCACTCTTTGGTCAAAATCGACTTCATATTCGGTCTTCTCGTCCCCAAAAACATAGAAAACGATATCTCAGAAGCTCATGTTACCAATATGTTGCTAAAACGTAAAAAGTACCTATTTTTACACACATTTTCACTCATAACACCCCTGGGTATATTCCGATCGGGCTGAAAAGTTTCGGGACACAACTAGGGCCCAAATGGAGCATGTGTGCGAAAGAACGATTTTTTTAGACCGAAAATGAAGCCTGTACACGTGATACGATACGGCGGACGGCGTACGGCGGACGGCGTACGGCGGACGGACATTGCATTTTTGGAATCTATGCACCTTGAAACGTAAAAGAAAAAAGTTTGAGGGGGTGTTATAAAAATTTTTTGCTGAGCGAATACATAGGTGTATTATTCACAGAATAATAAACCAAAATAGGTACTTTTTGCGTTTTAGCAACATGTTGGTAACATGAGCTTTTAAGGTATCGTTTTTCATGTTTTTGGGGACGAGAAGACCGAATATGAAGTCGGTTTTGACTAAAGAGTAGAAAATTGAGGTTCTACCAGATGTTCAGCTCCCGAAATTGAATTTTTATGAGACAAAAACCTGCGAAATCGTCTGAAATCACCATCAATTTGTAGAATAACACTGGAAAAAGTGTCAACAGGTGGATCAAGACGATTAAATGGTACTATCAATGATCAGAGATAATTTATTTAAAAAAAAAGAAGGAGCGTACCTTATTCGTGTTTTGGGGGCCAAAATTGGTGGAAACCACCAGAAATAGCTATTTCAATCATTTTATATGAAAGAAACAATAAATAAACAGCCAACATCTCTGTAGGTATGTCCAATAGAATAATAAACCCATGTGACAAGGACTTTGCAGCGTTTTTGGAATCTACTCACCTTGAAACGGAAAAGAAAGAATTTTGAGGGGGTGTTATAAAAATTTTTTGCTGAGCGAATACATAGGTGTATTATTCACAGAATAATAAACCAAAAATGTAGCATACACCACACAAATTTCCAAGCAAAATCGTCTGAACTTAAGGATTTTGGATATGCGCCCTTCTGCCTGACTAAGTTTGCATTATGCGGAATTTCTCAAGCTTGACACAATTTTCAACTCTCATTCATTGTTATAAGTAGTTCAGCTAGGTACTTTTATCATCTGAGCACTTAAATCAATTCGAACTGGAAGAAAAATCTTATGCCACCGTATGTCACAGCTTCTTTACACATAACATCTCACTTGATCGCAATGACATTCTTATTGCGGTATAGCTGCTATTGATTACATACCTCCTCAAATCCGTCGATAAAATCAAATCAGTATTTGAATGGGCGATGAAGTTTCTACAATAGCGCATGCGCAGGCGAATATTATAGCCCGATCCTTATAAAATTCATATCAAGTAACTTAATAGGTACTAATAACTCCTGCGAATTTAACCACGATCGGTTGATTAGAACTGGTGCTATGCGAGTGGCAAGACGAAAGTCACTATGAGATATTGATGGGATTCATACGGGATCATCTAAGGTCAAACCTAAACTGACCCATAAAATTACGATCATTCTTTCTTGAAGTAACTTTACAAACAGTTGCGAACACAGAGACAGACAACCGTGGAACCTAATTTTTTTCTGAAAGGTCTCAAACTCAAAACGCGATTGGAAATTTTGATTTTGGAAGACAATTTTTTCTTTTCCAAAGGTGATCACAAGACTCGAAAGCAAATAAAGGTACTTGTAGGTCGGTAGTTGTCAGCGGCTTGAAATCCAAATGGGAGTTCATGGGGCATTAGTGGTGCTTTTGAACAGAATATAATTATCGCCCCGGCCTCTAAAAACGTGTCGTTATTTCTCAGCCCATTAATACTCCAATGTAAAATAACAGTAAAGATATTAAGACTTCTGAGTGATATACAACCAGAACAATGGACCCCACTCTGCAGCTGCCATTGTTGTAAAAATCTGGTAGTTAACTAATGCCCTACTTAGCTTCAAAGGTGATGGAATGGTGGAAGTGCGTAGGTAGCTCGTCTTGATTACTTTGGCACCGGAATGTAAACAGGACTTCGGAAGCGGGATCGCAAATATGTGAACAACGGTTGAGAGCAGGTACCTACCAACATGGAGCACTTCATCTTGGGTTTCAAGGGATATTTTCTACATCGGCTGAGAGTGATATAATCAGGTACATTCTCTGAACATGATTTATATGCTGGTTTCCTATTTCTACGTGTTTACTCGAGCTTGGATGATTCTTACAGTTTCCATAAATATCGTTGGTTATAATTAATCAGACATACTGATCAAAAATAAGTGAACGTAAGTCGTGATACACCTTACTGTTTTCCTAACACATAAGAAAATTAATGTATATACTACAACAACATGAATGACTAAATTAGATACTGAGTATCATTATTTTTATGAATATATTCCTTAAAATAAACACAGACCGGTTAAGTATCATATTCACCACAGGCCCATGCAGGTATTGTTTTGAATTTGTTACATTTGAACTCGCCTCAGTTAAGTACTTGGCATACAAATATCTAAATTAGATGTAACACATTAGTAGGAATTGAACTGAATTATTATTGAATTCGTTATTATTATTCGCGTATAGCTGAGAAACTATCCAGTCAGTTTGAATGATGTACCCATATGTAGAGGGTAGGTATGGGGGTCGATACGAACTAAATCACTCGTGAAGAAATCGAAACCCATTTCAAAGAACAACTGAGTTATTGAAAAAGTTTATATTTCCACTAATACACGAAATAACGAAAAATACACTGTTATACCGGTTTCGGTGATTAAAACATCGTCAGTAACAGTTTTTTCTTTGATGTGGGTCGACATTCGAATGGTTTCATGTGACGATACTCACAGTGTGCGTCTCAAACAAGATAACTACCTACTTCTCATTCTACTTCAATAAATTTTGGTCCCAAATTTTTTCGAGCAATACATTGGACGGTCCGGTATTGGAGCAAATGTACTTAACGAGAACATCGATCATTCTTCCATGGGAGGTAGAAAAGTATGAGTATAAAGCAATATAACTAAATAATAATTTCATTTCGTAACTTTTACTCACCAATTATAACATTGTAGTAGAATGAAACGAAAAAAGCAACAACCACTGCACAAACTCCCACGCCTGCACAAAATATAAAATGCAATAGGGTCAGACAACACAAGAATGCAAAAGCTTGTTTTGTGGTCCAAACATTGTACGCAACGAGCTGAAAATGCTGCAAACAGTATCTTCACAGTTGGATGAAAAGAAAGAAGTAGGAAACAGCATTGGTGTGGTTTTGTATCACTTTTTGGTGAGTTAGTCTTCGTAAAACATTTTGATTACGAAAACACATTTGAAGATGATTGCTTATGTTCAGGAAATCAGTGGGACGATTTAGGTAACACCAATATCTACAACTCAATGTTTCTATTCCGGTTTCGATTATGTATATTTTTTTATTTTACACTCCAACAATATCAATATTTAATATGTTTTGGTTTGTGATACAATGAATGAGTTGGTGTTTTTTTACACGGGCTCATATTTAGCTGAAGAAAAAGAAAACTCACCTTTGAATATCGGGCAAATTTTCCAAACTGAAATAGGACCGAGTTTGTTGTACTGGCCGAGGACGAGTTCCATGTAGAAGAGTGGAACGGCACCGAAGACGAGCATCAGAGTATACGGGACCAAGAATGCACCTGAACAATGGGATGCCAATGAGGAAATTCTGAATTAATCAATATTATTTGCAGTCAAACATTATTTTTGTTCAACTTTAAATTCGCTGACAGATGGGTAGGTACCTATGCATGTTTTTTGTTTATTTTTTGAGCATAAGGTCAGTGACCTGTCCAGGCTCGAAACACACCTACTTATCTTATAATATCATGTACTCATTAATAGTTCTATAAATTACATTAGGGATTGCGAGATTGGAAATTACTGGTAGAAAAAGCTGGTAAAAATATGTGGTTTCATTCAAGTACTGTGGTTTCTCCATGGATACCTGGCAGCTGAGAGCCGGACGTGTATCACATGACTATCTTAGGTTGTGTATTGCAGGGCAGAGGGAAGATGCTCCCCATGCATGAATGGGGATACTTCCTAAATCCAAGAGGAGCAGAAGCAACTATATTAGGTATATATGCCTGATGGACGAGCAGCGTTGCTGTCAGGAGTGGACCTGGTACCAGATAAAGTGGTTTACTGTGGCACCACATAATCAATTTTATGGTTTCCACCACCGGTACCATAAAAACTGTGTACCTACCTATTCGGTTGCTGAACTCAACTCTTAGGCATCAACAGGTCTCCCGTGACAAGTGAGGATCCTTGTCGGAAAGAGGAATCCGGAGTGCCTTTGCAGGTATGAACTAGTACCTACCTACCTAATTCACCGGTTATTGATGAGCCCATGTTTGCAGAAGCCTTAAAGAAAGTTTGGGCTTTGGATTGGATATTCAGAATTAGACAATTCAGAATTAGATCAGGGTTCTATAACGAGCCATATACTCCAATCCAAGCTCACCTTCACATAACCGAATAGGAGGATTTAAATCCAAAAATCGTATGTGAAACGCCAAAAATAGTCATGATCCAGTTTGGTATAATTTTCGAAAGGTTTTTTCATGCTGAATTGAAATAAACAAGACGGTAGAATTAACCTTGGTTAAGTCAACTGTTGCTGAAATACTGTCTGAAAAGCTTGAAATATGACTGTTTTCCATTATGAAAAATAGGTACCTAGGTGCTAAGAGTACCATTCGAACAGCATAATAGGAAAAAACATATGATTTCCTAACTTTGGACAATTCACTGACAAGAACCTATTAATTAATTTTTAATTAGACAAACATATTACGTAAAGTTCGATTGTTCTGGCTTCGATGTTGGTGAGGCGGTCGAATATGGCGGGTGTTGATTATTGCTTACTCCCTTAGCCGTCCAGAACGGTAGTGGATTCTCTCGTTGCCTGTTGCGTCCACTAACCATGTTCCACAGAAATGGTACTGTAAATTAATAATAATAAAACTACCTCCGCCGTTCTTGTAGCAGAGGTAGGGGAATCTCCAGACATTGGCCAGATCGACGGCGAAGCCGATGATGGACAAGAGGAAGTCGGCGTTCCTGCCCCAGGTCTCACGGACGGGAAGTTCATCGTCTTCATCAGGGCACACGACCTACGGAGTTAGAAATTCCCGAAAGTAAATAAACAGGGTACAGAAATAATATAACTGATGGTACTTCGGAACTTATTAGAGAGCAATAAAATAATCTTACTTGGGATGTTAGGACCCCATCGATCAGCCGCATCTCCAGGGATCCTAAAAAGTACGTTCATGGCAATAACTGACACTCATTGATTCCTGATATATAAGAATACTAGGAAGTGCTATAAATTAATATTCGGTACATGAAGAGCTATAACAATAATTTTCTCACGTCTATCGGCGTCATCTTCGAGCGCCATGGAGGAATAGTCCTTTTTGCCTTTCTTCCCTGGGCCGCAGTATTGGGCCTGCACGAAACCTGAAATCAGTAAATACGGGGGTTGAAAGGTAAAATTGATGAAACTAGTGGTTGACGTGCAATATATGAAAAATCTGCCAAGTTGGGTTGGCAGTATTGCTTCTTCACATGGACGTATAGAATCAGTTTTGATAAAATACCGATTTTTGATTATCTCTATTGTAGAGCTACCATTGGTCCGACGGCAATGAAATTCATAGAGGGCCGTCTAAGGGCCTATACGCACAATCCCTGGAAATTTCACTAAAACTGGTCTAGTAGGCCTGTGACAACAACATCCGACACCTAACCCCCCACATCTCAGTGCATTACAACGATTTCTAGGGTAGCCATGGGCTCTACTAGGATTTCACGTTTGCGCATGCGCAGACAAAAGTTACTGTACATAATCAATGACTTTAATGTGGGACTATCTGTGGCCCAACCCCCACCTACCCTCCAAACCTCATCGCTTCACGAGTTCTTGGGTAGTTGTGGACTCTAGGATTTCACGTTGGCGCAAGCGCAGACAAAAGTTATTGTACTTTTTCAATAAATTCTATATGGGACCATCTGCGCTCCAACCCGCGCCCACCCTCCAAATTTCAAATCACGACGACTATTTTTTAGGGTAGTTATGGGCGTTACAAGGAACTGGCAAAATTTCGTGTTTGCGCACACGCATCCTAATGTTGTACTCCGAATTTGATGAAATCGACAAAAAACCGTCAGGGTACTATTACGCATCTATCCTCCAATTTTCAGCTCTTTTCGAAAATTTTTAGGGTAGTTATGAGTTTTACAAGGATTTCACGTTTGCGCACTCGTAGACGGAAGTTACAGTACTTTTTAATGAATCTCATAGGGGGCCATCTGTGGCCAAACCACACCTACCCTCCGAATTTCAACTCGTTACGACCATCATATCGTATAGTTTTGCCCGGGACAAGGAATTGACCACAGGACAGACGGACACGGAAGCAAGTATGTTCCTTGATGTCTGAAATAGGTAAAATGCGAGAGGAAATTTTCATTTTGGAGGGCATACATTTTTTCCACTGTTGCAAGAATACAAAACTTCCTTACCTTCGGTAGTGAGGAAGCAAACTAGATTAAGAATCAATAGGCAACGAGTTTTATTAATCAAGTAGGTACAGCGCAGGCTAACTAGGTACCTACGAGTTCATCGTTCGAAAGGTCTCTACGAGGTAACCAGTTGCATAGCTTTTACCTTATTTACAATATAACTATCGCTCGCAAAGTGTCAATGAAGTTCCCATAATGACGACTGAATGGAATATACAATTCGATCGTCTTAGAGGGAACTTCGCTGTAACTTTGCGATATGAGGGGCTCTGCGACAGGTTTGTGAACAGGTTGTGATTTCTGGCGTCTCTTGACCCATTGCATTATCCTGCGTTCATTACTGCAGGTAATGCTTTACCTGTACTCATTACTGCACTCACTTGCATTCGTTACTGCAGGCTTGCTCTCCTTTTATAATGAAAATTAAAAATAGCGAACTATGAGCATACAATTCGGGCGCTGAAATTTCCAAAACTGACCCCCCCCCCCCCGAAATTGTTATTGATGCAATTTACCAACAATGGTGAACCCGACGGAGCCTGTCCATTGCGGGAAGGTGTCCGGGAACACTAAGCGGGGGGAATCAGCTGAGGCTATATCAACAGCCGATGATCTGAATCATGTACCGTATTCTGCCACAGGAACGTAAATTTTTAATTTTTATTTTGCAGTCTGGGTCGTCTGCATATTTAAAGAAGAGTCCAAGCACCTACAGCGAACAGAATTATAGTGTAATTATAGCAATCCATTTAGATGAAATTGTAAATTTGACTTTTTTCGTGCTAAAATCATATTATCGACCACTGTGCTGCGCCCAATTCTTTCCGAAGCATGGAGTGCTGAATTCAGTGAGATCTTACTCGTCAATTACTCAAAATGAAGGTAACTTTCGTCGGAAAGGAGCAACGTTGGCCAATTGAGAGTTTGCAGGAGCGTCAAGTGAGGGAGAGCAGTAGACTACTGTCGGTTTGGAATCCACTCCTCATGTTGGGGAGGCTCGCAAAGTAATAAAATTGGAAAGCAATAAAACGGATGGAGGTCAAACAATTGGGGAAGAAGTGTCGGTAGAAGAGGTGCGAGGTGCCGAAGGTATTGACGCGACCACCTCAGCCACATGAGCCCAACGTGCCATTCCTCCCTTACTTTAATTTCAAATCCTCCGAGTCCCGCCCTGGGATAAGGCGTTGCTCCGTTCCCTATAAAGACTTGAGGACTTCGTAATTCGCCCTCGAAGTCACCGTAACCCATCGCATTCTTGGGCCCGCAGCTATTGCTGTGAGGCTGTGGGGCGGCGCTATTGGCGCGAATTCCCATCATTGCATTCCTCTCCGTCCTTCCACGGTCACCACACTCCTCCAACCCGTTTTCTACAGGCAGGAGGTGAAATGAAGTGCCCCGATCTCGCCGTATGAAACGATGATGAAGCTGTTGGATGAGTGTTTTGGAGGAGGAGGCTCAATCATTGGATTCCAGGTTTTTCCGAGAGATCCCACCCCCCTACTGCACCAAACTAGCTAAAATTTAATACTGACGAAATTACCATTTGCAAACGTAGGTACTTAAACACCCCCCCCCCCCCCCCCACCACCACCAACCCACCGCATTTTTTGAGCATTCAATTCATTCAACGAATTTATTTATTTGTCACTGTCAAACCCGATCCATTCGTCAAACTATTTATGCTACATAATTTTTCTAAAATAGCTGATTGGGGGGATCTAGATCTCTGATTTTTCAGTAAAATAAACCATCAAATTTTGAGGGGGGTAAGAATGTTTTTTTTTTCATGCTCGATTCCATTGGTTCATTATTGAAAATAATAAACCAAAAGTGTGTTAAAAATGCAAAACTTTAAAAAAACCTGTTGAGCGAGGTTATGCGTCATATGTGTCACAATCACTAAATGAGAACGAATCATCACGGAAATACGGAGTTACAATGGATTTATCGTTGGTACCTACTACTTAGGTATAAGGCATTCTCTTAGGTCTCTGAGTTATCCAGTTGTGTCCTGTAACTTAGCGGTAGTTTGTGCGCCACAAATCTCTATAGTTATGGCTTTTCAACCAACCTGTCGCTTGACTTGTCGCGAAACAATGGAACACTTCGTGCTGACTTAGATTCGGTTTCGAACTTGGGAGTTGCGGTTACCGTCGGCTCTCCGGTGGAACTGACCACCCCAAAAGCCCTTTTGACTGCCAACCAACTGCCATCCTGAGGTCATCGTCGATTTGATCCCTAAGCTCGCCCTTGTGGGCTCGCAGGAAGATGGGATGGACTTCATCATCCATACAAACACCGATGCTTAGTGGGAAATATCACACTGATCACGAATATTCCATAATATATTATGGGCCCCAAACCCGTTATACGTTCTAATCAAAAATCGCTTCGGAATAAAGTGTTGCAGACCATTAAATTCCAAGTAACTACAAAGGGTTTATCTATAAGCGGCACTGGGGTACGAAACAAAAGTGATATCCAGACGAAATCACAACAGATCTTTGGGGATCTGTTCGATATACCTGATTGTATACAGGGGGGTCATTTATATAGATTTTTCGATTCTCGGAGTCGTCTAGAATTAGGTAGGTACCTACCTAAAAAAGCCTTCCGCATTTCGCGTAATATTAATTTGGACTGGCGGAGAAACAAGTCGCAACCGTGCGATTTCCAAATGGCGGGTGCAGATACATCACGTTCTACTAACGTCCTCCACACTGCCTTTGACACCTCAGGGGAGACTCGCTGTAAGTTCGAATACTGAGTGAACATGCTCCCTTCACAACATGAACTCGGGTTTTCTGAACTCGTTGTTCGCCAAAAATATTTACGGTGAATCAATTTTATATATTGCAACTTAAAACATCAAAATTTAATGAGTGCGGTTGAAATGATTTTGGTTTATTATTTCCAATAAAGAACCTTTGGAATCAAGCATTAAAAAAAATAAAAATAAAAATTAACCCACCCCCTTCTCGCTCAAAATTTGATGGTTTTCGTTTCAACGTACGTAGAATCCGAAAATTAAAAATGGAGCAAAAATATTTCTGTACGTCCACCCAACTTCGCACTTTCCTTAGTTACCATGAACCAAAATTAATGAAATTTGGTTTCCGGGCACCATTTGGGGTCTAGTTGGTCAGCGAAGCTCGGAGGTACTGTCAGTCATCTCTAAGGGGTGAAGCTAAATAGGGGTTGACATTTTCAGAAAGCCGTAGCTCGAACACTTTTAATAGAAGGGCATGGTTTTTTCGTTTTTAAATTGATCTCAAACTAAAGAATTTTGGTTTATTATTTTCAGTAATGACCCTCAGGAATCGAGCATAGGGGGAAAAAAAAGTGCAACCCCCCCCAAGGTTTGATGGTTTCCGTTTCAAGGTATGCAGAATCCGAAAATGGAATAAAAAAATTTCTGTCCGCCTGGCGTACTTCGCTCTTTTCTTAGTTACCGTGAACCAAAATTAATGAAATTTGGTTTGTAGGTCCCGTTTGGGGTCTAGTTGGTCCGCGAAGCTCGGCGTTACTGCCATCGGGGTGAAAAATAGGGGTTGAAATTTTCAGACCGCCGTAGCTCGAAAACTTTCAATAGAAGGGTACGGTTTTTTTACGTTTTTAAATTGACCTTGAACTAAAGCATTTTTGAGACCACCCGGAGCATTGTACGACCAGCCGATCGTTTGCACCGAAAAGGATCGTCAACATGATCGTGAATCAAACGGTATAAATCCGGTCCGGATATCATTCATAGGGAACACCTGATTATAATCACAGATGGCTGTATGCAGTCGAGTTGGTTGTTATGCTTCACGAATAACAACAAATAATTTATTAATGATTGACTTATTGAACCCTACGCATTTTTATGACACTTCAATTCCCGGGCCGGCTCCAGTACTCGATTTAAGGCTTTCATGGGGGAAGGACGAGGGTAGATATCGACCACAGAAAACAGTGATCTACGCAAAATGGTCATCTATAAAGGTTAATATTAAACCGCTGTGTAATAATCTGCAGCATTTTCAACCGGTGCCAAAAGTTCGTTGTTGAAAATGATCAACCAAATGTTTAGCAGCTTGGAACCTACTAAATAGCGAAATCAGAACGTGAATTTTCATGCACCTGGACCGACGGAGAAATGGAATCTTTTAAAATTATTAATTGGTGGCTTGAAAATTAATTCTTCGAGAGGGCACGGAATTCGAGCCAAAGAACACTGAGTGCAAATTAGCGACTCGGAGAGGTGTCATCTTCGCCGGAGAGGCGGCAGGACGTTTCAGTTAGTTTATACAGATTACGTGGGGAGCGAAATATGTGGTTTAGGCAAATCGTTTTACTAATTGAGTGGCTCAAGTTGACAAGACCTCAAAGAGCTTAAGTTGATAACAGGAACACTTTCGAGGAGGAAAGCGAATATTGCTCGGAATGCCAGAACTTCCTTGCCTCTGACTCAAGTTCAACTTCTGAACATTCTCTCGATTGACCATCGTACCTTCTACACAAGGTAAATTGCCGTAATTTAAACACGATCAGTGAATTACGATTGGGACTCATAGGTGTAAAGTAACTTATTAGCATGATTTGGTATTACAGCGGAATCAATCACAATCATGTCTTGTTGGTGTGATAAGAACTCTCAAGTGTTTTCGTATGTTACATAAGAACGCCTGAGCCGCTTGACCGATTTTAATGAGGGTGGTCTCAAAGTGATCAGCGAGTCCCTGAGACCGACGTAGGCTATGCACCGAAACTTCCTCTATCGAGTGAACGAGGCTCTCCTTCGAGACCCGACTGTTTGGTTTCTACAAATCACAGAGTAACGTGACTATGAATGAACCTTTTTTGATGACAGACGCAGACTGTAATATATCCTACCAACTTGAAATGAATTATTTCATAGTATCATTACTATATTTCGGATAAAATACTACTGCAGGTATACTTACAGTGTAAGTATCCACAGTACCTGCAAGGTATGAAATAGTGTGATATAGGTACCTACTTAAAAATGAATAAATGAATAAAATAGTCAAAACTACTTATTTGCATTTGTTGTGGTACCCGTCTAGAATACCACTCAGTGTAACATAGTTAGATTGTCCTAAATAAACCAAGTTAATGGTGGGCCTACGTGACACAAGAGGCATAGGTAGTCATCTCCCTCCATCGATCCCTCAAGGGATCCTAACGACCGTCGGAGGGCGGGGGATGGTAGAAGGGCTCCTATATAACACGCTCTTCTCACCCAGCTTGCCATTCTACGCTCAAACCTCAAGTCCATGACTTCTCTCCATCCTTACCTTCTTCCTCAAACCTCTCGCCTAAAATATCTCAGAGTGGTGGAACCTGTCTGGTGATAACCGTCTTGGCAAAACCTCTAGCCTTTCTAGTGATGGTAACCTCCCAGGCTTCACCATAGGTGTAACCTTTCAAACCCTAGCTATTCAATACCTCAAGCTTCACATCGCAACCTCACCTATCCAGGCCAAGCCTCAATTTTCTACCAACACAGTTATAGTTGGCTCTATGAAACCTATGGGAACAACCCAAAATCTATTATTGATATCAGGCACTAAAGGTACTAAATAATGAAGTAGGTACCTACAAGCAAAAATCCTGGGGTAAAAAGAGAACTATAAGTGTGAATAAGGAGTCTAGGTAGTATCTAGGATATTGAGAAACCAGAAGTTTCAAACTAATTAGGTAGGTCTACCTGCTTGATTGTGACTACCCCTTATCTCAGCCCCAAGTAGGTGGTTAATAGACGTAGAGAATGTTGAGAATATGAACAAAATATTCAAAATCATCGGGCGAGCGAGCAGTGTTAAACGAACGGCCGTTATAAAGTGGATTAGATTGGAAAACGCGGTTTTATGTTCTCTCAGGAATGACTTTTGAACACATTGCTCATTGCTGTCTGTCCAAAGACTCAACCTCGTCAACTGAGACATCTGAATCATCGCGACATCCGAGACCCCTCACTGTTGATGTAGGAAACCGGAAAGGAAAAATTTTGAATCACTTGAGAAAAAAGGGAAATCTGTGAACATCAACTGTCAGGTCATGGAGATAAACCGATATCTGTTTATTTTTTGGTATTTAGTGGATACCTATTCAAATATCGTTGTAGTTATCTTGATTAAAATTTTCTTATTTATCAGATGTGTTTGAATGATTTAGCACGAGGTCCATGGTTTTATTAGATATGCAAATAAATCACAAAGGGAATTTAAAGTAGTAAAACTATGAAACACGTCGCGGCTTTTCCACTGCCTCTTAAAATGAAACATTCGGCAGATCCAAATATCCTAGCCCTCTCTACTTGAAAGGTGATCTGTAAGGATAGGATTTTTATGTATTTAAATTACATAAATATGTATTTGTTTTGAAATATGCATAAAATATGTGAAATACATAAAATATTTTCTGAAATATGTAAACATTTTTATATCAAAATAATTTGTAAAAATAGTAATGCTAATATTTATTTCATTAAAGAAAATGAAATTTTAAAAACTTTAAAAAACATCATCCTGAAACTCAAGTATGTACTTAGCAATCAACTGCTAAGTATTTTCGATTTAATGAAATATTTGAAAATAAGTGTTTCAATCAATGAACTATTTGAAAATATGTATTAATACCGAAATAGAGAAAATATGTGCAATAAAAGTGAGTTGAAACGGTTCAAAAGGTGTCAGTGTGGACAATCTATTTGAAAATCATGGATACGTCATACTTAGCCTAGAAAAAATATTTGAATACATACAAATCGTATCCCGTGTTCTGCCTCCCCTCGTATCTACTACGAATTGAAGACGTGTCCTAACCCTTCCACTGCCTTCGCCGTTTCTAATAAATCCTGTCTTTTCCAGAAAAATGGAATGTTTTCAGCTCTTACTCCATTTTTCTAGTAAAAATGGAATATTTTCCCAATCCTTCCACTCCTTTCTTATGAAATGCATTGACGAGCCCTGTACCTTACACCTCCTCTCCATTCGAAATTGAATATGTAACCAAGCCCTTCCATTACCATTCTAATTGAAACATTTGGTGGCTATACCTGGATTCTGATCCTTTCACATCTTTCTAATGAATACCATGAATGAGCCCTGTAATTTTCACTTCCTTTGTATTAACTGAAAATTTTTCATGGCTCTTCCACTATCTTTCTAATATAGAAACCAAAGTGAGTCTACACCGAATGAATCCAAAACCACGCTTAAGTGAATCTACATATCCTAGCCATACTTATTAGGTACCTAATTTCATCGAACTAATGTACATGGGTTCAGTACCTTTTAACATGAAAACTGTAAATAGATCATGTCCATTTAACCTGCACCGTTATCTTGGGTGTTTCCCTACTAGAAACTATAAGAGCTACAAGACCCAAGAAACTCAGTAGGTACTGGTATTTTACCTCTTTGTTCTGAGTCCATGAATGTGGTGTTTGACGGTTTGAACTTTTATGATAGTGCGACTTGGTCCTCTACGATGTCACTAATCAAAAACACAAGTTTTGTCTGAGTATCTGCAAATGTTTTCTAGAAAGACTGTAGTATTTGTACTCAATTATAAAAATAAAGGGTGGTTAAATGATAATAAAAGCGTTGTTTCAAAAATAAATCTGAAGAGAATCTTGGTTCAAAAATCCTGAGTATTCCAAGGTTAAAGCATAATTTTATTACTGCCACAGAATTATTGCAACATTTTACCATCTCATGTAACACCATAACTCATGAACCAGTCGACTGATAGATCGATTCATAACCAATATTTTGTTGTAATGCAAAGCATCTGTACCTATGACGTTGTTGCTAATTCCGTAAAGGCGTGGAACGATTAAAACGCGGCTCCAGAGGCGACGGAATTTGCAATCGCGAACTGGAGCGAGTTTATTTTCCCCTCGACCGGACAAAAATAGAAGTTCACGGTCGACGTTGAGAAATGAAGAACACAATTCCATTCTCAAGTTTAATCAAGAGGACTCTCGTCGAGTTGGGGATATGATTTTGTTAGGTTATGGCTGTGAGTGTTACAACATCAAGTGGTAGTTACGTTTAATGGTAGAAAAAGTTGAAAATCGGCCTTAGAATAATTTCCCTCGACCACAGAACTGAACAAGACACTCATACAAGCTTCATAAATGAATCAAGTCCTTCGTCAATTGAAATGATCCTAGACTTCAATGTCGTCTATGAAGAACAAATCTCTTTAGTTCAGAGTAATTCCAGAAGATAACGACAAAGAAAACTGTTATTATTAGAATCGAATTGTGCCTGTCTATGCGTTGATTAGAACAGCGGCATTTCATGTTACCATAATTTAAAAAAAAAAAAAATCTGTAGCAAGACTGTTGAATGCGTGGTTGAACGCCAAAAAGTACACAAATGAGGACCATGACTTATTCTGTTTATATTACTTTCCCATTTTGAAATGAAAATAGATTCCATTCTAAGAATATTGAGAACAACGGTACTCTCTTAAGATGAATAGTTCTTTTTCTATGACCTTTCAAACTTTCGGCAACAAGTGACATCATTGCACCTCCCCCTTGCCAAATGTGACGTCAATGGTTGCCCACACTTTGCAAACTCATAGAAAACCTTAGAGATGACTGACAGTAACGCCGAGCTTCGAGGACCAACTAGACCCCGAACGGGACCTATAAACCAAATTTCACCAATTTTGGTTCATGGTAACTAAGAAAAGGGCTAAGTACGGCGAACGGCGGACAGACAGAAATTTTGTTATTGAATTTTCGGAATCTACTTACCTTGAAACGTAAACCATCAAATTTGGGGGGGGGGGGGGGGGGGGGGGGTTTCATGCTCGATTCCAAAGGTTCATTATTGAAAATAATAAACCAAAACTATTCATCGGAGGACAGTGTGGTTGGTCCCAAAATTCTTAGCATGGAACCTACTTTCATTCAAAAATATGAACAGAAGTCATGGGTACTCCGTAATCGAGACATAAAATACGTTTATCCAGTTCTAAGCGTTTCACTGATGAGGTCGTGGAACTACTCATTGTCTCAGTTATTGTCGACCTACCGAAAATACTGAACCATTGTGACCGGAATGTCAGCGGTTTTTAAAATTAAATTCCTAAAAATTAAATCATAAAGAAATTATTACTGAAATAAAACGAATGGAAGTTGGCTTCTATTATTAACGAGCACATTGGTTGCTGATATGATGCCAGATGTTGTGAAACCACATGGACTCGTCGTTGATTTGTGTTTCCAATGTACAATACAATTTTTTCAATTTGAAGAGACCAATATTGTTTTACAACTACTAAGTAGAGGAAAAGCAAGATGCATTCAGTTTTGGCGGCGACATTGCTGATTACAAGCTTTATCGCACTGGAAACCGGAGCTGAAACTCCACCGCCGTACCCGGTAAATACACACTGGATTAAGTCAAATATAATTAAAAAATTATGTTAAATTTTTCGCACATCGCTCTTTGATAAAGATCTAGGTTGGATTCAAATTCGTTCTATTTATAAATACATGATGAAATGACTTGAGCCTTACCACGCGCTGTTATTCATCTAGCAGGAAGATGATAGTAATAGTTACATACCTATAAAGTTGTATGTACCTAATAAGAAAAACAGAACAAATCAGGTACCAGAAAAAGGGAAGAATAGGTTGGGGGAAAATAATATAATGTTTCAAAAATAACAGTAGGTAGTAAAAGTAACAGTACGATCAAAATGAGATAAGAGGAAACAGTATGGTAACAACAGGATCGTGATCAACGTCCTTGTATTTAACGCAACACAATCTTTTACAAGCCCAAACGAATAACGACAACGAACTTTTTGAATGTCAGCAAATTCTCCAAACAACGACTGAAGTTCCCACATCACGGTACTGATAACGTGATGAAAGGCATGGATAAAAGCACGATCCACTATTCATTTACAAAACGTAAAATTAACGTTGTATTCAAATTCCTAACAGGAAAACCAGATTATTGGATCCGCGAAATTGGAACCAAATCCTCCAGTTATCTTCAAAGTGCGTAATTTCCAAGGTAAGTGAATTGGAAAAAAAAAGAAAAAAATATATATACCACTTCGTTTATTTAGGAACGCGGGAGCTCACGCCCGCCAAGAAAACCGAAAACCTCCATATCTACTGTCGTGAATGGGTTTCACGACTGTCGGTTGGAGAGAATGGGCCACCAGTTGTTGTGAGTGGGAGAGGTCGGGTGTGCTCCTATGGAGTCTTTTTGCTAACTCCCCGCGGTTTTCACCACAGCAGGGGTTAGAGGAAGGGAAGGTTAGCTCCCCGCGGTTTTCACCACAGCAGGCGTCTGGGATGTGGTAGTTAGTACCCCGCGGTTTTCACCACAGCAGGTACTAGTGGATAGGAAGGTGTCCCGCGGTTTTCACCACAGCAGACATCTGAGATGAGGAGCTAGTACCCCGCGGTTTTAACCACAGCAGGTACCAGGGCGTGGAAAAACAGGTACGAGGAAAGGAGGAAGAGAGGACGAGAGAGGGAGATTCGAGAGTGAAGCCGCAAGTCGGGGGTCGGATCGTCGAATGAAGAGCTGGGCCAGGAGGGCTAGTTTTATAGGGACTTTTACACCCGTCCCCAGTCAACAATCGGCCGTTACGACAGTTTGAGGCGGTTAGCGGTTGGGGAAAACTCTTGTTGTTGACCAGCTCAACGTTCTCGGCGTTTATTTGGTAAAATCTCTCGTAATATTACACGAGTGTTTTCTGAGAGGGAATCACGACATCTACCTACAGCCACCATGACACTGTTTACACGACAACACAGGGAGGCTTTAAACCCCCGCCATCAGCACCTCAGGACCCCTGCGGACGTGTACCAAACTTCACCCCTCGGGACCATCAGGTGCCGCAGCTATGGAAGAAGAAAATCGCTTTCTTCTTGTTCTCGTTGTTCTTCGACAGGGCTACAGCCTCACAGACATAACGGATCGAGCTGAAGTATTGCGCACACAATTCATCAAACCTATGTGATCCCCCCCCCCCCCACCAATAACCATGTTGTAAAAATTAACCCGTCAAGCCGCAGAAAATTGTGCCGGATTGAATCAATTGTGCCCGCCGAAGTAGCATGCTCTGTGCTTCGCACCTCGCTCTTAGATGCGCATATTTAACCGTGAAAAAAATCGTGAAATTTCTTTCAACGCTGTGTGGCTGGCAGCTTTTTTTGCTCCGGCAGGCGATCTATTTTAGACATATCTACTCTTACACCACTTTAACTGGTGTTCGACCTTGTATGTTTGGTACTTGAATGAAGCAGAATCCATCATCTCAAAGTGATTTTGATCGCATGTGTGAGGTATGCCTTCGGACTGAAGCTAGAGGACATGTCCACGGCTACCCTCAAACTGTTTTATAACGCTTTGGTACAATCCACAATTTCATGTAGCATTCCTGTGAGGGGTTCTGCTTCTCAAACATATTTGGAGCCTCTGAGTATCGTTCAGAAGCGAATAATCAAAATTTTATTACATAAGAAAGTGAGATTCCCTACCTCACAAGTTTTTAAATTATTTACTGTATTCGATGTCGGTCATATTTATAAGAAAATTGTGCTTATATAATATTAATAAAAACCAAAATCAGTACGAAAGAGTTTGCGGCCACACCAGATGCTGAGGATATTAATTTGAAACTTCCGTTCCGTCTTACAGCTAAAGGTCTACATTTCTTTTCGTATAATGGAGTAAAATTTAAATCATTATTAAATCATGTATTTAAAATCATTATTAACACAAAAATAAAAAAACAACATATTTTGAAGGATAAATAAATAATAAAAGAATCTTTATTATCTCATTTAAGTTCACATAATTGTGAATTCTTTATTAAAAGTGAGCATATTATGTATATTCAACTCAGAAGATTAACTTTTTTCTTCTTTTTATTGAACATGTTGAGGCGACTCCGCTTCTCAGCAGAAGTTTATTAACTTAAGGAGGGGGACCACATTCAACGTTTTGTATTTTGTTTTGCACATTATTTGTACTTGTGTTGTTGTATTTTTGTGTACATTTTATATTTTACTTGTCTTTAATAAATGCAATTATTTAAATTTAAAAAAATAAAAAATGAAAAAATAAATAAATTGCTGCGTACTTATACTGACTGCCTCCTGGGTAAGGATTTGTTCATGTACCTCCAAGTACGAAGTGCATGTCTTGTCTTTCGGGCTATGCGTGCCAGTTATCCAGGTTACGTAGCGAACTTGTTTAACATGGATAGAGAGCTAATTCCAGGGCTTAAAACCTGAGTGTTTTGGTGCACACGACGAGCTCTATGAATCAAACAATTGCTGTGGCGGGGGCGAGGACATGGAATGGCCACCCTGTGGCCATACGGTGTGCCCGGTCCCTAGGGATTTTTGGCGGGCAGTTGAGCGGCACATCCTAGCTGAGTAATGGCTTCCTTCTTCATCTTCTACCCTTCTAATCGCAGTATTCTTTCTTATTTTTGATTTTATAATCTTTTTCTCTCTCGTACCTTATCCAATGCCTACCTACCGTCTGAACTCTTCACTGTTGCCCTGGCCAAATTTTATAATTTATTTCATTCTCAATCATTATTTTTATTTTCTTAATTATTTTGTTTCCTTATTGTACAAGTTATTTGGATGGCTACTTTTTTGTTTTGTAATTGTTTTATGTAGGTAATTTGTATTTTTTAATACTTTCTTTTATAAATACGTCAATTCCACTCGGTTTCGTGGTGCGCGAAGTGCGACATTTTTTCCAATGCACAAATAAAAATATTATTATTATTATTATTATTATTATTATTATCATTATTATTAACCATCAGCCCTGCAAATGAATTGCAAACAACCAAACTAGTGATGGGCGTTGAATAACGGAACCGCTTAGAATAACCGGTTATCGACCAAGAACCGGTTATTGCGATAACCGGTTACGAGAAAACCTACGTTATTGGAATAACTACTTCGCTTCTCCTGGGCAGTACTAAAGAGACGGTATCTACCGGAGTACCGGCTAGTCGCACACAGATAACTGTCTCGCTCTCGCACCCTTTGATGTGGGGATGGTATGGGACGGTATTGAGTAACTACCTGCCGCCGATAACGCTTTACCCCGTAACCGGTTATCGACTTCCTGACAGTTATCCATCAGCTTAGGACCTTTCGCTTCCCTTTGACGTGAGATGGTATTGTACGCTACAGGACACAGCGTACCTGTAGCGATCACTCATTGCTCTTCACTCCATACCCAACAGGCTACCTACCTATTTTAGGACGGTATCCCTCAGCTTAGCGCCCTTCAACAAAAAATTAAGAGTTATTCCTCATTCTCTCAGTAGGTACATTTCTAGTTATCGAGTAATAACGTTAAAAATGTTGAAGGGCCTAAAAACTAGCTCCATAACGTTTCGCGTTTCAGTTTGTTGTGATGCAGGAAGTTCTAAATCGTATTGCCGATAATTAATTCAAGATTGTATCTACCGGTCACATTAAACTGTAGGCAGGACATAACCATAGTTACCGACCTACTAAACTCAATTTTGTGAGATCCCATGGGGGGGGGGGGGGGGTTGAGATTAGGAAATTTCAAAATTTTTATTCCTCTATCAACAATTGATTTCTGTTATATTTATGGTCAGCATTTGAATTTAAGCCCTATCAGTGTGACAGATTCACATGATGAAGCAATAGGTAGGTAGGCATCATATGATGAGAGAGAGAGAGAGAAGACAGAGAAATTGCTTTATTCCTTAAAAAATTTTATAGACAAATTTTGAAATATACAAATATGGTAAGTTCAATAAAAAGTTTGGTTTTTTAAAGTGGTTACATAATATTTTACTTACGTCCAAGTTAAGTTCTTATAGATATCAAAATAAAATCTTAGTTACAAAAATATTTCTTAAACGTGAGTTTTATAACAATTTGAGACTTAGTAATCGAAGTAAGTGTCGGTATTTAGTATGGTAGAAATCCCACAGTAGACCAGGGCCAATACGTGGGCAATACAGAGCTGAAGCTAGTGTAGTTCAACAATGCTCAAAAGATGAACTTTTCGACATCGGCTCTCAGGTAATCACTCATGTTTGTTTCTCTACTCCGGAGTGAAAAGCACCCCCGTCACTAAACTGGTAACCGGTTATCAGAATAACCGGTTATCGTAACCGGTTACTGACAGATAACTGTTAGCGAATAACCCGTTATCAGAAAATAACGCTTTAGCCCATCACTAAACCAAACCAAAATAACCAATGGGCCGTTTTGTTAGGTTTGAAATGGAAAAACATACTACTTCCACCCGGGAAGGATCCTTACATCAGAGCCAACAATATACCCGGAGCCGATGGACCGCCACTCCAACCGCTTCCAGAAGATATCGAGGCTGACGATGTTGAAAGGAGGAAGAGATCGATCATCCCGACCAGGCCAAGAGGATAGATAAACCTCAATACGATAAAATCAAAGCCTTAAATCGACGTTATTTTAGTAATTCCATCATAATGTAAGTTCGATATTTTTGATGAGTAAATTAAAGTTTTGTTCGTCAAAAACAAGCACGTACAGCGCCTTATTACTTCTTGAACTTCTTACTTAAGAGGAAGCTGATGGGGCACTTCCCCTCCCTCGAATGACACCAAATTCAACATTTATAGCTTTTCGCAGACGAATGAAACTTGTTTTCAACCAAATTGAACCGTTTCACTGCTCGTAGCAATCCGAACTTTTCTTCAGGCAAATGTACCTCTGAACGAAGGTAGTAAAACAGACGAATGTATTCGGGAAAATGTTGGATTGGGGTATGAAGAGTTCAATAAGGTGCGAAGATAGGGAATTAATTGAAGTTCGAAGCAAAAGACAAGCGGTTATTGGCTTGAAAAACAAGGACTGGATTTCGAAAAAAACTGCAGGGATCGATATCAAGGAAACTCGTACCTACTAAATACAACGGTTCTAGAGCGGTAGGCTTCGAAGAGAAGCCATGCAAAATTCGCAATTGATAGATTGAGTTTCACAAATCTCTTAATAGAATATTCTGGATTAGTGAATGTTGCTTTATATTCCCCCTTTTCTGGTACAAAATACGACAATCAATCCCACAGAAATCGTTCTGACATCGTTAGAATCGCTGCAAAAACTTCTTTTGAACAAAAGCAATTTAAACGGAACCTGAGACAAAAATGGTATCTACACGTACCAAGACTTACTTAGTAACCACATTTGTTTACCCGGATGACAGGTGCGACGGAGTGCACCAATGAGGATGAAGGAGAGGAGCATCGGAAAATCAAGGTGCGCCGTGATGCGAGGAATCCAACAAAACCATCAGCGAGAAAAAATGTACAATAGTTTAGGCGGAGAAGACGTGCGTACACAAACACATACACATACACATTCACACACACACACACACACACACACACACACACACACACACACACACACACACACACACACACACACACACACACACACACACACACACACACACACACACACACACACACACACAGGCGCGCCTTTTATATATTAGGAGGATTTTGTTTCCGGTAAAACATTACATGGCTTGGCCTTGGTACTATGGATTGGTCTAGTGTTCATAATAGGTACGTAGTATTTTTTAGGATATTTTCTAGGATAGTTCAAAGGGAGGATTTCAAAGAAGCGAAAATCCCAATTCACCACCATCGGGTTGTGAATTACGGCGGTCCAACGGTTTTCACGTTTGCGCATGCGCAGTCGCTACTGCTGATGAGATCGTGACAAAATTCATATGGGACCACCTAGGATTTAACCCTAAAATACCGTTATGTGGGTTCCACGTGTTTCATGTTTGCGCACGCGCAGCCTCTACTACAGATCCGAATGCGAGGCAATTCATACGGGACCAACTAGAGCCTAACCCCGAATTACCATAAAAATTTGAGCCAATTCGGATAATGGGGTCGTGAGTTAGGGCGGTTCGCAAAAATTCGTATATACAAACACAACCTCGACTACCTACGGAGCTGAAAAATCCTTTTTTTTTCCTATGGTATTCAGCGGGGTCGAAAATAGGGATATCTACTCCCCCCCCCCCCCCCCCCAAATAATTAAAATTGTCGAAGAAGCATAAAAACGAAAAGCATAAAAACGAAAAATTGTCAAAGAAGCATAAATAGAAAGAAAAAAATGAAGCATTTAAAAAAGATGTTCAAGAAGCACAAAAACGAAAAAAAAAACATTTAAAAACGGCCACTTCAAAAATGAAAATAAAATAATGAAATGAAAAAATAATAATTGCATAGGTACCTAAATTATACAGGTTTATTGTACTGAATTGACACTGATGTTCAGACACACGAATATGAATAGAAAAGAGCAAAATAGAGTAAGCAAAAAGTAAGCGAAAACTCAAAAATAACCAACTCTACTGAGTTTGGTATATTTTTCCGGTTCAGTTTCTCGTTCCGTTTCATTTTTTACGTTTCAAACGACGTTTTGTTTTCGACTTTACCATTCGGAAAGTAACAATAGGCGTTTCAACGTCACAATTCCCCCTAACCCACAGTTCTGCTTAAGGGGGTATTCAGCAGTGCCAGTGGCGAGGGAGAGGGTGCTTTTGTGCTCACGTGCTCCCTGGCCAATAAAGTTGCAGGATTTCCCCATTCGTGAGGGGCCTGGGTGGGGAGTAGGTTGCGGAAACATCGAAACAATATGAGACTGAAGGTGTGGTCTGTTTATACGGAACAAAAGGCGAATCGGACTGGGAAGCCCGGAAGGCAATTAAACAGCTAAATTGTATTAGACGAAGTTGACCGGGGGAAAATGCGAGATCGGGAGAGGAAAAAAGATGAGTAAAGGCCCCATCGACCGCGGATACTGACGATACTGGAAACCATACGATGTGGTTAGTTCACAGAGGGGAAAAAAAATCTGCGAATTTTGCAAAATGGGTTGGGGTTGGTCCCCCTATAAAAGTCATAAAAAATGAAGACAAGAGGTTCGACACGCACAAAATACATAGGAAAACCTATTTCTAGGAAGCACTTTACTCCTGGAAATCGAGGGTAGTTTGAAACTGGTTCACTAATGAGTTAAAGGATTTTCCAAAAATCTCCGCCGCTTAGATTGCAGCATCGATCTATACCAGTTCGATGGATTGGAGTCCCCCTATTAACCATGTTTAGTATTTCAAAGTCGAATTAACCTTTTTTTGAACCTAATCAACTCCTTTGGTCAATCCGATGAGTTAGTTTTCCGTGATCTTGAAAGGAAGGTTTCATCGCACACTTGTGACTATGTAAGGGCATATTCGCTACCTTCTCCACCCTATTAGTATTTTCTGAACCTAGCAAAATAAACTTTTCTGAAAATAAATGCTAAGGTAGAGACAAGTAGGGTGATCACACTATACGTGGTTACCCAAAATCAAAATTGACTGTGGCAGTGGGTGACAAAGAAATATATTTGCTGATTCACCCTGCACTTACTATAGTAGGAAAATGCCTGAATCCATCAGAAGGCCAGTACCCAACTACCCTCTACACTTGGCTATTCACGGAAAATTTAGACATGCATCTTACTTCAACTCCTCATCTCTATAATACGAGAGCCTCTCCGTAGTATAGTGGTGGATCCCTACTATATTATAAAAACGGATCTCTGTGTGTCTGTCTGTGTGTCTTTCTATGCACGGCCAAACGGCTCGACGGATATCGACCAAATTTGGCACGAATATCCGGTAGGCTCCCAAGTTGTGCAACGTCGCATTTTTAATTCCCTCACCATAGCGGAACTATGGTCGACCATGGTCAACTTCGTTAATTGAAATGGTAACCGCTATTTTTTATCGCGTATTCGTCATCTACGTGAAATTCTATCTACGATCGACCCTTCGGACTACCCCCGCGGTCGACCATAGCGCATCCATGGGCCCCTCCATGGTCGAATCCCGAATTGCTCAACGGATATCGACCAAATTCGGCACGAATATCCAGTAGGCTCCCAAGTTGTGCAACGTCGCATTTTTAATTCCCTGACCATAGCGGAACTATGGTCGACCATGGTCAACTCCTGAATGGCTGGACGGATATCGACCAAATTTGGCACGAATATCCAGTAGGCTCCCAAGTTGTGCAACGTCGCATTTTTAATTCCCTCACCATAGCGGAACTATGGTCGACCATGGTCAACTTCGTTAATTGAAATGGTAACCCCTATTTTTTATCGCGTATTCGTAATCTACGTGAAATTCTATCTACGATCGACCCTTCGGACTACCCCCGCGGTCGACCATAGCGCATCCATGGGCCCCTCCATTGTCGAATCCCGAATTGCTCAACGGGTATCGACCAAATTTGGCACCAATATCCGGTAGCCTCCTAAGTTTAACGTAGGCGCATTTTTAATTCCCTGATCATAGCGGAAATATGGTCGACCATGGTCAACTCCAGAATGGCTCGACGGATATCGACCAAATTTGGCACGAATATCCAGTAGGCTCCCAAGTTGGGCAACGTCGGAATATTTCGGTCCCCTTCACCATAGCGGAAATATGGTCGACCATGGTCAACTCCTGAATGGCTCGACGGATATCGACCAAATTTGGCACCAATATCCAGTAGGCTCCCAAGTTGTGCAACGTCGGAATTAAGTACGATACTGCGTACAGCGAATCTCGGATAGCGAGCGAAGCGAGCGGTCATGCTAGTATTTTATAAGGCTAATGCATACAGAATAGTACCAAAAAGTAGAAAGGTTCATATAGGCACTGTTCGGTTGAGGATGAATTTGCAGCGTTTTAGAGAATTTTCGGGGGGGATTTCTAATGCTATAGAACATTGATGAAGAATATTGAATGAGAAGATTGTTTTATATGAACGAATATTTTTGTATTAATTAAGTAAATAAATGAACTTAGGGAAAATTATAGAACAAGTGATACTCTTGAAACACGTATTAAAGGAACCAATAATATTGTATACATGGAATTGTCAATAGAAATAAATTCCAATAATCATTGTGTGTATGAGGTGCCTGATGCCCCGGTTAACACCTAGAAGGTGTCCACCACTGGAAGCGTCAGGAGGACCTAACGCCCCCAGTTAACATCCAGAGGATATCCACCACTGGTTAATGCCCGAAGGATATCCACCACTGGTTAATGCCCGAAGGATATCCACCACTTAAGGTTAATATCTGAGGGGATCCACCACTGGAGGCGTTATGAGTTTTTGCTCAGTTGGTTACGGCCTGGAAGACTGCCACCACACTGGGATCTTTTAGGAGGACAGCGAGAGGAGGATCGAGGTGAGAGATAAGTCAGCGACTTGATGGAAGCGTAGAATGAGTTGGAAGGCGAAGGAGTCGAGTTTTTATAGCCCCTGGGGCTATCTCCCTCCATCCTCCATACTGGTGGAGGATGGTGGGGATCCCCACCAGGTCCTTTGGGTCTCCTGCGTCTACTGTCCCATTATTATGTTTACTGCGAGATCTAATTATACAAAGAGTGGTTCTGGGAGGATACCACGACAATCATATCATCATCATTTTTTTCCGTAAAAAAATGTGTCAAAATCGAGAATTTGGGGGTCGAAAACAACTAAATAACCAACTTTGGAAATCGGCTTAACGTGGTATTGCTGGATGAATGGAACTTTTTTTTGGTAGATTCCAAATAAATATTGAGAATAACAAAAAAAATAGTTACCTACCACCAGCCAGTTTACTTTTGGAGAGAGCATACTATCGCAAGTCGGCAAAATTGCTTTACAAATTCTACTGAACAGTACAAAAATAGAGCTGCGAGATCAAGAGGTTTCCCAAAACTATCGAAATTTCCACGTTATAGTTGGATAGCACAAATGACGGTGGCCGCTAATTCGAATTTGCTCCAGCCATCCGATGCAGCTGAACCTCCTAAATCTGTCACTCCCTTAACAAGGTCACCCCCCCCCCCCCCCCCCCCTTGGTGAATCCAGCTCACCGACGCTGCATAGAGCTTTTGCCATCTTCGAATATTAAAAGCCAGCCTTCCGTTAAATATCCAACCCCGGTCGTCCTCCCCACACGAATGCCAGGACCTCGAAAATCTTTCTTCCTAGCTATTATACTATACGGATAAAAAGAGTGGGGAGGAAAAAGTACCCGGCCGGGGAAGGGAAGGAAGCGGTGTTCAGGTCAAACGGCCCGTGAAACGAACGAATTAAAAGCGGACCAAAGAATGTTGCAAGGGATATCAACCTCACCCACACCCATGCAGGGCGGAAGAACATGGTAGTGCCAGGAAAATGAGGTGGTGGTATGAAGACGTGAAAGGGCTTAGGGCAGGCAAAGGGAGTAAATTAAAACATTTCTTTACGGATAAAAATAATTTTTGAGGCAGGGGATAGAGTTGTAACAAAGCAGTGAGATGAAAAACAGACCTACCAAGGCTAGAGCTTCCTAGTTGCCATAACGATGGCTGCGTGGCAAAATAGAGTACCTACCGTCTCGCAGTCGAAATTTATTCGGTTAAATTTAAACGGGACCAACTGTGTACATAATCGAAAAACTCTTGAGAATTTAATTACAATCGGTTGTTTGGAACTCAGGAGTAATGTTTACGTGTAGTGAGGACTCCAATTTTAATTAAAGTACTTGAGACCATCAAGGGACTATTCCGCACATCTGTTACTAATTCAATGACAATGTTTTAAACATAATTATGGTGAGAATCCGAACTTGTTCAAGCAAAAATTATTCATTTGGCAGGCCATAGTGATGTAAAATGACTTACGTAGAAATGGAAACCAATTAGATAGATAGAGTGTGGAAGAAAATCATCGAGATGGATGTGGCCCAACCCGTAGGTAGCTCTCAAATCAGATTCCCCAAATTTCAACAAAATCGGATGATACGAGTAGGTGTGATGTGGTAACAAACACGAAAATAGAGAATAACTGAGATAAAGGTGCAGGGTATTCAAATACCATACAGCGAAAACGTTACGAGACTTTTGAGAATTCGATCAACATTTTCTCATCATAGAAGATGCATTCAATTATAAAATTCAACAATATCACCAAGATTTGTAGGGTTGCCATCTTCACGTAAAATGAATGGTACCATTCGCATATATATATGGGGCATTGGGAATCAGTGGGGAATGGGGATCACCAAGGTTTTTAGAAAAAGGCGGCCTGAAAGAGGGTTACTGCGACCTGTTGAGGTGCCTGCAAACTAATTTATTTAGACGCCACGTTTTCAGGCCAACCAGATTCAGTATGGCCACCAAACGTTGTTTACGTCCGTTTTGCTTCTAATTTTGGTTGATTATCGTCAACGAGAGGTAAGTTCACTTATTGGTTTATTATTTAAACCATTGGAATCGAGCAAGAAAAAAAAAATTCTTACCCCCCCTCAAAATTTGATGGTTTACGTTTCAAGGTATGTAGAATCCAAAACTGCAATAAAAACGCTGCAAATCCCTGCACAACGGTTTATTATTTTGTACAGAATACCCTTCTGTTACAGATCACAGCTCTCTGTATAGATAACCCGTCTATATATAATATAATATGTACTATTCTATACATATTATGTAGATCGCAGACCCTCCGTAGGTTAGTACCCAACCCCGTACTCGTTACTAGGTACCTATCTAAATCACGAGTTAAATGTTGCTAAAATAATTCTGCCGATGAGAAACAGTACCTAACAAAAAGAAACACACATAATGAAGTTCTGAAAAGAAAGTGTCGATGAGGAGTGAAAAAAGTTGCAAAAGTACCTACCAACAAACTCCAGCCCCTTCTACGTAGATGGTATAATGAACCGTTGTGTAATAATTTACCGTTGAGTAATGATTTAGCGTAGTAATAATTTACCCATCAATAATACTTCAAAATTTGTTCAAGTTTCACTACCTATCAAAAACTCCAAAAGAGCCATCATTTTTCAAATGAAATAATATCACAGAACAACCAACTCGACTTCATACTCCGCCAATATAATCAGGTGGCCCCTAGCAATGATTTTATATCGGTCCAATTTCCGAATGTCCGATTGTGGCGCGCCCCTGGTAACGAGATTTGGTCTGAATGTATACAATTTCATTCACACTGGAGTCGAAAATGCCTGTCGGTTCAAACTTCAGGGCCTAACTGTGAACGAACGGAGGGACGTAAAATGCTCCGGGTGGTCTTAAAAAACTCGCAAGTTCAAGAACTATTTAAAACCGTAAAAAGATTCACGTAAAAAAAAGGTAGAGGCGTTTTGAAAATTTCAACCCCTATTTTGAACCCCTTAGAGATGACTGACAGTAACGTCGAGCTTCGAGGATCAACTAGACCCCGAACGGAACCTATAACCCGAATTTCATCAATTTTGTTTCATGGTAACTAAGAAAAGTGGCCCGTACGGCGTACGGCGGACAGACAGAAATATTTTTATTGCAGTTTTGGATTCTACATACCTTGAAACGTAAACCATCAAATTTTGAGGGGGGTAAGATTTTTTTTTTCATGCTCGATTCCAATGGTTCATAATTGAAAATAATAAACCAAAATATTTCTGTCTGTCCGCCGTATGCCGTACGGGCCACTTTTCTTAGTTACCATGAAACAAAATTGATGAAATTCGGGTTATAGGTTCCGTTCGGGGTCTAGTTGGTCCTCGAAGCTCGACGTTACTGTCAGTTCAAAATAAGGGTTGAAATTTTGAGAACGCCGTATCTCGAAAACTTTCGATTGAAGGGTATTGTTTTTTTTACGCTATTAAATTTGTCTTGAGCTAAACCATTTTTTGAGGCCACCCGGAGCATTGTACGTCCAGCCGTTCGTGTGCACCAAAAAGCTTCGTCAACACGATCGTGAATCAAACGGTATAAATCCGGCCGGGATATCATAACGGAGCATCTGATTATAATCAAGGATGGCTGTATGAAGTCGAGTAGTTTGTTCTTCGATATTATTTCATTTGACAAGTGATGGACTACTGGATTTTGTTGGTAGGTACTTCTGAAACTTGAACAAACGTTGAAGTATTATTGATGGGTAAATGATTAAACAATGGCAAATTATTACACAACGGTGAATTATTACACAACGGTAAATTATGACACCACGGTAAATTATTACACAACGGCTCATCTACCCAGAAGGGGCTGGATTTTGTTGATAGGTACTTTTGCAACTTGAACAACCGTTGAAGTATTATTGATGGGTAAATTATTACACAATGGCAAATTATTATACAACGGCAAATTATTACACAACGGTAAATCATTATACAACGGTAAATTATTACACAACGGGCTCATCTATCGAGAAGGGGCTGGATTTTGTTGATAGGTACTTTTGCAACTTGAACAACCGTTGAAGTATTATTGATGGGCAAATTATTACACAACGCTTCATTATTCTATCTCCGTAGAAGGGGAACCTATACAGGTAAATTATTACACAACGGTTTAGGTAGGTACCTAGTAACGAGTACGGGGTTAGGTACTAACCTACGGAAGGGGTAGAATAGTACATAAATATGTTATATAGAATGGTTATCTATACAGAGAGCTGTGATCTGTAACAGGAGGGTATTCTGTACAAAATAATAAACCGTTGTGCAGGGATTTGCAGCGTTTTTTCTTTTTGTTGTTGAAATTTTCAGCCCCTACGGTGGTAGTATCAACTATTCAACTGTAAGATATCGTAATTATTTTTGCAAAATCGAAAAACTACGGCAACAGCACACTTTGTTGTACACATGTCCACGTGAGAAGTGATGTAATGTGAATCACAAGGGTGGTGTAATGCGGATCACGGGGTGGGGTAATGAGAATCACAGGCAAACCCCATGATTCATTTTAAACACCATTTCTGTTTTCTTTGTCTCTGCTTCGTCTTCTAACAGTTTTTACTGAACAGGCCTATAACAACGCCCAAAGTGAGCTGGGATGCAGAACAGCGTAAACAGGCCATAGCAGTGTCACCTCAGGAACACGCATATGCAAAGCAGCTCAGGCTTGTAAAATTCATTTCACGTCGTTAAAAAAAAGAATAAAAAATAAAGATATGACATGACAGCCAAATTTGGGAACGTCTTTACGCCTGAACAAGAAAAGCTGTTGACTGAGCGCTTGTTGTTACTGAGCGATTTGTTCTTTGGAGCTACCCCCTCAATGCTTCGTAAAATAGCTCATGACTTTGCAGAGGAGCTGAAAATTCCTCTTCCTTTTCAAAATGAGATGGTGGCAAGGACTGGCTCAGAGGATTTAGGAAAAGAAACACTTCACTTCCTGTCTAGACATGTTCGAGTCATTTTTATTATATTGAGCTTAATTTTTTTTATTCTTGAAGTTTTATCTGAATTTCAGAGTTTAAAATACAAGTTATCGAAATTATGTTGGCGTTTGTCCCCATTCCCTTGTCCAAGTCCTTTCAAACTTCGAATATCCTACCACAATTCCTCTTGACCCTGATCCCCATTACTCCACACTGCGGGGAATCAGGATCAAAGCACCTTTTCAGCTTTTCCTTACGAATCGTGGGAACAGATAATGATGAGGGAAAAAAATGACATGGATTCTGATAATTATTGAATGCTTCTGTAAGTGAAGCGTCCAAAGAAGCTTGTTTTTAAGCTCTCTAGGACTCACATACACCCTCTCAAAAGTTGAGTGATTCCAAATGCCCCGCTGCCCCCTTCGAATGGTACCAAATTAATTACTTCACGGAAGAGATGAGTACCTAGGTAAACTATAGAATAATACATAGAAGGTATAACAGTTTTCAAGAACATGACTGATCCAAAGCATATTTGCTTATTCAAGGTGCCTTCGTATAATATTCGATGGTATAATAACTTCAACACTTATTAGCGGAACTCCTCATTAATGAAAGTGGCTTATAAGAATATTACCTAGTTGAAGGATTGTGTTTTTTAAATAACTGACGGATACACTCACTAACTTCAAGGCTCAGGTCCTAATCCCTCACCCTGAACATCCTTCACAATTAAGGAACGGAAAGACTAATTCTCAAGTTGGCTCGCTTACATTGCTGAACAAGAAGCAACTTCTATTCAACAGATTTTTTGTTTTAAATCCAACGTCTTCTGATGGTACCTTCTCGCAATCAGGCGAACTTGAAACAAGCCCTTTAATTAAGACAGGAAGGGTTATAAACCGGGGGTAAGGCCTTTGAGGGGAAACATCATCTCGAAATACGAATTTCAAAAGGGCGCCTTCGGTGATTCCGAATCAGGAACAGCTTTTGGTTTGATTGTGTTGATTCGAAAGCTCAATTGGGCAGTTATAAAAAAGTAACCCCTAATCCCACTAAAAAGAAAAGATAGAAAACAGCGTTAATTATTTTCTGTAGAGATTTCCACCCCGATAACCACTCTACTTTTCGCAATATTATTGAAATTATGTAGTAGGTAGATGACTGGACGAACAAACGGTCCTAATAAATGAGCTAAATGAGGGGGGATTCCATCTTTTCCTGGTCGGTTCCAAAAGTATATTATTAAATTATGCATTAAAATAATTAAAAGATGAGTTTCTTTTGTCTGTGTCACTCCAGACGATATCCGACCGTGGGCACATGATAAAAATCTCAAAATTCGCCAAAATGTTCGTACTGCCAAACAGAAGGACGAGTTCAACGATGAGCAATTTTCAAAAATTCGAAGGGGTCAAATTTAAGTTTTACGGGTCAAAAATCGGGAAAAACTGCTAAAATAGCGAGCAATTGATATGAAATCACTGAAAGTGGCGTGGAAGGATGAGAAGACAGAGAAAGATCATTCCAGTTGTTTTTCATACGGAATAGGGGTCAAATTCGAATTTTTGAGGGTCAAATTTGGCTAAAATCAATATTAATTCATCTGAAGTAGTGTGGGATGGTGATTCACGACGGAGGGACTATTTCGATAATAAAAATACTTTTCTCACGAAGTAGTGGGCCAAATTTGCATTTATAAGGGTCAAAAACCGGTACAAATGGCTAAAATCACGAAAAAATTACATAATTTTACGAAAAGTGGTATGGTTTCCCGCTACATCATCTTTTTACAAAATAGCACGAATATTTCTTTGACGATTCGTCCTTACAGCCATGCTGCATGACCGGAACTTTTACTTCATGTCACCACATCTGATTTCAAGGTGCCAGCATACTTGGCCGCTAAACGCTTGTTGAAATTAAATTCATAAACCCATCAGGTAATATGAACGCAAAAAGTGGACCGGTAGGTAGGTACTCAGAGAAATTCAATTACATTTGGATGAAAAGGGAATGAAAGCGAAAAGGTGAAGGAAGCTTATTCTCGATTAGTGTCTCCCTTTAATATTATTACTGAGAGAATCATTAGGCTCAGTGAAATTAATCCAGTAGAAGGTTTCAGATGTTCATCAATGGTAGGAATTGCTTTTTCAGATTTATTGAGCTTGAGGTACGCCGGGTTTGCTATTCAGAGCTCCGCGAGATTCTATCAAAATTCCAACGTCCTGGTTCAAAAACGGCTTTTCGTATGATAGTTCGAGTGAAGACCTAATATTGGAATATAGAATACAGATTACGTCCATCTGCCCTCGGATCCACGGCAGACGAGGCATGCGTACGATAAATCCAACTAATCTTTCTAGATTTTCCTCCAACGGGATATTCCGCTCTTGATTACCGAATGTATCTTAGAGAGCAAGCCAGGCAAACCATGAAAGCAGAGCCACAGGGCTTGCGCCAACACAAGAATTCGCTCATATTACATTGCCTCAAATCTTTTCTTTTTTTTTAATAATTTAAATTTCAGGACCTGTAATAACATTTTTCCTAATAGTTACTGATGAAATTTTCAGAAGTAATTCGTAAGTATCATAACGGGCTCGGATCCGGGCATATTTGCATATTTTAATGGGCGATTATACTCGTTGAAACAAGCATTTTGGCAGTAGAATGAGGTCTCTAGAGTTTACAGAATAGAAGTTATAAAATCTTATAAAATCCTATTGGGGTCTTTAAAAAATAAAATCCTATAAAACCTTATAGGTACGTGGGGTTTTCTTGGTTTAGTTTAGGCTCATTTTCGCATGAAAATCGTATATTTCCTACCATCCGAAAATTGAAAAATACTTGAAGGATTTTGAATCCTCGAACCGTTTCAAGTTCATTGCCAAAGCTAAGGCTGCCCTTATGGATGAGGCTGCGTTTCATCTCTCATTTTTATTAAAGCAGACCAGAAGTTCACTTCCTGAACTCATCCTGAGGCTCAAAACCAGCGGAAAGGTTTCGCTGGAGAAAGCCGGCAATTGGCCCGGCAAGCCTGGGAAAATTGTCAAAGAGAAGCTGGAATTCGTTCTTGAACGGAATCCTGGCTGGAAAGTTGGCCAAAATGCTCAGAGGAGAACCGTGCAAAGGTCTCAATTTCACCCCAGCAGAAGCAGCTTCACTGAAGTATTTGCCTCTCGTTTCAGCTGACGTCGGGAGATCATTTTCCGCCTTGAAGTTGTTGGTAACTGATCTAAGAAAATCTTTGAAGACTGAAAACATTGAACGGTTGCTGGTGATTCAGTACAATTCCCAGTTGTAAAAAGCGCGTTTTCGCTCACATGTACCTACTCATATTTTTATTTGTTGCACGTAGCAAGTATCTCCAAATTCACATACATGCACAGTAGGTGCCTACCTGGTATATAAATTTAAAATAAAAGAATGATTTTTAAACCCCTTCACTTTCTTTCCCTTTTTTCAAGTTTTCTATCGAGCGCTATGCTTTTTGAGCTCATGACTGAGCTTATTCATCAATTTATTGATCCTATATGACAGTCTTATTTAGCCATTTTTCGATCCTTTATACGATCTTATTTAATGGGTTTAACGCGCTTATTCAGAGGTTTTATCGGTCCTATCGATCCGAGCCCTAATCATAACCAACCGAACGGCGTTTACAGATTTAAAATCTGGGTTTCCAGTATATAAAGACAAAATCGGTAAGTGAAATTACTGATAATACGAAGCTAAGACGCTAAGTGGCCGACTTCAGAAACTGAACACGGGACACAGCCATATTTTAAGCACTATCTACCTACCACTACTCTTCGTATAACTATAGCTTTCCAGCAATACCCAGTGATGCAAGAGAGTGATGTCGGTAAAACGAACTGATAATTTCTCAATTGAGAGCACGCCCTACCAAACAATTTGCTGTTTACATCGAGATAACGTAATTATTGTTCCCAAGCCTCTAAAGAAGCTCTATCGAGTTTTACGACACCTTATCAAAAACCCTTGTTTCCATATTTATTTTGCCCTTTCCGCGTTGCCATCTTCTCGGGCCGTAAAATGAATCGCAGAAGAAACCATGGTGGTGGGATCGCGGGTTTTTGTAAATTTTATTGGCTACTTTGACGAGCGCCTCCGTAGGTAACTGTTTCTTGTTAGCTTTAATGGATTTCTATAAACACCGAAATAGCCACTGCGGGGTGCGATCCCGTCACTGTAATGGTCGAAACAACAAGAGCCATATAGTCGTACCGTAAGATTGAAGTTAATACAATGCTGCAAATTATTACGCAACGGTTGGCCTCGTGCTTCCTCCAGGAAAGCCCTAAATCGACAAGCCGGGGGGGGGGGGGGGGGGTTGAGTGATATAGCCCCCACACGTACCCTGCCATTTTTGAAATTCTGATGTCGCTGAACCTAAGTAGGACGCTCGACATAAATATTACCATATTTTCATCTAATTTGGATGATTCTGTTGGCCGTGAACAACACATTTTTTCACCTGTTAACAAACTTATGTAACAAAAAACGCAGCAAATCCCTGCACAACGGTTTATTACTTTATACAGAATACCCTTCTTTTACAGATCACAGCTCTCTGTATAGATAACCCGTCTATATATTATGTACTGGTATATACATATTATGTAGTTCGCAGACCCTCCGTAGGTTAGTACCTAACCCCGTACTCGTTACTATGTACCTATCTAAATCACGAGTTAAATGTTGCTAAAATAATTCTGTCGATGACAAACAGTAACTAAAATGGCGAAAAGAAACGCAAATAATGAAGTTCTTAAGGAAAATTGTTGATGTGGAGTGAAATCGATGCCCCTTCTGCGTAGATCACTGTTTTCTGTGGTCAATACCTACCTTCGTGGTCAAGTATAATGAACCGTTGTGTAATAACTTGCCCATCAATAATACTTCAACGGTTGATCAAGTTGCAAAAGTACCGATCAAAAAATCCAGCCCCTTCTTGGTAGATGAACCGTTGTGTAATAATTTACCGTTCTGTAATAATTTATCGTAGTGTAATAATTTACCGTTCTGTAATAATTTGCCGTTGTGTAATAATTTACCAGTGTGTAATAATTTAACCATCAATAATACTTCAACGTTTGTTCAAGTTGCAAAAGTATCCATCAACAAAATCCAGCCCCTTCTTGGTAGATGAACCGTTGTGTAATAATTTACCGTTGTGTAATAATTTACCGTTATGTAATAATTTACTGTTGTGTAATTTGCCGCTGTGTAATAATTTACCCATCAATTATAATACTTCAAAGTTTGTTCAAGTTTCACAAGTACCTACCAACAAAATCCAATAGTCCATCACTTATCAAATGAAATAATATCGCACAACAACCAACTCGACTTCATACAGCCATCCTTGGTTATAATCAGGTGCTCCTTAGTGATGATATCCCGGCCGGATTTACCTATACCGTTTGATTCACAATCGCGTTGACGAAGCATTTTGGTGCACACGAACGGCTGGACGTACAATGCTCCGGGTGGTCTCAAAAAATTGTTTAGCTCGACAAATTTAATAACGTAAAAAAAAAAAAATACCCTTCAATCGAAAGTTTTTGAGATACGGCGTTCTGAAAATTTCAACCCCTATTTTGAACCCCTTAGAGATGACTGACAGTAACGCCGAGCTTCGAGGACCAACTAGACCCCGAACGGAACCTATAACCCGAATTTCATCAATTTTTGTTCATGCTAACTAAGAAAAGTGGCTCGTACGGCGTACGGCAGACAGGCAGAAATTTTTTTACTGCATTTTCGGATTCTACATACCTTGAAACGTAAACCATAAAATTTTGAGGGGGTTAGAATTTTTTTTTCATGCTCGATTCCAATGGTTCATTATTGAAAATAATAAACCAAAAGTGCCCATCCACGAGATCAAAATTTTTCTTCAAATGGAAAAAAAAAAAAACATGACGGAACAACTAACTAACTCGATTCCATAAAGCCATGCGTGATTACAATAATCAGATGTTCCCTGGCAATGATATCGGGGCTGGAATTATACCTATACACCGCATGATTCCCACCCATGTTGCTGAAGCTTTTGAAACGGAACTAAAAGATGGAAATCGGAATAGAAGCAATCACGAGATAATTAGATGCACTTCTAAACAGTGAGCTGGACAGAAGAGTGTTGCGTGATACAGAAACGTTATGTATATCATCATTAGGCTTTTCAAAAGCGCACAACTACGAAGTTCGAATGCCAATATTGAAAGAGATCTAATAATACAGCAGAATCCTTGAAAAATGAAATAAAATAAAATAAGAATAATAATACAGCAGATGACATAAACTTCGACGCTAACGTGTGACTCAAGTATCCACCATATATTGAGTTCGCTGCTAGGTATAGGTTATTACCTATACCTATATAATTTTTGACTAGGGTGAGTTGATATATCATCTTTCGTTTAAGTGTATATAGGGCATTTATCCCAAGTCCATTAGACTGATGAAATACGTAACTATCGGCGAACCAGGTCGTCAAATTGATATTTTGCCAGGGATCAACCCGTTTGACAAGGAACATCAATATAACTAATGAACGAGTGGTGTCACCACTTTTCGTAATGTCGAGGAAAGCACGATTAGAAAACATCCGCCCTTTTGATTCACCAGCAACTTATTTTTAATAAATTAATAATGAAGATGTAACAAGAAGCACTCAGGTCGAGTAACTCAATAATTAAAATAGATGTTGAATAGAAAAACAATAGTTTGAGTTTCGTATTTAAAGTAGGTACCTCATCAACAAAATAACTATCTACACTTACTTGAGTAGTTGTAATTAGGTACTAGTTGTATCGAGGCCGTGAGTTACAAACCTTTTGTTTTTACCTATCTACTGCACGACTGTCAAGTTCGTATTCGCAATCAATGTTTTCATCCATCGCTTCATATAAGATACAACGTTTTACATATAATTTCACTACATACTTCTATCTATAATAATAGGTACTACTGTCCAAGTAAACTATTTATTCATCATAAGTGATTTTATGGATCTATATTCGTGTCCTGTATCAGTTCTACTCGTATTTTTCGTGTAGGTATAATGTGTCTGAAATGAATTGCTCTATAAGCTAATGGAGAAGACGTCATCAATGTTATTTAGGGCAAGATACCGAGGTGTTTTTGTTTTTCAATTGTTCTAAAGTGACTGCTGGTGGTATGGCCACCTGAAGACGACCTTTCGGTTTAAGGTGGCCATACCACCACCAACACTTGCGTTAGTTTGCGTGTTCAAATGTAACGGACCAACAATTATTTTCAATTCCTTTGAAATAACTCCCACAATGAAGAATACTTATATGAATAATATATTTCAATGAAAAATGTATGAATAATATATTTCAATAAAAACTATTTGAATAACATATTTCAAATAGGTATATGAATAATATATTTCAAATATATGAATAATATATGAGTACCTAATACATGAATAATATATCTGAATGATATGTCTGAATGATATATTTCAATAATATATATGAATAATATATTTCAATGAAAAATATTCTCTCTTTCAAATGAAACTAGGGTGGCCATTTATAACCTTCACATGTTGGTGATATGGACTGAAGACAGACTTATGGAAAACACGGAATTTAAATTAGAAATTTGGGAAATTGGCCTAATAGTATTTTTTCTAAGTACCTAGGTAATTAACCTAGCTATAAGGTAAACAAAAAATTGGGGGGCTTTGGATCTTGAAACTCCGGGAGGCCATAACCCCTCACCTACCTTACGTTCAACCGTTCGTTCAGTAAAACTGGGTTCACGTTGACCCGTAATCGACGTAAAATGCAAAGGCCGTAAAGGTTCGCGCAGAGCGCGTAAAAAAGTCAAACCGTTCACATCGACAACGCTAGTTACTGACGTAAGCGCGTAATCGTCGAGAATCGAGATATAGCCTGTGTTCCAGCCTCCGCCTGCGCAGAACCCCACGCGCAGATCCGTAAAGCTAGTAAATATCTAGATTTTTTATCTGTCGCGCGTCAAGTGCGTAAACCTAATGAGCCAATCAAATTCAATCACGCGTTTGGTTTTTGCGCGTTCGACGTCGACTACGCGTCAATGTGAACCCAGCTTTAGGCCCTGAAGTTTGAACCGAAAAGCTTCATCAACATGAGCGTGAATCAGTCCAGACCAGATATCACTAGTAGGGATCACCTGATTATAATCACGCATGGCTTTGTTCTTCCGTGATATTTCATTTGAAGAAGATGGTTATTTTATTGATAGATAGGTATACTTAAAAAAAAAAACTATTGCCGATAGGTACAAATATGTTGTTCACAGCCAAAAGATTCATCCAGACCAGGCGAAAATTTGGGTATATGCCGAGTGTCCTGCTTAGGTTCAGTGACCATGAGAATCAGAATTTCATAAAATTACCGGATGAGGGTTGTGGGGCCGGAATAAAGCGTTGCAGAAGACGAGGGCGGTGGAAAAATGCATATTTATTTAACTGTAATAAAAATAATCGTCAACTGCTAGAGATCTTACTAATATTTCGGTAGGTATCCATCCTAAAAAATTACCCTACAAAGTTTACGCTACTAGGAATTCAGTAATCCACGCAGAAGGGGTATCAATGTAGGAAAATAACGAACCTCTGTGTAATAATTTGCAATTTCTTTTGTTTTGTTAAATAAATATAATTAATTATCTTTAAAATTAATAAACTAATAAATAAACGTATGGTTTAGATACAGATTTAATGGAATGATAATGAGATGGTGTACATCCAATTACCACTCGAGTGAAGTTACAAGAATGTTCGTGTGTTCCTATATCGAAGAGAGTTCCAACTAATGGGGGTTGGCACGCGATCGACTCCCACATACGCTTGACAAAACAGGGACACATATTTACGATACCTGAGGTTATTAGGTAATGCTAATTTATGGAAATTGTTGGATGCACAAGCATTGTCGGCTAGTTAGGGCATTATATGCTGTATGCTGCAACCATGCGAGAACGATTAAAATTCTGGTGCAAATTCAGATATGAGACTCTCGGGAAGAGAACCGTGATCCCCTTTGCCCAGTGTAGGGAACTTCTAAAACTGATGCAATAAAAACTGTGAGTAAGTAATTATCTTTGGAGAGTGCGGCTGGTGTTAACATTCTCAGGATGGAATCTACTTTCAAAAAATAAAAAAATAAAAAAGAATAAATAAATATTAAAAAACGCTGCACAACGATGTACTATTTTGTACAGAATATACTTCTGTTACAGATCACAGCTCTCTGTATAGAAGATACACTTCTATATAATATATGTACTATTCTATACATATTATGTAGATCGCAGACCTACACCTACCTAACCCCGTACTCGTTACTAGGTACCTACCTAAATCACGAGTTAAATGTTGCTAAAATAATTCTGTCGATGACAAACAGTAACTAAAATGGCAAAAAGAAACTCAAATAATGGAGTTCTGAAAGGAAATTATTGATGTGGAGTGAAAACCGTTGTGTAATAATTTACCTGTATAGGTGCCCCTTCTACGTAGATAGTTTAATGAACCATTGTGAAATAATTTACCATTTTGTAATAATTTGCCCATCAATAATACTTCAATGGTTGTTCATGTTGCGAAAGTACCTATCAACAAAAACCAGCCCCTTAGATGGTATAATGAACCGTTGTGTAATAATTTACCGTTGTGTAATAATTTACCATTGTGCAATAATTTACCCATCAATAATACTTCAACGTTTGTTCAAGTTTTACAAGTACCTACCAACAAAATCCAATAGATCCATTACTTTTCAAATGGAATGGAAACGAACGGCTGGTCGTACAGGGCTCCGGGTGGTCTCAAAAAATTCTTTAGTTCAAGATCAATTTAAAAACGTTAAAAAAACCATACCCTTCTATCGACAGTTTTCGAGCTAGGTAAGGCGTTTTGAAAATTTCAACCCCTACTTTTAGAGATGACTGACAGTAACGCCGAGCTTCGAGGACCAACTAGACCCCGAACGGAACCTATAACCCGAATGCCATCAATTTTTTTTCAAGGTAACTAAGAAAAGAGCTAAGTACGGCCTACGGCGGACAGACAGAATTTTTTTTATTGCATTTTCGGAATCTAAATACCTTGAAACTTAAACCATCAAATTTTGAGGGAGGGGGGGGGGTTAATTTTTTTTTTCCATGCTCGATTCCAAAAGTTTATTATTGAAAATAATAAACCAAAAGACATATATTTCAGACCCATGGGTAACGCCCATTGCCTTACCTGTTTTGTTCTAGATTTTGACTATTTCCTAGAAGAGACTCTTGAAAATTGAAGAATGAATGACTAAATATCTACAATAATCCCAACTTGAAAATAGGTATGTATTTAACCTGTTTGTGATTTTATTCAATAAAATATGAAAAAATGATCAATGATGAGAAATCAGGAAAGATAGGGGCAGATAGGTAGGTAATATGGTAATGATGAGGAATCTACTCACTGTGGGGCGAGCTGATGGAGGAACCATATCCGTCGTCCAAGTTGTAATGGGCTAGTGATGATGACACTTCCTCTTTCTTTAGTGCCGTGTCTTCCCCTTCCTCCATGAAGTCCGCCCCTCTGGAAAACAAAAAGAATAATCTCAACAATGAGCTGATCATTAGCAAGAAGTATAACAGAAAATGTACAGGTCGAATGCAGACAGCTGAAATGACATAGGAACGCAAAGCATGGAGAATTTTCGATTATTTTTCACATCAAAGCCTGACCCTACGCATATTTGCATATTATCAAGAATTCTCGAAACAAGCGGAGCTATTTTACACACTTGAGTTCAAACCCGAGGAAGTGTAAAACGCGGAGTTCAGTTCGCGTGAACAAAGGGCGCGTTGCAGCGAGGTTTCCTTTGGGGAGGGCTATTACGAGCTTGATCCGATCTCCACATAGTAAGGGGCTGTATGAGAGAACGCCTTTTAGATCGAAATGATTATGCACTTATGCTCGTACTACCAGCACACGCGTAAGTGAAATAATGCACTGAATAACAATAGGTACCTACGCAGCTAAGAGTCACATATAAAAATGCAATGCATCAATTCATCAGTTTGGAGAGGGAGGAGAGACTGGACAACCTAGTAATGTTACCTAACTATGTTTTATCGACACACACACACACACACACACACACACACACACACACACACACACACACACACACACACATATATATATATATATATATATATATATATATATATATATATATATAATTACTCTCACTGACTCTGAGATGCTGATGGTAAAGGGGAAGTGGCGAAGGGATGGAGGGGAGGGGTTGGAAGGGGTGGGAGGATGAGGTGGAATGGCCCGGGGGTGAAAGGATAGATGAAGGGGTGGGAAGAGAGGGGAGGGGCGAACCGGGTGGGGGTGTGATGAGGAGGGGGGATGAGTGGTTGGAGGGGGAAGGAGGAGCTTTTCCAACAGGGGCCTAATTTCCAACAAAAAGTATCCTATAATGTTTTTTTAACCACTAAAAACCTGAGTTTTTTTTCACTGGTAAGATTTTGGTTTATTATTTTCAATAATGAACCATTGGAATCGAGCATGAAAAAAAAAAAAAAAAAAAAAAAAAGCTTACAGCCCCACAAAATTTGATGGTTTACGTTTCAAGGTATGTAGAATCCAAAACAGCAATAAAAATATTTCGATAGAAGGGGCTGGGATTTTGTTGATAGGTACTTTTGCAACTTGAACAACCGTTGAAGTATTATTGATGGGTAAATTATTACACAATGGCAAATTATTACACAACGGTAAATTATTAAACAACGGCTCATCTACCCAGAAGGGGCTGGATTTTGTTGATAGGTACTTTTGCAACTTGAACAACTGTTGAAGTATTATTGATGGGTAAATTATTACACAATGGCAAATTATTAAACAACGGCAAATTATTACACAACGGTTCATTATTCTATCTCCGTAGAAGGGGAACCTATACAGGTAAATAAAATTATTACACAACGGTTTAGGTAGGTACCTAGTAACGAGTACGGTGTTAGGTACTAACCTACGGAGGGTCCGAGATCTACATATGTGTAGAATATACATATGTTATACAGAAGGGTTATCTATACGGAGACCTATGATCTGTAACAAGAGGGTATTCTGTACAAAATAATAAACCGTTGTGCAGGGATTTGCAGTGTTTTTTCGTGTTTTCGACCTTTGGTCACTGAAAAGGCTATAACTCCCTTAATATGAAGAGTAAAACCAAATTTGAGTACACCGTTGGAAAGAGCGTAAAATTTCCCGTCTTTTCAGCCTCCAACAAAAATTTTTTTAAGAGAAATTGAGGGTAAAAAATGAGCCCGAAAAGTTAATTTCATCAAATCTTGAAAACTGCCTGTTTTTCAAACGCGCATTAATCCCCCATAATTCTGATGGTAAGTTATAGCCTGTAAGCCTGAAAAATGCGCAAAAGCCTCAGCTTTCTAACGGTAGAGTCAGTTTTTATTTTTTAGAGGGAACGATATTGAGAAAATTGAGTTTGTATGCGAAAAAACGTATGTTTTCAGGCACATTTGAGGGTTTTTTTCTTGGGAAAAAAGTACTGCATGACTAACAGGATTTGGAGGCGGATTTACGTAATTTTTTAAGCTGATACCCAGACCTTCCTAGCAACGTCGCTCGTCTTCGATGGGATTGTATGCGAAAAAACTTGTGTTAAACAGAGTGAGGCTTGTTTCTGTTGTTTGTTGTGATGTCCACTTCTTAGCGTTGATAAGAAAATCGTCATGAGGAAAACATCTACGTAAAAAGTTGACTCTATTCGACCGAGTTCACCATCACGTTCAATCCGTTCTTCCGTTTCGTTCGATCCAGTTTCCTGTGTTGAAATTTTTCAACATTTTTCTTTCCACTAAGGCTCCGTCAAAGAGTGCGTCGATATGATTTTCGTATATGGTTACGCTAGCGGAAACGCATCAGCAGCGGCAAGATAGTACGTAAATACTTGATTCAACAGAATCATGCCAACCTCAAACACATACCGTATTCTCTCATTTATCTATTTGGTTGAACTGATGCGTTTGTGGTTCACTTTTGTAGGTGGATCGGCCAAAATGGACGAGTCGGGTGGCCACCACGCAGTCCTGACCTCACACCCTTGGATTTCTACTTCTGGGGAAATTTGAAATCCAAGGTATATGAGGCCAGAATTGAGTCGATGGACCATTATTTAGTCGACCGAATTCACGAGTGCGGGGATCTGATTCGCCAGAACCACCGTGAGCTTCAACATGCGGTGGACTCCATTCGCAGACGAGCGACCTTTTGCATCCGCGAGAATGGGGAACATTTTGAACGGTTGATCTAATTATTTTATTTTGTGAAGGCCGTCGCTCAAAAATAAATTTCCAAAGTAATGCCGTTGACTTGACATTCCCTACACCCTGGAATGGAGATTCCCTCAAACTCAATTTTCTCAGAAAGTTCCCTCTAAACAATAAAAACTGACTACCGTTGGAAAGCTGAGGCTTTTGCGCATTTTTCAGGCTTACAGACTACAACTTATCACCAGAATATTATGGGGACTAATGAGCGTTTGAAAAACAGGCAGTTTTCAAGATTTGACGAAATTAACTTTTCGGGCTCATTTTTCACCCTCAAGTTCCCTTCAAAAAATTATTGTTAGAGACTGAAAAGACGGAAAATTTAACGCTCTTTCCAACGGTTTACTTAGATTTGGTTTTACTCTTCATATTAAGGGAGTTATGGCCTTTTCAGTGACCAACGGTCGAAAACACGAAAAAAATCTTAACAGTGAAAAAACTCAGGTTTTTAGTGGTTTGAAAAAACTTTATAGGACACTTTTTGTTGGAAATTAGTTGTAGAACACGTGGGTGAAGTTTTTCGGATCATAAGTGAGACACTCTGTATATATAGATACATATTTATATACATAAACTAACAGAAAAGCGTCAATCTTTTTTCTCATCACGCCCAGCAAATAAAGACTGCCATAATAATCCATGTCTTTCAGACCAGGCAAACTTTCATGGTTCTACAGATGTACAACAATTAGAAAAATCTGTAGAGGGGATGATTTGGGTTCTAAATACATGATCACGCATGCGCATATGCTACGGGTACTCCGATTTTATCGAACTCATTATCCAGGATCATAGGGACCTCAAAACTGTATAGTAATCGGTTGAACAGAATCGAAAATACGATAATCATAATGGTTTCGTTGTTCAAGTATGCGCAGACGTGACTTTAATTCATTCATCTCAATGATTCGTAAAGGAACAATGAGGGTTGGGTGAACCAACGACAGAAAATCCCCCAAATGAAAAGGTCAGTCACGCTTCGCTACTTGATTGCCTTGCATCCAAAAATTTGAACGATCCATTCTGGAAATAAACTCCTTCAACAGACATCGGAATAAAGGGAAGCTCCATTCCAAATCCTTCTGCCACGCCAGATAAAAAGCGGGGGAGGAAAATAATAAATATAATTCATTTTTCCTTGAGCACGACACAACTGGCAGGTCTGGTCGACGAGGTCGCCGGGTTCGGAATAGTGGAGAACATGCAAGAAGGGAATCCGAGACCTAAGACCTGAAGTTTTCGCTTTGAGAGTCAATCACAAAGTTTTCGTGAGGCGCCGCAGTGTTATTTAACTGGTAAATAATTTTGCGAAAGAACTCCCGCAGTTGGCCATGATGGCTACATAGGGTGCTCGTGAAATGCCCATTTATCTTTCGTTTAAATATTGGATTATTATTGATATCAACTGATCTATAAGATCACGTTACTAATACGAGGAAGCTACATTAAGTGCCATAATATTAAACTATATTAAACTTGGCATTTTTTCGTTGTTAAAAACGATTGTAAACTAATAGAACCTACTGATTTTTCAAAGTTGAGACAATTGGAAAAAAATCTCGCTGAAAAGTCACGCAATGACAAAATTATAACAACCCAATCTTCTCATAAGCCTCTTTCCAAATTGATAGAAAAACAAGAAACACCATGATGCAAGCCCAAGTTATGGTAGGTATCCCTAAGTTGATACGTTTCACTAATTCCCAGGTTTCGAGGTCGGTGATCCTGGGACAAGTTTTCATAAAGATAGGCACCTACATACATTTTTAGAGCTGAGAAACTTTAATTTCATACCATAGTTTTTGTTAGGGAAACATTTTGAAAATTTGATCAGATTCGAATTTTTCACCTCAATAAACGTACCTACGCAATCGTTGGAATGGCTGAACGATAAGAGATAAGACATTCCAAATTTCGGTTGTCAACACATTGCTGATCTTGGGCTCTTTTAATGATATTTTGGATCTGGAATAAGAAATGAGGCATTCTAGTCAATTTTCTCAAACTTCGGAAAATTACAAAAAAAACCTACACAGAAAAATTACCTACACAGGAGGTAGGTATCAAAAATGACAGAGAATGAATTTTTGTTAGTGAATTACTAACGCTTCCGACCATCACAAGATTTTGAATTGTAGTTAACTGCGCTATTCAAAAAGGCTAAAATCAAAAAAGTTGATAAAATTATCACCAAAAGTGGTACCTAATGGAAACACTGACGGGGAGATAGTTAGTTGATGTCGTTCCAAAATATAAAATTCTTATAAAGCTCGATAAAAAGGACTATCTTGATAGGATAGAGAAAAAAAATCGAAAACCATGAAGAGGTCTTCTGGTAATCGACGCAGTTTTGGTTCTAGCTGTGCGCACCGAATTAAAAGCTAGTAGTTTCATTACATGAATACTTTTAAAACAATTTACCTTAACTGTGCCATTTAAATAATTTGTTACCTACATTTTCACTAGGTATTCATCTACACTCGTCCAGTGAGCATTCCCTGTAATGCATACCTAAATTTGTTTTAAATATATCTTGTAATTTCAAATGTAACTAGTTTTTGTAAAGAAGGGCGAAGGTTTGGAATAGTTTGTGGAGATTTTGGATGAACTCTGGTCCCTCAGACTATAGGATTATGCGTTATGGCGCCGATAAAGTGAAATTTATCGCTCTTCAACGGGAGTGGACTACTGAAATGGGTTGGTTTAGACCTAATCTTTTATTACACTGTCTCCGGTATCTGCCGTTAAGGCACCAGATATTTGACGGATAAGAATCTTAAATGCGTTGGCGGAGGTTAAGTGATAATGAAATTGAAGATTTCACGGAGCAAGGTGCTCATGAAGACGGAAATAACTTCTACCTGTTTCTTCCATAAGCATTAAATGGCGAACACTCATTATCAAGTGAATAACCTGGGAAGATCATTTTATTACATAATATATTATATTCGTGGCAATATTATGAAATATTTATTCATTTTCCATTATTTGAGATCTGTGATTGACTTTCCCCGACTGAAGTTGTAGTATTTAACGTTAGTTCAGTCTGTTCTGCAATTTGGGAACGTGTCATATCGAGACTGATATTCTGCAAAAAGGTTTGTTAAAATTTATGTAGGGGAAACATGGTAAATTCCCGTCATTAGAATTATATGATGTAACTAAGGTCTTTACACAAAAAAAATGATTGCGAAGGGATTTTTTCTCTCTTTTGGTTTATTATTCTGTGAATAATACACCTATGTATTCGCTCAGCAAAAATTTTTTATAACACCCCCTCAAAATTTTTTCTTTTCCGTTTCAAGGCGCGTAGATTCCAAAAATGCAATGTCCGTCCGCCGTCCGCCGTATCACGTGTACAGGCTTCATTTTCGGTCTAAAAAAGTCGTTCTTTCGCACACATGCTCCATTTGGGCCCTAGTTGTGTCCCGAAACATTTCAGCCCGATCGGAATATACCCAGGGGTGTTATGAGTGAAAATGTGTATAAAAATAGGTACTTTTTGCGTTTTAACAACATGTTAGTAACATGAGCTTTTGAGGTATCTTTTTCCATGTTTTTGAGGACGAGAAGACCGAATATGAAGTCGATTTTGACCAAAGACGCGGAAATTGAGGTTTTACCAAAGGTTCAGCTCCCAAAATTGGTTTTTTATGAGTCAAAAACCTGGAAAACTGTCTGAAATCACCATCAATTTGTACAATAACATTGGAAAAAGTGTAAACAGGTGAATCAAGACCATTAAATGCCACTACCAATGATCAAAGATGATCTTAAAAAAAAAAAGTACCTATTTCATGTTTTGGGGGCCAAAATTGGTGGAAATCATCAGAAATAGCTATTTCAATCATTCCACATGAAAGAAACAATACATTTAACAGCCAACAAAAATCTCTAGAACTCCAATAGAATAATAAACCCATGTGACAAGGACTTTGCAGCGTTTTTTTTCTTCTTCTTTCTTCCATAAGCACCAGTCCCTGATTGTTATCGATGGAGACGCCCCATCGAATTACTTTGCTCCTTATAAATCCCCGTCCGCGTATTGCCATACCCACTAGAAGCCAAACAAACGTCCTTCACAAGCTTCACAGGAACTTACCAGGTCCCAATTCAAAAAGCAAATCATGTCCTGGCTTTTGAGATCCGCTAAATTCCATCATGCTAACAGTGTCTATTATAATCTTTAATCAGATATAATTTGTAGTTTTCCTGTTTGAAGATAACCCTGCTATTTTTTTATTAGGTAAACCGTAAACCTAAATTACGTTTTGGAATAGGAATTTTTCCATTTTAAGTACCTACCGTAAGTTAAAGACCTGTTCTGTCGAATTCTCCTTGGCTTTATTGGAAACAGTCTTAAATGTACATTGAGTGGTATATTATAAAGGGCTATTTTAATGGTATAGTTTGTTTCAACTGTTCGGGAAATGTTTGACGCATGTAATCACGGCCGGCTTCAGAGATGTAATACATTTTGCTTCTCTGAAGCCGGCCATGATGTAATACATTTTGCATTCACCATACCTAATAATATGAACTGTAAGCTATATGAACCCTGGTTTGATAAGTAGTTGGGGTGTGGGTTAGTTTACTTAAAGTACCTACCGACCCTACAAGCACTATAGTAAACTTTATGGCGACTCCTGTTGATTTGGATCAAAGTAGTAATGTGATGTGATGTGAACTGAGTCACCCATTTGACGGACATTTCGTCAACTAACAAATTGATATAACAATAATAATTTTTTCAAAGATAGGTCCTACAGTTTTTATGAGGGGAGTAGATATTATTGTACAAGTGAAGAGGACAAGTGAAGGCGAGAAGTGGTGAGGACTGTGATGTGGGGGAGGGAGGAAGGTGGGGTATAAAGCATAAGTACCCCAATTTGTATGGTTATGATTAAAAAGAATGAAAAAAATTTCAAATATTTAAAATTTAACCATGATCAATATGTGGGTACGAGGTTGAAGCGCAGTATAATTGGGTTACTTCAGGGTTAAGTACAAGAAAAATCAAGCAATCATACAATAAAAAAGTCATGCTGCGTGACTACTTTATTCTACAGTCTATACCACGGATACTAGAAGACGCGGTAGGGGCCACGAGACTAGGGCTCGGGGAAGCCAAGAGGTCTTGACGTCATAAGTACCCATCTCCCGTTCGAACCCTTCATGCCTCAGCCCTTCATACGTTATTTTCAGTTCTGTTCGACCGTCCTTCGATTAACTACTATTTTTATTTTAGTTTTCGATAATAATGGTTTGTTCTGGGATTGCGGGATCTCATTCTCGACATTCGAAAGAGCATAAATTTAGCATCTTCACGATTCCCAGATATGATGCAACCAGGAAGAAATGGATCGCCGGCCGCCTGTAAACGAGCCGACTTCTTTAACGTCAACTCTGCTCGATTATGTTCCAAAAATTTTTACTATTCAGATTATGAGTCAGATTTTCGGAGGGAATTTCTGGGACTATCGCTAGGTAATACAAAAAAAACAACAGTCATGCAGCATGGCTATAAGAGCGAATTTTCGAAGTTTTCGGCATCTTCCTCCTCCGCCTAAAATTTTCTGAAAATTAATTTTCGGCCAATGTTTTCCCAACTTGATACCATACAAAATTAAAACAGGAGTAGTTTTACGCAAAGTAAAATTTGGGGTGGAAGGGGGAGGAGGGGGAAATCAAAAATGTTTTGAATACCAGAAGAGTAGGTATTGGATACTTAACCAATTTTTTGGTCCATTTTTTGCCGAGTAACACCTCGGTTTGTAGATTTTCCAACGCTGAACACGATGGTGAAGTCAGAATTGCGATATCCCATTCCGTTATCAGATTAGAGCAGACGAACCAGGAAGAACATCTCAAGAAATAACCACGTTCCTTCATCTTCAAAGTGCTCCAGTTTGAGAACGGAATGAGATATCGCAATTCTGATTTCACCATCGTGTTCAGCGTACAAAAACCTTTAAAATGAGGTGTCACTTGTCAGACTGTTTCATTTTGGGAATTTATGGGTAATTTCCCCCCCCCCCCCCCCTCAAACTCCCCAAAACTCCCCCTTAGAGTGACCCGATTCTGCCCATCTTCGAACTTAGCCTGTCGATTGCCAAGACAGATTTTTCGTGCAAATTTGAACTTTTTATCTCAATTCTTTCGAGAGTTATCGTCTGGAATGACACATACATATATATATATATTTCGGAATGTGGTCAAATAATACCATATAAGTTTTACTATCCTAGCTTTCATACCATCCAAACTCTATTCTGACAGATCGCATCCTTCATGTTTCCTATACCTATCTATTTCGGGAGGGGTTGGCCAGGTCAGGGACGGCCCCCCACTACTCTTCTTTGACTCGAGGGTTGAAAACTGGCTGAGCAGATGAGTATGTTCTGAAGTGTCCACTGAGACGGGACCTAGTTGCGATTAAAACCAAACTTTCTTTTAAAACGATCAGTTATTTTTATTTAACATCCTTTTTTAATTTATTTAATAGTACTCTTCTCGAAATCAGAAGTGGGATTAATTCGTTATTTCCGCGTCCACGCGAATTATTTTTCTATTTATTATCAGTTTTTTTCGTCTTTATCTGAGTTCCCGGTTTTATTTAATTTCTATTTAGTTTCGTTTTCGTGTTCGAAACAAGTTTTCACGACGGGATCTCACTCGAGCATCTGCGAGATGTCGGACTACGAAGGCGACGATCTCGAAGTCGGACAACAGGAGGACGACATCCCGGCAGAGGGAAATAGACAACAAATCCCCGCCGATCCTCCATTCGCCCAGTTGATCGACCTCCAACGTGAAATGTTGGGGGCGATCCTACACAGACTTCCGACTGGACCAACCGATACACAGATAATAATCAAATTCCCTGAATTTGACCCCGCAAAAAATAACCCCAAAGCGTGGATAAGAACCGCAGATCTGATCATGAAGGATCGCAAACCCAAAGTGTCAGACCTCGTAATGGCACTGACGGATTGTTTTAAGGGGATAGCTTCGTAGTGGTTGGCCGAAGTCGTCGATGACACCCTCAGCTGGACAATTTTTACGGAATTATTTACGACCAAATACTGCCTCCTTGACACACCCGCGGCTGTAATTCATCAGGCCAAGGACGGCGACACTACAAAATTAGTGACAGAACAGTTGGTCAAGATTAGAGGGGCTTTCCGAGGCAGAACTAGCGAAGAGTGTGGGCTACTCTTAGCTACGGCTATTGCAGCACGAGCAGAACCAGAAATGCGTAAGTTTGCATATACGCAGGAAAACATAGACGAGGTAGGCCTAATGAAGCAGCTAAAGGCCGCGAAAGCTACAAAGCCTAAATTCAATGGCCCTTTCCAACCCCGCGGAAATGGCCAAACACCCCACAGACCGCCCTTCGGTCAAAAGAGACCTTTCAATGGGCAACAGGGTCCAGACGCCAAGCATTTTAGGCCCAACGCTCCGTCAAACCAAGGACCTCGCCACCCGGGACCAGGCCCGTCTACATCGAAGGCGCCATCGACCGGCGAACAGAAAGCTTCGTTCGCAGTGGAGTTCCGTACAGTTCCAGACAGTTCTGACAAGTTCCGCGCAGGCGCCCTAGTGGTTATGGCGTTCGCAGAACAGGCGTTCGGAGTTCTAGTTTTGAGTTCGCTGTTCGCAGTAATTTTTTCTCCAAGTCCCGAACACGTTCTGAACGCAGTTCTGGATTTTTTCTCGAACTGTGGGGACAGCTACGCAAGAGCGCTCTGGTGAGAAGGAGGGAAATGGTTATCATAGCTAACCCCGCCAGATTTTTGGTTTATTATTCTGTGAATAATGCACCTGTGTACTCGCTCAGCAAAAAAGTTTTATAACACCCCCTCAAAATTTTTTCTTTTACGTTTCAAGGTGCGTAGATTCAGAAAATGCAATGTCCGTCCGCCGTATCCTGCATAATTACTTCATTTTCTGTCTAAAAAAGTCTTTCTTTCGCACACATGCTCCATTTGGGCCCTAGTTTTGTCCCGAAACTTTGCAGCCCGATTGGATTATACCCAAGAGTGAAAAATGGGTATAAAAGTAAAGTAGGTATTTTTTGTGTTTTGGTTTATTATTCTGTGAATAATACACCTATATATTCGCTCAGCAAAAAATTTTTATAACCCCCCCCTTCAAAATTTTTTCTTTTACATTTCAAGGCGCGTAGATTCCAAAAATGCAATGTCTGTCCGCCTAATCGTGCATAACTACTTCATTTTCGGTCTAAAAAATTCGTTCGCACACATGCTCCATTTGGGCCCTAGTTTTGTCCCGAAACTTTGCAGTCCGATCCAAATAAACCCAGGGATGTTATGAGTGAAAATGGCTATAAAAATAGGTACCTATTTCTTGAGTTTTAGTAACATGAGCTTTTGAGGTATCGTTTTCCATGTTTTTTGGGACGAGAAGACCGAATATGAAGTCGATTTTGGCCGAAGAGTGGAAAAACTGAGGTTCTACCAAAGGTTTAGCTCCCAAAATTGATTTTATATGAGTCAAAACCTGGGAAATCGTCTGAAATCACCATCAATGTGTATAATAACACTAGAAAAAGTGTCAACAAGTGAATCAGGATGATTAAATGGCACTATCAATGATCAAAGATAATTTGAAAAAAAAGGGGGGTACCTAATTCGTGTTTTTGGGGGCCGAAATAGCTATTTCAATTACCTATATCACATGAAAGAACCAATGAGCCAACATTCCTGTAGGTGTGTCCAGTAGAATAATAAACCCATGTGACAAGGACTTTGCAGCGTTTTTTGTCTTTCATCCACGAAAGACGCAGGTTATCCTCTAGTAAAGTTGACAGTTCCAGATTCACTGAGCGTTCGCAGTGTTGCGGAATTCGGAACCCCGTTCAGAACTTGCGGCGGCCATATTCCAGAACTCCTCGAGTTCGGAACAGAGTCCCGATTTTTACTGCGAACGAACCGAGAAGTCCCAGCCGAAGAAGAGATGGTGTTACAAATGCAAGAAGGACACCCACGACTGGGCCTTTTGCTATAACAACCCCAATAGCAGCTGTTGAATGACGTGAAAGAAATGGAAAAATATTTAATGAGTTTCATGGTAACTTTGTAAATAAATGTAAAAACGTTTTTTCTAAGTTAAAAGACATAATTAAAAGTAAACTCCCGGAAATCGATGATTTTTTTGCACTTTGCTTTATTAGAATTAAAAGCATTAATAAGTGTGTTGTTGAAAAAAAAAATTTCAAGAAAACGTAGTGCAACTGCGAGCCGAAAAATTGTAAAGAAAATGAAGAAAATTGTTTCCTCAATCAATTTTGATTTCTAACTGCTTGCCATTACCTACTTTTGTACATAAGTACAAACATTTTTAAATATAAGTAAGTACGCATTGTGAAAGTATGGTTTATGTACCTATTTAAGACCTTGATATAATTAGGTAAATGTTCGAAAATGAAACGAAAAAAAAGCGTTGCCCTAGGGGGCGTCTAGCCGCCAGTGGTTAGTGTTCATGACGGTACGTTTATTGTCGAATGAAATCTGGGGGACACCCCCGGATTATAACAGTTTAGATCAAGGATCAAAGCAAGGAAACATGGAACATGTTTGTTGGTAGGTTGGGACTGGTTGGGTTTGGGTAGGTAGTTGGGTCTGCGATCCAACCCGCGTGTACCCTCAAGATTTCATCTCTCTACGACTACTTTTCGCGTAGTTAGAAGCGTTATAAGGAAACGGTCAACATTTCACGTTTTCGCATGCGCAGAGGGAAATTACAGTAAGATTCCAATGAAGTTCATAATGGAACCATCAAAGTATTATACTGATCGACCCTCCAAATGTGAACTTATTTCAACGATAATTAAGGTAGTTACGGCACTCCAAGTATTTCACGTTTGCGCATGCGCAGACTGAACGATTTTCATGATTTTGAAACGGGACCATCTGCGATCCAACCCGCGTATACCCTCAGAATTTCAGCTCTCTGCGACTATTTATCGCGTAGTTAGAAGCGTTACAAGGAAATGGTCAACATTTCATGTTCGCGCATGCTTAGATCAAAGTTACGATTCCAATGAAATTAATTTGGAACTACCTTAGTATTATTCCTGACCGACCCTCCAAGTTTGAACACATTTCAACGATATTTAGGGTACTTATGGGTGTTCCAATTATTTCACGTTTGCCCACGCGCAGACGAAAGTTACGGTACTTTTTCAATGATTTTGGTAAGGGACCATCTGTGAGTCAACCCACACCTACCCTCAAAATTTCAGCCCACTTCGACCTTTATTTCGGGTAGTTATGGGTGTTGCAAGGAATTACCACAGACTGACACGGAACCAAATATGTTCCTCGATGTCTGAAACGGAAAATGGTAGTGGAAATTTTCATTTTGGAGGACACAAACTTTTTTCACTCAACGAATCCAAGGTAGTGAGGAAGCAAAAAAACTTTTTGGGATTTCCAAGCCTTGGACCAGCGACCTAACGCAGTGTAATGTAATACATGTCTTCAGCTGCTTTCGGCGTTTTTCGGGTAGGTAGAACCCCCTCGGCAGTTTTCGGCGAAGTGGGGTCTGGCCATGCTCTCCTCGGAGAACGTACCACGTGTGGTAGGGGAGGAGGTGAGTTGGGTGGCAGGAGTGGAGTAGAGGGAGAACTGTGCGGGCGACGGGGAGGGGGCCGAGTGATTACCCAGCGGACGGGACGCTCTCCAGCCCGGTTTACTCCCGTAAAAACATATTCCATGTTAAAATGCTCGAGAGCCGTAAGAACATTGAACGGCGGTCGGAGCGAAGGTACTTGTGACACCACCGCCCAGAGCAGCCGATCTCGTGGCCCCTACCGTGTCTTCTAGTATCCGTTACACTTATCTGTACTGTCAAACAAACAATTTTTGGTCAGTTCAGTTTTTCATCAGAATTTTCCCTCAGTCTCCTCTTTGTGGCTTAAAATTCAGTATAAAGGAGATCCTCGAGTTCATGAGAACACATGTTATTTGAATTTCGGGTCTTAACTCCTGATTACTAAATTACATTAAAAAACGCTGCAAATCCCTGCACAACGGTTTATTATTTTGTATAGAATACCCTTGTGTTACAGATCACAGCTCTATGTATAGATAACCCGTCTACATAATATGATATGTACTATTCTATACATATTATGTAGATCGCAGACCCTCCGTAGGTTAGTACCTAACCCCGTACTCGTTACTAGGTACCTACCTAAATCACGAGTTAAATGTTGTTAAAATAATTCTGCCGATGACAAACAGTAGGTACCTAACAAAAAGAAACACACATAATGAAGTTCTGAAAAGAAATTGTTGATGAGGAGTGAAAAATGTTGCAAAAGTACCTACCAACAAACTCCAGCCCCTTCTACGTAGATGGTATAATGAACCGTTGTGTAATAATTTACCGTTGAGTAATGATTTACCGTAGTAATAATTTACCCATGAATAATACTTCAACGTTTGTTCAAGTTTCACTACTTACCAACAAACTCCAAAAGAGCCATCATTTTTCAAATTAAATAATATCACAGAACAACCAACTCGACTTCATACTCCGCCAATATAATCAGGTGATCCCTACCAATGATTGGCCGTATTCACAAATTCCTATTGTGGGCGCGTCTCTGGTTACGAGATTTGGTTTGAATTGTATACAATTTCATTCACACTGGAGTCGAAAATGCCTGTCGGTGCAAACTTCGGGGCCTTACTGTGAACGAACGGCTGGACGTACGATGCTCCGGATGGTCTTAAAAAACTCGCAAGTTCAAGAACTATTTAAAACCGTAAAAATATTTACGTAAAAAAATGGTATAGGCGTTTTGAAAATGTCAACCCCTATTTTGAACCCCTTAGAGATGACTCACAGTAACGTCGATCTTCGAGGACCAACTAGACGCCGAACGGAACCTATAACCCGAATTTCATCAATTTTTTTTTCATGGTAACTAAGAAAAGTGGCCCGTACGGCGTACGGCGGACAGACAGAAATATTTTTATTGCAGTTTTGGATTCTACATACCTTGAAACGTAAACCATCAAATTTTGAGGGGGGTAAGAATTTTTTTTTTCATGCTCGATTCCAATGGTTCATTATTGAAAATAATAAACCAAAAAACTCCAAGTCTTGATAAAAACCTGGGGATGATGTTAAAATTAATAAACCGTTTATATTATTTGCTATCTTAGATTATTATGAATAAGAAGCGATCAGTAAAGAGCAAAAATATTTAGATTCCTGTTGGTCGAGCTACCGTAATGAATGCGAAAAAAATTGTCATTCAGGTTACGTAAAGGAACAGATTTTCCAAGATTAAACATCCTTTGTACAAGGAAGAGATAGAACTAAATGAAAAGAAGAAGAAATGTACATACAATTCTTCCCTTTATTACCACCTGTTTCTTTGCTGCTGACGACGGCCGAGCTCTGCTAAAATTCGTGTAACTTGAATGAGGGTTCATTAGACTTCCGAGCCTCAAAAAGTAAATAAAGAGAAGAGAAGAAGTTATATATTAGTACCAACGCAAGGGTACAAGTTAAATACTATTCGGGCGCAGTGAAACAAGGACGACATAATCAAATCTGCGATGTTAAGAAAATTGTCGCCTTTGATTACAAGCAGGCCAAAGGGAAATTGATTGGTAGTCGTAAGCTTCTAACCCGCTGAGTTTTCTGACTTTTTTTGCCACATTTCCGGACTTATCCTTGGCAAGATTTTCTCTCTCAAAGCGTTTCCTTTTGAGTTCCAAAGCAGTGTGAGATCGGCCGGGGTTTCATTTCCGGCGGCAGTATAGCTGTGAAGGGGGTGAAGAATGAAGAAAGTGGTCAACATCCTGTGTACGAAGTCAGTTGGTAGTGAACCTACGTTGCAGGAAAATGGATTGGTCTAATTCCAGACCATCCAGGATCTCTCGGGCCAGAGCTCAACGAGTGGTACTGACAATCTATGAACGCTTCGTAAAATATTTGTGAGGACTTAACTCGAAAGATTGGTCATGGACCCTAAGTACGATTCACCATGAGTTGACGAATCTAGATCCCCCTTATTTAACAAACTTAGGTGGAATATCTATTTGGAGATAGGTATGCTGGAAGTAAAGATAAAAGTTCGGCGAATGACCAGGATGGCTTTTTGGTGGATATTAGTTCCGGCGCTGAACCACCGGGTAATGGGAGTGGCATCGTTTCCATAGGTTATTCTTTTTACCAAATAAATTAAATACGGAGTTAATTGGAACGTTGTCTATTTCACTCGACGTTCACAGTCCACAAACTAGTGATGGGCAATTCGAATGAAGAATCGAATGCGGCATTCGATTATTGAATTCATTCGGATATTCGGATGTGAGATTTCAAGTAGGTATTCGAATACTTTCGCATTCGTATTGTAGCGAAACTAGCGGTTTCTTCGCGAAGCTCAAGATACATGAGGATGGAACTGCGACAAAAGTGAACCTGTGACCAATGCGAATGCCCAAGTACCTACTGTCACAGAACAACCATAGCCGAGACTTTCATCCGAACTCTATCCCATTCCATTGGTTGTTTTTCATTCGAATACTTTAGCATCTGTTCTGCCATTGGTTGTTTTGCATTCGGATCTGTTGGAGGTTTTCCCACTCCTTTTTCATGATCCAAACGAATCATTCGAATGAAACGAGCTTCATCCGTGTAACTAAGTAAGATCAATGAAAAATCAAGTTATATTTTACCTATATATTCCTGAATTTTCTATTCTAATGTCAGTATCAAATAATAATAATTATTATTTTTTTTTAAATTCAATATAAATCCTTATTGATTTAGTTCAAAATGGCGGTGGGTTTTCCCTCCACATTTGAATGAAATCATTCGAATGATCATTCGATTATCAAAATCATTCGAATACTTGGTATCCGATAATTGAAATCATTCGTTTCGCCCATCACTACCACAAACCCCGGCTCCCCACTCCGCTACCTCACAGCGTCACAGCCCGAGATAAAATCATTGCTAGGGATCACCTGATTATATTCACGGAGTCTGTGATATTATTTCATGCGAAAAATGATGGCTCTTTTGGAGTTTGTTGATAGGTAGGTTAAATAGGTAGGATTAAACCATCTACGTAGAAGGGGCTGGAGTTTGTTGGTAGGTAGGTATGTTTGCAACCTTTTTCACTCCACATCAACAATTTCACTTCAGAACTTCATTATTTGCGTTTCGCAGCTTCATTATCGTCTCGTTCGCAGCTCTGGATGGGTACGGGTATTCTTCAAAATCCTTTTTTGTGCACCAGAGAACGAAATTCTAGAGTTTTGATTTTATCGTACTTTATATGTACCTAATCTATATTTTATTCTACATGAAATACGTTTAATAATAATTTTACCGTCTGTTATTATTTACTTATTTATTTATTACGTCACGTATTTATGTACTTATGTCCTTTCGCATAATAACGCCATTATAGTGCGCGCTAAAAAATTCTTTCTTGCGCAGAAAAATCCGTCCCCGCAAGAGTTATATGAGTTCGTTAGCCTTCAGTATTTTGGAAAATAGGTATGTAGTGTCGGGAAATTATAGCGAAATTGGTTCCAACACCACAGGATGAACAAAAGGAGAAAATATTAATGGTAAGAAAAATACTGTATTTTTATTACATTGCGTCAAAATAATATTTTTTCTTCAAAAAGTTGTTCAGCATTTTTTACTAGGTAGACACTATCACAATATTCATAATTTATATTTGCACATGCTTACACCACATTTCAATTGTACCTACGGAAAGCTACTGAAAAATTAAAAGGAGTCCATATGCAGTCTCAACTTGAATAAAGTAGCAGGACAAACGCTGCAAATCCCTGCATAACGGTTTATTATTTTGTACAGAATACCGTTCTGTTACAGATCACAGCTCTCCGTATAGATAACCCTTTATATAATATATTATGTACTATTCATACATATTATGTAGATCGCAAACCCTCCGTATGTTAGTACCTAACCCCGTACTCGTTACTAGGTACCTACCTAAATCACGAGTTAAATGTTGCTGAAATAATTCTGTCCATGACAAACAGTACCTAAAATGGCAAAAAGAAACGCAAATAATGAAGTTCTGGAGTGAAATTGTTGATGTGGAGTGAAAAAAAGTTTCAAATGTACCTACCTACCTACCAACAACTCCAGCCCCTTCTACGTAGATGGTAGGTATAATGAACCGTTGTGTAATCATTTACCGTTGTGTAATAATTTACGACTGTGTAATAATTTACCCATCAATAATACGTCAACGTTTGATCAAGTTTCACTACCTATCAACAAACTCCAAAAGAGCCATAATTTTTCCAATGAAATAATATCACAGAACAACCAACTCGACTTCATACACCGTGAATATAATCAGGTGATCCCTAGCAATGATTTTATCTCGGGCTGTGACGCTGAGAGGTAGCGGATTGGGGAGCCAGGGTTTATGGACTGAACGTCGAGTTCTATTTCCACTAAATACCTAGGTACTACGCTACTCCCACGAAAGTTGTTAATTTAAATAATAATAATTGGAGGGATTCAATGAATCCGTTTTACTTCTGAGTTTACCAAGGTAGCGACACTTCAAGTTTTCACTTTTGGCAGGAAACTTTTTTTTGCCTCCAAAGTCTTAATTTTTACTCGCGTTTTACATTTTCTGAATAAAACGACAAATTTTCTCTGTCAGCCTGTCCGTCTGTGTCCGCAAATCCTACTGCCACACATAACTTCGTCAATTCAAATCCAATTTTACTGAAATTTTCAGGGATCATGGGGGTTGGATGAATAACAGCATTTGAGCATGCGCAAAAGCGAATCCTAGGAACAAAAATTCTCAATGGCCCAATTTTGCTCAAATTCAGTGGGTAGTAGGGTGTAGCTCCCAGATCGCCCCCGAATTTCAGAACGATCGGATCATTGGTATGACCACTGATCATGCGCAAACACGAAATTCGAGGTACCTACTCAACGAAAATCGAGGTATCTATCAACCAATCAATCAAAATTCGAGGTATCAACGAAATTCGAGGTACCTACTCAATTTCTAACTAATCAATCACGAATTTCGATTGATCAATCCTATCAATCATATCATGACACTGTTAACCTATCCTATAACAAAGTTATGTTGATTACAGTTGCTAACCAAATTCAACCCGTCTTAATGGAGCATACACCGAAACGAACCCATGAAGTATGAGCTGATGATTTGCTCAGTTTACAAAACAGTCGTCCTATGATGAGCCTGACTTTATTTACAGGCGGTTGAGAAGATGCAAATGAAACCGTCAAGAAACCAAAGACGACCCATCAAAATGTTATTCCCTCACGGCTGATCATCACCGCTTTTATCGCCACAGCTGATTCTGAAAGCCAAAACTGTCAAAATGACGAATGACTACCGTCAAAACATAAAGAGGCCGGGGTCGTGGAGAGAGTAGAATCCCAACTTCACAGCCAGAAAGCGAGAGAACAGGTTGCCGTAATTTCCGAGACATTTAAATCTGTTCAGCATTGGAACTTTGATCAAATAAATGAACATGATGATGTATTAAAAAGAAAATAAATTTCCGTTGTTACATCTCCGACAAAATTTCATCGCTTAACACCACTAGCTGCTACAGTAGGTACAATAGTAGGTGCTATTATAGTACGTAGTAGGTTCTTCATAGAGCTGTATAAAAAGGCGTTAATATATTCTGGCAAATCAGGAACACGACAAGATATGGGTTAATTTATTATTATAACATACGAAAGATTCTGTAGATCTGCTGTTTTCAGTCGATGTGGTAAGTTGGTTGTCTAACACCACACTGGTGGTTGTGGAACATTGCAAAACGAAGAACAAAACGTTAAGAGCAAACTACTGATACACTATTGGTTATTACGAAAGAAAACCGCCAATATTTGGGACCTGGCTGGAGAAAGATGAGGAGAACATGAGCAAATCACTGCAAAGCAATCTAGAATAAGAAAAATCCGAACTATCTCGTAATAACTACCTACTACCCACTATTTTGCTATGCATATCCTACCTATGAAACGTAAGCTAAACTTGTAGCCCATGAACTTGTACATAGCCCAAAATGAAAAGTCGATCATTTTAATTCGATAAATAAAAAAGTCGGACTACATCCAAATCTCAAGTACAGCTGAGGAACCACTAGTTAAAGTGCAATTAGGCCCATAAAAATCACACGTCTGCGAGGGGAAGCTCCGAGAATTACCTACCTAAATACCTAGGGACTTGTACAATTCTGAGCACTGTTTCAGGTTCGCGAAAGTTCGTCTCAAACATTTCAATAGGGTTCTAATATCCTAACATGTCATCAGAGTTTCATACAGGTGAAAGTGAAGATGGATCTGTGGAGTTGAGTGACAGTGGGTAAATAGCCGCTCAGATCCGAGAGACCGAACGTCAAAACGATCGTTGGTGGTGGCAGGGCTCGCGAATGGGTTATCTCGAAAACCTAGCGTTGTATTTCTATTACCCCACGATTCCAATAGCTGCTCTCTATTTCATGCTCAACGTCTATAATATAATAAATACAATGCAATACGGATTAGGATAGTTTAACATTGCAAAATATCGCCAAGGAAAGCTTGCAACAAACTTCAAGGTGTGTAAATAATTATTACAATTTCATCCCCTCCGCTTCATTCAATTCCCTGAGATGTGCAACCAGACTGAAAAGTTGGCTGAATGAAAATGAATGAGGTAGGTATTGCGTAACTCGACTGCTTGACAAAACCCATATTTCTTATTGATTTGTCTAGTCCTGATCACTGTTCTGTATGTAACACACTTGTAGTAATCAACAAATAGAAGAAAGAACAGTCGAGGACTGAAACACTGAAGGAAATTGCGAGTTTTTTCCTCCAGCTGGGTCGTGTGGAACTAATCAAAATTCGACAATACTCCACGTTTTTTCAGAGCAAGTGCAACCGTTTCTTTTATGGAACTTTATTCTCAATTGTAGAGGGTAGCCGGAAATTGGTTCTGCGATGAAATGGACTTCAAAACCAAATCGTCGACTTGTAGTCAGACTAACCTCAATACCTACCAACGCGTGTCTTCAATATTTCTAGTTGTCGGACATGGATTCCAGTTTTGGACACATCAATCGGACATGGAATTCATGTCCAACATTTTAACGACATCTATGGGGTATATATGTACTATCAGTGATAGTGTTAGAGAATCTTATTTGTATAGAAAACCGCTGGGAAATTTTTTTTGTGTGGAAACGCGGGAATGGGTTTATATGTATACTTACTCTGATAACTACGTATACATGAGCGTTATTCACCGGTAAGATGACTGGTATTGAACTCGGAAACCTAATGAATAGAACCATGAAAGACTATTAAGGCAGTAACCGAATACTTACGAGCGGAGCTAACCTCCTTCAGATTTAATACACGAAGTAAAATGATTCTCATATCGTTTTACGATACATAAGCTCATGTTTAACAGCAGATGGTTTCGAGGGCCCGAATATCAGCCCGTCTACCTCAAGCTATTGTGGTCCTTCCTCCACAACTTTTAATCTCCTCGGCGGAAGGATCAGATAAGAGCATTTATTCACGATTTCGGTTTATGATGACAATAGGCTGGTAAGAGGGATCATCCTTAGAAGTTGAGACTGTCTCAACAATGAAAATCGTAGGACACAAACTGTATATCGCTGCTATCTACAGGTTTTGAAATATGAAATGAACCAATGTTGTCCACTTTTGGTTTATTATTCTGTGAATAATACACCTATGTATTCGCTCAGCAAAAAATTTTTATAACACCCCCTCAAAATTTTTTCTTTTACGTTTCAAGGTGCATAGATTCCAAAAATGCAATGTCCGTCCGCCGTACGCCGTCCGCCATATCACGTGTACAGGCTTCATTTTCGGTCTAAAAAAATCGTTCTTTCGCACACATGCTCCATTTGGGCCCTAGTTGTGTCCCGAAACTTTTCAGCCCGATCGGAATATACCCAGGGGTGTTATGAGTGAAAATGTGTGTAAAAATAGGTACTTTTTACGTTTTAGCAACATATTGGTAACATGAGCTTCTGAGATATCGTTTTCTATGTTTTTGGGGACGAGAAGACCGAATATGAAGTCGATTTTGACCAGAGTGGAAAATTGAGTTCTACCAAATGTTCAGCTCCCAGAATAGATTTTTTATGAGTGAAAAACCTGGGAAATCGTCTGAAATCACCATCAGTTTGTATAATAACACTGGAAAAAGTGTCAAGACGTGGTTCAGGACGATTAAATGGCACTACCAATGATCAAAGATAGTTAAAAAAAAAAACGCTGCAAAGTCCTTGTCACATGGGTTTATTATTCTACTGGACATACCTACAGAAATGTTGGCATTTCATTTATTGTTTCTTTCATGCGTAATAATCGAAATAGCTATTTCTGATGGTTTCCATTAATTTTGGCCCCTAAAACACAAATTAGGTACATACGCTCGTGTTATTTTATTTTTTTATTTTTTTTTAAACTATCTTTGATCATTGGTATTGCCATTTAATCCTTTTGATCCACGTGTTGACACTTTTTCCAGTGCTATTATCTAAACTGATGGTGATTTCAGACGATTTTCCAGGTTTTTGACACATAAAAAATCAATTTTGGGTGCTGAACATTTGGTAGACCTGAATTTTCCACTCTTTGGTCAAAATCGACTTCATATTCGGTCTTCTCGTCCCGAAAAACATGGAAAAAGATATCTCAGAAGCTCATCTTACCAACATGTTGCTAAAACGCAAAAAATACCTATTTTTACACACATTTTCACTCATAACACCCGTGGGTATATTCCGATCGGGCTGAAAAGTTTCGGGACACAACTAGGGCCCAAATGGAGCATGTGTGCGAAAGAACGACTTTTTTAGACCAAAAATGAAGCCTGTACACGTGATACGGCGGACGGCGTACGGCGGACGGACACTGCATTTTGGTTTATTATTCTGTGAATAATACACCTATGTATTCGCTCAGCAAAAAATTTTTATAACACCCCCTCAAAATTTTTTCTTTTCCGTTTCAAGGTTCGTAGATTCAAAAAATGCAATGTCCGTCCGCCGTACGCCGTCCGCCGTACGCCGTCCGCCGTATCACGTGTACAGGCTTCATTTTTGGTCTAAAAAATTCGTTCTTTCGCACACATGCTCCATTTGGGCCCTAGTTGTGTCCCGAAACTTTTCAGCCCGATCGGAATATACCCAGGGGTGTTATGAGTGAAAATGTGTGTAAAAATAGGTACTTTTTGCGTTTTAGCAACATGTTAGTAAAATGAGCTTTTGAGGTATCGTTTTTCATGTTTTTGGGGACGAGAAGACCGAATATGAAGTCGATTTTGACCAAAGACGCGGAAATTGAGGTTTTACCATTGGCTCAGCTCCCAAAATTGGTTTTTTTTTAGTCAAAAACCTGGAAAACTGTCTGAAATCACCATCAATGTGTATACTAACATTAGAAAAAGTGTAAACAGCTGAATCAAGATCATTAAATCGCACTACCAATGATCAAATATGATCTGGGGGGGAAAAAAAAGTGTAGGTACCTATTTCATGTTTTGGGGGCCAAAATTGGTGGAAATCATCAGGAATAGCTAATTCAATCATTCCACATGAAAGAAACAATAAATTTAACTGCCAACAAGAATCTCTAGAACTCCAATAGAATAATAAACCCATGTGACAAGGACTTTGCAGCGTTTTTTGAATCTACGCACCTTGAAACGGAAAAGAAAAAATTTTGAGGGGGTGTTATAAAATTTTTTTGCTGAGCGAATACATAGGTGTATTATTCACAGAATAATAAACCAAAAGAGCGTACCTAATTTGTGTTTTGGGGGCCAAAATTAATGGAAACCATCAGAAGTAGCTATTTCGATTATTACGCATGAAAGAAACAATTAATGAACAGCCAACCTCTCTGTAGGTATGTCCAATAGAATAATAAACCCATGTGACAAGGACTTTGCAGCGTTTTTGGTTTGACTCCCAATCTACCAAGAAGAATCTATACGGTATAATATTATCTACTCGTATAATTCTACGTGACTTTTCTATAAAAATTGGCACACAGAACCAAGCCGCGATTGGCGATTGGTTCATCACTACTGGGATAGGAATTGTTTTATTATTTTCAGTAATGAACCTTTGGAATCGAGCACTTTAAACCCCCTCACAATGTGAAGGTGTCCGTTTCAAGGTATTAGAATCTGAAAATGGAATAAAAAAATTGCTGTCCGTCCGCCGTACTTTGCGCTTTTCTTAGTTACCATCAACCAAAATTGATGAAATTTGTTTTGCAGGTGCCACTGGGCTCTAGTTGGTCCGCGAAGCTCGGCGTTACTGTCAGTAATCTCTAAGGGGTGAAAAATAGGGGGTTTTACGTTTCAGAATAACGCCGTAGTTTGGAAAATGTCATAGAAGGGTATGGTTTTTTTAAACGTTTGTATATTGATCTCGAACTTGGGAATTTTTTGAGACCAGCCGGAGCATTGTAAATCCAGCCGTTCGTTTGCACCGAAAAGCTCTGTCAACATGACCGTGAATGAAACGGTATAAATTCGGCCAAGATATCACTGCTAGGGAACACCTGATTATTATCACGGATGGCTGTACGAAGTCGAGTTGGTTGTTCTATGATATTATTTCATTTGAAGAATGATGGCTCTGTTGGACTTCGTTTAGGTACTTTTGTCACTTGAAGAAACGTTATGTTTCATGAATAACAAGAAGTAATTAATTATTACTGAATCATGTGCATTTTTATGAATCTGTAATTCCCGAGCCTGCTCCATACTCGATTTAGGACTTTCCTGGGAGGAGCAAGAAGGTAGGTATTGACCACAGAAAACAGTGATCTACGCAGAATACACGTAAATAATAAACTGTTGTGCAATAACTTGCAGCGTTTTTTCCATCAGAAGTGCTTGTTGCTGCATAGTTTATCAAAGTACCTAGTCACGGAAAAATGTTTTCCTCCAAAATGAAAACCACTCGCGTTTTATGTTTTAGACCTTTCTTAACAAATATGGTGCCATGTCAGATTGGCTATCATTTCGTCTGTTTGTGGGCCCACAAATACTTGGCACGTGCGTAAGTTTACGAATGAACGGCCGTTATGAACTGAAATTTGGAGGGTTGCTGCGGATCGGGCACTTCTTAACAACAAATTAATTCGGTCAAAATCGGTCAACTTTCGTCAACATGAAATCCTTTTCTAATCAACCGATTATGATGAATTTCACAGGGGTCCCAGAAGGTCCCATATCAATTCAATGAAGATGGTGGTACACCTCATCTTCGTCTAGATATGCGCCATCATCCCATCTAGGAAAAGATACATAAGCGTTAATACGTTACCCATCGTAATCATTAATTCGTTTTATAGACCTAACCGAAGTAGAAGGCACTTCCAATAGCGATACAGTTGGTTTTAAGATCGGACTCGCGGCCACCATGAAATGTTTACAAGGATCCTCAGTACATTATGTACGCCACGCTACATGTACGTCACGATCAGCAAACCAATAAAACTCCGAACGGAGCGCAATTACGGCCATAACTACGCTGCTTATAAAACACCATAAAATTGTGCGTAAACCCAGTGAATAGTAGAACCAACAATCTTGGGAAGGCAAATAAATAAAATGCAGCGTATGATAAGATTGTGCGTAGTAATGCAGAGTGTTGGATGAAAAGCGAGCGGAGTTGCGGGGGATATGGGGTAGGCACAATCCAAAAGAACAATTATTCTGTTTACCTATTCCGTTCAGGTGGGCCATTTTTGCGAGAAAAGGTGATACGCAATACTCCTGACATGGTGGTACCAAACCACCGGTTATTGCTACGAGGCCCTGTGGGGCTTCCCCGAGTCAATCCCATCACAGACGATAACGAGTGAAAGACGCCCTGAGCTGAGACCTAACCGCGACGCGATGCTATTTTCTCCGACCGAGATCTGGAACACGGAGATCGACAGAATACCCACACATGCGATGCGTTGTGTTGAGATGCATTCAACGGTTTGAGAAGCCAGCAGTTCATGATGTGATTAGCTACCGTGTTGGTGACAGTCTACTTCCGACGAAAAGGACTCATTATTAGAAGTAAACAAACGAGAGAAAATCATGGTAACTTCTCGCTGATCACAACAATCAGAATCTTTCACCCGTTTCACGGCCCAACTGGAAGAAGTTTCGAGCTGTAAATTTGCCACATGCATTTTCAAGAAGACATGATGAAGAAATGCCACCCATTCCTACTCGTAACATCAGTGGATGACTATACACTCATCACTTACCAAACGCAGTTGTCTAAAATTTCTTCTTCCATATTTTACAGTGGTTGAACATTGTAGCAGCCGGCCTGAAACAGATAAGTGAATAATTTAATACTATTCCCATATTTAGGTATTTTTGTAAAGTTAGCTTTTGTAGGAGGAATTCCATAAATATTGCAGGTTCGTAGAAACGAGATAACCAAAATATTGATGGGGGGGGGGGGGGGGGGGGGGGGAGAGAGAGAGAGTTGTTAAAAATTGTTATAGGTGTATTACCTACTCACAGGATAATAAACCAGCAGGATATTTTATGCAAATTAAATTCAGTTTTTGCTTCTGAAAACAATTTCTAATAATTTACGTATTGCTGTTTAAACTGTTCGTTGTAATTTTCGTAGAATAGGCTGAATTACAATTATTGTAGGAAATATTGGCGCAGTCGGTAGGTATATCGATCCGCTCTCATAAGCTTTTCGATGCAAAAGGTGTTTCGGGAAATGAACCTTAGATGACAAAAAATGAGTGCACTGTTTGTCATCAAGTTTATAAAATTTCGGAACTAATATTTATATGAAAATTTCGCCTCCTTTCAGGTTACTGTTTTGTATGAATGCCCCCCCCCCCCCCCCCTCCCAACGAGTTTTTCTTATTTCTCCTCCTCTTCTCCTTTGATTATTCACCTTTCTATAACATCCTATTCTATACATTCTGTCGTATCCCTGGGAAGTATACCTGTCTCGCCCTCAGGTTCCACCTCTAATACCATCGCTACAGGTAGGTTTCCAATTCCCCCTCTCTGGGTTCCGTCGTCAGCCTATACAGTCTACCGGGTGTAATTTTCCAAGTTCAGCCTTGGCATCAGGACCCATCCGTATCCCTTGGATCAACTTTCCCCGGCTCCTCCGGCGGTACATCCCCGATCACATCTTCCACTCCCCCCACGGACATCCCGTCATACTCTTCCTTCGAGTTGGGTCCGGTCTCCATGAGCTCTTCTGCCTCTCTCTCGTCACTGGGATCAAGGATGCATCAACTTCGTCTGGTGTTTGCTGACTGAAGGCAAGTTTTAACTGCGCTTTTGCTCGAACGTCCATTACTTCGTAATGTCACATCAGGCAACACCCGTGTGACCTTCCATGGCCCCATCCAAGGGCACCAGAACTTCTTGCATCCGTCTCGGGGTGCATTTGTCAGCAATACACCAGGTTGCCTTCCTTGAGGGTGAGGGGTGTTCGTCTTAGATTGATCAAGTCTCTGACTACCCTAGCAGCTTCCAGGGTAATCCACTCCTCCGGTGGTGGTAGGTGGACGCGAGTATCCTAGTTTGTTTTGGGAGTCTGATCTAACGGCCCAGGTATAGATACATAGTTTGGTGTGTACCCCTTGCTCTTGTGGGGTGTGGCTAGGTACGCGGCTGGGGAATACGGCAGCATTTTCCCTCACCAGTTTGGAGAGGATGCTGACTAGAGTTCAGAAGAATCACTCGCACACATCATTGCTCTGCTGGTGCGCAGCTGTCTATATTTTAGTGATGCCCCACTGCCGACAAAGTGTTTCAAGTGCCGACGTGAATGCTCTGTCCAGTTTCTACGTCGGAATACCCGCCACCCCTTCAGCAGAGCGGGTGTTCACTGCTTTAGCTTCCGCATACTTGGTGAAGTGGTCCAGTCATGTCAGCTTCCACAATCTGTCCTGCCTTTTCCAATAAGACGGGCTGCAGGACTGGTGCGGTGAAGGAAAGAGGGCGTGATCCTCCTCTGGCATGTTTCGCAGAAGCGTCGGTATGTAGTCCCGGGGTAGAATACTACAGAGAGTAGGTTCTGTGGCTTCTGACTTGTTTTAATGAACTTGAAGGTAACCTACCTACATATCTTCCCACTGAGATCCCAGGACTTTTGCTATTATAATGACCTTTATCAGACTAGGAAAACTTGTCAGAACGAGAAATAAGTGCATACAAAAATAATGATTTTTCTGGTCTGCTACGTATTGAAAGTCTAAATCAGTAAGGTAGGCGACCAAACCAAGTAGGTACATTGTTCGTACTGAACGGTTCGAAAAGAAATAACAATATCTACACTCAATCGAAAGTTTAAACTGTGCTGGAGGGCTTGGCGGTCGATAGGCATTTGGCCGTGGACTTTGTTCCGGGCTCTGTAAGGACTATCGAAAACTAGTCCAGTAGTGGTGGGTAGTAGTTGGTCGCCTAAAGGTCCCCAAGGCCTATTTAACCCTTCAAGCTTTAACCAAGTCAAATTAACCCAATCAATTTCCTCTAACCGACCGACAAGAGCCACCGCTGTGTTCTGGCGGGAGATTATACCGTTAAACCTACAAGAGGCCGACGAATTGCAACAGCAATTATTATTGCTGTAGAGTATCGAGTCATGATCTGGAATAATATTGTTGTAAGGATTTGCTGTGCCTACGTACATAGGCAGACAAAAATGGGATCATATTATTATTTTGTTCAGAAGCCTCTGGACAGCGAAACGCGAGTGAAATGTTTGGTCATGATGATTTTTGATTGGATGAATTATATTCTGACTTTTTAAACGAATGCGATTATACCCGACATGGAAGTGATATCGGGCTTCATACGGCAGAATGACATTTTCATCATTCGTTGCAAACCTCTAGATAAAATATTCACACCTACATTAGGTACCTATCACTAAAATGGCCTGCAAAGGAACTATACCAACGTCCGGGTGATGGCAGGTGGTCTAGTCTATAGTAATTCCTCCACATCACGTCGCTCACCCTCATAATAATAATAATAATAACAATGGTGAGGGGGGGAGGGGCCTGCACAGTTATGAACCATTGTCCAACAACGTACAAATAAAATGCACTATTTCCTAATTTATCCTAAAAACCACAAAAAGAAATACGTAAAGAAACGAAAGAGTGGATGTACGCTAACGAAGTAATGGCTAACTCCTTGACACTGGACTGGTTACATGACCGCTTAGAACCTCCCACTGTTGTTATCTTCTCCGCCTTCATTTTATTTTTTTGTGTTTGGCAGCCTGAAGACGTCGTGTAATGATGCCAACAAGTACCTAATGTTGAAGTTGAAATTTTAGAAAAATAAGGGGAAGGAATGATTTTGAGCGTTGAACGTAGGCAGTCGATATAAGTGGAAAGCGGAGTTGCTCAGACGATCCTGGTCAGGAGCCCGCAAGATCACACGTCACGCGCAAGTCGGCCAATCGCAGATTTTAACATTTGATTTTAATTAGAATAACAAAATAATGTTTCATCAGTGTTAGATCGCATTTTTGTGAGCGAACAAAAACGCTCTTGCGTTTAAAAGACTTGTTCGAAATTTCTGATGGGAGCAAGTGCCTCAGTGTGGACTTGTCTGATACGAACAGTTACGCTCAATTATCTGAACCGAACATAACAGTAGCTTCATGAAGATACCCACAGCGGTTATATCCATTGAAGTGGTAGGTTTGGCCCCTAAAGGTTTTGATTCATGTAAACGGGGAATCGGGGCAATTGAACGGCGAAAATATACGACTGTCCAAACCACCTGCGGCTACTGCCTTTATGGAGGTAAAACATAAAAAACTGCTTTGATGCAGTTCAACAAGCCAGCAATTTTTTTAAAGCCTTCTATAACCTTCTAGACTACATTTTGTGGACGTCGAATTTAACTAGAGGCGTCGAATACTAGAGGGAGGGGGGAAGAGAAACTTACAGGTTTTATCACGAACTAGTGGTCCAATTACTAGTGGTTTTTCTCAAATCTTATCCACTGAACGCCTCAATAATTCTTGGCTGTTCGCTATAAATGAATTTTATGTATCTCAATGAAAAAGGCGGTTGATCGTAATTAAGGTAGCACGTACCTAACGCAGTTGTCTAAAATTTCTTCTTCCATATATTACAGGGGTTGTACATTGTAGCAGCCGGCCTGAAACAGATCAGTGAATATTTTAATAGGGAAGCCCGAATCCCATCCGGTTTTCGGCATTCACCGATATCATGAACACATTTGTGAATCTCAACATTTACCGGTAAATCTTAGGTTTACCGCCGTTCGGGCTTAAACGCAGTACAGTAGGTACCTTACAGGCTTACAGTAGGTACCTTACTGTGAACCCAGTTCACGTATATATATATATATAAAATGATATTTTTATTGAGCGTTGTTTTACTCGTCGTTTTGATCATATCATGGGTACTGTCAAAAGCGAACAGATTGTTTCTGTAGGGTTTTTAGTGGGCTGGTGGTACGACCAAAAACACTTGGAACTGTAATTTATTATAGTTGATAAAGTGGGTTGGACCGGCTACTTCTAGTATGCGTGATGTCATTAAGGCGGCGAGTGTCATTACCGTGTGTGGGGCTGTGCGACGAAGTTGGATACCCGGTGTACCTATTTGAAGATTTCGTAGGTACTTTGAAAGTGTTTTTAATATTGATAAGTACTTAACTATCTATTTTAACTAACTTCTAACTTCTTCTAACTTTTTTCATATATTTTATTGGACAATACTCTGATACTGTTTACTTCAATTTTAGCCCCATGTCCTTCAAACAATTCAACATTACACTTGAATCTTGGAGTTTTCGATGTGATTTGGGATGTTGTCATGGGAGTATACAGAGCTTATAAATTTCACAGGCCAAACAAAATACTCAATTGAATTGGCTTAATTTGAACACAAGTGGCTTAATTTGAGGCTGTAGGAAAGCCTCACGTTGCCTACAAAATTACAAATACAATAACGACATATTAACGTCTGACAAAATTTCAAAAAACATTATTTTGGTTTCCGGTGATTTTTTAAGGCAAAAGGACACCGAATTTACATGTACTCACTCATTCCTTGTAGGTCACTACCACACCTATCTCAATAATCAATAAATTCAAATTTGCAGGGTACGTACGCAGAAAGATCCACGAATGATGGATCAAGTATACGTGAGTTTTTCTACCGAAAGGGTGTTCCCAATGTCTTACATGATTTACCGCACTTCTTCTGGACTTTTCATGTGTCATATAAATGATAATTTGATCCGTAACTGGTTGATATTGGAGAATGATTTCGTCGCTTCCAATGATTTCCAAAAACACTGCTCGAGATTGGAAAGGTTTTCATGCGAATCCAAAAGGCATAAGAATCTTTCCTAAAAATCCTTCAGGACAGTTTTCTACTTCAAGACCTTGACAACTACTATTATAGCCCTGATTCCATCGCAGGTCGCCTGTTAAATTTTTGCTCGAACGAATTAAATCTCCCCTCTACCCTACTTGACATCTTCCTATCCAAATTAATCCTTTGAACATGAAACGGCCTCTGTTAAATGTGCCTTTCAAACTGAGCGAACCTCGAAGCAGCTTGGAAGGTAGGCTTCTATCACTATACTAATCTCAAGGAAAGATTACCCTGGGAAACGTAAGAAATCATAACCCAGGAGGTTGATTCAATTTTGAAGGAACTACAATATTACTACTGAGCTGTGCAATGCATGCACAAAACACAGAGTTGAGAAAAATTTAATTGCAACTACAAACTCGTTTAGTTGTACTACAAACCAAAAACTGAGTTGTACCTAGTACTGATAGTGTTGTTCACGCATCGTTCAACTTACCGGTGTGAAGTTAGCAACATTTTTCAGCAACATCTTAGTGCCACCTTGAAATTTGGCATAAACAATCTCTAAGGCCTCTAAATAAATAATATAAAGTTTTTTTGCCGAGTTAAGCCTCGCAAGGGGGTGCAATACACCCCTAAAGTCAAAATTATATTTCCAGCAACATCTTAGTGCCACCTTGAAATTTGGCATAAACAATCTCTAGGGCCTCTAAATAAATAATATAAAGTTTTTTTGCCGAGTTAAGCCTCGCAAGGGGGTGCAATACACCCTTAAAGTCAAAATTATATTTCCAGCAACATCTTAGTGCCACCTTGAAATTTGGCATAAACAATCTCTAAGGCCTCTAAATAAATAATATAAAGTTTTTTTGCCGAGTTAAGCCTCGCAAGGGGGTGCAATGCACCCCTAAAGTCAAAATTATATTTCCAGCAACATCTTAGTGCCACCTTGAAATTTGGCATAAACAATCTCTAAGGCCTCTAAATAAATAATGCCAAATTTCAAGGTGGCACTAAGATGTTGCTGGAAATATAATTTTGACTTTAGGGGTGCATTGCACCCCCTTGCGAGGCTTAACTCGGCAAAAAAACTTTATATTATTTATTTAGAGGCCCTAGAGATTGTTTATGTCAAATTTCAAGGTGGCACTAAGATGTTGCTGGAAATATAATTTTGACTTTAGGGGTGCATTGCACCCCCTTGCGAGGCTTAACTCGGCAAAAAAACTTTATATTATTTATTTAGAGGCCCTAGAGATTGTTTATGCCAAATTTCAAGGTGGCACTAAGATGTTGCTGGAAATATAATTTTGACTTTAGGGGTGCATTGCACCCCCTTGCGAGGCTTAACTCGGCAAAAAAACTTTATATTATTTATTTAGAGGCCCTAGAGATTGTTTATGCCAAATTTCAAGGTGGCACTAAGATGTTGCTGGAAATATAATTTTGACTTTAGGGGTGCATTGCACCCCCTTGCGAGGCTTAACTCGGCAAAAAAACTTTATATTATTTATTTAGAGGCCCTAGAGATTGTTTATGCCAAATTTCAAGGTGGCACTAAGATGTTGCTGGAAATATAATTTTGACTTTAGGGGTGCATTGCACCCCCTTGCGAGGCTTAACTCGGCAAAAAAACTTTGTATTATTTATTTAGAGGCCCTAGAGATTGTTTATGCCAAATTTCAAGGTGGCACTAAGATGTTGCTGAAAAATGTTGCTAACTTCACACCGGTGTTCAACTTCTGTTGCGGTGACTGGACAACTAATATCTAAAAATAGTTTAACGCTTTAGTTGCACGAATATCTAACAAAGTAGGTACTATCTAGTATTAGTGAGCGAATAACAGCTTACTGAATCGAACCATATAAACTCAACTACCAAATAGATGCACACTATTAGGGTGCCCAATTAAATTCATTTCTGGACTAAATAATGTTAGCAAGGCTGCATTTTCACAAAATTATTTCTACAGCCTGATGAGGATCTGGTGAATTTACTTCAGTTGTTAGTGTTGTTGTTGAAGGTTGTATTTATCACAAACAAGACGTCAATTATTGCAGTAAGAACTGCTGTTACCCAGATGGAATTGCTGGACGCCAAAAATTGACTGAAAAGTCATCAGACATCATACTGACCAGTAGACTACCGAGGGTACCTATAACTTCTTTCTACGATGCTGGAATCAGAGAGGAGCTTATTTGCGACTGTTTGGTAAGATTAGGGGCTGTCCTCAATTAACAAGCAGGGCTGTTTCTCATGGTAATAAATGTATATCGTTAGTTTTAAATTAACCCCAACTGGTATGATTGAGGATTTGAAACTTCGCTATTACGAGAGAAGCACAGGTTACCGGCTGTTTTATAAAAGAAAAATATTCTCCTGAGGACTGCTTAGGTAAAAGTAGGTAAACGATCACTGTCTAACCTGTGTGAATAGTAAATAGGTATGACTGGAGGAAACGCGGTATTAGCTTGCCAACAGAAACACACCAGAAAACATACGTCTACATGCAGGATCTTAATATTTACTTATATCCATTTCTGTTATTGCTGGAGGCCAAGAATTGACTAATAATATAATTAGTCAAACAATTACTACTGTGACTCACTATTTCCGTGCCAATATCGACATTTTTCAACGATTCCTTATGCATTGTATAAAATAGTGCTAAGGGTGTTAGAGTGTGTCCGTTTTCATTTTGATACTCCTAAAATCGAATTGTTTTCATTTATTGTCGTATACGTAAAGGTATTCATACCATTTTCTATTATCTGATAACCGATGATAATGTCAGATAAATATGTGATGAGGGGGTTGTCATTAGTCATTAATTACACACCTATGTTATATTGTTGAACTAGAGGACGGCTGCATAGTTGGTCAAACGCTGCACTTACACTGATTCAAGTATTTTTGGCATGTTCTACCCCAGTGGTCGGCAAAGTGCGGCTCCAGAGCCGCATGTGGCTCTTTGACACCTTAAGTGCGGCTCTGGCACAAATATCCACGGATATTTTCATTAAAAAAAAAAACTTGGCAAGAAAAAATTTACATCTTATTTTGATAAATTAAAATTCTTCTATAAATCGAGAACATGTATAATTTTTTGTTTAAGCTAAAAGATACCGCAAACCGGGGTGACTATGGTACAACGACGTTTTTCAAATTCAGGCGGGCAACAATAACAACACAAGATAACAGGGTACGTTGGTTATCAAGAGGGAACGTTTTGAAACGTTTCGCGTCCCTTTTTCCGGAAATTAAAGCATTTCTCCTTGAGAAGGGCGTTCACTATCCAGAACTAACAGACGATCAGTGGATCCAAAACTTTTATTTCATGGTCACGTCTCATCTAAATCAGCTTAATCGTAAACTTAATTTTTTCGATGTTAGAAGAAGTAATAACATTCGAAAACAAATTATCCATTTTTGCTAAGGATTTTGAAAGGGAAACATTGTTTCACTTTCTCTGCCTGCTGAAGCATCGCCAAGAAAATAATTTCTCTATTGATAAACACCATTTTAAAACAACAATTTTAAATATGAGGGAAGCATTTCTCAGCAGGTTCAGGAATTTAAAAACAGCAGAGCAACTTTAGCATTTGTCAAAAATCCTCTTAATGCTACGATAACCGAGTTGAAATTTTCTCCTTTTGACATTGACATTGGTAGGTTTGAAATACAATTGCTGGATTTAAAAAACAATGAGATTTGGCGCTCTAAATTCGAACGTCTTTGTGTTGAATTGGAAATATTGGAGAAGAAAAAATGTGATCTTAGTTCACAACACAAGTGGTCTGCTTTGAATAACCTGGAGAAGGAAGACATGATCATTTTCAACGCTTGGAATAGTATTCCTGATTCTCACGATCAGCTGAAAAAGCTCGCGTTTGCTGTTCTTTCCCTTTTCGGTTCTACATATATATGCGAACAATCTGTTTCAAGCATGAACATTATCAAGAGTAAACTGAGAAGTCTTCTTACTGATGAGAACTTGGAATCATGCCTAAAATTAAAAACAACAACATACAAACCTGACTTACTCAAACTTTCCGAGGAGATTCAAGCACATTGTTCGCATTAATAAATATTTATTAAGTATGAACTTTAGTTTTATTTAGTGTACTACTTATTTAGTGTAATAAAAGTTTACTAAACAAGCAGCTTTGTCTCCCAATTTTTTTTTTTTAAATTGTTGTAATGTTCATATTTGGCTCTTTGGCTAATAAGTTTGCCGACCACTGTTCTAGCCGAATCAGCCTGTGCATGAAGTGAGACAATAAAGTTACAGTGTGTTATTAAATTTTAATGATGCTCTAAAGGATGAAGATTTGTTAGGTATGCACATAAAGAGTGTATATAATTTTGTAAAGAGAGAAGCCTGTGTTTGGAGGAAACGTAGTACAGAATGAATACGACTGGTACTTAATGAGCTCGATGATCAGATTGCCAACTGTAGGAAACCTGAGCACAATTAGGAGCTTAGTTGCTGAAAGCATTGGTACTACCCAGTTGTCATGACTGGATGACAGAAACGACTCATTATGTGCCAATCTTAAAGCTTTCGTACTGAATCTGTAGGTAGTCATTGTACAAAATGGGTTTCCACGATTTGTTCGAGAGTTAAGCGGTGTTAAGAGGGTGATGTTGTTAACCAACTACTGGTATCCGTTTTCATACTGATGCACCTAGAATCGAATCGGTTTCATTTATTGTCGTGTACGTCGAAAGCTAAGGCTAAGCCTTGTCACGGGCTCACCTGGGTCCCATGTCCTCAGCTGTAGGCCGACTGGACTGTTGTACGAGCTTGGCGGTCTTTCGAGGGCCGAAACACCGGCATCTCCCCCTCTCATTGGTGGTCTCCCCCCAAGAGCATGCGCCGCTCGAGGATATCGGATCCCGGGCGGAATTTCGCCCGCCAAAGGAAAGAGGGGAGGTTTCTACGGGGTTTTTGTGAAGAGTGATTATTAAACGGTGGTTGATTTGTGAATGAGACGCTGAGGAATTGGGCTCCCGTTCGTTTATTGAGAAGTCGGAAGGATCCCCCACCCCTTCACCACCTCTCTTTACTACCAATTTCCTTTTCACTCTTCTATCATCCCTTATATTATAGGCCCATTCCCATGGTCTCCTTGCGGAAAGCTCCTCATTTTCATTCAATCCGTAATAATTTTCGGTCCCTCATTAAAATACCTCCAGGCTCTCTCACTCTCCAACGTTCCATTAATCTCTTCACTATAATAATTTCACGTCAGCCTCCGCTCGTTTTTCTCGACTCGAAATGACGTTGAACAAAATCACAATCATCAGACTTATTACAATCATTATTGTTGTAGTACCCCTCAAAATTCTACATTTACCACTCCTATGTAATAAGTGGAGTGGAGTGGAGTGGAATGTGGCTCGGATCCGGGCATATTTGCATATTTTAATTAATCCGGCCTAGATATCATCACTAGGGAGCACCTGATTATAATCAAGGATGGCTGTATGAAGTCGAGTTGGTTGTTGTGAGATATTATTTCATTTTTTGATAAGTGATGGACTATTGGATTTTGTAGGTAGGTACTTGTGAAACTTGAACAAACTTTGAAGTATTATTGATAGGTAAATTATTAAACAACGGCAAATTATTACACAACGGAAAATTATTACACAACGGTTCACCTACCAAGAAGGGGCTGGATTTTGTTGATCGGTACTTTGCAACTTGACCAACCGTTGGAGTATTATTGATGGGCATGTTAGTACACAACGGTTCATTATACTTGACCAGAGGGTCGGTACTGACCACAGAAAACAGTGATCTACGCAGAAGCGGCATCTATTTCACTCCACATCAAGAATTTTCCTTCAGAACTTCATTATTAGCGTTTCTTTTTGCCATTTTAGTTACTGTTTGTCATCGACAGAATTATTTTAGCAACATTTAACTCGTGATTTAGGTAGGTACCTAGTAACGAGTACGGGGTTAGGTACTAACCTACGAAGGGTCTGCGATCTACATAATATGTATAGACTAGTACATATTATATAGACGGGTTATCTATACAGAGAGCTGTGATCTGTAAAAGAAGGGTATTCTGTACAAAATAATAAACCGTTGTGCAGGGATTTGCAGCGTTTTAAAAATAAAATCCTATAAAATCTTATATGTGGGGTTTTCTTGGTTTAATGTACTATTTTGCTCATTTTCGCATGAAAATCGCATATTTTCTACAATCCGAAAAGAGGGCATATATTACTGAAAAATACTTGAAGGATTTTGAATCCTCGAACCGTTTCAGGTTCATTGCCAAAGCTAAGGCTGCCCTTATGGATGAGGCTGCATTTCATCTCTCATTTTTATTAAAGCAGACCTAAGTTCACTTCCTGAACTCATCCTGAGGCTCGAAACCAGCGGAAAGGAACTCACTGAAGTTGTTAAATTGATGGAAGATGCCCTTGAGAAAGCCGGCAAGCCTGGGAAAATTGTCAAAGAGAAGCTGGAATTCGTTCTTGAACGGAATCCTGGCTGGAAAGTTGGCCAAAATGCTCAGAGGAGAACCGTGCAAAGGTCTCAATTTCACCCCAGCAGAAGCAGCTTCACTGAAGTATTTGCCTCTCGTTTCAGCTGACGTCGGGAGATCATTTTCCGCCTAGAAGTTTTTGGTAACTGATCTAAGAAAATCTCTGGAGTCTGAAAACATTGAAAGGTTGCTGGTGATTCAGTACAATTCCCAGTTGTAAAAAGCGCGTTTTCGCTCACATATACCTACTCATATTTCCATTTGTTGCACGTAGCAAGTATCTCCAAATTCACATACATGTACAGTAGGTGCCTACCTGGTATACAAATTTAAAGTAAAAGAATGATTTTTTAAACCCCTTCACTTTCTTTCCCTTTTTTCAAGTTTTCTATCGAGCGCAATGCTTTTTGAGCTCATGACTGAGCTTATTTATCAATTTATTGATCCTATATGACAGTCTTATTTAGCCATTTTTCGATCCTTTATACGATCTTATTTAATGGGTTTAACGCGCTTATTCAGAGGTTTTATCGGTCCTATCGATCCGAGCCCTAGTAATAAGGTAAAGATTTAACCAAATAAACGAGGAGAACGACGAGCTGAGCGACTCCTCGGGGAAAGGAGGAGAAGGGTCCCTCTCCATCGAGCTTCCCAACATTTTTCTCACCAGTTGTAACGGCCATTGACAGAAGGGGGGCGAGGTGGAGGCACCTATATATACCACCCGCCTTAAGACTATAGGTAGGTACCTATAATATATATCGACCACTCTCTGACTTACCACTTCTCTCTCTCTCCCCCTTCCTTTCACTCGCTGTGGTGATAACCGCGGGGTGCTCCCTTCTCGAATACTCGCTGTGGTGATAACCGCGGAGTATTCGCCTTCTTCTTCCTGGCGTCTTCTGTGGTGATAAACGCGGGACGCCTTTCTTTACTCTAGCACCTGCTGTGGTGATAACCGCGGGGGGGGCCTCCTTCATCCTGGCGTCTGCTGTGGTGATAACCGTGGGACGCCTCTTTCCTCTAGCACTCGCTGTGGTGATAACTGCGGGGTGCTAGCCTCCAACTAACATCTGCTGTGGTGATAAAATTAGATCTCCTTGAAACCTACCCAAACCAACCCTACCCTATCACCACATTCTCATATTTCTCATTCTCGTTTTGCAAAATGCTTTTTCGAATATTACAATATAGGCGCCTATATTGAACATGTCTGCTCTCAGAAAATCCGCAAAATGGCTGCCAGAGGCGTTGTTACCAGAACAACTCCCCAATGCTGGCCAAAACGAAACCACAGAATGACGTCACTGTATTGCACACTGTTTATATCTAACAAACAAAGGAAAGACACTTAACAGAAGAGCAGAAGAAGTTGATAAATGGTTTATTTTTTGGATTTTACAATTTTCGTAACAGCAGTGTCGTTTCATTCTCGCCTATTCACCTATTCTTCCCTACATTTTTCTTTTTCTTCATTCCTACATAATGGATCTAATTTGAAAGTGTGATTCAAACACATTCAAACCATTTGAAGTAGGTTAGCTATCTACGTTAGCTCGTTCTTAGGTTGGTGAGTACCTACCTTCCTCGGAATTTAAGTTCTGTTCTACTTTACAATAGTCTCATTTAAACTTTATACACAATATCTCAGTTCTCATCAAAATTAACCATATTATTGTTGTAGTCACAAATTCCCCCTAGGATTGGTGTGTGGACATTTTTTATTACAGTACCTAAGTAACAGAAACCTTCAAGGGGTAATCCACATCAAGTTTTAAGTACAGTCCTTCAAATGTTCACCAAACTTGTGCATTCCTCGTTCTCTTGAAATATAAATACCTACTTAGGTACAGGTACCATAAGAAGTAGTAGAAGGAAGGCAAAAAGAAATTCTAGGGTCTAGCATCAATTTCCTATTTCACAACAAAAATTTATTTAGCCCACTGGAGCAAGTCTGTGTGCGTTATATAGGTAGGTAGGCTCGTAATGAAGGTACCTACACTAGATGAATTAGGTAGGTCTGTCCAACATGGGAACGTTCACAGGTAAAATTGGGTAATGAAACATACCTACTGTTGTAGATAAAATTAGACTGATGTAGGTTGGAACCTAATCGAATAATCAAAAACCAAGTCATCTATCTGCATGTCTGGGTGTACCTACTACTTAATGATACTAAGAAAAGTAGGTATACACCTAGTTTATGAATAAACCTACGTCAATCGATTAACTGCTCGAATCTACGTCTTTCTTCTATATTTTTCAAAGATTTCCCAGGGAAGTGGGAATTGTGGCTTTTATCTTGAGACAGCCAACACACAAAAATGGTAGGTACACGACTTACCGTGTAGGTATTTGTTAAAGGGACGAAAGTCAAAACTTCACCGAGATCACCAGTCGCTATGCACACGGTACCTGTAGGTGGTAACTGAGAAACAGAAGTCAGCCGTCTTGGCAGCCGTCACTGCTTCATCGTATCTATAACATGACCGTAAATACAATCATTCTCCATCATCTGGGGCGATGGAGTGGTTTGAGGGGGACTTCTCGTTCGCGCATCGCAGAAGAATGTTACCTTCCAGTGTAGACGACACCTACATGGGGCCATTTTGAGCCTTACCCGCTACCCGCACCTGCCCACCAAGTTTCAGCTCATTACGACCGTTCTGTCGGGCGTTGCAACGATTTGCGGGACACAACCAAATTTGCTCAAAAGGTCTGAAAGCAAAACGCACATGGAAATTTTGATTCTGGAGTCCAAAAGTGGTCACAAAGCTTCTGCTACCTTCGCAGACTCGGAAGCAAAATATTAATGAAATAATGATAATCTACCAGAATCCAAATTCAACCACTTAACTGCCCTCAAACACTTTGGTGATTAAAATAAGTTGTTTTATCATATAAAATTACCACCTCCCCCAATTCACAGAATTTATTCAGATATTGAAGTTGAAAACTCAATTCTGAAACGGTCTCAACTGTGAAAAGTCTTATGACTGATAATCAAGAAGATTACCATTTGCCTTCGCTCACCACACGCTCTTCCATCCAACTAAACCTCCTGTCGACAGTAAACTTGTAAGTCGTCCAAAGTCAACCTTTATTGCCCGCAAATGTTTTGGTTTTTCAAAAATGGCGTTAATAATAATATATAAGAGCCCCAATTATTGATGATCTTACGGAATTTATGTTTAGTTTTTTAAAAACCTTTTTTACTGATTTTTAAGAATCTGTTTTCTTTGCCCGGTTTGCTACTTGTTCACGTTACTAGATTCATTCATGGTCTCCTCACGGTAAGCTCTTCATTATCATTCATTATATAATAATATTCGATCCCTCATCAAAATATTTTCGGGCTCTCTCACTCTCCAAGGTAGGTACCATTAATCTCTTTTTCACTGGCAATTCGACGCCAGCTTCCGCTCGTTTTTCTCGACTCGAAATTATGTTATGTTGAACAAAAAACACAACTGGGAGCCATCCGACTTATTATAACCATCCTCATCAGTCATCATGAATTAATGGCATCGCTTATGGAGCTAACAAAAAGGGCTATTTCCAACATCTGAAATTGCTAAATGAAAATGAGTTAGGTACCTAATACATTTGACAGCTTTTTACAACACATTTTTTCTAATATTATTGTACAAATGAGCATTTTCAAAATAAGTTCCAGTCACGCAGCATTGACACATGAGCAAATTTACGAAGCAGGTAACTTCGCTTCAAATTAGTAGGTAGGTACATTATGAATTTACAACTTTTTCAACCATAAAAACGTCCAGCCATGGATCATTGACCATACTAGTTAATTTCCAGAGTGAAGTAAGTGTTGACTTGAACTATCCAACACTGTCCATGGGCAAGCCAATGTCAAATACTATGTAGGTACTAAAGTGATTTTTCTTCTTTTTTCAACTGAAATAATGGGAGGGGGGAGGTGTATTTCCAGCACTGCTAAGCTGGAAAGCAAATGATAGGTTTTCCCTGCACGGGTCTCTTCCATGGTTCGGTTCGACGAAGATCCGTCAGAATACGACACTAGCCTTTTCACTTTTCCGATGGTTTCCCTGGTCAGCGGTGATCGCCTTCTCGTACATTAAATAGGTACGTATGCAGAAATTACTAAGCGATCCTAACTGACGAGAATCCGGATGTATTTTATCTAGTTCAACAGAATCTCTCTACGTAATAAGTTATGTCACCTCCTTTTGAACTGAATGGGTTGTCGAGTTTTCATTTTCAATCTCATGAAAAAAATCATCTGCTCAATGGCGCCAGTAATGGCAAACCTACTCCTTGAAATGTATTATACCCAGATCCTGAAAGGCCGATGAGGTCATTGTTATGATGACCTTAATTTTAACCCACAATCTCTTCCTCGATGATGCATTTAGGCTCATTTCAAAATGCAAATGAAGAAAGTTTTCCCCGCTTTCAAGTTAAATTAAATGGAGGAGATGAATAATTAATTCAAGCCTGCCGACCAGCCCACTTTTGTTTGCTGTGGAAGAAACCAATGAATCTATTGTGAATGTACAGCTCGTATTCATTAAATTAAAGTGCAAATAAAGCCGACATAATACCGGATTACCATTCGACACTCAGCTTCCTGTTGTAATTCACCTTATACAATTTGAGGACTAAGAACGTGAGAGATGAGATCCTGCAATCGGAGTGGCAGTTGGCGACAGTTCTGAACAGGCCATGAGTCGCTGTTCATCGCTCCAGTCTCAAGGAGCAGACCACTCCAGAAGTTGAAGGTACAGTCCTGACTCCCTACGCTTGCCGCAGCTCCTAGAAAGGGTAGGTTACACTCATACAGCATGATCATACGAGCAAATTTTCGATGCAAAGTTTGTCTGAAAAAGGCTGGATTTATCGACTGCGAACTGCTAGATACAAAGTGTGGGGCTTTTAATTTATGCTGACGATAAATCCAGCCTTATTTGATACTACAGATATAGAGTAATATACCAGAACACCATACATTGAACCCAGAGGACCCACAACTCTTAAGACGACTAAGACAGCAATATGGACCATCAGCAACACGATTAGCCCACCGCATTTCTATTTAAAAAAGAAAAGAAAAAAGAAAACAAACATTTTCATTGATATGTGTTTAACATAAAAACGCAAATTTGACCACAGTGGGAAAGCGTCAGGGATATCGGGATACTCGGCGAGGAACAACGATTTTTTGCGGGAAAGGGAGAAAATGAATAAATGAAAAATAGTGAGTACCCTGACCTACCAACCACTTGGTTTCGTCATTCGAATAATCATTTTAATTTCTGCCGCTTCAGAATTCCAATAATGTTACTGTGCAGATTTTCAAAATGAACTACTTTTCCTCGAACAAATGCGAATTTTCAAAATAAATTAGTACCTATTTTTGCAGCGTGCTAAATTGTTATTTGCTCTAGATTTCTCGGGCTCGTTCGGCAATACCCAAGCGAGATTGAGAAAGTGCAGCCAACTAAAAGAGGAAACAGTTAATACATTGCAGGAAGCTTTTTCTTCCCCGCTCATCGACGACCTACTGTAAGAATTCCCCCATGCCGGGTGCACCCGTCACCAGGATTGACATCGACTTCGTGTTTGTCGCCGAAATCGGACTTGAAGCCGCTGCATTCCACAGGCCGGACGCGACAGCTCGACGCATCGCTTGGGAAGAATAGCTCTGCAGAGCGTGTCCAAGACGAGAAAGTCTCCGCGTCCTTGGGTTTCTGTTATTGGAGTTCGGACACACTTTCCTGAGAGCGGGCCCGTCCTAAGTAGATCCAGTTAATTACACATCCTACACACAATCGAGCCTGTCGCCTCAGTGAAAACCACCACGAGACCAGTCTGCTGGAGGAAATTTCGACCAGACACACAGCGCCGCTGTTTATTTGTTACCTGTACAATTTTTAAGCAGCAGAAACAACACGAATAATTAATCTTTGGTCACGGCTACCAAGCGTCTTCTATACGAGTTTCTTCAGAAGGCTTGGATTCCTTATAGTACATACCTACCAGACCTGTTCGTATACAGCTGCCTAACATTCGTGAAAGAAAATCCTATAGAAGTAAATTACCTATAGACATGAGGAATCTCCAGGGTCCACTTCAAGGAAAGCCTGAAAAAGTTTTAATTAATTTAGAAATTTATGGTATTGACAAATTTTGTATGGAAACAGACCAGACAAATCACCGTTCTATTCAACGTGCATCTGTAAACAGTATTTAGTTACAATTATTTTTTTTTTTTTTTTTACACAGACTTGTAGCTATATGTAGTATTGATTATTGATAATTTTTTGTAGTGTAGTAACCTAGGAAATTTTATAGAAGTACTCGAGTTGGCGTCATTTAAGCACCAATTTTCGTTATTTTTTGTTGAGTATTTTACAAAATGCACCTTTGGAACTGAGCGTGAAAATAAAAAACGCTGCAAATTATTACACAACGGACGGAGACACTGTTTTCTGTGGTCAATACCTAACCTCATGCTTCCAACAGGAAAGCCCTGTATCACCGGTCGGGCAAAAATTACAATTTCTTAAATATGCGGTGGATTCAAGAAGTCTATATTTAATGATTTGTTGTTGAGCATGAAGTATAACGTGTAGTTTTTAAAAAAAATGTCAAAAGAAAATTCCTTTGAGAAATTCGAAAAACTCCTGAAAATTTTATCAAAACCAAACCAAGGATTGGCATAGGTTCATGAGATAAAGTGTACCTTAGATTTCGAGTTTGCGGATGCGCAGTGGTCAGTTTCTGAGGGGCTACTCTAGGATTAAATTCGCCAGCAGAAATGCATTTAATTCATTTCTCCTCTAAAACAAATCACGTCCCTTGACAGCAAGGAGACATTATTTTTTAATGCTTTTCTGCAGCTAAGATATTGCAGAATTTAAGATACTGCGGATCACGAATTGCGCTTTCTGGATAACCTGTTGCTCGGAGCCAACACAGCTAGCACAAATAGCAAGAGCTCGAACAATTATTACTACTGGAACTGTTGAAACCCGAAAAGTATCAAAACTGAAGTTGGAGTGATCTGTCCTAGGCCGAGTCGACGAGTTCCCTAGCAATGATTTCTGGGCTGGATTTACAGTTTCACATTCATGATGACGAGGCTTTTCGGTGCGAGCTTCAAGGCCTCACTGTGAACGAACGGCTGGGGATACATTTAAAAAAAATTACTGCATTATCTACTTTATTAAGTCAATTGGGGTTGATAATAACAATTTTGTTTCTTGGGTTTCCTGATTTAGCATTTTTTCATTTATTGGCCCATGCCTTTTTTAAGGCATTATTATTCTATGTGCTGGTTTAATTATCCATGTAATGAATAATTCTCAAGATATCCGAGATATGGGGTATGCTCCGGGTGGTTTCAAAAATTCTGAAGTTAGAGATAATTTAAAAACGTAGAAACCCATATCCTTCAATTGAAAGTTTTCGAGCTATGGCGTTATGGAAATTTCAACCCCTATTTGCCACCCATTAGATATGACTGACAGTAACGCAGAGCTTCGCGGACCAACTATATAGACCCTAGAACCAGAGTTTCTGCAGAAACTCGATGACTGTCCCAGCTCCTTCGGTCGCTTCTGGTTTTACGAAATTGTCCTCTCGTCTTCTTTTATTTTTCTTGTTGTCTTTCGGTAATTCGTGTAAGGATATCTGTTGCTAAATTTGGGTCTTATCTACATTAGTTATTATTAACCAAAATTAATGAAATTTGGTTAGTAGGTCAATTTTGGGCGTTAGTCAGTCATCACTACGAGGCGAAAAAGGGTTGACATTTTCAGAACACCGTAGCTTGAAACCTTTCAATAGAAGGGTATGATTTTAATTACGTTTCTGAATTGACTCCGAACATTAGGATTTTTGAGACCACCCGGATCATTGTATGTCCAGCCGTTCGTTCACAGCAAGGCCCTAAATTTGAGCCGAAAAGCTTCGTGAACATGAGTGTGAATCATACGGGATACATCCCGCCCAGATGTATTATCACTGCAAGGGAACAGCTGGTTATAATCACGGAGGGCTTTATGAAATCGAGTTTGTTGTTCCGTGATAATTTCATTTGGAGAAATAAGGTTACATATAGATTTCGTTTATAGGTACTTTCGTAACTTGAACAAATTTGGCTCGGTGTCTGTGCGTCCTCGCATTCTTAGGTGTAACTCCTCACACGCATAGGTAACTTATTCAATTCTAATCCAATTTTGCTGAAATTTTCAGGGATCACGCGGGTTGGGCCTCAGATGGTGCTCTACGAATTACAGAAAGATCGGATCATTGATAAGGCCACTGGTGTTGCGCAAACGCGAATCCGAGGTGCAACAATTTCTCGCGAATCAATGGCCCGATTTTGCTCAAGTTCGGTGAGCATAGTTGTTGGGGTAGCTGCTAGATGGTATCCTAATGAATTACCCAACTGGTTGTATTTTTCGCGCATCCTCCAGCGAAATTTCATTTGTAGTACGTTAGAAGGCGGATTTCGTGGACAATTTGCATGAGAATCAGTAATTTCTTCCACCACAGAACTTTTAAACAATTGAACTGTAGTTAAAGAGCCGGTACACCTACTACACATTGAACTGTAGTTGGTTACATTATAGAAAGTGAATTGGGTGTTTTTGGTTGAAAATTCCTCTTCTAAGACTTCCCACTCCCATCATTATTGGAATATCGACCGTGAAACGGGGTACCTGTTTTCATGCCAGCTCCCACGGGCCCTTTCGTATTGTTCGAACGTCATCGGCTCAGTATCCACCGAGCGATACTTCCCGAAGGATGACAACAATCTTCGCTTTCCACGCTTCCTTAATTTACTACTGAGAATGAAAGAATATACATTGCTTTTTTCCCTCCTCTCAAAAGAGAAGGCGACGAACAGGTCCCTCCAGCACGTAAACTATACGCGGGCTCTTGGAGTAGGCTCGATTTTTCGGTTGTCCGGGGTCATTGTGGACACCCAGAAGAGCGCTCCAGTGCTCCAGATACGGAGGTATGTGGGGTAGGAAGCACCCCGCCACTCCTTCCACCGTTTGGATTTCCGATGATTGAATCCGACCGTGGACCTCCCTCACCACAAACGGCTCGTCAAGAGTTCTCATGAAAGAGTTCAATCTTCGAGAGACGTTTCCTTTTGAGTGGCCTCGTACCAGGTTTAGGATGAGCGCGGCGAACCGATCTTTGGGTAATTGCGGAAGGTGGATTAGCGAATGGGTTTCAGAAGACTCGTTGAAGGAATTGGGATGCACTAGGTCAGGGCTGGATGAGGGCGGGGTCCTACGCCTGCGAAGACAGATGCGTGCGCCCGACAGACGGACAAGCAGAAGAAAAATATTCAGACATGACAAACATTTTCTACTATTCCGATGCCTTAATCAGCTGAAAAATTGAACTGTAATCCACCCAATGTTGTCTGACTATAATCCATCTATGCTAATCGGCAGAGGGCAGTTCAATCGAAGGGATACCGACGATGTCTTCGAAAACTAAAACGGTGGGTACTAGACAGGCGACCCGATAGATAACGTATATTTCAAGCTGTGCATCAGAAAAGTTATTATTGCTTTATTTTTAGTAATGAATATACTCACTACGAAATGAATAATGAAATGGTTTAATGATTTTTTGGTAACGGCATACCTAGGTAGGTAGGCAAGAGAAAACAGAAAAACCCTGCAAAGTCCTAGTCACATGGGTCGACTATATACGGCACGAATGGGACCTCAGTGACGAGACCCACAAAATATTGACTGTTTTAAACTCGTATATATAGGGTTGCTATTTCTGATAAATTATTTTCGATCAGTGAAATTGTCACTGATTTGTCTTGCTGATTCACCTGCTAATACTACCTCCTGCGTTATTATACAAATTTCTGGTGATTATTCGCATTTTCGCAGGTTTTTGACCCATAAATATTGAATTATGAGTTATAATTCCGTTAGAACCACAATCCTTCACTCACTAGAACAAAATCAACTTCACATTAATTTGGTCTCCTCCTCCTAAAAAACGTGGAAAACTATATACCTCACAATCGCTAAAACCTCAAAAATACTTAATTTTGCACCCATAACACACTAGGACCTGTGTGCGAAAGAACGATTTTCTTAGACCGAAAATTAAGGTAGATATCGATGACAAGGCGGACGGCGAACACTGCGTTTTTGGAATCTAAGCAAATTGAAACGTAAAAGAAAAGAAAAAACACGGAGAACGATACCTCACATCAAGCTCATGTTACTAAAACACTAAAAACCCCTATTTTTAAACCTATTTTTCACTCCTGGGTGCCCTCTGATCGGGCTGCCGAGACAGGGGACACAACTAGGGCCCAAATGGAGCCTCTCTGCGAAAGAATGAATTTTTTAGACCGAAAATAAAGGTAGATATGGATGACACGGCGTACGGACATTGCATTTTTGGAATCTACGTAGGTACCTTGAAACGTAAAAGAAAAATTTTTTTTTAATGTTGAGGGGGTGTTCAAAAAATTGTTTGCTGAGAGAATACACAAATGTATTATTTCCAGAATAATAAATCACAATGAGAGGAAATTGAGGAAAAGGCTACTTGTAGGCGGAGCAACAGATTTTTGTCCTCAGATCTTGATCTTTGTGGGCCTTCAAGAGGAACACCTGGATAATTTCTACTTTACGCAGAGCACTCTGCACAGATGATAAATGCGAAGGATTTACAAAGATGATTGGGATTTCTTTTCATTCCAGAATCAACCAGACACGTCGGACTGGATGGATAATAACCAGAATTACTGCAGAGTAACAGGCATCCACCTGGGCATGAAAACTCTCTCCATGATTTTTTTCTCACTTTCGTACGAGTACAAAGCCGTTAATTACGGACCCGAGGACTTTTTGGTCACTTCGCGTGTTGACGGTCGCTGACATCACGGGATAAGTTGGACATCAAGGGACACGGTGGACTGCTCAAGTCGGCTTGTTATATATAGGAGTGTCGTCCAGCAGAATGCCATAGTGCTTCGTGTAACTATGAAGAAGACAGTGGTGTCGGTGTTAGTGTTGGGAATCATCGCCCTGTCGGCTGCAGACCCGGACGGCGAACTGCTTAGCAATGAGATACTTGGGACCGATCTGTTGGCCAAGGGATGGGACATCTTGGAATCCACGCAGCGGGAGTTCAAGGAAGAAGGGCGAGGTAGTTGTATTTTGTCATAATACTGCACCTAATTTGCATCGCATGAATGATTCGATCCAAAATTATATCACTATTTGCCTATCAGTAAGGAGTAAGTGTCATCCATAGTCTGCATAATCTTCGTGAACTATTCGGGAGTGTCGGGGGACTGGATCAGCTGAGCTGAAAAAGACGAACTTGAACTACGAGCCCATACCTACATCTAAACTCATTCGGATCACTGCTGCAGAAGGCAGTGCTCGTCCCAGCTATCTCACGTTTTCATGAAGTAACATACAGAAGATTTGAGGAAAACCCAATGCGCACACATAAAGGGTTAGGTATACATGATCGACTAGTTACCCTCAAACGGTACATCTTAAAATGCAAATGCGAATAACTTATAGGTAGGTACAGTGCGGCCCATAATCTCTACTGTTGATCATTAAATCCAATTTGGAGTTGAGACCATTAATAAGTACAATAAATAGAGAACAGGAAAATTATTAGTTTCCATGCAAACCTGACGGTAACCCCGACAAAACGTCTGGCAATTCGAGTAGGCTTCCTCACTTGAATCACATGAACGTATAGAATAGTTGGGTAGGTTCATTCAGTGGACAGGTGGAGCATCCATGCATGGGTTAATGACTACAAGACTCAGGTCGCATGACTAACAGACTAGTCGGGTAGGTTTCAGCGATATTTACGTAGTTATGGGAATTTCATATATTTCACGTTTGCGCATGCGCAGACGAAAACTATGGTAAGATTTCAATGATTCTGATGTGGGGCCATCTGCGATCCATCCCGCGTGTACCTCAACATTTCAGCTCTCTACGACTATTTTTCGCTTAGTTAGAAGCGTTACAAGGAAATGGTAAACACGTCTTGTTCGCCCATGCGCAGACGAAAGTTGCAGTACGATTCCAACGAAATTATTCCTCATCGACCCTCCAAGTCTGAACTCGCAGACGAAAGAGTAGTTTTTCAATAATTTTGGTATGGGACCATCTGTGACCCAGCCCGCATCTACCCTTCAAATGTCAGCCCATTTTCACCATTATCTAGTTAGGATATAGGTATGTTGATTATAATTACTGTTGCAGGTAACAATATAACAAAAAAAAAATATATACATCAAAACTCTACTAAAGCCCCCAAATATTCATTGCAGTACTCTTTAGATAAAACCTGAGATCCTCAATCTAGAAGTATTAACATAGAAAACGTGTCATGCACTCATTCACGTTAATGTATAATAACATTATGCACACTGATTAGTATAAGTTTGTCTCACTCACTGAAACTACTCATCTACGCAACAATACAGGATCTAGCTTGGAACCAGGCCTCGATTTCATAGGTAAGCGCCCTGGGCAGATAATCTTTAGCCCCCCCCACGCAACAAACAACAATATACAATTTAACAAATCAACTTCACTATCAGTTTTCAAACATCAACGCCAACTAAACACAAGGGTTTTCATTAGGTACCGTACGTTTTAATTTTCCCATCCTTCAAATTTGTCTTTTTATCCCCCCCCCCCCCCCCCAATTCTCCAGCCCCTCGAAAACGGGCAAATGCTGTCGCGATTCCCTCACAGTAAGCACTCCTGTAATATTACGAGATTTAACCAAATAAACGCGGAGAACGTTGAGCTGGGCAACGCCGAGGGTTTTCCCCAACCACCAACTGCCTCAACGGTCATAACGGCTGATTATGGACAGGGGACGGGTGGAATAGTCCTATAAAAACAGCCCTTCTGGCTAAGCTCTTCATTCGACGATCCGACCCCCGACTTACGGAATAGTCCTATAAAAACAGCCCTTCTGGCTAAGCTCTTCATTCGACGATCCGACCCCCGACTTACTTCTCTCTCGACCCTCTCTATCCCTTTCATCGCACCTGCTGTGGTGAAAACCGCAGAGCGTACTCCCGGTATCTGCTGCAGTGAAAACCGCGGGATACCTCCTTCTCCACTGGTACTGCTGTGGTGAAAACCGCGAGGTACAAGCCTCCGCCTTCCAGGCGTCCGCTGTGGTGAAAACCGCGGGATACCTCCTTCTCCACTGGTACTGCTGTGGTGAAAACCGCGAGGTACAAGCCTCCGCCTTCCAGGCGTCCGCTGTGGTGAAAACCGCGGGACGCCTCCTCCTCCTCTAACAGCTGTGGTGAAAACTACGGGGTGTTAGCATCCATCTTCCCAGTGTCTGCTGTGGTGAAAACCACGGGACACCTTCCTCTCCTCTAGTACCTGCTGTGGTGAAAACCGCGGGACACCTTCCTCTCCTCTAGTACCTGTTGTGGTGAAAACCGCGGGGTACTAGCTCCCACGTCCCAGGCGCCTGCTGTGGTGAAAACCGCGGGGTACTAGCTCCCACGTCCCAGGCGCCTGCTGTGGTGAAAACCGCGGGGAGCCACTACTGGTAGCGCCTGCTGTGGTGAAAACCGCGGAGTGTTAGAGAAAAGACTCATACGGAGCACATCCTTCATCCAAACCTCATCAAACATCATCCTCATCCAACTCACCCGCCATGTCGTAAGCCAACCCATCGGCTCACGACAGGTGCCGAGTGTTTAAATCTGTTTTCCTCTGTTATTTTTGGACCTTAGTTTGGAGCAGAAATAAAGATGATATTGCTGCACGATACGAAATGAGCAAATTCAGTATTACGTATGTAATTGTCAAAGATCCCTTACATACTGACCTAGGGATACGCTTTTTTTTTAAATCAATGCCGAATTTCAAAGTTCTAAGTAAATTTAGAACGACCGAAACAGTGAGTACGGTTGAATGCGGTGTATTACCGACCCTCAAGGAGCTCCAAGATTTGGGAAAAAACGGACTGCAAAAGACTATGGATATACCTTTCGTGTGGAGATATTGGGTGATGTTTACGTATGTTATTGGGTGGTAAACCAAAAAACAAAGGATAAGGATGTAAACTACTTACATTATAACTAAGGGGGAAAGGAATCTGACAATACCTTAGGCTCCGTATTGTAAGTCCTTATACAGGCTTCATGACAGTGAACGGGTCAAGATGGAGAGGGAGTGCTAAAATAAATGAATAATCTAATATGCGAGAGTGCAGAGGTGGTGAGGGAACATCACTGGTGAGCACTGGCTATACGCACTGTATAAGGCGTTAGCATCGAGTTTTTATTTTCGTTTTTCTTAATCCTATTTGAATTCTTGCGGCTACCTTCCAGCGTAACCCAAACGATTTTGAAGGCGATTTGTGTTTTTTTCCTGGCCGATTGCTAAGGATTTCAATTGGTAATTTGACTGACCGTGTGTAATGAGAGCCGAAAATTCGTTGAGCATGATTGATACTGTGTGAGGTGATGGTCGTTCGATCGAGGTCACCTTTCTAAAGTTCGGATGTCTGTCGAAACATAATGGAACTCATCGCTCAAGAACCACACACTTTCAGGTCATCATCTCTTCATTTAAAGGCCGACTTCACTCCAACTTCAACTGACGAGAGCCATCTTGAACTGCCCCAGTTGCGGCAAAAGGAAAAGCTTCGAATTAAAAATTTTAAAAACTAATATTGCCGTCAAAACAGAAGCGAGCTTTCATAAGTTGAGACCTTTGAAACCGAGAAATTGACCCTTGAGGGCCGGGCAGAGTAGAAGAAAATGAAAGGTGGTTATTAAAGTGATAGTGGCATTCAATTAAAAACGAAAACGGGGAGGGATGGCGCGAACGGCGCAGGTCTAGCCTGCCATTAGTGCTAGGTGAAAATCGCCGCCTTGAGCGAGTTCCTACAACAGAGGAATCGGGATTCGGATCCGCTCTGTTTGCCCAACAGACTAAGTGAGTGGGTGATGAAGAGAAATCGATGAAGGCTCAGCAATTCTGCTGAGCAAGTTGCACCGGGTGGGGGCTTTGAGAATATTAATTAGTCATAATTACGTTTTACGAAGGCATCCTCTCTCCTATAGGCTCGGGTGAGTTTTTAAAAGTCGAGTCGAGGTGGGTGGTTTGCCGGTCTGGTTACTCTTCAACGCGTTCAATTATTGATAAGGTGAAATCTGATTTCGAAGATCGGTTTAAAAAACGGTTTTATAAGGAACTTTTCTCAATTAAGAAAAAACGGGTGAAAATTATTATATAGGTAACTGTTTATTATTTTCCTCTATAGATACCACCTTCCGCGTAGATCATTGTGGTTTGCGGTGGATACCTACCAGCCCACGCAAGCATACACACACACACACACACACGAAAAAAATGACCAGAGTATTACTATAAGTTCCCTAACGTTCGGCAATTACAGTTACATAAAATTCATGCCCTGTAACGCACCAATGCGGCCCAACAAACCCCCACACAGTAATTTTTGAAATTCTGATGGTTACTGAACCCTCGTTCAGTAACCATCAGGTTAAGACCCTCGACGTATCCTCAAGTTTTCAAAGTTTTCACACAATTTGGACGATTCGCTTGGTCGTGCCTTGTATAACTATAAAGTTATTCACGGCGGAGGTCAGCGAGGTGATTGAAAATCAATAAATAGAGCAGTAATAAATTACCTAACATCCGCAATAGGGTAAGAAATTTCAACATTTCATGTTCGCGCATGCGCAGACGAAAGTTACAGTACGATTCCAATGAAATTCATGCGGAACTATCAAAGTGCTACTTCTGGTCGGCCCTCCAAGTTTGAACGCATTTAAGCGATATTTAAGGCAGTTTACGGGCCTTTAAGGCATTTCATGCTTGCGCAAGCACAGAAGGTTACGGCGGTATGGTTTCAATTATAATGATAAGGGACTATCTGCGATCCCACCCGCGTATACCCTCAGAATTTCAGCTCTCTACGACTTTTTTTTTCGCGTAGTTAACAGCGTTACAAGGAAATAGTCAACATTTCATGTTAGCGCATGCACAGAAGAAAGTTACAGTACGATTCCAATGAAATTCATGCGGAACTATCAAAGTGCTACTTCTGGTCGGCCCTCCAAGTTTGAACGCATTTAAGCGATATTTAAGGCAGTTTACGGGCCTTTAAGGTATTTCATGCTTGCGCAAGCACAGAAGGTTACGGCGGTATGGTTTCAATTATAATGATAAGGGACTATCTGCGATCCCACCCGCGTATACCCTCAGAATTTCAGCTCTCTACGACTTTTTTTTTCGCGTAGTTAACAGCGTTACAAGGAAATAGTCAACATTTCATGTTAGCGCATGCACAGAAGAAAGTTACAGTACGATTCCAAAGAAATTCATGCGGAACTATCAACGTATTATTCCTGATCGACCCTCGAAGTTTGAACTCACTTCAACAATATTTAAGGTAGTTGTGGGCGGGTAAAGTATTTCACATTTGCGCATGCGCAGACGGAAGATAGATTATTTTTTTAATGATTTTTGTATGGGACCATCTGTGACTCAACCCGCACCTACCCTCCAAATGTCAACCCATTTCGACCATTATTTCGGGTAGTTATGGGCGTTACAAGGAATTACCACAGACAGACAGACAGACAAACGGACAGACACGGAACCAAAAATGTTCCTCGATGTCTGAAACGCAAAATGGTGGTGAAAATTTTAATTTTGGAGGGCATACTTTTTTTTTTTACTCAATCACGAATCCAATGCTTCCCTACCTTCGGTAGTGAGGAAGCAAAAAGTACCTATCAGCAAAATTCGAAATAACCACTTTCTTCCCATAATAGAGAGTTCCTAAGAGATAAGTTCATTAGGGAACGGCCATATCTTTTGGCCACATCTAAGGCGAGCTAACTTTGGATGCTAACCAATAAGTCCGGTTTGACAGAAGTGGTGGGGGTAGGAGTGAATTAAAAAGTAACGTCACTTAACTTAGCACAACGCGAAATCCATTCAGCTTCAGCTGCCTTTCTTTCCTGGTCGTTCCGTTTCCATTTCATTTTTAGTTTATTCTATTTTATTTCAAGTTCATCATGGAAGAGCTTGAAAATCGTTTTCGCCTCTACCTCAACGGACAAGGACTGTTGTCGGATGACGATATTATAAGTGCTTTTGAGGTGTATTTTGAACATCAAAATCACTTTTTTATCCTAAGTTGATATCGCATCAATCTAGCAAATTCTTTGAAAGACGCTTGGAGTAACTTTGAAAGACGCTGGCGATGGCGAGGACCGACGACACATGACTCATGACGCGTTAAAAAAAAACGACAAAACGCGGCAAAAAGCTGTGCATTGTTACCCCTGAGTAAGGTTAAAGACGATTCCTAAAGTTTGTGCCCTGGGAGATAACGCGCCTTATGTATAAGGCCGAATAAGTCGAACTTAAGGAAATAAGTTTGAACTTGGGCGACGCGCATGCGCAGTTGAGATAAATCCGAACACATCTTCCCGACTTTAGTCTTTAGGAACTCTCTAATACCACGGAAAAAGTCATGCATGATAAAAGTACGTATAACCAGCTGTTTCCTATCAATGATGGCGATGGGTGAAAAATAAGGATTGGAATGTCCACGGTGCCGTTATCGCTAATGTTGAAGTTGATCAAGGAACTTAGGAATTGTTTGAGACCACCCGGGGTCCAGCCGTTCGTTCGCAGTAAGGCCGTGAATCTGCACCGAAAATATTCGTCAACTTCATTAGAGAGTTTTTGCAACACACTCACGACGAAACGAAAGCAGTGCTGCGCATGCGCACTTAAGACACCGAAAAGTTTGACGAACCGTGACGACGAAAAATACCGGGATCTCGCGGTGTCAGCTTTCGTCGTGTTGATATGACGAAACGTAATTTAACCTTACATCTGTATAACGCTACCTACCTTCTTCTGTTTTCCTTGGAAAATAAAAATGTTGAGCGTCGTATTCACAGCTGCTAGAGAGTTCCTAAAGACAAAAGTCGGGAAGATGTGTTCGGATTTATCTCAACTGCGCATGCGCGTCGCCCAAGTTCAAACTTATTTCCTTAAGTTCGACTTATTCGGCCTTATACATAAGGCGCGTTATCTCCCAGGGCACAAACTTTAGGAATCGTCTTTAACCTTAATCAGGGGTAACAGTGCACAGCTTTTTGCCGCGTTTTGTCTTTTTTTTTTAACGCGTCATGTGTCGTCGGTCCTCGCCATCGCCAGCGTCTTTCAAAGTTACTCCAAGCGTCTTTCAAAGAATTTGCTAGATTGTTGCGATATCAACTTAGGATATAAAAGTGAGTATACCTACCTATGCTATGTAATGGATTGGATTTCGCGTTGTGCTAAGTTAAGTGACGTTACTTTTTAATTCACTCCTACCCCCACCACTTCTGTCAAACCGGACTTATTGGTTAGCATCCAAAGGCTGCTCGCCTTAGATGTGGCCAAAAGATATGGCCGTTCCCTAATGAACTTATCTCTTAGGAACTCTCTGCTTCTTGGCGTCTTGGTAGACTTGACGGCATGTGTGGACATAGATTTGTATTAACCATGGAGTAAAATGGATGAAAGAGAGGTTGACATAACGTTAGCGTGACTCCACTAGCCGGTAGACGCCAAAGCTGAACGAAAACTGAACCGAAAAAGGTTAGCATCCGACTTCGGTCGCCCTATCCGCCATTTCCGTTTCGGTGTCGTTTTCCGTTTCGTTTCGTCACGAGTGTGTTGCAAAAACTCTCTATTGGGAATGAAACGGTATACACATCCAGCACAGAATATCATTGCTAGGAAGCACCTGATTATAACCAAGCATGGCTGATACATGAAAACGAGTTGGTTTTTCCGTGATATTATTTCATTTGAAGACCGATGGTTATTTAGGATGAACAACCTTCATGAATAACAACAAATAATTAATGATAGATGGCTTGGAGTTACGTACGAGTATACCGTAGTATAACATGAGTTCAGACTCATGTTGACAAAGATTTTCGGTAAAAGCTTGAGCCTTACTTTGAACGTACGACTGGACGTATAATGCTCCGGGTGGCCTCAAAAATTCCTGATTTGGAATCAATTTATACTTAATAAAAGCAATACCCTTCTATTTAAAGTTTCGAGCTACGGCAGGCGTAATTATCAACACCCTACTTTCACTCCTACAGATGACTGCCAGTAACGGCAGCAATCAGTAACGAGACCCCAATTGAGACTTGCGAACCCTATTTAATTAATTTTGGTTCGTGGTAAATAAGTACAGTGCCGCTTTGGCGTACAGCGGAAGCAGAGACTTTGAGGGTGGGGGGTGGGTAGTCATTTTGGTTTATTATTTTCAATAATAAACCTTCGGAATCGAGCATGCAATTTTTACCCCCCACCATTCTCAAAATTTGGTGGTTTCAGTTTCAAGGTACGTAGAATCGAAAATGTAATAAACATTTTCTGCCCGTACGCCGTACTTCGCACTTTTCTTAGTTACCATTAACCAAAATTTATGAAATTTGGTCTGCAGGCCCCATTTGGGGTCTAGTTGGTCCACGAAGCTCGGCGTTACTGTCAAGTCATCTCTAAGGGGTAAAAAATAAGGGTTGAAATTTTCAGAACGCCGCAGCTCAAACACTTTCAATAGAAGGGTACGGTTTTGTTTAGTTTTTAAATTGATGTCGAAATAAATTTTTTGAGACAACCCAGAGCATTGTACGACCAGCCGTTCGTTTGCACCGAAAAGCTTCGTCAACATGATCGTGAATGAAACGGTATAAATCCGTCCCAGATATATCATGCTAGGGAACACCTGGTTACAATCACGGATGGCTGTATGAATTCGAGTTGGTTGTTCTGATATTACTTCATTTGAAGAATGATGGTTCTTCTGGATTTTGTTGATAGGTACTTTCGTAACTTAAAAAAATCGCTATGCTTCCTGAATAACAATAAATAAGAATTAATGAGTGAATTATTGAATCCTGCAAATTTTCACTCTAATTCCCGGGCTCCAGTACCTACTCGATTTATGGCTTTCCTGGGGGTGCTCGAGTGTAGGTAGTGACCACAGAAAACAGTGATCTACACAGAAGGTGCATCTATACAGGTAAATAATAATAAACCATTGTGTAATAATTTGCAGCGTTTTTACTTTCATGCTCGATTCAAACGTTCATTATCGAAAATAACAAACCAACATGACTGGGATGGCAGGTTGGGTAACTTCGTCAATTCTAATCCGATTTTGCTGAAATTTCCAGGCTTCATGCGGGTTCGGCCCCAGAAATTCAGAACCATCGGATCATTAGTACGGCCACTACGCCTGCGCAAACGCAAATCCGAAGTAGGTACTCAATTCCTCACGAATAATCGGCACGGTTTTGCTCAAATTCGGTGGTAGTTTGAGTGTAACCCACAACCCCATCTCCTCCCCGTCAAGGCGACATAGCCCCTTTCCTTATTCGTCATTGTAATTACAAAAATTATTGGGACAAGATGTATTACCCTGCCTAGAAAACTGATCGTCGGAAATGAAAATTTTCTTATAATTTCTGACCAACAGGGTATGCGCATGGGTCACAAAAGCGGTGCATATTATTTTTTAATGAAACTAGATTCCATTCTGAGAACTTCGACACCAACCGCACTGTCCTACGACTACTTAGCAGTTCTTTTTTTAATGATTTTTCAACTTTTCCAGAGGTTCCTACGTGTCACAATTGGGGCTCCCGCCCAGGCGAGAGGGGTGCAATGAAGTAGGAACCTCATATCGAGAACTACTACATATAAGAACTAATTATCGTCGGACAGTGCGGTTGGTGTCATAATTTCTCAGGATGGAATATAACTTAAATCACTCGCGGCGGAATAGTGGAAATCCGTAGCAAAAAACAACAGGATAAAAATAAAATAGTCTATTTCCACGAACACTAGCAAACTGTAGACCGGTTTCGGTTGTTACACCATCGCCAGTACACTATAGAATTCTATAGTGTACTGACGATGGTGTAACAACCGAAACCGGTCTACAGTTTGCCAGTGTACGTGGAAATAGACTATTTTATTTGTATCCTGTAGTTTTCTATAGTGGAAGAATTCTATAGTGTACTGAAGATGGTGTAACAACCGAAACCGGTCTACAGTTTGCTAGTGTACGTGGAAATAGACTATTTTATTTTTATCCTGCAGTTTTCTGCTCAGGATGGAATCTACTTTCATCAAAAAAATAAAATAAATACGCGCGCAGACACCGTTGAGTCATCCACTTGAGAGTTCCATAACTTTGGGGTCAAGAGTCTAGTGATATGATGCGCAAGGAAACTTGTGAAATGGAAAATCGTGGTTTAGGAGAGCCACGGTAATTAAAAATTGCGACTTTATTAGCATAAACATTATATGTACCTACCTTTCTATAGAATTTAAACTCAATTGTTCAACAGATTCTTGTTGATTAGCTCTCCTTAACATGAAAAGAAAGAAAATTTGGAGGACGAGGTGATTGGCTGGCCAGGAATCTCATCCGGACTCAATATTGACCCGTGTCTGAGAATCGCCCCTTTACTTATTGATCTGCTTCAATTCCGGATGTTTTTGGAGGACAACGCTATTTCCCTTGTTTCGAATTCATTATTCATACCCTCACAGGCCCCTTTCCCAGTGCCTCTGAGCTTAACTTGAGAAACGGGAATATTTGTCATTGGTAAGACCACCTGCCCTTGAGGGTACATCAGCCAATATTAAATTATTAGTGTAAGTTATTCAGTAAAATGATAAATTTTTCATCGGCCTGAAAAAATTGTCAAAATCACTGCGGGGTTGGGACAAAGCTGCTCCTCTCCGACTTGACTGTGGATATTATGACTGTAATCCTCCACAGTACCAAAGAATATGAACAAAACAAATACGCCGGTTAATGGTTGCCCTACTGTTCCAGGTCCATTCAAGAAAACTCTGCTTCCTTTCCTGATCGGGATCACTCTGAAAGCAGGGAGCCTGGTGCCCGTTAAACTCATGGTAATGACCTTCGTCGTCGTCATGGCCTTGGTTTTCGCCAAACTGGGTCTCGCCATATCGGCATTACTTGGATACATCCAGTACCAAGAGGTATGTTTATATAATGAACCCTATTTATGCAATAATAATGGAGGTATTTTCAAACATTTAAATTATAATAATGAACCGATATTTAAATAGATGTAAAACACTGTAGTCATACCTACCGATAGAAATAAAGAGTGAGCGAGAGGATTTGTTGGTACAAATCGTTCAATTAATTCGCTCGCAATATGAACGTCGTATGTATAGGTTTCACATAATTCACTCATCAAGTCACAGCAGAAGAATGAGAGGGACGATGACTTGGTAGAAATCGTCGAGTTATTATTTTTCATTTTGTTATAACGAAGTGTGTGTGTGTGAATGGTTCTACCTCGATTGGAGAGTTGATGCCTATCACTCGTGGAGACGAAATAATAATCGCGACGGATTAATAATTAATTAATGAATTATTCATTAGTTTCGAGAAGAAATACATAGTCGCTGGATCCCTCAGTTATATTTTTATGATATTATATTTTAAATGCCTTTTTTCCCGTCACCAACACCAAATGCTGTTGTAGCATTTTCTTATTAACGAAAATAATGTTTTAAATGTATTTCTTAACGTTCAAGAAAACTGACTACTGACAACAAGATGTTGGAGAATTTGCGCAACCATTTCCTTACATACGTACTTACATCTCAAAGTACATAAATCCCTATTAGAGCGATCACACGCATGCTAACCACTAATCATCACCAAAAGTAGGTACTAGAACGCAAGTCTTACGTAGGTACGTAAGCCAAAACGCAAGTTGAAGTGATGTTAGCGTCCAATGTGTGACATGGAGGAGGATAAATTAGCTCCAAAGACTGCCATGCCTTTCCCTTCTAAACTGAACTACGATACAGAGACAACATACAGAAGAGATAGGTACCACATGCAACCATCCAATCATTTCCTGACTGAACTCTCCAAGCCCGATTTAAAATTCCTGACTGAAGGTCGTTATTAGAAATGGGTTTCTAATTAACAGGGATAATTGCAACATAGAGAAACTGTTAGTCTACCAGTAGCATACTATTTGCTTGCTATTCATCCGATTTTCAATTTTCAAACTGATTTGAACTCCAAATAAATATCCCTAGCTTGCCTGGACCTTCAAATTCGTGAATAACTTTTTTAAAGTAGAGTATCATAGCGGAAAATATGAAAAACGGAAATGGAAAAAACGAGTGTCATATCAATTCTACTTACTTATGGTTTCCAAAAAAAAATCCAGAACGAAAATCGGTTCAGCCGTCCGGGCACAAAACCTTTTCCAAATTTGCCCCCGATAGTGCTGCCATCTCTTGAAAAAAATTCTTAATAAAATCGGGGACATTTAGCCTTAAGTATTTTTACAAAACTACTAAGAACCTTCTTTCACAACTAGCTTTAATTGTGTTTTTCACCAAACAAACAAGATGTGAGTTTGTTTATATTACGAGCATCTAACTGCGGAACGGAATTTGTGCATATAGGTAGGTACCTACAGTGAAATGAACTCAGGACCATTTCTTCTCTAAGAAAACAAAAATGAGGATTTTAGCAGTTTCTGCATTCAGCATGGTTTTTAGAATCAAAATGTTTTTATCATCGTTATAAAAATACTTCAATTTTGTTTTTAATCTTTCAGTCGCACAAAGCCAAACTGGCGGCAGTGACGGACAAATGGTTCATCCCTTCGTCGACCCACTCGACACCGATCATCCCGTCGGTGGTCCACGAATCGCTTTCCGCAGCCAGCGAACCTCAGCCAGCAGTCGCCCCTGCTGCATCAGCACCTGGAAACGGGCCCAACAACAAGCGCCTCCAGCAATACCAATACGATCCGTACAGATACGACTTCGTAAATAACGACCCCTACCGCTTCAACAGATACGATTATCCCCACTGAATCCACAGCTCGGCAGGTGACGGGTTAACTTATCGATGAACATTCTAATGGCCGTATTACACCTGCCGAGAGGCTGGGCCGAGCGCCGAACAACTTTTGAGGAGGGCGATTACTGATTACACTCGGACGAGTCAGTTCTGTTGGAAACGTTCATTCACAACATATCGAGCTGTGGTTTCGCGGCGGAGAAAGAGAGCTATGAAAAGAGCATTTAAAAAATATTGTAATTTGATAGGAAATTCCAGCCATAATAGAGGAACTTGAAGATAGAGATGAAGGTAAACGAGTACCTATGGATAAGACCGCGGATATTGATAAGATGGTAGAAGACTAAGTCCCGAATTATTGAAGAACTGGAAGCAAAAGATACGAGTATTAAAGAATACTCGGTTTTTGAGGCTACCGTTACCTACAATTCAAAAAATAAAAAATAAAATTTCGCGAAGTGCCATCCCAGCAAAAGTGAAATTGCAAGCAACACTACTGCACTCGCTTGCCCATTCCTCGGTTGTTCATTACACCGGCCGAGTAGAGTTCCGAGGAGTATGCGTTGAAGGTAGGGGATCCCTGTCGAGGGAGGAGATCTGATTAGTTTGAATTTCTTCAATTTGTTCAAACCCTCATAAAATTCTCTTCAAGTTCTCCTGTAGCAAGTTATAAAGGAAAATTATTAGGTACCTGGTTTCGAACTGGAAATTCATCATGAGCGCCAAATTTATAGAACCACGATATTTTCTTCATTTGGCCATACAGTACCTATACCTAGAGAATATTTACCCTAACTTCCAGGTTGCGGCCTTTGTTTATGTCCTCTTACGCGCAACTTCCAATTTCTCGTCGCTCTGATTTACCATTGCGTTCCTTCCTATTCCTTTGCTGTTTTAATTCATTTATTTTTGTCGATAAATTAAATTAATAGACAGATATTGAATTATTAATGAGGCAATTCAACTATTATAGGCAGATTTCGGTGAATTTAAAATATAAAGTTAAGTAATTTATTGACGTATCTACAGCAAATCTTATGTGAAAAACTAATTAAATAATTTACCTAATTATTAATAATATCTGGAAGCGATGCAGTTGATAATCTAATTAGGACGCGAATTGTGGGTCACTAATTGTATTTACTGTATTAGAATTGATAGTCCACCTATCAATGCAGAGGCATCGGGAACGCAGTGATGGCGACGCATAGTAATCCTGAGGCCTTTGAAGGAGACCTCCACACACATTACATTACATTCCTATAATCCTATAATAGGTAATTATTAAAGGTAGTTATTTCGTAAAACAATGACAATTATGCATTACAATGCGTCGTACGAACACTAATGATGTTCCATGAAATATTCCATAATAAACCTACAACATTTAGCCCTACATTAGCTTCAAGCAAGAAATGTGCCGCATTATAATTTTACCTGTTCCTTCGGGGGGAAAAATGTAATAAATTTCCTATATCCAGGCACTAATAATCTGCATCGGGGATTTTCATGTTTCTTATCCATTCCACACAACCATCTCAATTTTTCACTATTACTCGATATGTCAGTTTGCACAAGTCGCAACAGCTCAAAGAATCGTACGAATTAGACTGTACAACGGGAACCTGCCAGTTTGTTCAGTTTGAAATACGCGACCATTGGAATTCTAAACATAGGACTGAGAGGAGAGGTTTGTGGATAGAATGGGACGTAATAAGAGAAATTACAAAAACTAAATGAATTCGGAAAAAACCCTGTTAAAAAAATTTTCTAGAGTGAACCAGACGTTGAAATAGAATAACAAAGATTAAAGGAAATTCAACGAAAAGTACTGCCGTTTTTCGTTTACTTAACATTATCATCAACAGCTCGATCTACTGATTGTTATACGACATGAACGTAATTTTTTGTACGGCAAAACTGGCTAGAACTTACGAATTTCTGAACACAAACTTTCAAACGTGATGAAGTTAATTTTCAAATTTGAAGTTGTTGTCTACCTACCTCATGTGAACGGTGACAAATGAATGATGTGGTGTTTTGGTGAAAATGAAGGGAGTCGAATGCCCAGTGGAATGCAATAGGTACCGAAAGAATGAAGAGAGCAGAATGCCCAGTAGACTAAAATAAAACCGAATTGGAGCTGAAACTCCAGTTTATGAGGAATCATAAGTATCGAGTCAGTACCATGGTATTAGTCACACGAGTCTCAAAATATGTAAACATACCCATTTAGTGCAGGCACAGGACACAAACAAAATAGAGATAGATGTTCCGTGAGTCTTTGTTAGAAGTAGTAGGTAGGTACCTGTTAATGTAGATATAAATGGACTGACTTGAAACTGAACCTTAGCAGTATTGAAATATTGATCTCATGCTCAAATGGGTTGATAATATTTTGATTTAATATCAACGTTGTCAAACTAGATGATTTTTGTGAACAGACAAATTAGGTATTAGGTTTCGCTTACTTTAAGATCAACCTCCCCCCCCCCCCATCAGTTAAAAAATGAGGTATCTCAATATATACTGATAAGACAAATTGTGGGCAAAAATCCAGCGACAGATACAAATAATCGGTTATGCGACTATCTACTCCATGAGGCCTTCCAACTGAGCTGCTGGCAAACGTTTAGTTGGAAATTCAGAAGCTAGCAACACATACTGGCCCTATCAATGGCCCACTCGATACGCCAAAACTAGAATTTCAAAGAAAAATACTATGGCAAACTTAGTTACCTAAAAATCACCTACCACTATGATTCCGCGATGCTCTCTCATTCGATCTGCCTCGTACCTAACTAGCGAAACTCAACTTGACATCGCCAATTCAGAGGCGGACTTTATTGAAGGAACCCCCGCTCTCATTAGAAGGCGAATGCCTTTACAGTTATGTTTTCCTACGATAGCTCTTTCGAAATTAGTTTGAAATTGCCATGAGAGTCCGGATGACTCAGGAGAGAAACGGGGCCGGGGACGCTTTCAAGATGTTGTGGGTCACAACAGACTGCGGGACATAAGTGCGCGAAAATGAGGTTAGTATCCATTGAAGCCACTGACGGAAACCTTAGTCTATATCGGAACGGCTAACTTTAGTCGTGACAATGGATTATTTAAACAGAATTCGAACAGATGAGAATATCGGGATTGAGGATAAAGAAGGAATTCGATGAGAAGTGTACCGTTCCCTTTTCGCTGTGCACATAATTGATATTAATGGAAACTTTGGTACATTGCCCCACCCCCCCCCCCCCCCCTCCCCAACCTGAAGTAACATATAAAAACTATGTAGTTCTTATATTTTTTCGGAATTCCAATGGTCCGGAAGGTAAATTAGGATTCAGTGTACTATTTGGATCTGCTTGATCCGTTCGATTTTCTATTAGTTTCACTCTCTTATAGGACTGGTATAAAATAATATAAAATTAGAATGGTTTCGCCAGACGTGTGGAGGTGTGGGGGGGGGGGGGGAGGGAGGGGATACAATGGGTAATTTAAAACCTGCACTCTCCAAAATTCGACGAGCGAGTTCGAGGATCAGATCAGAAAATGGAATAAATAAATATTTCAATTATCCATGAGTTACAATAAATTCTGCATGATTTTACAAAATACAACAGAATGATAATAAATGAAATCCAATGGACTGTTTGAAATTGGAAACCACGATTTGGCAAGAATGGATATTAAGATGACACAGAACGGATGAGAATATGCCAACTCCAGGTTGCATCGGCCTGGAATTTAAATTCGAATTGATTCCAGCGCTCCTTTACAATTGGGCTGCAGACCAAATCGTCAACGAAATCACCATGTAACCCATGAATTAGGCTTCCAGATCCAAGCTGAAAACCCCAAGGTTCGGTAACTGTTTAGCATTCGCTGATGACCTCGCCCTTGCGGCAAAATCCTCGTCAGCAATGGGAAGTCAACTCATTTCAACAAAAACTCAGCCGGAGGAAATTGGTCTAATGCTCAATGGAAACAAGTCCCAAGCAATTTTTACCCCAAAAGGAAAACTCACGTCAACTTAGGAGCGATGCTTTCTTCAGAGCATTGACACAGCCAATGAGACTATCTCAAACAGTTCACTTTCAATGGACCGGTAGCAGTTGATTAAAAGAAGATAATTTCGGAACTACAGCAAAACGCTGCGAAGTCCTTGTCACGTGAGTTTATTATTCTCTACTGAATATGGCACGATTGGGACTCCAGTGAAGAGACCCACAAAGCTAATTTGACGGCTTTAAACTCTAATATTAGTTTGCTATTTCTGAAAAATGATTTTCGATCAGTGTAATTGTCACTGAATTGTCTTGATTAATCTGTTGATATTAATCCTGTGCTACCATAAAAATGTTTGGTGTTTACAACAGTTTTCACAGATTTTTGACCCATGAATATTGAATTTTGTGAGACGAAACATCGTTAGAACCTCAACCCTTCACTCAATAGTAAAATCAACTTCACATTTGCTCTCCTCCCCCTAAAAAACTTGGAAAACGATAAATCACAAGCCCAAGTTCACTAAAACCTCAAAAATACCTAATTTTGCACACATTTTTCAACCATAACACCCCTGGGTGTTTACCTACTGATCGGGCCCAAATCCTGTCTGTGTGCGAAAGAAAGATTTTTTTTAGACAGAAAATTAAGTTAGATACCGACGATACGGCGCGGCGGACGGACATTGCATTTTTGGAATCTACACACCTTGAAACGTAAAAGAAAAATTTTGAGGAGATGTTCCACAAAAATTTTCCGAACCGAATACTGGATGAATTTATTATTCAGAGAGTAATAAACTAAAAGTTGAGGCTATCATCAAAACTCCCTTCTAAAAACAATATGAAATTCCAAGTCTCCCACCCGACCAACTCTCAACTACCACTTTCAAAACACCCTACCGAAGCCTTCAAGAAGTTTTTCTAAATGAGCTGGACAAGGTTTTAAAATATGCCACCAAACAAATCTTGGATGTACATCAAATGATACAACAGACGCCATGCTCTATTGAGACCCAAAAGTGAAGGGAATAAGAGCTTTCAAACCATCATGGGAGGCGGCAATTCAGTGTCAACATCAGAAATTGATGTCATCACGAAAGCCAACCACCTTCTGACCAAATTGAAATGGCAGCAGAAACTGAAAACATATAATACGGTCTATAGAAGCCCATGTAGTATTTTGTAGGATATTTTCTAGGATAGTTCGAAAGAGAGGATTTTTTCAATTAACAATCCCATTGGGGAAATTAGGCAAGAACCGACATTCCCCCTATTTAACAAGGTTTGAACAATAATGTATGGAACACACTACACCACAGGGTGGCGGTCAAGCGGTTTCACGTTGGCGCATGATGCCCAGTCGCTACTGCTGATACGAAATTCATATGGGTCCAACTAGGACTTGACCCTGAACTACCATAAAAATTTGAGCCAATTTCGACCATTGTGTCGTGAGATGTTCCAGGTTTTTCACGTCTGCGCAAGCGCAGCCTCTACTACTGATCCGAACGCGACGAAATTCATATGGGACCAACGAGGACCTAATCCCGAACTACCATCAAAATTTGAGCCAATCTGGACCATTGGGTCCTTAGTTATGGCGGTTCGTAGAAATGAGTACGCACATATAATTACGCGAAGGAGCTGAAATTTCTTATTTTCGATGGATTCGTGATCAGCGTGGTCGAAAATGGGGAAATCCGCTTTTCCCCCTTCAAAATAAAGAAAATTGCATAAAAAGTGTAAAAACGAAAGCACAAGGCCTCGACCACTTCTGAGGGGCAGAGCCTAAAAATGAAAAATTAATAACCTGGAAATCCCTGCTTCCCCTACATTATTGACTAACTCGAAATCGAAAAGATTTCGAATCAGAAACGAACTACAAAAGAAAATGTACCTGAAATGGTGTGCGTTGCCTCAAAAGGGAAAAGGGATCCTGTATAACTCTCCAATATCCTCCTGCCAACACCAGTGTCAACAACAGAAAAAGTCTGACGGACAGCGAATTTCGCATACACTTGCAACTGCTAGCAGACAAATCTCCCCCTCAGGTGGACTCATGGAAGGAGCATCGGTGGAACAGAGTGCAGACACTGTGGAGTCACTGCTGGGAACAGAAGTTCTTCTCAGTGTCTCGAGTAGAGTACGAATCGCTGGGCCATGTAGTTGGGCGCAGGGCAAAGGGACAAGATCTACACCAACTGACACAACTCCATCAGAAGCCTTCTTGCTCAAAACGTGAGAGGGGAAAAAAGGCTGGATGTGCCATGAAGGAGTAAATGGTATTGAGAGGAGAACGGGTCAATAAGAAGAACTGCAATCAACTGAGAACTCGAAGAGGCACATAATCCTTGACTCAACGATCCGAGTTTAAACCTCATTCGACCAACCCGAAGAGGTTCGTCAACTAGGTACTACAAGGAGAGCTACGGCGTAAATGTGGAAGGCATCTTTACTGTAGCCAGGGGTACCACAACGGATCATTCCCTTTTCCCTGAATGGAAAATGTTCGACATGGAAAAGCCAAGGAGACTGCCCTAACGGCCGTCAAATTCACTAGTATAAATTGTTCTACACCATCTATTCTGGCAAACCGTCTAAGAACCACCTTGAAATCCTACCACGCTCAACCAACCAGCAATAAGAACCTCCAATTCCGCACCAAACAATAAAACAAATATCAGGACCAAACCGCTGAAATTTCGTATCTAAATAAATGCAGCAACATAGTAGTATACCTACATCGTGCCAACAGATCAGTAGATGAGCGGTCGACTCCCCTGCGATGACCTTCTATAATCATCACTCGTATTTCAGTTAAGAGTGACTGGAGGGGTTTCACAGAACCATTCAAAGTTCAAACTATAGTGAAAGAATAGTACGTCCACATGGAAAGAACAATGACGTAAGCAGCTAAGTAGTGGTATAGATCGAAACCAAAAAACTAAGGTAGGCAGCTACTACAGCAAGACTGAGTGCCTTCCGAGTCTATGCTCCAAATTTCAAGTCCATGTTCGTACAAACTCATGCTTATCATAAATGCCTGTCGTAATGTAGAAAATATGTTTCATCATACATGCTTGTGGTTCATTACCTGAACGATGATCGGAGTTACAAAGGGGCGTAATCCTGCCATCCACCGAAAATCGACCATTGTTATTGTTCACCAGCTCAAATGGAACGATAGCCATCGTATTTTCACGCACGAAAACTGATGGGGGAAAAAAACCAAACAAAATCACGGCAAGATAACAAAGCGACATTAATTTAGTGTAAAAGAACTTGTTCTGGTAGGGAAAGCAAACGGAACGGGCAACGGAAAACTCGAACTCACTCACACAAGCTCAGCACCACAGAAGAAGAATGCGCCTTCTTCTTCTTCGTTCTTCCATAGCTCAGCACAATCCAGTAAAAACAACAGCAGTGTAGCCAACGATGCAACAATTAAATTCCCCAATTTGAACAGTTTGAGCAGTTTAGCTTACTTCCCCCTAATAAATTGGGTGCAGTTCCTTTGCCAAACGGTGAAGATTTGAAGATCAACGAACCAGTGTGTGAGGAACAATTCATTAAAAAAATCAAATCAAATCTGAGCTTGGCCATTAATATTTCACTTTTATGCCCACTCAACGAAGCCTTCTTCTCCTTTTCAATCTTTTGGCTTCTCTGACAGGGTCCCGGTCTTGATAGTCTTCCTGGATGTTAGATTTAGGGGTTTTGGAGCATGGTAGAATAAATATACTAACGTTTTGGAGTAGGTACGTCAGTGTTTTTATTATTTTGTAAATCAAATTAGCTAGTGTGCACCCATCAGGAATCCCCCCCCCCCCCCCTTGATTTGCACAATCCACTTGGAATCTCGTGCTTTTTATCATTGTTGGTAAGTTTGTTATTATTTGTCGGTTGACACGGAGAACTTGATGAGATTCGGATAGTATCTCTCTTTTTATAGTATACATACTCTTTTTTAGGTCCTTTCCTCTATAATCTTCTCTTTTTTTCTTACCAGAGCCTAATATTTATACTCTTTTTTTAACAGACAGAAAAGAAAACTTGAAAAAAGTAATGATGTTGCTATATCCTTCTGCTGAATACCTTGATCAAACCTAAAATCGCCTCTTCTTCCTCCATCACCACCATACACTTTATGGCCACGTAAAGGTCCCTGTCTACAGCCAACAGCCATAAGATAAGAAGAATGAGATGTTGGAAGTTGCTCTTGCTGTCTATTTTAATTGAAAGACTAGAGCTTCGTTCTCAGTGTGCGTTCTGCCAGTTCCGAACGGTTCTGGGCAAGCGCAGTCGAGTTTTGTCGTTCGCAGTGCCAGAACGCCCAGTTCCGGAACGCCGAGAACGCCGAGTTCTGCGTTCCCAGTGTTTTGCGAATCCAGTTCCGAACGGTTCTGACTAGGGATGAAAAATCGAAGGCCAATAATCGATTATGACATCGATTTCACAATCGACAAACCAAAATCGATTAAATCGAATAATTGGTTCTAAAACATCGATTTTCAACAATAATCGATTATTTAAATTTTAACATTAAAAAAAATCCATCGGAAATGTTATTTTTAGTGCTTAAATCGGAAAAATTGATTGTAGCTTTTTGTAAATGATAAAAATAATAATAGTAAAAAAGATAAGTAGCTGGGTTCAATCACTCAAGTAGGTAAGTACAAGTATACGAGACAAAAAATAAAGACGTTCAATAAAAAAGTACTGCAAATTACAAAAAAGGTATGTTATACTACAATGCAAAACTGATGGGACTTGATAAAACTGTAATTTATTAAATATCCACCTATGTAAGATAGGCAATTGTTGATGAAATTTTACAAAACTACTGGCTGGAAACAAAAGGACGGAAAATCGATTTTTGGGGTCCAATAATCGATTTCTCGATTTTAATCGACGCGTTTAATCGATTTCAAAATAATCGAAAATCGGTGGTGAATAATCGATTTTTCGATTTAATCGATAATCGATTTTCAGCCCTAGTTCTGACAGTCCCCGATTTTTTTTTGGAACTGTCAGAACTGGAACTCAAGAACGTAGGAGACGCATGCGCATTTATTTCATGCGCGGTCATTCCACTTCCAGTTCTGAAATCGTTCGCAGTGCAGAACGCGGTTCCTCAAGTTCCGGAACGCCCCGGGATTTTCCGTCCCAGTTCTTATGAGTTCGAGAACTGTCAGAACGCCCACTAAGATCGAAGCTAAAGTGTTGTCTCTTTCTCTTTGTCCTCGTACTCGCTCCTAGGTGACTGTAGTCCCAGGCATGTCAAAGTCAAAGTTCCTCAAGGGCCAAATGGCTGCTTCTTAGGTTGTGTGGGCCGCAAGAAAATCACTAAACGGAATTATATCAAGTTTCTATATTAGAAGTTTACAAGAAGTTCATCAGCAAAATGCAAGAAGAAAATAGGATCTAACCTAATATTTTTTTCCCTGACAGTTGACATCTTTTTCGTTCCACCAAATTTTCCACGTTGGGAACAATATTGTTTGCTGCGGCCACTCTGAGAATCGAGCTTAGATGTAAGCCTGGACCTTTCTGGAGACTTATTTCGTTTCATAATGGAGAAGAATTGTTCACATAGGTAGGTACTCCCAAACATAGAAATTATTTCAGCCGCGAAATGCCGAATTTTCATGACATTGTAGGGTGGGCCGCATTGCACTGATTGCTAGCACCAACTCGTGGGCCGCACATTAACGTCTTGTGGGCCGCATGCGGCCCGCACGTTTGACATGCCTGCTGTAGTCAAAGGCAAAGCCATCAAGAGGGAAATGCAAATTTAATCTCGCGGTTTTCAAGACTGGTTTATGTAGGTAAGTACTAAATGTGAGCACTATTATTTCCCTGTCACTTGTAAAGTGGAACTGGAATAAAATGGGGTACATCACAGGTACTACTGAAGAAAGCAAGAGTTTTATTTAGAAACTACCCAGTATTAGAGTAGTATAATATTCAGACATTCGGATCGTTATACTCTTTTTCCGAGGGAGATCTGGTAACCCTAATTCAGAGTGATGTAGGTAGGTAATCGATGTTTCAATATGTATTAGACAAATCTAATAGGTACCTACTTACCTATCTCTAAACGAAAGAACACAGAATGTTATATTCTGAATGTAAAAAGATCCCCATAATGAACTTTCTTCAATTAAAAATTGATCATTGACGAGAAAAGTACTTAACTCCAATTATCACGCAACTGCCGCATAATTATATTACCGATCTTTGCTTTCCAGTCGGCTTCCTCGAGACAGCGGACAATGATGGTTCGCTGCGTTTGAACACGCATGCACGCGACACGAGCCGTGCAGGGTTTTCACAAAATTAGAAAGGTGATTCAGAAATCCATAATAGTATTATTCTTCACTACTTCCGTTCGACAATATAACTGGATTAAATTATGTATACCTACCTTGAAACGAAATGTGTAAAATGTTAATTGACTATCGCTATGCATCACCTCCTACACTAATTCCTACTTAATCACGTGCATAGGATTATGAATGCCTTCTGCTTTCCTCATATTACAATAATTAAATTATGCACTTCATATTTCAAGTTATTCGTTACTACTTGTACAGTACCTAATGTATCTTAGGCCTTTAATAACCTATTTATAGCTCATGTTCATCCGCAAAATGAAAAAATTCTGTACATCTACTAGAATAGAGAGGCTGTAAATACTGTTTTAGTATTAGAAATTGTAAATTGTCAATACTTGAATGATATTCCTTTGTTATTTATTACGAGTCCACATTATAATGGTAGGTACTTCACTGTTTATTTAAGTACTTTAATTTATTGCGGTCAATTTATAGGGTTATTATAATTTTGTTTTTCATTAATCTATACGGGATAAGAACTAATCATAAAATTATTTATGTAACCTAGGTATGTGGAATTAAATGCTCACATCATAAATTATAGATTCCTACATTTGAAAGGTCATGGGTTGAGTAATTATAATTTTTGGTAGGAACTGTAGCTTACTTGTAGGATATCAACAACGGCTTGGTATAAGTAATCATTATGTAGGTACTGATCAACAATATGATTTTACTGGTTTTGGGAGAGTCGAATCACCATAGGTCCGAAATTCTATATACATCATAAATCTAAAAATATGTTACTAAAACCTACTATTTGTAAATTAAATTACTTTTTGTGAACAGGTATCTACCTATCTGAGTGAATAGAATACCTTTAAACAAAATATAACTAATACATTTTTGAATTGGTCTGCATAATATCCATTTGTAATCAGAAACGAAGGTACCTAGTTCAAGTCGATCTTTATAATAGTTTAGCTTTGTAATGAGCCCTTTACTCTCTTAAGATTGACGCAATAACCTGAGAAACTACAAAATGAACATCAGTAAAACAATATGTCATGTAAATACCTATTAATTCGTTAAGTTATTTATGAAATTTCATATAATTTATTCAATGTCAAATTAGGATAAGGAAATGATCAATTTCGAAAATGAAAGCGTCAAAGTACCTGTATTTTGTGTTAAGATCAATGGAAATTGAACACCAGCGGCACAGCACTAATTAGATTTCTAACTTTCCAACAATGTTCCAATTTCACAGTACTTATTATGCACAAAGTTGACTAAATAATTACAATACAGTTGGACACCTACTTTTATTCATACCTCTTTTTCAAATGCGTTCTTGGAAGTAGCACGGATTCATATTTATAAATTTTTGGGCATTGCGAGTTTTTATTTAATTTAGAACCCATTTATAATCACCAAAAAACAACAATTAATTCAGGTACATAAATACTTAGTTGTCATAGTAGGGCATTATCGATTAACGCTCTTCATGTCCTACTTTAACCAAAGGCTAAAATTGGACTTCCTTAGAACTCGCCCTTGCAGAATTCCATCGAATATTCTTTCGCCTGAAGGGCTGTTTGAAAGGAGATACCTACAAATTATTGTATCTACCTAATCGTAAGATCAGTTGTGCCAATCGTATTATTCTCCTTTTACTTACTTATTTTCAATCTCCTTATTAGCTTCCTCGTCGACCTCAGGCCGACATCCTCTTTCCTCCCTATCACTTTGGTCTTGAGAAGGAGATTATCCCAATGAGTAGCGAACAGCAGACTGAGGCCTACGAAGCGATCCTTGTTGGATTGTTTTTCTTGGCCACGCTTGACAATGAAAAGGCAGTGGACTCCAAATTTCCATTGTATGAAGGACAAATATAAGAAATACAGGAGTAGGTAGCATTTTTAAAAAATAGATGCGGACAAGATCACAGGCATTACAGTTAATTGCGGTAACATAGGTAGGTAGGTACATCGTGACTTACTGGTGACATAATTAGGTATACTTTCAAAATTTGTAAATTAAAATTTGGTTTCCTTTCCTCGTTTTACTTTTAAAGAAAATTATATAACCATGCATTTCAGTGAAAATACTGTGCCCCTATCTGACACTGACAAGACTCATTTTATGCCTAATTTAAAATTGGAAAAATTTAATTTAAAATTAGCGAAGTATAAATTTTTACTGGAGAAAATTACAGTTAACAAACTGAAGACTTTGAGGTGGGAAACGGCCGATCAGTGATGAGCCTATATCTACTTAGCCACTGTTATTACTTCACAACCTTACAATTTCGTCAAAAGGTTCATTAGAATGTACCCTCCTAAGATTAGGCTACGCGGGAGAATCAAAGTCATTTTTGTAGGCAGGTAAAAGGCCTAATGTGCTTTTGTTCGTCGGTACCTTCCGAATGCCGCTGAATGATGATGAACTGAAATATCTGCATCCTATATGCAGGTACTTATACTACTTATAGGTAGTGAAGGTCCTCCTACGACTCGTGTCAATAATTGTATCCACCCGGACTCCTTATTTTCTTTCCATGCACTGCAAACTTGTAAACCAAATATTTTACAACCTTAATTCATAAAGAGATTTGACATGCTTCTACTCTTTGGATAGGTACCAAAGAACTCGTACGCCATAGTCTTGCATCCGTGCATAAATATGTTTTCTGGGCGAACAACCTAGGCGATTCAAGAAACTGAGACTTATCGGTTCATTTGATTTCAACTATGAACCAGAGTCGAAAGATACCTCACGGTCTCAAATTTCAAATTTGGCTGCCCAGTCTCTTCCGATGTCTCCCGGGTTTGAATATTTTACTGAATAGCTCCCGTGACCTTGAGAAAGAAATTGAAAAATGTCTCAATTATAAACAGAAAATATCGAATTAGGCGGCATAATGCTTGTACCTATTATATCTATTATGAACGCCCACTCTTAGGTACCTACCTACCTCAAACCAAAGGTTTGTATATTATATATTATATATTTAATGAACAACCGACTTACTACCTTTGAGATGAAAAAATATACATGATCAAAATGAACGATGAATGATGCGAGTCGCAGATGAACGAAGGATGATACATGATCACTATCAAACAAGTAACGAGAAATGAGAAAGGACTTATCTCTTTCAAGAAAAGACACCTAATTCAGTATCTCTTTCGAAAGAGAGAAACTGCCAAGATGACTGCCAACTATCTCTTTTAGAAGTTACTGAATAACCATGTCATGGATACTATACAAATAGAGAGTTCCTAAGAGATAAGTTCATTAGGGAACGGCCATATCTTTTGGCCACATCTAAGGCGAGCAGCTAAGATGCTAACTTTGGATGCTAACCAATAAGTCCGGTTTGACAGAAGTGGTGGGGGTAGGAGTGAATTAAAAAGTAACGTCACTTAACTTAGCACAACGCGAAATCCATTCAGCTTCAGCTGCCTTTCTTTTTCTTTCCTGGTCGTTCCGTTTACATTTCATTTTTCGTTTATTCTATTTTATTTCAAGTTCATCATGGAAGAGCTTGAAAATATTTTTCGCCTCTACCTCAACAGACAAGGACTGTTGTCGGAAGACGATATTTATAAGTTTATTTTTACTTTTTTATCCTAAGTTGATATCGCAACAATCTAGCAAATTCTTTGAAAGACGCTTGGAGTAACTTTGAAAGACGCTGGCGATGGTGAGGACCGACGACACATGACGCGTTGAAAAAAACGACAAAACGCGGCAAAAAACTGTGCACTGTTACCCCTGAGTAAGGTTAAAGACGATTCCTAAAGTTTGTGCCCTGGGAGATAACGCGCCTTATGTAAGGCCGAATAAGTCGAAATAAGTTTGAACTTGGGCGACACGCATGCGCAGTTGAGATAAATCCGAACACATCTTCCCGACTTTAGTCTTTAGGAACTCTCTATTGTCTTTGTTAAAATAGATATTGGAGGGAAATATATATCTCTTTTGCTTTGTGAATAGGCCCTGATGGTCGCAGATTTTTTCAAGTTAGACTGCCCTTGACATAATTATTCCCTGATGCACAATTCAATTCGGTGGAGTTATGAGCGAACAATCATAGAGAGATACAGAAAAAATGAGATAATAGTGCCATTAGTCTTCAAATGACATAAAACGGAAAAGAAACATGAAATTACGTGATTCCAATCACTGTAAGTAACCTACAGACAGAATTACGATTTTATTAATATAGATTGTTGAAATGGGTAAATCTGAACCTACTTACCTAAAGATATTCACTTGATCAATAAATTATCAATCAAAGCGATGTGGAGATGGGAACAACAAAGCGGCGGACGCTAGACACCACAGCAACCTTCTGGAGGAATCCGTCGTCACTAGCTGGTCGAGTACTGCGCTGGTATTACTTATAATACTACGGAAAATAACCATTTAGATTTATTATCATCATGATAGTGGCTCTCTGAACCATTCCCCCAACTGTCTTCTCCCTTCCATAGACAATATTTAGTTCACGAAATACAAAATGGTTTTCTTTTGACCAGCTCCCAAATTCTCTTTCCACTGCGTTGAGTTTTTTATAGGCCTACCACACGTTGCTGGGCTACCCTCTACCAGGGAAAAATCGGAAACTGGGATCGAGACAACCTTCATTCCAACTCCTTCGAATCCCCTGGGAAATCCGTGTTGTGAAGTTGGCTGCCCTGCCAACTCTCAAGGTGAGAAAGAGGGAAGAAAGAAGGTAAATTTTCCGCAATGAGCCATTAGACAGGAGAAAAAAATGTAAAAAAAAGTTCCTGACATGCAGCAACATGGCTATAACAGCAAATTTTCAAATAAATATCCGTGCTACTGTGTAAAAAGATACAGCGAAAACCATACCACTTTTAGTAACATTATATTTTTTCGAGATTTTAGCAGTTTTTACCAATTTTTTACCATTATAAAATCTATTTTGACCCACCCTTTTTTTGAGAAAAATATTTTCATCATCGAAGTAGTCCCTCTTTCTGTCGTGATCACCATCCCACACAACGTCAGGTGAGTTAATTATGGATTTTAGCCCTTAATACCAAATTTCTGACCCCCAAAAATACGAATTTGTCCCCTATTCTGTACGAAAAACATTTGAAATGGTATTTTTTTTGTCTTTACTCACCCTTCCATTCCATTTTCAATGATTTTATATAAACTGTTCGCGATTTTAGACCCCTAAAATATTTGAAACGGTATTTTTCTGTCTTTACTAACCCTTCCATTCCATTTTCAGTAATTTTATACCAACTGTTCACGATTTGATCAGTTTTTTACCGATTTTAGACCCCCAAAACATTTGAAATGGTATTTTTCTGTCTTTACTAATACCTCCATTCCATTTTCGGTGATTTTATATCAACTGTTCGCGATTCTATCAGTTTTTACCGATTTTAGATCCCTAAAAACTCATATTTGAGACGAACTAAATCACTCGCGACGAAATCGTGGAAACCCATTTCAAAGAAAAACGGAGTTATTGAAAAATAGTCTATTTCCACTAATACACGAAAAACGAAAAAAACACTGTTATACCGGTTTCGGTGATCAAACCATCGTCAGTAACACACAATAACGTATAATAAGTTATTGTGTGTTACTGACGATGGTTTGATCACCGAAACCGGTATAACAGTGTTTTTTGCGTTTTTCGTGTATTAGTGGAAATATACTATTTTTCAATAACTCCGTTTTTCTTTTTTTCATATTTGAGCCCCTTAGGACTTTTAAAAAATTGATCACCTTCGAATTAATCTTTTTGTTTGGTAATACGAACATTTTGGCGACATTTGGAATTTTTATCATGCACTCAAGGTCAGATATTGTCTGGAGTGACACACACACACACATATAAATTTTTGTTAAAATCTAGGGATGAATTCAGGATGCTCTGAAACGGTTTTGCCTATAAATAATTTTCAAAAATTCATGTTCTGAAAATTTTGGACCCTTTTTTTTAACCATTTTAGACACCTAAAAACTCAAATTTGACCCCCTTAGAATTTTTGAAAAATTGCTCATCTTCGAATTTATCTTTTTGTTTGGTAAGTAATACGAACAGTTTGGCGAAATTTGGAATTTGCACCATGTAGTCAACGTCAGATACTGTCTGGAGTGACAAACACAACAAAAAAGATTAATTTTTAAAATCAAAAATTAAATTTTTAATAAATTTTTGTTAAAATCTAGGGATGAATTCAGGATGTTGTGAAACGGATTTGCCTACAAAACAATTTTTTTAAATTCACATTCTGAAAATTTTGGACCCATTGCAGTAGCTTCATTTTCTTTTACAATTCCCTAAAACGGGAAACGAAGGAAACCAGCAGATATTGACTGATAACTAGTTCGGAACCCTCCAGATGAATAACCAGACAGAATTTGAAATAACGATCCCAGACGTCAGCGAATTCGTATCATGAAGATGATTAATAAAATAGGATCCAATAATTAGCAATTCGATAAACTTCAAATAAATGTTTATTATTCATAATATTGGGATTCATTTGATGTTAAGTTTGAAACGCGCATAACTGCAGATCTTTTTACAAAAACGAGAGGAGAAGGTAGGTATTTAGGTGGTACCTTCTATTTCGCAGATACTGCAACTGACTCTTCAGTGAATTTTTCCTTGTCTGCTGCGAGCCGAGGACGGCACCGACGATCGAGGATTCTCTTTCGGTCTTCGTTAATCTTCAACTTGCCTATCACCAAGTTGGAGGGGTGGATGCCGATCTGTACCATAGCCCCATTTGCCTTTTCCCTCTCAACTCGCTCGAGCATTACAACGAACTTCTTTCGGAAGACCTGAAATCAAATTATCCTAAATATCAAAAACTAGGTACCTACTCAATTTCAATTTTAAAACATCAACCTATTATTTGAGAACTTTACAACATTAACTTCGACTTTATAACATTAACCTATTAGAGAGTTCCTAAACACGATTTTTGCCTAACGGCGAAGCTAACGTCGACCGTAAGTCACGTACAGCGCATGCGCAGTAACTAACGGCGATAATGTAACGGCGATCAGCTAACGTCGACCGTACTCGGACGGTAACCTACGGCGATCAGTTAACGGCCTCGGAAATTAACAGCCTCGACGTTACAGCAGACTAACCTTACATAATTGTAACAGATTTGCCAGCTTACCGCTTCGGAAGTGATTTGTTTTTTCTCCTATGTCCGGCATCTATAGGAGGACATTAAAATTGAGAACGTTCGTTCCTCCGTCCGTTCGTCATTTGGATAGTTCGTCGTGAAGATTTACATTCAGACTCAGTGGCGTAGCCAGGATTGTTGAATGGTTGGGGGGGTTATCGGAAATAGAAAAAGTTCCCGTCATGCAGCATGGCTATAAGAGCGAATTTTCAGAGACATATTCCTGCTATTGTGTAAAAAGATGATACAGCGAGAAAACATACCACTTTTCTTAAAATTGTGTAATATTTTTGTGATTTTAGCCATTTTTACCGATGCTTGACCCTATAAAGTCAAATTTGACCCACCTGTTTCTGAGAAAAATAATCATCGAGATAGTCCCTCCGTCGTGATTAACCATCCCACCCCACACAGCGTCAGGTGAATTTATATTGATTTTAGCCATTACTACCAATTTTTTACCCCCAAAAATCAAACTTTCACCCCTACTCTGTGTGAGAAACAACTGAAATGGTATTTTTACATCTTTATACTCACCTTTCCATACCACTTCCAGTGATTTTATATCAATTGTTTGCAATTTTAGTCGTTTTTACCGACTTCTTACACCCAAAAACTCCAATTTGACCGCCTTGGAATTTTTAAAAATTGCTCATCTTCGAACTCCTCCTTTTGTTTGGCAATAAACACGTTTTGGAGAAATTTGGAATTTTTATAACGAACCCAAGGACAGATATCATCTGGAGTGGCACATAAATATAATATACCTACATAATATATAATTTTTTGATAAAATCTAGGGATGGACCTGAGGATGATCTGAAACGGATTTGCCTACAAAAATATTTCAAAAATGCATGTTCTGAAAATGTTACCCATCGCAATAGCTTAGTTTTCTTTAAAAATTCGCTAATAAGGTTTGACATTACAAAGCCGAATTTAAATTAAATTTAACAAAGCACTAAATGTAACAGGTAACGTTAGGTAAGATAAACTGACGAAATAAAAAATTTACTTGGCTACAATGTTCGCGAGTTTTCAAGGAAAATGAAGCTATTGCAATGGGTTCAAATTTTTCAGAATATAAGTTTTTGAAATTTTTTTATAGGCAAATCCGTTCATCCCTAGATTTTAACAAACATTCATACGCATATTATCTATATTTATTCATGTGTCACTCCAGAAGATATCTGACATTGGGTATTTGATAAAAATTCCAAATTTCGCCGAATGTTTATTATTGTCAAACAAAAGGATGAGCAATTTTCAAAAATCAAAGGGGGTCAAATTTGAGTTTTTAGGGGCCAAAAATTGGTAAAAACGGCTAAAATTTATATTATATATCAATGAGGATGAGTGAAGACAGAAACAATCGGTATTAAGGGACAATCAATATTAATTCACCTGAAGTGTGGGACGGTGACGGTGAGGGACTATTTTGATAAGTATTTTGAAATAAACGTAATTTAACTGTTTAATCACGTTTGATTTATCGTTTAATCTTTAATTGTTGTATTTGTTTGTTACTTTCGTGATTTTTATCATTCTTAAGATTTAATTTTAATTTGTAAAGTTTTCGAGCCAATGGGGGGGGGGGGGGGGGTTATGACCCCCACTAACCCCCCCCCCCCCCCCACGGCTAAGCCACTGTACAGACTATAATAGAAACGGGAAATGCAATAGTTTGAAAAAACGCTGCAAAGTCCTTGTCACATGGGTTTATAATTCTTTTGGACAACCTACAGAATTGCTGGCTGTTCATTTATTGTTTCTTTCATGTGGAATAATTGAAATAGTATTTCCGATGGTTTCCATCAATTTTGGCCCCCAAAACACGAATTAGGTACGATCCCTTTTTTTCTTCTTCTTTTTCCAAACTATCTTTGATCATTGTTAGAGCCATTTAATTGTCTTGATTCAACTGTTTACACTTTTTCTATTGTAATTTACAAATTGATGGTGATTCCAGTCAATTTCCCAGGTTTTTGACTAATAAAAAAATCAATTTTTGGAGCTGAACCTTTGGTAAAACCTCAATTTCCGCCTCTTTGGTCAAAATCGACTTCATATTCGCTCTTCTCGTCCTAAAAACCATGGAAAACGATACCTCAAAAGCTCATGTTACTAACTTGTTACTAAAGCACAAAAAGTAGGTACCTATTTTATACCCATTTTCACCCATAACACCCCTCGGTATATTCCGATCGGGCTGAAAAGTTTCGGGACACAACTAGGGCCCAAATGGAGCATGTGTGCGAAAGAACGAATTTTTTAGACCGAAAATGAGGCCGGTACACGTGATACGGCGGACGGACATTGCATTTTTGGAATCCACGCACCTTGAAACGGAAAAGAAAAAATTTTGAGGGGGTGTTATAAACATTTTTTGCTGAACGAATACATAGGTGTATTATTCACAGCAAAACCAAAGGGAGAACAGTGAAAACACACACAGGGGAATGGGATTGTTAACGGCGAAGCTTTCTTTAGCGTGACTGTTGACATGACCGTGAAACGCGAAGTCGTGAATCCTTCATCGCCGTTATCGAGCTAACGTTCATGACGAGTTAGCTTCCGAATTATTTCGCCCTAGACGGATGCGTAACGTCGATGCCTGGTAACGTTCGCCGTTAACAAGATTCGTGTTTAGGAACTCTCTATTATTTGAGAAAATGTACGAAACAGTTCAGGTGAAAAAATTTGATTCAAGCGGCAGTTGATCCTGCAACCTTCTGCTTCTAATGTAAGCAACAGGTTATAAGTTCATGTCCCCTTGGAGTAACATTTCTTAATCAAAAATTGTTTCCAACATTTCCCCGAATGATTTACCTACTTTTTCTCTCTTCTAATCGCGTCTACCAAGTTGATTGGGCAGTAGAGCTTCCTCACTTATTGTAACATGGACGTATATAATTAGTACAATGATGAGTCAATTCGGTCCAAACCTCATCGCTTTACAAAGATTTCTAGGGTAGTTTTGGGCTCTTGGAGGATTTCACGTTGGCGCCTGCGCAGACGAAAGTTACAGTACCTTTTCAATGAATTTGATAAGAACCATCTGTGTTCCAACCCGCGGCTACCCTCCACATTTCAACTCACGGCGACTTTTTTCGGGTAGCTATGGGCGTTACAAGGAATTGGCAAACATTTCGTGTTTGCGCATGCGCATCCGAATGTTACAGTCCGAATTTCATGAAATCCCTACGGGATCATCAATGTACAATTCTGCATCTACCCTCCAAATGAGCTCTTTTCGACAATTTCTAGGGAAGTTACCTACGAGCTTTACAAGGATTTCAAGTTTGTGCATGCGCAGACGAAAGTTACAGTAGGTACTTTTTCAGTGAATTTGACACGGGACCATCTTTGTTCCAACCCACACCTACCGCCCGAATTTCAACTCATTACGACCATTATTTCGCAGAGCCCAGGACAAGGAATTGACCAAAGACAGATAGACAGAAATTGAACCAAATATGTTCCCTGATGTCTGAAACGTAGAATGCAAGTGGAAATGTTCATTTTGGAGGACATAATTTTTTCGACTCTTGCACGAAATCCAGAGCTTCCCTACCTTCGATAGTGAGGAAGCAATAAGTATGGAGCAAGAAGTATGCATTTTCATTATTCCTCCTGGTAATGGATCCCACGGAGGGCATCCCAAAAAAGATGAGGCAAATAAGACAAAAAAAGGCCGTGCCTGCAAAAAAACGTATAGGGTAGGGGCAAAGCCCTGCAATTTTCGGGTTTTTGTCCATTGTGACCAACCAGGAGCAGATTTCCTCAAAATTGTACGTCTGAGTTTTAGGTGGGGATCTTACCTTTAACTACTTGAAACACCAATCACCTCCAATCATTATCTACGGAAAATTTTGATTTAAGACAAAAAAACGCTGCAAATCCCTGCACAACGGTTTATTATTTTGTATAGAATACCCTTCTGTTACAGATCACAGCTCTATGTATAGATAACCCGTCTATATAATATGATATGTACTATTCTATACATATTATGTACATCGCAGACCCTCCTTAGGTTGGTACCTAACCCCGTACTCGTTACTAGGTACCTACCTAAATCACGAGTTAAATGTTGCTAAAATAATTCTGCCGATGACAAACAGTACCTAACAAAAAGAAACACACATAATGAAGTTCTGAAAAGAAATTGTTGATGAGGAGTGAAAAAAGTTGCAAAAGTACCTACCAACAAACTCCAGCCCCTTCTACGTAGATGGTATAATTTACCGTTGTGTAATAATTTACCGTTGAGTAATGATTTACCGTAGTAATAATTTACCCATCAATAATACTTCAACGTTTGTTCAAGTTTCACTACCTACCAACAAACTCCAATAGAGCCATCATTTTTCAAATTAAATAATATCACAGAACAACCAACTCGACTTCATACTCCGCCAATATAATCAGGTGATCCCTACCAATGATTGGCCGTATTCACAAATTCCTATTGTGGGCGCGTCTCTGGTTACGAGATTTGGTTTGGATTGTATACAATTTCATTCACACTGGAGTCGAAAATGCCTGTCGGTGCAAACTTCGGGGCCTTACTGTGAACGAACGGCTGGACGTACGATGCTCCGGATGGTCTTAAAAAACTCGCAAGTCCAAGAACTATTTAAAACCGTAAAAATATTTACGTAAAAAAATGGTATAGGCGTTTTGAAAATTTCAACCCCTATTTTGAACCCCTTAGAGATGACTCACAGTAACGTCGAGCTTCGAGGACCAACTAGACGCCGAACGGAACCTATAACCCGAATTTCATCAATTTTTTTTCATGGCAACTAAGAAAAGTGGCCCGTACGGCGTACGGCGTACGGCGGACAGACAGAAATATTTTTATTGCAGTTTTGGATTCTACATACCTTGAAACGTAAACCATCAAATTTTGAGGGGGGGTAAGAATTTTTTTTTTCATGCTCGATTCCAATGGTTCATTATTGAAAATAATAAACCAAAAGAATTGCAGGGCTTTGCCCCATTATGGGGCAAATCCCTGCAGGCACAGCTTTGCCCCAATTAGATGGACATGGATAAAAAAGATACTATTATCAAAATCTCACAAAATTTTGGTTTAATTTCTTCTGAACTTGAACAACGAAAAAATTTTCAAATCGCAACTGGCCTTGAGGGTTATTTTAATTTTTTGAACATACCTACCAGTTGGTAGGTATTACAACTTACTCTTAGAATGTAAAAAACACCTATTTAACAGATAATAAATGATAAATAATGAAGTATTTTTTTAACAGTGTGAGGTACAATGCCAAAATATGTTCCAGTACTAAATGCGGCAAAGCCCTGCACTCAAGGGATGCAGGGACTTGCCCCCAAGATCCTGCAGGGACTTGCCCCACTTGGTGTGTTTGGGAATGTCTCATCAGAAGGTTACGTGAAGTGATTAAAGCCAAAGTTAATCCGCAGCATCAAAGCCTAGGTACAGTACTATTCATTGATAATTGGTTGATACATTCGGTGCAACCCGATCTCGCTCAATTTTGAGCTGAATTTTCAAGAAAATTAGATCAAAAACGTGAAAAACAAATTTTTCTAATTTTCTTGGCCTGCAGTGATCCCAGACGCCTTTGCTTTGATAACAGAATACCTGTTGAAAAACCCCAACTGCTGTCTGGTGGCCAGTTCTCTATACAATCCTGGACTATTCAAAAAGTCGATGCAGGGATGCCCCTTGCAGGTCTTTGCCCCCACCTACCCTACAGCTGGAAATGATTTTAAACAACTCAAATATGACAACAAATAAGAGTAATATGAGTTTGCGACGGTTGCGAATGTTGGCACTTTGTTTCAGTTTTTGGCTAATAACATGTAAATGGTGCATTTTCAGAAACCTCACTCATACCGATATTAAAAAGCATTAAATTCTGAGTCGAATGACTTCAGTGGTTTTGTAGGAATCGACAGAAAAAAAGTTAAACTTTTCCATTTTGACTGAAAAGTGTGTTAATATGCTCAGTTTCACACGTCTGCCCCTAAAACATGGTTCCTCCAAATGAAAAATGTCATATACCTAACTAAAGTTGTAGACCATACAATTCTGCGTTCCCTTAATTTTATTTAAATATTCAATTTAAACTTTTAATTAATTTAAAACATGAAATTTTAAATCGAATAATTTAATAAAAATAGGTGTGCTCTGAACGCAGAATTTGATAATTGACCTTTGAGTTAGTTGACCTTTTTCATTTGGAATATCAGTTTTGGTTTATTATTTTCAATAATGAACCATTGGAATCGCGCAAGAAAAAAAATTCTTACCCCCCCTCAAAATTTGATGGTTTACGTTTCAAGGTATGTAAAATCCAAAACTGCAATAAAAATATTTCTGTGTGTCCGCCGTACGCCGTACGGGCCACTTTTCTTAGTTACCATGAATAAAAACGCTGCAAATCCCTGCACAACGGTTTATTATTTTGTATAGAATACCCTTCTGTTACAGATCACAGCTCTATGTATAGATAACCCGTCTATATAATATGATATGTACTATTCTATACATATTATGTACATCGCAGACCCTCCTTAGGTTGGTACCTAACCCCGTACTCGTTACTAGGTACCTACCTAAATCACGAGTTAAATGTTGCTAAAATAATTCTGCCGATGACAAACAGTACCTAACAAAAAGAAACACACATAATGAAGTTCTGAAAAGAAATTGTTGATGAGGAGTGAAAAAAGTTGCAAAAGTACCTACCAACAAACTCCAGCCCCTTCTACGTAGATGGTATAATTTACCGTTGTGTAATAATTTACCGTTGAGTAATGATTTACCGTAGTAATAATTTACCCATCAATAATACTTCAACGTTTGTTCAAGTTTCACTACCTACCAACAAACTCCAATAGAGCCATCATTTTTCAAATTAAATAATATCACAGAACAACCAACTCGACTTCATACTCCGCCAATATAATCAGGTGATCCCTACCAATGATTGGCCGTATTCACAAATTCCTATTGTGGGCGCGTCTCTGGTTACGAGATTTGGTTTGGATTGTATACAATTTCATTCACACTGGAGTCGAAAATGCCTGTCGGTGCAAACTTCGGGGCCTTACTGTGAACGAACGGCTGGACGTACGATGCTCCGGATGGTCTTAAAAAACTCGCAAGTTCAAGAACTATTTAAAACCGTAAAAATATTTACGTAAAAAAATGGTATAGGCGTTTTGAAAATTTCAACCCCTATTTTGAACCCCTTAGAGATGACTCACAGTAACGTCGAGCTTCGAGGACCAACTAGACGCCGAACGGAACCTATAACCCGAATTTCATCAATTTTTTTTCATGGCAACTAAGAAAAGTGGCCCGTACGGCGTACGGCGTACGGCGGACAGACAGAAATATTTTTATTGCAGTTTTGGATTCTACATACCTTGAAACGTAAACCATCAAATTTTGAGGGGGGGTAAGAATTTTTTTTTTCATGCTCGATTCCAATGGTTCATTATTGAAAATAATAAACCAAAATTGATGAAATTCGGGTTATAGGTTCCGTTTGGGGTCTAGTTGGTCCTCGAAGCTCGACGTTACTGTCAGTCATCTCTAAGGGGTTCAAAATAGGGGTTGAAATTTTCAGAACGCCGTATCTCAAAAACATTCGATTGAAGGGTATGGTTTTTATTACATTAAAAATTATATTATATTATATTATAAATTATTACATAACGGTAAATTATTAAACAACGGCAAATTATTACACAACGGTAAATTATTACACAACTGTTCATCTACCAAGAAGGGGCTGGATTTTGTTGATCGGTACTTTTGCAAGTTGAACAACCGTTGAAGTATTATTGATGGGCACTCCACATCAACAATTTTCCTTCAGAACTTCTTTATTTGCGGGTTTTTTTGCCGTTTTAGTTACTGTTTGTCATCGACAGAATTATTTTAGCAACATTTAACTCGTGATTTAGGTAGGTACCTAGTAACGAGTACGGGGTTAGGTACTAACCTACGGAGGATCTGCGATCCACATAATATGTATATAATTTTTTTACAACGAACGCTAACAACGAAATTAGGCCGGTCCGTTGAAGGTTGCTATGAGCGACTTCTACTGAATATATATATATAAACATATAAGTATATACATATTATATATATTTTAGTAGTTGGTTGACTAATGGGTATTATATAAAAGTGTACGTTTAGAATGACCAAGTGTAGTCGTATTTTTGAGAGTTTTACTCACGACGTTTCGGAACACTGACTTCTGCCCTTATCATGTGAAGAAATATTATAAGGCGTTTTTGCACCCAGGCGCAATGTTTACGTAAAGTCGTTGTTTTATCGAAAACATGTGAGGAAAAGCAACGTGCGAATGCTAGAAGTTCGTTTCCGCGTCTTCCACAAGGATTTAAGTACAATTCCGCCTCAATCGAGTGAGCCACATTCTGAGAACTGTCGTGCACGGCATTACCCCACTCTCCCCGAATTAATTGTTGTTATTCATGAAGCATAAGGAAAATAATAAACCATTGTGTAATAATTTACCTGCATAGATGCCCCTTCTTCGTAGATCACTGTTTTCTGTGGTCAATACCTACCCTCGTGCTCCCTCCCCCCCGGAAAGCCCTAAATCGAGTAATCGAGCACACCATGACGTAGACCTACGAAAAGAAAATTAGGTACCTACCAACGAAAAATACTTTTCCGAAACAAAAAAATACCGCGGGGAAAGTGAAACTAACCTGCAGGATCCTGGACATTTGCTGGGACTTGTGGTGACCGCGTACGATCATAACCTCGTCGCCCTTCCTCACTGGCAGCCTCCGAACGTTGTACTTCTGCTGGAGCTCCTTCGACAGCGGAGCGGACATCATCCGCCGACGAATGTGCGAGGGAGCGTTGAAATGTCGCTTCCTGTTCTTCCTGGCCGACATCGTCACCATCCGGTTGAACTTCATAGCAGCGGAACTGTGTTGATGCCTTATGGAGTGTCCACGAAGGCTTCTACAATGCACCTTTCTAAACTATCGTACAGTGTTAATATATATTTTAATCGTTCAGTAAAGGCAAAGAAATGAGGATGACGATAAAAACTTGACTAGGAACTGGTGGACGGAGACAAAAACAAAAGACAAATAGGCAGTAGGAAGGTAGGTGAAACCAGAAGTTGACTAACGCAACCTGCTACACTAAAACCAAAGCCTTTTCTGAAGAAGAAGCCAGGTCGAGATTCGAGAGCAAACAAAGTCTTTTTGATGGAAGAGCAAGAGATAATCAATAATTGGCAACTGGCGAACTTGCAAAAAATACCAACACTACAAGCGAACAAGCGTAGAAGAAAAATGTAAGACAAAAGACGTTGGTATCTGTATTCTATGAGACAAATGACGAAATGGTGTGGGGACCTGGAGTAAAGAACAGCTGATTAGACTTCGGCCTCGCCGTGGGCTTCCCGGATTATGTCTCTCGTCTGATCGGAATCGGACAGTAGCGCTACATACATTTGCGGGACAAAAACTGGATAGGTACCTAATGATCAACTTCAATGAGCAACTTCCGATTTTTGAGGTGGTAGGTACCTATCCAAAAACAAAAGCATAATAATACTATATTAACAATAAATATATAACAATACTATAATAATATCATATAATATGCTTTTGAGTGAGGAGATGAATGTTATTCATTCATTTATTCATTTCATTATTATTAATTTTTTTAGGCAAGTACTTAGGTACTGCCTACTGAGAAAAAAAATTTTAGGTTCTGGGAAAAAATGTTTACTGCATCAATGCAAAAAGATATTATATCCCCCCCTCCAAAAACATTACTGCTGTTATAAACATTACCCGCCAAGAAAACCTCCTCAGCTGAAAATATTAATATCCATTTTGCCTGCCAAAATAGCATCTCGGTGCTTCACACCTCCCTTTTGGATGTGTATAATATACACATTCTATATACATTCTACATATACATTCTATATTATAGAAACTCCCTCCTCCTCCTTCCTTCCTCCACTGTTGGATATGCTAAAGAAACCTGTTTTCCCAACCAAACCCTGAAATTTTGTTCAACACTGTTTGGGGGTAGGTTTTTACTCTCCAGGCGAAAGCCCCTGCCAAACAGTCTGAAAGAAATGTCACGGTATGGTGAGGGGGGGAGGTTTCTATACACATATTATATACATAATTTCCAACAGAGAGGGGAGGAACAGGTTTCTATATGCACACCAAAAGTGAGGTGCAAATCACTGTTTGGCGGCCAAAATGTACAGATTTGTTCACATTGGCTTTTTTTGAGGTTCGCTGGCTGACTTCTAGAGAAATGTAAGAAACCATCTATGTTCCAATACCTTCTTGATAAGAGTTTGAGAAGGGTTGAGTTTGATAAAGGTTGAAAATTGAGAAGGCAGTGCATGGTCAGTGCTGTTCTATGTGCTGGCATGGAAGAAAGCTCCTTTTCTTCCATGGTGTGCTGGAATGACGATCAGAAAACTAGCGTTGGAGGTGGATCATAGTCAAGACAACGCTGACCAACACTGACAACCGGTGATGGATACTATACAGTCCAAAGGGTCTAAGCACAAAAGCATAGAATACTGATGCCGGACGCCTTTGCCATAAAACCGTCAGACGGTCACAGTGATGCGTGCATCTACAGGCGCCTTTGCTATAATGAAGCCAACCTTCCAAAATTGTCCGTAGCTCTACGCATTACTATAGACTTTTTTTCATTTTGTAAGTTCATGGCCATCTTTATGGGAGTTCGAGATCACCCAAAAGCGACAATGACCGGCGATGGTGGTGTTTGGCTCCGACTGCAACAACCTTGAAAGGTTGGGAATTGGGATGTCTTCTTCTTCTTCGAACTTGCTCCATCTTCAATGCCGAAATGATAGCCATCGCACTGGCCCGTGAGCGAATGAGGAATGACATTCATTCCTTGGACGACGCAATCATATTTAGTGAGTCAAGTCAGCAGTGGAAACTCAAGAATCTCCAAGTCGGTGATAATCCCTCACACATTGTCCAAAGAATCACAAGAGCCACTCAGAACCTAAAAAGAAAACGAGGGAGTCGCGTGATGTTTCAATGGATGCCAAGCCATTGCCACATCAACGGAAATGACATATTGACAGAATGGTACAAACAATAACTGACTCAGAAGGACCTTATGACAAACTTGACATTGTTGAACATAAAGACTTAGTGACTATGCTGAAACAACAAACACTGTATAAATGGACAGAATCTTACAACAATGACAACAGACAGAAGACACTAGACTAAAAACATATTTCCTACTCTCAACCCGACTCTATGGTAAGCATACAAATCTTACTGCCTCCCCTGCATTTTTTACCACCATCAATCGCCTTCTCACAGGCCACGGGAACACCTTGTCCTTTCAACATCTGATGAGACACAGAGACTCACCTTACTGCCCAGACTGCCCCCAACTACACCAAATCGGCGACATAGACCATTTACTCAACTACTGCCCCAAACACTTCATCACAACTAGAAGACAGCTATTTGAAGAACCCCACATCACCGAATTGACTATTCAAGAACACATAAAAAACGACCACTCGACAGAAACCCTCCGTACTTACAAGATTCAACAATACTGTTTTAACCCCCACCAAAATCTTCACTCAACGGAAATCCATATGCATATCACATCAACCCCGCAAATTCGAAAGCAAACCTACAGAAAAATCGACAACACCAAAGCCATCAGCAACAATCAAACAAATTTATGTCCACACATGGCACGAAGTCTGGACAAATAAACACAGAAAAAAAGAAGAAGAAGAATTGGCTATCTATCATCCATGCTTCTTTTATCTGTACCTACCATCCATAGGTAGGTAGATACCTAATTTTGGTTTATAATTTTCAGTATCCTTTGGAATCGTACATGAAAACAATTTAACCTCCATCAAAATTGGATGCTCTTTAAATTATGAAGAAAATAATTGGGTATGTACCAAGTGTTAGGTACTTGAGTACCATGCATTTTGCGACCATCAGGACGTGCTTAGATATATGGAAGTGGATTTATCTGTAGGTACCTATGTAATGACTGCTTATTCCTTATTTCCATAATAAGGAAGTAGGTAGGTAACCTTCAGTTTTCCCCATAGTGGTGGACTGGTGGGATTTTGCTCGATGGCCGTTAAGTTTTTAAAGTTATTTGCTTGGGGGAAAAATAGTATTCCCCGTATTACTGGGTAGTCCTGGGAGAGGTAGGTAGGTTTCATAATTATGTTGGTTCGAACTGGCTTTTTCAGAAGGTTAGGTGACTCCTAGAAAACCGTAAGAAACCATCAGGTAGAAACAAGCAATAAGGTGAAGATTAAGAAAAGGATCAATATTTATTAGGTAGGTACCTATGTAGGTATACGTAGTTATTAGGCTACCTTTCATATTATTTAATGAACTAGGGACATTGAAACCATGCAAGATAAACTGTATTCTGCAAAAAATCCGTATTTTACATTTTGGTCGAATAAATTAAAATAAGTTATATTCGTTAAAAATTCTTTAACATCCGAGTTACTGGTGCCTTGGTCTTCTAGGTGGAGGGCTTCTGTTTCTTGATCGATATTCTCTTCCTATCAAAGAAAATGTGTTACAGTGATTCTCATACAATAAGGCAAACGCATCGTTCTTTATTCACATATTGACAGGCGATTCAGTGGAATTTGATGAACAGGTAGAAAACGACGGTTATTTTCATTTGTTTAACATTTTAATGAACCAATGAAGTTGCTATTAAATTGAGTTTGAAGATATCACAATTTTTCATTGCAGTGTATAAGGTAATGTCAATTATTCGGCAATGATTAATTGAATAATTGAAATAGTTTTTCCATCATTTTATTCTGATGAATATTTTTAAACAAATTTTAGGGTTTTAGGGTGTTTTGATACTACGTAGAGCTAAATTAATGTTCAATGGTCCCTCGTCGGTCAATTGTTATTGGTTGGATCTTGTTTAGGCAGGTGATACCTACCCAACATTTGGTTTTATCAAGCTTACGCTGATAAAATTACAGATCATAAATGTTCAGCAAGTTTATTAATAAATAGGATTCTTTTGACTAATATCCGATTTTTGATGCGCTCACCTCATTGATTACAGACTTTTTAGAATGAGTGGACGCCTGTTGTAGAGGTAGGTAGGTAGGTACTTCGTAAAACACTGGAAAGTGAACCATCTTCCTCATTGATCTCTTCCACATGGTTAGACATCAGTCTCAAATGAATTTACTTACTTGAGCAGAGAATATTGATTCGAACATGCTTATTGTACTGTCTAATACAAGTAGGCAAGGTACCTACCTACTTAATAGTTATAAAATACAATAAGTGTGGAATCGATCTATATGACATGGAAGTGTGGTAAGGCTAGCAACTGTAGGCAATAAGTATTAGTTTTATTTGGGTTGACGGTGAAGCTGAGGATTTCACCTGCCCAATAACGGAACCGCTCGATGCCTGTTGGCGATCTGTGGATCCTCTCCCGAGCAGCCAACCTTCTCGGGGATCTGCTTCTGGGTCGGCTCCGCATCCGTCTGTTGCTGACCTCGGGGCTTCCCCGACGACGTCTTCCCAGCGGTTTTTGGAGTTTTTGAACTAACTTGGACACGTCAGAGTCGTCGTCAAACGGCCTTTTGGGGACTGTGACTCGCTCTGGTGGCTCCACTTTGAGGGACATCAGGGATGGGAGCTGCGAAGGGTCAACTTTCCTGACGCATCTAGCCGTGTACCTCTTGCCGTAAAGATATTCGCACTGCCAGGTCAAAAACACAATTATGTCGTTACCACAAACAATGCCAAAACCGCCTATGTGCCATTTTGGCATATTTCACCTAACTGAATTTTTGGAGTCACTGTTACTTACATTCTATGCCATGCCATTAGCTCGAATCCCTTTTTCAAACAGGTTAGCTACAAAGTAACAAATTAGTGTCACCCATCTCCAGAAATGAACAATCCGAACATGCCAAAATCGCCTAAGTGACACAGATTGGGACATTATGCGTATTAATTTCGCCTATCTCCAGAAACGTACAATTTGACCATTCCGAAATCGCGTAAGGGGCTCGAGCGGAGCCGCACCCCCCCGTAGTCAGCAGATGTCCTTAACCCTTTCACCCCTGGTGGGACGCATATGTCCCATCAATTTTTTGCACTAAAAAACCTGCTGGGTCACATTATGTCCCGGGAACTGAATGACCAGCTGCTTCAATTTTCCAATCGTTTTAGGGTTTATGGAATACTAGCATGACCGCTCGCTTCGCTCGCTATCCGAGATTCGCTGTACGCAGTATCGTACTTAATTGGGAGTATCGCACAACTTGGGAGCCTACTGGATATTGGTGCCAAATTTGGTCGATATCCGTCGAGCCATTCAGGAGTTGACCATGGTCGACCATATTTCCGCTATGGTGAAGGGGACCGAAAAATTCCGACGTTGCCCAACTTGGGAGCCTACTGGATATTCGTGCCAAATTTGGTCGATATCCGTCGAGCCATTCAGGAGTTGACCATGGTCGACCATATTTCCGCTATGGTCAGAGAATTAAAAATGCGCCTACGTTCAACTTGGGAGGCTACCGGATATTGGTGCCAAATTTGGTCGATATCCGTTGAGCAATTCGGGATTCGACCATGGAGGGGCCCATGGATGCGCTATGGTCGACCGCGGGGGTAGTCCGAAGGGTCGATCTTAGATAGAATTTCACGTAGATTACGAATACGCCATAAAAAATAGGGGTTAGGTACCATTTCAATTAACGAAGTTGACCATGGTCGACCATAGTTCCGCTATGGTCAGGGAATTAAAAATGCGACGTTGCAAAACTTGGGAGCCTACTGGATTTTCGTGCCAAATTTGGTCGATATCCGTCAAGCCATTCAGGAGTTGACCATGGTCGACCATAGTTCCGCTATGGTCAGAGAATTAAAAATGCGCCTACGTTCAACTTGGGAGGCTACTGGATATTCGTGCCAAATTTGGTCGATATCCGTTGAGCAATTCGGGATTCGACCATGGAGGGGCCCATGGATGCGCTATGGTCGACCGCGGGGGTAGTCCAAAGGGTCGATCGTAGATAGAATTTCACGTAGATTACGAATACGCGATAAAAAATAGGGGTTACCATTTCAATTAACGAAGTTGACCATGGTCGACCATAGTTCCGCTATGGTCAGGGAATTAAAAATGCGACGTTGCACAACTTGGGAGCCTACTGGATATTCGTGCCAAATTTGGTCGATATCCGTTGAGCAATTCGGGATTCGACCATGGAGGGGCCCATGGATGCGCTATGGTCGACCGCGGGGGTAGTCCGAAGGGTCGATCGTAGATAGAATTTCACGTAGATTACGAATACGCGATAAAAAATAGGGGTTACCATTTCAATTAACGAAGTTGACCATGGTCGACCATAGTTCCGCTATGGTCAGGGAATTAAAAATGCGACGTTGCACAACTTGGGAGCCTACCAGATATTCGTGCCAAATTTGGTCGATATCCGTCGAGCCGTTTGGCCGTGCATAGAAGGACAGACAGACAGACAGACAGACAGACAGACAGACTCACAGAGATCCGTTTTTATAATATAGTAGGGATTACCATTACTACAATCCTTATGGAAGAATGAGTATGAATAATTCGTCATGCTTCTTCCACTTCCAACCCGGTTGGTACTAGGTAATGAAAACTAAAAACCAATATGACTATGGGACACTCACAAACCTGCTGGGACTATTATGTCCCGGGAACTGAATTACCTACTGCTCCAGTTTTCCAATCTTTTAGGGCCTATCGAATACTACAACCGCACATCAACGCAAGCTTGCAAATCCCTGCACAACGGTTTATTATTTTGTACAGAATACCCTTCTGTTACAGATCACAGCTCTATGTATAGATAACCCGTCTATATAACATAATATGTACTACTCTGTACATATTATGTGGATCGCAGATCCTCCGTAGGTTAGTACCTAACCCCGTACTCGTTAATAGGTACCTACCTAAATCACGAGTTAAATGTTGCTAAAATAATACAGCCGATGATAAACAGTAACTACCTATAACGGTAAAAAGAAACGCAAATATTAAGTTCTAAAGGAAAATTGTTGATGGGGAGTGAAATAGATTCCCCTTCTGCGTAGATCACTGTTTTCTGTGGTCAATATCTATAATGAACCGTTGTGTAATAACTTGCCCATCAATAATACTTCAACGGTTGCTCAAGTTGCAAAAGTACCGATCAACAGAATCCAGCCCCTTTTTGGTAGATGAACCGTTGTGTAATAATTTGTCGTTGTGTAATAATTTACCGTTGTGTAATAATTTGTCGTTGTGTAATAATTTACCGTTGTGTAATAATTTACCGTTATGTAATAATTTACCGTTGTGTTATAATTTGCCGTTGTGTAATAACTTACCATTGTGTAATAATTTACCCATCAATAATACTTCAACGTTTGTTCAAGTTTCACAAGTACCTACCAACAAAATCCAATAGTCCATCACTTATCAAATGAAAAATAATATCGCAGAACAACCAACTCGACTTCACACAGCCATCCTTGATTATAATCAGATGCTCCCTAGTGATGATTATCTGGGCCGGATTTATACCGTTTGATTCACGATCGTGTTGACGAAGCTTTTTGGTGCACACGAACGGGTTGACGTACAATGCTCCGGGTGGCCTCAAAAAATTGTTTAGCTCGAGACAAATTTAATAACGTAAAAAAACCATACCCTTCAATCGAAGTTTTCGAGATACGGCGTTCTGAAGATTTCAACCCCTATTTTTCAACGCCGAGCTTCGAGGACCAACTAGACCCCGAACGGAATCTATAACCCGAATTTCATCAATTTTGTTTCATGGTAACTAAGAAAAGTGGCCCGTACGGCGTACGGCGGACAGACAGAAATATTTTTATTGCAATTTCGGATTCTACATACCTTGAAACGTAAACCATCAAATTTTGAGGGGGGGGGGGGGGGGGGGTTAGAATTTATTTTCCTTGCTCGATTCCAATGGTTCATTATTGAAAATAATAAACCAACAACTATTCATCCTAGGAGAGTGCGGTTGGTCTCAAAATTCTTAGAATGGAACCTACTTTCATTAAAAAATGGGAAAGTAGTACAAAAAGACGTCATGGGTAGGTATCTGCTCTCATTATGTTTTAGATCGAAGGATACAGTTTTGGATACATACGGTTTTAGTTGGTGGTTACCTACTCAAGAGCTTCGAAGAGAACCTTCGTTTTTTACCTAGGTTTTATGTACCTACGTAATATGAATCAGCCGTATTTATAGACTCTCAAAAGACTTCTAGCGCAGGTATTGCAGATCTTTCTGAGAATATCTATTTCTGATTTAACAATAATTTCAATACACAACCATAATGGACCGGTCCTAGAGACACTTCTAGTGGCTCTAAACACTCTCCAAGTAGTAAGTACCTACTTGATCAATGGCACGTACCTGGTCACGAGAAATTTGAGGAAATTATTTGATTTGATGTTTGCGCATGAGCGGACGCTGCTATCATACCATCCGCTATGAAACTCAGTGGGGCCATTAGAGGCCCAACCTGCGCGAGCTTTAATAAACACCATAAAATTGGATTGGTAATTTCGGAGTTAAGAGTGGTAATAGTTTTATTTTAGTTATTTTTTTTATTTCAGTGGTAATGGCGAACATACAGCGCATACGCAGACGGAAGTTACACACAATGTTTGACGTAGGTAATATAATGCGGGGCTGACCGCTTGATTTGAACCACGAAAATTCCTTTGGTTTGTATATTGATACAACGTTTCTTTCATAGACACGTAACCAATTTCGTTCCTTGACTTCTGACGCCCAAAATGCCGGTAGAAATCGGTTTTTGTGCAGATTTTGTGGAACACCATAATTATTTTGATTCTCGTATGAGTTCAAGGCTTCTCTACCTTTGGTACCTACCTAGTGAGTTGGAAACATTCGAGTTCCATTACGTAGGCAGGTAGGTACCTATTAGCACTAATCTACTCGTATTTAGCGAGTTATTGATTTTATGGAAACATACACGCCGTGGCTGTCTGGCGGTGAACAAAAAGTGTTTCTTCGAGTCAATGTCAGCGGGAAACTGCTGCACGCCGAGGGTGTCTTTGAAATCGTAGAGACCATCGGAATCGTCGCTCTCCGAGCTATCCTTTTCTGGCTCCTGTTAAATAATTCATGATGTCAGTTTGCAACTAGAATAAATTCGATTCGTCACTGAAACGCTGAATAAACCCAACCTGCACCTACTCAAGAAGAATCTGAACAAGAAGCAGGCCGATTGTCAGAGAGTTATTAGGCCTACCTAGGAACCTAGGTACTCAGTTTTTAGTAGTAGTAAGGTACATGAGTACGCGTACTACGTGTGGTCCGATTTGAAGGAAACATTGAATACGGACGAAAACCGCCTGCCTGGCCCATAAACATCCCAATTTAAATTGGTTTACAGTGTTCTTCGGAGATTTCAGAGTAGTATAAATTGTCGTGAATACCCATTCTCTTTGTTTCGTCATTAAGCCGGTTCAAGAATCCAGAGCCAAACTCTGACACTCAGATCAGCTATAACTTCTCTTTTTTCAGAATAATAATATATATACCTATGTGATTATCAATAATAATTTTTCATGTACAACTGGAACATTAAATAATAGTATAGAAAGATCATTCAGGGATCGATTTTTGATTAAATTATGTAGGCAGTAGAGCTACCGTATTCAGTCCAGTGTGAACACTGATTTTCATCGCAGAATGGCTACATTGACGGTAATTAAAAACCCGGTTGCAGTATGAGTTTTGGCCTACTGACGTATAGAAAATCAAGGTTGGAGAATCAGAGAACCCACTAGGTAACTACTTACTATGGTGCTGAAATGTTTGCCTACACTTTTATACCTATCTTATGACTTTGAGAGCCTTGTTAGGTATTTTAGAATTCACCAGCCTCCAGTTATCACTGTGACAACCAAACCTACAACAAACTGCTTTACGTCGCCTATTCGGCAAGCAATTCACAGTACTGGATCGCACTTTTTGAGCACACCTTGTACGAGTATATTTTATCGTATAGGTGCCGTAGAGTGTAAAAAATTAATACATTTATGCACCGTACATATTCATGTCCTGTGCAATATGCATTTAACCTATTCATTTTTCCAATGACGACCATTAATTTGTACGTCTACCTCGTGGATCCGAACAGCTACTGTACTTCACTCACCAAGGTGATTCCTTCTCTCAGAAACGCGGAATCCAGGAGGTCGAGATCTCCTCTCAACGTGTCCGTACCAAGATCCATCACTCCTGAATCGGCCTTGGTTTGATCGACTTGCACATTCTGATCCTCATCTTCATCATCTTCTATCAGTCCTTCAGTTGAACTCGTGTCACCTTCACTCTCCTCTCCCGTTCTCCCACTCTCTTTCATATTTCTCAATGTGTATGATTTTTTTTAAATCCTTCTATGAAATAAATACTCACACGAGGATTGTAAGTGGAACAAGTACTATTCAAAATAATTCAATCTAAACCATATGGTATAAATTTCACACAATGTTCTCATCTGTAGATAAAATGAACAACTGGTGAAGTATTTAGTAGAATTTAATTAGATTTCGAGGTGAAAACCATCCGTTGCTGGTTTGAAGCCCAAATAATGAACTACAGCCGATGTATTATACTGCAACATAATGTACGATCTTAAATGTTATGTAGGTACCTACGTTATCGCACTGCTTGTATGCAATGGATACACCTCACGAATTTATATCATAGAACTAGTATAAAATTATATACATTGGGGAATATGAACGAGAATGCGGGAACGGGAGATGAGAGCGAAGGAGGCAAGTGTTCAAGAACAGATACGTACCTAGAGGATGATGATGAAGAGGAAGAATGGATATCTCACAGATAAGTAGTTAACTATCTATATTTCAGTCCACTCGTCTTTCTGGCAATCGCATAAGAAAAATAAAAAATATTCCACTCCCCTTCTCCGCCACCAATCATTTTAGGAAAATATAGAGCAGGTGAGCAAATCGAACGGGCAGGAGCAGAAAAAATTGTCAGGGGTTTGTACCCAAAAATCTCCAAAATATCAACACTGAGTACGAGTACCTATGCCCCTGCGATTGATTTTCGTAGGCGAAATTAAATAAGGCCTCCATGGCTGAGAGAGTATGGATCAGCTGTGTTCTGAATGTTGAGTCCCATGTTTGATCGAAATACACTGTGAATCGGTACGCATGAATATAAGGAAAATATCACTACTAAATATACATCACAATATTTATATTTCTGTGATAGTTTCTCGTGAAGATATCCACGCATAATTCTTGGAGAATGGGTAAATTTTTGTTAGGGGTCGAAGTGACCTCATTGAAACAGTTTTCCAGTAGGATTTATGTAATTAAGTATATTACAGCAATGAATACAGTTTTGAGAATTGCAACTAATTCCCATAAACGTACTTCAACTAGTTACCTGTACAAACACTTCGATGTTCTCACTCCCAGAATGGCTTGTATTCACAGAACTGTTTTAATGTACATAAACATCTGCATTTATTTACTAAACAAGCGGTGATTAGATCGACGCGAACAAATGCCACCTGTCCTCCCAATACCACAGGCAAATAATGATTTCTACACTAGAAAATTTCCATGGCTAGTTCCAGCCCTATTTGAACAGTTACCGCTCCTAAAAAAGACTTCAACATCAACAGGAAAATTTAAAAAACTATTTTTAGAATATTTTGAGCTTGAAAATAACGAAAGTATTGTTATAAACAAGTTTAAATTAGATAAAAATACAAATCAGCCTTCGTAGCTTTTTTGTATTGAATAATATTGAATATAAACAGTGTATTTACTAACTACTTAGGAATAACCTGTAAATACTGTTAGTTCTTGATCAATGTAACTCATTCTCCAAATACTTACGGTGTGCTTTGTCAGTGAAACTACCAATACGTACAAACGCAGTAATAAATAGAAGTGGAAGAGGACCTTAGGCTCATAAACCAACATAAGTTAAGAACTTGTATTATGTATATAACTTAAATCACTTCTGGAACTTGAGCTCCTATTTATACAACTCGAGTGAATGGTAGTGCAATCTCACTGGCTGTTGAGGCCAAGGAAGTGAAAGGGAGGTGGAGCCTGATTGGCTGGAATACAACACTAGAGAAGGGTGGGCACGGATAGACGATTATCTCAATTTTTTAAATTATCTAAACTCCGTCCGTAGTAAAATTAAATTCACTAAAGAACTTGGGGGTTCTGAATTGAATTTTCTTGATATAACTATCAAATTGGAGGGGGGTGCACATAAATTCTCTGTATTTAGAAAACCCACATACACTGATGTTGTTATTCATAATAGTTCAAATCATCTGCCATTGCTTCTTTTTATAGTATGATTCATAGAGCATTGTCTGTCCCTATGAACGATGGTGACTTTCAAAAAGAGAAAGATATTATATAGGTATGCAATAGCGGAGTCTAATGGTTATAAAAAACAGTCAATTGACAGAATATGGCGTAAAGTTAGTAATAGGAAATTTCAAGGGGCTGTTTCAAATTTATTAGGAGGTAATGAGGAAATCAATAGAAAAGGGGTTAGTTTGCCATATTATGGAGGGATATCACAGAAACTAGGAAATATAATTGAAAAGAGGGGGTTTAGGGTGGGGTTTTATTCTCAAAATTCTCTGAAGAAAATTCTGGGCAATGTAAAAGATAAAATTCCGTTAGAGGATAGGAGTGGGGTTTATCTTTTGAAATGTGATTGTGGAGTTGAATATTGTGGTCAAACGGGACTAAATTCAGGGAAAGATTAAGGGAACACCAACGATGTTTTAGGGATGGTTCTGGTAATTCGGCTTTTGCTAATCATTTAAGGGAGGTGGGTCATGGATTTAACTTTAGTATTGATAGGAACAATTCATCAGTTGAGATAGTTCATCTTTGTAATAAAGGTTCGAAACTGGATGCATTGGAACAATTCGAAATACTGAAAATTCATAAGTTAGGCTGTTCTGTAAATGAAATAAATTTCCAAAATCATTCACCTTTGATCGATTTATTTCTGTAAGCTTGGTTAGTATCACCTCATGGCGTTTGTTTCCTTTTCCTTTTGTCCTAACTCCTTTCCAGTCAGAATGTACCACCCTTCACTAGTGTTGTATTCCAGCCAATCAGGCTCCACCTCCCTTTCACTTCCTTGGCCTCAACAGCCAATGAGATTGCACTACCATTCACTCGAGTTGTATAAATAGGAGCTCAAGTTCCTTTAGTTTCATTCTATCGTGTACTGATGATGGCGTGACAACCGAAACCGGTCTACAGTTTGTTAGTTTGACGTGGAAATAGACTACTTATATTTTTATCCTGTAGTTTTTTGTGTTTTTTTTTCGTATTATGTATATAGACCCTCTAAAATTCATTATATTATTTGTTGTATAAAGTTTTTGTTGAATAAAAAAATTGAATTGATTTGAAAACCAAGTGGGACCTCAGGAAATGTCCTTGACTCGTTGACAATACAACTTATATATGGTAACCAGGTAGAACTATCCCTTGGATAAGCTCGTCCATTTTCTTCCAGCCAGACCCTCGAATCGTAGCATTAATGTCAATTGGATCCGCTTCCTCACTAGGATTTCCCCAGAGCGCGATGAGTGATGAAACTCCGCTGATGACTTTGTATTTGCAGCTCGTAAACATAACCGGGTGATTCGCCAAGCTTTCGTTTACGATTTGCTGGACGCCCACTCCAATCCGCGCCTTCAATAGGCGGAAAGCTGAAGACTATAGCACCTTTTCGATCAGTTCGAACTTAGCTCTCAAAGCCTCAGTCCCAAGATACAAAACGAGCATTGAAAAGCCAAACGGAATATCCGTGAGATGGGCAACGCGTTCACTTTCAAAAAACTTTCTCATTTTCACCCGAGTTTCCTCGTAGGGCCGCCCTCGCCTTCCAATCCCTGTGTCCGGAAGCTTTCCACACACTTTCAAAGCTACATCACAATTATATCATGATGCGGGGCCCCGACATATTTTTCTCGACGTTTTGCTGGAGGAATGTTAAAGAGCCATGAAGATCGAGTAACAAAAACGCTTCAAAAGAGTGAAAGGTGGCAAACACATACTCTCCTAGTGGAGGCTTCGCCGTAATTTCTTTTTATGCGCTCGTTGCAAAATATACAGGAGCGGTAAGTTCTGCAGCTTTTGGCCGAGTTGCAAAATTGCTTGAGAAAGGCCTTCCCTTCGCCACGATCATCTTTCATAATATCACCTTTCAAGTCACAACGGACTACACGTTTAAGTTCTCAACAATTGAATAATAATTACTAATGACCAGGAAGTAATCTGTTACACGGCCCTAAGCCCTAGCCTTGCACCATGCGGGCCTGGCGAGATTTTTTCGTGGGACGTTCTGTAGTGTTTGTAAATTTTATGGATTTTACATATTTACCAATTTGTCAGCAGAGTTTACGCATTCAAGTATTAAACAATTTACAAGCATTTCTAGCTCATCGATCAAATATCGATGTACATGCCTTATCTGATAAAATCGTTCGTATTTCTTTCAAATTACTAAGTAAGTGCGTATTCACGATTAATCTACTGGATACAATAGCTATCCACCTATTCAAAAGTTAAGTACCTACCTACCAACTTGGTACCTACTACCTCCCTACAGCGAGGCAATCATCAAGGGCAGTTTACGAAAATGGTGTGTTTTAGTGAAAAAAGAGTGGATGAAGGATTTGGACAGTGTGAAGTTCGAGATAAACTCAAAGCTTTCCATAGACAAATGAAAGATTTGTAGATGCATGGAAACCACCAGAAAAGCGCCGGCTGCGGTAACACAAAATCGGTCTCGTTTTGAAACTCTGACCCCCAGCTCCTAGTGACCTCTTTGAGGCACATTCGTTGTTTGAATCCTCGGTTCTGGGCGAAGAAAAACTAAAAATTGACCACCTTTTATCGCTCTAAAACGCTGGTCATTGAACAATAGCAATCAACTTTTGCCATAGTTATTTTACTTCTTGATAAAATGTGGGATCTGGGATGTTTTATCATTTAGTCGAGAGTCAGATGTTTGTCGTCTGGCTCAATCATTGAGTAACGAGGCGTTTGATTTAAAACAATGAAAGTAGATTCCATCCTGAGAAATTTGCCAACCGCACTTTCCAACGATACGTATTTTTTATTCTGATTTTTATCAGTTTCTTGCACTATAGTGACGTCATTTCATCCCTCCTTCCTGGGCGGGAACCCGTGTGACGTCGCTAGTGCGCGAAACTTCTAAAAATCATAGAATAAATAATACTTAGGTATCGGTTGGCTGAGGCTTTAGTCTCCTGCCAAGAATTCTCTGCTCGTCTCACATCTCTGCTCCCTTGGTCACCCACGTTTTCTACATCCATTTCTACTAGAGAGTTCCAGTCAAGTGCCTGTCGCTCGATTGCTCCCTCAGATTTTCTCAGCGTACCTATGGCCAATCCATTTTTTTCTCTTTTTCAAATTTTAGCTGTTATTTGCCGGGTCTTCCTCAGCAGTTCCTCATTAGAAATGACACCTGGCCACCACATCCCCACGATTCGTCTTGAACAGTGGTTCGCGAAGACCTGGAGCTTCTGAGTTATGGCTCTAGTCACCTTCCAGGTTACACAGGCATCGAAGAGAACTGACTCTCGAATCCCATGATAACAGCAGCCTGATACGAGTATTTACGGTGAGCATACACAAGACACTTTCTTTGCACCCGCTCATCGCCGACCCTCGTGCGTCAGGGTTTGCGCCCATCCTAAAACCATCCATTTAGATCGGCGAACCGACCGTAAAAAGCGCAGAATTATAACGTTCGTTTTTAGGGAACGGCCAGGTTTCACTGGCACATCCTCCGACGCTCAAACTGAACTTTCAGAAATTCAAATTAATCATCACTGGTTTCGACAACGCGTCATTGCCGACACTTACGTCATTGCCGCTTTCCACATAATTTTTGAAACTAAACAGATAAATGCTACACTAAAACTTCGCTAACAGATAAATGTTGATCGCGCCAAAAAGCAAAAAATTGAAAAAAAATCTGTATACAACTGAAAAGCAAAAAAACGATTTTTGTGCAGAATAAACGTAATTTATTCAAAGCAAATACAAAAAAGATTTTTGTGGCCCGCGCCAAATTTTAACTAAAAACCCCCCACACAGCCATCATTTTTTACCCCTTGGTCTTATGATTTTTATAAATTTTAGTTAAAATTTGGCTGACTTCTTGTTATACAAAAAATGTTTGTTATACATCGGCTTTGAATAAATTACCTAGGCACGTTTGTTTAACGTAAATTTTTTTCCACCTTCTTTATACAGCTTTTTACAGAATTTTAACAGAAAATAAAGCTATTGCAATGTGTCGAAAATTTTCATAATATGCCTTTTTTTAAAATAGGAAATTCCGTTTCAGAGCATCATGAATGCATCCCTAGATTTTTGACAATTTGTGTCACTCCTGACAATAATATCTAACCTTGGGCGAAATTCTAAATTTTGCCAAAATGTTCGGATGTTCGTATTGCCAAACAAATGGATGAGTTAAAAAATGAGCAATTTTCAAACATTCCAAGGGGGTAAAACTTGAGTTTTTAGGGGTCAAAAATCGCTAAAAACGGCTAAAATTGCGAATCATTTATACAAAATCACTGAAAGTGGTATGGAAGGGGAGTAAAGACAGAAAACGGCAATTTCCATTGTTTTGCATTCAGAATAGGGGTTAAATTTGGATTTTTGGGGATGACAGTTGGTATTAATGGCTAAAATCAATATTAATTGACCTGACGTTGTGTGTGATGGTGGTTCATGACAGAAAGAGGGGCTATTTCGTCAGATTTGACATTGCAAGGGTCAAAAATCGGTAAAAATGGCTTAAATCATACAAGATACAATTTTACGATTGGCCGTGTGTTTTCTCGCTATATAATCTTTTTACACAATACCACGAATATTTATTTTGAAAATTCGTTCTTATAGCTATGCTGCATGACTGGACTTTTTTTAGTTTTATGCAGAATTTTTAAGTCGGTTAAAAAAACGCTGCAAATCCCTGCACAACGGATTATTATTTTGTACAGAATACCCTTCTGCTACAGATCACAGCTCTCTGTATAGGTAACCCGTCTACATAATATAATATGTATATTCTATACATCTTATGTAGATCGCAGACCCACCTTGGGTTAGTACCTAACCCCGTACTCGTTACTAGGTACCTACCTAAATCACGAGTTAAATATTGCTGAAATAATTCTGTCGATGACAAGCAGTAACTAAAATGGCAAACAGAAACGCAAGTAATGAAGTTCTGAAGGGAAATTGTTGATGTGGAGTGAAACCGATGCCCCTTCTGCGTAGATCACTGTTTTCTGTGGTCAACACCTATAATGAACCGTTGTGTAATAACTTGCCCATCAATAACACTTCAGCGGTTGTTCAAGTTGCTAAAGTACCGATCAACAAAATCCAGCCCCTTCTTGGTACATGAACCGGTGTGTAATAATTTACCATTGTGCAACAATTTACCGTTGTGTAATAATTTACCGTTGTGTAATAATTTACCGTTATGTAATAATTTACCGTTTGTAATAATTTGCCGTTGTGTAGTAATTTACCATTGTGTAATAATTTACCCATCAATAATACTTCAACGTTTGTTCAAGTTTCACAAGTACCTACCAACAAAATCCAATAGTCCATCACTTATCAAATGAAATAATATCGCAGAACAACCAAGTCGACTTCATACAGCCATCCTTGATTATAATCAGGTGCTCCCTAGCGATGATATCCGGGCCGGATTAATACCGTTTGATCACGATCGTGTTGACGAAGCTTTTTGGTGCACACGAACGGCTGGACGTACAATACTCCAGGTGGTCTCAACAAATTGTTAGCTCAAGGCAAATTTAATAACGTAAAAAAAACCATACTTACCCTCTATCGAAAGTTTTCGAGCTGCGGCGTTCTTAAAATTTCAACCCCTATTTTGACCCCTTAGAGATGACTGACAGTAACGTCGAGCTTCGAGGACCAACTACACCCCGAACGGTATCTATAACCCGAATTTCATCAATTTTGTTTCATGGTAACTAAAAAAAGTGTACGGCGTACGGCGGACAGACAGAAATTTTTGGTTTATTATTTCCAATAATGAAACATTGGAATCGAGCAAGAAAAAAAAGTCTAACCCCTCAAAATTTGATGGTTTACGTTTCAAGGTATGTAGAATCCGAAAAAATGCAATAAAAATATTTCTGTCTGTCCGCCGTACTGGCCACTTTTCTTAGTTACCATGAAACAAAATTGATGAAATTCGGGTTATAGGTTCCGTTCGGGGTCTAGTTGGTCCTCGAATCTCGGCGTTACTGTCAGTCATCTCTAAGGGGTTCAAAATAGGGGATGCAATTTTCAGAACGCCGTATCTCGAAAACTATGGTTTTTTTACGTTATTAAATTTGTCTCGAGCTAAACAATTTTTTGAGACCACCCGGAGCACTGCACGACCAGCCGTTCGTGTGCAGCAAAAAACTTCGTCAACACGATCGTGAATCAAACGGTATAAATCCGGCCCACATAATCATCACTAGGGAGCACCTGATTATAATCAAGGATGGCTGTGTGAAGTCGAGTCGGTTGTTCTGCGATATTATTTCATTTGATAAGTGATGGACTATTGGATTTTGTTGGTAGGTACTTGTGAAACTTGAACAAACTTTGAAGTATTATTGATGGGTAAATTATTACACAATGGTAAATTATTACACAACGGAAAATTATTACACAACGGTTCATCTATCAAAAATGGGCTTGATTTTGTTGATTGGTACTTTTGCAACTTGAACAACCGTTGAAGTATTATTGATGGGCAAGTTATTACACAACGGTTCATTAGAGGTATTGACCACAGAAAACAGTGATCTACGCAGAAGGGCCTCTATTTCACTCCACATCAACAATTTTCCTTTAGAACTTCATTATTTGCGTTTCTTTTCGCCGTTTTAGTTACTGTTTGTCATCGGCTGTATTATTTTAGCAACATTTAACTCGTGATTTAGGTAGGTACCTAGTAACGAGACTGGGGTTAGGTACTAACCTACGGAGGATCTGCGATCCACATAATATGTACATATATTATTATATTATATAGACGGGTTATCTGTACAAAATAATAAACCGTTGTGCAGGGATTTGCAGCGTTTTTATTGCATTTTAGGATTCTACATACCTTGAAACGTAAACCATCAAATTTTGAGGGGGGGTTAGAATTTTTTTTTTTCATGTTCGATTCCCATGGGTCATTGAAAAATAATAAACCGAAAACTTCTCATCAGCAAACAATTAGAAAGTCGATTTCGGAAATGAATCAGGTACTGCAGAACCATTGGTAGCCCCCATTCGCCTACGGACGAAAATGACGGACGTCACCGCGAAAGCCGGAGGCCAAAAGACCTTCCTCGTCGTCCTTCAGATCCGGGATACCCCCACAATGAACCGCGACGACGCCCCAAGAGCTTCCATTTCCTCTCGTTCACGTTCGTTTTCCTCCTTCTTTTGTTCCAACTTCGGTCAACACGTCTCGTCAAATCGCCATTGACTTTCTACGGACGTGAATTCAGCCGCTTTTTTCCCCGTCCGGCACTTAGCCGGACTCCTCCCGTCATCTGGATATCTCTTTCTGTTTCTGTCCCTCTCCCACACCGATTCCCGTCCTTCTCGCTCTTATGACGTTTCTGCCACTGAAAAGACCACACATCGAGTTTTCCGGTGAAAAAAAAAAATTTTCTCTTGAGATATTTCCCGTTTCGCTCCAGGATTTTGTTCTCTTTTTTAAATCCTTTCATCTCCGCCTTCCGCGTCTGCCACGAAATTGAAAGCCCGTGGGAACGGTGTTGACATTCTTTTGGTGACACACGTACAGCCTGTCTTTCCGCGAACATTACTTGAGCCCTTCATAGTCGACAGCCCCTACCTGCAGACGGCTTCATTCTAGTAAAATCCCGCGTTTTATAAGATTTAAGTTTCGTTTGGGTCAAACAACTATGGCTCAAATTCTGATGGGAATTTGAACCGCATCGCTCACCATTTTAGTTTACTATTTTCAATAATGAACCTTCCATTCTGGGCTTTTTCTCACATGTTTTCGATAAAACAACGACTTTACGTAAACATTGCGCCTGTGTGCAACGCCTTATAATATTTCTTCAAATGACAAGGGCAGAAGTCAGTGTTCCGAAACGTCGTGAGTAAAACTCTGAAAAATACGACTACACTTGGTCATTCTAAACGTACACTTTTATATAATACCCATTAGTCAACCAACTACTCAAATATATATAATATGTATATATTCAGTAGAAGTCGCTCATAGCAACCTTCAACGGACCGGCCTAATTTCGTTGTTAGCGTTCGTTGTAAAAAAAAAAAAAAAAAATTCTATACATATTATGTGTATCGCAGATCCTCCGTAGGTTAGTACCTAACCCCGTACTCGTTACTAGGTACCTACCTAAATCACGAGTTAAATGTTGCTAAAATAATTCTGTCGATGACAACCAGTAACTAAAACGGCAAAAAAACCGGCAAATAAAGAAGTTCTGAAGGAAAATTGTTGATGTGGAGTGCCCATCAATAATACTTCAACGGTTGTTCAACTTGCAAAAGTACCGATCAACAAAATCCAGCCCCTTCTTGGTAGATGAGCCGTTGTGTAATAATTTACCGTTGTGTAATAATTTGCCGTTGTGTAATAATTTACCGTTATGTAATAATTTACCGTTATGTAATAATTTGCCGTTGTGTAATAATTTACCATTGTGTAATAATTTACCCATCAATAATACTTCAACGTTTGTTCAAGTTTCACAAGTACCTACCAACAAAATCCAATAGTCCATCACTTATCAAATGAAATAATATCGCAGAACAACCAACTCGAATTCATACAGCCATCCTTGATTATAATCAGGTGCTCCCTAGCGATGATATCCGGGCCGGATTTATACTGTTTGATTCACGATCGTGTTGACGAAGCTTTTTGGTGCACACGAACGGCTGGACGTACAATGCTCTGGGTGGTCTCAAAAATGCTTTAGTTCAAGGTCAATTTAATAACGTAAAAAAACCATACCCTTCAATCGAAAGTTTTCGAGATACGGCGTTCTGAAAATTTCAACCCCTATTTTGAACCCCTTAGAGATGACTGACAGCAACGCCGTGCTTCGAGGACCAAGTAGACCCCGAACGGAACCTATAACCACGAATTTCATCAATTTTGTTTCATGGTAACTAAGAAAAGTGGCCAGTACGGCGGACAGACAGAAATATTTTTATTGCATTTTCGGATTCTACATACAATTTTTTGTTCATGCTCGATTCCAATGGTTCATTATTGAAAATAATAAACCAAAAAAATTAACCGCTCCTCAAAATGGTATGGTTTCTGTTTCAAGGTAAGTGGAATCCAAAAATGGAATAAACCAATTTCTGTCCGTCTGCCGTGCGCCGTACACCGTAAGCCGTACATCGCACTTTTTTTATTTTCCATGAACCAAAATTAATGAAATTTGTTTGTAGGTCTAGTTGGTCCGCGAAGCTCGGCGTTACTGTCAGTCATCTCTAAGGGGTGAAAAATAGGGGTTGACATTTTCAGAACGCCGTAGCTCGAAAACTTTCGGTAGAAGCGTATGGTTTTTTACGTTTTTAAATTGGTTTTAAACCAGTGCGTGGCTTGTGAAGAATGACGGCCCTTCATTCAGACCTCCGCGTGGAAACGGTTGATGAGGCCATCAAAAATCGATACTCAACACCTATCGATACTCAACACCTTTGTTGGACTCAGAGGAAGGTACTGCGAGACAACGTAACCATGCAAGATGGGCCCAACGATTGAACGCTAGCCACCATCGCCTACATTACACCTTCCACTCCTCTCATTGTCTGAAGGACTGAGGTGGGGCCTAGCCGTATTTACCCAGAGACACACTGAGTTACCTATGGATCTCTAAGATTCAATGGACTGTTTGCCCAGAAGTGTGTGCCGGCACTCGACGAAGCTTCTTAGCTCAGCCCCACAAAATATCCCCTGCCCTCCCTAAGTGGAAAAACAATAAATTGAAAGTACTCAAGTTTACCTAAGAGAACTTTAAGAATAAATTGATTCATTGATTGGTATTAAACTGAAGAATTTTTTGAGTCCACCCGGAGCATTGCACGTCCAGCTCTTTGTTTGCATCGAAAAGCTTCGTCAACATGGTCGTGAATCAAACGTTATAAATCCGGCCCAGATATCATCGCTAGGGATCACCTGATTATAATCAAGGATGGCTGTATGAAGTCGAGCTGGTTTTTCTGCGATATTATTTCATTTGATAAGTGATGGACTATTGGATTTTGTTGGTAGGTACTTGTGAAACTTGAACAAACGTTATGGTTCGTGAATAAAAACAGATAATAAATTAATGATTGAATTATCGAATCCAGCGCATTTTTATGAACTGTAATTCCCGAGCCGGCTCCAGTACTCGACTTAGGGCTTTCCTGGGAGGAGCACGAGGGTAGGTATTGACCACAGAAAAGAGCGATTAACGCAGAAGAGGCATCTATACAGGTAAATAACAAACCGCTGTGTAATAATTTGCAGCGTTTTTTGTTTACTTGTCCACGAAATTGGAGTTTCCTGTGCTCTTGTGATTCCGCTTTCGCAGACGCGACGTTCTCGTAAAGTTCGAAACATTTTCCAACAGCTTTGCACCATCCACGTGTACAAAAACCAGTTTTACGTACCAGTTCAAAAGTATGCACGTCATTGGTGAACCAGAATGTGAGCATTTCGTGTTTTTATGTAGACTTCGAGCGATCAGCCCATTCTGTGTTGAAAAGTGCGTTCCCCAACTGTGAAATTCGATGTTACCGATCTTACCTCGCCCAGAGTTGGAATAGGCGCATATTCAAATGGCCAGCGACGCGGAAAAGCTGCTTGGATCCACCTTCCTGTTGAAGAAGGAAGGTGGCTGAAACTGCTTTTTGTCAAGTGAAATTGTGGATGCGGTTTCAGATCTGACATCCTGTGCGCCAACTTGTGAATTCCTTTTCTCTGATAATGTTTGCGACAGTTACATAGCAATCGGGTCACCTTTTCCTCCCTCAGTGTGGGCTTCCTCTCCAATTACAGTGATGACTGATGACCAGAGACGAGTAACATTTGTCATTTATTATTGCGATTTATGTCATTTATTCCATGTCATTTATGTCATTTATTTTTAGCGGTTAATGTCTTATCCGACCAAAATGACCATTTTTGACATTTATAAATTATTTCATATCATTCACCTTCCAAGATTTGGCTATCCTAGTAAGTTCTAAATCATTGTAAAAACCTGGAAAAAAGGAAGGAAAACTTACAAACACGTTCTGTAGGTACTAATTCCGATTTATTTCAATAACAATAATAATGTTATGAATAATTTACAAAATTTACAAGGAAAATAATTCCAGAATCATAAGAACAACGTATTTAAATGTTTAAATCATTATTGAAATATAAAATCATATGGGATTCTAGATTTTTATCAGTAGAATTAGGTCTCTCTTCACTTAAAAGCATTTTAAAATTTGAAAACGATCTCTCAACATCAGCAGAGGATGCAGGAGCATTATATTTCATTAGCAGAACTTCTTTTGCCGTCCATCCTTCAGGTAACGTTCCTCCTTCTTCGCCTCTCAGCCTCGCTATCATCGCACGGATGTCCTCCCAAGCTGGATTACGTTTAAGTACAGCCTCAAGCTTGTCCTTTGCCTTCTTCCCCATCTGTCCAGCCCACTTCTCCTTGCAGAACTCTTCAACGGTTTCCACTGCTTCGACGAGGAGCGTGTTCTGCCGCTGGAGCAATTCAATCTTGCCTGGCAGTGCCCCAAAAATGCTGTCAATGTAGTGTAGTTGGGTCTCCAAGGCCCGAAAACGTCCGATCTATGTCATTTATTCGGAATTTCGGCGATTTATGTCATTTATTCGAAAAGCGACCATTTTATTTCATTTTAGTATGTCATTTAATATTTATGTTATTTACTCGTCTCTGCTGATGACCCACGAACCGTTCGACTCTCACTACAACAGCCACTACAACCTCCATCCCAACATAATATATATCTGGTTATCAACGTTCTTCTGAATATTCAGAGTAAGACAATCCAGAAAATAAATACCATAGACAAAGGAAACTGCAACACTATAAGAGCTACTTAAGTAGTGAAAAACAAAAACAAACCAAAACTGGTTGCCGAGTGGGAGAAGTTGCGGAAACGTGACATGGCTACCATGAAATACATGAAAAATTTTTCTTTTCATTATGCTCCACAATGAGAATGGCTGGGTTAACCGTACTGACTGTGCAATGAATGCATCCGCAGATGTTACTGACGAGGCTGCTCTGTTCACGCAGCAAAACGTTTTAAATCATACCAGGGCTCCACCCTGATGGCAGTCCCAAGTCTGCTTAAATGAGAGGGGTAATGGTTTTGCTATCGTCCAAAACGGAGGCCATCATAAAGAACAACGGCCATATTCGGGATAACAATAACTAGAAAGGCACCTATCGGTAGAAGGTAGGAATCTGTTTTTAACCGACTTCAGAAAAAAGAGGAGGTACTCAGTTCGACCTGTTTCTATGTTTGTCCAGCGATTATTCCAAAACTACTCGACCGATTTCGATGAATCGTTTTTCAAATGAAAGAAGATCATCCCCCGGTGGTCCCATAATAATGTTTTAAGTAAGAAAATACTACTGGGCATGTACTAGGCTAGTTTTACTCTTCGATTTATAGTGCATTGACAAACATTGCACGGTTTGGCGACACAAAACGGCCTACAAAAGACTGTGGATGCCCCAGTAATGATGGTGTCAGTACTTGATTGCGTGAGGTATATTAATAGGCTGTAATGGGTCCCGGCTGGCGTTAGCTTAGAAAAGTGTAGGTAAAAATTTGAAATTTTATTACCTTATTTATTTATTTAAAAATTGTATAGAAAAATTTGAAAAAATCCTTCGAAAAACGAATTAAACAATTATTTATAAAACAGTTCATTCACTTTTTCGAAATTTAAAAAAAGAATCTAATTGATCGCACTAAAAACCAAGAAAAAAACAACTAAAAAAGCTGTATGAAACTAAAAGTAAAGAGTAGGTAATTTTTATGCTGAACAATCGTAATTTATTCAAAGCCGATACAACAAAATTGTTGGAGTCGGCGTCAAATTTTAACGGGCAGCTTTCATATTGTATCTCTTGGTTTTATACATTTTAGTTGAAATTTGGCGTCGACTTCAAAAATTCGGTCGTATCGGCTTTGAATAAATTAGGTACGTTTGTTCAGCATAAACATAATTCCTTACTTTTTAGTTTTATGTAGCTTTTTTGAAGTCTTTTTTCTTAGTTAATTTTTTAATTTTATTTTAGTTCCTTTCTCGTGCGCCAACCACTGTTTTTCTTTTCGACAGTATTAGGCCAATTTTCACAAAATTCCCCGAAAATGAAAATTTAAATGCAAAGATATTATGCAAATTCATATTTGAAGTTTTTAGCTCAAATTTGATTAGAAACGGTTCAGAACGTCTAAATAGAGGTATCCGTCTACCTAAAAGAACCTAATGGGTCCGCTGACCAGTAGCCTCACGCATCTCCAGTAAAGCAAGTACAACGCTTACCCTACGACGAATGAGCTATTTTTTGATTTTTTGGCGCCACTAGCCACTTTGGCGCCACTTTTTTGGCTTTGTCTTGGTACAGCACCCAGTACAGTGACACCTGACAGTGTATCCTGAAAATCATAAATCGTTAGATCCCACTATTACCGGTGTTTTGGCTCTTGCGGCGCCGTCTTGACATCAAAAACTATACAGCAAACTCTGGGGGAGAGTCAAAATTCCAGATTTTTACGACGGTTCCAAGGGTCACTTTTCGCGGTACATACACATGTACATGCATACATACATACCCATGCATACATACATACATACGTACATACATACCCATCCGCAAGTGTCGCTTGACTCTAAGTAAGAGCCTTACTGACTTTCGGCTACAATATATTCAGATATGTAAAATTCCAGGCTCTAGTAATTAATTACCTACTTAGTGCAATGGCAGCAGATAGGGGCTGTAACGGAGATTATGACAACCCCCCCCCCCCTCCCATGACTACATCCAGGTTGTAACAAGTTACGGGCTGCGGAATGAAGAAAAGAAAAAGGGGGAACAAAAAAAAAAAAATGAAAAGGGAAATGGAAACGCAGAAATTCCGGGATGGGCCTGAAGAAAGGGAAGGCGGGATGTGGAGCAGCTGTGGCGAGCCGTGGTGGGAAGGAGAAGGTATATAGGTGAGCGGCCGATGGAAGAAGTGCAGAAACGAAACCGTGAGTGGTGCATCGAGGGAACGTTGAGGACTGGACAGCTGCATAGGTGGTGTGCCAAATTCGTACGTTTTTCTAGACAAAAAAAAACATTTAAAAAAATTTGAACGAAATGTACAAATCCGCCGTTTTAGTGTTCTTGGCTCTCGGCCTGGTGTCCGGTCAGGACGAGAAGTTAGTTTTCCGCGTGTTCCAAGAGTGCACGGCCGACGGCGTCGACGCGTCGTCGTGTTTCAAAGTCAAGATCGCGGGTGCTCTGGACCGGGCGACGCGGGCGCGCGACTTGGAGATCTTCGACGGCGTCCACCTCGTCAGCGACGCCGCTCCGGCGGAGGCGCCGATGTCGGAAAACGAGCTCGAGGCGTCGCTCCCCCGGAGCCTCGACGACAAGGAGGCGGCGCTCGATGACATCATCATGGACAAGATAACAAATTTCATCAAGACGAGGTCCATCCAGTTCAAGCTCGCCGAAGAAGACGACTCGCCCACTGCTAGAGGAATGGAAGAAGGTAGCTCATCCGTATAGTTAAAAAAATTCAAAAAAAAAAGCAAACAAGCTGCATAAAACTAAAACGCTGCAAAGTCCTTGTCACATGGGTTTATTATTCTTCTAAATTTAAGGCTGAAACTTCGTTAGAACCTCAATTTTCCACTCCTTGGTCAAAATCGACTTCATATTCGGTCTTCTCGTCCCAAAAACATGGAAAGCGATCCCTCAATAGCTCATGTTACGAACATGTTACTAAAACACAAAAAGTACCTATTTTATACCCATTTTCACTCATAACACCCCTGGCTACACTCCGATCGGGCTGCAAAGTTTCGGGACACAACTAGGGCCCAAATGGAGCATGTGTGCGAAAGAACGAATTTTTTAGACCGAAAATGAAGCCGATACACGTGATACGGCGGGCGGCGTACCGCGTACGGCGGAGGGCGGACGGAGATTGCATTTTTGGAATCCACATACCTTGAAACGTAAAAGAAAACATTTTGAGGGGGCGTTATAAACATTTTTTGCTTTGATAAAATAAATATGAGCATTTTATAATATAAAATGCTCATATTTATTTTATCAAAGCAAAAAATGTTTGAAGTCGGCGCCAAATTTTAGCTAAAAGCCCCACACCTTTTATATATTTTATATTATAAAAGGTTTTAAATCAACAAATTTTATATTATAAAATATATAAAAGGTGTGGGGCTTTTAGCTAAAATTTGGCGCCGACTTCAAACATTTTGTTGTATTGATATTGAATAAATTATGCGCGTTTGTTCAGCATAAAAATGATTCTTTACTTTTTAGTTTTATACAGCTTTTTTGAAATAAGGTCCTCTTCGCCATTTTTGAAACCCTGATGGTCGATAAACGTAGGACCCTCGGCATATTCCTAAATGTACATTTAATTCGTTCGATCGTGAACAACAAATTTGTGCCAGTCAACAAATAGGTAAAACGCTGCAAAATATAACACAACGGCTTATTATTTACCTGTATAGATGCCCCTTCTGCGTAGATCACTGTTTTCTGTGGTCAAGACTTAATCTCGTGCTCCCCCCAGGAAAGCCCTAAATAGAGCACTGGAGCCGGCACGGGAATAATTACAGTTTCATAAAAAGGCGTGGGATTCAAGTTTGTTCAAATCAAAAAAATCATCCATCAACAAAATCCAAAATAGCCACAATTTTCTTCGAATGAAATAATATCACAGATCAACCAACTCGATTTCATACAGCCATGCGTGATTATAATCAGGTGCTCCCTAGCAATGATATCTGGGCCGGATTTATACCGTTTCATTCACAGTCATGTTGGCGAAGCTTTTTGGTACAATCGAACGGCTGGACGTACAAAATTGGGGGTGGTCTCCAAAATTTCTTTAGATCAAAATCAATTTTAAAACGTTTAAAAAAACCATACCCTTCTATTGAAATTTTCGAGCTACGGTGTTCTGAAAATTGCAACCCCTATTTTTCACATATTAGAGGTGACAGACAGTTACGCCGAGCTTCGCGGAACAACTAGACCCCAAAAGGGACCTAAAAACCAAATTTCATTAATTTTGGTTCGTTTACACCGTAAAGCTTCAACAATATGACTGTGAATGAAACGGAATAAATCCAACACAGATAATATAAGATAAGCCTGATCATTCAATCAAATGCAATTCCTCGTTTGCATCCATGTGAACCCGCCTTTACTGTGAACGAACGGGTAGAATTACAGTGCTCTGGGTGGTCTCAGAACATCCTACAGTTTTGAATAAAAAGCACCAAAGGTGAAATTTCAACTCCTATTTTTCACCCCTTTGATACGGTTTGACAGTAACGCCGAGCTTCGCGGACCGGCTAGACCCCTGATGGGACCTACAGACCAAATTAATTTCTACCTTGGTGGAATCGGACGTAAAATCTGTAAGTAACGATACTAATGTGCCCGAGACTGCCGATAATGTAACTGATAATCACGTTCTTAACTTAATTTAAACCGTAGGTCCTTCCGGTAGATGAACTTTGAAAAATGGAAATCTTCTAATAAAAGCAGGTTAGGTACATGTTCGTGAGATTTCGTGTAAGTTTGCCTGCCGAAGTGTCATCAAAGTGTCTCAAAGGAATGCAAATCAAAATCGTTTATTCACTAAGCAGAACCCAGGCCCATTGTTGTCTACGGATTACAATGCTCAGCCTGGAATCAGGTTGTCAAAACTGTAAAATCACCCTCAAACTAAACTCCACATACCTAGTGAGAAAATTACTGTTGATCTGATGAAATTTATCTGCTGATCTGAGGCTCTCTGGATATAAGGTACCCAGGTATGTATCGTGATTATTTTTATCTGACTCGATTAGCTGCAATAATGTCTCAAACGCAGTAAATTTTATTTTGGTTTCTAATCACACGGATCATCATTCTAATAAAACGGGTGATCATGAATAAAACTGGAGTGCATTCCAGGAGTGTGATGTGTGGTTCCCCACACAGGTCACTGTACACTGTCCCACGCATCCTTTACGGCAATTTTTGTTTGGATATTTGTGGGTGTTTCAAGGGTTTGCGTACATAAGTGCACAAATTCATACTCATTTAACCGAAGGCGCAAGAATTTCGGAGTTTTATCGTCAGACTGGTATTCGGGATGACCAAAAATCTGGGAAACGAGCTTCATTGTACTAAATATTGAAGTTTGAACTCAACACCCAAGGCTTCTGAGGGCCCGAGCTTATAATTAGTTTAAACAAAATAATCGAAGCGCCACTTCAAACATTCGGGACAAAGTTCAGGAGTAGCCTGTCCTCGTAATTTTTGACAGTCGTTTTCATCACTCATTTCAAAAATTCTCTTGTTGGTATTTAAGAATATGATATCTATTCCCTGGAAAAGCATTCACACAAGTTTAGAGACAAAAGAAACGCGTGACTTGAAAAGGCCAGTCCACATCCAATTTGAATGTCTCTTCTCCTAATATAGTAATAAAGACCTCCTAACTCACGCATTTCATTAAATAATGTTGAAAAACGTAATTATTTCAGATCACACAGGTAAGTTACGAGAAATGGCGAGTTTTTTCCAATATTCTATTTTTGATATATTTATACATATTTGCTAGTTGAAAACTGCAAGTAACAAAATATCATCAATAAAAAAAAAATTTCAATTCTCAGTTTCACTAAAAATGTTTAGGAGGTAACTAGGTATAATACTGTAATCTACCACTTTACTTTCTATTTTTTACACTTAAATTCCAATCACAAAATAGGAACAATAAGCTCAACAAAAGAAAAAACTCGAAATTTAAAATAAATTTAAAAAATTGGGGAGGGGTGTAGATCCCAATTGAACCTTAAAGTAGAAACTTCAAATCAATCTTTTGTTTTTTTTGGGGAAAAAGGGTCTTTCTTTTACTTACAATCAACCAATCAAAATATACATGCAAGCTTAAACCACAAATGACGAGTTTGGTGAGTTTTTCAAACTTATCAAAATGTTTCTGTCAGCATCACTTAATGTGCAAATTCTCAAAAATTTGCATACCAAACATTGGGACCCGTTGCAATAGCTTCATTTTTTTTTTCGAAAATTAGCTTTTATTCATGAAAATTTCTAATCAAATTATATTTTTGGCATCGAGCTTCTTTTTTTATTGAGATATATTTTTTTACTGTTCAGTTTCGTTGCTTGTTTGGTGGTCGGTTGTTCAAAATATCCATCTCTGGAGCCTGCCATGTGCCAGTGTATGTAAATGAATGCTAGTAGGTACTAGGTACCTACCTATTCAGACAGTATCCTGAAATACGCGGAGAAAAGGGCAAAATACGGGACTGTCCCAGAAAATCCGGGACTTCTGGCAACCCTGGTTGGGGTAAACTATGGATGACGTGAAAATACACGTATCAAAATATTGGCAATGCAAAGCCTTTACTATCACCAACACAGCTATTGTTCTTTACATTGTAAACAACAGTGTATTGTTGTTTATGGTATATACCTGCGCCGATCATTTCTGTTGTATCAATCGCTGTCGTAAGCCCATTTCGTCTGTGAGCGTGGCAGTGGACAGGTACACAAACCTCCACTCGAATCAACGTATAAATTGTGGGGTGAGCAACAGATCATCGTCGTTAACGCAAATGATTGATGGTGTGGGGCGTTAATGAGAAAATTGGAGCCCTACGTTCCTCCCCTTACACCAAATGCGCTGAAACTATAGCGTGGAATTGCCTGCCGTAATTGACCTCCAAGGCTCGGTTGTAGCGCCATCGAACATTAACGGCTCCGTAGGGGAACCGGAACTCCGTAGGAGCAAATTCTAGACGTTATCGAAATACTGGTTAATTTCATTTAAAAAATTTAATATTCGCGGTGGCATTGTAACTGAATTTTGATGACAGGTGGGAAAAAATATAAGTAGCAAATACATGAATAAAACACAGAATTTTAGGGGAGGCGAAATATTCCCTCTATTCCTGTTATTTTTCTCCCACCTGTCATAAAATCCGATTATATATAAAAATATATTATAATTTAATTAGAAAGATTTACCTACTTATCAAGGGTGTCGAGGGTGAAAACTCAGTAAAATGCGTTCTTCAGTTGTTATTTGTTGTAATATGTTTTTAACGTTATTTGTTTTTCGGAATTTGTTACAGTAAAATTGTTGTTTCATTAAACTTTTTTCATTCATCAAGATCCGTCTATTGGGGCATTCGAAAATGCTTACTACTAAACTAGTTAAGTACTGGGTACTCTTACGCTTGTTCCAGTGGAATATCCCGTTGAATAGTCAGGATTGTAAATGGAACAGTGAGACACTAACTATGAATTACTTAAGGGAGCCTATGGAATGAAATAGCCCATCTAAAATAAGCTCAGTACGAAGGAACTGCCCGAAATGATAAATGAGAAATGATGGAGATTTGATTCGCTTCATGAACTCGATGAAGATCAGCGTTTGGAAAATGGAGGGATTAGCCGAGGCGGTGGAGAACAGATAAGGAGATAATGAGCCGAAGCGGAAAAAAACTCATTCTCACTCCGAATGGCCCTTAATACATTGCCAGAGACGTTTTAAATGCCATGGAAGTGGACAGCAGGTAGTTAATATTGTTTGAATTTTCATTTGGCAATTTAAATTTGAACTAAAACAAGTGAAATTGTTCGATTCGCGTGGTTTTTGTAGAATTGTGATGGTTTTCTACCGGTTATCATGAAGTAAAAAAAAAGGAAAAAAAGAAAAAAAAACTAGCTAACACAAAATTACTATTTCAGAATTTCTTCCTCACCAGATAATTGTTCTTAACAAACTAATCAAACACCAATAAATTATCATACACGGCCAAGTTAGCCTACCTGAATTTAAAAAAAAAATTAATTACAGTGTCCTACCTACTTTCGAACGTCTGTAGGTAAATGGACAAAGTCACACAATATTTTGATAGTGATAAATTTCTGCTTTATGCTGTTTAATGAACATTATTAGTAGGTAACACTATTTTAATTTATTCTCTTTAGGTTCTGATAATCTCCATCTAAGGATGGTTCAGAGTTAGGGAAGTGAAAAAATTACCAGTTGTAGCTATTGTTCTCAAGATTTTTAAATTCAGAAAACCAAGATATCTTTTTCAAGAGTTTAGCTTTATGTCGGACGTCCATAACAAGGAAATTTGTTACAGAGATACAGTTTTACAAATACCTATCCACAGAACAGCTATATTTAATGGATCAGTTTTGTAGTACAGGGTTCCAAGATGTACACTGAATATCGCGATATTTTCAAATTAGAAGAAAAATGTAAGCCCTTAAATCTAATCTGAAAAAGAAATAATTATTAGATGACTAATATTATATTTTATACTTTTTAATACCCAGTATGGTAATAATATTTACTTTAAAGTGATGAAGAAGTTAGTCATTTTATGCTTGTTACTATTTTTAATTTCTCCCGTTTTAGTTTACTTGATGCTTTTGTCACAGCTATTTGACACTAATGTAGCACCAAATATTATACCTATATTTCAATACACAAATGGTTTTTTAGGGACGTAAGAGGGATGATATTTTGTCATTTCCATTTTCCAGAGAAGGTGGTAGAGAGGGCCGTTAGGCCCTAAAGTATATTCGGTGAGTGGTTAAATAAACCATTCATTCATTCTCATCTATTAGTCTGCTCATATGTTTATGTTTGTTTGCACATATCGGGTACACGGATAATCAGAATTAGGTGAAACTCGAGGAATATTATGGGGGTTCAAATCCGCATTATTCGGAATTTAAATTCGGAAATTTTCAATCAGCATTTCAGAAAATCGATCAAGAATGGAGGTAATGAGTGAAAGGGACAGGGGAAGAAAGCGAGTAGGTAGTAAGATGCTTATCTGGACTGTCTGCTTCCTATCTAAATAATAGTACAGGAACGCAGACTATGTCTACCTAATCGATGTCGATTTTTGAAAATTTGAACGTCGAAATCGAACCGGGGGTTTGTTACTTATATGGAACACGGCTCGACTTCAGTTGGTATGTAGGTACCCTAAATTATCTTGATGGTTTCATAACTGTTTGACGTTGTTGCGAGGATCATTTAAAGTAAAGTAAAAGTAAAGCAATAGCCATTTCAGGCTGCGGGCTTTTCGTCCGACTGTCCTGCCAGCGTCGCGGAGGTGTTCAGCTGTCTTCCACTGAGAGGATCAGAATTGCGAGAATCATTTATTTATTTAATTAACGGACAACGCCCAGTTACAAAATTATTATTATTAACCACGGGTATACAAATGTATAAAAGTTAAAATGAATTTCGATCTTCCGGAAATACGAACTGGAAAATCTAATAAATTGATTGTTCTTAGTCTCGAACTTCACGAATAAATGCATCAAAACTGTCCGCAAAGAAATCCACACAGAGGCGATTCGCAGTCCTCCATGGCAGAGGCGAATACAGCGAATAGGGTTTCATATTATTCATGTGCAAATATATTATTTTTCGCTGCGGGTGGTCCTGAGGGGACACGGAAGTCCAGCCTGGCGAGGAACGCTATTGAGTAGACGGTTCCATGAACGACCTTACTGAGGAAATCATATTGATAACTCGCCTTTTCTTCTCAAGGGTTTCTAACCTTGAAAATTGCAGGATATCTTCATGAGGTGTGACGTATTTTTCCGCCGGCAGCATTCTGTCCAGATACGTTTGAATGGCGTCGTAGTTTGAAACGCCTGTTTCTTATTTGTGGAAATACCACACCAGGAGCCACGTTCCTCCACTTTCTTTCTGCTTCTAGATCCCACTCGCAAATGGTGTCAAAGCGGCTCGCATACCCGAGGAATGCGGGAAATTGTCCCAGCGCCGAGAAGTAACGCGAGTCGGATTTACATCCCACGGCTCCGCAACTCGAGGCTCACAATGGAAATCCGTTCGCTCCGAACGACTTGACAGTCCTTCAAAAAGAACAAGGCGAAGGCCACCTTTTAAAGGGAGCTCGGCGAAGTTCGAAGAGAAAGAAACGGCGGGATCAACCCGCCAAACACTGTAATTACCGTGCCGAGTAAGGGCGCGTCGTTAGGTGGTTAAAATGAACAACTTACTTTGGAGAGCAACCGAAAGGATTTTTTTCTTTTCTTTTTTAACGAGGAGAATTCATCGTGAAATGATGATGGCAGAGTGTAAGTGGTAGATTTGGGTCAGGTTAGCAGTAAAGAAACCATTTTCGTTGGGAGCGAAGGTAGGATTTCCAACTCCTCGAAATGGTTCGGTCGAGCCTTCCACAATTTCTTCGCTATCGTTTTCGTCCTGCAAATATGGCGATGAAAGGTGCAAATATGGTTGTCCTCTCGGTCAAGCGTGTTTTGCTGGATTTAATATTCTTTGCTGTATACAACAGCAACTAGACTATGTCTTGAGGCAGCTTGAAGTAGTCTGCATTGCTTATCTGTGGAGCCCTACGTAGCTTAATTGATATTGACACTACACGGTCCTGAGTTTTGCAGTACCCAGTGGTATCACCCCCGAACTAAATCACTCGCGAAAAACTTAAAATCATCTCAGATCTTCATTAAGTTCAGTTAAAGATAAAAGCGGTGTTTATAAATTAAAGTGCTCTTGTGGACTTGACTATTGTGGTCAAACTGGTAGGAAGTTTAGAGAAAGAATAAAGAAGCATGAAAAAGATTTCAGGGATAATAAAGGGTGATTCGGCCTTTGCACGTCACTTGAATGAATCCAGTCATAGCTTCAATTTTGATCTTGCAGACAGATATTGAATATCTGCATTTCTGCCCAAAAGGGAGCATGTTTGATGTATTTGAAAAATTCGAAATTATTAAGAGTCATAGTTTGGTTAAATCTTTGAATGATTAAAATCCTCAAATTTTTTCTCCATTATTGCGTTCATTTCTGTAACAGTTGGCTCCTCCCCTCCCTCCACTCCACCTCTATCACCTTATGTTCCTTTCACTTTTCGGCATTCTCTTCCTGGGCCAATCAGAATCGACCCCCCTTCCTTTGTTCCCTTCACCATTCTTCTTCGCAACCAATCAGAATCGACCCCATTCCTTTGTCCCCTTCACCATTCTTCTTCACAACCAATCCCAATCTACCACGTTTCAGTTTTTGACTATTTATAGGGTCACCACTCCAATGTGCCTTCAGTTATTGTTTTGTTACTGACGATGGTTTGATCACCGAAACGGATATAACAGTGTTATTCGCGTTTTTTCGTGTATTAGTGGAAATAGACTATTTTTTCAATAACTCCGTTTTTCTTTGGTATCACCCCCATGGAGTTCCTACTGATGCCCATTGTGCAGGGGATCGTCTAACAGAACCACTCATCCGCTACTCCCCTCTAAAGTTCGACTATTGGTGAAGGCTCCGTGGCAGAATCGCTCTTTTGCGAAGAAATGTTAGGGTAGTGTACTCAGGATCCTCGTAGCAGACTTTTAGCACAGATAAGCTGTGGTTTTCTGGGGACAGACCACCTAATTTCGAGCGCTTTTGGCGCATATTTGTAGACTACCTCTCGCATGGTCCCAAATTTTGCTTCTTATCTTTACGAAAGCCATGAATACTACATAGGGAGAACAGACGCTACCTTTTGGTTAACAGGATGAAGCTCTGAAGTGGGGTTGCTACCTACTGGCAGGTTCTATAACTTTTCCCCCTCCTTAATCTCCAGCTCCAAATCAAGTGTTGAAAATCCCACTTTCATTATAACAAATTGCCTGTTTAGGAAGCGAAATTTGGGACAATACGAGGTACTTATAAGTACGTACCAAAAGTGCTGAAATCAGGCATTTGTCCGCAGAATGCCACAAATCGGTCTGGATGCTGACTGCCGCTCGATTTCGAACGTACAAAACCGATTAACTATTTAAGAAAATTGAAGAATTATTGTAGATCTCCCTGTTGCAGAGGTCGGTGATTTGACTCATATAACTAGGAGACTTTAAAAAAATTATAATAAAATAATATTCTTCATTTCAAAATCTATATTCTATTCTGCAACGAGCAATGCAGAAAATATAATCACGATCGTATCTGTGAGATACTACGGTGAAAGGTTCAATTGCTACCAGCTAAGCCCTCGGGGTAGATGAATTATATAAAACGCAAGAATTGATAACGCTTCCCTCGTTATTAACTAGATTCCGCAGACCGTTGCAATTGGTCCAAAATTATTGGTATTATTACGATGTGTAATAATAATTATTACGTTGCCCGAAAATCGTCGAACGTGCAGAAACGCAACATCACCCAAACCTTTGGATAACGGAGCGACGACAAGAAATAATAAAAAAAAATCAAATTCTCTGCATTATGGCTTGAAAATTTGAGACAGACCTCAAGTACTTACCTAATTTGTATGGAACGGCGGAGAATGTTCTTGCTTAGGTTTCCTAACCACACGAGCAATTTTAAATCACATGATCTCGATGTTTGACTCTTTCTGTTTGAAATTAGTCATGGAATCGAACTGAGAGGTTTTCAGTCGCTATCTATCATTAGTGTGGAGCAGGGATGTTGTGATGCTGATGATACAGACAAATCGATCTCAACCCCCAAGTGGCTCGCAACTCTTCTTTCATCATTACAGTGATTCCGCATGTTGTGCAACATTTGAGTTTCATTGTGATCGCCAGCAAGGATATGCACGTTTTGGTAATGAGACGGCATACATTCCACCGAACGGAACGAACGATATCCCATTTTCGAATCCCCAGACTGATTGACGGGGGGCGTCGGTCGGTGAACAAAGTTGGCGTTCGCTATTATGTATCGATCCGACATCCTTTGAAAGGCGCCCAACCTACACTACGCGTCGTTCTAATTGGTGGTTCCTACGCGAAGGAGAAATTCCCCGTGACGAGCTCATTCGGCCTAATAATTATTGTTCGTCGTTAATCAACTTTTTTCTCCGCCGTGTGGCAGTATCGTAGAACCCTAAACACGCCCTTGTCCGTCGGCTTTCTCTAGTAAAGGAAGAACTTTGTGATTAGCGGTTTCCCGTTGGTAATGGGGCGACACTTTTGAGGAAAGGACTCAATAAATTGGCAATAAATTGGATTAGGTGCAACGAACGTTCAAAATTTATGTAAAACAATTTCCTACACAACGCTCGATTATCTAAATCACAGCTATTTACATTGGAGAAATAACAGGAACTCTCTCTTGAAGCTACTATTTTTATAGTTCCAATTATTACATAGCTCAGTGCACACAGTGAACAGAGTTTCACACTGGTACGAACCATTTCAGTCGAGATTTTTTCAACAAAAACTATGTTGTTAAAGTTTTTTGTTATTATCATGCAAAAGCACCACACAGCTGGTCGAAACTGCGGCCAGACCTGTAAGTATTAACGAACAGTCCCTCACAAGCTCCACCTCGAATTTCAGCTTCGTACGTTGAATAGGAGGTTGAAAAGGATTACCCTCAGTTGTCACTCGGCTAATCGGTTTGGCTCCCTACCATACCACTATTACCCAGTTATAGAATACGGTAGAAACAGACCGAATTCAGAAGGCCTTACCATTCTTATGCTCAGTATCAAATACAATAAGGTACCAAAGGGGGCGCATGTTAAATTTCAGCATTTTCTGCAGTTGAATAAGGAAGAAATTAGCCTCAGTGCTCCCCAGGTTTTCGTTCTGTGATACCATAGAGACCTTATGTAATTTTACTGCATCATAGGCTGAATAAGAGAGAAATTAGCCTGAGGGCTCACTCTACGCTCGATATTCATATTGAATTAAAAGGTTGATTGAGCACATAATTGGATCCGAAAGGCTCACCCTTCAGAAACCGTTATGGTGAGGTTAGGCCCAATAATTTCTTTTCACCAAGGCCCGTACCATCAATAGGCGGACGCAAAATTCACGCAAGATTTGAGATCACTGTTAGTTAAAATCAACATAAACAACCCTAGTCGTCTAGAATCCCCCGGATCGCATCAAAAAAAATTATTTCGTAATATTAGGCACCTAAGTATTTATTGATAAAATTGAAAGAATTTCAAAATATTAAGGGATGTGGTGTGCAGGGTTGCGTCAAACTAGAGATCCTAAGTACAAAATTAAGTGATTGCGACACCGGTCATCCATCCTGAGCCGTTCAACTAATTGGTATGCTCAATAAATTTTTTTTTTTTCAAACGGGATTACGTGGTTTTACCGTATGTTGTCTCCTGTTCCGCTCAATAATACTGTAACCCCCGCCTGATCGTGGTAAAAGGAGTCCAACAAAGCTATCCATTAGAGAGAGAGAGAGAAAACGGCCATTAGAGAGAGAGAGAGAGAAAAAAAGGGGGAGAAACTGCACAAAATCATATTAATAATTATGAACACAAAAAATAACTTCAAGTAACGCAAAATATGCTTGAAAGATTTTGTGAGTTTGGAATGCCTTGGACAGAGACCGTTCTTTCTATTCATCTGTCCGCTTGAAGACCCGAAATTTCAATTCCACTTAGGCCCAATGGCACCATCACAGGATTGATGAGCGTCTTCCTATATTCAGGCCTAATATTGAACGAACTTAGGAATCATGTTAGGCGCATTAGTCATCCACCTATCACGAGGAAAGTCGGCTTATATTGCCTGAAAAGGACACTCAGAACCCGATTGAAACAAAACATCCTTCAAGGAAATAATGATGAGTGTTATAAAATCACAGAAGCTTGAAGATGTAGAATAAACGTCCGTTACTACGTACTGAGAGTTTTTCTGAACCATTATTATCGAGGGTAGCCGACGAAAGCGGCCCGGCAGCCAACCGTGAACCGCAGCAGTTGTTCGGATTATGGAACGAATCGCTACTATTAGAAGATGAAGCCAACAATAATTTTGGTTTATTGTTTTCAATAATGAACCATTGGAATCGAGCAAGAAAAAAAAAATTCTTACCCCCCTCAAAATTTGATGGTTTACGTTTCAAGGTATGTAGAATCCGAAAATGCAATAAAAATATTTCTGTCAGTCCGCCGTACGCCGTACTGGCCACTTTTCTTAGTTACCATGAATCAAAATTGATGAAATTCCGGTTATAGGTTCCGTTCGGGGTCTAGTTGGTCCTCGAAGCTCGACGTTACTGTCAGTCATCTCTAAGGGGTTCAAAATAGGGGTTGAAATTTTCAGAACGCCGTAGCTCGAAAACTTTAGATTGAAGGGTATGGTTTTTTTACGATATTAAATTTGTCTTGAGCTAAACAATTTTTTAAGACCACCCGGAGCACTGTACGTCCAGCCGTTCGTGTGCAGCAAAAAGCTTCGTCAACACGATCGTGAATCAAACGGTATAAATCCGGCCGGGATTTCATCACTAAGGAGCACCTGATTGTAATCAAGGATGGCTGTATGAAGTCGAGTTGTTTGTTCAACGATAATTATTTCATTTGGCAAGTGATGGACTATTGGATTTTGTTGGTAGGTACTTCTGAAACTTAAACAAACGTTGAAGTATTATTGATGGGTAAATTATTAAACAATGGCAAATTATTACACACCGGCAAATTATTACACAACGGTGAATTATTACACAACGGTAAATTATGACACCACGGCAAATTATTACACAACGGTAAATAATTACACAACGGCTCAACTACCCAGAAGGGGCTGGATTTTTTTGATAGGTACTTTTGCAACTTGAACAACCGTTGAAGCATTATTGATGGGTAAATTATTACACAACGGCTCATCTACACAGAAGGGGCTGGATTTTCTGGATAGGTACTTTTGCAACTTGAACAACCGTTGAAGTATTATTGATGGGCAAATTATTACACAATGGCAAATTATTACAAAACGGCAAATTATTACACAAAGGTAAATTGTTACACAACGGTAAATTATTACACCAAGGTAAATTATTACACAACGGTAAATTATTACACAACGGCTAATCTGCCAAGAAGGGGCTGGATTTTGTTGATAGGTACTTTTGCAACTTGAACAACCGTTGAAGTATTATTGATGGGCAAGTTATTACACAACGGTTCATTATTCTATCTACGTAGAAGGGGAACCTATACAGGTAAATTATTACACAACGGTTTAGGTAGGTAGGTACCTAGTAACGAGTACGGGGTTAGGTACAATCCTACGGAGAGTCCGCGATCTACATAATATGTGTAGAATATTACATAAATTATATTATATAGACGGATTATCTATACAGAGAGCTGTGATCTGTAACAGAAGGGTATTCTGTACAAAATAATAAACCGTTGTGCAGGGATTTGCAGCGTTTTTTTTCAGGATAACTGAAATACGACAAAATATTTGTAGCGATATTAACGAATATCATTAACTATCAATGACGAGCCGATTACCCTTACTTAGCACGAGCACCCATAAATCACATCATAGCAACTGACAGTATAGTCGCTCAGTCCCCTGAATTAGCTCGTCCTGGCTTATTATTGGCTTTTGGCTCGAGTAGGGTACCATCTGAAATGACCTACTCGGCTCCCGTTTGTAACAATTTGTAAATCCAAAAACGACTCTCGACTAATTACAAGTTTAATGATAGAGTTCTTGAATCCACCGCATATTTATGAAATTTAATGGCCCGGCTGGTTTTTCCCATGGCAGCGTACTTTTATTTGCGTATCCGACTGTATTTCAGTCAGTATGAACTTGAATATTTTTGGAACAGCAGCCCGGAATTCGCCGTTGAATTTACTGTGGAAGGATTCACATCCGTTGGTTGTCAAAGAAGGCGAAGATGAAGGTTCAGCCCAAATTTCCGAAAGAAAACGGGTATATTTTATTTTCCAGAATGTAGTCAAAAATCGACTATCGCTTTGATATCCATTAAGTCGTCTGTGAAACAGTCGAAGATGTTTGACGGTGGTATGTAAGGGAGGCCAAATAAGTGTTTCACTGTTCTTCCCACTTCGGAATCCCTAAATCCCTAAATCCTGACGGAAGCCCCACTGACAGAATCCTCCACCACCAACAATGGCTAAATACTACATCCGTTTATTCTGGCAGATGGACAAGATGCTGGTACAGTAGTGTATAGCGTCTTCAAAAGCTTACGTAGTAGGAGCGGAGAGAATCGTCGTTGGGGAATCTCGAAACAAAGGGCGGGAGCCGAGTGGGCTTTCACGTCAGAAATGTATTATTCAATGATCGTTTAATAATAAAGGCAATTCAAGCCGGAACATCTAGGTAGACGTTTTACTACAAGTAGGTACCCAGTTTCCCTGTACCTCCACTCGCAGACAGAAACACAAAATTACAAGGTACCTAATCTTTTCACTGTCTTTCAGCCAGGAGGAAGAAGCGCGGAGGAGCTCTCTTGGCTTACATGTTGATGAGCCTGTCCACTTTGATACCCCTCAAGCTGGGAACGCTGGCCCTCCTTGCGGGCAAAGCTCTCATCATTTCCAAACTCGCTCTGGCCCTTGCTGCCATCGTCGGTCTCAAGAAACTTCTGTCTGGCGGGGATGGCCACGAATCTTCCTACCAGGTACAGTTACAGTAAATTTTCGATTAACCGACATTCTCGGGGCTGAAGGGTATTTCTGATGATTCGAAAAGTCGGACTATTGATAGGCTGAAAAATTGTATTTAAACATAAGTATTTATGTACAAAATATAATAAGGGGTGTGCATGATGGTGCACTGTCAAAAAAATAGTTCTCACAAGTCCGGTGAGGGTCCAAGTAGGTGTTGTTGGGTGTAAAGAACGTCTTTATTTTCTTCTTGTTTTGTGTCGATAATTTTCCCCTCTTGTAAACAGTCGGTAAAAAGGGTAAACCTGTTGGTTAATCGACCGGAGGAACGATTTCCTACCTAAATTTTCGGTTAATCGAATGCCGATTTTGAGACAGATAATCGAATTGTCGGTTAATCGAGATTTACTGTAATCATTCAAGTATTATTTGAGCAGATCGAACAACAAAACGACTCTCGTTTACGTAGTTAGGTATTCGAGTATATTTCACGATAAACGTAACGCTTTCTGAACTGATAAATGGGGTGCAAGACTGGCACATTTCACTAATACATTTCGTGGCACAATGGGCATAAATAAAGTTCATATTTCTTTGTTACCTACGTCTTGACGGGGTGAGTATACAGCTGAAAACGTTTCTATAAAAAAAAAAAAAAAAAAAAAAAAAAAAAACTGTAGACCTGCGGTTCTACAGTCAGATCATTTAATAACGATTAATTTTACGCCATTTTTTTCCTAAAAAAAATTGTTTAATTTTATTTCGGTGCTAACCTAGGCTTACCGAAGGTATGTATAGTTGTTCTGTACATATTTCCCAAACTTTCTTGCTTTTATATGCTGGCATAACGAAATATGTTAATCTCGTCTCTTAATTATATCGTGACGTGACGGTCGTGAAAATCGATCGCGGAACTTCTAAACGTGACGATCGGTCGCGAAGGTGCGACCAAATTATAAAATTATAAAATCAATAAAACATCCGAATATGTTGTCATAGTAACCAAGCAATTTCGCCGTGACGTGACGGTCGGAAAAAAATGGACCTGGTCCTGTTAATCATTATTAAATGCTAAAAATTGCCATCATATTCCAGTGTGCCAATTCGTTGCTCAAAATGTCGTTCAGTTTGGTCGTAGATAGTTTAGAAATATTAAGAACGCATGCATTTTGGTGGTGTGAGTGGGGAAGGAAACGTCATAGTTTGTATCACTAAGAAACGTTTTCGCTAGCTTTTCATTGTCAGATACCCATAATATGGGAAACCAAGCAATTTATCAGTTGCAATCTATCAGTCGAACGAATAAAAACTAAATTAAATAAAACTTACGTTTCATGAGGTGCCATGACTTGAAGGTATCTCATTCCCCTCCTCCAACCATCCCCCCCCCCCCACCATTTATTATGAACCTCATCTCGCACTCATGATCATCCTGCACTGTCGATAGTTCGCACCTGCACCAAACAATCATAAAAGGACTAATCTGCATGTTTCCAGGTGATCCACGCCGGACATGGTCATAAGAAGAGGTCCATCGACTCCGATCTCCCTTACCGCGCTTACCTCCCCAGGCAATGAGCCACCGCTCGAACTCCGAAACTCTTCAGGCCAAAGGACTAATTTATTGAAACTAATTTATTTTTGTATTTAAGAGAGTTATTTATTTTGTGTTATTAAACGCTGTTTTCCTATTTTGTTGGTTATCGCCATCCTAATATTCATTAGTGAAGAAATTTTGGAAACGGTACCTCTCTAGCCATCCGATTTACGCCTGAAAGCTCAAACCAATTGAGCTATCAAGCCAACAGTTCAGATAAGTTGCAGTAAGCCCCGTAGTCTAACTTCTTCTCCGTTCCTCATTTATTAAATAGGTACCTAAGTATTTGAGCTACAAGCTCTATTTGTTACACCACTAGTTACACAATCAGATCTATATTAAGGGGAAATATCCCGAAGACTAGCTCCAAAAGCCGCCACCACGTGGCAGCACCAAAATGAGCTAAATTAATATTCGCTCTCCTTCCGTTAATAATTGAACGATTTTCAATCTGTAAATTGCACTGGATTCAAAATCAGCATAGAATTTCCGGAAATCGGTTCTCGTGTTCGAAATTCTAAAATTTGTATGTTTGGATCACTGGCGTTTGAATTTGGCTACTTTTTTCGGAAATCCCAATTACCCAAATTCTAGAGGGCTGTGTGCTGATTACGACGGTTTTTTCAAATTTAAAATTGGACCACTAAACCATCAATTCTTGTCCAGATGGTGATTGGTGAGGGGGTTGGGGAGGAAGGCGGGTCTTAAATGGGGGGTAGGCGGCTTCCCAGGCCCCTTCGGAGGGGTTTCACCGCCAGAGTAGCTTGGATGCCTGTCATTTCCGAGAACAGTTTTTGCCCCACCATTCAAGAATTTTAGATTTCTTCCTCCCTGTTCGAGGTTTGCTATGAAACTGTTTGAGCCCATCGATGACCAAGTGCCAAACTACACGAGAGTGCGAGCTATTTTTTATGCATCAGTCATGGGAGGGATTGCCATCTGTTGAATATTCTTACAAATTTTTTTCGGGCTATTTCCCCTTAATTACTGAATATATTAGGGAGACCAGGGTCTGATGTTCCAAAGTGGTGTACACAAGGGCGATTGTACACTGGGCCAATCGGCACAGTTAAAAATGTTCACCCCAGCATGTAAACTGGGCCGAGAGGTTTGGAGAAACCCCTCATCCTTTCATGTAAACTGAGCCAACTTACGTTCTAAGCTACTGGTAAACTGAGCCAACGAAGGTTGGAAGAAATGTACAATGCGATTCGTGACAAAATGTATTTCACAGGTCAAAGGTTTAAGAAAATACAAAGTCCAATCAATCCAACATTCGTTTATTCGCGGAAGCGGTAATGTTATGATTACCGCACCACTACTGAACTTCGCCTGTTTCCATATCCCGCTGCTTCTTGAATTTGTAGTTATCGAGTTCAATAAGAAAACTCCCACGCTGACCGAAGATTTCTTTGACTGACATTTCGATGGATAAACGAAAAACGCGTTGAAAAATAACCAGCACCAGTCAACACCGACAGCAACAACCGACAACTGGAGTTCTGACGCGTCGGTGACTTGGCCCACTTTACACTTTGGAACTGTTTACTTTTCTAGAGTCGTTGGCCTAGTTTATAAGGTACGGATTAGTCTTTAATCCCTGAACTCTCGCACGGGGCAATTAATTTGGCCCAGTTTACATCTGCTCATACAGAAAAGCGATTAATAATAAATAATTAATAAATTGGGGGACCAGGGTGGCCGAGTGGACTAAGCCGCTGGGTTCCTTATCTCGTGAGAAATAATGGTCCCCGGCAGCCTGAGTTCAAACCCCGGCCAGGTACCAGTACAAGTAATGTAAAATACTCCATATCCTGGTAGCTTAGCACTTCACCACTGATCCATCCGAAGATCAAGTGAAGCCTAAACAGTTGGGGTATAAACAAAAACAGATTTGTCGGGTACAATTTTCTCAGTTGATTGTTAAAGAGTTAGCGTAAACAATCGGGGAAACAAAAAATAAGCGAAAAAACAAAAACCCTGCCCAATTTAGGGGTGCGCGCGTGGGTAGGTAGGTTTGTCCACCGAAAAAACCACGCTGCTCAGTCTAGGTCTTACACTAATTGTAGGTAATAGTAATCTATACAGAAGTGGCAGGAAAATAATAAACCATATCGGCGTTTTTCTTATGTTCATGAATTGTTTGAACTATGATCCACTTGGGTCTGGGTCTGATTTTAGGGTGCTTAGATAAAATAGTAATAAAAAAAAACCAGTCATGCAGCATGACTTAATGAGCGAATTTTCAAAGAAATATTCGAATTAATGGCTATGGTTTTGAATAAAGGAAAACTTCGGTCTAAAATTTGGTTTTCTATGTATATTCTCTTCGTATTTATTTTAATTTGTACGTTTTGTCCGTCCTGTTTGTTGTCCTGTAGTTAGGACTTTTGACTTACCTACTCAAGAGAGTGCAGTAGGTAAAGGAGTTGTTATAGAAAATCATGAGTGCTTCAAGTGCAGGTTGTTTTTCATGCAGGCTCAATCTTGAAATAAACTATGAAGGAAGGATGTGGTTTCTGGAAGGATCACTTGGAAGAACATGTGGGTGCTACGTTGAAATATTGTTCTATTCTAGTATTCAACATTGAGTGGACCTGAAACTGCTTGAGAATTATTGGAATCGAAAGTTGCCTGTACGGATACATCGCAACTTTCCATTCCACGTTATGGTTCACGATGTAAACAGGACCAATGGTGCAGTATAATTCGGATCGGTACCTAAGCACCTCTCATGTGATTTCCATATTGTTTTGTAGAAATACAAAAGTTGGTCGTCCAACCTAAATTATAAGAGAAGTAAGACTGTGTGATGATTTTTCTGCACATTGATACTCTGGTTTCTTCATTGAACCATGGACGTATTGCTATGGGGGTCGTTTCTCATTTGTATACCGGTAGATCACCTGCCTACTTTGAGTTGAATCAACTGAAAGCCTACCTTTGCTCATTGAGTCCCCTCTACTGAGTCACCTTACTCTTTATTTAATGTAAAATATCTAAAGAGACGAGTTTTTTTAGTCCAATGGAATGGAGAATTTGAATAAAAGTTAAATAGGTATAATCGCAAAGGAAATGACGTAAGAATTTTAGGACTCAGAAGATAATCATCATTAGCAAAGGCGTAGTCAAAATGACCGGTTGTTAAAATTGAGCTGAAAATTATCAGAGCCTGATTTTAAAAAAAAAACAAGGTAATATGAACACTTCTGATCCTGGCAGGGTCGCCAGATGTCTAAAATCAGGAACTGTCTAGGAAAGAACTGCATTAAAATTGGTTGGGAAACCTAGGGAGATATTTTAGGCACAGTGTTTTACAGTCAAAAGCTGATATAATAATACTATAAAACGAGTCTTTTTGGGGAAAAAACCACGGCAGTCCAATCTAAAACAATTGCCCATCGGTTGGATCGAGCAGGCGGTAGCACTGTAGTGGCTGGAGATGTGCAGTACCTACTGCACCGTAATTTTTGTGCACTTTAAATGCTCTAATTTAAGAACGGATTTAGATATCTAAAATCCGATTTCACCATCGTGTTCAGCGTGCAAAACCCTTTAAAATGAGGGGTCACTTGTTAGAAAATAACATTTTGGGGATTTTTGGGTAATTTTTGCGCACTTTAAATGCTCTAATTTGAGAACGGATCAAGATATCTAAAATCCGATTCCACCATTGTGTTCAGCGTGCAAAAACCTTTAAAATGAGGGGTCACTTGTTGGAAAATAACATTTTGGGGATTTTTGGGTAATTTTTGCGCACTTTAAATGCGCCAAAACCCTCCTTAGAGTAGGCCAATTTCGCCCATCTTCGAACTTAGCCTTTCGATTGCCAAGATAGATTTTTTGTGCAAATTTGAGCTGTTTATCTCAATTCTATCGAGAGTTATCGTCTGGAGTGACACATATATATATAAATATATATATACATATAAAAAAGTGTTAAATTTCAGGAATCGTTTTAGAATGGTCTGAAACGGATTTCTATGAAGAAAATTTCCAAAAATTTATATTATTTAAATTTCGAAGCCATTGCAATAGCTTCATTTTCTTTGAAAATTCGCTAAAACAGATTTGATCAATTTATAAACCAACCATTTCAAGGCAATGGGCGAGAGAAGGAAGAGCTCCGGGATGAAATTTCCCTTGTCCATAAGTAGTATCTAAATTAGGGATCCATTAGTATTTTTCAACGATTGGCCGTAAAAAGGTCATCAACATGATCTTAAATCAAACGCAAACTTCCTGCTCAATAATCATTAGCAGGATGCAGCTGATTAAAATCACTCGTTTTTCTGTTAGGCATTTGGTATCTCGTTCTAATATACTTATACTGTCTGCGCCAAAGGAAAGAACTGATCTATCTGTAAGTTGATAGGTACACGCGTTCTGGGATATTGTACGAGAAGTCCAGTAGTAAGAAAAATCTTGGAGGCCTGCAATGTGGGATACAATCAATTCATCCCGGAACCCCGTTGGAAAATGTATTAATCCATCATTTAACGTTCCCAACTTCCCTTCTAATTTGAGAAGGATTTCGGTAGGTAGGTACAGGTTTTTCAAGGAAGAAGTAGGTACCTAGTAGTTGAATATAGAGGTTTCCATTCCAAATTTTCCAGTTTCATTAAAGGGACATAGCTACAAATTTATATGTATAATTTATTACCTTAAATGTTGAGCTGAAAAAATATTACAGAAGAGGGACTTGAACACGCAACCTTCCACTTTACTCCTCAATTCTTCAAAATGTTGATATTGTTATAAATTGATTCAGAATGAAAATGAGCATCGTTATTGAGTCAGAACGGGGGAAACACCATTCTGGTCGAGACATCTTTGTCTCCAAAAGTTTTACTGTAAGCCAGAAGAAAAATCCACGGCTATATAATTATATGCCACACATATTCACACTTGAATTTACGCCAAGAAGCAAATTTTTAAAACGAATAAGTACCTAATGTAGCAATATAGTTTCAAGCATTGAAATGCGTTGTTATCATTTTTGAAAAAAGCTGAGTTACCTGGCGTTTCCCGCTGACCCTGCAATTGTCCCTCACATGATTGTATCTGTTCGTAAATTTCTCCACCCTTATTCTACTCGTATATATATATTTATATATAACACGTCGAAGGGTAAGCGAACTAATAATTTCGACAAAACTTATCATTTATGTGAAATCCAATCCAAATGTTGTACCTACTTCGCTGAATAGGGCAAGTGGAATAATAATAAATAATAAATAAATGTACGGGTTGGTCGTGGGATAGATGATGACCAAATCAAGTGTGAGCCAAGAAAGATGCAAGGTCAGTGGATTATCGTGCTAAAGATACATGTGTAAGAGTACATTGGATCGTCATTATAAGGAGTATTATAGATAAAGTACTACCTAACAACCCACTTTCACTACGCAGTACAACGTAAATTTGAAGTAGTTCTTCGTAATTTTCAACTGCCTATTGTTGAAGATTTCTGGCGATTTTTCGACCAGAAAACCTCGAATTTGACCCAGTTTACAGAATAGTTCTTGATTTAATTGAAATAATAGAATAATAGTAGGTAGTCTATTATTCTAAATAATAACCACCACTCATCATTCGAACATGCACGTAGGTATTATGTAGTATCCTAAAAAAAACACTCCCTGTAAAAAAAGATGCCAAGCTACAAAAGGTGTGATATCCAGGTTGTGCCAAGCACTGTGCCTAATAATCTTCCGTCCACATCCGACAGTTCATTTTCGACGTTAATTTTGAGGTATAGACTAGACTTAGCTAACAGGGTGAGGAGTGAGTTAATCTTTAGGAAGTGTGCTGCTTGGCCGGTCTAGTTACTGATCTATTCAGTTCCTAGACGAAGGATTCGAAGCCATCAAAATTAATGATTCACATGCTATGTGCCTGATATGTCGTAGACATACAAGCAGCACACTTCCTAAAGATTAACTCACTCCTCACCCTGTTAGCTAAGTCTAGTCTATACCTCAAAATTAACGTCGAAAATGAACTGTCGGATGTGGACGGAAGATTATTAGGCACAGTGCTTGGCACAACCTGGATATCACACCTTTTGTAGCTTGGCATCTTTTTTTACAGGGAGTGTTTTTTTTTAGGAGATATCACAAATTTTGAAAGGTCGCAAGTACGTTTCGAAGCTGAAATCAATGTGGCTCAATGTGGCGCAACAATATCCGAAGCCTGAATGAATGTGGTGCAACAATATCTGATCCGAAGCCTGAATCAATGTGGTGCAACGACGATATTCTCACACAAGCAATGCTAAAAATGCTTGACACTTCCATTGGAAAGGGTAGACCTCCCGTTATTCGCCATGTCACTTCGGCGTTACAGTTTTTAATTTTCGTTTTGATGGAAACACCCAAAATCACTTCACGCATTAACATGATTTGGATCGGTACTAAATTTCATAAAGATCGGTCTAGGGAAGAGGGTATATAAGTGGCGTGACAAAGAATGGGTGGAACAAACAAGCCCCCATCCCCCGGAACCCCCCCTTTGCTTGTGCAAAAACGGTTAAAACTCCCAAAAGGCACTTCACCACGCCAAACCTGATCTACGTACCAAATTTCATAAACATCGGTCGAGGTAAAAGGGTTGAAGTGGCGTGACAAAGAATGGGTGGAAAAAAAAAAAATGGGAAGAAAGTCACCAAACACGTATTTTGAGCCCTATTTTTCGCAGGTTTTCGAAACACCTACCGCTTCGAATTTGGTGTCAGGCGACTCAGGGTGTTTGCCCCACAAAACATATACGCGCGAATAAAATATAGAAATAACGGGGAAGGCCCGGGAGGGGGCCAAAGTTGGCCCGATTCTTCGCTCAGTTATATTAGGTTCTGGGGCAGCCGGGCGCGGGTTCATGCTTGGCATCGCTCGGCTACCGCCTCGCTTGATAGATAAATATTGAAATGTTTAACCAGGACTGGATTCAGAATTCTCTTCAGAATTTGCTCAGAAAAAAATTGGACCCATCGCAAAAACCTTTTCGAATAGGCCACCCTGAAGACGGCGCTCGATGTTCTCCTCACCTTCAAGACCGATCAATCGTGCGGGTTGCATACCTATCCGTTCTCGTTCGCATGCTGAGAGATGCGCATAACAGCACTGAAGACTGCCGACTATAACGACGGGGTTTTGAGGTATCCTTTGACCTGTTATACAAATTTTAATAGGTAGCTTAGCTAGGTACATTTCTAGCGGTGAAAAATATCATTTATGATAAAGACAGGGTACTTATTCATTATACCCCCCCCCCCCCCCCCCAACACACACACACTCTTACTACTTAATTGTCATTCTGTCACGCACCTACCCAGTTGAACACTTATTGGTGCGACACCTTATTTTTTGCACCGCCAACGTTGTACAGTTTCGGTTACATTAATATTCATGTCGTGATGTTGGCGGCACTTCTCATCCATAGGAATTGTGGCATAAATTTGAAAAAACCGAACACAATACTGCACATTAATATGCACTACGCATAATTCTTACCTGGTTTTTAGGGATCTCCATTGTGACTGCGCAAACGAAACTGCGAGATTCCAGGCGGTAAAACCCCTCCCACAGAGATAAGGAAACGGCTTGATTGAAGTTCAGGGGATTAATTCTCGAACCGTGCATCGAACGGTTTATCAATCGCAAATAACAGACAGTTAGGTCAGATTTGGTTAGTCAGTTAGGGCAGATTTAACAAGCAGTAAGAAAAAACACTGCCAAGTCCTTGTCACATGGGTTTATTATTGTATTGGACATACCTACAGAAATGTTGGCTGTTCATTTATTGTTTCTTTCACGAGAAATAATGAAATAGCTATTTCTGATGGTTTCCACCAAATGTGGTCCCCAAAACACAAATTAGGTAGGTACGCTCCTTTTTGGTTTATTATTCTGTGAATAATACACCTATGTAATCGCTCAGCAAAAAATTTTTATAACACCCCCTCAAACTTTTTTCTTTTACGTTTCAAGGTGCGTAGATTCCAAAAATGCAATGTCCGTCCGCCGTCCGCCGTATCACGTGTACAGGCTTCATTTTCGGTCTAAAAAATTCATTCTTTCGCACACATGCTCCATTTGGGCCCTAGTTGTGTCCCGAAACTTTTCAGCCCGATCGGAATACACCCAGGGGTGTTATGAGTGAAAATGTGTATAAAAATAGGTACTTTTTGCGTTTTAGGAACATATTGGTAAAATGAGCTTTTGAGGTATCGGTTTCCATGTTTTTCTGGACGAGAAGACCGAATATGAAGTCAATTTTGACCAATGAGTGGAAAATTGAGGTTGTACCAGATGTTCAGCCCCCAAAATTGATTTTTTATGAGTCAAAAACCTGCGAAATCGTCTGAAATCACCATCAATTTGTAGAATAACACTAGCAAAAGTTTCAACACGTGGATAAATACGACTAAATGGCACTACCAATGATCAACGATAATTTGAAAAAAAAAAAAAAAGGAGCGTACCTACCTAATTTAAGTTTTGGGGGCCAAAATTGGTGGAAACCATCAGAAATAGCTATTTCAATTGTTGCACATGAAAGAAAAAATAAATGAACAGCCAGCATTTCTGTAGGTATGTCCAATAGAATAATAAACCCATGTGACAAGGACTTTGCAGCGTTTTTTTTTCATAAAATTATCTTTGATCATTGGTAGTGGCATTTAATCGTCTTGATTCACGTGTTGACACTTTTTCTAGTGTTATTCTACAAATTGACGATTTCAGACGATTTCCCAGGTTTTTGACTCATAAAAAATCAATTTTGGGAGCTGAACATCTGGTAGAACCTCAATTTTCCACTCTTTGGTCAAAATCGACTTCATATTCGGTATTCTCGTCCCCAAAAACATGGAAAAAGATATCTCAGAAGCTCATGTTACTAAAACCCAAAAAATACCTATTTTTATAGCCATTTTCACTCATAACTCCCCTGGGTATATTCCGATGGGGCTGCAAAGTTCCGGGGCACAACTAGGGCCCAAATGGAGCATGTATGCGAAAGAACGAATTTTTTAGACCGAAAATGAAGCCTGTACACGTGATACGGCGGACGGCGGACGGACATTGCATTTTTGGAATCTACACACCTTGAAACGGAAAAGAAGAATTTTTGAGAGGGTTTTATAAAATTTTTTTGCTGAGCGAATACATAGGTGTTTTATTCACAGAATAATAAACCAAAACGGCATTTTGCTTCAATGAGTGTTTATTCAACCCCATTTAAGGCCTTACTGAAGTTTAAATTTATCTGGTCTCAGAACGGCCGGATAAAAATGTTAACTGAGGTTTAGTGAGTTCTTCTAAGGCTTTCTCAAAAGTGAGTCAGTTCCATGCGATTTCAGTTTTGTTCGCGACACTGTGATAATATTATGGATAGGTACCACCGATTTGGATTCTTCCGACAGCAGCGACGACGAGAGTGCTCTTAAGAGTTTTTGGAGTGGGAAATGTACGCGGTGAGAAATAGAGTCGACCTGGGTGTTTAGGTCATTTTCACGTCAAGTTTATGAGTGAAGATTGTTTGATAAATAGGTTCAAAACCAAACAAATTGGTTGGCCGCCCTTCTAACGGCCGATCCTAAAACTGCAACCTCGCATCGTAGAAATGCGTTTAGGTAGGTACGTACCAACCTCGCTGTGTAGAAAGTCGAGGAAAGCCTCGGCCGAACCTTCAAAACATGGAAATAATCTTCCATAACAACGACTACAGTACGATCGTCTGTCATTTGGCCGCTATCATTAACGACCAAAGACAGAGCTTACTTTTTCCTGGCCCTTCAATGAAAAATCAAACAACAACACCATGCAACAACACTTTAACGTCTAACAGCAAAAACTAAAACACCACACACCACCGCGAAAATTGGCAGCATAACCCGCTAAAACTGAGAGGTTCTTCGGGGTTACCCACGGCCTTCTACGGCAGACAGTGAAATAATTGAATTATTGCAGTATCCATGCTCTACCCGACGGCATGTCAAGTAGGCATCAACTTGATTCTCTGTCAAGCGGCAGTTATTTATAATTGTGGTTTATCAAACTGCTCGGTAAGTGTTGCAATTGATAAACCGGCCCTAAAAGATAACAAGAGAGAATAAAGCGAGTGGCGGGAGGGCGGGATAAAGTATAATGCATAAGTACCTAATGACTTCGTTGTAAAGAATGACGTTTAATAGAAGGATTTTTTGTTACAATTCAACACTTTGAGCGCCACGCCTAAAACCATCGTCCCCCACACAAAACGGCCCCTCAGAAGTGGCAGAGGCCTTACGTTTTCGTTTTTAAAGATTATTTAATTCAAGAATATTTATTTTAGATAATTTTCATTATTTTGAGGAGGAAAATGCGGATTTCCCAATTTTTAATGACACTGAACACAATCCGTTGAAAAAGAGAAGGAAATTTCAGCTCCTCCAGACGGCTGAGTATGTGAGTCTCTATGTGTGCGTGTGTGTACACATTTCTGCGAACCGCCATAACTCACGACTCAATGGCCCAAATTGGCTCAAGTGTTGGTGGTAGTTCGGAACCGGATCCCCGTTGGTCTGGTATGCATTTTATCGCATTCGGATCAGTATAGTAGACACTGCGCATGGGCAAACACGAAAAAGTCGACCCCACATAACTCACAACCCAATGGTACAAATTGGCTCACATTTTGATGGTAGTTCAGGGTTAAGCAGGGTTCACATCCATCCGGAAAGCTATCCGGAACGTGCGTACGAGCAGCTGATTGGTTGGACATCAGCTGGGGAGGGGGGAATATTCTTTCCGGAGAAGCACTTTTGAAGCGAACTGTACGCATCTGATTTTTCAGATATTTTCCGCTCCGCATCTGCGCAGTTCACTACTGCGGATACAGAATGGCGTCGGCAACCGAAACAGCTGTGGGAGGAAGCGCGGGAAACGAGTTGTCAGCCAAAATTCCGGATGGTTATGAACGCCTTCCCAACTTCCGCGATTCCCCTCCATCCCTTCCACTGCTTTTCACTAGCTTCCCCTATCCGTATTTCCAGACGGCTTCGGATGGATGTGAACCCTGCTTCAGAGCCTAGTTTGTGCCACATGAATTTCGTCGCATTCGTATCAGTTGTAGTGACTGCGCATGCGCAAACTTAAAAACCGTTGAACGGCCATAATCACCATCCCAATGGTCCAAACTGGCTCAGATTTTATTGGTAGTTCATGTTTAGTCCTAGTTGGTCCTATAAATATATGCATTTCGTCCTATTTGTGTCGCTAGTAGCGACTGCGCATCCGGAAACGTGAAAACCGTTCAACCGCCATAACCCATAACTCACAACCCAGTGGTCCAAACAAACCATCTTTCTTTAATAATTATGGTCCAACTGGAATCGGGTCCTTCTGATGTCCCATACATTTAGATCATTGTTCTTCAAACCTTCGTTTCTTTCCACCGTGGCCCGAATTGTTAATTGAAAAAATCCGCTCTTTCGAACTATCCCAGAAAATATCCTACAAAATATTACCTATTATGAACACGGACAACTAACCACCCGTAGTACCAAGGCCGAGCCATGAAATCCATGGGTTACTCTATAGAGTCTAGAGTCTAGACTATGATAATGTCCTATTGTAAGGTGGTGTTGTACACCAGGAACGTTGGAAAACTGTTGAAGATCACAGAAACTCTGCTGATTAGGCACGCTATATTATACCTCTAGCTCCAATAGGCACAGCAAGCCGAAAATCGGTATACATACAGTCGTTTATCTCAGGCCCGATGAAAATAATGTTGTCGACGAGCGCCTTCGTCTCTGACGACGGCAATTAGAAATACTTGTTAGTCTTGCAACATGCATCTACTCACACTGCTGGCGCTCTGCAGTCGTACAACATGAGATCTTGCGTATAATACCTACCCCATGAGCGTACTGATAAAACATTTTGTTATAATAATTTTATACTTGTGACATAAGTGTGCATATTTTTATACAAGATCAACGTCAGCACGATTCCACAGAGTGGTTACAACCACAGTATGATTCAATACAATTCGATAGATTTGGCGATACATTTCGAGGACCCCCCATCCCCCCACCATAAATTCCATCTTTAAGGTGCATTGTCCCTGGAGCGACTCTTGCGATAGTAGCTGAGCGATAGTAGCTGGGCGACAGTAGCTCAGCGATAGTAGCTAACCAGGTCATTGCCGCTGAAGCGATTGTTCTACAGCGATTCTGGTTCATTTGTTTGCTGACCTGCGAGTGAAGTGGTACCATGAGTTCGAGGCAGAAGAAGTTGTTTTTGAAATACCTTTTGGTTGAGGAAGTTGACGATGAAGAAGTGATAGAAATGCTATTTGCGCCACGAGTTGTTACACATGACATATTTGCAGCAAGACAAGAAGAAGGATACTTTAGGATATTAATAACTAACCATTTGCTAAGTGACGACACACTGTTCTCAGAATTTTTCAGACTTTCAAAAGACCAGTTTCAGTTTGTGGAAAGTTTAATACGGCAGGACCTTACGAAACCGTCTACGAACAGAAACCCCTATCCGATCACACCACAAGAGAAGCTTGCTCTAACGTTAAGGTATGACGACATATTATTAAATATATGTAATATAATATATGTATATAATATATTTTCTACATTTCTCGCTATATTATAGCGAATAAAATACAACTTTATTGTTATTAAATCGATTATTTAATACAAATCTTCCACAAATAAAGTGGAAGAAAAATAATTGTTGTGTTAACATTACAACATTGTATGGGAACAGCAATAAATTATACAAAATTGTTATATTAGAAACTTTATTAAAAAAGGGACCAGACAAGTGGTGTTGGATTTTATTACAATTAACATTAAAAAAGTTTCTTTAGTTCTGTTATAAAAACATTCACTCCCTATTAGCGCTGCCCAAGTTTACCTAAATACTCCAAATGTCGTCGTTGGCCAAATCATAATCTTCCTCATGCTGATTAGTACTGGCAGAATTAGTAGTGAACTGAGATTGTACACTGTTTGAAGAAGGCGATTGTGAATGAGAGGAAATTCCTGAACGTGATGACCACATGTCAGATTCAATCTTTGAAATTAAGGTTAATGTTTCAAGTTTGGCTCTCTGTTGTAAATGGGGGGGAAATTTCAGGACAGTTTTCGCTATACTTTTGTAAAATAGGCTTATCTCGTCAGATTCATCATCATTTTCAAACATTTTCTTCATCATGGCATCCCTGTCTTGAGACCTTTTCTCAATGGCAAGACAAATTTTTTCTCGGTAGTTCATCTTTTTTGGTTGTTTGGGTAGTACATTACATGAGGATTCATTGAGGGATAGTGCCCGAGCTGCAACAATGGCTGGAGGCGTTTCCGCTTGAGAATATGAACCGGCAGGATCGTCGACTTCAACGTCATTAGATTTAGTTGGTATGTCGATGTCACCTTCATTGCTGATGGTTTCGTCGATGTTTCAAAAACTCCCGGAAAAGTGGTGTATTAATTAACTGTTAACTATTATTAGCCGAACTTTTTGTCTAGTTGGTCAGCACTGTAAAAAATCAAATCGTAAAAATCTGTTAAGTAGGACGGTTTAAAAAAGGATGTAACAGAGAGAACAATTATTGAATTAAGAATATAGATGTTTAAAATTTATAATATTTCAATTAACACTCTATGAGTTACCTTCGCAAATAAGCCGATGAGTAGAGAAAAGACAGTTTCTCTTGTAATTCCCATTTCCTCTTTTTACTGGACGGCGGTGCCTCTGAACCAGTTTTATTACATTCGCGCGTCCTCCTGTCGTGAGTATCCTTTATATTTTTCCAGCGTCTTTTACAGTCAGCAACTGTAAAGTAAACGAATTGGTTTTGTTATATTTAGGAGAAAAAATGTAAGGCAAATGTTTGCAGGGAAATTATAGGGGAGGTATTTTGATGACACTTTTTATTTATATCAAGTTACCTCTGTTATAAAACTACATGTGAAATCTATGTAACGTGTTTTTTTTTCAGATTCCTGGCTTCTGGTGAGACATTCCATTCGTTACGATTTCAGTACAGGATTTCCATTGGCGAAATAAGCCGTATTGTGAAAAGAACTCTGGCTGTACTGAAGAGGACTCTTGTACCCTTATTTTTACCAAGCATTTCTAAAGAGCAACTTGTTCAGAAGGCCAAAGAGTACTATGAGAGGTGGAATTTTCCAAATTGTGTTGGTGCCATCGACGGGAAACATGTGAGAATCAGGTGTCCAAGAAAATCTGCCTTAGAGGTGTGCCGATACCGCCGGATCGGGAATGTGGAACCTAGTCTCACGATGGAACTGTTCCAGGCCGCTTCACTTACCGGTCCTACCGATCCGAAGACTGGCTGGTGAAGGGTGCCAGCTCCAGTGCTCCACCTTCTCGATCCAGTTCAACAGGAGCATCTAGGAGAAGAGTGTGGTGGAACGGCGCGAGCGCTATCTAGCGAAGATTAGGTGAACCTTCCGTTCTTTCCCTGGCAAGATGAATCCACCTCCGTGAATGTCCGTAGGTAATGTTTGTAGAACCCTGCCGAATCTGTAGGGAACCAGAAATTTGCCCTCAATGAAAAAGGCATTCAAATCTGTTTGAGGCATCATTCAAAAAGGCATTCAGTCCGAAATGAAAATCTAATCGTGAGTAGACAAAATTATTTTGTAAAGGATTGTTGTAGAAATTTTGCGCTGATCACGAATATACCAAATTATGTCTTGCATAAAAACTGTCTTTTTCCTGGATATGAAACTTTGATATGGCAAAACCTTTTCATTTTTCATCGCAATTTGACAATTGAGGGGGTCTATCGACGCAGAATTTGATGCTCTACAACTTCTCTTTTGAACGAAAAATGCTATGACTGCTACTTCGATTTTGAAGGGGTTTCCACCGCATTTTGGGCACTCAAGAAATTTTCAAACGAGGCAAATTGCGATTTTTTTCATTGAAAATTTGCTAAAAGGTTGTTCAGCTTACCAGCGAATGAGGGAGCTGACTGTCTGTCTGAGTCAGATCCAAGTCGAATTTGTTTCGTTTGAAGTTAATATACGAGGGTCGTCTTCAACAATGACAGAGAGAACTTAAAAAAGTACCTACTACATCAAGATGGGGAGAGGAATGAAAGCCGTCATAAAAATATTTATTTATAAATTTTTTCTTAGCCTTCTTTGCAGAAAGTAGTGGTTACGGAAGCTTTATCTCGGTGTTTTCAGAAGCGATGTGTCCGAAGAGAGCTGCTCTCCTCGTATGTTTTGTCACATTTACTGCACCGGAACACTATGCACTGAATCATGAATTATGAACATTATGGAATATTTAGGATCTATTAGGAATTAAATTAGGAATACGGGAATTTTGACACGATACACATCGGCCGACTGATAAGAGATAACTAGCGATAACCCAGGTTATTGAGCACCGGTAGGTTCATCTAATCTTCACTAGGCAGCGCTCGGGCCGTTCCACCACACTCTTCTCCTAGATGCTCCTCAGTTCCACCTTCCCGATCCACACTCGTTCAAATTGTTCTCGATCCTCTAACTAACCATACCGCTATTGGTCCTCGGAACTGGATCCCATACCGATCTCCGACTCGACCGCTTTCCGCTTTGTCGATCCTTAGCGATCATATTCCGAAAACATTCCCCTCGCCATTATTATTTAAATTAAATTCATTATTATTCCTCACATAATTTATTATATCCAACCTTTATTTTTTGAGAATGCATACGACATGTACCTAACCTTTAACGCAATTAAAAATTTTGGTATTAAAATTTTGGTACCAAAATTTTTAATGAAGTAAGTAATATAATGTACCTAGGTGCTTACCTTTAAAAAGTAAAAACGAAAACGGCCGTGTTTGGCATTTGGTACATATTTACACCCTTCTCTTAAATGGCTCCAGGGATTTTGTTTGAATTTACCAGACTTCACTTTTCTTCTTACTATGAAAGTGATGCCTAATACTCTTTTTCCCCTTAAGTATTTTAAGCAGGTTGAAATCCCTACATATTGGGTTCCTTCATTGGTCAAAACTAGTAAACAGATTCCATAAAATGTAAAAGACATCAGAAATAATTAGAAATAAAACTGAGGAACCCAGAAAGCAAACTGAAAAAAAAAGACAAGCTGCCTCCTCTTTCTCCCTCCGCCTTTGACCCGAGTCCGAATTTGAGCGTCTTTTCAGGATTTACTTAGGGTTCATTCGACTTTGGACTTCTCGGACTTCTTTATTTACGAATAATCCTGGAAATACCCAACTGGGTAAATACCCAATGAAAGAAGTCCGAAAAGTCCAAAGTCGAATGAACCCTAGGCAGGAGCAGGAGAAGAGCGTTAGCAAGAGGAGATTGATGCGGTGGGGAGAGGGGTGGAATACCTTGTTCTAGTCCCCCCCCCCCCGCCGGATCAGTAAGCGGAACAGGACCGGTAATTTGGAACTGTTCCAGTCGTGGAGCTGGAACAGCGGGGAACGGTTCTGATAAAGATCGGTATCGTCACACCTCTAATCTGCCTCCTTGTACTACAACTACAAGGGGTTCTTTTCAATTGTACTGTTAGCCGTAGTAGATGCAAACTATAGATTCATGTACATCGATGTGGGTTCATATGGAAAAGAGGGTGATAGTGGAATTTTTGAGAAATCGAGTTTGGGCAGAAGGTTTTTTGAAGGTACTCTACTTCCAGCTTCAGGGCGGCTACCGAACAGTGAACTAGTGCTGCCACATGTTTTCGTCGGAGATGAAGCCTTCAGACTTCATACAAACATGATGAGACCGTACCAAAGAGAAGATGCTCTTGCTAACAAAATCAGTCGACGAACAGCCAGCATTTCTGTAGGTACATATTATTATGTCCAGTAGAATAATAAACCCATGTGACAAGGACTTTGCAGCGTTTTTAGACGCGTTCCGTTGGCCCTTCAATTACAGGTTGCCGGAAGTGAGTTTTGCACTTTGACCGGATCATAATTATTGAGTTATTGACAAACGCACTTCACGCATAAAATAAAAGTCCGTTGGTAGGTAGACCTAACAGACGACATACCCACGTCTTCTGGCATTGCATTGACCAACGTGTAAGGCCATCTAGCGACTATGTGGAAGAACGGGACCATTCCACTTCAGAAGCCACAGATCCGGTAGATGGCGCGGACTTTCCTATATACGCGTTTGAGAGCTACTGCAGCTGTTACAGACACCCGCCATTTTCAAGTACAAGATAATTTCTGTTAATCCACCTTTTTATTTGTCTACCTTTATTAACACATTACCTACTCAATGTTGCCTTCCCATCCTGTTGATCACATGAATAGCACACGAAATCTGAAATCAAATATCCCGACTGGGGAAGTAGAAAGAATTCAGGAACAACTCCCTATTGTGAAATGAATGAAATTTTTGACTTCAAACATTTTGACATTTTATGTCTTTACTTTGCTACATAAACTCGAAAATGTAACGCGGGACATGTAACGGAGAAGCGTCACGAAAATATTTCTGATGATTTTCGCTTACAACCGATTCGTTGCTACGGAACTTTATCTTCGCCAGTTATCATCGTACAAAAATCGTTCACCACTCGTTGGAAAGCTCTCGATTTACCATTACATCGCAACCATCAACGAGCACAATCAAACGTAGTTATCATTGGTATTATAAGACGGTACTCGTCCTCCATTCGTTGGAAATCTTGACCAAAACAATTAAGTACGAAGTAGGTACGTGGTGTGGGTGCGGGAGGGGGCGCAAAGACATAAAATGTCCCTCGTGGTTGCGTACTTGTACGAAAGCTGTACCCACCGTTTGTGTTACACAACGTTTTTTTAGAGGCTTCATTTTTCTTTCAGGGTTTCAACTTGAAAATAGATTTCTTAAAAACCAACTAAAATAAGTGTCGTGAGTCCCTCCCGGGAACACTCCACTAGTAACTTTAAGCTCTCACCAATATTCTTATGCCAAACTTAGTTTCCGTCAATAAACAACTGAGTGGGGAGACAGGCCACAGAACCCAGGGACACAACCTGGAGCCCCACCACCAACTCCCAACAGGGAGTTGGAGGGAGAGGCCTCCAGTTCCTATAAAACCCTGGATCCTGGGGCTTTAGCCTCATTCGACACTTCCTCTAACTAGCTCTCTCTCTCTTCTCTCCTCTACCTTGCTCCTCCTCTCAGATGATCAGTGGATTACCGCCGCCTGGGAAAACCCCTCTCCTCTATGTCTAGATGATCGGTGGACTACCGCCGCCTAGACAGCACCTCCTCTCTGTTAAGAACCTAGATGTCGGTGGATTACCGCCGCCTGGGCAAATTCCTTCACTCACCTCCATCTCCTCCTAAAAGTCGTAGATGATCGGTGGATATCCGCCGCCTGCGTCTTTTTTCCTTCACGCCACCGTGATGAACCAAATTCCAAATTCATCACAATAAGGGAGGGTAATAATTTGATCAACTCATAATTTCCTCTTCAAACAATTCGCTAATGTCATGCTGCATGACTGCAACTTTTTATTTCAATAATAAGGATAAGGCGGATGAGTAAACGTCCGTACCATCGCTAACAAAATGTAGTTAATGTATTTGAATTATTTTCATCAACTACCTACCTTTTTGCGCATTACCTGTTAAATTGTACTGCGATGAAGGAGAAAATTATATAAGTATGTAAATCAATAAATTCTATTATCTTGTGTTGCGGCCGCTTGGTCCGTGTTATGAAAAAGAGTGTACATAACATTTTGACAGGTACTGAATTGCCGGTGTTTTATTCCGGAATGCTCGACGTTGAATCTACTGAACTGAAGTAGGTAGTGAACTACATGCAGTTGCCTGTGAGAAAGCAATTGTGTAGCAACGATATGTAATGTCAATTTGATTGATTGTCTTGATTTGCATCTCGCTCGATGCTTAGCGGTGGTTACGTCACAATACCGCCAGATATTGTCTTGCTTATGACTTCAATAATTATTAGTAGACACCTGTGGAATTATGGGATGGACACAAATCAGGCAACAAAGAAAAAAATTTAGGAAATATATTTTTATTTTTGTTATTAATATTTTTGAAATAAATTTTGCGTGTTAGCCCTATTATATAGAACAAAAGAAACCCAGATCAAACTTATGGGCATCTTCTCTCTCTTTCTCTCTCTCTCGCTCTCTCTCTCTCTCTCGCACACTTTTCATAATCTTTAGCCTTAAATTCAAATGAGGTAAGTAGGTAACGACTTTAAATAGACTGTGCAGCTACACCATACCTGAAAAAAGCCCAGTTAGTAGAAATTTGTCCATTAATAGAATAATAAAGTCAACACAGAATGTCTATGATTCAGATATACATGCAATTAGAAATATTACGAGAGTTCATTGTTGCAGTTAGAAATACAACAATAGAAAATCATTGTTGGTCATTTGGACCAAAAATGATTTCCCATTGTTGTATTTCTACGCTGTCGTCGTTGATACAAAACGAAATGGGCACCTACTTGACTATGGAATGTATCAGTGGTTTTGGAATCGAGCTAGAAATACTATCCAAACCGCCCCAATTTCCTGTCATTTCGGCCCCACGAAACCCCAGCCGGTCATTTTTGAAATTCTGAGGGTCGCTGAACCTAAGTAGGACCCTCGGCATATTTCCACAGTTTGACATAATTTTGATGATTCGTTTGGCCGTGAACAACAAACTTATCAACAAATAGGTTTAAAAAAAAGTAGGTACAACCTACCAATCAATAAAATTCAAAATAACCATCCGTGTTCAAATGGAAGAACGTAACGGAACAACAAACTCGATTCCATAAAGCCATGCGTGATTGTATTCAGCCTTTCCCTAGCAAAGATGGTATATTTTCGTTTCAAACTTCAGGGCCTTCTCGAAAAACCCCTTCGGAATCATTTCAAAAACGTCATAACAACACTTTATTGAATGTTTTCGAGCTACGGTGTTTTGAAAATATCAACCCCTTAGAGATGACTGACAGTAGTGACGCCGAGCTTCGAGGACCAACTAGACCGTCCCCAAACGGGATCTACAAAAATCCTTTTTGGTTCATGGTAACTAAGGAACGCGAAGTACGGCGTGCGTACAGACAGAAATTTCATCTATTCCGTTTTCGGATTCTAGTAGGTACCTTGAAACGCAAACAATCAAATTTTAGGGAGTTGAACTATTTGGTGTTTCACGCTCGAATCCAACGGTTAATATTATTGAAAATAATTAATGAACCAAAATGGGTATATTTTAGTTTTCGCGGGCCAAAAATCGCTGTACAAGAATAAAAATTGCCAGAAATTCATATAAAATCGTTAATTGAATTGAGTTCGATGAGCAACTGGGCTTATACTAGGCTTGTGTTATCAGCTAGTTTCGCCGTTTTTAGTACGCGCAATGTCGATAGTTATAGATAATATTCTTCGGATTAAACAAACGAGATTGATGTCAATGTGGGAACGTTTTCAGGTTTTGTGTAATGTGTGCCCGTCATATTTCATCAACTGCAAACAATGATATTATGATTTGCAGTAACATTTACTTGAATGATTTTTATCAATTAATGAGCCCTCATTAGGCCACCAATTGTGCATCAAAATTTATCTACAAATATTTTTTAATTTATCATCACATACCTTACATTTCTCATGATTTAAGTCTCATTGCTCTTAGAAGACGAATAGAATTGAAATAACACAATGGTGTATGTAATGTAAGCAGCAACCATCTGGAAAGACGATTTTCAGTGTAAATGAACACATACACATATAACACAAATACCAAATTAATGAAATCTAACTCACAGTAGGTAGACGATTACTTGCTTCTCTATGTCAGCAAGTTTCAGTAAATTCACAAAATGTCTTAGAAGTTGTCATTGCTTTGGCCCTTCATCGATGCATTAAATAACCCGAAAATGAGCAGCCCCCAGTTCGACCCACTAAACCACTAACCATGCGTTAAATCTCAAATTATTGACAGCTGATGTTAATTCAACTAAGCTCACAGCATAACAACTAAGCTTTCTTACAATCCCAACGTGATTCAAGCGGTCTTCAACAAAGGATCAAAGGTCCTGGTGCTTCAGCAATGTTAAGGAATACAGTGGAAAGGTACTAACTCATGTACCTAATTAAGCAGGTACTAACCTATATACGACGTATATGAAATGTAACCTGCATAATCAGAATGAGCTTGCTTGGATACCTGAATCCATCACTTACCGATATTCCAAGATTGTAGTTGATCGGAACACTTTTCAGTAGTTTAAATGTCACTCCGTTTTGCATGCTCAAGTGCGTTAGAAGAGATGGCTGAAAAATTATAATGCATACATGTCGATTTTTGCAATCCATTGATTACTAGGCCTGAAATAATTTTGGTAGCATTATTATTACAGGGTGCCAATTACTATCAGACCATCCGTAAACTTAACTCCACATATTGAGGTATCATATTATGATGTTATTAACACCATCTGTGAACAAATTCCACATACAGCTATAGCCTGAATTTGGTGAAATTATGGGATAATCTGGACACCAACCCACATAGTACCCAAATTTCAGTTCAATTCTACCGTTATTGTTTCAATGATTTCACGTCTGCCTATGCTCAAAATGGGAGAAATCATGTTTTATTGATGACTTTGATCGCTTTCAAAAACGTTCAATCCTAAAAACTATTAAATACATTGGAGGATCACCAACATTATTAAAAATTTACGGAAAATATTACATGATGATGACCCGAGACTTATATGAGTCGCGTATCCATAAGCCATAAATGGGAAAAAGGCCGTCTAGTTAACCAAACAAATGCATAGGATGGATATGAGGCAGATAATAAAAGCTATTTCAATAGCCATAAATATTTCTTGAATATTGCATATCAAGTGCTTTCAAATTCGAGCACAAAACCATGGGAAATGTTTGTACCTATGTTACGTTTAAATTGTTAATGTTCATGCCGCTTGACTAAAACTTTTCTTATGAAATACTATTTGTACCGTACGTAACTTACGAGTATATCGTCTAAATGAGGAAAGGTTGTGTTATCCATAAGATGGCGCAGTAAAACTGAATTGCAGCGGTCAGCCTGGAATGTATAATCTCGCTCAGTATAATCCATATTTATTTGTACTTACATAAATGCAAACTAACTAGATATGGACTAGATACACACAAATAAAGGTAATTAATCACTATAACAAAGAACTTGTGACGGTATATGGGAATCCCGTCCATCTTCGATGCGGGCTCTTCCCGATCTTTTTGACACGCCGCTAAAGGGGCGGTCGATTCGCGGAAACGAATCGTCAACTCCTGGAGGCATTGCGTTTAAAATCTAACCATTTGTCTCCGGGGGCAGCTGTCACACTGCCTCCCTACCTTTCTAGAGAGTGGAGAGGGGGAAACTACGCTGTATGGACGGCGTAGTTAAACCCCTCATCCATTACAAACTTCACAATAAGTATTTATCTAATCATTTAATGGTAGATATAATATATCTACATTTGATTAGTCGTTGAACAATTTACCTACGAGTATTTATTAATTGAACCAACGAGAAAAGACAAAAAATAATATCGAATCAATTTTGATTTTAATTACATTACTTACTTACACTAATAGAAAAGTTTCAGTTTCAATGAAGATTATTGAGTTGGAAGATGGAGAAATAGCACACAAATCATGTTAAACCATCAGATTTTTATTTCTCCAAGCTCCAATGAAAGAGTGAAGAACAGGAATCGAAACGAGACTGAGGATGAGGAACGGCAAGTGAGTTCTCATGATCCCTCAATATTAGAGTACAAGAGAATCTTAAGGTGAGAAATATTAAATGAAGGTAATGTCTTGTTAAGATCATACAGTAAAACCTGGATATAAGGAACCTGTATATAAGGAAATCCTCTATGTAAGGAATACAATTCCCGGTCCCACCCCCTTGGGGTCCAAAAACCTCTTTGTAAGGAATTTCGTTACCTCTATGTAAGGAATCTCGGCTGGCCGGTCTTTGCCTCTGTGTAAGGAACATTTCCAAGACGCTACCTCTGTGTAAGGAAGTTCCCCCCTTCCCCTTCATGAACCATGCGTTGTTTATATGCAGTTCTTCCTTCTTCCTAAAACAATACAGTCTCGAAACGTGTTCTCGTAGACGACATGCCGAAGCGAAAGTTCCTCTCCTTAAGCCAAAAAATTGCGGTCATAAATGAAGTCGAAAGTGGAACTCCGCGGAAAGATGTGTGCGGGAAGTATAAAATTTCGCAGTCAATTTTGTGTCGAATTTTAAAAGATGAGGAGTCAGTTGAAACTGAGTGTCGCGAAGGACATGGAAAAGTCAAACGGGCCCGACCTGCGGAATTCCCCTCAATCGAAAAGTGCCTCGTGGACTGGATCGAGCAGTGTAGAAGTCAAAACATGCCAGCAAGTGGAACGTTAACACGTTGGCTGCCAGTGAGTACCAAACTGGGTCTCAGTTAGGGTTACCCTCAGGCCGTGAGTACCACATTGGTACTCAACTACGATTCTGACTTTAACCGCTTTTGCCGCTTTACGTGGCCATTTTTGGAACTAGCGCATGTGTCCAGGACTTGAAAGGTGTGTTAGCATCTAAATGCTGTGCCTAGCGTGTTAGGTTTCTTATCAAGGCCAGGCTGAGATAGGCGGATCCAGTTTTTGAACTTTTTTTCTTTCGTTTTTCAACTTTTTTTAAAATAAATCTTGTATGCAAGATGTGTTTTGACAATTTTTTAAGTTTTACCTATCTTTTCTTTTTTTAGTAAAAAAATTCTGGGTGAGCACCAAATTGGTACTCGGCTAATGTTTCACTCCTACGCCAGTGAGTACCAAAGTGGTACTCAGAGTTTTTGGCTTTTAGTTTAGGTAATTTCGTCCAAAAGTCATCGAATATTATTTTTTCCTAGTGTTTTCATATAGTAGTTGACAAATATCTGAAAATCACAGTTTGGCCTGAGTGGAATCCTCGCTGACGTCGGCCTGGCTACCAACGTGTTAATCAAAGCTAAAGAGCAGACATTTGCTTCACAGTGTAACGTCAGAGATCCATCATCGTTTGATCATATTTGGGAGCTCGAGAAACTCATTAAAAGAGTAGGAACTAGTAGCGTACAACAAGCATAAGTGACTGATTATTTCAGCAATACAAATTGGTAAGTTCTTCAAATTTAGTTTTCAAATTACATTAAAATATAGGTACGTATTTCAAATATACATGTTTTCCAATTCAATTCTGAAAATTCGTTTTGTACCTACCTCTACATAAGGAATTTTTTTGACTGATAAAACCTGAATGTAAGGAAACCTGGATTCAAGGAAAATCTGGATATAAGGGAAAAGAATTCTGGCCCCTTGGGATTCCTTATATCCAGGTTTTACTGTATTAACTTTTATGCTATTCTCTGAGTTACAACGAAAGACACATACCTGGTCGGATAAATGCTGGCAAGTATAAATAGTTGATACTGCTGCCGCAATTACGACGAATAACGTTAAATATCCAATTATAATAGCATCCTTTTTGCCCAGCTCCTGGCCGCGGTACACTACTCCCGTGAGGTAGATCAAATCTGTACAACAGGATGACATGATGAAAAAAACTGTGAAGTCAAAATAACTGTTGAGGTCGCCAGCGATATCATCGAGGTGTGTGTAAATCCTTATAAAACGCTTTACGTCAGCGTTCTCAATGAACGTGGTCGTGGACAACTTGGTGAAGCACGAGCTGATACAATTCACCAGATACAAGAACAGGATGCAAAAACAAATGTGGTTCACCATCTCTACATTCCATAATATGGTCGAAGCAATACTGAGTGGCCAGTCGGTTGTTTTATTTGTCAAGCGCGTCTTGTAGACGCCACGTAACGCCAAACAGCCTATCCAGTACACAACGAGGAGTTTCAGAGACGCGAACATGGGGTATGTGGTATTTCCCAGTACCCGTTGGATCGTTATTAGCTTCCTCATCGTCTTCTCATATTTGAACCTGTTGAATACGGTCATTGAGATTATCACGAGCGTCGCAGCGATGCCTGCGGCATTCCGTATTGCGCTGATTGAGGACCCCAGTGAGCCGACAGTACCTTCGAGTAGGACGTTGTGCTCTATGTAGGAGGATAACGCTACGGTCAGCAGCATGACCGCTATACCAACGACGGATAACACGGAGATATTCGACAGGGATTCCTCACTGATTTCGAGCGGGGTGGATCCGAAAGCTCTGAACCATTTCAAATGCCTCAGGAGGCTTGGAGATACAGTTGGGGATACTGGACTGAACATGGATACTGTAGCCATAACTCAATCAATATTCTTCATCTTTTTCATCCAGCAGTCCAGACATAATTCGTATCTTACTAGTATGTGACTTACCTACGGGTACATACACATACTAAACATGATGTTGATTCCGCTCATGAAGTTTTCTGTTCTCCATCACGTTGCGTTACTAAGAATGAAATCAGCCTGAAAACTCACTACGGAGTCTTGATGCATAAATACTCACCTCGTACGAATACACTAGCACTTTCACCTTGGACCAAACTCCTGGAAATCAAAAAGAAATTAATACACAATACGCTGTGTATAATAACTATTTTGCTCAAAAGCAACCTAAGACTAACTCATAAGTATGTGCTGTGAAAGAACCCCAGCAACCTTGAACTTTCAATATTTTGCATTAATTGAATTTCAGCCCAAATCTTGAGGATTTGAAATCCCTTATAACATGTCTTATAACCGCGATTTTTGGCCCGCGAAATCTAAAATATACCCATTTTGGTTCATTAATTATTTAATTAATGAAGCGAAGTTTTGGCCAAAAATCGCGGGCCAAAAATTTAATTAATGAGCGTTTAAAACTCATTGACGAAGTAGCTATGTAAAATTTACGATTTGGCTGCTTAAAAATTATTGCCAAATTTCATTTAATTTGTCGATTCCATCCTAAGTGAACGAAAGATAAGTGTTTCTCTGCTCTCATAACAATTGTTAGAGGACTCCTAACCAGAAATCAATATATTTGAGACTGACTGGGTACACGCATCAGGCGTAGCTCATAGCAATCATGTAAGTAAGCACTCATTTCAGTAATGGAAAAATGGTGTCTGAACTAACAGAGGGAAACTGCAGAAAGCAAACTGAGAGAATGGAGGTTTCTGTTTTTGAATAGGACGACATAGATCAGCCCAAATGGCAAATTATCTGTTAAAAAAGACAAAAAAACAACTTACCCAGTAGGAGGATGGTTTCTGAGGTTGTCTATTAATGGAAATAAACCACGTTATTCGCTATTCGCATTTCATTACCACAATGCGTCTTCGAAAGCACACCGTTACTTTACTGGTACCTATATATCGTCTTTGTTCAACGTACAAGTTCTATTGGCTACTTCATGAACTCAATGCTTGACCATTTGGAGTGTACCAACGTCATTGATTCGGTGTGTAACCTAGGAAATACTTTGCGTGCTTTCAATTAGTCTGACAAAACCATGGGGCGCTCGAATGAATTATTATCTTCATTATTCTACCAATTTGTTGGTTCACTTCATGCCTGATCGGAATGTGTCGTGCGATACCAGCACGAGGGGTTTTGAGGGCGAACAATACTCCCTTTAATAATATAGAGGAGGATAAGTTATTTATAAATATTTAATTCGATTAATTTATCAACATTTCGATGGTACAGCTTGCTTTACATTCGTAAAACTAACAAATTCGTTCCCGCATAGTCCTAGAAGGAATTTATTATACCTCCACAAGATGAACCGTGAACCGCGTGTCATATTACCCCATTTTGATTATTTTCACTAATGAACAAAGCACTGGAATCAAGCATGAAAATCACATTTTTAACACCGCCTCCCTTTCAAAATTTAACGGAATGCCGTTTTCGGATTCTACGTACCTTAAAACGCAAACCATCAATTCATGTGAACCATTTTTCATGTGATACCACAGGTTCATCATTGAAAATTAAATAATAGGTCACCCAAAAATTACCTACTCTCCGTCCCCCGTACGCCGTTCTTCGCTCACTAAAATTAATGAAAGTTGGTTTTTAGTTTCCATTTGGTGTCTAATTGGCCCGCGAAGCTCGGCTAAGGAGCGAAAAATAGGGGTTAAAAGTTTCAAATCGTCTTAGCTCGAAAATTTTCAATAGCATAGTTTTTACGACGTTTTGAAATTGATTCCGAAATTGTGCCACTGATTAAACTATGCCGGGATGTTTAACCCAAAATCATCTTCGCGACCTGGACAAGGTGTGGATATACGGTATACCTACATGTTGGTACGCATTGGGAGGGTATGAGCGAGTTTTTGCAAGTTTTTGCTGGATGGCCTCATCTCTTCAATGCTCAACTCTTTTGTCAGAGCATGTCCTATGAAGAGCTGCATTTGGAAAATCTACTAATGGGAAGCAAATTTTGGCTGTTGGGGGATTTTATATAAATTATCGACCAAATTCCGAGATGACTCTTAACTTGAATAAGATATTGCTGATTTTTTTGATTTTTTTAACGAGGGAAACAGTGGGAAAATCTTGAAAAAGACTTGCGCTTTGGAGGGTCCGCACTCCGCAGCCGTGTGAGGTTTCACTCACTAAAAACCCACTAACCCTGATCCTCTTGACCTAATCCACCCCGGAATCACTTGTTCAGCATTACTTCGGAGTGGGGTCGATCACTGGGCGGTGTCACGCCCTCTTCTGATCTCTTCTTGCGGTCTCCAGTTTATTGCTCAACTGAGGATCGGGTTGTCCAGCTTTTTTTCCTTGAGGATTCGGTCTATGTAGGACACAATCCTCTCCCAGGTTTCCTGCCTGGAGATCATCTTCCCGATCACATTAGTCGGTGTGATTTCGCCCTCCTGTTCTTCTAGGATCTCCTTTTCCCTGCTCCATCTGGAGCAGTGGAAAAACGTGTGTTCGGCGTCGTCGTTTGGTCCATTACAGTACCAGCACGTTGTGGTGTCTGCTTGCGCCCTTCTGTGCAGAGAGGACCGGAAGTATCCATGGCCCGACAGGAACGTAGTGATGTAGAAATCCACTTCTCCGTGCCTCTTGACAAGCCATGGGCGCACCTGTGGAATAAGTCCATGCCCCCCTGTCATCAGTTTCCCACTCATTTTGCCACTGCTGCAATGTTATTTCTCTCTCCTCTTTCTTGATAAGGGATCTTGACTCCTGTGCGGATCGCCGGAGGTAGATACGCGTCCTCTCCATTGCTAGGAGGTCGATTGGGATGGTGGCAGCAATGATCCCAACGGCAGGGAAGGCGACGGTGAGGTAAGCGCTTGCTATTCGTAGGGCTCCTCTCCTCTGCACTGACCGCAGGTGGTCTCGGTACTTTTTAACTTGCAGGGCCTCAGCCCACACCTCCACTCCATATAACATGATTGTCTCGGCTATGGTCATGAGCATCTTCCTTTTCTTGGGCGATGGTCCACCGATGCTCAGGTTTGCTGTCACTGTCCCTGCTCTTTCTCCTGCTCGCCTGATGTGCTCCCAGAAGGTCAGCCTGCAGTCGAGGGTCACTCCCAGGTACCGCACCGAATGAGATGAGTCAATGGTTTCGATATTGCAGATAGGACTCTGCTGGCTGGTGCAAGTGCCGCCGCGGGTGGCTTTTGGTGACCTGGAACCACTGTTGACCCTCGTTGCAAGGGAGCCAACGCTACAAATTTGCCCGTAGATATACGGATTACTACGGATTTTTTTGTTGGTAAATCTACGGACTTTAGTTTTTGAAATGACTCGCAATTCTCCTTGCTTTAGGATGCAAATCTACGGTTTTCGACTAGAGCATCTTCGGCATTCAATGTTCTCGCCATCTACATGGGGGATACAAATCACCATATAAGGACATAGTGGCAGCACTCGGATTTTTCAACAGCGTTGAAATGATGAGCAATAAACTCCCACCTTATTCACCTCGTGATTCACGAACTGTAGCTTATACAAATTTCTACCAAGGAAAGGAAGAATTTTTTCTTCACATCACTTTTTTCTTCGGAAGACTTATTTCTTCACTTACCTGCCATACTACATAATATTAAATCCCAGATGAGTTTGCGAGGAGCGATGGGTCGAGGTGAGGTGGATTCAACGGAGTCATCCAAGTCATTCCCATTCAGGGGTTTCACCCAATAGGTTCCCCGTTCATCTCAACTTTGTTAAAAATTCTTCCCCGCCCCTTCATCTGCCTGGAAATTCACCAGGAAGGAATGCAATGAAGTCAGAACCCTTCCCCTGGGGCAGGGTCGGCATTCCTGGCTTCGCTCCAATTTTCACGATTAGGAACGCCTTCGCCCCTCGAGTTTTCATTTACCGATAAGTGATTCGTGAGTTGAAAAATAAGCCGAACCAATTATTTTTGGTGGTATATGAAAGATCATGACAGTAAATCTTAAATCGATTTACATGAAACAAACACTGCCGAAAAGAAAATCGACGAATTCGCATCAATTGCAGAAATTTCGTTGAAAGATGCACTTTCAAGACCAGATGCGAAGGAGTGGCAAGAAGCAATACAATCTGAAAAAAGTCTAGGCGTCGAAAATAATAACATTGAAATCAAATATCAGAAGACGCATGATTGCGGATGTGCTTTCAATAACTTAGCCAAGTTCAAAGCATTTTCCGAATTACTGTGAGTTGGACAACTAAAATCAGGAGAAGTTTTGGAAACAATACATATTAACCTGTAGTTGTCTACACTGTTCATAGTTGTTGATCTTCATGCTTGGGTGACATGATCTATGTAGAATTTAATTTTGTGGGAAAAAAATAGATTGATCGTTTTTCTCTACATTTCCATCTGTGTAAGATCTTACATGTTACATCTGTATAAGACCTTACATCTGCGTAAGATCTCTATGCTTTAAACTTCCCTCTGAGCATGTGCAATCGTAAAAACCTTTGCAAACTCATAACTAATCATATAAATAGCTGAAATTCGGAGGGTAGGTGAGGTTGGACTCCAAATCACGTTAATCATCGAACAGCAACTTTCTTCTGCAATCCACTCGACTCGCTTGGCTATCGTTTCAACCATAACATATACTTGTTTGTAGTTATTTCCACCGTTTTTTTATCCATGAACACTCATATTTGACCCCATATTCTGTTTTTTAAAATCGCATATTTTGCCATTACAAGGCGAAATTTGGATTTCTTTATATCTATGGTCGGATATCGTATGGACAAATATAATTAGATGTAACTGAAGAAGCTCCAGTCATGCAGCATGGCTATAAGCGCGATTTTTCAAAGAAATATTCGTGCTATTGTGTAAAAAGATGATATAACGAGAAACCATTCACTCTTCGTAAAACTACATAATTTTTCCGTGATTTTAGCCATTTTTACCGATTTTTGACCCTTAAAAAGTCAAGCTTGCCTTTTTTTTGAGAATATTTTTATCATAGAGACAGTCCCTCTCACTGTCGTGAATCACCATCCCACACAACGTCAGGTGAACGAATATTGATTGTAGCCCTTAATACCAATTTTTGACAACCAAAAATCCAAATTTGACCCCTATTCTGTATGGTAAACAACTGAAATGGTATTTTTCTTTCTGTACTCACCCTTCCATACCACTTTCAGTGATTTTATGTCAAATATTCGCAATTTTAGCCGTTTTGGTTTATTATTCTGTGAATAATACACCTCTGTATTCGCTCAGCAAAAAATTTTTATAACACCCCCTCAAAATTTTTTGCGTATCCGTTTCAAGGTGCGTAGATTCCAAAAATGCAATGTCCGTCCGCCGTACGCCATCCGCCGTACGCCGTATCACGTGTACCGGCTTCATTTTCGGTCTAAAAAATTCGTTCTTTCGCTCACATGCTCCATTTGGGCCCTAGTTGTGTCCCAAAACTTTGCAGCCAGATCGGAATACACCCAGGTGTGTTATGGGTGAAAATGTGTTTAAAAATAGGTACTTTTTGTGTTTTAGTAACATGAGCTTTTGAGGTATCGTTTTTCATGTTTTTGGGGACGAGAAGACCGAATATGAAGTCGATTTTGACCAAAGAGTGGAAAATTGAGGTTCTACCAGATGTTGAGCTCCCAAAATTGATTTTTTATGAGTCAAAAACCTGGGAAATCGTCTGAAATCGTCAATTTGTAGAATAACACTAGAAAAAGTGTTAGCACGTGGATCAAGACGATTAAATGGTACTATCAATGATCAAAGATAATTTGAAAAAAAAGGAGCTTACCTAATTTGTGTTTTGGGGGCCAAAATTGGTGGAAACCATCAGAAATAGCTATTTCAATTATTTCACATGAAAGAAACAATAAATGAACTGCCAACATTTCTGTAGGTATGTCCAACAGAATAATAAACCCATGTGACAAGGACTTCGCAGCGTTTTTACCGTCTTTTGATCCCTAAAAACTCACATTTGACTCCCTTAGAATTTTTGAAAAAATGCTCATCTTTGAACTCATCCTTTTGTTTGGCTATACGACATTTTGGCGAAATTTTGAGTTATTATCATGCACGGAAGGTCAGATATCGTCCGGAGTCACACATGAATAAATAAATAAATAATATATATAAATACATACAAATACAAATAAAAATTTATATGCATATACATTTTTGTAAAAATCTAGGTATGAATTCCGGATGCTTTAAAACGGATTTGCGTATGAAAAAATTTCAAAAATTCAAGTTCTGAAAAATCATTTTCCTTGAAAATTCGCTAAAAGGGTGGTGATGGATTCATAATGTTGTGCCAAAACGCTTTTGTAAGGAGAAAATTTTCAAATATTCGTTTATGTAGTCACTTACTATTAATTTCTGAAGCATTGCAACATATTGTTATAAATCTTTGTTCTTTGATTTGATTGAGCCAACGAACGAATGATTTGACTGAGGTGCCCCACTGCTAGCTGACGTCTCGAGTTTCTTCTGAATAGGCGATTCAAGTGATGCAATCCTCCCTTCATGAGAGACATCTTCAAAGGAGGAGAGTCGTGATTCGGATCCGCGCAATTGGCGCTTTTGTCCGGTCGGAACGGATCCCCCCCCGTCACGTCTCTCCGATGACGACGGACGAGGTAACAACTTGTAACAGTTCATAACGCTTCGGACTCGGGACTACCGGCATCCCCGAATTCCTTTTCACTGTCCGCCCAACTTTCCCGATCCCTCCCCATCAGGACGACTCCTTGCAGGATGTTGTCCGGAGGTTGGCCTGGAGAAAAGTGGGTTTCTCCTCGTCTTCCGGGTTACACCCCTTCGGCCACACGGATGTCGGTTACCCCTGTGTCGCCAGCGTCGCATTGAGATAATCCGAATAGCAATAAGATGTGATCTCTCAGGAGTTAGAACTCATAGATATAAAATCGATTAGAATTTAATCAATTTGCATCTGTGGTTCTCAATCTATACGAGCTGAAAATGGATTCGGTGGGGATTGGACAAATGGACACGTCCATGCTAGACGTTGGTAACCATAATTCGGCTTTAATGTGATTTGTAAATAAGTATACCTATTACTCCCCATGATAGACAAATTTTGGCAATTTCATGTGAAACATGATAAAAACGCTGCAAATCCCTGCACAACGGTTTATTATTTTATACAGAATACCCTTCTGTTACAGATCACAGCTCTCTGTATAGATAACCCGTCTGTATAATATAATATGTACTAGTCTATACATATTATGTAGATCGCAGAACCACCTTGGGTTAGTACCTAACCCCGTACTCGTTACTAGGTGCCTACCTAAGTCATGACTAAATGTTGCTAAAATAATTCTGTCGATGACAAACAGTACCTAAAATGGCAAAAAGAAACGCAATTAATGAAGTTCCGAAGTGGAATTGCTGATGTGGAGAGAAAAAGTTGCAATCGTATCTACCAACAAAATCCAGTAGTCCATCACTTATCAAATGAAATAATATCGCACAACAACCAACTCGACTTCATACAGCCATCCTTGATTATAATCAGATGCTCCCTAGCGATGATATCCGGGCCGGATTAATACCGTTTTATTCACGATCGTGTTGACGAAGCTTTTTGGTGCACACCAACGGCTTGGACGTACAATGCTCCGGGTGGTCTCAAAAAATTGTTTAGCTCAAGACAAATTTAATAATGTAAAAAAAAACCATACCCATTCATCGAAAGTTTTCGAGCTATGGCGTTCTGAAATTTTCAACCCCTATTTTGAACCCCTTAGAGATGACTGACAGTAACGTCGAGCTTCGAGGACCAACTAGACCCCGAACGGAACCTATAACCCGAATTTCATCAATTTTTTTTCATGGTAACTAAGAAAAGTGGTCCGTACGGCGTACAGACAGAAATATTTTTATTGCAGTTTTGGATTCTACATACCTTGAAACGTAAACCATCAAATTTGGGGGGGGGGGGGGGGGGTTAGAATTTTTTTTCATGCTCGATTCCAATGGTTCATTATTGAAAATAATAAACCAAAATCGATGGAGTTCAATATCATCACCTTTTGATCAACGGGTTCCTGAGTTCCGAAATCCTTTTTATAACGGAACTGTCCCGCCCGTTGAGAAAACCTAAAAACTCAAAAGCGACCGAGAACACTGTTTACATGAAAGAACCAGCAGGGTTTTTTAACCCCCCCCCCACCCCATAACACGGCCCCCTGGGGGTCTCCGGAGTTGATTTTTCGTACACCCTCACTCGAGGTGCCCCTAAGGACGTGTACCAAATTTCAACCCTCAGGGCCATTAGTTGCCGGAGTTATAGAAGTTTGAAAATCGCAAATTTTTCAAGTTTTTCTAGTTCTTGTTGTCGTTATAGTTGTTTTTCATTGTCTCACTGACATAACTGATCGAGTCGAAATTTTGCACAAACATTCGTTATGCTCCAAGGAGGTGTCACACATTCGTTATGCTCCATGGAGGTGTCTTTTGTTCATTTTGTCCCCCTCCCCCGCTCATGCCTTTACAAAAGTTTTAGGTAAGTAGGTACTGAGTTTTTTCAGGTACTGAGGGAAATTTTTTTTTCATCAATGCAAAATGATGTGATATCCCCCCTGAAACAACCCAAGTAAGTAAGTACTTAGTACCTAAGTAGGTAAGTAGGTACCTACTGAGTATGACTGCTGACTAGGTATTAAGCTGGTGGTACAGGGGTAGGTACTAAGTAAGTAGTAGGTAGAAACCAGGTACTGACTAAGTTGGTAGGAACTGAGAAAATAATTAGGTACTGGGAAAAAAGTTCAACTATGTAAAAAGTCGTTACCCTCCCCCCACGCCCTAACAAACCTGTAGTAGGTAAGTAGGTAGGTACTTAGAAGGTACTGAGTATGACAACCGAGTAGGTAGTACTGAGTAGGTACTTAGCAGATAGTAGGTACTGTGTAAGTACTTAGGAGGAAGTAGGTAGGTAGTAAGTAAGTACTGAGGAAATGTTCAAGTACTGGGTAAAAATGTTTTCTTCATCAATTTAAAAAGTGTGATCCCCCCCCCCCCCCCCCCAACCATCTTGTAAAAACTAACCCACCAAAAAAACCTCAGTCGCAAAGTGGATTGAGATCCATTTTGCCCGCCGAAGTAGCATGCTCGCTGTTGGATTTGCTTGTAGAAACCTGTTCCTTCCCCCGAAACATTGAAATTTCTTCCAGCGGTGTTTGGCGAGCAGCTTTTTGTCCCACACTGATCGAATTTGGCTTCTCTGCCATTCCAAAAGAGCCCTGAATACTGAAAAGTAGAGGGGGTATGTTACGTATGGTGATACATTCATGACTGTCGTGGTGCTCCTCAAATTCTTATAGTTTACCACTCCTACGTAATACCTAAATGATTTAACCAAATAAACGAAGGGTACGACGAGCTGAGCGACGCCGAGGGGAAAGTAGGAGAAAGGGTCACCTCCATCAAGCTCCATCACCCCTCAACGGTTGTACCGGCCGTTGATGGAAGAGGGATGGGTGGAAAGGGGCCTTTATAAGCAGCCCTGCTAGCCCAGCTCTCCTCATTCGATCGCCCACTCTCCGACTTGCGACCTCGCTCTCTCTCTCTTCTACCCTTATCCTGCAACTACCCTTCTGAGAATAACTGCTGTGGTGATAACCGCGGGGCGCTTTCCTCTGGCACTCGCTGTGGTGATAACCGCGGGGTGCCTTCCTCTGGCACTCGCTGTGGTGATAACGGCGGGGTGCTAGCAAAAGACTCCTAAGGAGCACCTAGCACCTGCTGTGGTGATAACCGCGGGGTATTAGTTCCCTTCCGATCCTTCCTCTCTCTCTCCATCTCACATATACCTTCACCTACCCAAACCCTAACCTACCCTCCTTTAGGGATCACTACAATGACACACCTATCGAATGTTTTTTTATGCCTTCTAATTTTTTTCAATGACCTATCGCCATATTGAAACAAATGGTTGATTGACACAGTTTACGTTGGTTCAATTGTTGTTTCTACGAGAATGATAGGATTCGCCCATCAGTTGAGGGCCTTGGAGCAATAACATGGAGTTTAAGGTACCCCTTGTTTATCTGGTGTGATACGAAGTAGGCCAGATATTCCTGCAATGGTGATACAACGGTTAAGTACCCACGGAGTAGTGGAACTGGGCTTATAGTATCCGTATCCCTGGTCGCTTAATCGATTCTCCAGTTCCGACAACTTGTTCCGAATCGTCGAAAAGACTCGCCGAGGAAGGCGGGCGTACATTTCACTGTCACTTGTTATTCCCACCCGCTCAGGAACCCATCCTGCCAACAACGAGTACGATGACCTTCTGAGCCAGAATCCTACTTGCTGATTTTGAATTCTCATTCCGATCCGACCGGCGGATCCGATCCTTCAGGTCCGTAAACAAAATTCCGGTTCTTTCAGAGACTTTCAGACGTTCCAGCTGCTGCCTCCGGAACAAAAATGGTGGTTTGCGTTTCAAGGTACGTAAAATCCAAAATGGAATAAAAACGCTGCAAATTTTTACACAGCTCGTGCTCCCCCCCCCCCCCCCCCGCCCTAAATCAAGAAAATGCCACCAGAGTAAACCAGACCCCAAAAGAGGTGACCTACAAACCTGATTTAATTAGTGTTTTGGTTCATGGTACCTAACTAAGGAAAGTGTTGTGTACTGTGGACGGACCCGTTGGCGTTTCACCTCATTATGGTATAGGAAAAAATTATTTCTTTCGTATAGTGGTGAGCATTTCAACGGCACGTACTGTGCGCTGAACTGTTGCCCAGAAACAAAGTTTATCAAATGGACAGAGACCATGATGAACCGCTTCGGTTGTTTTGGTTTATTATTCTGTGAATAATACGCCTATGTACTCGCTCAGTAAAAAAATTTTATAGCACCCCCTCAAAATTTGTTCTTTTACGTTTCAAGGTGCGTAGATTCCAAAAATGTTTCCGCCGTCCGCCTTATTATGCATATCTGCTCCAATTTCGATCTAAAAAATTCGTTTTTTCGTACACATGCTCCATTTGGGCCCTAGTTGTGTCCCGAAACTTTGCAGCCCGATCGGAATATACCCAGGGGTGTTATGAGTGAAAAACGGGTATAAAACAGGTATTTTTCGTGTTTTAGTAAAATGAGCTTTTGAGGTATCGGTTTCCATGTATTTTGGGACGAGAAGACCGAATATGAAATCGATTTTGACCGAAGAGTGGAAAAGTGAGGTTCTACCAAAGGTTCTGCTCCCAAAATTCATTTTTTTATGAGTCAAAAACCTGGGAAATTGTCTGAAATTACCATCAATTTGCATAATAACACTAGAAAAAGTGTCAACAGATGAATCAAGACAATTAAATGGCACTACCAATGATCGAAGATAATTTGAAAAACGCTGCAAAGTACTTGTCACATGGGGTTTATTATTCTACAGAAATGTTGGCTGTACATTTATTGTTTGTTTCATGTGAAATAATTGAAATAGCTATTTCTGATGGTTTCCAACAATTTTGGCCCCCAAAACACAAATTAGGTAGGTAGGTACGATTTTTTTTTTTTTTTTTCAAATTAACTTTGATCATTGGTAGTGCCATTTAATCGTCTTGATCCACGTGTTGACACTTTTTCTAGTGTTATTCTACAAACTGATGGTGATTTCAGACGATTTCGCAGGTTTTTGACTCATACAAAATCAATTTTGGGAGCTGAACATCTGGTACAACCTCAATTTTCCACTCCTTGGCCAAAATCGACCTCATATTCGATCTTCTCGTCCCCAAAAACATGGAAAACGATACCTCAAAAGCTCATGTTACCAACATGTTGCTAAAACGCAAAAAGTACCTATTTTTACACACATTTTCACTCACAACACCCCTGGGAATATTCCGATCGGGCTGAAAAGTTTCTGGACACAACTAGGGCCCAAATGGAGCATGTGTGCGAAAGAACGATTTTTTTAGACCGAAAATGAAGCCTGTACACGTGATACGGCGGACGGCGGACGGACATTGCATTTTTTGAATCTACGCACCTTGAAACGGAAAAGAAAAAAGTTTGAGGGGGGGTTATAAAAATTTTTTGCTGAGCGATTACATAGGTGTATTATTCAGAGAATAATAAACCAAAAAAAAGGAGCTTACTTAATTTGTGTTTTGGGGGCAAAAATGGTGGAAAAAATCAGAAGTAGCTGTTTCAATTATTTCGCATGAAAGAAACAATAAATGAACAGCCAAAATTTCTGTAGGTATGTCCAGTAGAATATCAAACCCATGTGACAAGGACATTGCAGCGTTTTCCTTTGCCTGATCGAAAATTGTTACTCGATGTGGATTAAGCAACCTTTTTTTTGTAGGTGCCTATCCTAAGCAGTGGTTCCCAACCATTTTTAGCTTGAGGCACACTAACTTAAAAACTCGTTCAGCCACGGCACACTTGGGTAAATAATCTCCATAATATAATGAGTATAATCATAATGAATTGTTATGTGATTTTTGGTTTATTATTCTGTGAATAATACACCTATGTATTCGCTCAGCAAAAAATTTTTATAACACCCCCTCAAACTTTTTCTTTTCCGTTTCAAGGTGCGTAGATTCCAAAAATGCAATGTCCGTCCGCCGTACGCCGTCCGCCGTACGCCGTACGCCGTCCGCCGTCCGCCGTATCACGTGTACAGGCTTCATTCTTGGTCTAAAAAAATCGTTCTTTCGCACACATGCTCCATTTGGGCCCTAGTTGTGTCCCGAAACTTTTCAGCCCGATCGGAATATATCCAGGGGAGTGATGAGTGAAAATGTGTATAAAAATAGGTACTTTTTGTGTTTTAGTAACATAGTAGTAAAATGAGCTTTTGAGGTATCTTTTTCCATGTTTTTGGGGACGAGAAGACCGAATATGAAGTCGGTTTTGACTAAAGAGTAGAAAATTGAGGTTCTACCAGATGTTCAGCTCCCGATATTGAATTTTTATGAGTCAAAAACCTGCGAAATCGTCTGAAATCACCATCAATTTGTAGAATAACACTGGAAAAAGTGTCAACAGGTGGATCAAGACGATTAAATGGTACTATCAATGATCAGAGATAATTTATTTAAAAAAAAAAGAAGGAGCGTACCTTATTCGTGTTTTGGGGGCCAAAATTGGTGGAAACCACCAGAAATAGCTATTTCAATTATTTTATATGAAAGAAACAATAAATAAACAGCCAACATCTCTGTAGGTATGTCCAATAGAATAATAAACCCATGTGACAAGGACTTTGCAGCGTTTTTACTACGTTACTTTCTTTAAAAATATAATTTAAAACATAATTCATTGAGTTAATACTGTGCTCATTATGGAAACTAATTAGGAAAATGAAGAAAACAAAATTGTAATGCACTTACAAACATATATTTTGTGTTAAAAGAGACGAGTTGATAATAAAAAATAATGGAGTATAAAACAGAATGTCCGTCTAATTAAAAATAGTGGCACCATATCTAATGCGATATTTGCGCTTGGTGATCCTTCATTATTAAATCCTTTCTAGGACGTATTGTAGACAAGCACACCCTCAAGTCGTCCTCTAAAGATTTTAGCTGTGAACGATTTTTGTTCTTGATGGCGTTCATCGACGAGAAAACAGATTTAGTCGGTAAAAGTTATTACCACAGCGAATTAAAAACGCTGCAAAGTCCTTGTCACATGGGTTTATTATTCCATTATTTTATTGGTCTATAGTTCTGTTTATTTATTGTTTCTTTCATGTAAAATAATTGAAATAGCTATTTCTGGTGGTTTCCACAAACTTTTGCCCCCAAAACTTGAATTAGGTACTACGCTCCTTTTTTTTTTTTCAAATTACCTTTGATCATTGATTGTACCATTTAATCGTCTTGATCCACGTGTTGACACTTTTTCTAGTGATGTTATTATACAAATTGATGGTGATTTCAGACGATTTCGCATGTTTTTGAATCATAAAAAATCAATTTTGGGAGCTGAACATCTGGTACAACCTCAATTTTCCACTCCTTGGTCAAAATCGACTTCATATTCGGTCTTCTCGTCCCCAAAAACATGGAAAACGATACCTCAAAAGCTCATGTTACTAGCATGTTACTAAAACACAAAAAGTACCTATTTTTATACACATTTTCACTCATAACTCCCCTGGATATATTCCGATCGGGCTGAAAAGTTTCGGGGCACAACTAGGGCCCAAATGGAGCATGTGTGCGAAAGAACGAATTTTTTAGACCGAAAATGAAGCCTGTACACGTGATACGGCGGACGGCGGACGGACATTGCATTTTGGTTTATAATTCTGTGAATAATACACCTATGTATTCGCTCAGCAAAAAATTTTTATAACACCCCCTCAAACTTTTTTCTTTTCCGTTTCAAGGTGCATAGATTCCAAAAATGCAATGTCCGTACGCCGTCCGCCGTCCGCCGTACGCCGTATCACGTGTACCGCCTCATTTTCGGTCTAAAAAATTCGTTCTTTCGCATATATGCTCCATTTGGGCCCTAGTTGTGTCCCGAAACTTTTCAGCCCGATCGGAATATACCCAGGGGTGTTATGAGTGAAAATGTGTGTAAAAATAGGTACTTTTTACGTTTTAGCAACATATTGGTAACATGAGCTTCTGAGATATCGTTTTCTATGTTTTTGGGGACGAGAAGACCGAATATGAAGTCGATTTTGACCAAAGAGTGGAAAATTGAGTTCTACCAAATGTTCAGCTCCCAGAATTTTTTTTTATGAGTGAAAAACCTGGGAAATCGTCTGAAATCACCATCAGTTTGTATAATAACACTGGAAAAAGTGTCAAGACGTGGTTCAGGACGATTAAATGGCACTACCAATGATCAAAGATAGTTAAAAAAAAAAGATAAAAAAAGAGCGTACCTAATTTGTGTTTTGGGGGCCAAAATTAATGGAAACCATCAGAAGTAGCTATTTCAATTATTACGCATGAAAGAAACAATTAATGAACAGCCAACCTTTCTGTAGGTATGTCCAATAGAATAATAAACCCATGCGACAAGGACTTTGCAGCGTTTTTGGAATCTACGCACCTTGAAACGGAAAAGAAAAAATTTTGAGGGGGTGTTATACAAATTGTTTGCTGAGCGAATATATAGGTGTATTATTCGCAGAATAATAAACCAAAAGCGTACTTAATTCGTGTTTTGGTGGAAACAATCAGAAATAGCTATTTCAATTATTTCACATGAAAGAAACAATAAACGAACAGCCAGAATTTCTTTACGAATGTCTGGTAGAATAATAAACCCATGTGACAAGGACTCAGCAGCATTTTTTCTTTAGGTTATTCCCGCCGAACTACTCGGATTTCGTACTAATAATTTGGATACAGTGGTTTTCGAGGGTGCCTTACCTTGAAACGGAAAAGAAAAAATTTTGAGGGGGTGTTATAAAAATTTTTTGCTGAGCTAGGTAATACATAGGTCTATTATTCACAGAATAATAAACCAAAAAGTAAATACTAGTAAAAAAGACGGTAAAATTTCGCGGCACACCTACAGGGACTTCAGGGCACACCAGTGTGCCGCGGCACACTGGTTGGGAACCTCTGGTCTAAGGTCTGAGGTCCACTGTGGGACAAATGGGCACGCTTCAGTTTATTTTTTATTGTTTATTTTTTATTGAATTCTATCCTGAGAATTTGGACACTGGCCGCACTTTCCTACGATAAGTAGTTTTAATTCTATGATACTTCAAAATTTCGTGCACCAGTGACGTCATTGCTCCCCTCCCACCTGGTGCATCATCACATGTGAACGAAACTTCTTAATAACAGTATAAAAACCCTGCGAAGTCCTGGTCGCACGGTTTCTATTGGACGTCTACCTACAGAAGTGTTAGCTGTTCATTTATTGTTTCTTTCATGTGCAACAATTGAAATAGCTGTTTTTGATGGTTTCCACCAATTTTGGCCCCCCAAAAACACGATTAGGCTCCTATTTTTTATTTATTTTTTTAATTATTTTATAGAAATTTTTGTGATCGATGATATTGCCATTTTATTGTCTTGATTCAATTGTTGATACTACTTCTAGTGTTAATGTACGTACCTTCATTTCAGACAAATTTCCAGGTGAAAAAAAAATTTTGGGAGCTGAACCTCGTTACAACCTCAATTCTTCACTCTCTGGTCAAAATCAACTTTATATTCGGTTGTCTCGCCCTAAAAAAACCATGGAAAACGATACCTCACAAGCTCAAGTCAACTAAAATAGCTCGAAAAATTTTTTGCTGCTGCATTCACAGAATAATAAACAAAAAAAGCCAAATATGGGCTAATTCTGAGAAAGGTGCTAGGCAAAGGATTCTGGAGCGCTGTGAACGCATTTTGAAATCTACTGCGATGTAGAAATTTGTCTATGTGTTCAAGATTTACGCATAAAATAACACATCTAGCATCATTCTCGATTTGATTTCCTTTGAGGGACTTTTCTTTTCTTTTAGGAGTAGCTGATGTCTGTTCTTTTGGTAGGTACGTTTTTCGCTTGTGAATGTGCTATTATTAACTGAACTCTGACCTCACACGCGGGCATGTGCCCAAGTGAATTCAGAATTTCCATGATATATTTGTTTTACGCTTAGGATTTAATTTAATTTTGCGATATGATGTATTTTTACTTGTCAATTTGTGGAAATAAAAGTAATTAAAAAAAAAACGGGTCATTGCCAAGAAATCCCTGTTGGTACATATGGTAAAGAGAAATGCGATAAATTTCACAGCTCAATATCCTTCAATATTGAGTTTTCGAGAAACTGCAATGTGTGTCCAAAACATTTTATAATCGAATTACATATTTTCAAATTCACAAATAGTAGTCAATTTGGGAAACCACTCGGAACCACTACCATTGCACATCATTAGATTCTCCAAAATAAAGGAAGATGATTTTATGAAAATAAATTAATTGATAGCAGATGATCTTTCTGTGGTTAAGAAGAAGTTGTACCAGTTGCAGATTAAGATACAAAGTAAGAAACACAGTGTAGTTAAATATGCTGCTTATATCTGGAAAGAACAATGTCTGCTTATTGAACTTTAAGAATTTACGATCAGGCCGTTCGGAATTGACCATTTGTAGTTCCCGCGTGGGTATTGATGGAATTATTATAATGAGATGGAATGACCACAGACCTCTTCTTGCTCGTGTTTTCCGCTTAACTCCTATCCATTTTCTCTCCTTCCATTTTACTTCCATGTTCCTATTATGTAGGAATGGAAATATGGCGATAACGTCAAAAATAGATGTTCGAGAAAACCATGGAACCTTGTTCAGAAATGCTCAAAACGAGTTTCCAGATCCGCTTGATATCGATCCGTACGTATTTTGGAAATTCAAATGGTCATAATCATAGCTTCCTCAAAATACGGTATTTTTCCAATTTTTTGTGTGTGTTTTGTTCAGCTCGTTGAACTCTTCCAATTTGAGATGAAAACGGGCTTTCTAGGTGGAAAAGTAAGGGAGTCATGGCGGGTTTTCTAATTTTTAGATTTTCAACGATAACTGCCGTACAAATGGACCGAAATTGGTGCGGTTGGTACCAAAAAGTCCGTTAGGATGTCAAGATTATGTCTATTGATTTGGAGCTCGATCGCATGTTTGATTTGGCTATCGATAACAAAATCTGCGTAGATCACTGTTTTCTGTGGTCAGTACCTACCCTCTGGTCAAGAATAATGAACCTTTGTGTAATAACTTGCCCATCAATAATACTTCAAAGTTTGTTCAAGTTTCACAAGTACCTATCAACAAAATCCAATAGTCCATCACATCAAATGAAATAATATCGCAGAACAACCAACTCGACTTCATACAGCCATCCTTGATTATAATCAGGTGCTCCCTAGTGATGATATCCTGGCCGGATTTATACCGTTTGATTCACGATCGTGTTGACGAAGCTTTTTGGTGTACACGAACGGCTGGACGTACAGTGCTCCGGGTGGTCTCAAAAAATTGTTTAGCTCAAGAAAAATTTAATATCGTAAAAAAAACCATACCCTTCGATCGAAACTATTTGAGATACGGCGTTCTGAAAATTTCAACCCCTATTTTGAACCCCTTAGAGATGACTGACAGTAACGTCGAGCTTCGAGGACCAACTAGACCCCAAACGGAACCTATAACCGGAATTTCATCAATTTTGATTCATGGTAACTAAGAAAAGTGGCCAGTACGGCGTACGGCGGACTGACAGAAATATTTTTATTGCATTTTCGGATTCTACATACCTTGAAACGTAAACCATCAAATTTTGAGGGGGGTAAGAATTTTTTTTTTTTTCATGATTCCAATGGTTCATTATTGAAAATAATAAACCAAAATATGTCAATGGGTCCAACATTTTCAAGGTATACTAGCTAAATGACGTTGGTGTGGTGTCATAAAGTAGTTGAAAGTGAGATTGATATGCAAGCATATTATATTTTCATTCTCAGTAGATAATATTCTCAAGATCGGCCTGTCAGGCCAATATGAGCAGGCAGTCGGGCCGCAATGGTCGGCCTCTGTGAGCGTGTTTCTCGATTTGGATGACGGAGCTCGAGCGGTGAAGTCAAAGTGAAGACACTATGAGGATCTCTTTGCTTGCCGGATGTCCTTGGCTCTTTGAGAACCGTGAAAGTACCTACGGGCCACGGACCAGCCTTGCGGATGGGCAGGAGTGAAAACATGAATCGACTTGCGAGTCGATACATCGAAAACTCGTAATTTATAGAAAGCGGCCGGTGGGGACACGTTCACGGGCAACCGGAACCCGCCCTGGTTGGAATCTGTCATACTCGCTACTGTTTTCCGATTCAAGGGACACCGGGTCGCATCGGGGGATCGATCGCCTTATGAATTGCCCCGTTCAGCCGTCGAGTGAGGTGGTCCGGAACACTTCTGAATTTACTGTGGGTGTAGTTACTCATTGATTACGAGTATAAATTAGATGAACGGATATTACCTGTTCCAATCTAGGGATAACGACCTCCCATACGTGCATATCCCGACGATCCTATCAAGTGACTTTCCATCACCTGCTGAAGAGCTCATTTCATCACAGTAAACATCACGGGAACTCCATGTTTGAAAGAATGTCCACTTGTTTAAATATATTAGGTATAAGCTGTAATAAAATTAGAAATATAGTATAGGTAATATAGAAAACAATAGGTAGGTACTTCTTTAGTGACTTTCCATCACCTGCTGAAGAGCTCATTTCATCACAGTAAACATCACGGGAACTCCATGTTTGAAAGAATGTCCACTTGTTTAAATATATTAGGTATAAGCTGTAATAAAATTAGAAATATAGTATAGGTAATATAGAAAACAATAGGTAGGTACTTCTTTAGTGACTTTCCATCACCTGCTGAAGAGCTCATTTCATCACAGTAAACATCACGGGAACTCCATGTTTGAAAGAATGTCCACCTGTTTAAATATATTAGGTATAAGTTGTAATAAAATTAGAAATATAGTATAGGTAATATAGAAAACAATAGGTAGTTACTTCTTTAGTGACTTTCCATCACCTGCTGAAGAGCTCATTTCATCACAGTAAACATCACGGGAACTCCATGTTTGAAAGAATGTCCACTTGTTTAAATATATTTGGTATAAGTTGTAATGAAAGTAGAAATATAGTAGGTAATATAGAAAACAATAGGTAGTTACTTCTTTAATTTCAACGTTGGTCGAGTGGGGAATCTAGGGAAGCAAGAACGTCTTGCGCGCCAAAAAAAAACCAAAAAAAACCAAAAACCTCCAAAGCGACCAAGGATTGCTTACACGTCAGAACAAGTAGGGTTTTACCCCCACCCTACCACCGCAGCGGCCCCCTGAGGGTCTCCGGTATTGATTTTTCGTGCACCCTCATTTTGGTGTGCCCTAAGGGCGTGTACCAAATTTCAACCCTCAGAACCACCTGGTGCCGGGGTTGAGGGAGGTTGAAATAGCTATTTTTAAATTTTTAGCGAATTTTAAAGAAAATGAAGCTATTGCAATGGACCCGACATTTTTAGAACATGAATTTTTCAAACTTTTTATAGGCAAATCCGTTTCAGAGTTTCCGAATTTTGTACGTGCAAGCCGTGAGGCCTCGAGCTTCACCTTTCATATTCATTTAAGTGTCACTCCAGACGGTATCATGATAAAACTAAGCAAATTATTACACAACGGTTTAATATTTGCCTGTATAGATGCCCCTTCTGCGTAGATCACTGTTTTCTGTGGTTAATACCTACCCTCGAGCGCCCCCAGCCCTAAATCGAGTACTGGAGCCAGCCCGAAGATTACAGTTTCATAAAAATGCGCGGAATTCAATAATTCGATCAAAGAATTATTATTTGTTATTCATGAAAAGTTAATAAGTACCTACCAAAAAAATTCAAAGCGTTCAAGCGTTCCGTAATTTTACATTTACATAATTTACGTAATTTACATTTATGTGGGCCGTATGTGTAACGTTTGATTCACGATCATGTTGACGAACTTTTCGGTGCAAACGAACGGCTTGTCGTACAATGCTCCGGGTGGTCTCAAAAAATTTTTTAGTTCAAGATCAATTTAAAAACGTTAAAAAAAAACCACAACCATCTACTGAAAGTTTTGAGGCTAGGCGTTCTGATAAGTTCAACCCCTATTTTTCACCCTTTAGAGATGACTGCAATTACTGCCGCGCTTCGCGGACCAACTAGACCCCAAATGGGACCTACAAACCAAATGTCATCAATTTTGATTCATGGTAAGTAAGGAAAGTGCGAAGTACGGTGTACGGGGGACGGACAGAAATTACTTAATTCCATTTTCGGATTCTACATATCTTGAAACGGGATATTTTGAGGGGGGTAGGGGTTATTTATTTATGTTTTTTCATTCTAGATTCCAAAGGTTTGTTATTGAAAATAATAAACCAAAATTCCAAACATGGCCAAAATGTTGATATTGCCAAACAAAATGATCAGTTAGAAAATGAGCAATTTTCAAAAACTCTAAGGAGATCGAAAAACGGTAAACACGGCTAAAATCGCGAACAATTGATATAAAAAGTGTGAAAGTGGTACGGAAGGGTGAGTAGAGAAAGAACGTTACAATTTTAGTTTTTTTTCATACAGAATAGGGGTCAGATTTAGATTTTCAGATTTAGATTTTTGGAGGTCAAAAATTGGTAGGTATTAAGGGCTATAGTCAATATTAATTCACCAGGCGTTGTGTGGGACGGTGATTCACTATTTCGATGATAAAAATATTTTTCTCTGAAGAGAATGGGTCAAATTTGACTTTATTATGAGGGTCAAAAATTGGTAAAAAATGGCTAAAATCACGAAAAAATTATATAGTTGTACGAAAAGTCGTATGATTTCTCGCTATATAATCTTTTTACTCAACAGCATGAATTCGCTCTTATAGCCATGCTGCGTGACTGGAACTTTTTCCACTTCTCCTTGTTCTCTAGGCCTCACAGACAAAACGGATCGAGCTGAAATTTCGCCCACACATTCGTTATGCTTCACGGAAGTGCCTTTTGTCGCCCCCTCCCCATTTTGAAATTTTTAGGTATAGTTTAGGTATAAGTAGGTACCTGCTGAGAAAAACGTTTTATATGTAGCTATGCAACCTCACAGTCATAACTGGGGGGGGGGGGGGGGGGGTGCTGTTACTAGGATTAGGTTAGAGAGAGCTGCCCGCCAAATAGCCAGGGTTGAAAGAAATTTCTAGGTTTGGGGGGAAGGAACAGGTTTCTATACGCATATCAAATCGAGAGGGAAGGAACAGGTTTCTACATGCACATCCAAAAGCGATGTGTGAAACAGTGAGAACGCTATTTTGGCGGGCGATATATGTATATCAATACATTTGGCGGGTTTTCTTGACGGGTGAATTTTTACAACATGGTTCTTTTTGGCGGGTATGAATAGTAAGTATTACATTGTAAAATATATATAGGCATTGCAAAACATACTTATATAGCGTTGAAAGAGCGGACTGTACATAACTCTTGAAATACGACAAAACCCGTTACGTGAAAATGAAAACCAAAGTCAAAAATCCCTTCAAAGTGCTGTAGCTAATTGTTACCATTAGGGAGGACAAAGCCTAAATAGGTTTGCTCCTCAATTCGTTCCGAGCCCCATTCAGATGTAGATGAGTGTCCGCTGGCCGTTGAAATTCACCAAGAGCTCCCGAAGCTTTCGAATCGCTCGTTTCTTCCTTGTTAGTCACAGAGCAGGGACTTTCCTAATGGAGGATCGTATTTTGTAGAAAAAGGAGCTCGACACTTTTCAAACGATTCGGTGTTGTTCTGGGAGCTCGGTCTTTTTCAATGAGTGATTCTTAATAGTCCCTCCCCTCCCCTTCTACAAGCAATGGAGTGTTGGTGGAGGGGAAGTGATCGTCTCTCTACGCAACGACCCACTTACAGTAAACTTTCGATTAACCACCATGGTCGGGGCTCAAGGTATGTTAGATAATCGAAAAAGTTGGATAATCGATAGGTTAGTTTATGTATGTATTTAAAAAAGATACCAAAAAATATGTACATAATTGAAGTCAGGGTCAAAGTCAGGGGTCAGGGATTTTCGTTTGTGAAAAAATTAGTGATTTTTTTCTGGGTTTGAGAGGAAAGTCTTCCCAGCGCAGCGACATCCCTCCATTTCCTCATCGCGCATATGTCGACCAATGTAGCTGTGTCTTTACTTTTGGTTTACTATTTTCAATAATGAACCATTGGAATCGAGCATGAAAAAAAAAAATCTTACCCCCCTCAAAATTTGATGGTTTACGTTTCAAGGTATGTAGAATCCAAAACTGCAATAAAAATATTTCTGTCTGTCCAACGTACGCCGTACGCCGTACGGGCCACTTTTCTTAGTTACTACCATGAAAGAAAATTGATGAAAATCCGGTTATAGGTTCCGTTCGGGGTCTAGTTGGTCCTCGAAGCTCGGCGTTACTGTCAGTCATCTCTAAGGGGTTCAAAATAGGGGTTGAAATTTTCAAAACGCCGTATCTCAAAAACTTTCGATTGAAGGGTATGGTTTTTTTTACGATATTAAATTTGTCTTGAGCTAAACAATTTTTTGAGACCACCCGGAGCACTGTACGTCCAGCCGTTCGTGTGCACCAAAATGCTTCGTCAACACGATCGTGAATCAAACGGTAAAAATCCGGCCCGGATTTCATCACTAAGGAGCACCTGATTATAATCAAGGTATGTCGTCGAGTATGAAGTCGAGTTGGTTGTTGCGCGATATTATTTCATTTGATAAGTGGATGGACTATTGGATTTTGTTGATAGGTACTTGTGAAACTTGAACAAACTTTGAAGTATTATTGATGGGTAAATTATTACACAACGACAAATTGTTACACAACGGTAAATTATTACACAACGGTTCATCTACCAAGAAGGGGCTAGATTTTGTTGATCGGTACTTTTGCAACTTGACCAAGGGTTGAAGTATTATTGATGGGCAATTTATTACACAACGGTTCATTATACTTGACCAGAGGGTAGGTACTGACCACAGAAACGCATCGTCCACTGACGCAGAAGGGGCATCTATTTCACTTCACATCAACCATTTTCCTTCAGAACATCATTATTTGCGTTTCTTTTCGCCATTTTAGTTACTGTTTGCCATCGACAGAATTATTTTAGCGACATTCAACTCGTGATTTAGGTAGGTACCTAGTAACGAGTACGGGGTTAGGTACTAACCTACGGAGGGTCTGCGATCTACATAATATGTATAGACTAGTACATATTATATAGACGGTTATCTATACAGAGAGCTGAAATCTGTAAAAGAAGGACAAAAAAGTATTCTGTGCAAAATAATAAGCCGTAGTGCAGGGATTTGCAGCGTTTTTACATATCGAGCCCAAGGAGTAAGGTACAGGAGTGGTTAATCGATCGGAAGGGACGATTTCCTACGAAAATGTGTGGTTAATCGAATGTCGATTTTGTGATGGATAATCGAATTGTTGGATAATCGGACGTTGGTTAATCGAAAGTTTACTGTACATCTGTCCAACAAGTTCTTGTTTACTTAGACGAAGGACTGCAGACTGGTTCAAGCTTACGTGTGTCTCCTGCAGCTGGATCGGTGGTACAAGTTCATCGTTCCACCATCATACACCTGATGTACCTATCTCATGAACTAGCGTCAACCTGCTACGACAAGACTCTCTTTTGAATAAAAGTTTAAAAAATGTTTAAAAATTTTTTTTTTAACAACTTGGTTTCATTCGACGCAGAATTCGATTGCCTTCGGGTTTTCAAATAGAACGAAAACCAGTTTGGTCAAAACCAGTGGCAAAAGTGAGATATTATTTGCGGTTTTCAGAAATAGGCAGATATAATGAGCTATAGTAAGTTATTTATTGTATGTAAAGGAACATGCGTTTTATTCATAGTCAGCGCAATATTTCCTCCATAGCCTGGAGAGATGTATAGTTTCTGCCATGCTGCCACCACTGTGCCGTTATCCACCGCTTTCTTCTCAATTTCTAGATACCTCAATGATAATATTATTATTAAGGCATCTTGAAATTGAGAAGAAATCATTGGATTGGTGCTATCCTGGCACCACTGTGCCGTTATCCAAAGCTTTATAGCAATAATATTATTATCCAAAGTTATCCAAAGCAATAATATTATTATTAAGGCATCTTGAAATTCAGAAGAAAGCTTTGGATAACGGCACAGTGGTGCCAGGATGGTAGAAACCATACATCTCTCCAGGTTATATAGGAAATATTGCGCTGACTATGAATACAAAGCATGTTCCTTCACCTACGTTAAATAACTTGCTATAGCTCATTATATCTGCCTATTTCTGAAAAACCGCAAATAATATCTCACTTTTGCCGCCGGTTTTGACCAAACTGGTTTTCGTTCTATTTGAAAACCTGAAGGCAATCGAATTCTGCGTCGAGCGAGACCAAGTTATTCTTAAAACAAAAATTTATTATTTTGTACACAACGGATTATTATTTTGTACAGAATACCCTTCTTTTACAGATCCAGCTCTCTGTACATAGATAACCCGTCTATATAATATGTACTAGTCTATACATATTATGTAGATCGCACACCCTCCGTAGGTTAGTACCTAACCCCGTACTCGTTACTAGGTACCTACCTAAATCACGAGTTAAATGTTGCTAAAATAATTCTTTCGATGACAAACGCATCGCGCTAAAACGGCGAAAAGAAACGCAAATAATGAAGTTTTGAAGGAAAATTGTTGATGTGGAGTGAAATAGATGCCCCTTCTGCGTAGATCACTGTTTTCTGTGGTCAGTACCTACCCTCTGGTCAAGTATAATGAACCGTTGTGTAATAACTTACCCATCAACAATACTTCAAAGTTTGTTCAAGTATCACAAGTACCTACCTACCAAAAAAATCCAATAGTCCATCACTTATCAAATGAAATAATATCGCAGAACAAACAACTCGACTTCATACAGCCATCCTTGATTATAATCAGGTGCTCCCTAGTGATGATATCCGGGCCGGATTTATACCGTTTGATTCACGATCGTGTTGACGAAGCTTTTTGGTGCACACGAACGGCTGGACGTACAGTGCTCCGGGTGGTCTCAAAAAATGGTTAGGTCAAGACAAATTTAATATCGTAAAAACCCATACCCTTCCATCGAAAGTTTTCGAGATACGGCGTTCTGAAAATTTCAACCCCTATTTTGAACCCCTTAGAGATGACTGACAGTAACGTCGAGCTTCGAGGACCAACTAGACGCCGAACGGAACCTATAACCGGAATTTCATCAATTTTTTTTCATGGTAACTAAGAAAAGTGGCCCGTACGGCGTACGGCGTACGGCGGACAGACAGAAATATTTTTATTGCAGTTTTGGATTCTACATACCTTGAAACGTAAACCATCAAATTTTGAGGGGGGTAAGAATTTTTTTTTTTCATGCTCGATTCCAATGGTTCATTTATTGAAAATAATAAACCAAAAACAATTGAGCATACCAATTAGTTGAACGGCTCAGGATGGATGACAAGACCGGTGTCGCAATCACTTAATTTTATACTTAGGATCTCTAGTTTGGCGCTACCCTGCACACCACATCCCTTAATATTTTGAAATTCTTTCAATTTTATCAATAAATACTTAGGTGCCTAATATTACGAAATAATTTTTTTTGATGCGATCCGGGGGATTCTAGACGACTAGAGTTGTTTATGTTAATTTCAACTAACAGTGATATCAAATCTTGCGTGAATAAACAAATATTTTAGTTTTTTTTAATTTTTAGAGCAAGTTAGGTATGCTCTTTAAAGACAATAATGTTGTGTAACGAACTGTAGTATACATGCTTGAAGATATAGGTACTGGAAATGTTTCCAATGATTCTCCTTGGATTTCTCCTCATCTGACTATTTGACATCTATTTACGTAAAAAATCATGGATATGCAGCTTCTTTTTTTTTTCGAAACCACTCACTAAGGAAGGATGTGTACGTAGATGGGACACTGCTGACAACATAGAGCGGACGTAGGTATAGAAAACCAATTTTATGTACCTATAATATTATGGTTCTCTGCGAACACCTACGGCCACCCACAGGTTATTGCGAAGGTGTCAGTGAACTTGCGACCATTCCCTTCGGTGGTCTGCCTCGAGCAGAACGGGTTTTTCAACGACCCTAAAAGCGCCCTGAGCTCATTCGAGTGAAACTTGAGGAAGTAAAAGTGCTAACAATGACCAGTTACGAGCTCTTTTACGTTTTATTTAAGAGAAGCCGCTTGTCGTAACGCTCCTCATTAGCTGAAACAAAAAAAATGCCTTCTGACTGAAGAAAAGGGAAAGACACACCTTAATGGATCTAACGTTTTGGTAGCTGTCTGTTAACTTTTTTTTTCTTTTCACTGTGTTTACCGGAGGCAGCGATTCCAACAGCAAACTTCATCCCACTCCGCAATCCTACGTTGTTGTTTTCGATAACAGTAAAATGTTCTTACTCTTATTGAAAACCATGCCATACTCTAATAGCACGGTGATAACCTTCCTTGATAGGAAAGGAGAAATTTGGAGTCTATTTCATTCATAGATATTCATGCTGTGGCAGTACTGACAGCAGTACATCGCAGACTAATAATTTAGGAAAAGCATGTTTATCTAACTATCAATCTATTAAATTTTTTGTCGTTGCTTGAGAACAGCAACTTTTTCGCACTCAGCGTACAAGTTTTTCGTGTTTCTACATATCTCTCCCCTCCACACCCTTTAATACTTATGAACGATCGGTCCTATGAGGACTAATACCCAAGACATTTGTTTATATTTTTTGAATAAAAGTAGCATTGTAGGAATTTTGAGACCAACCGCACTCCCCTACGATGAACAGTTCTTTTGGTTTATTATTCTGTGAATAATACACCTATGTATTCGCTCAGCAAAAAATTTTTATAACACCCCCTCAAACTTTTTTCTTTTACGTTTCAAGGTGCATAGATTCCAAAAATGCAATGTCCGTCCGCCGTACGCCGTCCGCCGTATCACGTGTACAGGCTTCATTTTCGGTCTAAAAAAATCGTTCTTTCGCACACATGCTCCATTTGGGCCCTAGTTGTGTCCCGAAACTTTTCAGCCCGATCGGAATATACCCAGGGGTGTTATGAGTGAAAATGTGTGTAAAAATAGGTACTTTTTGCGTTTTAGCAACATATTGGTAACATGAGCTTCTGAGATATCGTTTTCTATGTTTTTGGGGACGAGAAGACCGAATATGAAGTCGATTTTGACCAAAGAGTGGAAAATTGAGTTCTACCAAATGTTCAGCTCCCAGAAATGATTTTTTATGAGTGAAAAACCTGGGAAATCGTCTGAAATCACCATCAGTTTGTATAATAACACTGGAAAAAGTGTCAAGACGTGGTTCAGGACGATTAAATGGCACTACCAATGATCAAAGATAGTTTTAAAAAAAAGAAAAAAAAGAGCGTACCTAATTTGTGTTTTGGGGGCCAAAATTAATGGAAACCATCAGAAGTAGCTATTTCGATTATTACGCATGAAAGAAACAATTAATGAACAGCCAACGTTTCTGTAGGTATGTCCAGTAGAATAATAAACCCATGTGACAAGGACTTAGCAGCGTTTTCTATGAGCTTTCGGATTTTTGGCAACAAGTGACGTCCCGCCCTGGCGTCACTTGTTGCCGAAAATTTGAAAGCTCATAGAAAAAGAACTGTTCATCGTAGAGGAGTGCGGTTGGTCTCAAAATTCTTAGAATGACACCTACTTATTTAAAATAGGAAATTAATGTAAACGAATGTCATGGGTACTCCTGATTGTCATAAAATATACGTACAGTATCTGGGCGAGTAACTATGCAGCCCAGCATTGGTTTATTATTGTCAATAATGAACCATTGGAATCGAGCATGAAAAAAAAAAAAAAAATTCTTACCCCCCCTCAAAATTTGATGGTTTACGTTTCAAGGTATGTAGAATCTAAAACTGCAATAAAAATATTTCTGTCTGTCCACCGTACGCCGTACTGGCCACTTTTCTTAGTTACCATGAAAAAAAATTGATGAAATTCGGGTTATAGGTTCCGTTCGGCGTCTAGTTGGTCCTCGAAGCTCGACGTTACTGTGAGTCATCTCTAAGGGGTTCAAAATAGGGGTTGAAATTTTCAAAACGCCTATACCATTTTTTTACGTGAATATTTTTACGGTTTCAAATAGTTCTTGAACTTGCGAGTTTTTTAAGACCATCCGGAGCATCGTACGTCCAGCCGTTCGTTCACAGTAAGGCACCGAAGTTTGCCCCGACAGGCATTTTCGACTCCAGTGTGAATGAAATTGTATACATTCAGACCAAATCTCGTTACCAGGGACGCGCCGACAATCGGAAATTGGCCGGAGATCAAATCATTGCTAGGGGTAGTATGAAGTCGAGTTGGTTGTCCTGTGATATTATTTCATTTGAAAAATGATGGGTCTTTCGGAGTTTGTTGGTAGGTAGTGAAACTTGAACAAACGTTGAAGTATTTTTGATGGGTAAATTATTACTACGGTAAATCATTACTCAACGGTTCATTATACCATCTACGTAGAAGGGGCTGGAGTTTGGTGGTAGGTACTTTTGCAACTTTTTTCACTCCTCATCAACAATTTCTTTTCAGAACTTCATTATGTGTTGTTTCTTTTTGTCGGCAGAATTATTTTAACAACATTTAACTCGTGATTTAGGTAGGTACCTAGTAACGAGTACGGGGTTAGGTACTAACCTACGGAGGGTCTGCGATCTACATAATATGTATAGAGTAGTACATAATTATATTATATAGGGTTATCATCATAAAGGGGGCATTAGGGTTAAAATCATTATATTTGTTGTATAAAGTATTTGCTGAATAAAAAATTGAATTGAATTGATTGATCTATACAGAGAGCTGTGATCTGTAAAAGAAGTGTATTCCATACAAAATAATAAACCGTTGTGCAGGACTTTGCAATGTTTTTCTTAATTGAGAAAAGTTCCTTATAAAACCGTTTTTTAAACCGATCTTCGAAATCAGATTTCACCTTATCAATAATTGAACGCGTTGAAGAGTAACCAGACCGGCAAACCACCCACCTCGACTTCGACTTTTAAAAACTCACTCGAGCCTTAAGGAGAGAGGATGCCTTCGTAAAACGTAATTATGACTAATTAATACCTATTCTCAAAGCCCCCACCCATGTATTGTGTGCATCCAACTTCAGTATTATATCATCGAATAATTACAAAATGATATTTCTGCGATCGTGCGCATGTGTCAAAGTGCGCAAAGGATACTAACTTTTTTATTTCAAACGGGTTTTATTGCAAATTCGGCTTTCACGGAACATTTAATTTCATTGAGAAATGACCCATTACACGAAAAAGGAATCAAGCGGTTTAATTTTGTAGACAGATTTCTTGTACGTAGGTAGCAGGTAGGTCCGTTTGTATCAAGTGTTAGTCATCATGATCATGATGTAATGGTTGCGAGTAAGCTGCGTGCCACAACTTGGCAGAATTTTTCATACCGAGAAACTGGACCGTGTATATAATTTATAATATAAAAACGTCTGCCAATTCCAGAAGAGTAGACATTATAGCTTTCTTATTTGAATCACATGAACGTATAGAATAGTTGGGCAGGGTCGTTATGATACTGGACCATCTGCGATCCAACCCGCGTGTACCCTCAAAATTTCACCTCTCAACGACTATTTTTCGCTTAGTTGGAAGCGTCAACAAGGAAATGGTCAACAACTCATGTTGGCGCATGCGCAGACGAAAGTGACAGTACGATTCCAATGAAACTGACGTGGAACTATCAAAGTATTATTCCTGATCGACCCTCCAATTTGAACTCGTATCAACGATATTTAAGGTAGTTTTAGGCGTGCCAAGTATTTCACATTTACGCATGCGCAGACGAATGTTACAGTAATTTTTCAATGATTTTGGAATGGGACCATCTGTGTCCTAACCCGCACCTACCCTCCAAATTTCAGCCCATTTCGACCTTTATTTCGGGTAGTTATGAGCGTTACAAGGAATTGACCACAGACAGACACGGAACCAAAAATATTCCTTGATGTCTGAAACGTAAAATGCGAGTGGAAATTTTCATTTTGGAGGACATACATTTTTTCGACTCCTGCAAAGCAATGCAAAGCTTCCCTACCTTCGGCAGTGAGGATAGTGAGGAAGCGAAAAATCAATATGTATAATAAATGTCGGTTTGGAAGCGCAGGGGTCGGGTTTGGAAATGTGAGTTGTCAAAAGAGGGCAACCTTTGAAGACTTCGTGCTTCGGAATGTTCTAGAATGTTCTAAATGTTCTGGAAGGTTGTGGAGCATCGAAGGGACTTCCTGGTCCGGAATGTTCGAAAATGTTGTAAAATTTTCCGGAATATTTGAGAATGTTCTAAAATGTTCCAGGCGGTTAAAGGCCACGGAAGAGACTTCCTGTTCCGGAACGTTCGAGAACGTTCTCCAGAAAGAAAGTTCTGGACCTTGAAAGGGAGCTCAGACGGGTATCTACGCACAGGCGATGGCGAGATGCATGCGCCAGTAGGTGTTGGAAATCGATTATCATGGATTAATGAAAGTGAAAGAAAGTGAACGGTATACTAAGTGGTTTTTTGACCAGCGTCTAATGCTATTTTGACACTGGTGAGGTACAGGACGACCACAGTGCGTATAGAGCCATTTTGATACTGGTGAGTACCTGCCTACGACTTGTGTAAGGACGCGAACCAAAACCCATCGACATCACTTTCGATTTGTTCTCATGAAAAAAACGCTGCAAATCCCTGCACAACGGTTTATCATTTTGTACACAGGATCACAGGTCTCCGTATAGATAACCCTTCTATATAACATAATGTACTACTCTATACATATTATGTAGATCGCGGACCCTCCGTAGATTAGTACCTAACCCCGGGTAGGTACTCGTTACTAGGTACCTACCTAAACCGTTGTGTAATAATTTGCCCATCAATAATACTTCAACGGTTGTTCAAGTTGCAAAAGTACCTATCAACAAAATCCCGCCCCATCTTGGTAGATGAGCCGTTGCGTAATAATTTACCGTTGTGTAATAATTTACCGTGGTGTAATATTTTACCGTTGTGTAATAATCTACCGTTGTGTAATAATTTGCCAATCAATAATACTTCAACGGTTGTTCAAGTTGCAAAAGTACCTATCAACAAAATCCCGCCCCTTCTTGGTAGATGAGCCGTTGTGTAATAATTTACCGTTGTGTAATAATTTACCGTGGTGTAATATTTTACCGTTGTGTAATAATTTACCGTTGTGTAATAATTTGCCGTTGTGTAATAATTTACCCATCAATAATACTTCAACGGTTGTTCAAGTTGCAAAAGTACCTATCAACAAAATCCAGCCCCTTCTGGGTAGATGAGCCGTTGTGTAATAATTTACCGTTGTGTAATAATGTGCCATTGTGTAATAATTTACCGTTGTGTTACAATTTACCGTTGTGTAATAATTTTTCGGTGTGTAATAATTTGCCATTGTGTATTAATTTACCCATCAATAATACTTCAAAGTTTGTTCAAGATTCAGAAATACCTACCAACAAAATTCAATAGTCCATCACTTATCAAATGAAATAATATCGCAGAACAAACAACTCGACTTCATACAGCCATCCTTGATTATAATCAGGTGCTCCCTAGTTATGATATCCAGGCCTGATTTATACCGTTTGATTCACGATCTTGTTGACGAAGCTTTTTGGTGCTCATGAACGGCTGGACGTACGATGCTCCGGGTGGTCTCAAAAAATTGTTTAGCTCAAGACAAATTTAATATCGTAAAAAAACCAAAACCCTTCAATTGAAAGTTTTTGAGATACGGCGTTCTGAAAATTTCAACCCCTATTTTGAACCCCTTAGAGATGACTGACAGTAACGCCGAGCTTCGAGGACCAACTAGACCCCGAGCGGAACCTATAACCCGAATTTCATCAATTTTTTTTCATGGTAACTAAGAAAAGTGGCCCGTACGGCGTACGGCGTACGGCGGACAGACAGAAATATGTTTATTGCAGTTTTGGATTCTACATACCTTGAAACGTAAGCCATCAAATTTTGAGGGGGGGTTGGAATTTTTTTTTTTCATGCTCGATTCCAATGGTTCATTATTGAAAATAATAAATCAATAGGATGGTAACTTTTGTACATCCGTGCACCATTAGAACGTTTATCGATGTTATCAATATCCAAATGGAAACCTACTACGCTGTGGAACGCACGGGTAATTCAGCTAGTATGTATCAGATTTTTTGTCTATGAACGTTTGAAGAATAGTTCATGAAATTTTGAATTACCGAATCCCAACAAATGAATAATTTTCCTCTATAACCATAACCTACCTCGGTACCTTAATCTCTCGACAAAATCATGACCCAAAAGAACTCTTTGAATTCAGCGTGATTCCGTTTTCCGTTCAGATTTCGTTTGATATTAGTAGTAGGTTTTATAATTTATTTATATTTTCATTAAATTGCATGTGATGATGTGCTCATGAAGGAGGTGCATGTATATGTTCGAGCCCCAATGAATTCGGTAAGTCACTTCAACGAACAACGTATTTTGGACAGATGAGCAACTTTTGAAGTTTTCGTATGAGTCGAAGCTACCGCAGCTGTAATAACACAGAAGTGGTACGAGAACGTACCAGACAAGAAATGCATGGGAATTCCCTCCGATGAATATAGCTTTTAAGAAAACGCTATTGGTGTCAGGCTGGGGAGCGATGGAGTTTGTTTGATGAGGTGTTTGCACAAGTGGCAGAGATGATTCAGATCAACATACACAAGTGGATCAGAATATTCCCAACAGTTCAAAATGAAAAACGACAACATGAAGAACGCTGTGGCGTTCACATTTTTCTCATTTCTACTTCTCACAATCACAAGTAAGTCAAATCTACACTTCGATAACCTTATTTGATTATTTCACCACCAGAATTATCTCATCAGAATAATCGTTAACTTTAAAATTTCACAACGAAATGTCCTTTTGTTAAAGAGTCTCTCTTCTACCCATCTGGGCACCTACCTTATTTTTGGTACCCTTCCTTACATAGAAGTTTGAACGCGATAGCTTGATATGATCACAATACATTAACTTTCATAAGTATTGCCAATAAATAGGTTCCTACTTATTGACTAAGCTCCATTATAATTCATCAGACAATATTCCGTAGATAGTATTTATGTCACGGCTTCCACGATTTAAAACTTGAATATACTTTTTATCAATGTGTTGGTTTTAGAGTTTGATCGGTACATTAAATTAACAATATTTTGATTGGATTCAATGATTTTATACCTTACTCTGCTGAAGAATGTGTGATAAGGTTTTGATTGAATTGTATTATTCTTGGTGTAGCGTTCCTTGTGTTCTACCGCTACGATCTTTACAATGCCGATACAACATTCATAAGGATCGGATTCATCGTTGGAGACAGTCGCAATGAAACTGAAAAGAATAAAGGTACGCTCAGATTTACAATACCTGCAAGTCTAAGAGTGGAAATAGGTTAGATAATAGTATAATAACTAAAATTCATCGGAATGAACATGGGTGAATAATTGAACATTTTTTTTAATTCAAAATGTTATTATCGTAAATTCTATGACTATGATTGGTGACCACAAAAAAATCACATTGTTCACGTATCGTTGCAGATTTAAAGCCAAAAATACAAACCTCAACGATCAGAGGCGATGGAGACAGTGAGCAAACGATTGCTCATAAAGACCGCACTCCACAAGATGTACCCACGAATCCTCCAGTGGCCAATACTCACTTCTACGATAAGTTTCTGGCGATTTTGGCGACTCGTTCTCTTCACCCAGAAGAAAATGGTGGTACTAAGCCTTCTTTGGGAGAGGAAATCATCACACAAAAAACGACGATTGAGGATCCAGTTGCAAAAACGATTTTCAGGTTGGCGAAACCGAAGGAACCGTCGATGGCTCCGGAACGGATATCCGATTCAACACCCACGCAATCGGCAGTTGAAAATTCTTCTGTTAGGTCGAAGTTTAAAGATCCGGAGGTGGTGATTGTCGATAATCGTCCTTCAATACCTGTAAAACCTGCAATATCTGCAAAACCTGCAAAACCTGCAATACCTGCAATACCTTCAATACCTGCAAAACCAAGTGAAAAAACATCAACCAAGTTGTCAGGAGTCCAGGATGCTGAGGCTGACAGACAAGTTGCGTCGTACCCAGCTGAACGTCTTCCAACTCCAGTGTCTTCAACGTCTCCATCCAGATCCTGGCCATCGCTATTTCTCCCTGACTCTGGATTTGCTAATTCAGCTGAAATTTCACCCTTCTCGCTTTTTTCTCGTATAGCGGACTTCCTAGGTTCAGACGAAGATAAGGAGCTGCAAACTCACGATCTTCCAAACATGTGGCCAGGCGTTGACGGCTTCACGGACTTCTTCAGTCCCAGAAAACGATTTTTGCAAGGATACAGCTTCGGGGATTGGGGTTCGAAAAATAATGACGACTCCTACGGTGATTACTACTGAAATATGATCCAAAAATCTATTCGATGCGATGAATTAAATACATCGATTCGAACGAGGCAGAGTTAATGCGTTCCTCATATTGAGCAAAGCTCGAGCACGTACGTTTAAAATGATCTGAATAAACGTGAGTAGGATTACAAACCACGTATCTTGAAAGCAGTTCATGCAATTTACGGAAGTCTACGCCAACTTATCGAGGTACCGATCTATTGATTCATTGGGTGCCTAATTACAATTTCGACAGTAGTGTGAAACGAGGAGTGTATCAGGAAGAAACGAAGTGCTCACATTTATATTGTTTTGACAATGCTAGTGAACTCAGTGATTGAAACATGAAACTCAGCTATAAATATAGTTTATTCTTATTATCATTTAAAAAATATGTTGCTCAATTTTATAAACGTAACAGAACGTAATTAAAAATAATTATATTATCATGGTAGAGTAGAACTGTCGAAGAATAAATACCCTTGTGAATTACTGTGGAGACAAACTGTTTAGTTACTTGCGTTCCCCCACCCTTTAAAATCTTAATAAATAGAAGAGTGCCCAGGTAGTTATTTTAAATCTTTGATTTGGAAGTGTATTTGGAATAATAGAAGAAGTGATCTATTTGGAGCTCGCACCATAAATTCATAGTTAATGTACCTACTTGAAATTCGTACATATTAACGACGTCACTGTATACCACCAATGAATATTTGGCAGATAAATATAATCCATGAGTTGGTTGAGGCAGGAGTATCCGTATATTTTTCAAGTTCGCTGTCGAGAGATAATTTATTAGATATTTCCGCAGCACTGGAAAAATGCAGATATCAAAAATAATTCCCATAAAAAAATCGAATATTTTTTTTAACCAACTGACAGTCATCAACATGTTCAACGCCACTGATTACCAGTAGTGCCTAGGTAATTTCGGAAACCAAGTAAGTATTCGGTATATCTCTTGACCAACTGGAATTTCGTCATTAGTTTAAAGGCGTAAAAACTATTCAAGAAAGTAAATAATCAGCCAATTTAAGACAAGTAGTTAATCCTCATTCAGCTAAGATGCGGAAGTGTGGAGTACTTAGGTTACCAGCTTGGATATACATTTAGTTTTTGACAAAAAAATTATCGCGATTAAAATAAAGTGTAGGTAACTGGAATTATATTACACTGTAATAAAAGTAACCAGATATACAAACCAGCTACGTTGTATTTGGCCATATATCCTTGATTTTTCAATCATTTTATTCTTGAAACACAGTGTACTAAGTAGCTAACCATATTCATCATGTTTAGTACTTTGTAAAGGCACGCGAAAAAGTTGAATTTACAGTTTACTGTCACTGCTTTCAATTCTTCAGTGAATCTAGCCTAAAACGTCTAGTTCATACAGTGTATGTACGTTATTAATACATAACTATCCGCTTTCTTATCATCCAATGGATTGGTGATGAATACTTCGATTTGTCTCTCAACTTCGGTCTACTACTTATAATACATAGTTGAACCAGAACTGATTAGGAACACGAGTATGAATAGCACCTACTATAATAGAAAATTCGCATTTTCCACCGTTCCTACTCATGTTGAATGGTTATTTTGTTTATCTAAGGTTTTTTGGACGTTGTTCGACCAGCTTACCTTTTGCTATAAGGAAAATAAATATTAGTTATGATATCCCCTAAAGTCTTCAAGGTGTATACTGGAAAGTCACGTGGCTATCCTGAGTATGAATCGTACGGATAAATTACAGCTCACTTTACACAGTAGGTAACTACTTTTTGACTCTTGATTCAAATTAATCGATTTCCGAGAACTCGAATTTCTATATAGTGCCAACCAACCTTCGTTGACGGAGACCGCGCTACAAGAAGAAGAAGAGATGGATACAAGAAGAAGAAGAAGACGAAGAAGAGATGGATACAAGAAGAATAAGAAGAAGAGATGGATACAAGAAGAAGAAGAGATGGATACAAGAAGAAGAAGAGATGGATACAAGAAGAAGAAGAGGTGGATACTTTCGCGTCGATCGAAAGCAGGTTGGTTTGGATGTTATTTGATCAATTAATACCTTTGATTTAGTGAAATCTCGTTACTCACCACGGAATTCATACGGAAAATAGCCCTTCAGGGAGTTAGTTCCCTTGTTACCAAGTACCTACCCCCTACATTCACTTTCAAAGTATAGCCTTTTTCAAAGAAAATGCACGTACACTGACGAATTTTATGAAATTCATCCGAGACGGTCGGATCTGGAGATCAACCACATCTCTCTATATTCACTGAGCTCTCACAATTATGGCCATCTAGAGACCAAAGACCTAGTAAGAATGGTTATCGATAGAGAAGATAATAAACCTGTAGAAGGATATGCAGCGGTTCTTGCCGTGTTGTTAATTATATAATACCTCCTTCGTTACCTGCCACGAACTCTGTAGAAAAATCAGAACATCGCATTTAAGTCGACATTAATAGTATTAGAAAATACTTCAATCATGTTCGGAGTCAGACTGACAAGAGCGGATTGACGGATTCACTAATGAATGGCTGTTGAATAAACCTACGTAACTGTTCAGAAACTCCTATTCTGCAGTGGCATCATTAATCCCGGAGAAAGTTTTTCGAACAGCCCACAGTATAATCGACTAGCCCCTTCAGACCCGTTCAGTCGAGATTTGCAAATTCAATACAATGACTCCAAAACTACTTCTTATGTTATCGAGATTGTTCGGACTTTTCCCCTTCGACCGCAACGGTTTGTCGAGAAAATGGTTGTACTACACTTTTTTTCTCCACTTCTTGGCATTCATTTCTGCATTATTGTCCGTGGTAGGGTCTTTTGATGGCCTTGTCCAGTTCAGCTTAGTCTTTGGACATTTTTTAATTGCATTTTCATTGCAATATTTGGCTTTACCTATTTACATGTACAAAGTTCTGACCGATAAACTTTTCTTTAACGCTATCAGAGTATCTTTGGACACTCCAACTAACTGTATTATAGGTTTAATTGCTCCGATAACGAGATTGATCATGAATACTAAATATTTTTTTTACGAAACCACTCAGTGTTGGGTTATTCTTTCAGAACAAGATCCTGCTATATCAAACTCACACGGTTGTTTGCGCAAAGTTAATCATGAGTTAATTGAGTGGTTTTCAGCGTGTGCCTCGTATCTGATGATTTTACAGTTTGCAATGTTTATCCGCGCTTACAAAAATGAAATCGCGAAGTTGCAATACCAGATTCGCTCAAATTCACTGACTACGGTAATAAAGATGGAAAAACATTGTGACTCAGTTCAGATAATCTTCAAAACATTTTCACTGTCATTATTAGTTATGTTCATGCAGATAATTTGCGGGTTTGTTAATTATTGTTACCTCTTCTTCTCATTTCCCATGTTCATCTTAGGGTATGTTGTAATCGACGAAGTTTTGTGGATGTTATTAATCCTTTCGTCCTGTCATACCTTTGTTGAGCAGGTAAGATATTTCGGGTAACTCTTACATACCAATTATGCTAATTTTTTATACGACAAAATGACAATATTTATTGACATTTACTTTGATTTATTATTACGGTGCAATCTCATCGGGCAAGCAGGGGCTAGGTGGCTGCATGACACCAACCGCACTGTCCTTCGGTAGTTCTTTTAACATGGAACATGTTTTTACGGGTGTAAACCGGGCTGGAAAGCGTCCGCGTCCTTTCCTGTATACTCGGCTCCCCTCCCCGTCGCCCGCAAAGTTCTCCCTCTACCCCACTCCTGCCACCCAACTCACCTCCACCCCTACCACACGTGGTGCCTTCTCCGAGGAGAGCATGGCCAGACCCCACTCCGCCGAAAACTGCCGAAGGGGTTCCACCGTTTCCGGCTGTAGCAGCTGGCGACGTGTATTACATTGCATTAGGTGGCTGGTCCAAGGCTTGGAAATCCGAAGAAGTTTTTTTGCTTCCTCACTACCGAAGTTAGGGGAGCCTTGGATTCGTGATTGAGTTAAAAAAAAATGCATGCCCTCCAAAATGAAAATTTTTACTCCCATTTGGCGTTTCAGACATCGAGGAACATTTTTGGTTCCGTGCCTGTCTGTCTGTCTGTCTGTGGTAATTCCTTGCAACACCCATAACTACCCGAAATAATCGTCGAAGTGGGCTGACATTTCGAGGGTAGGTGCGGGTTGAGTCGCAGATGGTCCCGATCCAAAATCATCGAAAAAGTACCGTAACTTTCGTCTGCGCATGCGCAAACGTGAAATAATTGGAACACCCATAACTACCCTAAATATCGTTGAAATGAGTTCAAACTTGGAGGGTCGGTCAGGAATAATACTTTGATAGTTTCAAATTAATTTCATTGGAATCGTAATGTAACTTTGATCTACGCATGCGCTAACATGAAATGTTGACCATTTCCTTGTAACGCTTCTAACTACGCGATAAATAGTCGTAGAGAGCTGAAATTTTGAGGGTACACGCGGGTTGGATCGCAGATGGTCCATATCATAACGACCCTGCCCAACTAGTCTGTACGTTCATGTGTTTCAAGTGAGGAAGCTATACTGCCTACTCGAATTGGCAGACGTTTTTCTACATATCTCCATATCCTCTGATATCATGTAGGTACCTATTCGAAAAACATGTTCCATGTTTCCTTGCTTTGATCCTTGATCTAAACTGGTATAATCCGGGGGTGTCCCCCAGATTTCATTCGACAATAAACGTACCGTCATGAACACAAACCACTGGCGGCTAGACGTCCCCTACGGCAACGTTTTTTCCTACTATTTTTCAAAGTTGCCACTAATTCTGACGTCACAGTGGGCATGGGGGTCCCTCCCAGGCGAGAGGGTTTTAATGGCGACGGAGTTGGTTAAAAATTTTAAGTAATTAAAAAAAAAGAACTACTTATCCTTGGACAGTATGGTTGGTCTCAAAATTCTCAGGATGGTATTTACTTTCATTTAAAAATACACCAAAATAAAATAAATACCTGCACATGTCCCATAGGTTTCACGAGTAGATAGAAGATCCATAAAGAAATCACATCCCAACCAAACTCGGAAGTCAGATTTGTAAAGAAGATTTAATTAAGAAATAACTGAGTTTGCGCATGCACCGATTTACCGTTAGGTACCCAACCCGCAGTACATTTAAGAGATCCCGGTCAAAATCGAATCATGTAATTTATTGTATGGCCCATGACAACTCCATACAAATAGTCGACCGGCTAGGTATATAGGCATTATTATAAGGCTTTCATGTTGGCGCATGCGCAGAAGCAATTATTACTCCAGTCAGTGTGGGATTTGTAGAAGGTCACCAGGGACCTAATTTCATGAAACAGATCTCTGAACTTTTCATCATAACCAGTCGAATAGAACCGGAGTCACAAAAGTATCCGTAATTTAATATTCGTGCATGCGCAAACAAAAGTTACAGTGCAGTTATATTACGTAAACTCATAGGAAATCATTAGACCCAAAATTAATAATAAATTAATTCTAATTGGAGATTCAGTGAGCGACCTGGAAGCCGAACTATTTGAGTTGCCACTAAAGTCTGGAGGCCTGGCTCTGGAGGACCCTGTGAACTCCGCCCCCGTCAACTACAATGCCTCAGAAAAAGCCACTCGAGTACTAGCCGAAGCTCTGGCAACTGGTCGGTACTTCGACACAAACCAACATGAAGAACGGATACGCGAAATACAAAAGGACGAGAGGATGCTCAATACGGCCGGGATGGTAGCAAGAAGAGACCGAATCATTCGGTCGCTGCCTGAAACCCAAAAGAGAGCCGTCGAAAGGATTACGCAAAGCCACTCATCACAGTGGCTGACGGTGGTACCCTTACAGAGGGACGACCTAGACCTCTCACCATCTCAATTCCGAGACGGGCTGTGCGTCAGATATGGTAAAGAGCCAAGAGAATTACCGAGTCACTGTGATGGGTGCGGCGACCGCATGAACCTCTGCCATGCTCTGAACTGTAAGAAAGGTGGATTGGTCAAACGAGGGCATGATCAGATACGAGACCAGTGCGGCAAAATGGCTAGCCTGGCCTGGAACTCAGTTGGTCTAGAGCCAGTTATGCAGGAAAATGCAGACGGAACTCCGAGGTTGGTGGCTGACATACGAATACATGGCGTGTGGAACCAAGAGAGAACGGCGTATTTTGACACCCGCGTTGTGAACGCAGACGCCTCCTCTTACGGCTCCCAGGCCTGGTCCACAATTTCACAGAATTCAGCAAATGAGAAGCACCGCAAATACGATACAGCCGCGGAGGATCTGAGAGGTTCTTTCACTCCCCTGGTCGTTTCGTGTGACGGATCCCTGCACAGGGAGTATGACAGCTTCCTCAAGCGGATGGCGGAAGTGCTCTCAGAAAAGTGGGCCAAACCCCTTTCACAGGTCACACATTGGGTCCGCGTGAAGACACAAATTGCTGTAGTAAGAGCGGTGTCCTTAAGGGTAAGAGGCTCAAGAAGAAGAGTGAGGTGCCTCGGGCTAAAAGATGGCGCCCTGATGCCCTTATAGTAGAACACTACGTGAACAAGGGAACATCCCATTTTCCACTCTTTGGTCAAATTCGACTTCATCTTCGGTCTTCTCGTCCCCAGAAATATAATAAAGTTTACCATTAATAAAAAAAAAAAAAAAATAAATAAATAAATTAAATTTATCAGGTCCCTGACAATGTCAGCAAAATTGGTCGCGTGGTAACGGAGTGACGGAAATTTCATGTTTGCGCATGTAGACATGCGCAATCTGTGGTACCACCCACACGTTTACAATCAAATTTGCGATAGTATGAATTGTTCTGTCTGTGAGATCTGCTGGTTACAAGGAAGCAGTTAGGTACAGATAGACAGATGCAGAGCCAAGATTGTCCCTCCTTCATTCCAGGGGCGCCATTTCACCAAACTGTTGGGGGGGGGGGGGGCAAACACCAGGGGGTATGGGGGGTATGATAAATCTACTAAGGAAAGGGGGTCCAGGGTTTTTCCCCCCGTAAATTTGATTAAATTAATATTACATTTAGATGTAGGCTAATTTTATGCTTCCTTTTACATATTTAAAGTTTCAATAAAAGAATAAATACAAACAAAATCAAAGTACCCTTTTTCAATAATTAAATTACTCGTAGCATTGCTACATTCCAATAATATTCATTCAAAATATTCCTTTTTAAAAGAATAACTTTTTAAAAGAAGGCTATGATATTCTAGATAACTCCAGTAGTCATTTTCATTATTTATCAATTCCTTGGGGGGGGGGGGGGGGGAGACTAGGCCCCCCCCTGCCCCCCTTAAATGGCGCCCCTGCTTCATTCTCAGTATGAAAAGCGTTTTGAAACAACATTTTTGACTTTATGGACATGGCTACCCGGCACTCCCGGCAGTTCCCAAGGTCCTCCTTCCAACAGTTGTCAGTGTCAGTAGTCCAAGATCTTACGATTTGTTTGAGAAAACAGTGGGGAAGCAGGCTGAGAATCTGCAGGCGTTTTGGCAATGATATTATCTGCTATGTTGTTTCTCTCAATTCCTTCGTGGCTAGCCGTGGCAAATTTCAAAAATACCTTCACTTGAGACTAGCGTCGTACTTTTGTTCCGTTTCAATTTCTCCCAGTTTTCATACATATTATGTTCATATTGTATTGGAGTAAAAGAATAGTTGCCCACGATAAACATACTATTGTAAGTCGGTTTCGCCCATTGAACTATCTTCAAGCTATAACAGATGCCACGGCTGCATAATATACGGACTCATACTATTATAAATCTTAAAACTTGATACTGTTGTCATAAATCGGAGAGCTTAATAATATTGTCGAGAGTAACAGTTAGTGCCACTGAATATTGAAAAAGAGAGTTTGTGTGATGAACCAGTGCATTGATTGATTCTGTGCGGCTGAGGTGAAGCTGATGAGCAAAGGTTCCTCCTCTTTATCAAAACGCTGCAAATCCCTGCACAACGGTTTATTATTTTGTACAGAATACCCTTCTGTTACAGATCACAGCTCTCTGTACATAGATAACCCGTCTATATAATATAATATGTACTATTCTATACATATTACGTAGATCGCAGACCCTCCGTAGGTTAGTACCTAACCCCGTACTCGTTACTAGGTACCTATCTAAATCACGAGTTAAATGTTGCTAAAATAATACTGTCCATGACAAACGGCAAAAAGAAACGCAAATAATGAAGTTCTGAAGGAAAACTGTTGATGTGGATTGAAATAGATGCCCCTTCTGCGAAGATCGCTGTTTTCTGTGGTCAATACCTATAATGAACCGTTGTGTAATAACTTGCCCATCAATAATACTTCAACGGTTGTTCAAGTTGCTAAAGTACCGATCAACAAAATCCAGCCCCTTCTTGATAGATGATAATAATTTACCGTTGTGTAATAAATTACCGTTATGTAATAATTTACCGTTGTGTAATAATTTGCCGTTTTGTAATAATTTACCATTGTGTAATAATTTACCCATCAATAATACTTCAACGTTTCAAAGTTTCACAAGTACCTACCAACAAAATCCAATAGTCCATCACTTATCAAATGAAATAATATCGCAGAACAACCAACTCGACTTCATACAGCCATCCTTGATTATAATCAGGTGCTCCCTAGCGATGATATCCGGGCCGGATTTATACCGTTTGATTCACGATCGTGTTGACGAAGCTTTTTGGTGCACACGAACGGCTGGACGTACAGTGCTCCGGGTGGTCTCAAAAAATTGTTTTGCCCAAGACAAATTTAATAACGTAAAAAAAACCATACCCTTCTATCGATAACGACAGTAATGCCGAGCTTCGAGGACCAACTAGACCCCAAACGGATCCTATAGCCCGAATTTCATCAGTTTTTATTCATGGTAACTAAGAAAAGTGGCATGTACGGCGTACGGCGTACGGCGGACAGACAGAAATATTTTTATTGCAGTTTTGGATTCTACGTACCTTGAAACGTAAGCCATCAAATTTTGAGGGGGGGTTAGAATTTTTTTTTTCACGCTCGATTCCAATGGTTCATTATTGGAAATAATAAACCAAAATTGACGCGTCAGGTGAGTGGTAAAGTGTAGATTGCAATAACACTGCAACCCATTGAATCCCCTTGGTTTGTTGAGGGGATTAGCTTGAATCCCTTGTTTTTGGAGCATCCTCAAATAGTTTGCCTAATTTGGAAGCCTATTTTTTTTTCAGAATCATTATGAAGTTTTTTTTTGAAGGGGATTGTGATTGATGAGCTGATGAATAAATAGGTACTTACCCATTTTCTCCAGCGCGAAATGAAAGGCAGAGAAAAGTGACGAAAGTAACTTCCAAATGACAATAGAAAACAACACGTCGAATTTCACTAAGCCTCATCTGAGTTTGAAACTTTCTGTCAGTCGAACGGAAAAGAGTATAATTATCATTGAATAACCATGAATTCCCAAAGTTCAATAAATCAGTTGTCACAATCTATGACAGACGTGGGTGGTTAGCTTAACCGGCGGGCAATTATTTTTATTTAACTAAGTAGACAATCGGACCAAACCAGTCAGTTTGGACTAATCTCCTTTATAGCTGACTATGAAGAATTTTGTAATTGTTGTACTATCAAGAGTTTTTGGCGTTTTCCCCTATCACCAGAACCACTTGTCTCGCGGATGGCTGGCTTACACTATTTTCCTTCAGTTTGTCTTGTTTCTGTCAGTATCTCGCGCCTTTGCGTTCATAGTGGGAGAAGGTTTACCGTTCGTCATCGTACCTTGGCTTCTGGATTTCTTATTACTTTACGCATCAGTCCCTGTTTACATGTACATCACTTTGACACGTCATACTGTTTTTAGCAACGAAACCGTAATTTTACACACACCAATCGGTCCCCTGTCTTCCCTAGCCGCAATGGTGAAAATCTCATCGACCACATTCTCTATTTTTCTAACAGCTTATCGGAAGATTCAAAATACAAGACCTGAAAATTTACTTATTATAGCTGATTGGTTAAACTATGAAACAGCCATATGGTTCTCTCAGTCTGCTTGCTTTGCTATAACTCTGCAGTTTGTCGGATTTTTCCATGCGTTTTCAGAACAAGTGAACTTTTTAAAATGTTGCATACCCCAAAATCCACTTTATTCTATAAAAGAAATCAATAAACTATAAATCTCAGTGAAAACGGTTTTCAATGTTTTCTCACTGTACCTTTTCATCGTTGTAATTAGAATAGGTTGTTGTTTCGTTCATCGCTTTTATCTCTTCGTAATCAACCCTGAATTTTCACGCACCATCGTCGCAGCGGATGTAGTTTATTGGTTATTTATCATCTTATGTGCCTGCGACAAGTTCAACAGACAGGTGAGGTTTCATTTATTTTCAAATCATTTCCTACAATCTCCCAAAGTAGCGATGGGAATACGCCACAGAGTGGCGGACAGACACCGAACTAATTTTGCTCAAATTTGAAAAGCAGAACACGAAGGGCATTTTATTTTGCGGGACAAAAATCTTCTCCTTCTATAAGTGACCACAAAGTTACCTTAATAAACTTAAAAGCAAAATATTACAGCCTGGGCATTACCAAACATAATTTGGTTGCACTCACACATCTGCGCAACCCTACGATGATTTAGCGAATGGTTTGGATCCCACCTCCCCACATCAAAGTACCAGTTCTATCATGACCATTTATTTATTACGAGCGGATTTTCAAATTTAGGGACTTTTGGCTATTATGACGACTTAAGCAATTTTCGACCCCAAAAATACTCGAATATGATCAACTTTTTAGGTTCGGTCCCTCAGAAGTGGTCGAGGGCTTATGTTTTCGTTTTTACACTTCTTAGACAATTTTCATTTAGCTGTGTGTGTGTGTGGGTGTGCGCATTTCTGCGACATTTTCGGATCAGTAGTAGATACCGTGCATGCACAAATTTGAAAAAACTCGAACCCGCATAACTCACCACCCAGATGTCCAAATTGGCTCAAATTTTGAGGCGTTCGGTCCTCGTTGGTCCCACTTGAGTTTTATCGCATTCGGACCAGTAACAGACACTGCGCATGCGCAAACGAAACTGTTGATCCCAATGGGCTCAAATGTTGATGGTAGTTCAGGGATAGGTCCTAGTTGGTCCCATATGAATTTTGTTGGATTCGAATCAGCAGTAGCGACTGCGCATGCGCAAACGTGAAAACCGTTGAACCGCCGAACCCACAACTCAATGCCCTAAACAAACCATCTTTGTTCAATCTGGTCCAATAGTTTCTGGTGTTCCATATATTTAGATCATTGTTCAAACCTTGTTGATACGAGTAATGCCGCTTCTTAATTTCCCCAATGGCCCTGTGGCGGATTGCTAACTGAAAAAATCCTCTCTGTCGAACCTAAAAAATACTACCTCCCTATTACAAACACGGATAGCTAATTCAAACCATAGTACCAAGGCCGAGCCATGTAATCCATGGATTACTCTAGACTATGTTTATTTCCAAAAACCGCTCATTTTCGTACTCATCCTGAGTTTGTCAATAAGAACATTCTGGTGAAATTGGCATTTTTTTATCTCGTAGCCTGGGCCAGGAAAATGTGGTATGGACATAGGTACATTTACAACATGTTGAAATCCAGAGATGGGTTCAGAATGCTCTCAAAAAGAAAAGAAGTGAGGAAGTTGAGAAGTGGGGAAGGGGGTTCATTTTGAACCCAATACCTGACGTTATTAGGTCGCATGTGAGGCGGTTATGATTCATCAGTTTGTACAATAATTCAGATCAAGAACTGATGAAAATTTCCGTAATGTAGCCGACTACTTTGTATTTTAATTCATAGAAACGTAAATCCGTGCTACGCATAAACATGTAGAACCGATCGATTGTTTAGTGTCAGAACGACGCAAATATTAGTCGTGAATTAGCAAAATTAGAGCTTTTACCATGAGTTGTGGTGACCAGAATGAATGTACTCAAGAACAACTTACTGTTTATTTGCCACATTGCGCGGGAATGATTCGTGGTGTGAAGAGCAGCAAGGTTTAGCACCATAATATTATGGTAACGCGTATCATGTCTACGTGAAGATTGCACGGGATGTTCGATTTTCAAGGAAATTGATGGTTTACAACTCATGTTGCTACCAAATTTCATAGTTCATTTCAGTAATGCTCATTATAAAGTTTTATGATTAAAACAAAAATTTCAAGAAAGATATCCACCGAACCACCGTAATGCGGTCGACGGAGAGACATTGATGCAGGTACTTGTAAATACCAGTAAGAATGCGGAAAACATGCAAATTTGTTATATAAATGGTGACATGAGCAGAGAGATACCACAAAATCGATGAAAATAACCACTAGAAATTATTAAAATTTGCTGTGTGGAACAACCATGACCGCTTCCCATGTTTAGGCAATTAGGTAGTATCCATTGACATTGAAGGAATATTTGCTACTTCGACTCTAAGGCTACTGAGGATAATAATTATCCTCAATAATTATAATCCTATTACCAATAGCGTATCATTATAGTATTATTTGATTATTATATGGTATAGTGTAAGAATTACTCAACATATATTTATTTAATTACCTAATATCTACCTGAAGAAATACATTTGAAATTCATCAAGGCAAAAAGTTTGAAATGAGGTTACAATGTGTCTCTAGATCCGGCTAACTACACCTTACCTACATCTAACCAGTTAGCTTCAACAGATATTGTTAGTTCAATGAATTTGTTGGAACGCGGCTCATCGTAAATGGTATACTTCCAGGTTGTGTGCCGTTGGTGTCGGTTTGCCAATTCTGGTAACCACCATAATCATATTATTATTATTATTATATCGAAAGAACTATCTTTCGATATAATTGAAGGGTGGATATATTATGAGGGTCAGTTCACACACATGGCCTCATATGAATTTCATTAAAATCCGACGGTAACATTAGTCTGCGCATGCGCCAATTTGGAATTCCAGAACCTTTTGTAATTATGGTGCTAATCAACTGAATTCGACGAACTTCCGGGCGAATAAAAAGGTCTGTGTCCTAAATGGTAACCCATGAATTTCTTATTCTTACTGAAAATAATAAACCGTTGTGTAATAATTTGCAGCGTTTTTCATTACATTTTCGGATTCCGCGAAGGTATATTGTACTTGAATCGCAAACCATCAAAATTTGAGTGTGGGCTATATTTAAAATAAATAAATAAATAATAAATATATCATGCTCGATTCCGAAGGTTCATTACTGGAAAAACCAAACCAAAAGAATCAAAATATTAGGTCACCTCGGCAATTCTCCAGTAGCTCGAGCTCTGATTGGCTTCCTGTAAGTTCCATTGGTTCAACTGATATTGATTTCTCCAAAAGTTTGGACGCAAAGACCGAGATCAAAAAGACTAGCGAAAGCCCACGCACTAGAAGAAGAAGAAGAATAAATGTGTATTCCAACAAAATACCAATACAATACAAATCAAGAAAACGCTGCGAATCCCTGCACAACGGTTTATTATTTTGTATAGAATACCCTTCTGTTACAGATCACAGCTCTCTGTATAGATAACCCGTCTATATAATATGATATTTACTATTCTATACATATTATGTAGATCGCAGACCCTCCGTAGATTGGTACCCAACCCAGTACTCGTTACTAGGTACCTACCTAAATCACGAGTTAAATGTTGCTAAAATAATACAGCCGATGACAAACGGTAACTAAAACGGCAAAAAGAAACGCAAATAATGAAGTTCTAAAGGAAAATTGTTGATGTGGAGTGAAATAGATGCCCCTTCTGCGTAGATCACTGTTTTCTGTGGTCAATACCTACCTTCGTGGTCAAGTATAATGAACTGTTGTGTAATAACTTGCCCATCAATAACACTTCAACGGTTGTTCAAGTTGCTAAAGTAGGTACCAATCGACAGAATCCAGCCCCTTCTTGGTAAACCGTTGTGTAATAATTTACCATTGTTTAATAATTTACCGTTATGTAATAATTTGCCGTTATGCAATAATTTACCCATCAATAATACTTCAACATTTGTTCAAGTTTCACAAGTACCTACCAACAAAATCCAATAGTCCATCACTTATCAAATGAAATAATATTGCAGAACAACCAACTCGACTTCAAACAGCCATCCTTGATTATAATCAGGTACTCCCTAGCGATGATATCCGGGCCGGATTTATACCGTTTGATTCACGATCGTGTTGACGAAGCTTTTTGGTGCAAACGAACGGCTGGACGTACAATGCTCCGGGTGGCCTCAAAAAATTGTTTAGATCAAGACAAATTTTAATAACGTAAAAAAAAACAATCTATCGAAAGATTTCGAGATAAGGCGTTCTTAAAATTTCAACCCCTATTTCGAACCCCTTAGAGATGACTGACAGTAACGTCGAGCTTCGAGGACCAACTAGACCTCGAACGGAACCTATATAACCGGAATTTCATGAATTTTTATTCATGGTAACCAAGAAAAGTGGTCCGTACGGCGGACAGACAGAAATATTTTTATTGCAGTTTTGGATTCTACATACCTTGAAACGTAAACCATATAATTTTGAGGGGGGTTAGAATTTTTTTTCGTGCTCGATTCCGATGGTTCATTATTGAAAATATTTTTTTTAAAACATTATTTCGACAATGGCGTAATGTCATCGGTCTATTTGGCCCTTTTAAATAGAACACAACTATTATACTACAAGCCCAGGCACTATAGAGTATTGCTTTTCACACAAACACCCAGTGTTCGCATGCAAACCGTCAAGTCGTTGGAAAGTCAAGAAGAGGAAAAAGATTCATAATGTCCCTGAACGAGGGAAACTAAAGCTTTTACTCATTATTACACCCCATGGCAAGCGCTCATTTGTCGAAGTGCAGTGAAGGAGGTTGATTCGAGTAGGGCAGCCTTGCACGTTCAGCATTATACTACGAGTATTATTATAGTCATGAGAGCGGGCACTGTATTGTATTTGTCAAGATTGTTCGGGGTGTTCCCGTACGATAGAAACGGATTATCAAGAAAATGGATGATTTTCACGTGTTTATACCAAATTCTACTGTTTATTTCAGCAATACGTACAATAAGGGCTTTTATCAAACCGGTATTCAAAAATGGTTTCCATATGGCCGCATTAATGTGGGTGACAGAGTTTTCAAGCATGTACTTCACAGTACCAATGTACGTTTATCGCATTGTGAAAAACGCGGGTTTTTTCCCAACTATAAAAACAACTTTGAACGAAAAAGTAGGTTTTACTTTTGGGGCCGTTGTTCCCAGCATTAGATTTGCTTATGCCATTTTCAATGCAGTTGTTACGATTCGATATGAATTGTCGAAAAAAAAGAATTGGCTCACTGTCATCAGTCATTTGCACTACGATGTGTGTACCTGGCTCGTAGCGATATCTTCAAATTTCGTTACTTTACAGTACGCTGTATTCATGAACACGAAGTCAAAATCATTAGCTCGTTTAGAATCGCATATTTATTGCCATCCCTCCGCTGCTTTATCAAAATGTTACGGAATATGCTGCTCCGTGAATAACATCTTCGATATTTTTTCGTCATATCTACTGATAGCAACAGTTAGAGCCAGTGCCGGCCTCGTCCATTTTTCATACAGTCTACTCAAATCGAAACCAAAGGGAAGATTATTTTACATATCGGTGGTTATTGACGAATCGCAGGTGTTATTTTTACATGTATGGTCCTGCGTGAATTTCAAGAATCAGGTGAGTTACACTACCTTTTTTTCACATTTATGAGAAATGAAGTTGTGCTCGGGATATTTTTAAATTGTAGGTTGTCGTGGTATCCTCCCAGAACCACTCCTTGGAAACCTGTAAATATTAGATCTCGCAAATAAACTCATAGAAGTGGGGACGAAAGACGCAGGAGCACCGAGGAACCTAGTGGGGATCCCCACCATCCTCCGCTAGCTGGAGGATGGAGGGAGACAGCCCTCAAGGGCTATAAAAACTCGCCTCCTTCGCCTTTCTAGCCATTCTACGCTATCCTCTAGTCGCTGACTACATACTCTCTTGCCTCACTCCTCCTCTCTCGCTCCTCAACCCAAAAGATCCTGGAATAGGTGACAGCCTTGAGTCTTGGAACCTGCCAGGCAAACACTCCCTAAAAGATCCCGTTGAATTGGTGACAGCCTGTAGTGTTGGAACCAGCTGGGCACCCGCATCCTAAATGATCCCGTTGAATTGGTGACAGCCTTTAGTGCTGGAACCAGGCTGGGCACAACCTCACACCGCCCGTAGTGAATTATCGCTATACCTATTCACTACATAGGTATATATAGAACTGCTCAAGAATGAACCAATGGGATTCGGAAATGAATGTATGAAGTCTGGTCATACGCAGATGTAAAGATAGGCCCAATCGCAAACATTCATTGAAAGGGCTCTTGAAAATTTGATCGATATTATACTATTATTCCTCAGTGTTTGCACAAGCGCATGACGAAAGTTACAGTATGATTTTGAGGAAATTATGCGGACCAACCCGCACAGCCCCTCCACATCTCAGCTCGTTTGGCTTGTTCTTTCAATAAGCTCCGTTGCTAAGAATTGCTAAGAACAGACAGACAACCAAACAGACCAACAGACGGATACGGTTACAAATTTTTATTCGTTGATGGCTGAAAAATGAAGTTCACGTTGACATTTCGATTTCGGGTGGACGTTATTTATTTTACTATTCCGTGAAAAATTGGTAAATTGGCATGACATTCGTAAACTAGGTTGCTTCATTTTTACGTTTTTTATTTCATATACCTAACAACGAGTAGTATGTACATAAGCAACAATACAATCTCAGTCATTATCTCGTTAATTAGTTGACAATTATAATAACGCAATTTGGGAGTGTATATGGTTAAAATGGAAGGGCGTGTTGAGTAGAAACAAGAATAGCTGTAGTAGTTGGGTGTGATGGATGTATAGGAGCGCACATCCATCACGTGAGGTGTGAAGGAGGATGTGCCTGGTTTGGTTATGGAGGGACCACCACCATTCCCAGGATCTTTTAGGTTAGGAGAGAGATGAGGAGCTAGGAGAGAGAGAGAGAGAGTACGAGAGTAGTCAGCAACTAGAGGAGAGCGTAGAATGGCTAGAAAGGCGAAGGAGGCGAGATTTTATAGGCTTGGGAGCCGTCTCCCTCCATCCTCCAGCTAGTGGAGGATGGTGGGGATCCCCAGGCTGTCCCTCGGCTCCCCTGCGTTCTTCCGTCCCCACTCCCAGGTTTATTTAGCGAGATCTTAATTTCACATAGTAAGGTTGTGATTCTGGGAGGGTACCACGACATTGGGTACAACGACATTGGGTACAACTGGTGATGGCCCAATCCTCCCAAATTAACCAACATAATAAACTGATCTTGCATAGTCTCGGCCTATGGGTTCACTTCGAAATGTAACAGAAAAATGAGGTATCTAAACTTTTTGAAACAACGAACTGTGAAGTTGGTACCCCAGAGTGGAGAGCGTCAAAATTTCAATAAAAAGGTGCAAATTATTACACAACGTTTATTATTTACCTGTATAGTTGCCCGTTCATCACTGTTTTCTGTGGTCAATACCTACCCTCGTACTCCCCACAGGAAAGCCGTAAATCGAGTACTGGAGCCAGCCCGGGAATTAAAGTTTCATAAAAATTCGCGGGATTCAATGTAAAGTAATCATTATTCCTACATAGTCCTCAATTCTGAAGTAGGGGTGGAAGGGAATTTTGTTGTAATTTCTATTGATGCCTATAGGATTATTTGAGCCTGGTGGTGAAGCAATGATAAAGGGTAATATGAAGTGAAGGGTAATGAATCGGTTCAGGGTAGCATTATATAATTCGACCAGTAATAATTAGTGGTTGTAATTCATGAAGCACGGTTTGTTCAAGTTAAACACGTAGAGTACCTATCAACAAAATCCGAAAGAACCGTCATTCTTCAAATGAAATAATATCGCAGAACAACCAACTCGACTTCATACTCCGTGAATATAATCAGGTGCTCCCTAGTGATGATATCTGGGCCGGATTTATACCGTTTCATTCACGGTCATGTTGATGAAGCTTCTCGGTGAAAACGAACGGCTGGACGTACAATGCTCCGGATGGTCTCAAAAACTTCAGTTTAGTCAATTTAAAAATCTAAAAAAAACCATACGTACCCTTCTATTGAAAGTTTTCGAACTACGGCGTTCTGAAAATTTCAACCACTATTGTTCACCCCTTAGAGATGGCTGACAGTAACGCCGAGTTTCACGGATCAACTAGACCCCAAATGGGACCTACAAACTGAATTTCATGAATTTTGGTTCATGGTAACTAAGAAAAGTGCGAAGTACGGACAAAAATTTTTTTTATTCCATTTTCGGATTCTACGTACCTTGAAACAGAAACCATACAATTTTGAGAAGGGTTACATTTTTTTTTCTATGCTCGATTCTACATTTGAAAATAATAGACCAAAATATCTGTATGACCAAAAACGAGCCTGGTAGGCACCCCGGCGCAATATACTGCTGCTTGGCAGCACTAACAAATTTGTATCGACCCTCGAACCTAAGGACTCTGATATTTTTGTGGTCGGTACATGTTACTGAACTTTCTTCTTGTGAAATCGCATTAGTTGGCATCATAGCTCTATTATTATTTTACGGCGTCTCTGCGTTCATGGCAAAATTGCTGGTTGAAATCCTCCTGGTGTCAAATTGTTTACCTAGCTTTCTCAACTTTTCTGTGCCAAATTTTTTACCTAGCTTTCTCAACTTTTCTGTGTCAAATTTTTTACCTAACTTTCTCAACTTTTCTGTGCCAAAATTTTTACCTAGCTTTCTCAACTTTTCTGTGCCAAATTTTTTACCTAACTTTCTCAACTTTTCTTCATTAGTAATACAATTAGGAAACCCGCACAGTGGAAAATAACATGGTTATCTAAACCGAAACTGGTCTTCCCAATAACATTTTTCAAAATACAGAAGAGGTCCTTCCACCCACACCCCGCTAGAAGTGCGTGGCGCAGGTCCACTTTTTAGAGCATTCGCCCGTTGGACCTCTTGACATATTGAACGCCTCAATCTATTCCGAAGTACAATTTATGGATGGCGTACAGTAGGTGGTATAAGCTCTACGACTTCACTTAGTGGAGACATCAGATGTTAGAATGCCATTTGTTTTCTTGGTGTCACGGTTACTTGGAATTTTTCCTTTCAACGCCAGCGGCCTTTCAGAAAGATGGATGTTTTTTTCCGTATCATTCCAGTTCTTCATGTTTATCGCCGTCATTCATACGATGTTTTACGTACACCAAATGGAAACTAGTCTATTTCCCTGCACATGGGCCGTTGAAATAGCGCTACTTTGGTCATCAACTCCTCTCCATTTATACAGCGTTGCAACAAACTCAAAGTTCTTCAAGAAAATAGATCGCACTTTTGATTGCCCAAAAATGTTTATAGCTGGCCTCACAGCATCAGGTATTAGGATGGTATACATGACCGGATACTTGGTGATAACTTTACTCTCAATTCAGTTCAATACACTAACTCTCACAGGATCAATGGAAGTCCTCAATAAAGAAATCGCTGTATGGTTTTCCACTTGTGCAGCGTTTCACATAAGTTTACAATTTTGTTTCATTCAGCATACATATTCAAAAAAGTTGGAGTTCCTAAAATACCGAATTAACGTAAACCCTGTGCTGGCTGTGGAGCAATTTCATTGTGTTCGCCTCGGTGCCCAGTTTTTTCTCAAGTTTTATTCCCCGCATTTGGTCACGGTTATTGTAAAAATAGGTCTCGGTTTGGTTAACTTTACATACGGCTTCCTGACATCGATTAACAAGGCCATATATGTTTTAATAATCACGGACGAAGCTTTGTGGTTCTTTTTGGTAGTTCGATCATGCTCCAATTTTAAAGCCCAGGTAAGGTTGATTTTGTATTGATTAGTGCAAATTTTCGATACATAGGTTTTGAAATATTCACGTATTCATTAGTTAAACACTCCTAATGCATGTTCCTATTTGAAGTAGGTATGCGTGACCACACAGCAGGCGAGCTGCTGAATTGTGTGAGGTGAATTTTATCAGTGATCGTTTACATCGAATCAGGAAGAATCCCAAAACTCGGGACTATGGCTTGGTATTCAATAATGAGCCTTTGAAATCGACCTACAAATAATTAACCATAAAATAGAATTCAAATATTTCATGCAAACCAACAAATCATAAATCACTTATAATAATTTGCTTTTCCCTGTGCCCAAATGTAGAGGTAAGGAACTGGCTCACTATGGTGGGCCACCATTTGTTTTCAAACTAAGGTGTTTCGTGAACTGCATCTTACACCTTCCATCACTGGACTCGAAATGCACTGTCAAAGCGAAAGTGCATGTATGAAACCATAAATTCCCTGTAAATAATCACTGTTCCCCTCCTCGAAAATTTGGTTCAAGATTGACCTTTTGGTGCATACTTTAACAGTACAGTATAAGTGTTATGAATACTGTAAAATGTAAGTATCAAAATAGTAATTTACAGTAATTAGCGCCCATGATCACCTGCAGGTTGCATCCGCCTACATTAAGAAACAAAAAAATTGGTTCAAAATCATGTTTTTAACAACATAATGTTTATGAAGAAGAAAAATAAAAGGAAAATACGCATTTTATCAACAAATTTAATTAACAATTTAATAATATTATGATTTTCGTTAGATGTAAACAATCAACACCCCCTATCAACCCCTATTTTTTCTATTTACCTACGGTGATGAAACGGTATCATTCTCGGCTCTATGTACCCACGTATCTACTTACACATTACAGCAACAGTATTAAACTAAAAAACATTTTGAGGGAGCCTTGTTTGTTTATTTTATGCAAGGTGTATTCTTTATTTTTCTCTGGGTATATTTAGGAAGGTTCAGTACTGGAAATTATGAACCGAAATTAAGGTCGTTGCCATCGCCCAAAAAATGTGTTAATAATCACGCACGACAACGTTTTTTGAGTGGTTCCTTCCAAACTTGAAGTCTTCTTCAGGATTCTTTTCAACAAAACCAAAAACGTCATTATGTCACCCCGTGAATTTTCAAGGCCTGCTTCCTGGCGACCTGAAAAATCGTATGATCCAATTATTGAGATGTCACAGAAATGCTCAATCAAACGCACTAACTAAATTGCGATTCACAAAGACACCTAGTAGAAATCACATGCAAATCGATCAATAGACAAGAGAAAATAATATAAAAGACTTTTGTATCACCTTGGTCAAGAGCTTCAAACCCATGCAAATATGATTCGTAGATGTGCAAAATTTAAGCCTTTTACTCATTAGTACACTCAAGAGCAAACTTTCATGGCACATTATCGCTCAAACCAAAAAGCAGTGATAGAGGTTGATTTTGTCGTGGCGAGCAGTTTGCTATAGCAAATACCTAAGTATTATGAAAACCGGCTTTGTATTGTCGGCATCAAGATTGTACGGTCTGTTCCCATTCGATAAAAAAGGATTGTCAAAGAGCTGGGTGGTGTACACGTGTTGTTACCAAATTTTGTTGTTTATTTCATCAGTATGTACTTTAAACTTTTTTACTAAACCGGTTTTCAATAATGGTTTCCGTATCGCCCAAGCGATGTGGGTGGTGGAGTATTTAGTGATGTACTTGACAATACCAATGCACGCGTACCGCGTTGTCAGCTACGACAGTTTTTCTTCAGTTATGAAAGCGACTTTAAACGCACAAGTATCGTTTACTTTGGGGCTCGTTATACCCATTCTCAGAACCGCTTTGGCCGTCGGCAATATAATAGTTGCCTTTACATTTCACTTTTTTGAACAGACGAATTGGCTCAGTGCACTGAGTCTGCTCCATTACGATGTGAATTTGTGGGTTGTGGCCACTTCTTCATACTTCATATCTTTACAATACGCTGTATTCATTAATACGAAGACAAAATCACTGGCTCGTTTGGGATCGCATATTATTCATGGCAATCCCTACGCTGTAATGAAAGAATTTCACAAAATATGTTACTCCGTGAATAACATCTACGATTTTTTTTCTTTATATTTATTGATTACGACAGTTAGAGCCAGCTCGGGTATTGTCCACGTTTCTTATAACATAATAATGAAATCGAATTTGAGGGATAAAATTTATCTCGTGATTGTGATTATTGACGAATCGCAGTGGTTATTTTTGAATTTATGGTGCGGAATGAATTTCAAGAATCAGGTGAGTTTTCATTACGTTTCTTAAGATTATACGTTCAGTGAATCTGAGGATAAATTTATTGGAAAAACGCTGCAAATTATTAGACAATACCTACCCTCGTGCTTCCTCCAGGAGAACCCTACATCGAGTACTGGAGCCAGCCGGGCAATTAGTTTCATAAAATATGCGTTGGATTCAATAAATCTGTCATTAATAACGCCGAGCTTCGCGGACCAACACTAGACCCCACATGGCACCCACACCAAATTTCATTAATGTTTATGGTAGGTAACTAGAAAAAATAAAAATAAAATACGGATTCTTCGTACCTTGAAGCGGAAACCATCAAATTCTGAGGGGATTCTGAGGAGGTTAAAACCAATTTTCAAGCTCGATTTCACAGACTCACTATTGAAAATGATAAATCAAAAGGCTGCAGATTTCCCCAACGACTGATATCTACAGTATGGGTTCTTCCTGCTAGATAATGTTTTTGCACACCCTTGGAAGGCACATGGCTTCTTGGCCTTTTAAGAGCGGAAATACTGAAAGTAGGTGCAGGGTTGATCTCCTGAAAAACTATTCATTCTACCACTTGGAGAAAAAGAAGATTTTGCACTGTAGCACAATTTTGCACAGTTTTGCACAATTTGGATTCAGGAACGGAAGTAGTACGAGCTCAGCTGCTTGCTCAGTAATCCTTGAAGCTCTTGATTCGCTTGAACGAAAAATGACTACTTTCCTACAGCTGCTGATGACGACTTCTCTAAATCTTTTTAGTGCCAAATAATTTGTTATTAGAAAAGCTGTCGTACTGCGGTTTCACTGCTAATGCACGTGCAACTTTTCGCTCATTATTTGGAAGGCTGGAAGCGGATAGTGGACTAAAACGGAGAGCATTCGAATAAAGAGGTTATTCCATGTGACCGTACAAAACGCCCATGCATTTTGGTTTATTATTTTCAATAATGAACCATTGGAATCGAGCAAGAAAAAAAAAATTCTTACCCCCCCTCAAAATTTGATGGTTTACGTTTCAAGGTATGTAGAATCCAAAACTGCAATAAAAATATTTCTGTCTGTCCGCCGTACGCCGTACGGGCCACTTTTCTTAGTTACCATGAAACAAAATTGATGAAATTCGGGTTATAGGTTCCGTTCGGGGTCTAGTTGGTCCTCGAAACTCGACGTTACTGTCAGCCATCTCTAAGGGGTTCAAAATAGGGGTTGAAATTTTCAGAACGCCGTATCTCAAAAACTTCCGATAGAAGGGTATGGCTTTTTTTACGTTATTAAATTTGTCTTGAGCTAAACAATTTTTTGAGACCCCCCGGAGCATCGCATGTCCAGCCGTTCGTGTGCACCAAAAAGCTTCGTCAACATGATCGTGAATCAAACGGTATAAATCCGATCGGGATTTCATCACTAAGGAGCACCTGATTATAATCAAGGATGGCTGTATGAAGTCGAGTTGTTTGTTCTGCGATATTATTTTTCATTTGACAAGTGGATGGACTAATGGATTTTGTTGGTAGGTACTTCTGAAACTTGAACAACCTTTGAAGTATTATTTATGGGTAAATTATTACACAATGGCAAATTATTACACACCGGCAAATTATTACACAACGGCAAATTATTACACAACGGTAAATTATCACACAACGGCTCATCTACCCAGAAGGGGCTGGATTTTGTTGATAGGTACTTTTGCAACTTGAACAACCGTTGAAGTATTATTGATGGGTAAACTATTACACAATGGCAAATTATTACACAACGGCAAATTATTACACAACGGAAAATTATTACACGGTAAATTATTACACAACGGTTTAGGTAGGTACCTAGTAGGTAACGAGTACGGGGTTAGGTACTAACCTACGGAGGTCCGCGATCTACATAATATGTGTAGAATAGTGCATATGTTATATAGACGGGTTATCTATACGGAGACCTGTGATCTGTAACAGGAGGGTATTCTGTACAAAATAATAAACCGTTGTGCAGGGATTTGCAGCGTTTTTATAATTTACGTCAATGATTTAGTATTCCGGTCCGAGGACTCGGGTTTCTTGTCGCTCTTCGCTGACGATATTTTCGCACTGGCTAAGGGTACCTACATCTCAAGATGAACAAGAAATCAACGTACTGACTGGTGTTCTGTTAAACACATTACTGCTCAATGCGGAGATTACTAAAAATTTGAACCTTTAGCCGAATGGACGTCTTTCCTAATCGGTGAATTTGCTGGGATTGGAAGTCGACAAGTCGTCTTGAGTCAGCAATGTTGAGAACTTATCGAAGAAACGTGCAACATCGTTGCGTAGATTGTCTGGTTCTGTTTCGCCCAAAAAGTCGGATCAAGTGAAAAGGGAGAAATATCATAATATTTTTGGCTGTTGGATGTCTGTTCAGCAACGAATTGGATGTGTGGGAACATACATCAAGTAATGGCAGCCAAGGTCAGAAAAATGAATCAATCAATGGTTCCCTTACTTTTTGGGAATAAATCCCAAATCATTACTGGGTTTGAGAATGTTTTTATTTACCATACCGACCATACCGAGACCATACCGTGATACACACTTGATGTTAAGATCTTACCTTGACTCTTCAAGAAACTAAAAACACATCTGATATACATTTTGATATATGCAGAAGGGTTATCACTAGAGTTCGGATTTTGCATATTTTGCACATCAGGTTTTTTCAATAGGAAGTGTCATACTTATCCGAATTAAGGTATTTGGAGATGTTTTGGACATTTAAAATTGAATTTAAAATAGCATATTCGTGCATATTTTGCTGTTTTTTTGCATATTATATGCATCTGCATATGTTAAAGAGTTTTGCATAAAAATGGCATATTTCTAAGAAATATCTGCGTGCCTACACTGATATTTCCGATCTCCGGTCATGTGAAAGGTCTTATACGTGCCTTTGTATGACTGCCCTTTCGATCTCTCCGGGTAGTTGACCGGGTTTTACCCGACCGGAGATTTCCGTCCGTGTGAAACTAGCCTAAGAAAAACACTATTTTGAGACTTGGCTTGTTCATTCCGTTCAAGGTGTTAAACCCAAGTGGGATTACTTCAGGTCCATTCCATTGAAAAAGTGAGAGAGAAGCTGAATGCTGTACTAGCCCGTAATCCTGGATGGACTACAATTAAAACTGTCGCAGCTATACTAAAGGGGGAAGATACACCTACTGGAATTGACCTCAACGGACTCACTCCTGGAGAAATTGCCAAGTTAAAATTCCTTCCTGTTGTCACCTGCGACGTTGAAAGATCCTTTTCTGCGCTGAAAATGACTCTATCAGACCGACGGAGGAATTTCACAGTCGAAAACCTTGAAAAAGTGTTGATAGTCCAGGGAATCTCCTACACCTACACACTGAAATTTTAATCATTGTAAATTTTATTTAATATTGTACAGTTTTATTTGCTGTCATTTTATAATAATATAGATGAATGATTAATAGTTTGGGGTTACATTGCTCATTCCCGTATTAGACTTCTCAATAAAAACTTGAAAACCGAAAAAATTGGACCAAAATTTCAACTTGTATTTATTATTTTGAATTTTTTGCATGTTTCTGCATATTTTGCTAACTTGTTGCATATTTCAGCTATTTTTTTTTGCATATCGATCCGAACTCTAGTTATCACCTTATGAATAAACAATAACAATACTCGAAACATAATATTAGAATTTGCGAGATGAAACAATTAGGTTATTGCTCTTGATATTTCGGTTACTGAAAAAACCGTGTTTGTTCACATCCATAACCTGTTATCTAAGTTTTTCTCTTGGCGACGACCCATACTGTGGGCCCATGTACGTATGGCAATAACGATAATTGCAATTCCATCAGTAGCTTACCTATTGAATATTTGCCCGTTGGACCTCTTGAAAAATCGAACGCCTGAACAAGTACGTTTTCAAGTACCTACTTTCAATTTATTGACCAGTTGGGCTTCATTCAGCAGAGCTACCGGATGTTAGAATGCCCTTTCTTTTCTTAGTATCCAGATTACTTGGAGTTTTTCCCTTTAACACCAAAGGGCGATCAACAAAATGGATGTTGTTTTCCGTATCATTCCAGATCTTTACGTTTACGGCAACATTGCATACTATTTTCTTCGTATGCCAAATGGACTTTCGTCTGTCTCTAGTCACGTGGATAGTTCAAATGTCTCTAATATGGTCGTCATCTCCAGTTCATTTATACTGCGTCGCGGTGGGCTCTCAGTTTTTCATGAGAGTGAAACCTATTATTATTATTGACTGCTCTGAAACGTTCGTAGTTGGCCTCACGGCATCAATTATTAGGATGTTATACATGACCGGATATTCATTAAACAACATACTCTCAGTGATAGCACGGTTCAGAACACTTCCTTTCTCTGGATTTATTCCTTTCTTCATTGGAGAAACAGCAGTATGGCTCACCGTTTGTGCAGCCTTCCATTCGTCTTTACAGTTTTGTTGTATTCTGCATATATATTCAAAAAAATTGGAGATTTTAAAGCACAAAATTGCGTCCGATCCTGTTCCTGCTGTTGAGCAATTCCACCGCATTACCTTTGATGTCAGGATTGTTACTAAAATATTTTCCCTACATTTGATCATAGTTAACTTGAAGAGGGGAATCACTTTAGTTAACTTCGCTTACGCCTTGGTGTCACCGACTTTCACTGACAAGACTATATATATTGTAATCCTCATAGACGAAGCTTCGTGGTTATTTCTGGAAATTTGGTCATGCTCCAATTTCAAAGTCCAGGTAATTTAAGCGTTAAGTAAGCGTTATAAAATTGGTGCATACTATAAGATGAGAATAACGTTGATTCCATCAAGCTTTATATTTCGACTTCAATTTATGTAGGGGAGAGCAGGGAGCAGGGGTAAGTCACTGTGCCTTTAATGGGTGTGTTTTATTTCGCATTGATATTTGACAGAAAAAATCGAATGTGTCAGCACAGATAACCATTATTTTCATGGTTTCCAAAATTATCTAACTTCAAACCTCCGACTCCAGTCCTTATAAAAAATAATCTTTTCCTACTTACCCCCTAAAAAATAGGAAATAATACTTTTAGGAAATAATCCTTTCCTAAAAGTTGTAAACGGATTAAAACTAGGAATAATCTTATTTAAATTATTTCTGAAATTCTTTTCTTTGTATAATTTTTCTGGGCATTTTTCCACATTAGACTATCTCTAACTATCGAAATTGGAATATTATGACCCCCAAAAGGAATTATAACATTTGAACACATTCCTTCAAAAAATTATTTATATACCTAATTATAAATAATACAAAGCTTCCTTGGAATTTAAAAAACTCTGCAAAACTGTTTATTACGGTTTTCCCCAGGGAAGCCCTAAATCACGTACACGAGCCTGCCTGGCAATTACAATTACATAAATAAATAATATGTTTTTTTTCCACCGGCCCCATGTCGTTTTTAACACACCATTACGGCCGTGCACATAATATTCTCCATGATGGTCGTGAACAACGGTAAAGGACCGTGGAGTGTATTTTAGATCACTATCCTATTTTATGGAGGGATCTGATTCCGGAGAAAATAGTAATTTTCCCATGCCGAGATTTTTATTAGGATAAAAACCGGATTTCTCACTTTCCAGGTTTTTTTTTAAACAATGGTTTTCTGTTGAAAATATTCACCCATTAAGCAAGATACCTAGATTTTCGGTGTTGGGGTAAAAAATGCATACCTAACCCCTTTGAAATTGTATTTATGTATTTGTATTCCACTGCGATCCCCCTATAATTCTCCTAGGATCTACTTTGGACAGTATAATCATATGTTGATTCTATGGATTGATCATTGATTAAATTGAAAAAATACCTATGTATGTTCAAAGGCAATAATTATACAAATGCTAATGACTCTGTTCTGACTGGTTTGTCACAATGGTACCTACTTCGAACGCCGAGCCCCTCTCTACTTGCTGAAGCACATTATTAGCTACGCTACTGGTGTCTGTTATTTCTCGGGCATAGGACCTTAAATTAAACCGACGATGGGTGTTTACGCCTCAAAAAACAATTAGTGGTTCGTTAGGATAATTTTGGTTAATTATTTTCAAAAATGAATGGAATCGAACAAGGAGGAAAAATATTCCAATCGTGCAGCATGGCTTAAGGAGCGGACTTCCAAAGGAATAGTTCGGGAATTTGAGAATTTAAATTAATGGTGATCTTCCAGAGCACTCTTCACGGCCTAACGGGGCACTTGTTGAGTCCAGAGTGACAGTCGACAGTTGAGACCAGAGCGACAGAGTCGTCGTGCAGAAACATTATGTCAAAAAATCATTTTTGAGTGTTTTGAACCAAAAAATTTTGATTTTGATCGCTGGATGCAGTCTAAACGTGCTGAAACTACTCGTAATCGATTCAGCGACCAATAAATATGGTAAACGACATCTCACGTGCCTACATAAAAAATATGAAATGTTTTGGTTTTTGGACTACAGTTTTGTAAATTTGGTAGGCTGAGTGCTAGACGGACTGGGACTAGTTGCAATCGATTCTGCCCCCAGAAAACATGATTGACAACACTCCACATGCATGCATGCGTGCGTGCGTGTGTGCGTGTGTGTGTGTAAACAATTTAGATCTCCGATGCATGAAACGGGTTTTGGAGGGGTTTCCGGTTCACAGGGAGCGTCTCTGAAATTTTCGAACGAGGCAAATAGCTACATTTTCTTTGAAAATTCGCTATAAAGTTTTGCAGGTATAATATCAATACTCACATGAGTACTGATCTCTAATGTATGATGATTAAACTTTGTCTGATAATGAAATTTAAATAACTTTTTTCCAGGTTGAAGCGTTCTACAAGAAATTATTTGATGTGATAAGGAGCAGAGATGATCTGTTGTCAAACGTAACGTACTCGCTATACTTTAAAAGTCATTTTACGTTAAGGGTTTATTAGAGTTTTATCTATTAATTGCCATCAACTGATTATGTATGTTGTGGACAAAATATCAGTATTTTTGGATAACTCACCTTTTCGTACAGCAACAATAAATTATTTCTATTATTTCTTCCAAATTGAATTGGTTTTTTTTCCAGCAAAAATTGATTCTATCCTTGAAGGTGCGTCCTAAAATAGAATTCTCTCCTGGAGGGTACTTCACGCTGGATTATCCGTTGGTTACATCAGTGAGTTTGGTCCAATTTGAGTTATCCCTTATTAAACCACAGTGCATCTGTTAGTAGTCTAAGTTGTTATAATCAATTTTATTTTTCAGATATTGGGTGCAGCAACGACATTTTTGGTGGTACTCATAGAATACGATAAATGAAGTGATCAATTTTTCTAAAACCGCACTTAGGCAATAGACGATTACTGTATTGCATCATAGTTGATGTAATGGAATAAATGAATAAAAATAAATTCTGTGATTTAATTTAGGTCCATAATAATATTATCATGTAGCAAAATAAACATCTGTTCTTTGATTTAAAATTCATCCGTTAATAGGAACTGAAATCATGTACATGATATTAGATTGTAATATATTTACGCTCATCACTGACTCCTGATAACGCTGTAATGGTGGAGGGGACGGGAGTGATGGGGTGGGTGTGGGAGGGGCAATGAGGGGCGGGGAGGGGTGGACCGTCACTCCTCCAAATAAATTGATTAGTTTAAATTGATTAGTATAAATTTATACGGTTGTATTATATTTTATCAAATATTTTTAATAATTTCATATACTTAGGTATATATACACACTATATATATATATATATATATATATATATATATATATATATATATATATATATATATATATATATATATATATATATATACATATATATAATAAAGTTTTGTGGATGTTAAGGTTCAGTCAATGAAGAAGAGACTTATTTCCGTCGTTTCCGGATATAGGTATATAGCTTTTTAAAATTAAATTCGTCCTTTTACAAAATGAATTAGTCCATTCACAAAATGAATTCGTCCTTTTTCAAAACGAATTCGTCCCTTTTCAAAATGAATTAGTCCTTTTACAAAATGAATTCGTCCTTTTACAAAATGAATTCGTCCTTCATAAAGGGCGTCTGGGGCTCTGGAAAACGGTGGCGGTAGGCATGCGGTCTTTATGCAAGGGCGCGGAAATCTTCTGCATGTCATTCCTTATCTCCCGCACATCTTCTCAATGGAGCTTCCTTACATTGGCTTTGTAGGTATGAATGTCTTGCCAACTTTCTGTAAATTTCTTGTATCAATTATTCCTTGTAAACTTTGTAAATTTCTTCTATTACATACCTATTTATTAACTATGCAAACAAATGCAATAAATTATTATTCTTCGAGAAAAGGTATCTGCATATCATTTGGTCTGGTTACCTTCAAGATTTGGTCCCTCTTTAAGAAGGACGAATTCATTTTGTAAAAGGACGAATTCGTTTTGTAAAAGGACGAATTCATTTTGAAAAAGGAATAATTCATTTTGAAAAAGGACGAATTCATATAAAAAAGGACGAATTCATTTTGTAAAAGGACGAATTCAATTTGAAAAAGCTATATATTTATCCGGGTAAGTTCCGTTATATGCCCCCAATTCTTAAATTTTTTTCTATTAACTTTAAACCTTGTGAAACGGCTAAGAAAAAGGCTTATATATGAAAAACACAATAACAATCAACGAGTCATTTAATTCCCACACCAAAATGAACACACAAAAATTTTTCTAAAAGTTCTTACTGAGGTGGCCAAAAATTCGCAATGTCTTCCCATTCCGCCGCTCGCATTGTCAAGCGATCTGGATGCTCGCTAGCGCTCGCATCTCAAACAAGATAAACAATCCCAGAAACTATCCCGTGAATGAGCAGGTTGTTTGGGACTTCTGAATAGATTCGGAATTCCCGAGAAAGATAAGATAACAGCGATAACAATACTGACCGGAATACCTGTAAATCCTTGTTGATTGATGGAATGTTAGTTCAGTTACTCGACTACATCATTTTTATAAGGTTTAAAGTTAATAGAAAAATGTTTAAGAATTGGGGGCATATAACGGAACCTACCCATTTATCCCATCATCAGGGCCTTCAATGAACAAAAACATATTTATTTACAAAAGTGCCTGTTTTTTGAGGATGTACGACGGTATTCTATGTTTGTGTTCATACTAAAGACGAGCAAGGGTAGGGGACATAAAATTAATTAATAAATATTAAATTGAAAGACGCAGATTGAACTGGCTATTATACTTACCTACATATCGCTGGAGGATGTGCACGTCTTCTGGGTACCAAACACAAACTAACTCAATCATGGCTAGCTGCTTGCCAAGTAATTTTTTAAAGGTGGGAGTGACGGGGTTGTTGAACGAAATATATATTTAATTATATATATATTATTTATTAATATAATATATATTTAATTGAATATACAAGAAATATTTATGAAAAATTCAATTTCTTTCAATACTGAGCAAAAGAAAACGATGTCTTATTTTATATTACGGGCACATAAAAGCCGAAGTCCGGCAACAGGCGAATTGCCCGAGCGGCCGAAGTGAAAGATGGGACCTTATGGAGAGCTGCCCGGGCAATTCTCGAACTGCCCGATTTTTGGTGGGCAAACCCCGAACATAGACGCAGATTTCCTGGGGGGAAACACGAGCGTAGGCAGTATTGGCCAGAGAAAACTGTGAACTACGCAGCAGGGGCATCTACACAGGGAAATAACAAATCTGTAAGTAGTAGAATAATAATTTGCAGCGTTTTAAAATATTTTAATTTGATTTTTGTATTTTAGGTATAAGATAGTGGAACTTGGTAGAGGAGGAAAATTTAAGGTGAACCAGTTCAGTAAGAGAGGGTTTCTAACTTAATTGCTTGAGTCGCAGTAATCTCACTAAAAATATAATAACAAATTCTGCCAGCCAATAGGGCTAAGAATTGTGCTATAGGGAAATTATTTCCGCTGATTTTCTTAATGGTGATTAAGATTGTAGTGAATGTAGGTTTGACGCACATCCACTACGAGCGGCGTCGAGGGGGGATGTGCCCGGTTTGGTTATTGGCGGACCACCACCAAGCCCGGGATCTTTTTGGAGCGTTTTGTACAGTTTGGTTATGAGCGAATCACCACCATGCCCGGAATCTTTTCGGGTTCGTTGCCTGTTTTGGTTATGGGCGGACCACCACCAAGCCCGGGATCTTTTTGGAGCGTTTTGTACAGTTTGGTTATGAGCGAATCACCACCATGCCCGGAATCTTTTCGGGTTCGTTGCCTGTTTTGGTTATGGGCGGACCACCACCATGCCCGGGATCTTTTTGGAGCGTTTTGTCCGGTTTGGTTATGAGCGAATCACCACCTTGCCCGGAATCTTTTCGGGTTCGTTGCCTGTTTTGGTTATGGGCGGACCATCACCATGCCCGGGATCTTTTTGGAGCGTTTTGTCCGGTTTGGTTATGAGCGAATCACCACCATGCCCAAGATCTTTTAGGTAAAGGAGAGAGACGAGGTAAGGAGGAGAGAGAGAGTAGTCAGCGACTAGAGGAGAGCGTAGAATGGTTAAAAAGGCGAAGGAGGCAAGTTTTTATAGGCTTGGGAGCCGTCTCCCTCCATCCTCCTGCTAGTGGAGAATGGTGGGGATCCCCAGGCTGGCCCTCGGCTCTCCTGCGTCTTCCCTCCCCACTTCTAAGTTTATTTGGCGAGATCTTATTTTCACATAGTGAAGTTGTGGTTCTGGGAGGATGCCACGACAAAGATTATCAGGTTTGAGGAATGAGAACAAGTATTTAGATTTAACCAGGAAACTGATATTTCTCCTAGGGCCTATGGAGGTTTAGGATCAAAGTTCCAGGGGAGGATTCTATGATTTAGAATAGGAGGGATGAACTGCAAGGGTACCTAAGGGAATGGTGGTTATTAGAATGGTATTCAAATGACTCACCGATGGAAAGGCTTCAGGGCAACCAACTTGCTCACTGTTCCTTTGAGATCCAGAGGTTCCAAGAGCAGTTCCCGTGACGATACTATGCAGCTATCGTCACATACGTAACTACCATTTAGCGTAAACTAGCAAATTTTTAGGGCTGAGTTAGGTAATGCTTCCGAGTCTGCAAGGCAGCGGAAGCTTTGTTTTCACTTTCGAAATGAAAAATTTTTTGTGCTCCAAAATCAAAATTTCCACTTGCATTTTGCGTTTCAGTGCCTCCTGAACAAATTTGGCTTCGTGTCTGTGTGTCTGTCTGTCCACATTTCCTTGCCACAGCCATAACTTCCACAATTTTGATCCGATTTCAATCAAATTTTGAGGAATTGTGTGGGTTTTGCGCTATATGGTACCGTACGACATTCATCATGACTGAATCAGGCACCGCGTACATTCCAAACGTCAAGCATTCCAGACCACAGAACTATAAACCTGGAAGGGCCACTGCGTTGACGAATGAAATGACGGGCTCCGCACCCTGCTCAGCTGATGTGCTAAATTCTCTCCTGTTCGCCCTAGGAAGTTGAACTTTGATAGGGACCCTTTGCGTTCTCAGTTCTATACGTGGACTAATTACTTCATCTTAAAGCATGAATACTAACTTCGAATTAGGTACCCTTATTATTAAAGAACAGCTAAATAATTCCGTTAATCTTTAGTATGTAAATTTAATGGTGACATACTGTGAAGGCCACGAGGAAGCTTCTGTGACATGTCCTTGGCCGTGTATTTTTTTCTTCATTTTTGGTCGACTTCAACGTTTCATTAATGAAAAATAAATCAACATCTATCTTATTACAGAAACTGAGACTTATTACGTGGTTAAAGGGGTGTGAGTGAGTAAACCATGCAAAGGTTTTCCCTACTTTTATTAATTCGTAACATAGGGTTATGTGAAACACTCGTGTCCTCTCGGTCGTCTGAGAAGTGCCACTCGGCGAGTTAATGAAGATGCTGATCACCTCCTATTTATTGGGGACAATTCGTAGTTATTGGCAGCGCGGTTTTCTCTAGCCGACTCCCATTGTCTAGCGGGCAATGCGTGAAAGCCACCGGTGACATCGGGCGAAGTGCGTCCGGTAGGATCCAGTGAGAGTAGCTGGTTGAAGCCAGACGGGGCCATATTGGTACAGCTGGTCGCCAAACGTGCGGAATAGGCGAAGATGGCACTGTACAAAGGTGAATGAGGGTTGATGAGAGACCGAGCTGGTCTGGTTCGCTTTTGAAATTGGAACATGTTGTATTGGCTGCGGGACTTACGAACCCATCAGCATTTACTTGACGATTAAGGGAAAGGCTCCACAGTGGTGGATGTGAAGGGGGTCACCTGCCATATCGAAAGTAACAGGTGTTCCAAACAGGCACCCGTTGTAAATCTTTTTTAAATTCCCTGTGACTCACCATCCTAGGGATGTCCCAAAAGTATCGATAATTTTTAAAAAAAATACCGATACATATCGATACTTTTCCCCCTGATATATATCGTAGTATCGATACTTTTTTCCCCAGTATCGGAGCCGATACTTTTTTTTTATCCCTCACATTTTATCAGTTTCAACGCCTACGACGTGTACTGTTGACAGTACCTCTAACTAGATTGCTGGAAGACCAACCACTTCCACCACGTCATGCCTCGTCTTGTCTTGTCAATAATTTTGAAAAAAAAACCGCCCAAACAAAAAAAAGTTTCAAATAAGAAAGAAGTGATTTATTGTACCTATTGTTCATTTTATAATATCCTGAAATTATTCGTCGATAGGCTGACGATGGTATTTTATATTATACCAATGTAGATGAAGTAAAAACGTGGGATGTGATATAATATTCACTGTCACGCTGATGGGGAGAGAACTAAAACGACATTTCCACCCATTTTTGAAAAAGTATCAAAAAGTATCGATACTTCAAAATATCGATACTTTTTGAAAGTATCGTATCGATACTTTTTGATACTTTTAGATGTATCGGTACTATATATATATCGATACTTTCGAAGTATCGGACATCCCTACACCGACCTACCAAAGCAGTCGCAAATGTTACATTTAAAGTCAGTATACCTCCTCAGGTGGGCATCATTGAACCCACACCGCAGTGCAAATTTCCGGTGTGGCGATTACTTACATTTTTTTCATGATAGTAATTTTACTTCCTCACTACCAAAGGTAGAGAAGCCTTGGATTCGTGAATGAGTAGAAAACAATGTGTGCCCTCCAAAATGAAAGTTTCCACCACCATTTTGCGTTTGACATTGAAGAACATTTCTGGTTCCGTGTCCGTCTGTCCGCCTGTCTGTCTCTAATCAATTCATTGTAACGCCCATAAATACCCGAAATAATGGTCGAAATGGGCTGAAATTTGGGGGGTAGGTGCGGGTTGGGTCACAGATGGTGCCACACCAAAATCATTCAAGAAGTAATGTAAATTTCTTCTGCGCATGCGCAAACGTGAAATACTTGTAACGCCCTTAACTGCCCTAAATATCGCAGAAATGAGTTCAAACTTGGAGGGTCGATCAGGAATAATACTTTGATATTTCCACGTGAATGTCATTGGAATCGTCCAGTAACTTTCGTCTGCACATGCGCGAACATGAAATGTTGACAATTTTCTTGTAACGTTTCTAACTACGCGAAAAATAGTCGTAGAGAGCTGAAATTTCGAGGGTACACGCGGGTTGGACGGATGGTCCCGCATCAAGATTGAAATCGTACCGTAACTTTTTTCTGCGCATGCGCAAGCGTCAGATCTCGTAGCGGCCATAGCTATTTTAAATATCGTTGAAATGAGTGTTGTTCAAACTTGGAGGGTCGATCAGGAATAATAATTTGGTAGTTCCATATGAATTGTATTGGAATTGTACTGTAACTTTCATCTGCGCATGCGCTAACATGAAATTTTGAAAAAATGTAGAAATTTTTGATACTGTTACGCGTGTTAGGTGATTTATTACTACTCTATTCGTTGCTATTCAATCATTTTGACGCATCATTTTTTTGCCAGCTGATTCTACACGTCCATGTTACAATAAGTGAGGAAGCTGTACTGTCCACCCAACATGGCAGACTAGGCTAGTAATAGAGAATGTTGGCCCATTGACATATTTGTAGCTGTTAATTAGCAAAATCAAATACGATCGAGCTCGAAAGTGATAGGCCTGATCTTGATCCCCTAACGGACAATCTGGTACCATCGCACCAATTTTGGTTCATTTTTACGGCAGTTATAGTTGGAAATCGACAAACTATAAAACCCGTCATTACTCCCTTATTTTTCCATCTAGAAATGTCGTTTTCATCTCAAATTGAAGAATTCAACAAGCTGAACAAAACCCAAAAATAAAATCTGAAAGACACCATAGTTCGAGGAAGTTATGACGATTTGAAATTCCAACATATACATACATACATACATGACACCAAGCGTAAAACCGTCTAGAGACTCGTTTTGGGCACTTCTAAACAAGGTTCTACGGTTTTCTCGAACACCTCCTTTTGACGGTATCACCATACTTCCATTCCTATGTATAATAGGAACATGGAAGTAACAGGGCTGAGTATACAAGGTTTTCACATTTAAGACTGAGAACCTTCCAGGAATCGATTCGACAACTAATTTCCAATAAAAAGTTCCTCTTTGCAACTTTTTTTTAACCCTTTGTCTTGGGAGTATTTCACTTTCAATATTTTTTTCGTGTTTTCGACCATACACCACTAAAATGAACACAACTCCCTTAAATTACTTGTAAAATTAAAAAATAAGGACCCTGTTCGAAAGAGCTCTAAATTTCCTATCAGAATGTGGCTCCATCACCAATTTTGGATACACTCAGTGGCGGAAAAATTAGACTGAAAGAAAATTTTCTCCAATTTTCAAAATCACAATTTTTCAATCATGGGGGATTGATTGTGCTGGTGATAGGGTTTCCAAGATTTCATCACGAGTGATTTAGTTCCTATTGGATAAAACAATTTTTTATCAATAAGGTCTTGCCAGCAAATGAAATTATTTTTAGTTTCATTTTCCCCCGGTAACTTGTATTTGTAGAGATAAGTAACTTCTACTGAAAAACGCTGCAAATCCCTGCACAACGGTTTATTATTTTGTACAGAATACCCTCCTGTTACAGATCACAGCTCTCTGTATAGATAACCCTTCTATATAACATATGTACTATTCTACACCCTCCGTAGGTAAGTACCTAACCCCGTACTCGTTACTAGGTACCTACCTAAATCACGAGTTAAATGTTGCTAAAATAATACAGTCAATGACAAGCAGTAACTAAAACGGCAAAAAGAAACGCAAAAAATAATGAAGTTTAAAGGAAAATTGTTGATTTGGAGTGAAATAGATGCCCCTTCTGCGTAGATCACTGTTTTCTGTGGTCAATACCTACCCTCGTGGTCAAGTATAATGAACCGTTGTGTAATAACTTGCCCATCAATAATACTACAACGGTTGTTCAAGTTGCAAAAGTACCGATCAACAAAATCCAGCCCCTTCTTGGTGGATGAACCGTTGTGTAATAATTTGCCGTGGTGTAATAATTTACAATTGTGTAATAATTTACGTTGTGTAATAATTTGCCGTTGTGTAATAATTTACCCATCAATAATACTTCAACGGTTGTCCAAGTTGCAAAAGTACCTATCAACAAAATCCAATAGTCCATCACTTATCAAATGAAATAATATCGCAGAACAACCAACTCGACTTCACACAGCCATCCTTGATTATAATCAGGTGCTCCCTAGCGATGATATCCGGGCCGGATTTATACCGTTTGATTCACGATCGTGTTGACGAAGCTTTTTGGTGCACACGAACGGCTGGACGTACAGTGCTCCGGGTGGCCTCAAAAAATTGTTTAGCTCAAGACAAATTGAATAACGTTAAAAAAAACCATACCCTTCTATCGAAAGTTTTCGAGATACGGCGTTCTGAAAATTTCTGAGATGACTGACAGTAGCGTCGAGCTTCGAGGACCAACTAGACGCCGAACGGAACCTATAACCCGAATTTCATCAATTTTTTTTCATGGTAACTAAGAAAAGTGGCCAGTACGGCGTACGGCGGACAGACAGAAATATTTTTATTGCATTTTCGGATTCTACAGACCTTGAAACGTAAACCATCAAATTTTGAGGGGGGTTAGCATTTTTTTTCTTGCTCGATTCCAATGGTTCATTATTGAAAATAATAAACCAAAAATGAGGCTGTGGAGGTGGCGATGCCGGGGGTGTAGGAATACGATGGGGAGACATCTGCACCCACAGGTGGTGGTGAGTAAGAGTAGTTCATTTGAGGGACTCAAGTTCAGTTGGTCCACTCCTTGAAAGGAGTAGTTCTTTTGAGTTAGTTCAATAGTTCATTCCAGTTCCTTTTCAATCACACGACACGAACGATGAACTAGAGCAAAGATATACAGTACCAACTTAGTTCCTGAACGATACCAGTTTAGTTCCTCATTCCTTTGAAATGTCGTACCGTGATACTATAAACTCCTTATGTACCACTCCTGTCTAACTGACCTAACTCCTATCTAAATAACTCATAATGAACTACCGTTCAGTGGATACTATCAACTCCTCATGTAGCACGAACTACAAGAACTAAAGAACTAACTTTAGTCGCCTTGTGATGAATGAGTTACTAGTTCTTCAGTTCTTAATTCATAATGCACAGAACGATAGCTCTTTAGTTCCCCCTTCCTATATCCAATATCCATCTGGAGACACTTGATTATTTTACTCTGTGGTCCTAGTGAACGAGCGTCCAGTGAAGAGAACTAAGTCGAGGAGTAGTTCAATTGGCGGAGTTAGTTCTTCAAGAGTTCAGTCAGGAACTACCCACCTCTACCCACAGGTGCCCGTCCACTTGAGGGACTCAAGTTCTCCTTGAAAGGAGCAGTTCATCTGAGTTACTTCAATAGTTCATTCCAGTTCCTTTTCAATCTCACTACACAAACTATGAACTAGAACGAAGATATACAGTACCAACTTAGTAAGGAGTGATGTGGGGAGTATCGGGGTTGGTCCAAATAAAACAATTTTTCTAGGCCGACGTTTCGCAATAAATGTATTGCATCTTCAGGGCTAGCAAACAGAGGAGGAATACACAGGTGGAATGAAAATTGGTATTGAAACGTGGCTTGCTTGCACAACTTACTAATGTATATTACTTATTTCCTATATTACTCACTTACTAATGACTATTGTCTACTTATCATAATTATGTGATTGTTCTATAGTGAGAATTACCTTGGGAAAGTTGTGGGAGCTATTTAGAGTGGAGGGTTCATAGCGGGTAGTTAGGATCGTCAGAGTCCCAACTATTGAAACTGGATCTGACGATCCTAACTACCCGCTATGAACCCTCCACTCTAAACAGCTCCCACAACTTTCCCAAGGTAATTCTCACTATAGAACAACCACATAATTATGATAAGTAGACAATAGTCATTAGTAAGTGAGTAATATAGGAAATAAGTAATATACATTAGTAAGTTGTGCAAGCAAGCCACGTTTCTATACCAATTTTCATTCCACCTGTGTATTCCTCCTCTGTTTGTTAGCCCTGAAGATGCAATACATTTATTGCGAAACGTCGGCCTAGAAAAATTGTTTTATTTGGACCAACCCCGATACTCCCCACATCACTCCTTACAATACATACCAGTGGTCAAGAACCTCAAACCTAATTGTACCAACTTAGTTCCTGAACGATATCAACTTAGCTCCTTATTCCTTTGAAATGTCGTACCGTGATACTATAAACTCCTTGTGTAGTATCCACCCCATCTGAACTAACTCCTATCTAAATAACTCATAATGAACTACCGTTCGATGGATACTATCAACTCCTCATCTGTTGTAAAAGTAACTATCGATCTGTGGATACTATAATATCTAAATTAGTATTAATTTACCCCATCTGAATGACTCCTATGAGCCAAAGGAACCATCGTTCAGTGGATGCTATCAACTCCTCATGTAGCACGAACTACAAGAACTAAAGAACTAACTTTAGTCGCCTTGTGATGAATGCGTTACTAGTTCTTCAGTTCTTAGTTCATAATGCACAGAACGATAGCTCTTTAGTTCCTTCCCCCTTCCTATATCCAATGTCCATCTGGAGACACTTGATTATTTTACTCTGTGGTCCTAGTGAACGAGCGTTCAGTGACGAGAACTAAGTCGAGGAGTACTTCAGTTGGCGGAGTTAGTTCTTCAAGAGTTCAGTCAGGAACTACCCACCTCTACCCACAGGTGTCCTCACATGGTCTGGAACATAATATTATAGTAAATGGCATGTAAGTCACAGCGTGGTTGGTCTGCTGTCTGTGGTTATGGAAGGGGGAATTGTGGGTAGGCGCACCAAATCAAATATTGACAGTTGACTATTACTTGGTGTGGTGGACAGGTATGTGTTCACCACTTGTTGTGAACGACAGGTTTTCACGACAGTAAGTTGGAGAGAAGGGGGTCACCCGAAAGTCGGCGTTAGTCACAAACTTTTGGATAGTAGCAGGAGAGAGATGGAAGTGAGAAGCGTGAGAGAATGTATGTGGTAGGATGTGCTCCCATGGAGTCTTTTAACTAACTCCCCGCGGTTTTCACCAAGAGCAAGAGTTAGTTGGAAGGGCGGCTAGTACCCCGCGGTTTTCACCAATAGCAGCTACTAGGCGAGAAGGATGTGTCCCGCGGTTTTCACCAACAGCAGACACCTGAAAGATGGTGGCTAACACCCCACGGTTTTCACCAACAGCAGGTTTCAGAGAGAGGGAGGTATCCGGCAGTGTTTACCAACAGCAAATACCAGGAAGGGAGGCGCCCCGCGGTTTTCACCAACAGCAAGCGTCAGGAAGGGTGAGTGAGAGAGAAGGAGTGACGAGAGAGAGGGATTCGAGAGAGAGAGAGAGGTTCGAGGGAGAAAGGTTCGAAGTCGCTAATCGAAGGTCCGATCGTCGAATGCTGAGCTGGGCCAGAAGGGCGAGTTTTTATGGGGACTTCCACCCGTCCCGAGTCCACAATCGGCCGTTACGACCGTTTGAGGCGGTTGGGGAAAACCCTTGTTGTTGAACCAGCTCTACGTTCTCCGCGTTTATTTGGTAAAATCTCTCGTAATATTACAGGAGTGATTTCTGAGAGGGAATCACGACACTGTAACATAATCTTATTACTTACCAAATAGTGGAGCGCGGCCCGCCATAGTCCACGCACTCTGCAAGAGCTGGCATATTTTGGCGTCCCAGTTTAGCTCTTTTCATGCTACGAGACATTCCAATGCGTTGAGACGTACTAAATCACGTTGAAATAACTGAAACACGAATACCTACTTGGCCACAGAACTGAAGTTCAGGAGGTCACAAGGAAGGCATAAGGCCTATCATCACCTAATTGCATTCCAGCGGTATGGGTATGGTACTGAATTGCGAATTGAGCATTATTTCTTTTGAGTTCAGCTCCTCAATCTGCATTCATAAAACCGCGTAGGTGTTTTACCTCGATACAAACGATTCTGTCGATATTAGGTCTGCTTATTATAATGCTTTTGAGATGACATGGTGCCTACTTCCTGGTACCTACTTGACATGGGTTGTAGAAAGCGAATAAGCATATACTAACTAAAAATAAGTATTTATCCCTCCATATAACGATATAAAAATTAGTTATTGGAGAGATATTTAAATTGGAAATGAAATAAGAAACAAACGATAACTGAGATGGTTTGATCACCGAAACCGGTATATAACAGTATATTTTTATATTAGTGGAAATAGAGCACCTTTCAACAACTCTCTTTTTTTTCTCTCAATGGGTTTCCATGATTTAATCGCGAGTGATTTAGTTCCTAATAGACAAATCATGTCAATATAATTCCATATCAAAATCATATCAATAAGGTCTTGCCAGCAAATAAAAGTATTTTTAAAATTTCATTTTTTATTTCCTTTACCTATTTATAGAGATACGTAACTTCTACTAAAAAATAACGCATGGGTGGCTGCGGCGGTGGTGGAGGTGAATGGTCGCGACGATGCCGGTGAGGGATGTAGGAACACAATGGGGCATCCACAGGTGTGCTCACATGGTCTGGAACATAATATTATATGATTAACGTTCTCGACCACTCATTATTAATATTGTTGGTAGGATTCTCGAGGGATGGTCACTTAATAAAATATCCACTACGCCGACGTTTCGACTTATTTATAAATCCTCTTCAGGGCTCAATTGTAGTAAAAGAAATGTGAAAGAAATTATTCACATTCCCAAAACATCCAGTACCTGCAACAAGAGAACTGATACTGCCAACCTAAGTCGTGTTTATACCAACCTCATTAAATTAGCCTCCCCAAACAGCCAAGAACGGGTAGCGCCGTTAAAATCACATAATAATCCTTTATAATGAAATTTTATTTTTTGTGATATCTGGTGGTACATACTATAAGTGTTGTTGCCTAGGTAAGGCTATGTTACCATTTTTTTTGTGTATTCTGTAGTTAAGCTCTTATTTTCATGTTCAAACCTATTTTGCAGTTAAGTACTTATTTTCATGCTAACACTTATTAGCCTTTTCCTAGACAGTAAATGTTACAGTAGAATCTCCCACCCTGCATTATTACTAGCATCCACGTGTGTAACATCCATGTAACTAGATGATCACTCTTGTTTATCCACCCTTCTATGACCATAAGCCACACCTGTCAAGCTCACCTGCCAACTTCACAGTCACAGTTCTGATAAACTTCTGATGAACATTTCTTCTTGATAAAACTATACTTACTACGTTCAACTATAGCAATATAAACACCTTTTCTGCCTGTGTGTTCCTGCTACTGCCAAGACTCATCAACTAAGGTAATTTTTAGCATTTACTTATAAGTCCATCCTGCACTTGTTTGAGTCAATGTTTTCTGAGTAAATATTTCCTATCATTACAGCCCTGAAGATCGAAACGTCGGCATAGTGGATATTTTATTAAGTGACCAACCCTCAAGAATCCTACCAACAACATAATATTATAGTAAATGGGATGGATCTCACCGCTGTTGGTCTGCTGTGGTTATGGAAATTGGACATCGAGAGGGGGCACTGTGGGTAGGCGTGAAAAATCAAATATCGACGGTTGATTATTATGTGAATTGATAACATAATCCTATTACTTACCAAATATTGGAGCAGGGCCGCCATTGTCCACGCTTTGCCGCTCTGCGAGCCCTGGCATCTTTTAGCGTCCCAGTTTAGCTATTTTCATGTTACGAGACTTCCATTCGTGGAGGCGACCTCATCTTGACATAACTGAAACACGAATATGCGTAAATGTAGAATCAAGTGAATGATCGTGGGTCAAGTCAGTGGTAGCCAAATTAAATGACAGCAAGCTAAAAATTAATTTATGATGAGGTTCTTGACCGCTGGAATAAGTAAGGTAGGAGGTTCCTGAGGTTCGGCCAGTGAAAACTATTATCTTTACGCCAACGTTTCGTCGAATTTATTCAACATCTTCAGGGCTTAGAGATTATGATGATGATGATAAACTGATGAAGATTATGATTATGATGAACAGAAGCTGATGATGGTGGTGAACTGATGAAACAGGCTTTGGAAAAAACAAACAAAATTTGTTTGTTTTTTCCAACGCCTGTTTCATAAGTAAATTGCTTAAATAAGCACAATATTATTGTTCACCACCATCATCAGCTTCTGTTCATCATAATCATAATCTTCATCAGTTTATGTGAACTGATGAAACAGGCGTTGGAAAAAACAAACAAAATTTGTTTGTTTTTTCCAACGCCTGTTTCATAAGTAAATTGCTTAAATAAGCACAATATTATTGTTCACCACCATCATCAGCTTCTGTTCATCATAATCATAATCTTCATCAGTTTATGTGAACTGATGAAACAGGCGTTGGAAAAAACAAACAAAATTTGTTTGTTTTTTCCAACGCCTGTTTCATAAGTAAATTGCTTAAATAAGCACAATATTATTGTTCACCACCATCATCAGCTTCTGTTCATCATAATCATAATCTTCATCAGTTTATCATCATCATCATAATCTCTAAGCCCTGAAGATGTTGAATAAATTCGACGAAACGTTGTCGTAAAGATAATAGTTTTCACTGGCCGAACCTCAGGAACCTCCTACCTTACTAAAAATTAATGAAATTTGGTTTGTAGGTCTCATTTGGGGTCTAGTTGGTCCCGGAAGCTCGGCGTTGCTGTCAGTTATCTCTATGGGGTTAAAAATAGGGGTTGAAATTTTCAGAACGCCGTAGCTCGAAAACTTTCGATAGAAAGCGAATAGGTTTGAAAAATAAGGGTGTTTTGGTTTGTAGGTCCAGCCGGAGCATTGTACGACCAGCAGTTCGTTTCCACCGAAAAGCTTCGTCAACATGATCGTGAATGAAACGGTATAAATCCGTCCCAGATATCATCGCTAGGGAACACCTGATTATAATCACGCATGGCTGAACCAAACCGAGCTGGTTGTTGCGTGATATTATTTCGTTTGAAGAATGGTGGTTATTTCGAATTCAGTTGATCGGTACCTACCTACTTCTTCAATCTGAGCAACTGTTATATTTATGCTTCATGAATAGCAACAAATAGTTAATTATAGAATTCTTGAATCCACCGCATATTTATGAAATTTGATTGACCGACTGGCTCCATTACTCGATTTAGGGCACTTTGTGGTACGCATAAGGGCAGGTATTGACCACAAAAAACAATGGTAAATCCCTGTGAGTATCGTGTAAATTTGCAGGATATTCCACGTCACACTGTATAACCCAACCGAATTCCGAGTTTTGAGGAAAAATTAGTATATCAGCAGGCGTTACATTTTCCACCCATTCGAAGCCAACAATTGGTAATTTCTCTTGCATTATATAGCCGTACAATTTGGTAACATCAGTGTTGAGCAAAAATGAGCTCTGTTCCAATTCATGGTAAGTCTCGGGAATAAATTCATTGTTCGCTCGAGAATATCGACAAATGGAATTACAAATCCCACCTCGAATACCCGATTCGAACAACAAAATCCTATCCATGTCTTGGAGCAACTCTAATTATACTCCTGTTTTAAGTAACATACCTTCGAAAAATACGCTGGAGAAGTGAAACACCCTGCTGGGTCAATTTGGTAGTGTTCAATGCACAAGTCTCGGAAAGATTCAAACACTTGACATTGCTGACATATATCTGATTTTAAATAAATCAAAGTATAATCGAGCAGTGTTTCACATTTGAATGTGTCCCAGACTTTGCATGTGTGAGCATAATCTTGGTTCGAAATATCAGATTGAGTCAGGTCGTTGAAACACGCCGATTGAGGAGGTAATGATGTTTCACTCAGTATGTCAAAACTGTCCTCGTATGAATAACAATAGACGCCTTTTCGAAGGATAAGGTCGCGTTGCTCACTGAGTGGAAAATGCTTATCCATCTCTGGAAAAGATGGGAGAAAGCTTACAAATTTGTCCAGATTATGTGGCAGAAATTTATAGGAATCTATAAATCTAGCTGAAATATTACAATCATCGAAATGTTTAGTAAAAGAAAGAAATTTTTGGGACGATTGTGGGATTTGTCACTCTGCCAGGTAAGATAAATATGTAACCGTGATATTATGAAATGCGCATCATAACCCATCGGGTTGTGGAACACAGCGAGAATTAGGTTTTTGCATGCGACAGTTGCATGATGCACACACACCGATATACCGTGGATTACCTGTAAAGTGACAATGATCGACAATTTTCTTATCACCTCGTAAAAATGGTACGCGACACAAAACACAATTTTGAAGATTGTCATATTGGAGTTGTTGGTGAAGTGATAAGGGTTTCGCTTTTCCACGTTTTTAAAAATAATTTGACATTTCATACATATATCGCGCACGGTTTGTAAAAATTTGTCCAGGCAGTCATTACCGAAAAACGCGAAATATATCTTTTAATTTATTTGGTACCCTAGATTTTAATAAAATACCGATACATGTCGGAACATGTGTTTGATCAATTCGGAATTGTCTTTTACTATTGGTTGGTACCGTTTTAATAATCGGAACGTTCGAATTTTGTTCAAATACTTTCATTAAACTACATTCCAAGTCACAATACAACGTAACCGGAATTGCGGTCATAAAATTCAAGTGTTCAAATTTAAGGAGAGGGTTAACAGGTAATTTTGACTCGACTGGTTTGAAAAGAGAGCACATTTGGATGTGTTGAGCTAATTTCTCTTCAGCCGTACATGTTCCCAAAGAGGTTCTATACGCTCTACCAATACGATAAGAGACGAAACAACGCTTACAATAAATGAGCCTGTTCTTGTTATTGGGCAATAGTTGTGAAGTTATTAAACTAGAAAAATTTGATATGCACGTCCAATGAGAATTAGCTTCGTCGGTGATTAATAATAAATCAATGTGCTCAGTTGATGAATGAACGTATTCTGAAATGTAAACGGGGTATACTTTACATTTACTCAAAATTCCGTATACGTTGATTGACAGACTGAAATCTTTTGACTGATGTCTTTTTTCAAATTTTTTAGCATCCGAAATTGAAAGGGTGTTGAAATCGTTCGTACGTTTTTGGTCTGTCTAAATGGTTCAAATTTTGTTCATGAGCTAAACTGGACAATAACGCGTATTTGAAACATAAATTATCGCGTTTATTTTAAACACTAATTACAGACCTTTTCGATTTGATGAACGCAGGAAGCTCTATAAACGAGCTCGCTCTCAAAATGTCGTATTTACTTATTTAAACTCAGTAAAATACCGTTCACGCTGTACAGACTCCATCTGCTGCCTTGAGCTGTAAAGTTGTCAAATTCACAAACGAGTTTCTCAAAGTCATCCCTAATACAGGTTGAAATGGTCTCTCCATCGGTAATAATTCGTTTTCTTGGTTTTGAAATTTGCGTTCAGTTCCTGTATTCCGTGAGTGACGTCCGCCTTTGACATTGTACACTCCAAGAAAAGGTTGTACTTCAAACCAAGCCATTCGGAAAGCGTGTTTACAATTTGGCTTTCAATTAAATTTTGGACACAATCTAAAAAATCGGAAACGTAAGAAGCGTTATAAACATTTTTGAAAAAAATTTCTCTAAAAATTTGTCCAAACTCTACAACTATCGTTCCGTTTTCGTTAGGAACCGCGTACAGCCTAAATGCTTTACACTGTTTAGACATAGCTGCTTCTGGATCGACTGAAGACTGATGCGAACAATAAACGCTATTTATAGAACAATTTGAAGGATTGTCTAACAATGCGCTAACAATTCTATCAGAAGATCCAGAATCAGTATGTCTAATTACAGAATTTCTACACGTTTCCAAAAATGACTTTTGTAAGATTCGTTCGAATTAAATGCCTTGGCACACACGTAGCAAACATTTTTATCGACGGTAAAGTGTTTTAAAACGTCACCGATAAACATGCTTGCTTTACAAGTTAAACATGAATAACGTTTCCTTTTGGTTTATTATTCTGTGAATAATACACCTATGTAATCGCTCAGCAAAAAATTTTTATAACACCCCCTCAAAATTTTTTCTTTTCCGTTTCAAGGTACGTAGATTCCAAAAATGCAATGTCCGTCCGCCGTACGCCGTCCGCCGTACGCCGTCCGCCGTATCACGTGTACAGGCTTCATTTTCGGTCTAAAAAATTCGTTCTTTCGCACACATGCTCCATTTGGGCTCTAGTTGTGTCCCGAAACTTTTCAGCCCGATCGGAATATACCCAGGGGTGTTATGAGTGAAAATGTGTATAAAAATAGGTACTTTTTGCGTTTTAGCAACATGTTGGTAACATGAGCTTTTAAGGTATCGTTTTTCATGTTTTTGGGGACGAGAAGACCGAATATGAAGTCGATTTTGACCAAAGAATAGAAAATTGAGGTTCTACCAGATGTTCAGCTCCCGAAATTGATTTTTCATGAGTCAAAAACCTGGGAAATCGTTTGAAATCACCATCAATTTGTATAATAACACTGGAAAAAGTGTCAACAGGTGGATCAAGACGATTAAATGGCACTACCAATGATCAGAGATAATTTATTTTAAAAAAAAAGGAGCGTAGTTTATTCGAGTTTTGGGGGCCAAAATTGGTGGAAACCACCAGAGATAGCTATTTCAATTATTTTATATGAAAGAAACAATAAATAAACAGCCAACATTTCTGTAGGTATATGTCCAATGGAATAATAAACCCATGTGACAAGGACTTTGCAGCGTTTTTCTATTGTTTGCTGTTGTACCATCATCATCTCCCTCCATGAGCTGTTCTGCGGGAGTCTGTTCAGCATGATGGGTGGAGGGTGACAAGCCTGACATCTGGTGGGACGACAACACGCTGTCAACGCCCGCAGAGGTTGAAGCACCGTCAAAACAAGCCGAGTAGCGAGACATCTTTAACATAAAAAGAGATAAGGACTAGAGAGATACGGTACTAAACATTATCAATTCTTCCACTCAGTGGTGTGTACGTGACTAATTTATCAGAAACGATAATCGCCACGCAAGAAGTGTCGCTCGGAATATTGCTGGACGTCCGAATTTCCAATTTCATGTCAATGGAATATTTCCCAACGTCTCCTTTTGGTGTGACGCATCTATAACTACTATAGGATATTTTTGAAACGTTTCAAGCGTCATTGATGGAGAACCGTGTTTCCCATAATAAACTCGTTGAAATTTTGTAAACTCGTGACAAAGTTCCGTGAAGCGATTTTGTTTTGCATCAAGTTCCAATTCGTGAGACGGAAAGCATTGTTCATTTAAAAATAATTTTACGCTCGTCAAATCAACCTTGGAGAATTCGGAAATATTCGATTTAAAATTGTTTTTAGAGTTTGTCAGAAAAACGATGAAAACGTATCGTGGCCTGTTGAATAAATTGCAGGTGCCTAAGGAAAATATTGTTTCCTTACGTTCAGGCAACTTGGGACATTCGAAATATAATATTATTATATGGTGGTAGTTGGTAGTATTATATGGTGTAAAACAAACCGTGGTCTTAAAAAACTCGTAGGTTCAAGAACTATTTGAAACCGTAAAAAGATTCACCTAAAAAAAAGGTATAGGCGTTCTGAAAATGTCAACCCCTATTTTGAACCCCTTAGAGATGACTGATAGTAACGTCGAGCTTCGAGGACCAACTAGACCCCGAACGGAACCTATAACCCGAATTTCATCAATTTTGTTTCATGGTAACTAAGAAAAGTGGCCAGTACGGCGTACAGACAGAAATATTTTTATTGCATTTTCGGATTCTACATACCTTGAAACGTGAACCATCAAATTTTGAGGGGAGGTTAGAATTTTTTTTTCATGCTAGATTCCAATGATTCATTATTGAAAATAATAAACCAAAATTTCTGTCTGTCCGCCGTACGCCGTACGCTGTACGGGCCACTTTTCTTAGTTACCATGAAACAAAATTGATGAAATTCGGGTTATAGGTTCCGTTCGGGGTCTAGTTGGTCCTCGAAGCTCAAAACAGGTTGACATTTTCAGAACGCCGTAGCTCGAAAACTTCCGATAGAAGGGTATGGCTTTTTTTACGTTATAGAATTTGTCCTGAGCTAAACAATTTTTTGAGACCACCCGGAGCACTGTACGTCCAGCCGTTCGTGTGCACCAAAAAGCTTCGTCAACACGGTCGTGAATCAAACGGTATAAATCCGGCCAGGATATCATCACTAGGGAGCACCTGATTATAATCAAGGATGGCTGTATGAAGTCGAGTTGTTTGTTCTGCGATATTATTTCATTTGATAAGTGATGGACTATTGGATTTTGTTGGTAGGTACTTGTGAAACTTGAACAAACGTTGAAGTATTATTGATGGGTAAATTATTACACAACGGTAAATTATTTCATAACGGTAAATTATTACACAACGGTAAATTCTTACATAACGGTAAATTATTTCACAACGGTAAATTCTTACATAACGGTAAATTATTACACAACGGTAAATTATTACATAACGGTAAATTATTTCACAACGGTAAATTATTACACAACGGTAAATCCTTACATAACGGTAAATTATTTCACAACGGTAAGTTATAACACAACGGTTCATTATAGGTATTGACCACAGAAAACAGTGATCTACGCAGAAGGGGCATCTATTTCACTCCACATCAACAATTTTCCTTCAGAACTTCATTATTTGCGTTTCTTTTTGCCGTTCTAGTTACTGCTTTTCATCGACAGAATTATTTTAGCAACATTTAACTCGTGATTTAGATAGGCACCTAGTAACGAGTACGGGGTTAGGTACTAACCTACGGAGGGTCTGCGATCTACATAATATGTGTAGAATAGTGCATAATTATGTTATATAAAGGGTTATCTATACAGAGAGCTGTGGTCTGTAACAGAAGGGTATTCTGTACAAAATAATAAACCGTTGTGCTTGCAGCGTTTTAAATTGATCTCGAACTTGGGAATTTTTTGAGACCACCCGGAGCATGGTACGTCCAGCTGTTCGTTCACAGTGAGGCCCTGAATTTTGCACCGAAAACCTGCGTCAACACGATCGTATACATCCATTCCAGATACCATTGCTAGAGAACACCAGATTATAATCCCCCCCCCCCCTTATAGTGTGAAGAATGATGGTTATTATAGATTTTGTTGTTAGGTACTTTTTTAACTTGAACTAACGTTATGCTTAACGAATAACAACAAGTAATTAATTACAGAATTCTTGAATCCACCGCATATTTATGAAACTGTAATTGCCCTTCCGGCTCCATAATTGATTTAGGGCTCTCTTGTTGTAAGCACGATGGTATTGACCACAGAAAACAGTGTTGTACGCAGAAAGGGCATCCACACTGGTAAATAATAAACGGTTGTGTAATGATTTGCAGCGTTTTTACGTTATACCTACGGAAAAGTTTGAATTTCATCGCCGTATTATTTCAAGCGGACTATTTAGGCCAAGCCAGAGCCTCATGTCGTGAGGATAGCCATTATTTCTTCGGTAGAATCGTTGGTTATTTTCGGCGACAAAAAAACTGATGTTTGTTATCTCTAGACACTAGATACTGGTCTCACAACGTACCTGGGAGTTGAAATTCGTCTCATTTGACGTAGAATTTGATTCCTACAACTTTTTTTGAACAAAATGTTTTATGGGTGGGCTTGCGGAGTCTACGGTGAAAGGTCGAAAAATTTAAGGTGATTGTTCGGGCTTTTTTGAAAAAATTTGTGGCTAATTATAGATTTTTGGTAAATATAGCGGCATTGGGCGTATTTTAGTGCTAAATCTGCAATAAAAATAGTGTACGAGCTTATTGGTTGTCTCCCGAAAACATTATTTATTTTGGTTTATTATTCTGTGAATAATACACCTATGTATTCGCTCAGCAAAAAATTTTTATAACACCCCCTCAAAATTTTTTCTTTTCCATTTCAAGGTGCGTAGATTCCAAAAATGCAATGTCCGTCCGCCGTACGCCATCCGCCGTCCGCCGTATCACGTGTACAGGCCTCATTTTCGGTCTAAAAAGTTCGTTCTTTCGCACACATGCTCCATTTGGGCCCTAGTTGTGTCCCGAAACTTTTCAGCCCGATCGGAATATACCCAGGGGTGTTATGAGTGAAAATGTGTAAAAACTCCGGCCAATTTCCTATTGTCGGCGCGTCCCTGGTGACGAGATTTCGTCTGATGTATACAATTTCATTCACCCTGGTGTCGAAAATGCCTGTCGGTGCAAATTTCGGGGCCTTACTGTGAACGAACGGCTGGACGTACAGTGCTCCGGGTGGTCTTAAAAAACTCGTAAGTTCAAGAACTATTTAAAACCGTAAAGAAATTCACGTAAAAAACGCTGCAAAGTCCTTGTCACATGGGTTTATTATTCTGCTGGACATACCTACAGAAATGTTGGCTGTTCATTTATTGTTTCTTTCGTGCGTAATAATAGAAATAGCTATTTCTGATGGTTTCCATTAATTTTGGCCCCTAAAACACAAATGGGTACGCTACTTTTTTTATTTTTTATTTTTTTTTTTAACTATCTTTGATCATTGGTAGTGCCATTTAATCGATTTAATCGTCTTGATCCACGTGTTGACACTTTTCCCAGTGTTATTATACAAACTGATGGTGATTTCAGACGATTTCTCAGGTTTTTCACTCATAAAAAATCAATTTTGGGAGCTGATCATCTGGTAGAACTCAATTTTCCACTCTGGTCAAAATCGACTTCATATTCGGTCTTCTCGTCCCCAAAAACATGGAAAATTATATCTCAGAAGCTCATGTTACTAACATGTTGCTAAAACGCAAAAAGTACCTATTTTTACACACATTTTCACTCATAACACCCCTGGGTATATTCCGATCGGGCTGAAAAGTTTCGGGACACAACTAGGGCCCAAATGGAGCATGTGTGCGAAAGAACGATTTTTTTTAGACCGAAAATGAGGCCTGTACACGTGATACACGTGATACGGCGTAAGGCGGACGGCAGACGGACATTGCATTTTTGGAATCTACGCACCTTGAAACGGAAAAGAAAAAACGCTGCAAAGTCCTTGTCACATGGGTTTATTATTCCATTGGACATACCTACAGAAATGCTGGCTGTTCATTTATTGTTACTTTCATGTAAAATAATTGAAATAGCAATTTCTGGTGGTTTCCACCAATTTTGGCCCCTAAAACTTGAATTAGGTACGCTCCTTTTTTTTTTCTTCAAATTATCTTTGATCATTGTTAGTGGCATTTAATCGTCTTGATCCACGTGTTGAAGCGTTTCCTAGTGCTATTCTACAAATTGATGTTGATTTCAGACGATTTCGCAGATTTTTGACTCCTAAAAAATCAAATTTGGCAGCTGAACATCTGGTACAACCTCAATTTTCCACTCCTTGGTCAAAATCGACTTCATATTCGGTCTTCTCGTCCACAAAACATGGAAAACGATACCTCAAAAGCTCATTTTACTAACATGTTACTAAAACACAAAAAGTACCTATTTTTATACACCATTTCATTCATAACACCCCTGCGTATATGCCGATCGGGCTGAAATGTTTCGGGACACAACTGGGGCCCAAATGGAGCATATATGCGAAAGAACGAATTTTTTAGACCGAAAATGAGGCCGGTACACGTGATACGGCGTACGGCGGACGGCGGACGGCGGACGGACATTGCATTTTGGTTTATTATTCTGTGAATAATACACCTATGTAATCGCTCAGCAAAAAATTTTTATAACACCCCCTCAAAATTTTTTCTTTTCCGTTTCAAGGTACGTAGATTCCAAAAATGCAATGTCCGTCCGCCGTACGCCGTCCGCCGTATCACGTGTACAGGCTTCATTTTCGGTCTAAAAAAATCGTTCTTTCTCACACATGCTCCATTTGGGCCCTAGTTGTGTCCCGAAACTTTTCAGCCCGATCGGAATATACCCAGGGGTGTTATGAGTGAAAATGTGTATAAAAATAGGTACTTTTTGCGTTTTAGCAACATGTTGGTAACATGAGCTTTTAAGGTATCGTTTTTCATGTTTTTGGGGACGAGAAGACCGAATATGAAGTCGATTTTGACCAAAGAATAGAAAATTGAGGTTCTACCAGATGTTCAGCTCCCAAAATTGATTTTTTATTAGTCAAAAACCTGGAAAATCGTCTGAAATCACCATCAATTTGTAGAATAACACTAGAACAAGTATCAAGAGGTGGATCAAGACGATTAAATTGCACTATCAATGATCAAGGATAATTTGAAAAAAAAAAAAAAAAGGAGCGTACCTAATTCGTGTTTTGGGGGCCATAATTGGTGGAAACCACCAAAAATAGCTATTTCAGTTATTTCAAATGAAAGCAAAAAAAAATCAGTCATGCAGCATGACTTAATGAGCGAATTTTCAAAGAAATATTCGAATTAATGGCTATGGTTTTGAATAAAGGAAAACTTCGGTCTAAAATTTGGTTTTCTATGTATATTCTCTTCGTATTTATTTTAATTTGTACGTTTTGTCCATCCTGATTCTACCGTTTGTTTATTACGTAATTGTACTAAGTGCTTATTTATTTGATCGCTGTGGGTAAATTCAAGGAGTTGTACTAATCGTTTGCCTCCCCCTTTTTTGCTTCGAACTCTCGTCTTCAATTAATACTTCTCACATTTTTCAATCTGACCACTCTAAGGGGGTGGGGGTAAGAGTTTAAAGATTATCCTAGTTTTGGGTAATTTTTGCGCACTTTAAATGCTCTAATTTAAGAACGGATTTAGATATCTAAAATCCGATTTCACTATCGTGTTCAGCGTGCAAAAACCTTTAAAATGAGGGGTCACTTGTTAGAAAATAACATTTTGGGGATTTTTGGGTAATTTTTGCGCACTTTAAATGCTCTAATTTGAGAACGGATCAAGATATCTAAAATCCGATTCCACCATCGTGTTCAGCGTGCAAAAACCTTTAAAATGAGGGGTCACTTGTTGGAAAATAACATTTTGGGGATTTTTGGGTAATTTTTGCGCACTTTAAATGCTCTAATTTGAGAACGGATCAAGATATCTAAAATCCGATTCCACCATCGTGTTCAGCGTGCAAAAACCTTTAAAATGAGGGGTCACTTGTTAGAAAATAACATTTTGGGGATTTTTAGGTAATTTTTGCGCACTTTAAATGCTCTAATTTGAGAACGGATCAAGATATCTAAAATCCGATTCCACCATCGTGTTCAGCGTGCAAAAACCTTTAAAATGAGGGGTCACTTGTTGGAAAATAACATTTTGGGGATTTTTGGGTAATTTTTGCGCACTTTAAATGCGCCAAAACCCTCCTTAGAGTAGGCCAATTTCGCCCATCTTCGAACTTAGCCTTTCGATTGCCAAGATAGATTTTTTGTGCAAATTTGAGCTGTTTATCTCAATTCTATCGAGAGTTATCGTCTGGAGTGACACATATATAAATAAATATATATATATATACATATAAAAAAGTGTTAAATTTCAGGAATCGTTTTAGAATGGTCTGAAACGCATTTCTATGAAGAAAATTTCCAAAAATTTATATTATTTAAATTTCGAAGCCATTGCAATAGCTTCATTTTCTTTGAAAATTCGCTAATAAATGAACAGCCAGCATTTCTGTAGGTATGTCCGGTAGAATAATAAACCCATGTGACAAGGACTTTGCAGCGTTTTTGGAATCTACCCACCTTGAAACGGAAAAGAAAAAATTTTGAGGGGGTGTTATAAAAATGTTTTGCTGAGCGAATACATAGGTGTATTATTCACAGAATAATAAACCAAAAACGCTGCAAAGTCCTTGTCACATGGGTTTATTATTATTTTGGACTTTGGGACATACCTACAGAAATTTTGGCTGTTCATTTATTGTTTCTTTCATGCGCAATAATCGAAATAGCTATTTCTGATGGTTTCCATTAATTTTGGCCCCTAAAACACAAATTAGGTATACGCTGCTTTTTTTTTTTTTAACTACCTTTGATCATTGGTAGTGCCACTTGATCGTCTTGAAGTGTAATTATACAAATTGACGGTGATTTCAGACGATTTCCCAGGTTTTTGACTCATAAAAAAATGAATTTTGGGAGCTGAACATTTGGTAGAACTCAACTTTCCGCGTCTTTGGTCAAAATCGACTTCATATTCGGTCTTCTCGTCCCCAAAAACATGGAAAACGATATCTCAGAAGCTCATGTTACTAACATGTTACTAAAACACAAAAAGTACCTATTTTTACACACATTTTCACTCATAACACCCCTGGGTGTATTCCGATCGGGCTGAAAAGTTTCGGGACACAACTAGGACCCAAATGGAGCATGTGTGCGAAAGAACGATTTTTTTAGACCGAAAATGAGGCCTGTAGACGTGATACGGCGTACGGCGGACGGCGGACGGACGTTGCATTTTGGTTTATTATTCTGTGAATAATACACCTATGTATTCGCTCAGCAAAAAATTTTTATAACACCCCCTCAAACTTTTTTCTTTTCCGTTTCAAGGTGCGTAGATTCCAAAAATGCAATGTCCGTCCGCCGTACGCCGTATCACGTGTACAGGCTTCATTTTAGATCTAAAAAAGTCGTTCTTTCGCACACATGCTCCATTTGGGCCCTAGTTGTGTCCCGAAACTTTTCAGCCCGATCGGAATATACCCAGGGGTGTTATGAGTGAAAATGTGTGTAAAAATAGGTACTTTTTGCGTTTTAGCAACATGTTAGTAAAATGAGCTTTTGAGGTATCTTTTTCCATGTTTTTGAGGACGAGAAGACCGAATATGAAGTCGATTTCGACCAAAGACGCGGAAATTGAGGTTTTACCAAAGGTTCAGCTCCCAAAATTGGTTTTTTATGAGTCAAAAACCTGGAAAACTGTCTGAAATCACCATCAATGTGTACAATAACATTGGAAAAAGTGTAATCAGGTGAATCGAGACCATTAAATGCCACTACCAATGATCAAAGATGATCTTAAAAAAAAAGCGTACCTATTTCATGTTTTGGGGGCCAAAATTGGTGGAAATCATCAGGAATAGCTATTTCAATCATTCCACATGAAAGAAACAATACATTTAACTGCCAACAAGAATCTCTAGAACTCCAATAGAATAATAAACCCATGTGACAAGGACTTTGCAGCGTTTTTGGAATCTAATCACCTTGAAGCGGAAAAGAAAAAAGTTTGAGGGGGTGTTATAAAAATTTTTTGCTGAGCGAATACATAGGTGTATTATTCACAGAATAATAAACCAAGAGGTATAGGCGTTCTGAAAATTGCATCCCCTATTTTGACCCCCTTAAAGATGACTGACAGTAACGTCGAGCTTCGAGGACCAACTAGACCCCGAACGGAACCTATAACCCGAATTTCATCAATTTTGTTTCATGGTAACTAAGAAAAGTGGCCAGTACGGCGTACGGCGGACAGACAGAAATATTTTTATTGCATTTTCGGATTCTACAAACCTTGAAACGTAAGCCATCAAATTTTGTGGGGGGTTAGAATTTTTTTTTTCATGGTCGATCCCAATGGTTCATTATTGAAAATAATAAACCAAAATAGGTACTTTTTGTGTTGTATAACATGTTAGTAAAATGAGCTTTTTAGGTAGGTATCGTTTTCCATGTTTTTGTGGACGAGAAGACCGAATATGAAGTCGATTTTGACCAAAGAGTGGAAAATTGAGTTTGTACCAGATGTTCAGCTCCCAAATTTGATTTTTTGTGAGTCAAAAACCTGCGAAATCATCTGAAATCACCATCAATTTGTAGAACTAGCTGTTGAGCCCGTCGCTGACGGGTAGAACTCGGGGTGGGTCCATCTGACTTTGTTACCTCTCGGTTTACAGATTATATCTCTTAGATGTCCCTTTAGAAACTGTTATAATGTTAAAGACAAAAAGGTAATTATCATAGGTAGGAACCAGCCATCTGAATACGGGAGATGTCTTTGATCCATTCAGCGTTTTTGCGTGATGGAGCATAAACCCCCACCCCTATCCATCGGATCGGGAAGTAAACCTCCTTATGTCCTTCCCTGGTCATAGAAACATTTAAATACGCGAGATGGGTTCGATCTATTGAGCCGTTTTCGAGAATTTAATTTTTTTATGTTTCGGCTTCCCTATAAACCCCCACCCCTATCCATCGGATCCGGGAGTGAATCCCCATATGTTCTTCCCTGGTCATAGAAACATTTAAATACGCGAGATGGGTTCGATCTATTGAGCCGTTTTCGAGAATTTAATTTTTTTATGTTTCGGCTTCCCTATAAACCCCCACCCCTATCCATCGGATCCGGGAGTGAATCCCCATATGTTCTTCCCTGGTCATAGAAACATTTAAATACGCGAGATGGGTTCGATCTATTGAGCCGTTTTCGAGAATTTAATTTTTTTATGTTTCGGCTTCCCTATAAACCCCCACCCCTATCCATCGGATCCGGGAGTGAATCCCCATATGTTCTTCCCTGGTCATAGAAACATTTAAATACGCGAGATGGGTTCGATCCATTGAGCCGTTTTGGCGTGATTGAAAGACAAACAGACAGACACCACGAAAATCACCTGTAAATTTAGTTATATAGAGCACTAGGAAAAGTTTCAACACGTGGATCAAGATGATTAAATGGCACTACCAATGATCAAAGATAATTTGAAAAAAAAGGAGCGTACCTAATTCAAATTTTGAGGGCGAAAATTGGTGGAAACCACCAGAAATAGCTATTTCAATTATTTAACATGAAATTAACAATAAATGAACAGCCAGCATTTCTGTAGGTATGTCCAGTAGAATAATACACCCATGTGAAAAGGACTTTGCAGCTTTTTTAGGTACGTACCTGGTTTACTCTAACAGTGCTGTGGGACCGTTTTACTGGAGGGACTTACTTTTGTCTCTGGAGATGATAAATGCCTCGAGGAGTCATCGAAAAGTCGTCGAAGACGCCTCAAAATCCATGTTATGTGAAATCTGGCCGCTGCAGACGGATCAGTTGGGCCCCATAATGGTGAAATAACGCTTGATGCCGGGGCATCCTTCCCCCACCACCTGTTGCTTTTACTCCCGAAGAGTTTCACCCCTCTTCGCCTTCCAGTCCTGGGAGGGATCAAGGTTTCTGGATCAAGTTGAAGCAACTTCGGAAGGGAGATTGGTTGATGGAACCTGTTTCGCGATGGTAAAAGTTGAGCGCAAATGTGAGCCCCCCGTACGGGGTGAGAACTGGCGGTTTGTAAATGGCCGGAGCTACTCTTTGAATGGGTCTCGAGAGAAAGAAACGGCCGAGGAAAGTGGCTTTTGCTCGTAAACCTGAACACCACTGGCCTACATTGATAATATAACAGATAATTTCAATTCAATCTTCCTTATAATCCAATCTGCTACGTCTGCGAAGGATTATCAAGCGATACGAGATGACGTTCCATCAACTCCTTTTCTCAGCTTCCCACGTTCTCAATAACTTCAAATTACAACGCTGATTGCTCGTAGATGACTTGATACTCCAACATCCTCCTCATGCATTCAGCACAGCTCTTGTACTGATTAACCCTCACACCACAAGGTGGGGTCCGCCGACACCCCGGGTATTTTGACGCTCATTTCGAATTAGTATAGCCCAACTATCACTTCTAAACTATTTGCTGACACTCAAGAATGTTTTTAAGCACTTTTGTTCCAACTCTATAAAACATTTTCATGTTTTGAAGGGGTTTTTTTCTTTCAGAAATAAAGTATCTCACAGGAAGTTTCAGGTAACAATATGTTTAATAAAATAAAATATGTCATGACGCAATATTTTTCAGTCATTGAATATATCAAATGAAGATTATATTATGAACGTCAAACTATATGAGACTATCAAAATTTTTAAAAGGAACTAAAAAACCTTTGCTATACAATAATATTGAACACAAACAATAGCTGGAGTCGCTAAATATCACAAATTTTGTTTGCACACACTCAAAAAACATTGCAGAATGAAAAGAAAAACATCAAAACATTCGAAAAGTTAATAATTGTAAAAAGGTAATAATACACTTATACACTTGTACACAGGTACACTTGTAGCAAAACTTGGTAACTTTTTCATGCTCTCTACAAATTGGTTCATTGCACTTTGAGCAAGTGCTGGTCGTTTTCTTATCCTTCTTTCGGTCACAAAATTTGCACCGCTTGTACCTTTTGGTAGGAGGTTCCTCTCCCATGTGCTGCGGTTGCTGAGAAGGAGCAGGTATGCCCAAAACAGACTGGATTTCATTCCGGAGGACTATGGGAATTCTCTCGTTGTACATCCTCTGTCTCATGATGGGCTCAGGGTTGGATTGCGAGGGTTTTCAAAAAGGGGTGCACAAATATTATGTTTTTGGACCAAAATTTACTAAAACAAAACGAAAACACCCTGAACAAGAAAAAATATTGCAACAAACAAGTGTTACATTACTAACAAGGTGGGGTGCTAGCACACCCCAACTACGTTTTTCCTAGAAATACAATGATCTGAAGAGGTTACTGCATCTTTGTTGGAGATGCAGCGCCGACAGAAGAAGACATCTGAAGAAGAGGCTACTGAGGGCCTTCACCTCTTCTAGCGCCTCAGCCCCCCACCGTGCAAAAAAATAGCGCCCAGGGGTGTCCAGACACCCCACCTTGTGGTGTGAGGGTTAATGAGCAATCAGTCCAGCAATTCGTACAAGCAGGGTACAAATTCATTCCAGTAGATTTTAAAATTCGGCACTATTTCCAAAGCGGAGACATTCAACTCACTCATTCTCACAGCTTGGTCAAATCGAGTTTTCAAAAAGCTTTACATTTTCCTGGCACACTTCTTGAATACCTTGGTTTTTATTCTTCTGAACTCACGTAGATGTAACATCAAGTACTTATTCCGTCGGCATGGTTGATGTTTTTACATTATTAAATTTGTCTTGAGCTACCCGGACCATTGTACGTCCAGCCGTTCGTGTGCACCAAAAACCTTCGTTTACAATAACATTATCGTGAATCAAACGGTATAAATCCGGCCCAGATATCATCACTAGGGAGCACCTGATTATAATCAAGGATGGCTGTATGAAGTCGAGCTGGTTGTTCTGTGATATTATTTCATTTGAGAAAAAAATTCTCTTGGATTTTGTTGATAGGTACTTTTGCAACGTGAACAAACGTTGAAGTATTATTGGGCAAGTTATTACACAACGGCAAATTATTACGCAGCGGTAAATTGTACGCAACGGTTTATTACGTAGAAGGGGCGTCTATGCAGGTAAAGGATTACACAACGGTTTATTATTTACCTTATGCTTCATGAATAACTACAAATAATTAATGATCGAATTATTGAATCCCGCGCATTTGTATAAAACTTTAATTCCGGGGCACAAAATAATTTGCAGCGTATTTTTCATCCACCTCCGATTTCGTTTATTATTCCGGTTTATTATTAGGTATGTATTCGCTCAGCAAAATATTTTGTACCTCAAAATTTTTTTCTTCAACGTTTCAAGCAGGGTATCATCCATATCTACTTCGTTTTCGGTCTAAAAAAATTGTCCTTTCCATTTGGGCCCTAGTTGTATCCCGAAACTTCGCAGCCCACTCGGAATATAACCAGGGGTGTTATGGGTGAAAAATGGGTGCAAAAATAGAGTTTTTCGAGGTTCTGTGTGATTTTTTAGTGAACATAGGCTTGTGATATATCGTTTTCCATGTTTTTTTCTAGGGTGAGAAGACCGAATAATATTAATTTCATTTTTACCAAAGAGTGAAGAGTTGGGGTTCTAACGAAGTTTTGACTCCCAAAATTCAATATTTATGGGTCAAAAACCTGGGACATCGTCTGACATCACCATAAATTTGTATAATGACACTAGAAGTAGTATCAACAGGTGAATAAAGACAATTAAATAGCACTATCAATTATCAAAGCAATTTGTCAAAAATAGGAGCCTAATTCGGGTTTTTGGGGGCCAAAATTGGTGGAGACAATCAAAAACATATTTCAATAATTATTGCACATGAAAGGAACAATAAATGAACAGCCAACGTTTCTGTAGGTGTGTCCAGTAGAATAATAAACCCATGTGACAAGGATTTTGCAGCGTTTTGGTTTATTATTCTGTGAATAATACACCTATGTAATCGCTCAACAACAAATTTTTATAATACCTACCCCCTCAAAAAAAAATTTTTTTCTAGGTGCGTAGATTCCAAAAACCCTGCAAAGTCCTTGTCACATGGGGTTTATTATTCTACAGAAATGTTGGCCCTAAGAGACTGAAATCATCGTTGGCCGTTTTTTCTCAACCGGACCTTATTTTGCGGTGCCAGTGCCAGTGTGGTGTATAGTGATAGGACACCAGTGACAAGTGACAGAGACACTTCTATTACAAGGACGAAGTTATGTCTACGGCTTCCGATGTTTCGGACGCCTTCGAAATGGTGTTTACCCGAAAACGCGTACATAAGGTGCAGTCGCCTGTCATTTCAAAATTATCGAAATTGGAGAGCGTGCACGTTGCTACGGTTTCGCCAGCCTCTCAGCAACAAAACGATTCTGAAGGCGATAATGATAATATGGATGTGATTATTCCCCCTACCCAACAAACGTCTTCCATACCCATTTCAAATCGGTTTGCAGTCCTATCTGACAATGAAGACAACAGAGAGCCTCCAATCGAGGACCCCCACCCAATTGTACCCAAACCTCCACCAATATTTCTCGCGGCATCCACTAATCTTTCACAACTTCTTGGACCCCTCATTAACGAAATTGGAAGAGCGAATTTCAAATACACCTCATCAACGAAATTCATAAAATTCACGTTTGACAACACTGAAGTCTACCGCAAGGCGGCAGTATTCTTCAAACAAAAATCGATAGAATTTCACTCGTACCAACTGCCAGAAAAGCGAGCCCTTCGAGTAGTTGTAAGAAATTTGCATCCCTCGACGGATCCAGCCGAAATCCAAGCGGAGCTCGAACTCCTTGATTTCCAGGTAAGACAAGTAGTGAATGTTCTTTCAAGAAGTAAGGTCCCGTTACCCTTGTTTTACATTGATCTGGAGCCAAACAAACATAATGACCAAGTGTACGGTATTACGTCTATTCTGAACTGTATAGTCCGTGTCGAAAGATTTCGGTCAAAGAACCAAGTACCCCAGTGCACCAATTGCCAGGAATACAATCATACCAGTCGGTATTGTATGCATAGACCACGCTGCGTTCGCTGTAAAGGAGATCACAGCTATCAAAATTGCCCTGTGCCTCGCTCTTTACCGCCAGAGTGCGTTAACTGTGGGGGTCAGCACACGGCAAATTATAGGGGTTGTGAAGTCCACAAGCAGCTACTCAAACGAAGGGCTCCCCGAATAAACTCTGGACCCACTGCCGTCCTCAACAGCGAACAATTCCCAGAGCTAGCAGCAAGAGCACCGCAACCACTTAGGCGGCCTGGGGCAACCCCTAAACCACCAAGCTTTTCCCACTCTACATACGCGTCAGTAGCAGCAGCCCAAACTCCACAAACATCAGACATGGTGACGATACTAACGACAACAATTAACACGCTCCTCCAACCCCTCCTTCAGGCAGTTACACAGCTATCAAATTCAGTGATCCAAATTCAAAAGCTACTCGTACACAATGCAAAGTAATCCTCAACGTCGACATATCAGAGACTTGAACATAATAACTTGGAACTGCAATGGAATTGAGAAGAGAAAACTTGAGTTATTACAATTCCTTAACAATAGCAAGATAGACATAGCACTACTAACAGAGACTCACATTAAAAGTACACAAACAGCATCATTGAGATTTCCTGGCTTCCACTGGTATCACACTCCTTGCCCGTCCGGAAGGGCAAAAGGGGGCACAGGTCTTTTAGTGCGAAACGAGATATACCACTGGGAGCTACCTCCAGTGTCATACATGGATGTGCAAGCTACATTTGTTGCAATAAAAATTGACCGAACTCCTGTGATTGTAGGGAGCTGCTATTGCACGCCGTCAGTTCGTCTGGATGTAAATCACATGGAGGAAGTTCTGCAGGCGCTGGGGAGCAAAGGGCTTCTAGGGGGTGATTTGAACTCTAAAGCAGTGGAGTGGGGTTGTCGCACAACAAATCGCCGTGGTAACCAAATTTTGGCACTTGTCTCTCAGTTAAGTCTACACATAATGGCCCCCACTACGCCTACGTATTGGCCTAGGTCCAACAGGTTGCTCCCGGACATTTTAGACTTTTTTATCCTAAGAAATCTCACCCTCCGCCAATCAGTGTGTACAGTCCACGATTTGAGCTCAGACCATGACCCAGTGCTCCTCTCCTCAGACCAAGTACATCTAAGGCTAAAAGAATCGCCACGACTGACGCAAGGCCAAGTAGATTGGGAGCTGTTTTCCGAGGAGTTTGGAAGCATGATAAACATGAGTCTTCCAATGGCTTGTCCAGAAGATGTGGACGCATGTGTGGACCACCTGGTTCAGGTGATACACCACTGCCTATGGAGCAGCAGTGCGCCAGAAGTCAGCAAGATAAATAGCGCCAATTCAACTCCACCACACATACGAGTCTTATTGGATAGGAGGAAGGCTGCAAAGCGCGATTGGCAGCAGTCCAGGGACCCAGGAACAAAAAGAAGGCTCAACTGGCTTGACCGGCAACTGACTGAAGCACTCTTTGTTGAGAGGAACAAGAATTTTGCAGTGCATTTAATGAATCTTGGAGATTCAAGTAGTCGGGGACTTTGGAAGACATGCCGGGTCTTTCAAGCCAAGAAGGCTAAGGCATCCCCGCCATTGAAGGATGAGCAAGGGCGCTGGGTCGTGGATGACGAGACAAAAGCTGAGAGGTTTGCAGAGCACTTTGAAGGGATCTTCAAGCCAAATCTGGACATCCTCACCCCACAATCAGCCGAGGATCTAGTGACACAGGAACTTGACTCCCCCCTTCAGATGTCTCTTCCTCCTACTCCTATTAGCCCAGAAGAACTGAGAAGCACACTCAAGTCCATGAGGAACAAAAAAGCTCCTGGCTATGATCTCATCAGGCTAAATGCCATCAAGAGGCTGCCAAGAAAGGGCAAGGCATTTCTTCTCAGCCTTTACAATGCCATATTAAGACTGGGTTACTACCCCACAGTTTGGCGACATGCAATTGTCATAGTAGTTCCAAAGCCAGGCAAACCACAGCAGTTTCCAGCATCTTATCGCCCCATAAGTCTGCTGCCAGTACTGGGAAAAATTTTGGAAAAAATCATACTGAGTAGGATCAATAGGGTATTGGAAGTCTCTCAACATATCCCAAATTTTCAATTCGGATTCCGAGCTCGTCACTCCACAACACAGCAAATTCACAGGGTCGTCGATTTTATTTCCAAAGGATACGAACAGAAGAAATACACAGGTGGGGTGTTTTTGGATGTACAGTCAGCCTTTGACAAAGTGTGGCATCAAGGTCTCCTCTTCAAGCTGAAGCCAATCCTTCCAAATTCACTCTTCCTCTTCATGCGAAGTTTTCTCTCCAAGCGGACCTTTCAAGTCAAGGTGGGCGAGTCCCTTTCATCGTTCAGGGAGGTGAGGGCAGGAGTCCCACAAGGCTCTCCGCTATCTCCCCTCCTCTACAGTCTTTACTGCCGTGACATGCCAAGTTCAGATGAGGTGATGGTGGCCCAGTTTGCAGACGACACGGGGATCTTAGCTGCAGGTGACACACCAGGCGACGCCCAGCACAGCATCCAGCAGTACTTGACCAAAACTGAGGAGTGGAGTAGCTTGTGGAAGGTTAAGATTAACCCTACCAAGTCCTCCCTAGCTACATTCACCCTCAGAAGAGACTCTGTGCCAGCAGTCCGCCTTAATGGTAGTCTGATCCCACAGGTGTCAGCAGTCAAGTACCTGGGTGTTGTGCTGGACCGTCGCCTGAGGTGGAAACCCCATGTGACCCGGGTTGTGCAAGAGGTCAAGCGTCGAATGCACTCATTGTGGCCAATGATGTCTCGCAGCTCCAAACTGAGCCTGAGGAACAAAGTCCTTCTTTACAACACACTGATAAAGTCAGTGTGGACATATGGCTGTGAAGTTTGGGGCTCCGCATGTAGGACCACAGTAGCACGAGTCCAGGTCGAGCAAAACAAGGCACTACGCATCATGACCAATGCTCCCTGGTTTGTGAGAAACGATACGCTCCACTTGGACCTCCGGCAGGAGACTGTGGAGGAGGTGATAAGGAGCCGCTACGCCACGCTGAGGACTCGCGCCGCAGAGCACTCCAATCCAGAAGTGGCATCCATAGCGACCAGCTCCCTACGATGGTCGTAGGTTACAGAGAAGAGTCCTGAGGGACAACGCGCCCCTTTGAAGGACGTCATTGGTCCCCTGCACCCACCTCCAAGAGTCAACACCGACTGAAGAGGGACGAACCATCAAGCCAACCCCACCAACAACATCTTCAGCACATACACCACACAAACACGCACAGCAATCAAGAACAACAAGTTACACACAGTCATGACAACATTCACCCCTGCAACAAATGACGAATAAATAAATAAGATTTATTGTTTGTTTCATGTGAAATAATTGAAATAGCTATTTCTGATGGTTTCCACCAATTTTGGCCCCCAAAACACAAATTAGGTAGGTACGATCTTTTTTTTTTTTTTTTCAAATTATCTTTGATCATTGGTAGTGCCATCATTTAATCGTCTTGATCCACGAGTTGATACTTTTTCTAGTGTTATTCTACAAATTGATGGTGATTTCGCAGGTATTTGACTCATAAAAAATCAATTTTGGGAGCTGAACAGTTGGTACAACCTCAATTTTCCACTCCTTGGCCAAAATCGACTTCATATTCGATCTTCTCGTCCCCAAAAACATGGAAAACGATACCTCAAAAGCTCATGTTACCAAAATGTTGCTAAAACGCAAAAAGTACCTATTTTTACACACATTTTCACTCATAACACCCCTGGGTATATTCCGATCGGGCTGAAAAGTTTCGGGACACAACTAGGGCCCAAATGGAGCATGTGTGCGAAAGAACGACTTTTTTAGATCGAAAATGAAGCCTGTACACGTGATACGGCGTACGGCGTACGGCGGACAGCGGACGGCGGACGGACATTGCATTTTTTGAATCTACACACCTTGAAACGGAAAAGAAAAAAGTTTGAGGGGGTGTTATAAAAATTTTTTACTGAGCGAATACATAGGTGTATTATTCACAGAATAATAAACCAAAATGCAATGTCCGTCCGCCGTACGCCGTCCGCCGTCCGCCGTATCACGTGTACAGGCTTCATTTTCGGTCTAAAAAAATCGTTCTTTCGCACACATGCTCCATTTGGGCCCTAGTTGTGTCCCGAAACTTTTCAGCCCGATCGGAATATACCCAGGGGTGTTATGAGTGAAAATGTGTGTAAAAATAGGTACTTTTTACGTTTTAGCAACATATTGGTAACATGAGCTTCTGAGATATCGTTTTCTATGTTTTTGGGGACGAGAAGACCGAATATGAAGTCGATTTTGACCAAAGAGTGGAAAATTGAGTTCTACCAAGTGTTCAGCTCCCAGAATTGATTTTTTATGAGTGAAAAACCTGGGAAATCGTCTGAAATCACCATCAGTTTGTATAATAACACTGGAAAAAGTGTCAAGACGTGGTTCAGGACGATTAAATAGCACTACCAATGATCAAAGATAGTTTAAAAAAAAAAGAAAAAAAAGAGCGTACCTAATTTGTGTTTTGGGGGCCAAAATTAATGGAAACCATCAGAAGTAGCTATTTCGATTATCACGCATGAAAGAAACAATAAATGAACAGCCAACCTTTCTGTAGGTATGTCCAATAGAATAATAAACCCATGTGACAAGGACTTTGCAGCGTTTTTTCAACTATCTTTGATCATTGATAGTATACCATTTAATCGACTTGATCCACCTGTTGACACTTTTCCCGGTGTTATTCTACAAATTGATGGTGATTTCAGACGATTTCCCAGGTTTTTGACTTAAAAAAAAATCAATTTCGGGAGCTGAACATCTGGTAGAACCTCAATTTTCTATTCTTTGGTCAAAATCGACTTCATATTCGGTCTTCTCGTCCCCAAAAACATGAAAAACGATACCTTAAAAGCTCATGTTACCAACATGTTGCTAAAACGCAAAAAGTATCTATTGGTTTATTATTCTGTGAATAATACACCTATGTATTCGCTCAGCAAAAAAATTTTATAACAACCCCTCAAACTTTTTTCTTTTCCGTTTCAAGGTGCGTAGATTCCAAAAATGCAATGTCCGTCCGCCGTCCGCCGTACGCCGTCCGCCGTATCACGTGTACCGGCTTCGCTTTTGGTCTAAAAAGTCGTTCTTTCGCACACATGCTCCATTTGGGCCCTATTTGTGTCCCGAAACTTTTCAGCCCGATCGGAATATACCCAGGGGTGTTATGGGTGAAAATGTGTGTAAAAATAGGTACTTTATGCGTTTTAGCAACATGTTGGTAACATGGGCTTCTGAGATATCGTTTTCCATGTTTTTGGGGTCGAGAAGACCGAATATGAAGTCGATTTTGACCAAAGATTGGAAAATCGAGGTTCTACCAGATGTTCAGCTCCCAAAATTGATTTTTTATGAGTCAAAAACCTGGGAAATCGTCTGAAATCACCATCAGTTTGTATAATTACACTTCAAGACGATCAAGTGGCACTACCAATGATCAAATATAAATTGAAAAAAAAAATCAAAAAGAGCGTACCTAATTTGTGTTTTAGGGGCCAAAATTGGTGGAAACCATCAGAAATAGCTATTTCAATTATTTCAAATGAAAGTAACAATAAATTAACAGCCAGCATTTCTGTAGGTATGTCCAGTAGAATAATAAACCCATGTGACAAGGACTTTGCAGCGTTTTTCAGAAATGAAAAACTTCCTCAACTTGACCGTCGTAACCGGGCGATGACGCGGAGTGTGAAAGGTTCACATCCACGAGGAACGCAAGTGTAACGAAGGGCTCATGTAACCTTGGCCCAGGCGACTCACCTGAGTGAAAGTAAAAAGAAAAGGTCCCTCCGGGAGCCCCTCAGGGATTTCTGTATAAAAAGCGGTTGGATTACCGACCACTGGGGTGGCCAATGGGTGGCGGGGAGGGTGAGGCAGGGGACCCTCCCCGAAAAACTTTCTACGCGATGCCCTCCCTTCTGGATGATGCAAGGACCACCAGATCCGGATTGAAGCCTCCTCCTACTTGCTATGATCCACTTATTAATGAACCCATTGGCTCCCACTTATGGCCAGCTCGAGGAGTTTTTTTTTCTCTCACGGTGGCTGTTTTCACCGAATATCGCATACCGCGTTGCGGCTTCTTTTGTACAGCTTCGTCAGTATCGTCGGCAACAAGTTCCACACCAGCCAACATAACATACCTCCCCCCCCCCCACCACTCACCAACGTGCTCAGTGTAGCAGAGAAACAAGATTAAGCTGCATTTTCGTAATTTTTTCTTGGAAATAAAAATAAATTATAGGTACATCACTAGCTGTGTACCCGCGCTTCGCAACGGTAGAACAGACACCCCCTTTAGGACAGGCCCCACTCATAACAGATACCACCTCAGGATTGACAAAGAGTGGTTGTTTGCTACCGTAAGCCACGGTTCAAGGGTGCGTCCCAAGTGAAAATTTTGGTTTGAGTAATTGTTTATTGTTTGATTAGTGGCCGTTCTCATTTATCGATGCCGAGACAAACAAACAGACTGACACTGTTTTATGATATATTATACTATTTGAACCGACGCGTGTTGCTGCGATTTAAATAAATGGAGCCAACGGTCATGTATTTTAATATGCCTGTATCCCCCCCTCCTCAACTGATCAGAAACCTTCCCCAATGCCAACCCTAACTGCCTTTAACCCCCCCCCCCCCGTATCCTATGAACCCTCCCTACCTGGTTAGAAACATTCCTCAATGTTCACACAACAAATTCCCAAAGTTGCACTCCAATTGGTCAAGTAGTTTTGAAATTTCTGTAGCCCCCCCCCCCCCCTCTCATAACCTGTACCCCCCTCCCACTAACATCCTGATTGAAGTACCACTTGAATGTACTCGTCGAGCTGAATCCAGAATCTAATTACAATCGGAATAACGTCCAACCGTTCAAAGTTATTATAAGCATAAACGTCCTCATAGAAGTGATTGTAACACGTTTTTTAGTAGTATTTCATTCATAGCGTTTCAACGGATGGACAGATTCAAATGCGGATTTTTCATAAACCTTCCCAGATAAATTCTGCGTCAAATGGTACCAGCCGCAACTTTCTACGTTCAGCCGTTCTCAATTGATGCCGAGACAAACAAACAGACACTGTTTTATTATATGTATAGTTAACTATTATGATATAAAAAACGCTGCAAATCCCTCCACAACGGTTTATTGTTTTGTACAGAATACCCTTCTGTTACAGATCACAGCTCTCTGTCAGGACAGACAGATGTCGTCTTTGTGAAGGCGAGGCGGAGACGGCTGAGCACATTATGTGCACGGTGCACCTGTCCCGCTGTTGCATTTCAAAGATTTCTGCAACTTGGAAAGGGTATCCTCGATCCCTCCGAGACTGCGGATGACAGCCTCCTGCACTTCGTGCGAGAAGAGGCCGTAAGTCGCCTCCTAACGCATAGGTACAGTGTAGGGAAGGGGACAAAACTGGACACAATAGGCCCATTTGATGGTCATCACCCTCAACCACACCAAAAACGGGGGTAGGTTTTCTTTTCATTTTCATTAATTTTTAAATAATTTTATTATGTATTATTATTAGGTGTTTTTTGATTATTTTATTATGTATTATTATTAGGTATTTTTCGATTATTGTATTAATATTTTTATTTTTATTTTATTATTTTTTATTTTATTGTTTTACTTTTTTATTTTTTATTTTTTATTTTTTAAATACTTATTTTTTATTTTTTATTATTATATTATTTTTATCATTTTTTTAATAATTGTTGTCTACCACTCATATGTAATGTACAAGTTTCTAACTAATAAGTAGAATGAGAAAGACGAGCTGTGCGATGCCTCGGTACAAGCCTAAAGGGTTCTCCCTCCACTAACGCCCAACGACTCCCAACGGACAGTAACGGCCGTTGGTAGACGGGGGACGAGGTGGAGGCACCTTTATAAGGCGCCCGGCTCGCGCAGCTCTTCACGCTTCCATGCTCACTCCTACCTGTGACTTCTCTCTCTCATTCACCTCGCGCCTCCTCGCTATCACCTCGCGGGGTATGCCTACAAAAAGATCTAGCACTCGCCGTGGTGGTAACAACCGGGAGTGCTAGCTTTCATCTCATCAAGCGTCTGCTGTGGTGGTAACAATCGCCGGATGCTAGCTTTCATCCTCTAACACCCGCCGTGGTGGTAACAACCCGGGTTGTTCGCTTCATCTAAAAGATCCCGCCTGGGCACATCCTACACCCATCTCTCCAAGCTAGTTACGACGTGCTCACCACAATAATTTTATTATTTTATTATTATTTTTTTTTTAAACATTGAAATAGACATTTTTTGTCCAGAGTTTGGCGGCAGTTTATTTGCTCGTGCAGCAGGCGCCGATTTACATGTTGTAGGTTAGAAATCCAGTTGTAAGCTCTGGGACACCATCCAATGCCACACTTGGTAATTATTATACAGTTTGTGCTCCAGCGGTCAAGAACCTCATCATAGGGTAATTATTATATCTATTTCAAATACTACTCACCCTACTATAATACCACTTTGGGTAAATTTATATTAATTTTTGTTAAGTAGTTTGAGCCATTTTTACAGATTTTTACCCAAAAAATCATTCAAATTTGGGCCTTTTTACTATCGAGAATGAAAAGTTAGTCAATTTTTATGTAAATGTATGGCGGTTAAATATCGGAAAACTGCAGTAGGTGAGTGATATAATCGAAACACCATTCAGTGGGTGTCTGCTGTAATTATCTATTCCACAATAGACAATAATGTCTTTTTTTTTTAGAATCGTCAAGAAATTGCAAGGTCCCCCAAAATATGCAACACGAGCTTTTTCGGCAACCACTCATATCAAATTGCTATAGCTTCGTTTGTATTATTAGGCCATAATACGAGTATGTTCGAAACTACTGTTCTACCATCTGTTACACTGTTCTACAAATTCATCTTTTCATTCCGTAGTGTTTTACGCTCAAAAAACCTATGTTTCCAAAGGCTTTAATTATTATCTATTCAATAATCCTAAAATTTAATCCTGAGTACTCACACGTGCAACATGTTCAGGCTCATCAGCCAACCGACCATACTACACCTGGTACTGGTCAAGCCCGGGCATGAAGCCCACTTCCAGTTGAGCAACTACAACCTCTGGACCAAGCAGTGGAAAGAAGCCCACCTGCTCAAGAGCCGAGGCGACCTCAAAGAAGCAGGCGGCTGCCAACATATTTGGACGACTATGTTTGGAGAAAACAGGAGGGGTGAATTTATAGCTCCGTTTGTATTATTAGGCCATAATATTGAAATGCTTGGCAGAATCAAGAACAACCTTTTGTAATCAAAGCAATCAACGTAATCAGTTTTTACAACTCTCCAAACTAATGCAGCGTCCTGGCAATTATTCTCACATGAGCAGTTCACAATAATTATAATAATAATAATAATAATAATAATAATAATAATAATAATAATAATAATAATAATAATAATAATAATAATAATAATAATAATAATAATACTTAACCCGGGGAGAGTTGTATCCGGAGACCGAGGGATTCATGTTGGCGATACAGGACCAAGTCATTCGTACACGGAATTATGAAAAGCATAATAATAAAAGACAATTCCGTGGTTGATGATAGGTGCCGTAGATGCCATTCCAAGCTCGGGACTGTGCCACATATTACAAGCGTGTGTCAGGTCCTTGCGGGCACTGATTACCTTGAACGCCATAACCAGGTAGCAGGAATGCTACAACAAAAATTGGCCCTAGCAAATGGACTGACACAAGAAAAGATGCCTTGCTACAAGTATCAGCCAGATCAAAGAAAAACGGAGTTATCGAAAAAATAGTCTATTTCCACTAATACACGAAAAAAGCAAAAAGCACACTCCGTTTTTCTTTGCTGTGCTGGAGAATGACAGTGCTTACTTGTTGTTTGACAGGACGGTACTAACTGACGGGACTATTGCGCATAATCGGCCAGACCTTGTTCTACATTTGAAGCAGGAAAGGCGAGCCTACATAGTGGACATAGCAGTTCCGAATAGCAATGGGCTGATGAGCACTGTCAACGAAAAGAGGAACAAGTATGGCCGGCTGCGCGAGGGACTGGAGCGAGTATGGGATTTGGAGCGAGTGGAAATTCTGCCGATCGTCCTTTCAGCCTCAGGAATTGTTCCCATAGGTTCAGAGTTTAAATACCCTTGGGATCACCAATGACATGTGCTACCTGATGCAGAAGGCTGTGATATTAAACACAACAAGGATAGTGCGGCAGTTTTTGAAATAGGTCTGTTTCTACCTGTTCAGTCGTAATACAAATTGGGGCAGTGTGCTTGGTCCGCCCGTACCTCCACCACAATAGTCCAGCTTTGTTCGCTGAGGACAAAATAGAATAATAATAGAATAACGAGCCTCAGGAACCTCCTAATTTATTGTTTTATACAATAAAGTTTTCTGGAAATTGAAAAAAAAACGCTTGCATACGAGTCTGCAACACATTGGGACATTTTATGTCTTTAGTCCCCACCACCATCACCCCCCCATTTCCTCCCCCATTACCTGGGGACTTTTGAGAAGGATCATAGCGAAGAAATGAAATCTGGGGGACACCCCCAGACCCCCGGATTGTTAATGTTATGATCAAGGATCAAACACAGAATGTGTTTTTCGGAGATTCCCCAGAGACTGGTGGCATAGGGGTAAGTTCGGCCGAAGTCCACTCCGCTGTGTCAGTGGCCGCACATTAAGGGAAAGGGTGTGGGGGATCCCCGGTATGGAGGCACGTAACTGCCTGATGTACGTGACGTTGATCCTTCCTGGTGAAATTAACGTTGTTGTTGTTTCGTATAACGGTTTCGTACAACGCTTTTCGGGTCCATGTGCCAAAGTAAGGCATAAATCGTCTTTAATCGGCGCGAAGAAGTCGTGTCAGTTCAAACACGGAGAAATGAATGAGACCCCGTCTACTGGGAGCGCTGTGTTCGCGCGAAAACGGACGAAAGCGAGAGATGTCAATCTAGTTTGAATTTGATCGCGCGTCGGAAGGGGGCAAGCATATATTTGTGTTTGTGTACCTAGGGCGACCGTAACGCACAACATTAGATCGGTCGCACTCATGTTTCTACCAAACGGTAATTGTAAACAAATATCCTACATTGTCTTCTGTTTAACTCAGCTTTCCGTACATCCACGGTCGTGTGCAGGGCATGGAAATATTCGATAAATTGAGGGCTTTCCAACGAGTGGTGAACGATTTTCATGGGTTGGAAATTGAGGAAGTTACTTTTCCTTAGCAACATATTCGTTGAAAGCGATAATGATCAGAACACAACTGGGACAATTTTCGTGGACAACTTTCGTCAACAGTTTTCGTGACGATTTTGGTTTAGGTATTATTTTCAATAATGAACCATTGGAATCGAGCATGAAAAAAAAAATTCTTACCCCCCCTCAAAATTTGATGGTTTACGTTTCAAGGTATGTAGAATCCAAAACTGCAATAAAAATATTTCTGTCTGTCCGCCGTACGCCGTACGCCGTACACCGTACGCCGTACGGGCCACTTTTCTTAGTTACCATGAAAAAAAAATTGATGAAATTCGGGTTATAGGTTCCGTTCGGCGTCTAGTTGGTCCTCGAAGCTCGACGTTACTGTGAGTCATCTCTGAGGGGTTCAAAATAGGGGTTGAAATTTTCAAAACGCCTATACCATTTTTTTACGTAAATATTTTTACGGTTTTAAATAGTTCTTGAACTTGCGAGTTTTTTAAGACCATCCGGAGCATCGTACGTCCAGCCGTTCGTTCACAGTAAGGCCCCGAAGTTTGCACCGACAGGCATTTTCGACTCCAGTGTGAATGAAATTGTATACAATTCAAACCAAATCTCGTAACCAGAGACGCGCCCACAATAGGAATTTGTGAATACGGCCAATCATTGGTAGGGATCACCTGATTATATTGGCGGAGTATGAAGTCGAGTTGGCTGTTCTGTGATATTATTTAATTTGAAAAACGATGGCTCTTTTGGAGTTTGTTGGTAGGTAGTGAAACTTGAACAAACGTTGAAGTATTATTGATGGGTAAATTATTACTAAGGTAAATCATTACTCAACGGTAAATTATTACACAACGGTTCATTATACCATCTACGTAGAAGGGGCTGGAGTTTGTTGGTAGGTACTTTTGCAACTTTTTGGTTTATTATTTTCAATAATGAACCATTGGAATCGAGCATGAAAAAAAAAATTCTTACCCCCCCTCAAAATTTGATGGTTTACGTTTCAAGGTATGTAGAATCCAAAACTGCAATAAAAATATTTCTGTCTGTCCGCCGTACGCCGTACGCCGTACGCCGTACGGCGTACGGGCCACTTTTCTTAGTTACCATGAAAGAAAATTGATGAAATTCGGGTTATAGGTTCCGTTCGCTGTCTAGTTGGTCCTCGAAGCTCGACGTTACTGTGAGTCATCTGTAAGGGGTTCAAAATAGGGGTTGAAATTTTCAAAACGCCTATACCATTTTTTTACGTTAATATTTTTACGGTTTTAAATAGTTCTTGAACTTGCGAGTTTTTTAAGACCATCCGGAGCATCGTACGTCCAGCCGTTCGTTCACAGTAAGGCCCCGAAGTTTGCACCGACAGGCATTTTCGACTCCAGTGTGAATGAAATTGTATACAATTCAAACCAAATCTCGTAACCAGAGACGCGCCCACAATAGGAATTTGTGAATACGGCCAATCATTGGTAGGGATCACCTGATTATATTGGCGGAGTATGAAGTCGAGTTGGTTGTTCTGTGATATTATTTAATTTGAAAAATGATGGCTCTTTTGGAGTTTGTTGGTAGGTAGTGAAACTTGAACAAACGTTGAAGTATTATTGATGGGTAAATTATTACTACGGTAAATCATTACTCAACGGTAAATTATTACACAACGGTTCATTATACCATCTACGTAGAAGGGGCTGGAGTTTGTTGGTAGGTACTTTTGCAACTTTTTTCACTCCTCATCAACAATTTCTTTTCAGAACTTCATTATGTGTGTTTCTTTTTGTTAGGTACTGTTTGTCATCGGCAGAATTATTTTAGCAACATTTAACTCGTGATTTAGGTAGGTACCTAGTAACGAGTACGGGGTTAGGTACTAACCTAAGGAGGGTCTGCGATCTACATAATATGTATAGAATATTACATATTATATTATATAGACGGGTTATCTATACATAGAGCTGTGATCTGTAACGGAAGGGTATTCTATACAAAATAATAAACCGTTGTGCAGGGATTTGCAGCGTTTTTTGTTTATGTGCCATGGCAAAGACATAAAATGTCAATAATAATAATGCATCTCGTGACACGTACTGCACATCAATATGTTCGTAACTACTGTTAATATTCATCTTTTCATTCGTAGTGTTTTATGCTGAATAAAACCTCTGTTTCCAAAGGCTTTCATTATTGCACCGATGTATTCAAGACGTGAAACACATGAATCATCGAAATGGTTCACTACCTTGAAACACCTCCCACGGCCCTCTCGGACCATCAATATTTTTGGCATGTGAGACTGATCGGTCGAAAGCTGAACTGGAGTGTCAAGGAATCAGATTATTTGTTACATGAAACGGGGTCAGGGAACTGAAACTCGGGAGGTGAGTTCTCTGAATGAGATTAGCCTCCGGACGGAATGCCGCTTCGTCCACTCATCCCCAGGCAACATCCTCCAACGAGGAGTTTTGCGTATAATTCTGCGGTGATAAGTAAATTTGAAGCATTTTCACAAGCATATTTGAAGGTGGATCCAAAGGCTGTCAAAGCTTGCACCAGATGTTTTGGCATATTTTGAGGCTTGTTGAGTACCTGCTAAAGTACGTGCCTGCCAACTACTAGGTAACTTTTCTTTCATAGATATTGATGCTATACCACTGGTAGTTCTTGTATTCTGGTACTCTAGATCCTGTACTTATGCCATTTCGAATTGCGCTGTGTTCATTCCACAGCGCGTAATTCAGTTCTTATTCCATTCAGGCCTCTTGAGTCCTTATATTTACTCTCTGCTCTTGCTGTAATTTTGAAATTATGTAGGCTATAAAGGTAATAGGTAAGTGGCTATCAATTTTGATCAAACGCGGCATTCACATATCATAACATTTCGTCATTAAAAATCCCCCTAAAAGTTTATTTTATATTTCAAGTGGTAGAAACCAAGAAATGACTGTCTTTTATTTGCTAAGAAAGTATTTTTCTTCTTATAAATATTCAAAAGGAGGAAAATGAAAACGTGGTGAGAGTTCATTGAATAGTCAAGTTGATGGTTCATTATCTAATAAGTAATGAGTTTCTACGATACGATCAAAATGAGGACTCATAATGTTGACCATTATGAGAGGCTTATAGGCGTGGAATGTTGCTGTGCAATCAGAGGAGCTTTAATGGTGAAGTTGTTCGGAAAAATATTGAATTATCTAGCTACATTTGATCAGAAGTGAACATTTTCCTTCATGCTCCTATTTTCTGTGTGGATCACTATCTTGACTGCCCATCTCGACCAGTACTTCTCTGTCTTCAAAAACGCTGCAAAGTCCTTGTCACATGGGTTTATTATTCTACTGGACATGCCTACAGAAATATTGGCTGTTCATTTATTGTTTATTTCAGGTGAAATAATTTAAATAGCTATTTCTGATAGTTTCCACCATTTTTGGCCTCTAAAACACGAATTAGGTACGCTCCTTTTTTTTCAATTTATCTTTGATAATTGCTTGTGCCATTTAATCGTCTTGATCCACGTGTTGATACTTTTTTTAGTGTTATTCTGCAAATTGATGGTGATTTCAGACGATTTCCCTGGTTTTTGACTCATAAAAAATCAATTTTGGGAGCTGAACATCTGGTACAACCTCGATTTTCCACTCTTTGGTCAAAATCGACTTCATATTCGGTCTTCTCGTCCCCAAAAACATGAAAAACGATACCTCAAAAGCTCATTTTACTAACATGTTGCTAAAACGCAAAAAGTACCTATTTTTACACACATTTTCACTCATAACTCCCCTGGGTATATTCCGATCGGGCTGAAAAGTTTCGGGACACAACTAGGGCCCAAATGGAGTATGTGTGCGAAAGAACGAATTTTTTAGGCCAAAAATGAAGCCTGTACACGTGATACGGCGGACGGACATTGCATTTTTTGAATCTACGCACCTTGAAACGGAAAAGAAAAAATTTTGAGGGGGTGTTATAAAAATTTTTTGCTGAGCGAATACATAGGTGTATTATTCACAGAATAATAAACCAAAAGAGTGAAATTTCGGCTAGTGTTTGCGGAAGAAGAAAAATGAATTTATTAACAAGAAATCAACAAAGTTCCTGGCGCCTTTTGGCAAAGACTACTGACCCACCGGCGGTGGCAAAGATCGCCCAGCAGACGAGTTTTGTCGTTTGGTGTGGGAGAAGAGAGGAGAGTTCTCGTTTAGTCGCCTTTTCCAAGTTGCTTCTGTTCCCTTTTCTCCTTGAGATACTTAGAGATCTCAAGGAGCAACTTGATTTTTCAGTATCAAGGAACTGTTTGTAAGCCAATTACAATTGAGCTACTTCCGAACAACCCTCCACATGTAAGCACAAGTATATCTGCTTTCCAACTCAGCAACCTTTTGCACATGCTCAAACGAAACTTACAGCCTACAACTGGGTGCTGTTCAGGGTGTCCGGATTATCTCTTGCCAAAGTTCACGGAACTACATCCAATAAAAACCAACAAAAACTGTCTCACTGAATTTTTCGCAAAAACCCATGGTTTTCCGGGTTTGTGTGATTTAGATTTATTTTTCGTGTTTTTGACATTGTCAGTAAAATAGAGAGAGAACAACCACTTTTTATTTATAATAAAAACGGCGAGCTGCCCATAGTCTGGGTTGCCATACGACACAGCATACCAAGTCAAACATAAATACAGTCACTAGTAACGCTATAAAAACAGAATAACAAGATAACGAATAATAATAATAATAATGGAATAAGAAGATAATGGTTATGAACAAAGATTAATAAAGATGAAATTGGTCATTTACAGTTCCTAAGAATGTAAGTGTCGATGCACAATGTGCAGCGTATCTCTCAACACGGTCAGGCACAAGTCCACCAGATCACCCCTATTCAACCCGAATTTTTTGAAAAAATCGCACAAAGCTGGGGAGGCTGTGCCACGAACGCCGAACCAAAGTCCGAACACTTCCCAGTTGGGGATGTTGTACTTATAGCTTTCTTAGTTTACCTTCTAACAGAATAACATTTTACCGCTCGAAAGACCACTAAAGTTAATTTCGGAAAGGCGTCTAATAACGGCTCTAAATATCGCCAGCCCATAACCTATTTTGAAGTTGAGAAATAGAGAAAAGAGACAAAAAAATTCGAAAACGTTTAACTGTCTGTTAGTGGACACTAATCTTACTCAACTATGAAATGCGTTCTTAGCTTTCCTAGGCAGGAACTTGATCACGTTTAGTCCAACTACCCTCATTATTGAAACGTACCTAATCCCCCCCCCCCCCCCCCCCAGCATGACTTCAAGAAATTAACTACTGCGAGGGTAACTGAAATCAAATGAAAAAGTATTTAATCCTCGAAAAAATAACAAAAATTTTTCTGTATAATATTACGTACAGTAATATTACAAATTAATGCACGTTTTAGCAAAATGGGGAACGTTCCCACTCGAATTAACATTGTTCGGTCTTGAGTGATAAGCTGGGCTACTGGCCTTGTGGGGTGCAAAATACGCACACAGTCGTCCTATAGACATATTTTTGCTGTTACTTGTACTTTATGCCTTACGTAAATTACGCGATTTTTACGCTAAATAGTATGGTGACAAGCCCAAGCGTCGTAGACCAATAAAAACGCTGCAAATTATTACACAACGGTTGCCTACTATTTTAGGGGTATGAAAAATGCCAAAAATTGTTGCTAAAAAAATCACAAAACACTGTACTGCCTCGGAGACCCTCGGCAAGAAAAGTTAGTGTGAGTAGTTCAAGTAGGTTATTTCAAAAATTTGCTCAGTTGCAACATGCTACATGACTTGAAAAATATTTTCGACTCACTAATAATGTTTTTGATATTTTTTTTTAAATTCAGATTTATTGTTCGAGTTTCATCGGACACATTTTTATTGTTAAATAGAGGAATATTTGTTCATGGAACCGGGTGTTTTCGTTGTAGTCCTTATTTCAAGTTTTACCGACATATAATATTGTTGAGCATAATTTATAAATATGTTAGGGTTTTATAATAAGTGTTACGTGAATGGTAATTTTATGATACAGTTACCTAAAAATGGCCCTTTAATACCTACATCAGCTGCTAATAATTAGGAATGGATTAGATCAGTGGTTCGCAACCTAGGAGCGATCGCCCCCAAGTGGGCGATTTGGGTTATCAGGGGGGCGATAAATAAGTGGGGGGCGATTAGGGGGCGATGAGTATTCAAAGGGGGAAAAATTAAAATAGTACTGTACAGTAGAAGTTGTCGGGTAGCACGAGTCTTCAAGGCTTCAAGGAAACAAGATGAACCTAATCAAGGCCAAAGGAATTATTTCATCATTCATCGCCAAGTTAGATATTCATAAGGTAAATATTGACCGTAAAGAGCTGATTCAGTTTCCGACCCTTAAAAAGTGTTCAGTGTCAGATAACGAGACTCCTGAACTCCCAGAAGACAAAATCCTAATTTTTACTGAGTACCTTGACCAGTTAAAAACTGACATGGAATTAAGATTTGAAGATTTGACCAAGTTACAAATTCCGGATTGGATTCTAGATCCATTTTCGTTTGAAGCTGTGGATAAGCTTGAGAACTCTTTGCAGACGGAGTTTCTAGATCTGAAGTATGACTGTGAGGCGAAAATGATTTTCAAGCAAAGCGGTTACGAGTTAGCCTGGGTGAAGCTTATGGACACTTATCCACAACTGTGGGAAAAAACTGAGCCACTTCTCATCTCGTTCCCATCAACATATTAGTTGAAAAAGGATTTAGTTCTGTTGTCCAGCTCCTCACAAAACAAAGAAATAAGTTGGACATTTGTCTCAAAGGAGACTTGCGCCTGAACTTGACGAACATAAAACCAGATATTCAAGCTTTAACTAAAATCCACCAAGCGCAAGGCAGCCATTGAAAAGGTAAAATAAAACAATAACAAAGTTTTCAAACTTTCATTTATTTTTTTCAAATTTTAACTGTAAACTTTCTTATTTTTTTCAGATTCCAATTTAAAAATGAAAACATGTACTCCTGTTTTTTAAATGTACGTCAATGATCTTAGTTAATTATTTCACTTCTTTGTTCTTAAAAAAAAATCTGTAAAGAATTTACATTTTAATTTTTTGTCTATTTTATTTAAGAGTGACCGGATAAAACTACTTTGGTTGTTTTTATATACGGTAATAAATTTGTTTAAAATGAGAAAACTGCTTTATTATTGACACTTTACTTCAAATTAAAATTAGGCATATAATGAAAGGGGATTGGCCCGCAAAAGGTTGGGAACCACTGGATTAGATGAATAATAAATTAACGCTTCCTGTATGCTCTCAAGAATAGTTTTCTAAGGTTCTAACCACTTTCAACTCGTGAAACAACATTAAAATTAATGACGTCAACTTCTCATACCTACAAAAAAAGTTTTTCGTTATGCGTAACGAAGCGTGGTACAGAAACAACAGGATTGGCGGATTGAGACGTACAAAGGACGTTTTCCTATTCGCACGGCTCCTGGATCTCAGGTAAGGGCCTGCCCATATTCAACAGGTGGAATTGAAGGCTGGCGGTAATTTTTTTCCTTATAGAAGCCCTAAGATGACAGGCCATTTCCTTCCACTTTCTATCCATATCGGTTCTAGTATGAGCAGGCATGTATGTCACAAGGCAGAGCGGCTGCTTCTCTCTTCTTGGATGATCTTCCCGTTCCGCCGGGCGAGAGCCTCGTTAGGCCCTTCCGGTGGAGAGAGTGACCACCCGACCTTATGCGTTGGTATGACATATACCTACTTATACTACATACCGCATACTACATACTTGTACAGCATACGTACCGTAAAGTTGAAACATGTTTAGTTAGTTAACCTTAGGTCTTAGGTGGTTAGTGATATACAGGGTGGTTAATACGGTCAACCCCAGGCTTAATATTTATATGTTTTTGCGGGTTATATTTTGGTTGAGAAAAGCTTCCCTCCTCAATATATTTTATGGCAACCAATATATGAAATCCCCCCCAATATCAATTATTTCTTAAAATATTCTCCCATATTCTTAGAATATTGTCGAGTATTGTTAAAATGCCGATGTGGAGATTGCCACACAATACTTCCATGTTCTTAATAATAGTAAGGATATAAGTTTGGCGACAGGGGCCACCCATTTCCGGAAAAATTCGTAAACTTGCGCGGAAATCCCACATTCTGACACCACACTAACGTCATTTACCTTGTAAACCTAGAAAATGTTGGACCCATTGACCTATTTTTTGCTGTCAACTAGCCAGATCAAATGCGACTGAGCTCAAAATCAATAGGTGGAATCTAGACATCGTAACAGACATTTTGGTACCAACCGCACCAATTTCGGTCCATTTTTACGGCAGTTATCGTTGAAAATCGAGGAATTAAGTGAAAATCTCATTTGGAAGGCCCACATAGAATGTTAGATAGAAAAACTGAAAAGTATATTTTTGTTCGTAGTTTAAGGCATATAGGTATTAACTTAAAAAAAAAAATGAAAATTGTACATGAATATTTAGCTCAGTTGGTGCTTCAATATGGGATTGCTGTGTGGGGGTGGGGAACTTGTCATGCTACATTACGGGAACTCATAACTAGGGCTCGGATCAACATGCAAAAATTTGAGGCGAAACATGCACTGAAAAATGCCAAAACATGCAAAAGCATTTTTTTAAAAAATGATTCAAAGAAAAATTAATTTTAGGCTATGAATGCTTGTGGAACCCCGTTTTAACGAATAAGTACGTAAAATGTTAAGAATATTTGAAAAACCATGAAAAAAGTTGATGAAATGTATCAAACTAATAATAAATAAATTAATTTAAAACAAAATTGAAAATTTTATATCATGCGTGTATAACTAAATTTGTAATCATCAATTGCTTTTCATCAAAAATCTCTCAAGCAAAGGGATGGGTTGTAAGGAAAGAACAGTATTTCACAAATTGGTAAAAATTGTATTGTCGCTTACCCTTTTTCCACAGAGTAGACAGAAGATATTCCCCATGTCTATAGTGGAGGCCGAGTCACTCCCTATCCACTTCTTGAACAATTTTTGAGACATTTCTAAAAACTGTGTTTGAAACTTAATGCTCGACTGCAGAAAACGATATGAACTGACAGATTCAAAATGAGAATGCATGAGTAGAATGACGTTGTGGAGGGGAGGGATTTGAACCTGCGAAATAATACCCGTAAAGGCTACTGAACCTTCTAAAATGAGCCAAGCAGAAGGCAGGTAAGAGGACTACGTCTTACGAACCCGTCCATTTTAATCCTCGCAAAAGAATCGGGCCTTTCCAGACAGCCTGGTTTCCCGCATTCTTTTGCCTTTGAATCTTGAGTGAGGCCAATCACCCCATTTTAGTTTGAAAAATGCTATAGAAAACAAACTACCACTCGTTTTAGTTAGTTATTTAAAAAAAGTTTGGTTTGTACCTAAAAATTAGCTAAAAAATCCATTTTTGGTCAATTTTTTCTATAAAATTGCTAAGAATACACGAAACATGCACAAAACATGCAAAATTTGGAAAAAACCAAAACATGCTAAACATGCAAAATAAATTTTGATTTTTTTGGTTGCAAATGGTATGAAAACGATCAAAACGAACTTCTATGAAGGTTTGGAGCTTCTGAAAAAAATATGCAAAACATGCAAAATCCTAGCCCTACTCATAACATTGCAAAAATGTTGAAGGTAATCTAAGGCCTTTACAATTGGGCAACTGTTTGTGAAGAGCTTATTGATGTTATACCATAAGCACCCTAGCATTATTTCAGTGGACAGGCCGCGTAACTACGTGACGCGCTTTCGTTTAAAAGATGTGATAAACCCTCGCCTTATTTACAAAGTCTCCGCAATATTATTCATGCAGTACATCAAAGTTTGCCCAGTAATTTGAAGTCGCCCAGTGGTAGTTCAAGGGATGAATATAAGAATTTAGTGTGCAACTGGATCCTAACTGTGGGCCCCAACATTGAGTCGCTAATTACGAGCATTTACGTGTAGTCTGTAGAAGATAGCTTATTTATTTATTTTATTTTATTTTATTTTTTAATACAATTTATGAGGGAGACATAAATTATGTTTTGACTGATTGAACTCATTGTCAGCAATACGGGCTTGCACCAGCTGAGAATTAAGTTGAAATTATGTTGGCTGTGAACATTATTGTACCTGTTTTATTTTTTTGTCAATAAATAATAAATTTAAAAAATAAATAAATTAGGAAACACGTCATAACTCCCTTATTTTTCCACCTCTAGAAAGTTAGGTTCTCTTCTCAGATTGGCGATTTCAACGAGCTGAACAAAATTCAAAAAGAAAAATCTTTAAAAGACCGTATTTTTTAGTACTTGAGTGAATTGAAGTCCTATTGATGTTATCAAAAGAAAAAGGTAGCAGGAATGTACTATGAAAAAATTTCGGGCGAGTACATAATTATATATTGTCTAAAATAGTTTGATTTTGGAGTTGAGTCATTCTTCCTTCACACGGCTGTATAGATTTGGAAATATATGGGGGGAGGGGGGGGGGGGGGTCAATCTCATCAGATTTGTTAGTCAATAGCGTACTCAGTTTATTTTTGTGGGAAAAAATAAGGGGAATCGGTAGGTATGAGCGTTTTAATGACGAGAAGCCCAAACACGGAAAATTAATCCTCAAAATACTCCAGAAAAATAAATAGGTAGATAGGTAACTACGTACTGAAAAAAAGTTTGAAAAATTTCTATACGTTTTTGGTTGAAAATTAGTCGCTCAATCAAATCCTGAAGTAGGTGCGAAGCTCAACCTGAAACACCCTGAAAATAACTGAAACGTCTCATTCATTATGGCAAAATTTAACCACACAGATTAAAGATATCAACTCCCTTTTTGCAAATCATTAGGCAACATTCACCCCTTGGAGATGACTGACATTAACGCGGGGCTTCGCGGAGCAACTAGACCCCAAGTGGGACCTACAAACCAAATTTCATCCATTTTGGTTCATGGTAACTAAGAAAAGTGCGAAGTACGGCGTGAGGCGGACGGACAGCAATTTTCAAAACCATAAAATTTGGGGGGGGGGGGGGGGGTAAAATTTGTGTTCGTGCTCGGTTCCAAAGGTTCATTATTGAAAATAATAAACCAAAAATCCAGCCCAGGTTACGCTATCACAAAGAGCCCATCAGGAATTCGACTTTTTCTCAGACTCACTGGCTTCCTTAAAACGATTAATATTTTCCTCGCCGGATGTTTTTTGTAATTAATATTGAACATGGACATTTATTCATTTTATTAATAAGTTTATTAACCTGCAGTATTGTTTTCATCAAGTATGATTTTCAAATTGTTTTTTATTTTCTTTCTTGATTCATCTATTTTGTAATTTCACCATGTAATTGATGGGCTTGCCCGTAAATAAATAAAAATAAGTAATAAACAAGTGGCGACCCCGACAGTCGTACATATCCGATTAGAGTGGGAATTATTAAACGCTCGAATTTGAAA